>CM041030.1:8829443-11514443 GCA_023078785.2 Hyles euphorbiae | reverse complement strand
ACTAAGCAGTACAAGACAGAAGGCCACATTATGCTATTTAGAGAAACATGTATTCTGTTGGCATAACATACGTATATAAACTAACGCCTATTTGACATGAAATGAAATGAAATGAAAATTTTCATTTTTCCCAGAAAGGATAGGCTGAAGTGGTACCAGGACATCCATATTTCGCCTTGTGTGTTCCGTCCCACGATTTGATAGGGGGAGCCTTTCGCCTGACAAATTCCTGACTCCAGGCTGATAATAATTTAAAAAATCCAATATCACTTTTACCGACCTGGGATTGAAACCCGAGGCGTCAGCTTTGCAATCATACCGTAGTTTGTCAAGCATTCTGCTGGCCTTAACTATTTTTAAACCGTTCTGTGTGTTTAACTTGTTATGTCACGACCACTTATACCCTGAAAATTGAATGGTTTGATCGTCTAAACTAAATGCCAGTATATCGAACCCACAAAGCCGTTTTATGTCGGCGTGGCAGCCTCCGGCAATCTCACTCGTCGAACGAAATGTGACAGCAAAGCTGTTAACAAGTAGGTTGTCTTTGATATCGTGAACGGAGAGAATTAGGCTGCGTTCTGAACGTGATCTGTTATAATTGTTATATTTAAGTTACAGGTTGTATATTTGCTTTCTGAACGCAGGTCTGTATATAGTGGTTGAATAGAGCAAGATTGATGGATATATAATAGATTCAACTTAATGGTATCGAAAATTAAGTTTCGAAGAGCTAGTGGTTACTGCGTAGTAAGTAAGTCATGTGTGTATTGATAGTCAATCACCACGCACTAAAACGGTGAAGGAAAACATCGTGAGGAAACCTGCATACCATAGCGATTTATAAAATTTCTATGGTATGTAAGTCCGCCAACCCGCACTAGGCCAGCGTGGTGGACTATATGGCCTAACCACTCTCAATCGTACTCTCGATTGTAGAGGAGGCCCGTGCCCTGCAGTGGGACGTATATGGGCTGATACAGATACAGATACAGTGGTTACTGGTGGCAGGTCTCTTATATGTGAGAGGCTGCCTAAGTAGGTACCATCGCAATGTCTATATCTCCCGCCAAACAGCAGTGTAAATGCGCTTGCATTCCGGGTTGAAAGACATTGTAGCCAAAATAACTACTGGACATATTGAGACTTAACATCTTATGTCTCAGGATGGCGAGCGCTGTGGAATGCCTAGCATTACTTTATTTCATGGTGTTTGGTTTTGCTATTGTCTATGAGCGGTCCTATCGCTTACCATCAGCGGAATAGCATGCTCGTTTCGCCATTTGTTGCAATAAAAAAACCAATGATAGAAGACTGAATTTTCCAAAACTCCAATGCTTTGGTTGCGCAGTTGGTTAATGCAAGGGATGTAAACCCCGGCTGAAACCCGATCGAGATAAAAACCTCTTTCATTCACAAGTAGATATTTTTTGTATGACCAAATGTCGAATGTTCTATCTTTGTTTGCGGTCGGGTCGACATGTATGACCTCTCGGCGTATTAAAATAAAATACGTTTCAGTCAAAATATTATCTAGCAACGTAAAAATACTGCATAAATAAATTTGAAAACAGTAATTCAAGTCGTAAAATGCTTATCGTAGTGGCTCATTATGCGTACAGTCTTTATGACTTTTTAAGAGGACAATAACCATAACCTAGATAATGTATTTGTAAATTATATTTATTTTACACTGAGGCTGTAGATAAAATAATGATAGTTCATTATTGTTGGTGTTTCGTGAGGTACCATTAAAATTTTAGCTGAACTGAGTTTTTGTTTATTTATTTATACTCTTTATTGTACGTCTCAAGTTACACAGTGAATAAGTATATCAAGTAAATGATGAAATAGTACAATGGGTGACCATATCAGATTGAGCGATTTCTTCCTGGCAACCTTTGGATGAACAGGAATTGTTGGATTGATAAATAGGGCTTGACGTGCAACAAGAGTACAGTAACAAAGGAAACCAAAAATATATGAGTAATATTTAGTAATATATACGCAAACATACACATACATATATAAGTACACATGGCAAATACTCAATATTACATACATAAAATATAAATAAAAATAAACAATATTACTATATTTGGTTCGACCTTTACACAATAGTGCTGGTTAGATTGTGGCCCAAGATGTAGATGTTTCCGTCAGATAAGTGAGCATAGTTTAATTAGAATTATAGAGGGTTGAGTCTATGTGTGTGTGATGTACCATGTTTTCTTTCTATTTGGTTAATATTCCCATATTATCTAATGCCAGGACTCTACCAGTTAGGTAAGTACATCACATATTTTAAAAAAATACTGGTAAAAGTGGTGTGTATCTTATATTAATTTATGGGTAGACATCCAATACTGTATCCAATAATACAATAAATTAATTGTTTATTGGAATTATTTATTGGATCCATTAAAATGTTCAACATCATTTAGATTCAGTCATTTTTTGTTCTACCACCCGGTTCGGAAAGCGGTTTTCACTAGAGAAGAACGGGCAAGAAACTCTAGTGTTGTTCTGCTCAAAACCAGTTTACTAACATATAGTACTAATTATAAAAGTTCCAAGTTGGTTTAAATCAGAGCAGTTCATTAATAATTTTATAATTTGTTATAATTTAGAAGTAACTTGTAATTTAAAGATAAACATTACGTTATTTTAATATGACTGAGTGAAGCGATGGCGCCCAGAAAGATGAGTTAGTATATACCCTGTTTTGCCAACGCAGTGAATAATTGTAAGTCGTCAAACCAATGAAGAAGTTATGTTCAAATAAATATCAGAGGAGGGTAGATAAACATTTGAGACACGGATATGTTTATTGCCGAACTTCGGCTTCAAGTTTCGCGATATTTCAATCATGGGGTATCTAAGTTCCTATAAGACTAGTAGTTCATATTGTAACTAAAAAACGGCTTTTATTTTTGTTGGATTGGTGTATATTAGAGGGAGAAAAACGATTCGATTGGTCGAGGCGCAGTGTATTTTATGTATTTTGCAGTGTGTTTGCTAAATGTGAGGTCCTGAAATGTAACGTATTTTGTAAAAAAGTATATTATGAAATATATCAGCATAGTGAACCGGTGGTTCTCCTTTTGCGGCGGTTTTGTTAACTAGCTGCATTATAGGAACTGTCATTATAATACCATTACTCCAACACTACACAAAAGACGGACAATCACCAATTCTCATTTACAATACTGTATCAGCCCATATACGACCCACTGCAGGGCACGGGCCTCCTCTACGATCGAGAGTACGATTGAGAGTGGTTAGGCCATATAGTCCACCACGCTGGCCTAGTGCGGGATAGCGGACTTACATACCACAGAAATTTTTATAAATCTCTATGGTATGCAGGTTTCCTCACGATGTTTTCCTTCACCGTTTTTATAATTAAATTTACAATACTATTGTACCCAAACTAAACTTGCAAGTATCGCATATTTAATCACCCCGAATCCGTTGTATAAACGAACACAATTTTACATTCTATATAAACATAATACCTATAGGAACGGTAAATTGAACGGGCCACGGCCAAAGATAACACCCCAACTTATTATCAAGTTCATAAATTGTAACTTTACACTGATTCCAGCTTTGTACCAGGGAATTATGAATTTGCGCTACCGGATTGATGCTATACTAAAAAGGCGATGGATTTTGTTTTCAAGTTCTTTGTTTTCGACCACGGATTAAGTTATTACGAAAGAGTTGTGTAGTTGTAGTTTTAAGAGCTTTGAGTTTCGCTACAGCTTCTATAGGCTTCAGTGTTAATAGTTCGACCTGAATGGTATAAATTTATTAAAATAAATCGATACACCAATACATCCTGTCAAATTCTATTCAGTATGTGAGTTTCTTTATCCTTCTGTATCCATAGTGACACCTTTGATTCCTTTAATATTATTATTATGCTGTGTAGCAGTATGGGTACGAGAATTACCCCTTGGTAATATTTTTTGGGGATATTTTCTCACTACCAGATTATTTTTACTGGTGGTAGGTCTCTCATATCTGAGAGGCCGCCTAGGTAGGTACCACCGCAATGTCTATTTCTCCCGCCAAACAGTAGTGTAAATGCACTGCTGCGTTTCGGATATTGAGACTTAACATCTTATATCTCAAAATAGCGAGCACAATCGAATGCGAAACATTGCTTGGTAATCCATTCCGCTGTGTTGTTTGGTTTTGCCACTGTTCATGAGCGGTCGTATCGCTTACCACCAGCCGAACGGCACGCTCGTCTCGCCAATCATTGCAATAAAAAAATGTTTATCACTTTGCTTATTCGTTGGACCGATGTTATTAAAAAAAAAAAAACTTCAAAAGCTTTACACTTCAGCATATATTGTCGGAATTGTGGTCAGAATATTGTTTCGTTCTGTTAAAATATCTAAGTTTTAGTGAATGTAATTGTATGATGACGCCCGCCTACAAGGTGGACGGACGATCTGGCTAAGGTTGCAGGAAGTCGCTGAATGCAGGCCGCTTTCAACAGGTCATTGTGGAGATCCTTGGGAGGCCTATGTTCAGCAGTGGACTTCCTGTAGCTGATATGATGATGATAAATTGTGTAAGTGCGTGGTGGCCTGTTGGTAAACGGACTAGACGCGGCTGCCAACATGTTTAAGGTGGTCGCGGGTTCGAATCCCAGGGCACACCTTTGATTTTTCGGAGTCAATCACCACGCACTAAAACGGTGAAGGAAAACATCGTGAGGAAACCTGCATACCATAGCGATTTATAAGAATTTCTATGGTACGTAAGTCCGCCAACCCGCACTAGGCCAGCGTGGTGGACTATATGGCCTAACCACTCTCAATCGTTCTCTCGATTGTAGAGTAGGCCCGTGCCCTGCAGTGGGACGTATATGGGCTGATACATACATACAAATTGTATGATATAAAATTATTTGTAATTTAAGGGATGCCATTTTAATTCTTATTTAAATACTCATCAACTTATTCCTGACCCATGAGTTACACCGCGCCGCGTGGCATAGCATCGTCAAGCTATAACCCGAAACGTAATAATTTGCGTTAACGTAACGTTTACAAAACTTAATTTTACGGCGCGTTGACGCGGATCATGACGGGAGTCGGCTTCGGGACGTTTTCGGAAACGTATTATCATTTAAATGGGATGGCGGCCTCGTAAATGGCTATATTCAGATACTTTGGACACGTGCGAAATTGTATCTTTGCGCGATTACTCGGTGATACTCCAGTCTTTGATATTTCACCTGTAATAGTTGCTCGGGTTAATTTCAAGGACTGATTTAATGATTATTTTTTTGTCTATACTATCTTACTGCAGGCCAAAGGCTTTTCTTTCCTTCTTCCTTCATGAAAATGGTCTAAGTCAACCTCCACCTTCTGCGCAGCCTCCTAGATGATCTTTTCAAGTTTTGAAGATTGCATTCGGTAGCTGTTCTAATGAATGATCCCCACTATTATTTCATGTAACGTGCGTTTGGGTAACACTGTTCTACTAGAAGTGCGTAAGAAGTGAGAACGTAAACTCATCTATACTAATATTATAAAGCTGAAGAGTTTATTTTGAAAGCGCTAATCTCAGGAACCGCTGGTCCGATTTGAAAAATTCTTTCAGTGTTGGATAGGTCATTTATCGAGGAATGCTATAGGTTACATATCATCACGCTGCGACCTAAAGGAGGGAAGCAATAAGGAAAAATCTAGTAATATTCGTTTTTCGTGGTCCGATTAGTCGATATTACAAATTGAAATTGAACTGAATTTGAGCATTATGGCCACAATTTTAAAAAGTACAAATATCTGCATCCGGGCGGAGCCGGGCCGGACTGCTAGTATAAAATACAGGAGTTTACGTTCTTACCCCTTCCGTCTTGTATTACGATGTTACTCATATTATGTAGATTTTCTACCGATAATATATTTGTATCAGCGACGATAGTAGCCAGCGTAGGCCACTATCTATATTTATATCAGCATGGATTGTAGATATCGTACACAATGTGTAAGTTCCGTCAAAGAAATCTACTCGTGTAGCACATTCCAAATCAGTAAGTATACCGGCGGAAATAATCTCCTAACAGTATTTTTTTCCTGTTGATAAAATAAATCTGAAAAGTTAAACGATTATTCTGCCAAATGCAGAATTGAGTCAATGTCATGTTTATTTCCAGAGGCGTCAAAAGAAGTATAACTTCAAAATATTTTGTTAATTAAAACGATAAGAAAAATACGATTCTATGACAACTAATATACGTTCTACTGCAGGGCACGGCCCTTCTCTACAATCGAAGTGTATGATTAAGTGGAGTTAGGCCATACATATAGTCCACCACACTAGCAGAGTGCGGTTTGACGGATGTTACTTACCATATTTTTTTTTTACAAATCGCTTTGGTAAGCATGTGTGCTCACTCTGCACCGTGAGTGTGAGGCGATTGACTATCAATACACACATGACTCCGAGGAGTAAGTGGTGTGCCTGTCATTTGAACTCGTGACAACCGTGAAAATCTAGGAAGCCGCGCTTGTAGGGCGATTCACGTAATTTCTTAACGCGCCGATCAAGTTGCGGTGCGGTTACAATTAAGTTTATATTACGTTTTGGTACAAAATGGTATTCTTGTAAATGTTTAGCTGAGCGTGAACTGCGCATCAACTGTACGTCAGAAGTATGAAATTTGTTTGACATTCACATATACGCGCAGCAGTAGAATACACTAAAGCGCTCGCGTGACGCGAACTTGACGCGAGCGTATTACGAGAATACGAAAAGGGCTGTTTTGATCGAAACGTAACTGCAATTGCGCCGCAACTGAACTTATTTCATTACGTGAATCGCCCTCCTGATCCGTTGCCAACAGGCCACCAAGCATTTAAAAGAAAAATATTTTTGAACTATAAAAAGAAATCCAAGAAATATCACAACACAAGGCTTTAGCAAAGAACGATTGTTGACTCCGAAAAATCCGCGTCTGAAAGTTCAAAACAAACGGTTCAACTCAGCGGGCAAATAGAGAGAAATCGTTTATGGGAAACAAATGCCGATCATTTTTTTGAACATTCAATGCGCTAACATTTGAATAGTTTTTGGACTGTTTGACTAGTAAGCTGCATATTACTTTACGGTTTTAATTCATGGATGTAGATTTGAATGGTGTTATTACGACGTGTTTTCTTATTCATAAACAATTTTAAAACTGGTTTTAGGTACCGAATATTTTGTCCCTTTCGAAATCTTTTTATTCATCATTTTTATAGAAAAAAATCAATATCACTATACTAAGAAGCATTGAAAAAGCCATACTGATTTGTCAACAATGTTATGATTTGAATCCCTCATCGAAAATTGAAAAACGCTCATAACATCTAATAAAATAAAATTGTATATTAGCAGGAAACAAGAGTTTATATTACACAAGACAAAACATGCGATAGATAAATAATAAGGCCGTTAATCTTTGCGTTCACTGATAGCGCCACTACTTTGGAGGAGACGCAAGATTTTTCTTTCATAGTATGTACTGTGGGGCAAAAGACCACCAAGTGAATCATTATATATGTATAAATACATAGTGTTAAAAAAACCAAGAAAATTTAAAAATGTTGTTACTAAAGATAATAATTATTCTTACATCCATATTATAGAGATATGAATAGCTTCTAGTTTTTATTGTGTTGATTTTAGAATATCACCATTGTACTTTTCAACAATATTCAAACGCATCAAAATTAGTTATTTATTATGAAAAGACAACAAAAAGTTATCGACTCACGAAAGATTTAAATGCACAAATATTTGTAGTAAACTCTCGTAGTTTCAACGTCGAATTGTCAAACATTTGTTTGAAGTTCTTTGTCATTCCCAGTAAGTTTCGTAAGGACTTTGTTTGCGTCGATAGTAATCTACAAAACTTTGTACTGCTTCTTTATGATAATATTATACTGAAGATAGATCTTGACGCTCGTTGACAATAAATCATTCTAGTAGTTATTTAATATTATTATGAGCCCGTTATGTCCTACTGAAGACAAAGGCCTCTCTTTCCGTGTTCCACTCAACTCTGTTAACGGCTGTATAGGACCAATCTTTTAAATATGAGCCACCAGTGTTTAGACCTCCCACGTGGTCGACGTCCCATTGGGACTCATTCTGTGGTGATCTTTGCCCGCATATCATCTGGCATGCGACCCACGTATACAGCCCAGTCCCACTTGAGCTTGGTGGCTTTTTGGCCAACGTTGGCAATTTTGGTTCTAAACCGTATTTCTGAGTTTTTTATTCGATCTGATAGATAGATACCCATAATAGTGCTAGTATTTTATAGTATTTAATTATAATTAATAAAATAAAATAATACCAAATACCTTTCGTATGCAAGAGGCCGACTGAATTACTACTTATTTTTTTCTGCTGTCAAATTGAAATAATCGGTGTAAGAGACATTGTAGCTAGTCCTTGTCCTTTCTGTGAGTGAGTACAAACTAGTCTCATTTCATCCAGGGCTTAATACATACAACTGGAGGGGGGGTCCTCCTTTCTATAGCAGAAGTAGCTCTGAAAACATAACCGGTATGTTATTTTTAGAAATTATCATAATAAACATACAATATTTATACGGGCAAACCACTCTTATTGTACTCTCGATTGTAGAGGAGGCCCGTGCCCTGCAATAGAACGGATATGGTCTGATAAAGATACAGAATTGTAATTTTAAAGTGCGTCTGTATATTTATGATTTTTTTCTGACATTAATAACGTCTTTATGAGAGAACACATACTTGGAAGACAAGGGCCTTACTTTTAAAGTTTATCGCTCGCTTGTAGAAGTCTGCCTATGCCCCCGAGCATACGTGCGTGTCAGTATTCTATTAAACTTACAAAGAAATAAATTAGAAAAGTTTGTATGAGACATAATAGAAATAAATTCAAAAATCTTACACATGCAAATAGAGCTCTTTATTTCTTTGTTGTTCTTGATGTCTTTAATTGTTTCGCACTTTATTTGATTGTAGAACTTGTGAACAAAGTTTGTGCTAACTACCATTCTTATAAAAGAAAAAAAATCAATAGTAAGACAATATAGGCGCGCTGGCCTAATGCGGGTTGGTGAACTTTACATACCATTGAAATTTTTACAAATCCCATCCCAGGTTTCATCACGATGTTTTCCTTCACCATTATAGTGCGTGGCGATTGACTATCAATACACACATCACGCCAAAAAATTAGAGGTGTGCCCTGGGATTTGAACCCGTGACCACCGTGAGCACGTGGGCAGTCGCGTTCGGTTAGTTTACCAACAGAAAATACCAAACATTTTGTAGCAATTTTGATGTCTAGAAAACAACCTTCTTACTATAAGCCATAAAACAGACCATGAAACAGCATTTAAAATATTCTAAATACGAATTTCAACTCCCAACAAATAAAGAACATCAAAAGCATATTTTAAAAACACAACTCGCATATTCTCACAAATCAACACATTCTAAAAATAAATTCCGTGAATATTGATTCATAAACGTATATTATTCTATATTCCTATTGACGAATTGCGATTCCGAAATTCGTTTGATGTTTGAGTCACTAGTACGCTTTTAATTGCGAGTTATGAGTGACAACTGTGTCGGGTATTTTAATTGTGTTCATGTGTCTTCATGCCGTAGTGATACGAGTCGTGAGATAGTTGAAATATTTTCACATACAGGGTATATCCAGATTCCGAAAACTAACCCATTGGTACTTTTAGTGACTTCAGACTCAATGCAATTAAAAATTTCGTAAATAAAGCGGTGACTTTTTTCTATTTTTTTTAACTATCGTCGTATTTTGGAGGTAAATACGTAATTTTCCTTAAACAATAATGCTCACCTTTTAGTTTTAAATAACCCAATGATACGCGACAAATTTAGCAAAAATATGTAGTTACCACCCAAACACGAAGATATTTAAATAAATATAAAAATAATATCTTTTTTTTTTCGACATTTTCGATTGTGTTGTGTCTGTAGTCACTAAAACTACCACCTGGATTCATTTTCTGTCACAGTGTTGATATACCCTGTATTTAATTCTTTGCTGAATGGATGCTTACCGTTCATTGTATCAGTGAAGCAAACATATTACGAAACTTTTTAAGCTGAAGGCTTATCGTGAATATTTTAAAGATAATATGTAAAGAATATTACGAACCAGGTTTATGTTCGATTACATAAAAATCTTTCTGAAAAGGTTAGCATTCGATAAACCATGGTTGTTGAAATGATAAGTTGAATTACTGTATGCGCTAATAAATGAAATTATTATTAGTAATTATGGTCTACGTATATTCATCTCTTTATACAAGACATTTTTTGCACAATGAGGATCAACGCCCTAGCCGATATTTTTACGACAGAAAACAGCAACTAGATTTAAAAAAAACATTCTACTTACTTTCTCTCGAAATCCAACTCTAGACATCACATTTTTTTTAAATAAAGTGAAAAAAAAAACTCACAGCCCATGCACTGTGTCACTAAACCATCTTAATTTAAATAAAAACAAAGCTAATATATACATATATAAATATCTATGTATGTTGATTGATGCGAGCAGTCTGTGGGCGTTGTTGACGAGTTTGACGTCATACAAATCAATTGTACGATATAAAGTATATACGCGTCGAGTACGCTGCTTGATCGGTAAATCTATTCAATGGAATTTATATATAGTTTAAAAACGTATTAAATTGGGCGTTTGGGAGTATATAAATTTTTTAAAATTATTTCTCAACTATTTATGAGTGTAGTAGAAGATTCGTGATTGTAATCTTGGGGTTGTGTTAGTAAACTAAATCCATAGCTCCCCAACTCGAAATACGATATGACCTCTGAAAGAAACGTCACCAAGATATCCCTATCCTCTCCTCTCACACTTAGTTTCTAGCCGAATTTCTGGTAAGATCAGACGTGGTCTATTTATTATCTAATTTCTTAAAACTATTACCATCATGTACTCGCACCTCACATTCGCACAGAATCCATACATCCTAGGCTAGTGGTTTCACGCGCGGTGTGCAATGCTATGCGCCTCTCAGGAATGTGTGGTTGATTGGTTGACAACAAGCAGCCAACGCTACGTCTAGAGGCTGTCGTATGTTTGGTAATAGGTATACATATTTAGTAGTTATAGTTAAACTCCTTAATCCTACACTTCATTTAATATTATAATTCAAAGTAAAATATAAGCAAAGATAAACATAATATCTTCAACGTAGATCCAATTTTACAAACACCAGATTAAATTGATGCTTGAAATGAAGTAGAAACATGCTATGAAGTGACTGGATTGAACATTTTTACGAATGAAACCGTCATATTTAATTTGATCATGTTATTCGAAGAATACATTTTATTTATTGTACGGTATTTGCCTATACATATATAAGCCCACTTCAGGGTACGGGCCTCCTCTATTATCGATAGGTAAGATTGAGAGCGGCAAGGCCCATTTACTTGACGATTGAAAAATCCGTTGTTAGTTAAGTGGTATGAAACTTGAGTATGGTTATATATTTTCTAGGAGGGTGAAATAAGCCGACGTGTCATAAGAATGAAATCGAAAAATATATAATTGCTTTCATAAATAATAGGAGATATATTTCTTATACTTGCGTGTCTAATTCATTCTGACAAATGACTAATACCAACTTTAAAGTTAGTGCCGATCCAAATTTAAAAAAATATATTTTCAACCACGCAAAACCAAAATATTTAGGCAATCAGTCCCCGTGGTTGTTAAAAACAAACAAAACCTATACTATGAACGATTCAAAAGGTTTTTTGTAGGCATTTTAATGGTTCGCCGGGCGCGTTGACGAGAGCTTTGGCATTCTATCTACAGTAGAATTTTAGTTCAACTAACCCAATAACGCTGCTGTAAATGTCAACAAACTATTCAAATAGAAATAAATAAATATATTCAACAGTACATATGTCGATAAAACATCGTAATTCATAGTAATAGGGGCTGTTCTTCGGTAATGTTATATGTATGTTATTAATTTTCAACGTTTTATGAATGTGGTGAAGTCATTTTTTTTTTCTAATAGAGTTTTCGGTTTAATTGTCCATGATTACGAAAATTGGTTTTCGACATGTATTCATGAATATTTAAATTCCCATATGCACTTTTCTTATGTAGGCTATACTAAAAGCTATTTTTTTAAGTTTATTTGAATACAATTAAATATGTACGAATAGTTATTTGTTTTTCTATAATTTTGATAGTGAATTACGTATTAAGCCTACCAATTATTGCAGAAACTTCAAGCAAGTGAGCTTTGCGAGACATCTTATGATAATTTAAGATGTGCGCAATAAAATATGTTGTACGCAAAAAAGTTGTATTGTGATGAGTGATGATGAGTTTTCTTAAAACATGTAATTAATTTAATAAGATAAATTAATTACATGTACATAATATACATTACATAATAATATAAAATAAGTTTGCTGAACACATTTTTTTCCACCTACACATTCTCTGAAACGTGAGTATTAGAATCTTTGATCAAATTTATTCAAGATGCTGGCTCAAATATTTGGTCACTGAATTGATGTTCTTTTACGGAGCGGATATAAAAAAACTATAAAATTCATAGGGCACATAAAAATCTATTAATACGTTGGCTTCATTCGAAGCAAACCTTTGGCCCATCAAATCAGGTTATGACCCATGTTGAGATGTTTTTTCATAGCTTTTTTATTTATAGATTAAATGAAGACGTGTGCTACATTTTGAGATAAACTAATTTACTGTGGGTTTTCGAGGTACACAACTACATAGAATGGTCACTGGTAAATATACATCTCATCAGAAAATTTTTAACTTCTCGCACGTTTATAATTAATAATGTTGATGTTCTAAATTCAAATATTTATACACATTTTTCTGTTAATCCTTATAAATATAAACTTGCAAGCTGGTTCCATTTTTCTGATGGAAAGTATATAATTGTATAGCTAGATGCCTCCTTCATGCTCCTAGATATAAACATAGCCCATAGACGTCAGCCCATATACATCTTAATTCTAGGCACAAGCGAGATTGAGAAAAATGACAAGATGAGAAGAAATTAGTGTATAGTCTTCCATGGTCTCTTAGATTTAATAATTACCTGTTGTCACTGTTCGTTCTTCCTGCCCATATAAGTACCACTGCAGGGCACGGGGCCTCCTCTACAATAGAGAGTGCGTTTAAGAGGTGTTTGGCTATATAGTCCACCACTCTGGCCTAGTGCCAAGTTTCATCACGATGTTTACCTTCGATTTATACTGCGTGGTGATTGACTATCAATAAACACGACTTCGAAAAGTCATAGGTATGCCCCGTAATTTGAACCCGCAATCGCCGTAAATATGTTGGCAGCCGCGTCTTGTCCATTACCAACAGTCCCCCACACGCTTAATTACCTACACCTTTTAAATTATTGCAATTTTTAAGTTTAAATAGGTACTCTGAATACCTACATACTGAAACATTGCAGTTAACCACAAAATCACGCAAACCACAATATAGCCTCAACAATTATAATGCAATAATAATCAACCAGTGTCCTTCTCGACTTCATCCGAAATGACAATATGCAGTGTTTGCATTACCTGTGTCAATCCAAACTAGTGCTCATCGTGTCCGCGGCTTTGTCGCCGTGTTTATCCTGACCGATGACCAACATTACGGGGTGTACTGGGACTCCAAACAATAGCTTGTATTAACAAATGGCATGCATTTATAACTTAGGAGCTAGCGAGCTTGAGAGCTGGAAGCAAACCATGAATTACAAAGCAATGCTTGGCATTCCACTGCGATCGCCATCCTGAGACATAAGCTGTTAAGTCTCCTAATGTCTAATAGTTATTCCGGTTACAATTATTTCTCTAACTGTCTGTTATTATCATAATTTCACAATATTTAGCAGCCTCCCTTTCGAAACGCTGCTATGAATTAAGTAGCAAAAGTTTAAATCCTACCCATAAGACAAATATTTATGACACTCTACTATTGAATCTACTATTGAAACTATTGAATCAGCGTTCCAGTATTGCACTACTGCAGCAGACAGCTAAATGACAGGCCCCATTGCCATATTTGTAATTTAATTATCATCTTTTATTATTGTAATTTATACTTTGTCTTTTTTTTTATTCTTTTTGGTTTTAATTTTATGCCAGCAATATTTTTTTTACTGTCTTATTTCGTATTTAGATGACAACATCTAATCTAATTACAAAATTACGAAAAGTTTAATGTCACTTTTAACACTCACGACATGATAATTGGGCCTTAGCATGAGATCAAGTTTATTTTTAAAACTGTTCAGCTTATTAATTTATAAATCCGATCAAAACATAATTTATGATAAACACGATTCAAACTGCGGCTTCAAACACATTTCGATAGCTAATTAAAGAAGCTATTTATATCGAATCAAGATATAAAGACGAAATGGGTTTAAATTGGCTAGCTGACGCGTGAGCAGTCATCACGGCGACAGAATTTCCGCCGCGCCGTCGACCACCACTGACTGACAGCTGACGTTCTGGTTTCCTGCGAATGAATGTTTAGAGGTTAAAATGGCAAAGGACATTTCAAATTCAGTGTGGTAAAAATAAGGAAAATGGATGTGAGGTTGGTGAAACAACATTGAAAATTTTCATACGAGATTTGTCTATAACAATATTTTATTTACGAAACTAAAAACAAATTATTAAATTATTATTATAATTACCCATCTCATTGAATTGTTCTGAAAATGCATGATGATGTGAACTCATAATATATTAAGTAAAAATATAAACTAAAGTAAAATCTGTATATTACCTTGTAATTAGTAATAAAATAAAGATAAAGTAAGTAAAAGTAAAAGTAAGTAAGTAAAAGTAAGTAAAAGGCTAATTGTATTTCTATATTGCAATTATCAACAATTTCCATCCATATCGGACAACTATGTATCCACTACATGCAACATATATACGACACAAACGAAGATAATCCGGTCGCGAACGTTTGCTATCTCTGACGCTCGGTTGGACGGGGTAGGATAGAGGAAGGAGTTGAAAGGGGGAGGTGGGAGGGGGGGGGGGGGTGTTAGCGCTTCACTCGGGACGGTGTAAATGATTAGCAGTAGGCACTGCTCTGACATATTTGAATATAGTAAATGGCACTGTGATAGGGTTGCCTCGTGTGATATCTCTGGTATTGATATGTGGGAGTACTTGATAAAGGGGGATAGAATTTATTCCTAAAAGTTTTGCGACAATCATTTCATTGGTGGTGTAGAAGATAATCTCAATACGAATCCTGTTTTAGCCCCCCTTATTAAGTGGTAGAACTACAATGAAAACGATGAAAAAAGGAATTTATCATATGTTTGGCTACGAGCCCATACTAAATCTCGAGAGAGCAATCATAAATTAAAAATAGTTTTAAGGTGATATTTATTGCCTCGCTAGCACAGTTGTACTGTGGTGTGATTGCAAAGCTGTGAAGTCTTAGTTTCGAATCCAATGTGAAAATTGGGACTCCTTTTTTGCACTTCTGCCTACTCCTTCGATGAAAAAAAGGCATGAGTTTATATTATATTATATATATATATATATGTTATGGGCCAAGTGATTAATGCGGGCAGGATTCATAATGCCCGGGCAGTATGAATATTGCCGAGCCATATCGGGCCAAGTGATTAATTACAATCTAAACTCACCTATTTATCACATAGCCCGGGCATTATGAATATGGCTACATGATGATCGGGCAGTGTGATTAATAGGTGATTTTTTACGTGGTGGGCTGCCGCATTGTCGCATCTTCGATAGACCCATAAATAAGACAGGTTGAATTGACCTGCTTATGTTTAGTTGTTTTTTAACGTCCGAAACATTATCTTCAGAAGAAAATTAGTGTACCCACTTTATGGATCAGTTAGGTCGACTGTGCCCCAAAACCGACTCGGGACACCCCGACTTCACGTAGTCTTTTGGCTACCGACTCTAGAGTGTTTATAAAAAGCCGGAGGCGCGGAGGGAGAGCAGCCCCCGCCCGCTGTAACGAAGGATAGGCAACCGTGCGAGCCTTAGCGGCTGAGGCTGGTCGCCAGAGGCGACCAGCAAGTCGAAGCTGCGGAGGTGAGCATGGGTGCCTATCTTTTGTTACGCAAGGGCGAAGGGGCTGAACTTCCCGTAGCGCCGGAGACGATGCAGAAGCTCATTTGTATTGACAACAAGTGGTACCAGGGGAGGTGCGACACTCCCCCTCCCCCTCCACTCCTGCCAACCCACCCCCTCGTGCTGTAACTGTAACTGTAACTGTATCAGCCCATATACGTCCCACTGCAGGGCACGGGCCTACTCTACAATCGAGAGTACGATTGAGAGTGGTTAGGCCACCACGCTGGCCTAGTGCGGGTCGGCGGACTTACATACCATAGAAATTCTTATAAATCGCTATGGTATGCAGGTTTCCTCACGATGATTTCCTTCACCGTTTTAGTGCGTGGTGATTGACCCTCGTGCTGTCCTATTCTAAATTCTACCACTTCGGCTCATTGTTTTGATTTTGATTCGCTTTACATCACTGTGCCCAATAGGCACTTGGCATTATTCATAATGGCCGGGCAATGTGATAAATTGATTGGTTATAATCACATTGCCCGCTCTTATTGGGCATTATTCATATTGCCCGGGCATTATGAATAATGCTCGATTAATCACTTGGCCCATAACATATATATGTATATATATGTGGCTACAAACACAATGCAATTAAAAATATAAATATCGCATAGAAACGCGACAATGATTTTTTATGATTTTTTAAATATCGTCATTTTTGGGTGGTAAATCTAAAAATAGTTTTTGCTAAAATAATAATTTAAACTCTTTTATACCTTAGAGTATCTATAATTAAAAGGGTATACACTATTATTTTAGGAAAAAATGTATTTACCACCCAAATATGGCCATAGGAAAAAAATAACAAAAAAAAACGTCGCTTTTTTTTTGCAACTTTTTCTGTTGCATTGTGTCTGAAGTCGCTTAAACTACTACCCGTCTTCGGTTTCGGTAGCAGTCTTGATATACCCTGTATATATATAACATTTATTTTGGGTAACATAGTTATTTTGATTTGCTAAAGTATCGTAATAAGATTTTTTGTAACACCACAAAATTAAATTAAGCGGTTACCCGGATGTTGCATTTTATATATATATATATATATATTTCAAATATCTATCAGTTATATTGACAGACCTGTTGCTACCACGATATAAATGTTCCAAAATAATGATGTTTTAAGATTGACGTATTCATTTCCTAAAATAATATTTCGACGTTGACCTATTTGTTTTGCCATACATAGTGACGGGCAATGGCCAGAACGTCAATGTACCAATCTCCTTTCATGACTTCATATGAGATAAACGATATATTTAGTCATGTAGATATTTCCGTACATCACTGCATATTAATAATAATTTAATATTTGTTTTTAAAAATAATTATTTTTACAAAAATCCACTACAAAAATGTACCAAAATGATAAATGCCTAAGTAAGCCTACTTAGTCGCTAAGTATGGAACGCAACTACAGCGAAATACTGCTGTAAACGGCAGTTTGAAGCCGCTAAAATAATTGAAAGAATATGGTAATGTATTATTCAACAAAGCGCTCCAATATATTTAAAAAGTCTTAGGATAAATAATCAGCGCTTCAACAATACAATTTACAATTTTATAATCTTAAATAACAGTCCCCTAAAATCATTGTTTGACTATCGTTTAAGTCTTCACTCATCGTATCATGAGCTGTTTTCGTGATTTAAAAATATTGAATTAATTTTCAACACATCAAAGAACTAAAAGAAAAATCTCTTAAAGCATCTATCTAGTATCTATACATTCTGTGGGCTCTTCCCTTATTATTCATATCTGAGTACGTCCTTCATAACCTTTCGCCATTTTAACATAACACTTCACATCACGTCCCAAAATCACTTAACATCCACCACCGTGGAGCATGCATATGCAGTGTATGATATTTACATTTTAATGCATGCGCTATCTGCCTTTTGAGCAGGCACGTATTTAAGAGTTATGTTTGTGGTAATATCTTTTAGTACCTTATAAAATGTTTTTGGTAAAAATAGAAGCTTTGTTTTATTTTTGTTTGATGCTTCTGAAACTATGTGGGCTGTGAAACCGACTCTGAAACAGAAGGCCGTGGAAGCAATTCACGATAAAAAAAGAACATTTGTGTGATCATTTGGGATTGAAAAGGTTTTTGAAACTTATGATACCCATGAAAAACAATGTTACCTTCATTTTTAGTGTCTGCCGAAATTAAAACTGTAAGCTCAATGTATTGTATTGGATCAGAAACATTTGGATTTTCTTATGTTTTTTACATTCATTGCTGTAGAAAAATAACTGTGCTAAAAAGCTCTTACAAAATTCAAACTACCGTACCGACGAAAGAGAGAAAAAAAGATTTTATCTTATAAAAATTATGGCGCCCGCTCCTAAACTTGATTACCGCTCTGTGCCTATGTTTCTTTGCCTAAATAGATTAGCGCCTAATGTCTCGACATTGCGCAGAGTAGCTGAAAAGCTAGATTTTAGTTCGTGCCTAACCTTTTTAGCTTTGAATGGGGCTTCGTAACAAAGTTATAGTTCATTTTAATTCCGACATTTCCTTCGAGTGTTTAACTTTACTTTAAATCTATTATGACACTGGTTAGCTCCGGGTGGAATACTTTCGTTAATGCTTAATGAAGGTAATTTTTTTAATAATTGTGCTAATTTGTGTTTAGGCAAGGCGACTGCGGTTCATTTCATGGTAAATAAATATCTACATACGATTAATCGTAAGTCATATTATATTTAACAACAATATTCGGCAAGTGTTGGACCTTATCCTCTTGTAAAGCAGATTACTTGATGAGATATTAAGAAAGTCTTAAATTTATTTTGTTTAGAAGTTAAAGTAAATTAGTTTTTTAAGTACTAAAAATAATACAGCTACAGTGACTTACTAATACTTATTTGATTATTAAATAAAGTTTATAATGGTATGAAAACAAGGTTCAGGAAAAATATGGCTTCAATTTATTATAAATATTAAAAACAAAAAATATTTTTCGAACGTACCAGTATCAAATTATCACTCCGCTGTATAAATCTCTGTATCTCCATTCGAAAATCATTTTTATAACTTTTAATACGATCCGCATCTTTTCAATTCCCGATTTAACTTCGTTTAGAAGTTAGAATCCTCTCAAAGTCTAAAAGAATATCGTGCGAACAACAAAATATTTAGGCTTTTTTGGTACGGAATACCATCAAATAGCGATTATCTAAGCTACGTGTGTATTATTATAATGTGTTTGGAAAATAAAGAAAACATCGTGAAAATCATATTTTAATTGTTCACCACAACTATTCCTGGGAAAAGGATTAATACAAACTAGCGGTCTCGCCCGGCTTCGCCCAGGCGCAGAAACTTTTTGAGTGCATCCTTCTTTAGAATCAGGAACTATTTCACGTGATAACAATTTTAAATATTTAAACTCAATGTTACTGCTGAATTGTAAACATCCCATCCCATTCCATAGGGTGTGAAAGAGTTTCTTTCAAATATGTTTCAATTCCTTCACATCCCACGGGAATACTACATTTTGTCGGATTAAAAAGTAGCCTATCTGTTAATCCAGGGTGTTAGGTTCCTCAACACCTAATTTCATCAAAATTTGTCCTTTGGTTTGCGTGAAGAGGTAATAAACACACAAACTTCCTTATTTATAATATTAGTACTATTGAGTGGTCATTTCAACCATAGCGAAACTTGCGCATAAAGTTGCGAAGAATGGACAGTCCAGCGACATAAAGAAAGGTAAAAAACTCCTTCCTATATCACAGGATTATTTTTCTCGGATCTGGGTGTTTGTGAGACCGAAAAGTTTCTCATAGTTCCTGATACCCACGACACAAGACCCGATCTTAGTGTGGGGTCAAGACTATATATGTAACTGTTGGGTGTATTGATTTATTTTTATTTTTAATTAATTCAATACATTTAATAAGTTTTATTTTCAGAACAATGTGCCTCGACCCACAGCTGGGCCTTGACCTTCAAGCAAGCAATTTAGGACTCGTCTTCAGCTTGTCCCTTAGGACACAAACAAACTTAGTCTTAGCAAATGTTGGGATTTTTGGGACTAATGGTTTTGTCTGGATTAATTTATCTTTGCGGCAACTATTTCAATAAAATTAAGTTTTAACTCTTAACTGAAATTATCTGTTACAAATTATTTAAACCGACTAGATTAGACTGCTTCGGTGGCACTATTGTACTGCGATATGATTGCAAAGCTGTGGTCTCAGGTTCGTATCTTGGGTGATGATATTGGATGATGTACCTGGATGTTTTTATACATTATCAGCTCGGAGTCAGGAATTTGTTCCCGATATCACATATGGGACGGAAAATTTATGGCGAAATAAGGGTGTCATGGTTGCATCTGTGCTCTACCACATATGAGAAAAGACGTGAGTTTGTGTATGTTTGTATGCAATTGACTAATGATTTCTTAGGTTTACGCGAATGTTTCGGTTTCGTCGGAATACTCATATTCTTTCACTTTTATACAATATAATGTTTAATCCTCTCACGCCCGATTACCTGAAAGATCGATTCATTTGTCTCCACGACTCACATTCAAGATCCTTGAGGTCGTCGGAGAACCTGAAACTAAAAATGCCCATGCACTCCACAGTATTCATGGACAAATCATTTGCAGTCCAAGCTGTCCGACTGTGGAACTCACTTCCAGTCGAGATAAGACGGGCACGAACACTGTCGTCTTTTAAAAAAATGATTAAAGACCATTTCCTTTCTCAACTAGAGCATAGCTGAGGAATATCTTGTCCATTCGCCTCTTTGGTAAATGTTAGGATAGGTTTATATATTTATGTAAATGGTAAATTGTATGTATGTGTATTTTTATATATTTTGTTGGTATGTATTCGTATATACGTATATATATATATATATATATATATATATATATATATATATATATATATATATATATATATATATATATATATTACTATTTTATATACCTTAGACTGCCCGCTCATTTTTCCTATCTCAATATCCATCCAAAGGTTGCCTGGAAGAAATTACCTAGAGTGATAAGGCCGCCTCTTGTACTATTATTATTGTGTTGTTTCTTCACTGTATTTTTATTTTTGTGCAATAAAGGATTAAATAATAATAATAATAATGTTACTCATTCAGTCAAAAATGTTAAAATTTAACCAAATCCGCGATAAAATCCGTAAATAATAGTTTTATTTCAATTTGTATGCAATTATTAAAGATATTCTTAAATGCTATAAATAAAGTAGAAATATCTTGATCTTTGTTCATTAGCAACTGTTTGTCTGATTCCCAAGTACTGTCGTCGACCAAGAAATAGTCATTACTTACTGTTTAATTTATTATGTGTCATTTACATTGTTAAAGGAAGCATATTAAAAATTATATTTTTCTCCCGCCATACAGCAGTTTAAATGCACTGTTGTATTTCGGATTGAAAGACATTGTCGCCAGAGGAACTACTGGACTATTGAGACTTAACATCTTATGTCTCAGGATGGCGAGCGCAGTGGAATGCCAAGCATTGATAATTCAAGGTTTTGTTTGGTTTTGCTATTGTTTATGAGCTGTCGTTTTACTTATCATCAGGAATGGCATACTTGTATCGCCATTCAGGGCAATAAAAAAAATATCATTACATTATATCTATATCTTTCACAATGCAGCGGCGTGTAAACACTGTTGTGAACCATTCTGAAGGATGTAGTAGCGAGGGAAATTACTGGCCATTTAGAGCGTTAACAGCTAATGCCTTGGAGTGACGTAGTGCAGTACCTTGTAGTGAATAAACTATGTTCAAAGTGATGTTACTGCTGTTAAAAATGAGGCTAGCGCTTACTATCCGAAAAGGAACTAGTTTCTCGTGATATTCATGCCAATAAAAAAAACCTTTTAGATTCTATATTCAAAAGCACTCTTCATGATAGCTGTTTAATTCTGTCAAATATTTATTTATTTGTTTATTTTAATTTAAATAACTAAATATTTTTAGAACAACGACACAAGAAATAAATTCATAACACTGGGTGCTAGTGCTTAAATAGACAAGGAAAGGTCAGGTCACATTCAAGATTATAAGCGGGAAATAAATTAAGAATGAACACCGTCAGGGCAATAGAATCCATATATTTGGTAGTTAAATAGATCGGTGTTTCCCTACGAGATCGAATCAGAAATGAGGAGATCCGTAGGAGAACCAAGATTACCGACATAGCCCATAGGATTGGCAAGTTGAAGTGGCAGTGGGCCGGGCACATAGCTCGTAGAACCGATGGCCGTTGGGGCCGAAAGGTTCTTGAGTGGAGGCCACGTACAGGCAATCGAAATGTCGCACGCCCGCCTACAAGGTGGACGGACGATCTGACTAAGGTTGCAGGAAGTCGCTGGATGCAGGCCGCTTCCAACAGGTCATTGTGAAGATCCTTGGGGGAGGCCTATGTTCAGCAGTGGACTTCCTGTGGCTGATATGATGATGATGATGAAATAGATCGGCAAAAGAATTAATCGCAAAAAACGCCAACGTAAGATAGAATCCGTAGCTTCATTTCACTATTCTGCCCGATACACCACAGAAGCTGCAATATATTACTATTGCAATTAACTCTATCAACATAAAAGCCATTATAGAATTAACATACGCGCGATACGAGTGGGCGACGGAATCTGTCGGCTGCAATCAAACGGTTATCTTGCGTGTGAATGGAATTATTATAGGGGTAATTTCATTGGATGCTCCCACGCTTATTGTGATTGGAATTGTATTGCCTTTTGTCATATAATTTTTTCTGTGTATGGAGATTTTAGTTATTTATTTATAAAATACACCAACGACATAAACGTAGAAAACATACAACATTAATGTTTTATAACAGATTATTATTAAACTTCTCTGATTTAAATCAACTTGTGAATCTTGTAATAATTACTACATACTAAACTGGTTTTGAAAAGAGTAACACTAGAGTTTCTTGCCCGTTCTTCTCTAGAGGAAACTGCTTTCATTCATACTCGCGTATGTAGAGGAGGCCCGTGTTTTCCAAAAGAACGAATATGGGCTGATATAAATGCTTGTAATATGTGGTGGACAATAAGGTTATATTCATTTATAAATATTTAAAGGCCACTAAGAAAACCAAAATAATTTGCTGTAAATATGTTGACAAAAAATACAGTGGAATCAATAGAAGGTATATTGAAATAGATAGATACGCTAGCATTGATATGTGTAATTATATAAGCCAGGCTTACGAGGCCAATTCTCAGGTACAGACTATTGATTAACATACGTAAACGACGACCTTTGGATGATATCGAAGCCTAGCTTACATTTTAATAAGTCGCAGTGTATATATTTATTTTAAATACCTGAATAATAATAATTATACCTAACAGACAAACATATAGTTCCGAACCCAGAGTAAAATGTTGTTCGAGAAAGAAATTGTACATGAAATCTCTTATTTCGTACCATATTTTATTAATCGTGACATGGTTGCCTCCATTGGTCCAGCATGACATATTTTTTTGTTTTCACTTGGAAAAACGATTTATCGCTACCGCTGGCTGGGGGAGGTGGAGTGGTGATGTCGGGTTCACCGGTCTTACAACACAAAGTTGCGTCAGGAAAGATGTTACCATATGGGCATTAGTTGAGTCGAGTTACCTACCAAATTCCTATACCAACCAAAAACCACACGGTGGCCTTTTTTTGATTACAATTAATGGCTAGGCTAACATGCCGTTCGCCTGATGGTAAGCGATACGACCGCTCATGAACAGTAGCAATACCAAACAACACCTTGAATTACTGAGACATAAATAATATCCCAATAAGTGTAGTAGTTAGTGGTCCCCTTTAGTGCATTGGAACGGCTCCGGGATCCTAAAGCAAAACGCCATAGCCTCGCCGGACTACTCTGGAACGATGCTGCGGTATGGGCTACTCCACGAATTTACACCTCGTGAATGCTCGTCGCTTATATTAAGGTCTATGGCTTATGCCCTCCATTGCCCTATAAGTCGCCTCTTACGCCAGGCAGAGGAAATGGTGGAATCTAAAAATAACTTCCTGTCCAGAATGCAGACCAGCATGACGTTACCAATCCCTAGTCCTTAAATCTATACTGAAGGTTGCCTGTGCCTAGCAGTATGAGTCATGACAACACGATCAATATATTTTATTCATTAGGCTGGATAGTGGCCATACATTGTTGAAAAAGCCGTTGTACTTTCCCACGGTAGCGTGTAATGTACTCGCATATCTGATTCTAGTTTGAACAAATCATTGTATTGAGCACCGAGGCATGACGATCTTTCACCGGTGGGTTTTTTGTTTGGTTTGCAATATAGGTATTTATTGGGTGAATTGAGGTCATTTTGTGGTGTTAACAATGTATGAGCAATAATATGTTTACGGAGGTCGCGGGTTCAAACCCCGGGGCACACCTCTGACTTTTCAGGGTCATGCGTATATTGATATATACATTTCATTATGATTTATATCTTGCACTCACTCAGCATCACATTAGGTGATAATAGATAAATGAGTTTTGAAAAGTCAATAATAAATGTGTTGGAACTTGATACCATAACTTTATTCTTCACAGCCTGTAAATAAAAATTAGATATTCTCCATTCAAGTGTACTTTACAAGATCTTTTGAATCGCCCCGTAAAACCTTCGCGTCGGAACGTGTTGTATCTGTTCGCAAGAAACCACCTCAGCGAAGAGAGATATCGAGCTGCTTCCATCAATCTGGTGGGGAATTATATTTTGTATCTGTTTTTCTTGATTATTACGGATCAATTTTAAATTGACATGTCATTTTAGTTTCGTTTACTGAGAGTGGAATCTCACTTGTTAACTCTAGGGCCCTACTATATGAATCCGAAGTTCGAATCTTCGTGACGTTTTTCGTTTCGAAACCTACTCTGTAACACGAAATTCGAAACTTCGGATCGAAGAATGAATGATTCGCATAAATCGGCAATCCGAACATTTACATTTTTATTTAATATATTCACCCGAAACGAAGTTTGAAACTTCGGACGAACGAAGTTTGTGACGATACGTATGTACCTACTCTGCAAATGTTCGTATTGCCGATATATTGGAATAATTCTTTCTTCGATCCGAAGATTTGAACTTCGTGTTATAGAGTAGGTTTCGAAACGAAAAACGTCACGAAGTTTCGAACTTCGTTTCGGATTTATATAGTAGGGCCCCTAGTCTCGATGGAATTGGTTGTTGTTCTTTCTAACTAGCTTTGTTACGACCGGTGCCATATTCCATATTCTTGGTCCTGTAAAATTTTTGGTTCCTATATTTTCCTTGATGATGTCGAGCTTGTCCTTTTTAAACTGAGCTCATAAACTTGGCTAAATTGTTGAGCCACTTTATCATTTTGCAGTAAGATGCAAAAATATATTTTTGCTAAGATAGACAATCTATTAAAGGTTATGAAAGTATGAAGATTCTTGTCACTTCCAAGAGCTAGCTATAGAATTCGTATGTTCAGGTAACGACTTTTAGGGCTGAAGAGGACGATAATGATGATGAGGCTCCCTAATAAATACTTAAAGTAAATCCATGGATTTGAAAAAAAAAACGAAAACTGGCAGGCGAGACGTCAGGCATTAAATTCTAAAACTCATTGTTCAAATAATGTATAAGGCAATTTGCGATATTGCTTTTTAAAGTAACTTTATAAAGAAACTAAAAATATTGCCGAGTCAAAGTTTTTAGTTTCGCATTAAAAGTAGTTTAAAATTCTAGACAAGTCGTAACATTATTCTGCGTACTTGGAAAATATTATAACCTAATATTAAATACATTATAGGTCTTCTCCCGAAAAAATATTATATTTTCGCTATAATTGAGAATATTGTAAACTCATTGATTTAATGGCAGTGTAGAGATAATTAATTAAAATGTACTACAATTTAACTTGGAGTCAGAATTCATATAAAACCACCTTTATTGTTAAATAAATAAATATTTTAGAAATTAATAGGTTCGAACTTTATAATTTATCAACCAGAAAGTTGAGCAAAGGCCTTCTCTTATTCTTTGAATTCTTAAGTCTCAAAATTTGAATTAGTGAAGCTGATAAAAGCGTATTAAAAATACATCTATTCCGACTTCAAATGACAACCCTGTATTCTATTGACAAACAATGATCTTCTATTATAGCTATGTAAAACCTTAAGTCAGTCTAAAGCGTTCCCGACCACTAAACTCCAGAATGGCAAGTTAAAGCCGAAGTAAACAGTCGCTCTTGTATCGAACTCCCAACGCTAACAATGTCGAGAGACGACTCAAACTGCTAATACAAATCGAAGGAGCTGCTACTTTGTTTGTCATTTGTTTCGGAGTTAATGTTCTAGAATTATCCGAATGAATTGACTGAGAAGGTCATGTATCGGTTAGTGAAGCATTTGATGTCCACCAACAAGTTGTAATCTAATAGATGATAATAGGCGATGTAATAAAAACTTTCGTATTCTCTTATCCATCCTATGGTTTTGTCTGTAAGAGACTCGAGCAATAAGACCGTGTTTTGTATGTGTCTTTTTTCGATTGTGTTATTTTTCTGTCTCATTTTTTGCTGTGTATACACGTAATGCTCGATAAACTTGCTTGATCTCGAGCAAATACGAACGTGTGTACCATGCAAGGCTCAAACCAAATGTTCGAAGCCAACCAAAATGTTCGATTCGAGCAAGATTCCGTCGAAAAGTTTCAACGCACAATAAAAATATTCTTCGAGCAAGTTTTTGAAAAGCATCATCATCAAGTTGAGCATGTTTGTGAAAAGCCATAGTCGAATGAAATACTCATTGAGCATGTACCTATGTACGTGTTTACACAACATAAAAAATAAGCTTGAATAAATAAATAAATACACAAACAAAAATTTAAGGCCAATTCCAATAGTTTGTCGTAGAGATTCATGCGTTAGATAGTGTATTCGGCACAGGACTTTCTGTTGCTAAAGAAGAATAAGTTGGGCATTGTTGAGAAGGAATTCATTATTTTGAATTAACAACTGATAATTATTTTAAGGCGACGTGATCATTATTAAAGGCGAATGTATGTGCATTGCCAAACTTAGATGATAGGGATTGAACTTATTGATGATAGGGGTTGACGTCTCTTCATCGTCTTGGGATTTCTGTCTCTTGTAATCTTGTTGATCAAAGCAAAAGCAACAGCTATTACTTAATGTTGGTTTTCGGCAAGACAGCGGTCCTAAGGCCGTCGAAGCTATGCAATTGTAATACAGCTTTAACTACTACAACAGGGTTCTATCATTAGCATCTTGTAATATGTGAAATAACACTGTCTTGTACTTTCCTCACTTGAAGATGTATAGTTGAATATTTCTTTTGTTTTTGTAAAAAAGTGACGATGAACAATAATGCCGCGAGTAGTTTTTACGTCTTCTACAGGCTTTTATACTAAAAAACATATCAAGCGGTGGCGCAGTTGTACTACGGTATGATTGCAAAACTGAGGTTTTCGGTTTGAATCTCGGGTCGGCCACATGATATTGGATTTTTCTATTCATTATCAGCTCGGAGTCAGGATTTGTGGCAGATATGGTGATAGACCCTATCACATCGTGGGATGAAACACACAAATCGAAACTTGGGTGTCCTGGTAGACCCTCTTCCTACCCCTTGTGGAAAAGGCATTAGTTTTTGTTTGTCCATTTACATCGTTTTAAGTGCTTATTTTACGTCTTCTTTAGACAATTCTACCAAAACTAAACAAGCTAAGTTTCTTTAAGTCTAAACTATACTCTTTTAAGCTTGTTGCGTCGCCTGCGTGTCCATGTTCAACACCTAATTGCGAGTATGTGCAGTCCGCGCATCATATACTTTGGGAGTGTAGTCTTTGGCATAATGAGCGTAAAACCATGCTAGATAGTATGCAAATATCGTCTGGAGTTGTATACTACATGGACCTTGTAGAGACTAGAAAGAACTTCCGTGCTTTCCGGCGTTTTTGCCATACCTATTACTGGAATCAAGCATAACAGTTCACATAATAGGTCCCATTTAAATGTAATAATAATTTGATCCGTGGTGCTTCACAGTTGGCTTCTCCGGCTGTGAAAGTCTTTTTGCGAGGTTATTTATCTCTTCGGTTCAATGTTTTGTCACCCGCTTTGCACGGAGGGAAGTGGACAATAATTTATTTCCAACTCCTCCTATTACTTTAACTTTCTGATTAATTTCGTTGCGGGTTAAAGACAAGTTAGACATTCCCGGAGACTCGCCGAGCTTCAATGCTCGGTGTCATTACTTTGCGTGCCACTGTTGATCCTGGCTCACAGGAGTTACAGTGGTGGGTGTGAGGGCGGGACAGTCTCCTAACTGAAGCTAAGTTTCTATACTCATGTTATTTCCCACTATTGCCACATTGTGATAAAATTAGTTTTCATAGAATAATTAGGAATACTCCGGTATTTGCGCAAGTTTACACAAGTAACAGTTGTAGTAAGTAGTCGCAATACTTGTATCGAATGGCAGAACACTAACAATGCTAAGGTAACTCAACTAACACAATTTAAAGTGTGCAAGTTCCACTTACAACTTTGTTCTACAGCTTGTTATACTTCGATATGTCGCGAGTTGCAGCAAGTCAGTGTGCTGGAAAGACTTGTAACGAAGACTTCAGTTGCAAGACTGATTGATCCAGTAATTGACGTATTTTATTGCAGGGCTCATTTGGGGTAAGTCATTCGCTGACCATGATCATCTGCCACATCTACGTAATAGATACGTTGCGGACTCCTTAAATAAAAGTGAAATCGGAAAGAAAAAAAAACTGCAGATAAGAAGAAGAATTGGGTTTCCGCCAGCACGCAGTTCTATCTTTAATTTTTATCGCTCTAATTCGTAGACAGTTTTAAAAACTATTTTAGTATATTATATATTTTGTCCCTTGAGCAAAGAAGACAAAAAATTCGAAACCTAAAATAGATTTTAAAACTGTCAATAAATAAGGCAGTTAAGCATTACCAAATATATTCAAACATTTCCCGCTCCAAAAACAAAACCCGAAATATGAAAGTTTCTGGTCTTCCTCCAATCTACTTTAAATATTTTTTTTTATTATTGGCCAACCAAGCCCTTGCTTACAAAGCCGATTTCCAGTTCAAAGCAAGGGCGACCGTTTGAAGGCAACTTAAAATTTCAGTTGTTTCGAGCGCCTAAGCTCTAACAATGAGACGAACTCCACTAATACAATTTGAAGTGGCGTACAAATCTGAATGAACAACTTTGTTCTATTGTTTATTTATGTCTGATCTGTTGCTCGCGACTTTTACTCAATTGTTAATGTTCAAACATTTAGCAAAGTGTTCTATTAATAAACTTTTGAATCGCAAAATATCTCCTCCTAATTTTTTTAATTAAAATTTATACAACAAATAGCTCGAAAATGGACATAGGCTTATGCAAAATCCCAGGTTCATGTCAAATTGATTCAACAGAGGGTGGAATATTATTTTAAAATGTTAATTACACTTAATCGATCTAGATAGTACTTGACAATGGCAACAGTTCTTTTATTAAAATAATGATAAAATATAAATAGTTTATGAAGAAATCAGAAGGAAGTAGCATATAAATGCCGTAGCGTTCATATCAAACAGATTGCAAGCGGTTGTAAAGTTTCCATATCTTGCATCGCGCCGGAACCTCAAGTTCCAACAACAAGCTATACAAACTTGTGTAGGTCCTTATGGATCAATCTATACGGCTTATAGCTTATTCAAATACCAGGTTTGTGATCTTCATGATTCATATATATGGTTCTTTTTCTTCATTGAATGATGATGAAAGAATTTTTCAAATTGGTCCAGTAGTATCAGAGCCTATTCCATGTAAATAATCTAATTTTCTTCTGTATTATTATATATTAGTATAGACTTGTATAAATAAGGTCGATGGAAATTATATTATGATCATGACGACACCAGCATACCATAGCGATTTGTAAAAAATCTTTAGCCTAACCCCTCTCAACCATACTCTCGATTGCAGAAGAGGCCCATGCCCTACAGTGGGCCGTATCTGTATGAGCCTTCAAATATAGAAAATTAATAGTAGGAATGGAATTACTAGAACTGCATCATCCATTTGCTTTCCATCTGGCGTAACAATGATATCGCGAACAGTTCTCGAGTGGAAGTACGGCCTCGAGACGCCCACATCGTAGGAAAGTGGCCGGCAACCCGCTCGTGTTGAGTGTGCAAATGGCGTTTAAAATGGTGTTCATTATTTTTCTTTTTTGTTTTGTTTTATTTCGTAGAGAAGAAAAGAGAATAAAATTCTTATTAGTGTTTTTATTTCTTTAATAGGTGGAGCTTGAAATATTTATTTTCCAGAAAATGGTGTAATGATAGATACACCGGGGTATTAGCTTGTGAAATCATAAAACCAATAAATACTCGTCGATTATTTTAATATTATATCAATGACTTGCTAAAAAGTACTGGAATTCACGATCGATTAAGATCGAGTACTGGAATTCACGATCGATAGTAAATTTATTTATTTTTTATTAAGAAATACAATATATCTTTTTTATATATTAACCTTTTGTAAAAGAGCAAAGTGAATGTTATATCTCATCCTTTATAGTATTAAATACTCTTGATAAAAGATAATAAAAGCATTGCTGTAATTAAACCAATGATGCAAAAGAGCCCGTTTTAATAATGTAATGGCCAAAAGATTACCGGGAAAATATCACACGAGAGATATTTGTATACAATGGCAGTAATTTTGGGCCGCCCCACGTGCAACATACTTATAGCAAAATGTTAATGAAAACGGTAACGAAAAATAGAATATCATGACGATAGGGCGGCGCTCATTATAATGTTACGTAGTGACCGAAAATTCGGCCATGTTTATAAACTAATATGCTTTGTGCTTTCAGTATTTATTACTAAAACTACGAGGAATCTAAACGGAAAGTATTACATTAATAATGAGAGAGACCTAAGCTTTAAACCATCATACTAGTTTAGTTCAGATAGGTTTACTTCACATACTAAATTCATGAGCCAATTAATAATTAATAAATATAATTTTCTTTACATAGTTTTACTTTACCTTAAAAGCGAATGATTAAATATGAATAAATACGTTACTTCAAAATATCAGAGGTGTTTCAGTTTCGCCTGTTCCGATGCCAACTAGGCCACACTCAATTTACTGATACCCACCAAGGCTATAAATATAAGGATACTATGCTATAATAAACCGTCTAGTCCATACACCCACTCCCGCAATAACAATATAAAAACACAAGAATCCTGTGCGAAAAGGAACGTTCATTGTTTTATCTAAATCAGATCAAGTCGGCCCGGGGCTGGCTAAATCAATAAAGTTTTTTTTGCACTCCACTCAGGGTGTTGAAGCTACGCTCAACACAATAATGTACGTACGAAGTTACATTGTTTTTGTCGAGTAGATTTTTACAAAAAGTGTTTATGTGGGCAGAATGTGAGGGTTATGTTTAGTTTTGCTATAGTGGATTTTTGTGTCTTTGGTGATTAAGTAAGCACCGTATCGAATTTTAGAGGTACTAGGGATATTGCTTAAAGTCTCTGTCAGGAATAGAGAATCAACAATTAAAAATTTACAGTAAGAATAACTGAATGACTTGACCCTGCTTGAGGGTTAAACCTTAGAATCTGTGTGTTGGGATTAAAGCATAGTCTCTAGATATTTATTGAGGCATATATTTATCTCATAAAACAAAAGTGTTACCAGTCCTGTAACTTTTCATTTATGTGTTAATAGTGAAGTAAATTAAATAAAATATATGTTGTTAGATTTCTAAAAACCCATCTGATTAATTGACATTCGGCATTTATTTCCTGATGAATTGATACCCACGATATACAAAATCATCCCATTGTTACTGAAACAATACTCTTGAATTCCAATTTTAAAAATAGAACAAAAATTGCCTTATGAAAAACTCGTCACAAAAATGTTTTGTCGGCTGCACGAAAATGGTTCGATAGCTCACATCACTAGCGTTCCCTCTTTATGAAGTTAATTAGCCGTGTGACATCACAGAGCTAATCGGACAGGGTTGCCATGAGATAAAAATATATCGGATTTTGTTTTAGGAATGTGAATAATTCATTCAACATTTTTAATTCCAGCATTCGTTTTTGGTACGCTGGATTAACATTTAGATACTTTTAATCAGACGATTTTTCAACTACATTTTCGCATCTATAGTTTAATTAATTGATTTACTGACAATCGGTTGGAGCTACGGCTGAAAAGTTCAAGTTCGAAGGACCTAGGAGCCTATGATTTTCATATGTATGTACACATGGATATTATTGTATTTTTTTTTCTTAAATATGAAAACCATCATTCTGCCAACATTTATCACGATATTTACAAAAGTTCCAGCGTATGGCAGTAATAATAATAAAAATAAAATCAGTCTTGTAGGAAAATATAGCCAACATTTTTAGAATAACTTCATACATAAATATACTTTTTTAAGTCCATTACCAACCTAAAAAGCGCTGCAAAAAGTAGAATATCAACTTTGTATTCAAAATACACAAAAACAGAACTAGTAAAAACGCCCAATATTTTTATCGTTAATCTTACGAACAAAAACTATTTTATCAATCCCCTTGCGACTCATAAAATATTCTCATAAAACATAAAATCAGTGTATAGGCATATTCGGAGCGGGGAGATATGACGTCACGGGATATACGGGGCTCGTAACTCTGTCGGTAACACGCTGCCTGTGATCATAGTAAGTGGCTTAAAATCCTGACAGCAAACAAGCGTGTTTGGTAAATGGAATCTGTATGGTATGGATAATGAACACTTTTCCTCAGTCTTTATTAAATATAAAAGATGTATGTATAAAGTATGACGTGTCCAGTATGTATTTTTTATGGAATAAATGACCAGAAAAATATTTACTCAAAACTACATTATTTGTTATGATTAAAGATCTTTATTTCCCATAGGCTGCTTTATCCGAGACATGCGTTAAATTATTTCACATTCCACACACAAAACTATCATGAGTTATTGATATCTTTATAAAGTAGTTATGCTCTAGTAAATGTACAACAGTAACACAAATTCATTAATCATATACTGGATACAAGTCCTGTATTTACTAGTCTTTATTTACTACTACCGATTTAAAGGAAGTCTATTTCCACGTGTTGACTTTCTGTGGTTAATTACTCTTGACCAAGTTAATCACAATCAATTGTCTACTAATAAAGTTATAAAAACGAGTTTCCCGCAGTGTTGGCTAGACAACGCGTATTTATCAGGCCGGGAGCTCATAAAATATTCCCACAAACCCATAAACTGATGCGGAACGTAGTAATGCGACGTCAAAGGAACCCCTATCAGTATATAGCTTCGGTGAGACTATACGGAATGGAGAAATGGCAGGATTATTACAAAGGCTTTCTTTAGTTAGGTTCTATGAGGAGTTTTAAAGTGAATGCGTGATTTCTGAATCTAAGACGTTTGTGTATTTTCAAATGGATAGTTGTTAAGGCAAAACCGGATTGCATTTTTTTTTTCGTTATTTTTTATTTACTCCGCAGAAATATAACAAAACCGTTAATTAGAAACTAAAACATAAAAAAATAATTAGTTCTCTTTGTATTCATGGGTACTATTATTTAAATTATTATTATTATTTATTTTATTATTTATTATCGCTGGAAGACCTTAGCACTATGCTCGAAGACCTTAATCGAGTTTCCCAACAGGTGGGTCTTAAAATGAACATGGATAAAACGAAGATCATGTCGAATATCCATGTTGTGCCCACCCCCATTGGAGTTGGGGGCTCGACTCTCGAAGTTGTAGACGAATATGTCTATTTAGGATAAGTGGTCCGGTTAGGCAGGTCCAACTTCGAGAGAGAGGTCAATCGGCGAATCCAACTCGGTTGGGCAGCGTTCGGGAAACTTCGCGACGTCTTCTCGTCCAAAATACCTCAGTGCCTAAAATCGAAAGTCTTCGATAGTTGTGTGTTACCAGTGATGACATACGGCACCGAGACGTGGCCTCTCACTGTGGGCCTCATTAAAAGGCTCAAAGTCACTCAACGAGCCATGGAGCGGGCTATGCTCGGTGTTTCCCTACGAGATCGAATCAGAAATGAGGAGATCCGTAGGAGAATCAAGGTTACCGACATAGCCCATAGGATTGGCAAGTTGAAGTGGCAGTGGGCCGGGCACATAGCTCGTAGAACCGATGGCCGTTGGGGCCGAAAGGTTCTCGAGTGGAGGCCACGTACAGGCAAGCGAAGTGTTGGACGCCCGCCTACAAGGTGGACGGACGATCTGACTAAGGTCGCAGGAAGTCGCTGGATGCAGGCCGCTTCCAACAGGTCATTGTGGAGATCATTGGGGGAGGCCTATGTTCAGCAGTGGACTTCCTGTGGCTGATATGATGATGATGATTATTTAAAACAATAGTATACAATTGATTGGCATTCCACTGCGCTCACCATCCTGATACATAAGATGTTAAGTCTCAATACGTCCAGTAGTTATTCTGGCTACAATGTCCTTCAATCCGAAACACAACAGGACATTTAAACTGATGTTTGACCGGAGAAATAGACATTGCCGTGGTTCTTACCCAGGCGGCCTCTCACATATGAGAGACCTACCACCAGTAATGTGTGCGTTAATGTATTTATCTGAAAACATCGTAACAACTTATAGACTCCCAATTTCTATCGCACATCGCCGTCAACTCGATAGAGTCCCATTTTTGACTCATTGCATTTAATCCAGTAATATTTGTGAGAAATGTAATGAAATTATTCCATCTTTTTTTTTCAGGTACAAATGTGTTCGGATTCGGCTGTGAGTGCCCCGAAGCCCTCATTAAAGCCACCTTCTGTAAGATATTTTAGACTGGATATTATTTATTAAATATAAGGATATTTTATAGCCGATGGTGAAGCATTAGATGAGATAAAAATGCACTTTGATGTGAAATACTTGAAATATCGCGGTAAGATAGGATCGGCAATTGTCACCTTTATTTAAATGAGTTTTTTGTCTTATTGTTGATATTGAAACAAAGAATTAAAAGATATATTGTTATATTTATAATTCAAATATTAGTTCGTAGTTTGAAATCTTATTAAGCGGGTGATACATAATTTTGATACTTAAAAAAATATATTTTTATAAAAATACTGTTCGACGCCAAATTGAAATAACCCACAAAAAAAATACATTGGAAAATACTACTATAGAAAATAGCCATTTCTATGGAAAATAGGCATTCCTCTTTGAAACGAAAACGAATGTGTTGTCGAACGTGGCGGAAATTACGGCTAATAAAAATCGTGGTGTGCTGAACCCATGCCTATTTGGAAAAAATATATAACCGTAATATAATTAAATTGAATGATGATTAATGAACAACCGCTGCAACATTCATTTGTATATTTTTAAACATTATATCTCCTATTTAAAATAAGGTCTATTTACATATACGATTAATATGCCTTACATTCTTCTAACACACTTTACTTGATTCGGCGATCTTTAATAACTCTTCCAACATATTTCAAAGAAACATTTCGTATCGATGTCTCAGCCTTATGTAAAAAACTGTTCAACTGGATATTTCCCGCCAGCTCATTTTGCGGTTGGGATACTAGCTTTGTAGACATTGACGTCACAAACAGATAAGGGAGATAAAAATAGACCGGGGTAGTTGTCTCGGTCTGCTTAAATCGATGACTGTAGTGAATCAATGTGGAGGACAGTTTTAAACAAACAAAATGTTTTAAAGCAGGGTATTTTTACTAACCAACCCGCACTAGGCCAGCGTAGTGGACTATATGGCCTGACCACTCTCAATCGTACTGTCGATTGTAGAGTAGGCCCACAGTAGGCCCGTGCCCTGCAGTGGACGTATATGGGCTGATACTGATACTGATTTTTACTAACGAGAATGAATATTTTTGTTTTATTGTTTTTGGACAATAAGTGGTAATTACATTAATTTAACAACAACAAAACTACCATTAATAAATTAAATGCAATACCTTTAGTTGCCTTTACAACAAAAATATTTTTTTAATTAAGAAACTAGTGTTCATACTAATATTTGACTTTGATATCTAATGTCATTAGGATTATATGATGATTGCCATTTAATATGATTTTATAAAGGCGTATTATAGATACAGAGGGTTACTCTATGATCCGAAACGAAAGGTTCGAAATTTTGATGTCCGAAGTAAGTTATCAGTTTTCTACTTCTAAAAATCAATATTATTCTCTGTGACACTTAATCATTCACTTCGAACTTAGTCTTTGTTACGATAACGAATTCAAACATTTTGTGAAGTACCTAGAGACATTCGTACAGTTTTACGTAATACGTCCGAACATTCGAAATTCGGTTCGGATCATACAGTAACCCCCATCCCGCCATTACCATTTTAATTAATCATTTGAGTAAACATACCCATATCCGATTAGATGTGATACTTCAAAAGTTTTAAAATAACCCACCTTTTTTTAAACTTTGCTATTTAAATACACATTGAAACCGATGAAATAATTAATTAAATCAGACATACAAAAGGAGGATTTGCTTACGAGGCGAATGCACAGGCATTTAATCAAACGTTTCCTCTGCCAAGACGCGCTGGGCTGCCGCCAGATAGCTTGTTAGCTATTTGTAGGGATGCGATCCAATACGGACGATTAGTATTAAATAAATCTTAACATGCTAGACACGTCACGTTTGAACACAATCTATATAAACGGTTCCATTCACGCAGAGCATTTCTGATGGACTAAGCTGATACTATGGATCACATTTCACGGTATGAAGACCTCAATATCATTTCAACTGTCAATATCATTCAAGCCCGCCGCTTAGAAAAACCTACTCTTATCAGGCCGTCTTAAACTGGTAGTGGGTCTCTCATATGTGAGAGGCCGCCTGGGACCCTACTATATTCAACGAAACGAAGTTCGAAACTTCGGACAAACGAAGTTTTTTATACGATACGAATGTATATATATAACGTACACCGTAACTATAAGTCTATGGTTACGACCATAAATCAATAACGACCATAAGTTTTATGTAGGTACATTCGTATCGTATATAAACTTTGATCATCCGAAGTTTCGAACTTCGTTTCGTTGAATATAGTAGGGTCCTTCGTTCGTTCGTTCGTTCGTTCGATGAATATAGTAGGGCCCCTGGATAGGCACTTCTGTAATGTCTATTTCTCCCGCCAAACAGCAATACAACTGCACTGTTTTGTTGTTATGTTTTGTATTGAACGACATTGTAGCCAGAGTAACAGCTGGGCATATTGAAACTTAACAACTTATAACTCAGGATGGCGACCACAATGGAATGCCAAGCATTGCTTTGTAATTCAGGGTGTTGTTTGGTTTTGCTACTGTTCATAAGCTATCTTATCGCTTACCACCAGGCGAACGGCATGCTCGTCTTGCCATTCATTACATTAAAAAATGTACTAACTGTATATGCATAAAATAATAAAAAAACATTAAAAAAAACTTTACTTATGTTGTCCTCCCGATGTCTATGAGTTTGCTCTATCTCTGCGAGGATATCTAGGTGTAGGATACTTTACTGGTCAACTGTGAGATGATAGACTTCATTTCTTAGAAACTTACTTAGAAATTATAGAATGCCGAAAATTAGGAGCTTGCGAGAAGTAAAACTTGAATTCCGTGAATTTACGTTATACGTTACGCCACCCAGGCAATTCAAGGGGTTAAAGTGATCTCTTTTTACTCATACAATATTTACATTCCAGTATATGTCGGAGAAATAATCAAAAAACTACCAACTTTATAATATAGCAGAATTTTTCGCGCCACGTTATTCAGAGCAGATCAAATTATATCATCGGTTCCATTCCTTAGTTTAAATGTAACATTGCTAAAACAAATTAAATTCAAAACGATATTTATTCATGAAGTAATTCTCTTGAATTTTGGTATTATAAAACCGCCTTTTCATAAATGTTTTAGCTGTGGAAAACATTGTGAAAAGCCTCGTTGCAATCATAACTATAATATTATTTTATGCCATGGCTTCAGCACACAAATAAGCAGCAATTACAACCATGTACAACTACAACACATCATAAATTTGCTTTTTTTCAATAACGGCCCCTTCCATTATTAAATTAATAAAGGAGGCTAAGAAGAAGAAAAGAGGCGAGGGCTTACCATAGGGACCCAGTCCAACTATCCATCTATATACTGGACTGGTAATCTTGTGGTTTCTTGTAATTGATTTTTGAAGACTGAGCGATGTTCTAAGAACCTTTTACCTCGAGAAAGAATGTAAAGGCGAAATGGATCAGTTAATTACAATTTTACGCCAAAAATCAAACAAGCCGAAATTGAAGGTCGAAAACACCCTTGTCATATCATAGACTAAACTCTAAAGAGAACATAGCTAAACTAAACAACTGTTAAAAATTTAAACATATTTATATAGAATTTCAACAATTCACAAAATAATAAACATGACTCATAATTTATCAATTACATTCAAACTCACTGCAATCTATTTAATGCTTTAAACGGTTCGATTCACGCAGAGCATTTTATTAAAATGCTTTTAAAAGAATTGTAATATTGATAATCCTTTTAAAAAAGGGTCCCATTTTACGAATGTCTTAATCCGATGTAATTATTTTAAAGAAACAGACCTTGACAAGAGTTACTGCGCAGCTGGGCCTTAGCTTGGTAATTTCTTTTCTACTAAATTAATTATACCTTTTTAAATAACGAACCCCGAAGTTTGTCGCGCCGTGCAGGCCCTTCGAAATATGATTTACCTCGCGCAAAATATTGTGCCATTTGGTAAAAAGATTTTTTTTCCAGTTTGTATATTTTTTTCAGTGATTGAGATGGCTGGAGGCCTGGTAATGTTTACTTCTCCTTTCTCTCTTGCATGCTTCGTTTTCTTCTTCCAATTAACAACTGTCACTAACATTATTAAAGTGTCCACGATCGTGTAGTTCCACGCAGTCTGAGTAGTTTCTATTTGGTTGACAATTTGCTCGTTATCGGCGAGTATTCCTATGGGAATTGTGGCTATTTCTCAGGTCTATCCTAGTAGCAAGCAATTCCAAGAAGCGCGCCAACTGATAAGTTAATGTGAAATTAATAGGAAAAGATGATTTAATGCGAACAATGCAATAGAATTTATATTCGCTGAATATGATTTACTCCAGATTGGATTAGTGCCCAATAGCAATAGACTTGAACTCCATCGTAATAGTCCGGAAATACCATTACTGAAGTGTTAGTGCCACGATTGCTCTTGTATCTATTCGCTCGGCGATTTAAAAGCAATATTTGCTTTATTGTTATTAATATTCTTACAAGAGTAAACAGTGGATATGAATGTATTACATCATGATACATATGAGTTGTATGTAGATTGTATTGAGGAAAGCAAACTACGTTTATATATATATATATATATAAGTACATACGGTATTTATTGATTTGTATTTGTATGATACCCTCTTGTGTGTTATGTACTTTTGCACACTATGGTCTTAATAAAGATTACAACGCAGTACAATGGTAAAACTTTAAATGTGTACTGTATTGGAGATCCTAATAAATAAAAAATATCGTATGCCATTATCGTATGACATAATCGGCACCGATTATTATGATTTGGCAAATGTTAAGACGATGCAATTTTTTCATATATTATCGATAATCGTATTTTTGAGGCGAGAAAATCTGCCTATGTAAATGGGGCTTAATTTTAATTATTATTTATGTAGTAGTATGAAAAAGTAACTAACTCTAATCTATAATATTTCACACCTAAAATGTCAATGATACCAAGCAACGTTTTAACAAAACATATCACGAAACCGCACCAAAGGATCCTCAGGGACTCAAAATACAAAAGACCTACTCAAACTAAGCATTTATATTAAAATTTGTCGCGCCAAACCAAATCAACGCCCTTCACATTTCAGCGCTCTTCTAACCTCGCACCACGATTCACGAAGGTCGCAAATTCTCAAATATGAACGTTCACATCCATGCTTGCAGTTACGTGTGTAACCGCTGTTAAAATACGATAAAGTTGTTGCAAAAGGACTATGCAGAAGACCTATTTCAACATGGTAATGTTTCATATTGATGCATGTATTTTCAGTGCTCCTGGACATTAAATATGAATGGGCGATGTCTATTGTTGTAGACCGAAACGTTGGAAGATCTACGGACTACGGATTACTGAGAATTTTCAAACATCATGTGGGTATACTCCATGTTCAGTCCAAATAGTTTATTTTCCATAGATAGTCCGGATCTTCATTAATTTTCAGCTATAAAATATTTATAGTTCAACAATATAATATACAAACATATTTAGGAAAACCAAATTCATCCCTCTCTCTCTTCAGCCTCCATAAGTTGAATGCTAAACATAGCCCTCTTGAAAGTATTCACACAAAAATATAAATATTAATTCTGGATCGATTTACAAAAAATTAATAGACCGCAACCGCAAATCGCTTTCAGTGCGGTATCCTCGGTGGAGACGGAAGTACGACAGGACATGATGCGCGACTGACCGTAGCCTTGCATTGGAAAATTGGATTTAAAAGCATAAATGGCATAAAAACGGGAAAGTAAGCTAACACTTTAATCTGAATTTAAAAAATTGCCGTTTATAAAAAACTACAATTGAAAAATTATGTGGTGCGTTACCAGCTTTGCAAATGTAAAAAATAGTAGTACACCCAATAGTTACATTTAGTTCTAGTCATACATAGTGACTTCACTAGGCTTAACATGCACGACAATGTGCGCGCGTGTGAAAGAGACGGTAAGATATTCCCATTACACTAGTACTCTTTAATTTAATCTACTAATATTTGGCTAATGTTACAATCTAATACTATTTTGACAGAAATGATTTACTTAATTAGTATTTATGTTTGTACGCAAAATAATACAAAAAAACAATCACAACTACTCCAAGTATTTAATTTAATTTAATTTATTTATTGGTCTCCAACTAAGACTACACTTAACATACATTCAGTGAATTACATAATTTTAAAAAATGATCTCTGTGCGTCTTAAATTACAGGATGACACAGCTTGCTCAAATTGTGAGAAATACAATCAAATAAAAAAAAATTAAAAAAAATAGAATAAAATCAACAACAAAGAAAATAATGAAAAAAAAAAACATTTAAACAAAATATTAAATGGTAATAACAATATTATGGTCATTAAGAAAATGTGAAAAAAGATAATTATAAATTATGTTACTTTCATTAAGTTATCTTTAATTAAAACAAACCAAAAATATTAATGAGATAAATTTAGAGAATTTATAATAAATAAAAAGTAACAACGGCAAAAATACAAAGTAATACAAAGAAATGGACTTATTTCTATCGCATTAAATTTTAAATATGGTTTAAAATGTATTAAAAAATATATTTATTAACACAAAAGGAGAACAAAAGAACAAATGAACAAATTCTCTTAAAATTAGTTTAGTTTTGTTTTATTTTATTTAATGCAATCTAATCAAATCCTACGTCTACATTTATTCGGTCGAATTCTTATTACTCATTAAAGCATCTTTAATGAATTGTTTGAATTTTGGTAATGTGTTATCAAAAATATCTAGGTCTGGTGAGACAACTGATATTTCATTGTATTTGTACGCCAATCTAGCTATTGGCGAATGTTTTCCGAGATTGGTTCGGGCCCGAGGTGCTTTAAATAATGGACAATTATAGCGACGTATCCTTTGAGGCACATTTATGCATACCTTGCTTAATAGATCCGGACAGTCCATATAATTATTTAAGATTTTATATAGAAAAATGAGATCAGATGAATCGCGGCGCGACTGCAAAGACATTAAATTAAATAAATGTAGTCGTTTTTTGTAGGATCTTACTGATCTTTTAACATTGCTCCGTGATGCTAAGATTCGGACGAATCCCTTTTGTACACTCTCGATTCTAGCCACGTGAGCCCGATATGAAGGATTCCACACCGTACTACAGTACTCTAGCTTACTCCTCACAAAACTGTTATAAAGCAATATGGTTGTTGTCTGTTGTTTAAATTCTTTCGAGGAACGCAAAACGAAACCAAGAGCCTTGCGGGCTGAACGTAATACGTATTATTGTATCGTAATGTTCAGTAAAACGTATTTCACTATCCAAGTAAATACCTAGATCTCGGATGACACCTACTTCTGTCAGTTGAGTTCCCTGTACGTGATATGCGGACTTAATTTTATTTCGCTTGCGCGTAAATTTAATGTGATAGCATTTATTACAGTTTAAATGCATTTTGTTTCTTGCACACCAATGATTTAAGGCCTCCAAATCCGTCTGCAATAATTAGGTGTCAAGTTCTGAGTATATTATACGGGTCAATTTCAAATCGTCAGCAAACATGTATGGAGTAGAATATCTAAATATATTCGTTAAATCATTTACAAATATATTTAAAAATAGTGGGCCTAAGTTAGAACCTTGCGGTACGCCAGATGTAGCTACGAAAGACCTCGACACCGCCCCATCAATAACAACAGATGATAGTCTATTCTCTAAATAAGAACAGCACCATTGCAACGCAACGTCAGTGATACCAACCAGCTGCAGCTTTTGAATGATTATATTATGGTTTACCTTATCAAAATCAGGCCTTCCAAAAATCGGTATATATGGCATCAACTTGCAAGCCTTGATCTATTGCTGCTGAAGGGTTACTAACATAACATATGTGACGAGGTTAGTATTGGTTGATTTCTTGTTCATAAAACTATGTTGATGAGGAGACAGGTAGTTTTTTACGTGATTATAAAAAATAGGATACAGTAATTGTTCAAAGACTTTAGATATTGTAGATAAAATTGTCAAGAAATTAAATTAATAAATTGTCAATTGTCAAAAAGTTATCAGGACCCGAACCTTTAGAAAGATCAAGTGCCAAAAGCTTCTTAACAACAGTATCAGGATAAATTATTATATCATCAATTTCAGGTGTATCGGACTTAACGCTCTTATTAATAGTTAAATTGCCGTGTCGCGGTTCGTACACAGATGAAAATTGTTTAGCAAATAGGTTACATATGTCTGTAGTGTTATTTGCATATTCTTCTTGCAGATACATTTGAGCCGGATAAGATGTATTAGCTAACATATTATCGTAAAGTATGTTTATAATGATTTTCTTTTAAATTAAAAGTCGGCTACATAATTGTCGCTTTCTCTAATTTATAATAATAATATTTACTTCAACTAACAAGCTACATAAATACTGTTTTTACAGAAATATTTTATTTAAATCGTATTTGTGTTTGTAGGTATAATACAAAAACCGATCATAACTAAATACCCTTTTATGTAGTCACAATTGGCTATATCGCATCTCACCACTAATGTCCGCTCCAGCCTCCACGTGTTATTAATTGCACATCTAACCGTAACTAAATTTGCGTGACGCGATAGCAAACACGCGGTACCAAATGCCTTACAACTATAGTTATTCATGCATTGTCTCTAATGTGACGTGATTTATGTCAACTTTCAAATACCTAGTATTATTTTATCGAAGATTTTATGCAGCATTGAGACCATAAAAGGTGAGAAAATTAGAGTGGTGGCGTAGTGGGACGACTACAAAGCTGAGGTCTCGGGTTCGACTCCCGGATCGGGCAAAGTGATATTTGATTTTTGTGTTAATTATCAGCCCGGAGTCATAATATAGTATAAGTTACTGGTGGTAGGTCTCTCATATGTGAGAGGCCATCTGGGTAGGTACCACCGCAATGTCTATTTCTCCCGCGTAACAACACTACGTAAATGCACTGTTGTGTTTCGGATTGAAGGATATTGTAGCCAGAGTAACTACTGGACATATTGAGACTTAACATCTTATGTCTCAGGATGGCGAGCGCAGTGGAACGTTCCTACTGTTTATGAGCGGTCGTATCGCTTACCATCAGGCGAACGGCTTGCTCGTCTCGCCATTCATTCGAATAAAAAAATTGTACCCGATATGGCAATAGGCTAATAGATATAAGGATATACTGGTGGTAGATCGTTCATATCTGAGGGGCCGCCTGGGTAGTCTAGTATTTCTATTTCTCTTTCCAAACCGCAGTGTAAATGCACTGTTGTGTTCCGGTTTAAAGTTCAAGTAGTGGCATGTGGGACTGGATGCGGCTTCTGAGATGGTAATCTATCCGAATCCCGCCATATACCTCTAAGTTTTCGGAGTCATGTAAGTATTGATATTCGATTACCAAGCATTTTAACGATGAAAGAAAATAAAGGGTAGAAACCTTACCGGCCTTACGCCCGAATACTGGAACGCTACTTAAATATAAGTTGCGCTTAACTACGTTAATCCCGCTTAAATGTACTGGCTAAGTGGGCCGTGCGCTGTTAAGAGCAACTTATTATTTGAATGGCGTTCCAGTATTCGGGCGATAGAGATTTTATTCCAGAGTTTCTATGGTATTTAAATTCTGTTCTTATTATCGCAGTCTCCACTGTAAAGGAATCCAATATAATATCCTCTAGTAGGGAGCATATGGGTTTCTATTATTACGCTAAATTTAAGAAACAACAGCTAAAATGTTGTCTATTTTTACACACTTTATTTAATATTTGAATAGGCTGTTAATTTTAGAAATTTCGATAGTAAATCGCATTTTAACTTTGAAGCTAAAGTGAAAATAACAAAACAATAAATCTCATTTATTTCATTCTTCAAATATTTTCAACTGATTTAATTCTCGCCATTAAAATAGCTGGTATAAATAGAAAACAAAAGAGCAAATTTGAAGACATGACAACTGCTTAAAGCTTCTCTTCAGTGGAATTGAAGCTTTATCCATTTAAATTAGAGTTACTTTTTCAGCGAGCAATATTTGTTAAAGTCAACTCGTAACCTCGCCAATATGTCAACAGGCGATAGATTGATAGCTGAATGAAGTGTTGCTAAATACTTTTATAAATAAACTAAATCAATCTTTTGTATACTAACAATTTATGGAATATAAATCAAGTTTACAATCGTGTCGCACCTTTGTACCGTACATGCAAACTCAAATAATAATGTGTCATCATTTTTCTTTCTTTGGCATAGGTTCATAAATGAAGTTCATTCATTGTCACTCTAAAGAAAAGGACAGTAGGCAACAGCGACTTCATTCAAGGTCAAATTTTTGTGCTTCACTTTTATTTACGGAATGCAATCTCCATTTGGGTATAAGCTTCTTGGGTCCGGCAATGGAGCAAACTTGATGGTAAGTATTTATTGCCACCCATGTACATCCACAACGCCTGGATCAAGGATGTGTTGCCAGCCCATCAAATCGGGTGTACAGCGGGAAGAAAAAAAGATGGAAAGGGGAAAGGGGTATTGGGCATCCGGCAATCTCACTCATATCATTACGATAGCAAGGCTGTCGCTCCACCTGGATATCTTTCGATTTTCTTTCTTTACTCCTATCTTCTACAGACCATCTCATTGTTGTGAGTATTTAATATATAATATTTAAAATAAGCCCATTGAACCGACACGTTGCAATTGTACACAATATTTTATCGATTTGGTTTATTTAAGTATGATAGAAGTCCTATATACGAGAGACGTTTAGAGATCTTCGCAAATTATGACTATAATTGCCCTATTAATGCCCTAAGCAATAATATAATAACTATTTTGATTATAGACCTATCGCCTTCCTAACAATTATCAAAAATATCTAATTATCTAAAATATCTATGTATATCTATTTACATACCGGGTATATAAAGATTGCTACTGAAAACGAAGCCGGGTGGTAGTTTTAGTGACTACAAACACAATTCAACTAAAAATTTCGCAAAGAAACACGACAATGTTTTTTTTATCAGTTTTTAAATATCATCATTTTTGGGTGGTAAATCCATAGATTTAGCTAAAATAATAATTTAAACTCTTTTATACCTTAGAGTCTTTATAAATAAAAGGGTATACACTATTATTCTAGGAAAAAAAAATGTATTTACAACCCAAATACGACAACATGAAAAAATAACAAAAAAAAATCATCGCTTTTTTTGCAACATTTTTAGTTGCATTTTGTCTGAAGTCGCTTAAACTACCACCCGGCTTCGTTTTCGGTAGCAGTCTTGATATACCCTGTATATATTGTCGCCAAACCATCTAGTTTCATTTGGGAGCACGCCCTATTTACTTGGCTATTACACGCGTGACATCTCATGACATTCACGCGATGTGTATGAAGTAATGTGTCCGATATTTTATATTAATGAATGTATCTACTTTCCTCATTAGTTACGTTGTATTACTTAGAACTCAATAAGCAAATTATATGTTCTTTGTGTGCGAAAGACTTCTTATGATTCTATGGAAAGTTTGTTCTAGTAGAATATTACTCCGAGGGAGCGATGTGAATATTATCATTAACTTATTACTATCTTATGAAAGGAGGTCGAGACTACCATGCTGCGTAAAATAACTAGTCCCAGAGAAGCGAAATTTAAAAACTCACACAAAGTACATTGGACGATAACGGATCCAAACCAAGATCCAAAATATTTTAGTAGATTTAATTGTACAAACACTTCATCAGCGCTCAGAATGTACAAGAAGTCTCTTCAATTCAAATGCAAAGCATAATGCTCTAATTGTTCTATAAAACAAGTCTTTCAAATGACACCATAAATTATTCATCTACATCCAATCTATCACCCATTCATAACTCGCTTTAATTCCTTTTATAGAAAACCCGAAGCCAGCAAAAGCCAGCATTTTTTTATAGAAGCAACCCTAACATTCGGGAGCGCAGAACCGTCTGCTTATTAGAAGATTTTTCATTCGTTTTATTAAAAGACAGTAATTCATTAGGGCTGGCGCGGGCTCGTGTAACGAACCGATGTAATCGAAGGGGGTCAAGCGTATTGCCTGTGGAGATTCCATATTTCAGCGCACTGGTTTTATGTTGATGTACGTCTTTGGTGGATGGTAGTTGTTGGGAGAGGTAGCGTGGTATATTATTTGGTTGTTTTGAATACTGACAAGTTAAAGCGACTCTAATACACCATACCAGATTGATGAGAGATGTTTGTCCAGAAAACAATTGATTACATACAAAGAGAAGTTTGAAATAATCATTTACTCGTTTTTACGTTAGGAGTCACCTGTTCAAAAATTAATATAGATCGGCGGTAAAAAAATCTTTTATTTTTCTTAATAGCATCGATTTTGTATATTGTTTTACTATTTTCCAAAAACAAAAATGTTAAGTAAAAACGTGATTTAAAATTTGCGCAAACTAGGTATGTGTTTGAAAGTACTTTAATATTTTTTCAACATATACAAGTGTATGATAAAATCTTTTTTTAGACTCTCCCTTGTACGATATAATCTTTTAACCTGACCCTCTACACTATACATGATGTTCTTTCGCAGTATGTAAAACCGCCTGGGGCAAGTCACGAGTTGAAATTGGGCTGGGAAAAGGTTACATTCACGCATCGCGGACCAAAAAATAATTTGACCCAACTTTATGATTGTAAGTTGGAAATTGCTTCGACCATTAGGCGGAAAGGGTGCGTTTTTATTACAATTACCTAGACGGATTACCCTTATTGGACACTTTGATGACGTCTTTTCTCGTTTATGTCCGAACAATGCGAAGCATATTTCCGCCATATGTTTTGAAGCGTAAATATTTCTTCAAGAACTTAAAAGACATCTGTTTGAGTCTTAAATTGATCATTATGTGATGTCAAGTCACAGCAAAAATGCGAAAACTCTACCCGTTTTTATGAATTGTCTAGTCTTGTGATGATTGACAAGCTATACTTAAATAATACCTAAAAATGTTTTTTTTTTAGTTGCATTCAATGGCAAGAAGAGCATGCCTCCTCCTGCTCGCCTGATGGTAAGCGATACGATCGCTCATAAACAGTATTAAAACCAAACAACGCCTTAAATTGCAAGCTAACCTTGGTATTCCACTGTGCTCACCATAGTAAGACATAAGATGTAAAGTCTGAATATCTCCAGTATTTACTATGGCTACAATATCATCCAATCGACACACCACAGTGCATTTACACTCCTGTGTGACGGGAGAAATAAACATTTCGGCGGTACCTACCCAGGCGGCCTCTCACATATGAGAGACCTACCAAAAGTAAATAATCTCTCGGTACGGGTAAAGATTGTTCATCTTATTGTAGATGATGTATTATTGTAGATGATATCGTACTTATTAATATTCTGTTTTTGTGATTAGTGACTAAAAAGGAAAGAAAAAAATGATGGATAAAGCTCGCTAGAAAGAAAACGATGCACAAGGAAGGTCACGACCATCAATCTTGAGGAGAACGACGCTAGGAGGAGGAAGCCTAAATAAAAATTTATAAACGCTAAGTCGGCTGTAGTCTGTAAGAAATGCCTCGCTGAAGATCCCAAAGAGTATTCCGAGCAAACAAACTAAGCTTAATGTAGTTTCTTTTAAACTTTAAGTATCTGGTAAGTTTTTATTGGAGGTTCGATCGGACGGCAAGACGTTTTCTGTTTATCTTGTCTCACTGTAAAGCATTATTGGAAATGGTTTGAAAACCTATTTACTTTTGAAACGCAGTGGGAAATTAGGCTGGAAGGAATCGGTAAGCGTTTTTATGCGGCATCTTGCTGGGATATTTAAGATACGAGTATCACTAAATAAATATTCTTGAAATGGCATGTAATGGTTTATGTTGTACATAAATATGAAGTCAAACGATATATTTTTGTTGGGTCATATTTATACGACTACCTACTACTCTCTACTATTCTACTATATTTATAATACTTGGAACAAATGTATGGCTTGGTTCGGGAATCAAATCAATTACACTGTTGTTTTCGCGCCCATTTTGGATCTTGCTATAATTCTGGAAAATGTCGTTTCTGATATTCATATTACAAAAAATCATAACGATGATCGAAAGAATATGTAAATTTTTTGAATTTGATAATTGATTTTATTTCTTTCCAGATCTTCGTAACAAAAATAAATCATATTTATATGAAGTTCAATAAAGTAAACCTACTTTCAAAAAATAAAAGTGAGACTAACATATTTTTTATATAATACACAAATACAAAAATCTTCACGGCAAAAATATATTAACCGTTCACGAAAGCCTTAAATCAGTAAAAATCTATGCTCCTTTCTTCACGGATCCGTCAAACCCGGTAAGCCCATTGCGCATTAACTCGATACGCCAAAATATTTACGTAGTCCTAAAACTATCCGCACTCCACAGCTAATCTCGATAACATGAGACGAAAATTGAATAGCCGAAGATCCTTAAAGAGGAAGGTCGTCGAAGGGCTAGATCCCTCAAAGATAACGGATAAAGATATCACGCCCGAGATAATGCTCAAACTTGTACTGAAACTTTCTTTGAAATATTCCGTGCTTAAGTTTTTGGCCTCGTGTGAGGGATCGGTTTAATTTATACATCGTAGGGAGGACGGTTCTATAAATTGTGTTATAATGTCAGGGACAGAGCAATTTCAGGAGTAAAAAATATTTTTTAAATTGCGATTAATGTCTTGACGGGCACACTATTCAACTGATGTTAAGCTATACGACCGCTCATGGACAGTAGCAAAACCAAACAACTGGATGAATTATTATAAAGCAAAGATTGGTATTCAACTGCGCTCCCCATCCTGAAACGTAAGATGTTAAATTTCAATATGTCCAGTAGTAACTCTGGCTACAATGTCCTTCAAGCCGTAACACAACAGTGCATTTACACATCTGTTTGGCGGGAGAAATAGCCATTGCGGTGGTACCTACCCAGGCGGTCTCTCACATTAGAGAGACCTACTACCAGTAAATAAATAAATAATAAATAACTCAACAGTCACATAAAAAGTCCTGACTTCACACTAACATCGAGTCTTGTGTCATGGGTACAGTAGTATCAGGAACTACAAGAGACTTTTCGGTTTCACAAATACCCAGATTCGAAAGGAATATTTATGGACCGTACAAACATTTATGTCGGTACCGGGATCGAACCCGCAGACTCTCTTTTCACAGGCGAAGTCTAACCAACTGTGTCACGTAGGCTGTCATGGGAATTAGGATAATATATGTGATTTAGATAACGTTCCAGGTAATAGAAAAAAATATGCCAAATTAAAAGGCACCCACACAGCACACTTTCAAGTCTTCTTAAGGCTTGGTAATTTGCAATAAACTTATAACTTATTTTTAATAGGATTATATTTTATTGATACAATCTTACGGCTACTTATCACATAAACCATACAACATAACTAGAAAACAGGATCTAAGTTGAATCCCTATACTTCAAACCCCGCACATTCAGGCGAGTTATTTTTGTCTGCTCCCTTGTTTATGTAGTCGATTAATTGACTTAGCACTAGCGCTTGCTGCGTCAAAGGGCGCTTATTCCCGCCGCTTCGATATCGACTTACTCTTTTAGGATTTCTTTCTAGCTTTTTCTCATGTTTAAGCCATTGCTTGGAAATAACCTTTGAGTATTCAATACATTTATTTAGTGTTTACGATTTTGTAAATTTTATATTATGTTAGCTTTGAGCGTTTGGAATGTGTTTTGTGCGAGCCGTTTCCTTTAAAGTAGTAAATATAGAAGTTTGTTTTACTTAGTACCACTACTCGATTATTGGGTCTAAAAATCTCACTCTATTCACAATCCCGTATTTTTTGACAAGAGGGAGAATAAGGGGAGATGAGGTATATGAGCTGAAGCCGAAAGAAATAATTACTTAGTGTCTGCGACTACATCATCTATGATCGGCGGCACAAGCGCCGCGCGATGCAGCTCTGCGACTGCATCATCTATGATCGGCGGTGCGCGAGCGCCGCGTGTTGCGCCGAATCAGATGGACGCTGCATCACGTCATCGCGCGTCCGACCAATAGGCGCGCGCCAGAACATCGGTGGCGAATCGTGGGCCTTCGCGGTGAGCGCCTGCGCCGCAGCCGAGAACATTCGACGACAACCCAACGCCAGCGCTCCACATGCGCACTATTTTAGTATTCAATTTGTATTTTTTATTGAATATATGTTCAAAAGTTTAAAATCTCTTCTTATTTTGTTCGTGCGCGAACAAAAAATGGCGACCGTGACAGGACGAGCAAAACTACTGCCTAACTGAAGAAACTAATGGTCATCGCCACGTGCCCACGCGTTCCCGCAGCATCGTGCAGCCAAGACCTTCTTCAGATCTACCCAGCCAAGTTCAAGCCACAAGCCTAGTGAAGCAAACACACATTGTGAGCTCGTTCCATTTTTTCCTACTTACCCAATCAATCTGTGCAAAACAGCTACCTATTTACGCTAAATTTGTGACATGCGTGTGCATACTAACGACGCCATTAACTTCAACAAATCTACTTTATCTATTTACCATTGTTGCTAAATGCCTATTTAAACAGTTGAAGCGGTGATCTTTGTTGCTAAGTGCCTATTCAATAAGTGCATGGGTTTGGTTCCCCCTACATATGTCATAGCTTGCACTCCGCCAAATACGCCATTACAGGCGGCTAAACATTCAATTAAAGTTACTCTATAATTTTCAATAATGCGTGAATGCTCCCATGCCTGCTCCATACTGCTTATTAACAAATTGTAGCTGACTATTCGCAACAACTCAATTCCAGAGCACCGGTACGGTGCGACGAGGCCACGTAGCAACGCGTGACTTCACCAGTTGTGAGCGGTGGTGCCTGCCAACTCAGCGGTCAACCATCAGGCAGCTGAGTGCACCAGTTTGCCTGCTGCTTGCTGTGACTCAGATAAGTGGGGAGCGTACTATATTATTTGTCAGTTAGTAACTATTTTATATAACTTTAATTCATTTAAACTACTCAATTAGTTACAATGGAATCTAAAAATGAAGACAAGCTCTTAAAAGAGCTTATAGCTAAACGCAGCACTATTAAAGGTAGAATAACAAGATTCAAAAATTATATAGAGGAAGTTCAGGGCCAAGACAGTCTGACAGATGTAGACAAATGCAAAATTCAGTTGAAACTCTGTAGATTTGAAGAATTATTTAAAGTTTTTGATGAGTTGCAGTCACAATTCGAGTCCTTGCGCAATTTACCTATAGATTCCGAATTAATATTATGTGAGGCCATGGAACAAGACTTTGACCATTATATTTCACTTGCGAGGTCAATATTAGCTCGCAACCCGGGATGCAATCTTAACGAGTCTGAGTTTTCTAATGCAGAGAATGCATCTTGTTGTGGAGATGGTCAGGGATTTGTAGGATTCAAACTACCTGTGATTAAAATATCAAACTTTAATGGCACATACTATAAATGGCTTGAATTTAAAGAAACCTTTCAATCGTTGATTCACAATAACAATAAACTTAAAAATATTTATAAGTTTCACTATCTTAATTCATACTTGGAAGGTGAAGCTGCTCGAGTAATTAGCAACCTTGAGGTCACAGATAAAAACTATATCCAAGCCTGGAACCTCTTGTGTGAGCGTTATGATAACAAACGACAACTTATTAATAATCATTTAAAATCTTTATTTGAATTTGAAACTACAAGAGAAACTGATAAGTCACTACGATTTATTATAGATCATGTTACTAAAAATTTAAGGGCACTTGGTACACTAGGACTACCTACTGATAAGTGGGATGTTTTAATCATATTTATGGTGACAGCAAAGTTAGATAACACTACAATTTATAAATGGGAAGAACATAAAAATTCTTTATCTGAAATCCCTACTCTTGATGAATTCTTTGCATTCTTAAAGAATCGTGCAGATGTTTTAGAAACCGTCACTCATAGTAAACAGAATAGAATTAATAACAGCAAACAAGCAGTACCTTGTATCTCAAACAAAATGCAACATAAGGCCTTCATGTCCACGTCTCACAAAAACTCAGTAGATAAACATAACTATGAATGTGTTGTCTGTAAGGAGAATCATCGCCTTTTTAATTGTGCCATGTTTAAGGCAAAGACTCCTGAAGAAAGGCAGCTCACTGTAACATCATTTAATTTGTGCATTAATTGTTTAAGGCCCGGGCACAATGTTGAAAAATGTAGCCTCCCAGGAAATTGCCGTTCTTGCAAAAGGCGTCACAATACTCTATTGCATCCCTCAGAGACCCTTGAATTAAAATCACAATCCCCTATAGTCACTCATGCAGCGGCTTAACCTACCTATACAACCATCTAATATTGATATATTTGCTATTGGCAACACTCAACTTAAACTAAATACAAAACGATGCATGCTGCATTTGCAGTCTAATGATAGCCTATTTAATGTTACAATGTTTTGTCAAACATTGCCTAAAATATCAGACAATATACCTAAATCCAACTTTGATTTGAACAATCTGGACTTATCCAATTTTAATTTAGCTGATCCTAGTTTTGACAAATCATCTCCTATTGACATGTTGATTGGTGCTGATCTATTTTGGGACATTGTAGGTTCCCAACAGCATTCCCTAAGTGACAAGGGGCCTATTTTACGCAGCTCTAAATTGGGATGGTTAGTGGCAGGTTCTATGTTTATTTGTAAACAATCAAATGTACCTAACAAGGCTTATCGCACCTTTCATGCTCACCTAAAGAAAAATGACAATTACTCTAACTTAGAGCAGCAAGTAGCCAAATTTTGGCACCTAGAAAATTTCCCAGAAGCTAAACCTTACACAATGGAGGAAAGGCTTTGTGAAAAACATTTCCTTTACAATACTACTCGTTTAAGCGATGGTCGTTTTTGTGTAGGGTTGCCACTTCGTAACGATAGAGAGTGTTTAGGTGACTCATATCACACAGCTAGAAAAAGGTTTTTGAACTTAGAAGCGCGTTTTAGAAAACAGCCAGATTTAAAGGCTGCCTACAAAGAATTCATAAATGAGTATGAGGCTCTAGGTCACCTATCTGAAGCACCTATACAAAGGCCTACAAATGGTTTTTTCTTACCCCATCATCCTGTAATCAAAGAGAAGAGCGAATCCACTAAGTTGCGCGTTGTTTTTGATGCGTCAGTTCGGTCCACTTCAGGTATATCAATTAATGACCTCCAAATGGTTGGCCCCACTATACAAGATTCTTTGTTTAATATCCTATTGAGATTCCGTCTTTATAAATATATTCTATCAGGAGACATAGAAAAAATGTTCCGTCAAGTGTCAATGAGGGAGGCAGACCGAGATCTGCAATTAATCTTATGGCGCGACAATGAAAATGACTCTCTTCGCACTTTACGTTTAAATACGGTGACATATGGGTTTTCTTCTGCAAGTTTTCTTACAACTAGATGCATTTGGCAAATAGGTGAAGAATGCACAGATCCTAAGGTAAAGTCCATTATTCAAAACGATACTTATTGTGACGATATTTTGACAGGTAGTGATTCCGCAGAAGAATTGCGTTACCTCCAAGGCTCCCTGTCTAATGAGCTAGCCAAAGGCTGTTTTCACCTGCGAAAATATAGGACTAATTTGCCTGACCTCTTTCCAAATATAGAAAATTGTGAAATGGGCAATCTCATCATCAGTAATGCCTCTAGTACTCTAGGCATCGATTGGTGTCCAGCTTCAGATCAGTTGCAATTTCCGTTTCATTCTCCTATTGATTTATCCACTACTAAAAGGTCAATTCTATCTTCTATTAGCAAAATATTTGATCCTTTAGGACTGTTGTCTCTATACACTATTAAGTTTAAAATTCTTTTACAAAGGCTATGGGAACTAAAATTAGGTTGGGACGAGCCAGTACCTGATGACATCCATATACTTTGGCAATCATTTTGTAAAAATGCTTCAAATTTTTCTCAGCTTAAAATTCCTAGACATGTCCTTATTGACATGCATGTCTCAACTGAAATGCATTGCTTCTGTGATGCATCTCAGCAAGCATATGGAACATGTATATACCTTAGATCTATTGATGCAAATGGTTCCATTGAAGTGCATTTGTTATGTGCTAAGGCCCGTGTAGCACCCCTAAAAGCCACTACTATCCCAAGGCTGGAGCTATGCGCTGCCACACTAGGCGCACAGTTGAGCACAGCTGTGTTGAAAGCTTTACAGCGTCCTATTGATCGTTGTTTTTATTGGACTGATTCTCGTGTAGTCTTAGGTTGGATTTTCACGCCCAATAAAACTAAAACATTTGTTGCAAACCGGGTCGCAGTAATAACTGATCTTACTGAATCTACAAGTTGGCGCTATGTGCCCACTGATCTAAACCCGGCAGATCTAGCCTCACGAGGTATAGAACCTCAAGATATGTCCTGTAATCAACCACCTCTGTGGTGGCATGGACCCCCATTTCTCTCGCAACTAGAAAGTTTATGGCCTACAACATCAAAGTTTGAACTAGCAGAGTTACCAGAGTTAAAAACATCTTCGGTTTTCGTGGCGGAGGTTGTGCCTTCAGCACTGGTTAACTTTAAAGATTTTTCTAAGCTGTATAAACTTCAAAGGCTTTATGCTACAGTAATGAGATTTATATACAACTGTCGCAATCCCAACAATAAATTAACGGGAATATTACAAGAAAACGAACTAGCTCTATCACTTGAAATACTCATAAAAATCGCCCAACAGGAATCTTTCCCCACCGAATTAGTTCTCCTCCAGAATAAAAAATCATTGCCCCCAAAAAACTCTTTAGTAGCTCTTAATCCATTCCTGGATCCAAAGGGATTGCTCAGAGTAGGAGGACGCATACCCAATTCGAAATACTCATATGATAAAAGGCACCCCATTGTATTAAAGCCAGATCACCTACTAACTAAATTATTATTTGAAGCAGAACATAAACGTCTACTGCATGCTGGACCCCAACAATTACTCGCTTCTCTTAGGGACCGCTATTGGCCTATTAGGGGTCGTCAACTAGCTAGAAATATAATCCATAACTGCTTCACATGTCGCAGGTTTGAGGGAAAAACCTTATCAAACCTGATGGGCAACTTACCTAATGACAGAGTGGAAGCTAACTTTCCGTTTATCACTGTTGCCACAGACTTCGCAGGGCCATTTCTGATTACCGATCGTAAAGGCAGGGGAGCTAAACTATCCAAATGCTATTTATGCATATTTATATGTTTTAGATATAAATGCATCCATCTTGAAGCTGTCAGTGAATTGTCCAAGGATGCGTTCATACTAACTTTAAAAAGGTTTATATCTCGAAGGGGTATACCAAAGGTAATATATTGCGATAATGGTCGAAATTTTGTTGCCTCTGCAAAAGAAATAGGCATGCTGTTACAAACTCACAAGGACTCTATTTGTGATTATGCTGCTCTTCAAGGCATAGAGTTTAAATTTTCTCCTGTGTACGCTCCTCACTTTAATGGGTTAGCTGAGGCAGGAGTAAAGTCAGCAAAATATCACATTAAACGCATTTTAGGCAATACACATTTAACCTTTGAGGAGCTCGCGTCTCTGTTTGCACAGGTTGAAGCTATCCTTAACAGCCGACCCCTATGCCCTCTTAGTTCATCTCCTAATGACCTTCAACCCCTTACTCCCGCTCACTTTTTGATCGGAAGACCATTAACGTCACTGCCTGCAAGCAGCTACACAGAAATCAACGAGAATCTGTTAAAGAGATATGAACGGCTGGAGAAGTTGAAGCAACATTTTTGGCAAAGATGGGCATCAGAGTACATCTGCGAGCTTCAGCAGAGGACAAAGTGGCGACAGAGGTCCAGAGACCTCCACTTGGACGACATTGTTTTAATCAAAGAAGATAACGTCCCTCCCCTGTGCTGGCGTCTTGGACGGGTCTACAAGATATTTCCAGGAAAGGATAAAATTCCTCGAGTCGCAGATCTAAAAACAGCTCAGGGAATAATTCGAAGAGCAATAAATCGACTTTGCCTCCTCCCCAATCCAGACAGCGTTTGAAAGTTCGAGCTTTCAACGGGGGGGAGAATGTCTGCGACTACATCATCTATGATCGGCGGCACAAGCGCCGCGCGATGCAGCTCTGCGACTGCATCATCTATGATCGGCGGTGCGCGAGCGCCGCGTGTTGCGCCGAATCAGATGGACGCTGCATCACGTCATCGCGCGTCCGACCAATAGGCGCGCGCCAGAACATCGGTGGCGAATCGTGGGCCTTCGCGGTGAGCGCCTGCGCCGCAGCCGAGAACATTCGACGACAACCCAACGCCAGCGCTCCACATGCGCACTATTTTAGTATTCAATTTGTATTTTTTATTGAATATATGTTCAAAAGTTTAAAATCTCTTCTTATTTTGTTCGTGCGCGAACACTTAGTATCATTAGAACTCCACTATTTCATTAGAACTCGACTGCCTCGGTGGCGTAGTTGTACTCCGGTACGGTTACAAAGCTGAGGTCTCGGGTTCGGGTTGGGCAAAGTGATATTGGATTTTTCTATTCATTATCAGCCCAGAGTCAGGAATTTGTGCCCGATATGGCGATAAGCTCGCCACCTATCACATCATGGGACGGAACATACAAGGCGAAATGTGGGTGCCGTGGCACCTCTGCCTACCCCTTCTGGGAAAAAGGCGTGAGTTTATGTATGTATGTATTAGAACTCCAGGTCTCCAAGCTTTGGATATTAGGTACGGGCCAGGTAACTACAGTATCACTTTGTTTTTCCGAAGAGGTGAGGCAATAAGGGCAATGAAGGTCGCAGACACGCAGTAAAGGGCTATTGAAACCTTTGATACCGACCACTCAATAACTGGCAGTGGGATGGGTTGACCCCACTCCGTACACACTGAGATCATTTTCCAATGAGTGGAGGCGTCGGATACCTCAAATATATAGAGACTTTAACCTTAATTATTTCTCGAATTACTGTAACAAAATAATCAAAAACTTATTACGCATAAATAAGGACATTAAAGTATCATTGAAAATCCCGTATTATCCAATTATAATTTGATTATTAAGATAAACAAATATGATAAATATCGTATTACGGATCGTTATAATCCTAATTGGAAAATAAATAACGATTTAATCCAGTATTGAAATGAATGGGCAAAAGTTATAAGTTGCTTGTTTCCAACGTTTTCAATTAATACTATGTATGTGAAACTGACATGTTTGAATCAACTCATTGTTTAGTAGTTTACGTAGCGGGAAAATATAAAGCTTTTGAAATCAACATTCCAATAGAAGATTCACTAAGGTCAGACTTCTTGAAAACCCTAAAACAGACCTTTAAATATTAAAAATGCATCATAGAGATTCTTATAGAGTCGAGTTTCAAGCTCAGAGTATATATTTTTTATTTTAATCAGGCATGAATATTTGAGTCGACTGGTGAATATATATATTTTTCGGGTTAGAACGAAATTATTGCGAATGCGGATTTTATCTATGTTTTGATTTATAATTTATATAAATCTATATTAATTCTCGTCCTTTCTGAATATATCCAGTATGCGTCGTCACTAAGAAAAAAAAATCCCAACAAATGACACCAACATATATATGTATATTTACACCAACACCCAATGTTCATAATATATTTTATTCACTAAAAGACCTGCGTATCTACGCTCACATAAACAATATCGCTAGACATAATGTCACATGCGCCGGAAAAAGGACCATTATTAAGCTATTTGGCGTAAGGCCGGCCGAGGGCTTCTGGTGATGAAAACCTCTAATCAAATGTTCCGTCCAATCAGAGACCGTAGTTTGTGGTGACAAGTCCAAAAACACGTTACAGCACCTCATTTATTTTAATGACAGACAGAATAGATTTATTTTAATGTAACAAAAACATTCGCCCATACTTAAGAAAATATTGATCTATCTATTTATGTCTGTCTTTTGCATAGCACCCCTACACTACTACTATTGTCAAGGGGAAATGAGCCTTTGTATTCAAACAATTAATAATTTACATCTGTGATGCACTGTACAATACGATACACTGAGAAAAAATGCACCTGTTTCAATAAGTCAATCACCCACAAATATCTTAATATAATAGACGCTATTGTAAAGGCTTGACTGAAATGGTGGAATTCGGACATTATTAATTGTACGACAAAAGTCACTAAAAATACTGAAATAATTTCGTCTTATTTGACTGAAATGTTCTTAAGCGCCCTCAGCGATTAATAAACGACGGTTTTGTTACAGGTGGCCTAAGGATCTGCATGTATTGACGTTGCGAAGCTATATTTATTACGTAGCACGGGATATTTTATATTTATAAAATATTTATGAGCACTAGTAAAAAATATCTAGAGACACAATTGTCACAACCAAATGAAATTAGCATTTTGGGTACGGAATCTTTGTATATTTTAAATCCATAATGGGCAGGTATGAATTTAAACATTATTCTTAAGCCCGCTAATGACACATATTTCTACAAAGCCTGTCACAAAAACAATTAATAAACTCAAATTCCCTCAATATGGCCGTCCCTTGCCATGAAACTGTGTTCAAATTCATGTCAAGTACAGATTTAAAGTCCAATAAATTAACGACCCAGGTAATTAAATGTTTGAATTAATTAGAATCAATTAATCCTCGATATGTAGCTGTAAATCGCTTTCAGTGGATGTTCGGCGTTTCCCGCTCGGTGATATTAATTGATTGCCGCCGAAATTAATTCAACATTATCTCACGACTCGTTATGAATATAACATGAAATTTAATAAGCCAGGGAAAAGTGCCGTCGGTCTCGTTTTTCGCCTTTCTTCTCCTTTATAGTCGAATAACTTTTTAGGGTTCACCGATAGTGGTATCCACAAAAATATCTTTAATTTGAATATAAAATAAATATATTTCTGGATAAGCAGCGTATTATCATCTCTATCTCTATCACTTTTTATCTAGTTTTAATCGAATCACCCAACTAGAATATGGGTGGACATTTATTAGTATCCTAGTGGGAAGTCTTATTTAATTTTCAGGAATCCATTATAAAAATCTTTCAAATATGTGGAGATAGAGTGGCGTTCCTGTGGCCTTAGGAATATGATGTTAAAGAATTATTTCGATCTTTTGTTTATATGCAACTTCTTCAAGACAATCTATTTTTTCATCGATAAGTAGCCTAAATATTTACTCACAAGTATACTTTAGCATTTTCAAAGGGTTGGAGACTATCCCGCCCTCACACCCACCACTGCAACTCCTGTAAGCCAGGATCAACAGTGGCACGCAATGTAATGACACCGAGCATTGAAGCTCGGCGAGTCTCCGGGAATGTCTAACTTGTCTTTAACCCGCAACGAAATTAATCAGAAAGTCAAATTAATAGGAGGATTTGGAAATAAATTATTGTCCACTTCCCTCCGTGTAAAGCGGGTGACAAAACAATGAACTAAAGAGGCAAATAACCTCGCAAAAAGACTTTTACAGAGAAGCCAGCCGTAAAGCACCACTGATCAAATTATTATTACCTTAAAATGGGACTTATTTATGTGAGCTGTTATACTTGGTTCCAGTAATATGTATGGCAAAAACGCCGGAAAGCACGGAAGTTCTTCCTAGTATCTACAAGGTTCATGTAGTATACAACTTCAGATGATATTTGCATACTATCCAGCATAGTTTTACGCTCATTCTGCCAAAGACTACACTCCCAAAATATATGATGCGCGGATTGTTCATATTCGCAATTAGATGTTGAACACGGGCACGCAGGCGATTCGACAAGCTTAAAAGAATGTAGTTTAGACTTAAAGTTACCATGGCCCGTGAGGAACTGTGATACGCAATAATCGACATCTAGCCAAGTCTTTGTCAAACGGTTTCAAAGTCAATTTTCAAAGGGTTAGAAATCTTTACGTCTTTCTTTATTTTATCCAATGGTTCGAGTTAACCCGTCCGCTGTAATTTGATAGCAAATCAATAACACCAGACCACTCTTAGACAATTTACTTTTGAGTACAGAACTTCCAACGTATCAAAAATTTCACACTTAGTTACTGGTGGTAGGTCTCTCATATGTGAGAGGCCATCTGGGTAGCTACCACCGCAATGTCTATTTCTCCCGTGAAACAACACTGCTTAAATGCATTGTTGTGTTTCGGATTGAAGGACATTGTAGCCAGAGCAAGTACTGGACATATTGAGACTTAACATCTTATGTCTCAGGATGGCGAGCGCAGTGGAATGTTGCTACTGTTTATGAGCGGTCGTATCGCTTACCATCAGGCGAACGGCTTGCTCGTCTCGCCATTCACTACAATAAAAAAAAAACTTAGCCAGTTATGTTTCATTGAGGAGGAATTTAATGCCAGTTTCTTAGAACGATAAAAGGTTGAGGTTAATTATTACATAGCCTCAGTAATTGCTTTGCAAGGTAGATTCGAAACGAGTGATAGCGAGTTTGATGCCCACATCAAGACAGTTCTATTTCCTACTTATTTCTTTCCCGTGGATATTGTAAGATTCAATAGTTCCTCAGAGTATTTGATAATTTTTTGCGAAGTATATAGGGAGTACGATATATGTATAATTAATAATCAAAATCAATTCACTCAATACAGAGTTATAAGATAACAAATATAAAACTACATACAGTCGATTTGAGAACATCCTTCTTTTTTGAAGTCAGTTAAAATAATGAACCATATCAACAATACGCGTTAATCACAGAACATCCACCAACTAAACTAACTAGCGTAGTGATTGGATTAACGACTAAACCATCAGTCATAAAGATGAGTACTCAAAATTAGCAATATAATATGAAGGAATGTTCAAAGGATTGAAATATTGCTTATTAATTCTCCATTACCCATTTCTATTCATACCAATCTTAATTACAATTTATTAGTAAATGTCCATACATTACCGCCCTCGGGAAGTTACTCTGCCATCAAAATATATTTATCATATGAAAACAATCTGCAATTACTGGATGGAATTGAAACAAATTACCTTACTCGGAATTAATTACTCGGGTGCCTAGTTTATCCGAACCATTTGATTGAGTGAACGTCGATTTGAATGTGTAAATAAACAGAACTCTATTACATTTGGAGATACTTTGACGTGACGAGATTTTGTAATTAATTCTACTGAGTGGTTCTTGAGAACTAAAGGGTTTAAACTTAGAATTAAATTAATTTATTTTTAATAAATATCTGGTGGCCTATTGGACTAAACTGTTGATACTGTTTTGTTTTTTATGGTTTCAAATTCAAAGACTCGGCTTTAACTTTTCATTAATATATTGTGTATATTATTAGTTTTGTTACAACTGCTCTAATGCTATAATATTGTGCATTGTAAAACAAATGATTGATTCATTAAAAAGTTGTCATCTAAATTCGAAAATCTAAATACTAAACTAACAGGAGTACAAAGCGCGCTAAATTAACGCACACATTGACAGCGTTCACCGACACGATATTTCAAACCAATAGGGTATTACGGCAATTTTTGAAAAGTATCTCAATTATATCGTGACGTGCTAATAAACGACTAAAAAAAAATTTTTTTTTTTGAGATTATTAAATACCTTTAAACTACATTTAAATTTTACGTTTTTAAAATTCGCGCGTAATTTCACAAAAACAATTATGCAATGGACGACATTTTTGGTCTATGGTCATGTCGTCATATCGTCATATCGTCTGGTAAACAAATGTGGTTATGTTATTTGTATGTTTACGAATAAGTGTTTGTGTACGACGTAAGTGTTTAAATTTTATGATGAATTATTATTCTAAATATTATTGGTGTGCTGTTCCTCAATGCAAGAATACTAGTGTAAAAACACCGGACAAATTATGGATTCAAGTGCCAACTGATTTAGATATGAGAAATTATATTATAAAGCTTACTATCGGTAAATTTGTGGTGTTTCCCTCTACGAAACCGGCTTCCATGGTAGAAAGTATATTATAATTACGTTAACGTTAAACGTATATTATATTAACTAATATACTTTATTAGTAATACTGAAATCGGAGGATGACAAATAACACTGAGTGACACTGTCAGTGTCACTGGTAAGTGGTACTGACAAAGTTTACCAAGCGATTTGACGTCATTAACATGGCGGCTACATTTCATGTTGTTTCGAACAGATTAATAAACCAGATTATTTTGTATTGAATTGAAAAAAAGATTTTAGTATTTTAAGATCTAAAACTGATGTTCTCCAACTGATCTATGCTTATTATATTGCATTAACACATTTTTAGATTTTTTTCCTTTTATGGTAAAATACCCTATTGAGATCACTGCGAGCGCGAGTTTCACCCGCTTCGGGCACGAAAATAGTGAAATGTTTTGTGCAAAGATGGAGCAAATGAATAAAAGTTATTACACTTGTATATAAAACACCAGATTATAATAATTGAACATAAATTTCATTAAAAAAAACATATATTATACAAAATAAAAAAAAAATACATACATACATACATAAACTCACGCCTTGTTCCCAGAAGGGGTAGACAGAGGTGCCAGGGCACCCACATTTCGCCTTGTATGTTCCGTCCCACAATGTGATAGGTGGCGAGCCTATCGCCATATCGGGCACAAATTCCTGACTCTGGGCTGATACTGAATAGAAAAATCCAATATCACTTTGCCCAACCCGGGATTCGAACCCGAGACCTCAGCTTTGTAACCGTACCGTAGTACAACTACGCCACCGAGGCAGTCAAAAAGAGAGTAAAAAAAAAATAACTTAGAATAATGACATACACATTCTTAGCGAGTTCATAAATGAAATTAAAATTTATTTATCGTTTTATTGTGTGTTATATATTTTATTTTAAAAATTCAATCAAACGATACGAGTGCTATTAACACGATACGTGTTTTCGCATAAGCCAGAGTTAACAACCCTTGCGCGAACGCCGAGCGTAGTGTGAGTGTGGCAACAAAAGTGAAGTACATACACAAGCTTGACTTCTGTTAGTATTCTGTGGTAGTACATACCTTATGGCGCAACCCTTTTCAAATCCCTTTCAAAACACCGACAACCAAACTATTAACTTGCCTTTCAGTACATAATTTACTTGAATCTCTCGAATTCTCCTACTCCAGTAAACCTGTAAAATACAAACCACAAAAATACAGGGAATAATTTAGCGAATATATTACGATAATAACAGCATACAGCGATAATTAAGGTGGCGGCGGTGGAGGCGACACAATGGCCGCGTCGAGGACCACTCCAGTCACAAAGAACGCTCTCCGCACCTACATGCATAATAAACGCGCTAATATAAATTCACATATTTTTTCTTTTAAATTTTTTCGACCTCTAAGACTTGCGATGGAAAGAAAAGAAACAGAGTAATATTCTAGTTAGTGATGATGAAATATGTTGTTGGTTTAGTTGTTATTATTTTTGGTTTTGTATATTTTTTGTTACCTAATCTTTTATTGCAGCCTGTTGAATGCGAATATTTATAATCAGAATTATACCATATAGCATTAGCAGAAACTACACTATCTACCCCTAATCCCAAAACAATTGATTGTAATATTTCAATTGAAGGCAGCTTGTAATATCGCTTTCATTTACGTCGAATAATGGCCGTTAAACGAAGAAAACGTGCCTCTTTTCATATAAAAATCTTGGGGTTAATTCGGATAAATTCACGTCATTATTAGGCGAATAAAACACGTCATACAATATGAGGGAATGTATGCGACGATATGTCTCAATGAAACACACAGACACGGCAGATGGTGAGTAAAATAGAATTTATGATATTATGTGTGTAACCTATCACATTTGAGATATGATTGTAATTTATTTCTTTATACATTTACCATCCAAAGAAAAATAAACTAGATGTAACAATTTCAAAAGTATAGATGGCGGTCTTATCACTCTAGGTAATTTTGTTACAAAGAAACTTGGCATTGATATAAAAAAAAAAGAAAATTATAAAGGGCAGAATAAAACGTAAAAGATACAAGCTCACATAAATAAAAAGAATGTAATCAATTTTGATTTTTTGTAAATAGTATTTTCCTGTGGATTTAAATATGCCACTAATATTATAAAGGCGAAAGTTTGTGTCTTTGTTACTTCTTCACGCTCAAACGGCTGGGTCAATTTCGATGAAATTTAGTATGAAGGTAGCTGATAACCTGGATTAACACTTTTATCACGAAAAATAAAGTGTTTCCGCGGGATAATTCCTTAATTATCCTGAACTCCTTAGTCCTGGCGCTTTCTTTCCTATCCATTTTCTTAAATGATGTCAGTGTTTACGCTAGTCTTTGTTTGTTTTTTAGCCACAGAATTTATAGATCGGGGCGATCCGTATGATGCGAGTCCGTGGACGCACTCATATGAATTCCTATACAAAGAATACTACGATCTGTTTGATGCGAGCGATGCAATGGTACGACGCAAATATGTGAACGCTATCCTTATTGCAATAATGTAAATAAAACCCGTTAGAAACCTGTCATTGAAGATGCAGATATGCCAATGCTCGAAATCTTATACATGCAGTCTGAAACTGAAAACCAGTAGCGTAGGTCTCTTTATCGAGTATTCCATCAGCTAAAATAAGCTGTGCTAAAATAATATCGCATGCTTGATATTCTTTCCTATTCTCCAGATACAATGTATACCAAAACTGCTACTGAAAACGAAGCTGGGTGGTTTAGTGATAGTCGATTTTAATGCAAAAAAGACGATGCATTTTTTTTTGTTATTTGTTCTATGCCTTAAATTATTAATTTAGCAAAAACTACAGATCTACCACATAATGCGACGATATTAAAAACCACAAAAAAAATTGTTCTAGTCACTAAAACTACCTACCAGCTTCGTTTTCAATCGTTGTCTTAATATACCCTGCATAAAATACACGCACTGTGTGGAGAATTACTCTATTTTTCAACACGAAGATGTTCAAACCTCCACGTACAAGATAAAAGTCTTCCACTTCTAAAATCACTACTATTTTCTATGAAACCTATCATTCATTGAAAACTTAGTCTAAGCATTTTATGCAATTTGATTATGAATCACTACATAGTATAAAACAAAGTCGCTTTCTCTGACCCTATGTCCCTTTGTATGCTTAAATCTTTAAAACTACGCAACGGATTTTGATGCGGTTTTTTTTAATAGATATAGTGATTCAAGAAGAATGTTTATATGTATAATATGTACATATTATTGTACAGAAATCTATTTGTACCCGGGCGAAGCTGGGCCGGGCCGCTAGTATAAATATAAATAAGGTACGATGTACAACGGAGGATTCGAACACTATAGTATTTAGGCATATTTATACAGTTTTACGTACGAATTCGTCGTCATGTCGAAATATAGAGTTACCCTGTATCTCAAATGTCATACTTCACAGAGAGGTTCTATAAGGTAAGCCGGTTATTCACTCGCCATCTCGTCCTATAAAAATGCATACATCGATCGTTTCATTGTTATCGTGGCAGCTTATATTAGCAATTACCTAAGAGGACCTGCGTCTGATTTCTAAATTAGACCTGATTTTTAAGGGACTTTTGGTATTGAAACTCTCATATCCTGAAGTGGAATTTATGTCCGGCTTTGCAAAGAAACATGCAAACTTGAAGAAACTGATAGAGATGTAGAGCCTCAATTTAACACTTATTGTATAAAAAAATGGGAGAAAAATTCTAACGCCGCGCTAGCTAAACAAGACACCCGTACAACAAACCTCATTGTCATTCCACGCAGACTCCGGGCAAAATCTCGCAGCGGGAGATTCTCAAGCTAATTACCTCCCAGCGGTGAGTAACGCGGCTAATCCGGTTCACCCGGATAACAGGCATAAACCGGGTATAACCGGTTCACCCGGATAATAGCCATCAACCGAGTATAAGCTAGGTGAGCCGATCGCAACTCGTGTCTGATATTCACACATCAAAGGAGCGAATCTTGTTACCAGTTAGAGTAATTAGCGTCTGAATTTTATACGAGTAGGCTTGTGTTGACGGTTTAATATTTATTTAAGAGTATAGTCGCTGCAATTAAATTCATCTCGAGATTTTTAGCCAGAAAAAGCCTTCTGCTGAATTTAGGAATTTAGTTCAGAATGGTTTTGTGGAAACTTAACTGCCAAAGCACTGGTACCTATTGCAATGCGCAGATTGTTGATTTACCTCGTCTTCAGAATGTCATTCAAGCAGGTCCTATGACGATGGCTATTTTCACGTCTGTCAGCTGTGAGATTTTGGCCGCTGGCTACCGAGGCCCATCGCTAGCAGATGAAATTGGTTTCTGTGAGAAATTGTAGGTTAAATTCTCTGACACCGCAAAAACGCATTCGATACACACCTCCCCAATACTAACGATATACATGGTATATCAAGAATGCTACTGTAAACTAAGTTGGGTGGTAGTTTTAGGGACTTCAGGCACAATGCAATGAAATATTGTGCAAAAAATTGTGACGATTGTTTTTTTCAATTTTTTTTCTATCGTCCTATTCGGGTGGTAAATACATAGTTTTTTCTAAAAACTCTTTTATTTTTAAAGACGCAAATAAAGAGTAGAAAAATATAAAAGTACACAATATATTTATTGCATTGACCGCCATTACAATATACTTTAATTATATTATGAACTTCCACTTTTAAACTTACTCTAAAACCGTATATTATACGTAGTGATGGGGCAAGGTCGCACAATCGACAATCGATAACAGGTGTGCGCCCGTCCTGAATTATACATTACCGATGCTAGTACACGCTATTTGTATTCCGATTTCACGGTTATATGTGATTTTCTTGATTTGTAAAACTATAGTGATTTATATAAGCAATTTTTAAATATATAGTACAACTAAGTCGGTCGTCCTCATGTAAATGAGCAGACTACGCAAAAAATAGCTCGATACTGCTTCTAAAACTTGCGACAAAAATCCTTGTAGAGCATTAGATTTTTTGTGGCTGCAAAAGGTTTAATAATGTTAAATTTAAAAAAAAATCACATGGATCTGTTGTTACTATGGGGGTTCCGCAGGGCTCAATTCTTGGACCCTTTCTCTTTTTGATTTATATAAATGACTTGCCTTATTTTATAAGGGATAAATGTGAGGTAGTGTTGTTTGCTGATGATACTTCACTGATATTTAAAATTAAACGACATCAATCAATTTTTGACGAAGTAAACCACACTCTCTCAAGAATAGTACATTGGTTTGGCGTTAACAATTTACTGTTAAACAGCCAAAAAACTAAATGCATTCGGTTTATAACACCTAACGTAAAAAAAGTGAATGCCAACATTTTTATGAACGGGGATGTGTTGAGCCTTGTGGAGACTACTAAGTTTTTGGGAATCACATTGGATCCTAAACTTCAATGGGGTCCCCACATAACAGCGTTAGCTAAAAAGCTAAGTGCTGCAGTTTTTGCAGTGGGCAAGATTCGCCAATTGACTGACATTGATACAGCTCGATTGGTCTATTTTGCTTACTTTCATAGCATAATGAGTTACGGAATTTTATTGTGGGGTGGTGCTGCTGACATTAATACCATCTTTCTTCTTCAAAAACGAGCCATAAGATCTATTTATTCGTTGGGCTCCAGACAATCTCTGAGAGAAAAATTTAAAGAAATAAATATAATGACAGTAGCATCAGAATTTATATTCGCTAATTTAATGTATGTCCATAAGAATATAGAACAATTTCAAAAGGTTAGCGATATTCATGACAGAAATACTAGAAATAGAAATAATCTAGTCATTCATAAGACCAGGCTCCAGAAAATTAGCAAATCTTTTAAGGGTTACTGTATACACTTCTATAATAAAGTTCCCACTAACATAAAAGCCTTATCTATAAATAAATTTAAATCTAATATTAAACGACAGTTGTGTAATAAAGCATATTATAAAATTTCAGAATACTTAGAAGATAGTAAGGCGTGGGAATAAAACATAATATAAGTCCCCGAACCGGATGTGTGTGTACTCTGTTAAATATAATTAAAATAATTATCCCACTTGTGTCACCATAGTTGTAGGCAATTTGAGTACGTCATGCTCGCTTAAATGTCTGTGCTTGCGGCGGCGTCGTGTGCCGGGTCGGTCACTTCCCTATAACACGGTTGAGGAGACCGATGGCTGGCACATGCGTCATACTCGTGAACGGGTGCTGCTTGTGTAGACTGGTCTGCTCAATTTGCTTATAATGATAATATTAATTACTTTGTTTTTTTTTTTCATTTTTTTAAATTTTTTTATTGCCTTTCATTGCTTTTGCTGAACAGTGTATACCGGTTCCGCGGTCAGGGCGACCACACTTAACTCAGCCGTACAATATAATCATTATTATGAGTAATTTATGAACTGCTCTGAATTTCCAACTCCTGTATGATCACTGTATTGTAAACTTATTTTTGAAAAGAGCAACGCTAGAGTTTCTTGCCCGTTCTTCTCTGGCGAAAACAGCCTTGTGAACTGGGTGGTAGTGGAAAAAAAAAATGACTGAATCTAAATAGCGTATGACATTTTATGGATTCAATAAATATTTTCATTTTCATTTTCATTTTCATTTTCATTTTCAATGAATATTAAAAAGATTCTCACACATAAGCGTAGATCATAAAATTGGTGTATAGTTCGCAATGGTGCTAATGATTGTGTTACTAAATGTTGTTTGATATAAAACTATCGTGGTCCAGAATAATCAGAATTAAATTAATTGCATTACAGTTAATAGAAATTACGAGTGTATTTGACCATGATCAAATTTTTCGTTATTTTGTAACACATTTGCGAGACAAGCTTGCCATTCGTCTGATGGTAGGCTGTACGACTGCACATGGTCAGTAACAATACCATGAATTGCAATGCTTTCCCCTGTACTCATCATCCTGAGAAGTAAGATGTTAAGTCTCATTAAGTTCCTTCAAACCGGAATACATCAGTACATTTACACTGCTGTTTGGCAGGAGAAATAGATATTGCAGTCATACTTACAAAGGCCATCCTGAGACGTAAGATTTTAAGTCTCATTATGTCCCATCAAACCGGAACACACTGCTGTAGAAACAAACTTTGCGGTGGTACCTACCTAGTCGGCCTCTCGCATATAAAAGATATACCACCAGTAAAACAATATGTACTATTAAAATAAATAATTTCTATCAAAACAATACTAAAATAGTTTGTAAAATGAAGAATATATTAGTATTTTTAATGGAGTGCAAGCGTAGTTGGAGATTAGAATATCTTACCGTCTCTTTCAGATACAAACATTGTAATGTATATATTAGTCTTGCATCTCATTTCTTTTACTCCTTCCTCCTTTTGAGATTTCAACGTTTCTTGCTTGTTTAATACTAAATAGATTTTCAAAATTATAAAGATTTTCGATGTACGTTTTGATAAATACAATAAATTAAATCAAATACCCCACTGTAACTATTGAATAGATTCGGGTATTGTGCCCTATTCCCATTCAGATAATGTGATGAGGCTTAAGTCATAATCCACCACGATGCTTCAATGCGTCTTATTAAATGGATGAATGCAATTAGATTCGACACAATACGAACAAATCATAATATTTATATCTATAGGTTTAACTTAATTAAGTTAATAGTCTTTTCAATGTTCCATTACTTAAAACGCTTACATGATCACTAAATGATTTAGAGAAAAATACCAATTGAAATGTAATTTTAGAATACAATAAATAAAACATTTTGTAGAGAAATAAAAGGCTGCCTCTTCTAAAAAAAATCATTTAAGTTAAAACTTTCATTTATACCAAAATACATCATCAAGAACCGGCAATAAACGCGTAAACATTACACATTGAAATTCAATTACCTTAGAAACTAATAAGTATTTCATGCAAGATATATAGCGGGGCGAAAGGAAAATATTACTTCCCTTTCAACGAAGGAGAGTCCATTTTTTTCGGCACGCATTATCTGTGTCGATTTATGGGCTGGCCGCATAACGGCCTCGGATAAATGGTCAGGAAGCCGCCGTAAAACATTATTTTTCGACCATATATTATCGGCAAATTAGTAGGTTGTATCAGTTCGAAGAAATTTACAAAACTTGTTTTAGTTATTGATAGTTCGGTCCCTTTACGCCCAAATACTGGAACGTAACTTAAATATAACTTTCGCTTAACTACGTTAATCCCGATTAAATACTGGCTGGATTAAATACTGGCTAAGTGGGCCGTGCGCTGTTAAGAGCAACTTATTATTTGAATGGCGTTCCAGTATTCGGGCGTTAGACTGCTTTTGAATTCAGTTTGAGTTACAGTTACAATATGAGTTCGTAGACATTTACAAAACGTATTTAAACTATGGAATGTTTTGTCCCTTTTAAACGACTTCCGAAGTCAGTTTAACCGAAGAAGACAAAAAAATTGATAACTAAAATAGGTTTTAAAAGTGTCTTTGAATTAGGCAGTTAACCTTAGAAACTTTAGAATTTGATCTATTGACAATTAAGTTGGAAATTGGAATTGATGACTACTTTTGCAATTGCAATGATTTATTTGCGTTCTTTTTTATTTCTATCTAATATTTCAGTCCCTCTTTCCCCTGATAATCCATATCACGTAATTGAACTTAACACACAAGGCGAAACTTGGCTGTCCTGGTATCACCTCTGCCTACCCCTTCTGAGAAAAAGGCTTATTACGTGTTGTGCTTCGTTTAATTTGAATCCAAATGTTACTATCTATTCAGAACTTAATAAAATTAATTAAATCCAATTCGTCACAGTCGACGGCTGATCCAATTTTATTGGCCTATTAGAAATAGAAAACCCGTACTATCACTATAATGCTAATCTTATGTGATCAATAATATTAATCGTGTTTCTATGTGTATACTTGGAAAACATTAAGCTGATTTCCATCGTGTGGGAGGGAATTATCGTGAATGATTTAGTGAGACACATTATTCCGTCTACCAATGAGTAATTACATAGTTTACTTTATTCAAGCATACGTAGTAAGCAACTTCTAGTTCTACTCAGTTTATTTGTGTTATTATTTTTATTAACAAAAGTGTTTCCATTTTAAGGAGGCTTTGGTTTGTTTATTTGGGTGATATGAATATCTTAGCGTCAAGAAATATAGTAATAATTGAATGGTATAAGTGACATTGGATTAAAAATAACACCCAAATAAGACAGCCTCCGTGGCGCAGTTGGTTAGACGCCGGCTGTGAAACGAGAGGCCGCGGGTTCGACCCCGCACCGGAATAAATATTTTGTGTGAACACTCCTGTGTCGTGGGTATCAGGAATTACTAGAGACTTTTCGGTCTCAAAACACGCGGGGAACGAACTCTCGGCCTCTCGTTTCCCGGGCGGGGTCTAACCGTCTGCGCCACTGAGGCTGTCAAATTGATTGATACTAAAATTGGTGTTCTGATTATTTAATGCCATAAGTAAAGACTAACGTAAAAGGGTAGGCTTTCTTGAGGGCTAGACAATTGTACGTACCAATATATTTGATTCTATTCTACCGCTTACAAAATTGCTCTCCCGACTTTAGGCTAATATTGATATCGTGGAGAGGATTTCACGAAATTTTGAATGTCATTGACATTTTTTATAATTCATTTTTTATTGCCATGCGTTGTTTTTAAAAAAAAATACTGCTCTTGCACAGTAGCAAAACCAAACAAATTACAAAGCAATGCTTGGTATTCCACTGCGCTCGCCATCCTGAGACATAAGATGTTAAATCTCAATATGTCCAGTTAGTCTGGCTACAATGTCCTTCAATCCGAAACACAACAATTCATTTAAGCTACTGTTTAGCGGGAGAAATAGACATTGCGGTGGTACCCACTCAGGCAGCCTCTCACATATGAGAGACCTACCACCAGTAAGCATTCCGTTGTATCAATAACTTCATGTACTTACTTACACTTTTTGTAAGTCATTGACAAACACGTACTGTATATCATCCAACAAGTGCGAACGCACACAAAAATAAAACCATTGACACCCAGCGAGTACGTAACAGTAATTTTCGTGTTAAAAGAAACACGAATAGAGGCGCGCGAACGGGCGGTGTCCACGTATCGATAAGCGTAGCCGGCGGAGCGTCCCTTCCATTAGCATTCTAGTTAATTGAAAAGCCAGCTCGCACGTCAGATTGTTTTGTCACAAAAATATTACTCTGGACTTCAGAAACTGATTTTGGTTTGCAAGTATAGAAGTGACAACACGATCAATTTAGAAAGTGTTTTTTTTTTTGTATTTTTTTGAAAAAGATAATAAACAATTGCAATTAAAAAAGTAACTGGTAAATTGCTGAATTTATAAGTAATTCACAATCAAGATCCCATTGACCGGTTGATCGTTTTTGAAACTTTCATTAAAAAGAAAAGGATTTCACCTAACATTTTTCAGCGTCAATAAAAAAGACAGGTTTATTATTTTTGGTTTAGAGGAAGTTACAGTTCGGATGTAGAGGAGATTGGCGCGGGAAGCGGAGACTAACGCCGGTAGTAATAACACAAGATAGAATGAAGGAAAAATTGAGCTACGTTGCATTTTTATTATAAGTGTAGATGACTGAGGCGTTGCGATATGCGTATGCCTGGATATTAAAATTTCGTGCTGAGTATAAAAAACACTTTAGTACCAATTTAAATGTTATGCATTTTGTTTTTTATTTTATCTAAATATTTTTCAGCGTTTTTATCCATATGGTCGGCATGACTCCATCATCATTTTTACAATATCTATCCATAATAGTTGTATTATAATTTTGGCACTACCGCATTCGAGGAAATTGGCATAGATAGAGAGAACCGTTTGAAGATCATTAATTACCACTCGCCAGTCAATATGTAACCAGAGTAAGTACTGGATATATTGAAATTTAATATCTTATGACTCAAGATGACAAACACAGTAAAATGCTAAGCAAAGCTTTGTAATGAATGTCGTTGTTTGGTTTTGCTGCTATCCATGACCGGTCGTATCTCTTACCATCAGGCAAACGGCAAGCTCGTCTCACCATTTTTGCAATAATAAAAAAACTACAACTCAATGAAAATCCAATAACAAACACAAACAACGCTTTACGCAAAAGTTAATTAAACCCTGTGTTCATCCAATTCACTTATACATAGTATAATAATGTATCAAATACGTTCACAATTTACATAATCGACCTCTGCCAAACATCGGGCCAAGTAAGTTTAAGATTTGTGGAAGCAATTAAACGTCTCGGCTTATCTGGCATTAACTCTGACACGCCCACATCGTAACTAAACCCAAGTTGTTGGCTATCGATATCGGTGTTGCGGCGCCTCACTATTAATTAAGTTTAAGGAGAGTAAAATAAACGTTATCTTTTAATGAAGTTTTTAAAGAGGCAGGCTTTGAGATGCCTTTTTATGCTGCTCTTAAAGTATACTCCGCCTGATGGTAAGTGGAGACAGGTTCAAATAGAGTTTTTGTGGAAGAAGATTATATCTCGCTATTCATTTATTATAAGACTAACGCCCGAATACTGGAATTCCATTCAAATAATAAGTTGCTCTTAACAGTGCGCGGCCCACTTAGCCAGTACATTTAATCGGGATTAACGTAGTTAAGCGCAACTTACATTTAAGTTGCGTTCCAGTATTTGGGCGATACTCTATATCTCCTTTTAACAGACGTAAAAACAAAGACATGGACCTAGTGGAGGCTATGACTAATTTCCGAGCTTTTGAACGTTTTTGTCATAGTTATTACTGGAATCAAATGTAGCAGGTTAAATCATCATCAGCCTATTCGCGTCCACTGCTGGACATAGGCCTCTCCTATGGCACGCCACTGGGCTCGATCTGCAGCCCATCGTCTCCAAGCTCTACCAGCCATCTTTCGGATACCGTCACCCCACCTCGTTGGAGGGCGTCCTACTCTACGCATGCCGAGGCGTCGTCTCCACTCGAGAACACGTCTACCAGCCCACTGCCACTTCAAATTGCTGATCCGTTGGGCCATGTCGGTCACCTTATATAACAGGACTAATTACATAATTATATAACGGATCAGTTTACATAATAGTTCCCATTAAATATATTAATAGTTTGATCCGTGTTGCTTTACAGCTGGCTTCTCTGGTTGTAAAAGTCTTTATCAGAGGTTATTTACCTTTTTAGTCCATTGATTTGTCACCCGCTTTGCTACGCAGGGAAGTGCTCCTATTATTTACTTCATGATTAATTTCGTTGCGGGTATAAGACAAATTAGGCATTCCCGGAGACTCGCCAAGCTTCAATGCTCGGTGTCATTAAAATGTGTGCCACTGTTGATCCTGGCTTACAGGAGTTGCAGTGGAGGGTGTGAGGGCGGGACAGTCTCCAGACGTAAAAAACTATCAAAGAGAGAGTTATCGAAATCAACGAACTACAAATATATTAACGAAGTAATAATAATTGAAGAATGGAAAAAGTAGGATTGGATCACAGTGTGCAACGTCAGTTGTACATTATAAACCTAAATCGATAAAAAAAAATGAATTTGAGAGTTTATGTCAAAAAAACTATACTTAAATCCAAAAATATTTCTCCATGGAGTCTAAAAAATAAAACAAAAATTTAAAAAACAAATCAGTTGAAAGGTTCTCGCTAATATCGAAGGCCTCCATTCTGCTCCGTTATACCTTTTAGCTTAAGCAGATTGAAACTTGCACGAGTCGTGGGCGGGTACAAAGGAGCTCTTATTGAAAACAAATGCATTACACCCGCTTAAATGTCTATGACGTAAATTGATATAGACCTACGCTTCGAGATTTTCATCTCACGAAAAATGGCTTAGTGAAACGAAACAAAATAGATTTTGTTGCGGAAAAAGTGAAGTAAGATTTTCTGTATTTTGGTGAGGACTGAGAAATCTAAGTAGCTAGAGAAATCTTCCGCCGGTTCCATAAAAATAATCTCTAATATAAAAGTAATTAATTCATTGTACTACAATACAATATCATAAAAACCAGTGAGGGTTTGTTCAAGTTCATAATCTTTCAACTGTTCCGAAAAATCAACGTTTATGACTACCAACGCGGACGGCAAGTTCCATAACATTTGACAGGCACTTCTCGAATCTCCGTACTCGCAATCCACGTCGAAACTGAGCCGACAAAACAAACACCACAGGTGCGAAGTGTATGTGAACTGCATTCCTTTTTCACGACATGAAACTCAAAAAAAAAAATACAATTTCGCTCTGTTTTGCATTCAGAGCTTTCAGATTTTTGCCGGAATATCACTGTGTATTGAAACTTTTGACAGTTATAATACTTTTCAGTGTCTTTTATTGTGGTCAATGAATTTCTCACTTGATATTCTGGTTGAGAACTCTTTAAAACAACCTGAGTTTTTTTCCTTTAGTAACTATAAAATTGAAACATTGGCGTCTTAATGGTCTAGTATCGATGTATGATTTGTGAATCGTAAGATTCCGGATCCAACAATGGCAAAATACGGTTTGTAAATCATGTGAATCGGTATGCCAAAAGGCAGGCTTAAATCACATCTTGACTGAAATAATTTCGGTAAATAAAGTAAACGTGGCACTATTGGCAGTTCTACGCATGCTTTTTTTTTTTTTTTTTTATAATGGCCTGGCATAGTGGCGGCATTGCACCTGATGGAAAGTGCCAATGCCGCCCAGGCAGAGTATCCATTGGCATCGACGGCATGGATGGACGGCAGTCCCATGCCAATGGAAACAATTATGCCGGCCTGCTTAGGTGCCTCTTCACACCACGGCGGAAGGACCCAGGATTGTAGGAAGGAGGGAACACGTGCGCCGGCAAACAATTCCACAGCCTGACGGTGCGGCACAGAAACAAATTTGAGAACCGTTGTGTTGTGTGAGTGGTATCGCCCATGAACCGTGCTGTCATCTGCATAGCAATGAATGTTGCCAAGCGACAACATGTCATTGATATGCAGAATAAATAAGGTGGGCGACAGCACCGAGCCCTGAGGAACTCCGGCATTTACCGACATGAGCGCCGAAGCGTGTCCGTCTACGACTACTGTAGCGCGTACCTCTTTGGGAACGCGTCGAGTCCCTACAGCCCTACTCCCCGCGGGCCTCAGGCGGTCCCCGCGCACCCCGCGCCCCAGCGCCCGGGCACGCGCGTCCCGACAGGAGTAGTGTGCGACCCGGAGGTCCTGACGTGTGACGTGCGCAGGCGCCTTGTGTTTGCCGGCCGCCGCTCGCTCGCCACGAACGCGATCGTCCTTTTGCGAATAATCAAAGACGTAGTACTTATTTAAATAAAACCACCTCGCCCCCTATCCCTATAACTGGCGACCAACGTTCGGCAAGAACAACTTCAATACCTAGGTTTTGTACGGGTGTGTTGAAAACCTGAACCTAGTGAGAGACTTTTAAGAGGATTGAGTACTACGTCGTTTTAGAAAAACTTGTGACGATTTGTGTACGCGTTTCTGTTGTCGTGGACTATTATTATTTGGACAGTGATTGTTTATACATATAAACTATTCGAACAGTTTTAGTACATACGTAAGAACTATAGTGATAAACTGTTTTGTGTATTCGAGTTTATATTTATGCAGAAAGTGCATTAGTGTTTCAATGTCTATTAAAGTAATAATAGTAATTACTAAGTTATTACGCAGCGAGTAGTTTTGCGTAGTAACAAGACTGTGTGGCGAAAAGTTTTGCGTCGTAACAAGACGAGTACATAGACTAGTGTGTTTTTATGTTTTATGACTTTTTGTGTTTTGGTTTTAAACATTTTCGAACTATTTAGTAATTATGTTATTTCGTTGTTGGTGAACTATAAAAATTGTGGACCTACTTTTATAACTTATTACTGTGGACTTTTGTGTAAAATGCCGCGACCGAGTACGAGAGCTCGTGCTGCGAGCCCCGCTGAGATCGGTGGCTTGTTGGAAGACGAGGCGATGGAGTCGCCTTCGGTGCCTAGGAAGGCACTGGCTACGGAATCTACTTCGACGGCTGCGTCGGCGTCTGTCTTGGCACCTGTTTCGGTGCCTGTGCGAGACAATGCCGCGCTGGGTGCCGCCGCCGCTACGGCCGCGCATGCGTCCCGGGAGGACGCGTCGTTTGCGCCGCCGCCTACTAGTGTTTCCGCGCAGCAAGTCGTCTTAACAACGGACCAGCTGATGATGCTCATAGGCAGGATAAGTCACAGCAGTACAGGTACACAATCACCTTCTTTTACCGGCCATGTGAATACTGGCCATTTTGCCAAATGTACGGCACGTTTTGATGGTAGCAAGTCAAGCGACGTGAGAGCGTTCATCGACGCAGTGGAGACTTATAAGATGTGCGTCGGTGTGGAGGACAGTATGGCGCTCAAAGGACTTCCAATGCTATTGACGGGATTGGCGGCTACTTGGTGGCAAGGCGTCAAGGATACGACCTTGAGTTGGCCAGCCGCATTGGAAGCTTTACAACAGACATTTGGACCGCGACTGCCGCCACATAAGTTATATCGATTGATATTTGAAAGAGAACAACAAATTGATGAACCGACAGATTTATTTGTCTGCCATATTAGGTCTATAATGGCACAGCTTCCGTCTTTTACGCTCACGGAATGTATACAACTGGACATGACGTATGGTTTATTACATCGACGTATACGTGAAAAGGTTCCGCGCTCCACCTTCAGCACTTTTGCTGAACTTTTAATAGAAACGCGCCGCGTGGAGGACATTCTGAATGAAGAGAGTCTGCAAGTATCTGCGGATACTAAACCCTCCACTCCTGCTTTGGTGCCGCGTCCTATGGCGGAGCGACCTGATTCGAACCCAGTGACTAAACCTCGTTCACGACTACAATGTAATTATTGCAAGCAGTATGGGCATGTAAGAGATGCATGCCAACGACTGGCCCGACAGAAGACCAGTAAGGTGAGCGCTCCGGAAGGCGAGCGACGACCAGTTACGTGTTTTGGGTGCGGTGCACCTGGCTTCATACGATCGAACTGTCCTACGTGTAAACAAAAGCGAACAGTTGAGAAAACCGATAGTGCGTCTCAGTCGGTTTCAGTGAGTGCGATTAATGTGAATTCTCGCGCGCGTCCGGTGATCGGTATCGAAGTGTACGGTGTAACAGGCAAAGTGTTAGTTGACACCGGCGCGAAACATAGTATAGGTAGCATTAGTTTAAGATCATTGTTAATTAAGAACAACCATGTATTTAAAAATGTTTTTACTGAATTAAAGTACGCTGACGGTCGTGTTTGTGCGCAGTATGTTGAGTTGGCGAGCGTCAATGTCACTTTACGGGGTAGGACATGTGTAGTTGATTTTATAATGTTACCTAACGCGACAGATAGTTTATTAGGCATGAATTTTATTCATGACATAGGTATGGTGTTGGACTTTGACCGTAATGTATGGTTCGTGAAATATGATCGGAAGCCGCAGCCCATTAATTATGAGTTTCGCCGCGTGCCGCAGGTTATTTGTTCGTCTGTGGGTCTTCGCGAGGACGAAGGTTCCCATCTGAGCTCAGATGAACGTCAGCACCTGTCTGAACTCCTGAGTATCCATGAGGATATTTTTAGTCCAGGGGGAGGACCAACTTCGTGTGCGGTGCATCATATAGATACCGGCGATGCTGCACCGATAGCTAGTCCACCATACCGTGTAACGCCTGCAAAGAAAGAAATTATGCGAAGAGAAATAGATTCGATGCTGGAAGACGAGATAATTGAGGATGCCGAGTCGGAATGGGCTTCACAGGTTGTGTTGATACCGAAGAAGAATGGTGAAGTAAGATTCTGCGTGGATTACAGGAAACTCAATAGCGTCACTCGTACTGACAAGTACCCGCTTCCAGTGATTGACGAATTGTTACAAAACACAAAGTCTAATTGTGTGATGTCGACGATAGATTTGAAGGCAGGATACTGGCAGATTATGGTAGCGCCAGAGGATAGGCCCAAAACCGCCTTCACTACGCCTTTTGGACCGTTTCAGTTTCGTCGTATGCCGTTCGGGTTAAAGAACGCTCCGGCAACGTTCCAGCGGTTGATAGACCGTATGAGAGCAGGACTTAAAAACATGTGTGTCTTGGCGTATCTTGATGACCTCCTGGTGATATCGCCAAGTCTGGAACAACATCTGAAGGATCTTCACGACGTCTTCGAGCGTCTTCGTGTATTTAACCTGAAAGCAAATAGAAGTAAATGTGTTTTTGCAAGAGATAGAGTCACTTACCTGGGTCATGTTGTGTCTTCGCGTGGAATCGAGCCTGATCCCACGAAGGTCGAAGCGGTGATTAATATGAAACCTCCAATGAACCTGAAAGAGTTGAAGACTTTCCTACAAACCTGTTCATGGTTTCGAAAATTCATTCCACAGTTTTCCGATGTAGCACGCTGCTTGACAGATTTAACAAAGAAAGGAAGATGCTGGAAATGGGGGGAGAGCGAGCAACGAGCTTTTGATGAGCTAAAGGAACGGCTCACTACCAGCCCCATTCTTTGTCAGCCAGATTATGAAAAACCTTTCATACTGAGAACCGATGCTAGTGCATATGCAATTGGGGCCGTGCTGATGCAAGGCGAGGAAGCCAATGAAGAAAGACCCATTGAGTACGCCAGCAGATTGTTGACGTCTGCTGAGCGTAACTATCACACGACGGAGCGTGAAGCGCTCGCAGTAGTCTGGGCTCTAGAGAAGTTCCGAGGATATGTCGAAGGAGCACAAGTTCGTGTGGGGACAGATCATCAGCCCCTGAAATGGTTGTTGTCCATTAAGACGCCTAGCGGGAGACTAGCACGGTGGGCGATGAAAATTCAGTCGTACAATTTAGATATTGAGTACACGCCCGGAAAGGTTAACGTGGTAGCGGATACCTTAAGCCGCCCAGTGAACCACGACGTTGATTTTGTAGAGAGTAGTCTGTGTAGTATTTGTCCTGTAATTGTTGTCGATCTGCCACACTGGAAACCTGAAGATCTTCGGGCAGAACAATTAAAGGATCCGGACATTAGTAAAATTATATCTGATTTTGAAGCTCAGCCAGACAACTCTGAATCGGCTGTGCGTTGGATAGATCGAGGGTATTACCTTTCACAAGGTATCTTATATCGTTGCGATCCGGAAGGAGAATCCGAAGAGCCTCTGTTGGTGATACCAGAGTCTATGAAGGCGGAGCTGATGAGGGAGCTCCATGATTCGCCTACTGCTGGACACTGGGGCTTAGAGCGTACCTTACGCCAAATTAAACAACGATACTATTTTAGAAATATGCGAGCTTATGTAGCTCAGTATTTGAAGTCTTGCGAACAATGCCAAAAGTATAAGGCAACCAATTTAAAACCGGCTGGATTGCTCCAGACTCCCGTGCCTCAGCAGAGATTTGAAGTCTTGGCAATAGATCTCTTTGGACCGCTGCCTGAGGGAGATCGTGGAGAAAAATGGATCTTCTTAGTGGAAGATGTTGCCAGCCGATGGGTGGAACTTTTCGCGTTGTGTGACGCGACTGCCGAGTCGTGCGCGAAAGTTTTGTTGGAAGAAGTCTTTTTACGGTACGGAATACCTCGCCGAGTAATATCGGACAACGGGTCACAATTTGTCTCAGCTGTGATGCAGAAGGCTTTGTTTGTTCTCGGAGTGCATCAATCTTTGATTCCTGTTTACCATCCCGAGGCCAACCCCGCTGAGCGCAAAAATCGCGAGTTGAAAGCGCGTCTTGCTATTCTCGTTGGCCCTGAACATCGTCGATGGCCGGCTGTATTGCCGATGGTACGTTTTTCGCTTAATAGCGCGTACAATGAAGGAACGGGACATTCAGCTGCATATTTAACTTTCGCTCGGGAGATGCGTTCTCCGTTAGCAGTGAATACTGATCTAAGAACCATAGTGTCAGAACAAAATTTTGTGCCTCAGATCACACCTTATTTAAAGAAATTTGTCCGCGGCCTGCATGACGTACACGAGCGAATGGAAGCTCAGCAGGATAAGCGCAAATCCGAAGGGGACAGGCACCGTCGCGTTTTTCCACCGTACAAGGAGGGAGATTTAGTTCTCGTGGAAACTCACATGGCGAGCAAGGCAGCAAAAGGTTTTTCGAGCAAGTTTGCTCCTAGACGGGAAGGCCCGTATCGTATTTCACGAACCATTAGCCCAACCTCATTTTTAGTTGTTGACGGTGCTGGGGTTTCTAAAGGAAAATATCATGTTAGTGCGTTAATGCCCTATACGGGGACGTCTAAGGCCATTGATCATCCGCGACGTCGTGGTCGACGACCAAGGTCCATGCCACACACGGGGCGTTCGTGTGGCATGGAGGGGGAGCCTGTAGCGCGTACCTCTTTGGGAACGCGTCGAGTCCCTACAGCCCTACTCCCCGCGGGCCTCAGGCGGTCCCCGCGCACCCCGCGCCCCAGCGCCCGGGCACGCGCGTCCCGACAGGAGTAGTGTGCGACCCGGAGGTCCTGACGTGTGACGTGCGCAGGCGCCTTGTGTTTGCCGGCCGCCGCTCGCTCGCCACGAACGCGATCGTCCTTTTGCGAATAATCAAAGACGTAGTACTTATTTAAATAAAACCACCTCGCCCCCTATCCCTATACTACACGTATTCTACGCCCATGCAGAAAGCCGGAAATCCACGAACACAGGTTGCCGGGTAGACCGTATGCCGGAAGCTTGGACAGAAGACCACGGTGCCAGACCCTATCAAACGCCTTGGCAATGTCGAGGCTCACAGCAAGATCCTCGCCACGCCGGTCTATCGCCTCACCCCAGCGATGCAGGACAAACGCTAGAAGATCACCCGTCGATCGATTATGGCGGAATCCGTATTGTCGGTCACTGATCAACGAGTGATCCTCCAGGTAGCGGACCAATTGAGCGTTTATGATCCGCTCCATGACCTTACACATCACTGAGGTGATAGCGATAGGGCGGTAATTGGTTCTAAATATACGGAGGTTTTGATTTTGTAAGCATTGTATCATGTATCTTATAGTAACTGAATAAATAGACCAAGTATACCTCAGACCACACTCACAAATCTCGATAATCAAGAGGCTCGCGGTAAACCAGTATCGGCCATCAAAGTAACCAAAGACAAATGGCAAATGGATTTGCGGAGTCGGAAAAATGCATTCAACCGTACTATGGGATATAGGAATATTTATATTACAATAAAGCTATAAAGTTGAAACTAAGGATGCGAGAGAATAAATATAATGTTTGCTATACGTTTCTGTTAGTTTATTTGTTGAAAATAGACGCCCAACATGGTAATGTATTTGATCCATAATGATATTTTAATGACGGAGTAACTGTTTTAAACATAGTAGAAACTTTTCAACTTTATTACGATGTGTTCTACCTCCCCCCACCCCCTGCCTCTACCTACCCCTGTTTATCGTATTTGCTATTGTAGAGGAGGACCGTGCCCTACAATGGGAAATTATATGGCCTGATATAGAGATATACACAATTATGTCGTTTGAGTCAGTAATTACCGAAGAAATTAACGACAGAAGAAGCAATTAAGTAAGTCAGCGTAATTAAATATTTTTGACTGGAACTTCTACCCGAAATGGTGATGGGCTTCCTATTCATACTCTAAGCTGTCATTTGTGCAGCTCTGTGTAGCAATTCAAAGGAAGCGCTTTGTAATTTGTTCTAATGCTAATTAATGCCCAAGATATAGATAGAAACAAACATACATACTCGTATATATATACAGTGCACTGTTTTATTACATATTAGTGCATTTAAACTGCTATTTAGTCAGAAAAATAGACATTGTGATGGTACCTACTTTGACGACCTATCACATTAGAGCACTCACAAAGCAATATAATATATATCAATATATACATACTCGTACATATATACAGCGCATTATTTTATTACATATTAGTGCATTTACACTGCTGTTTAGCGGGAGAAATAGACTTTATAGTGGTTATTCTGACGGCTTTTCACATATTAGAGACGTACGACTAGCAAAGCAATATAATATATTATATCAATATCATTTTGTATTATTTCTACATCAAAAGTAATGTAATCCTCCTTCGACCCTTCCGTAAGACAAACAAAAATCGAAAACACTCGTGCATTTTTAATAATAATAAAGATTTGTTTCTTTCTAAAGGACATTTAATAATACACGTACACTTTAGCTTTTAAGCCCTTGAGAGTCCACAGCTCGGACTGAGCTATACTTGATCCAAGACAAGTGAATTAAAGTTTGACTTAAGTTCATACAACTTGTACTGCTATTTTGATTTGTGTTAAGCTAGTTGATTTATCTTGGTCTGCCTCGGTGGCGTAGTTGTACTTGGGTGCGGTTACAAAGCTGAGTTCTCGGGTTCGAATCCTGGGTTGGGCAAAGTGATATTGGATTTTTCTATTCATAATCAGCCCAGAGTCAGGAATTTATGCCCGATAAATGCGGCGATCGTGGAACTGAATATACAAGGCAAAATGTGGGTGTCCTGGTACCTCTGCCTACCCCTTATGGGAAAAAAGGGTGAGTTTATTATGTACATATGTACAAAACTTAAAACGTTTGAAGCATTTTTATTTCTGAATGGATTTTCAAAAATCATTTTATTGATATATTTTGGATATGGATACGTTTTGATAAATACAATAAGCTAGAGTACGATTTAGAGTAGTTTGGCCATATATTATGGTCGAATGGCGTGAGATAATCACACAGTGTTGTCACTTTAGTTTGAATATACATATATATCTACTCTACTTTAGTCGCTACTCAAGAAAATATTCCTTCACAAAAAATATCATTAATTCTTCCGAACCTGCTTCAAATAACAAGTAACCACTCGAACCGCTAAGCCCGATGATTTATTACGAATAATGAGTAATGGCATGTTACCCTCATTTCAGCCTGTAATGCACAATTATGTCGGAATTTCCGTCCGTATACTTCACGCAATCTACTTAATTTAGATTACATCTTGTTATGAATGTTGTGTTAGTGGCACGCATGCGGCCTAGTGAGTGAGTCGATATTAATTTGGATAAAGGCGTCATTTGTTAAAACCAATGGCTAATTTTATTGTTGGTGGACACGTTACGGTTTTTATATCGTCAATTTATATTAAATATTTATTATTATTTTGAAGTGCGTGGTGGCCTATTGGTAAACGGACTAGTCGCGACTGCCAACATATTCACGATGGTCGCGGGTTCGAATCCCAGGGCACACCTCTGACTTTTCGGAGTCATGTGTGTATTGATAGTCAATCACCATGCACTAAAACGGTGAAGGAAAACATCGTGAGGAAACCTGCATACCATATCGATTTATAAAATTTCTATGGTATGTAAGTTCGCCAACCCGCACTAGGCCAGCGTGGTGGACTATATGGCCTAACCACTCTCAATCGTACTTACGATTGTAGAGTAGGCCCGTGCCCTGAGGTGGGACGTATATGGGCTGATAAAGAAGAAGATTTAATATTACTATAATCCAGTCCGCCCAAAGGAGCCAGGCCAGGAGGAGGCCACATCACCTTGGAGGTTGGAAATCTACTACAGTACGTTTTTCCAGGCACTTTCTCCCACGTACTACAAATCTGTGGAACCAGTTGCCAGCGGCATCATTCCCGGACAGATACGACCTGGCGACCTTCAAAAAACGAGCGTATTCCCACCTCAAAGGCCGGCAACGCATCTCCATGCCCTATGGTGTTGCAGATGTCCATGGGCAGCGGTGTTCACTTACCATCAGGTGAACCGCATGCTCGTTTGCCCCCTATAATATAAAAAAAAAAAAAAAAAAAGGATGCCTGAGATCGCCACTTGCGATAAAGCCACCTATTGTAAGAATGCGTTTAGGTATAGGGCACGAGCCTCCTCTACAATCGAGAGTACGATTCAGAGACGCAGTATAGTCGGCCACGGTGGCCTAGTGCGATTTGACGGACTTTAACATACAATAGAAATGATTCCGATTAACTACGGTATGCAGGTTTCTACGCGATGTTCTCCTTCACCGTTATAGCGCGTGGTGATTGACTATCAATACTCACGTGACTCCGAAAAATAAGAGATGTGCCCTGGGATTTGAACCCGTGACTTGGCGGCTGCGTTTGATCCGATACCACGCACTTACGTCCCTCTCTATACGACATAGATATTAAAATGGCCTTGGTTTTAAACACAGTGCAATCCCAATGAGTGATGTGTCTTAGACAAACCCTTAAATTAATCGATATCAATATGTATACAAATATCCCAACGATAATCAGCTAAAAACAATTGTCTCTGTTCCACAGAGACATTCGTGATTAGCTCATACACGTGCGTGTCGTATTGTATTCATTTTATTCTTTTATGAACGTAGAAAAAAAATGAAATTATCCACGATTAAAATTCTGACACACCATATTATCAGAAAACGAAACACAGCTTTATTATCTTAAAAGAAAATCGATATAAGAAACTAGAAAAAAATACCCGCCCCAGTTCAAGCTATAGCTCATCATGCGTCACAAACTTCATCGCAAGCTGTTGAGCTAAAATTAAACCAGCTGACGCAGACGTCCAATCCCGATGCGACGGTACACTCAGAATAAGAACACTGCTTCTGATTGATTTTACTCATATCACAGTTGAGATGACAGTAGCGGTTCAGACCATTTGTTGAGTCGAAATTGACAGTACCCTCATGGGTGCCTGTTTTGATTTCATAATAAGAATACTGCTTTTGATGGATTTTACTCATATCACAGTTGAGATGACAGTAGTGGGTCAAAACATTCTTTGAGTCAAAACTGACAGTACCATCATGAGTTCGTGTGTTGGTTTTACCAAAAGGAATACTGCTTCTGATTGATTTTACTCATATCACAGTTGGAATGACAGTGGTATAAGTCAGCTTTTGTATTGGCTTCCTTGGTTGTGATCCCGTAAAAAAAATTAGCACAAAGCAGATTGCGTGGTCGAGAAAAGATAGGGAATAATTGCTAATACTGTATATATTGTTTGCTACTATCCTGATCGCGGTAAATTTTTTTTACTAATTAAAATCATTTGTGGCTCTCATAAGTGTGATGTGTTTTATGTGTTATTTTACAATGCTAATTTACTTTCCGTTTATAATATTAAAATGTATACCTATAAATTATCCAAAAAATAAGACACCAAGTCATGGGTACCAGAAACAACAAAAGACTTTATGATTTCGCAACATTAGGCTCGGAATAAACAGGTTTTGTAATTCACACAAATGACAAAATAGTATATTAGCTCGTTTCTCATTCAACTTCATAAACAACTGAGCCAAAAATCACATTTAAACTGAGCGCCATCTATACTCTCTTATTATTAATTTCTGTGTATAAAAAAATTACTTGCCACACTGCTATTATCTGCACTGTGATGAAACAATTGCCCAGTCCATTGCAATTCCAATACAAGGCTCGCTTATTCTTACTCCAATCTTAAACTGAAATCTGTTGACAATCGGAGATAATGGGAAATAAAGGCGCTAGGGTGGAAATGATCAGATGTCTCATTTAAATACAGCACTCTATTTAACTCTAAGGGCCTTATTAATAAACTTGGATTAGCCAGGGATTAACTTTAGCCCAAGGCTTTAGAATCGTCTCGATTATATTGTTCATTCTTTTTACTTATTACAGCCTCCGTGGCGCAGTTGGTTAGACGCCGGCTGTGAAACGAGAGGCCGCTGGTTCGATCCCCGCACCGAGAGAAATGTTTGTGTGGCCCACAAGGATTAGTTTCAGGTCTGGGTGTTTGTGAGACCGAAAAGTCTCTCGTAGTTCCTGATACCCATGACACAAGACTCGATCTTAGTGTGGGGTCAGAACTATGTGACTGTTAGGAGTATTTATTTATTTACTATCCTTAAAGGATTGTCGTCAGGCAGGCATCCAAATCATATCTTCATATCCCTAATATTTCTCGACCATGCATAAAAATACAACCGTAAATATGTGTTAAAATATAATGAAAATATAATTATACAAAGCAATACATAAACTTGTTATTTAACATAAACATAATCCTTTAATATAAGATAAAATCGCGTGTACAAAGTATAATGAAATAATAGCCAGAGTTTGAAAGTTAAATAATGATACTTTAATCGCTTTGTGTACTCTAATAGCTTTTCGCTAGTGGAGTTAATGTGAGATCGCAAATATGTGAATACGTATGGCACGGGTTGGTCTGCAGTGCAAAGTATGAGATACAGCGGGGAATTAATATTTAGAAAGTATTTTTGTATGAAGAACGTGTAATATTTTTTTAGCCTTACTGTTGTTACTTTGGACTACAATGAGAATTAGCTGGCTTGTTTGAGGTGGTATCATTCTTTCACTGAGAACTGACGTGAAGCAACGGCATTGCTTTCGTGTTTCATTCTATGAGTAAATATGTCGGAAGTCTAATATCGCTATCCTTCGTCCGTCCTTTCTCCATGCCTATACTGTCCCATTGTAAGAGGCCAGGAACACCACCACGATTCAAGTGTCATCATTCATTCTTACTTACGTATTCACAGTTGACGGTAAAGACTGATCATTTGACGAGCCGTTCGCTCATTTGCCCCTGCTCTATAAACAATACAATACAATATTCTCTAATACACTCACATTTAAATGAACAGTAAAAACTTACATTTATAACTACAAATAATATAGGTACAATCGGCGGTCTTATTGCTCCAAGCGATTTCATTTCATTTTAAGCGATTTTCCTCATACATAACAACTAATGCCACCAGATAAAATGCAAACAAATATGACTCTATTTCACTCCAAAAGTCCTATTTGGCTGTCTATATTTCCACAACCCGCTGATCTCTCGTGTTTCATACCAAATCCGCTGTAGGCCAAGTGCTCGCTAATTACCCGTCCCAGCGCGTCGGAGGGTGAGATAGGCTTTTGTTTGTCTTTCTAATCAGTGCGCAGCCTCCGCGCCATTGGATTACGTTCGACTTAATTGCCTCAGCACTTAAGCATTGATTGAGTTTTAAGAATAAACCCTAAATGGATTAGGAAGGTATCGTCTTTTGATCAGCGGGCGTTTGGAGTTCCTTTTTTTTCAGTGTCTGACTAAAGGAGGTTTAAGTTGAAGTAGGTGTGTTAGATGCGTGGTGACTGCGTAGTAGCCTGTTGGTATTGGACCAGACGCGGCTGCCAATAGGTTTACGATGGATGCATGTTCAAATCCCAGGGCACACCTCTAACTTTTTGAGTTACTGATAATCCATCATGACGCTCAGTAACGGTGAGGGAAAACATCGTGAGAACACTTGCATACCATGGCGATGCTTTATACGGCGTAACCCATCTCAATCGTACCTACTCTTATATGATTTCTTGTATTTTACAATTGAATTGAATCGTTTCATTCTATATATTGTCCAACGTTAGTACTATCCAAGAAAGATATTTAATATTTACAATACAAAACAGAGCTTTACAAAACACGCACCAAAAAAAGATACTCAACAATCTAGCTAAAAACACCCAAAGTAAATAAACAAAAACTTAAAGAAATATATTTTATTACTTTTATATAATATCCAGAAAGCGACATGCACAAATACACATAAAAAAAAACCCATCCAACTATTTTAATTTCATAAGTGTTATTTTGTTTTTTGTTTAATATCTAATGCAAATGTTTTGTATATGTGTACATGAGACTCACCACCTCTACGGTCAAACCGAAGCCCGGTTTCATGGAACTAAAATTTATTTTGGACTTTATCTATGTATTTTAATAAATAAATAACTGAACATCCAGTCTTAACAAAAACAAAAAAGAGCAAAATGTTTAACCACTACTATTTTATATCACGTAGCATCACGCTTCGACCTACTTGTTGCTACCAACCCCTAATACAATCGACGTGGAGGTTATTATTTTGTCATTACGCTTAATAAGAAGCGAGTCTCACGTGACTTTTTTGTGTAGATTGGATCAGGAATCTCCCGAAAATGGTGCGTATAGATTGTTTGTTGGAACGTAAAATTCCTTAGGACGTGGAAGGATTTTCAGCGGTACGTGCGTATTGCCTCTATAGAAAAGGAAGATAATTTACTCCTCATATCACCGTTATTATTATATTTTTCTTCATTTACTTTTTCAGCTGAAAGAAATCCATTACAAAATAAGGCCATTCCCCATAGTTTCAAAGCGTCAAGTGGTCTGCATCTAAGGACTTCCCGCTATTTTTATTCAGTCACTTGTGTGGCTTATTAAGCCCCATTTACACGGGGAGAGTTTCTCGCTAAGAAAATGTGACTATAGTGGCATACGATTCTCGCAACTCTCCTGGTGTAAATGACGCTTCAATGAACGTTTAATACCATGGTTAAAGCTTATACGAACTGTATTGATTATAATTGATATGAATTTCGACGATTATGGTATCAGTACCAATGTTTTTGTATGCTATGCATGGCTAGACGACATGCCATTCGCCTAATACTAGAAGAGAAGGTAGCAATGCTGGGCATTCTGCTGCGCTATCTTGAGATATAAGATGTTAAGTCTCAATTTAGTAATTAGGTCTCAACATGTCCAGTAGTTACTCTGGTTACAATATCCTTCCAACCGAAACACGAAATTGCGTTTTACACTAACTTTTTGACGAGAAAAATAGACATTGCGGTGGTACCTACCCCGGACTACATATAAGAGACCTACCATCAGTAAAAATGAATCAAGCAATAACATGCCTTACATTTTATAATTAATTTTAACAAAATTTATATTTAACTATCGTACGAATGTTAATAATTTGCTATGCCTTTACAGGCCAGATAAAACATGGATACATTCATTAAGTAATCACTAACTTGAATTGCGGCGTCTATCGCACTAAAAATAGTTTATCGATTTTATGACGGTCTGAAAAGCATCGTCTTGTACATCTAGATTGAATTGGCTTACTAGTGGTTCTAGATAGCAAATTGAATAGATGAGATTGAGAGATTTAATAAACTCAAAAAACATGGCAGTTGTTTGCAGTAATTTAATTTACAGCCTGCCGATATACATCATTTTCTGATGTATATCGGCAGGGGCTGTAAATTTGTCTAATTGTCTCAATGAGTATGACCTTAACATTTAATATCGACAGCCTTCGTGGCGCAGTTAAACGCCACGACACAAATCCCGATCTCAGCTTGAGATGTTGGATATTGGACTGTTGGCTATATTTATTATATTTATTTATTTGTTTATAAAATATTTATAGGATTAAATAATTATATAAACAAGAAAAAAGCGACAAATACAAAGGCTGCAATGGCATGTTCGCCAACCCAGAAAATAATTCACTGATATAACGAAGGAATCAACAAAATACACATTTAGCTAACCAAAGTTCGAAATCAGTCAAAAACAACATACAGTTTCAAAAAGCCTTCCAAATCACTAACGATACAATAATCCATGTATACATACAAAGCCACGCGGATTTTCAAATCGCCACATACACTGAAAACGCGACGAGAGTGAAGTGCAGGCAGCGACGCATTGTCATTACTCGGCTCGCTGAACACGCTCTTGTATCGGTGTGAATGGGCCCTTACAGTAATGACGCCACAATGTCCCTTGCAACTTGTATTACGATTGGGCGATAAAATGAGAATTTTATTTGTTGAAGTATACTTTACTGTTGTGGAATTCTTGTAGTTTTTTAAAATGTTATTTCACAATGATGGAATTTGTAGATATAAGCATATCAAGACTGAATACTGCGATAAAGGGTGTATCAAGAATGTGACCGAAAAAGAAGCTGAACAGTGACTACAGACACAATGCAAATAAAAAAATCGTAAAATAATGCGATATATTTTTGTTATTTTCTAAATATCATCGTGCTTGGGTGGTCAATGTTTGCTAAAATAATAAATTAAACCCTTGCGTCACTAAGCATCTTCAGAATAAAAGCGTTTTATATTATAATTTTAGGAAAGTCTGGATATACCCTGTATATAAATACATATTGGTCCTTAGAACAACACAAGAAATCTCAAATAGACCTGGAAAAAGGAAAAACATAAGTGCTGGTATCCGTTTAGCAGCATGCCTCCAACGGGTCACAGAGGAAATTATTGGGAGAAGAGGTCTATGTTCAGCAGGTAACTTCCTTTGGCTGATGGATGGATGGATGGATTTTTTTTAAAACCACATTTACTCGATAAAAAACCAAGCTACATCGCATATTTATTTTCATACGGACTTGTTTGATACTAGCAGCCCTGCCCGACTCCGCCTATAGAATTCCTCGATACATAACTTATCCAACCATTTTTTTTTCAACTTTATTCAGTAATTCTTGAGATTAGAGGTAACAAACAAACTCTTTAGCTTTATATATTAGGATAGATACAGAATATAAACCTATTTTAGCTTTCAAATGTTTTGTCTTTTTCGCTCAAACTGAATTAAAATTAAAATTAGAAAGGGATATAGAATCGATAAATAAATAAGTTTATGAATTGTCTAATAATAAGAGATAGACGTGTTTTCATAAAATTCTGTTTGAAGATCTCATAATAAAAATCACGAGTCCCAAATAAATATTGTGAATTGAGTAAACTTTAGTCATCTGTTTTCAAAGTGTGCGTCCGTATTTTGCAAAATGTTATTACGAACAATATTTAAGTTACGGAGTCTTTTGATTAAGCTTTTTAACTTTGTATCCGTGTTTTGTTTATTACAAAAATGCGGATAATTATTAAGTTTGTTTATTCTTCTCAATTTCTCAATAAATAATTTATGATAACTTTTTTTTAGACTGCCTCAATGGCGTTGTTGTACTAGGGTGCGGTTACAAAGCTGAGGTTTCGGGTTCGAAGCCTGGGTTGGGAAAAGTGATATTGAATTTCCTAATTCATTATCAGCCCAGAGTCAGGAATTTGTGCGCGATATGGCGATAGGCTCGCCACCTATCACATCGTGGGACGGAACATACAAGGCGAAATGTGGGTGTCCTGGCACTTTGCCTACCCTTCTGGGAAAAGGCGTGAGTTTATGTATGTATGTATGTATTTTTTGTTTCAGATCACATAGCACAATCCGATCGTGGCGCTAGTGCAGCGGGCAATGCGCCGCGCGGCGAGGCGCGCGCCGCCGCCGTCGCGCGTAATATGCGCTCGCTGAACGAGTCAGCGTGCGCGGCGCTGCTCGACGACGTGCGCTGGGACGAGCCCTCCAGCCTCGCCAGCCTCGCCGTGCTCGCGCTCATCGATGTGCTTGTTATTGCTGGTGAGTTTTCTGATGCCGGCTCCAGACCCCCGCGAGACGCTCTCAATTTATTAAATTGCCCGCTAAGTCTACTATATGTACAAAATGGACGATTGAAGTGACTGCATGTAAGAGGGCAGCTTAAAAAGGAAAGATATAACACAGGATATATTAGTAAATATTATAATTGACGATAATTGATAAGATTGATCTATCTACATTTTTCTTAGACTGGGCTACACTTCAGATTGCCAGCCGCACTCACGTTTAATGTCAATCAAAGCGCTCCTTAGCATCTACGCTTAACATAGATTATCTTCGTAAAATCTACACCAAGTATGAGACCAAGTCATCATTTAATTGACATTAAATTCTCTGAGTACGATGGATAATGTTTAGGCATACACATAAACTAAACCAATTACCCTGTGCCTGTTTTACGAGTTCAATCTTTTAACATAAACGACGCCTATCAATGGGTGTGAATCTCTTCGCAATAATGGCGCATGTCGCCCCACAAAGTAATTGGATACATACAGGCCGAAGCAAACACGTAACCACTGTTGCGGATTTTTCATGCGTTTAATGGTCATCCCGCAGGACACGGGGAAAACAAACGGATTTATTGACGAATACAGGAATTTATAGTGGTTTAGAACAAGTCTGAAATGCTTTGTTTGCAAAAGTGGTAGTGTTTGAAACAGCTACGAATAACCAAAGGATTAGAGAAACGTGAATGTATTCGTGGTCTTTGAAATACAGCATGAAAGTTGATTAAAAAATATGATGAATTATTTAAATAATAGGGCTTAAAGTATAAATATTGTTGTATTGCGTATTTTACTTTGGATAAATATCGTTTTGGCAGAAAAAATAATTGATTATTAAAAAAAAAATTGCTCTCTATTGCTTACTATGAAATACCTAGATATAATAAATATACTAATAGATATACTTTTTTATTACTCACATAATATTATAAATATTATGATAAATAAATATATAATTATTCATTTCCATATCTTCACTTTATAAACAACGTAATGCATCGCAAAAATCACACTAGCCGTCATTGACTCTCGCACTGCCATGTTGTTTAGTACGATTTACATTGCTGGTTAAGCCTGTACAACACATGACTTAAATGAAAAATAAATCATTATTGCTTTATATTCGTCTCACACATCGTCTTATTACGTCAAGACATCAGTGTTGAAATACTTGCATAACTAAATACAACAATTTATAAAAACTTTGCTTTAAAAATCTTTTTTTTATCGTAATGCCACGCAAAAAATACACGCCGTCATAGATTCGCGCTGCCATGTTTAGTACGTTTTTACATTGCTGGTTCTTTATACATCTCATGACTAAAATTAAAAAGGATAACATTATTGCTTCTCATAGCTATATTACTTCTTTGTTCAGGATCGTATGTTCTATATCCGTCTCATTAAGCCAAGACATTGCTGAAGACAGTAAATAAACAAATTAAGCGCTAAGAGCATCACAAAGACGTCCATTTGACGTCGAGCAAACTACATACATCACCCAGAATGCTAACTTGAAGTTGTTAGACAGGGTAAGCCCGTCCTGGGCTTGATTTGAATCTCTTGAATGCCTACATGATTGTTCTAAGTTTCGCCCTTATACAAGTCCCTTTTAATTACCGCACTGAAGGACTTTCACTTCTAATTGCTTTCTTCAGTGCTAATTGACTTCACAAATTATTTTCAGTTTGATTTATATGTTTTAATGTATGCAAAGATGTCGTTGATTTTTGGCCGGTTCATTACAGTATGCATATTAATTAGACTGCCTACGTGGCTTAGTACTACGGGACGGGTACAAAGCTGAGGTCTCGGGTTTAAATCTCGGGTTGGGCAAAGTGACATTGTATTTTTTTATTCCTTATTCATTATCAGCCCTGAGGATTAATTATCCCCCAAGCAATTTGTGCTCGATATGTCGATAGGCTCGCCCCTTATCATATTGTGGGACGGAACGTACAAGGCAAAATGTGTATGTCCGGGTTGCACCTCTCCCTACCACGTCTGGGAAATAGGCGTCAGTTTGTTTATATTTGTATGTAATTAGACAATTATATATTATTTCAGAGCGTAATGTTCCGAGGTACTTAAAGGTATATACATTTTTATTGTAGTATTTAGGTATTTAAATCTTTATTGTACACGTAAAAAAAAACAAATACAATATTCAGAAACTAAAAAAAATAAAAGGTACAAATGGCGGTCTTATCGCTTAAAGCAATGTCTTACAGACAACGATGGAATTGATTTAAAGAGAAGGAGAAATGATATTTCTTTTTTTAATAACAGTCCTAGGTTTTAAGATGCTAATCTAGGCTACTTACGTTAGAAATTGTGGTGCGGGGCTGGCCTAATTCCCTGTGCTCTGTAGAATGGAATATAGACATAACGTTAAAAAAATAAAATAAATAAGCAACATAGTCCCAAGTCTGCTCCTAATATAAAGAATGACGGAATGATGCGACATTTTTGTCACGTGTCGAAAAAATCAAGGGGACGCTAATGTCCTCTCTTTATATCGTGTTTCTGCCGGAATTACATTTGGGCAATTTTTCTTGTGTGGCACGTTCGCGTCTACACGAATTGCAAATATAATTTTGTACGAAAAAACCTCTGTTCTTGAAAAAACTAGGTGAAAAGAAACGTATTTTGTTAAATTAGGTAACTGATGAAAAACTTAAACGTTAAGACTTGAATAGTTGTTTTATAGGAGTCATATAATTCAAAACGTGGACATCTTAATATACATATTATGTCGTAGTATCGTTTATTCAAAAATACTTAGAAAAAAAATTGTTTAATAATATTTGAAACGGCCCAAGCTGGATACATGTTGAACATCAAGAATGCATCAAAGTATGAAACTACGAATCTTTTTGGTCTCACAACCACCAGTTCAGTTGCCTAAGCCAGAAATAATACTTGTCCATTTCTCAAAAAATTGTCTTAGTGCAGAGTTGAAATTCGTAACATTTTGTTTTCTCTCTCTCTCTGTATCAGCCCATATACGTCCCACTGCAGGGCACGGGCTTCCTCTACAATCGAGAGTGCGATTGAGAGTGGTAAGGCCATATAGTCCACCACGATGGCCTAGTGCGGGTTGGCAGACTTACATACCATAGAAATTTTTATAAATCGCTATGGTATGCAGGTTTCCTCACGATGTTTTCCTTCACCGTTTTAGTGCGTGGTGATTGACTATCAATACACACATGACATTTTGTTTTCTGGTTAACAGTAAACGTCGAAATTAACGGCACCGCAATTACTTTAAATTTAAAAGCGAACTCCTCCTTTTTGTTATTTAAGTTTATTTTATCAATTCCACACAATTGAGTGTTAAAACTTTTAGAAAATTCTACCCTATATTTAAAAAAGATTCAAGAGTATTGCCTACGATAACAAAGATTAGTTTACGTATAAAATACAACATTTACATAAGATTTTCCACACAAATCTCTACATCAGAAACACTCCCACGCACTCAGCATTACAAAAACAATTTAAAACAAGACTTAAAACATTCAAAGAATGCCATTTTCAAATTAACATATCCAACGCTACGACGTAGCACGTGCTACGAAATGCACAGAGACGCTACGTGATTTATTTGTACATTGAAATTCGTTCTCAGGTTGACTTTAAGCCGTTCGTAAGAACACGTAACATCACAACGGCTTTAAAACAGTAACTGCGTATTTTACTGGGACCATTGTTCCCGGGCTTCATGCACGTTTTATTTATTCCCGGATAGCTTTTAATTTTCCCGGGACAAAAGCAGTGCTATGGATTAGTTCTTCACGCAGACTACAATACTCAATGCGCCATTCGCATGATGAGAGAGTTTGGCCTATTAAACATTATATTTACCCGAATACTAGATAGAACAGTAGTAATTTGTGTTTTTTATTCACTTAAATTTGGTCTTTGACCTTTTCTCAGAAAGTTTGAAATGTGAGCAGAGAGATTCTTGGTTTGATTGTCAGGGCCGGAAATCGAATTTATGTTCTAGTTTGATACATTACTTATAAGTTGGCCATTACTAGAATTCGTATTCGCTGTCACGATTTTCACATCCCTCATCACATAGGAACGGAAATAAGATTATCAAAGGATGGTGCCAGTGACAATTCTGCCTGCTTCTTCAAGGATATATATATAAATTTTACCATGCCAAGTAATTAAACATGTTCCTTAATTCTATAACACATAAGCCAATCATATCCACACACTGATAAACCCTTTTACTGGTATGTCTCTCATATGTGAGCGCCCGCCTCGGTAGGTACCACCGCTTTGTCTATTTCTCCCGTCAAACAGCATAGTAAATGTACTGTTGTGTTTCGGATTGAAGGAAATTCTAGCCGGAGTAACTACTGGAAATATTGTGACTTAACATCTTACGTCTCAGGATGGCGAGCGCAGTGGAATGCCAAGCATTGCTTTGTAATTCAAGGTGTTATTTGGTTCTGCTACTGTTTATAAATAAATAAATAAATAACACCCAACAGTCACATACATAGTCCTGTGGGGTCAGGACTATGTACTAAGATCGAGTCTTGTGTCGTGGGTATCAGGAACTATGAGAGACTTTTCGGTCTCACAAACACTCAGACCCGAAAGAAATATTTGTGGGCCGCACAAACATTTCTCTCGGTGCGGGGATCGAACCCGCGGCCTCTCGTTTCAGTGACTGCGCCACGGAAGCTGTCATGAGCGGTCATATCGCTTACCATCAGGCGAACGGCATCTTCGTCTTGCTATTTATGTTAATAAAAAAACCATCGATTAATCACATCCAACCAGTTCCCCTCACTACAAAATACAGGCGTTAAAGCCATCAAAATCACAAGTTTTTCCTATTGCATCAACTCAATAAGTGAGTTAACCGACGAGCTCGACACAGCCGGGGTTCATTCGCAATGTAATCGAGTAATGGAGCTGCATTGGACCGGTCAGCGCTGACTGCTGACGTGAATAGTGTCTGTATACGCCGATGAGGTGTTTGGCTTCATAACAGAGATTTGTTTGTGCAACAGTATACAATGAGTAGAAAGTTTAAGTGATTTTGTTTTTGATGAAACCGATAAAACCGAACATGTGCTCTCCAATCTTATAAGACGGTCATGGTCAAACATAACCCCGCATGCACCAATCAGATCCAACCAGTCAGCATCGTAACAGAGGCGCTAAAGCCGTTATAATCACAAGCTTTAACTCATTGCGCCAACTCCATAATTGAGTTAACACCCAAGCTCGACACAGTCGGGTTTGTTCCCAGTATATTTGCGTAATGGAGCTACTCTGGACTGGTCAGCGCAGACTGCTGACGTTAATAGTGTCTGGACACATGGAGTGTGACTTTATAGCAATCATTTATTTTTGCAACAGACTACAAATTATTACATATTTTTTGTGTATTAAAAATGAGCTTTTATTTATTATATTGTAGTTTTTACGGTTCCGTACCTAAAAGGTTAAAACAGAACCTGTCCGCTGTCTGTCTGTCTGTTCCATATTAGAGGTGTATTTATACATGCTTTTAGATAAATAGGCGCCATGTCCTGAACAAATATCTATAAACCACATATTTTTAAAATCGTGCAACCAGAAATTACAATTTTCATCATTGTATCACTCTATTCATCACTCAGCCGAACACGTTAAAATACAGAATAAAACACAGTTACATTTACGAAATGCAGTATATTTGTAAACGTTTATATTAAAAAAACAAACGTGATTTTAAAATAATATAAGCAACTGGTAATAAATTAAAATATTTTCATCAGATCTGTACCGATATTTGTGTTATAAATGAGCCAATATCAACGCTTTGCATATATTAAGCGAAGACAAATATTTTTAAATTTATTTTCAGTTTTATGTACTTGTAATATTGGCACGATAAGTAATATCAATGTATTTAACGGTTAGTCCAGGTAATTTTTTTATGGGATAACAAAATCATAGAGAAAAGCTATAGAATAGTGTTGGTCACTAATTCAAATTATCCGTCGTCGTTTATTTTCATTATTATTAGGATCACGCTAAGGATAAGCCTATGTTAAGCAGTGGTTTTTCCGAGGCTAATGAAGAAGAAAACATAATGTAAATAAATATATACATACACCTAACAATCACATACATAGTCCTGAGATCATACTAAGATCGAATCTTGTGTCGTGGATATCAGGAACTATGAGAGACTATTCGGTCACACAAACACCCAGACCACACAAATATTTGTCTTAGTGCTGGAATCGAACCCGCGGTCTTACGTTTCACAGCCGACCTCTAACCAACTGCGCCCCGGAGGCTGACATATAAATAAATATACCTCACTAGCCCATTTATTCAACTTTATTCAGACGTATAGAAACATTTACATCAACCCTATACCGTGTAATAAAATAGAAGATCTAGATTTCCGATAAATATAAAAGAGTTCCTTACGAGTATCTTTTATTCAAGTGGGACCAACAATAGAAGTTAATGGCAGGCGATAAATAATCCTTAGTAGTAGGCTTTCAATAAGAAAGCGTTTTATTATTCCATTTTAGGTCATCTTTGTGGTATCTACAAGGGACCTTTGGTACGTCTATTTCATTTTGAAAAGGAATTGTATATCAATCATTATTATCATTGATCACTTGAATCACAAGAAGTATCTTATATTATTATTAATACTTAATGTAAATCTCCCTTTAGGACTTCCATAGTTTGTATCCAGTTGCTATCTGCAATCTTTATTACAATGAATGGCGAGACAAGCATGCCATTTGCTACTACTAGATATTTATTTAGCGATACGACCGCTCATGAACAGTAGCAAAACCACACAACACAATTAATTAAAAGCAATACTTGTTTCGCAGCGTAGGACGTCCACCCACACGATGGTCCGACGACCTGGTAAAGGTCGCGGGACGTCGCTGGATGCAGGCTGCCTCCAACAGGTCTCTGTGGAAATCATTGGGGGAGGCCTATGTTCAGCAGTGGACTTCCTTTGGCTGATGGATGGATGGATGGAATACTTGTTTGTCTTTCCACTGCGCTTTCCTTCCTGAGACAATAGATCTTAAGTGACTTTATGTCCAGTATTCTGGCTACAATTTCCTTCAAACTGGATCACACCAGTGCATTGACACTGCTCTTTCGCGGGAGAAATAGACATTGCGGTGTTGCCTATTCAGGCGGCCTCTCACTAATTATAAGAGATTTACCAGTGAAATATATCATAAAATATTTTTCTGTGATGAATTCCGTCATAAAAGCTTACTTAAATGTGATACCCACCAATCATCGGGATTCATAGTCTCTTATTTGTCAAAGTGAATGTTGTTTTTCTTTACTCCGTGACTAAGTGTGTCCTTTGAAAGCTATATCTAAATCTTTTCTCTATCTGACGATCAAAGCACGACGGCGCCATTCAATCGTCAACATCTTATCAACTCAAGTAGGGTGTTGACCTACTAAAAATGTATTTTATAATGTATTCAATGTTTTAAATCATACACATATATACATATACCTACCTACAGTTTGAGTTTATTTCTATTTTGTGTAGTTGTTATGTATTTTCTGTTGTATTTTTAATTTTATATTATATACGTTTAGAAGTAGACTGCCTCGGTGGCGTAGACGTACCAAGGTACGATTACAAAGCTGAGGTCTCGGGTTCGAATCCCGGGTTGGGCAAAGTGATATTGGATTTTTCTATTTATTATCAGCCCAGAGTCAGGAATTTGTGCCCGATATGGCGATAGGCTCGCCACCTATCACATTATGGGACGGAACATACAAGGCGAAATGTGGGTGTCCTGGCACCTCTGCCTACCCCTTCTGGGATATAGGCGTGAGTTTATGTATGTATGTATGTACGTTTAGAAGTGACGTTCTGTTTTATATAAATGTTTGGAAGTGATATTTTTGTTTAATTTTATTGTTTAAAGTGATATTTTGTTTTTTTTATGTTTCATCCAAATGTTTCGTAAATGTAGAAATGTGACTCACCTCCTCGACGGTTCTCCACGGTCAAACCGAAGCCCGGTTTCGTGGGACCAAAATGTATTTTTTATCTTGGTTAAAATAAATTAAAAACAAGTAATACTATATCAGTATTGCTAAAGTTGCTGTTAAATATGTAAAGAACAATTTATCTACGCCAATGTTTTCACACTACATTACGATAGAAGTGATTCTTAAGGTACTAACTTATAATTGCCCTCTAGAGATCACAAAATTTATCTACAATCGAAAATTTTGCATAGGACTTAGATTCTAGTCCTAAATTATTCTGGCAAAATATCTTTGATATGCAGTTTTCGGTATGTTTTTTCTACACGTCGAAATGCTTAGTATTTATTGTGATGCTGTTGTGTTAATATAGACCACCACCAGAAAAGTCAAAGGTGCCCTAGGATTTGAACTGATGACTACCATCTGGATAGATTACTAACAAATTATAAACGCATGAAGACCCGTTGGTTGCAAACCGGTAGCAAACTATGGCTATACCCTCCTAAGCCAACTCTCCATAGTAGAAAATTTCATTGCTCAGTAATTGGCTTATAACTTTTGATAAAGGTTGGTTCACTTTTGATAATGATAAATTTGATAATGGTATCTTAGATTTTTACTTCAATGATAAATTTGGTTTTCACTGAATTTAATTATATTGTTATAATTGTACTCTACACACTGCCATAAAAAATCGAATTAAACTCCTAATAATGATCCTACCGAATTCTAAGAACCTATGTACTCCATTATAGTTTGCTTCAGGATATTAATCCGAAAACCGCACAATCTTAACGTGAACACGTCACAAAAGAGACCCATCCCGATTCCAATGCCCTGGGGCGGTCATTCAACGAACTTATTATTCAAAAGTTTTCCAATATACTCCAGTGACTTGCTGTCGACATTCGCCTTCTATTTATTGTTGGTGAAAAAACAAGTGATTACTGAGTGCTTTTGGTTTAAGGGCAAAAAGTTTTTGTTGATATACGAGCTATGATATTCAGAACTTATAAAAAGGATAGCGTTTTTTTAAGGACGTCGTTACGAGTTAATATTCAGAACTTTAAAAGTTTAGGGTTTTTTAAGGACGTCGTTATTCAATGCTTTCAATTCAATTATTTTGTGAAATCAGTTAACAGTTTGACATTATAATTGTCACCTATTTTCAGCATTTTGGCAGTCAGTCGGTCGGTTAGTATCGGTGTCATGACTCTTTATATTTTTAATAAGTCAAGAATAACAAAAAAGCAGACATACAACACTATGCGTGTGACCTTATAAAGAATTAAACGTATATGAAATGGAATAATGAAACGTCCTGTGGCTTTTAAAACGATTTCAATTATTTCTGGAGCATTAAAACCATGAACATCCAGTTGCCTGCTAGTTATCGTCCTACAAAACTTTATTATTTCAAACAGTTTTCTTCTCCAACAGCTAAAGTAGCTAATTAGCCTTCTTCAAGCGTCCTTGAATTAATTGTTTTCTATTTTAATCGGAGCGACCGCTCGAGGTTTTCCTAACTAAGATGTTACGTTAATTATATTCTTTAAGATGCGAGTATGTTTTATAATAACAAAGTTAATAGGCCCGAACCGCCAGAAGCTAAAAACCTTCACAAACATTATGATTAAAAGGAACCAACATTATCTACGCTTTAATTATTTCCAAATATTTGTTACATTATGTTTAAGCCAAAGTAAAGATTTCATGATAAAATTAAGATAATACGTCAGTCCTTATAAGCAAGAAAAACAAAGTTCGTGTAAGATTTCAAAAAATTAATAATAGTACTTACTAAGCATGAGATTCCATTTTTTCTAGAAAAAATCCTCTACGAAGCAACAATATTTCATGTCTCATTATAACGACTAATATCTACGCTTCTTACACTGTATCCATTTGATCCATATTCATCAATAACAATTGGTAGGTAAACATGTTGTGGTCTATAATAATAATAATAATGACTCTTTGTTTTAAACAACACATAGTTAATTTATACTAATTTATGAAAATGAATAATTTATATTTTCTATCATTTGTAGAAATCGAATTGAAAAAAATCCTTTAGTCTTGGATAGATAACTTATGGAGGAACACTACAGGCTACATAACATCACACTATGACCAATATTAGCCGAGCGGTAGTAAAAATGTATCGAAAACGGGGAAATGTTATTCCTTTTGTAAGCTTCCGTTGCTTATGCTATGTTAAATTACGCTACAATAATATATGACGAGTATGTTTCTCTAAATAAGTTATTGGGCCAGGATGGTAAATAACGGGACGGGATGGAAAGACTAATAGAGGAAGGTATCCATGAGTTTTAACATAAACTAGTAAGTACACGAAATAATATGTTTCTGATGTGGACTAAAGTCAAAAAACCATCTGCACCCGGGGCTAGTCTGTGCCGCTAGTACAAAGTAAAATATTAATATAAACAGAAAAAAAATCAGTGCTAAAAACGGCGGTCTCTTCCAGACAACTGTGCAAGAAGTGGAGATAAGTAATAACTAATAATAAATACATACAACAATCACGTACATAGTCCTAACCCACACTTAAATCTAGTCTTGGGACATGGGTATCAGGAACTACGAGAGACTTTTCGATCCCACAAACACCCAGATCCGAAAAAAATACTTGTGGGCCACACAAATATCTTGGTGCGAGGATCGAGCCCGTGGCCTCTTGTTTCAGTCAGCGTCTACCGACCAACTACGCCACAGAGGCTGTCAAGTGTTCATATAGACGTTGCTTTTATTATACCATAAGGTCCATAATTCCAAATAATCTCTTTGTTTCCAGGAAACTGTCTGGTTATAGCTGCTGTGCTGTGCTCGTCTAAGCTGCGCAGCGTGACAAACCTCTTCATAGTGTCGCTCGCGGTCGCTGATCTACTGGTGGGCGTTGCCGTCCTACCGTTCTCCGCCACCAGGGAAGTGTTCGAGGTAAGATACTCAATGTTACTTTCATTCATCATCATCATCTCAACCACAGGAAGTCCAATGCTGAACATAGGCCTCCCCCAAGCATCTCCACATTGACCTGTTGGAAGCGGCCTGCATCCAGCGACTTCCTGCAATTTTAGCCAGGTCATCCGTCCACCTTGTAGGCATTTTTTCCTCACTTTAATTATTTGTACTTTCTATCAACATTATGATTTGAGAGAAATAATTATAATGGTTTCTTAGATTTACACCAATGTAACATATTGAAATGAAAGTATTTTTTACGAATTTGGTTAATTTTTGTCTTCCCGTGGTCATGCGGCGGTCCAATACGAAAGCTATAAAATAATTAAACCGTCACGTCGGGAAGGTAAAAAATGTTAAAATCAAACAAAATCCATAATCCAAAATTGAATATATTCCGTAAATAATAGTTACATTTCAAGGAATAATATTGTTAAGGTCGCAAATTGTATCTGGATGGTACTAGTAAAAGAGCAAGGAAAGTGGCATACTATGAGCCTGAACTTAATAGTGCAGTCCTACTGTGGACGATTATGGTGACTTCATTATTATTCTTATACATTTGCATTTAAAAATGAAAATCTGATGATTACTTTAAATGTATTTTTTTTTTTCAAATTGGTAAAAAGGAAATTATTAAATCGAGTATTTTGCTCTAATGTACATACAATTAACAAATAACTGGGACACCGAATACTGCACGCATAATTTTTTGTTGGTTAATCGTTGACGTGGTTTTTCATGAAGTTTATAATACTCGTTTATTCATATTCGAATAAACATTGCGACATTCAGTATTTTTAATTCTTTTTTCATATTTATATTTTTCATCTCAGTACCATCTCAAGGTAGACTGGGAGAGAATGCCTATGGCATTAATTCCGCCTATATACAATATCCGTATAGTATTAAGTAAAATAAATAAATAAAATAAAATGATAACCGATAATCTAAGTCACATTTAAACTGTGAACAGTTAGTTAGCTCTTGTGATCTATAAATCTATATCAGGCAACCCTATTCGTTATTTCTTTGAAAAATCTCATGAGTAACCTGAACTGGAATTTGTATCTGGTATAAAATAAGGTTGTTCTTGGGATCTCATCTTGGGATGTAAATATGCTAATGAATTCTGAATGGCAATAATGTCAAATCCATCTTACCCTTCAATGGTATACGTGTAAACTTACGTATGAAATTATTACATACATACATACATAAACTCACGCTTTTTCCCAGAAAGGATAGGCAGAGGGGCCAAAATACCCACATTTCGCCTTTTATGGTTCGCCCCACGATGTGATAGGTGGCGAGCCTATCGTCATATCGCACACAAATTCCTGACTCTGGGCTGATATCATCATCATATCAGCCACAGGAAGTCCACTGCTGAACATAGGCCAAGGATCTCCACAATGACCTGTTGGAAGCGGCCTGCAACTTCCTGCAACCTTAGCCAGGTCGTCCGTCCACCTTGTAGGCGGGCGTCCGACATTTCGCTTGCCTGTACGTGGCCTCCACTCGAGAACCTTTCGGCCCCAACGGCCATCGGTTCTACGAGCTATGTGCCCGGCCCACTGCCTCTTCAATTTGCCAATCCTATGGGCTATGTCGGTAACCTTGGTTTTCCTACGGATCTCCTCATTTCTGATTCGATCTCGTAGGGAAACACCGAGCATAGCCCGCTCCATGGCTCGTTGAGTGACTGAGCCTTTTAATGAGGCCCACAGTGAGAGGCCACGTCTCGGTGCCGTATGTCATCACTGGTAACACACAACTATCGAAGACTTTCGATTTTAGGCACTGAGGTATTTTGGACGGGGGACTAGGCTGATAATGAATGGAAAAATCCAATTTCACTTTGACCAACTGGGGATTCGAACCCGAGACCTCTTTTGTAACAGAGCTTTGTAACCGTACCCCAGAACAACTACGCCACCGAGGCAATGAAATTAATATGTACAGAAAAAAGGTGAAAATAAACAACCTCTTAAAAAATAAACAAACGAAGAAGAAAACAAAAGACACGAGGCTTGCTATACAGAACCTACTCAATAAAATATTTACCATTCAATACAGACGTATAAAAACAAATGCGATATTAAAGAAAAGCACCGTTTTCAGTAATTAGGCACTTCAAACCTTCTGCCAGATGTTCGTACAATAGAACATCAAAAAACACTTTAACAATACTAGTACAATGTTCAAAATTGAATGCAACAGTCTAGAAGATAATTCTAAGCGATTATCAACACTGTTGCTTGATCTCCAAGAGTTAATTTGGTATGACGGGTACGGCTTGCTTTTTGGCAAAGGGTACAGGAAGTTAAACTCTAAGCTGTGAAGAGTAAAGTGTTCTTTTGTATGCTGATGTACGATGGTGATGGTTTTCTTATATCTGTTGAAAGAGCTTCATAGAGAGGCTATTTAGAGGAGGTCTTTTGTCTTTATAAAGTATAAGTAGATATTTATGCAAATGTGTGCAAATGACAATAGAATAATTCAAAACTAACTGTGCGTGCTTCTGACGCATTTGATATAAGAAAGGAGTTGAATTGCATTGTGCAGGCTAGACTCAGGGAGTTTCTTGCAATGCATTAAAACTTGTTGAGCGCTCAGAAAATTGTTATATACACGCCTGTAGATAAGTTGGTAACTGTGTGAATATTTAATTTCGACAATTTTGATATTTACCATAGACACGATGATATTTTGGATAGTCTGTAAATTAATCTTAGCTATCCTACTGCTGAACAAAGTATCATTTCGGCTTTTTCGTCATTCTCGTTCCAAAGCAACCTCCGTCATTTGATCTTAAATGCTTCCACATCATTTAATTTTTTGGTTTGTGGTGTGTATTGTTTGCTTGTGTAAATTCCTATGGGAAATAAAGGTCATAAACCACATTGTCTAGTCTGATGTTATGAGAGTTCGGAATTGGTCTTTGCCTTAATTTCAACATTGAATCTGTTAAAACTATCAAAATCTTATTTTTGTATAATACATCTATTTATCTCAGTTTATGATACAGTACTTAGTGCTGTGATCGAAGTAGTTTTAAAAGGTGTACTAAATTAATCGTATTACTGACAATTTGGAACATACTCTCCAGGCGGTCCGGGTCCAATCAATTAATTTGTTACCTTCAATATCTTGCTTGACGTTAAACGCAACAGGTCGCCCACCTGTCAGATCTATCTGAAATTTTGGATAATAATTTCAGAATAGATCTAAAAACTCAACGTGAACGATTTTTTATAACAGTGAGGATGTATAATGTGTAATCTCTTCACGAAATTCGAATTCGAAAAAACAGCTATTAGATATTGAGTGACAAGATTTAGTATTTTTAGCGCAGTTTTGTGAAATCTAAACTTTTATAAATGTATTTAATATTTCATCTAAATGTGTTTATTATTATTTATTTATTTGTAAAAATAGGATACAAAACTTATAACTTAATAAAATATCCTGTATAAATGTAGGAACAATTTAACTACAGGATCTATTTTAATGCTCATATTTAGTAAACGTGCAACTAGCGTAATCGTGTTCATTGACGATCAACGTTTGAAGGACGGAAATAAATTGGGGAAAACATGTAACATCAGAATTATGGACATGAACCTTTTTGTATAGTGCATTTATTGGTTTGTTTGTCATATTATAAACATAAACAATTTTGTAGCAAACTAAAAATCCTCTTTATCCTCGAGTTTTGTACGGCCGACATAAAATATCACATATCTTTCAAAACAAGGATCAAGTTACACTGGACGTATAAAACTTCTTATACCAAATCAACCGGATTGTCGACAATACAAGAAACGTTCTACCGCGAGCTCAACATATATTGGTGGGCATTATATTGCAGAAGTAACATTTACATCTCCCGTTAATAGAACTCCCGTATTGAGAACGTAGACCCAATCGGCTGTAACGGTACTGTTTGGAACAAGTTACAAGAGTTACACATGTTGCTTCATAAGATTTTTTAATTTTCGATCGATTTTTTTATAAATGGCTGTAGTTTTACTGGGAAGCTATATTCTTAATAGTAGAATTTAGCTGCAGCTGATAACCACAATAATACGATCCCATACACTCTCATCAGTTTATCCGAGGTCATGATTCATTAATCTAATAGAACAATATTTAAGCCAAAACTTTTTACTTTTTAGCCAAAAGCATTTTTACTTTTTAGCCATCTTCTCCCAAAGTATTATAAATTAAATAAATAAACATAAGAAATGATCCTGCCGTCAAATTGTTTGTACAGATTTGCTGGAATTTGCATTAAGTCATTTTTTTATCCTTTTATTAGAAAGAAATAAAAAATTGTAAATAAATCTAATCTATCTAAAACAGCCCATATACGTCCCACTGCAGGTCATGGGCCTCTTTCATCGAGAGTACGATTGACACTGGTATACATAAATAATACGCTTAGGTTTCACAAGACACAAACTGCTCTAGGGCAATACTAACTAATAAAGTTTAACCCTACAAAATGCGTAAAAAATACGCTAAATAAATACTAAGTAACAAGATAAAACCTACAAACATAAAGTTAAAAAAATCCGTTAACCCTTACGCCACGCGCCACCAATCTATTTTCTAAGGAAAAAAGTATCAGTGACTTCAATGTGGAACAAAATGGATCCATCGCCGTGAGTGCCGATGAACATTTGGGCCGACGGATGCTCACTGCTTTGTGAGGCGAAGCCACTCCGTCGCTTATTATATATAGATTTTAGTCTAGAAAGGTTTAAAGCATTGTATTTGAAGGTTATCCGAAAGATAATTTCAATAGTGATTGGTTGACAGTAGGAATACATTGGCTTGATTAAGGTGATATAAGCATTAACACTTCAGACTTTTTCTAATAGAAAATTTACGACTTTCCTGTTATTTTTCGTTCTGTAAATCGCTAGACGTATGCCGCTTCTAACAGGATGCTATGAAAATCATTGAAAGAAATATATTTTCAACAGTTGATTTCCTGAGGTAGGATAGAGAGAACGTAGAAATTGATAGAAGGATTACGCAAAATCCATGCCTTTGTTAAATTAACACAATCACTATAAATCGATTTAGTCGTATTCATACTGATGAATAAACATACTTCTAAATATGTTTATGCAAGCCCGTACTAACATACTGTACGAATACATAATATTTTTATTAATGAAACCAAATAATGTTACAAAATTACAAAATAATTATTATGTAAATATCTCAATTAGGCCTCATATTTGACGAGAAATTGAATTTAGGGAAATATTAAAGTTGGAAATTTAAATGAAAAAAACTATTATTTAATAGGCGCTAGTCATAGTACTACAGTTTTTCTTTTTACTGACAAGAAGAAATAACTTCATTGGACCTGATCATAAGAGCAGACCAAAACAAATAGAATTTTAATAAAGTAGTGTTAATAGTCTAAGTGCAGTATTTCTCAAAGTGGAAGATAGCATCCCGTTGTAGGCATTCAGATAGGGGGTAGTATTATACTCAAAAAAAATAAGGGGCATAATGGAAGTCAAAGAAGATGCCACACACATTTTGGGTGGATATATTTATTTATTATTATAAAACTTGATATCGGCGTGGCTTCAGAATTTATAATTTAAATGTAGTGGAACTTTATTATTTTCTTGTTCGTATTCTATTAGTAGATATTATGTTATACTAGCGGCCCGGCCCAGCTTCGCCCGGGTACATATAGATTTCTGTACAATAATATGTACGTATTATACATATAAACCTTCCTCTTTAACCACTCTATCTATTAAAATCTATTAAAACCGCATCAAAATCCGTTGCGTAGTTTTAAAGATTTAAGCATACAAAGGGACATAGGGACAGAGAAAGCGGCTTTGTATTATACTATGTAGTGAAGATACAACAGTTGGAAATAAGTGCAGTAGAGTTAACTTAATTCACAACCTAAGCTGTAATTTAAATAAGTTTCTGAACCATATTTTAATATTAGACTGAAGGCTAGTAAAGCAAATATGTCAAAAACATCACAATTCACTTAAGAAGTTAACCCTTCTAGCGCTTATTTCCACGCGCAGTCTACTATTCTAAAGCAATAATTGCAGCTTAACCCTTTAATGGCGCTGACATGGCCGGCAGTAAACGGATATCACAGACCCCTTTGACTATAAACGCCCTGTAATAACGTGTCAGAATGAAGAGGGTTGTGATACCCCCACTCACTAGATGGATATATTTAGTAAAGATTTATAGAAGTCTGCTGAGAATAAACTTTAAAATTGGTTCGATGTATTTTATAATTATCCATCTCTATATTTTTACCCATCTTTTGTGTTTTTATTCCTAAATAACCTTCTACAACAACCTCCTTTAATTTTTTAACCGACTTCAAAAAAAGGAGGAGGTTCTCAATTCGACTGTATGTTGCTTTTTTTTTTATGTTTGTTACCTCGTTTCTCTGTACTGCGTGAACCGATTTCGATCATTCTTTCTTTAATTGAAAGCTGGTGCTTGTCGTTTGGTCCCATAAAAATATGGTGAAGATCTGATGAATATCTTCGGACCTGGAGAGGGGAACTCCTTAAAATTAAGGAGAATTGCAATGGTTCTTTTTGCATTACGTTCATTAGAAAAGTTAAGTTACAGTGAGAGAGGGAAAAAGGGGTGGGGGTGAGGGGGGGGGATGATAAAATTAAAATACACGTAAATTCTAATATCTTCAGCAGCTTATAACCGATTTTAGTGATTTCTTTTTCATTGGAAAGAACGTATTGACAGGTTGATCCCAGGAACACAACATTAAGATCTGATTATCATGTTCGGACCTGAAGAGTAGAACTTCTCAAAATTTTATAGGATTTCAACGGTTCTTTTTGCATTGGGTTCAGTATAAAAGCTAGGGTACAGTGGTTGAGGGAAAAAGGGGTAGGGGCGAAGGGAGGGGGAACGGGGGGGGAGAGAAAAAATAATAAACATGTGAATATTCCAATATCTTTGGCAGCTTTTAGCTGATTTTAGCGATTTCATTGTCATCGGAAAGAACATATTCCTTGTGGGGACCAAATCTTCTTCACTTCAATGCCTATTAACACTAAAAAGATAAAAATAACTAAAATTTTTAATAAAAAAAATAAAAACCGACTTCAAAACAAAAAACCACTAAAAACCAAAAAATAACAAAATAATAAGTACCACTGCAAAGCAAAAAAATAATACTTATTTCATGGAACTTGTGCTTGTTGAATAATTTGCTTAATGACTTGACTAGCCAACAAATCAAAATATATGCATAACATACTGAAGGCGGGTCGCCCAGTACCAAACATATAGATATTTAAATTAATATAAAGCATAGGTCCTACATGTTTGGTACTTGGCGGCCCGCCTTCAATGTGTTATGCATATATTTTGATTTGTTGGCTAGTCAAGTCATTAAGCAAATTATTCAACAAGCACAAGTTCCATGAAATAAGTATTATTTTTTTGCTTTGCAGTGGTACTTATTATTTTGTTATTTTTTGGTTTTTAGTGGTTTTTTGTTTTTCCTATTCTTATATTTATATATGGCCTAACCACTCTCAATCGTATTGTCGATTGTAGAGGAGGCCCGTGCCCTGCAGTGGGACGTATATGGGCTGATACAGAATACAGATTCTTATATTTAATAAAAATTAATGAAACTCCTTTATGATATATTATTGATCTTAGCAACTCCATTGCTTTCTTCTACTTTTATATAACACTCACAACACTTATGTTGAATCTGTGTTATTTTACGAATGGCCGTCCCCCTGACCTAAAACAAAAATGTATGAATATTTTACGTTCTCTGTCTATTCTGAACACATGTGCCGCATGTAATTGGTAGGAAGAAAAGCTTATAACTGTTTGCACGCAGCAATGAGCATGGTAATTGACATGGACCGCCTCATTACACAATGTCTGTCTCATTTCTCTTGGAGGAGTATTTACTATGGGACAGCCACTGGTAAGTCGAGTGAGACTGAGACAGTATGTAGTAGGCAAGCTTCTATTTTATTTATTGCAATGAATAGCGAACCGAGAATTCCATTCGCCTAATGGTAAGCGATACGACCGTTCAGTTACAGATGCAACACTAAACAAAACCATGAATAGGCGTGACGACAGTATCAAAATATCAAATATTTTATGATGTTAGGGGGGAAAACATATTAGAACGGTTTAAAACGATGTTTTAGTTTTAATCCAGAATTGGAGATTAACAAGATTTTCAATAAAATAAAAGTACAACATATAGCAATCGGCCATTTTGACAGAAACGCTAGCCACGACGCATGATTTCACGCCTATGTAAGCCTGCTGTAAACATTACCAATTTCTTTAGAAATGTGGAATGTGAACTTTACCGGAACCACTTATAGACTTTAGAATTCATTTTTATCAAACAAAATATGTTTTGTTACGTTAACTTTCTTCGCTGCGCAAAGACACAATGACATGTTTACCTAGTGGTGACGTTATAACGGACGCCATGACACCTACGATTATTAGAAAAATGACTTAAAACTGTGTTAAACCTTTGTTGATTCTTGAAATATAGATTATTTCGTATATAATAAATGTGTATCTATATTATAAAACATGATTTTAAAATAATTCGTCATGCCTATTATTACGGAATGCTTGACGTTCCACTGCACTCGCCATCCTGAGAGGTAAGGTCTTAAATCTCACTGATAACGATGATGGAAATATCTTCCATTAGTTATATATATGCTATTAAATAATATGCTCAAAAATTGATCATATTGTCCATTGTTGTCTTCTTGAATTATCATGAAAAATAATTCTAAAATATTTTCACTAAAAAATAAAAGTAAAATTATCGGCATTGTCACAAAATTATTTCACGTGTGCTTTTATTTAGACAAATTAAATTAGACAAACCAATGTCAATCATCATTGAGTTTTTCAAACTTCTGTTTAAGAAAGCATTAATTCTCATGATACATACTTCCTAAGGCGGTAATGTACGTACCAGTATGTGAGGCTAATTGACTCTGTATAAACAGAGGTTCGTTTAACGCAGCAAGCAAGGTGACAGTAACTAGCTGAGTGCAAACACTCCTCAACTTGCACAAAGTGCTGTCTTCATTATAATGTACGTACGTCCTATTTTCATATGCTGTGCTTTGTATCTCTCATATACATGCGAACTACTTTGACAATCTCGGACGGGATTACTTACGGATTTAAAGATTTTAAATGAAATATCACTAAGAATTACCGGATAGAACCCTGGTATAATACTCATCAGTCATCATAATTATAAAGTCAAATAAAAAATCTATTTCAGGGCAGTGATTTATATGAGACTTTTTATTTAAAGACTGCCTCTGTGGCATAGGTGTTGTTCTACTTTACGATAGCAATACTGAGGTCTCGGGTTCGAATCCCGAATCGAATTTTCCTATTAATTATCAGTCCGGAGTCAGGATTTGTGCCCGATATGGCGATACGCTTATCCCCTATTACATAATGGGATTGAACATACGAGGCGAAATGTGGGTGTCTTGGTGGCACCTCTGCCTACCCCTTCTGGGAAAAAGGCGTGAGTTTATTTATCTATGTTTTATTTAAAGTTTAGATGTAGGGATAAGCATTCAGACAGCCGACAGTGAATAGTAACTACAAATTGTTAATACACTGCCACATTCACAAAAGCACATTGGAAACGTGAAATAGAAATTGATAAAGAAAATTCATTTAGACAAGTAAATAAAGGAAAATATAAAAGAAAGCGTTCATCTCTGTTATATTACATAACATTACACACAGAAGAGTTTATTAAGGATATTTTAAAACAATATCTTGCAATGTTGGAATTGGACGTATAAAATCCTTTAGGTGAAACAACTGAGGGCGGGCTTACCTCGGAGAATCTTACGAGAATACATGTTAGTTCCGCTCCGTCAAGTTTACCAACTAAAAATGGCAAAAGATGATCTTAATTTACTCACACTCTACGTCGTGTAGGAAGAGGTTTAAATTTACTGTTGCGTTTACTGTTTAGTGGGGTTTATTTTGAAGTAACAAAAGAAAAAGAAGCTCTAGGACTGATGAAAAAAGAAGAAAATAATATGAATGAACTATTAATATGGATTTTACTGAAAAATATACGCTGGAGAGATCAAAAGAAACTGGCGTTTTAAATGAAAATAAAATTATCTTATTACTGTAATTAAATTACCTTCATGATAACATAATGCACTTCAACTAGACCGGTTTTAAGCTGTATGGTCTGTTGTTTTAGGCTCATGTTAAATAACTTAATTATGATTTTGAAAGCCTCGGCTAATGGCAGTGGGTAGTCGCTTAATAAAGGGGAAACGTTTTGGGTACTACAAAAAAAAACTGGTAACTACTTTAACTTGTACTTGTGACGATGGATCAAGTTCAGAATGTAAAAAAAAAGGTAATTAATACTGGTTTCTAATATTAAAAATGGGTCTATTTCAAAGCCATGTACAAAATTGTACAATTACTACGCTCGCAAATTTCTCTAAATTTTGAAGGTAAAATGTGCTCATTCATACGATAATCGTGGAGGCGTTGTGTAAGCTGAGTTAAGACAAACATAAATCTATTTAAAGGTTAAAACAAACACATGTGTAATGAAATCTTCTCGTTTTGAATATAATTTGGAGTAATTTTAGCATCTGTCACTTCCGCTGACACGTGGAACCCTTACTATGAGGTGTGAACGTGGAAATATTTGTGCTCTCTTCGATATAATTATGTTAATTCCATATGTGTGAGTTTAAAGATTATGTCGTCATACAGTTTTAAAGTCTTAGCTATAATACGCAATGTAAATAAGAACAAATATTACGATTGTGCCAATAAATTAACAATCACTGAATCTGTTCAAGTGTATTTCAATGTGGGTATATTTTTTTTTATTGCCTTGGATGGCGAGACGACCTTGCCGTTCGCCTGATAATAAGAGATAGGTCCGCTCATACACAGTAGCACAACCAAACGACACCTTGAATACGAAAACAATGCTTGGCATTCCACTGCGCTCGCCATCCTGGGACATAAGATGTTAAGTCTCAATATGCCAGTAATTACTCTGGCTACAATGTCCTTCAATCCGAAACACAACAGTGCATTTATACTGCTGTTTGGCGGAAGAAATAGACATTGCGGTGGTACCTCCCCAGGCGGCATTTCATATATGAAATACCTACCACCAGTAGGTACAGTAGTTGCAAGGTTTTTTATTAATTGGCAGTTGTCACTATTTACAATACATTCCTTTACAATCACAATTGATAATAATATCCAAAATGTTGGATACGAGACAGATGCCTTCATACAAAGAGAGTCAAAATCAAGATATAAATGATATCAAAAACTGAATCTAAATTCTTCTACAACTTCGAAAGCGAACCATATATTCACGATATAGAAGAATATGAGGCCCACCAATTATTTTCATGTAAATCAGATCCAAAACGAGGTTCAGACATTGTTAAAGTAATTGATAATATTAACAATATCCGTTCCATCTCGTTAACTTTTATAGTCGTAATATTCTACAGAAATTTGTCTTATCACGTCGTTCCAACAATTGGTATTATTAGACATTTATCAACGAAATCATTTAACTTTTATTGTTAAAATAGTTTGTTATTTTAAAGCGGATAAAAATAAAATACAAAGAGCAATGATTGATTCTTACAAAAGGACGATTTTTTATGTAATATAACATTTTTACTCCTTTTGGATCTATTGTAATAAGTTATACTCTCGTTATTTATCTTTAAGTAAGTAATTTTACTACAAATAAAATTTAAAATACAATTTTAACCACAAGAAATTGTTAACCCTCTTTGATATCGGTTTACCAATCAAATTAATAAGAGCATAGGATCTATTCTTGGTTCGCTGCTTTTAAAATCGCTTAGAAATATATTTTCATATATTTTTACAATGAAATAAGTAAATGTCCATATGGTATTAACTTTCAACCTGAAGATACAAACGTTTACTATGATTCCACAACAAACGAATGAGTCAAGGCAGACAAAGGGCGTATTAGAAATTACCAGAAGTCGCTAGATGGGTTGGGTAGGCAAACCTTAAGAAAACCTAGTTTAGCAGAAAGAGAAAAAGTGTACGCGAGAAAAGCGCGAATAATACAAAACGGGGAAAATATTGCTATACATCAATGAGAAAAGTGCTTGAAATTTCTTGATCGAGTTAAACCCATAGTAGTGGTAACATTTGGATTCAAAGCGAGGCGAGTAATTATTAAACGAGATAACGTATTGTGGTATTATAATTTTGCTACGTTTGATACATGTTCTGAAGCTTGAATTATAATGGCGGCGGATTATAAGCCGGATTTGAGGTGAACTGACATCGCTAACTTCGCTTAATAAGATTTATCTATTGTATGCTTATGTTTAAGGGTTATATCGAAATAGGATTACATTGGTTATAATAGTTTAATTACTCACAACTGATACTAAATCATAGTCGCTCATTGATCTCCTCCAATATGATGTACCATAAATTCTATTGATTTTTTTCGTACGATTGCGAGCCAAAAGCCTGCTTCATTTTTTTTAATATTAATTCTTCAAGACCAGTAAGCCCTAGATTTCAATTATTATTAGCTCAGCAGAGGGACTATCTATATTACAAAGATATCAGCATTGTGCTAAGGGCAGAATCCCCTACAATCAAATTTTTCGATTGAGAGGGCCTACTACATTGGTCCACCGTAAGCCTTTTTTTATCTCTCGCTGGTCGAACTATTATGTCGACCTCATTGTATCCGGATACATACAGGACTAACTCGAAAAATATACTTATGTGAACCACTATTATAGGTCCTTAGCCGTTGATTTCGTTGGTCGGTATCGGTTCGAAGTTAGCAAATCTTAAATGCCATATAATATTTTTCCCAGATATGGATATTCGGCAACGTCTGGTGCTCGGTATGGCTCGCCGTCGACGTGTGGATGTGCACCGCCTCCATCTTGAACCTATGTGCGATCTCCCTAGACCGCTACGTGGCTGTCACGAGGCCTGTCAGCTACCCCAGTATCATGAGTCGCAAGCGGGCCAAAGCGCTGATCGCTGGGTTGTGGGTGCTGTCCTTTGTTATCTGCTTCCCACCTCTAGTTGGATGGAAAGACAAGAGAGTAAGTATTTATAGTCAATTTATCTAGTCTGTATTTTGACAGTCTGCATTTAAGACAGTCACAATAATATAATCTTCTGGATTGGCATCTGTAAATTCATAATGATATTTTAATGACGCGTAATATTTTTTTTAATGCTTTGGCCGAGCAATTTTTTATACAGATCACCTGTTGGCAAGTGATCACTGCCTTCCATGAACATCCACAACGCTAGGATCATGGTTATGTTGCCTGCCCAACCAACCGGGAAATCAGGAAGGAAGAAATATGAGAAGAGGAAAAAGACGACAGCCAAGTTCACTTCAAGTTGATTTCCTATGAGACAATAACACCGAGCCAGATGAGTTTGTCCATTTATAATCATGGGTGACAACAGCTCTACCATTCCCAGTGTATTTTTTTTAAGATGTAATTGCTAACATATCTAGGTCTTGGATGGGTTTATTATTGCATGTAATTTGTAAGACAACTCATTTTACACCACATACTATAGCTGCAATAATACAAAAAGATTTCACGTTAAACATCCCGATGATAAGTATCCCAATCTTTTGATTCCAAACTATACGTCAGGTTCTACAATAACGACTTTAGAATATTGATATTACTTTTAATTCATATGTATTTCATAAAAAAATTCACCAACAGCCTGAAGAAGGTGACCTACGGACTCCGAACCCTCCCTGCCCGTGGACGTGTGAGCTCACCAATGACGCTGGCTACGTGGTCTATTCAGCTCTCGGTTCCTTCTACATCCCCATGTTCGTGATGCTGTTCTTCTACTGGAGGATATACAAGGCCGCCGTCAGGACCACCAAAGCCATCAACCAGGGCTTCAGGACTACTAAAGGTGAGTTGAAATATTTGATTTAATAATTATGACTTCTTTTCACTTTTCTGTAAAAATATCTGGTGAAGCTCATCCCCGTATGTAGATAGGTGTTTCTAAAACAAATCTGTTTCTGTAATAAAATAATAAGTTGTAAGACGAGCAGTAGAATATTGTGGAAAATTACCTGATTCAATGTTTATACTTTCAATTCCTTTAATATTTTACAAATTGTATATCGTTAGTAATGTCACGACCCCTCAAAGTAACATCCCAAATAAAAACATCTCAAGCACTTATCAAGGAGCTTCAATTATTATATTATGTCGTAGTAGTCTGTAGTTTGTACCATTCCATAGTAATAAGCACACACGCATGTATGTAACCTATTTTTTATTTTCCCTATGGACCTAAATTTTGGAAAAAACCAATGTAAGTGTGTCAATATTTTTTATATTGAATTTATACAACCGACATTAATTCCTAAGTAGCGCATCCTGTTTCCTCAGGTAAAGGCATGGGCAGTCGGTTTGATGACAACCGGCTGACTTTACGGATACATCGAGGGAGAGGTTCTGCTCGTCCACATGGATCTCCACTATCAACAGCTTCTAATCATTCTACAAGCACTTCTTTGAGCGCGTCTCCAGAACGATTGAGAAGGTATATTTTACCAATACAAACCTATTTCTTTTTTCGTAATTGATTAATGTTTTTTTTTTATTCTGGCATTGCACATTGACTGTATTGCACCTCGTGGTAAGTGCAAATGCCATCTAGATAGAGTATTTAAAGGCATCAGATGGCGGTCTCATATCATTCAACACAATCATGCCGGGAACAAGAGGACGGGAAACAAGATTCCAAAGTTGCTTATCCACTAGATTGAATACTAGACTGAATTGGAACAAAATTGATTTTCTTTATTCGAGTTTATATTTTTTGTCAGGGACTACAATTTAAAGTATCACGAAATAATTGTTTATCTGTTCTCTTATCTCCATCCAAAAGTTGCCTGAAGGGATTGCTTTGTGCAATAAGGCCGCCGATTGTACATATTTTAAATTTAGTTATATTTCTTTTTGTGTTTTTCCTGGTGTACAAAAAAGAATAAAGATAAATAAATAAGACTTGAAAAAGTACACAGTTTTCTCCAACGTCTTAGTTACTCCATTACTCGAACCGTAAAAAATATTTCAACATTCCAAAAGGCAAAAAGTTAAAACAATTATGTTTCCATCCAAGAAAAGGTTGAGAACCTTCTTACAAACTCGCTAGAAGTTTGCTATTGACTGGTAAAAAAATAATGAATTCTCGAAATTTCGAAACAAGTTGATGTAGAAAATTATTAGCTAGGGAATTCAATTTAAGCAACGGAATCGGTAAGGGTATACCTGTTAGGTATTGCTGTTTGCTAAAAGTTATGCTTACTTACTTTTTATACGGCTTTTTTCTGTGAGATTTTCAAATACATGATAATCTATAATAACTCAAGTACATAAGTCAATTAAGAATTTATTATATTATTTAAGACTGCTACTGTTAAAACTCCGAAAATATATAAATGAAAATTTGTTCCATCTCGATATACAAAATACTCAGTATCATGATTCTCGGTCAAGTCATATTTTTTTGTTGTTGTAATGAATGGCGGGACGAGCTTGCTGTTCGCCTGATGGAAAGCGATACGATCGCTCATGAACAGTAGCAAAAGTAAACAACGCCTTGAATTACAAAGCAATGCTGGGGATTTCACTGCGCTCGCCATCCTGAGACTTAAGATGTTAAGTCTCAATATGTCCAGTAGTTACTCTGGCTATAATGTCCTTCAAAACGAAGCACAACATTGCATTTGCACTACTGTTTGGCGGGATAAATAGAAATTGCGGTGCCAATTTCTTTTGAGGCGTGTGCTACAAACAATGTGCCCTTTGGTAAAGTCCCCGTTATTATATTCTTACGTATTTATATAATAACAATATAATTGACATTAAAACCTTGATTCCAGGCATTCAAGCGCCCGAAGAGCCCACGAAAAGGTTAAAATCTCCGTATCCTATCCATCGTCAGAGCAAATTTGCACTGGACATGAGAATTCTCGGTCACCCAGTCGATCTCCCAGTCCGTCCCTATACGCGGTGCATTATGAACGGGATGGTAGGGAGCTCACTGAGAGCAGGCTCCGGGTGAGGCCCCCACATCATCTCGCTCCAGGACCTTTGTACGACGAGTTCGATGATAAACCCAGGACTACTAGAAGAATGGGGAAGAGGAATATTAAAGCTCAGGTAAGACCGTGTGAGCGGGCTCTAGTGGTTCGCTAAAGTCCTCATATAGATTACGACACATACAATCAATTTGAAACATAATCCTGATGTGAGCTTCAAAATAAATTACTTATCTTTTATCGAGATTATTGGAAACAACAGAGACTGATAAGTCTTGTACTGAAGAAAGCCCACAAACATCTCATAAACAGGTCTCCCATTCTTTACTATGCTATTATCCGCACTCTTACGGCCGCTATACACAATAACCAACTACTCTCATAAACCAGTCTATACTATACTGTACTGCACTGCAGATTGAGAGTGGTTTGGCCATATAGTCCACCACACTGCCCGCTGGGGTAGTGCGGGTTGGCGGACTTTACATACTATAGAAAAGTCAGAGGTGTGCCCTGGGATTCCAACCGTGACCACCATTAACATTTATTTTCATTTACATTCATAAAGTAAAACTTAGTAGGTGATTCTTATATTCTATTCAAGACGGAAAAAATCCTTAGAGCTTCACATAATATGTCATTGATAGTATCAATAAAATTGTCTTTCAGGTGAAACGCTTCAGGATGGAAACGAAAGCCGCCAAGACCCTAGGCATCATAGTGGGCGGATTCGTTTTCTGCTGGCTGCCGTTCTTCAGCGTGTACGTGGTGCGCGCTTTCTGCGGCGAATGCGTCACTCCTATAGTATTCTCCATCCTTTTCTGGCTGGGGTACTGCAACTCCGCCATCAACCCGCTTATATACGCACTGTTCTCTAAAGACTTTAGGTAAGAATTACCTTTGCCGTTGGGTGTTATACCTACTTCTTTTTCATTACGATGAATACTAGATTAGCAGGTGGATCCAATTTTGCTGGATGGGCCCAGGACTGGCTGATCCAGTAACAAATCTTTGAGGCTGGTCTTACTCTCTTATAAAGAGCTTTTTATTCAAAGAAATACAAATCGCCCACCACCAGTAATACCATAAAGTCACAACTTAAGAATATTGGTGTAATAATTATTCTTAAAGTAATAGTACTCATACTCAAGAGTATTGATGAATTTTGATTAAGATTTTTTTTAAACATCGCGTTAAAATTATGTCAAATAAAATCACATTAAATATAAAAGAAAACATTAATATCATTCGTTCAGAATCCTGCAGTGTTACTAAATAGTAGTTTATTTCGAAATTACATCTAATAAAATATAATTGACTATTTAGATTTCATAATTTCATTTTCAGATTCGCGTTTAAGCGTATAATATGCAAATGCTTCTGCGGCGGCGGCGGTCCTCGACGGGAATCTGACGAAGGTTCTGCCCGTCGAGCAAACAACAAACCCACGCATTCCCACTCGCTGGAGGAGCAGGAGCCTAACCAGAGTACACCTGCAGCTGATAGGTATTATGGCGTAAATAAAATATAGCGACTCATTTGTCTTATAAAATTTTCAAAAAGCGCCATCTATGTTTCATATTGGGTATTAAAATAATAGTATGAGAATTATATTAGCATTTTTATACTTGCGATTTGAACTGATTGCTATGTATTTTTGAATTATTGGTAAACTTTTGTTGCAGAAGTGCGTGGTGGCCTGTTGGTAAAGTGCGTGGTGGCCTGTTGATAAACGGACTAGACGCGACTGCCAACATGTTCACGGTGGTCGCGGGTTCGAATCCCAGGGCACACCTCTGACTTTTCGGAGTCATGTGTGTATTGATAGTCAATTACCACGCACTAAAACGGTGAAGGAAAACATCGTGAGGAAACCTGCATACCATAGCGATTTATAAAATTCTATGGTATGTAAGTCCACCAACCCGCACTAGGCCAGCGTGGTGGACTATATGGCCTAACCACTCTCAATCGGTAGTCGATTGTAGAGGAGGTCCGTGCCCTGCAGTGGGACGTATATGGGCTGATACAGGTAAACTTTTAAATGTAAAAATCAGTCAGATAATGGGGACTTCCATGTATAATGTTAATCTTATAATAACGCCATCTATTTATTTTATCATGATACCTTATAACACAAATTCCAAAAAAAAATATTACAGCTGATAAGCCTACAATTAATATTTTGTTATTAATAAAGATAAAAATAAATAATATTTAATTTTTTAGGTGACGTCAGGCCATGCGGCGGCAAAATCCGAAGTTCCAGTCCACCGTCGCATGTGTTTAGCATATAACGTTATTTTTAACTATTAAACGCTATCGTTACTAAGGGAGTGTTATTAAAATAACAGTGTGGTGAAGAGCTTAATTAATAACGTCAAAATAATATGTAAATCTTTAACGAAATATTATATTAGTTAGCGATGTAACGAATCTTCTTTTTTTATCCGATTGGCAAATAAAAATGTTTTAAATTTCAGTTTATTTTTGTTAATAAATTGATTATTTCAAAATTATTAACACCTTACAAGTGTAGTCATTACAAATGCTAAGTTCTGAAGTTTCGTTACGTCACTAATATAACGATGAATACCGCAGTTATAAAGTTTTTAAAAAACAAGCTATAGCTGTATATAAATAATATAAATGTGCGTAAAGTTTTAGTAAATGTTTTGACATAAATTATTTATTGGAAAAAGACTGTTTGAACTGTATCTACTGTTATATGTTAGATAGCCAATTTGTTGTAAAAAGCTAATAATGTTATTTCTATTCTAATAAAACTTGCCTTGTTGTTAGGTTTCTTACTCTTTTAAAGATGAATATTAAACAATAGGTGAGAAACGGAATCAAATATTTTATGCGAAAGAAAATTAGATTTATGGTAGACTTTTTATAATTTAATGCAATTTATATTAATTTTATTCTAACTGAATAAAAATTGAAATAATTTCGATTTTACCGTCAGAATTTTTTTTGAAAATACCTTTATACTTAATAACGATACGTCTTAGAAATAAAATAAGGTACATAATAAAACTATGATATACAATATTAAAATAGTCTAAAAGTCCCCAAAAACTTGAAATTATTGTCCAAACAGTATTATGTGAAATATATTACGTATGATGTATCTCAAAATTGATTGCAAAAGCCAGCATTGATTCGAAATATACGCAAACACATAAAATAAAATACTCACGACTGAACACTTTATGAAATATAATTCTATATTTTGTTGCAATTTTATGGTCTGAATCGTCTTGTAAAATATAAGAAATATTATGACTAGAAAACATAAATTCATTTCTATTCATTTTAAATCATTTCTATAGGATAAGTATTCTAGTCCCATAATTCAAGAATTCTTAGTCATACGCTTAACATATGACTTCATAATGTGGCTACGTCATGAAATAAGGAAAAATATTGCGGTTTTCAAGCTAATGCGAAGGGTGTCGTCGTAATAAAGAATAAAATTATATAAAACATAATATTTAGTAAATTATACCAAAGAACTTGCATTTTTGCACTTAATTAACCAATTAAGTTGTTGCCTACCTTGTCCCAATCTAGTCTTCCTTAATTATAATTTGAAAACGCAGTCTTTAGTTTTAATTGTGAAGCTCGCGGGGCCCTAAATTTATATGAAGCGGAATAGTCACTTCGCTTTTTTACTATAAAATTACATAAAAACTATGCAAAGCCATTTACATATTGTATTATGGCGATGACGCACATAATAAAATAATGCGTATAGGAATTGGAAACGACGCCAACAATCAACATTTAGCCTAATATAAATTTAAGTTCCTACAAATATTTTAAGCTCTATCAAATATTGTACAATGATTTCAATGTAACCGAACTGTACCAACCTTTTAAAATAAGGTGATTCGAAAATATTCCATGATATTTGTTATTACGCCATTCGATTTGTTGTACTCAATTTCTCCCATAAATTTTAAATAACCCTTTAGAAATTTATGAACTTCATGGTACAAATTAAGCAATACCCTTAACAAATGAATATAAACGGGTGTATTTAGTCACTGAATATATAGGTATAAATGTTTTTAAATGCCACAGGATATAGTTTCTATTTTTTTTGGTTCAATTCTAATAGTGTCATATTTAGTATCACCGGCGATATTCTAGGACGAGACACCTAGTATAACTAGCGTGAGAACATTGGTATCCCCTGGAGAAGATTACACCGCCAAACCTATCTGGCACTTATATAGTTCAAAAAGACCAAAAGACTAGGCCTGCGGTACTCCTTAATTTCTGATATCCTGGTTTTTAGCTTAAATGCTCTTTAGCAACATTTGGATAAAAATGTAATGTAGAATAAACAATGATTTTGACTTTGAAAAATCTGAGAAAGTCTATTTCATAGATTTGTTTGTATTATATTTAATCAAATTCCAGTCATTCACACATTGCTTTAACAAGAAACATGTATGTATTTGTATAGGATGGGCATAAACATTTATATCTATGGCGAAATATGTAAAGATCTCAACGTTCCTTAACTATTTGATTATGTACTCGATGTTTAATATACGTTAGGCGAGTGTTGTACTATAAGTGTGGCTGATATAAATATTATCTGTGTATAAATATACGAGATGTTACATACTGTGTATGAATTATTTATTTATTTTCCCTGCACGCCAACAATCCCAATCCTTGAAATGTGTTTTAGTCTTAAAGAAGAATGCCCATTCATAGTATCGGTAAAAAATATCGTAATCGTATCTAAGCTAAGTAGAACGTAAAACAGAATCCAGTATACGCTCTTAATAATAAGTAAAATGTTATTAGACAAGACATGCATCTTAATAACTAAATAACTAAAATAAACTAATCGGCGCTAAATATCAGGCCTTAGCATAGTTAAATATCAATTTCAGAAAATAGAAAAATACATAAATATATGCATGGCCTTATTTGTATAGGTCCTTCACAATAGTTGGAATCCTCCTTAACAGAAATATACAATACTAGCGGCTGGATCTGGATTAGCCCGGGCGCATGTACTTTCTGAGCCCAATCCACATCGGACACATTGGGTATTTGAAGTACTATCTTATATTTACACTCAATGGGCTTGCCGTTCTTTATATCTCTTCCTGCTCTATCTGTTTTTCCATTAACTCAAGGTTTGCAATCCTTTCTTCTTATATCCCACTTTATACGCCCTCGATGTTATCTTATATATCCCTTTGAGCTGGAAAGAGAAGCAAATTGACTGTTTGAATTCCTTCCTTGACTTGACTAGGTGACTTTTTTTCCATTTTCGGGATAAAAGTAGCCAATTTTAAGTTATTCCAAGGTATCAGAACCTATATTTGAGGGTGTAGAAGTAACAAGCACACAAAATTTCGCCTTTATAATGTTAGTAGTATAGGATTGTTAAACTTCTGTGTTCTAAAAATAAAATAAAATTAACGATTATAACGTTATAACCGCTATCAACAGTTACTATTACATTCGCTGTGCAATATAAATGCGCAGCTCTACTTATTCGTTCGTTCCAAATCGAACGATCTTTTTATCATTCATTCGCAGGTCGAAAACCAATCAGTTCAGCGGCCGCTTTCTAAAGCGGAAAACGTGTACGTAAACATAAAAGTCGTGTTTACATATTTTAGAGTAATCGTTTATTTTAAAATATATTTTCATCTTTAAACTTAAGATTATTTGTTAAGTGAAATAAAGGAAATTTTCAAACGTCAACATGTTTTTCGGAGGCGTCGAAGGGTAAGTAATATGAGATAGTTTATAAATATTTTCACGTACAATACCTAGGTTTGTTGAAAGTGAAAAGGCCTACCTTGAACATGCCTAGGTGTTTCATAATTATTTAATTATTAACTTATAAATCCTGCGAGGATTATGCACTGTTTTCTTTTGGTTTGTACACACTTGTAACATTTCGTTCGCCGAAATGTCAATGCCGATTGATTAAAATATTAGAAAAACTAATTTTGCATATGTCATTGAATTAAAAACTAAACTTTGAGAAAATTATATTTAAAATGATATACAATAATTACCGATTTTATTAACGAAACACACACATACAAACTTCAAATATTTATTCAATTATTTATTATTATTTTTAATAATTCCTAACAAGTTTGTTGTAACAGCTGTTAATTTGTGGAATATATTATTTTATTTATTTTAAGTGAAGGACCTTTTCGCGCCAAAGGTGCATGCGGTTAAGAAAGTAGATTGTTGTCAAGTACAATCCTTAAATTACTGTTGCAAAACAAGTATTGGTTGTTGAGTAAAAAACAAACAATGCTTACCCATTGCACATGTCCACAATCACGAATTTCAAATCAACCAATCACAAGGCTCGATTTGATCGGCTTGCCCGCCACGCCGACATTTTTTGATCAACCAAAATATAACTTTATTTCTCTCGGAATAATGTTTATATTTCTTGTTCACAACATTGGAATGCAAACAATTTTATTATTCATTATGTTGCGACCTTGAATTTTTATGAAGTTTACTTTTCAATTGAATTTATGTAAAATGTCATCCAGTGACCAGTTGTCAGCTGGATAGGACCGATAGAATTTATCTTGAGGTCGTTTGAGGTCGTAGATCTCCTTGGCTTCAATATTTTACTCATTTGTTGTAAATTCATTTTGTGACTAATTTGGAAAGAATTAAGTACCTATTATGTTACTGATTATACTTTTATACACCATGCTAATTAAACAGGTTTCACGAACTAGTTGACGAAAGGTCATTTCCGACTTTGACACAACTAAAATCTTCGAATGTTTGAGAATGTCTCGTAGTTTTTTTTGTAAATTGGCCGTGTAATGTGTTAAGCCCCATAAGATCATCTAATATTCCCGTGATATGTCAGTATCCTTCGAAATTTGTCGAATAATAAAGAAACACCATGAGATGCCAAAGTAGGTGTGACTATAAAAAAGGTAAATTTTTCAAGTTGTGGATTTATCGAAAAACATGTATAATTTTTCAAGAAAATATAATACCTATGCACCTAATATCATAAGCAAGGTATGAAAAAATAATATGCATAAAATTATTAGTCACGAATCACGATTGAATTATTTCTATTGTATTCGTTTTGATTCGTATTATTTTTACGCGACATTTTATTGTTTTCGTATCGTGGGCATTTGTTTTGGTCTCTTAGGACAATCTTAGTCTAGTGGTTTTCCTTCATTATGAGGTAATTTTTAACATAATATCATTCTTTCAATTAAATAAATAAATACACCCAACAGTCAATACATAGTCCTGACCCCACACTAAGATCGAGTCTTGCGTCGTGGGTATCAGGAACTACGAGAGACTTTTTGGTCTTACAAACACCCAGACCCGAAATAATACCTGTGAATCACACAAATGTTTTAGTATAGGATCCCGCCATACATCGACCTTCACCGAGATGTTTATTTGATGAAACGTATTTTATATGCAATTTAATATGTCAATAAATATATTGTATATGGGTTGCCTTGCAAATTTCAGTCCAGAATACGATTAACTAATTATTAAAAAAAAAAATTTTTTACACATTTCACCTGTTTAGTTATTAAACAAATTCTATACCAATCGAAAGTATGAAACCCATAGAATATGTAAACGTTAGGTTGCCTATTTTTTTCCGGTCACAACCCTCAGGTTGCCAGGTATAAACAGGTAAATCGCTTCTAGCATTTTGCACCGGTCTGATTATTGAATGAAAATTAAATGAAAATAAAGATCATTTTATTACGAACACGGTGGTATAGGGTTGCCTGCGAAAAATCAGTCCCGAATTGCGGTTGTCGAATTTAGAAAAGTGAAATATTGCTCCGAGTGACCATCCCATGCGATAGAAGTGGACACAGCATAGCTGTTCGAAGTCCGCCCATTTAAAGAAAGAGGGTGCGCATGCTATAGACTCGTATATGCTGTGCATCATTTTGGAGTAGATTGTGGTTATAGTTGCAATCGAAACAACGTGCTACTATTTATTGTTAAAAAAATGGCGAAAAAGTGTTTTTTGTGTGATTCGGATGATGATTTAATTAATTTTAATGATGACATTTTTAAAAACTGTTGGCTCTGGTGCGGTTTCTGGTTGATTATTGGGAAAACGACCATTTGGTAACAATAATCCAAAAGAAAAAAATCTTTTAACCGTCGACCATCAGTAAATTAAAGTAAATTCGATTGCAACTATAACCATAATCTACTCCAAAATGATGCACAGCATATACGAGTCTATCGCTGTCCTTTTAATTCTCAACAATAAATAGCATGCGCACCCTCTTTCTTTAAATGGGCGGACTTCGAACAGCTGCTATGCTGTGTCCTCTTCTATCGCATGGGATGGTCACTCGGAGCAATATTTCACTTTTCTAAATTCGACAACCGCAATTCGGGACTGATTTTTCGCAGGCAACCCTATACCACCGTGTTCGTAATAAAATGATCTTTATTTTCATTTAATTTCCATTCAATAATCAGATCGGTGCAAAATGCTAGAAGCCGGTTTATACCTGGCAACCTGAGGGTTGTGACCGGAAATAAATAGGCAACCTAACGTTTACATATTCTATGGGTTTCATACTTTCGATTGGTATAGAATTTGTTTAATAAACAAATAGGTGTAAGGTGTAAAAAAAAAAAAATTTTAAAATAATTAATTAATCGTATTCTGGACTGAAATTTGCAAGGCAACCCACATACAACATATTTATTGACATATTAAATTGCATATAAAATACGTTTCATCAAATAAACATCTCGGTGAAGGTCGATGTATGGCGGGATCTTAGACTATTTGTCTCTCTTGGGAATCGAGCTGCCGTCTAACCAAGTACGCTACGGAAGCTGTTCATACATAACAAAAGTTACTGAATACGAAGAGACCCCCGCAATTTTATTCAAGAACTAGCGGCCCGACCCAGCTTCGCCCGGGTACAAATAAATTTTTGTACAATAATATGTACGTATTATACTATTATTTGACAGCCTCCGTGGCGCAGGTAGGTTAGACGCCGCCTGTGAAACGAGAAGCCGCAGGTTCGATCCCCGCAACGAGAGAAATATTTGTGCGGCCCACAAATATTTCTTCCGGGTCTGGGTGTTCGTGAGACCGAAAAGTCTCTCATAGTTCCTGATACCCACGACACAAGACTCGATCTTAGTGTGGGGTCAGGACTATGTATGTGACTGTTGGGTGTATTTATTATTATTTATTATTATACATATTAACCTTCTGCTTGAATCACTCTATCTATTAGAAAAAAACGCATCAAAATCCGTTGCTTAGTTTTAAAGATTTAAGCATACAAAGGGACATAGGGGCAGAGAAAGCGACTTTACTATACTATGTAGTGAAGCGATTTCATAATTACGGATATTTACAGTTAAAAGGTGTGAATTTATGTAAGTATGTCTCCAATATATTTGCTCTGTAATATGTAGATTATAATGCTCGTCCTATTATGTACATTAATGTGTTGGTAATAAAAAGTAATGACTAAACATGTTGAAGCACTAGCGATGTTTACGAAGCTTGAAGTTGACAAAAAATGTTAAGAGGATTTTAAAACATTTCGCTATCTTTAAATCGACATCTGTTAAACTAAAGACATCTCCCCCTCTTTCAACGACATTTTCATCAATTACTATTATCTTAATGCCCGCAAATCCCACAGGTTTTCTTTGGAATTTTGGTGCTGCATATGAAGATAGTCTCTCCCTTATTACAACTTAGGAAGAAAATAAACAGAGTTATGGATAGAACAATGGAATCTCTGCCTATCCTTACGAAATAAAGTCATTAACTTTTGTAGATGTACAGTAGCAGTTTAATAAAAATTCGCTGATGTTCTTTATCAATTGTAAACACGACTGTGAAATGTGGGTCGAGAGATATTCGCGAATTTCGCAAAGGTTATTTCCTTTGTACGGTATCGCCCGCATTGTGTCTGCCGATAAAACCTATCAATTCGCTGATGTCCTTAACCTCTATAGGCAGACACTACAAGCGTTTCAACCAGGAAATGTGTCATAGATAAACTGATTGCATGGCTTTTCCTAATCCTCTACTCTTGATACTCGACGTGCAACATCGGTATTATAATATTCCAGTCATATACGTTGGCTATCCACTATCCTCGTCAGGGGCCTCCCCTAAAATTGAGAGTGCTTTAGTCGACAGCCTCCGTGGCGTAGTTGGTTAGACACCGGCTGTAAAATGTGAGCCTGCGGGTTCGATCGACGAGACAAATGTTTGTGATGCCCACAAGTATTTGTCTCCGGTCTAGGTGTTTGTGAGACCGAAAAGTGGCTCGTAGTTCCTGATAACTACGATAGTAGACTCGTTCTTAGTGTTGGGTCAGGGCTATGTATGTGGCTGCTGGGTTTTTATTCAATTATTTATGAATTATCGCCATTATAAACGCCACTTATTTTAAAATCCCCGAATAGAACGGCTCGAAAACGGGCAGAAATTGCTTTATAAATTATTAAGCCTAGTTCTTATTTAACATGGAAAAATAAGGTTTAGCATCAACTTCTAGGTGTGCCAAGTGCATTCAGAAGAAGATTCAGATATCCAGGTCCCCAGAGGTAAATGCTCTAGAACCGTGGTTCCTAATCTGGGGGCAATTACCCCGGCGGGGGTAAAACCTGTATTTTGCGGGGGTAACAATGAGTTGGTTATCGTCTTAAGTGAAACAAAACCTAATATTACCAAACTTGTAAAAGCTAAACAGTACCTCGTGGTACTGTGGTGATATAAAAATTTTAAACTAATAGAAATTTCAAAAGCATAATTATTGGTTATGTGCAATTGTTTTAAGTTTAACAAAGTCTACGTATAAGGTATTAACACGTGTTTTTTGAGATCATCCTTGGGAGGAGGGGTAAAATCAGTCACCCTAGAGGGGAGGGAGGGGTAAAATCAGTCACCCTTAGATCATAGGGGTAACAGACCTAAAAAGGTTAGGAACCACGGCTCTAGAAACTGAAATAGTTACTACTGCGATGTTTCTGTTACAATGGATTATTATAATATGGTACCTTTTGGTTTATTATCCAACTAATAGGTATTGTTTGACGTTTCATACTTTTCAACTTAACATTTTCCGTTAAGCCACAATTCCATGATTTTACGGATTTTTTACTCAAATTGAGTTACGCCTCTACAAAGTTGTTTAAACTTGAAAATTATGAAACGTTATCGGTACGCATTATTTAAGTTGTATAGTAGTCGATAATACTTTTACAATTCTTTGTTATTTGCATACATGTACACATACATAAAATTTATTGCCTCTATAGTTATTTAGTTCAATAGATTAAAATATATCTTAATCTAAAGCTAATAAACTCGTTAAATACTTACAATCGGCACAAATTAGTCGCAATACATTGTGTTTTTAGAGACTTCCCGTTCCGTGATATATCAATTGAAGTGAAATTATTTCGATACTATTCGTAGATAAGATGCAATTTATGTAATATAATCTATGAATATCGAAAACCCTGGCATTGGATAAGATAACGGAAAAATAATAAAAGCACTCAAAGCAAACGATATAAATAAATAAAAGATACAAAGATTAATCAATAAATGCACTATTTTGTCGAAATATTTTCAATGCAAAGATAAGTTTTCTTATCTGTTTCATAGTTTAGAGAAAATGATCGATCATTTCTTTCTGCATTATACAAAATCGACTTTTCTTTCTGATAGCAATGTATGGTATGTGAATAATTATAAATACATCAAATAGTCACATACATACATACATGTGTAGTTCTGTCCCCACACTAAGATTGGGTCTTGTATGATGGCTACCAGGAATTTGTTTTGTTCTTTTTTTCTATCGTCTTATTAGGGTGGTAAATATATATTTTTTTCTTAAATAATAGTGTACACCTTTTTATTTTTAAAGACGCTATGGTACACAAGACTTTAAATTATTATTTTAACAAAAGCTATGAATTTACCACCCAAACTCGACGATATTTATTTAAAAATAATAAAAAAAATTGTCGCGTTTCTTTGCGAAATTTTTAGTTACATTGTGTTTGTATTCACTAAAACTACCACCCGGCTTCGTTTTCGGTAGCAGTCTTGATATACCCGGTATAGTATTAGAATAGTATGATTCACTCCGAACTTCGTCTATTGTTGCGACGTACGATAGAGGATTCGAAGATGTTGTGGAGTACCATTTGTAAAGTTTTACGTACGATGTTCGAACATTCGAACTTTGTTTCTATTCATAGAATAACCCCCCTAAACAGTTGGCCAAAGTGTTCAAACTTCAAACACATAAAACAAGGTATTGTGACGTATGTGGACTGTGGAGCGAATGTCAACCTTTTCGTGGCGACTTGGTCGTAGAGTTTTGAATATAAAGTAGTTATGATATAATTATGTATTTCTTTTAATGTTGCACTTGTTATCCTTCGCTTTTTTTATTATGAGTTCGTTATTTTAATTAAAACATAAGCTTGTAGAAGAGTAAAAAATATCCAAAACTGCGAATAATTATTATTTGAAAGAAGATTTTGTATTTAACAATCTAAAATCTAAATACCCATCTCATCAAAGAAAATTAATATTATAAAAGTAAATTTATTAGAAAATAGCAATAATAAATGTAATCAGTACCAGTAAAATCGGTCAACCACAATTAAAATTGTTCCTTTTCCCCTAATGAAGGCACCGATCGCGAATTAAAATAATTTGTATGTATTATGTATCTTATGTACTTAGGTAAACACACAGTATTGATTTGAAATTGTGATGGAAAAATTATAATTTATTTCTCACTTTTCATTCATTCTGTATCAGCCCATATGCGTCCCACTGCAGGGCACGGGCCTCCTCTACAATCGAACGTACGATTGAAAGTGGTTAGGCCATTATAGTCCACCACGCTGGCCTATCATTTTTCATTCATTATAATCCTTTTTTTTAAATTAATCACAGCTCGCAGGATTTTGTAATGTGTCATTCAGTCGATCGGTTAGGTACCTGAAAAATGTACCTAAATAATATTGTTATATTTTCCTCTCGCCTAAAGCGGTGTCAATGACTAAGTCGTAATGCCGTGAGGCGCATACAGAAATATAAACGTGTAACTTTGTGTTTGCTATTACTTGAAACTTATAGTAAACTCTTAAGCTATTTTACATAAAACATTTCTAATCTGCAGAATTACTTCGATTTTTGATATTCTTTCCAATAACGAGTATTTTCTTTTCAAACCTTAAAAAGAGGGTTAGAAATTGTTAGTGTTCTGGAAAGATAATCCACTACAACCAACCGGCTATGATTACTACACCGAGACAAATATTTGTGTGAACCACAAGCATTTATTTCGGGCCTGGGTGCTTGTGACACCGAAAAGTCTCCCGTAGTTTCTGATATCTACGACACAAGGCTCTATCCTAGTGTGGGGTCAGGAGACAGGACTATGTATGTGACTGTTAGGTGTATTTTTATAGAACATTTAGAATCTGCAGAATTACTTAGATTTTTTATATAAATTAATAAATTAAACCCAACAGTCACATACACAGTCCTGACCCCACACTAAGATCGAGTTTTGTGTCGTATCAGGAACTACGAGAGACTTTTCGGTCTCACAAACACCCAGACCCGAAAGAAATTTTTGTGGGCCGCACAAACATTTCTCGGTGCGGGGATCGAACCCGCGGCCTCTCGTTTCTCAGGCGGCGTCTAACCGACTGCGCCACGGAGGTTGTCTATCCTTTCTAATAACGAGAAATTTCAATACAAACCTTAGAAGGAGGGTTGTTGGTGTTCTGAAAATATAATCCACTTCAACCGACTAAGATTACTAACGCGCTACGCCAATACCTAGTATAATAGGATGTTTCGAAATGCCTGTACTTTATACAAACCTTTACGCAAAACCTGCTATGAATACTAAATGCAATAACTACGGAGTACAGTGATATTCACCTAGGTTTAAAGGCATTGACCGCTGCACTCGTAAAATTAAAATAAGTAAACAGAAATACACTTTTAAAGGGCTTGTGGAAAAATACAAAGTGATATATTATTGGTTTAATAATGTATTTATTTACTTGTAGAAGAATAGAAGCTATATTAAACTATCACAGTAAAAATTATCACATAACTGATGACGTCACAGCACCTCCGTCATTACAATCTCATGCTCGGGCACGTATTACGTAGATTGCAGATTAACAATTAGTTGTGAAACGAAAATGCCTGATGTATCTAATTATTTTACCGGTACACGAAACAACTGGTGGCAGGTCTCTATTATATGAGCGGCCGCCTAGGTAGGTACCACGGAAATGTCTATTTCACTCGTCAAACAGCAGTTTAAATGCACTGTTGTGTTTCGGATTGAAGGACATCGTAGCCAGAGTAACTACTGGACATATTGAGACTTCACATTTTAAGCCTCAGGGTAACGAGTACAGTGGAATGCCAAGCTTTGCTTTGTAGTTATGATGTTGTTTGGTTTTGCTACTGTCCATGAGCGGTCGTATCGCTTACCATCATGCTCATCATCATGAATGGCATGCTCGTCTTGCCATTGAATAGACATTGCGGCGGTACCTACCTACCCAGGCAGCCTCTCACAGAAGAGAGAACTACCACCAGTACTTCTAAAAATAAATATTATTCTCTATGATACTTATCATTCATTCCGAACTTAGTCTATCATTACGACGAAGATACAGGATTCAAATATTTTGTGGAGTACCTAAGCACATTCGTATAGTTTTACCAAAAACGTCCGAACATTCGAGTTTCGTTTCGCATTGTGAAGTAACCCCGCTGGTTGTTGGTGAGACTGAAAAATCTTTAGTAGTTTCCGATACCCACGACACAAGACTCGATCTTAGTGTGGGGTCAGGACTATGTATGTGACTGTTGGGTGTTATTATTATTATATTATTATAATTCAATGTTTGTAATGTATTTTTATATTTTTTCACTATTCTACGCAATTTCAAAAACGTACTTTTAAGATAAGCACTTGTAAACAAGCTAGTACGAGTATTATCAGTTTCAAGTGAACATAGTGTGCGAGTGCTATCAATTAGAAAACAAACTTCCTAGGACACTAGACTGTAATATGAGGTTATTAAACCATGATTCCAGAGCCTTTTGTTTACAATAATTACATATCGGAAAGGCTTACAAGTAAATGTACACAACAAGTAAAATTAGCTGATTACATCGCATAAATTGATAAGATTTAAATTTATAAATAAACATCTTGCTACACTTAATTGCTTTTATTCATACATTTCGAATATCCATTTTTTTTTAATTCGCACCGATTTTGTTAATTGTCGATCATACATATTCTAAAAAACATGTTTATTATTTTTAGTTATTATTGTTTAATTCCTAGTTATTAATATTTTTGTGTGTGATGTACAATGAATATTAATAAATAAAATAAATTATACAAAGAAGACATTAATCCAACATGGTGTCACACATGATAAACAAATGTCAGCAATAAAATTAAAAAAAACATAAGTATTGTAAAGACCTCGTCTGAAAAGAAGTTCGAAATTCGAATATTCGAAAGTCCGACGTCAGACGTCCGAAGTAAATTATAAGTTTGACATAGTTGTAAGTGGCACTCAACCAACGTCACCGTTCTGTGACGTAACAGTTCAGTAGGCAAGTTTACATAGTGATTTATATGAATAATCATTTTTTCCTAATACAAGCTTATCACACCCATGTTTGCAACATTGTAAGCAGATACCCTAAAGCCGATAAAACACAAACATGCGAAAATCGCAATCATTATCTCCTACAAAACACTCGAAAAACTCAATATAGACGTAAATGAAGCCGAAATTATTAAGGTTAATAAATACGCTATCTACAGGAAACTACAGGCGTCGGTCGTGAGTCGTGATGTCATGAAAAACACTTGTATCGTTATCATTTGCAATTATGGTACAAAAACGTTGTAGTCACTTTGAGTGTTTAGCTATTTTCGCGAATTTACAGCTCATGCACAAATTCATTACTCGGGAAGCTAAATAGCAGAATAGATATGAGTAATTAGATAATTTAAGAGATTTATAAGAATTTCTAAGGTATGTAAAGGCCGTCAACCCGCATTAGGCCAGCGAGGGGGACTCTAGGGCCTATTAACCAACTCCAAAATCAGGAGGAGGTTCTCAATTCGTCGAAAACATTTTTTTAATCTAGCAGGTTTTTGTTACTCTTTTGTTTTTTTTTATTGCAATTAATGCCGAGATCGCTCATGGACAGTAGGAATGCTTGGCATTCCACTGCGCTCGCCATCCTTATATGTATATTAATCCAATATCACCGGTCTCATATGTGAGAGTCCATCTGGGTGGGTACCACCGCAATGTCTATTTCTCCCGCTAAACAGTAGTTTAAATGCACTGTTGTGTTTCAGGTTGAAGGACATTGCAGCCAGAGTAACAACTGGACATATTGAGACTTAACATCTTATGTCTCAGTTTGTTGTTTGGTTTTGCTACTGTTCATGAGCAGTCGAATCGCTTACCATCAGGCGAACGGTATACTCGTCTCGCCATTCCAGGCAATAAAAAAAACATATGTCCGGTCGTTACTCTAGCTACAATGTCTTTCAAACCAGAACACTACAGTGCTGTTTAGTGGGAGAAATTATATTGCGGTGGTACCTACCCAGGTGCCCTATCACGTATCATGAGACACCTACCACCAGGTACAAGTACACAGGTTTATTGTGTAGGTTTATTGGTATTATAAAGTTAAATAGCTAATGAACCGTTATCGTATAGACGATTATAAAGCTAAGATAACCTTTGGCCTGGTTCAGTTTTATACTTCGGCCTCTAATATTCCAGATTACAACTAATTTATTTGATTAATAACCTGCGTGTATACGAAATATGTTCTGGGTGATTAATTTATTTTTCGAATGCCTCCGTGCGCTATGGCACATTTGGTTAAAAACTGGCTATGAATTATGCAACGAGAAGATTCGATCCTCGTACCAAAATATGTATTCCTGTGAACAAATACCAGTGGAGTATTTGTTTCGGGTCTGCGTGTTTGTGAGACTAAAAAGTCGCTCGTAGTTTTCTGATACCCACGACACAAGACTCCATTTTAGTATGGGATCAGGACTATGTATGTGAGTGTTTGGTGCATTCATTTATTATTATTTAATTGAAATACAAAGTACACTTTAGACTGCGTCTCTTTATATTCCTTCTCTCATGTCCATCCCATGGTAGTCGGTAAGAGATTGCCATGAGCGATACGACTGTCATTTGTATTCTTATGTTAACTTTAGTTAGAGATTTATTTGATGTACAAAAAAAGGAATAAAATAAATAAAATTACCAAGATATTGTAGCCAATGTAAATCCTGGTTTCTGTAGTAAGTAGGTTGAAGGGTTAAAATAAAAGCTTGATTATCCCTATTCCTACATATTTACATACCACAACACAATGCACAAACAATAAATATTTTGGTAATTTTTTATCCTCAACTACGTCCACCACTACTTTTATTGTGCAGAATTAAATAAAATAACATGAAGTTTAATTTTAGAATAAATATTTTTCTTTTTACAGTGATTACTTACTGCCACACCCAAAGACTGTCAATAAAAAATTGGTTTTAATGCGTGTAGCTCCACAAGTAACTTAAAAAATAAATGTAACAAAAATATTGGAACAGTTTCAAAAGTCCGAAAAAAGTAAAATACCGCTACATGAACACATGACTGGTGTTAAATGTTAATTTTATTGTCAATTGATTAAAAAGGAGCGCGCCGCAACAATGCAAAACACTAGATAAGAATATAATATTTATTATTTTAGTTCGATGATTCAATAATTTTACGTTATACTTTTTTTTTATTGCTATGAATGGCAAGACGAGCATGCCGTTCGCCTGATGGTAAGCGATGCGACCGCTCATGAACAGTAGCAAAACCAAACTACACTTTGAATTACAAAGCAATAGTTGGTATTTCAATGCTTTCGCCATCCTGAGACATAAGATATTAAGTCTCAATATGACCAGTCTCCGCCCACAATGTCCTTCAATCCGAAACACAACAGTGCATTCAAACTGCTGTTTGGCGGGAGAAAAAGACATTGCGGTGGTACCCAACCACGCGGCCTCTCACATACTGGGTATATCAACACTGCTACCGAAAACGAAGCCGGGTGGTAGTTTTAGTGACTACAAACACAATGCAACTAAAAATTTCGCAATGAAACGCGACAATAAATTTTAATGATTTTTTAAATATCATCATTTTTGGGTGGTAAATCCATAGTTTTTGCTAAAATAATAATTTAAACTCTTTTATACCTTAGAGTATTTATAAATAAAAGGGTATATACTATTATTTTAGGAAAAAAAGTATTTACCACCCAAATATGACCATAGGAAAAAAAATAACAAAAAAACATTGTCGCTTTTTTGCAACATTTTCTGTTGCATTGTGTCTGAACTCGCTTAAACTACCACCTGGCTTCGTTTTCGGTAGCAGTCTTCCCTGTATAAGAGACCTACGACCAGTAAATATAGCTATGACATATTTAAATAAATATGTTTTATATTTCTCATTCCTGTTCATATTAGTTCTACCTATTCTAATAGCGTTAATACTCACGAAGTTATTTATAGTGAGTTTATGAAACACCACAAAAAATACTTTCGTGTTTTTTCACGAAATGCTTATTGTATGGATATACGCTGTATTTAGCGATGCGACAGAAAACAGTTGCCGCACTCAAATCATGAACATTGTTAGTACTGAAACAATAATAAAACAATACATGCTATCTAAAATGAATGTTTTATGGATGCAAAGATAAACACTATCAATAAATAACGAGATTTTATCTCTTTTGTGTTCTAAGCACAGAACATTCATAACAATCCAAATGATTGCTTCAATGACATTCTATAACAGAGTGAATTGTTCGCCAATTAGAGTTAGATCATTCATTGTATACTACTCACTTTACTAGTATAGACGACAGCGCTTATGGCAAGTCGTTTGGAGATATTTATATAGAGGCAATCCGGTATAGTACAGGTTCCCCAGAACAAATTTCATAATTGATTACTAACAAGTTGATTTTTCGTGAGTAGCTTCCTTTCGACTAGACGCCCAACTTTTTCCTTACAGTAACTTTGGGAAATGGTAGCTTAGTAGGGTAGCAAGGATAAAACATGTCGATTTGACGAATTTTTAAAATGTATTAGTAACCGAATTTTTCTTTGTTAATTATCGAGATAATTATCTAAATAACGTGAAAAACTATTTGTCCTACAAAATATAAGGTTTTATCACAACAGTCCCCCCTCTCCAACATGTATCATAAACAAGGTCATGGAAAATAATTACTAACCAGCTGATTTTTTTTTTATTGGTTAACTAATATTTGTATAGTTTACTACCCACAATGTCCTACAAATTGTGTGGTATGTCATCTTGGTCCTACGCTCAAAAGTTGTCAATACCGCAAGACTTTTTTTTTTATTAGTAACTGTAGGACAATTATATCACGTGATAGGTTAATATATTTTTCATCCAAATAAAACAATGTCCTACAAAAATAAAGGTATGTTATATTAGTCCTACAAAATTTGTAATTTTTGAGTATACAAAATAAAATGAAATATTCATTTATACTTACACTAGTACTCGTACACAACGACTTCGCTTATAATGACTAATCGGTTTTAAAGACGATAATGTTTACTCAAGTTAGGTTTCATAGTATGGTACTGAGAAAATATCACCGTTTAGTGCGACCCCGGTTTAAGCGACCAACTGCTTATAGCGACCAATAATTACGTCTAGTTAAAACCACAGAATACTAACAGAAGTCAACCTTGTGTATGTACTTCACTTTTGTTGCCATACTACGCTCGGCGTTCGCGCAAAAGTTGAAACTCGCTCTCGCAGTGGTCTCGACTGGTTTGGAATATCATGTCGGTGAACGCTGTCTATGTGGGCGTTGATTAAGCGCGCTTTGTATGAAGCTTGACTTCTGTTAGTTTAGTATTCTGTGGTTAAAACGACGCGCAATGTTTTGTTTGCACAACCTATGCACCAATACCTCGGTGCCCCAAAGTTACCCCGCCCCGCGCGCTTCACCTCTCCTTATTAGTGCGTGAATCCATGCTTAGTGTTTGTCACTTAAGACAAGTTCTAAAAGGTCGACAAAATAGTTATTTCTGTAAAATACCTATTTCCAGCTCCGGTGCGAAACGCATCTAAATATATACCGGGTATATCAAGGATGCTACTGAATACGAAGCCGGATGGTAGTTTAAGTGACTACAAAAACAATGTAACTGTGTGTTGGCCGTCTGTATTTTTAGTCGTCTGTGGTCCACAGTAAACCATGCTGTGCGGATGCGTTTGTGAGCAAGGAAAGCAGTGTGCCTTAGCTACAATAGCAAAATATACAAAATATTTTTTTTAATTTCATGAATTTCAACTTTATAACTGGAGGACTGGAATAACGTACCACGCAATTTGTAGGACAGTGTGGGTGGTAAACTATGCAAATGTTAGCTAAACAATAAAAAAAAAATCAGCTGGTTAGTAATTATTTTTCATGACCTGATTTATCATACATGTTGGAGAGGGGGGACTGTTGTGATAAAACCTTATATTTTGTAGGACAAATATTTTTTTACGTTAATTAGATTATTACCTCGATAATTAACAAAAAAATAATCGGTTAGTAATAATTTTTTTTAATTCGTCAAGTCAACATATTTCATCCCTATTATCTTAGTTAGAAACCACAATCGAGAATTTTCGTATAAGAATTACTTGGGCGTCTCGTTGAGATGAAGCTATTCTCGAAAATTCAGCTTGATAGTAATTATTTTTACATTATGTGTTAGTACTACATCTTTTGAGCGTAGGACCAAGATGACATACCACACAATTTGTAGGACATTGTGGGTAGTAAACTATACAAATATTAGTTAACCAATAAAAAAAAAATCAGCTGGTTAGTAATTATTTTCCATGACCTTGTTTATGATACATGTTGGAGAGGGGGGACTGTTGTGATAAAACCTTATATTTTGTAGGACAAATAGTTTTTCACGTTATTTAGATAATTATCTCGATAATTAACAAAAAAAAATTCGGTTACTAATAAATTTTAAAAATTCGTCAAATCGACATGTTTTATCCTTGCTACCCTACTAAGCTACCATTTCCCAAAGTTACTGTAAGGAAAAAGTTGGGCGTCTAGTCGAAAGGAAGCTACTCACGAAAAATCAACTTGTTAGTAATCAATTATGAAATTTGTTCTGGGGAACCTGTACTAGTAAATGGATGATCTTTATGAAAACCGCAGTACTTATTCTTCTACCTGGCTTTATCCCGGTTGGTGCTAGGGTTCGACTTCCGGCTGAAACTCCTCCATATCGCCCGATCTTTGGTATCCTCAATAGTAAGGCTGTTGATCCTAATATCTTTAACAACATCTAACCAGCGTTTCTTTGGTCTACCCATCGCTCGAGGTGGTAAATCAGTCATATCTTAGCTTATACGTAAATGAGTTAAGGCCCAGTGCTCAGCGAAAAGTGATGACATTATGTTGTCAGGACAATATACTATAACAATGGACAGCCGAGAGTCTTAAAACCGACTAAAATTGGGCGTTATTGCAAATTATCTAAATCCGGCATCTGAAACCCGCCGAGATAACTTTACAGAGAACACACATATAAACAATTTGCTAAAATGATTCAACCTTTGCAAGTTCAATACTTAATAATTTGTGGTATTTACAATTTAGGACACTTGAATACGTATGTCACACCTCTTTCCTCACTAATAGGTAAGTATTCTAAGTGCTAACCTGTGATTCGTAAGTCATTGTGCTATTTAGCCAGGGAAGTCCCTACACCAAGTGCCTAACGATATAGTCACCGTTTTGCTTATGTATGTTCTAAAATTTGAAATGTACAGCCTGTAGCCTATTGTTAAATATCAACCCTTGAAGATTGTCTGAAACAGGGGCTTTAAAGTTAAGATAACATTTGTTGTCCTAATTTAGAAATACAATATTTTTTTAACAGTTTTGAACATCAGTTACCTTCTAAAGCGGTAAAAATGTGTAATGGTTGAACATTGTGCATAATTTGGTTGCCCATTAACTTCTAACTACATATTTATGAACAATCATAACCATAAATTAACTTCCATAAAATATTTATAACAATGCCCCCACAGGTTCTGCTGCAAGGAAATGGGTAATAAGTACATAATAATCTTGACCGCCCATTAAAATAAGTTGTTAAATCGCCCATTTCCTATAATCACCTCATTTTGTTTGCAGAGGCGCAACCCACTCAAACCTGGTGATATGCGACGAGAACGGAGTCGTGGTGGGCAAGGCGACAGGTCCAGGAACAAATCATTGGACCCTGGGAATAGATGAATGTGCAGAGAGAATCCTTGCCATGGTACGGGATGCGAAAGAAGACGCTGGATTGCCTGTTGAACAACCTCTGGATTCTTTGGTAAGTTGGGAACTTTGGCTGCTATTCTGAAATGTTGCATGTATATATTACCGTTCCGATATCGAGAAATATACGTGATTATTTTCATTTTCATATGATGTGACTCACTCTGTCACATCAAGTTAAGTTTTCAACAAAATTAAAACTCCAGTAAAACTGCTTTTCAAATTCTAAACAATCTCTTATCAATTATCTTTTGAAAAAGTTCAAGTTTCGATTTCACCTTTCTCGATCGAAAATTTTCTTTCTTCGTTCATTGTTTTATGTGTTTGCATGTTGTAAAGTGCATGCATTTCCCACGCCGTATTTACTATTTCCTATTCTTGATTACAGAAATCTGTAGACCCAATTTACTTTAATTTATTTGCATTACCCACTTCCATCCTGATGACGTGAACATTATAATTTACGGATTTCTTCATTTGATTAGTGAAAAGTACTTCAAACAAGGCCTGAGGGAGTGGTCCAGTATATAATTAATCAAATTAATTAATGCATTTATAGCGAATGAACGCAAGTTGTTTACTTCTTTAGGAGATTGCTTTGTTAACCAGTTGACGTCTTTGCATAGTTAGCACACCTTGTTACTGTTTAATATGCATGCTACATTTTGTACCGCAGACAATTAAAGTACTTATTGGTTGGTGAATTGTAAGGCAGCTCCAAAATTTGCCACATGTTACTGATCCAACCAGTAAGATACAAGTTTTGCAAGAAACAAATAAAGACACTTAATATTGCTGCTCGTTTAAACCTTTAATATAGGTTTGAAGACCGTAATTAATTTAAACAAGAAAAATGTAAAAAGTATAAATAGATAGATTGAAATAATCAGCGTTTTAATGTCTACCATAACACCAATTTAATACGTCAATATATAAAACGCGCGAAATGATTCGATATAAAATGATTTGTCTCATTCGACCGCTGTATTAACAATGATATAAGCAATTCAGCCAATACACCACAATTGAAACCCATTTTAGTTGAATTGGTGTTCTGAGTGTAGATTGTTTTTGTATTACATCACGCATTTGATCTTTCTAACGCTCGGTGTTATGTAAATGTCTAATCAGCATCTTGTCCCCGGTATCATCATTACTAATAATTATAAGTATATTTATTCAATTGATATCCTAATCAGAAACCTTTGCGCTCTAGATTGAAAACATTGAATCGACAGAACTGTGACAGACTAGTTCTAATATCAGTACCAACAAAGCATAGCTCATATCCCTTTATTGATTTCCACTCAGCTTGAAACTAAGTTCCATAGCAGACTAAACCAATACATCTTTCCATGCAGAATCTTTAGCCACTAAATATATTTTGTTTTATTACCAAAAAACATTAATTCATGCGGAACCGGTATCGAAATAATGGTAATATTTATATTTTCGTAATAACATATCAATAAGTTATAAGTTTTTTCGTTCCTTTTTGTTGATTTATTGTTGTTTGTTCCCCAGGGTCTCACGCTGTCAGGTTGTGAGCAAGAGAGCAGTAATGCTGAATTGGCTGCGTGCGTCAGAGAAAAGGACCCGACTTGTGCTCGTGCAATATACGTGGCTTCTGACACAGCAGGCTCCTTGTTCACGGGAGCTCCTGACGGCGGAATGGTGCTTATTGCTGGTAAGGTATTTACTGTAGTAGAAGTCTAGAAAAAGGAACATTGTAACCAAGTTCTTACATTTGAGAATGTCAAACTTCAAACGAACGAGATTGAGTAGAATTTAGAAGAGCTAATTGTGGCCTCAATTGGTAGGAAAGGTACGAATAGGAAGTGTTAAATACGAATGCCGGACTGATGCAAATTCAAATTAATATATGTGAATCACATTACAAAATCAAAAAAATTAAATAATTATTCAGGCAGAAATGTTAAATAGCTGTACTTCACGGTTCCTTCTACATATATCATAGATTGGAGCATAAATTACATAGTGTGAATCTAAAATAATCTTAATTAAAATTAAGTAATAAAATTAAATTACGCATAGACTTCTAATTACGTATTCCTAAATAAGTGTAGTAAAACAAATTGGTTTTCATAATAAAATTAGCTCTCGGACAAGGAAGCGAAAAGAACCTTGACACTAATATTTGAAATAACTGTCCAGTTCACTATAGCATGTCGAATAGTAACAACTACATTGAAATAAATTTAACGGAAGAGATTGTACTGTTTTCTGTAGGTGTGTCAGACAGGAATGTCGATTTACTTGTTATTTTTACAATTCTCAATGCGCTCAACTTGGTATTTAAAGCTAAAGACGATTTCTGAGGTGCTATTAAATGAAATGCGTAAAAATCCTCATTGTAGTTAAACGTGGATAAATCAAAGCAAGACATCACTTCCTAAGAGCCCTCATTAAAGTAAGAAGTCTTTCCTACAGGAATTTTAGGCCTTCTAAATCATCGAAATAGTTACTAACGATACATCGACCCATAGATCTAGTCTTTTCAATTATTTTTTTTATATGACAGTCATCAACTAACACATTACGACTCCTAAAAAAGCAATTATTTTCGGATCCTCAAATATTTTATGTTGCTTAGGCGTCCTGAAAGCCATCTCTCGTATCTTTGATGCCTACAAAACAATGCAGGTGTCTTAACGTTGAGTCAACAGTATGCATGTGACTTTTAGGTGAATTTTATTAATTCTGATCACGGTTTGCAGTCGATGTCACGGTCCGTTACTAGTGATTCCCCAAGAATTGTGCCATCTTGCGAAATGGGGACAAGTACCCTCAATCTCGTCCAGAGATAACCTTTCATCTTTGACGCTTTGCATTGCTGCCGATGTGTTTTGATTCATATTATCATTGAGAACTTCTGGTCGGTATTGGGGTCAGGGATTAGTTTACGAGAACGTGAAATTCATAGGAAAAAAGAGAAAGTAGTTAAGTGAAAGAGTTTTGTTTGGAGGCAAGTCGCTTTTAGGAACTGTTTATGCGATATATGGCAAAATTATTGCTTTTAATTGCATTTTCTTGGTAGAGTGGTTGGTCTGTTCGGTGTTGTCTTATTCTGAGATCATTTTATAAATTGGGGGGACTTGACAGCTATAATAGCGTTAGGGCAAATCCAAAAATTATTGCTTTTAATAATCCATCTTCTTGGTAGAGTGGTTGATCTGGCCGGTGTTATGTAATTCTGAGACCTCATCTTATTTGGAGAAGATTTTGACAGCTCTCATAGCGTAAGGGCAAACCCGCTCCCAAGCTAAAGACCTGAGAGTTGTCTAACGTACAATAACTGCGCAAGTTTTTACCGTGAGGTTGTGCATATTTATGGCATATTTCTATTAAACGTATTTGTACAATTATGCTTCGCCTACAATCGCTCACTGCTGATCATGAGTTTCATTTATACTTAATAAAAAATTTGGTTGAGCTCAGGGGCCTTACCACCATCTTTTACAAAACCATCATATCGCAGGAACGTTTTATTTCAAGCTTAAAGTAATATTACTCAAATTCGTACCATGACGTTATAAAACAATATTACTATACTCCTGCATAGTGCTGGAAAAGAATGAATGGTTGTCTATTCCCTGATTTAAGATCGCTTACTTTTTTATTTACGTTCCAAGACACGCATATACCATTAAATATTGAAGCTAAAATAAATTAATTTAATTTTAGTTTTATAAGTGGATAATGAAGCAAAAAATGTATTGTATATTTATAAATAAAAATATTTATCCCTTTGTCTTGCTGAGCAAAAGATTTGTTTTATTTAGGAATGTGTGCAATGGGAACGGAACGGTTTCACGAATGTCATTAAGTTTACGAATTCGTTCGCGGGACGCGGTCGGTGTTTAAACAATTTATGAAGTGGAAGTGGTACTATACAAACTTTTTAATTCGTTTTATGCAGTGTTAAAAGCGTCGATATCATGTCTAGCAACGAGTAAGTATTATAGTGGTTTAGAGAGTAAAACAGTGAAAGAAATAATGCATTGCGATACTATGATCGCATGTTTAATGATAATGGCTATTACAATTTTGATTTTATTATCATATTAAGTTAAAAAAATAAGTAGAGCCGACATGTGTTATACTACACAATATTATTCGTACACTACAATATTAAATTTGTAAAACAAAGAAATTACTCGTTACTAAAAGTTTGAAGCTGGAATTTCAAGTGGTTTTTTTTTTTTATGTTTCAAGTGGTTTAAACTTTTTGCAGCGTCAGAGTTCGGAGAGTTTCGGGGCGACAGCTCGATTTAATGTGGGAATATTTAAATTCCCATAGAGATATCGCTATGGCGTATAATCGATCCCTGCAGGCAAAGGAATATTCTAAACAAAAGTGGGCCGAGCTTGCAGGGATCTTAAACTCTCAGGGTGAAGGCACACACAAAGATTGGAAAGGATGGTCTAAAGTAATTACTTATATTAATTGATCCTATTATGAGTAGTAGCTATTATGAACTGCATGTACTTGTGCAGTTGTACTATACTTAGTATCTGGTCTAGAATAAAATGTTATGTAACTATTATGTATAATGGTTTCATAATAATATCAACGGTAATTGTGTATGCTAAACTACACCTATTGATTTTCCAGTACTGGGTGGATTATAAGGCTAAGTTAAAAAAAAGAGTGGCAGCTATACGTACATCCCAATCAAGAACTGGGGGAGGACCATGTGCAGAGCCGCCCTTGACAAATAATGAAAAAATTTTTTTGCAATTACTTGGGAACAACTATGCTCAAAGGTTACCTGGTGTGCAAGTGGAACCATTCATAGCAGTAAGTATAGACAACATAATGTATTGAGATTTTAGACAGATAAAGTTTCTAGATTTTACTTGATTTGCTAGTCTAGATTAACTACATTTTAGGCAGATGATAAAAAATGGATTTTGTTTATTAATAGAATGCAGAAAATGCTGATGTTGGAGTATCCCCATCAATACTTCAAATATTGCCTGAACCTCAGGGTACCCCATCCCTAGAGGAGCCATATGGGGTAGCACTTGCGGTTTCTCCAACCCGAACAGTGACACCACCTGCAGTACCAACATCAGCACAAATAACGCCACGGCGGTCGCCGCGCCGCCGAATTCTGCATATTACTCCTCCTGCAACATCCCAGCCAATAGTGGCGGCTACAACCGTCAATCGACGACGCCGCCAGAGAGAACGGCCCATGTCTCAGGAGGCTGCAAGACGTGCCCTCGTACAATCATCTCAAGAAAAAACTGCTGCTGCAGTTAGAAGTTCCCGAGCTTTGGAGGTGATTGGAGAGGGCATAGTGGGCATAGAAAATAAACTGGGTAACATTGAAAGGTATATATTATATTGTCTTACACAATCATATTTAATTAAAAGAAAACAAATGGGTGTGCTCTTATGATATTTATAAAAATGATAATATTTTTTATTTGGTTTAATTACATGAAATAAATAATGAACAATTTTAATTTTTCATACAACATTACATACTAACTGTATTATCTGTGTTATAATTAAAAGCACCCACATCTTAAGCTTCAAATATCAAAAATAAATAAACAAAAAAAACTTAGAAATCAAAATAATTAAAATATAATAAATAAATAATCTCTAATAAATTCTCTTCCAGAATTCTATCTATAAATGCCGCCTTGTCCAGAGCTCCTGAGTGAGAGCCCTCCGTGCAGCCCAACCCTGCTGCAAAGCAACATTGCTACTGTTGGTGTGCTGTAATGATGCTTCGCCTACAATATAATTGAGCTGCAATTGGTTCTCTTGACTTTGTTCTTCGTTACTTAGTTGCTGCACAGAAATATTGGCTGTGTTACATATGTTGTGTAATATAACACAAACATTAACTATAGATCCTGCAATCTGAGGTGAGTAATGCAACACTCTGTGAGCAAGTAAACAACGAAAACGTGCCTTGAGAAGTCCAATTGTTCGTTCAACTATGTTTCTGGTGCGAACATGCAAATTATTGTAGTGTGCTTCAGGTGTCTGTGGTGCTGCATTGAGTATGGGAGTCATCATGGTTGTCCTTAGTGGATACCCAGAATCACCTGTAAATATTTAACTATAATTAATTTAATAAATTAAGACAATGGAAAAATATAAGTAGTTTGAATAATTGAAGTATCTGATATTCTAATAACTTTTCTGATATAACATTAATATCTGAGTCTTACCTAGAAACCAGATATTTTCATTGCTGCTCAGTTCTTCCAAGTGACTCCTGAGTGGATGATTTGACCATATAAAGGAGTCATGAGTAGCACCACCATGGCTTGCATCTACATTCATAATTTGCATATTTGCATCACAAATCTGAAAATTTATGAGACTGAATAGAGTATTGTTACTATATTTTTTTGTTACTAAAATATTATGTTAATTATTTTATATTTTTTATGTTTATTTTTTCTCTGTCTCACCTAGGGATGGAAAATGTATTCTGTTTATGAAAATATATGATTTATTCATATCATTTGCTATGTGTGCATTATTATGTTGAACTAAAATAATAACTTACCATTTATAGGTATTATAATAACTTCAAATAGCTTTATATTTTTAATATTCATCTACAATAGTTTGGCATTTGCAAGGCAGTAAAACAACAATTACAAATAGAGTTATATGTACCAATGTACCTGCATAATAATTTAAATAATATAACTTACCACTTGAACATTCAATGAATGGTAATGCTTGCGACTGTAATAACGCTCTTCATGATCTACAGGTCTTACTATGGCCACATGGGTACAGTCTATGCAACCTAAGACACCAGGCATTTGAAATTTATTATAGAATCTGAAATAGCAAATACATTATTGAGTGTAATGTAATACAATTTAAATAATTGTATTTTTTTTTGTTATACTATGTTGATGTAGGAATTTTGGTGATAATTTATTATTAACAATATCAACATTTCTAACAAGAGACTATGAAATCAATAACTTGTATAAACTTACTCTGCTTTTATTTTGTTGCGTTCTTGTTCATTGACCGGGAAGTGTATATACTTCTGTCTAAACTGGATGGAGTTGAGGCAAGCAGTAACTTGGGCAATTACAGAAGACACAGTTTGTTGTGCCATGGAGTGACCTTCTTGGTTGCCTATAAGACGTTGGTAGGAGCCCGTCGCGTAAAACGACAGGGCAGTGAGTACCTAAAATATCCATACTTTTAGTAAGCTTTTCTATGAACAATACGTAAAGGTAGCCTATACCTTGGTAGATTTTATAACCTACGAAGATGATGTTTTCTAAGTAAATATAAGAGCCGTAATTTTTAAAGCATAAGTGTAAAATAACATACCTTTGTTTCTACAGACAAATCTGTTGATCTTTTATTTATTTTAAACAAGGGCCTCAACTCTTCACAAAGATTTTCCACGAGCGCCTTTGTGAGCCTGTATCTACTAAATAAATAAATAAATATTAAATAAATAAACTCGGAGTCGTCTAAATTGAATGGATCACATTCCTCACGTAATCGCCTTTTTCGTAGCTTACTCAAAGAGTTATTAGCAGAGTTATCATCCTCCAGAAATTCGAAGATTTCGTAATCATTAGCCATCTAAAACCATATCACATTTATAGTAATTAAGGGCACTTTTTGACCGAGAAACGGATATATCACACACTATTAGTATTTATAATTATTACCCTACTTTATTTTTACTTACTTTATTAGGATTTATTAGAGAAAATTGAAAAGTAATGATAAAAAAGTTGCTTTTTCACAACTGTTTTAAGACTGCTAAGTTTGACATAAAAGTAATATTACTTACTGTCAAAAGACGCGTCATGGTACGGTTTAGAGTGAATGATTAGCGATTGGGGCACAAAACTGCTAAGTAAAACATGATGGTTTTAAGCTTGTTTTAAGGGCGTCATGGTACGAAATTTCAAAGTAAGATTAAAACATTACTGCTATAAGAGATGGTAGTAAGGCCCCAGGTCATCATATACAGTTACACGGAGAGTTAGTGAACTATTTATCCATCTAAAACCATGTACAATATATTTCATACCAATTAACAGATCAATTTGTATTCTAACAGTACAGTGAATTTGTCCCGAATACAAATACATCGGTGTGGCAATTATGCTTGTCTAGGGTTCATTGCTCTGCCTTTCACTGTATGCCGCATGAGGCCCGATCACATCCGTGGGTGATAGCTCGCAATTTCCTGATATTTGCGCTCGAGGTCAAGGGCCGTAGTCATTGAAGGAGATTAAGGTCACATGACCTTATGTTAAATCACTCAAGGTCACCCTATAGTACAAATAGTAGCTTGTCCCTTCGAAGGATTATTTTCCGTGACATTGGACCGTGTTGTGCAAAAATATTGCTATTTAATCATCATAATTATGTAATTCTATTAAGTCTAATTTTAAAGAATCATTTAAAGCAATCAATCAAATATTGAAGCTCGGCCAGTCTCTGGGAGGAATGTATAACTAATTGTCCTTAACCCGTAACGAATTAATCATGAAGTAAACAATCGATCATTAATAAATGTAGTATGTATGTATGTGTAGATATAATTAACTTTCTATACTTCACAGGTACTGGATCTAACGCGTTGCTGCGGACACCGGATGGTGAACAACATGGCTGTGGAGGTTGGGGCTATCTACTTGGAGACGAAGGTGGTGGTAAGTAGTTTTACCTATTTTTTTTATTGCAAATAATGGCGAGACTAGCATGCCGTTCGCCTGGTGGTAAGCGATACGACCGCTTATGAACAGTAGCAAAACCAAACAACACCTTGAATTACATCCTGAGACACAAGATGTTAAGTCTCAATATGTCCACTAGTTATTCTGGCTACAATGTCCTTCAATCCGAAACACTACAGTGCATTTACACTGCTGTTTGGAGGGAGAAATAGACATTGCGGTGGAACCCACCCAGGCGGCCTCTCATATATAAGAGACATACCACCAGTAAAAATGTTATGTCGTGGATATCAGACACTACGAGAGAATACGGTCTTACAAACACCCAGACCCGAAACACGCAAATATTTATTTCCGTCTAACCAACTGCGCCACGAAGGCTGTCAAATATTTGTCAGAGTAAATTAGAGGTAACCGGTTTGCATATTGCCCGATTCCCGATAGTGTGCTACAAATAAATTTTAATGTAGACGAAATTTATCAATTGAAAATTCTTTTGTTACACTATTAAAATCCTGGATCTAGAAATCTGCGACCCGTAAGCTACACTCTTTAGTTGGTTAATTGTTTTGGTCACGGAATATTGAGCGATAACGTTCTTATTAAAGGTAATCTGAAGTCTAGATTTTCATACTTTATGGTGTTGTTAACTTTCGACGAATTCTAGGTCAGTTTATAAAAATATTAATAATGAGTTAAAAAATGGACTTACTTACTTTACCCCGAGTTGTAATAATGAATATCAGACGAGGAACTAATAAAATTAAAACTAAAACCCCGTATAACATTGATAAATAATAGATTTGTATTTTATACGGGATTTATGAAATTAGCATTGTTAAAAAATCTTGATGCATCTATTACAACAATATTTTTTATTCACTGTCCATTCCTGGCCGGAAACTTTAACATTTACAACTCAATCATTGTTACAGCGTATTGGATTGCCCACAAAGCTGTCAAAATGGTTATCGACGACATGGACGGCTTCAGGCCCTCGCCCCACCCCACGCACAGGGTATGGGAGGTCATCAAGGAGCACTTCAATGCAGAAACCAGAGCTGACCTCTTACCCCATGCCTATAAGGACTTTAATAAGTCGCAGTTCGCTGGTAAGATACGACCTTTTGAAACTACGGCTTTTATACATTTCTAGGTCAAGCTAAGATTGTAATAGGAGATAAAATCAAAAAGTACCTTTTGCGAATCTGTTTGGTTTAATTGTAAAATGGCAGTTATTTTTTAAGAACTATCTGATCAAGGTCGGCTACAAGTAGGTACTTCTTGATTTTATTATATTATCTTGTTCTGGTAAAGTAATAAGTATTAATTACACTAAGTAATATTAAACCTGAAAAGAACATGAAGAAACTCGAGAGTCGAGACTTTTTTTTTATTGCAATGAATCACGAGACGAGCAAGCCTTTCGCCTGATGGTAAGCGATACGACCGCTCATAAACAGTAGCAACATTTTACTGCGCTCGCCATCCTGAGACATAAGATGTTAAGTCTCAATATATCCAGTAGTTACTCTGGCTACAATGTCCTTCAATCCGAAACACAACAGTGCATTTACGCAGTGTTGTTTCACGAGAGAAATAGACATTGCGGTGGTACCTACCCAGATGGCCTCTGACATATGAGAGACATACCACCAGTGCACTCCATATACAATTCCCGTACTGAGACAAAAATAAAGTTTTAAGGACATCGCTGTATGCATACTATACTGCATTAGTACAGAGCGTACAGATTACGTGCGCGGTGTCCACTCTATATCTCTAGTCTAACTATCCCATTACTTTGAGGAGTGACGTCAAAAAAAATCTCAATAAATACATACATACACACACGTCTTTTTCCCACAAGAAATAGGCAGAGGTGCAACCAAGACACCTACGTTCCGCCTTATACTTTCCGTCCCACTATGATAGGGGGCGAGCTTTCACTAATCGGGCACAAATTCCTGATTCCAGGCCCATATATGGAAATTCACTTTACCCGACCCGGGATTGCCGCGAACCCAACACCACATGCAATCATACCCTTCAACTCTACCACGGAGGCACCAAGGAGGCTGTCAAAACAAATGCCTAACAAAAACTCCTTTTCCTTCCAGGAGTAACTTCAAAACTATCAGCATTGGCTTACCAAGGAGATGAATTGTCCCGCCATATATTTGCGACAGCTGGTGGCGCACTAGCAGCTCACACGGCGGCACTCGCGCGTCGCTGTACTGCAACACGATTGAGAGTTGTGTGTGTAGGCTCTGTATGGCGCAGTTGGGATGTGCTCAAGCCTGGAATGCTTAGCGAACTTGTTAAGACCAAGGTTACAAAAATATATTAATTATAGCTAAAGGTAAAAAAGACAAGAGAAAAATGAACATAGCTATCAATAAGCTATCAAATTGTCTCATTGTCTTGTAAATTTATTCGGAACAAAAAGATCAATGAATAGACTATTAAACCACCGGACTGCTCTATTATCAGTGTTTGATGGCATACCATGGCCATACCATGGCATGTTATTATGTAGTAAGCAGTGGCCTTTAGCGTCTGAGTAGTTCAGCGTGGGAGAATAAACTAACCAGTTGTTTAGATATTTTTAAAATTCAATGTTAACAATAATACATACATTCCCACTTTATTTTTGTATTGCATGTATTAGCATGCCATATGCCTGATATAAGTGTATAACTTAATGTTAAGTATATGATAAATGGCAAAAAAAAATATAAATAAAAATATTAATTTCCAGGTAAAGACAGAACTTGAGCTGGTCCGTCTAAGAGTATCCAGTGCTATGGGTGCTGCCTGGCTAGCAGCAAGGCATATAGGCTACGAACTACCACGAGACGACTCAGCCTTCTGCCAAGTCTTCTACACATACCATCCTGAAGAGACGGTCAACGGTAAGATGGTGAACGGTAAGATAAACGGTACCATTCAAAATGGAGTGGAGAGCTGCGGATGTGGAGATTGGACTGATTGGAGCTAGTTTAAGTAATCATTGAATATAGGTTCTGTATGTTGATAGGCATAAGGTATCCTTGTAAAGAATTTGTATGAATATTTTATTTTTAAATGGATCCTGTAATGGTTTTAAGTTACAGGAATGTAATGACATATCCGTATTTTTATGTAATTTAATTAATTATGTTATAAAATTAGCCAATGAAGTTTTTTGTCCCAATGTATTGGATGCCCCAGAAAATATTACAAACATTTTGGTTTATGGTTGATGCATGACGTCATAAATCAGGAATTAAATTATGATTAAAAAAATAGACAAAGGCATCAGTTTTATTAATATAACACACATTATTCCCTATTTTTAATAGTATAATAATGAATTTGATCGAATTCTGTTCAATACACAAGAAAATAATTTTTAATTATACGTATTATAATGTCCTATCATATCATTGGTCTATAGTCAAGACCCTATTCTATAATAAATGTAATGGATGGTTGGAGTAAGAAAGATTTCTCTACCTATAATTTGTTTATAATACATTTTTGATAACATTTTTATTAAGTAATATACAACTGACCATGGAATTGTGCATGTTTAACTTGACTGTTTAAGTTGAGACATATTGAATAGAGGAAGAAACAAAACAAAATAATATATATTATAATCAATAATTGTACATAATACATAAAGTATGCCTTCTTAATTATAATCAATATTTTGAAAAATATCAATTTGATATAATGTATAGAAATTTGCTTTTATAAATATATTTGACACAAATAATCACTGTGATATCACAATACAAGTACTTCTGTTTTATTAATCTTTTTTTTTTAATAAACAATTGTAAATTATTTTCTTATTAAAATACATGACACTCTGCTAACACAAATTATATATTAATCATATGTTTTATATTCAATGTTTTTTGTTGTTACTTCTTACTAACTACTTACCTAATTATAATAAATATATGAACTTTAAGAAACAAAAATATTGTTGAACAAAAATGATTTTCATATCACAACCGAAAGAAGAAATAGCTGTTCAAATTGTGTTAATATTATTATTTAAACTCTGCTCTTGCATAGTAATTGTAACTTTTTATGACCTGACTTTTGTGACCGTGTATAATGTTATTAGTGCTGCATACATACAATTAAAATATTTTATAAGTCTTTCAGTGTAGAGGCTTGATAATGAAATTCCAGGAAAATAGAAAAGAATTGATTGTCATCACTATGATGGGTAAAAAACCTTTTGTCACATGTATGATCTGAAATGAAAAGTTTAAGTGAAATGATCTGGTCTGACCTATTTTATAATATTAGAAAATACCTAGTTCTATTTTTAACGTTTTGTAAATATACAATTAGAAGTAGTATAGTTCCTAATTCTTATAAATATTGTTGTATCCTAAATTATATAAGCATTACATATCACAAAACAGAGTTTTATTCAATACAAATAAATACCTTTATTTCCTTACTACTACTTTCGGTCATTTAAACTAGGGAGATATTAATGTCTAGCATCTCAGTATAAGTAAGACTGAATTGTTGATTTAAAAACATCGATGAATAAATTATTCCTGTGTAAATAAGACTCCGGAAGAATATTGGATTTCATAATAAATTTATGTCTCAGTGCGTCAATCGAACCCACTGCATTTTATTTTGCAACTCCCTTGAAATCCACTGTACTCTCACAACCTAAGTATACATCGAAGGCTAAAATGTCAATGACCGTAAACATTGGTCAGCTGCTTATGGTTAAGTACATACATGGGTACATATCTGCGGTGACATGTAGGTATAGCTATTATTTAGATACTCTAAACTATTAATATTAAACCCATTTTCATCAGATTGATGATTAATTCTGGGAACAAATAAATATAATATCACCGGTCACGCGTATCTAAAAAGTGGAGCGTGACGAAAATAGCACGCATGTAACTGAATTATATAAGTTATAGTGAGTATGACTTGCGTAAAGAAACAAACAGGTGATTATGTTACCGATTGGACCTAGTATTATCGTTCAATAGCGTATACAGTTTCAAATTTTTGGAAAACTAAAATAGCCGCCTTAATTTCTCGACAGAATAATATTTAAAAATTGAGCTCTAGCCGTGACCGATTGTCTGGTAAGAACGAATGAATAATTGTAATCTATGCTAAATATCATATAATAATTGCTAAATAGCGTAATTATAACACGATAAGCAAATTACAACCACGATTACAACACTAACCTCACAACATTGGCACGTCATATTGACATCTGTCGTATACACCACTTCTATGACCTGACAATAGGAATTTAAAGCAATGTTTGTCGCAAGAATTTCTCGTTTTTTTAAACTAAAACCAATAACAAACACTAACTGCAGATGTGTATACCGTGCTGTGCATTCATTTAATAGCCACAACAATAATAGGGAAAGTGCGAACAGTTATTATTTCAGTGGAATTTTGGCAGCAGCTTCTGGCATAGTAGGTTATTATAGTTTACGTGAAAAATTGTATGCTGCCACTGTGTTTAACGATTTAAAGGGGAGAAGGGAGAAATACAACTTTATTGCGGACGTTGTAGCGGTGTCAGCACCGTCTGTGGTGTATATAGAGATAAAAGATGGAAGAAGATTGGACCTTTTCTCTGGACAGCCTATAACACTTTCCAACGGTTCTGGATTCATTGTAAAGGAAGATGGGTTGATCTTGACGAACGCTCACGTTGTAGTGAACAAGCCTAATGCTATTGTAAATGTGAGATTGATGGTAAGTATACTAATTTTTTGCTTTTTAGTCAATATCACTTTTGTGTACCATATGTCTTAATTTTACTCATTAAAAAAAATGTTTTATATAAATACTCTTCATATACATTGAATAAAGGAAGAAAGATTGTAAATAGAGATATTACATATCAATGTTTAGAAATTGCATCATATAAAAATACCATCACAAACTGATGAAATGGTATTAATGCGTTCATTAAGAATTATGTAAGATGTTATCTATTACGATGCAATACATAATTTTGATAGTGAAATGATATGACTGAAATATATAAAAAAATAGCTCTTATAATTAATCATTCTGCCTAGTTTTATCTGTTTTGTTGAATTTAATAAATGGTTAATCTGCATGATAGCTAGAAAGGTCAATTGGCACTGCTATTGGTAATTTTAGTGGCAAACAATTTTTATCACCTGTCCCTTTTTGTCATTCTTTAAAGATGTTCTGCTATACAATAGAATTAATTTAATTGTTTATTTATCTGTATCCCTCTGCTTTTTATCCCTTCCGTGCTGTCTTCTTACTAAATCTACTACATTTTACCAATTATGACGTCTTCAATTATTTTTGTCAGTACTTACCATTGACTAAGATGAAATATGCATTTTTCTTTCTAGGATGGTTCAACCCACACCGGTTTTGTAGAAGATGTAGATCTGAAATCGGACTTGGCTACCCTCAGGATACCAGTGACGGGTCTTCCAACGATGAAGCTTGGAACCTCATCAGACATCAAGCCTGGCGAGTGGGTTTGTATTATGTTCTAAGCAAACTAAAAAGTATTATGCGTACCTTATAAACATACTTTGTATATTATCTATTATAAAGGATTCATTAAACACTTTAATTTACCTTTTGGGATGCTATTGACACTAAATTACAAAATATTACCACAGAAAAATATTTGAACTTATGTATCTTTTGATTCCTCAATTTTTAATAATCTTTTTAAATACTATCTTTTGTTGTAAATCCTGCTTATCTGCCAGGGCTTAATATACATTGATAAATAAGAATTAATGTAATACATCATAATAGTTTTAACAAATAAACATTAGAATAATGTTTACACACTTTTTCATGATATACAGTCCCTGCATCATATCATGACACTGATGTGTTGTGGGTATAAGGAACATGTTGACCCTCACCTAGATTTGAAACAAATATCAAGTCATTTTTTATCAGCCACAATCACACCATTATTTAAGGAGGTTGTAAGCATTTATATCTATTTTATGTATTTATGTTTACAGGTTGTTGCCATGGGCAGTCCATTGGCACTGAGTAATACAGTCACAGCAGGTGTAGTCAGTTCAACACAAAGAGCCAGTGAAGAGTTGGGATTACGAGGTTAGCTTGATTAGGTTAGGTAGATTAGAAGTAGTCAAGCATGAAAATATTAATTGTATCAGCCTTCAATCAATTATACACTAGATACAACATGAGCGCTTAGAAAATGGCACCAAAAAAGAGTGCTTTAAGCACTCTTTCGCCTTCAGTCACGCACCGACCGTTGCTTCTAAAACGTCGCAGAACTTTAGACAATATTATGTGAAAAGCTACTTTAAGGTCCAGGAATAAGGTGGAATTTGTGTTAATATATTTGGAATATGTGATTTTTTTGTGTCAATGCATCGGTGCCACTTTTTAACAGAACATTTACAGGGAACTGTGTATCTTGTGTATATTTAATCGAAGGTATCAGCCCATATACGTCCCACTGCAGGGCACGGGCTTTCTCTACAATCGAGAGTATGATAGAGAGTGGTTAGGCCATATAGTCCACCACGCTGGGCTTATGCAGGTTGGCGGACTTTTCATGTCATAGAAATCGCTATGGTATGCAGGTTTTCCTCACGATGTTTTCCTTCACCGTTTGTACATGGTGATTGACTATCAATACACACATGAGTCCGAAAAGTCAGAGGTGTGTCCTGGGATTCGAATCCGCGACCACCGTGAATATGTTGGTAGTCGCGTCTAGTCCGTTTACCAACAGGCCACCACACACTTATATTGACTAATTTGACAAAATTTTATATATTCATAGTTTTGTGCCTAATAATGTTGTACTACCATAATAAAGTGACAATGCATATGATCAAAAGTCCAATAGTGTATGCAGTCTAATTAGAATATCTAATGAGTACTGGCGGCAGATGGCTTCTCGAACCGGTCGAGGCGATGCCTTATTGTATTCAGATTTAACAAGACACATTCACATGGATCACTATGTAAGGCCTTAACTGCTGCATGTGGTGGCTATTCGGGTGTATACGAGTATTCTTTTTTTGTTGTTAAACGAAGTGCTATTAAGCTATTTACGCAACCCCATGAGAAAACGATAGGAGTATATCAGTGGGCGCCCATGACAGACGTTGTTCAATAGAGCAATAGCACAACTTGGCGTGGCTATACGTGAGAGCGCACCACCCTCGCAGTGTGCCTAGCGACTCCGGTGACCCTTTAGGTAAACCACAGGGCAAAGGATAAGAATATCCTGTCACTAGCAATATCTCGAGGGCATGCTACTTTACAATGCTTGGAACCTGCATACCATAGAGATCCTAACAACATTTTCATTAGTATGTGCAGTCTACCAAACTGCACTAGGCCAACATTGAGGATTATACTTGGGCCCTTTCAATCGAACTCTTGATTGTAGACGAGGCCCATGCTTAGCAGAGGGCGATTATGGTTTGATATAGTACAATACATTTTGTCTATGATTTTTCAAAATAATAGTTTATTTTTTATATTTCAGGCAAAGACATGGTGTACATTCAGACGGATGCTCCTATCACGTTTGGCAACAGTGGCGGGCCGCTGGTTAATCTGGATGGCGAGGCAATAGGCATCAACAGTATGAAAGTTACTTCGGGAATATCCTTCGCTATCCCTATAGATTATGTCAAGGAGTTTCTGTCAAAGAGTATGTATTTAAGCACATTAGTGACAACATTCGAAGTTCGTATCGTTTCATATAGTAACCCCCCTATAGATCTTTATGGCACCATAATTTAATTTTCAAGAATTACATATGTTGGGTAGGTTATCAATAGAGTCCTACTAAAGAAATAAGATTAATTCAGACACATTTAATGTATAAAAAGGCGAGATTATCAAATAAGTAATTAATAGCTTCAATGTTATTTTAGGGAAAGCAAAATCTCCACAAGTGTCGAAAAGGTATCTTGGTATAACAATGTTGTCACTAACACCGAACATTCTTATGGAGTTGCGAATGAGGAATCCTGAGGTAAGAGTAACAAGCTCTTCAGATTTTTTAATTTACCATACATACATTTTACATTCCTATGTGCCTTAACACAGACACTCACACACTGATTGGATTTAAAGGTGCCTCGAAAAACGCTATTTTTCCCGTTGGTAAATACTGTTATTAGAAAATAGTAGCAATGCAATTTTTTTTAAATAAGTAATTGAACAACGCACAAATGCATCTAAACAAAATAGAAATCTATTATATCTGCCCATATATGTACGTCCCTCTGCAGGACATAGTTCTCTACAATCTAAAGTACGATTGAGAGGGGTTAGGCCATATAATCCGCCACGCTGGCCCGTTGCAAATTCGCAGACTTTACATATCATTGAATTACTATATTATGCTTTTTCAAGAAGTTTTCCTTCAACGTTATCGTGCGTGGTTATGGACTATCAATACACACATGACTCCAAAAAGTCAGGTGTGGCTTGGGATTTGTAGCCGCGACCACTGAAGATATATTGACGGCCGCGTTGGTCTTCTCTTCATATACCACCACACACTTTAATGTAATAGAAATCTAAATATGTTTTCAGTTAAAATATGTACTTACCAATAGTATGCTATATTTGACAGAACTATCTACTCTCAATTTCTTCTGTACTAAGTTAAAAATATTTTTTTTAGATGCCGACCGACATCGAGCATGGTATTCTAGTATGGAAAGTCATTATAGGCTCGCCGGCTTACAAGTGAGTTTGTGTTAATAATTAATTTGCATATTAAGCATTCTCTATCTTCCTCGCCATTTCTTCAGTCACAAGAAATACAATGCTAGGTTTTAAATTGAACTAAACATTTGCCGCACTTCTTTACATCCCATTTGATTCAATAATACACTTTTTTTTCTACTATTGTCGCCTCAATTACTCTCGTATCAGTATTATTAAGCTATTGTCATCCATAAAGTCGTAGGTTATTCCCTGATAGTAGATTTGTTAAATCTACATTATATCGTTTTCGAATTTCAAGGCACGACTTGTCTCAAGTATGTAATAAAGGGTGTTTAATTTCATATATTTATGTCCACAGTGGAGGCCTCCAACCGGGCGATATAGTGACGAAAATCAACGGGCAGCCTGTATACAGCGCTACCGACATCTACACGACGTTAGAGAACACTAGCGGCAGTTTGCGCATAGACATCGTCAGAGGGCGCCAAAAAATAACGCTCACTATCACACCAGAGTTGCATTGAAATTGTACACGACACGATCCAAAATAGGAAAATAAAATAATAGAAGGTGCTTTAAAGAGTAATGGATTTAACTCGTTAACTGACAGTGGTATATCCAAACAGTGTATGGTTCCAGTAATAGGCAAGGTTTAAATTTTAAGGCCCCATTTTCCAAATTATGTTTTGCACCCTTATTCATAAAGTTGGTCTAATTTTGGTTCGTATCTTATAAATTGGATTTATTTTTAAAATCTTTAGCAAAAAAGTCTTGTTATATTGTTTGTTTCAATTTCTTTTGTGTTTTTGGATTCTATGAATGCCACAATTAATACTAAAATAATATTACAGATTTTTTGACCGTTTTTATACTTAGTATGAATTAATTTCTGTTTAGTTTTTCTTTGTGCAATAAAGGAGTTTTGATGTCAATTGTCAATTATCCAGTTAAGAATGGTAAGTAGAGAACCTTTTTTAAATATCGTATTAAAATTACGATGTAACTCATGATATCTAACCGATATTCGTCACAAAATACACAAGTGTATATTGAAACTACGTTTAACGAGTTAAAATGGATACAAACAAAATAAATATGACGCAAAATGATATGGACTGTACTTGGATTGTGTTATTCATAGGAAATGTTTATGAAGTTTTTGTATGTATTGACAAGAGTTATTATAGGTCAAGATTATTTTTATGTGTTTTAATTTTATTAAATGACTTTTTGTTGTTTATTTATTTCTTTATCTTGATTCTACCCATATTCCAAAATCTATATATTGATTAATCACTTACGACTTTATTCGCAGACAATAACACACCTATTTTAGTTAATGTGTATTTTGTCTTCTTCGCTCCAAATGATATTCAAGTCGTATGAAAGGGACAAAATATTCGATAACTAATATATGTTTTAAAACGATGAATATGGACATTAGTAATTATATAATAAAAAGTGAGATCCAAATAGGTACATCAAAATATAAAACAACACAAGCACAATATGAATCGCCACGTAGTGGTAACTACTAATCTGCACTTGAAGATATTGATATTTGATACCTTCTTATTTAAATAAGAAATGGTGTTCTTTAAAATTTAAATAGAACCGTTTTATTAAACTCTGTAATGAAATAGGGAATTGGACTTCGGAAATACTTGCGTCCACAATCATAGACAAATAAAGCAATTTTTTTGCATTATCCGATAGTCATAATTTACAGATATTAGATTGTGTAACATAAACTGGCCTCTTGTGACTCGATTTAAGTTGAAATAAAGGTCTTAAATCAAAATGTTTCAAGTGAGTTACCGTTCAGTAGCATAATGATTTTACTTGATCTTGGTGACAATTTATATTGGGCAAATAGTAGTCCATCAATGTAAATTTACCTAGGTCCTAGTCTATCTCTGATTGTCCACTGTCGCATGGAACAAACATACTGACGAGGTGTAAATCAGTCTAATCTGCTTATCCGCAATATAATCTGTAATCGTAATCGTGGATAAGTTTCAAGAATGAACTAAGAAGTGATTAGCCCAATTTTCAACAAAACTGAACATCTACATTCTACGCTACGTATCGGCGACGGACTATCACGACCGGGAGTGACTAAGCATGTCAAATATTTAAAAAAAATGAATGAAATATAATGTAATTTCCAACAAAAATCAACTGTTTCCGCCCGGGATCGAACCGGGGGCCTTGTGCGTGTGAAGCACACGTGATAACCACTACACTACGGAAACTTGTTTACAGATTGCAAAATTACTAACTATATTTTACTCAATATCTTGTCACAATAATGAGTTGTAACTGACATTCTCCGTGGCACAGTTGTTTGACGACGGCTGTGGGATGCCGTAGATTCGATTCCTGCACCGAGACAAATATTTGTGTGAGCCACATGTATTTGTTTCGGGTCTGGGTGTATGTGGGACTGAAAAGGCCCTCGTAGTTTCTGATTCTCATTTCCCACGCCACAAGACTCGATCTTAGTGTAGACCTATTTATTTATTTATATTTATAATTCGACTTCGAAACAAGAAACATCAGTTTTATAAATGGTTTTATACGTAATAATCCTGAATGAAAATAATATGTCCATTGTTGGTGTACATTTTTTTTGCATTGAACTGCGAGACGAGCCTGCCTTTCGCCTGATGGTAAGCGAAATGACCGCTCATGAACAGTAGCGCGTATATCGCGTCTAATCTGTAACATTCTCTGCGTCTTTGACATGGAAAATTTTATTCACTGATACATAACCTTTTTTCCAGAAAGGGTAGGCAGAGTGCTACTAAGAATTCTACTTTACGCTTGTGTGTTTCGTCCCACAATGTGGTAGGGGGAGAGCTTATCGCAAATATTCAAATTCCTGACTACGGGGTCACGGGCTGATAATTAACAGGAAAATTTTATATGACTGTCAGACGCGGGATCCAAACCCGTACCTTCAACGTTGTAATTGTATCGTAGTACAACTGCACCTCTGAGATAGTGTTAAAATTAAAACTATTTAATTTAAAAACAGTAATAACCTACAACAGATACAATTCGAGTTACTAAATGAAGATAAGAATCGCCTAGGCGTCTTGTTAATCTAAATTCAGAAATTTGTCCAATGTTATCTTTGTTAGTTATAACTTTGTGTTGCGTAAGTCGACACTTCCAATCGTAATTTATAATATCCAATTATAGATTACGGGTGATATTAATTGGCTTTCCTCAATATTCCGCTCAGTTGCATTTTGAAACACAAATGTAACTCAGTGTCAAAAAACTAATCATGATTTTAAAATTCTATTGTTTTTTAATATCGGTAAGTTATCATTTTCAAAAAACACTTTTTTTAACCATGGTTTAATCTGTATCTGTATCAGCCCTTATACGTCCCACTGCAGGGCACGGGCCTCTTCTACCATGGTTTAATATTCCTATGTATTTCGGTACACGCTTTACCAGGATAGGTAGTGGACATCCACTTTATTAAGTCTCTTTGATTTCACATTTTTATTGCAATTTTCATAGGATCGGCAATCGGACTGATATGATACAGGTCACCTGATCGTAAGTGAATTTTACGGTTGATTCAACACATTCATGATTCAACCGTAATTAACCAATTACGGTTGAATCATGAATGTGTTGCCGGCCTATCAAATCGGGAGGGGAGCGTTAAGCAAAAAGGATGGGCAGAGGTATTGTGCATCCGGCAATCTCACTCACCGAACAAAATGCGTCAGCAAAGCTGTCGCTTCTCATCAATATCCTGTGAGACAGTGGTACCACCCCGGACGAGCCTGCCCATTCATGCTGAGTCATGACTGACAACAGCGTGGCTCTACTACTTTAGATTAATACGATCACGACAAAGTGAATGATGATAAATGCAGTGTAGACCAGGTAGTGTATCCTACGATGGGAGATGTCAGCCTAATTGTATTCGGATATACACAGGTCAACCTGATGTGCACCCGAAACAATATGACGAGTCCCCGGTGGTCGCTATTTGGTCGGTACGAAAACCGTACCAACAGCAAAGGCAGCAAAGCAATATATGATTTTAATCTCCAGTGTCTAATACTTATTAGATACATATATGAGCACATTTGTAGTAAGATTTTGTTAGTCATTTGTAGTAAGATTTTGTTAAAATGCTGGCGTTGGTCGAAGCAGATATCACTAGGTTTACCAATCAAGATAGGACTCAAGTTCAAGTGAACTAGAAGAGATTTATGAGAATGACTAGACCTTGCACCGGCTTAATGGAATTCTTAAGATATTTTACACCGATTTATTTTATTTTAAAATATGTATTCTTGTTAACAGGCTGTGCATATCTATGGATTCAATGGTCCCAGGTTTAGATCTAGTAAGTACAATAAAATGAATAAGTAGGTACAAGCAAAATATATTATACCTCAAAGAATATGGTTTATTCACTTACCTACGGCTTTATAACTTAGGATTATTTGCATCACCTAACAAAAACAAACCCGCGATTATGAACCTCCTCCTTTTTTTCGAAGTCCGTTAAAAATACTGCGACTCTTAAGAAACATAAGATAGGTACCACTTATTTCCGCAACAAAGTTAACAAATCATAACATTATAAGCAGGTAATAAATATTATGCTATTTTCTGATTTATTACTGAAACATTTGAAAAGTCTGCAATAAAACGCATTGTATGCGATCTGTTTTTGCGGTGGTCGCGGGTACATATTCCAGTGAACACCTTAGAATTTTTGGAGTCGTGATCATGAATGTGTGGTAATTGAGCCAATAGGGTACTTGTTATTCTGTATCTGTATCAGCCCATATACGTCCCACTGCAGGGCACGGGCCTAGTCTACAATCGAGAATACGATTGAGAGTGGTTAGGCCATATATTCCACTTGTTATTACCGTTTTTTAAATCATTTACTTACTAAATCACTTAACATTAAATAAAACATTAATGTAATTACATAATATGTCTAAATATTCTAAAAGCAACTTACAACTTATTTTATTTGCAAAAAGACATACCATTAAAAGAAAACATTTACGTATGTCTAAACACTGTTAAAAGCAGCTTGTAAGATGAGCCAAATATTTCAATTTTAAAAGAAAGAGTTCGAGTGTAGGTACTTACCGCTTATTTATTTATTTACACTTTATTGCACAAAAGGAAAACAAATACAAACAGAAATTACATACATAAAAAGTACAAATGGCGGTCTTATCGCCGAAAGGCAATGTTTTACAGACAACCATGGGATGGATTTAAAAATAGGATAAATAGAGGGCAGTCTAAAGCGTAAAGGATAGAACCTACTTAGAAAGGAAAAGTATTGCAAATAAGTGAAAATAACCGCTTCGTTCACACGAGCACTATAATAATGTTTATTATCAAGAATACTAGTCACTAGTTTAGTTTTCCATTCCTTTTCTTTTACTCCTACTGCAAGACTTAAAATGATTCGCACTTGTCGCAATTCTGAATGGATTTACAAAATTCTGTTTTCTAGATTTTGGGTATGGATACCTTTTGGCTTTTGATAAATATAATAAAAACATAGAGTTAAATACCCTATTGTAGCAGAATCCTACATTGTTGTATAATATTGTATATACAGTAGTATAATGCAATCTGTTCTGAATATTGAATAAATATTATGTTAGTTCTATCAGTCGCCATGTATTGTATTGCTACATTTGTGTATTTACATTTCCTTATAGGTATTATGGAGGGCAATAAGCCAATATTACGAATGGCAGCGGAGAATACATCAGAACAAATTGGTAAGCCATAACATTATTATTGGTTTATAGATTCCTCTTATTTCGTATTATCGAGGTAAATAAAACTGTACTTGTAATGGTATGGACTTGTTATGGTATTTCTGCGTGTTCCTTTTGTTTTTATTGCATAAATCTGTATGAACTTTTGAGGTATTGCTGTGCTATGAGTATGAAAATTGAAGGAGAAACTATGAAATAGGTGTAAAAGGGTCTCCTCTGCATGTCAATTTCTAAGCGGATGATTTGTATAATATATTTTTTTATCAGCAAGTTCGCCAGAAGAAGTATTAACAAGGGACCCAGACTGGATGACAGAATTACGCACAAATATAAAAAATGTGGTAGACAAATTAGGACATAAGGCAGCCAAACTGCATATTAAGAGACTCGTTGAAGGTAAGAAAATTAAATGTGGAAGTTAAGAAAATTAAAAGTAAAAGGAGGAGAAAGAGAGGGCAGTGTAGATAATAAAGAATACAATTTATAAAATAGACGGGTTGCACTCCGGGAGTGCCGGCAGAAGTGAAAACTTGATTATTAACGTTGAGCATGTTTGATATTTTGGAATGGTTAGGGAATAATTTTGCACCAATTGCTTTATCAGTATAAAAGTACTATCATTTATGTGGTAGAATACAATATTCATTTATTGCGCTATCGTACACAAACATGACAATTTATATTACATTAAAAATTTAACACTTTAAAACTATTACAATTATTTTACATTAAAAAGTTTATCTCTCCGAAAATTTAACTTTCATCCATAATTTCAACGACTTTTTCACCATCATCATTACCAGAACTATCATCGCCAATCTCTAAAACTGATACGATAGGTTTATGGTAGCTGAAGTAAGAAACGAACAGTTTTGATTCGAACCTATTTAAATGTCTAATAAAGACCGCATCAATAGTAGTTTTGTATTTCGTTGTGCTAAGATTGCGATCATTCGACATAGTTAAACCAAATTCATTATTTAAAAATTCAATTAATAGTTGATTTTTATCGTCTGCGAAGTTTATGTTGAAATCTCCACTCAAAATCATTGGCAATTCATCAAAGCTTTATAAACTGACAGCTGTCTACTCTCCATCCGTCCTACGCTTTTTCGATCAGGTCACGTGTCCTGACGCGAGTTTAAGATTTTATACCCATTACAGAAAAAGTGCTCAACGCCGCTAAAGAAGTTTTCACTTCAAAAATATTATTGACACGGCTTAGAAACCCTCTTTGGTATACATTTTTTTTGAGGGACTAAGTATTTCTGGTTGTAGCTAAATGAACAGTAATTAAATATATTAGCACATAACTATCATAAAATTAAAATATAAAGTTAACTCGGTGCCGGAGTACTACGGTACGATTACAACGCTGTGGTCTTAAGTTCGAATCCCGGGTCGGCCAAAGTGATATCGGATTTTCCATTCATTAACAACCGGAAGGAATTAGTATCCGCTATGGCGATAGGCTCGTCCCCTATCACATCGTAAGATGGAACATCCAAGGCTAAACATGGGTGTCCTTTTTTTAACTAGGGCAAAAACTATTTATGGTCCTCTTCCCGCCACCCCGGGGGAGAGGCGCAGGAAGGATGTATCGGGGTCACCGGCCTTCCAGCCCGGCGCTTAAACATGAGTGTCCTGGTACCACTTCTGTCTACCCCTTCTGGGAAAAAGTTCATGTATGTATTTTTATATATACCAACATTTTGTTCCAGACACAGAAAACAATAATGACGTGCGATTGTATGTTGAAGGTAATAAAAACTTTTGTTTTACTTGGAAAATAAATAGCTTTTTTACAAATTCTATGAATAACAAATACATTATGAGCTATTGAAATAAATAATTCAAGGCTTTTATTCAAATATTCATTTCCGTTATACTTAACTATTTATTATCTTCCAGTTAATCGTAAGGGTAAGTATTAGAATTATTTTTTTGCTAATTTGAATAGCTTTCCAAAATAAAAAAGTTATTAAATTATGTATGACATTTTATGACTTCAATAAATTAAAAAATATAGTTTATATATTTTCATTTAATTAAAAAATATAGTTTATTTTAAGTGATGGATAATAATATCTTATAAAAAAGCTTAGATGGCTTAGGTTTGGAATTTAAACATTGGAAAGTTAATCGTTTGTGTTTAAATTACATTCGTATTTCTAATGAATATAAAAATAAATAACAAGAATAATTATGTTAATTTAATAATACGACTCAGAAATCAGCCAAATTGACCTGTTATGTATGTCGTGCATTATTTTTGTTAATCCTTTCCCATCTTTATAGGTATATCTGATATAAAATATAAGTACAACAAACATCATATGAGAGCTGAAAGGGGTAAGTTATAATTCCCTATATACAACTTAAAATATATTTCAGATTTATAGTAAATCAATAGCCTTGGCAATTTCGGTTCAAAGACAAGGTACAAAAGGTAGACGTTCCATGCAGGCCGCTTCCAAAGATAGCTGGCGCTGAAATACTTTGGTAAAGCCTATATTCAGTATTTTACTTCCTACAGCAAACGAAAAAATAGTTCTATCTTTAGTAAAATGAGCTGTATTCTACTGCCATCTGCAGTAACTGATAAATTGTCTCTGGCTGTCCATCTTAGCCTCTGTATTTTCAAAGATACTTTTGTAACGCAGGTAAATATCGGCCACTTTAAACACCGACGCACACGCTCACACTCGCATTGGCCGTCACGAGCTGCGTGCGAGTGACAGTATTTGCAGGGGTTAAACTCCGCCGTACATGCGTATTTTATTATTATTGCCGTATTTTATTTTTATGGTTTTTTATTTATTAGAATCTCCAACGAAGATAAAACATTACATGTAGGTATATTTAAGTGCATATGTATCCTTCTGCGTCCATTCTCAATAACAAAAAAGTACAGCTTCCACTGAGTTTTAGTATTTCGTAGAGAACATCTGGTTAGCTATATTTTTTTTGTATTTAGAACAAGGTCGCTTTGGACTGTACGTACTGGAGACAACTACTCCTGAATCAGACCCACAGTGGCTCGTGGACTTGAAGGTCTTAATCAAGGAGCTCATTGGTAGATACGGGAAGCGGAGGCTGGATGAATTCATCACTCCTGTTATTAAAGGTATATTTTTATTACTGGAAAACTTGGTACACATCGTCATGTAAATTATTGTTTAGCACTGACATCCCGTAGCAAGTTTTTTTTTCTGAAAATAAATGTCTGCCATCTTACGAATAAACGTTAATGAAAAACAGACATTAAAAAATAGGTATAACACGACGACTCATAAAATAAATTAAGGGTTTCACGTATTAGTTATATACTATTTAAAATAAACATAAAATATAACCTTTACTTTTACTTTCAGCTATTCAAAAACAACACAATGTCGAAATAAAAGACATAGACGGTGAGTTTTATAATTTTCCTATATGATTAGCGCTAAAATCTGCTTAACCTCGCTTTTATCAATTGCAATGAACTTCAGGACGAGCATGCCGTTCGTCTGATGGTAAGTGGTAAGACCGCTCATGAACAGTAGCAAAACCAAAGAACACCTTGAATTTCAAAGCAATGATTGGCATTCCCTCCTGAGACATAGGTAAGATGTTAAGTCTCAATATGTCCAGCAGTTACTCATGCGTTTTATTTAAGCGAAGCGGACGGTAAAATACTCACGCCCAGTTACTGGAACGCAACTTAAATATAAATGGCGCTCAACTACGTTAATCCCGATAAAATGTACTGGCTAAGTGGGCCGTGTGCTGTTAAGAGCAACTTATTATTTGAATGGCGTTCCAGTATTCGGGCATTAATCATCCCTATTAATTTTATGCTATTTAAATTTTGATGAGAGTTAAAGAAGATTAAAGTGGTAGACTAAGGCGTAACTCCTCTTTCTATTGCAAAGTATCTTGTGTATGTATTATAAAGTATAAAGATAGATATAGTCACGAGCGCGCGTCTGATATAGTAAGTGATCATTGCCGCCCATATATCTATAACATTTAGATCATAGATGTATTGCCGGCTCAATTCGGGAGATTAGCGGGAAGGAAAAAAGGATGGGAACAGAAAAGGGGTATTGGCAGTGTTGTAAAAAAGCTCGAGTCGGCGCTTAAACGCTCGAGTCGACGCTCAAGCAGATTGCTCGTGCTCGAGTCGGGACTCGACTGAAGCGCTCGACGCTCGAGCAGTGGCTTGAGCGCTCGGCTCGAGCTTGAGAGCGCGCTTAGTTTACATAGTTAGAGAAACTGTAAAAAAGATCTGTATCTGTATCAGCCCATATATGTCCCACTGCAAGGCACGGGCCTACTCTACAATCGAGAGTTCGATTGAGTGTTTAGGCCATATAGTCCACCACACTAGCCTAGTGCGGGTTGGCGGACTTACATACCATAGGATTTTTTATAAATCGCTATGGTATGCAGGTTTCCTCATGATGTTTTCCTTCACCGTTTTAGTGCATGGTGATTGACTATCAATACACACATGACTCCGAAAAGTCAGAGGTGTGCCCTGGGATTCGAACCCGCGACCACCGTAAAAAAGATAGTATAATTCAAATAAGACAATTTCAATTTTATTTTTAACGATATTTATATTATAATAGTAGAAAAATACTCATTTATTATTAGTATACAATATGCCGTATGATCTACGCCATAAGGCCCAAATTACATTACAAGTGTGGTTTAGCTTTTTGTTTGTTTTTGGTTTTTGTGTTTTACTGGTGGTAAGTCTCTAATATGTGAGAGGCTGTCTTGGTGGGTACCACCGCAATGTCTATTTCTCCCGTCAAACAGCAGTTTAAATGCACTGTTGTGATTCGGATTGAAGGACATTGTAGTCAGAGTAACTACTGGACATATTGAGACTTAACATCTTGTGTCTCAGGATGGCGAGCGCAGTGGAATGCCAAGCATTGCTTTGTAAATCAAGGTGTTGTTTGGTTTTGCTACTGTTCATGAGCGGTCGCATCGCTTACCATCAGGCGAACGGCGTGCTCGTCTCGCCATTCAATGCAATAAAAAAAAAATAGCTGAAGTTTCTGTACAATTCCTGATTACCTACTGATTTTTCTTAGCAACTAAGTTAAATTAAACACCTACCTAAAATCATCACACACCTTTGCAACACTATATTTTTTTTAACCATGAGAAAACTCACATACTGGCCTGTATATTTTCGTTACTAAGTCTGTTCCTTCTTTTAGTTATGACTAGCTGTGCCCGCGACTTCGTCCGCGTGAAGTTTAACAAAAAAGTTAATTAGGTCTTTTAGTTATTTTTTAAACAAATGAAATTTTCTACAACAAATGTAGCCTAAGTTACTCCTTATTATATCAGCTACCTGACAAAAAAAGTCCCGTCAAAATCGGTCCAGCCATTTCAGAGATTAGCCGGAACAAACAGACAGACAGACAGACAAAAAAATCTAAGGTCATTTTCGTTATAGGTATCGTGTATACAACGATATGTACTTGGATATTTTTATTTATTTTCACTTTACAAACAGACACTTCAATTTTATTTATATGTATAGATGTATAGATAAGGCCAGCTTATACGACCAAAGTCAAAAGATAAGTAATACTCACCGTACCTACCGCCCCCCACAACTCCTAACATTTTTATTAATCACAATTTTTTCATCTATCCGTATTTAAAAACTACAACGCTTGAACGCTCGAGCGCATAACTCGAGCATGAAAGTCTAAACTCTCAACGCTCGCAAGCCTTAAACGCTCAAGCGTTTAACGCTCGAGTCTAAAACGCTCCAAAGCGTCGACTCAGCGCTCGACGCTCGACTCTCAGCGCTCATTTTTACAACACTAGGTATTGGGCACACATGACTGCACATCACACATCACTGTGTGTGGCTCTACCACTTTTCAACATTTTAATCGAACTGTTGATTACACAATAGTCCCATGTCCAACCGTGGGTTTTAAGGCCTGATATGGTATAGTATTGTAAAGTCACTTTAAACATTGCTAAGCTCAATAGGTGCTATAGATATCTGGTCTCATTCTGCAGATGCTGGCTTATAAAAGTTACAGTGGCGGTTCTAGGGACGGGATAGTCTCTAGCCCATTGATAACCTTCCGTTTATGTGTCTTGAATATTATGTATTTATCTAAAGCTTTTTGCAGTCGATCATTACGGTAAGAAGATCTTTAATTCTTTTATTAATAAATAAAAAATCTCCTTTATAAAAATATACTATGTAATTACAGAATTTCGTGTGTATCAAATGTTATTAAAAATATAAAGTAGGTTACACAATAATGTTTCCGTCGAGTGTTGTTCATATAGTTGTGAAGGAAATGGTAAAAGAAAGCCAAAAGTGTAATCAGAGAGCCAATACTTTTTAAATTACTTATTGGGCTATCACTGATTTTATGAAGTAAATATATTTTTAAAGTAGTTAATGAAAGTTTAGTTAAGAGAGGTCAATGATTCTTAAAGACTATTCTAGAATGGTTGATGGTCTAAAACTTTATTCCGTTTTTATACTTATGTATGGATTATGGTATATTATATTTATTTTTTATTACTTAAATGGCTTGTTTAATCTTTTACAAAAATGATTGTGAAACCTATTTTGGTTATCGGATATCTTATTCCATTCAAATGACTTTGGAATTCAGTTTGAGCGAAGAAGAAACCTATTGATAGCTAAAAAAGATTTTAAAACTGTCTTTGAATAAGGCCTTAAACCTAATTATTGTGGATATTGTAGAAAGATTAGCATTTTTATTTATAAGCCATCTTTTAGATATATACATTTACTTTTTATTTGGCCAGGCGAGGTTTTCGTCAACTATGTAAAGAAAACCTACATGCGTGAGTATTTTAACATCGTATTCTAGTTTTGATTCCAATTTGAGACATCATAGGAGTATAAATATATTTGATTTTTTTTTAAACTAATAGGGGCCTGGCCCGGCTCCGTCCGGGTACAGATACACATTTTTGAAAATATTCTATAATCTATCGCGTATGTTCATCGGAGTTAAAGAAGGATTCTTATGATACAAGAATTTCAAGTAGCTTCAGAGCATATTTGTTGCGAACGAACAATCAAATGTGTTCCGTCCCACAATGTGATAGGTGGCGAGCCTATCGCCATATCGGGCACAAATTCCTGACTCTGGGCTGATAATGAATAGAAAAATCTAATATCACTCCTCCCAACCCGGGATTCGAACCCGAGACCTCAGCTTTGTAACCGTACCTTAGTACAACTACGCAACGGGGCAGTCAGCAATATTAGTATCTGTATCTGTATCAGCCCATATACGTCCCACTGCAGGGCACGGGCCTACTCTACAATCGTAAGTACGATTGAGAGTGGTTAGGCCATATAGTCCACCACGCTGGCCTAGTGCGGGTTGGCAGACTTACATACCATAGAAATTTATATAAATCGCTATGGTATGCAGGTTTCCTCACGATGTTTTCCTTCACCGTTTTAGTGCGTGGTGATTGACTATCAATACACACATGACTCCGAAAAGTCAGAGGTGTGCCCTGGGATTCGAACCCGCGACCACCGTGAACATGTTGGCAGCCGCGTCTAGTCCGTTTACCAACAGGCCACCACGCACTTAATATTAGTATAGATTAAAACAAATCAATTTTTGACGGAATTTATCGTGAACCAGGTTTCTTAATTTTTTTTAACTTCTATACATTTGAATTACTTAACAGCTTTCGTGGTTGCGGGGCAGTAGGACTCCGGAAAATAATTTTGTTTCAATGTGTAATATTCGTATAAATCTATGAAACTTTTATTAAGCTAAAGTTGACCTATGATCGTTTCACCATCGTTTTAAGAACTCTAGCAACGTTGTAATAATTTCAGATAAAAAGAGATTTAAGAGGACGAGAAAACATTTTGGAAGTAAGTCTTAAAACCTATAATGTATAATGTAATTATATCTCTCTGAGTAAATGAAACATGAAGCCGTTTCTTCGTGTTGGTTTTTTAGACTGATGAAAGTGAGATTCTTCCATTTTATATATTAATTAACGAAGACCTGGTTAAGGTTGCAGGAAGTTGCTGGAAGTACGCCAGTCCCAACTTGTCAATGTGGAGATCCTTTGGGGAAGCCTATGTTCCACAGTTGACTTGTTGTGGCTGAAGATTATTTATTTAACATATTTAATGGTATATTGTATATGTAGTATAAATACAAATTTATAATGCATGTTGTTTTATAATATTTATTATTAAAAGACTGGAAACGAGCATATGGCTTGATGGTAAACGATTACCGTCGCCGATGATTATTAGCAACACTGGTATCACAGGTGCGTTGCCAGCTTCTGAAAATGAAAAAGGAAAACAAAAGGGATGAGAGTTGTAAAGGGATATTGGGCCTCGGGCAATTCCTCTAAACGTGACAGCAAAGCCGTTGCTACACGTCGGTGTTATGACTGTTCACAGTCGCACTATATTGGTCGCACCGGCCCATTTCTGTTTTTGTTCAGGTCAAGTGCATTTTAATTCTACCGCTGTCATATCGCTGTTATATTTAATAGCAACTTGCTTGCTAATGAAGAATGTTTTTTTTTTAAATATTATATTAATCTGAAATCGCAGGGTATTTTGTATCATTTTTTGTATAACTCGATTAATTTTTCAGGTTCCGATGAATCGGACAATTCAGACGATGAAACGGATATGCGACGAGTCACGGAAATACCTATGGAAAAATAATTTTTAAAAAATTAACTTGTTTACACTATAACATGAATTAAAATACTACATTTCTTTTCATTCTGATTAGTAATAAGAAGTTTAGGTCTGATCATTGTAACCGCATTAATCCTATTATAATCGCGAAGGTATGTATTAATGTCTGTTACTCTTTCACGCAAAAACGACTGGACCAATTTTGAAGAAATTTGATGTAGGGTTTAGACATTTTTTGGTGTAGACAATTTGGATTAACACGTAGGTTCCTTTTTATTCCCTAAAAGGTGTAGCGTTTCCGTGGGGTGAGTAAGGAATTCAATTCAATTTGCATGCTTTTCTTCATGAGACGGAACGGTACAAAATGTGAAAAGTTGACGGCAGTTACACGGAGTTTAATTATAAAATAATTATTACGTGAAATAAAAAACACTAGTTGTTAATTTCAACGCGACTCTGCCATCTGCTGAGATATTTCTCCTCTGGGTGAAGCCGAGCTGGGCTCCATATATATATATCTATAATGCATGGATGCATATGTGAAATAAAATGAATTGGAATGAAATTTATTTATTTATTGGTCACGTAGGAAATTAATATATAAGCCATTAGGTCTTAGAATACCATCACACTGGCAATAAAGTGCTGACTGGCTAGAAAATGTCATGCTTGCATGCATGCTATTTGGTAACAAAGCGTAATAACGCTTTCCAAAAATTTCCTATCGGTTAAGGTCTACCTATATTAACTTACCTGGATAGGCAGCCTACCAGACAACTTTTTGTTCATAAATCGATGCTTTTTTGTTTGTCCTTTGGGCTATTATAGCTCTCTTGGTAACGAAACCATATCGCGATGTACAACCGCCACTTCTTTACACCCACAAAATAATTCTAACAATACACCGAACTGGCGACATGGACTTGTAAATAGTTTCTATTCTTGTCTTTGTATTTATAATTAGCTAATTATAATTGTTAAACGATCAAGTAATTAAATATGAGGCAAAATAGAAAATTAAGCGCAGAAGTGGCGTCATCTCTTGAAGGGTTGTGTAAGTGTAATTGTTCTGCTTCGTATTAAACCTGAAATAAACCTCCAACCTTTCATTTCTGCTTCATCCAAAGGTAGAATATTATGAGAATACTTCGGATATTAGTTCCACCTATTTACTTTTTGGTAATAAATAAATAAATATATAATAATATAAAAAAATATTTCCGAGTGGTAGTCTAGCTTTAAATTTATGTAATATAATTTTGATTTGATAGCCTCCGTGGCGCAGTTGGTAAACGTTGGATGTGGAACAAGAGACCACGGGTCCAATTTCCACACCGAGGTAATATTTTTGTGACTCATAGTTATTTGTTTTTGGTCTGATTGTTTGTGAGACCAGTCTCAGTCTCTGGGAAGTCTCTCTTAGTTTCTGATACCTACGACACAACGCTTGATTTATCTTAATATGACGTCAAGGCGAATGTGTATGACTGTTGGTGGCATGATCGTCTCGCCATTCATTGCAATAAAACAAATTCAGTAATTTGAAATTGTTCATACGAATATTCGACAAATCGGATTCGAAATTTAGAAAGTTGTAAGTAACACAAACGATTATGTACGCTTAAGCACTTACACCATACACACGCACAATACAAACCTTTTAACATTCTGAACTCTTAGCAATTCGGTGTATTAGAAAGGTCCTTTGAACTTGGAATTATCGAGTGTCGACAGTATTTTCTATTTTTGTCCTCCGGTGTTTTATCGTCCACTTTTCTTTTGGGATCTATCGCTATCGCTATCGCTATCCTATCGCTATCGCTACCCTATCGCTGATCGTGCATATGAAATGGCAAATGTCTTAGGGTTCAGACAGAAGGTTCGACGTCGCTTTTTATCATGATGACGTTCCACTGTGTCGCTTTCGTGTGTAAGTGTAGAGATTTTCCCGTGTTATTTTCTACTTAGATATTTTTGCTTTCTCATCCTTTATTATTTATGTTTTTGAACAATTCAGTTGATGTAATAACTTATTAATCATAGAGGGATGTTGTGAAAGATACACGATACCAGACGCTCTAAGTTTCGAAGTTCTGATGACGGGACTCTTCTACGATTGAAAGGACTGAATGTCTAAATCCGAAATAGACAAAAATGCTTAAGAGTCCGATATTATAAAAGCTCTGCAATGTCGAAATAAATCTATATTGTAGGTTAGAAATCAAACCCATCAGTTTTGTAAAATCCAAAATCAATCATATTATTTGTTATTTATTTATTTAATTCCTTATTGTTTTTTTTTTTTTTTTTTTATTGCATTCGATGGCGAGACGAGCAAGCCGTTCGCCTGATGGTAAGCGATACGACCACTCATAACAGTAGCAACATTCCACTGCGCTCGCCATCTTGAGACATAAGATGTTAAGTCTCAATATGTCCAGTAGTTACTCTGGCAACAATGTCCTTCTATCCGAAACACAACAGTGCATTTAAGCAGTGTTGTTTCACGGGAGAAATAGACATTGCGGTGGTACCTACCCAGATGGCCTCTCACATATAAGAGACCTACCACCAGTATACACATTGTACACAATAAAAAGGAATAACAGTTTAGAGATAATACAAAACAACAAAGTACAAATGGTGGTCTTATCTGTCTGTCTGTATCAGCCCATATACGTCCCACTGCAGGGCACGGGCCTACTCTACAATCGAGAATACGATTGAGAGTGGTTAGGCCATTTAGTCCACCACGCTGGCCTAGTGCGGGTTGGCGGACTTACATACCATAGAAATTCTTTATGAATCGGTATGGTATGCAGGTTTCCTCACGATGTTTTCCTTCACCGTTCTAGTGTTCTTATCGGTCTAAGGCAATTTCTACCAGACAACCATGGGATGGATATATGAGCAGGAAAAAAGATAGGGCAGTGTAAAATAAAGATAACGAAAGCATGGATACATAAATAAAACACATATAAATACATTATATATAAATACATACCACATATACATACATATTATATATACATACATAAGTATTATACTTATACATACTTATAAAAAATTATAGACGAATAAACATACGTACATACATATATATATTACCAATATAATCAATAAGAGGAAATAGTCCTAATCGGTTTATCTGTTTATAGAGAAAGATAGTGTTCTTTTAACCGTTGTTTAAATGATGACAGTGTTTGAGCCTGCCTCATCACAATAGGAAGTGCGTTCCTCAAACGAACAGCTTGAACACTGAATGATTTATCCATAAATGTCGTGGTGTGGACGGGCATTCTCAACTTCAGGTTCTCTGACGACCTCAAGGACCTCGTATGTGATTCGTGAAGAAAAAGAAATCGTTCTTTGAGATAAGGACTGACAGGATTATCATACCATATTTTAAAACTGAAAACCGTCAACAAATCATATAATTTGCAGTTACAAATACATAGCTGCTTCAACTTTACCATATCACATCGTCCAGTTCAAAAAGCCAAGAGAAATTTAATTCCGCGTCAGTTCTCGAAGGTTTCCGCGGTTTGACAAATGTTCCCGTTTTATTTCAATCGGGATCAACGGATTAGCGCTAGGCGAGGCGTGGGACCCGAATATCAGGCCACCGGGCCAGAGCGGCCGAATATTGCTTAACCACACAGTACAATTTAATGTTATGAGGTCTCTAATGTCTTTTTATCTGACGTAAATGTTGGATAAAAAAATCTCATCTGATCCTTTAATTTATATCTAGGGTATGAGAGTTAGATTTGTCGCAAATGGCATATTTAAAATACCCTTAAGCCTGGAAAATAATTCATTATTTGTAAGGTAAAAAATACATCTCGCCATCTTAAGTCTTCAAATAGTATTATAAATAGAGTTTAATCACTATGATTGGCTTTATATTGGCTTGCCATAGGCAATAATTAATTGCCAACATGATCAAAAATAGTAAAAATCATTTCAGTTCACTGATGTTTGAGAGACCGAAAAATATGTCGTAGTTTTAGGTATCCACAACACAAGAATCGATCTTATTGTAGGGTCAGGAGATGACTATGTATGTGACTGTTCGGAATATTTTGTTCTTTCTCTGCAGTTATTTTATAAACACGACAGCTATCACAATCCGTGCAGATATTTTTGGGCTGCAAAAACTACGATGAAACAAGGCATTTCTCGCTTAAAGCATAACCTTTTGTATATGAACATTTCAGCCGATTATCCGGCGGCATTTCTCGCGAAATGAAATTGTGCGAGTATTACGGGAAGGAATATTATTCTTCGCTTTGATTACATTTTTACCCGGATTCGTGAGCGTGGAATGGGTTAGTGATACGAGTACACCATGTTTTACCGCTATCTGTGGAACGAATGGGGTGCGATTTAAAATTGAAAATACTGTGTTATAGACACATCATAAATTAAGAAACATTTTGAATTACTTTTAAATATTAAGTCTAATTTTTTACAATATTTATTTATTTATTTAATTCTTTATTGTACACAGTAAAAAGAAATAACAGTTTAGAGACAGTATAAAGTACAAATGGCGGTCTTATCGCTCTAAGGCAATTTCCACCAGACAACCATGGGATGGATATACAGTCTGAGCGTAATCGCTGAAGTGAGTGGACGTCTCTCCGCGCTGTGCTTGTGTTTTGTATTTTGATAACTTTCTTGTTTTATCGCGTTTAATTGGTGGACTACGTGGAATCGGTGGCTCCTTGTTCTTCCTTAACATTTCTTATGCCTGACTCCACCCAGTGGGCGGCGTGACTGAGATAGAATATATTTAGTTTATTTTTAAATTATTTTATTGGGCTGCATAATATTTTTTTGCTGTTTTCGCTGCATTTGCCATTTCGCTTTGTGGACTGGACAATATTGGAAAAAGTGCTTTTTGACTGTGGTGTGCGGGATTTGAACCTCGGGTCGTTTGATCGTCGCTGGAGTGCTTGACCACGGGTCCAAAGTAGTTGTGCGTCGAATGCCAAAATTATTCACTGCATTGTACAATCCGTGCTGTCGTCCGATCCGTGCTGCTAACTTATTGTGGTAAAATGGAATACCCATGCTGTAATAAAGCTTATAATGTTCGTGATAGTAAGAGGTTGCTTTTGAAATGTTCAAAATGCAAACTCAATTTTCACATCGCTTGTGTGATTCCTAATAAAACTGACTTCGCCCTCGATGCTGACTTCAAATCATCGTGGGTGTGTTCTAACTGCGACTCCGTGGAGACTGCTTCTTCATCCAGAAGTCTACAATCACCTTCTCCTGAGGAATTCGTAGATAGCCTTCCTGGTGATACTCAGATGTCGGTAGTGCCGTTGGAGCAAGTTAGAAGTATTGTACGTGAAGAAGTACTTAAAGCGGTGGAGACATTTAAAGAAACAATCATGGACCTTAAGTCGGAGGTTTCGACATTACGTGACAGCTTGCAGTATTTCAGCGATAAATATGACGACATATGCAAGAAGGTTGAAGTATTAGGTTCACAAGTCAATACCATTCCTGAACTTAAGAAGGACATTGGTAGTATGGATGATAAGTATAAACGATTACAAAATGAATCGGATATTAGGGATCAATGGGCTAGACGTTCTAACCTTGAAATAGTTGGTCTTCCGGAAAAAAAGGGAGAGAATCTCTTGGAATTAACAGCCAAAATAGCGAAATTTGCCAACTTTCCTCTTAATCCGGAAACTGACATTGACTTCGTTACTAGGGTTGCTCCCCTGGACATGAGCTCTGGTAAACCTAAGCCTATTATCATCCGTTTCATCTCAAGATACAGGAAAGATGACTTCTTAGCAAAACTTCGAGCAATTAAAGAGTTTCGGGCCTCTGATATCGGCTACTCTAAAGATTCATCACGTTTATACTTCAACGACCATCTTACAAAAAGGAATAAATTGCTTTTATTTAATGCCAAGAAAGCTGCTTCTGATAAATTATTTAAATATGTATGGGTGAGAAATTGCAGTATAATGATGCGTAAAACAGATACTAGTCCTGTACTTCATATTTCATGTCAAGATGATTTAAAAAAGCTTTAATATGTGTAATTTTGATTTGTAAGAGGTATGCCGATACTCGTTGTTTTCAAGAATATTTACTAATTTTAAACATAATATTTTATTTTTCCAGTGGGATTCTGTTTGATTTCGGAGACTTACTTTATTTCAATATTAATTATCGTATATTCTTTGAGATTATTGTAATCTATTCGAGTGACTTAGAGGATATTTATTTAATAATTATTATGATTAGTTTGCTTTTTAGGATAAAATATAAGACACTTAAAAAATATAGAATCTATATTCCTTATGTTATAACTTTCATCGTTTGTAATTTATTATATAATGGCTAATCTGACTTTATACTATCAAAACGTTCGTGGTCTACGCACTAAAACAAACTCGTTTTATCGTAACGTATTATCTAATGAGCATGACATTATTTGTTTGAGTGAAACGTGGCTAACTCCAAGTATTTTTAATTCTGAACTTTTCTCTGAATTTTTCTCTGTATATCGTTGCGATCGGGAATATGAATCGCGAATTGACTCTAAGGGTGGCGGGGTGCTTATTGCGGTGCGAAAACAATTAATAGTTACAGATTTGACCATTAAGGCATCTAATAATGAACGTTCTGCTGATATTATTTCACTATGCATATCTACTAAAGTGCATGGAGCAGTTAAACGATTTCATATATATTGTTGCTATTTCCCTCAATGCGCCATGCAATCTCGTGACTTACTTCATTTTTATGAATGTGTCTCGGAATGTGTACTTCGCAATCCCGATGATAAATATGTTATTGTCGGTGACTTTAACATTAAAAACGCCTCGAAGTATTCTGTTTGCTTTGGCAATTCAAGCTTTAATGTTGATGACTGTGACGATGTACAAGTAATGGCATTGTATAACTTTTTAAATTTTAATAATTTTGAACAATTCAATACAACCTTTAATGTAAATGACAGATATTTGGATCTTGTTATGGCCAATTGCAATTGTAAAGTTATCCGTTCAATAAAATCTTTAGTTGCTGAGGATGAGCATCATCCTTCTTTAGATATTTGTATCCCTGATGTTAGTTGTGTATTTCTTCGATCACCACCTCGTATATTAAAATTATTTCATAAATGTGATTATTCGCTAGTTACCCAAGCTCTTAGTAATATTAACTGGGAGCAATCTCTACGGAGTGCAACTGTGGAATCAGCTGTTTCTAGTTTTTATAGTATTTTAGATAAAATAATTAACGATTACGTTCCGGTTAGATTGGTGCGAAACAATTGTAACTTTCCGATTTGGTACTCTTCATCATTAATTAAAGTAGTTAGAGAAAAGCTCAAATTTCATAAAAGATGGAAGCGTTATGGTCGTTACGCTGATTATCATTCTTTTGCTATGCTGCGGGATAGACAAAAATCTTTAGAATTATCTTGCTACGACGCATATATTGAGTTTTCAGAGAAAAAAATCCTAGGTTGCAGTAAACTCTTTTGGTCTTTTATCAAAACCAAGAAAAAGTCTGCAGATTTACCCGGACGTTTGTTTTTAAAAGATTTATCGTCTTCAGAAGGAAGTGTAATTTGTAAGTTATTTAACGATCATTTTAACTCTTCATATTCTCACGTTAGAGCTTCTTTACCGAGTTGTTCTAATGAGGGGTCAAACGGCGTTGATATTTCAAATTTAAGTATTGCCAAACATACAGTTGAAAAATATTTAAAATCGCTTGACGTATCTAAAGGTGTGGGCCCTGATGGAATTCCTCCTCTATTTCTGCGTGAATGCCATAAAGAGTTAAGCTTTCCTATTTACCTTCTCTTTAAGCAATCTTTAGAATCTGCAACAATGCCTGAAAATTGGAAGCGGTCATATGTAGTTCCTGTTTTTAAAAGTGGTGACAACCGTAATATATGTAATTATAGACCAATTTCTAAATTAAGTACTATTCCTAAAATGTTTGAACGTATAATTTATGACATTATTGCACCTATTGTTAGGCCTCACATTATTGAACAACAGCATGGTTTTTTGCAGAAAAAATCCACCGAAACCAATCTATGTGAATTTGTTGACTTTATCACTGATGCTATGGAGAATCGTTTTCAGGTTGACGTTATATATACTGACTTTTCCAAAGCTTTTGACAAAATAAATCACGACATCTTAATTTCTAAACTTTATAATTTTGGTATACATGGTGATTTACTCCGCTGGCTGGACTCCTATCTGAGGCATCGTAGTCAGGCTGTTACAGCAAAGGGCTTTTGCTCCTCTTTTACACCCGTCCCATCAGGTGTGCCACAAGGCTCCCATTTGGGACCTTTGCTTTTTAATATATTTATAAATGATATTTCCAATATATTTGATAACTCCTTCATATTATACGCCGATGATATGAAGATTTATAAGATCATTAAATCTGTCGATGACTGTTTGCATTTACAAATGGATTTGAATAAATTATATAGATATGATATATATGATATATTATATATATCATATATATATATATATATATATGATACTAACAAATTATTTTTAAATGTTGATAAGTGTAACATAATTACTTATTCTCGTAAACAATCAAATATTAATTATGGATATAACATCAACGGAGTGTTGATTGATAGAGTTATAACTATCAGGGATCTAGGTGTTTACTTAGATTCAAAACTAACGTTTAATGTGCATATTAATAACATTGTTGCAAAAGCTTATCGTCAATTAGGTTTTATACTTAGAGTAGGCAGAGACTTTAAAAAAGCCTCCACAATGATACTCCTATATAACGCTTTTGTCCGTTCCATCTTAGAATACGCTTCAATAGTTTGGAATCCGTATTATAATGTATATGTTAACCAAATCGAAAGTATACAATATAAATTTATGAAACATTTGAATTATCGCTTCAATTGTCCAGCTCAACCCGAATTTTTTATAATGTCATTAGCTGATCGAAGAAATATACGCGATCAAATTTTCCTTTTCAGAATAATACATAACCTTATTGATTCTCCGTATATTGTGAATAAAATTTCATTCAAATGTCCTCGTATAAATTCACGAAATAGATCAGTGTTTCAACCCTCTACAGCTCGTACCAATTATGGATGTAATTCATTCACTCGAAGAGCTTGCAATAACTATAATAAACACTTCTCCGATATCGACATATTCTTTTTATCGTGTAATAAACTTAAATGTTCACTTATTAATTCAATTAAATCCAAATTGTAGTATATTATAGTTGTCTCCTACATTAACCATTCATTGATTTATGTTTTAATTGAAATTTGATTATAATATGTTATTGTCTTTTGTTTTATATTTTATTGTAGTTTTAACATTTGTTTGAGATTTTATAGATTTGTTTAGTTTTTTTTTATATTATTTACTGTAGCACAGCGGCATCTCGTTTCTTTTGTTTTTAATTTTAGTTTTGCTTTGTACACTTGCTTTGTTTATGTGTAACTTGATTGTGGAAGCTTCACTGGATCATTTGTTACTTACTGTGTTTCGCTATATATGTTTTATTGTTCTGTATGTTTCCCAAATACATATAAAATAAAAAAAATAAAAAAAAAATATATGAGTAGGAAAAAAGAAAGGGCAGTGTAAAATAAAGACAAATGAAATGAAAACATATAAATGCATATTATGTATACATACACATAAGTATTGTACATATACATACTTATATACATTTATAGACGAATAAACATACATATGTATACACATATATATAGGTATATTACCAATATAATCAATAAGAGGAAATAATCCTAATCAGTTTATAGAGATAGGTAGTGTTCTTTTAATAACTTTTTAAATGATGACAGTGTTTGAGCCTGCCTCACCACAACAGGAAGTTCATTCCACAAGCGAACACCTTGAACACTGAATGATTTATCCATAAATGTCGTGGTGTGGACGGGCATTCTCAGCTTTAGGTTCTCAGACGACCTCAAGGACCTCGTATGTGACTCATGAAGAAAAAGAAATCGTTGTTTCAGATAAGAAGGAGTGATAGGATTGAATAAAATATTGTATAGAAGTGACAGTATATGGGTATTCCGACGAAGTCGTATAGGTAACCACTTGAGCTTAGCACGAAACTCAGAAAAAATACTTTACTGAATAGACTGTGTGTAGACTCTAACTCCGTAATAGGTCAATGTAATAATAGGTAACGTAATAAAATACAATGCAATGTAATGTGTAAATAGGTGTAATAGATCTGTACGTGTAATAGGACAATACTTCAAAGTTGCTGCCAAAATGTACCCAAACTTTAGATTCGGGCTTACCTCATTTCGGCATAGTTTCATCAACTACTAGAACTTGACAAGTGCAATTGAAACTGACGTTACCTCCCATTACACACAATACTCCCCTTTATACTATTTCCTTCGCATTTGCCTGAGCCAGGAATCTGCAGAACATGCTATTAGTGGTCAAATTGAGCTAGCTGGCTATAATGCTACGCGTCGGCCATTATTAAAGGGACGCGTTGTGTAGCTGACATGACAATATGGCTGTTCAACGTGTACAGTACACTTGAAGGCAAAAGAAACGGATTGCTTGGATAAAAATTGTACTTGATTAATGTTCGTAATACTATAATCACGATTGTAGAGGAGGCCCGCGCCCCGCAGTGGGACGTATATGGGCTGATGCAGAAGAATGTTCCAAATGAAGTAATGACATAAAAAATATTTATCGTACTTGCAATGCTCAGATTTAATTTTGCTGTAACGAACCTAACGAGATCATACCTACGAGATTGAATCAAGAATGAGGAGATCCGTAGGTAACAGTAACAGAGGTTACCAACGTAGGCCAAAGGATAAGCAAGTTGAAATGGCAGTGGGCCGAGCACATAGCTAAGAACTCATGGCCGTTGGGGCTGAAAAGTTCTGGAACGAATGCCAAGTACAGGCAAGTACAGTGTCGGACGCTCGCCTAGAAGGTGGATAGAGGACCTGGTTAAGGTTGCATTAAATTGCTGGATGCAGGCCACGTCAAATAGGTTGATCTGGAAATCCTAGGGGGAAGTCTTTATTCAGCAGTGGACTCCCTGTGACTGAAGAAAGAGAGAGAGAGAGAGAGAGAGAGAGAGAGAGAGAGAGAGAATGAACTATCTATCTATTTGTAGTAAGTATTAGATTGCTTCTAGGATTGAGAGTTTCGCGTTGTAGTTGCATGTCATAATAACTCCGTCATATCCTTAAGAGACCTTGAAATATCTCTGATATATTTTGAAACCCACACCTAGAGGTGTTTCTTAATTTCCGAATTGCTTAGTTTCACTCAAAGATAGCCAATCCCAGCCAAATTTGTAACAAGCCGCAGCATTTGGCCGAGTGTGTACATCGATTGAAAAGAACGTCAAAAGAACGGCTGACTCCGCTCGCATACAAATGGCGAGGAAATTGTGTTGCGCCACTGTTTACACTTTTACTGGCCTGCGGTTTCTGGCTGCGGTGTCAATGGCTTTGCTACAATCGGAATTCCGAGTTAATCAGTTTAGTTCTAGATACGGTATAGTTAAGTGTCCAAGTTGGTATCAAAATGTGGTCTTGATTTTTCTCTCTTCTTCAAACAAACATAGAGTATTTTTTTTTTCGCTCCGTAGAGTTAAAATGTATTTAAATAATAAATAACACCCCAACAGTCACATACATAGTCCTGACCCCACACTAAGATCGAGTCTTGTGTCGTGGGTATCAGGAACTACGAGAGACTTTTCGGTCTCACAAACACCCAGACCCGGAAGAAATATTTGTGGGCCGCACAAACATTTCTCTCGGTGCGGGGATCGAACCCGCGGCCTCTCGTTTCACAGGCGGCGTCTAACCAACTGCGCCACGGAGGCTGTCATTTATAATATTATATAATTGTTAGTCATTCAAATTTATAATCGTATGGTGGCAATTGTGTAGAAAATTATTAATTTCAAACTGGAACACAACAGTACATTCATACTGCTGTTTTGAGGGAGAAATATACATTGCGATGTTATTGACTCAGACGGCCTTTCACATAGAGACCAACCACAAGTGGTTTTGTAAAAAGTGAAGTATTAACACATAAATATTTATGTAACAGACTAAATCATAATTTTATTTTCATTTTATAGACACTCACATACAGTACTGGCGGAGTAAACAAAGGGGTTAGCCCTTATTTATAACGATCACAAGTTTTTATGGGCATTCCACCAGACATTGCCTGAGATCCCGCCATCATATTATTTTTATACTTTCTTACGTTTGCAAGGAAAACAAATGGCTATCATAAATATTAACATGTATCTGTTCTCTTAATCATAGTTTTTGAATTTATCATGAAATGGCAGTGAGGAATAAAATTGCTTTTTTCTATGTTTTATTGGCACGACAATGTGATCCTACTGGGGGATCCATCTGATCGGTGCAAGATTGTTTTTATTAACAAGCCGTAAAAACAAATATGGATAAATAAAAAAATAAAAATAAAGATAAATAATATAGTAAGAGTTTAAAGGCACTACTCGTATTATAATTTAATAAATAAACCAAATACCTATCTACTCATTATTCAGTACATCTACTTAGGTAATATACAAAGAAAATTCTTAGCAACTGATCATTCTTCGTTTGACAGTGACCAGCCGTTAGTGTCAGATATCCTGAAAAAAATTCATGTGGAACAATATCGTTTGTCATGGAACGTTACAAAAATACTGCTAGCTTACGACACTATAAATTACCGACAGGGAGAAAAGAGTATTTGCCGAAAAAGGTTCCGTATACGACAGGCTTATCTGTGATTTTTATTGTGAATTTATATGAGTTAGGGTGACCATAAGGCAACTATGTGCAAGGACTTAGAACATTTAATGTAATGACTATTTGTCACATGAATATAAAGTCTTCCAACCCTTAAATTGCGTTTTCTCTGAAAAGTGATGGGCGGAGCGAAGATGTATAGGAATGGACTAATGATATTTAATATCTATGTCATTATGTATGTCTTCGATCGATTTTATAAGGCTATTTTAGGCAGCTATGCTCCGTACCGCTTATCTCCATTTTTTTTTGTTCATATTAAAGCGCTTTGGATTAAGTTTTAAATATCCTAATCCCAAAAGGGTAAAATAACAATGTTATTCCAATATTTTTTCTTATCACGGAACCCTATACGTATTTCCTAACGTGTGATAAACAGGGCCGTCTTTAACTATGATGGGGCCCTGGGCACAAAATAATTTGGGGCCCTTCAGAGAAATAAAGAGAATTAAAATCTAACATTTATCTACTAAGATCATTTCATATCGAAGTTATGTATCAATCTTGTCGGTCTTTTTGGTCGCTCGCTAAGGCTGTGGAGGTTAATTACTGCCTGTCCAGTCTCCCACCACTGCGTAAGTCCGATAACGGTTTGGCCCACAGTGCAAAGGAGAAGGCCGATCTCTTAACCTGATTCTTTACCTGAAACTCGATTTTGGGTGACGGGGGAGCCACACCGCCGAACATTCCGCGTTGTGAGAGTCTCCTATCTGACATAAAAATAATCCAGCGTGCTGTCAGACGGGAGCTCAGGCTTCTTGACGTCCGTAAGTCGAGTGGGCCAGATGGTATCCCCGCAGTGGTTTTTAAAACGTGCGCCCCTGAGTTAACACCCGTACTCATGCGCCTTTACCGTCTTTCCTATAAAGCCAACCGGGTTCCGGCTCTGTGGAAGATCGCCAATGTACACCCTGTCCCCAAAAAGGGTGACCGATGAGACCCTTCAAGTTACAGGCCGATTGCTGTCACATCTCTACTCTCCAAGGTCTTGGAGCGAGTTATAACCACTCAGCTCTTGAGATATCTTGAGGATCGCCAGCTGATTAGTGACCGCCAGTACGGTTTCCGTCACGGTCGCTCGGCTGGCGATCTTCTGGTGTACCTCACGCACCGTTGGGCGGAGGCTTTGGAGAGGGGGTGAGGCGATTGCGATCGGCCTTGACATTGCGAAGGCATTCGACCGAGTGTGGCATCGCGCCCTTCTGGCGAAGCTACCTGCGTATGAAATTCCTGAGGGGCTCTGCAAATGGATCGCCAGCTTTTTGTATGGTCGGAGCATAAAAGTCGTAGTGGACGGCTGTTGCTCCAAGACCAAGACCATTAATGCTGGTGTTCCACAAGGCTCGGTGCTATCGCCGACACTCTTTATCCTGCATATTAATGACATTTTGTCTATTGATAGCATGCATTGTTATGCAGATGATAGTACGAGTGACGCGCGGTACATCGGCCAACGGAGCCACTCTCGGGATTTCATTATAGAAAGACGGTTTCAACTTGTATCTGAAGTCGAGAGCTCTCTGGGGCGGGCCTCCGAATGCGGTGAATTGAACTTAGTTCAATTTCACCCTTCGAAGACACAAGTTTGCGTGTTCACTGCGAAGAAGGACCCCTTTGTCATGGCGCTACAATTACTCTTACTCTCCTAGAATCCGAGAGTATTGGGATCTTTGGCGTCGAAATATTAAGCAAGGTCGAGCTTAGGAGTCATTTGGAGGACAAAGCCAAACTGGCGAGCAAGAAGTTCGGAATTCTGAACAGGGCCAAGCGGTACTTTACGTCGGGTCATAGATTGACGCTTTACAAAGCGCAAATTCGGCCTCACATGGAGTACCTACTGCTCTCACCTCTGGACAGGTGCCCTAAAATACCAGCTCGATCAATTTGACTCCTTGCAGTGACGAGCTTGTCGAATAGTCAATGATCCCGATCTCACGGACAAATTGAAACCGTTAGGACTGCGGAGAGACTTCGGATCTCTCTGTGTGTTTTATCGTTTATTCCATGGGGAGTGCTTGGGCATTGCAATTTTTCTAAAATAAATGTAGCCTAAGCTAATCCTTATACTACTTATTATATCAGCTACCTGACAATGACAATCCCGTCAAAATCGGTCAAGTCATTTCAGAGATTAGCCGGAACAAACAGACAGACAGAAGGACAAAAAAAATGTAAGGTCATTTTTGTTATAGGTATCGTGTATATGTTACATTCTTTCTCTGCTTTCGGCATCTCGGGCCGAGTACCCCGTCGGGCCTGAGGCCTTTCAAGCTCGGGGCCCCCTTGGACCGGGGGCCCCTACCTTGGTGTTATACAAATGTTTTTATGATGCAAACATACTACCTATATAGTATCATTACTATTTTTGTGACAGAGAACAAATTTATAGCATTTCACTTTTAGTTTGGAGGGATCTCTTTTAGGATGTGGAGTTATATTATCACTAATCTACTGATATAGATGATTATTACTTCTTACAAATTTATAAATATACGTATAATGTTGTAGGAGTCGTGAAACGTGTGAGTAAATGTGTGAGGAAAATTTTCGGTTCGTCTTTTTTTTACACTGGCTCTTTTTCGGGGCCCCCCTGAGGATGGGGGCCCTGGGCACGGGCCCCGTGTGCCCTTAGTGTAAAGACGGTACTGGTGATAAATGACGTCAGCTCTCACATTACCTTCTATCGGGTTACACAACACCAAACGATGTACATTGACGGCTTTGCAAACGAGAAGATTTCCGCTCTCTATTAGTTCACGTCATTGGAAAGTTTGTTGTGATACATTTTGGTAAAGATAGTTCGATATCCACAGTTTTGTTAAGCAATGTGGCTTGAGATGTTTCGATTATAAACGATAATGCTTTTACACCGTTTTTTAGTTCTAAGGTGCGGCCTTTGTTCAGTCAAATATGCTGACTTAATATTGTGAAAGAAGATACTATGGGAGCCGATGGCCTCGGTGGATACTCCATCTAGAATTAGACTGCACTGCATTTATCATTAATGATACTTTTTAGTATCAGAATAAAATAAAAAAGAAATTCCTACTAGCTCATAGCTCTATAGAAATCTCTAGAAGAGGCAAGAGGCTAAGAACTGTATTGCCGAATATAAATGTTATGTCCTATTATTTTTTTTGGTGCTGAGGATAATTAATATATTTAGTATGTTTGAAAAAGAATTTGTGTCAACATTTAAACTTCCCAAAATTAAAGAAGGAATTAGATGGAATTTACACACTAAACTCCAGCAGTTTTTACATACCAAACGAATTAATATAGTAAACTAATGAAAGATCTATATCTCGCAGGCCAAGTTAATTCTACATACTTATAATTAAATCCAAGCGGAAACAAATATCCTACTGTCAGCAAATCGTGCTCCGGAAATCTCACCAAATAAATAAAACACAATAACATTGGTTCGGCATGGTTTATTATGGGATATCTCCTAGGTAGACCCATTTATACTACAATCTTGAATTTTTTTTTTTATAAATAATTCGGCAAACGCAAAAAAATAAACGGGTCACATGATGGTAATATATTACTACCGCCCATTACCGTCCACAGCGCTTGAGTCATAGATGTGTCACCAGACCCTCAAATGTGGACGACTGGGGACGAGAGAGAAGGAAAAAGGATGGGAAGAGAAAAGGGGTATTGGGCATCCGGCAATCTCACTCATCGATCTGCTGTGAGATAGTGGTACCACCCCGGACGAGCCTGCCCATTCATGCTGAGTCATGACAACAGCGTGGCTCTACCACTTAAAATCCTTGTAATAATGTATCTGTATCAGCCCGTATACGTCCCACTGTAGGTAACGCGCCTCTTCTACAATCAAATTTATGGAAGAGAGTGGTCAGGCCAAATAACGGATATATTATTGCGAATATATTGTACCACGTTGGGCTAGTGCGGGTTCGTGTACTTTAAATACCATAAAAATTCTTACGAACCGCAAAAATATTAAACAAATCCTTTTCTGAATTGGTAATTAATGACCATAACTGTTATAAAAATATTGCTCTACTTGATTAAACTGCATCTTTTTAATGTTAGTGTAAAAGATAAAATAAAGCATTCCCTCAATATATTTTTCTTTACACAAACATCTCTGAGAGACCTTTAAGTAATTGGTGCGGTCTTTGCGGAGTATTAATTCAATTATGAACACTGTCGGGAGATGTTTGCGTTCCTAGTTTGTCGTTATTTATTTAACACTGCCTTTATCTTGATGTAAGTAGAAATGTACTCTACATTCTCAGTATTTATATTTATTTATTTTACTATAGTTATGTCATACGTTATTTCATTATCTACTGGGCTTAGATCATTATAATATGTAGGATTCCATAACTTAGACAACCACTTTACCATTGATTAACAAGCGACATTTTCAAGTGCGGGTGTTCTATAAGAACAAAACAAAAAGTACATCAAACTCAGTACAATCACTCACTCACTCGGTTCCGATATATTCTGTGATATCAAAGACATAAAGATGATACACAGACAGAAAGACATACACACAAACACATGTCATACTCACAAAATACCTCTTTTTGCGTCGTAAAAATCAGAAAGTCAGAGTGTTTCATCAGTTATAGCGTCACAGCTTTTAAACACTGAAGTCATAATTATAAATGTTTTTTAAATTTATATTATATAATATTTTATATGTTATATGCGCTGTGTTTGCGATGTGTAGGTGAATAATATCACGATACATTAAAAGAAGATAATCTTAAGCCGATGCTCACGGTTGGCGATCAAAAATTGAAACGAAAGCCAATTGTTTTTCACATCAAGTACCTACCATAAAAATTTAATTTACTTATTCTGAAGTTTGGGTCAAAATAATAAAAAAATATTGTAAATGAAATTAAAACAAGATTATTATTAGATTATATTATTCTATCTATATAACAATAGAATTTTATTTATTTAAAAAGTGTAATCTTTACGAAACACTATAACCGTACTATAAATTACGTAAATCCACACGTGCATTTCTATCCTTGCGAAGTGAAATGTTACACGTTAAAGTGTGAAATAACGAACTTCCTTGAATCTATTGTAATGGTTTACAATTCACAAGTCACGGACAAGTCTCGTAGGGCCCTTTATTTATCGTAAAAACATTCACTGTATCTATATCAGCCCATATACATATGTCTCACTGCAGGGCATGGGCCTCCTCTACAATTGAGAGTACGATTGAGAGTGGTGAATAAGAGTGGCCATATACTCCACCACGCTCGCTTAGTGCCTGGTTTAGTGTATTTTACATGTCATAAAAATTCATACCAATCGCTATGGTATGCAGATTTCCTCACGAGATTTTGCTTCATTGTTTTAGTGCGTGGTGATTAACTATCAATTCACACATGAATCCGAAAAGTCAGAGGTGTGCCCTGGAATTTGACTCCGCTACCACCCTGAATATTTGGCAGTCGCTTCTGATAACTCAGATTCTACAGGAGGCCAGTGCCCTGTAGTGGGATGTATATGGGCTGACACATATTATGTGTTGACTTTTCATCATATCTATTTCATTCTCTACATGATCAATAAACCAATTTCATTTCAAAACTATGCCTTGTTACAGGCCCTCATCGTTTTGTTGAAGTACGAAAGAGGTATAATAGTGTCACCTCTAAGAGTTTCCAGTACGTGAGTGAACTTTCGGAAATGCCAAATTGGTTCTATTTGAGAACTTATACTGCTGATGTATACGTAAAATATGTCAGGCAGATGTAAATTCTATGAACTAAATATCCATTACAGCAAAATTTGGGGATGTATCATGGAATATGTAATGTGTTTACTGATGTTAGGTCTCCCGCCAAACAACAGTGGAAATGCACTGTTGTGTTCCGGTTTGAAGAACGTTGTAGCCAGAGTAACTGTTGGACATATTGAGACTTATCATCTTATGTGTCAGGTTGGCGAGTGAAGAGGAATGCCAAGCATCGCTTTGTAATTCATAGTGTTGTTTGGCTTTGTTACTGTCCATTAGTTGCATACCGCTAGCCTTTAGGCCGAATGGCAAGTTAGTTTCGCAATTCAATGCCTTAGAAAAAGGATCAATAATATTTATAATTGAAGCTGTTTTGGAAAGAATGTTAATATTGTTGCGTCCAGTACTTTAAGTTTTATTATCATTAAAACAATTGACGTTATATTATGTAGTCACCATAAAAAAATAAACAAAATAAAACAAAAGATACAAGCGTTTTATTTTCCCTGTATATTTCGGCTACCTCATAAAGATGATAAAGTAACGCTCATGCGAGAAATAAAAACAATATTTCAGTCAACAATATTTTAAACAACACTGAAGGGGCGCGTTGTTTGTACCTAAACATCGCACACTTGTAATGTATGAGCCTAATGTACTTGAATAAATTACTCTTAATAAAATATTTCAACGCTCCCTTATTCTAAATGCTCTGTTAGAGCCGGTGTGACGATCCTGTTGCTCTTAGTTCTATATTTGTTTATTTATTTATTTTATTCTTTATTGCACACAATAAACATAACAGAGTATAGAGAGTATATAAAACGACGGTTTGCAAAAGGTGGCCCTATTGTTCTAAGGCAATTTCTGCCTAATAACCGTGGCATGAATATAAACAAAAAACCACTAAAAACCAAAAAATAACAAAATAATTAGTACCACTGCAAAGCAAAAAAATAATATTTATTTCATGGAACTTGTGCTTGTTGAATAATTTGCTTAATGACTTGACTAGCCAACAAAACAAAATATATGCATAACACATTGAAGGCGGGCCGCGAAGTACCAAACATGTAGGAACTATGCCTTATATTAATTTAAATATGTATATGTTTGGTACTGGGCGACCCGCCTTCAATATATTATGCATATATTTTGATTTGTTGGCTAGTCAAGTCATTAAGCAAATTATTCAACAAGCACAAGTTCCATGAAATAAATATTATTTTTTTGCTTTGCAGTGGTACTTATTATTTTGTTATTTTTTGGTTTTTAGTGGTTTTTTGTTTTGAAGTCGGTTTTTATTTTTTTTATTAAAAATTTTAGTTATTCTTATCTTTTTAGTGTTGATAGGCATTTAAATGAAGAAGATTTGGTCCCCACAAGGACTGTGACTGTGTGTGTGTGACATGTACTTTCCGATGACAATGAAATCGCTAAAGTCAGCTAAAAGCTGCCAAAGATATTGGAATATTCACATGTTTATTATTTTTTCTTCCCCCCCCCCCCATTCCCCCTCCCTTCGCCCCTACCCCTTTTTCCCTCAACCACTGTAGCCTAACTTTTATACTGAACCCAATGCAAAAAAAACCGTTGAAATCCTATTAAGTTTTGAGGAGTTCTACTCTCCAGGTCCGAACATGATAATCAGATCTTAATGTTGTGTTCCTAGGATCAACCTGTCAATACGTTCTTTCCAATGAAAAAGAAATCACTGAAATCGGTTATAAGCTGCCGAAGATATTAGAATTTACGTGTATTTTAATTTTATCATCCACCCCCCCTCACCCCCACCCTTTTTCCCTCTCTCACTGTAACTTAACTTTTCTAATGAACGTAGTGCAAAAAGAACCATTGCAATTCTCCTTAATTTTAAGGAGTTCCCCTCTCCAGGTCCGAAGATATTCATCAGATCTTCACCATATTACACACTTAAGATTTAACTAGGGGCCGTGCCCCGATAGGACCTGTGTCAGGTGGAAAGTCATCACGCCGCGCCGTGACGCGTGTCTAGCAATAGGAAACAGTGGGTAGTTATTGGACTCATTATTCTTTTTTATATATTGGGCATATGGTCTACGGTTCACCTGATGGTTAGTGAAATTACCGCCGTCCATGAACATTTGCATCACCATAGGGCATGGAGATGCTTTGCCGGCCTTTAAAGTGGGAATACGCGCTTTTGAAGGTTTCCAGGTCTTTGTCCGGAAATACCGCCGCTGGCAACTGGCTGCACAGATTTGTAGTCTGTATCTGTATCAGCCCGTATACGTCCCACTGAAGTGCACGGGCCTACTCTACAATCGACATTACGATTGAGAGTAGTTAGGCCATATAGTCCACCACGCTGGCCTAGTGCGGTTTAGCGGACTAACAAATTCTTATAAATCGCTATGGAATGCAGGTTTCCTCACGATGTTTTCCTTCACCGTTTTAGGGTGTGGTGATTGACTATCAATGCACACATGACTCTGAAAAGTCAGAGGTGTGCCCTGGGATTCGAACCCGCGACCACCGTGGACATGTTGGCAGCCGCGTCTAGTCCGTTTACCAACAGGCCACTATGCACTTATTTGATTTATATTATGTGGAAGACAGTGTCATGAAATGAGTGTATGTCATGTGTATTGATACATCAAAAGCCACTCATAAAATGGTGGGGAACCTGTATACAAGCATTTCTATTGTATGTTAAGAACGCCAACCTGCAGTAGGCCAGTGTAAGGGATAGGGATTATGGCCTATGCCATCGCTACAGGACAGTATAATATAGGTAAATAATGCATAACAATAATGGAACATATTTACAACACAATTTTATTATCAACATTATTATTTATTTTAAAACATTTTTCATGTAAAAATAATATACATATACAATTAAAGTAAGTCAGAAACATATTTCCTATCCAAGAAATAATCATGGTCGTAATGATAATCTGAAAAAAAGTTTTAATATAATTCAAGATTATATATTTTAACAACAGTTATTTACGTATTTACATGAAAAATATTACGAGATTTCCTTTAATGGCACGCTATTGTTATTATGGTATTAAAAAATTAAAAATATCTAACAATTTGAATGGGAAAACTAGATGTAAGACAAACTATTGAGAATTGCTATTACCATGAACTTACAAGGCAATTATTACACTAGGTATATTAAAAATTAAAAAAAAATGATTGAAATGAAAACCAAACCTCTTTTTTTAATAAATTACGTTAATGATTAATAAGGTACGATACTCGCTCCGTGACATTAAAACGTGTGCATGTTGTAAATATTTGTTTCGGGTTTGGGTGTTTGTGAGACCGAGAAATCTCTCATTTCTCTCTCTCTCTCTCTCTCTCTCTCTCTCTCTCTCATTTGACTTGTACCTGTTTTAGTGTGGAGCTTAGTTTTAGAACTTAAATAATACTTACGAAGGTAATCAGTGAGCTCCTTTAATTCAAAGCATTCTCCCATATGTGCTACCTGCCACACTAAAACATTATTCGTTTAATTAATTTATTTTATAAAATATAGTTGGAAATTGGTAAACTTTATATACAGCATATAGTGGCGTGCTTTTTATGGAATAACAAGGAAATGAAACTAGCCACTTCATTACAAATATACGGAAATAGTCGGTATATTGATGACCTGATAACATCCTGATGATTCTAATTCATCTAGAGCGTAGTGACTTGACAGTGATTCTGGGCATTGCAAAAATGCATATATATTTTTTTTTATTGCTATGAATGGCGAGACGAGCATGCCGTTCGCCTGATGGTAAGCGATACGACCGCTCATGAACAGTAGCAATACCAAACAGCACCTTGAATTACAAAGCAATGGTTGGCATTCCACTGCGCTCGCCATCCTGAGACATAAGATGTTAAGTCTCAATATGTCCAGTAGTTACTCTGGCTACAATGTCCTTCAATCCGAAACACAACAGTGCATTTAAACTGCTGCTTGGCGGGAGAAATAGACATTGCGATGGTACCCACCCAGGCAGCCTCTCACATATGAGAGACCTACCACCAGTGAATATATTATGTTGAGTTTACGACTTTTCGTCAGCCAAGCGCTAGATTGTCTGTCTATTACAATAAAAAAGTGAAGGCTTGTTCGGTTTAGACCGGGTGTCGAATGGCCAAACGTGACTATAATGACGCCTAGCAGCTTGATTGCTGATTGAAAATTTATACTTACATAACATACGGAAACTCACGCCTGTTTCCAGAAAGGGTAGGCAGAGATGCTGCCAGGACAACCGAGTTTCGCTTTAAGTGCTCCATCTTAAGTGATTAGAGTCATGCCTATCTTCATATTGGGTACAAATTCCTGACTTCGGGCTGATTATGAACAAAAACATCAGTAATTACTTTGCCCTATTTGGGATTCGACCCCGTGACAACAACTTTGCTTTACTTTCAGAATGCAAAAATTGTGAGCTGCTGTTATTCCTGTTCATGGATAGCTGTGACATTACCACAGGGCAAACTTGATCGTCTTAATATTCTCAGGAATAATTATTTTTTGATAATACGCAGACTTACCTTCATATCTCTCCATGCAGTTGATATAATCTAATTCGCAGTATGTCGTAAAGTTCGCATACTGATAATGTATGGTACGGCCGCATACGAATCCTGTTCTGATAAATTTAAATAAATTATCTGTGTAATGATAAATAAATCTAAACGTCAACAGACGCATCTGCAGCTATAATCTGCAGACATCGTCTTTGGATGGGTGTTGCGATTGTTATGCACGGCTTGTGTCATATTAGATTTTAATTATTATGATTTTAGTGCGTTCCATTTGACACACAGCAATAAGTAATTCAAAAGCACATTTATCTTTTTTTTTTATTGCATTGAATGGCGAGACGAGCATGCCGTTCACCTGATGGTAAGCGATGCGACCGCTCATGAATAGTAGCAAAACTAAACAACACCTTGATTTACAAAGCAATGCTTGGTATTCCACTGCGCTCGCCATCCTGAGACACACGATGATGATAGTCTTAATATGTCCAGTAGTTACTCTAGCTACAATGTCCTTCAATCCGAAACACAACAGTGCATTTAAACTGCTGTTTGACGGGAGAAATATACAATGCGGTGGTACCCACCCAGGCAGCCTCTCACATATGAGAGACCTACCACCAGTAAAATATTTTCTTATACTTCATCTGTTGATATATTATCCTTTTGTATATTGCTGCTTTTACTTTAATAGGTTTTAAATTAACCGCATGTTTATATTATTGAACTGTTGTATATATTTTCTATTATGAGACCAGTATGAGAATAAAATAAATTTAAAAATGTTGCAATAGCCCATGAGAAACGTTGTTCGCATACCATCAAGTGAAACGCTATTTTATCTACACACAAACAGGCCATCATCCATCCATCCATCAGCCAAAGGAAGTCCACTGCTGAACATAGGCCTCCCCCAATGATTTCCACAGTGACCTGCTGGAGGCAGCCTGCATCCAGCTACGTCCCGCGACCTTTACCAGGTCGTCTGACCACCTTGTGGGTGAACGTCCTACGCTGCGCTTTCCGTTACGTGGCCTCCAATCGAGAATTTACCGACCCTATCGGCCATCAGTTCTCCGCGCTATGTGCCCCGCCCATTGCCACTTCAACTTACTAATCCGCTGGGCTATGGCGGTTATTTTAATTCTTCCCCCAACACCAATGGGGTGTAGCACTTGTCTTAGAGCACACGAACACCAAAAGATGTTGTACTAAGAAAAGGGAACTATAGAATGAATTACTTATAAGCTTTCATGCAGTAGTGTGATAAGTAATCGCAGTCCTCCGCCATGGATACCCGCGGAGGAGCAGTCCGCACCATTATTCCTGTTGCTTTTGTACCGCCGCTTCTGGAATTGAAATCAATAATAGCATATTGATTGCGGCTTGTTGAAACAAGAATTACTAATATACAGTCTCTGTGGTTCAGTTTTATTAATGAACGAGATATAAATTCCATTGAGATAAATATGTGTGTGTTCCTCCAATATACTACTATATCAGTGGTTCTTACCCTTTTAGTCCTGAGGGAGCATTTAACAACATTTCTGTCTAGGTACTGACCACACAGGCGGATAATCGGTCTCTTTGCAACTTCAAATTGGAAATCAAATAGGCGGCGTAGTATGTATCAAGAAAACAATGACGATATCTCAATTATTATGTTAAGTAACTTACTTCATCTTATATCACGTGTATTTTATTGATAAAGATATGAGGATTTTAAAATCTCTTCTCATATATCTCTCTGTTCCTCCACAAAAAGTCCACTGCCGAACATAAGTCTCCTAGAATGATCTCCATAGCGACCTGGTGGAAGCGGGCTGCATTGCGATTTCTGATCTATTTAAATTAAGTTAAGGTTGATTCTTAAAGTTCTCTCCAAAGTGTTTGCAAGAGACTTGTCTATTGGGCAAAGCCAGTTGTCTAGGCTGAAAACGGATGATGGCAGCGCGGTATCGACTAGGGCAGAGGTATTAAGAGAGATCGAGAGGTTCTACGGACAGCTTTACACCTCGGTTGCCGAACCTACTGTTAGCTCGGCCGAAGACCCGAGAGCCGAGTTAATCCGACACTTTAGCGATGATATCCCGGACATCAGCCTGTTTGAGATTGAGATGGCCCTCAAACAACTTAAAAACAACAAGGCGCCGGGTGAGGACGGAATCACTTCAGAGCTTCTGAAAAAATAAATAAATAAAATAAAATAAAAAATAAAAAGAAAGCGGGCGGAACGCCGGTACTGAAAGTCCTTCAGAGGCTCTTCAATTCCGTTCTCCTCGAGGGCTCAACGCCGGAGGCATGGAGCAGGAGCGTGGTGGTACTGTTCTTCAAAAAAGGTGATAACACTTTGCTGAAGAACTACAGGCCCATCTCGCTCCTGAGCCATGTCTATAAGTTGTTTTCAAGGGTCATCACAAATCGTCTCGAAGGCAGGTTTGATGACTTCCAGCCTCCCGAACAAGCCGGTTTCCGAAAAGGCTTTAGTACCATAGACCATATTCATACGCTACGGCAGGTTATACAAAAAACCGAGGAGTATAACTTGCCGCTTTGTTTAGCGTTTGTGGACTATGAGAAAGCCTTTGATTCGATCGAGACCTGGGCTGTGCTACAGTCTCTTCAGCGGTGCCACATAGACTATCGGTACATCGAAGTGTTGAGGTGTATATACAACAACGCCACCATGTCGGTCCGAGTACAGGATCAGAGCACGAAGGCTATTCCACTACAGAGAGGCGTGAGACAGGGAGATGTCATATCTCCGAAACTGTTCACTGCCGCGCTGGAAAATGCCTTCAAGCTCTTGCAGTGGAAAGGATTCGGCATCAACATCAACGGCGAGTATATTACTCACCTTCGATTTGCCGACGATATTGTAGTCTTGGCAGAATCGCTGGAAGACCTTAGCACTATGCTCGAAGACCTTAATCGAGTTTCCCAACAGGTGGGTCTTAAAATGAACATGGATAAAACGAAGATCATGTCGAATATCCATGTTGTGCCCACCCCCATTGGAGTTGGGGGCTCGACTCTCGAAGTTGTAGACGAATATGTCTATTTAGGACAAGTGGTCCGGTTAGGCAGGTCCAACTTCGAGAGAGAGGTCAATCGGCGAATCCAACTCGGTTGGGCAGCGTTCGGGAAACTTTGCGACGTCTTCTCGTCCAAAATACCTCAGTGCCTAAAATCGAAAGTCTTCGATAGTTGTGTGTTACCAGTGATGACATACGGCACCGAGACGTGGCCTCTCACTGTGGGCCTCATTAAAAGGCTCAAAGTCACTCAACGAGCCATGGAGCGGGCTATGCTCGGTGTTTCCCTACGAGATCGAATCAGAAATGAGGAGATCCGTAGGAGAACCAAGGTTACCGACATAGCCCATAGGATTGGCAAGTTGAAGTGGCAGTGGGCCGGGCACATAGCTCGTAGAACCGATGGCCGTTGGGGCCGAAAGGTTCTCGAGTGGAGGCCACGTACAGGCAAGCGAAGTGTCGGACGCCCGCCTACAAGGTGGACGGACGATCTGACTAAGGTCGCAGGAAGTCGCTGGATGCAGGCCGCTTCCAACAGGTCATTGTGGAGATCATTGGGGGAGGCCTATGTTCAGCAGTGGACTTCCTGTGGCTGATATGATGATGATATGATGATGATGATGATTCTTAAATAACAGAAATATTTACCCACGCTTCCTCGATTTAGTGGGAGGACCTGGGGGCTGCAGAAGGACGTCTCGCAACAAAAGCACTGGTGGTACAAACATGTTTTAAGGTTTTAGAAATCTCTTATTTGCCAAGTATAGGGAATGGGTAGTTTCTAAGACTTTGTTTAATAATTATAATTATCTAAGCTATATCCCTGTATAGACAATAATTCGATTGTGAGTGGATTCATTAGGTCATGTTCTTCCAAACTTTTTATTTATTTTACATTATTTAAGTATAGGCGGACATAATTCCAACGGCATTTTCTAACAGCCTATTGTTATGATGGTGATGTATATATGCAAAATTAGGTCTTTCTCACTTCAAAAAAGGCTAGGTTTAGTCCACCAGTCCATGAAGGCCAGAACCATCCATCTTTTGATTACTCCCAGAAAGTCTGGTCCCTATGGAAATGTAATATGATATATACATAATATGTATTTTTGCTTCTATAATTAGGAAATTACGTTGAATGCATACATATCTCTTCTAATTTACTTAAGAATTAAAAATGAACAGTTGAGGTATCACTTATACCCATAAACTTTTTTGTATGAATGCCTATATTTTTTATAACTTACCAACAATAATAAAAGTAATCTCGGTGTATGTACACAGTCTTCGTGCTCCAGAAAGATTTCTTACTTCGTTGTTATTCATGTTTGCAATGTTGTATCTGCTTGTGGAATTTCGTAGTTTTAAAAAAAAGTAAAAATAAATTTTAATTTACAGTGTTTGGAATTATGGTAGGACTACTTTAATAATATTAAGAATCGAAAAGAAACATTTAAAAACAAAAAACATTTTCTTTTTTATGTATCTTTTAATTTTAAATACTCAGACCAAATAAAACTAATTGGGATTAACCTGGAACTGAATCTAACTACATAAAAAAACAACCATCAAATCGATCCATTTAAAATGGATTACCACACCATTTTTTCTCTCTTTATTTTTGTAATAGGGTTTTTGTCATACCAAAACCTTTATACATACATATTTCTCTTCCCGTCCCTTCCCTTCCCTTTCCTTGCAGTTTGGGGTTGAGTAACTTCCAGGGTAATCGCCTACAACCTTCATCGTTGTATTTTTACTGTTATTCATGTAAATATTATATTTCTAACATTAATAATAATTAATGTAAACTAATTTTAATTTCAAGATGCATGGAGACCCTATTAGCAAACTGCAACAGCAGTTTTGTGGGGCAATATATTTATTATTTCAAACTGTTTATTTAAATGTAATAAATCATAAATCCTCCTGGCCTATATCGGTGGAACAGTTGTACAATAGATATGATTGCAACGCTAAGGATTTTTCTATACATTATCAGCTCGAGGTCAGAAATTTGCGAGCGAAATGGCGATAGGTTCGCTGCGTTATCATGTCGTGGAACAGAACATACAAAGCGAAACGTGGGTGCCCTATGGTAGCACATCTGATATATGTATAGCAAAATAAAATATAAAACCGTACTTACACGACAATCTTAGACCAGTTTCAACAGGAATATAAGATTTCGGCAATTTTTTGCCGGCACATGCACTGCGTCATACTGCGCATGTTTTATACGGCGACATCAAGTTAAATGCATGATCTGAATATTCATGTCGGCGCGACACTTCATATTCGCGGAAAAATATTTTGTGGTCAAAAATACCGGCAATTATATTTCCGGGGTGACTTTACAATATAAATCTGCAATTGTAATAAAATAGTAGGATATTTTTGCTCAGTTCATCTATAAAACTAATGTTATTATCACTAAGTGATATTCACTTATACATAAGATACTTTATTTGAACTTACGAACTATAATTTTTGCTTTAATACATTGTTTTTTCGTATCATGATTATTTTGTAATTAGTATTGAACAATAAATCGTTTTTATTTTATTTTATTGTAATAAAATATGGTATATTACATTATGTTGGTGTATTGACTTTAATAAAATTGAAATAAAAAATACAAAACGAGGCAACAGAAGTACTTTAAACAACAATGTAATCGCCATTTACAGGTTGAAAGTTAACAAACCGAGATATTAATTTTCAGATATTATACGTCGCTAGCCGTGTGCTAGCCTGAAAAAATTAAAAACGATCCGAGACCATTGTATGCTACTCGTGTTCATAATTAACATAACAAAAATATCTAGACGGAAAATTTACTCCAGGACATCCGGACCGTAATTATATACTTTTGTTGAGACCTTTCGTGTTAAGGTCTTTTCACCATTAATTTAAGAAACTAAGGACAGGCCCTTCAGTACATTTGGAGTATCAAAGAGATGGCCGTGAAAATCGCGCTAAAGTTTTCTTTTTGCACTGAATGGCGAGACAAGCATACCGATAGCCGGATGGTAAGCGATACCACCGCTCATGAACAGTAGCAAAACTAAACAAAACCTTAAATTACTAAGTAATGCTTGGCATTTCATTGCGCTAACCACCTTCAGACATAAGATGTTAAGTCTCAGTATGTCCAGTAGTTACTCTAGCTACAATGTCCTTTCAATCGAAACACAACAGCGCATTTACACAGTTGTTTGGCTGGAGTAAAAGACATTGCGGTTGTACCTACCCAGGCGGCCTTTCACATATGAGAGACCTACCACCAGTGAATTTAATAAAGATGGCAGATATTGACGCACTCGGCTTTTTTTCTGTACACTTTTTTGCACTAAAATAACATACATAAAAAGTACAATTGAGGGTCTTACTCAAAGACAATGTCGTACAAACAACCATGGGACTGCGCTACTAAGGTTACACTGTATGAAATATTGTCTCAAATATGTTTTGCTAAATGGTTCCAATTTACAGAATCTCGTTGGCCACACGTACAGTCGAGTTGGCGACAAATGGCCGTCCCGCACGTGATGCTCATTACTTCGACGGCTTCACCCTAAGCCGCTTGTTTCAAAGTGCTTGTTGACATTACTACGTTTTCGAGAGTTTTGCTAGTTGTTTCGAATTTGTGCGGCTTGTGGACAGAATTGCAGGTAAGTTATAATTCAATAATGATTGAATTATAACTTACCCTGTTTACTGCAGAATCAATCCAATAATTGATTCGGTGAAAAAAATCTGTGTTACATTTTTTGATTAAATAGAGCTTCTAAATAGTGCGTGGTGGCCGATTGGTAAGCGGACCAGACGTGGCTGCCAACATGTTCACGGTGATCGGGGGTTCAAATCCCAGGGCACAACTCTGAATTTTCGGAGTCAATCACCACGCTCTATAACGGTGAAGGAAAACATCGTGAGGAAACCTGCATACCATGGCGAATAATTTCCATGGTATGTAAAGTTGGCCAACCCGTAATAGGCCAGCGTGGTGCCATCATCATCATCATCAGCCTATTCGCGTCCACTGCTGGACATAGGCCTCTCCTATGGCACGCCACTGGGCTCAATCTTTAGCCCATCGTCTCCAACCGCTACCAGCCATCTTACCATATTGCCATATTACCTAACAACTCTCAATAGTCCTCTAAATTGTAGAGGATGCTCATGCCATGCTGTGGGACGTATGTGGGCTGATACAGACACACAGACAGCATCTAAATCGTAAAATGTTAGAATCTACACCATTAAAAAGGCAGTAAATAAAATGTGAAATCCAAAGGGTAAAGTTCGGTAAAGCGAATGAAAGCGCTCGAGCGACTGCCACGCACGGCTCGGTGACAAATTAAGCGTCGATCTACGCGGACGTTTTAATGAGAGGATAAATAATATATCTGAATGCGGATTTAAAGCAATTTTATTATCTGATACAACGCAAAAAAAAGGATAATGATGACGACAATATAATGTAAGAAAACATTACTAGAGTTTCTGATCTGTTGTGGCACAGATAATTATAATAATATAAAGAAGAAGTAATTGGTACTAACCCATCTGTGAACTGAGATGGGAATTGTATCTTAGTATTGGATCAGGGTTATGTGTGTGATTGTCAGTAGAATCCTTACTAATATTATAAAGGTGAAAGTTTGTATGTATGGATGTTTGTTACTCTTTCATGAAAAAACGGCTCAACAGATTTTGATGAAATTTGGTATAGTGATAGCTGACACCCTGGATTAACACATAGGCTACTTTTTATCCCGAAAAATGTAGTGTTCCCGTGGGATGAGTCAGGAAACCAAATATACATATTTTCTACTCTTTCAAATTCAAATTGTTGGCACGGGATGTCCTCTCCTACGGAAGGGAAATATAGTCGACGGCACGCGGGAAATATAGTTAGTAGACACGCGAAATAATATGTTCTTGATGTGGATTGGACTCAAAAACTATCTGCACCCGGGCGAAGCCGGGCCCGACAGCTAGTAATGTATATAAACATACACAATCGGATCAAAAAATATATACTCACATTTTCTTCGTAGGTGGATTAGTCAAGGTAGTATCCGATGTTTCTTACTAGAGGCGCCGCTGCTTATTCGGCTATTAATAACAACATCCAACGCACAATATTTACAGGAAAACATATCTGGATACTTTACACACACATTAGGTTAGTACATATTTAATGTAATTTATTTCATATCGTGATATGCAAGACACGGTTTTATATACCTAAAATAAACTCTTCAATAGAAGACTAATAGCGAACAACAAGACTTCACTTATATTAATATTTTAGCGGGAGGTGAGCAAACAAGTACTGTAGCTAGCAAGACAAGTAATATTTTAGTTATAATATAAAAAGTAATAGGTACATAGTGAGAAAAAAATAAATAACTTATAATACAGTAAAATAGCAAAAACTATTCAGTCCCTGCTTAAAAAAGTGAAGGCACGTACTGTCAATTTCTTAGAAAACACTTTGGTATGCAGGTTCCTACCCAATAGAATTATATACAAAAATTAAATCACCATAATAATAATTTGAAACAGTAAATCCATAAACTGTTAAACATCATTAGACAGTATATTTTTTTCTAGCAACTAATTCGGAATGCAGTTGTCACAAGAGAAAAAGAAAAGGAAAACTGGTATTACTTTTTTCTTAATCAAAATACAATACATGGTTATAACAAACGTCGCAGGTGGGTTAAATAGGCTATTTGACTGTATAAAGAATATTGACTTATTTGTTTCCATCCGTGTACATAATTTAATTTTAAAACATATTTCATTATCATACATTAAAAATATTGTATATTTTGGCTAAAAAACACAATTATAATTTAATTTATTTTGAGTTCGCGCCACGTGATCGTAAACGATTTTGATTGGCTATGACGTCAAGCGTTAGTATGAACTACTCACATACAGGAAATGAATGGGATTGATAACGGCATAGATGCAAATGAAATATTAAAAATACCTTTAAAACGCGTTATTTGACATTAATACCCGTTAATTAATAATATTATCATGTCCAATGTAATAAAATGTGAAGAAATAAATATAATTCTATTTTTTTTGACAAAAACTCATTGAGGTATACAACTGGAGGGGATCTAGACCAAATAATTTGGAACATTTGCAAGGGTACATGTACCCTTACGCTGACAGTCGGCTATGACAGTTGTCATTTATGCTATTTATTCTAATTGCTTTAAAAATACCGTACTCCCAACTGAAGACATGTAAAAACCATTCCAGTTCACTTGTAAAAAATATAGAATTTAATTCCATACGTAAATTAACGATAATTTGAATAAAGTAGCAAAAATATTAATAAATTAGATTATGTACCAAAGCCGTTTTGACAAATGTCATATTTTAACAAAATTATAGAATAAGATTAATGTTACGGACAAATAGGTAAATATTGAAAATTTCGTTTATTTATTTTATTTAATATATTTATCAGATACATTGGATATTGTAAATATATTTTTTCACTATCCATATTTTTGACACAAAAGTATTTTTTAGTAGGATAACTCAATACGCTATTTGACTATTTTCTGAAAACCATACCACATTATGAAATGGAGTCTATAGACCTTACAAATAAAGGTTATTTTTAATTACTATATCTATATCATTTAAAAATAAATTTACAAAATACACTGAATAATTACATTGTCAAAACGCACTGTCTGGCAATGTGGCGTTCAGTTCGTAAACATCCATTCCAGAGATTCGTTCGCATGTCACTCATTCTCTAATCAACCATAGATCAATCAATCAATCAATAGTCCGAATGAGGTTTTGTCAAAAAATTTTTTTTTTCTTTCTTCACATTTTATTACATTGGACATGATAATATTATTAATTCACGGTTACAAATGACAAATAACGCGTTTTAAAGGTATTTTTAATATTTAATTTGCATCTATGCCGTTCATCCCATTCATTTCGTGTACGTGAGTAGTTCATACTAATGCATGACGTCATAGCCAATCAAAATCGTTTACGATCACGCGGCGCGAACTCAAAATAAATTAAATGATTATTGTAGTTTTCAGACAAAATATACAATATTTTTAATGGATGATAATGAAATATGTTTAAAATTAAATTATTTAAACGGATGGAAACAAATAAGTCAATATTTTTATACAGTGAAATAGCCTATTATAGGTTTTGTTGTTTTTAAAATCTATATAATAATGTAGCTTTATAAGTTATTAAAAATGTATGATTATATTGGGCTTTTATTGGCCGACTTCAAAAGAGGAGGTAATCAATTCGACTGAATTTTTTTTTTTTGTATGTTTGTTACGCGATTACGCCGGCAATTGTGAACCGATTTTGAAAATTTCTTTTTTGTCGGAAAGCATGATATACAGGGTTGGTCCCATATAAAATTGGTCAAGACCTGATGAATATCTTAGGATCCGCTGACCAGAACTCCTCAAAATTAAACGATCCAGCATTAATTCTTTTTGCGTAAGATTAAGTATAAGTATATTATTACAAAGGGTGGGTGAAAATAGGTAAAGGGTGGGGTAGGGGGGTGAGGGGGTGGAAAATAGGTACAATTGTTAATACTCAATATTTGCGGCAGTTCTTAACCGACTTAAAAATAACTTTTTGTCAAAGAGTATTGTATGATAAGTTAGACGAAAAAAATTATTGTGAAGACCTGATGAATATCTTTAGACCTGAAGGGCAGAACTCCTCAAAATTGAACAGTACAGCAATAATTCTTTTTACATTAGGTTCAGTATAAGTTTATTACTACAAGGGGGCGATGGAAAGGGGAAAGTAGAAAGGGGCGTGGGAAGGGGGGGGGGATATATGCAAATATAAATACTAAATAACTGCGACAATAAAAATGATTTTAAATAACTTTTCTTCGGCACGAATTATACATAATGTTGGTCACATAAAATATGGTGACAATCTGATGAATAGGTACATATCTGGAGAGCAGACCTCCACAAAACTTTGCAGAAACGCAATGATTTTTCGTCCATTAGGTTAAGTATATGTGTTTTATTACAAATAGGAAGTGAAGAAGGTGTAGAGGTGAGAGGGTAACGAATGATTACCACGCATAAGTGTACTCAATATCTCCAGCAGGTTGAGCCGATTTTAGTATTTTCTTTATCATAAAAACTAAATAGAAAATAAAAACGAACAGTAGCTTCCTTAAAAATCATAAAATATTAATTTTCGTTTTTGAAATTATAAAGGATCATAATGGTTCATTTTTTGGCCGACTTCAAAAGAGGAGGTAATCAATTCGACTGAATTTTTTTTTTTTTGTATGTTTGTTACGCGATTACGCCGGCAATTGTGAACCGATTTTGAAAATTTCTTTTTTGTCGGAAAGCATGATATACAGGGTTGGTCCCATATAAAATTGGTCAAGACCTGATGAATATCTTAGGATCCGCTGACCAGAACTCCTCAAAATTAAACGATCCAGCATTAATTCTTTTTGCGTAAGATTAAGTATAAGTATATTATTACAAAGGGTGGGTGAAAATAGGTAAAGGGTGGGGCGGGGGGGTGAGGGGGTGGTAAATAGGTACAATTATTAATACTCAATATCTGCGGCAGTTCTTAACCGACTTAAAAATAACTTTTTTGTCAAAGAGTATTATATGATAAGTTAGACGAAAAAAAGTATTGTGAAGACCTGATGAATATCTTTAGACCTGAAGGGCAGAACTCCTCAAAATTGAACAGTACAGCAATAATTCTTTTTACATTAGGTTCAGTATAAGTTTATTACTACAAGGGGGGGATGGAAAGGGGAAAGTAGAAAGGGGCGTGGGAAGGGGGGGATATATGCAAATATAAATACTAAATATCTGCGACTATAAAAAATGATTTTAAATAACTTTTCTTCGGCACGAATAATACATAAAATATGGTGACAATCTGATGAATAGGTACATATCTGGAGAGCAGACCTCCACAAAATTTTGCAGAAACGCAATGATTTTTCGTCCATTAGGTTAAGTATATGTGTTTTATTACAAATATGAAGTGAAGAAGGTATAGAGGTGAGGGGGTAACGAATGATTACCACGCATAAGTGTACTCAATATCTCCAGCAGGTTGAGCCGATTTTAGTATTTTCTTTATCATAAAAACGAAATAAAAAATAAAAACGAACAGTAGCTTCCTTAAAAATCATAAAATATTAATTTTCGTTTTTGAAATTATAAAGGATCATAATGGTTCATTTTTTATATACATTGATTCCAGTTTTCATTATATGATTACCTTTGGCATCATTACAATGCTTATGAAAACTAAAAAGTAATAAATAAAATAATTTAATTAAAAATTAAAAGACCGACTTCAATGTGCACTACAAAGTAATAAATAATATATATTTCATTGTGCTAGTATACATTGATTCATTTTCTTATTGACTAGATTAGCCAACAAATCTTAAATACGTAGGTAATATTTTGAAGGCGGGTCGCCAAGTGACGAAAACGACGACTTACACTTGAATTTAATTTGTATAAAACATCCTAGCGAAAAAAACGCAATTTTACACGCAATATTAGTTTGTCTTAATCTATATAAACTCACGCCATTTTCCCAGAAGGGGTATGCAGAGATTCTTCTGGTATCAACCAGGACACCCACGTTACGCCTTGCGTGTTTTGTCCCTCGGTGTGATTGGGGGCGAGAGTCTATAGTCATATCGGGTGCAAATTCCAGTCCCTATCTTGATAACTAATAGAAAAATCGCGCGTCCTTAATATAACAGCTCTTAATCAACATTGTGGAGCATCGGATTTATCTACAATCGAGGGAAACATACAAACTTAACAATCCTTCCCTTTCTTATACTTTCCTCACTATGATTCATATCACTGTTAAAGTAATTGTATATAAATATGCAAGTGACTCCAATAAGTCAATGGTGCACCCTGGAGTTGAAACCCTTGATCACTGTATCTTTGATCGTATGCAATACATTAAAATTAGATCACACATATGACACATATTAATTCTATTAAAATTTCAACAAATGTACACGTAGGATCAATATGTTAAATTAATTTGTTTCTAGTTTACATATGGACCTAACTGAGCGCCAACGATACATCTACAAGTAGGTAATATTCAACTATGTTACATTACTTAAATTTGTTCTCGTTTGGCACTTGGCGACCCGCCTTCAAAATATTACGTATTTAAGATTTGTTGGCTAGTCTAGTCAATAAGAAAATTAATCAATGTGTACCAGCACAATGAAATATATATTATTTATTACTTTGTAGTGCACATTGAAGTCGGTCTTTTAATTTTTAATTAAATTATTTTATTCTAATAGTTATCAAGATAGGGACTGGAATTTGCACCCGATATGACTATAGACTCTCGCCCCCAATCACACCGAGGGACAAAACACGCAAGGTGTGTAACGTTGGTGTCCTGGTTGATACCAGAAGAATCTCTGCATACCCCTTCTGGGAAAATGGCGTGAGTTTATATAGATTAAGACAAACTAATATTGCGTGTAAAATTGCGTTTTTTTTCGCTAGGATGTTTTATACAAATTAAATTCAAGTGTAGGTCGTCGTGTTCGTCACTTGGCGACCCGCCTTCAAAATATTACCTACGTATTTAAGATTTGTTGGCTAGTCTAGTCAATAAGAAAATTAATCAATGTATACTAGCACAATGAAATATATATTATTTATTACTTTGTAGTGCACACTGAAGTCGGTCTTTTAATTTTTAATTAAATTATTTTATATTTCGTTTTACTTTATTCTGAAACATTAGGTAACAAATGTAACAAATATATGAAGTGTCGTATCTGCAGCAATGCTGACTTGATCTATAATATAATCCGCTCCAGTTGTAATACCTCAATGCAAAAACTCATTCGGACGATTGACTGATTGATCTATGGATGATTTAAGAATGAGTGATATATGCGAACGAATCTGTGGAACGGATGTTTACGAACTAAACGCCACATTGTCAGACAGAGCGTTTTGACAGTGTAATTTTTCAGTGTATTTTGTAAATTTATTTTCAAATGATATAGATATAGTAATTAAAAATAACCTTCATTTGTAAGGTCTATAGACCCCGCTTCATAATGTGGTATGGTTTTCAAAAATTAGTCAAATAGCCTATTAAAAAAATGTTTTGCAATGTGTATTAGAAACATTGCATATTTCAATCTTCATCTTCTGTGTGACATCTTGCTAACTCTTCAAGTCGGTTGATTAGATATAGAAGGTTGAATGATGAGTTGCGTGGACCTCGACTAAAGAACCAGGTCGTTTTGTGAACTCACGGGCAAGTGACGACAAAGCGTACTGATTCTAATGCCGCGGTCCCGCATTGCTGCTGTTCTTTATCTTCTAGGACTTCATTGTATCTATTTAATTAAACTCTTTCAACATCTTCTTAGACTCCATTCAAAATAAATTTAATCAACACGTTGCTGGGTACAGGCTTTCTCTTGGTAACGCTGTTGTTTTCGGTCCTTTGTACTATATCAGCCCATATACGTCCCTACAATCGAGAGTACGATTGAGAGTGGTTAGGCCATATAGTTCACCACGCTGGCCTAGTGCGGGTTGGCAGACTTACATACCATAGAAATTCTTATAAATCGCTATGGTATGCAGGTTTCCTCACGATGTTTTCCTTCACCGTTTTAGTGCGTGGTGATTGACTATCAATACACACATGACTCCGAAAAGTCAGAGGTGTGCCTTGGGATTCGAACCCGCGACCACCGTGAACATGTTGGCAGCCGCGTCTAGTCCGTTTTACCAACAGGCCACCACGCACTTATCCGGTCCTTTGCGAGCCTTGTATACTGCTTCTTGGTATACCACGCAATGTCATCTGATCATCAAGCTGACTTCATTACTGACTGACTGGTAAAAATCTACTCTTTCTCTCTCTCTCTCTCTCTTCAGTCACAGGAAGCCCACTGCTATACAAAGGCCTTCCTCAAGGACCTTCACACCGACCTATAATAAACTACTGCCCCTGAAGAATAATTAATGGGTGTTTAGCAATGACGTCATCATCAGGGGCACTTCATATTTTCTTACAGAAGTTTGTTGATATCGAATCTTGCGCTCAATCAGTAATTCTAAAATTTGACATATTAATATTCAATGAAATTTTTTCGATAATAATTTCATAACTACATGATAACCACGGAATCACCAAAATATATATCTTTTCTATAAAAAAATATCTAGTTAAGATAATTTTGTTACAAAAATCCAAGCGAATAAGTAACACATACCTTTCGCTATATCTGGAAACAAAAAGCAGGGGGAATAGAATAATATCATTTCATACACAGATTCTTGCGAGATTGATGCTAAACAGGAAAACGGTGATCTTATAATCTTACATCGGGCTTACATGGCAATATACATTAGTATTAATATATTTGGCAAACACTAAGAGAAGTACCAAGGTATATTTGTATCAGAATATTTATCCTGCGGTCTTATTCAAAATTCTATCTTATTTTGTCCGTAGAGCGAGAATATATTATTTTTGGCATACAATACACTAATAACACTAGATGCTATCTTTAACAATAAGAAGAAAAGTATACTTTCCTGAGTTATTTTCAAATAACGTTAAGTCGTATCAAATCATTTTTTAATTCAACAGAAGTCTGTTAAATAATTCATTGTATTGACTATAAAAGCGTCTTGTGAATTTTCCTTAAGCCAGCGTCTGGTCTCATACGGAGTTTTCTTAATAATATCTACCCTAGTGCTGATCGGGCAAGAAATAAATCACCTCGCCAGATTACAGACAGTCTTATGGCTTTGGAAGATATGCATCGTATGCGTTTCTGTATGAGCAATCGACTAAAAGTTTTAAAAATTAATTTATTTAAAGTATTATAAACTCGCGACTTTTTCCCATAACGGGTGAGCTGAGGTGCTAGGCGAGCCTATTGTAATTTATATCAGTTCATATACGTCCCACTGCAGGGCACGGTCCTACTCTACAATTGAGAGTACGATAAAAAGTGGTAAGGCCATATAATCCAAATTTTTGAAAAAAAAGCACAAATTCCTGACTCCTGGCTGATATTGAATTGAAAAATGCAAATCCACTATCTCTTCCCCCGACCCAGAATTTGAACCTGATACTTTACCTTTATAATCATATCTTAGTACAATTAGAGAGTAATTTCAAGTAATATGTAATTTAACAATATTTAAAACAAAACACTTAAATCCTAATTACTAAACAACGGAACACAACCAATCTTAATATCAATTCTAAAATTTAAACAACAGAGACCACGTACATATTTATAAGTAAAAATTAATACAGATATCTAGCTCACAAATTAATAGGATAGGAAAGGTAAAGCTTATTTTCTTAAACATTAATATGTTGTAAAATAAATGTGATTTAATAACGAAGGCCACAGTAATATCAGCATGCTTTTATTTAAAACTAGCGGCCCAGCCCAGCTTCGCCCTAGTGCATATAGATTTCTCTACAATAATATACACGTATTATACACATAAACCTTCCTCTTGAATAACTCTATCTATTAAAAAAACCGCATCAAAATCCGTTGCGAAGTTTTAAAGATTTAAGTATACAAAGGGACATAGGAACATAGGGACAGAGAAAGCGACTTTGTTTTGTACTATGTAGTGATATTATAGTCGGCATTGGTCCGACAAATTAATCAATTAAGTTATCGACAGTTGTTCCTACGGTCGACATAAATATACTGTCCTGAAAGAACAAATTAACTGACTAAACCCGAACCGCGGTTCATCTACCTATGAAGAATTTTCCAACATCGTTTGCGGTGGTCGCTCTAGAACTTATGAATACGAATACCTATTATCATTACTGTAAGAACCCAAGTCCCACTGTAGGGCATAAGTCTCCTCCACGATAGAATAGGATAAACAGATGAGACCATATATAGTCCGACACTCTGGCCTAGTAGGAGTTGGTGGATTTTCCCATAGAAATTCTTACACCAGCGTATTGTCCATGGCAAAATGTGTCAAGTAAGCGCCTTACTTATTGAATGATCTGTAACAACGTAACCTTTTTTGGCTACGTAGGAATAAGTGTCTTCGGAGACTATCTGTTACGTTCACGTTCTAGTTGAGAAAATATAAAAAAATATTCTATTTATAGTAAAATATTATTCCAACCCATCTAAAGGTTGTCTGGAAGAGATCGCAGTTAGCGATAAGACCGCCATTTGTACTGTTATTTACATGCAAGTCACTTGTTCATAATTTATTATATATGTGTTCTGTAAAATAAAGAATGATTAATAAAATAACACAAATAAAACTAAACTATCAGAAAAAAGATAATGCGGTAGGAAATTAAAAAAAAATAGTGTATTCCTTTGCAACATTAAGGAGTTACTACAAAAACGGTTAACTAAATGTAATTACCTAATTTACCATGTTCTATAGAAGAATTAAAACAATTTGTCCTTGCGAAACTATTCAGATTAACAATTTATCAAATAATATTGTCAAAACCATTAACTTACAAATAAGTAGGAAAATATGTACACGAAAATTAATTATATTTACGTAAGAATATGTGCTGCTAAGCAAAAACATTAATGTACAACAGTTCCCCACTAAAATAATAACATGAAACAAACTGTTAGTTATTTCAACCCAAAGACAGAACAGATTGGTTCAGTAAAAAAGACAACCTTTGATGTAGTAAAGTAAATTAATATATTTAATATGCTTTGTCGGCTGAACACGTGTGTGAGTCTCCGTTCCTTTGTAACATTTCAAAAAGTAATATCTGAAAATGATTACTTTGTACTGGAATATTAAATTCATATGTCTTCGGGGTATATTCATTTTCATGAGTAACAGTAAATATGAATTTTGATTTTTCGTATTGAATGCGGCTTTAGTAAGGTTTTATATTTTTATATTTTATTGCAATATATGGCGAGACGATCATGCAGTACACCTGATGGTAAGCGATACGATCGCTCATGAACAATAGCAAAACCAAACAACACCTTGAACTACAAAACGAAGCTTAGCTCTCCAGTCTCCACTGCGCTTGCCATCCTGAAACATAAGATGTTAAGTCTCAATATGTCCAGTAGTTACTCTGGTTACAATGTTCTTCAATCAGAAACAGTACAGTGCATTTACACTGCTGTGTGGTGGGATAAATATACATCGTGGTGGTGTCTACCAAGCAGCCTCTCACATATGAAAGACTTACCACTACCCGAAGGTGCGTTGGTGTAACACTATAATAGTACGAATAGTACGTAAGGGGTAAGAACGTAAACTCATATAAAATATAGCAGCTGATTCTCTTACCCCTTCCATCCATGAATTACGGTGTACGGTAACAAAATCTGGTTTATTCTTGCATTAGGATAAAAAAAAAATAACATGATAAATATCAGAGTATAGCACACCTTACTTTATAGGTCCTCATCTTACTACCGTACTCAGGGACATCTAATATCAATTAAATCATTACTTAGTGTAGATTATGATAACAAAATCTTTATAAAAGGATCGATTTAATTGACACTAAACATCTCTGACTGCAGCTGTTATTGCTGTGTAGGAATATGGGAGACTAAACAACCATGACAATAATACAAGAATTTCAGCTCTGTGCAGGCGGAGAGGAGCGGAAAAGGGGCGGAAAGTGGCGGTTTTATCGTCACGCAATATCTTCGTACAAGTAGTATTAGCTTTTGTTTCACCGTTGTATTGTTTTTAGCTTTATTTCAAACCCTGGCGTAGTGTTCTTGCAATTTCTTGTTTTCTTAACCAGCAGCCCAAACAATACCTCTAATGAAATCGAAGATTTTTGCTCTTTCGTCTTTACATTGGAATTGATATTTAAATTTTATGAAAACTGTAAGTGTATTTGTCATCGAAATATTTTTCATTATCGACAGCTTGATGTGAAATGGAACTGGAATCAGATTTAAATAAAACATAGGATACGAACGAACTATTTAGTTCTTCAATCCCTACCCATCGTATTTATCTTTAAAAATTTGGATTATTTATCTAATTACCAAATGAATCTCTCTTTTGCACTTTACGAGTATAGAGAAACAATAAAGAAATTACATTATAATAACACAAGTACAAGTGGCCCTATCACACTAGTTAATTCCTTACAGGCAACCATGGGAATGGATATATAAATATGAGAATGAAAGGGCAGTTCTTATCGACATAAAACTCTGAATAGGTTATTTTATAGCAATGAATAGCTATACTGTCTTACCGTTCGTCTGATGGTAAGCGATACGACCGTTCATGAACAGTTGCAAAACCAAACCTTGAACTACAAACCAATGCTTGGTATTCCACTGCGCTCTCCATCCTCAGACATGAGATGTTAAGTCTCAATATGCTATTACTCTGGCTACAATGTCCTTTACACCGAAACACGACAGTGCATTTACACTGCTGTTTGGCGACAGAAATAGATATTGCGGTGGTGCCTACCCAGGTGGCCTCTGACATATGAAAGACCTACCACCAGTATCTTTATGTCGTTTCTCGCATTCCGAACATTTATATTAGATATCTTTTAATAAAAACATTTTGCCATGCTCCAAAAATAACTCAATGTGAATAAAAATGTTAATAACCAAGAGAATTAAAATCCAGGTGAAATTGTGTAAAGTTTGATAGCTTTGTGAACTTTGTTCGTGTTTCATTTATCGCAACACGGTGGCCCGTAATGCTTAATTATATGAACGTGAATAACCCAGTTTGTTGATAAAAACATCGGTAATAACACTTTATGCCGTTTCGTGAATTCAATTTATTAAGAGCAAATATTCGCATCGTTCGAAATTAAATTTTTGTTTATTTTCCGCGGTTCTTTGTTTGTTTATTTTGTAGTACGGGAAAGTAATGATACAGCGATTACTGCAGTACCAGGTATATCTAGTAGTGATCGCTGATGATTGCAAGTAAATATAGATATGCCGGCTTAATAGTAAATTTTAAGATTTATAGTATATACATAAACTCACGCCTTTTTTTTCCAGAAGGAGAAGGCAGAGGTGCAGGACACTCACATTTCGCCATGTATGCTCCGTCCCACGATGGGATAGGGGGGGTGAGCCTATTGATACTTGAAATAATTATATTATTATTCTTTTAAACACTTCATAATAGATTTTATATTATGGTATCCATATTTAGCTGAACTTAATTATAATGATGTATTCATTATTTCTTAGTATTTTTTTTTTGTTTAACCATAATTTACAAATTCTTTTGCAGTAATAAGTTTTCTTTACCAGCTTTAAAAATATATTTACTAAAGGTGAATAAACTTCAAAATTGGTTGGATTTCGTGTATTATTTTTTCCTTTTATGAATCATCGGCGAGGCGTGACAGTGTCCTCGCGGCGGGTGGCAGCGCTCCTCCAGGACGTTAGATAGTTATTCAATTTGTTTTTTTACGTGATTAGTTTCCCTTTGTCCCTTTCATGTCGTTTTCACCTTGAAAATATTATAATTGTCTTATGAATATTACTGTTATTATTGATTGTATTTTTTTTTTCTCTTTTTTTTTCTCGTAACAATTACTAAGGTAATTAATAAGATCTTTCATATTTATGCCATATTTATTATTACGAAAGTTGCACTTACCGGAGACAGTCATTGTATGCTATACAGTTTGGTGGTATTTTTGGCTCGCCAGGACAATTAGTCATGCCTCCAATCACTCGTTGTTTGCGACGCGTTGCACTAGCCGCACGCCTTTGGTCTTACGCATTGAAATTGGCAAAGAACGTCCTCTCACGTCCCCGTCGTCGGACGAATGCAGATCGCAGAGCATTTTACACTAATTATTATTGTACAATGTTAAGGCCCGCGTGGCCTGGGCGCGGGCGGCGCGGCGCGGGTTCACTGATGTGTTTAGCGAGTGGAAGCGGGACCGAGCATTATGCAGTGGCTTGTTATTTAGATACTTGAGATCATAATTGTTATAATTGTATAAACTATAATGGGTATATGTGTGTAATGTATGTATGTGTATGTGTATATATATATATATATTTTTGCATTTTCTTTGTAGGTGTTGTACTGTTTGTGTAGTAGGTTTTTTATTTTACTTGTTTCCTTTGTTTTGTTCCTTATTATGACTTGTTTTTTTTTTTATTATTATTATTATTTTTAAGCTTTAATTATATAACATGTTTTAATTTATGTTAGTATGTTGGCTGGCGTTCGAATGTCACTCAAGGTGACCACTGAAAACCAGCGTTGCGCTGTGACTCGCGTCGCAGTGCAACAATAAGCTGAGTGATCACCTACGTGTCACATTTATGTGACGTACAAACCTCCTTTTCTTTTTTTTCTTGTTGTATGTTAGATATATTAATTTATGTTAAACGAGTGTGTGCGTCATCTTATTGTGACTAATAAATGAGTTTTTTTTCTTTCTTTCTTTCTTCTTTCTTCCTTTTATTTATTTGACTCTACAAACTACGATCATTTATTAACATAATATATAAAAAAGTATGCCATGTCAAAAAATCCACAAAGTTTCTTTGCGAACAAATTATTTTCTTCTCTATTTGTTTTTATCATTGTAACTATCAATCGTCCCCAGATTTGTAACAAGTGAATTGTTTACAAAAATAAACACATTAAAAACTTTCATCAGAACATTTGGACTTACCTCGCTTTGTTTTTTCCTGGACTGAATGTAAATAACATACCATAACTAACAAAGTTAAGGAAATAATGCTTTGTTTACCTACATATTTTAGCTCCAGTATTCTCCTTTTGCCAATTTTTAAGGCTTCGTCATATTGAACGTGAAAATAACGCCGGTTATAGCGTTTTTAAATAAATAAGTAAGGTTAAGGCAATAATGCTTTGTTTACCTGTTTCCGCTCCAGTATTTTCCATTCCATCATTTTATTGCAGTATTTATGTATTGAAGCTGAATATATAAATACCGCCGTACTTTAACGATATTAAATTGTTTAATTATATTGAAACTACGGAACACGACGCGTCTATCTGACTCTTAATCTGTACGCGTTCTGTTTGGCACCTTAAGGCAGGCGTCCACATCTCCGCATCGTAAGTATCAGACGCATCGTATAAAATGGATCGTAGTGTTCTTTGTAAAGCAATTCATACAAGTGCATCCACTGATCGTTATCGCATCGATCGCACGAATTGATGTATTCCTATACAAAAAATACTATGCGATGCGTCCGATACTTACGATGCGAATATGTGGACGTCTTCCTTTAATCTGCAATGTCTTGATACCACCACCTAGAACTTGAAATATCTAAATAAACTTTTAGCTTAAATAAATTCAATTGAATGCCTTTTTATTAATAAATATCTAATATCATCACTATTTGCAAGTTCTAAAACAAACAATAATATTAAAAACATGTTCATTATTCGACTTTTAAGTATTATTAAAATTTTTGGTTTTCATATTGCCAATATGGATTTTTCTAGAAATAAACAAAATGTGATTTTATTTTAAATTGGTCTTTATTTAGCTAGGAACAAAATCGATAAAACAGCGTTTCGTGTCTTTTGTAAATTTCTCGACAATACTATTTATGTATATAATGTACCTATATATATCTAGTAATATTGCTATAATCATTGTACTTATAGTTAAAGCAATTAAAATAACTATATTCTGCTTAAGAAACGAGATACCGTAAATGTTATGATTTTGTAGAGTTTTTTGTCCATCGTTTTGCTCATAACAGATATTGATGGTATTAAGGTGACAAAAAATCAATTTATATCTAGTTTTTAAGATTTTAAATGATTTTGGTTTACGTAAACGTACCTTTTAAAAGATTTTTGATAAAATTTATGTTCGTACCCTAAGCAAAATATAGTTTAACAACAGGAAATAATACACTCAAAAATTACTTAAAGCGTTTTTATCAAATATTAAATTTCTAAGTATTTTTAGACACACAATGTCAATTTTAATTTATGAATTAAGATCTGTGTGTAATAATTCATATTAATATTAAATGATAATCTACTTTAACAAAAAATCAAGAATTAATCAATAATTTCTTTCGAAATTCTGATATAAATAAATTTGTAATAAATTTGAATGCATACACGCGATTACATAATACAATTATGTATAATATTACGAAATATGAGATCAAGAAATAAATACATAAATATATTTTCATCTATATTCGACATATTAGAATACTTGTATATTATAAATGAGTAGGGAAGCGACACATTACCAGACAATATCTAATTATTGAATTATTATAATTTTTACTTAATAAATACTTAATATATATTTTCTTTTACTATAATTTAGAATATATTCAGCTTGTTGATGTACGTGATATTAACTATAAAGCGTTAGTTTTAGAGTTAAAACTGGATTTCCAGTTAAAAAATCGTTTTTAATTAGCTTAAACAAATTCAAATAGTGTATAAAAATATAATAAATAAAACTATGTATTTATGATCGCCAGAAAAAAATACTTCACAAAGGATTTATTCAAATATAATTGTAATTCTAGGAGTATAATTCGTGAGTTCAGCTTTTGTATTATAATTTTCCTATAAATATTTATAGTATGTTAATAATGTCCGAACTTTTTTCATTATGGGGCTAAAAAATGAGTCCTGCATTCTACAATATTCCAAGAATAATTACCAGCTGTTGAGGTATAGTTTGAAATCTTTGGGTTTATTTTTCATATTAAAATTTTATGGAGGAGCTTCTAGCACTGTGAGAGTTTTTTGCGCTTTCATTAGCAAAGAATTTATGACTGGCATAACAATTTATAATTTAGAAAAAAATGTAATGCGTCGCTACTGTCTATTTCAGTTTATTTTAAATCCTGATATTTTTTATAAAAATAATTTGTTTAATTAGTATTATATAGTGGTCCAACTAAAATCCATACTTCCGCAGTGCGTGTGACCTTAAATGAAAAAAATGAAAATCAAAAACTACGAATAATTTTCCTGGAAATCCAGAATATCCGTTCACTATGAACATTAATAATTATGTCAAAAACCTATTGTAAAGACACGTCGCAAAGTGAGGTGAAAAGGGATAGTTTTTAGACATCACACGTAAGTCAACACATACCTCCGTTCCCGACGTGCCTAGGCACTGTAATATTAACTAATAAATGGTTTAGATCCATTTATGATCACTTAACCGCCTTCACACTAATTTACGACTATTAAATTGAAACGCGATGACAAATTGGGGCGTAGAATGGCCAATTAGGGCGACAGACAAACTGATTAACGTTCTGAGTTGCGTCTAATTGTGAGACAAGCGGATTATGGAGATCTATTACTCAAGAACATGTGCAGTGATGGTCATCCGCCGGTCAATACGTTGCACATAAATATCATGATGGTTTCTTAGATTTACTACAGACTAGATTACAGCTTTCGTGGTCACGACCGGATTGAGTGATAAAATCTGTAAAAAAGTTTTATTTCGACATAAATATCATTTTACTTCGATTAATATAGATCCTCTCTTTTTTCAACCACAGGAAGTTCACTGCTGAACAAAGATTTCTGTTAAGAATTTCGCTTAAGTTGGAGGCACTGTTCAGTTTGATCCACCTTGCTTTATCAAGCTTCATAAATATTTTTATTGAGTATCCTCAGCACTGCTGTTTTTCTTTAGTAATACGCTGTTTATGTAATAATTCATATTTATTTATTTATTATTTATTTATTTAAATCCTTTATTGTACACTAAGTTAACTTAATAATAGAACATTATATTACATAGTAGTACAAAAGGCGGTCGTATCGCTCGAGGCAATCTCTTACCGACTACCTTGGGATGGACAATAAGAGATGGAAAAAAAGAGAGGGCAGTCAATAGTGTACAAAGTAGACAAAAAAAAAAAATTAAGTAAAATCATACATGCAAAATACGTGACATACGAATATAATTACAAAATATATATACACATACAAGTGCACAGATATCATAATAATATATACAAATACATACATATATACAAACAATCAATCACTCGACTAATGTAGCAGTTAAAGGGACAGGTAGTGTTCTTTCACCATTTTCTTAAAGGACACCAATGTTCGTGCCCGTCTCACTGCATCAGGAAGTGTATTCCATAATCGGACTGCTTGTACTGTGAAAGACTTGTCCATGAAAGTCGTAGAGTGCACGGGCATTCTCAACCTCAGGTTCTCCGACGATCTCAGGGATTTTGTATGTGAATCATGAAGGAACATAAAACGATCTTTAAGGTAAGAAGGAGTTAAGGGATTAAACAAGATTATCGCATTATCATACGCAATTTTATAACTTGTTTGTTATATCAATCCATGCTAATTTGTATTGGGCTAGCCTGGTGAACTGTGGCCTAACCATTCACAAACGAACTCATGTGTATGTCATAATACGAACGAGATTATGAGATACAGCACAGTTATTATCAACACCTTTTAAAATCATAGTTAAAAAGTATATACAACCTTCAAATATTCAAGTTTCTGTCTCGGAGAATTTGCAGAGTGATTGATAATGTGGAGTTCCACAGCACTGGGCTCACTAGAAATTTATTGTTACACATTTAACACGGACCGGTTTGCCGAGACAAGGCTGTGTAGAAATGTACTCAATTAGATTCAGTGTTACATACAATTGGGTTGCAGTGAGGTTTGAATTAATTGTCGCTATTCAATCAAGTAAGATTCGAAATTCCACGTTTAACACTAAAAGGAATTAATAAGCTGTTAACTAAACTGGACAATTATTTGTTCCAAGTCCTCCCTTTTTTTCCGATTAATTTCGATGCGGGTTAAAGGCTTAGTGTCTAGAATCTCGCCAATTTCCGGAGCTTTGTGTCAATTCTATGGATCTACTATTGATCCTGACTGACATGAGTTACAGTGGTGGGTGTGCGGGAAAGTCTTTGTCCACGAAACGACCTGAACTTAGTATAATTTATATTATGACTTATGGATTGATTTCCAATTATAAAGGACAATTAATTATTTTACTTTAAATCCCACATTAGCTTAATAATTCAGTAAGTGTGAATATTAGAAAAATTCTGAAACAAAATCACGTAACTTACTAAATCGTAGCACAAAAATTGAAGCTTAAAAATCGTGTTTCAACAGTGTTCCGAATGTAATTTCATTTAACACCGCTTTTCAAACTATGAATAACAAATTTTGAAACTAAAGTAGATAGAATTCTAAAACTAAAGCTGAAAACGTTATCGCCGCTATAGCTAATAGTTAAGTCGCTAATGGATGTACATATTTGGATTTTACAGCGGCTATTGATATTTAGACTACAATAGTCGGATGCACATTCTGAATTTAGTCCGTGCCGAAATTAACTGTACGGATTATGGCTGGAGAAATTTATTAGTAGATGCATTTTTGATAATGTATAGGCATATTTCTATGTACTGAATATCAATTCAGTTCATGAGGATAATCACATGGATGATATTTTTTACTTGGCTATTCTGAATGTGATTCGTTTTTTATCTTACCTGGTAAAAGATTTCTCGCCTAATCGTTTCTTAGATCTACGCGAAATTGAAATAAAACTATTATTTAGGGATTTTACCGTCGAATTGGTTTAATTTTTAAAAATATTAATTATCAATAAATATTTAAAAAAAAATTATAACTATTTGCACCCGGTTAAATTCATAATAAATTTAACCACTTTTATCATGACGGTAAGCTTCCGAAATTAAAGAGTTCACGTGATAAAGTATTAACCAGCAGAATGTTGTAAGTATTGTGTGAAGGCAGTTAACAACATCGAGATTAACATAACACGCTGACGTCACTTACACTATCTATGCCTACATTACATCTATATATAGAAAAAAGAATTTGACTGTGTTGTGTATTTAGTAAAGCGTCAATCGTGAATGATATACCTTATTTACAATTATAATTAACACGCCAGTTATTTCCTCAGTAAATATACTTTTTACTGTCATTACAAGGAATAATGGTTTCTTAGATTTTTAGATTATTCATTGAAATAAAACTTTTATTTACGGATTTTATCGCAGATTTGGTTTAATTAAATTTTTTTTAACTTCAAGACGTTTCTATAACTTTACAACTTTCGTGGTCACGTGGCGGACTGAGGTATTTGTCATCCACTCAGTGACTGTTATAAGTTAACTACCCTTAATTTACAATTCTGAACCACGAAAGCTGTAAAGCAATCGAAATGTCGGGAAGTTAAAAAATGTAAAAATCTAATCAAATCAGCGATAAAATCTATAAATAATAGTTTTATTTCAATTTCAATCACAAGGAATGTTTTAATTAAAATATATATATAAATTATTAATTTATGAATTCGACAGTAAAGAGTGTATTTCCCCTACAACCACAAACTTCATTTTCACAACAATAATAAAAACTAAACAATCAAAAATACTTTAAATTTAATTTTCATTCCATATGTCTCAAATCTTCAAAAGAAATGAAAATATGATACATTTCTGATAGATACATTTTACACTTAAATTAGGATAAAATACATGGAATAAGAAACGAATTAACACTTAAATCCAAAACAACTAAATCTTTCGCAAAAGTAATTGGTGTTAAAAACCAACGAGGAAAGTTATTTTTTGAATATCACAAAAAAACAAATCGTCTGTGACAAACAAAGAGTATTTAGGTCAACATAAAACAAGATCCATCGACCTTCCACTAGTCTTCATAAAGACTATGCCGATTTCATTCTTAAGAAATAAAACGGTTTTTAGGTACAAATAAAGTTGTTAAATTTTTATTTCCCCTTTACGGCTTTACAGTTTTTTGCACTTTTCATTTCGGTTACTTGATTGCAATAAAATAGGTTGAATCTCTTTATAGGGATTATATTTTGGTATATTATTAACATGTTATAGTTAACTTACGGTGTATTTGGAGATTTGGATAAATACAGCTATTTTGCATCATGCTGTTTAATTCGTATATTTCTTTAATTTTTTTCTAGTAAATCAACTTGTTATTTTAAAAAGAACATATAGCCAATGTATATTTGAAACACATACATCTATCGCAATTGCTTATTTACTGGAAATTCTGTAGTTTCAACAAATCTTTGTCATACGATTTCGACATTATTTATGTTTGAAATATTTTCCAAGTTCAGTTTTGATTTTAGTTGTTTATTAAAGCAACTTTTCTCCCATTCCCAATTATAAATCCGAAAAACCATACAATTCATACGCCAAAAACAGCAAAAAGATTTACAAATAAACGAAATTAAACCGTTTTGTAAAACAAAAATAGATTAGATACATCATTTAAATTACCAAATAAATCTGAAGAGACGCAATTAAGGCCAAAAACGATGGAACGTCACCGTAAATTCAATATAACAATGTTATTTATTATTCAGGGACTAAAGATAGCAGTCGTGTATTTGTAAAAGATATTTTCACGTTAACTTCTCTCTTGATCTTTTCGATCTTTGCCATTCAAACGACACGGGAATAAGGTATTGTGATCTTTATTGTTATGGTACTGAAATTCACAGAAGAAAGAAAATAAAAATTGTCTATGTGCTGCTGTCTTGACTAAAATCTAAAAACAGCATTAGTTATTCAAATATATTCGATTTAGAGAGGATTTTTACATTACGAATATAATTTTGATATAATCAATAGGTCTTTAGGTACTTGCTTTTAAATATTTCAGCAATAAAGAAATAACAATTTAAAATCGAATAAACACAAAATTAATAAATTATTCATTTCATCGCTTATATTTTGAATAAATTGGAACGTTCCATTAATCTTCGAAATACAAACGACGATTCTAAATTCAAATTGGTTCTAAATTCAAATTGGTTCTAAATTCAAATTTTTGAAATTGATAAGACAATTTGCAGGGAAGGGGGATATCTACCAGTGTGTTTACTGGAGCGGTCAGCGTGCGAAGACGAGAGCTGTGAGCGCCAACACGAGGGCGGGCGCCGACGACGCTTGTGCGAAGGACCCGTTGCACTCGTCAGAGTCGCAGCAGTAGGTGCGGGCGCCCCACCATTCTGAAAACATTAACATTTATGAGACTTCTGAAGTAATTTTATATTCAGTTAATTAAATGTAACGGTGAGACTTCGAAGCTCGAATATTAATATTTTTCTCCCATCGCGGCTGTTAAAAGTTTTCAGCTTATTTATACATTCAAAAATACCCTTGGACTTATTACTTTCATAACGTAGCCTATTCTTTATTACGTCTTTTCAGTAAAACAGAACTACGCAAGTGGCATCGCTGTCTCGAATACACGACTCAAATAAACTATCGACCAACTAGATAGTGAACACTCGGTGGTCGCCATAATTATGCTAGCTTGCTTAATTACATCTCCACACTTCAGCTGAACACACCAATATAGTGAGGACGGAACACGAAACTACTGAGCTCTCATGTGAAGTTGGTATAGTTTCAGCAAAATATTATATTTGTGTCCGTAAGTTGTTATTGTTGGCAAAGTATTTTGTTGCTGATTACCTATTGAGTTATGAATGCATGAACTTTTGAATGGAATGGAATGAATTTTAGTGTGACACCTAGTTACCTACTAGTAGTTTACTATTTCTGAAGTGAAATAAGATTAATTTATTTCACATCGACCATAACGAAATTACAATTGAGAGGGGTTAAGCCATAGAGTCCACCACGCTGATAATTTATTTACTGACTCGTAAAAATCCTATGGTCTAACAAAATGACATAGGCAGTAAAAAACACTAATTCTTATATTCATATTTTTATGATTCTTAATTCTAAACCAGCAAAAAAACATGAAAACTAAACTAAATCAATGAACAAATCAAAAGAACATCACAAACTTCAAACACTAATCGTCAAAACAAAATCTATTAATAGCCCTTGTAAACCGAACACTGTCGAGAACATTTAATTGCCATCAAAGTTAAACTTGGAACGGGGGCCTTCCGAAATTTAATTACGCTGCCAACACAGAATATCAATCGGCTAATCGTATCTAACGCGCTCAATATCGCATGACAGACAACTGCCGACGATAGATAACGTTCTGCCATCAATATTTGATATTATAATGGTTTCTTAGATTCAATGAATATTTATTTCAATTATAATTGAAATTGAAATAATATTATTATTTACGGATTTTAATGTGGTTAAATCCGTATTTATAGTTTTATTTCAATTATACATTCGCGTAAATCTAAGAAACCATTATAGCTGAACCTTCTATGGAGCTGAATTTTCATAGCATACGATTCTTTTGTGAAATTGGATAGATAACTTTAAGTGATTGTGTTATTTCTTACTGCTGGATCATAACTGATATAATGCAAAATAAGTAATAATTGCATTTTGTAAGCATTTGAAAAGTTTGGTTATAGTCTTGATATAATAGCAGCAGTTTTTTGGCTTGCTTCGATGGTGTAATTATTCTACGTTACGATTACAAAATTTTGGTCTCGGGCTCAAATCCCTGATTGGGCAAGTGATATTGGATTTTTATCCATTATCAACCCGGAGTCGGGAATTTGTGCCAGATGGCGATAGGCTCTTCTCATATAACATTGTGGGACCGAATATTCAAGGCGAATAGGGTGTCGTGGTTGCACCTCTGCCTACCGCTTCTGGGATAAAAGCGTCAGTTCTTGTATTATATTTATGTATGCAGTTTTTTGGGAGAATTTTTAGAGTGTAGTTTTGTTATTAGGTTAGCGGCATTTAATATTTTTGGGAACAACAATGAGACCGGAATACATGATGGTAATTGCTGTGGAGTCTATATTATTTATTAACGTAAGATGGTGCTTGACGGGGGACAGAATATGCTGTGGTGTAATACAGAATATTTATCGATATGAGATGGTTATCGATCGGTGACATATGTATGACAGAGAATATCAATCGTCTAATAGCATCGGATGCGCTCAATATCGCAAGGCAGACATCTGCCATGTGAGATAGCTTCCCCATTATTCCATCAAAACTACTGTTGGATTTAGTTGTCATTACACACGTTTCATAGGGTGAAGTGGTTGAGATATGTGAAAATGTTGCATCATAGTTTCATAACCATTCAAATATTTGCTATCAGTAGCAATCGATGTTTAATTTAACGTATTTTTTTTAGCTTCATCCACGAACTCATCGGTATGTAGGCCGTAGGTAATCTTTTAAGTCGATTTTCGAGCACATGCGAATTTTGGATTGACTTGACAATACAATAATTTAAAAAGTTATGATATGTGACATATCTTAACCTTCAGAATTAAAAAAAAAGAAGTTTAGTTAGCGCGCAAGTGTCTGCCTTCCTTTGATAAGATAGCATGGGGTGCTTACAACAATTACTCATCCACAAGCACTTTATCTTTTTACTTTTTAGTTGGGTCTTTATTTAAGCATGTTTTTATATTCTATTATTTTGAATTCATATGACGACAATACATGACGGTAAGTTCAGAAATATTCACAGGCGTGAGTTTATCTCTCCCCGATTGATACAATTAAACCAAGTTCATTGAATTCCGATATATGAACCCAAAACTCGACACTTACGAAATTCCGCTTTGTACCCATTCAAGACATGTGTGAACATTGTGGAAACTAATTAGATTGTGCCTGATGGTCGCCCTTTAATCACGTTTCCAATAAACGACGACACATAACCGCGTGTTTGCGAGACATCGGACCGAATAATTGGGTGAGCTGGTATCATGGCCAGTATGTAACATTCAGTAGTGTTTATAGCTTGGAATACTATTCTTTTAAGGCTAATATATCTTATTTGTTTATTTGTACGTAAGATAGCTTGGAGAAGAGTGGTTTATGATAAGGTACAGTGGCAGATATTTGAGGAGGCTTTTACCAAGGGAATATTTAAAAGGAACACATACGTTAACAAGACAACAAGTTTGACAGCCTCCGTGGCGCAGTTGATTAGACGCCGTCTGTGAAACGAGAGGCCGTGCGTTCAATCCCCGCACCGAGAGAAATATTTGTGCGGCCCACAAATATTTCTTCCGGGTCTGGGTGTTTGTGAGACCGAAAACTCTCGTAGTTCCTGATACCAACGACACAAGACTCGATCTTAGTGTGGGGTCAGGACTATGTATGTGACTGTTGGATGTTATTTATTTATTTATTTTAAGTACTGGTGCACTGGTGGTAGGGCCCTCATACGGCAGCCTCTCGCCTGGGTAGGTACCACCGCTATGTCTGTTTCTTGAGCCAACCAGCAGTGTTAAGGCACTGTTGTGTTTTGGATTGAAGACATTGTAGCCGGAGGAACTACTGGCTATAATGAGAATTAACATCTTATGTCTTAGGATGGCCAGCGTAGTGGGATGTCAAGCATTGCTTTGGGATTCAAGGTGCTATTTGGTTTTGCTACTGTTCATGAGCGGTCGTATCACTTACCATAAAAAAGTAAAATAACCTTCCTTCTTTCGCTTTTTCTTCACGGGCAGTAAAGTGGGTATAAGTTAAACAAAAATTAAGGTACTAAAAACTTAATATCAAGTTCATTGTCATTATGATCAGTCGGTTGCAGTCCAATAATAAATTAAATACGCAACGAGATATATTAAAAATGATTTCAGTACGAGGATATCTATAACGGGGCGGTTTCTGACTCTGAAATTATGTCATAAAGAGTGCAGCTTCAATATTTTTTTTCCAGAAGAACTTTAGTAGAACCTAAAGCCTACACAAAGGCATGTTATTAACCATCAAAACCTATACATATACAATGGAAAGCTCGTGCACATGCAAACAATCTAAGTGTAATTAGATTGTGTGTCACAGTTACATGCATATGTCGGTGTGTCAACACGATAACCACGTTTCCAATAAGCGATGACACCATGCTGACGTCACACCATGCTCTTATTAGTTAGTATTATGCATACATGTTACGGTAGTCCACTGTATAATAATATACAGGACTATGCAGCATATTATGTAGTTTTTGTCTTTTAGGGAGGCGGAAGGTGAGAAAAGTTGAAAGGCGCGGTATTTTCGCAATGGGTGGCAAGGCGAGCGTTCCTTTCGCCTGATAGTTAGCGATACGACTGCTTATGAAGAGTAGTAAAACCAAACTACACTTTGAATTATAAAGCAATGCTTGGAATTCCACTGCGCTCGCCATCCTGAGACATAAGATTTAAAGTCCCAATATGTCCAGGAGTTACTCTGGCTACAATGTCCTTCAATCCGAAATACAACAGTGCAATTTCACTGCTGTTTGAGGTGAGAAATAGACATTGCCAATCGCAGAAATAGCACGGCAACAGGACTAATTAAGGTACGCTGATAGTTTTGGTCTAAGAACACTCGTTTGGAATGAGCTCTTTCGTTTGAGCCTTTACTTACTTAAATTAGTTTTGTTGAAGAGAAGTTAGTTGCGAACATTCAACTTCACAGTAAATGTAACAGTCATTCAAAAACGAGCTTTATATTTGAACTATAATATCAACACTGCTTAGCACGAGTCCTTTAATACATAATATATTATGTTTCAACCCACCAATACTCTCCATGCCATTTACCTAATCAAAGCTAGAAATGTACAATGGATGCCCTACATTGGACTACAAAGGGTGCACTCGACCATATGATGTGTGCCCTCAATAAAACTTTACTACTTGTTAGTTGTGGAGAAAGTTACGAGAGCCTGATCTATGTTGGCCATTTTACGATCTTGAGGTTCGATGGCTTGCTAACGATCGACGGCAGCAATTCTTGTGGTTGTGTCTATATCGAAGTATTGCCTTGAGCACGAACTATCGATTACATCGGAACTCTTGCGACACTGTGCTTGAAGCACAAAGTTTTGGAAAGGAGTTTGAAGTGGTATTGGTATGTCACGTTTTTCACAAAAGCAGGAAAATAATGTTCTGACGAAATCAATCAAGTTAATGGTAACTAAAATCGCTGAAAGAATGCAGAAAGAGATAAAAAATGCTGAAAGAGCACAGACTGAAGGGAATAGAGTAGCTAGTACAGCTACTCTAGTAGTGGTTTTTGTAAAAATCACTGTATTTTAATAATTGTGGTTCTATCAAGAGCAACGTTAGTTTCTTGACCGTTCTCTAATGAAAACTTTCTAAAGAAATGGCTAAGAAAATAACCAAACTGATCACCAGTAATTCTCATGAATCACTGGTGTCCAGATCTAAATGATAATAATAATAATAACACCCAACAGTCACATACATAGTCCTGACCCCACACTAAGATCGAGTCTTGTGTCGTGGGTATCAGGAACTACGAGAGACTTTTCGGTCTCACAAACACCCAGACCCGGAAGAAATATTTGTGGGCCGCACAAACATTTCTCTCGTTGCGGGGATCGAACCCGCGGCCTCTCGTTTCACAGGCGGCGTCTAACCAACTGCGCCACGGAGGCTGTCATATATAAAATGATGGATTTTATATATGTAGGTAATCAACAAATTATTCTCAATTTCATTTGAGACGGAATTAGTAGGGCTCCGGAAATAGCTCTAATTGAATGAACAAATTTGCCGCTGTAAATGGTATCGCATATTCCCGCTGGGTATTACATGAAATATTTTAACAGACGATATAAGTTATTTATTTTGCATTACCTATATATGTAAATTATTTTAATAGAATAAGAATGTAGGATAAGGGGCTGATTCGGTCCCCACACATGCAAATATACGATGCAAATGTTTGAGTGACCTAATAATATTTGTTTCGGCTTGGGCTCTACAAATCTCTCATTATTTTTAATAATCAATACTTAACTTGGCATCTTATTTTGACACAAACAATATTGAGAAATATTTATAAAACATTTAATTAAATAAATGTTTACTTTGTATCATGCACATACCAATGCAGAGCACGGGGAATATTCTAAAATCAAGAGTAGTATTGGGAGGGGTTTGATCATATGTAATATTGTCCACCACGTTGCCCAAGTGCGGGTTGGCGGACTTGCCATAGACATCCTTACAAATTGTCACCCTACTGGAAGTTAAACTCATAAAATACGCTTGTAAGCTTTTGCTGTAATTAATAAAACACATCGGAGAAGGCTGTAACAATAAAGTGATACGGTACGATTACAAAACTGAGGTCTTGGGCTCGAATCCCGGGTCAGGCAAAGTTATGCTGTATTTTTATATTCACTAACAGCCCGGAGTCAGGAATTTGTGCCGGATATAGCGATACGCTCGCCGTTATCTCATCGTGGGACGGAACTTACAAGGCACAATGTGGGTGTCCTGGCACCTCTGCCTACCCCTTCTGGAAAAAAGTATGAGTTTATCACTTATGTATGCATGTAGAACGTAATGTATGTAATGTAATGTAATAGAAAATGTAATCGAACGAGCATTGTTCGTAAAATCAAATATTGGGATATAATAGTTTCCCAACTATCGCTGTTCAAAGTAAGAAAAACAATTTTAATTAGTCCGCTATAACAGTGTTCGTTATTGATGTTTGCGAAGTCGCGTGCCAAATGTACAGTCAGATAGTTGGGGTTTAGGGTCGACACACACGCGACATGATATCGCCGTGATTAATTTATTAATATATTATGTGATAAAATGTGTAGATATTCCTCACGACCATTACTATTTTTACTATGGTATTATTATGTAGATTAATGGGCATAAGTTAATATTTTTCTTTTCATAATTTCAATATGGTTATGATTATATAATTCATGTATTTTTGTTGATGTTAAAGGGTGACATTAAATGGTGCATCATAGCTGACAAACATTTCCTTTACCATTATAGTGCGTGGCGATAGACTATTAATACCCACATGACTTTGATAAGTCCCTGAGATTCGATCGCGACCACCGTAAACATATTGTCTTTTTTCTACACTCCAGTAAAAATGGACGTGGTCATATAACATATCTTACGTATTGGTTCCGGGTTTTACTAGACTTGTCCACATTTCTCCATTCGTGGCATTGCATATGCATGTAGCAAGGGAATATTTGGTATATGATAATAATTTAATGAGCTATACCCAACTTGTGGGAGCTTGGCTTATGTCCTAAATAAACTAGTTATTTCCAAAAGCACACCTGACCTCACCTTGGCCGTTTTTCTTAAACGTATATTTGTAATGAAATAATGAAACGCCACGTGTGAATAGGACCTCAGTCATTAAGCCCAGCGTTCACCGGCAGATGTGAAACAATAGCTGCTTTAATAATACATTTTAATTTGATTGCGCCTCACTAATGGATACAAATGAGCCGACTTATGAACGTATTAGTATAACGCCACGCTGAATTATTTTTGGGACAGATGAATGGGTCCAAAAGTAATATAAATTTCATTCATTTTCTTTCAATTATTGTAATTATTGTACGTATAAAAACGGAAACCTATAGTAGACAAAAAAACGTAATGGGCTGGCTTTTGGAAATTCTTCAATGCTTGGTATTTCTAAATGGAAATATCAATATTTGTAATTACTAGATAATCAACCCCAATAAATGGTTTGGTATGAGTTAATATGATTTAAGGATCGGTGCAAGAAAACAGCATTAAAAATGAAAGCGTTAAACAAATCACGTAACTTTAAAATTTCATTCTACTAATAATTGAGTAATCTAAAGCAAGAAAAATACTACATTAAATATTTACTTTGTAAACCATCAAGCCGCCATCAATTTTGTATTATTTTTATTAAGATCAATCAAATCAATCAATCTGAGACCTTTGAAGTAAAAAAGTAATATACATAAACTTCCAAACGGTTCATATAACATTTAAGATCCATAAAACTGAACGGTTCCGAAGAATATTTCACTCTACTACATCAGCATCAATTCACTAAAACAGATATATAGATCGTTTCACTTTACTGCGAAGGATGGGACTTACTCCTCGAGAAATATTGAGCAGATTACCTTATTTATCTAGGAGCGTATGGTAAAGGTCCCCTGGATTTGTTCAGCATGTCGATATTTTTGTAGGTATCTTTGAATTTACTGAATAAGGTTTGAATGACACGTTGCCGGAGATTAGATAGAAAGGTTGTCCTAGGATTTATACCCATGTCAACACAAATGTTTAATAAATCAGTACCAAACCATAATAGACAGCGTGGTAAACTATGAAGCCTAACACCGTAGTCTTGATTATAAAGGAAGCCCATGCCCTGCGGTGAGACGTATAGGGTCCGACATATGTATATTATAAATACTAACACAGATACCAAACCATAAAATAATAGATAATTCATGCTGACAAAAGTAATGCAGCACAACCATCAAATCGCATTCAGCTAGCTTCTGGCGAATAAATCCTTAATGAAGGAAACCCTTTTAGAACACAGATCACTGATATCACGAAAGTATTCGACAAAGTCCCTCTGCTTTATTCCGCAATGTAAAAGCAACTGCCTACATTCAGGCTTGCGAACCTTAATGACCGCCTCAAACCTCGCCACAATTCCATGAAATTCGCATTCGACCCAATCAATTACCATAAAATTGGCGCGACGCGTTGTTAGCCCGATTCTGTTCGAACATGTGTTTAACTGATCCCTTATTTTATACGGCTTTATATCGAAGCGGCACTCGGAAATGGTCGTAACATGTAATGATTTATTGGCGTTGGTCAGATGTTTGATGTAATGTGTCATGAGATGTCTTCGGAGCATAGTGCTTTATGATCTTGAATTATATTGAGAAGGTTAAGGCCATATTCCATATAACTGTTTTTTTTGTTAACTGGTATAATAGACAACCAAAATAGTTATCCCCATCATTATCAGCTTGTTGAGTCCACTGTTAGAAATAGTACTCGCAAGGCATACAAGTCAGGTCTGCTGCTTTATGCATCCAATTAGTTATAATCAATACATATTAATATTTGAACTGTCGCTCTTTATACAAGTTGATTTCGACATAAGGTATTTAAAACACATGTTCTTAACCGCCCCAGGTAGCATAGTGCCTATTTAAAAAAATCTGTCTGTTAGTTTTGTCAAAAGCGTTAAAAGTAATCACATGTATACGGGGCGGTCGAAAAACATGAAAACGAAGATCATGATTATGTGACAAAAATAATCTCATAATTTTTCTATATTTTGTACAATGTCACCTGCGGTGATGAGAAACTCGTAGGTTAAATTAAGTACTATGTCAATATCACTCTGTATATTTACAAGTGCATTCTATAGGTAATCTTAAGATCAACATGAATAGCCTAGATTGCCTGGAGCGGATCATCTGTATCAACAATCAGAGTGATTATTGGGCGAATACTGTGAATGGGCTCATTACCCATAGTTTACTTAGCCGTAATACGAGTGTGGGTATATTATGTATAGAAATTGTTCTAGCGCTTACTGAATGGTGAGAATATTATAAATATTTAAGTAAAACAATAAACGCCTACTTTTATTTATCTCGCACTAACACTCTTTCTCACTCTGGAAAAGATAATTTTTAGTGACGAGACCGCCAGTTGTTCTTTATTTCCAAGGTGTATGTATGTGTAAGGTGTGTGTATTTGTATTTTTTTTTTTTTAATTTTATGTGATGTTCAACAAAGTGTTGTGCTTCTGTGCCTCAAAAATAATCTGTGTTAAATATAGTGTATGCGGATTAATCTATACATTGCTGCGGTGGTTTATAAAAATTTAGAAATTTTGGTCAGCAATTGCCTTTAGGATACATTATGGCAGAAGTTTACTATTTTATTTAATGAAATAGCTGTCTCCAGAGAAATAAAATACGACTATCTCCTAACCTGGTGTGAATTTAACCAAATAAATATTGTGCAGAGGACGCAGAGACGTTGACTGATTTACGATACGGTTCCCTAATCTAGCTGCTTCAGGAGGTATCGAGTTCGATAAAAACTTACAAGTCAGCTGTAATAGATAGTTTCAGGGGCTTTCTTTTCTATATACCTATATTGGAAAATGGTAAAAATATTAACTAAATGACTAGACGTTTAGGAATATCAGTTCAAAATCTGATGAAAGAACAACAATTTTTTATATTTTATAAACCAGAAGGGTATGGTTAGGTTAGGTTAGTTTGTTATATGTTTTGAATGTTACAATTTGATTTTTTTTTCCTGAATAGCGAGACTAGCTTGCCATTCGCCTGATGGTGCGATATGACCACTCATCAACACTAATAAGACCAAACAACACAATGGATTACAAAGCAATGCTAGGCATTCCATTGTGCTCGCCATCCTGAGACTAATGATTTTAAATTTCAATATGTCTAGTAGTTACTCTGTTTGAAATGACCTTCAAACTGGAACATAACATTATATTTACACTGTTGTTTTGGGGGAAGAAATAGACATTGCGGCGGTACCTACCCAGGCAGCCTCTCATATATGAGAGACCTACCACCAGTGAAATTACAGAAGTCTTTATACCACTTCAGAGACCAAGGTGTGGGCATTATCACTCACCTTTCTCGCTGCAAGTTGGTACGCAGTCTCGCACGGTTGTTAATTCGCTCACGTATTTCTGGAACAAAACAAACAGGCATTAGCGTTTTAAAATCACTTATTAAGAAATACAATGGCTCATTAATATGTGCTGGAATCAGAATAATCATAGTCACTTTATTTACATACATACATACATAAACTCACGCCTATATCCCAGAAGGGGTAGGCAGAGGTGCCAGGACACCCACATTTTGCCATGTATGTTCCGTCCCACAATGTGATAGGTGGCAGGCCTATCGCCATATCGGGCACAAATTCCTGACTCTGGGCTGATAATGAATAGAAAAATCCAATATCACTTTGCCCACCCCGGGATTCGAACCTGAGACCTCAGCTTTGTAATCGTACCTTGGTACAACTACGCCACCGAGGCAGTCACTTTATTTATTTAAACTATATTGCACTATAAAAAAAAATAAACAAACTCAATGAGTAATCACTCACATAAAAGAACAATACGAGTTCAAAGGCTACGTCTTGCGGTCAACTCTGGGATGGATTTAAGAAAAAGTTAAACGGAGGGCAGTCTAAAGTGTATACGAATGAAGCAAAGAAGAAAAAGCGTAATAAATAATTCAAATTAATTAAAAATCATATTAAAAAATGTTGATTAAGAAATTAAGTGAATTCTTAATTCTTAAAGTTAATTAAGAATTAACTTTACATTATTAAAGTTAATCATAAACTTAAGTTAATTCTCAATTCTTTAATAAAAAAACGAGTATTAAAGCTTCACTCTTAAAGGCGTACAAAATGTAGATATTTCAAACTTCTTGCTGATCGAAGCAGCTCAAGGTCTAAAAATACCGCATGACAACTAGGTGTGACGTCTCCATTCCTATACGCACAAAATCTCGGCTAATTAGTTCTATTTAGCAAAAGGTATGTGTGAAATAATAAGAGCTTTTTGTTCATTAGCGCGTCGCTCGCCCAACGCTCTGTATAATGCCACTTTCTAATTTCACCTTTTATGCCCGCCTCAGAAATTTCTTTTTAAAGGCACCACCGGTCTGGCGTAATGAAAGAAATGTTTTTAATTAACGTAAACAAAAATCATCACGGGCGTAAAGATGGGGTAATCTGGGCGTTTGCGCTATGGCGACAATTTTGTATGTGCTTGAAATTAATGAAATTCAGGTGGTGTAATTAAAATTGCACGTATTGTAAACAATTTTTGAATAGGTTTAATTTTGTGTTTTTATGACGCCTCGTTGGGACTGTAGCGAGTGAATACAACACTCATCATGATTTATGAATTAAAATTAATTTAACCAACGCTTTGGTATTCAGTAGCATGGTTTTCAGCGACTGGACTTTTAGATGACTGAAAAGACTTTTTCAGGTATCTTATACATAAATTCGCGCCCTTTTCCCAGAAGGTGTAGGCAGAAGTGCTAACAGGACATACCCTCATTTCGCCTTGTATATGCCGTCCTACGATGTAGTAGTAATATTGTATGGGAAATTATTAAAATCAATAATGGATACGAATGGTGTGTAACACTACATCATAATTAGAATAACCTTTACACAATTAAAACACTGCAATGAAATTTAACTATAATACAAAAATACATGAATTTAAAATATCACAAACAATGTTCTTGATTATTTCAAAGTCCACTCTTAACAAAGTCGCTACCCTTCACTTATCCTTAAAATCGCCGCGAGGCCTACACTTACTTTTCGTACTAAAGGGTCATTGCAAACATTAATTACATCCTAAGTAAACAGGCCTCATGATGTACCTGGCAAGTTGATAGTTTTGGTCTTAAAGTGTGTGACAATGTAATTGAAAGTTGCTCTAAGGCCCTTCGCACAAGTTACTGAAGTCTCCGACGCCCGACGATATTGGTAATTAATTTGATTATCTTTCTGTATCCCTTCAGCTTGCTCATCTCGCCATTCATGGAAATAAAAATGATCCTTTTTGAAGCGGCTTGAATGTAGTGACTTTCGGTAATCTTAGCAAGAGTATCCACCTTGTAGGGACGTCCGACGCTGGTTATGGCAGGGCGTGGCCTCCTTTTAAGAACTTTTAAGCCTCTTAAAATCAGTCCATCAGTTTGCCTATGAATATATATCTTTTTACATTCTGTTTTCAATATCAGCCCATATACATATACGTCCAACTGCAAGGCAGGGGCCTCCCCCACAACCGCGACTACGATTGATAGTTGTTCGGCCGTATAGTCCGCCATATAGGTTGACGTACCTTACATACCATAGAAATTCGTACAAATGGCTATGTTATGCAGGCTTCCTCACGGTGTTTTCCTTCACCGTTATAGTGCGTGGTGATTATCAATCGGACTCATGTGTGTAACATGAGTCGCACGCACTTACATGATAAATTATCAGAAAGAAAATAAATACGGTGCCAAATATCCAAGCTGACATAAAACAACTACATTTCACAAATTTGTTCACGGATGAAATGATTTCATGCCAGTTTCATCCCCAAGGCTCGGCTGTCCCGCGGGACCGCACTAAGTCCGTCTAAAGTGGCAGCTTATTAGGCTTACGCCCACAAGATTCCTTTCGGTTCACCTCAGAGACTCTAGTTTTATTTCATAAATCTTGGACTTTCAAAGACTTGCGCTACTGATGCAGTTGTATTGAATGTTTATTTATTTGTATGAATATTTCAATTTACTGTACTTTTCAGTTTTTATGTTACAGTGATAAATATTATTTAGATTGCTATTTATTTCATTACAATAGAAATTTAAATTAAATTTCTAGTTTTTCAACTATATTTTATACCTCAGTTACTGCGCTTATATAAATACCTCATCTACTGCCAAAAGTATGACGGTTAAAAATGTTGTGAATACCCTTAATGAGCAAAAAACATATCTTTATTTGGAATAAAGCGTCTTCAAAAATAAGACAAATTGTAAAATATTTTTCTCCTATTATCTACTAATGTCCTCCATACATTTTATGTTACGACAAAAAATATAAAATGTTAAACATTCTTAATGTTTGTGTTTTCAGCAAAAACTTTCCTTCGCTTTAAACACAGCCTCGTCTTCACTGAATAGCCATTCATGCTCTTAAAATTTATTTTAATCTCCCGAATGCCTTAAAATATACAGTTTTTTCTCCAAAATCTCTGCATTTTAACATTGCCGTAGCTTTAACTGAACGCGCTCGTATCTTAATAAAAAAATGAATAAAAGTTCAATATACCTTAAGCCCTGGTCTGTCGAAGCTACGCACAGCGTTGCGTTGCGCGGAATGCGGTGTCAAACTAGATTTTGTATGAAAAACATTGACATTGGTATGACGTTTCGCCGAAGTTTGCGTCAGCCAGCGTCTGCGGTGAGGGGTCAACCGGGTGACGGGTAGACTGGTCTTTTGTGCTGTCACAGTATGCGTCGGTGTAGGGGGGAAAGTACGGTGAAGCGCGGGGCGGATACACCGCACAACGTGCCGTCATTCTCATCATTTCGTCGCGGTAAGCGTATTTGCGCAATGGATTTATTTGAGAACAATATTTTTATCAATTTTCGTTTGGTTTAAACTTTTGTTTAGGCTGTGGCGCGTATATCGACTATGTGCTACCGCACAGTACGTTCAATACAGTTCACGCACGTTCCCAACGACAATGGCGCAATATTACACCACGTAGGAATAAAATTTTAAAACCTTGCTTTGGTATAAGATACAATTAAAAAGTAAAAATAATTAATATTTAATAAGTACAAAATTATAAACTGGAGTCAATTACATTTTTTTTATTGTTATAAAAATGGCGAATGGAACTGTATGTTAATTGTTCTAAGTACCTAGTACCCCATGCTTTTTAACAAAATATAGCAACGGAATTTGTTCCCAACTGATCAGAGTACAATTAGAGACGATTTATTAGTAGGTAAATATATACATTCAATCTTTATCCTTATTCGCAGGGCACTTTATCAGCCCATATACGTCCCACTGCAGAGCACGGATCTCGTCTACAATCGAGAATACGATTGAGAGTGGTTAGGCCGTACTATAGTCCACCACGCTAGCTGGCCTTATCCCTATATGTGCATAGAAAGAAATACAAACAAAAAACCCAATAAAAACATCGATCGTTTAAGTGCACCGCTTTTTATATGAGCCCAAAAAAGTAGCTACAAAGAATCTTATGATGAGTTTTGTATCAGCCCATATACATACATTCGTTGTATAATGGTTGTATATTATCGTCGTAGTTATTTACAAAATCCACCTGCAAGATATAATAAACTATCGCCGTTCGACACAATTAGCACCACTCTCTTCGCACTTGGAGTGCATCATGTGATGACATGGTGCAATCTTAAATATGTAGTTCTTCAACTTAGTATCAAGTTCTGTGTTTTCCCATTTTTTCCATTCCCATTCCATTAAAACCCCTTCTATATATATTGTAATTTGTGCTACTTACACCTACGCATATATATTTTGAGCTCTGTGTTATGAATTCTGTTATATACTAAAATACAATTATTATTGTAAAAAGTGTCCATCAGTATTGTTCCAGGTTTTGCTTGGGACAATTTCATAGGAAAATGATTTAATCGTTATGGAATTTATTTTTACCCAATTACGGTACGATCGATAACGATAATTTAAGAAAGGATATCTACATAAATCCAGTGAAATTCAGTTTGATCTGACAATAAGTTGTTTAGGTGAAAAAAATGTATTCAACTCACGCGTATTTCATTAGAATGATAGGAACCACTTATGACGTATCAATATTGCGAAAATTGTCTCGTAAACATATATACCCGGTTTACTTAAAATGACGCACAAACTTTTTTTTAAAGAAATTTTATATATTTTCGAACATAAATTATTGTTATTTGTTGTCATGGAAATTCAAGAAAACTTCAATGCAAAATTGTCATAGTAACGTTGGTTGTCAATGAACGGTTCTCTCATTGGTCAACGGTTTTACGCACAGAGTAAAACCTATATGTGAACCACCTTTTTTGTTGTTATGTGAACTACGTTGCATGACGTCATGACGTTGCCGCTTACCGCATTGCCGCGCGTATTCTTCGACAGACCAGGCCTTTAGTTGTCTTTTTGTGGTACTTTTTTAGTTTTTTTTTTATATCAGTAGATTTTTAGGGTTATGTGATAAGACAGCACTAAGTAAATAAACGAAGTTTGCATAACTTATTCAATTATATATTCTGATTTTGGATACAAAATGGTATTTTCAGTAATTATGAAAAACTATATATGTAGTCCAAAGATGAAAGTATATTAGTTGTTTGTTATTGGAATGAATAGCGAGTCGAGCAATCTGCCTGATAGTCTGTCCATAAACAATAGCAAAACCAAACAACACCTTGAATTATAACACATTTCCTGAGACATAAGATGTTAAGTCTCAATATGTCCAGTAATTAATCTGGCTACAATACCCTTCAAACCGAAACACAATAGTGCATTTATACTGGTGCTTGGCGGGAGAAAGAGACATTGCATTTAAGATTCATACTATATTGAAGACATATAAATTCAAGTCTTTATTCCCAGAAGGGAAGGAAGGAAAGGGTAGGCAATGACGCTACCAGGACCTACGTTTCGCCTTGTATGTTCCGTTCCACCATATGGTAAGAGGCGAGCTTATCGCCATATCAGGCACATCTGACTCCGGGCAAATTATTATTAGAAAAATCCAATATTGCCCGACTCTGGATTCAAACCCGAGACCTCTGTGCTGTAACCGTACTGTCGTAAAACCACGCCACGTTAAAGCCTACGCAAACTACATATATTCAATAACTAACAAAAAATATTTAGCAGGGTATTAAAAAAAGGCTCTTTGCAGTTAAAGTTTCTATCTCGCAATATACACTGAATACTAAATGCTGGCAGTAAAGTTTCTAAATAGTTCTTACACCGACGATTCATACCTGTAAGTTAGCAGAGGAATTTACGTATATTAACACTTTTTGCTTCGTGCAAAATGTATGAATTCACAAAGAAACGTCTACATTTTACTCGTCTCGCTTAAACAATTTCCAAGAAGAGAATTTTTATTTAAAACACCGGCTAAATTATGGCCCACTTCCGTCTCGATAGCACTTCGTTATATTGCAATTTATTATATGAACATTTTTTTCTTGGACTCTATATTTTACTTGAAAATGGACTTGGTTTTTTGAAGGTTCTAGCAACGAGTTAGGTCTTTTGTTTTTAGGATTTATCCTGTTAAATCTTTTTGGTAAAAGGCGTTTCAAAGGCTTTGACAAGTTTTGCACCATTTTTATGTATACCTGCCCCTATCTCACACGGCCGGATTCATTGCAACAGAATTTTGCGTTAAAAAGATTTTTGGTTACTTTTGTCTAACCGCCAATCTTTGACCCCCATGCCAGAATAAAATTTGAGGCAAAATGTATTTTAAATTGCACAAAATTGAATAACTACGTAATTTCAGAATTTTCCGAAATTTAAAACAAATACTTAAAGCTGTCAATGAATATGTCTACTAGAACCTTTGACTAGACCATTAGGGCGCCTTAAGAAATGTGCACAACATGGCTTACATAATAAATTTTATAATTTTACGAAATTTAAAACAATAACTTAAAACTGTCAGTATACTTTTCTACGAGACCAATGGGGCGTCTCGTAAATGTTTCACAGTGACTATATTAATATATTATAAATAGTTTTTAATACAGTTGACAAGCTAAAATATTATAGTTTAATGAAAGTCCTCTATGGGTTTATATAGTTAAGAACAACATGTGCCAACATCTGTGCAGTATCACGCCTCCAATAAATTACACGACATTGATTCTCATTTTATCGCCTAACCCATTATAATCTCATCAAAGATAATATGTTGAAAATGTGGACCTTCATAAGCCTCACAAACTAGTAACTTTGACCTTTTTTGTAAGGTCAAGTGAAGTGCGAACTAGTTGGGTATAAAGATATTATATTGAAATAAAAATACCAGTCGAAGTTTTAATAAAACGTTTCCATGTAATTCTACAAAGCATTTTTCATACTTTTTGCACTTATTCGCTATTAATATTTTAATATCCTTTGAATATTTCGTTATTTAAATTGCCTGTCAGCTTGTCATTTTTTTTCGTTCTCTGCCAATTGAAAGAATTGTGTTTAAAATTGGCTGCAGATTTTAATTAGAATGTAGGACATATCATTATGTCTGATTATTAAGCGTCACCCATGAACATTTACAGAAAAGAATAATAACTCTAGAGCGATTACTTTGGTAAGTGGGACAACTCTATTCGAACCGACCTATTCTTCTATACTCCAAAGTAATTGCAGCATCTATCAATATTCATAAATTCCGTTATTTTTTATTTAAAACTTTTTGTCCAAATGAAATACATCTGATTTGATGTTGCGTTTCGTTTGATTGTTATTAAAATATATATCAAAAATAAACTGTTGACCTAGAAAAAACAAGGTTTTTACTTTAACCGTAACCAAAAATATATATCGTTAAATTGCTCTGGATTCGACGTTTTAAGGTTGCATATTTGCATAATCGATACCTTTTAATCCAATTTGCATTCACGAATATTTTAAACTGAATTTCCAATAGTGTGATGGCTAAAGCTCGCTCCACACTTTCAAGCTCGTGGATGAACTTAAAGCTCCGACACGCCCGAGTCAAACATTAGACATCAATAATTTAACAGGCCAGGCGATTCTATTAGGCTAACGATTATGGATAATGTATTCAAATTGTCGTCGGTTCGAGTCCCGCTGAGGCAAGTTGATTTTATCACTGATTAATTATAAGTTTGTGTGTCTAAAATTAATTTTCGGTTGAACGCCCGTATTTAAGTGAAAGTTCGCAGGGATTTTGATGTTTCTCCTTGGAATTTACATATTTATAGAATATTATTTGTTTGTTATAAACTTGTCTATATAGTTTGTTATTCGACAACGTTAGTGATACTATTACATTCACGCGATGAAAAAGGGCATTGCGTGTTCGATGTCCGAACTGCGACATATTGTTAAGTGTCATCCAAAGAATTAATTTTAAGTCTGGATATCTGTATCATAATAATAATGTTGTAACCTTACATAAGCGAACAAAGCGGAAAAGGTCTTTAAAAAATATAATTGTATTCCAAAAGTGCTTTGAAGTAAAGGTAACTTACCCCGAAGCGTCATCTGTTCCGTGTAATTAAATAAATAATTACACGAAACAAAAATAAACATTTCCCCGCCCTTACTTTACCCCAATGGCGTCGAAAAGTGGTTGTTTGTTACCCCAAGCAATGTAACTACGTAATAAACAACACGGCCCATTCATTTTGATAAGTACGCAAGAACTTTATTAATATGAGGCGCAATGAGCCTTGTTCGGTTTTACTCCAACCTTTATTTTATTAAAAGATTAACTGCTAATAAAACTGTTTATGAACTTTGTTTATCTTTTGGTAATTTTCTGCTTCGATTGTTTGTTGATGAGTATGAAAATATAAATAAAAGTTGGTGATTTTTTATTTGATTGGTGATTTATTGGTAAAATGCTGTCTGTACTTATTGTAAATTGTGTATTGAGGTCATGACTGTTAGTGTTATTTTCTATCAATTGTAACAAGCATATGCCTCATCTGCATTTAAGAGTGAATTAGTTAATTAGTCTACAATAATGCCTATAAGTATACAAAATAATGTTATTTATTTTACTTGTAAATGTGTGTACTAGTTGTATAACATTCCTTCTTATGTCTAATACTCTATACACACATGAATAAACTCGCGCTTTTTTATCCAGGAAGGGTAGGTAGTAGAGAGAGAGGCAGGACTCGTTTTGCCTTATGTGTTTCGTCCTATGAACTAAATTTCTGACTCCGGACTGATATAATAAAAAAATCAAATAGCAATTTTCCCGACCAGGGATTCTAGCCCGGGACACTTAAGTAATAAATAAATAATAAATAACATCCAACAGTCACATACATAGTCCTGACCCCACATTAAGATCGAGTGTTATGTCACGAGTGTTATGGGTATCAGGAACTACGAGAGATTTTTCGGTCTCACAAACACCCAGACCCGAAAGAAATATTTGTGGGCCGCACAAATATTTCTCTCGGTGCGGAGATCGAACCCGCGGCCACTCGTTTCATAGGCGGCCTCTAACCGACTGCACCACAGAGGCTGTCAAATAATATACGTAGATAATACGTACAATATGTTTACATTATTATATTTTAAAGAAAAGCTTTTCATTATGAAACGGTGACCGTGTACATATCAGACTCAATGTTACCCAAGGTGCAAATATTTTAAATTGAGTTCACCCGAAAGTGGTGTAAAACTTTTTATGGCCACTATTTTAGTTTGCGGTTTGTAATTTATTAAATGCTGGTTTTGCAGCTTTGTTTACGTTGAGGTTTCAATTACTAGGTTTCGGTCGACAGAGGGAATATAAAAAATGTTATGTTATTCTCCTATCAATACTTTTCCCTGGTGAAAGATATACTATGTCCTTTTCAGTACACGTAAAGAAAAATGTGATGATGTGTTAGTAGTTACGATAAAATGTATAACCTATGGCAAGTGAGTTAATATTATATTAGTGAATAGGTACAGATAAATAAAAATCTGCGACCTGGCAATACAGAACCTTAAAATACTTGGAACATATCGTTAGACCCGAATCAGAAATTTTCTGGTGGAAGGTTTCTCATATGTATTTGCATGGGTGTGTACCGCCGCAATGTCTATTTATCCCAACAAACAAGAGTGTAATGGAACTGTTGTGTTCCTGTATAAAGGACATTGTAGCCAGAGTAACTATTATTGAGACTTAACATCTTATGTCTCAGGATGGTGAGCTCAGTGGAATGCCAAGCATTGCTACTGTCCATGAGCGGTCGAGTCGCTTAGCATCAAGTAAATGGCATGTGCGTCTCGCCATTTATAGCAATAAAAAAGACAATCTAGAGAAGCTGCTCATTGTTGAAAAGTTGGAAAGAAAAGACCACGGAGAAGAGCTCCCAAGTAATGCTCCCAAGGAATGGATCAGGTTGTCAATGCGCTGGACGTCCCCATTAACGCAGCACTACAACAAGCAGAAGACTGAAGCCGATGGAGAGAGTTCATAAAGATAATTGAGTCATGATCCACAATAACTGAGGATCGACTAAAGAGAGAAAGAGAAAGAGCGAGATAACTAGAGATATTATTTGAGTAACGTTAGCTTGCTAGATTCTTTTATTTATAAGGAAACACAAACATAAGTAATGTATAGGCAATTGACATTTGACTCGATCCTGACAGCATTACTCTTTTTCATTGTCTTTTCTTTTACTTTGATGAATCCTTTCATGAATTAATTACAACAAAAGGCACAATAAAATATCTTTAGACATCAAAAATACGACTTAGAGTTGAGTATTTAAATTAATCTTTAAATAATAAATTGTTTTTATTAAAGACTCTGTTTCATATTTCACAAAAAAATATAGAAAAATATTTCTAACAAACAATTTGATCCATTATCGAATTGAAAGCTATAGCGGAGGGAAAAGAATTAAAAAATACACGTTTGCAGAGAACTCGGTTTCAACGTTCCATCTCTATGTTGGTTTATTCTTTTTGAAACTGTACAAATGGGTACTTAGATTCTCGTATATGTTTTAGCTTATAGTTTAACTATATATATATATAAAATTGATTACCTTTAGTAACTTATAGTAATTTTCATTTCGTCTTTGTTGTAAAGTTAGAGTTACTTTTGTTTATCTTTTTTTGTTTTACATTTAATTTGACTCATCACACCCCAATTCACAAACCGAAACTAGGTTTATGGGACTATGCTTCTATTTTTAGTTTAGTTGATCTGTATTTATTATATAAATAAATAGTTACAATGTGCTAAGTCTTGAACTCTCAATAAAATATAAGCAGTGTCGTGAGAATTAAGAGAAATGAAAGGCTTTTCGGTCTTCCAAACACATGGACGACATAAAACAAATGCTTGTAGATCACATTAATATTTAAAGCTGGCATCTAACCAATTACGCTCTGGATGCTGTCAACTTGTATGTACCCTAATATAATATAATACGAGAATCAAGAGTGCTACCGAAAACGAAGCGGGGTCGTAGTTTTAGTGACTTCAGACGCAATGCAACTAAATTATGTGCAAAAAATTGTGACGAATTTTTTTTTGTTATTTTTCTTCTATCGTCGTATTAGGATGGTAAATACATAGTTTTTTCTTAAATAATAGTGTATAACCTTTTATTTTTAAAGACGATATCGCATGCAAGGCTTTAAATTATTATATTAGCAAAAACTATTGATTTAGCACCCAAACTCGACGATATTTAAAAAATAATAAAAAAAAATGTCGCGTTTCTTTACGAAATTTTTAGTTACATTGTGTTTGTAGTCACTAAAACTACCACCCGGCTTCGTTTTCGGTAGCTCTCTTGATATACCCAATGTACTAATCCAAATGTTCTGACAGTCAAGGTACTCTTTATTTTTATAAATTGATATTTTTAATTGTTGATTACTTTCAAACTAAATTTCAGATTTTTTAAATCCATCTGTTAGATGATAATGTATCTGAAAAGTTTACCGTAAATTCTATGAATAGATAATTTCATTATACAATATTGTACCGCCGTATTAGCCGCATTCTGGGAAATATATTTCCATACAGATTTTAACAACGGTTTTGGCACGAATTTAATTAAACAAGCTCCTATCGCCGCCTATATGTAGTATATTGTATCTATCTATACGAGCTTGATTAAACATTATGCACAGCACGAATCAATAACCACACAATTTCCTATATTCTAGATTGAAACTGGAATAAACTAATATAGAGCGGAAGCGAGCTGCAATGTACGAGTACTATGATAAGTCTGGCGAGTGCTTTCCTGTGTCCCGGACTGCGTGGATGTCCACTGTAACACTAACACGCTATTGGATAGAAATTTATTTAATCTACATTCGAGAATGGAAAAAAAATTGTTAGTTGAATATTGGCGTAGAAAACGCGGTCAGAACAAAACTGTTGAACATTAACTATTAGCCAGAGTAACTACTGGACACTGAGACTTAACATCTTTAATGTCTCAGGATGGCGAGTGCAGTAGAGTGCCAAGCATTGCTGTGATTCGAGGTGTTGTTTGGATCTGCTACTGTTTATGAGCTTTTGAATCGCTTACCATCAGGCGAACGGCATGCTCGTCTCGCCATTCAATGGAATAAAAAAAAATTGGCATAGAAACCCGCATTTGATACAAATTGGAGGGAAATTAAAGGGCGGTATTGCGAATGGAATGGAAGAACCTTTGCTCAGCAGTGAAACATTAAGTGGTTAAAAATGTTTCAAAATGTTAATAGATTTTGGCTTTGGCTTCGATCGTGGTATTGTAGAAATTGTTAATCAATTGTAGTTTTCCCACACATAAAGCAATTTTAAAACACAAACTCATTGAAAGATATCCTGATTCTTTTCTGTATCCATCAACCCGTATCAAGCACTTCATGATGGTAGCTTGAGTAGCCCATTTTGGAAAAAACTGAAAATGAAGCCAGTGCTTTTAACATTCATAAGGATATTTTGAAAGCACGAAAATTAAAAAAAAGTTGAATAAAAGTAATTTTATGTTTTTTGGGAACTGTAGGAGTATTGACAGATGCCGTTTATGGATAGAAGCGGTAAATTACGTAGGGTATATTTCACCGATGAAACGAGAAAACAACATGATGCATGTTACTAGATCTTATTCAATATGATTTAAATACCGCGCCATTCCATTCGTAGCGTAAGAATACTGAACACCTCTTTTCCAACAAAAAATGTTCTAAGAACACGAAAATCAGACATCACAAGACCGTGACGTAAGATTTTCCAGCCGAAATCTCTAATACGAAAGAAAAACAGTCCGTACAGTTTGTTTGTTGTCACACAACGACATATTTGCCCCCCATCGCGTCACGGTGAAATAGGTCAGGGCGCAAAGCGTAGAAATAGGTCTAAAAATGGAGCTGGAAAATAGTGCTTTCCCATGTACTAGGGTTTGTGGTACGCTGCCACGAAAGTATAATTGAATATTGAGTAACTTTTACCGCATGCGATTGGCAGCTAATTTCAAGTTAATTTTTAGCAGGCGAGGTTGGAAAGTGTTACGGGCGTTTTAGTTACGTGATGGAAAATGGAATTTTATTTAAATTATTCTACACAGGAATAATTTCATATATTCTGCATGCAGCTCGTCAAGAAATGGCATATTGCATGTGAAGCCGGGTTTTTGATCCTTGCGATGATAGTAAAATCCATATAATTGTTTCAGGATTAAGTATATTGAATTTAAAAACCTTTACGCAACTCAAGACTTATAATAGTTTGCCATATATCAATGGTGAAGGATAAATTCGGTTTCGGTCGATTGGCAGAGAATGCCTTAGACATTAAGTTCGACCTTCTAGTATTTAGATATCAAAACCATAAATTAAATTTTATTGGATTAAATTTCTTCAAAAATCTTAAATTTACATATTTGTATTTCTATACCAGCCCATATACGTCCCGTTGCAGGGCACGGGCCTACTCCACAATCGACAGTACGATTGAGAGTTGTTAGGCCATATAGTCCGCCACGCTGGGCTTAGTGCGGGTTGGCGGACTTACATATAACGGCTATAAAAAATATTTGAACCAAATTTAAAGGAGAAGCCAATACGAATCAAGTTGTACAGACACTTGTATACAGCCTTATAACTAAATGGACCAGATGGTAGCTTTTCAACCCCTTTATCCCATCGCAACGGCTGTGTAAAAGGCCTCAATACTTTAATCCGTCTATATGATATAGTAAAATTTTAACTAGGCTGCAACTACGGGTACATAAACATAAAAAATAACGAGCTCCGTTGTGCCAACAACCCTTACAATGTAGGGGTAGTTTGCATAAATTTCATGCCACTACACGCCCAGTTAGGTCCAACCTTTATTTCATATACGAATAGGCTACAATTGAGAGTATTTTTTGTGCAATATATTTTCATAAAGATATTTTCGGATCGTATGAAAATCAGTTTAATGTAAGGGGAAATTTTATTATTCCAGACATCAAAGCAAGCTTCAATGGTTTTATGTTTTACGTTAACAGGAATATGAGAATTTTTTTTTCACAGATGGTACGTAAATTGTTTTCTGTCAGTGAAAGGGATATATTAATATGTCAGTGTAAAATGTATATTGAATCTGAGCATTGTGGCAGTAGAAAAGGATTTACCCCAGACACAATTTAATAAGGACTTTATAAGATACATTGTGCATTCATTGAAATTTTACGTTGTAAAAATATGTTTCTATTTACATTAAACCGCTTTAGTCTGCTCCAGAAGTATTTTTGAAAAAATGGTAATAGTTACCTAAAATGTGATTAGTAAATAACGACAAGGTTTTTTTTTATCTAACCACGATCCAATCAATTTTTGTTCCATCATATTCCAAGTAAGATAAAATTCCCCATTGAATTTTTCACCAACTATTTGCTTTATTAACAAGTTCCCACTAGTCGGAAATGTATAATGGTGTTTACTAGTTCGAAATCATTATTTAGTAGCACTTCCTCCGAAATGAAAACAACAATGTCTTAAATTCTTATAATCCTACGTTTGTGGGACGAACTTACCCCGAAACGATAGTCTTGCCAACTATCGTTATAAGCGTTGCGGTGTTCGTAATAGTACTTAGAGACCATCACTGGGCCATTTAGCCAGCGATATCACTGAGCGATATGATTTTATATCGAAATTTTCGTAATTTAGGCACACATTGCTAACACACAGTCCGGTCCTGACCCTTTGTAAATTCATTAAAGCGTCCCGAAACGCATTAGGGCTGTTAATGTGTTTAGATTCCACTAAAACGATGGAAGTTTGAACAGAGCTATTATTTTAAATAATTCATGGTCAACACATGTTGTTCTAGTATAATAAAGTAAATGGACACAACTTATTAGTGTATTTAATGCGTGCTAGTTAAAGATAAAAAAATACACCCAACTGTCTCATACATAGGCCTGACTCCACATTAAGATCGAGTCTGGTTTCATGGGTATCAGGAACTACGAGGGCTGTTTGGTCTCACAAACACCCAGACCCGAAGTAAATATATGGACCACACAAATATTAGTGCGGGTATCCAACCCGCGGTCTCTCGTTTCACAGCCGGCAACTACGCCACGGAGGCTGTCAAATAGTTGCGTTGTAATGAAACAACACTAAACTTAATTGCTTAACGCCTAACTCCAAAAAGGTTTGGTGGCAATTTAAGCAGCACAAGTGTTAAGTATAAAAAATGTATTGCATAGTTTCGAAATTCGTGCTCTAAAAATAAGTATGTAAGATATAACAGATATTTTCCCTGTATAAGATCTGTATTATCCCATATACGTCCCTCTCCAATCCAAAATACGATTGAGACGAGTTAGGCCATATAGTCCACCACGCTAGCCTAATGCAGGTTGGATTGGACAATATTAATATCAGCTCCATTACTCTACAAATAAACGTTACTATTAGTATAAACATTAATTAAAGCCAACTTCAACCCTCAAACGAATTAAACAAGCGTGTCACCTTAATTCCACACAATGCCCCGATCCCGGTACATTGTACCTCAACTGTAACACGTATCAAAGGCTCGGCTAACCTTATCTAAACACAATATGTCAAAGCATTGATAAGGGCCGGCTGTGACGTCACAGCAAATGATGGCTTGGCGGAAATTGGCCCGGTAATGCCTTCTATCTGGTATGGAATGATGCGGGCGCGAACGGGTATGCGGTATGGGAAGTGATTCTAAGGCCTTTCCATCATGGGAATGGTATACGGGAATAGGATGTTTTCGGGTATGCAGATTAATGCCAAATATTTTTGTGAAACTACCACGTCCTGTTTAATAGAGTTTGTTAGAGGAGTGCATAAACTTACTACTTTATAGTTTCTTCATTTAGATTGAAACCAGTTCAATTAGAAAAATCGGGATGTCTAATACTCCTTCTTTCTTCCCATACTTTTTCTTATCACTCCTCTCGTGATTGGACGGGCTAGCAACAAATTATCCGTTATCTTCATGGGTGGCAGTGATCACATACTATCAGGCGACACGCTTTCCCATTAACCAGACCTATGCAATAAAGATAGTTTCTAAAACATCGGAAGGCTGAATGTTTTATTTTCCTTTCAGTAAAAAGTATTTTCTATATATGCAAAAAAAAGTATATCTATTTTTCTCACAGACGGAAAAAATAATAATTTTCCATTACCAACTTTCGTTCTACATAGAGCACAGGAAAACACAACCCGCAACTGTTCCAGCGATTACACAACGCATTTCCAAGCCATAACTTAACAATTAGGCTAAGCAATAAATTTAATAATAGTAATGAGTTGCGGTGTGCGCGTCGCCGCAATTTTGAAACAACAATTTAACCGATGCAGAATCACTGCAATAAAACACCGAATAACGTTGCGTGTCGCAATTTCGACGCCATGTGTGACGATATTGCGCTGTAGATATAAAATCACAGCATCAGCCATTCAAAAAGAAAAATGGCTGCAATTATAGCTTGTTGAGATATTGTTCTCTCGCTATTTGCTCATCTTGTATTGTACAATGAGGAAATAACAATAAAAAGCCCAAATTAAAAAGTACATCTGGCGGTCGTATCGCTGTAGGCGTTTGGCAAACCATGGAATGCTTATGAGAAAGCAAGAAAGAAAGGGCAGTCTGAGATTTACCAGACAAAAGCTATTTTATAATTATTAGAAGCTTTTTTAAAACGCTTTTGTTCTTATTTTTTGGTCCTCTAAATTTCGTCTTATTTTATCGGACTTATTTTTTATTATTATAAATTTCGCGCTATGTGCCCGGACCACTGCTACTTCAACTTGCTAATCCTATCGGTTAGGACGGTAACCTTTGTTCGCCTACAAGGTGGACGGAAGACCTGGCTAAGCTTTCAGGAATTCGCTGGACGTGGAGACACTTGGGGGAGGCCTATGCTCAACAGTGGACTTCCTGTGGCTGAGATGATGATGATTAATATGTTTTATTACGTAAGTGCGGGTAATAAAACAAATTAATGCGTAAAGTGCGTGGTGGCTTGTTGGTAAACGGACTAGACGCGACTGCCAATATGTTCACGGTGGTCGCAGGTTCGAATTCCAGGGCACACCTCTGACTTTTCAGAGTCATGTGTATATAGATAGTCAATCACCACGCACTAAAACGGTAAAGGAAAACATTGTGAGGAAACCTGCATACCATAGCGATTTATAAAATTTCTATGGTATGAAAGTCCGCCAACCGGCACTAAGTCAGCGTGGTAGACTATATGGCCTAACCACTCTCAATCGTACTCTCGATTGTAGAGGCGGCCCGTGCCCTGTAGTGGGACGTATATGGGCTGATACAGATTACGTAAATGGTTTTTAACAATCTTCTTCCACGCTTTTTTTTTAACTGTTAACGTTACAATCAAGTTTCATTTATTTGTCCCACTGGTCCGTCATATTCAGCTTGTCCACCCATATGGTATATTATAAAGGTACTTACAATACAAAACTTGGAATCATGAGGGCAGTCCTCGAGGCGGGCTGCGCTGCGGTTGTTGCACGGCGTGATGGAGCCGACGCCGTCGCTGTACTGGCCGCACTTCCAGCACTTGATACCAGCTGCCGCAGCAGCTAGAGACACCAGCAGTACCGCCGTCAGCCTGTATGAGCTTGGCATCTGGAACAAACCGGATTTATAAGTAAGAGATTGAGTAGTTCGTCAGCTGCATGAGCTTGGCATTTGGAATAACGGGGATAGTTATAGTACGCGAAAAACAAGTTGTTCAAGAATAAAGCAGCAGAGAAGGAAGTTGCAGACGATACGAAGGCGTCACTAACATTTTAGTGGCATGTCCAGGAAAATCGATTGTTAAGACGAAGTATTAGACCAGTGATTCTCAACCTTTTTTTGTTGCGGCACATATTTAACGATTTCAAAATTTGGTGGCATACAAAGAGCGCCTTGAGACATATTCCTATTGCTATGCACGCCGCTTCATCACAATTTGGCACTAAGAAAAAACGCGTTGCAAAGCAAATAATAAAATAATTAACTTTTTTGTGGATTTAAATACATATTCATGTTAAAAATATTTAATAATATTAACATTATTATATATTTGCAAAATTTGGCGGCAGACTTTTGAAATTTGGCGGCACACAAAAGTGCCGCGGCACAGTGGTTGAGAATCACTGTATTAGACTATCAACATAATGAAATAAACTGAACTGAAATAAATATCATGTACTGAATTCCTGCACCGTATCACCAGGGTGGTGCAATGGAGTCTACAAAAATTCTCAAAACAATAATTGATGATTAAGGCTGATGGTAACTTTTTGTCTTTTGAGCTAAATTATTATGCAACATATAGTGTTGAAATATTGCCTTTAAGAATAAAACCTTAATCCCACATCTCTTGCGTATCAGGAACTGAAAGAAATTTTACGGTCTCAATATCTAGAAGAATTTTAGTAGTTCTTCTTCTTTCTTCTTATTCTTTTACGTTTTAGAAATCCAAACAACTTTCTAAAGTAAGTAAACGATACGGGTGGAAGTTAAAAAAGTACAAATGTTCAGCAAAAGAATTCATCACGAGGAAATAAAACTTCGGCCGTTTCGTAACTTTTAACAAACTTCAATTTCATAGTAGTTTGAGAGCATGAGCAGTTTGACACGTAGATATATAGCTCGATTCCGACTTTCTGGTGCTAAAATGTACGTACCAAGTGAGCTATTTGTAACTAACGTTAAAAATTCAAGAGACATGAAATCCTTCACTGAAATAGATGAAGCTCGAACCAAAAGCGTTTCCATTAGGTGAATGTTTTATGGAATTTTAAATGACATCGACCTGGTTATTTTAGTGATTCACGTATCGGAATTGATTCTGCGGTCAATGTTTGGGGAAGATGCTTTTACTGTCGACTTTTTGGTCGGGTTTGTTGCATTTTGTCAAGCAGTCAGATTTTTTATTTCAGTGGAAGTATGTCCTTTTATGAATGCTAATTTATTTCCCGCATTCGTAATACACATCAAAATGTTCACTAATAAATTAAATAAACACAAAACGTATTAATGGAGAAAGGATGAATATTAATTTGGTAATATCATAGTATCAACTAAAAAAATTACTATATTTTAGACTACATCAGCTTTACCTTATATTGCTCTTCAAACAATGATAGAGGAGGCAAGCCACTCAAATATAGTAGATTGCTCTGTACAAATATAATATAATGTCATGTTTTTATATAGCTTGTCCTATATTATATTATTTATTAAAGATTTTTTTGTCTTATCCACTTCGTGCGAGAAATGCTATTCTTACTGATATAGGCATAGCGATATCCAATTCCATCATTATTATATTCCAGCAACGGGTACAATTCACATTTGCCATACATCGGGGGCTATGTTAGAACTTTTATTTTTTCTCCCGAACTAATCAAGTAATGCATACGCTAGTATTACTACTACACGTAAGCTATATATCAGGATGGTCATTGAATCCAAAGGGATTATTAGGCTTATCAAGGACATTGATTTATTAAAGTGATTTGTAAGTGATATAATATCAAAGAAGATATTGATTGATGGTTGAAATAGAAGTGGAAAAGTTGAAATATAATTACTAAACTAAATATTAATTTGCAATATGAATACTACAGCTCTTATACATAATTAAATCACACCGGATTTAAGTCCCCGCATGTTTTTATTATCGGTGACGTGACGAGCATGTTGCTTGTCTAGTGGAAGTATCGCCTACCCATATACGAGAGCTACATCATTAAGAACTTTTTATCTATATTAATATTACAAAGAGGTAAGATATTTATAGAAAGTGAGAAAAAACATATATTATTTTATAAATCTTCTATCCGCTGAAGTGACCGCCTTATAACAAGCCAGTTCTAATAAACTAAACCTCCTTAAAAAGCCATACAAATTATAGCTGTAAACCCTAAAATATTTCTGTATCAGCCTATATACGACTCACTGCAGGGCACGGGCCTCCTCTACAACCGAGAGTACGATTGAAACTAATTAGGCAATACAGTCAAACTGGCTTATTGCGGGTTGTCGAACATATTTCAATGATCACAAATTCACTCCTAGCACTAAAATACGCGTAAATAACTGACAATTTTACGGTCAGGTGAAGTGCTGGTTTTACGAGCTCCTACGGATAGTCGGCGGGTCGGATCGAGGCCAATATTTATGGCTTGTAAAAAATGCATGTTAACTTGTTTCGCTAAAAATTTATCGTCTACTTTGTGGTCGTTTTTTATACTGTGTTGTTGAACAGTGTTTTTTATTAGTTTGGCAAGTGAGTTTTTCGATCATCGAGATAGGTAGGGTGGAGATAGATCGTAGATGCACTACCAGTTTGTTGGAAATGCTAGAGTTACTTTGTTGTCAGTCATTCTGTATCAGCCAATGTACATCCCACTGCAGGGCACGGACCTCCTCTACAATCGACATACATATAGTCCACCACGCTGGCCTAGTGCGGTTTGGCTCTATCGGGTTGTCAGTCATTACTCAGCATAAATGGGCAGGCTCGTCCAGGGCTGTATTATTTAATAGTCTCACAGGAAATCGAGTGATCTTGTTATCAGTGATGTCTCAGCATGGATGGGCTTGTCCAGGGCGGTACTATAGTCTCACAATAAATTGACGTGAAGTGACACACAAGTGCGTGGTGGAATATTGGTAAACCGACTAGACGCGACTGCCAACATGTTCATGTTGGTCACGGGTTCGAATCCCAGGGCACACCTCTGACTTTTCGGAGTCATGTGTGTATTGATAGTAAATCACCATGCACTAAAACGGTGAAGGAAAACATCGTGAGGAAACCTGCATACCATAGCGATTTATAAAATTTCTATGGTATGTAAGTCCGCCAACCCGCACTAGGCCAGCGTGGTGCACTATATGGCTTAACCACTCTCAATCGTACTCTCGATTGTAGAGGAGGCCCGTGCCCTGCAGTGAGACGTATTAAAGCTGAGTGTCTGTATCAGCCCATGCTGATACAGACACTCAGCTTTGCATTTCATTCGGCGAGTGGAGATTGCCGGATGCCCAATACCCTTTTCTTCTTGGCGTCTTTTTTCCTTCCCTTTCTCCTCTATATTTGATGGGCGGGCAACATATCCATGCTCCAAACGTAGTGGATGTTCATGGGCGGTAGTGACCAGTTATCAGGTGACCTGTTCACTCGTTTGCCTGACCTATGCAATAAAAACACCTTTATCACATTTATTTAAGTTACAATGCACGTAAAACTCGTTCGTATTTCAGCAAAGAATAACAATAACTCACAACAAAATGATCCGGGTAAGATTTCCATCGCAACATCATAACCTAATAATATTTAGTCCTGCCACAACAAGAACAAGATTAGATAAATTCACCGTGAAAAGGGTAAGGCGTTAAGTACAAAAATATATTAAAATAAGCCTCGAGTGACGCACAAACATAAATCATACCTTTTGGTAAACATAAACGTCTCTATGCGAACTCTACCGGCTGTGCTATAGACATTTGTTTCTCTACGTAGAGATCGTTGCGGCTCGCATTGTTAGCGGCCACTCGACGACACTCGTGCTCTACCTGCCGACGTTCTGGTGTAATAATTAAAAAAAAATCGCGAAAATGCATATTTACTGCTTCGGTATTTTCGCGTGGTTCGTCAAAGTTTTTGTGATATTGTGGAAATTTATTTTCGAGAAATGTAGAGTCGGCGGGTTTCTAGTGGTGATTATAGGGATATAATGACTGAAACTGATATTTTACCTTTGTGCTTATGGGTTATATAAAATAATTTAATTAAAAGACCGACTTCAATATGCACTACAAAGTAATAAATAATACATATTTCATTGTGCTAGTACACATTGATTAATTTTCTTATTGACTAGACTAGCCAACAAATCTTAAATACGTAATATTTTGAAGGCGGGTCGCCAAGTGACGAAACACGACGACCTACACTTAAATTTAATTTGTGTAAAACATCCTAGCGAAAAACACGCAATTTTACACGCAATATTAATGTGTCTTAATCTATATAAACTCACGCCATTATCCCAGAAGGGGAATGCAGAGATCTCTTGGTATCAACCAGGACACCCACGTTACGCCTTGCGTGTTTTGTCCCTCGGTGTGATTGGGGGCGAGAGTCTATAGTCATATCGGGTGCAAATTCCAGTCCCTGTCCTGATAATCAGCTCTTAATCAACATTGTTGAGCATCGGACTTATCTACAATCGAGGGAATCATACAAACTTAACAACCCTTCCCTTTCTTATACTTTCCTCACTATGATTCCTATCACTGTTAAAGTAATTGTATATAAATATGCAAGTGACTCCAATAAGTCAATGGTGTACCCTGGAGTTGAAACCCTTAACCACTGTATCTTTGATCATATGACACATATTAATTCTATTAAAATTTAAACAAATGTACACATAGAATCAATATGTTAAATTAATTTGTTTCTAGTTTACATATGGACCTAACTGAGCGCCAACGATACATCTACAAGTAGGTAATATTCAACTGTGTTACATTACTTAAATTTGTTCTCGTTTGGCACTTGGCGACCCGCCTTCAAAATATTACGTATTTAAGATTTGTTGGCTAGTCTAGTCAATAAGAAAATTAATCAATGTGTACTAGCACAATGAAATATGTATTATTTATTACTTTGTAGTGCATATTGAAGTCGGTCTTTTAATTTTTAATTAAATTATTTTATTTATTACTTTTTTAGTTTTCATAAGCATTGTAATGATGCCAAAGGTAATCACTAATCATACAATGAAAACTAGAATCAATGTATATAAAAAATATACCACTGTGATCCTTTATAATTTCAAAAACGAAAATTAATATTTTATGATTTTTAAGGATGCTACACTGTTCGTTTTTATTTCGTTTTTATGATAAAGAAAATACTAAAATCGATTCAACCTGCTGGAGATATTGAGTACACTTATGCGTGGTAATCATTTGTTACCCTCTCACCTCTACACCTTCTTCACTTCCTATTTTTAATAAAACATATATACTTAACCTAATAAAACCGAAATTCATTGCGTTTCTGCAAAGTTTTGTGGAGGTCTGCTCTCCAGATATGTACCTATTCATCAGATCATCACCATATTTTATGTGACCAACATTATGTATAATTCGTTCTGAAGAAAAGTTATTTAAAATCATTTATTTATTGTCGCAGATATTTAGTATTTATATTTGTATATATCCCCCCCCCTTCCCACGCCCCTTTCTAATTTCCCCTTTCCATCCCCCTCCTTGTAGTAATAAACTTATACTGAACCTAATGTAAAAAGAATTATTTCTGTACTGTTCAATTTTGAGGAGTTCTGCCCTTCAGGTCCAAAGATATTCATCAGGTCTTCATAATACTTTTTGTGGTCTAACTTATCATATAATACTCTTTGGCAAAAAAGTTATTTTTAAGTCGGTTAAGAACTGCCGGAGATATTGAAGTATTAACAATTTTACCTATTGTCTACCCCCTCACCCCCCCACACCCTTTACCAATTTTTACCCACCCTTTGTAATAATATACTTATACTTAATCTTACGCAAAAAGAATTAATGCTGGATCGTTTAATTTTGAGGAGTTCTGGTCAGCAGATCCTAAGATATTCATCAGGTCTTCACCAATTTTATATGGGACCAACCCTGTATGTAATGCTTTCAGACAAAAAAGAAATTTTCAAAATGGGTTCACAATTGCCGGCGTAATCGCGTAACAAACATACAAAACAAAAATTCAGTCGAATTGATTACCTCCTCTTTTGAAGTCGGCCAAAAATATAATTATGTGCGTAATAGTATGTGTTCCCTAGTTCAAATGATAATGATATTCTATTGGTCTAGTGGCAGAAAGTATAGACTGTAAAGTACAAGGTCTTTGATGAAATTTACATACATACATAAACTCACGCCTATATCCCAAGAAGGGGTAGGCAGAGGTGCCAGGATACCCACATTTCGCCTTGTATGTTTCGTCCCACACAATGTGATAGGTGGCGAGCCTATCGCCAGATCGGGCACAAACTCCTGACTCTGGACTGATAATGGATAGAAAAATCCAATATCACTTTGTCCAGCCCGGGATTCGAACCCGAGACCTGAGCTTTGTAACCGTACCTTAGTACAACTACGCCACCGAGGCAGTCAGTTGATGAAATTTAGAGATCAAGTTATATATTTTATTTGTTGTGTTGTATTGTAATATGTTGCCTGGCATGACTCTTGGCTTGTCGTGTACTATGTTCAAAATATATGAACCTATTGGAAAAAAGAAACATTGTAATCCTTCTAAATTTTTAGGAGTTCTACTTTTTAGATCCGAAGAAATTCATTAAGTTTTCACCAATTTTTATGGAACCACCTATATAGTATAATACCCTTTAAACCACAAAATTTTCCAACTCGGTTTATGCGTCCTCGAGTAATCGGTGAAAGGACATAAAAAAATAGATTCCGACAAATATAGGACATCCTCCATTTTTTAAATTGGTTACAAAGAGCTCAACGAACTGCGGGTTTCACCAAAAGTACTTTCGCTTATGCTTACAAGCTCTTAGGGAATACAAGTGTAACCTTATGAATACATGTAAAACATATTTATATTTACTACTTCTGTATCTGCCCATACACGTCCCACTGCAGGGCACGGGCCTCCTCTACAATCGACGAAACGATTGAGAGTGGTTGGGCCAAATAGTCTACCACTCTGGCGGACTTACCATATACATTTTTTATCGCTATGGTATGCAGGTTTCCTCACGATTTTTTCATTCACCGTTTTAGTGTGTTTATTTTAATTATTTACTACTTAATTCTGTATAATATATATTTACTATATAGATTTAGTTAACTTGAAATTTCGCTATAACTCCCAAAAGTAAATAACAAGAAGATTAACATAACATCTCAGATCAAACTCACCGACTTAAGCTATCTTTGAAAATCCGATATCTAGATCAGAATTCGACGTAGCGTAACCGAGTTCAAGTTAGTCAATATCTGTACTGATGCAATTTATTGGCAGCTTCCTTGGTGCGGTTCGTTAGACGCCGGTTGGGAAATGGGAGGCCGCGGGTTCGATCCCCGCGCTGAAATAAATATTTATGTGATCTACGGTTATTTGTTTCGGGTCTGGGTGTTTCTGTATCAGCCCATATGCATTCAGCGGGGCACAAGCCTCCTCTACAATCGAGAGTACGATTGAGAGTGGTTACTCCATATAGTCTACCACGCTGGCCTAGTTGGCAGACTTTACATACCATAGGAATCGCTATGGTATACAGGTTTCCTCACGATGTTTTTGTTCACCGTTATGCGTCTTGATTGACTATCAATACATACATGACTCCGAAAAGTTAGAGGTGGTGGGATTCAAATTTGGGACCATCGTTAATATGTTGGCAGTCACGTCTAGTCCATTTACCAACAGGCCACACACTGGGTGTTTGTGAGGGCGAAAAGTTAATCGTAGTTCCTGATACCCACGACACATGACTAAATTGATTTTAATGTGGGGTAAGGACTATGTATGTGACTGTTAGGTGACTGTCCCGTACTCACACCACTGTAACTCCTGTAAGCCAGGATCAACAGTGGCACGCAAAGTAATGACACCGAGCATTGAAGCTCGGCGAGTCTCCGGGAATGTCTAACTTGTCTTTAACCCGCAACGAAATTAATCAGAAATTTAAATTCATACAAGGAGTTGGAAATAAATTATTGTCCACTTCTCTCCGTGCAAAGTATGTAATGTATGACTGTTGGCTGTATTTATTTATTTTTATATTACAATCTAACTATTAAGTTCTGGTTGCTTTCCTATGCAGTATTTCAGTACTAAGCAGCTTCCATTTATTGAACCATGTACATGCTAATTGTATGTAAATTTGGCTTAAATGTACTATATTGAACACATAACGTTTGCATATTTTGGCATTTTTCATGGATATTTTAAGAATTTTATTCATATTTCAAGGTTTTATGTTGCATGTAATGTGTTGTTTAGTAATAAAATTGTATAATATTATATTCCATCGAGCCTTCCATATATATTATGTATAACTGTGTATTTTCACAATTTGTTGGATTTACGAGGCAATAATAAATAATTATATTCAAATATGAATGTTGGAAAAACACCGTTTATTTACTCAAAAGCACCCAAAGCGTCTATTATCATACGCACAAAATAATAAATTATTCATTATTAAAATTAGCTTATTTTTCATACAAAAGAATATTTATTCGCGTTCGTGAGATGAAAGGAAATTCGCAAGGGTAAGATGTTATTTTTTTACGTTTATTTATTAGGGTTTTTAACGAGATTTCCTACTGTCTTATGTTTTAAGAATGAGATTTATATAGTCCACGTTCTCTTTTGAATAATGGAAATAAAGACTCTCTTGTTTTCTTTGGTAGAGAGAGAGGAAATACGAAAAAAGTCAGTTGTTAGTGATAAATGACTCAACAAGTAAAATAACAGCCTGACTGTCGTGTTTTATTGCTAATACCAATACTTCTCTCAAACATTTATAAGACGCGAATCAATCGAATCATCAGCAGGATTTTTTGAGTTTTCTCTTCGTCCAATATTTTTTATCAGATAAACAATTATTTCAGTACGCGTCTTTCAATAAAATCAAGTTTTGAAACAAAAATTCGTCATAAATCTAATTATTCCGATAAGAAATCAGAACAGCAGGCTTGTTAAGTTTTATTTATTTCTTTTTAACTAAATATCCTTACAAAAGTTAAAGTGCGTGGTGGCCTGTTGGTAAACGGACTAGACGCGGCTGCCCACATGTTCAGGGTGGTCGCGGGTTCGAATCCCAGGGCATACCTCTGACTTTTCGGAGTCATGTGTGTATTGATAGTCAATCATTACGCACTAAAACGGTGAAGGAAAACATCGTGAGGAAACCTGCATACCATAGCGATTTATAAGAATTTCTATGGTATGTAAGTCCGCCAACCCGCACTAGGCCAGCGTGGTGGACTATATGGCCTTACCACTCTCAATCGTATTCTCGATTGTAGAGTAGGCCCGTGCCCTGCAGTGGTACGTATATGGGCTGATACAGAAATATCCTTACGATTAATCCAGGAATACACAAATAACTTATAAATATGAATCATTGCTACATTTTCTATTAATCTTCCCTCTTACCCTTAGTAACTTAATAAACCTTCTTAAACAGAACAAAAGTAGCTCGATACAAAACATATAAACCTTTGATAAATGAGCAGATTAGTTCGGGTAATGGCGTTTCGGACGCACGCCAGACGAGTGCCATTCGCGGCTCAAGAGCTCTACTTGCGATTAACAAGCCACACTATAGCTATTAACGGACAATTTGGACACAAACATTGGTTAATTAACTAATAAGTCTTGTGTCTGACTGAACCTTTAAAAAATGTGCGGTTTTTGCGCTAACAAGGCCACACAATTCTTGTTATAAAAAAATTAATCATAAACAGTGCAAGTAAATAAGTCATATTCTTGACAGTGATGTCATAAAATACCTTTAAAAATCTGAGCTTTTATTTTCTATTTGCATTTAACAAGCCAAATTATTTGTTTTCAATTGCAATAATAGCGACACGAGGATGCCATTCACCTGATGGTAAGCGAGACGACCGCTCATGGACAATAGCAAAACCAATCAACACCATGAAATAAAGCAATGCTTTTTATATAGACTTAACGTCTTGAATGCCAAGCATTGCTTTTTAATTAAAGGTGTTGTTTGGTTTTGACATTGTTCATAAGCGGTCATATCGCTTACCATCAGGTGAACGGCATGCTCTTCTCACCATTCATTTCATTAAAAAAATAAAGTCTCAATACGTCCAGTAGTTCCTCTGATTACAATATCCTTCAAAGCGGAACACAACAGTGCATTAACACTGCTGTTTGGCTTATAAATAGATATTGCGGTGTTACCTACCTAAGCGGCGCGGCCTCTCACATATTAGAGACCTACTACCAGTAAATAATATTAACGAACAATTTGGACACAAACATTCCTTAATTAAGTAATAAGTCTTGTTTCTGGGAATAATTTTGAAAGTATACATTCTTATGCTCCATTTGTTTAAAGAGTAACCATTATGTGCCCTAGTGTCCAACATTTTGCACGTAAACATGCCTAATTTATAAAAGTGTGGTTTTTCTTGACAACTGCAAGTGTCTGGCAGTATTAGTTTAGTTAATGCGGTTTTTGTTATATTTATTACTAACTACTACACTCTACCTATTATAAAACAATAAATAATTTATGCGTTCTTGGCATGTTATATTTGTATTAAATAATAAATACATCAGACACATAGTCTCAGGACTATGAGGTCAACCCTCAGAATCGGTATCAGAATTGAGAAACTAAGAGGTTTTTCGGTCTAAACACACAGACCCGAAAATAATCACACAAACATTTCAGTCTATGCGGAGATCGATCCCACGGCTACACCTTTCACAGCCGAAGTCCAACCAAATGCGCCGGGGAGGCTGCCAAAATTATCTTAAATTTTGCTCTTAAACAATGTCTAATTATTGAATAAATTATTTTTCTTGGAAATAACTGTTGTTTGGCGCTACCTTTAAGTAATTGGTGCGGTCTTCGCAGAATATTAATTCAATTATGAACACAGTCGAGAGGTGTTTACGTTTCCAGTTAGTTATTAGCACGTTTTCCTTCGGGTAAACAGGGTGTAAACTTTGACAATAGTTGTATTTGCTATTTTGTTATCTTGGCAAATATTATAAAGGCGAATGTGGGTTATAGGTTGGTGTTTGTTTGCTTCAGAAATTACGCAACGAATAGAGATAGTTCTTACGTGACTATAGGTTTTCGAAGGACTTTGAATGATTATTAAAATCATAAAAATATATCCGAAGATTATTTGTTTAATAGCTAGACGAAATATTGCATTGATGGGAATTACAGCATCACAGTATCTAATAATAATGATATCCTTTAAATTGCAGGTATGTGCCTATGTATTCATAAAAAAGTTTATCTGATTATTTTAATCCAAAGAATTGTACAACGTACGCATGAATTATGTCAAGATTCCAAATAACTTCTATAAATTATCAGATAGAAAAGTTTTACAAAGATATTTCCAGAAAACACTTAAGGGATTTGCAGTTCACCTACATGCAATAGGACAACGTGGCCGTCTATGGCCTAAACATTTTTAATAGAATTCTCGATTGTACATAGGTCATGTTTAACCCTCCAATATCATCCCATAGTGAAGATTGCGTAAAAATCAATATCGATAGGTCGTGACGCCTATCACGCAGGATAACAAGCTCGTTATTGGCCTATCGATCCCGATACCCTATCTTCTCAACAAGTTCATTTTCATATAAATAATGTGCATTGACAAACTGCGACAAAAGCAGCAGCCAGATGCTTAATAACAGAGCGGAGCAATCACTTTCAACCATCTCGACGCTTTGAAACGCCGAAAAGTTCCACATCAAACAATATTGAACCTTATCAGAACGTGTTGGGGCACAATTTGATATGGTAATCCACTTGGCTGGCTTCCAACACCGAATAATGAAATGGGTATTGAGTGAAAATTTTAATGCATTGTGGAAACTCGGTTTCGCTTTAGGCTCAGTTTGTACCTTGATGCAACGGGATTATTATATGGGACGCGATATTTGGCGTTGATAAAATTAATGTTGTGCTGCGAGAAATTTATTACATCCTTTTTGTGTTAATTAAATGATAAAATAATTTAAGTAAAGCGTTTCGCTGGATAAAATAAATTCAGAGGACTGACAGTCACACATTGGTTATTGACAGTAACAAAATCTAACAACACCATGCCTTACATAACAATGGTTCATAATGGTTGGTAATGGATGGTAGAAACTTCGAGAGAATTTTCCATCTCACAACACTCAAAACAAATGGTTTTCGGTTAATAAATATTTGTCTCGTTGACATTTTTACCGCCAGACATCGTTTTCATTGAAGCACAATTTACTAGAGAAGCTGGGAAGTATAGAAATCCACAAATCATATTAGAAACTTATCATAGGTGTCGTAAATCTATGTGATTGGATAATTTCTACACAATGTTTGGATTTTTTTTTTTGAATTAATCGAATTTAATTCTTTACCAAAAGATATTCAAAGTATAAAAAATGATTCCCTTGTCATGCTGTCCATTTATGCGGTGGACCTTAATTAAAATAGAACTATTTTTACGGGTGTTATCGCATTTCGATTACTTTACAGCATTCTCGGTCACGGGGCGAAGATGACGGAATTTCTACACATCTCCATTTCAGTGATAATGCTGTGGACTTCTTTATTATTTCTCGTAACCTCTCATCTTAGCCGGCTTCTTAACCATGTTTGCTTACACTATAAAATTAAATGATCATTTACGACAAATATTCCAGAACATCATTGTAAATGGTATTTATTCATCAGAGCCATCTCATTGAATCCAAGAGTTTGAATTATAGTCTAATTTTCTTAATCTATTACTCAATAAATATCAGAAAATAGTAACGAAACATACCAACAAACTAACAAATCACACTACAAACCCAAATCCTCATTAAAACACTAAACAATTTAAACCTGCAAAGATGCACTTCAATTTAAGCACTCGGTCTCATCTCAAACGAGCACTTCAGATTCCCTCATTACTGGCCACATGGCGTAAATACGACCCATTTATTTGGTGTTTTAATTAAAAGTTTCTCTATTTGCATATACTGTGCGAATAGATGACATTTTGCAGTGTTAGGGTTAGATTTTCACTCCGCCTTGAATTAGAAATGAAAATGCGTGCTTTTATTGATATTTTTTACCTCGCGTTAGAATTTCTCTATTGTATAAAGCAGCATATTTTTTTCTAGTATTGTAAGTGCTTTTATTGAAATGACAATTTACACGAAGAAATAAATAATTTATTGTCAGAAAATACAAAATTAAAAAGAAATATTAAAAAACTAACCTGTAAACACGATATTGTCATCAAAGCAACGAAAAAACTAGCGACAGAGTTAAGTACTCCCAAAAAAAACATAACGACTATGCAATCAGGTGATTTACCCAAATCAACGCAAAGACAACAATTTTTAAACAAACTCCATACCGAAGATAAATCACTCAAAATAAATTTAACACTAGATAATAAACAAAGTAGTAAGACAAACTTAGAACCAAAGCAAGAAAGACCTAAACTATGCATTTTAAGTAGTAATAAACTTAAGAGCGTTTATACCCTGTGCGCGCTTTTTGGCTTAAAAACAGGACTTTTCAAATGAGTTAATAGCCACCAATAAACAATTTAAAGGAAAAATAATTAGTATTTATTTTAGAAAAGGTTGTCATCTAGGGATTTTGGTGGAAAACATTATAGATTGATGGATAATTTGTGAGTACTTTAAGGATTACTGAACACAAGTTTCGTTATTTAGGCTTTAAATGGCAATTTAGAAGCTTAAGATATCCGAAACCACTAAATATAAGATGAAAATAAAAATATTATCAGACTAATAAGACCCTTATGGAGGGATTTTGCTGAGAAAAATAATCTTTTTGTGTTTAGTTCCTGAAAAATAAAAATTTAAACAATGCGAAATTATTCAGATACTCTCGTCAAGAACATATTTTTTTTCACCAACTTATCGTACATAATTTTTTATAGCAATTGCATATTATAATAGAAGAACATCTTATCGATAAATTACCATTTTTATATTTCAACAAAATTAGTTTTCATGTTTTCTACAAATATTTTAAAAACCACTATAAAACACGCTGTCCGACGTGGCTCAAATCAGACCGCCGCAAGGCCTTCTAGAGGGAGGACGTATCGCTCGTCGCTCCGGCCTAGCTGCAGTCGATTTTTGCCGTGCTTAGTAAAAATAGCCACGCGCGGACTGCGATTACCACATCTTAGTCCTTTGGTAGTAAAATATTTAATTATTTTTATTACCTACAATGATTTTGTAGTGAGTATAAATTATGTTTCAGGTAATATAATGGGATGTAATTCCGAGGCTAAATTATGTTATGTATTGTAATATAAAATTAAATATATTTCGTAATTGTGAGAGGTTGTAAGGCCCCTAACACTATTTATGTGTTCGAACACGAAATGGTTAATAAAACGTCCGTAGTGTCTACTGATTGAACACTGATTTGAATACAACTTAACAATGTAATAAGAACGAAAATATGATTAGTATCTATATTTGTATTATTCTTTGCTTGCACAGTAATATTTGTCTACTTATAATGCAAATAAAATATATTTTTTTTTATGATATTATATTACAGTTACATTTCAATTGAATATTTGAAGCGCACGGATCAAAATTGTTTGAGCCGATTGTATAGCGAGCCGACGCGGCAGCTCTACGCACACAGCTTTGGTCGCTTATGTGTGCGTGAAATTAACGAAGAAATACCTATAGTTGACTTTGCGCGCAAGGTTCGCTCTTAACAGGATTTCAAAGATTGCCCAAAATACATTTATAAACTATCAAATTTGCCACTATTTGACGCCCGACTGTGGGATACAAAGACTCATTAAAAACATGGACCTAAAACTGAAAGAATTTACAATGAATGACTACTGTGTAATACTCATCGGTGATGAGGATTTTAAACAAACCAATAACTATTACGAAATAATAATTAAAATCCGTGAGACGATATCAGCAATAACACACACAAATATTATACTATGTGTACCTACCTATAAATATGGTTCTATGATGTTCAACTGCAGAGTAGAAACTTTCAGTAACTTGTTATATCTGGATATCGGCACACATAATCATGCCGTATTATTTGATTCAAACCTACATTTAACATGTGATTATAAAACTTTCTTAAGAAGCTCTGGCGCTCTTAGCAACCATGGTATGACAAACATCTTTAGAAACCTATTCCATGCAATCAACAACGAAAAAAGGTATCTGCCTAATCGAGTTGCAAGCTTAACACAACAACTTACTCCCACATCAAACTATAAACGAGACACAAAAAAGCTGCTTTTTCTTTAATAAATATTTAAATATAATACACCAAAATATAGCCGGTTTAATAAGGAAATCAGATGCTCTCACAGTGTGCTTGGATGAACTAAAGGAAAAGAACATAAATGTAGATGTTATATGCATTACTGAGCATTTTATCAAGGAAGGCTATGAAAACCAATTGCACGTGTCGAATTACTCTTTGGCTGCTAGTTACAACAGAAAAGACAAAAAGAGAGGTGGAGCCTGTATCCTTGTCAAAAAAGGACATCACTGGAAAGAATTGCCGAATATTATGAAGATGTCAACAACAGGCGTTTTTGAATGCTGCGCTATTGAACTTATCCGGTATAAAATAATTGTTGTATGTGTATATAGGATACCAAATGTTAATAATTTAAATTTTTGCTTACATAAATTTGAAAATCTTCTTCTAGAAATATCTAAAGCACGAAGTAAAAAAATTGTAATTGCTGGAGATTTCAATATTGATATTCTTAAATCAAACAATGATTCATTTGCATTCGAATGTCTGCTATTAAATTTTAACTTAAAACTAGCATTTAAACAACCAACACGTATGGCCAGTTTGACATGTATTGACAATATTGCGCACAATTTTGGCAAATCTTGTAAGACCGACGTATTAGAGTTTGCATTATCAGACCACACGGCGCAACTTCTACAATGCCCGGTACAAAACCTATCTTCCATTGATTATTGGTTCATAATGAGACATGACTATAGTAGAGTTAACATAGCAAAATTTAAAGACTGCATAAAAAACCTATCTTTCTCGGAAATTTATGATACATGTGACCCTAATTTAGCATATAATTCTTTTGTAGATACTTTTAGTTTGTTCTATAATCTATGTTTCCCTATCATTAGTCTGAAAAAGGTAACAAATAATAAACCTAAATGGATATCGAGGGGTATTAAAATATGTAGTAAAAAGAAAAGAACACTTTTATGGCAATTAAGAATGAAGCCGAATCATGTTAATAAAACTAATTTTAGTAATTATTGCAAACTGTATAAGAAAATAATCTGTATGACACAAAAGGTTCAGAATAATTATAAAATAAAACAATCAACCAATAAAACTAAAACTACTTGGCAAATAATAAACAGATCAAAAAATAGTATTCCTGAGCATAAGCACATAAATGAAATTATGGTAGGAAATAAATGTATCACGGACCCGTACAAAATTACCAACGCTTTTAATAACCACTTTGTTGATAAAATTCAGCCAAAACTAAGTGTTGAGAGTAGCATCAAAAAACATAACATAAAACCAAAATTAAATTCAATGTTCATGACGCCTTCTGTCCCTTACGATATATATAAGATAATAATGTCTTTGAAGAATACGAACAGTGTAGGCTATGATGGCATCTCCACAGAAATATTAAAAGCAACCGCCAATGAGATAAGTGGTCACATAAGTCACATGATAAACCTAAGTATTAGTGCTGGTATATATCCTGATGCCTTAAAAACATCCATAATAAAACCACTTTGGACAAATTCGATGCTTATGGCATCAGGGGGAATATACTTAGTCTCATAGAATCATATCTGTCCAATCGAAGGCAAAAAACTGAAATTAGCAAAATTAATATTAATAAAAAAACGGAACAGATATACAGGTCCTTGGAACGCAAAGTTACATACGGGGTACCGCAAGGGAGCGTTTTGGGTCCCTTATTGTTTATACTATATATTAATGAATTATTTTTTTTTTTTTTTCAAGAGGGAACGCTATTAAGCTGCCCTTTCGGTACCCCGGGGGAGGCCGAAAGGGGTATGTCAGTGTCTCTGGCCTTCCAGCCCGGTACACACGCGGATATTGTGTCCGAACTGGGTCCCTAGCAATACCTACGCCAGCATACTGACTAAAAACCTCTTGATAACCCTCACACGCATTGTGGGCAGCACCGGACATCCCAGGGCGAAGGGCGCCCCGATTTACGTCCGCGAACCGCCCCGCGCAAAACCATTGCTGGGCCTTATGTTATCATTATGAAGGCCCAGATTACCTCCATTTACACCCCCTTTTCGGACGCCCGTAAAGCTGTTATGGGCGTCCATGACGGAGACGAGGCTCCATCACACGTCTCGGAGTCCGTTATACGCGAGGGCGCACGGCCCCCGCCGTGTGCCCAGTGACTCCGATGACCCCCTTTAGGTCGTCTCTTACGACGGGCAGAGGATACCGTGGAGGGATTCTTGTACCCCCAAACCACAGGGTAAAGGATAAAGGCGCCGGTTCAGCCGTTTATTACCCGGCGCCTTCTTCTTTGCAGGCGGCGAGCGGGATCGTTCCGCTCACGATCCCGATCTGCGCTCTCCTTCTGCGAAATTACAATTTCACAGAAGGAGAGCATTGCCTGCCACGACCTCCGACTCTCGACCATGGAGGGAATCACGACCGAGAGCGAGAGGTCTACTCCGACGGCTGCACGGAGTATCATACGTTCATCACCCCAGGCTGGACACTCCGAAAGAGTGTGCTGGGCTGTGTCCTCCGCGCAGTTGTCACAGTGATGACACACGGCTGTCGCTTCCTTTCTCGCCACCCGCCACAGATATCTGCCGAAGCACCCATGCCCCGATAGGACCTGTGTCAGGCGGAACGTCATCATGCCGTGGCGCCTGTTCAGCCACTGGTCTAGAACAGGACGCACTGCTGCAATGGTCCACTCAACAGCACTAGGATTGTCCAGCCTGGAGCGCCACTCCTCCACGGCGGCCACGCGCAGGGAGGCCCTTTTAGCCTCAACCTCTCTGAGGGCTGGTAGTTCCCCTCGGCGAGACGCTTCCTCCCGCCAGTAATAGACCGACGAAAGGGCTTTGGCGTCTATGTCCCAGGGAAGAAGACCAGCCAAAACGCAGGCCGCCTCATGGGAGATCGTGCGATATCCTCTGATCATCCGCTGTGCTACAACTCGTTGCGGTTGACGCAAGAGAGCAGCACAGCATCTTCTCAGTGATTCAGCCCAAACGGGACTACCGTATAAGGCCATCGATCGCACGATTCCCGCGTACAGTCTCCGGCAAGAGATGCCGGGACCTTCGAGGTTAGGAAGCAGGCTAGACAATGCACCTGCTGCCTTGATTAATTTCGGTCTCAGGCTTTTGAAATGAGCATGGAAGTTCCATCGGCTATCTAGGACAATTCCAAGATACTTCATCGAAGAACCGACGGAGACCTCCACGCCATCGACCGTTATGTGGGCCTGCGCCGGTGGCCCTCTCCGAGGCCCGTGAAAACAGATAGCCTCAGATTTATGAAGAGCCACTGCGAGGCCCAACCGCCGTATTCTCCTTACCACGTTGCCAGTGCCTAACGCAGCAAGGGTGGCGGCTTCCTCGAATGTCCCGCCACACGCTGTGACCAGCGTGTCGTCGGCGTAGCAGACTACGTCGACGCCCCGGTAATTGGCACCACGGAGCACCCAGTCGTAACCGATGTTCCACAAGAGGGGTCCAAGGACCGAACCCTGCGGAACACCGCACGACATAGCTCTACGGTGCCACCCTTCAGCGCTCGGATACTCTACGTACCTGTCTGAGAGGTACGAGTGCACCAAACGCCGAAGATAAATGGGCACCTCGTGGTACCGCAGTGCTTCCTCGATGCAGGGCCAAGGCAATGTGTTAAAAGCATTGGCGATGTCTAACGACACCGCCACAACATACTTTCCCTGGCTTACTGCCTCCTCCGCTTGCGCTTTCACCCGCAGAATTGCAGAGATGGTCGATCGGCCTTTCCGAAACCCATATTGACTTTCTGTCAGGTTAGGACCGACCCCCTCGAGGTGCTCCACGAGGCGCATATGAATAATACGCTCAAAGAGCTTCGTGACCTCGTCGAGCAGCACGATGGGCCGGTAGGCCGATGGCGACTCTGCAGGCCTTCCAGCTTTTTTGAGCAGGACCAACTTTCCAGTCTTCCATCGTGAATATATTAATGACTTACCTAAAAGCATAGAATATCCTATCACTTTGTTCGCCGATGACAGTACTATGACAATACATCGTAAACATGTAGACACGTATGAAAATGAAATTAATAACACATTGACATCTGCTATTACATGGTTAAATGATAATAATCTAAAAATCAATTTAAGTAAAACAAGAGTTATACAATTTAGTCAACGCAATTATAGAGAAAATAAGCTTAATATATGTTATAAATGTGAAAATATTGAAGAAGTAGATAGCACAACATTTTTGGGTTTAGAAATAGATAAAAAGCTATGCTGGAAGCCACACATAGACTCTCTTTGCAAGAAATTAAGTAGATCCGCATATGCTTTACATAGACTATCATCAATTGTTAATGCAGATGCACTCCTCACTGCTTACTATGGTACAGTTGAATCCCACCTGCGTTACGGTATTATATTTTGGGGCAACTCAACAGACAAAGAAACTGCATTTAAAACCCAGAAAAGATGTATAAGGTCCATGTTCCAACTGAAAGCAAATGCTAGTTGTAAGCCATATTTTAAAGAACATAAAATACTGACTCTGCCCTGTGTTTATATATTTGAAATGGCTGTATTTGTGAAGTCCAACCCAGAACGTTTTGAACGCCTAGAAGATGTAGTACCCAGGAACAGACGCGACAAAAGCAGACTACGTCTGCATACTGCTAGGACGAGCCTCATGCGCAGTAGTGTCTTCTGTATGGCACCGGTCATTTACAACAAACTGCCTAAGACTATTAAAGATTACAATATGACATTATTTAAAAAACAAATTACGAAATTTTCTAGCAGACAAAGTATACTATAGTTTGACAGAGTATTTAACGGAAAGACTTAAGTTATGATGTAAACAACTGATACTAAACTATTTTCTTTGAAACCTACATTGCATTGACATATTTAATAAAAAAATACTAATGACATAATAAATAATATACTATAATATTAAACTTAATAACTATGATACATTTATATTTCTGTCTTTAAAATAATATAATTTTGCATACCATGTAGATGGTTAAATATGGCTGTTCGAATTAATATATGCTTCCACCACATTGTAATACCTGTATTTGCAAAATAAATATATCTTTATCTTTATCTTTATCTTTACAATTCAAACCAGTAAAGTATCTGTATATGTGTGTATCAGCCCATATACGTCCCACTGCAGGGCACGGGCCTCCTCTACAATCGAGAGTACGATTGGAGACTGGTTAGACCGTATAGTCCACCATGCTAGCCTGAATTTACTGACTGGCTGGAATTTATACAAATCGCTGTGGTATGTAAGTTTCTTCACGATGTTTTCCTTCACCGTTATAGTGCGTAGTGATTGATTAATATAGTAATATATAAATCAGGTTATGGTATTTATATCAATGAAAAACACACTCTGAAAATAAATTTGTCTCTATTTTTATAACAAGAAAATATATACTTGGAAGGGCTACAAACAAAGTGACAAAGAATGTCATTTAGCAATATAAACTAATAAATAATAAAAACGGAGGTGGCCAGCTCTTTACTAAAGAGTTCGTTTAGATTAATTTTTGCATTTAAAATAGATAAATCCAACAATTAATTATATTATCAATACACACATAATTCCGAATAGTCAGAGGTGTGTCCTTGGATTTCAACCCGCCACCACCGCAACATGTTGCCAGCGGCGTCTGATCCATTTTACCAACAGGCCACTACGCACTAAAAACTGTAAAGTACTAGATATCATGAATTGTAATTTATGTAAAATCCATTCACAAAATTGTTAACGTATTGTAAACATGTTAGCGAAATTAAAAGTTATATAAAAATGTACGTATTGCGCTCAGCCCACTTGGAGCATGTAGAAAAATATTAAAATGAGTGTTTTGCTGTTTAAAGGTAGAAAAGACTTTATAGTCGAGTAAATTACCTATTCCATAACTACGGCGTCCACAATACAGGCTTTAACCAAGGTCAACCATCCTTAGTCCCATTATTTAAACTATAAAGTTTGTCACTGAACAAGGGTAGCCGTACTTGCTTTACGACGCAAGTCTCTTGACATTACACTCATTGTACGACTAAAAAGTACACTCGTAACTTTGTACCATAAAGCCGTGTTACCTTGTGCCCGTGTATTGTGTGGGCATTAATTAAGGCCCCATGTATTTGTTGAGAGTTCTCGACAAAGAATTCAAAGGTGTACGCAGCCTAACATTAACCCAGCGTGGAATAAAGGCTTTACCCGTAAGAATTGAAGAGAGATGGGTAAAATAAGCAATTTAAATAATAGACAAAAGTTATTGTTACTCTGAACTTATCTGTGAGAAATAAAGAAAAATAATATAATATACCTATTATGTAATGGAATTACTGCTACTATTATTTTCTTTTATCTATATCCATAGATATCTAAAATCTTTTCTCTTTATATTACTGTTAGGTGTTTGTATCGGGTCGGTCGGATCGGTAAAATTCTCTTGTAATTTCTGATACCCACGACATAAGATTCGATATTAGTGGGAGGTCAGGACTGTGAATGTAACTTTTGGGTGCATTTATTTATTTATTATTTTTAGTATGCATTAGTATTACTATTACATTTGCGTATTAATTGTCAGTTATGTTTGCATCGTCTAGTAATTAATGATTAAAGTTACGAAAACATTATATAACAGTGTTAGTCTATTTGTGAAAATGCCTATATCGTAACAAACTGAATCCGATGCCAACCGGTGAAATAAAATATACATTGAAACAAAATATTTCAATAAAAACGAGTACTTTTACCGAGATGTATAGAAACGTATTCAATTTGGCAAACTTTTATTTATTTTACCGGTCACGATTTTTTGAACATTTAATATTAAGCTTGTGTCTTTTTATACGCGTGTTTTAATCTTTGTTTGTGAACGAGCAAAGTTTTGTTTATAAGGTCCCCGCTTGGTTATTTACATAAACTTATTCACCACTTTAATTAAATAAAGTTTTTTACGTTCCCTTTCCCTACACTTATATAGGGTCGTCGTATAATTATTTTATGAATGTTACACAATTTACTGTAAAAATTAGTGTAACTTCTAGCATATTTATTTTTAAGTATGCAAGAAGTTACATAAAATTTTCGTCCACAGTAAAAAATAACTATGTAGCACGTAACTTTAGGGACAGTTAATGTCAATTAAATCATTGCTCAGTGTAGATTTTATGAAGAGAATCTATACTACTATCCAACTAAACAAATAGGCACCGTTTGACGTTTCATACTTTTCCAGTCGAAACAACTTCTTAAAACCATACAATATAATAATATAGAGTACGGTTTTACGGAAAATGTTAATACTTTTATTGAAATGTGATTAATTGTGAAATGTGAGATTAAACGTCTCTGAGTGCAGCCGTCAGTCTCAATAACCCATTTATTAATATTCTAGTGTACTCCTACCTTAAAGCCATCTCCATGCCCTACAGCGTTGCAGATGTACATGGGCGGCGGTGATCGCTTACGATAAGGTGAACCGCATGCTTGTTGCTTCCCATAAATAAAATAATTAAAAAGTAGTCCTTAAATATTTTATATCTTCTGTATCAGCCCATATACGTCCCACTGCAGGGCACGGGCTTCCTCTACAATTGAGAGTACGATTGAGAGTGGTTAGGCCATATAGTCCACCACGCTGGCCTAGTGCGGGTTGGCAGACTTACATACCATAGAAATTTTATAAGTCGCTATGGTATGCAGGTTTCCTCACGATGTTTTCCTTCACCGTTTTAGTGCGTGGTGATTGACTATCAATACACACATGACTCCGAAAAGTCAGATGTGTGCCCTGGGATTCGAACCCGCGACCACCGTGAACATGTTGGCAGTCGCGTCTAGTCCGTTTACCAACAGGCCACCACGCACTTACATCTATATCTTACTTGAACTAAATATATTTATAGGTACTCAAAATTTACCTAAGAAGATAAAAAAGACTTTACTAGCCCAAAGAGCGCTGGCCATAATTGCGCTTCTGGGGAGTTACTTTATCATCGGACACGAAAGTCGAATGTTCGGATATTTGACGTCCGAAGTAAGATATAAGTTTCTCACTTCTAAAAATCAATACTATTCTCTATTATATTTATCATTTTCTCCGAAATTAGTCTGTGGTTACGTAGTACTACGATACAGGATTCCAACATTTTGTAAAGTAGAACGCACTAACAGCCGCTGCCAATAATCAATCTCAGTAGTGAAAAAACTATGGCAACATGGTAAATGACAAATCGAAAAGTAGAAAACAATCCAGATTGACTTCAATCTATTTTTTTCGATTGATTATTGGCATCGGCCGATAGTGAAGTTGTACGTACGATGTCTGAACATTCTAACTTTGTCGGATCATAGACTAGCACCCTATGTACCAAATGTGCGATCCGCGTGCATTCTACAGCAGAAATGGCAAAAACCATTCCTACGCTTCTTCGAAGTCGGCTGAGATAAATTAACTCTATTCGTCTTCACTCGGATTAAAATAGTAATCTCAGTTAAAAGAGGTTTCTGTCTGTAAAATTAATCATTCCGTACGTTTTACTTAGTTTATCGTGTTTGTGGTTATTAGATCATGAAGATTTTAATCCGCGACATCTACCTTACGGATGTTATAAATAGCAATGGCGGATATAGCAGTAGATTTCATTAGATCACCACTAAGGATCTTTGTCATGTTCATAACCTACGCGGTGCTTGCTTCACTTATATTTATCGGAAGATTTGACTTATTTAGCGGATAAACACAGAATTTTAGCTAAACTAAAATAAGAACCTAGGCTGTTCTGATTAAATTGATTTTCTGCGCGACTGTTACCACCTAATTATTATTTCTGGTATTGTTATAATGTCACCACTTAAAAGAAATTTTAACTCTGTACGGAACAAAATGTCGTAAAGAATAATACAATTCAATAAGATTTGTTTTACTGACAAATATATAAAAGTCCTTTATGGTTTATATTTTAGAGATAATTAAGATAATTTTAGAAATATTGTAAACTTGTATTTTACTTGAAACAAAAAATAAAAAAGTCAATACAGTAATACAAGATCAATACTTCTGGCAATAGAACAAGGCCTTTAAATATTCAATAACAGTAGTAGCGCAGATACGAGGTTTAATAAAAAGACAATTGACGTCACAATTTTTACGTAAAGCCGCCGCTGACAACTATAGAGATGTTTCCGAATAGCCGGCAAAATAATATTTTTCACCAACCGGTTTTTCGGAAAATGAAAATGCGTAAGTGGATATGAATATTCGCGTTTCATGCCAACTGTGAGTATTTCCATCAATATTTACCTCAAATGTTGTCGAGCGTTAGACAAACACAACTTTATTTACATTCGCCGGACTGTCCGATTGTTTTATATTTGACATGTAAAATTGTTTTAGAAGGCTACAGTACTTTTGTTCGTATTTTTAACGAAAACAACCAAAGTGACAGTTTTAGTAGAAATATTAAATTTCCACTATGAAGTGTAGCTTCGAATTTTAAATAATACCTACTTGGACACCATGCAGTGTAGAATGTTTAATCCCCGCATCCGTCTTTTCGAATCCAAAAGAAAATTATTTCTCTAACCTTTCCCGGAATAACCGGATAAATACCCAACCCTATAGCCTTATCCAATATGAATATTTTATTACATATTTCATTCTGTTTCGACTGGCGTTTACACGATCACAATGTGGATACAATCAGCATATGCCGACATATCGTTTGTATTCTGTCTTCAATTTTATTAACTTGAGTAAAGATGATATTCTGAGTCGTGACAGAAGAATAAATATACTCAGTAATATTAACATTTTTATTGAGTTAAATAATTATAACCATAGAAAAAATACCATTATATTTGAAAACATTAATTAAAGGGATTTGGAGATTGCATTTGACGGTGGTATGGGGTAGTTCTTTCATTTAGTTCAAACTGGCCTTGAACAATTCATAATTCAATACTTATAAATTATTAGCCTTAGAATTGCCTATAAAAACTACTGCCAGATTTAAGAAGAACAATTTATTAGAAAAAAGAAACAGTATGGCATGATTCTCTGGGCAGAATGTATATTACGTGCTGCCAATTTCCTTAAAACATTTTAGCCGACTCCCAAAAAATCATCATACAATTCAAGCTCGGCATAATTAAAAACATGGAACTAAAATTCCATTCCGACCCATGTCTGGAATTTTATTTCAAACTTGCGAAAATCAGCTAACCCTTACAATGACTAGCTAATGTTGAACCCAGACACATGTCCCTAGGGCCGCAATGCTCCGCTTCTCGGAAATTCATCATGTTACAAACGTAATTTGGGAGTGTTAACCCGTCATGGAGTCAGAAGTTAGTTTACATTCGTATATTCTTCAGGGTCAGTTAGTAACACGTGATCTGCGTGGCCAACTAGATTGCAATGACGAGGGTTTGAAATGGGGTATGAGTTAAATCCCTCATCGCTCAAGATCTCGGAAGGTTAGATAAGAATGTTCAACTAAGTAAATCAAAGTCATGTCTCAGTATGAAACGAGGAAAATAGTGACTTTTCTGTTTTTTGACATTCTCTAAAGTATAATCAATAATGTCTACTCTAACAATTTTGTTGATAACTTACAAATCAAATAATTTATATAATAACTTATCGCACTGTTGTTCATAAATAACAACCTAGCGACCCACCATGCCTGCATTCGAGGATAGCAAAATATTTACGAGGAAATCCAAATACATTTTTCATAAAACGCCACCCATCTGTTCCAGACGCTAGACCAAAGACTGCCAACATTTTTGGGTCTTTGCCAAACTTTAAAGTTTGTTCTCCAGAGTATTGAATGCTCTTAAAGTTCGGAAGGTAAACAACATTCAATTTCCTGTGGATCCGCCTCCGAAAACCATCAAAGATTGTACAAAGAACTTGAAATTTTACACCAACTGTAATAATAAATCTGTAAAGGTATCCCAAAGGATTTTGATAATAACTAAAGGTATTTGATACATGACATAATTCATTCATCAAAAATGACTATATTTAAAAAATCATGAAATATAATTGTCGCGTTTCTTTGCGAAATTTTTAGTTGCATTGTGTTTGTAGTCTCTAAAACTACCACCCGGCTTCGTTTTCGGTAGCAGTCTTGAGATACCCTGTAGAATGTAGTCTCTTTGTCACTTAGATGCGTTGATGCAAATAGCTTCCAATGCTCCAAGAACTTAAAATGTTTATATTTAAACAAGACAGCGAAACTGCATTGTGTTGTTAAGATACTTCATGGGTACTTAAAAAGCGCATCAATTAAGTTGTCCAAGCATGCCTTGCAGAGCATGCAAATATATGCAAAGACGAAGGGGCTTACTTGGGACCGCAAATGAAACGGGCGGTATTGCTGCTTATAAGTATTTGAAATGTGGGTAAATTGACATACAGAGCCTAGAATATTATAAACGAAACTGAACATATTATATCTCAGGATAGCAAGCGCAGTTGAATGCCAAGCATTGCTTTGTAATTCATGGTATTGTTTAATTTTGCTACTGTTCATAAACGGTTGTATCATTAGGAAAACGGCATGCTCTTCTCGACATTCAATGCATGGCCGGGATGTTACCACACTTCACTTTGGCTTGCAATTGCATATAGCTGGAGGACCAAGAATTGGTAGGGCATTTAATATATTTACATATACTGACAGGAAAATATATCCAATTATAATTAATCAATATGTTGAGTTTTACACACGAGTTAATTAAATGGAATAAAACAACACTGCAGACACGAATCGAGGCTCGTTTCCATTGAAACCGTACACAGCTCTTAATGCATTGATTTACTAATGGAAGTGTATTTAAACTGCATCAGTACTGACATATTTCAGTGATTTAACGTACTACACTTATGAGGGTTAATTTATTAATAATTGTAGGTCGTCTCTTCATCATCCGAGAGCATAGGTTATGAACGGCGAAGGCTTAGCTCCAATTTCCTGCCTAAAATGTGCACATCAAGAAAATCTAATGAGTGATATGTCTTAAGCGTGGATGTCGATTTACGTTTTCTATAATTAAGGAAGATAAATAAACGTTTTTTTTTAATTGTCTTTATAGGCAGACGAGCTAACGGCCCACCTAGTGGTTACCGGTTACCGCTGCTCATGGATCTCTGCAGTGCCAGGAGACTAACACAACAAAGCTGTTCACTACCTTAAGGAGAGTACCAGATATTGGTCACCAACTTTAAAATTAAGACGTAGATGTCATCAGATGACAAAAAAAGAAAAAGGTAACGGAGAATGGCTATTACCTACTTCTACTAAATACTACTAAATATTATTATTTTTCTCGACTCTGACAAATATAAACATCCTAGATAAATTTTCTATATTATGAAGTAAAACCCAATAATGGATCCGTAATAGTTCTCCACAATTATATTCACAGCATGTGAAATCGAACAATCGCTTTATTTCAGCATGATTGAATAAAACAAAATGACTAATATTAGGTTCGTAAAATTGTAATATTTTGTGACGTGTTTAATTTAGTACATAATAGTAACTAATAATATTAATAAGTAAATTAGTACGCTATACATTACTTGATTCTCTCTTTTATAAATCGCAATAATCAAAAAAAATTGGCGCATCTGTCACGGTCATTTTCAAAACTGTGCGATTTTGAAAATGGCGCTCATCATTATTTACATATTATGATCATAATTTTTAATAAATTATGCTATAATAAATTGTTTGCGTAATAACTTAAAAAGTATTAAACAAACCAATCTCAAAATGTGTCAAAATTCCTAGAAGACTAAACCCGTCATATCCGATGTGAACCGACGTCATATCCAATAAATGCTGACAGCTATGCGCATAGGAAATACGAGTAAATTGTTATTCAGCGTACATTAGCTATCGGGAAACGTTCGGCAAATATTAATCCATCATGAGTAGAATGCATTTCGATGTTTGCTAAAGGGTTCCTTGGATGAATTCTATTGTATTGGAGAATAGAATAGCTAAGGTACTAAATTGGCAAGATTCTAGCTACCTATAACAACATTGAATGTTTGATAAATATTGGGTGGCGCAATAGAACGTGCATATTTAAAACCATGTACTAAAAAATTAACTCGAAAGGTATAGTAAAAATAAAACTACGGACTTGTACAGTAATAATTGAAGTTTATTTTTTAATAACCACTTAACATCGCAACATAGCGTTCAGGATTAATTGTGACGTTTTCCCCTCGCTCATTTTCAAAGAAATAAGGACCAATTATTCCTCTGCCCGAGATTGCTGCCCATACTGTCACTTTAAGACTATGCAATGGTTTCTGGTGTTTAATTCTGGGATTTTCACTGTCCCAGTAGCGACAGTTTTGACGGTTTACGAACCCATTGACATGCAAATGAGCCTCATAAGAGAAAAGGATATTGTAAAAATTCGAAAATCGAGTAAGAACTTCATTAGAAATCTCGAGCCTTTCTCTGAAGTCACACTCATTCAATTCTTGTGTTAATTGAAGCTTGTATGGATGCATTTTGAGGTCCAAGCTTAAAATTCGTTGCAAACTTCGTCGCGATAAGCACAAGACAGACGATCTCTTGCGAGTTGACAATCGTGGATCTTCTCGTACAGACTGTGTAACTCTCTCAATATTGTCTTCGGTCCTAGATGTTCTCGGACGACCTTTTGCTTGTGGTTTAAATGTTGAAAACGTTTGTTCAAAACGTTTGACCCATATTTTAATCAAATTAGCACTTGGAACTTCACTAATTCGCCGTAGTCCATATTCAGTACAATATAGTCGCCTTGTAACAATGAATTAACGAGAGTTCTCGTAAAATGCGCGCACGCAAAATGTACGACGCTTCCTGTCGAAGTGACTCATTGTGACTAAAATTCCATGAGCGCGCCTACGTGACGGTAGTAAGCTTCCTTCCCCCGCGCGTTTCCTACCCCGCAAATATAGGTGACAAAATAAGCACGTTCTATTGCGCCACCCTGTATATAACACCCAACAGTCACATACATAGTCCTGACCCCACACTAAGATTGAGTCTTGTGTCGTGGGTATCAGGAACTACGAGAAACTTTTCGGTCTCACAAGCACCCAGACACGGAAGAAATATTTGTGGGCCGCACAAACATTTCTCTCGGTGCGGGGATCGAACCCGCGGCCTCTCGTTTCACAGGCGGCGTCTAACCAACTGCGCCACGGAGGCTGTCGAACTGGCTTATAAAAATAATATTATATCTATTGAGTTGTTTTCCACATTTTATAATCCTACCTGTTATTATGGAAATCAATTATGTCATTAATTTTTTTTAAACGCACTAGGTTGGTACCCTCCGAAGGGTTTTGCCAGTAAAGTGAAGTAGGATTTGTTAGACCCAAGCTCGACCTCAATATTTGCAATTGGTGGAATTCTCATAACTCTTATAATATCATAGGTATTGTCCTCGAGAGTAGAGCAGTAGTAGGATGTTCTTTTTAGCCTGGATGGTACCAACTTAATCTTTCTCTCTCAGTCTATCTTTCCTTTGGGGTACAGAAAGTCCACAGCTGAACAAAGGCCTCCTAAGGATTTCCACATCGATCTGTTGGAAGCGGCCTGCCTATAGCTATATCCTGCAACGTTAACTATGCCGTCCGTCCATCAACCACAATGAGGGAAATTTACAGGATGTGGTATTGTAGTAGGTGAGAAAAAGAAACAAATGCTAACATAAAAACTGTTCAGCCTCAAATATTTTGCTAATTTTTATTTTTATTGCATTTTATTCTACATGAAAAGACGTGTACAATCCAGCCTATTTGCCTTCGCCGATATCTTCCAGCAAACCTTTGGATGGAATGGACTGAATGGATGTAGACATACAACGTGGCCAATTACACTCTTTGACTATAAAACTAGTCATATCACTCACTCCTGAATAAACAAACGGCAGCTAACTCAGTGTAATTCCAACGCGAATGCTCTAACTACTTCAGCATTCAATAGCATTTGCAATCTGAATAGCAAACGACTCGACACAGCGCTACAGATGAAATAAAACCTGCGAATCGCTCACGATTGTGGATTGTTTGACGCGACAATGAACGCACTTACACGTGGAATATGTGTTTGTTTTGTGTGGCAATATGCCGGTACTTATTACCTTATCGATTTACAAGTGGTTTTGTCAGCGGCAAGAGTAAAGATATCTTGATAGTACCATGGGATCTATATAAGGAGAGCGATAAGCAACTGACATTGAAAATAGCAATTTAACGGGATGTAGGAAAGTTAGATGTTAAAACACAAATAAGTGAAGCGTTAAAATCAAATTCATTTTTATTAAATCAATTTTATTATATACTTTCACGGCATAGGTAGACCATGGAGCGCAACTAAATAGGTACTTAAAATACCTTTGCAAAAATTTCAAAACTCCACCAACTCTGGTGGATTGAGGTCGTCCTCTCCTACCTTTTTACTGACTTAGCAGTGAAGGTATATATTTACTCATATAATTGGGCCATGAAACCGCACAAATACACGTATATACGTGAATTTATCGCATATAAATATTGAAGTATCTATGTATATCAAAACCCTCACGTCGATCTCAATTCATGTTTCTCGCGCCCCAACTCCATTAAAATCAAAATTTATTGACAAGCTGCCTTTCAATTAATTCGCCTGCTGGTAACCAATAAGATCGCGCATGGGCATATAGCATGGGCAATAGCAAAACCAAAAAACATCATGAATTACAAAGCAATACTTGGCATTCCACTGCGCTCGCCGTCCTGAGACATAAGATATTAAGTCTCAATATGTTCAATAGTTACTCCGGTTACAATGTCCTTCAATCCGAAACATAACAGTGCATTGACACTGCTGTTTGGTGGTGACAGAAATATACTTTCCGATGGTAGAATTGAATTGTTGACACGGCACTCCTGTACTTTCAAGGGTTTGATTGAGAGAAGTTAGGCCATAGTTCATTACACTGAATTAGTTCATATTAGTGATCCTCACATACAATGATGTTTTTCTTGGTAATTAAATTTCACTTTAAATGCAAGCATATTAATATGTGTAAAAAAAAATTGAGCGGGCAAAACTCATCTATAAACATTCAAAAAAGTTAGCTTCAAAATTATAATATTAATATTAATTACTATAATCCAACCTCTTTTCACGCTAAATCCATTAATGATCGGGAATATTCAAACAAAAGCTAATTTGATTGATTGGCAGATTTTAGTGAGCTTTCATCAATCATAATAATTTTAAGACTTGATCGGCTTGTTAAATTCATAAATTGGATTGTTTTAAAATAATGTTTCAATTTAATTGAAATCATTCACTACTTATATTGAATTTTTCTTGTTGTTATTGCTTTGAATGGCGAGAAGGTGACACTCGCCTGATGGTAAGCGATGAGACAGCTCATGGACAGTAGCAATGATAGGCATTCCATTGTGATCGCCATCCTGAGACAGGGCACTACTCAGCAGTGGACTTCCTGCGGCTAAAATTATGATAATGATGTTGGTGAGTTTCATCATATCAGGACACTGTCCCACCCTCACAGCCACCACTGTAACTCCTGTGAGCCAGGATCAACAGTGGCACGCAAAGTAATGGCACCGAGCATTGAAGCTCGGCGAGTCTCCGGGAATGACTAACGTCTTTAAACCGCAACGAAATTAATCAGAAAGTTAAATTAATAGGAGGAGTTGGAAATAAAATCAGTGTTACATATTTAGACGACTGTACGACGAACTGTACAGCACCCAATGGTACTAACCCTAATGAGAATTAATTGATGCAGCCTGTCTGTCTCTCACGATAAAACTATGGTAAAATAAAGCGTGCTTCACCATAACTAGTACTAAGATCAATAGTTAAATTTTATGGTGATGTACTAGTAAAATAAGCATAATATACAAATCAACTCCTCATGAATGAGCCGCGGATATTTCGCTCGCAGTTTTAACGAATGCACTCGATGTTGGACGAAGTTTGCGCCCCAACAACGGAAAATACTAATGAACTGGCCGCGCGTACTTTTTGCTTTTCATTCACAAACGTTCAATTAGGGTTGCCAGTGATCGGGGTTTTGGTGGAATGTAATTTTTGGACAGTGCAGTCTTTTCTTCAGTCGTGTTGTAACGGGCTTTAACCCTTATGTGAGTGACAAATAAAACACCTTTATGAGAGTGACGAGGTACCCGGGTACCTTCATACAGTTTAGACGTAATGTAAACAATCAAGGTCTGTTTTAACATTACCCTCACTTTGAATATTATTATTTTAGTTAAGCTTAACAGTTGCCGATCTGAGGCGATTAAAGCGGGGGAGGGGTGGAGTGCGGTACATGATTATCGGCGAGCAAGAAACACATGAATCCATTCAATTCACCGTGCTTGATATTGACACTTGACTGTTTTCTGTATTCGTATTGTACAAGTTTACTTCTACTTTGTGAGTTTATAATTTTTTCATTATGAATATTGGAGCTAGTACTTCTAAACAAAGATCACGTGTTCGAAGATATAATTCAACAGAATTACAAGCGATATTAGCAGCCTTTGGTTGAAGAGGGTGGATTGGAAATTTCTGATGTTGAGCCAGAAGCTGAAGTAGAAAATGAGATCGACTCTTACGATTCCGATGCGAGTTTTGAAGGTGAATCGTTTGAAAACATTTTTATTGCAAAAGATGGAACGCGGTGGCAGTCTGATCCACTTCCTAGAACACAAACTAGTAGTCGAAACATTATTCGTCAACGGGGCGGGGCTACATCTTTCAGTAAACTTTACAATCAAATGAAAATATTCAAAAATATATTGTCCAATGAGATGTGTGACATAATCTTGAGGGAAACTAATCGGAAAGGGACTAAGATTACTGAAGCATACAATAATAAACTGATAGAAAATTACCCTGATATTAGCAAGCGACCGAAACAAAAAATATTCAACCCATTCACAGAACAAGAATTAGATGCATTTTTTGGCATTCTAATCTTTAGTGGGGTGCATAGATCTAATAAAGAGCATTTGACTGAATTGTGGAAATCCAGTCACTTATCATTATTTCGGGCTGCGATGTCCCATGACAGATTCAAAATGCTGTTACGCGTCATAAGGTTTGATAATGATGTAACGCGCCTTGAACGTTTGTTAGCTGATAAAGTTGCCGCTATACGAGATATTTGGACTATGTTCATTTCAAATTTGAATAAAATGTACAAGCCTCGTGAATGTATTACCGTTGACGAACAGCTATCTGAATATCGTGGGCGTACTCGCTTTACTCAGTACATGCCATCAAAACCTGAAAAGTATGGCATAAAAATATTTTGGGCTTGTGATGCAAATAATTCCTACCCCCTAAATGGACAAATATATACAGGAAAGTCACAAGGCAAAAGTGCAAGCACACAAGGAGAGGGTGATGTATTCTTCTAACTTCGCCTTTAGTAAAAAACCAGTTTGTGATGAACATGCAGTAACTCGTTCATCATGTAACACCTGCTTCGAGAGCTGTACTAATTCTGCATAAACAAAGAATTTGTAATTTTTATAGAAATAAAACATCATAACAAATAATTATTATTTCATTTTTGTACCAAATCATAAATACTTTTTTCATAGTCATACAAGACACAAAGAGGTACCCGGGTACCTTGTCACTCTATTGTGAGTTTCAAATATGTTTTGGTTTCCACAAAACATTGTAAATAGTTGACTGGGTTAAAAGATTAAAAAATATATAATTTATAAATAGTTAAGAGCTCTCAGGAAATCACAGCTACCTACAGAGCGTAAAACATACTTTTAATTAAATTTGAAAATGCTAAAGGTACCCGGGTACCTCGTCACTCACATAAGGGTTAAAAACATCATTTTCGTAAAATTTTAAGTTTTAGACACAAACTACTATCCTAGAGTGACATACTATGGAGACAAAAAGTTTCAGATAAATGTTTTGTATGTACTATAAATCTAGTAACGTGTAAATTATTTTTTCTTATCCGAGTTGAAAATTGATTACATTATTTCATTACACATAAAATAATTATGGTCAGGGTTTAATGAAGCCCGAATCACATAATAAGTGCTAAGTTATCATCAGTCTTAATATTAATGACATCTCGTGGAATACATATTATTTCTAGCTCTGTGCTGTAGGTAGACATTTTCGGAACTTACCTTTTAGAGGCAATATAAACCAGGTTAAATACTTTTGTTAAAATTATAATCCAATCAAATAATTATTTCTCCTTTTTTATATTATGTCCCGAAAATACAGATTTCCGAATTGCCAACCCTAGTTCGAACAGTCGAACACTGCTCTATAATTGATTGGTCAGATTTCAAATAACTTCTAGTTGGATGTTTAGAATCGGAAACATTATTACGAATGGATGGACTGAAAGTGTTTTTTTATAGCAATTTATAGCGGGGCCACCGTTCATGAACAATAGCAATGAAAAATTAAATTACAAAGCAATGCTTGGCATTCCACTGTGCTCGCTATCCTCTATCCTGAGACATAAGATGTTTAGTCTTAATATTCCAGTAGTTCCTCTGGCTACAATGTCCTTCAAACTGAAACAGTGCTTTGCACTGTTGTTTGGCGGGAGAAATAGACATTGCGGTGGTACCTACACAGACGGCCTCTCATATATGAGAATCCTACCACCAGTACACACACAACAGTTTACAACAGTGAATCGATGAATTTAGTTTTTATAGCCACCGACTATAGCGATTAAGTAATTGACATAGAGAATGAATTGTGCCGCATTTCGCATTCATCCTGTTTATATTCGGGAGCAATCAATTTGGCACATTTATGTCGGTCAACGAAACGTACATTTTCACTATTTGAAGTACTCTCAGGACATCATAGCACTTATCAATGCGTGGATTTAATCCAAATTGCTATTTTTCTTTTATTTCTTTTGCCAAGAACATCATTGTTCAACTTACGCTCTTACTAAGAGCCGCTGACAATAAACAACCCCAATACAAAAATTGCCGTTTGATATTGACAGCTCAATCTTTTTTCTGATACTATATTGCCAATAATTAATCTCAGTAGTAAAAAAACTATAGCAACATGACAAGAGACCAATCGAAAAGTAGAAAACAATCCAGATTGACTTCAATCTAATTTTTTCGATTGATTATTGACATCGGCTGTTAGTCTTGCCACTTTGGGTAAGTGAGTCGAGATTACTATACTTGGAAAAGTAAGAGATATTTTCCGATAGCCTTATTATTTAATGGTTTCTTAGATTTACGCGAATGTTACACATTGAAATAAATCCATTATTTACGGATTTTATCGCGGATTTGATTTAATTTTTACATTTTTGACTTCCCGACGTTTCGATTACTTTACAGCTTTCGTAGTCACGGGGCGGACTGACGTATTAGTCATCCGCTTTGTGACTGTTACAATTCAACTAGCCTTATTTTACAATTCCATCCATCAGCCAAAGCAAGTCCACTGCTGAACATAGGCCTCCCACATTGATTTCCACAGTGACCTGTTGGAGGCAGCCTGCATCCAGCGACGTCCCGCGACCTTTACCAGGTCGTCTGACCACCTTGTGGGTGGACGTCTTACGTTGCGCTTTCCGCTACGTGGCCTCCGTTTTTCAATTATTAAATTAAAATTTAATATATATTATTAAGTTAAATTATACGTATAATATTATATTTTATTAGCGAGGATCACTTCCTGTGGTATTCCATACAAATGAAAATTAATCAGCCCTCATTTAAAAGTTATGCCGCCCCGCACCATCTACCTACTACTAATTACTACATTCATTCATTCATTCATTTCTTCTTAGAATCTTGACAGCCATTCATTTACTTCTAGTTAGCATCAAAACTAAAATATTCATAAAGTTTTCTTTCCTACAAAAGTAACCTTCTCTCAAAGACTGTTTATTACCAGTCTTTACAAAAACCTTACTTCAAAGATTGCTTTTGAAAATCTTTCTTAAAGGCGTCTTGAGAATAAAATATTACTATATTTAAAATAATGTTTGTACAAACCTGAGTATCATCCATCATATTAAATAAACAACATTTTAAAAGTCGAAGTAATTTATGAATGTAGGAAATATAGTTCATTTTTGATGTAAGTAATATTTTATGCGAAAAATTTACCGCTGCTGATGAATAAGAAATATTGGAATGTTTTAAAATTTTCATCTTTTCGAGTTCTATATGCGGAAGAGTAGCTAAGCGATACGACAACAATGTATTTGTATTAGGATCAGTCCAGCTAACTCTAACGATCTTGTCCTACAAAAAATATTGATTTAAGCTACCTTTTATTTATTTATTATCATCATTACTAAAAATAAAGATGCAGATTCTGTATGTATTTTAGCATTTTTAAAACCACAATGGTTTGTCCATTATGCTATTTATCTATAAGTCGACGCAAGGCGATTATATACATGTTTTTATACCTATCCCATTTTAGTGCAAATTTATCAATTCATTATTCATTGCATCTTCTCTGTATTGATTCATAAGAAGGAACAATCGACGTTTCCGTATTTATTCAAACCTCTCTAAACAGTTCTACAATAACAACTATACATTTATGTATCAGTTAACATCGCGTAGCTTCGCACGCTAAGAACGTGCAGAAATAATTTTCATAAAATTTCAAATGTACAAACTTTTTCATCAACAAGGCTCGATGTTCAATACTTGTTTTAACTCTAGAATACCCCGCACAACTTTACACTTTTGCCGTGATTTTATTTTCGTTCTACTTGTACGCCTGAATTTTAATTATAATTTTTATCGGCCCAATATCCCTGCCGTTATAGGGTACGCAAGTTTTCTGGAGATTGAAAAATTAATATACAAGCTTCATACTATAGAAAGTTGAAGTCGCAAACTATGATACTAATTTGGTGTCTTGTATATCAGAAATTACCTATCAAAAACTACGGTTTCACAAAACGCAGACCCAAAATTAATTCTTGTGGTTAAGACAGTCTTAAACGACTGAAAATTAGAGGATATCATTATGATAGTAATAATGGCTAATAACGATAGCAATCACTGTACAATCGGTGTAAAAGTCAGCGTCAGTTTTACTGGTGGTAGGTCTCTCATATGTGAGAGGCCGCCTGGGTAGGCACCACAGCAATATCTATTTCTCCCGCCAAACATCAGTGTAATTTCTGAACTGTTGTGTTTCGATTTGAAGGACAATGTAGCCAGAGTAACTACTGTTCATAATGAAACTTAACATCTTATGTCTCTGGATGACGTGCGCAGTGGAATGTCAAGCATTGCTTTGTAATTCATAGTGTTTTTGGTTCTGATAATATGCATGAGCTTTCGTTTTGCTCACCATCAGAGGAATGGCACGGACGTCACGTCAATTATAGGAAAAATAAATAGTTGCAAAGACCCAACCAAGTATAACATATGTCGCGACTAGTACATTGGAATCGTCCATTGCTTATACAATTTTAAAAAAAAATTCGACTTTCGACAACATTTTGTAGTATCAATATAAAAGATATAAACAAATCACTTTAAACTCAATACGCTATCAAAAAAATATTCCAAAATGAAAAAAAAAGGTTCCAAAGAAAATATTTGACTAATTTATCTTCCGAACATCTTCACCTTGATCATAATTAGCTGGAGATAGAGAGTGAAAATTCATTATGAACTCCTTCGGGGAACATCATTAAAACTTCCAGCTTGATCTATTATTTGAAAGGCGGCAGGCGACAAAACTATTCGACTGACGCGCGGCTTTACCAATTATATTGTAATGAAGTGAAATTCAATTTGCGATGTTTTTCCTCTCAGTGCGAACGAGTCATTTCTTTGTAAGAAAGCTGTTTTGGTGGCATATATCTGATGAGTTAACAATAACATTGATTACTTTTTTAACTTCTCTGATTACATAAAGGCAGGACTTTCATACATCGTTGCTTGCATTAGGAATAGTTTTTCGTCAAAATCCTTTTCCAATGTCAGTAGGTATGCCATGCAGTAATGTATGTTTAACATTGTTTATTTACGCTTTAATATTGTTTTATTACAAATGCATATCATTATAAGTTTGTACTTTGAGCTAATTCACTTTACTTCGAGTATAAGACACAAATCCTGACAACCAACGAAATCTATAAACGCTCTAGTCTCTATTGTCTAAATGTTACAAACGTTACTCCATTCCAAACAAAAAACCTTCCATTTGAATTCGGAAATGGTTTGCAATCTCGTCAGATATGGAAAGCGGGCAGGTTGGCTCTTTGTCCAATCAGTGGCAAGATGTATACGTATAGCAGACAACGTTTTTCGGATACCTGAAATTTACTACCAGGTTCTATCGATTCCTGTATTGACATGCACGAGATACGTCAAACGCAGCGACGGTTGACTGTAATATTTACGTGAAAGTGCGACTGGATTGCTTGTATGTGCCAGAAAATGTTCTGGAAATAACAGGATATAAAATATTATAGCATATTATGTAAGATATTGCGTTAATGTTTCTAAGTCAACCAATTCGGATTCTTGTTCGTTGCTGGAAACTTAATTTTATAATTGAACAGGAAAATTATTTTATAATTTAAAGTTATTTTCTATGTGTTGTCTGTAGAGTATTTTTGGGTGAATTTTACCTTTCACATTAAATTCATTTCTGTGTATAATCCTAATAAAGTGAAAGAAAAGAATCAAATCATAAGTTGAGTCGTTGGCGTGGAAGTGTAAAAAACAAATACATTTGCTTCTATGATAAAAGTAAAAATATTTTCATGCCATATTTTAGCAATGTAACAATCAACTCAGCACTTTATAAATAGATCATCTGTTATCGAGGATTTTGATACAAGGCTTATGAGACGTCCATCGGTCTAGACGGTTACTTATTAGCGCTACTGCCAAAATTTGACACAGTAATCTGATATGTTTGCTATCATATTTGAGCCATACCCCTTCTAGTTTGTTTCAGCAAGCCTTGGATGCCCTAATTAGATCTTTAAAAAGCTATCTATAAGGTCTGAATTTGTGTGATCGAATGTATTTTTGGTAGAGTAGTAATGATACGGTGATAGGTAGTGATAATTTTTACTTTGTGTGATCTATAACAGCCGATGTACGACGTAATATGTTTATTTATTTATTTATTTATTTAAATCTTTATTGTACACAAACTTAACAAGAACATAGCTTAACAGAAATAATAATAACAAAGAGTACAAATGGCGGTCTTATCGCTCAACAGCAATATCTTACAGACAACCATGGGATGGATTTAAATGAAGGAGAGGGAGAGAGGGCAGTGTAACAAATAAAGAATTACTTCAAGCTGAATAATAATACTACTTAAACATAATTACTAATATACATATACATATCCATATATATACATACATAAATATATATACATACATACATAAAATTAAATAATACAAAATCATACATAAATTATAATATACTACAATTTCCAAATGATTTAATGAAAAAGAAGTAATAGTGAAGTCTGCTTTAAAGGGAAAGGTAGTGCTCTTTAATCAGTTTTTTAAATGACGACAGCGTTTGCGCCTGCCTCACCACAACAGGAAGCGCGTTCCACAACCGAACTGCTTTGACAGTAAAAGAATTATCCATTGCTGTCGTGGTATGCACAGGCATTCTCAGCTTAAGATTCTCAGACGACCTCAGGGATCTCGAATGGGAGTCATGAAGAAAAATGAATCGTTCTTTAAGATAAGATGGGGTGAGAGGATTAAACAAAATATTATAAAGAAGAGAGAGAATGTGAGTATTCCGACGAAGCCGAATAGGTAACCACTTGAGCTTAGCACGAAACTCAGAAACATGGATGTGGATGTGTGAATGTTATTGCTGGATATATTCTCATGATAAGGTGCAAGAAGAAATCGAATATTTTCAAGAAACTTTTTAATTTTAGCTTATTGATAACTCCTAATGTGCTCCTCCGGCTGTGAAACAGGAGGCCGCGGGCTCAATCCGCGCATTGACATCAATATTTTTGTGACCCATATAGGTATTTATTCGGGTTTGTTTGTGAGACTGACAAGCCTCTCGTTGTTTCTATATATATATTATTATTATTATTATTTTTGTATATTTTGCTTTTGTATATTTTGTACCAACAATAAACTTTCTTTCTTTCTTTCTTTCTTTCTGATATCCACGCCAATACCTCGATCTGACTCAACTATAGGGTATATTTATTTTGTACGATGCCTAGCACTAGGTGTTCTTCTATAATTGATTATTAACAATTAAAATGTCTTATAGTATTTCTTTATTAGTATCGAATAGGCCAGAACCTCCGAGAACAGCTAGTACACTTATATATTTAATGTTTCCCTAAAAGCTAATATTATTATCCTCACACACAGATTTACCGACTAGCAAGTAAATCTCTTGGTAAGATTAATGTGGCGACCTTCGTCACGTCACGGCGTCGTGTCGCCTTTGTCTCATGCTTGAGTGGACGCTATCACTTATATTGAAGCTGTGGCGTGAATCAGCATGGGGGAAGAATTGATAGACAACTTGAAAATATCCTGGACTTTAACAGTAGCCCTCCGATAAAATCAATACTGCACAGGAAAAAACTGGTATGGTTTTGCAAAAGAATATTTACTTTATAATATGTACCTTCATAGGTGACTAGAAATATAGAAACCGAATGGTTTTGACCTAAGAGCTCCTACGAAGCAATGTGAAAATGTATGAAAAAGTTTTGCATAATTTCACAGAAAGAAATATAATGCAGAGTGCACTATTTTAAACGTCCACTTTAAATATCGTGAACGAATTATTTTTATCCGATTCCAGCCAATCACCGGCAAGAGTTGGACGTGTAAAATAAGAGTAAACCTCTTATTGGCCGGCGATAAATTCCAATTTCGAATTCGGCAGTCGCAGGCGTTAGGGTTGCCAGATGTTGTGCTAATTGGATTTTTCTGGATATTTTATTTGGCAAGTGCCTGGGGTATCTATGTGAAAGCTTTTGAGGCCAATAGTGTCCGTAAATCAGGATAAGCTTTTACTACGCTAGATTAGTTTTTGTCCATTCTGAATACTGTGAGAATTGAGTCTCTTTAACTCCAAAATACAAAGTTTTTTTTTTTGTAATTTCACGTTTCCTTTTTAGCACGATAAAAGCACGATGCAAAATAAATTTTGCGTTTATTGAAAAATGACGTCGATATCGTTTAAGGCGGGTATTCTTTGCACATCACAAACATTATTGTGGGGCAACTAACCCGCACACAAGCGATATGTTCATCACTATTTTAATCAGAACCGACACGACAACTGCATTCCCTAAAATGAGAAAACCTGAAATTCCACTACACTCTGGTGACTTTATTTATTACCATTATAACTTTAAATGTATATTATACGAAATTTAATTAAAAAATAGGCCAAGTCGATGCACGATTGAAAAGCAACCCAGCATTCCCAGGAGGGAAAGAAAATTATTACAGTGTAGAGCAATTTGTTTGATAGCTCACTGGCGACACTGACTCTGGTTTAGATTGCCATCGAGAATCCATTATATACTCCAAGCCATCAGTTAAAGTGCTCCACGGGGAGATCTTCGTTATCAGATTTTTTTATTTCCTCAGATATGAGAGGTCGGACCAAATAGGTTCTGTTATTGGTTTTACGACCGACCCTTGCATGATACGCCTTCTTTTATAATAGGAATGTTGTTGTGCAGTTCGATTAAATTTATAAGGAAGTGGGACAGCATTTAATATTTTGAGTTCATTATCAGATAAGTATAGTTGAACTATGAAATGCCTGTTGGTTACGCAACTTTAAAAATACTTTTCGTATGTTGATGTTAATTAATATGAATATTATTTTAGACTATGGCGTATATACAGGTGGCGTTCGAATACCGGGTCTAGTGAAGTAATAGCGGGTTTATCAATTCATTACAAGCCTGAAGTTAAAAAATTGTTCTCGAAATGTTGATGAGCTCGCCACTTATCATATTTTGGGACTTACACATAAGGTGATACGTGGGTGTACTGCTTGCTACCAGCACGTATTCTTACCACTTCTGGGAAAAAGCCGTGAATTTAGGTAGGTATCATTTTATATTCTATTGCTATCTGTGCATAATGGATTACATTACTATTCTATGAAATAAGTGGGTATGTTTCCCTCTACCAACTAAAACTCCTGCAATGATACAAAAGTAGCACAAAAATTTAAATTCTCATTCCACAATCAATAATAATACTGCGCAATAAGTCACCATCCATATCGCAGAAGATAACACAGTACCGTAATTTTCACGCCACGCGTGCGGTTTCCAAATAGGATGAATAATCGAGTGCATTTAGCCGCAGCAGGACCGTAATCTAACCGTGATCACAGCATTCAAAGATTTCAAGCACTAAGCGAAGTTCCCAGTTTAGTTTCCAAACTAGATATCAGTGGGGTTACTCCATGAAACGATTCGAAATTCGAATGTTCAAATGTTTGATGTCTGGAGTAAACTATATCTTACTCGAGTTTTCCACTTCTAAATATCGATACTATTCTCTATTATTTTGACTCCAATCTTTTGTTGAGTATCTGGGCACATTTGTGAAGTTTTACGTACGGCGTCCGAACATTCGAAGTTCGTATCGTTTCATAGTGTAACCCCCCTAAACGCAATGTCGATTGTCGTCCCGCTACTGATTCACACCATTACCCGCTTTGAACAAGATTCACAGTTGTTAACAGTTTCGTGTATTGGTCTATGATATTGCTAAAGCCTTAATTCTCTTTCTCGACGTTCATCTGCCTTTCCATTTAAAATGGTAGTATACTACCTATCCAAAATATTCTCATTGACTTATGAAATAAAATGATCAAATTTCATATGATTGTAATTGTTTTATTGTTTTTATTTTTAATAGCTTAAGAATTATTTTCATTTATTATTTTGTTTTTCTTTCTGATCTGCAGTCTTGGAACATAAGCTTTTGTATTATAATTATTATCTAGAGAAAATTATATACTTGGTGTTACTGCATTAATTATTGTAACTATTTTGTGTTTCATAAAATAAATAATTTTTGCCCGTATTGTTACGGTGTACTGTTATATTTTTTAAATGACAAAATTGTAATAGTTTAAGTGTAATTTATAATGACAGTGGATAAACCGACTTCAATTGTGCATCCGTTGTGCCATTAGATTTCTTGAGGCCAACCTACCGGCCAATCTCCATACCACGCAATGGTAAACAATTTAGGGGCAAGTTATTGAACAAAACATAACTTAGAGGTATACAAAAAAATGTTTAAACAAAAATAACTACTTAAATTAAACAATATAAAAAAATGCTGTCATTCGAGTCTCTACAACGATTCACTAAGGCCATTTGTAATTGTTTTAAAATTTTTCAAACCCAGAAAAAAACAAACCATTACATTTTAATGCTAAAATACCTCAGAACGGGGTTCATTTAGAGATACCATTTTGAACGTTAGCAGTGGAATTTGCCTAATTCCGAACATTATTCAAACGGCTGAACGAAGCAAATCTATTTAAGGTGCTGTTACGACAAAGGCAGAAGTAATATTCTCTATTCAAAAGGAAAAACGGCTGATCATCTGTAAAGAAATTGAATAGTTCGTGGTATATTAAAAAATGGTATTATTCAATTACAATTTCCTCTTTTACATTTTACAGAGTAATAGACAATTAGAAAATGTTATTGTTATTGATCGACGAGAACTATGGTCATCCAGTGATTCTAATTGAAGAGATTTTAAAATAAATAACACCCAACAATCACATACATAGTCCTGACCCCACATAAAGACCGAGTCTTGTGTCGTGGGTATCAGGAACTACGAGAGACTTTTCGGTCTCAAAAACACCCAGACCCGAGAGAAATATTTGTGGGCCCCACAAATATTTCTCTCGGTGCGGGGATCGAACCCGCGGCCTCTCGTTTCACAGGCGGCGTCTAATCGCCTGCGCCAAGGAGGCTGTCATAATGTCATAATGTCAGATTGTAACAGCATTTTAGCATATTGCCAAATTCAGAAAAAGCTACCAAATTATGCAATTTATTCTTTATTTGTATCAGTGGGAAAAATATTTTTTTAAGGAATTGAGCATGCTTAGCTTACTAATTATAATAGATATAAACCTTGAAAATGAAGAAAAATACTGGTATAGATGAGATTAAACACATAATGCTACTGTAAATGCTGGTACAAAAAAGTGTTTAAGCCTATCTGTCAATCGACAAAAAACAAAAAACGGAACACTTTATGAAGGCTGTACCAGAAAAGCAAAATAGTTACCTTGATCACTAATATAGCGGGTTTCCATCAAGTTTAACTATCCAATGTATTTAAATATTATTTGTATGACATTGTAGTGCTCTCATATTATCTCTAGTAATCATGAAACCGCAACCTGAATACCTTATTCAATTAAACCGCCACGTCTGAACATAACTTGAAAATTTAAATAGAGAACGTAAAAAGTTTGAAATAAAAAAAAAACATAGTCAACTGCCTCAAAAGGTTTGCAAATAGACTCGTAATGGTCGGTCCGCACCGAGTGACGTAATCACACGAAAGTAAATCACGCCGGTACGTGTGAATTCTTAACAGGATTTATATTTCGGGTAGCTCTATTTTCTCTTCATTTATTTATACTTGTCCTTTTGATTTTAGTGATGGAATTCGTTTTTTAATCGGTTTCGTGCGTGCGTGAGAGTCACACCTGTGTTCCAAATGGTAGTGTTGGAGATCTCAATGCAGTACGTAGGATATTCGTAATCGAACTGTGAGCGATCATTAAACATGAAGCTGGAAACTCATTTTCACACTCTTCGGGTTTATCCAACGTATGTCGGATTTCGATTTGAATAGTATCATTGTGTATACCGATCGATATAAGACATATTGTTCTTCTTCAATCTATATTTCCCAAATGCTGAGTGCAAGCCTCTTGTAATACACGCCAGGTTATTCTTTTCCGGGCTTTCCTCATCCAGATCCTTTCGACCCTTTTCTTATAAGAGGCATACTAAATATTATTATACCGGTTATATCAAGACTGTTACCGAAAACGAAGCCGGGTGGTAGTTTTAGTGAATACAAACACAATGTAACTAAAAATTTCGCAAAGAAACGAGACAATTTTTTTATTATTATTTAAATATGAATTCATAGGTTTAAAATAATAATTCAAAGCCTCGCGTATCATAGCGTCTTTACAAATAAAAGGGTGTACACTATTATTTAAGAAAAGAAAATGTATTTACCATCCTAATCAGACGATAGAAAAAAAATAGCAAAAATAAATAGTCACAATTTTTTGCACAAAATTTAGTTGCATTGTGTCTGAAGTCACTAAAACTACCACCCAGATTCGTTTTCGGTAGCAGTCTTGATATACTCTGTATTATGTGTCCGCCATGATGTGTATACTGATCTGATATAAACCTAAAATTTTCGACTTATAACATAGCTTGAAATTACTGGCGCCTAGAGGTACACCGTTTTCAAAGCCAAAACGTTTACCAATGAGCAAATTACCATAATTCAACCCGATTATCTTTTATTATTCCGAAGGCATTTCAGTAATTTCCCCGCGGGAAGAATGGTGAGATAAAGCATGTATCTCGAACTGAACGATCGTCACGAAATAGAGTTCAGATTTTTTAAAGAAAATAATCTAAATTAAAACATTTGGCCGTTATTAATGATAAGATTACAAAATACCCAAAAAAAAGGCAGATTTTTTTTAACTTAAATTTAAATTACGACTTGTCTTTTTACTTTTTATTTCACATCAAAAACTGTATTCGTAGCTCCTACATCAAGTTTCATAATTTTTTGCAGAAAACATGTGGAATATCAGTAAGATATAGTGTTACTTTACTAATTATTTATGTTTAATTTCATAATCATTATGTGATTAGTTGTAAATAATCAAATATAATTATAAGTTAACAGTAGAAAAGAAAACGTCATCTTATTCTAATGGTAACTAAAAAGCACTTAAGTATAAGGAATTAAGTATAAATTATATTTTATACCTTCCTGAGAGCACTTTGTCAACGGCAGTAGTCTTTATCTCCAGTTACAAACGCTTTAGGTAGCTGGAAGCGTTTGATATAAAAAGGAATACGGACTGATTCAAATTGCAGGAATAGTGTTGACTATGTGACAAAGAATTGAACTGACCAATATATTTAAGAGTAATATTTTAAATTACACATTTTGCAGGAATTGTTAACACAAAGTGTTGAACTGGCCAAAATAATAGTAAAAAAAAATAATTTATGATATATATTAATAATACTGCAATATATTTTAAAGGTGAAGGCAAAAATTAGCTCGCCAACACGCACTTGGTCAGCTCGGTAAATTATATGACCTACCTCTTCAATCGTTTTTCGAGTATACAGGAGGTTCGTGCCCTACAGTGAGATACAGTGTTGCACTGTCAGAATATTTATAAACAAGTTACAAAGATGAAAAGATAATCAGTAACAAAACATGGCATGCCAATCTAAATTGAAAGACTAAAACTTGTTCTAAAACAAACTGACTCTTAATTAAAGCATCAAATAATACTTCTGCAATATCAACCGTTAAACAAGAACAGAAAAAATAGACAATACAACATCTAATCCCGAAACAATCGCGGAACCTTGCCAACCATCAGGCGCACTCGATAAAACGGTTCGAATAAAAAACTATTCCAATACACGTTTCGTACCACCTCGAGCGTTCTCTTGGGCTAATTGCTCCCACTTTTGTTCTGGTTGGAACGATTTAATTACTCGCCCACCTGGTCGGTGAATTTACAATGGCAGCTTTAGTCCCGAAGCCACCGGCCGTTTTAAAGACTTTAAAACGGCCGGTGTAACTGCGTTCGAACGCAGGTTGGGGAATTTGGGACTATTGATTGGAAGCAGGAATGAAATTTGTGATGAATGGCTTTTATAAAAGTCCGGAAGTAGAAGAGAGTAACTATTGGGCGTAATGACACTCAACATCTTATTTTTAGAATGGCGAGCGCAGTGCAATGCCGAGCACAGCTTAGTAATTCATAGTATTGTATGGTTTTTCTCTCCATAAGCGGTCGAATTGTTTACCATTAGGCAAATAGCATGATCATTAATTGCAATAAAAATAAGTACGATGGAGTGAGTCCAGCGCAGTTGGTGGAAAGTATGTATAGTGTACCCGGTAGTGTTGGTGAAAAACGTTAATCTGTTATCGTGAACATAATTATTATAGCCTACTCAAAATCAAATCTCTTGGCAATGGTGCATGATATGCTTTCCACCATTGAGCATATTGTATTGCAGCTATCAGGGTGAATATGAAAACCCTATTACTAAAGTGATATAACCATAGGGTAAAAGCCGGATAGTTGCCACACTTTTTAAAAAGCTCCTTTAAAAAATGTGTGCCAATACATTTTTTATTCAAAGTGTATTCTCAAACATAGTTCATTAATCTTCTAACATACCCTATCTATAAAAAAATTATAAATATTATAAATTTTAAGTAAATCCAGTTTAAAATGACCTCTAAAAAAGAGGATAGTTGCCTACTATAGCGGATACTAGCCTAACGTTAAAAATGGTTGGGAGGGATACTTGCCCAATGTGAGGATAGATGCCCGTCTGTTTTGTTTTCAAATAAAAATTAACTTATATTCATTTAAATAATCAGTTTTTATTATTAAATACAATCTTTTATTAAGTGTTAATTAAAGTTAAATTATAATTATAAAATTATAACAATAATAGACTCCAAAATAGTAAATAAGTCTCCAAAATAAAAATGTAATGTTATTATTTATTTTGAAAATAGAACAATAATCAAAATTAGCTTTTTTGTTTTTTATTTATATCTTCGTACGCAAGTGTTAAACTATCTTCTGTCCAGTTGATGTGGCGCGGCACCACGCCTGGCTTTCGTTTATACTTACGAGGCATTTTGCTGTTGAGTATTTATTTTATTTAACATAAACTTTAGTAAAACCAAATAAAAATCACCTAGAAAAAAATAGTAAAAGCAAATGAAAAAAATAACTAAGAAAAAATCTGTCTTTGCTTGTTAAAAACGTATAGTTACAGATAGTTACCGCAGGGCAACAATCCGCAAAAGACAGTAGGGCAACTATCCGATTTGATACGGATACTTGCCCTTTTTATTTACGAAATAAATAAAACATATTTAACAATAAAACCTAATAAACAGTGCAATTTAAACTCTAATGCATTCAAAGAAATATATTTTTGACTGAAATCGCAATCACTTATAAAAATATGTAACGGAGATTACTTACCAAAATAATTCTGACGCTTGTCAAAGTATCACCGCGGAAGATTTTTTCATACACGGACAAAATAAGTGTGCCTACTTCAACTGCTTATGCGGCACCGAGGCCTGCGCGGGGGCGGCTTTTAATTATGATCAAAAAGAAACACTGTCAATACGTCTAACATAGAGCATTTGAAACTGAGGCATGTATCCGTCCGAGGCAACTATCCGGCTTTTACCCTAATAATAAGATAAACCAAGTTATAATTATTACTAATTGATATTGTAACAAAGACGATGAGAATTCTTACTGATGATATTTTAAACATTTCGATGACAAGTTTAAAACTTTTTTATCTTATAAGTCAATTATTTGAACGGACTATGTAGAAGTTAATATTGTGACACGTATACAATTTGTTGATCCCATAAAGCAGTACTATGCTAAAATAAACAAATCTAGCAGAGTTAAGTTAGATATATTATTACGTAATTTTTGTTGACGTTTGTTACATTAGCTTCAATAAATCCCTAGAGTTTCGTAAAATTTGTTTAAGTCCCAAACATTTGTACACCTGAAGACACATCGTACACAAAGCAAAGTCTGCTATTTGTCCTGACATACGCCAATAAGCCAATGTATTCGTCAAATAAAATTATTTGCCGTGAAAGGGTGGAAAAGATTTGCGATGTATTATTGAGCGGGTGTTGGCCGAATCCCTCGTCAAACTGGATCCACGTCGGAATGTGAATAAATGTCAGGGAATACAGGAATGATTCCTTATCTACGACCTTCGAGCTTTCCACTAAATCATACCGCTGAGAAACATGGAGAAAATTCGCGGATATTTCGTCTTTGAAGTTTCAGGTGGAGGTGTATGTACAGTGACTTATTTGGTCATACATACATAAACGCCTTTTTCCCAGAAAGGGTAGGCATAGGTGCCAGCGCACCCACATTTCGCCTTTCGATTATGTGTATAATATATTCACTTGCACTTTGCTGTCCTTCTTCTTCAACTCGCATGCTTCATGCTTAGATTTCCGGATGTAATATTTGCCAAATTATTGTCAAACTTAAAAGGCAATAAAATATTAATCCAGGGCATTACGTAAAACTGATTCCGTTGTGACTTAATACCGACTGCGCCATGTACAGGTTATACGATAATTAAACTCCATGACCAGGCTGAGACTGACTTTATTCATACATACATAAACTCACGCCTATATCCCAAGAAGGGGTAGGCAGAGGTGCCAGGACACCCACATTTCGCTTTTCATTTATTCAAATTTTATTGACTTTATTCAAATGACTTTATTCAAATCCTCTTTTTCCTACCCACATTATATTTTATGATTGACAGATTACAATTACCTACAGTATGTTCCGTCTCACGATGTGATAGGTGGTCAGATGTGTCAGTATTTGGTTATTATACCATGAAATTTTTATATTATATTTTTGTTTTATTTTCTAATCTAAAATGCCTATGTTAGTGGCAAGTGCAATGCAGTAATTCCACTGTCGTTTATATCCCATCACTGAAAGCAACTTTAACCGCCCAACAATTTAATCACAAAAATAGATCTACTAAATATTATTCAAATCATAAACTCAAGATATTCCGCGTGAAAACCACAAGTATAGGCAGGCCCCTCATCAATCAATCTTGCGTATGAAAGCCCACCACGCGTCGCGTGCGTAGTTTAATTGTTCCTACCCCTTTTACCTAATCCCCAAGATTCAAAACTTTCCAGTAAGTACTTTGGCGTACAACTTTGTTAACATTGAATGCTTTATTTGGATGTTTTCCTCTAAGACGAGGAGTAAATAGTTTTGTAGATGGGGAATTGAGTAAAGTAAAACGTGGTTTCAGAATAGTATTGTATTCTTTTAATATCCCCTAGTTATATGGGTTCCATGCAACGTACAGTCAGCAACATAAGTCGCTACATAAAAAAAAAAAAAAAAAAAAAAAAAAAAAAATATTATTTTCAATATCATATGGCACTTCTCGGCATAGATGACTTTACTTGGTTATATTTTACAACTACAGAGTAATACGTACAAACTTTAATTCATAAAAAGGTTATCAAAAAATGTGAAGTGTTCGGCGACTTATGTTGCTGACTGTGCCTTTTAATTTGTTTCACGCAATCAATAATCTTAGAAAATCGTCAATAAATACAATTTTTACGAGTCAAAAAGTCCTCCAAAAAATTATGCCTACAGTCCAACAAATTGATCTTGGACGCCGCTGTTTCCTCAGACTCTGTCACTACTTAAACTTAGTAAAATATTTTCGTCGGAATAGTATAGGATAAAGGTAAAGAAGCATATTATGACCTAGATTAGGATATAGTACCTGAATAGACAAATAGTGTATACTACTATAGACCACAAAAACGTAGAATAATATTTTCGTCTGAATAGTATAAAAACTATCTCCATTAGTAAAGCAGGGTATGAACCAGATTAGGACGTAGTACCTTAATAGTGTATACTTCTATTGTACGCTCTATTATAGTCTAACCGTTAGGACATTCGCGGTCATAAATCACTCAACCTGTAACATTGTGCACGAGTGTTCACATTATTCGGAATTTTAATTATGTTACTGTGAATCCGCGTAGGGTTTCGACCGAATATGATCGGGTATGAAAAATGAATGTTCAGAAGCATTATTTTCACATTGCATTTAAGCAACCGTAACTAGAAATGCGCAGTCTACAACATTAATCCAGTGATATAGATTTAAAGATTTTATAAAAGGATTTAGGCCTGGCAAACTAAATAATTATGCAATATGGCTTTAAAAATCATGTTCAATTAAAAATTGCTCTGCCTCGGTGGCGTAGTTGTACTAAGGTACGGTTACAAAGCTGAGGTTTCGGGTTCGAATCCCGGGTTGAGCAAAGTGATATTGGATTTTTCTATTCATTATCAGCCCAGAGTCAGGAATTTGTGCCCGATATGGCGATAGGCTCGCCACCTATCACATTGTGGGACGGAACATACAAGGCGAAATGTGGGTGTCCTGGCACTTCTGCCTACCCCTTCTGGGAAAAAGGCGTGAGTTTATGTATGTATGTATGTTCAATTAAAAATTATGTTTCAAAGAAGAAGTTTGTTATTCAATATATAATCATTATCAATGTGGCAATAGTTTCGTAAGGTGTCAAATAAAACAGAGATTGTTTGTATAATCTTAATTATAATATCTTCTCCAATTTTCGTCTTTTTATTCACGTCTTCATCTTCCATTTACAACTTTTTCCATTGTCTTCCAGACTGTTCTCCTATATTCCATCCTTCCTTACTACAACATCCTATTCATAGAACCTCTAACTCTTTCCATCTTAAGTACTTTCATTAGTCGTCTCTTTCACACAAACCACGTTCCATATCAGTCATTCGTCTAACGTTCCATTCTACTCGTCTTTGATCATACCTTCAAATCCTACATTAATTGTATTATTATATTAAAGAAAACGATGATTAACAAAAGGACGACAGCTGCTCAAGATTGGGATATTTGGCAGTCCTAAGAACCGCAGTGGACGACGACACGTTGAATATATTACTTAGTATCGATTAAACTATGGACGAATAATAAATATTAAATACACTTGATACCTGAAAAATATAGGGCTTGATATTTTTCCTCTTTAACATCATCGCTAGGCTATCACAAATTGTTAGGGACCCGGCACGGTTGCAATATCCGCAAACGTGCCGGGTGAAAGGTAAGTAATACTGGCATACCCGTTTTGCCTACCTCGAGATTCAGGAAGCTCAAGAATATTCCTCTCGCTAAATAAAGGCTCACCATTAAATCGCTCTCACAAAACCGATCAATAAAAAAAAGCCCTATATTTTATCTTTCGTATTTCTCTATCATTGTCAAGGTACTACATACTACAACATATTATCCCATTATATCACTCTCACAAGAAATTTCAATAAAAAGAACCCTATATTGCATCTTTCCTACACGAGTATTTCTATTATTGGCGAGGTTTTGCCATTTTATCTAAAATGTATCCAACTCATCTTACTGCCGTATAATTATGAAATTAAATGAAATGAAACTCGTTTATTGATCATTTAGGCAATTAAAAAGCTCTTATGACAAGTCAATACAATTACTTATTCTATAATTAGAAAATAATTGATTATATTATTATATAAATGAAATATATTTGGATTTAATTTTTGGTAGTCGTCTTATTCATTATTTATAACTATTTGTAGTACGTATTTTATTATGCTTTTCAAGGAAATACATAGTGTATAAATAAAACTTGAATAACACAACATGTATTGGTATTTACGCCGACTATCTAAATAGTCAAAGCAAAGGCCCACAAGCTGGTTCGGACTTTATCGCTACTCCCGCATAAACTTTGTAGCAGATCAAGATACAGAGTATCTAATGTAAACTGAGGGCACACTACTCTGCTGACGGATGTTATCCCGTTTGAATCAGCAGTTTTGTATAATCAAGTATCATCCGGCTACGTTTCTCAGGAAATGGAGTTACAGAAAAAATATTACGTGTTCAAATGTTCAATCTCAAGTGTTTTTTAACCGACTTCAAAAAAAGGAGGAGGTTCTCAATTCGACTGTATGTTGTTTTTTTTTTATGTTTGTTACCTCGTTTTTCTGTACTGTGTGAACCGATTTCGACCATTCTTTCTTTAATTGAAAGCTGGTGCTTGTCATTTGGTCCCATAAAAATATGGTGAAGATCTGATGAATATCTTCGGACCTGGAGAGGATAACTCCTTAAAATTAAGTAGGATTCAAGTGGTTCTTTTTGCATTGCGTTTATTACAAAAGTTAAGTTTCAGTGAGAGAGGGTAAAAGGGGTGGGGGTGAGAGAGGGGTGAGTGATAAAATTAAAATACACGTAAATTCTAATATCTTCGCTTAGCTTTTAACCGATTTTCGTGATTTCTTTTTCATTGGAAAAAACGTATTGACAGGTTGATCCCAGAAACACAACATTAAGATCTTATTATCATGTTCGGACCTGGAGAGTAGAACTCCTCAAAATTTAATAGGATTTCAACGGTTCTTTTTGCATTGACTTCAGTATAAAAGCTAGGCTACAGTGGTTGAGGGAAAAAGGGGTAGGCGCGAAGGGAGGGGGGAGAAAAAATAATAAACATGTGAATATTCCAATATCTTTGGCAGCTTTTAGCCGATTTTAGCGATTTTATTATCATCGGAAAGAACATATTCCTTGTGGAGACCAAATCTTTTTCATTTAAATGCCTATCAACACTAAAAAGATAAAAATAACTAAAATTTTTAATAAAAAAAAATAAAACCGACTTCAAAACAAAAAACCACAAAAAACTAAAAAATAATAAAATAATAAGTACCACTGCAAACCAAAAAAATATATTTATTTCATTGTACTTGTTGATTAATTGCCTTAATGACTTGAATAGCCAACAAATCAAAATATATGCGTAACATATTGAAGGCGGGCCGCCAAGTACCATACATGTAGGACCTATCGTATCGTATCAGCCCATATACGTCCCACTGCAGGGCACGGGCCTACTCTACAATCGAAAGTACGATTAAGAGTGGTTTGGCCATATAGTCCACCACGCTGGCCTAGTGCGGGTTGGCGGACTTACATACCACAGAAATTCTTATGAATCGCTATGGTATGCAGGTTTCCTCACGATGTCTTCCTTCACCGTTTTAGTGCGTGGTTATTGACTGTCAATACACACATGACTCCGAAAAGTCAGAGGTGTGCCCTGGGATTTGAACCCGCGACCACCGTGAACATGTTGGCAGCCGCGTCTAGTCCGTTTACCAACAGGCCACCACGCACATGTAGGACCTATGCCATAAATTAATTTAAATATCTATATGTTTTTTTTTATTTGAAAATAACTAGTCATACCACATACAGGAAATCTAATGGATGCTTAACCTCTCCCAAGAGTCCCTAGTTTTGGTGCCAAATGTCGTCATTAGTAACATACAACAATCCAAACTTTATTCTCTAGGCACTGAGTTCTTTGTGATGAGAAATGTCGTAGAGTTGTGGAAACAACAACTGCATGATATTGAGTGCGCCATCGCCTTTTGAGAATACAATCGGGAGAAGAATTAGGATTACGCTTCCCTTTATATATTACCAGAATACAATCACAACAAAAGTTTTCCTTATTTGGCACACAATGTACCTTTAAATATGTTTGTACGCAGCCCAACAACTCTAAGTCTCCCCACAAAAAACTTATTCCAATAAACATTTCGACCTATTATTATCCTGGGTATATTTCCCGGGGGTTTCATTGGGATTTGGACTCTGATAAAGTCGTAAAAACTAACACGTAAGTCTATTAACGGGTTCCCACAGGCGCACCTCACTTGACATAGGTTCAAATTTATTTGTCTAGTTAAAATTATGTATTTACCTACATAATTTTAACTAGACAGGGGCCTTGTTCCCAGGACACGCCTCTGACTTTTAGAAGCCATGTACATATGTATTGATAGCGATACACAATCACCACGCACTATAATGGTGAAGGAAAACATCGTGTGGCAACCTGCATACCAAAACGGTTTTAAAGAATTTCTACGGTATGTAAAATTCGACAACCTGCCCACGGCCAGCATGGTAGGCTATATGGCCTAACCCCACTCAATCGTACTTTAGGTTATAGAGGATGCCCGTGCCCTGCAGTGGGACATATATGGGTTAATATAGTACTCTTTTTAGTCTATTGGCAGTATGATGTAGTATAAGAATTAAGCAAAAATGATTAGATTATCAGGTCGGAAAATTTATTTGTCGAGCTTTTTAGATGGTCGAATTTGTTAAAAAATAAAAGTCTAAGTACCTGATGTATTTTTTGTATCAAAAATCTTACGAATTAATAGAACAGAAATGTATTTAAAAGAAAAAATATATATCTTCTGTCCGCAGTATTGTTTCAGCACTTCCAACAATGTCGCAACTATTTTTGCATAATTAAAAGATAAATTACAAAAGTTCTTGGAATCTTGCTGAGTTACTGCGGAAACTAATTTATAGTGAAATACGAAACTGAAAAACAAGCTAAAATTCGCTTACTGTGGAACCCACATCAAAGTAACCACGTGTCGCCAAGTATGAGGCAAAAAACCACGCAATCTGCAAAACGTCGCCGCTAAATTATCCAATTAGTTACTTCTAAAGTATTCTGATTCATGTTTGTAATCCTTTTATTTGGCTATGTAATCTTATTTCTTTATGAAATGACACTATTAATTTCGAATACCTTTTGTTCTTGTTTTTGTCACAATATGTTATTCTAAATTCGCTAAAATGAATCAATTTAAAGGTAATTTTACATTTGAAGTTTTGCGTTTTTTTTAATTTTATTGCTTTTTTTTTTGTCGTAGAAAATGAAAGCCGTATGAAGTAAATATTATATTCGCACTAAGTCAACTCAAGTACTACTTACACACTATATTTTTACTCATAATTAACATAGACCTTTATAATAATGTTATACGAGTAGACCAATGGAACATATGGCCCAAGCACTCTCAATTGTATTCTCGATTGTAGAGGAGGCCCGTGCCCTACAGTGGGACGTATATGGGCTGATACAGTTATATATACGAGTGTGTTGTGTGAAATAAGGATATATATGTATTTCCATTTTAAATGTTATCTTTGATTAGCGCCATCTAATAATATTCATCACCAAGTATTATATTCTTTGCAATATTTTTTGCAAGCACATTTCTAATTCAAACACCATTGCAGACACGAATTCCAAAATTCCGATAGATATTGGAATGAACGGTGACCGGTCAGGGCGACAGGTGTTGCGGAACATTCGCCACATCTGTGTCTCTATGACTGTGGAATAATAATGGAAACCTTTGCCTCTTTTAATTCATTCATGTGCCGATCTACATATTTTTTATTCTAGTACAAGAAAGATACACAATCCGTTTGATGGTAAGAACAATGTAATCCAAATATAATATCCACCGACACGAGACGACTCAATCGTATATAACCCATTTATTTGTCGGCATAGGTTTTTACAAGATGTTTACAAGTAATAAATGTTGCACAGACTGTTAATTGCCATATCTATCGTACGACTAGGTTTCTTGTTTGTACTCTCTCTGTGTTTAGCCGTAGAAATTCTAGTGCTGAACATAGGCCTCCCCCAATTTATTTATTTATTTATTTATTTAAATAAATGTAAGTTTACAGACTTAATCCAAGATACTTACATTCTAAATTCTAATAACTAAGGCTAAAGAGAATAAAATTTATATAAAATGACAATTTTCTTATAAAACTAGTAACATGAATTTACATGCTTAAACTAAATACTAAAAATTATTTAAAAATAACTTTATCTTAATATATATTTGGCTGGGCTTATCATGAAACAAATCTGGATCTGAGTGGTGAGTAATCATGGAATTAAGCAACGCGGTCGCTCGCGCGGTGGGCGCAGCGGCAGCGTGTCGCGTGCGCACTCCTCGCGGACATGCGAACAGCTTGCGGCGCCGACGTGGACCCTCCGCTCCCTCACCTCCAACCAAAAATCTAGATGGTACGCATGCAATGCCTACCATTCCCAACGCAATCGGATTGTCTACTTTATTCGTTAAGAGATGGTAGTAGTGGACTAATAGTAGCAACTTGCGTCTGTGCTCTAATGTGTCCAAACCAACCATACCTATCACGAACATAGACGGATATAGATATGGATAATACCCATAAATTTTCTTGTAAACATATCGGGCAAATTTTCTTTGTACTCTTTCCAAAAGCAATACATATGTACTTTGGTATGGGTCCCAAACTATGGCATTATACTCTAGCCTACTCCGCACATACGCTTTGTATAGGGTCAGTGCGACGTTAATACTTTTAAAAGTATAGCAAATCCTCATTACAAAACCTAGAATTTTATTAGCGTTTTCGCAAGTAGCTGTGATATGTGACTTAAAGTCTAGACGCGAGTCCATCAAAAGCCCAAGGTCCTTTATTTGGTCTACACGGTCAATTGGAATATTGCCAATGTGGTAGCTAAATAGTACCGGTTTGCGGATACGTGAAAAAGTTATCTTCACATCGACTTGTTGGATGCAAAGAGACCCAGCAACTTCCTGTAATCTTAGCCAGGTCGTCCATCTTGTAGGAAATTGTTTAAAGCAACTAAATAAAAATATGGTGAATTTTAAATAATAACATTACATCGACGATGCTGACTCAGCAGCTTGCCGTAACATTTTCAATCCTATTAATGTGTAAACAAAGATTTACTTCCACCAAAACTCATTGGATTATACAAATACCCAATTCGCATGCGTAACTAATTAATTTCCCACGAAAGGAAGAAAGTTTTTTCCGGACTTAGCCTTTGAAACTCCTTTGAAGGGAACTAGGCCTTTTGGAATTAAATTAGGCTACGGTGGATCTAGTTCAGGCCCTGTAAGCCTATTAAGGCGGGTTCTTTATTGACATAAAAAGTAAGTGTTCGGAATATACTTTTTACTGAATCATAAGCCTAGGACAGAACCTAGAGAGCTTTGCACGTAAATGCATATTGTATGAAAGTTTGTCTTCATTTTATTACTTAAAATATATTTTTTTACATTAGCTAGTCAAGAAATAGCCTATATGGCCTAAACACTCTCAACCGTATTCTCGATTGTAGAGGAGTCCCGTGCCCTGCAGTGAGACGTATATGGGCTGATACAGACAGATACAGTCAAGAAATAGAGTAATATATTTCTTTAATCCATTTTTTGTTTCATTGGCTGTTTTGTGTAGTGTAAATAACATATATACTGAAATACATTTATTCTCGTCCTGGTTTAAAAAATAAATATTTATTTTTATCTCAAGCTTCTAATCAATAAAATATCCAAGTTAAATAGAAAAGAAGAACCAATAAATAACTTTTTCTTAGCACAAAATTTTATCAAACAAAATTTTTCCATCTTCCAAAACTCATTTCACAATTTCATTGTCAGTCGGACAAACCCTAACTCAAAGAATATGGCCAAAGTGAAAGGTAGTTAAGGCGGCCATTGAAAACTGGCACACTTTTCACCCGGTACTGAAATATTCAGCCGGGTGTCAAGAACTTCTTGTGATGGAATCGCCCTCGCATAGATTCCACCTCGGGGCGCAATTATTTTCTATCTTCACGGCTTATCTTGGTGGTCAAGGGTGGGAAGTTTTTATGAAACGATATAACTTTATCAGTATCAGTCCATATGTGTACCACTGTGGGGCCCGGGCCTCCTCTACAATAGAGAATACGATTGAGAGGGGTTAGGTCATATTAGTTACACGCTGGCCTGGTTGCGGGTTGGTGGACTTTACATACCATAGAAATACAGGAAATTGAATTCTTACGCGGTCAGCAATGCGCGAGTGATCCCTCTGGTGGTGCTGACGTCTATAGGCTACGGGAACTGCTTACCGTCAGGCAAGCCAGCTTGTTTGCGTCCATAAGTATAAAAAAAACTTACAAATCGAACGGGGAGATAAAATTTAATTAAAATTTAGTTGGGTTACAGTTTTAAGATGTAACACGTATTGTTGTTCTCTTTAATTAAAACTGCACTCTATCAGCCTATAACTGCTGATCATGGGACTTCAGACTAACGCACCGTCAAGCTGTGGAACGGTTTGCCGTCACACGTTTTTCCCGTTCGCTATAATCCTGGATCACTATTTTTTTTATTATTGCAATGGATGGCGAGACGCACCTGCCTTTCGCCTGGTGGTAAGCGACACGACAGCTTATGAACAGTAACAAAACCAAACAACACCATGAATTACCAAGAAATACTTGCCATTCCACCACGCTCGCTATCCTGGGACATAAGATGGTAGCCTCAATATCTCCAGTAGTTACTCTGGCTACAATGACCTTCAATCCGAAACACAACAGTGCATTAAAACTGCTGTTTAGCGGAAGAAATAGACATTGCGCTGGTACCTACCCAGGTGGCCTCTCACATATGAGAGACCTACGGTGGTCGCTATTGAGGTGGATATACATATCCTACCACCCGCTAGTTAATACTAAACACTGCATAACTCTATCTCTCTCTCTTTCTTCGGGCACGGAAAGTCCAATGCTGAACATAGGCCTCACGCAAGGAACACCTCATCGACCTGTTGGAAGCGTTCTGCATCCAGCGACTTCCTGCAACCTTTACCAGGTCGTCCGAACACGTCAAATGCGCAAGTCCGACACTACACTAAGCAATATGATAGGTACTTGAATCTATAAGAATGGAAAACTGGCCGTAACGACTGCTGCAATTTGGGTTAAAGATAGTCTGCTAATGTGTGTTGCAGTTGAGATCACCCTAAGCCGATAACGGATAAGAGTCTATGATTCAGCAGTTTCCGAAAGCAAGTTGCGAAAGAAATTTTCCTTATAAATAAACAAAGGGCTGTTGATTCATAGATGACTGGTTCCGGGAATATTCTACCAATATATTAAGATACGAATACAATGATGTGCAGTCTGACCCAAAACTCTTTTCTAGTTTCGACAATTCTACCCTAAGCAAGATTCCTAGTGATTTGTTTTTATTTTACTTTACTTGAGTTGATGGTTGTTCAATACAGTCCAGATAAAAAGGAAACGGTGAGGTATCACTATATTTCAGTAAGTATGTATGTATGTATCAGCCCATATACGTCCCACTGCAGGGCACGGGCCTACTCTACAATCGAGAATACGATTGAGAGTGGTTAGGCCATATAGTCCACCACGCTGGCCTAGTGCGGGTTGGCGGACTTACATACTATAGAAATTCTTATGAATTGCTATGGTATGCAGGTTTCCTCACGATGTTTTCCTTCACCGTTTTAGTGCGTGGTGATTGACTATCAATACACACATGACTCCGAAAAGTCAGAGGTGTGCCCTGGGATTCGAACCCCCGACCACCGTGAACATGTTGACCGCCGCGTCTAGTCCGTTTACCAACAGGCCACCACGCACTTATTTATATTTATTATTATATTTCATCTTCATATTTCATCTTTTTTTATATTTCAGTCGACTAACTATATCTGTTTACCCGCAAGGGGATATAATAATTGTATTATTATATATGTTTGGTCTCAAAACCCTAAATATAAGCTCGGATTATTAAAACGGCCTTGCCACCATTGTGTTTGGTTGACGCTATCCGAATATATACGAATACACCCAAATTGGGATAGATTAGATACAAAATATTGTTCGTGTACAATGTATTCTATATACAAGATTTGGAAACTAAAGCCTTGCTTCCCATTGTAGAATACAATCCCTTACCTACCGACCCATGATTTATAAAATCGAATATTTGTGAACGTTCCCCAAGTATTGTAATACTATGGAAATGAAACTATAAAATACGGATTTTATCGTGGATTTGTTTTTTATTATATTACTGGGTAGTTATAAGCGATAATTAAGGGACGATGGTCTTCCCGTCTTTTGGTAAGCATTTTGCTTATCCAAAAAAACAAAGGTAACGACACTCAAGAGTCAAGACTTGTTATAAAATACTGAACAAGCCGCCTGGTGTTATAGGCTCAATTCATATGAAATTCAATGCCGCTTATACAGGGTATATCAAGACTGCTACCGAAAACAAAGTCGGGTGGTTGTTTAAGCAACTTCAAACGCAATGCAAGAGAAAATCCGACAATTTCTTTTGTTGTTATTTTTTTCCTATGGCCATATTTGGGTGGTAAATACATTTTTTTCCCAAAATAATTGTGTATACCCTTTAATTTATAAATACTCTAAGGTATAAAACAGTTTAAATTATTATTTTAGCAAAAATTATGGATTTACCACCCAAATATTAATTAAAAAATCATTAAAAATTAATGTCGCGTTTCGTTGCGAAATTTTTGGTTGCATTGTGTTTATAGTCACTAAAACTACCACCCGGCTTCGTTTTCGGTAGCTGTCTTGATATACCCGGTATAGATTTTAAAAATGAAAACTTTACTACGGAAATATTTAATGACCATTAATAGTATTAAGTGCGTTAGTATTAAAACTGCGGTGTTTTTTTATTATATTGTCTGTTAAGTGTATATTAAAATGTAAAGGCGAATGCCCAATCAGTGACAGTAAAAAAATTCCTTGATTCCGATACCGAGACAAGAGAGCATTTCTTATGGTTTGTTCTTATAAGTTTTCCTGTATTCCCCGAGCAACAGATTTTTATAAAATAAAGAAATTATCATCACATTACACATTTTGTTCATAAATCCAAAGACAAAAAATATTTTTTATTAGTCTTCAAATTAATTTCTCCCAAGAACTCCGGGCCTGGGTCGCAATTATATTTATATTTATTGAAAATATATATTTTTCCCTGCACAAAAAAGTTAATTGCATTATCTCCTTTATATGTATTAAAATGACCTGAAATAGGTGAAAGATAAGTAGAGTGGCTAGAAACACGAAATTGTAACTTAAGATTAAACCATGCAGGTTAAACATTTAAAAATGTTTAACTATCGTATTAATATCTCGGTTTGATGCATACATTGTCGTTGAATCATATAATAAGCCATTATTCGTGTAAAAGGCCCGTATTTGGCTCATCAGTCATCATCCGTCTTTTAATTTTAATCAACCCGGTGAAAATGTTATGCCTCTGTGGAGTAAAATATTATTTTGTTACAAAACTCTTTCGAAACAACGTAAATTATTACACCCTTTTTTATATTAGATGCAAATATAAATAATAATACTTTTTTTTCTTAGTTTATTTATTTTAAAACTACACTAATTAATATTTTTAACTATTAAGAAAGTGTTTGCGATACAATATGTTTATTTTTAAAGCCCATCAACATTATTGCCTCGGGCTTAGTTCCAATGTTTACAATATGTTTAACCATGCAGTAAAGTTTAATTGGAAGACGTAATTTAAAATCATCTTATGAAATAGTTTAATAATAATTTAAGACTTTTTCACTACTAATTATCGACTGCCTCGGTGGCGTAGTTGTACTAAGGTACGGTTACAAAGCTGAGGTCTCGCGTTCGAATCCCGGGCTGGGCAAAGTGATATTCGATTTTTCTATCCATTATCAGTCCAGAGTCAGGAATTTGTGCCCGTTATGGCGATAGGCTCGCCACCTATCACATTGTGGGACGGAACATACAAGGCGAAATGTGGGTGTCCTGGCACCTCTGCCTACCCCTTCTTGGGATATAGGCGTGAGTTTATGTATGTCTGTATGTCACTACTAATTATAGTTCATATCGAGATTTTTAAATATTGTTGTAGTGCATAAAATGGTGCGAATACGTAAGTTTTTTGAAAATTTTAAATAATAATTAGACAATCAAAGTGGCCTTCGAGTTATATTATAAAAAAATATTAATGATAAAGCATTAGGCCACTGATATAAGTAAACTGAAAAATACATACATATTAAAATATGCACTTATGTTTATTTAATATATACAGTCACGAATTTTAGTTTAAAAATCATACAATTCCGGCCGGTGAGTGATTAGTATTTAATTTTGATATTTAAATTTAATGTTATGAAATATATGTATTAACTTTTAAAGAGTTTTTAATACACTTCTCAAAATTACTCAGTACAGTAAATTAATTATTTACGGTAAATAACAATAAAAGCGGATTTTTCTTTTTATAAAAATATTATACATGATTATTTACTTTTATTCCAATATTTCACGTTCCTATTTTTATAAGACTCAATAAGTAAGGCAATGGGATGGTTAATAAATATTTTTCTTGTGAATAAATAAATTGTTTATCATTGTTCTCTGTGTCATATTCATGGTTTTCATTTAAAAAATCAAATGAATTTCTACCGAGCCATTACGTCATCTCCCAAAACCCCAAAGCCTAATGCCGAAACTTGAAAAAGTATCTCGTAAAAATAAAAAAACTTTTTAAAACAAAAAAAACTTACCACGAACTTTTTTCTTCTCACACACCAAAAAACCACAGTCACCGACTGAAATAGTTCGTAACTTTTACAACTCTTATAGATTCGAGTTTTTCCAGCGTTTTCCGTACGACGACCGTCCGGGAGTGATTTCAACGCGGCACTGAGAGTCCCGTAGGCTCGTCCAGTGTAACTTGACCTCTGGCCCAGTGGTATGCATGTCTGCATCGCCATTTGACGTTAGTAGGGCGAGGGGCGGGGAAGTCCAGCTAAGTTTTGTTTGGTTGGTTGCGGGTTTTTTATGATAAAGTAGGTGTTATTCTTGATAATTAACTGAATATTTTAATTATAAATTAACAGGTAATAACTGGATTTTGGAGGTGAAATATTTCAGTGCAAATGTAATCGCCTGTGGGTGTTTGCATGGTTAAAATTTATTAAGTAGTAGTAGTTAAATTATGTGAAATGCAATTTTATTTTGCAAAAATGTTTACTATTTTAATTGATTTCGAGTTATTTAAGCGTTAAGTACCGGACAAACAATAAACAATAATAATAATATGATATTACTTTCGTTTTATTTTACAAAAATACTCGCTCATATTTCGCTATATAAAAATATTTACAAGCCGGCCGCCTGGCATACGTGAAAAGTAAAAAATATTTGACGCAGCTATATTTTGTAAAATGTTTTACTTCGCTCGTTGCGTCCTCTGCCATAAAAGAAAAAAGGAGAGATTTTACGCTAAACTGCTTAGGTTTTTAAATATTTTTATACGAGACACAGTGAATGGGTACTACAAACGAGGCTTGATGGCGGTTGGTCAATGTTGTAAACGAATTTTAACAAGTCAAGTCTTAAAAACTAAATATAGAAAATTAAAATTAGTTTAGTACTTATATTAATTTGTGTCCGTATATTTTAAATAAGTACTTATCCTGTTAAATATTGTTGCAATTTATACGAATAAAATGTTCCTAAACAAAATCTCGTGTCTTTGCTTAAAGTTACTTTTATTAACTGCAACCCGCGATATGCCTAGTGGATTTTCTAACCACTCTCAACCAGATTCGATCGTATAGAAGGCCCGTGTCTTACAATGAGACGTATATGGACTAAATTGTAACAAAGTTATTTTTCTTATGATTTTACCATCACAGGCCTTTTTTCTCATAGTTAGTTATGGCAATGTAGCAATACTTTATGCGTAACGCAGACTGCACACAGGCACTATGTCTACCCTGGCAGGTTTACGCAAACCTTACCAATGTTTTCACTCGAGGGTCTCGCTGACTATGGCATTGTATGGTAGATCAGTGTGGCCTGAGTCTCTGAGAAGATACTATATATACTAAGATAATGATCCTTCTTCCCCGAGATATGCCGGTAAAAAAGCTTAAGAAATATTCTATCTGGCATGATCCCATACAATGCTAGTGTCCGCTTTTCTTCTTAGTCTCCGCCACATCGCCTTATTGCGCCTTGCGACTTGGGGAACGTTCTTTAATCTATACATATATACATATAAATAAAATTGAAGTGTCTGTTTCTAAAGTGAAAATTAAAAAAATGACCAACTACATATCGTTATATACACGATACCTATAACGAAAATGACCATAGAATTTTTTTTTGTCTGTCTGTCTGTCTGTTTGTTCCGGCTAATCTCTGAAATGGCTGGACCGATTTTGACGGGACTTTTATTGTCGGGTAGCTGATATAATAAGGAGTAACTTAGGCTACATTTATTTTAACAAAAATAATTTAAAATATAGTTTTTGTTAATTAAAAAATTTCATATATTTGTATCCTTTTATCTATCAAGCTAAATATTTTAATTATTTCCTATTTTTTTTTTTTTTTTTTATAATTCAAGCAATATTCTAAAAGTACACTTATTCTGCCCTATCTTCATTTTCCTTCACTTATGTCCATCCCATGGTAGTCGGTAAGAGATTGCCTTGAGCGATACGACTGCCATTTGTACTCTTATGTTAAATATAAGTTTTAGTTTAAGTATTATTTGGTGTACAAAAAAGAATAAAATAAATAAATAAATAATAAAAATAAATACACACAGCAGTCATATATTATATACATAGTCCTAACTCGACACTAAGATCAAGTCTTGTGTTATGGATATACACGTAGACCCACACCCAGACCCACAACAAATACCTGTGTATCACACAAATATTTGTCTTAGTGCGGGGATCGAACCCGCGCCGCCTCGTTTTACAGCAAACAAATAATCAACTGTGCCAAGGAAGCTGTCTACTAGAAAAAAATACATATCCATTGAAGGAGGATTGAAGGACATTGTAGCCAAAGTAACTACTGTACATGTTGATACTTAAATCTTTATGTCTCAGGCTGGCGAGTGCAGTGGCATGCCAAGCATTGCTGTGTAATTCAAGGTGTTGTTTAGTTTTGCTACTGTTCATGAGCGGACCTATCGCATCAGGCAAACGGCATTCTTGTCTCACCACAAATTGAAAAAAAAAAAATACCGGAATAAAACAAAATGACGCTCAATTCACAGCCGGCAAGATACAGCAGTCATTTTTAGTATTAAATACATTTGCAGCATCGCGAAATATCTCCATTCCCCGTATTATACAAATTACAAGAGCAGCCGGCGGCGGTTTATATCCAAAATTTCATAACGGAATGTGTAGTACAACAAATAATTTCTGTTCGCCCGGACGCAACACACTTTTCTTTTAACATGTGTATCACACACGGACCAGTGGTTTAACTAACAACTTTTGGACGTTTTAAATTGCTTTAATTTATCTATGTAGATTGTTGTAACTTAAATGCTTCAGATTTAAGTTGCATACATACATACATATATATAAACATACTCGCGCCCTTTTCCTACAAGAGGTAAGCAGAGGTGCTAGTAACAACCAGTAAACCCACGATTGGCCTTCTATGTTCCGTTCCGTGTGATAGGGGGCGAACCTATCGTCATATCGGGCACAAAATCCTGATTCCGGGCTGATAATTAATTGTAAAATCTATTTTCACGTCCCCCGACCCGGGATTCGATCTCGAGATCTCAGCTTTGTAATCATACCGTCGCGTCGCGTCGTACAAGTAGACTCGCCTCGGTGGCGAAGTTGTACTTCGGTATTTAAGCTGCGACCTGTTACATAGAACTAAGGTTTTAAAATGAAGTATATTTTGACAGGGTCCGCAACGCATAACGCTTTTGGTTAATAAGGATTAATGAACGAGGTACGAAAGATTTAAAGATTTAAATTTCATGGCTAGAGAAGTCGCGGTCGTAAGCTACCTGCACAAAATCAAATCTGTGAAATACACAAATATATATGTGACTGTATTTCTTTTTTTAATATTGTAGAGGTTCAGTGCTGTTCCGCTGTTTGGTGTTTTGTGTATTAATGATGGTCGTCGATAAGGAGACTGCTTCATTATATTACGATATAATAATTAATAGTCTGATTAAAATGCACTTAACCTAAGGTGCAACGTAGTCATCCAATCGTGCCAGTTTCAAGTATAAATTTGTTCAAAGTTTCAATCAATTACTTAAATAAAGTTTTTGCATCATCAAAAAATTTCTTCAACCCTCATAGGTGTTTACGTTCCTACAACATTATACAGTTGACGTTCCTTGAAACCCGTATGCATCAAAATCGACCTCACTTTACGTCATCTCACCGAACATCTAATTTCCGCAGCAAACTCTTCAGAGTGTGGCCCTCATTTATATCGCCGACTAACCCGAGGACCTCAATGTTCCAGCCTCGTAAAATACTCAAGATTTTGAGTTTTTATCTCTGACCGACCTTTTAGACTAGATTGTATGCGATAAAGAGGTATTTCTATTAAGAAAAGTTCCCTACGGGGAGTTTATCTATTAAGATATTCCCAGTCTCGGGGGAATGAGACAGTTTCCGAGGGACCGCTTGTCTTTAGTCTGTATTACGTTTGATATTAGCGTGGTTTGGTTTCACAGTGAAATGGGATGCTCTGATTACATTTAGCTACTTGTATATTTGAATATATACGGAACATGTTAGTAATGTACCTAGAGCAGATTTAGTAATTATGGTACGTCGGCTTTACGTCGCGTTTAATGGCATTCTGTCGTAAAGCATCTTAGTGAAATTAGTATAAAATTACACTCATTATATTTTTTCGTCATTCTTGTCACTATAATGAGTTCTTAACTGATGTGAGTATTGGTCGCTTACCAAGTGGATATGAATACTATCAGCAAATTATGTCTAAGCCCTACTTACTGTTAAATGGATACCCCCAACATAGTCCTGACCACATTAAGATAAAATAAGTCTTGTGCCATGGCTGAAACTACGAGAGAGTTTTCGGTCTCACATATAGACCTGAGACAAATAATTGTGGGCCACACAATCATTTGTTTCAGAGCGGGGATTGAGCCCGCGCCCTCTCGTTCACAACCGGCTCGTAATCAACGCCATGGAGGCTGTTGATAATAACGAGCATTACGATAAAACATCAGGCTAAACGCTGGATCGCTGGCAGCGCCACAAGTGCTTATTACTGCGACAAAGTATTCTCTATAATGTAATTTAGGCAACGAATTTCTCATTTAAAATGGCTTAACTAGAAGTGCAGTTACGGGTACATCTGTTACCTGACTAATTAAGCAATGCTACATAAGCTTCCTCGTAAATTTAACACAGCATATTTCAGCAACAACCAGTGTAAATTGAGCCGTGTTCTATCATGTACTCATATTTTATACAAATTAGAATAAATGTTAAAGGTATTTATTCTAATTAATTTAAACAGTTGTTATTAAACGAATGTCACATACATAGTCCTGACCCCATATTAAGATCAATTAAGTCTTGTGTAGTGGGTTTCGGGAATTACGAGGGACTTTTCAGTCTCATAAATACCCAGACCCGAGACAAATACTTGTAGGCCTCACAGACATTTGTCTCGGTGCGGGGATCGAACCCGCAGCCTCTCGTTTAACAGGCGGCGTCGAACCAACTGCGCTACGGAGGCTGTGACAGTTAATATTAAAATATATTTTTTATTGAAATAGTTTGCTAACTTTTAGTCCTTTTTTATACACATTTTAATCTTACAAAACCTTATAATACGAGTCATAGTTTCAACTTAAACCAGATAATTTATTTGGAATAAATAAATCTCCAATATGAAAGGTTGCAAAAAGTTGCTGGTTGCAGGCCGCTTCTTAGAAATTACTGTGGGAATCTTTGTAGAATATACAGGTTGATTTTCTCAAATGGCAGTGAATAGCATAAGAACCTATGAAGAATACTGAAAAATACTGAAAGGCGTCACGAGCCCGATTTTGAAGAAAACTAAAACTGTATGCTTAGATTTTTTACAAGCCAATATTCTTGGCAAGAAATCGAATCCGATGCTTTTGAAATAAATAACTGTATCTGTATCAGCCCATATACTTCCCACTGCAGAGTACTTGAGAGTGGTTAGGCCATAGATTTTTTTATAAATCGCTATGGTTTGCAGGCTTCCTCAAGATGTTTTCCTTCAACGTTTTAGTGCTTAGTGATTGACTATTAATACACACATGACTCCGAAAAGTCAGAGGTATGGCCTGGGATTCGAACCCCCAAACACCGTGAACATGTTGGAGTCGCGACTAGGCCGTTGATCAACAGGCCATCACACACTTTTTATACAACACACGCTGTAATATTACACTACTCGGCACTCGTTTATGTTGCTAATAGGAATCAATTCTAGCAAGTAATAATACACGACAAACTTAACTTCTTTTCTAGAATTTTTCATGAGATTTTATATAACTCAATCAAAAATACCCACTGCGGAATATAATTCTCTACAAAGGATTTCTATACAGATCGGTTGGAAGCGGTCTGCTTTCAGCGAAATCCTAGATTCTTAGTTCGTTTAACCACCTTGTAGATACCTGCCAACTGTACATCTGATTTTAATACATAATTATCCACTGAATAAATTGGTAAATAAACAGTGCAAGATAATACCTACGTCTTGACCTTTGAACCGCACATACTTTCAGTACCATTAACTTTAAATTACTGCGAGGTACAAGATTCATTTAAACTAACTCTGCAATAACCATGCATCACCGTGTCGACCTACATGTTGCAACCGAGCCACTGGATCCGATAATCATTATTTTTAATTAATTACCAGCCTTCAATACCCGGCTCCTTAACTTGTTACTTATACCTGTTTTCTTTCCGTTTTTGTTTAATGTACTGGTGTTGTGGGAAAAGTAATTAAAGAAAGACGGAGTGGTTTTTTTCGTAGTTGCATTTTTTCTTTGAGCTGATTTCGATTCTTATATACCGGGTATCTCAAGACTGCTACCGAAAACGAAGCCGGGTGGTAGTTTTAGTGACTAAAAACACAATGCAACTAAAAATTTCGCAAAGAAACCCGACAATTATTTTTTATGATTTTTTAAATATCGTCATTTTTGGGTGGTAAATCCGTAGTTTTTGCTAAAATAATAATTTAAACACTTTTATACCTTAGGTTATTTATAAATAAAAGGGTATACACTATTATTTAAGGAAAAAATGTATTTACCATCCAAATATTGTCATAGGAAAAAAATAACAAAAAAAAAATGACGCTTTTTTTGCAACTTTTTCTGTTGCATTGTGTCTGAAGACGCTTAAACTACCACCTGGCTTCGTTTTCGGTAGCAGTCTTGATATACCCTGTATGTATATGTACATATATCTATGTTACATTTTGATTGCCTACTTAAAACAATAGAATTCGTCTGCATGTAATTAATATAGTGGGTGATGGCTTGTTGGTTAGAGGAAGGAAATATTGTGAAACAGTTAAAAAATGTTTTTTATAGATCGCCAACCCGCACTAAACCAGTTTGGTGGCTTAGGGCCCTCTCAACCAAACCCTCATTGTACACCGTGCAGAGCAGGTGCTGATTCAGGGCCGATAAAATCTGGCACACGCGATTAAGCCTACATATTGTTGAAGAACAATCTGTCTGAAAACAGAAGTGTCTAACAAGCGTATCGTTATCCACTTCCCACTGCGCAGTACAAACGGTGCAATTTATTCTTAGAAAGTTTAAATCCAAGCGCTTGTTATTACGAAAGATGTAACTTTTTAGGACTGCGAGCTGAGTTAATAGTTCGGATTTGTTTGCACCGATTTTATTTTTAAGTTTATTTATATCGTTCGTATACACAATTACTGAAGTGGAATAAATAACGTATATACATACTTTTTTTTACTAGAATTATTGTAAAATTATTTTATGCAGTTAGAGTAAGTAAAGTAAAAAGTAAAACGAATACCGTCGGGTTCTTTCCAGTGGAATCTTAGCAAATATCTGTTAACGAGTTTAACAGCTTAAGAATGACTAGCGAGCGCTTTTAGCGCAGCATTCAAAGTGAAATTTGATTTAAATTTTAGAACAAGTAACTCGAGAGCTTGTAGGAATGTTCAATCCTCAGACATAAATCTAAATAGATGTCGTTTCACGTGACCAAACCAAGTTTTGAGCGTAAAATACAAAATAATTCATAACTAAAATAGGTGTTATAAGTGTATATGACTAAGGTCATATGTCGTTAACGCGCAAATAGAATCTTTATCGCTTAACCACTATTACGACGCCATATTAGATAGCTATAAAGTGACACGCTTGGTTTCATAAAGGAGGGAACTTGGCTCATCTATTTCAATACATGTCTGTAAATCGTTCCTTACCTTGAATAAAGACAGTATTTTAATTATAATTGTGAATGCTCGTACGACAATCTGGAAATAAATATTATATTGTTTAACATAGTGTAAGATTAATGATTAATTAAATCATACTTTATGGTATCGTTGTTGGTAGGTACAGCACTTAAAGCAGCCATTTCATGACATGTACAATGTCAGTACATTTTTATGACTCCGCTAATCGATATTCAGAAAATAGTACCATATTGGAAGTTTTCGCGCACAAATCCGAAAACAGAAATGAAATATCAAAGTCGGAATTATAAAAATATGCCATAATAACCTCATATATTACCTATATAAAAGCTAGTTTCATTCTTTACTCTCATCAAGATAAAGAGAAAAGGACTTCAAATTTCAAAAAACTCATTGCACTATATTTATGTACAAAACTGAAACTTAATTTCACGGTTTATTAACTTTCTTACAAATACAACGATTACAAATAACGAATCCTATGATTCTCTCAGTATTATTCTTAACCACGGTGTTACTTTTTAAAGTATTTCAATCTGATTGGCTTGAGATTTTCGTTACGGTAGACGGAAAAAATAAGCTGGTTGGAAGAAGCTGTCTATACGGTTTTGGGTCTTTATGATGCCACAGTGAGAGACCACAAGGATTATTGATTGTTTTATTCGATCTTAGCGCTATAGATATACAGCTCAATAGACTAAAATGGGAATTTCTTTCAAGGCGAAGACCATGCTTATAATATTATTATGAGGGAAATACCATGAGCTGTTGTTGTAATCCGATAAAATGAAAAGCAACAAAGTAAGAAACACGTCGATAACAGCACTGAGACTTTCTGTGCAATTTCAGATCCTTTTAATTGTTACTGGTAAGTAGTATTATTTTAAAAGCGCGGGGAGGAAGAAAATAATTTTGTTCTCTTATTTCTGATGAATATATCTAACTTATGCTGTGTCTGTTGATACTTATGTAATTATATGAAAGATCAAAATCATGCATGTTTAAACTGCCCTTGCCTCATACCATGTTGCATCAACGCAATTTTACTCATACTTATAATTTTACAACGTCAAATTATTACATCTTGGCTACCGTTCTCAAACATGGCAGGCAACTGTTGACCATAACGAATAAGGAGCAATTACTAATATCTAAAGTTCATAAGACGGTATTTTATGTAATTATCCCACCGGTCAAAATTTCGAACCGGTACCTGACTTTCTAATAGTTCTACGTATTAATTGAATTACTATATGTGGTGCTGGGGCAAAATCGTGGATAGAAGAGGAGACATGTGCTCAGTAGAGCGTGAATAATATAGAAAACTACAAAATATGACTCGGTATTAGATGTTCTGTAAAATGTGTTTATATTACCAGTGTTTCTACTACACGTCCAAGGCCAAGGTAACTACTCCGAACGAACAATGCCCCCTATGCATGTTACTAAAGATGGTCGTAACAGGTAAATTTTTCTTTTACATAAATAGCATCTACATTGATAAATTTAGGGAAATTTGACGCATTCCTATCCTTTGCTGATGAAGGATAAATAGCCAGGGAGGCAGAGACTGGGGATAAGGGTTAGAGGTTTCTACTTTTTAATCTAACGGAATAAATGGTAAAAAATGCTGTTGCTATACAAGATTTTCTCGAGACATCAGTAAGGTTCCAATGGAATAGAGGGTTTCATACAGATATAAATAAATACAGAAATACACATATCGGTTACATACACATTCTAAAACTTGTAGTGATATTAGTATTAGGACTATCTGCCTAAAATAAAACAATGTTTGAAAAAAAAATTGTGGTACTTTGACGCAAAGAGCTAGTACACCTGAGCTTTTGACACCTCAGTGGAGGTAAAAAGGTGAATTTCAGTTTTACTCATAAAATCCTTGTCTTCATTTTTGAATTGACTTTGGCAGCATTTTGACATGGCTTGACAGCGTCCGTGGCGCAGGTGGTTAGACGCCGCCTGTGAAACAAGAGGCTGCGGGTTCGATCCCCGCACCGAGAGAAATGTTTGTGCGGCCCACAAATATTTATTTCTGGTCTGGGTGTTTGTGGTACTGAAAAATCTCTCATAGTTCCTTGTACCCAAGGCACAAGGCTCGATTTTAGTGTGAGGTCAGAACTATGTATGTGACTGTTGGGTGTTATTTATTATAATTTCTACAAACCGGATTCCCTATACCCCTTTCTTGTTCCCATCGATTTTGGTCTCTTCCCGATTTGATGAGTCGCAACACATCTACAGCCCAAGCGTCAGGGGTCTTCATGGGTGGGAGTAATATCTTAACATCACGTGATCTGTTCGTTCGTTTGCGAGACCTATTGAATGTAATTATTTAAAAAATCTTGAACATTTCAGATTCACATATCCGACAACAAGGAAGAGGTTACGCAGAAAGACTACGGAGGCAAAAGTGGACCTTGAAGAAGAATGCGATTATGTAGCGTATTACTGTTTGCGCAGTTATAGGTAATTACTTTGCATTTTACCACAGCAGTTTACAGTTCCAATATTTACAGCCTCCGCAGCTATGTAGACGCTTGCTGAAAACGAGAGGCTGTGGGCTCGATCCTGTGTTACTTAATTTCAGATACCTACAACATAAGCCTCAATCTTCGCAATATGTGACTGTTGGATGTATATATTATTAACTAACGGTCCAGACTGGCTTCGCCTGGGGGCAGATATTTTTAGAGTCTAGTCCGCTTTAGAAACATAGGAACTATTTTGCTTGATAACTATTTGAAATATTTAAACTCAACGTTACTGCCGTACTTTAAAATGTACAGGGTATATCAAGACTGCTACCGAAAACGAAGCCGGGTGGTAGTTTAAGCGACTTCAGACACAATGCAACAGAAAAAGTTGCAAAAAAACCGACAATTTTTTTTGTTATTATTTTCCTATGATATTTGGGTGGTAAATGCATTTTTTCCTAAAATAATAGTGTATACCCTTTTATTTAAAAATAATTTAAGGTACAAAAGAGTTTAAATGATTATTTTAGCAAAAACTAAGGATTTACCACCCCAAAATGACGATATTTAAAAAATCATAAAAAATAATTGTCGCTTTTCTTTGCGAAATTTTTAGTTGCATTGTATTTGTAGTCACTAAAACTATCACCCGGCTTCGTTTTTGGTAGCAGTCTTGAGATACCCAGTATATGTTATTCATTTGAGTTTGAAAGAGTATCGTATATATTTCACTTCCATGTACATCACAAGTATTTGGGATAAAAAGCCTATGTGTTAGTCCAGGGTTAACTAACACTGGACTAACACATAGGCTTTTTATTCACACCGCCGTGGACAGAACCATATGGAAAAAACTCGTTAGGATGAAAACGATGCATAAGGAAGGTTACGACCCTCAATATTGAGGAGCACGACGCAAGGAGGAGGTTAGTCCAGGGTTCCAGAAATCTTCATACCAAATTTCATAAAAATTGGTCCAGTGAAATTTTATTTCTGTAGTTCTGGTACAAATAAACTTTATAAATTATATAATATGTATTTTATGTTTCTAGGACTGGCAAGATCTGCGGAAGGACTGTATACTACCGTTATTACGACTTTCAAAACTACTGCATGATGGACTATGTGAACTGCATGGAGCGCTATGACGGTACCTTTCAGTTCACATATTTGATACACACTTAGTGCGAAGCCACCGTCACATCATCCCCGCCATTATTCTCGATCTGGTTGACAGATATGAATGTGGGTGCCAGTGGTAGGGCACCCATAGGTCACCAAATTCATTTCTGTTCGTGTGTGAATCATATCAGGTGCACAATATACCGAAAGAACCAAAATATTGTAATTTTAAGCAACGTTAGTGAATGTATTATTCTATGGGAAAGTGACTGATCTGCACCTGATGATAAGCTCAACTTCTTGATCTTTATCAGCCCATATACGTTCCACTGAAGAGCACGGGCCTCCTCTACAATTGAGAGTACGATCGAGATTGGTTAGGCGATAGTGGTTAGAGAGTGATAAGCGCATCGCCGTCAAAAAAAGCAACGAATAGAATCAGACCATCGTGATAGAATTATGCAGACCTATTAACTAGCCTTATCACACTACGGCAGAAGGACCCCGTATTATACGAAGGAGCGAACACCTATGATTGATTGTAAACCTTTCTACAACTTGACGGTGCAGCACAAAAAAGAGATAGTATAGTAAACTGAGTGTATTTAATTCGCTGGTGGTAGGTCTCTAATTGTGAGAGGCCAACTGGGTAGGTACCACCGCAATGTCTTTTACTCTCGTCAAACAGCAGTGTAAATGCACTGTTGTATTTCGATTTGAAGGAAATCGTAGCCAGAGAAGCTACTGGTAATATTGAGACTTAACATCTTATGTCTCAGGATGGCGAGCGCAGCGGAATCCCAAGCATTGCTTTGTAATTCAAGTTACTGTTTGGTTGTGCTCCTGTTCATGAGGAGTCGTATCGCTTACCATCAGGCGAATGGAGTGCTCGTCTCGCCATTCATAGCAATAAAATAACCTTTTGGATGGGTTTGACCATCAATCTTGGCGTCGCATGCCCGGACGCATGGTTCAGTTAAGGAAATAACGTTAAAGAAAATGCGAACAAATGAAGTGCCCTTTCGGATCACAGCTCTTGTGGTAGCATCGATGAGACTCTGACGTCTTACCACCATCATTGTTAACCCCAAACATTTCTAGTTTTGAGACTTTTTGTTAAAAGAACTATAAAATATGAGAAAATCCTTACATTTTATTTCTGGGCCTTATAAAAATAGCGTAATTACAACTATGATACCTATTCAGCCCCAGTATTTCCTTAGTGATGATATTGATAGGGGCTTGGTTTGCATAAAAATACAGACTATTGCTTTATCTATGAACTAGGCCGATACAATGTCATGGATTTAAAAAATTAAAAACATTAAAAAACAAAATAATCTAACTTTTTCTTTATAATATTTGTTAATAGCGTTATCATTGACATACACACACAATTTTACACATATTAAAAAACAATATTTTTTTTATTCTTATTTTCTGTTTCAGTGTGGCAAATAGCGCACATGGGCCAATGTTTTGATGTACCTGCAGTAAAAGATTATATGAGTAAGTCGACTACATTTTATTCTAATCAATAAATATAAACGTCTTCAAGAAAGTGGGAAAAATAACAATTAAAAAAAGGAAATAGTATATTCAAATGTTAATTGTTCAAATCCTTACTCAATTTTTATATAACACGACGAAACATGTCAAAATATATCAATCTTAAACAGTATGTGATCTAAACCAGTCGTACTTAACCGATGGTCCAATGACCACTGGTCGTCCCTGGAAGCAACAAATGTGGTCCATGGAGCCATCCCAAGGCATCCTTAAAACAATAATAGGTACATCTTTCGCATATGGATAGATAGAAAAAACTTTCATATATTTACATTGTGTTACCCAATTAAATCACAACCAACTAAATGGTCAATGGCTAGACAGAAATGTTTTCCAATAGTCCCCCATGAATAATAGGTAAAGAACAACTGATCTAAAACATCACGAAAGTATCCGCAGCTGCTTCGATTACAAAATACCACACACTTTGTATATACTTTATTATGTGCCGCTGACTGCAGGGCTCGAGCTTCCTCTACAATCGAGAGGACTACGCAATAATTGACTATCATTACACACATATTTCCAAAAAATCAGAGGCGTGTCCTGGGTTTTGAATCCGCGACTATGCACTTGTTAGCAGCTGCGACTTTTCTGTTACTAACGGGCAACGCGTTCTTCATACATACTTCACACATATTTAAATTATTATGTATTAATTCAATCATTTTTCTATGCAGAATACGAGTACATGGACGACCATTTCTTGGATAGCTACTACGTCATACAACACTAAATATTGCATCGCGTTAAACCAAGGCCACGCAACTCAGATTTAAAAAGAGTTGCATCTTTTTAAAAAAAGCTAAAAAATAATTGATATCGAGTTTAAGCATGGGGTGCTGTAGGATAAGTAATTGTTGTAAACACACCACGCTTTATAGCAAGAAAATGTATGTATTTTACTCGATTTTCTTTCGAATCTTAAACTCATTATGAATTATTTTTTAGTTTTTAGTTGGATTTTTTATACATGCGGGTTTTTTTTTGTTTTTGAAACTATAATTAAAGTGCTTGCACTAAAAACATTATCTACGGCTGTCTTATCAAAGAAAGACAGCTGCGCGCAAATGGCCAAATTTTAATTTTTTGTGAAAATTTGTTTTTTTTTTACCTTTCTGAATAAGATAATGTCATATACTTTTTAAATTCTTGCGTTGTCATCGGTCCTGGATAATTATTATGCAAAGTTTGAATTAAATCTGATCGTTCTATGTAGGGTAAAATCGCGCTCAAAGGAGTCGGTTACATACAAACATACAGGCGAAGCTAATAAAAGCGTGTTAAAAATATAATAGTATTAAATAAGGATTCTTAAATATTATATTGCGCTCTAAATAAAATATAATAACTGATTAATAAATTGTGGCCCGTAGCATACTTGTTTTATATATTCCAAAGCTGTAACAATTTTTTGCATAGAATGAAAAAAAACTGCGTGTTCTTTAAGTGAATTAAAAAAAAATTAGGAAGCCTTCAATTCGACTGTATGTTTTTTTTTAAATTTTACAGTGAATGACTTCGCAAGATTAATAACAATAATTAACATGCTGCATAAAATAAAATTCTTTACAATAAAGGATCTGGTATACAATAACGACAAAATTGTTTTTTTTTCCAACAATTACACCAAAAAATTTACTGACCTTCATCACTGATAATTTTGTTTTTAATTTCTTAAATATGATGCTCAGTAAAAACTGTGATATTAAAAATGAAATTTTACGTCTCCTATTTAATGGTTTATGCACAGCGTAACGCCATGTCATTCCTCCGTGAAACAAGGAGTTTTCATTATTCACATCCTCGCGATAAAGAATGAGCTGCAAAATTCGGCTTTCCGACTACCACCTGCTGTGGAGTGTTTATAAAACATCATAAATACTTTTCTCTGTCGCCTACGACCAAAATATTATACTTGCACCATTGTCGGTGAATCTCTTGAACGTGTTGGCTTTTCTCGTGCATAATTCGGAAAATTTTACAAATCCTGAGAACAGGTGAGTTCATGTATCTCATATCTCGCAGCTCAACTGTTTCACTGTGTCTTTACGAAGCAAGGCCAGTTAGTATTGATGTTTTAAAACATATGGATAGTACGTTCTACTCCTTTGTAAAACTGCTTATGTATCTGTATTTAAACTCCTTTGATGAACTATTGAATCGATCAATTACTTAAACATAATTCATTGCGATCTTAACGCATTTTACTTTATTTAAAACCAACTAAATTACACGCAAGAATTTGAATATGGATAGGGTATTGAATTTAAACTAATATTATAAAAGGATGTGATTTCATTGTTTGTTTGTATCGTCTCTAAAACTATACGAACGATTTGAAAAATTCATACACCTCGAGAATCCTACATCACTTATTAAGAATATTTGCAAGAAAGTGTATCTACACCCGGAAGGAGATGGGCAGAGCTATTACGTACTTTAAAAAACTAGTTTCCTGTCATTTTATATTTAATTTAAAAAAGCAGTTTCCTGTCATTTTATCACGTTTTTGTTTTTTAATATAGTCGATATAAACCAAGAGACAAATCAGAAAATTTTTAGAGAAAAAAATAATGAAACGTAGGTTGTTGAAATTACATACGAAATTGAAACTTAATTTCACGGTTTATTAACTTCTTTTCAATAATCAACAATTCCTAAACAAGAAGTAATCCTAAAATAATTTTGGTATTATTGTTAAGTACTAATGTATTTCTTTTTGAATTTTTCTAAATTGATTGTTTACAAAATTGCAATACCCTGAGGAGAATAAACAAGTGGGTTGGTAGAACCTGTCAGTACTGAGGAATTTTGATAATTTAGCTGTTGCCATAGAAATAGACTGAAAGAACACTCGATGCACATATTTGATGTTATGGTCGAACGTCACCCCATGGTCAAACATGGCCCTCTAGCGCGGCGGTCTTCCAGGTCAAGACACGAAAGGTATTTTGAAGGGACGTCCATACTCAAATGTTATGAGCATCAAAGAGACGATTAAGGGAAACGCAAATATTAAGTGTTTTTTCAAGGTATAAGCTACATACACGGTGTTCAACGTGTATGAGATTCTCCAAATTCAAATATCTACGACATTCAGATTTCCTCTTGTTGTTTTCTTTTACCGTTAAATTGCGTGTGACAATATGATTTTCGACCAACGCCTCGTAAGCCAAGTTCAGATCTTTACTTAATGACTACTGATTACATCTTATGACGTCTTATAATGTCACGATTGCTAAACAATTATGAAAAACTCACAACTTGCGAACCGTAAGTAAATATTTAAAAAATAGATACATACCACTTCGGATTCACCTTCGAAATTGATGAGCTTCTATACAATTCCACTGATGTACAGTCAGCAACATAAGTCACTACACATTCACGACATTTGGAATTGTCTTATCATGCAAAATAATATATTTTTTTTCAATATCGTATGGCACTTCTCGACGTAGATGACTTTACTTGGTTATATTTTACGACTACAGATTAGTACGTATAAATTCATTAAAAGGTTATCAAAAAATGTGAAGTGTGCAGTGACTTATGTTGCTGACTGTACGACCACAAATACTTTTTAATTGCATCTAGTATTGCTTGGCGTATTTATATGACCACTGTACTAAGAATTAGATTTTACTTAAGCTCTCTTTGTTATTCTCATGTACGTGACTTACTTTGTCTCTTTGAGAATAAATTTCTTAAACCTAAAACCTATATAATTAAATTATATTTAGGAGGGCAATAATACGGTCTGATGCAGCAGAACAATGAATAGAAGCAAAGCAGAAAGCTCCTTAACAACAGCACTGGGACTGTGTGTGCAAATTAAGATCGTTTTAATTATTGCGGGTACGGTGTATTTCAATACTTATTTCCATGTGAATGTATTGTTAAACCAGCGAATCAAAAGATTCCCCTATACTTCTCTCAATCGTACTCTCGACCATAGAAAATTATAGAGTTCCTTTCCCGTTCATCACTAATGAAAACCGCTTTCCGAACCGGGTGGTTAATAAAAAATTGACTGAAGCAAAATGATGTTGAACATTTAAGTGGATTCAATAAATTATTTTCATTTTCATCTTCATTATAGAGGGAGTTTGATTATCTTGACTTCTAACTTCTAATTGTAGCTGTATCAGCTACAGTTAACTAACAGTTCTTATCTACAATATAGAATACTATTGAGAGGGGTTAGGCGGTATAGCGTCAAGTGTATTTGTTTCAACAGTGTTTTTACTACGTGTGGTTCTACCCCAGGCCAGTCCACCAAATACACCAGATAGGCCAGATCCGCCACGGTCTACTACAAAAGGTCTTGGAAGGTAAATTTATTGATGTAGATATTGCTAAAGCAAATCTTTAAAAAATAGATGCATTCCTGACCTCTGAGTACTTAAAACCTTTAAAACTAAAAGCGAAGACACACGATGCTATGACGGTGAATGCGGCGACAATGCGTTGCCGATGCCTATTCCAACAAATAAAGTGCTATACCATACGACACGATGCGCTTGTTCGCCGCGCGCCGCAGTTGCGACCTGAGAGACGAGGCTGGGAGGGGTGATGACATGCGCGGATCATGTGACCGCACCGCTACCGTGTGTTGTGGCTTCGTCCTAATGCCTCCTCTACACATCAAATTTTATTACAATTCCTTCACTAATTAATCGAAAGGAACTTCGTTCCATCCGGGTGGCCCTTGACACCTCTCTAGTTTTAGTTTTGACAGAAATTATTATACATAATGGTGTTCCTGTGTTGTACGCAAAATAATACAAAAATTGATCATAATCAAATACCCTATTGGGCCTTTGTTTTCAATCAAGATTAAACCTGCTAAGCTAAGCCTGCGATACCTCGATGAAGTTTAAAAAGTGAATGTCATATTCACGCATAGGATATTCGACTAAATTACGGAGTACACAATTTAAATTTAATGTACCAATTTTTAAATTTCAGGCACACATATCCGACGACAGTTAAGAAAATACGTAGAAGGACTACGCGACAACCGATATCTTTCGAGGAGTCATGTGATTATTTAGCGTACTACTGCTTGAGGGCATATAAGTAATTTTCTTTTTATTTGACGGACTTTTTCTCTTGATTATATATTTTTATAGTGCATAGGATTGATGATTGAAATCAATGTTGTTTTCGTCTGTAATTAAAATAACCGAATGTTTTAAAAGATGCTATTTATAATACAACAAATCATGGTATTTTGTTTAAGATGTTGACGTTTACTGACATGGCATTTTTTTATTGCTTGGGCTCTTGAGCCTGGTGGTAAAGTAGCCTAACTCGTCTTATTGCCGATTGAAATTTACTCACTGCGACACTGCATTAACCATCAGGTGTAGCATTATTTGTATGCCATAAGCGTTTTGTATTATACTTTTTTTTATATTGAAGCACAATTTTCTATCATTATATTATTTTGTTGCAAAGAATGGCGATGCGAGCAAGCCGTTAGCCTGATGATAAGCGATATGACCGCTCATTAATAGTAGCAAAACCAAACAACACCTTGAATTACGAAGCAATGCTTTCACTACATCCGTCATCCTGGGACAAGACTTAAGATAGCGTCTCAATATGTCCAGTAGTTACTCTGGCTACAATTTAAATTATATTTTATATTTCAAGGACAGGTGAGGTGTGCGCCAGAACATTGTACTATCGTTATTACAATTTCGAAAACTACTGCATGATGGACTATGTTAACTGTATGGAGAGATATGAAGGTACTTTTTACTTTAAGGTTTACACTCATACAAACAGAGATCTGTATCCCCAATGGGTAGGCAGTGGTGCCGCTACAGGTATCGCAATAACTCAAAAGTCATTTCCATATTAAGATATTATATCTGTAGGTGTGATAGGGACCCTTAACCTCAGACTTCCTTTAAAGCGAAATCATACATACATACATAAACTCACGCCTTGTTCCCAGAAGGGGTAGGCAGAGGTGCTACCACGACACCCATATTTCGTCATGTGTATTCCACCTATCGCCACATAGGGCACAATTTCATGAACTCGTTTGGATAATGAAGAAAATCAATTTGCCCAATGTCACTTTGCTTCACTTTGCCTTATCCGGGATTAGAGCCCGATACATGCTTTAGTGCGTGGTGGCCTGTTGGTAAACGGACTAGGCGCGACTGCCAATATGTTCACGGTGGTCGCGGGTTCGAATCCCAGGGCACACCTCTGACTTTTCGGAGTCATGTGTGTATTGATAGTCAATCACCACGCATTAAAACGGTGAAGGAAAACATCGTGAGGAAACCTGCATACCATAGCGATTTATAAAAATGTCTATGGTATGTAAGTCCGCCAACCCGCACTAGGCCAGCGTGGTGGACTATATGGCCTAACCACTCTCAATCGTACTGTCGATTGTAGAGGAGGCCCGTGCCCTGCAGTGGGACGTATATGGGCTGATACAGACATGCTTTACAATCATAACGAGATACAACTACGCCACTAGGCGGTGGACGAAACGAATTCGGTCGGTTTTTATTGTAAACGAAACGCACTAGAGATTATAGATTACAGACCATTTTTTTTTGCCATGAATGGCGTGACGAGCTTGCCGTTTCATCGTCATCATCATCATATCAGCCACAGGAAGTCCACTGCTGAACATAGGCCTCCCCCAAGGATCTCCACAATGACCTGTTGGAAGCGGCCTGCAACTTCCTGCAACCTTAGCCAGGTCGTCCGTCCACCTTGTAGGCGGGCGTCCGACATTTCGCTTACATGTACGTGGCCTCCGCTTAAGAACCTTTCGGCCCCAACGGCCATCGGTTCTACGAGCTATGTGCCCGGTCCACTGCCGCTTCAACTTGCCAATCCTATGGGCTATGTCGGTAACCTTCGTTCTCCTACGGATCTCCTCATTTCTGATTCGATCACGTAGGGAAACACAGAGCATAGCCCTCGCCATGGCTCGTTGAGTGACTTTGAGCCTTCTAATGAGGCCCACAGCAAGAGGCCACGTCCCGGTGCTTGCCGTTTGCCTGATGGTAAACGATACGACCGCTAATGAACAGTAGCAATACCAAACAACGCTTTGAATTACAAAGCAGTGCTTGGCATTCCACTGATTTCACCATCCTGAGACATAAGATGTAAAGTCTCAATATGTACAGCAGTTACTCTGGCTGCAATGTTCTTCACTACGAATGACAACAATGCATTTACACTGTTGTTTGTCGGAAGAAATAGAAATTGCGGTGTTATATCACCAGGTGACCTCTCACATATGAGAGACCTACCACCAGTAAAAAAAAGTTTATTAACTGTTATTGTTTGTTTCAGTGTGGCAAATAGCGCATATGGGTCAATGCTACAATATATCCGCCCTAACCGAGTATAGATGTAAGTCGATGACATTTTACAGCCTTCGTGGTAAGCCACGGAGGCTGTATTTAATGCAAAATGTTAGTTAATTAGATGCCGACTGTATATGTATATAAATATTTGTATGAAAGACACGTATTTGTTTCGGGTCTAGATGTTTGTTAGACCGAAAAGTATCTCGTCGTTTCTGATATAATACTCGATTTTTGTGTGGGATCAGGACTGCGATTGTTGCGCGTATTTATTCATTTTATATATTTTCATCGGTTTAGCCTCATTGAGATTTATGAGAAATGTTCCTTTATGAGCTTTTTTTGGCTCAATTTATTAACCCACCGAAATAAAATATATTGTTTAATATATTGATTTATTTTCGAACCAAACGCTGTACTTCACGGCACAAGAGCCATTTACTGCCATTATGGGAAGTAAGGTGAAGCACCTTCCTGATGAATATTCATGAATTTTATTTATATTGTGTAATGATTCAATCATTTTCTTTCACAGGGTACAATTACCTTGAAGATAATTTTTTGGACCAATACTACGTTATAGATCAGTAATACGTTAGAAAACAAGGACTACTTAGAAAATTAAGATTTTGTCAAAGATTTTTCAGTATATTGAGGCAAATTCAATGTTTAACCCATTGAGATAATAATATACTAGAGGGGACACTGCAAACTAACTGTTTGTACCAAAATCAAGGGTAAATTCTATTTTTGTCTCTGTCACGCCTACAAGTAACATTATCTTCCCTCTCGCTTCACTGTGTATCCGTGTGCACGCACCATACGCACAGATTTTGTTCCCGATGTCCGCTCTAGTATAATAACCTCAATGCTGTTAAGATATTAAACATTAAAAATATTTTTACATTAAACCAAGTCCGCGATATAATCCGTAGAAAAATAATTTTATTTCAATATGTAACATTCGCGTAAGTCGAAGAAACCTGTATTTTTTTATTTGACAGCCGTGGCGCAGTTGGTTAGACGCCGCCTGTGAAACGAGAGGCCGCGGGTTCGATCCCCGCACCGAGAGAAATATTTGTGCGGCCCACAAAGATTTCTTCCGGGTCTGGGTGATTGTGAGACCGAAAAGTCTCTCGTAGTTCCTGATACCCAAGACACAAGACTCGATCTTAGTGTGGGGTCAGGACGATGTATGTGACTGTTGGGTGTTATTTATTTATTATTTCGATCATCCTGATGTTTGACTCATATTTTTGCATTCTCTACTGTATTAACATCCGATAGTTCGATTGTAAAAGCTTAGGCCACAGCCAATCACGCTAGCTAGTACGAGTTAGCGGATTTCTCATATACATAGAAAATCTTTAGATCCCTATGATATGTAGTATTCCCAACAATATTTTCCTTAACAGTTTATGTCCTTATTAATTAAATATCTGATACAGTACACCACATAATTAATAATGTGCGTTTCAATTATTACAATCCACTCAACATATGCAGCGGCAGGGATTACGACAATTTCGAAAATGTACACACACTAACTAGATACCAAACCAACAATCGAAATCAAACACAATTTGCATACGAATTGAACGAACAAAGAGATAAACGATAACTTTAATTAATTCGATTCCTATATTGTAGGCCGTGAAAATCGGACTGATGGGTGGCATTTTATAAATATATCGTATTTTACCAGAACTGGATGAAAATGGCTTTCAATACAGATATAAGCATATCCGCACTAGGCCAGTGTGTGGGCTATATGGCCTAGCCCATCTCTTTTGTTCTCCCATTTGTAGAGGAGGCTCGTGCCTTATAGTGGACGTATATGGGTTGATACTTGATATAGCACAGCACAAATATATGTATATTGAAGAATTTGGGGGAGGTTTATGCCCAGCAGTGGGATCGTTCATCAGAGACGTGCCCTGAGATAGAACCCGAAACCGCCGTGAACATCTTTTTCAAAGATAGTTTATTATTCACCCGTGTACGAGAGCGTTAGAGTGTTGTGTACAAGACTTATGCTACAAAACGAAGCTCTGTGACTTAATTATTTAAACCATATCTTCAAGAAATGGGACTTAAACCAGGAGAGCTCTGAGAGAATTTTTAATTATTTGACTTACAGTTACCATGGCCTGAAGTGTACTTTGCGAGTTAGTAAAGATAATACGAATGTAATTATAATATTTAATAAAACCTACGTGAGGTTATAGTTTAAACGGCACTCATTTTTCCACTTCTCTGTGAAAGTCATTAGAGAAAATGTTTTAGTGTTCTTTAGGATTTTGAAGTATGAATGTTGGAGCAACCATTTTATTATATTTTTCTATCCTTTTGTAGGAAATTGAGAATGAATTAAAGCCGTTCGTAAAGTGTAAAAGAAAAAACCTATTTAGTTTTTAGCATGTCATGACAGTCAGTCAAATAAAAGCGTTTTTTTTTACTCCATATTTTTATAACACCTTGTTCGTCGATATAGAGATTTACTAAATAGTAGCTTCTCCTCAAATTCCCGAATCTCACCATTATTTATTTGTCATAAATGGATACCACAATATCAATTTTCAAGTTAATAGCTTGAAAATGGATATTGTATATTATATAGTCTAATATACATGTAGCGACACGCGTATAGATAATTGCATAGTTGCATTTCATGGCTTTGTTTAGCTGCTAAGTTAGTGTGGTTATGCCCGGCACAATGTAGAGTCGTATAATAAAGTGTATTAGTTTATATGGTGGTTTGATTTAATATGACTCTTTATGAACACGATACATCAATAAGGACAGTGAATACACAACCACACTCACCTATCCCACATACATATTTAACTTTTTTTATTGCCCTGAATGCCGATACGAGCATGCCGTTCGCCTGATAGTAAGGGATACGACCGCTCAGTAAACAGTAGCAAAACCAAACTACACCTTGAATTACAAAGCAATGCTTGGCATTCCAATGCGCTCGCCATCCTGAGACATAAGATGTAAAGTCTCAATATGTCCAGTAGTTACTTTGGCTACAATGTCCTTCAATCCGAAACACAACAGTGCATTAAAACTGCTGTTTGGCGGGAGAAACAGACATTGCGGTGGTACCCACCCAGACGGCTTCTCACATATGAGAGACCTACCACCAGTAAAATATGTATAACAAGCGATAAGTAGTGTAATCATATCGTTCTTATATCTTATATGTACAGTATCTTATGTGTACAGCACGCAATAAGTTGTGTATTCATATCGTTTAGCTAAGATTAGAAGATAATTGAATTTCAAAGCTTGCTTAACAACTAAAAAACATTATAACTAAATTATTAAAGGATTGCCCTCGACCCTCAGAAATTACTTCTACTTTTAGTTGAATATTATAATAAAATACTTTGTAACTTGTAAGTAATTTTTAGATAAATCTTCAGAAATATTTTAGTTGAAAGTGCTAGATCAAAATATATATACTTAAATACCCTCAACAGGTACAAAGATAGACTTGACCCTAAACTAATCAAGTCTTGTGTCGTGGGTATCAAAAGCTACGAAAGACTTTTCGGTCTCTCGAACCCCAAACCCGAAACAAATAACTGTGGTTCACCCGCCATATTTGATATTATAACCGTATACCAGGGATTGTGCGTTTTACTAACACGACCATACGAAATACACATAGAATCCACCAATGACAAATAAAGTTTAGTGCTGTATTAAAAAACTTTGTTACGATGTAACCCTTGTGTTTCTGTTGAAATGGATTAAAGGTAGTATTTTGGACACTGCGATGTTTGAAACTTAGTTTGTGAACTTTCTTAATCACTTAAACTTACAAGTTCGCATTAAAATTAACTTCGTCGCACGGCCTGGAAGCGTGAATTATTTGCGTGCTTTTATGACGTCTCTAATTCACAACCTATTTCTTGATTAAATATTGACTAACTTGAATGCAGGTTGCCTCCATCAGGTCACTGTGGAAATCATTGGGGGCGGCCTATTTTCAGCAGTGAAGTTCCTTTGGCTGATAGATTGGATGAGATAACTTGTCTTGACTGCCTCGGTGGCACTGTTGTATTTCAGTGTGCAAAGCAGAGGTCTTGAATCCCGGATCAGGCAAAGTGATAGTGGATTTTCTATTAATTAATTTATTTAGACATTATACAACACCATTGTGCAGGCGGAGTTAATACCGTCGGCATTTCTTATGACTCAGCCTTGAGCAAATGCAGAAATGAGATCAAAAGGGTGTTCCTAAGATACGAAAAATGGTTAAGTAAATAGATAAAATGTTATAACACAATTATTAATCATTAAATTATTATTTTACGAAGTCATTTACCTAGTAATATTTTATTAATGTCGCCCTCGCCACGCTTAAAGTAGATTATATATAATAAAAGATAAGATCACTATAGGCAACTACTTATTGGCGCATCAAAATCACATTAATTTGTTCCCAAGTATTGAAAAATCAAATATGATAAATAGTTGTATGAATACGTAGCAATACGCCCACACATAAAACTGCGATGCTCTTTCTAAATTGCCCAAACATTATAACAATATGATACATATTACGAAACGAATGACCATATAATTTTATATTAAGGGTCGTAATAATATTACACGTCATAAAAATGATATTTGCCACACCTATTATGAAAACTATTGGATGTTATAAGTACTATCGTAATTTTTGTATACGATATCCATAAGCATTATGAGTTAACAATTATTGGCTCTATATTTTTTTATATATCGCAGCCATAACGTGCTAGCAGCCCGCCTAATAGCCATGCCAATTTAATACTAGCGTCACGGTAAAGATTGTTTGGCGAAGCCTCTCTTAAAGCTAGCTAGTCTAAAATGAAATTGGTTTATAGATCTTGTAGGCAATTAAACAGCTCTTATGACAAGTCAATACATAGTGCATATTCTATACTTATTTACAAAGTAATTGATTATATAATAACACAAATTAAATTTATTTAGTATTAGTTTTTAGTTTTTTAGTCGTCTTTTTATTATTTATACCTAGTGATTTGATAAAACTGGTATAAAAAGTTCATTCTAAGGCAATCACGTGCGCCAATACAGCACATGGTAATAAATCTGATGAAGTTTGGATCAAACGCTCAAAACAACGATTTTACATTGTTGTCAGAAATGAAAGTTGAAAATACCTGACAGTAACCAGCTTATTACGACAGCTGAAAATTACCAGACATTTTCATACTCCGCTTGAAAACGGTGAGCTGTTTATTTACGAACATGATTTCAAAGATTTGAATAAACAAAGTATTTCTAATTTACAATTCGAGACTCAACAAGTTGGGACTATTTAAATCAGCCCACGTCAATCCACTGACGGGTATAAGCCTCCTCATTTATTCACCACATCTTTCTATCTATTACTTATTTTGTATTTGAAACCGCACATTTTTAATGAAACTAGTGGTCGCCTAGTGGTCGAAATTCGACCAAATCAAGAAGAGAAAAAGTTTTTACCTGTATGATGATGTTGTTATTCTGATAATTCGTGCACATTTAAATGTACGTATCTCTCAAAATTACTTATTTATCCTGAAGCATATGCAATTACTAAAATCGTAAACTACAATAATTGCTTTGAACCAGCAATAGCAAATTATATTTTTTTTTGTACCTGAATGTTGTTATTGCAGATTGCTGCTACAGAACTTTCTTTATGCATATAATGATAGTCCGTGTACATTTAAATGTATCTTACTGCTACACAATTTGTATAACCACTCAGTATTTCACGTATTATTCGTCAAATAAATCTTTTCTATTTGACATTCAACAAAACCACTTACCACAGTAAACATTTTTTTCTGATTGACATTCAACTATGTCTATAATAAACCAAAGAAACAATTTGACCAAAGAGTATGTATACGTGTACAAATACTTGTGTATGCGTGTGTCCAATGCATGCTGGTTTATTTATTGATTTAATGTACTTTTTATGCATTATTACTAAAATCTTTTTTTATATTACATCTAATATTAGGCCTAATATTAATATTATTGCCTCATTTAAAATTAATTTTCTCTTTTAATATTAATATTATTACCTCATTAGGCAAATAAAACTTTTTTTTATATGTCTATGTCAGAAGAACAAAATGAAAAAGAAAAGATACAATTTGACAACAGAGTATGTATGCGTGTACAAATACTTGTGTATGTATGTGTGTGTGAAATGCATGGTAGTGTGTGTAATGTTTTATTTTTTGATTTAATGTACTTTATAAGCATTATTATTGGAAAATATTAGCGTTCTGCACTTCTCCTACATATAAACTATAAGTGTGCCAAATTTTATGCTCCTGCGTCCCCGCAATTTTCGTAAAAAGGGGTCCAAAGTTTTTGCATCACGTATTAATATATATGTTATGGGCCAAGTGATTAATGCGAGCAGTATTCATAATGCCCGGGCAGTATGAATATTGCCGAGCCATATCGGGCCAAGTGATTAATTACAATCTAAACTCACCTATTTATCACATTGTCCGGGCATTATGAATATGGCTACATGATGATCAGGCAATGGGATTCATAGTTGATATTTTACGTAGTGTGCTGCCGCATTGTCGCATCTCCGATAGATCCATAAATTAGAAAGGTTGAATTGATCTGCTTATGTTTAGTTATGTTTTAACGACCGAAACATTATCTTCAGAAGAAAATTAGTGTACCCACTTTATGGATCAGTTAGGTCGACTGTGCCCCAAAACCGACTTGGAACACCCCGACTTCACGTAGTCTTTTGGGTACTGACCCTAGAGTGTATATAAAAAGCCGGAGGCGCGGAGGGAGAGCAGCCCCCGCCCGCTGTAACGAAGGATAGGCAACCGTGCGAGCCGTAGCGGCTGAGGCTGGTCGCCGGAGGCGACCAGCAAGCCGAAGCTGCGGAGGTGAGCATGGGTGTCTATCTTTTGTTACGCAAGGGCGAAGGGGCTGAACTTCCCGTAGCGCCGGAGACGATGCAGAAGCTAATTTGTATTGACAACAAGTGAAAAAGTTTGAAGGCTAGGTTGCTATAATAGATATTTCTCAAGAATAGTGCGTTACCTTTTCATGGGAGTGGTACCAGGGGAGGTACGACACTCCCCCTTCCCCTCTACTCCTCCCAACCCACCCCATCGTGCTGCCCTATTCTAAATTCTACCACTTCGGCTCATTGTTTTGATTTTGATTCGCTTTATATCACTCTGCCCATTAGGCACTTAGCATTATTCATAGTGCCCGGGCCATGTGATAAATTGATTGGTTATAATCACATTGCCCGCTCTTATTGGGCATTCTTCATATAGCCCGGGCACTATGAATAATGCCGGATCAATCACTTGGCCCATAACATATAGATGAATGACGAGACGAGCCAGCCACTCGCCTGACGATAAGTGATATGAACGCTCATGGACCGTAGCAATACATAAAACACCATGAATTTCAGAACATTGCGGTGGTACCCAGGCGGCATTTCACATATGAGAGAACTTAATGGTTTCTTAAATTTAAGCGAATGTTACACACTGAAATAAAACAATTATTTACGAATTTTATCGTGGATTTGGATTTTTCACTTCCAACGCTTTGATTAATTTACAGCTGTGGTCACGGGGTGGACTGAAAGTCCGGAAATCCGCGATAAAATCAGTAAATAATAGTTTTATTTATATTGGAGAAAACTACCACCAGTAAAATCCATTTCAAAACTATCATTTAACTTATACGGATTGTATTTACTCTCAAATGCAACTCCAGTTACCCTCAGTAACTGATGACGTTATCACAGCCTCCACTCGTCCTCTCGAGCACTCATCTAGATAATGCGAGCACGTAATTAAATCTTTCACAGACATTTTTCCCATTCTCTCGCTGCGTTCTTGATCTAATTTTTCCTGTTTACATAGGGCTCGTTTAATGCAATTGGCTATATTAGCTTAGCGATTATGCCAAGAGGGATGGGTTATACGCTTGGACGGTCTGCTATTGTATAAATATTTCTATTTGCTTTTATAATGGCAGGGTTAGACTGTGGTTACTTAGCTTATAGTAGAACTGGGACAGATAGACCAGCGTGTCTGTTTCATAGAAAAGTGAGGTAAAACGACGCCTATGCTGTTTTGTTTCGCTAGGGTGAGATTGCCGGCGACCCAATATTCTTTGATTTCTGTCGTCAGCCTTCCCTCATGTCCTATTGTCATTCTAAGTGGTTAGAAACGCATCTCAGGCCCAAGTATTGTAGGTAGAGCAACGCTATGGGGCGGTCAAGGCGTCGTAAATCGGGGCGTTTTTCGCCCTGGGATGTCCAGTGCTACCCACAATGCGTGTGGCGGCCATCAAGGGGTTTTTAGTCAGTATGCTGGCGTAGGTATTGCTAGGGACCTAATTCGACACAACCTCCGCATGGTGCCGGGCTGGAAAGCCAGTGACACTCACATCCCCTTTTCGGCTTCCCCCGGGGTGTCCAAAGAGGAGCTTAATAGTTTTCCCTCTTAAAAATAAAGGCACAGTGACGCCATGAATCACTAACCACCCCCTTGCTCGTGGGTGGACCAAGGCTATAAAAAAATTTAACAGATAATATGAACCAAACTATTTATACACTATTAACGTTACTGTTGGCTATTATCTCCGTGTAAGAACATTACTCTTACGAATTTTAGGGGAAGTTTTAGGAATAAACTTAATTTAATATTGCAATTATTGATTTACAGTTAATATTATTGATTTTTTTTTAGTTACTTACATATAACATTAAGTAACCAATGGAAATACTTAAAAAATAATTTTATGTTATATTTTAGACCTATTTAACTGAATATTCTAGCAACACCGTCTGTAAATTGAATAAAAGTTCTCAAAAATCAAACGAAAGGGTCAAATATTGTTTGAGCAATTGTTGAATAATTATTTTAAAAAAGTACCGCTACACATTTTTTGCCACGAAAGTTATTTGAAAAAGTAATTTTAACAACAATATAGCGAATAAGAGAACACATCGATCATGCCTCGTTGTTTCCCACTCTTCCAATTAATTGGCAACGAAAACCCATTCAGTCGTGTCATATTGGCAAAGACAAAGTATTTCTATTAGAGTTCCGTACCTGGAAGCTATATAAATACACTAGCTGTTTTCAGCTTCTGGGATAAAGCTATTTTTTTAAATATATATAAATAAACAAAATATTGCATTAATGTTTTTTTATTGCATTAAATGGCGATACGAGCATGAAATTCACATGGTGGTAAGCGACACGACCGCTTAAGGAGCCCTACTATATTCATCCGAAACGAAGTTCGAAACTTCGGACGATCGAAGTTTTTTATACGATACGAATGTATCTACTCTATAAAAGTTCAAATTTGTATAACGTACATCGTAACCATAAGTTTATGGTTACGACCATAAGTCAGTAACGACCATAAGTATATGTAGGTACATTCTTATCGTATATAAACTTCGATCATCCGAAGTTTCGAACTTCGTTTCGGATGTATATAGTAGGGCCCAAGGTCCGTAGCAAAACCACACAACACCATAAATTACAAATCAATGCTTGGCATTCCACTATGCTCACCATCCTGACTCATAAGATGTTAAGTCTTGATTATAATTAGTAGTTACTTTAGCTAAAATGTCCTTCAAACCAGAACACACAGCGATTAGCGGGAGAAATAGAGATTGCGAGATCTACCAACACCAGTACCTACCACCGGTGAAATGTATCGTTTATCATAATTTTGCCGTCTTTAAATTTAATAAAACTGTGAGTAAAACTTTCATTCAAGTCACGAATTCCATTCTAAATAATATCAATTTAATTAATACCTGGTACAGCATTGAGGAAGACACGTTAAAAACAAAAATACGTTTATACACAAAGGTACTCTAAGAGTCTTTTCAATTTGTCTCCCGTATCGGCTCAGGGGACCCATATTCTTTTAATTTTCAGGCTTTTATTGAGGAAATAGGCCGCTGTTCAGGGATGCCTACTTAACAAATAAATTCAAAGCGACAAAGAGGTGTCGGTATTTTCCTCTTAATAACTACTGACGCTATGCACACTTTTTACAAATAGACTGTTTTTTTTTAATTTACCATTTAGTGATATTATTACGGTGTTTACGATTTCGTTAATGTATTTGCAATAACTAATTATTTAAATTCCCAAAAGTCAGAGCTAACTATTTGATCAGCACGGCAAATTACGAAATACAATATAATAAAGTTATAAGAGAAATATTTAGAAATATTTATAGAACAATATAGGATAATAAATACAGATTACTGATGCATTAAGCGGCAGTATAAGTTATAAGTAGATACTGGTACAAATTATTTCATACATCCATATTATTGTCTTGATTTTGATCATAGTATGTATTTTTTATGTTCCTTAAAATAAAAAAAATATATCACAAAAAAGGACTTTTTATATTTCATTGAAACAATAAAATGACATCACTAAATTATATAAGATATATCCAGATTACGACCGAAGACGAAGCCAGATACTAGTATCAGTGACTTCAGACACAAAGCAACAAAAATTTTTGCATAAAAAACTAGATTTATTTTTGTGGTTTTTTTCTTAACGTCGTATTTGTGTGGTAAATAAATAGTTTGTCCTAAAATATATATGATAATGAACACTCTTTTATTTTTAAGGAATCTATGATACCCAAGGGTTCAAATTGTTATTTCAGCATAAGCTATGGAGTTACCACCCAAACACGATGACCTTTAAAAGATCACAAAAAAATAACGCCCTTTTTAGGAAAATTTTTAGCTGCATTGGGCTTGTAGTCGCTAAAACTACTTGTTTTGGTTAGCAGTCTGGATATAACCTGTATCTGTATCAGCCCATATACGTCCCGCTGCAGGGCGTGGAGTGTGGGTTGGCGAACATATACCATAGAAATTCTTATAAATGGCTATGGTATGCAGATTACCTTACAATGTTTTCCTTCGTCGTTTTAGTACACACCCTGTATAACTTAAATTATTTTTATACGTATTAAGATCGAAGTCAATATTGGTTTAATCGCTACAAAATACTACAGAACCCTTATTAAGCACAAAATATACACACTGTACTTTTTTTAGAATTGTTTAATGTGATAATGATCGCACCTTGGTTGACAAAGCGCTTTTTCCAGATGAATAATGACATGTTTTCGCTTGGACAATAATTTTTGAATCGTTCGTCTTCATGAAACGTAATTGTGTTTTTATTCAAATATAATGATAATTAATGGGCTATTTATACAATAAAGTGACACCTTTTGTCAACGACCTGAGATTTTTTTGAATCAAAGGTATTGTTTGTCTATAGAGTATTTACTTCAGGGTTGCTTAAGACCAATATTAAAATAACATTTAATGAACACTGTTGAATTCAAATTACCTTATATCAAGTTTCTTTAGTTCTAACTTTAATTCTATCTCTTATAAAATACGTGTTACTGAGGACACAAATTGATTGAAACCTACCCATTCATAAAACAGCCCAATCAAAATCAAATGATTGTGCACGGCTATAGAGACTGTCCCGCCCTCACACCCACCACTGTAACTCCTGTGAGCCAGGATCAACAGTGGCACGCAAAGTAATGACACCGAGCATTGAAGCTCGGCGAGTCTCCGGGAATGTCTAACTTGTCTTTAACCCGCAACGAAATTAATCAGAAAGTTAAATTAATAGGAGGAGTTGGAAATAAATTATTGTCCACTTCCCTCCGTGCAAAGCGGGTGACAAAACATTGAACTGAAGAGGTAAATAACCTCGCAAAAAGACTTTCACAGCCGGAGAAGCCAGCTGTGAAGCACCACGGATCAAATTATTATTACATTTAAATGGGACCTATTATGTGAACTGTTATGCTTGATTCCAGTAATAGGTATGGCAAAAACGCCGGAAAGCACGGAAGTTCTTTTTAGTCTCTACAAGGTCCATGTAGTATACAACTCCAGATGATATTTGCATACTATCTAGCATGATTTTACGCTCATTATGCCAAAGACTACACTCCCAAAGTATATGATGCGCGGACTGCTCATACTCGCAATTAGGTGTTGAACATGAACACGCAGGCGACGCAACAAGCTTAAAAGAGTATAGTTTAGACTTAAAGTTACCATGGCCCGTGAGAAATTGTGATACGCAATAATCGACATCTAGCCACGTCTTTGTTAAACGATCACGTACGCAAGGAAAAAATTGGTATAGATGCCGGCCCTTCAAAGATACCTCCCATCTATTTTGCCATTCATCTAATAGTTCGCTATATACCACTGAAACCGGTTTAAATAATCTGTCAACTTTTAAAAGTTCACGTGCGGTGAAAAACCTTTTATCCATATTCTCTCTATTAGAGTAATACATCGCGGCGCGACGTTGCACCTCCAGGTCGACTGGAAGTACACCCGCTAGGACAGGCAAAGCTTCGGTACTAACAGTTCTATATGCCTTGCACAAGAATATCAACGCCAAACGTTGGCTCTGGAGCAGTTTTCTTCGCACAGCACCGATAGTAGCCCTATCAGCCCATACGGGAGATCCATAACAGATACATCCTAAGTAAGTTGCTCCGTAGATGATTTTTAGTGTATTGAAAGATAGCCCCCACGTTGATTTTGATATTCTTGTCAAAGCAAAAAAGTTCCTTTTCGACTTTTCCCCGACGTTCTTAATATGTTCAAGAAAGGAAAAATTCCTTTCTAAAATTAAACCAAGATAACAAACCGATTCCTTTTTTTTAACATTGATATTATTAAATTTAATTCGCGGCTGTGATTTTAAATTTCCTTTCAGAAGTAATTGGAAAGTTTTTTGTGGTGCAAAGGTTAAGCGATTTCGATGGCCCCAGTCACATATTAGTTTTAAACACGCGTCCGACATAATTTCTAATCCCGATCTACTATTTGACTCTATAAGCAAAAGGCCGTCGTCCGCATATCCGGTCAAAGAACACCCTGACGGCAAGGGAATTGCAAGAAAATCGTCGAACCCTAAATTCCACAAATAAGGACCTAAAACTGAACCTTGTGGACAGCCCATCGTAAGTGGTTTCGACACAGCATAGTGTCCAAGTTTAAGTTTTGTTGTTCCGTGCGAGAAATACGAGTAAATAAGTGAATATATATTTTTAAAGCAACCTCGTAATTTCAACTTAAGAAGCAGCATCGGCCACCAAGCGTTGTCGAAAGCACCGGATATGTCCAGGAAAATACCGAGTACATATTTGCGCGCCGATGTACTTACAGCTCTTCTAACCGATATTGCCGCGTCGATAGTTGACCTACCCGTTGTAAATCCGAACTGTTTTTCATGAAACTTTGGTCCACCCGGTAGCAATCGAGGGACGATAAGACGTTCTAAAAGTTTACCTAGAGACGGTAAGAGTGTAATAGGTCTATACGACTTAGGATCATGTGGAGATTTATCGCCACCCTTGGGTATTATACGAATGAAACCGGTACGCCATACCCGCGGAAAAACCCCTTCAGCAATACATCTGTTATAAACAGTGAGTAATGCATCGCCGGCCGATTTACACGCTTCTTTGATCATTTTATTAGTTATTTTATCGTCACCGGAAGCCTTGTTTAGGGGCAAAGCTCGTACAATTTCGCTAAATTCATCAAACGACGCGAGATTTGAATCGGAGGAGTTCGGTACCTCCAAGGCCCACATCCTAATCTGCTTATGGTATTCCGTATCATTTTCAATATTATCATCCGGAATTAACGATTGTAACAGAGCCTCCGTTGTCTCCTCAATACCAGTTGTGAAGTTGTTGTCAATTTTTAAATTCTCAATATAAGCCAAATTGATTGACCTATTCGCTTTAAATTCATGGTATAAAGGAGACCACGGACCCTCACTATCTAACCGGGCCACAATTTTACGTAACAAGTTACCTTTCGATTTTTGGACGGCCGCTTTATAATGTGATCTGGCAACTCTCAGTTTATTTAAAGCAGATGTAATTGCTTCCCCTGTGACACAACGTCTCTTAAGCCCGTTGAAACGCCTACGCGCTCTGCGAAAAGTCCGACGTAGTTGGACAAGTAAGTCATTCCACCAATCGCACCTCCGAGTGTTAGTGATGGAACCTCGACCGATGGTAATGTCTGCGCAATATGTAAAAGTGTCCGACATAATCTCAGCACAGGTTTCAGCTGATAGATCATTGCGAGTGAAGTCCCCAGCATGCCGAGCAAATAGCGAGCCAAATAAATCCCAGTTAGCACCTCTAGATTTATATCTAAAATTAAAATTATTCTGTATCGGACCCTGTGTCAATCTAGGCAAGAACTCGTACACAATCAGGCGATGGTCACTACACGACGCGTCCGGCAGGACGCGCCACCTATCAATACGGACGTCTCCACTAGAAAGTGTGACGTCAATAGAAGATTCGCCCGTAGGGCTACTGTAAGTAGGTGGTGCATCGGGGGTGTTGTGTATTTCGAGATTCATCTCTGCAATGAAATCTTCTACAGCGCAACGTCGCTCGGTATCAGTGGAGCGATATTTGCCATACCAAAGGACAGATGACGCATTAACGTCAGCACCTATAATAATTTTATGTCCTGCGAGGGACCGCAAGACATAGCGGAGGTGATGCAGATGAGGACCCACAGGATCTGAGTATTGAAAATAACAGCTCACAACATAAACCTTACAAATCGGACTAGACACCTCAGCGACAGCACAGTGTGACGTCATAAGATTACGCACTGAGGTAATGGTAAGATGTGAACCCGACACAAAAATACCAGCTCGTGAGTTGTTATCGAGTTGTACTACCTTACTACGTAATCGCGCATGTTGGTATTGCTCCTGAACTAGAACGATATTTAATTTATAATCATGAATTAACGTGTCTAATTCTGACGTCGCTACCCTATCGTTATGAAGGTTTAACTGACCGATTGTAAATTTATCCATATTTTTTAGTATTGGGTCGAAAGAAGTAATTGCTCGATTTTGTTTTTATATGTTGGGCACTCTTGAGACCCACAACGATGGTCATGTGGTTTTTTAAATCTTTTACAAGGCGCACACACTGACTTAAATTCCGGGTTCGATTTATGCGGGCAAGTCTTAGTTTCATGAGACTCAGCACAAATGGCGCACGTTGGTGTTTTAACTGTGCAAAATTTTTGAACGTGCCCGTAATATTGACAATTTAAGCAACGTACTACTTCTATGTCATCAATAAAACGGCAGGTGGCCCAATCAATGAAAAGTTTATCTTTTGTATTCATCAAATGTTTGCGAATCTCTGAGTCCAATTCTAATCCTATCCATTTACGACCGTTATCTAAAAGACGTCTGCGAGTTATTTTGACGGACTTTGAAAAGTCATCCTCCTTTATGGGCAATTCGTCCTTGATGTTTTGACGATATAATGCTGTTAAGAAAGCGCGGTCTTCCATGGAGGATGGCACGTCTTTAACTAAAATACGGGGGCGGCGACCCTTTGGTTTCTCAAGACGCAGCCCCGCCGATTTTATCGCGTCGACTGATTCCAATTTTTTTATTTGTTTGTCATTTGCAAGACGCAGAGCAACACCAGATTTAGCGGTTTTTTTAACTCCAACGATTTGGAACCCGTCGTCACTAGGATTAATTGCCTTAAAGAGCGCCTGTTTCGTCGCGGATGACGTCTGCAAATCAGCTGACCGTTCGCTCGTCGGGTAAGCTATTACGCACGGGGCAGGGGCGCGCGGCTGCACTACCGGAGCGGGTTTCGCTAAACGCAATTTTAAATTATCCGAATATGTACTAGTGGACACGTTAACGCGTTTGCATTGATCCAACTCGCGTTGCATATTAGCTATCTTGGTTTCATTACACGATGATTTTAGAGCCAGTAACGAAACAATTGAAGTTACGCGTTGTGTAATATCTAACACGGCCGACCTATTTGCAATATTCATGCGCGAGCCCTGGTCATTGACGAGTTCGAATTTTGTATTAGTAAATTAATTAGAGTGGAAGGTACAGGCAAGCGAACTGTCGGACGCCCGCCTATAAGGTGGAAGGTCGACCTGGCTGAGTTTACAGGTAAACGCTGGATGCTGATGATGCTGAACGCTGGATGGCTTCCAACAGGTCGATGTAGAGATCCTGTGGCTCAGATTGTGATGATTAGTAAATGGAATTGGGATTACCAAATGTTATTGCAAAGCAAAAAACTACAAACTGTTAATATTATTATTCTAATATGTTCTTTGTCTCCCTCTTTCCTATAGCTATGTTCTTTTCTCAACCAGTAACACATAAATGGAACAATAAATAAAATTTCCCCTTTAACAACTGTACAAAGCGGCAACATACCGTCCGTATATCGTTTGAAACTAGAACGAATGCAGAATGCAATCGAGATAGTTGGCCAAGAGTCAGATGCATTGGGATTTGCGAAATCCAAACTTGAAACATTTGTTTTATATCTGAGTTGAATGATTTTTTGGATACTGTTCCATATGTCGGTAGTTTTCTTAGTATTTGAAATAATACTAATAATATAATATTAGTTTTACCGAGCCTATGGTTAAAGTATAATATCTTCAATCAGTTTATTATTTGAAAGAATTGGAAAAGATTAAAGATTTTACACTTATCTAGCTATAAAACCTTTTAAAAATAAATACTTACGATTCATTTCAAAGTTCCTTATTTAGCGTGAAATAAAGTATATAATATTTATAATGCTAGAAATAGTGCAAGATCCAAAAAATACTTAAACTGATATAACAATTAAATTGCTAAAGTTCAAGAGTTCTACCAAAAGGTAAAACTTATAATTGGCTATTCACATTTCCTCACACGTCGTACTTACTCCAGTAAAGTACGAAATTTACAAAACTTGCCAACAGTTTAACACGCAACTGTGACATTACAAAAAGTGTAACTTTACCTCTCATATTTTCATAAAGTAACATCCTGTATTTCCGCATGAAGAATGCGCTAAATTCGGCTTTTCACTGCCACCTGCTGCGAAGTGTTTATAAAATTTCATAAATCCTTTCCACTTTCGACTTCCAACGTAAATATATTTGACTCTGAAAATCAGTTGAACGTGTTGACTTATCTCCAGAAAATATACGCGAGCACTTACGCTAAGGTGAAAGAAACGTGATTGTCTCAAGTGCTGTCTAGGCGTTAAAGATTTACTGACGGATTAAAAATGTCTCCGAGCTAAAGACGTCAGTGAAAGATAGTATTTATTTATAAGAATAGGAAAGTGATTGTTACGTATTATAGTGCATTACGTATAGTTATAACGTTTTGAAAAAAGTATATATTATCTGCAGCTACATATGTATGTATTTGCCGGCGGGGAAAGGATCTTATAACAGACGAAATTACGAAATTAAGAGAAGTAACATGAATTCTGAAATACTCAGGAGAATTACGTAAAACATAATTTCTTGTTTACAGAAAGCTTCTTTGATGCTCGAAATTATAGAACAAATATTGCTTGTGCCGAATCTTCTTATTCATACAGAAATACTTAATTCGTATTTTATTTAATGTATAGTAAGTCTTAAAGTCTTAAAGTCTTAAAGTCGTAAGGACTATATGGCCTAACCACTCTCAATCGGTAGTCGATTGTAGAGGAGGCCCGTGCCCTGCAGTGGGACGTATATGGGCTGATACAGATAGTAAGTCTTGGTTAAGTTTTAAATGTGCAATAAAAAATATTTTCGACATTCACATCTTATCGATAGGCAGGAATTAATTATACAATCTCCTTTCTAATTTTATTATAAAATAGAATATATAATATAAAAATGCAACAAATAAAATACAATATATCACACAGGCTTATCGGTAAGTGGTTGGATGGCGTTATAAGTAAAGTTTGCAACTCGTGAGGCCCGGAGAGGTGCGCCCGCCCGATCAGCTCGCGTCGCCTCGCACTTTGTAGTGGAACCATCATAAGTTTCTCTTTTGATATTTCACGCGAGTTGAAGTGAAAACATGTTTATTTTGCGATTGGTACTGATATTTTATGCTATGGTTGTTGGATCATGCTCGTGTTGTATTATCCCGTGTTGCCAATTTATTTTTTATGTATTTATGATGTAGTCAAAGCCTGTGTCTTTGAATGGGACGTGCGGCTGGAATATTGTAATATTATTAATTTAAACCAATCACCATACGACATATTATATTGTTTTTAATCACACCAATTTTTTAATCACCTAGTTTAAACGTTGGATTTAACAGTAGAGCCACGCTGTTGTCAGCCTTGACTCAGTATAAATAGGCGGAATCGTCCGAGGCGATAAAACTGTCTAGTAGAAAAACGACGTTCGCGTCGCGTTTCGATTGGTGGGTGCCATAGCTAGATACTCAATTACACTTTCCTTTTTTTTCCTTTTCGTTCTCCTCCCATTTTGACAGGCCGGCAATACATCCATAATCCTAGCCTTGTAGATGATTGTGGGCTGCAGTAATCACTTGCCATCAGGAGACCGGTTTGCCCGTTTGCCCCACAGAACAGATGAATACATGTTCTGTGGCCTGACCATTGCGATAAAAAATATGTAAGTTATATATAATCTGACCATTGAAAACTCAGTCCTTATGGTGCTACTATCATTAGTCATAACAATTACAGACTCTACTTGCCCTCTAAACTTAAGTATTATTGAAATAAACTGCAGAATATTAAAACAAACCTATTAAGTTTAGTCAGCTGTAAATAAATGATTAAAAGAAAGTTAACTTCCCTTTGAAATGTATTTCTCGCAAACGCTTTTTAATTTAAGCAATAACTTAATTAAATCTCTTCATTCATTTCCCTGTTCTTGCTGATATTGCTGTCTTTGATCGTTTAATTTAACATTCCGCATAATATTTTAACTTTCATTTCATAGCATTATTCTCGAGGCAAATCGGCCTAACTGATAAACTCCATCCACATTATGAGAGTTACTATAAATATGGGAATAAATGCTGAAAATAACGGAATGTAGTGAGAGTGAGTGAAAATATGAAAGAGTAACAGTAAATGAATGTAAGGAACGAGGCAAAATGGCGGGTAGACTGTGAAAAGACCAATACGAGTTGAACGCATAAATAATAAAAGAGAAAATTAGAAGAAAAGAGACTTAATTGCTCTCCGTACAATATCAATTACATATATATTTTCTGAAGATAAAGTTTTCTTACTAGAAATAAACTAAATTTTTGACTGAGCGCGTCATCAAAGTAAAATTTTATTTAAATACCGTATAAAAATGCAAACATTGAAGAAAGTTTCAAATTACTCCGGGGACAAAACATTTCATCCCAATAAAACTTCAATGTGCCACGCTACTTTATATTACTTTAGTACATTAAATATTCCGAAGTCCTCATTTACAATGCATGTATTCAAAAAAGCAACTTATATTTGAATATAACTAATACTGACGCTTTGGAAGTCAATAGCAACGGGAGCTGTAGGTAATGTAATGTCTTTGGTCGGGAAGTTAACAATGAATGTTATATACTCGTATATTGTATCTATATTTAAAGAATTGTCATAAAATCTGTAATTCTTAGTTTTCTTTTAACAACATTTGCTTTAATATAAAAAACGATGATGTAAGCTAAAATAACTACATTACTTAACATTCTTATGTCGAAGCATGGCGAGCGCAATGGAATGCCAATAATTGCTTTGTGATTCTAGGTGTTGTTTAGTTTTGCTACTGTTCATGAACGGTCCTATCGCTTACCATCCAATCGAACGATGTTCTTTTAGCATAAAAAATAAGCAAATTTTGTAACTTGGGAATATTCCGTTTTTCCCAGCCCGGATGGTCATACTACGTCCCCACCGCGTTCCACGGTCCATTGGGCACCTTTAAGTGGATTTCACCGCCTTACACACACTGCCCATACTAGGAATAGGGATAGAATAAAATATTCGCGAACGTCCATATTTACCTTGGAAGATTAAACGGTGTATATTTTTAGCCAATAAGTTATTTATTTTCTTACAAATATTAGAATATTTTTTTTTATATCAGTGTATCTATAAGTGAAAACTTGTTATTAGCTCTATGTTATTTATACTGTGTCTAATCATTCTGTTATTAGCCGTAAGTTTTCCATGTTTTAAAATAAAATAAAAAATAAAATAAAATAAAATAAATTTTATTGAGTTTTTCTACAATAGCGTTGAATGCTTTAAGGAAAATATCATGTACAATTCATCATAAGTCTATTGGTTCGTGGCGAAATTTGGAACTATAATTAAAAATTTAAAAATATCTATGTCACGCATAGCTTGGTATGTGTTTTTCTAACATAAACAAGAATCATTTAAACTCGTAATCTAATATTATTGACATTTAAAATATGTGATACGTGATCACGAAAGCTGTAAAGTAATCGAAACGTCGGGAATTCAAAAAATGTAAAAATTAAACCAAATCCGCGATAAATACCGTAAATAATAGTTTTATTTCAATTTAAAATATAACAAAATGTGGAGATAGAAAATTTGTACTTAATAAATTGACAACGACGCATTCGGACGTCAAAAGATCGTACAAAATCTATAAAATAAATATTTAATACCTATACACTTAACATATTGCCTTGATTGAGGCTATGGCGAGAGTGTCAAAAATTATGTGGGATTTTTTGATCTAGGCACTTAGACCCGAAATTAATAATAGTGAAACTAGAATCACAATTTAATCATATCTTTGTGTAGGTATCGCGACGGTTCAAAATTCCGCCTCTGATTTTTAGGATTGTATATTTGTATACACAATAATTCTGTTTTGTAGTTTTTTTTATAAATGCTACACTTACAATATAATACCTGAAGGAGATATTTCAGCAAGGAATTATACTTAAAAATCGACACAATATTGTTGTTAAAATACAACCCTTTTTTACAACTGAAAATCACATTTCGAACATAAGCAGCAACCAAACATATATCTCAGCTTAACTGTGCGCCGTATGCAAAATTGGGCTCAGTCCAAAATAGCGTCTTATCCTTCCTAGATATTAATATATATAATATTCCTAGATAAGAATTGTCTAGGACGTAAATACATCAGAAGAAAGTAGACAATTTTGCTAGGTTCTATTTCCATGCCCTTTTGAGAGATAAACTTGTAGCGTTACATTTTATTTTGGGTTTTTCGTTTGAAGATCTGTAGTGATAGGATGTCCTGAAATTTTCTATACCAGATGAGTTCTATTTCAAAATCCGTGTACTATTCGCATATAGATACCAATGTGACAAAGTCGACGAGTTCCTACATTTTAAAGGGGATCTTATGGAATTCTGATTTGATATTATTTTTAGTAAGTATTGAAAAGTGACGAAAAGAGAAAAAGAAATCGCCAAGTAATCAAGTGACGACGTATTTGTATCAGTAATGTGCATTGTACCATTATGTATAGGATTTTCAAAAGTTCCGAGTATTTAACGTTACTAGTGGTTTGAAAAATCGAATCATAGATTTTTGCTACATCAAAAAAGTATCATTTCACTTTACTAGATATATTGAGGAACAAAAAATATTACTACCACAGAATTTAAGATAAATAAACTGACAAACTGTACTAGAGGTATTGAGAGGCACAAAACATTACTACACCGGAATTTAATATATGAGTAAAACAACTGACAAACTTTATTGAAGGATTAATAAGGTTATTCTTACACTTAAATCAAGGTTCAACTACGAGTTCCCATCCACACGAACCCACGAGAGTTAAATCGCTCATCACAATTTAAACCCGTTAAACTAGAACGACCCAATTTCATTAGACAAATTAATATTTCAATTTCGCTAATGGAAGCTATATTTATTGGTCATATAAAAATCCCGCGGATCGCCATCTGGTTTTCAATTTGAGATAATAACTTCATTAAAAGATAATCTGAATTCGAGGCCTAAGGAAGAACAAAAAGACTCCGTTATAAATATTTAGAGGTGGCGGGTTCTTATCCCCACCTGGGCGATCCGTTTGACTGTCAATCCGGAAAATGGAAATCAGATGAAATCTTCACCGATGGGTGAAAGTATAAAAGTAGGGATCTCTATTTGGCACTTTAACAAATTCTGGTATTAGAAGATTATGCCGCCGGTTTTTTGGATAGTTATAAATTTCGATGTGTTTTTAAAGTCCTATGGCTACTTTATGATCATATTCATTAAGATTTTTCAATCTTAAGTGCGATCTTATGTACCTAGGTCATTACAAGACACACATATCATATCTACTATAAATTAATTAAATTGTATTTATAACCCCTTACAATGCAACTTTTCTCTGCTGTACATGTCAAATAAAAAGCGTGTAAAAAAAAATTGAAGGAATTTCAAAGAATTTCAAATTTAAATCAACGAATTTTACCTCAGAAAATTTACTCACATGTGCCGCTATATTTGAACGAATCTGAGGTAAATCCGAATGCATTCTTTTCAAAATATATGACAAATCCACGTCGCCCACTCTTTTAACTTGCGCAAAACAACGACAAATGTAGTACGAGGTAAAATGCGTATTATTCAAATGATAATAATCTTTGGTGAATATTCATAAATTATTAGCCGGATCGCGACGGCCGCGTCCGCTTACACGATTATGTTTGTACAGAAAATATCCGGGGATTTTGCAAATTAACCGCTTCCAGACACCAGAACTGCGGATATTTGTGGCGTTTATGCGAAAATGATAACATTGGGATTACATAAAGTAGCTGTATTAATGTTGTTGTTTTAGAATGTTTCAATATTGACATATTTTTGAGTTTAGACTTTAAGCTTCGGATCGATATAATTATTAAATTTTTAACTTTATCCCATAATGTTTTATTTTTATATGTGTTTATCGTAGTCATCATTCTTAGCAATCGGTGATAAAATATATAAGTCACAAAACCCACTTAATTACGCACTTAATCATTTAAACAAAACAAAATTATGAAACAAATTTAAAACTGCATTACCAAGCATTAAATTTCTTACAAACAATAAATACCAAATGGCTTCCAACTTACTAAATAAAAACAATACTTTCTCCCTAAATGTAATTTACGAAACAAATAAAACTAAACTCATACATCGCGGGAAGTTGTTGGCTATATTTTGCAAACGTCTAAAGACCTTTAAAGAAGTGTATCTTGAACATTTGTCTTGTTAATCGCTGCGTCGGGCAGCACCCTGGCTAAGAGCCTAATAATTTTGCACGCACTAAATTAAAGCCTCCGCATTGGTTTTGTGGATGTGTGCGTCTGTAAATCGTAAGGTTCGGGGTTTGGATTCCATGTCGGGCATTAAATTTGAATACGCTAAAATACGCTCCAAGTACTTTAGGTCATTCATACCCTTGCCTACGCGTCACGATGTGATCATATATCATCATATCGGGCACAAATTTCTAACTCCAGGTTGATAATGAATAGAAAAATCCCTTTTCTGTTTGCCCGACAGATCAGCTCAACTTTGTAACCGTACCGTAGCAGTCTACGTCATATATGTATATATGTATGTTATAAATGTATACTCGTACGAATGTGTGTAATGAATAGCCAGAGGTGGCCGTACTCAAGATAAAACCTTCCTACAATATTTCTCAGTAAAAACACCCTGCCAGTAAATTTGTTCTATTTTCTATTCTATTTTAAAATTCAATTTATATAGTATGTTCTATTTTAAAATTCCAGAATTATAAACAATCTAATATCATAAAATAATGTAAATATTAATTTAACAAACTCAGTTCGTACTGTGGATGGCTTCTGCTCTACAAACACACCACAAGGCTTCTCATACATAAAATCCTACATTATGCCGACACTAATTTAATTCCAACCGTGCTTGAGTACGACCCGGCTTCAAGTACAGCTCTAGATTATTATGTAGGCCCGACATCCACCGTACGGAATTATTCAAATAAAATTGTAAAGTACTCACGCACATGTTTACGTAAATTGCAGGTTATATCGATAGTAAGAAGATGCGTTAATATTTTGTAGTAAGAGATATTCATATGTGCGTGGTGGCTTGTTAGTAAACGGACCAGACGCGGCTGCCAACACGTTCACGGTGGTCGCGGGTTCAAATACCAGGGGACCTCTGACTTTTCGGCCTTCTGACTTATTGATATTCAATTACCACGCACTATAACGGTGAAAGAAAATATTATAGTGAGCAAACTTGCGTACCATAGCGGTTTGTGAGAATTTATATGGTATGTAAGTCCACCAACCCGCACTACGCCAGCGTGTTTGATTATTATATGGTCTAACCATTTTCAATCATATTTTCCAGTGTAAAGGAGGCCTGCGCTCTGCAGTGGGACGTATTTGGGCTGATATAGTCACCCAGTACACCTATTCATATTGAGAGCATAAAAACAATGTAAATGAAATAATACTCAAGATTTATTTATCTTCCCTATTAGATTTTCGCTATTGGATTCGATTACACTATCCTTGGCATCGGTTTCATTGCATTACTTTGTTGTACCAATTCAAAGTCTTAAAAATAACAAAAAAATTGTGTCGATATCTGGATTGGTCCCATAGCTTTTTTTTATAGCCAGCAAAAATCTGTCGAAACCTCCTTCTTATACCCAAGAATACAAAACCATATTTTCTTACGCCCTCGCCCAAAAACTATAAAGCTAAAATTCTAATTTACTATCGCGTACAGGGAAATTGACAATTTATGGCGATCCCAGAGATATTTCAGCGTCGACCGTCCTTTATAAAGGGCCACTTTAAGGCTATGGTTAATTCGACAAGTTTCACATAATTCTGTCCAATTGGTAAGCCAAGGAAGATATAACATGAAGGTATTGTTAATTTATATAGGGCGTATAATGTGTTTTAAGGAACGTGACAGTAAAGGTAAAATGAAAAATAAGAACTTACTTTTACGATTACATAATTTGAAATTCTTTAGGATAAAACAACGAAGATGGAAATTAGATTATATTGCCCATGCCAATAAAATATTATATATGGCAAATTTAACTCATTATTTTTTTATTTTTAAATTTGCTATATTACTTAGCTTGGCATATATTGAAATTTAGCAATGATATAGTTATAACAACAGTTTGTATTCATAAAGTCAGATATGTGAGTGGTAACTGCTAATTTAAGTTTTTCTGTCATTCTCATTTGACTTCACTTTAGTAATACATACAAAAATATTTTATTTATTCAATTGATATTAATTTAAAATACTGTCATGCGTTATAAATACACCAAACAGACACGTACATAGTCCTGAACCTACATTAAGATCAATTAAGTCTTGTGTTATAGGAGGTTGTAGGTACAAGAAATTACGAGAGACATTTCAGTTTCACAAAAAACCAGAACCGAAAGAAACATTTGTGGGCTGCATAAATATTTCTCTCGGTGCGGGGATCGAGCCCGCGACCTCTCGTTTCACTGGCGGTGTCTAACCAGCTGCGCCACGGAGGCTTCAATCAACCTAATTTATTTTATTAAATGATTAAATTGTTGAAAGCATACATAAAAAAAATCCAGAAATACATTTTACCCCACTCTACATATCATCACCAAAATTGCCAGTTTACCAATACGTTGCATATAAAGATGAGAATAAATCCATTTGGAATGCAGTGTCGACGTGCAAAAGGCTCGACCCTGTGGGAAATACACCGGAATTCAGCCCGATGGAACAGCGCAATTGGTTATATGTGGCTTATATTCAAAGTTAGTAGATGGAGTTTGTTCGACTACTTTTGTATAAGCTCATCGGGAGCTCCTGGCCGCGATTTTCACTTACAGACCAATAGTTTCCAAACAATGTGCTCGTGAAATCAAATGTGAATATTGTAATTTGTTTATTGATGATTTGCTTTTCAAATTATTTGAGCAAAATGTTTTATGTATCATGAATCACGAAAACATCACCCATCAACAAACTATTCCATAAAGTTTTTGATTTATTATAGGTACAAGTTCCCTCGAACTCCCACGTAAAACACGTGCCACTATTCCTTAATTACAAAATAAATTAACTGTAGAAAAAATTTAGGTATAATCTACAACATATTACTTCTAAATTATCAATCCTATGTACCTTACAAGTTACATTTTTTATCCATTACTTTGTTAGTACAATTGACCTGGCATCCCGATTGCTGTCAGAGAGCCAAATAACAAGTGACCGCAATACAGCTTAATTGACAAATCAACATGCAAATGACTACACGATACACACTGTGTAAACATATTTACATAAGTATTGGTGAGATAAACTTTCCAGCTTAAATTGGCACGATCGAGTGTAAATATGGGGATGAATGCAGCAGAGCTCGTTCGCGTACACGGCAGTAAATATGGTTTAATGCCAGCTCCAACAGTTTAATAACTATTTAAGGATAAAAGCACTGTTTACAATGAGAATGATGCTCTGCTACTCGCACCGATAATGCTGTGAATTTCGCATCTGCATTTCAGGTGTTAAGTGTTTTATAAACGGAATTTAAAAGGATAAATGAAAATGGTTCTTGTTTCTTTTGTTTATTCCAATGTTGTTGTCAGTTGAATAGTTAGTTAGTGGTTAGTTTACGTTAGCCTGATATTTATAATGTACCTGATTATTATAACCACTCTCAGTCGTATTTTCGATTATAGAGGACGCCCGTGCTCTGCAGTGGAACGTATATTGGCTGATACAGAAGAATTATTTATAAAAGGTAAATTTAACCAAATCCGGGATAAAATTCGTAAATAATACTTTTATTTCTAATGTTAAACATTTGCATAAAAAATCGTAGTACCTAATGATGTTAATGACTTAGTAAATTCATAACTATCAAGTGCGTTGAGAATATTGTAATTATATTATTTCCAGAAAGATTTATAGAGATAGGCTGTTGAACCTTTTTAAATCTTCACTAAAATCACATTTTCTATTAGTCTAATCTTAATTCTTCGAGCACCTCAGCACCTTGCAATATATTTTTTGTTTACCTCAAGAATCCATTAAACGCAGCAAGTACGTGTCACGTGGAGACTTATCATAATTTATATTTTATCACCGTTTTTACGACTTCTATTACGTCCCTTTTTATCTCTGGCTTAAAAAGGATATCTCGCTCTCTCCATTTAAGGTTCAATACTTATGGACGGCTTGTAACACTCACTGTACATGCTATTTTGTATCACCTTTTTGTAGACATTAAAAATCAAGTGATAGTTGCGGATGATAAGTGGAACGAAGATTATAGTAATGTTTTCTCATTTGTACATGGAATACCAATTATAGGTGCTACTGTACATAAAAGCGGAGCAGAACTCTGCGTAAATTAATGCTTTATACATACCTATTGCTAATTCTATAACAACCTTCCATATGCCTTTTTTTTTATTGCTATGAATGACGAGACGAGCAAGCCGTTCGCCTGATGGTAAGCGATCCGACCGCTCATAAACAGTAGCAACATTCCACTGCGCTCGTCAACCTGAGACATAAGATGTTAAGTCTCAATATGTCCAGTAGTTACTCTGGCTACAATGACCTTCAATCCGAAACACAACAGTGCATTTACGCAGTGTTGTTTCACGGGAGAAATAGACATTGCGGTGGTACCTACCCAGATGGCCTCTCACATATGAGAGACCTACCACCATTAAAATTGAGATAACATTGCTTGATTGAATTAGCCTTTTGGGAATATGATAATTTTCGTAGATAACATGTTTAAGAAACCAAAAACAAATCCAAAGGAAATAACAAGATATAACATTGATAGACTCCGTGGCGCAAATCTCATCACATAGGCTGCGAAATCAAAAACCGTTCTGATTACTCATTGATACAAATATTAATATGAACTGAAGATATTTATTTAAGGTCGTATAGATGAGTCTCGTTTAGTTAGTGACACCTCCGATATAATTCTAGTGTTTTATGCCTTCGAAGTTTTATGCAGTCAAAACTATAAGTGTCACTTTGCATGTATTCATTAATTATGACAGCCTCCGTGGCGCTGTCGGTTAGACGCCGCCTGTGAAACGAGAGGCCGCGGGTTCGATCCCCGCACCGAGAGAAATGTTTGTGCAGCCCACAAATATTTCTTCCGGGTCTGGGTGTTTGTGAGACCGAAAAGTCTTTCGTGGTTCTTGATACCCACGACATAAGACACGATCTTAGTGTGGGGTCAGGACTATGTATGTGACTGTTGGGTGTTATTTATTTATTTTTATTTATTCATTAATTAGAATAATAATGCTTTCAGTCAGTTATTCTGAGATTCATTAGCATCATTCATTGGACTCGTCACCTCACCAATCACATCCTAAATACCAGCTTTAATAAATGTGACAAAGCAAGCAAAAATAAACTCACCTACTATTCTACAAAACCAACAAGAAAGACTATTATCTACAGAACCATCGGTATGAAAATCGCTTCTCAATTTATCAAATGCAGATGATAGAGCGTAACTTACGACGCAAGTTTTATACCTGCCCCTATCACGTGCTGTAGTGAATGGATTTATTTTTTACTACCATTTTTACGTCAATATTGTTCATACAAAGTTTAACAAACAAGAGCATTTTTCTTTTGAATAAGTGACACTATAAAGAAGTACGAGTTCTGATCTTCAATTATATTTAATGAATGTTAAAATCTTTATTTTAAATTGCATAATGAACTTGAAACAAATATTTACCAGAGATTTACTATCACTGGCCAAAAAGTTATTGAATAGGATATTCAAATTTAAGCCGACCCTGAAAAATCTCAATACATTAGAAAATTATTTCTCACTTATTTGCCTTTGGGTGCATCTTAGTAACTTCAAAGCTTAAAAAATACATCATTAGAGATTAATAAACTGGCCTAACCCCTTCCAATCACCTTCCTCGATTTTAGAGCTGGCCCGTGCTCTGTTGCTCCTTTCAGTAAGGGATGATGCAGCCCAACAAAAAAGAAAAATACATACATATATAAACTGGGAGATCGAGTGGGAGATCGCGATCTCCCACTCGCTCTTAAACGAAAACTCATGGACGTGTGCATTCTCCCCATCCTTACATATGGCTCTCAGACCTGGTCCTTGACTAAAATGCAAAAGTCCGATCTCGGGGTTTGCCAGCGGGCTATGGAGCGCAGCATCCTAGGTGTTAAATTATGCGACCGCATAAGAAATAGAGATCTGCGCTCCAGAACGAAACTTGTTGACGTTGGGCAACAAACAGCCAAATTAAAGTGGGACTGGGCAGGCCATGTCTGTCGCATGTCAGGAGAGTTGTGGGCTAAGACTGCTACTGAATGGGCTCCCCATAACACCAAAAGACCACGTGGTAGGCCGCGTAGAAGATGGAAAGATGACCTAGATCATTTTGATAAAAACTGGAGGACGAAAGCCTTGGATCGAGACGGGTGGAAGAAGGAAAGGGAGGCCTTTGCCCTGCAGTGGGACAGTATAGGCTAGGAAAAAAAAAAAAAAAAAAAAAAAAAAAAATATATATAAACTCACGCCATGAAAAAAAAACTGAATCATATTAATCTCTGAGACGGGAGGCCTAGTTTCTATAAAGGATCTTAAGAAACAAAACATCTCGAAATAGAACATAGCCACTCAAAGGATTCCCGTCAGATAATTATTCAGGCCCGTCAAAGTGTCCGATGACGTTCAGCCATTCATCACGTGACTAAGGGGAATAATTCCCCTCTGCTTTGTAATACTTTTCTATTATTTTAATGATGTTAGTTACTTATTTTTAGCAAGATTATGTTCCTTATTCTAAGATTGAGGCCATGTTTCCGGTTACTATGGCTGTGTTATGCTCTCCTTAAAAATTGACGATAAATGTCGTGAAAAGAGTTACAGTTTGATCATTTTGCACTATTAAAATTGCGGCTTATGGCTTAAACCCTCTTACTCTAAATTTCAAGTGCCACTGTTTAGTTATTTAACACATTATATTCAATAGTTATGAGTTAGTTTTATTATGTGAAAGCCGGACGTATGACCTGGTTAAGGTTGCAGGAAATCGCTGGATGCAGTCCACTACCAACAGATTGATGTGGAGATCCTTGTCGGAGGCCTGTGTTCAGCCGTAGACTTCTCGTAGCTGAAAAGAGACACTTATGTCGCGTTTCATTGGTTATATATTTTTGATATCCGCCTGAAAACCTACCACAGTACACAGCTGTTAATGACCAATTTTAGTATACATGTGTCGCGGTTTGGGTTCATCTATACGTTTAAATAAAATTGAAGTATCTGTTTGTAAAATAAAAATTAGAGAAAATGTCCAACTACATATCGTTATATACACGATACCTATAACGAAAATGATCTTAGATTTTTTTTTGTCTGTCTGTCTGTCTGTTTGTCCCGGCTAATCTCTGAAATGGCTGGACCGATTTTGACGGGACTTTTATTGTCAGGTAGCTGATATAATAAGGAGTAACTTAGGCTACATTTATTTTAGAAAAATTCTTTGATTAAAAAAAGAAATTAACTTTTTTTGTCATAAATAAATCCAGATAAATACAAGCCGACATGATTGTTTCGAAGTTCAAAGACAGCTGTCTCACGGCAGTGGATACTGTATGCAGGCTGCACTGCACTTAACATCAGATCAATTCTTTCAGACTGTAATGCACTTAACAGCAGATCAACCTCTTTATAGTACTAGTCGAAAAAATAATGATGTTTGGCACTCCACTGCGCTCGCCATCCTGAAACTTAAGATGTTAATTCTAAATATGTCCATGCTGCTTGGCGGGAGAAATAGATATGTTAAGATAGCTGCAAAAATAATGTGGCGAACAGCATGAAATAATTAGCTCTTTCGTAAATCAGGATAGCCGTTGGCCGGCGTGTTACATGAACAAAACGAGCCTCTCCCTAGGGACTCAGGACGTGAGCGAACTGCGTACAACACTGATTACAAACAAAATTCACTACACGCCGACTTTTACTATATGTAGCCAGTAGCGAAGGAATAATGTAGATACAAAAAAAAAAAATAAAAAAAAAAATTAAAAATCATGTACGAAACCACTATCTGAAAAGTCTATAGTGTCACCTTTCTTGTCGTTATTTATGTATTATGTTATAATTATTAGTATTATTTTTAAATATGTATTAGTTTATTTGATTTTGGTATTTAAGTATTAGTATGCTATTATATAGTTTACCTTTTTGTTATCTTTCTTTATTGTTTACCGCCATCTACAACTATTTCCAATATTCTCCATCCCACGGTTGTCTGGTAGAAATCGCTTTAAGCGATAAGACCGCCCATTGTATTACCAAACATAACATATATTTAAGTTCAATACTGTAATTTGGTGTGCAATAAAGAATTATTGTATTGTATTGTATACTTCTATCATATATTGCACATAGGAGTATATATTGGGAGACGTTAAGATTAAATATTTATGGTACAAGGCCGTCTGATGGCTTTATATCTCCAGGGTTTATCTTAAAGGAGTTAGCTTTAGGTTTCTTTTTATTTTGTTAAGTATTAAAGTGCTGAACTTTAAAATATCAACATATTTAATTATTAGGTTTAAAGATTTATAGTGTTATAGCCAAAATGTATTTATTTTGGACTACACGAGGAATATTCCAGCTTAAACGGGACCGGGTTACAGTTTCATTCAATGTATCTGACTGCTCGCACATGCTTTCATGCTGTTCCCCTATCATATCATGGGATGGATCATACGAGGCGAAATGTGGGTCTTCATCTCTGCCTTCCCCTTTTGGAAAAAAAGGCGTGAGGTCATGTATTAAATGTATATAACTACTGAAGCCCAGATGTCCTTCCTGTACTTTTCCATTCCAATATCTTAATACGATTGCCTCTATAACACTCTATAACTTTAAAACTTGACCTACAGTTTAATAATATTATAAATGTAATAGTGTTTGTGTTTGTTAACTCTTCACGCTCAAACTGCAAGACCAATTGTGATGGAATTCGGTATAGAAGTAGCTGACACTCTGGATTGACACATAGGCTACTTTTTATCCCGCAAAATATATGTATATAGTTCCCGTGGGATATGCAAGGAATTTTAATATTTTGTATATTTTTTGCAACTCAAAGGAATGTCATTGGACGTTTATTACTATAAAAATTATCACAGGATATAGTTCCAGTGTTTCTAAAGTTAATTTAAAAATTATCTAGACCTGGGTGAAGCCGGGCTGAGACGCTATTATATCCTAAGTGCGTATTACATATCCACATATTACGTTCCGTAGCTTTAAATCAATCTTGTTCGAACGCAGAGCCCTAAATCCCTCATGTCCTCTCTTTAGACACTCCCGGCCAATCGCTGTCACGTCGGACCAACTTCCGATGGATTATCTTGACCTACTTCAAAAATTGTTCATGTACTACTGGAATGAGAAATCAATTAGTCTAAAACAAGATTCAAGATTAAGAATGAATACCAGAATTGTAAATCAAATTAAGATTTCTTTATTCAATAATAGTTCCATTGAAATGTTAAATAAAAAAAATACAAAAAAAAGAAATAAAATAAATACTCTAAATCAGAATTTACGAGAGATTCTTAGGCGGTTTCTGCGATACTGCGGGCCTCACAGACATTTTTTTAGTGCGGGGATCTAACCCGCGGCCTCGCTTTTCACAGCCAGCATTTCACCAATTGCGGTATGCGAGATGCAATTCAGTAACAATACCAAGTTAACTTTGTAGATTTACAACTTTCAATCAATATCTTAATATATGTTAATGTAAATATTTTAAAAAAGCATGACACCCAATAACAACGGCGCTACATCCAATATCCATAATAATGAATATCGCACGAAGCCTTCGCATAACAATAGCTCATAATTTGTACTACCATTACACTAAGGAAATATATTTCCAAAAGGTTTATAAATGAGCGTGCAATCATTTAATGATGAGAATAAAATGGGTGTATAATTTACGAACGACTTTTTAATAAAATATTCAGAAATACTTTGGCAGTACTCATCTGCATTATTAAAACCAGGTTCCATTTGCGATTAATTTTGATTAATTGATTGAAGAACAATTTGGTTTTAAGCATGTGTATTTTTATATTTTTCTATGTAATAGACGGGAATCAGAGAAGAGCAGTTGCTTGCTCTTCGGTTGCTGCAAAGTGACGCCTATAAATAAGAACAACATCAGTGCAATCTTTTCATAATTAAGCACACTGCACTACACTCTTGAGACATCAAAAGACTCAGTAATTTTGCTGTCTTAAGTACTTAAACCAGAACATTGATTACACACTGACACTTGCTATGTGAATAGACATAGAAGAAATGAAAATATACATTATGCACAAGCCTGAACTTTCAAGGGATGGTAGAGATTGTTGGTATGCCAAGTAAAGTTCGTCAAATATTTTCGCAAAATTAGTCTAAACTTTCAATCCTGGGCACAAATTCATTGATGAGCCCCATTCATATATTACAAACTAAAAACTCACACAAAGTGCTCGAATTGGAGGGATGGAACTACGGAATTGGCGATTCATACTTCACAACACACACCTTACTTGCTATGAGGCAAACTAAATGTGAGGCGATATGTCTTTTTTTATTATTATTTTTATTGCAATGAATGGCGAGACGAGGGGTATGCCGATCGCCTAATGGTAAGCCATAAGACCGCTCATGAAGAATATCAAAAACAAATACCTTGAAGTACAAAACAACGCTTGGCCTGTATTGCGCTCGCCATAAGATGTAAAGTCTGAGACATAAGATGTAGTCTCAATATGTCCAATAGTGACTCTATCTACAATATCCTTCAATCCGGAACACAACAGTACGTTTAAACTGCTGTATTACGGGAGAAATCGACATTGACAATGACAGCCTCTGTGGCGCAGTTGGTTAGACGCCGCCTGTGAAACGAGAGGCCGCGGGTTCGATCCCCGCACCGAGACAAATGTTTGTGAGGCCCACAAGTATTTGTCTCGGGTCTGGGTGTTTTTTAGACCGAAAAGTCTCTCGTAGTTCCCGATACCCACGACACAAGACTTAAATAAACTTGATGGGGGGTCAGAACTATGTATGATATATATGACTGTTGGATGTTTTTTTTTTTCTGTTTATTGCAATGTATGACGAGACGAACATGCCGTTCGCCTGATGGTAAGCGATACGACCGCTCATAAACAGTAGCAACATTCCACTGCGCTCGTCATCCTGAGACATAAGATGTTAAGTCTCAATATGTACAGTAGTTACTCTGGCTACAATGTCCTTCAATCCGAAACACAACAGTGCATTTACGCAGTGTTGTTTCAAGGGAGAAATAGACATTGCGGTGATACCTACCCAGATGGCCTCTCACATATGAAAAACCTACCACCAGTAACCTACTAGCACCAGTAGAGATGTGGAAGGCAGTGTGGTTTTACGTTGCATGAAGATATGAAGAAAGATTTCAGTAATTTTTAGTCATATTTTTTATAATTAGTTCTTTTGTTGCAATATATTAAACACAATTTTGTCCCTATTAGGTTTACAGTTTTAAGTAGTTAGTCCATCTTTTAGTTTGTATATCAGGAAAATAAGATTTAAATGCAATAATGTTGATGCACATTAGAGTATTTTAAACTTTTTATTGTTTCTGTAAAATACATAATGTTTCGGCAACAAGTTACCTTTAATTTTCTGTAAAAAATATCATTCAATATTTATCTCATAACAAATTAAAGTTTTATCATATATTTTCAAAACTCTTACAATTTTCCCAAACCAACATTAAACAAAAAACAAAACTGCCGAACATCAAACTCCGCTGACATTCGAAACTACGTCAGCTAGATTTACTTTAAGTTCTCAAAGTAAACCCTTTGAGAGTTGTGCGTCCACTGGTCCATAATTAAATTCTGAAACAGTCTTCGAAATTCAAAATCGCACAAATTACTTCCGAACCGTTAAGATGGAGTTCACGGGCCTGGCAGTATTATGCCAACGCGTGGACAGCGAGAGTGGGTGTATGGCACAATTTGGCACGGTGCCAGCACGTCAGGTGGCCCTGCGGAGCGTGTTGCGTGGTGATGTGGCCACAGTAGAGCAACCGGCTTTTTTATCTTTTTTGCCCTTTTGTAATGAATATTGTTCGAAATTGTCGTGATTGCGGTCAATGTTGACTTATTTCTATTGCAGTGAAAGGCGATTTGAGCATGTCATTTGTCTGAAGGTAAAGGATACAACCGCCCATGGACCGTTATAAGACCAAATAATACCGTGAACATCAAAGCAATGCTTGGCATTCCATTGCGCTCGCCACCCTGAGAAATAAGATGTTAAATCTCAATATGTCCAGTAGGTACATAGCGGTAGGAAATTGCAGCCAGAGTGGTGTAATGTTCTTGAAACCGGAATACAACAATGCATTCACACTGCTGTTTAGTGATAGAAATAAGCATTGCGGTGGTACCTATCCAAGCCACCTCTCACATATGAGAGGGCTTTCACCAGTACTTGGGTGTGTTAAAATACAATTTTAAAGAGCATCTTGGGTAGTATTTTTAATTTTTAATTATATATTGTGTATCAGCACTACAAAGCAACTAATAGCACTAATTTGATTTGCATCAATTTCAGAAATATAAATTTTTTCGCCAACAAGATGGACGGCAACATAAAATTTCTACTAGATGCGATATACCACATGTATGGTACATACGTATTATTTATGTATCATGCCGATATACGAGTACCAAGGGAATTTCTAGTAGGTAGAGACTGTAGATATCCCCGCACTTTTACCAATACCTTAACACGTATCACTCATAATAAGTCGTAATTCTTTAGCGAAAAACACGTCTCGTGGTTACTTATGTTACACGAATAAAAAAACATCCACTGTTAAAGTGCACTATGTACATGCCTTTCAATATTAAAGTATTAAGCAGTCTTCCTTTTAAAGTATCGGTATATTGAACAGCGCCTGGAAATGTATTACTTCCAATTCAGACAGAAAATTGTTTCCCTTATTGCTCGTTTCGTACGAAGCATTTATCTTGAAATGTAGAATGTAGTGCAATTTTCTCTACTTATTTAAATTTCGAAAGGGGTGGCTTATTTTGACGTCACACGACAAGACGAGGTGGCCGAGAGGTTAAGGCGTTGGACTGCTAATCCAATGTGCACTGCACGCGTGGGTTCGAATCCCATCCTCGTCGATATTTTTTATCTTTTTCTGTGAAATACTTTTTACATCCTATATAATACACAATGGCTGCATTTTACCGCTTTGATATTTGCAGGCAAATCATACAAAAGATTTTGCAGTAAGAGGGTTGAAACGAAAATCAAAGAGAGGGAATAAGTTTTATACATACCTTGAAAATAGGTTTTTCTGTGACATAATAGCAATTTTATTTAAATAATTAGATTGGTTGAGTGTACATAATTACGTGGAATATCAAAATAATATAATCATTCATCATTTGCCACTCTATCCGAACACCACTATGCTTACACTTTCAGATGCAGTTCAGTCAGTTACCGAGCCATGATAAGAAATATATTTCATGACTCCATTTAAATTTAACTGCTGTAACAGCCACAAAACTGCATTTTACACCAAGCAGGGCTGTCAAAAAGACTAATGCCAAGACAACTTGTAATTTATCGCCATTCCCAACCCAGATAAAAAATAGTGCAAGTTGATTTACTGCGTTTCTCGCTCTGTCCCACACGACACTAGATATACTAGTAAGGGCCGCTGCCTCGCCCGTTTTTAATCCGTGACCCGGCAAAGTTCCACGTACTTATTACAACGCCTAATAAAGCAAACTTTACACCGAATATTAATTAATTCGGTAATTTGAGTTATGACCGTTGTATATACACAGTCAGGTCATAAGTATTGTCACACAGTAAAAACTTTTCTTTTAGAATGCTGGCCACAAAAAAGTTTATTGAATTCGAATTTCGAATTGTTCATGAAAATAATAATAGTTAAAAAAAACTAAAATACACGCTTTAATAAGATATACAACTAAAAAAGTAAAAATAATTGATACTGAATTTAAGATAAGAAAATGGAGTAAAATACATATATTTTATTGTTACAAAGCGTGGGGTGTTTACAACAATTACTTATCCTCCTGCACCCCACGCTTTATAACAATAAAATATATGTATTTTACTCCATTTTCTTATCTTAAATTCAGTATCAATTATTTTTACTTTTTTAGTTGTATATCTTATTAAAGCGTGTATTTTAGTTTTTTTTAACTATTATATAATTGTTTTGACTAAAAACATCCATCTACGGCTGTATTTCCAATCAATAACGCCATCTGTTGGTCAGTAGTAACATTTGACACTTGAAGAATACAATGTTACCGCCATCTAGCGATGAATGTAGCAATGGTCATCAATTATAAGAATAATTAATCCTGGCGAATCTAATCAGGATAATTATATATTTTAATCGAATTATTGTATTGTCATCGGTCTTTGACAGGTGTGCAAAATTTGAACGAAATCTGGCCGTTTAAAGTGGGTCAAAATCGCGCCCAAAGAAGTCGGTTACAAACAAACATACAAATATACAAACATACAAACATACAAGTGAAGCTAATATAAAGCGTGTAAAAATGTATACTTTTAAGAATTTTACTCATTTTTAAATATGGAGTGAACGCTTAAAGAAGACCGTGTTGCAGTTATTGCGTTGCATAGTTGCGGTTACACGCCAATTCAAATTTTTGACATACTGAAAAATTTGAATATAACCAAAAGATTCGTTTATCGTACCATCAAACGATACAATGAAGACTCTAGTGTAGATGACAGGTCAAGAAGTGGTCGCCCTCGGTCTGTTGAGACTCCAGCAGTGATAAAAGCTGTGAAGGCGCGAATTCAAAGAAATCCCAAACGTAAGCAGAAACTGTTGGCCCTTCAGATGGGGTTAAGCAGAACCACGGTGAAAAGGGTGTTAAATGAAGACTTAGTGCTTCGGGCATATCGAAGAAAAACAGGACATCGTTTAATGCTCGTCTAATGGACCTGAGACTGAAGAGATGCCACGCTTTGTTGAAGCGGTACGCGGGAAAAAAATATCGGGAAATTCTTTTTTCAGATTAATTTTTTTTTTTTACCATAGAAGAGAGCTACAATAAACAAAATGATAAGGTGTACGCACACAGTAGTGAAGAAGCGAGCAACCATATTCCGCGTGTCCAACGAGGTCATTTTCCATCCTCGCTCATGGTATGGTTGGGAGTTTCTTATTGGGGCTTAACAGAGGTACATTTTTGTCAGAAAGGTGTAAAAACGAATGCAGTTGTGTACCAAAATACAGTCCTGACGAATCATGTGGAACCTGTTTTTCATACCATGTTCAATAACAGGCACTGGGTATTCCAACAAGATTCGGCGCCAGCTTATAGAGCGAAGAGCACACAAGACTGGCTGGCGGCGCGTTAAATCGACTTCATCCGGCACGAAGACTGGCCCTCCTCCAGTCCAGATTTGAATCCGTTAGATTACAAGATATGGCAACACTTGGAGGAAAAGGCGTGCTCAAAGCCTCATCCCAATTTGGAGTCACTCAAGACATCCTTGATTAAGGCAGCCGCCGATATTGACATGGATCTCGTTCGTGCTGCGATAGACAACTGGCCGCGCAGATTGAAGGCCTGTATTCAAAATCACGGAGGTCATTTTGAATAAACTTTAGTGTCATAAGAATCTATGTTTTGTTAAGTTTATTTTGGTATATAAATGATTACATAATGAATAAACTTGTTTCAATTATTTTATATTAAACATGTGACAGAATTTATGACCTGACTAGGTACTAGGTTTGAATTTGAGGTTGAATATGAAACAAAATTTTGGTTTAATTTCATTGGGTTTCTATGCTAATAAATACGGAGTTGTGATCGATCAAATTTCGGTCCCCTGATATAGAAAGGGGAAAGGGAGAAAAAAATAACGGAAGGAGTAAATTTTTAGCGTAATGAACCTTTAAGACCAAGCCTCTACTTCAAGGTCAGATGAATCAATCTAATTTCTTTTGTAAAGATACATAGTTCGCTGTTTATTGGATGTTATACCATTACTTGCTTACTTTTTCTCAAGTTATGTGACAAAAAAAATATGGGTACGTATCTCCTCTATCTACCCTTAAACAACACAGGCGTGTATTTGCATTAGTTTATCTGTAATTATAGTAATTTCATTAAACCAGACATTCTAAAGACCTTAATAAAACAGAAACAGTAAAGCAATATAAGAGGCACCTGACTCGAGGTCAGTGCCTCTTAGAGATGCTTTCCGAGGTAATTGTCATCAAAATTAAATTCAAATATAATTTCAACAACGCCAGAGTCTTTTGAAGCTGTGAAATATTGCAAGCATTCACACGAAAAATGACAAAGACCAGTTCACAATAACCGGGTCTTTAGTTCTAAGTACGGTGTGCTAAAGACTGCACTCTCCATTATCCAAGTCCGATGGGACTGCGCAATGCAATCGATTGCTGTCCCATTCAGGACAAAAGCGCTAATAGCTTTCTAACGATCTTCCCCATCACTTCATGTGTGTTTCTGATTGTTAGATTTGTATGTAGAAATTGTAGAACAAGTGCCTGACATGTATGTGGCGCCTAATGTAACGAACGGGTTGTGATTATGTCGGGGTTGTTTGAGGTTGCAGCCGTGAATTTTTTGTATAATCAATTACCATGCTATTTAACAATGAAGGAAACATCGTAAGGAAACCTGCAAACAAAAGCTATCTATATGAATAGGTAATAAGCATAATATATAGTCCGTAAAATCATAATAGGTCTGTGTGGACCAAGGTATCTTGTCCCTCTATAGTATATCCATCAATAAAAGTTTTATTTTGTATAATTATAGGCTACTAGCGTAATAGGGCATCATCAGATCACCAAGTAAACATACATCTAATTAAGAGGTGCTGTACTGTACTGTATCAGCCCATATGTATATGTTCCACTGCAGAGCACGGGTCTCCTCCACAATCGAGACCACCATTGACGGTGGTTAGGCCATATAGTCCACCACACTGGCCTAGTGCGGGAAGGTGGACTTTATATACCATAGAAATTCATACAAATTCGCTATGGTATCATAATACCATAAACCATAGTTTACTCGCGATGTTTTCTTGCGTAGTTATAGTGCATGGTCATTAATTATCAGGACACATATGACTCCGAAAAGTCAGAGGTGTGCCCTTAGATTTGAACACGCGACCATCGTGAGCATGTTGGCAGCCGCATCTGATCTATATGCCAACAGGCCACCACGCGTTTCAATTACCAGGCATAAGGTGTAGAATAGCGATGTTGATTCATTACTGCATGTAGGTAAAATCAGGTGCAATGCAGTTACTTTGCCGGGTCAGTACAAAAAATATCGCTCTTTTTTATCGACTTGAAAATTCGAACTAAATAACGGAATTTCAGATATGAAGTAACGTGCAGACGTAGTCAAGCGGCGAAATATTGCCAAAAGGCACAAACACATTATGAATTTTTAAGCACTAAAAGAAGTCGGTTTACATGAAATAATGATATGTAGCCAATTGGCTCTTTCTAGGAGGCGTGTCTGCAACCATAAGACTTATAGTCGTTCTGCCAATCCAGGTTCAATATAATATGTGTTCGATATTTCCAATATAGGTAAGGGGAAAATTTCGACCTAGTATTACCATCATTACTACTGCTATTTGCAGGTATTCAGTGTTCAACCTTCAACATATCGAAAGGAAATAAAAAAATATATTATCTTTTCGATCTTCGGGCGATTTGCTTGACACCGCTTCTACACTGGCTGATATCGAAATCCAATACATTTGCATCGGGCAATATGGACGATTCTGTAAATGGACGGTTACTATCGGACCACCTATATCACCATAAAATATTACCAATATTATTTACAAACGCGATTAATGATTACACGCGGCGTGTTTTACGTTCTTTATGTAAATTCATCAAGACTCATGGCCCATAACGCGGTACCCTGCGAAGCGCTTTTTAAGTTTATGTAACTGGACGTTGCGTGCCAAATTGGCGATTTTCCAGGGCACGTAGATCGCTCCAAAAGTAATATATATTTATACACCTTTCTGCAAGTTGGAGTTTGCGGACACCACTCATAAGTTTCGAGTGAATGGGATTGTTGTGACTTCAGGGGTTTAATGTTTTATGGGTATAAATGTTACTTTGAGTATTTGATAATTTATTTCAGTTTGTCAGTTTGTTGTTATTGTTAAGCAATTACTACAAACACAGTTACTAAATATTATGTAACTTTCTTATAAATTACTTAGATACATTTGACAAGTATACTTTAGACATAGCTAGAGCAAGAACATTTTCTGGAATTGTAAAGTTCGTTTCTTGTATCTTAATTGTAGGTTTCTATCAAGAAACAACGGCGCTCATAACAAGTGAGAAATTCAGTCGAAGTTTTCATACATTTAATATTTGGAATATCTACTACGTTAAATACCTTATTGCAAGCAATATTTTTATTTTATCAAATAGCTTCTTAAATTATTTTATTTATTAATTAAACCTTGAAATCATAATGCAGGCGTAGAGATATCATCACCACATTAAAATACAGACATTCTTCACAAGATTCTCAGCAAATTTTCTAATACTCGTAAATCCAAATTTGACGATACAAAAATGAACACGGCAAGAAACAGAATCAGTCACAATACAGCGTTTAGTGCGCCATCCACGAGGTTGTTTACAATTCAGCAGAGGAGGCGGTGGCGCGTTGCTCGAAATAAAACGAGACAACACACGTAGCTTGGCAAGCTTCGAGAGGACCGGTGCGGCGTGGTTTAACGCTTCGCTTTCCAAAGATGTATGGATTTAGTATTGTCGCTAGTTATATTGCAGATACAACGTTAATGCTGTCTTTAAAAATGGTCTAAAGAACGAAAATCTTACGTTCTATGACAAAAGGCTGTTAGGAATTAGGAATTCAACTCTTCAACTATGTATCCAACTTCATTCTTTTTAATTACTATAATTTAAAACATGTTTTGGAGTACGAAGACAATTCTATAATGATATCACTACAACAATTACACAAGTTCTATTTGTATACCTGACTGTGACATGTCTAGACACATAGTGACTCCTGAATACGATGAGCCTCAATTCCGGCTACTGCAATTTGGCAATGGTAGAAGTCGTTAAATAACATTGATAGTTTGAGAGTTAAGACTATTAGGTCGCCAGACTAACAGACAGAGATAAGACTGAGCCAGCGACAAAGCGCTAAAATATTTGTCATCATATTTAGTACCTAGCCTGAGATAATGCTATTTCAGTGAACGTGCAGCCGGATTTAGGGTTTTGAACAAAGTCTACATCAGGGATGAGGAACCTACATCAATCAACGTGGCCTTTTAATAAACCAAAAAGTTTAATATGGCCATAGATGGCCATAGACGTGTCTAGAAATAATTTTGATTTCAATATTAGATATTGGGAGAACTAAGCTAAACATCAATATCAAAAGACCGCTGAATATGGTAACGTATTGAAAAAAGTTAGTAGATGTTTTCTTTTTCACAGTTCATAACGATCTTTGTGATCAGTATCGTGCCCAAAATATAATATGACGTGCCGTCAAAGGCACGCGTGGCATTGGTTCGCCATCCCTGTTCTAGCTGTTCGTGATATTTGCTAACGCTTACTTTGAAAGTAAACTAAGCATTAAACTAGCTAGCAAACAATCTTATATTAGAAATCATATAGTTTGGTACTTGCTAGTTGTAGATTTTGCTTTAAAATTAGCACAGATTAAACCCTAAGGAGCTAAGTGGTAGTCCTACGAAAATGAACTCACAGGAAGCAGGCTTATGTGGATGACCTGGAACTTATTGACAAACGCATTTATTTAGCCATGGATGTTTAAAGCTGGTAGGCTTGATGAAGCAAAAAAAATCATTATTTTTTTACATATTTAAATGTGTGAATTCCGAATGTGTGACCTAAAAAGCCTTTCATACCCTGCCTCAATATAACAGTCGTTTCCCAGCTGAAATTCCATTGGATTTGTAACTTTCCCCGTGCAATGCCGCTGGTCGAGTATTGAAAACAATTCTTTTGTTTTTTTCCACACATTACCATTTTTGTGGTGAAATTTAAGTACTGGGTTCCCGGAATATTCTGCCATGTGTTGCAGTAGTTTTAATGTTTCTAGAGGTTTCTCAACTCTGAACTTTGAAAAGCTTTGCACTTACACGTTTTAAGTTACATAAAGAAAAAATATCTATTCATAATAGCTCTAATATTTTTAAATAATATTATTAACAATTCCGAAAACTTTTATTTTTATTGCGATTAATGGCGATACAACCATGCCATTCGCCTAATGGTAAGCGATGAGTCTAGTCATGGACAGTAGCAAAATCACATAACAACATGAATTACAAAGAAATCTTTGATATTTCACTGCGCTCGCCATCCTGAGACATAAGATGCCTTTGTTATTTTATGTCTCATTATGTCCAGTTAATACATTCACAGCTTTTATAACATAAGCAAGTAATTTATTTAGTAAAGCAACGATAGAAAAAAATCAAGCGACTGGTAAAAGACGGGGGAAGGAGGATTGAGAGATAAGAACAGTTGTTTTCTATTGCACCAGCTGTTATAAACAACTTAAAAGTGCTCCTTTCACTTAAAATGTCTTTGTAGTAAATGAAAAAGTTTGGAGACAGCGTTCGGTTTCAAGTCGCTCGTTCGCGTTTAAATGCTAGTGCATAACAAACATGATACCTTAAAGTACGTAGTACTCGGGGTTGTATGGTGGGAGTCTTAAAAAAATAGTTTATGCCATATACCACTTTTTGGCAATTACATTGAAGGATGTATGGATTGTCTGTATTTTTTCTTTGTATAATTTATTCCGTGTATGATTGTATGTATTTTTTCGCTTTATAAGACATAACATAGTATTACTGGTTTATTTTAATTGATTTATTTTATTTTTATGTGGAAAACAAAGCGTTCCACGTGTTCCCTCCTTCCTACAATCCTGGGTCCTTCCGCCGCGGTGTGAAGAGGCACCTTAGCAGGCCGGCATAATTGTCTCCATTGGCATGGGACTGCCGTCCGATGCCAATGGATACTCTGCCTGGGCGGCATTGACACTTTCCATCAGGTGCAATGCCGCCACTATGCCAGGCCAGTATAGAAAAAAAAAAACAAAGCGTTAATAATATTACCAATAAGACTTATTATCTAAGAAGGTCATTAACATATTACATATCTTATAACGTAAAATGCCATGGAATATATGATTTTAATATCAACTAGTTTAGTGCATTGTGTATTTTTATACATAAAATGTATAAAAAGGCTTGACAAATGGTCAAAAACTAGAAACTCATTCACAGAAATATATTTTAAATAAAATAACGTCATAGAGTATTTGAATTACTGTAGTAGAAATTCCAACGTACAAGATCTTTTTTTTTTTTTAAATATCACCCTACAGTCACATACATAGTCCTGACCCCACACTAAAATCGAGTCTTGTGTCGTGGGTATCAGGAACTACGAGAGACTTTTCGGTCCCACAAACACCCAGGGGCCCTACTATATTCAACGAAACGAAGTTCGAAACTTCGGATGATCGAAGTTCATATACGATACGAATGTACCTACATATACTTATGGTCGTTATTGACTTATAGTCGTAACCATAGACTTATAGTTAGGATGTACGTTACCCAAATACGAACTTTTACAGAGTAGATAAATTCATATTGTATATAAATTTCGATCGTCCGAAGTTTCGAACTTCGTTTCGGGCCCCAGACCCGGAAGAAATATTTGTGGGCCGTACAAACATTTCTCTCGGTGCGGGGATCGAACCCGCGGCCTCTCGTTTCACAGGCGGCGTCTAACCAACTGCGCCACGGAGGCTGTCAGATCTAGCGTCGTTATGCATTTTATTTTTCTGTTTTAAAGCAAATATAGAATGACATTATTAGCTTATTCTTGCGATTTAAGGGTCCGTCCCCCATAGAAGCTATCTTATTACTGGCACGTTTTAAGAACAATGTACACTTTGGGACAAGTTCAAAGCAAACACTTCAGGCTCCGGCGTTTGGAAAGCAAACAGTATCGTTATTTCATGTACCATGATTTGTTAAGGACGTGTACACACTGAACATAGAGGTTTTAGGTATAATGTTAGTTATTACGAAGTATAAGCACAATGGTATATAAACAACTAGTAATGTAAAAATATATATTATATTATACTGTATTACTGTACATCTTCTGAATTGTATTCCATATTTTTATTTGAGTATTAGTTTATAAAATTATCGAGAATGTTGTTAATCTAATAATTGTTATTCTAATGAAGTACGTGTTGGCCTGTTGGTAAACGGCCTAGACGCAGCTGCCAACATGTTCACGGTGGTCGCGGGTTCGAATCCCAGGGTACACCTCTGACTTTTCGGAGTCATGTGTGTATTGATAATCAATCACCACGCACTAAAACGGTGGAGGAAAACATCGTGAGGAAACCTGCATACCATAGCGATTTATAAAAAATCTGTGGTATGTAAATCCGCCAACCCGCACTAGACCAGCGTGGTGGACTATAGGCCTAACCACTCTCAATCGTACTCTCGATTGTGGAGTAGGCCCGTGCCCTGCAGTAGGACGTATATGGGCTGATACTGAATACTACTACTGTTGTTAATCGCTTCGAAAATACATGAGCATTTTTCAAGACCCAAGCTTCTTTTGTGAGGCCTGGATAATTTATAACTGTTGACTCTATTTATTTATTCAATAATAAACACCATAAGTAGCCAAAGAAACCCAAAGCTGGCCGTAACCCATGAGCAATCGATGTATATCTAACCACAAAACAAACTCATTAAAATGTAATTTTCTTATCCTAATAAACCATATATCATTGTTAATAATAATTTACGATTAACATCATCTGCTCACAGCTCGGCGCGGCTTAATTGTTCGGTTAAACACAAAGCTTTGATAATAATTATAATAAGGACCAGTGAACGGCGTCAATGATGGCACTGGGTCGGAAAACTTCGGCGACGTTCGGCTATGTTCGGGCGTTATCGGTTTTTCCCGAGTTGAATCAGGATTTGCTCGGATTCCAGAGCTTAGATTAGCTTTACGATAAGCGACGTGATGAAGATTGGTATAATTACCAGTATTAAGATATTGTCATTGGTGTGATCAAATAATGGTCGGAACAATGAATAACTGATATTATTGCATTTATTTTATATTGTAACGCTAATTACTTGAGACTATGATGTTCATCATTCATGATGTCTATTATTTGATTTGCATGTGGTGTTTATTTATGTTAATTAATTGTTTCTCTTATAATTTATTCTTTAATTGTAGCCAAATATTTATGTAAGAATTAGGGTAAGCAATTGTTGGCAAACCTTAAATAAAATAAATAAAAAATAATATTCACTGGTGGTAGGTCTCTCATGTGTGAGAGGCTGCCTGGGTGGGTACCGCCGCAATGTCTATTTCTCCCGTCAAACAGCAATATTATGAGACACAATATTCTAATATCTAGTCTCGCGATTGTGAGCTACGCATCATGTGATTACTATCAACACACATAGTACGGTTGACAACTCGCCAATTGTAAGATTAATGTTTCCCAAACAAGGTTTATTTGGTATCATTTCATTAGCATTTTCAATTAAAATTTGATTAAGAATTTGTGCCCGACTTGGCGCTATGCTCGTCCCCAATCAAATGTTCCGACGGAAATGACCTCACGAAATATGGGTGATAGTGGCTTCTCCGTTTACCTCTTCAGGAATAAAAGGGTCGAACCATGGGCTTGTGAATATGTGTGCATGTATCAATACATAATATATCTATATGTTCTACAAATACCAAACCTTCCCAGCTCAACTGAACAGCCTTTGAAAAAATATCATTAAACACAAATATCAAAGATCGGCAATACGTTCTCCTGTATTTTTTCTAGAATCAATGAATGGAGCCGTGTTTTATGTTCATGTTTTTCATATGTTAGCTTTTGATATTCCGATATTGTTTCGTATTTTTGTAGTCTATTTTTAGCATTACAATAGGTTTGCCGTGCGTTCTGTCCTCCATGCCGAATGTTTAAACATTTTTCTGTTCATGAATATTATTATTATGTTTGCCAATGCGATTATTTTACTTTGGTTATCGACTTATTTGTGTTGACTCGTATACATCTGAACTATTTATAGCCGATAGCGATTTGATTTGGTCATCGCAGTTCTATTTCTATCAGAGAGAGTGTAGTAGAAATTTGTTTTTGTTTTTTTTTTAATATCGTCTTTGTTAAAATAATAATTTAAGACCTTGTACACCATAGCGTCTTTAAAAATAAAGGAGTGTACACTAATATTTTAGAAAAAAAAACTAAGGATTCACCACCCAAATACGATAATAGTGAAAAGTAAAAGTAAATCGTCGCTTGTTTTTGCAAAAAAATATGTGGCATTGTATTTGTAGTCACTAAAACTACTACCCGGCTTCGCTGTTGGTAGCAGTTTTGAATCTTGGTATAAACCTATAAGTATTTATTTAATTTGTATGCATTTAATATCCCGTATATTTATATATGTATGTAAGTAAATGTATGTGTTTATTTATTTTATTGTGAGATTTATTAATTCAAATTAAAATGGTTTTCACTGCCTTATTTGATGCGCCTACCGCGCTTTCTTTCTGCACCACCCAAATGTTGATTGACAGAACAATCCTTTATACAGTTTATGTAATTAAATTTTGAAATAAATAACTAAATATTGTCCTTAGTCTACGACGTTGGTCTAGTGTGGATTCGTGCATATGAACAATGACCCATATACCCCAGTATATAGTGAAATAATACCTACCCAGAATGTTACAGGAAGTTTACCTTCATAAATAAAACCACGGCACTTAGCAACAAAGACTGCGAAGAATTAATATTACAACTTAATTTCCTTTTCTCTCTTGTGGAAGAAGCTTAAAATGAAATTTTGATTCAATCGATAATATACGGCGTTGTATGAAAGCCTGAAGCTGGTGTGCCAAAACGTAAAGTTTGCGATGCCTTATTAATAAATCTTCGGGGTAGGGTCGCAGGTCGCTATTACTAAAGTTTTTTCTTAATTATTTTAGCTTGGCGGCTATTGTTAAATCCTGTAAAATATTGGATTATGTTATAAACTTAATTACTTAATTGCTTAAAAATGAATATCCTGTTAAACTTTAATTTAATACTATTTAAGTTCCAGTCAATTTAATTTCGATGTCATGCAATTTTAGAATAATGACAACAACAAAATTACAACGATCAAACAGCAATTTAATGTAAATGAAATTCACGTATCTCATTAATGGAAACTAATCAAAATAAATGAAACCAAATAATAATATTGTTTTTGGCGTCCATTTACGCGCAAAGTAGTATTATGTCATCACTAATAATTAAAATATAATAGTAAAGCTAGTTGTTGTAAAAAGTATTTAGTAACTTACAAAACTGTATCAGTCCCTATACCTCCCAATGCAGGGCACGGAGCTACTTTACAATCGAGAGTACGACTGAGAGTGGTTAGGCCATAATATAATCCACCACGCTGGCCTAATGCAGGTCGTTGAACTTACATACAATAGAAATTCTTGTAAAGCGCTATTTTATGCAGGTTTTCTCGCGATGTTTTCCATCACAGTTTTTCCATACCTATTTTTTGACAATTAAAAAACATATGCATAGCTTTTTTTTTTTATTGCATTGAATGGCGAGACGAGCAAGCCGTTCGCCTGATGGTAAGCGATACGACCGCTCTTAAACAGTAGCAACATTCCACTGCGCTCGCCATCCTGAGACATAAGATGTTAAGTCTCAATATGTCCAGTAGTTGCTCTGGCTACAATGTCCTTCAATCCGAAACACAACAGTGCATTTAAGCAGTGTTGTTTCACGGGAGAAATAGACATTGCGGTGGTACCTACCCAGATGGCCTCTCACATATGAGAGACCTACCACCAGTAAGTATAGCTTGGGGTTTATTTTTCTTGCACTAAACTTCGTACTATGAATGTTTTACAAATGATGTGCCTTTTGAAAGAATAATATGCGAATGCCAAAGCGATTAAACTAATATACAACTGCACTGTACGTAGAATGTTCTGGATGTTTCGGATGGACTGTATGTGGGCACTTCGGTCAAATTTACTGTGCTACGATAGACCTCAAGCGGTCCGGAATATGCGTACTTCAGGCAACGATAATAATCTTATCTGCTTAGTGATACTATGCTACCAGCTATTGACATTAACTGTGAGTATCCATTTTAATTTAATGTAGAATATAGCCGATAAAATAACTATATACATTATACATACATAAACTCACGCCTATGTCCTATTGGGGTAGACACTAGACAGAGAAAAGTGCTACAGTTCATATGGCTTAACTACCTACATAATTATATACAATCAACTATATCCGTACATTAATTACTGCACGAAAGAAAACTGTTACACACGAGGTTTAAAGAGAATACCCTCCTTAAGGTAGGCAGCGACTTTGTTGTGCTGGTTGATTCTGACACTGCGAAGGTTCATGGGCAGCGGTAGCCGCTTATCATCGAGCGGGCTGCTAGCTCGTCTGCCTACAAAGGCAATACAAAAACACAAGTGTCCTCAGCAACAGAATCTTCGATATTTGTGTCTCCTATTAAATAATTCCTACAAAAATCATTCAACGCGGCAAAACAATTTTCACTTCAAAGAATCACCATTGTCATCTCAAGCGCTATCCCTAATTAGATAATCCTTTTCATATATGAATAAAATAAATCAAAATGAATAACACAAAACAATAGGCCTTTTGTTTGTATAAAAATAAATTTATACAGGCTTTTCTGTGGGTACGTTCCCGTGTCGCTGTACCCGCCTCCTGGCTTTCAAACAAAAACATTTTCACAGATATATTATCTCAGTGCGAAGTTAATTTTTTATGCGGCGTCCTCTTTACGGATATTTTAATGGATCCAGGCCTGTTTATTGTTCTTATTGTTGCAAATATATTTATGTCGTTAAAATATTAAGTACAATTTTATATTTAAGGCTGAAAAGTTTGTTTGTTTGTTACTTCTAATCTCAGGAAATACTGGTTCGAATTGATAAAAATATTTGTGTTGCATAGGTCATTTATCGAGGAATACTATAGGCTATATATCATCACGCTATGACCTATAGGAGGGAAGCAGCAGTGAAAAATCTAGCAAATAAGAGGAAATTTTATTCGTGTTTCGTGGTCCGATTGGTTTGATATCCTAAATTGATAGTCAGAATCGAACATTTTGGTCATTTTGAAAAGTGTATTTGCACCCGGGCGGAGCCCAGCCGGTTCGCTAGTAAAAGGAAAAGTTATTTTATATCTCCTATGTAGTTTTTCCAGGTCTAAAATACGTAAAAAACTATTTAGTCAATGTATATACAAACACGGGCGTACATAATTGAGTAACGTGCCACTACGCAAGAGTACCAAATATAGTTATGGGTTATAACAGAGTTCATTTACACCGTTATATTAAGTGCATCATCTCAATTTATCATATCCATAAGATATGATAAGAAACCAAATAATAATATTTCAAAGAAAATCAATCGTACCTATTCAGCAAAAAGCAGACAATAAATTGTGTGAAATCGGCCGCAAGGCGTCGGTCAGTGGCGACCCTTGCGATGGCTTTAGGCGGCGGAAATGTCCATGTGCCACTGCGGTCGCCAGCCTCGTGGCATTTCCAGACATGAAATAAATAACAAATATTCAATATTTGAACACTGTCGTACTATATTTTATATTGAGTTAGAAATAAGTGATTTTCGTACTCTGCTTTGCTTTCGTTAAAGCAATTTTATGTATCTTAGAAAATGTTAATACAAAAAACAAAGTTATTTTCTTTTCCTAGGGAACAGTAATATTTTCTAGATGCCGTATGACCTTTTTGTGTTGTACAACTAAAAGCATGTATGCAGAAAATCATGATCATAGTTTTAGTAGTTAAGAGGTGAACCCGTCATAAGCATACTCATATTTGCATCAAATTTACGCTTACAAAACTCGCATGTGTCATGATTCTTTAAAATAGATATTAAGTTTTAATATTATAATTAAAATTGTATCGAAATACTAAAATGTAACATTTATTTTTAAGAAAACCATATCATTTATACAAATAACTTCAAAGGTGATTAAAAAAAATAAGAGGTAGGAAACTACCAAAATGAAACATGATGTTCGAAGAGTCCGATCATTTTGCTAGTTAGTTCTAGTTGAGCTGTGAAACCGAAAGGTTGTCTACAGGAACTATTATACTGTATTTATTGTAAATTATTGTAAGTGTGAAGAAACTGAAATATACCACAAGTTGTTACAAAAAGGAGTATTCATTACACATGGTTAATTCCATACATCAATAATATTAATATATTAAAACATCGCAATACCACGGAAATGAAAAACGGCAAAGCTTTTCTCAATACGAAATAGAATGTAAAATGCAAATACTTCATCTATTTAATAACATTATACTACTTTTATTGAACATTAAAATCCGTGGGAGCGAGTAAATTACGTAAGCCTGAAAAATGTGTTTTTCTATCCAGATAGTTCAGATAAATGTCTGCACTTGTGCCAGTAAGCTGCACATTATTTTATGACTTCAATGAAAAATATACGCGCCTTTTTAAAATCCGCGTTGCTAGAGATATTATATTTTAACTTGAACACTTACTAATATAACATGTAATTTATACGTAACCTTCTCATTTATATTCATTTTTAAGATAATAATTTAAGAACAATTGAAGCGTGAATATAGTACCAAAACTCGCCAGGATTGCCAAGTAGTCTAATGGACGCAGGGAGTAGAAATTTCTGATACCGCCTTAGCAATCTCACTAACAAAATGAAACAAGGCAACACTACTATCTCTTTCCCTCCTTTTATATTTGCCAAATAAATTAATACACAGCTTATCCCTTAACGTTCTGTAATGGAAGTAACATTTTTCCATCTCGGAGTGTATGAGTAATAAAAGATTATACTTAACGCCTACTGAGAATCAATCTCGAGCGTTGAATAGTGCCCTGCGATATGAGTATTTATGTCGAACGCAGCGCCACCTGTCAAGTCTTAGAACACATAGCGGAAATTGGATGGCCTCAATCCAGCTAACGCGTTTGTTTATGAAATATTCTTCGATATTTGGTATATATTTTGCGGGGAATTTGTGCGATCACTTTCAGTATAAACCGAAAATAGCTAAGCATTTTCCTGTACTGCTACTTACTTATTTCGTGGAGTTGAAGTAAATCATAATTGGATACTACTTTAGTATGTTCAAGTAGCCACTTCGGTAGCGATTATATTGTTACAATGATATTTACTGATATATTTGGCTTGGCAGAGATTTACGAGTTACTATAAACAATAAGGGATTAAACAAATAATAAATGTAATAATTTATTTCAATATAAAGTTTACTTTGTCGCAAATATGATAAACGTTGCGTTATCATCCCTAGAGTTCTTATCTAGGACAATGTGCAAAATAAGGTCTCAGACAGCGCAAGTTCCTTCGTACTTTATAATCCGCGCTACTTCAACCATGGTCCTCGCCAGTTGATTGTTGCAGTAGTCATCAAGAAACATTAGAAACCATAAAAACAGAACATGTATTCAACCAACTGGTGGACTATAGCCCATCGTCATCATCTCAGCCACAGAAAGTCCACTGCTGAACACAGAGGCCTTCTATATTCAACGGAACGAAGTTCGAAACTTCGGACGATCGAAGTTTTTTATACGGTACGAATGTATCTACTCTGTAAAAGTTCGATTTTGTACAACTTATATCGTAACCATAAGTCTACGGTTACGACCATAAGTCAATAACGACCATAAATATATGTAGGTACATTCATATCGTATATAAACATCGATCATCCGAAGTTTCAAACTTCGTTTCGGATGAATATAGTAGGGCCTCATGTCTCCCCAAAGGAATTTATGTTTAGGAATTTATAGGACGTAAATACATAGATATATTTTTATTGCAATGAATGGCGAGAAGAATATGTCATTCACCTGATGGTAAGCGGCATAACCGCTCATGGACAATCGCAAAACCAAACACCACGAGTTAAAAGCAATGCTTGGCATTCCACTACATTCGCTATACTGGGACGTAAAATTTCTAAAATATATAAATTTACTGACACAAATAAACTACTAATTGAAACGCCTCTCAATTTCGTTCCAAAACTATTTTACTTTAGAAACGTCCGCCACAATAGCGACTAAAGGCCATTGTGCAGGGGCTTTAGATAATTGCATTTTAAAACCACATGTCACATTTTGTTTCATTACGGTTCAAAATAAATAATTGTCTGGAAACTAATGCCTGGTCAGTATTGTGTTTAGTGTTAGATTGGAGTAGTTTTATACTCAGTTTAGTACTCTTCCGAAGTCTGAAGTAGTCTATCATCCATTATCATCTTTAATCAGAATATTCTATTACTGATTCCTACATGTCGGTAAAAACCGGCATGACGTGATTTCTTGCAACCTTTACTAGGGCATCTGACCATTCCTACGTGAACCATTGTTATGCTGCAAATTCTAAACATATCAAATGACTGACGTTTTAGCTCACTTCTACCTTCTTTAAATATAGTTTCGAGTACCTTTCGTAAACCTACTGTGGTTTTACATATTATTTTCGTTTCATCTACTACTTAGGAAATCAACCATAAATAATAAATCCAATACGTCTTAAATTCCATCTTTTACTCGTTGAATGGCGAGACGAGTATGCCATTCACCTGGTAAACGATACGACCGCTCATAGAAAGCAGCAAAACCAAAAAACACGATGAATTACGAAGCAATTCTTGGAATTCCACTGCGACCGCCATCCTGAGATATACGACGTCCAACGGTTACTTGTATATGAAGTTACGGCAACAATATCCTTCAAACTGGAACACAACAATGCATTTACACTAGTGTTTAGAGGGAGAAAAAGTCATTGCGATTATTCAAAGCTACCTATTTGTCCAAGAATAAATTGTGCATACATTAAACGTCACCTTAACTCCCAAATTAAACATTAATCTCGGCGCATTGTTTGTGGATCTTATTCAACTTCGTCGGAATAATTTTTCAACAATATTTTTCCCGGAACGCATCAATAGAGCAAATAAACGGAGATGAGAACTTTGCTAATAGGGTACCGTATTACCGGGATCCTTGGGATCGCTCGAGATTTAACGATATTTGAATGATCGCTCAAACTTTAATAAGAGGAAGTGTGCTGGAAAGTCGAACGGTTTGGATATCTCAAACCTGATTTAGTTAACTACGATAAGAATGCTCGAAGAGGACACTTCGAAAACTTGGGAGTCACCTGCGTTTTTATGGTGCTCATTTAATTTAATAATGAAGCAATATTAATGTGTAACTACATAGCTATCGATATGTTATTATCTCGAAACAACTAGATAATAGACTCATTATGTAGTACTCATTTACAGAAAATAAGCTTATTTATTATAGGTGGACTTTATGTCATCAGCCAGAAACTTGCAATGAATTTTCACATGACTAAAGACGTCTAAAGATATCGTCATGATATCTCTCGAATCATCATATCCTTATCCCTACTTTTCCCAATTTTCTTTAATTGCGCTGAATGGCGAGAATAACATGCCGTTCGTCTGAAAGTAATAAAAAAATACTGGTAATAAAGTATTACTGGTGGTCTTTCATATGTGAGAGGCCATCTGGGTAGGTACCACCGCAATGTCTATTTCTTCGTGAAACAGCAGTGTAAATTCACTGTTGTGTTCCGGATTGAAGAACATTGTAGCCAAAGTAACTGTTGGACATATTGAGACATAACATCTTATGTCTCAGGATGGCGACCGCAGTGAAATGTTGCTACTGATTACGAGCGGTTGTGTCGCTTACCATCAGTCGAGCAGCATGCTCGTCTCGCCATTCACTGAAATAAAAAATAAGTGATACAACTGCTCATGAAGAATAGCAAAGCCAAACAACTTGAATTGCAAAGCAATGCATGACATTCCACTGCGCTCTCCATCCTCAGACGTAAGTCTCAATATGTCCAGTAGTTACTCTGGCTACAATGTCCTTCAAACCGAAACCAACTTTTACTTTTGTTCATCTTGAATTATTACGCCAGGCCAATGCTTTTTCAAACCGTCTATGATTCTGTCATTAGTCTAATGGCAGCACACGGCGGCTATGAAGTGTGACGCCGTACTCTCGATTTTCAGGTCGAATAATCGGTTGTGGAGGTTTTACGGTTCAAAAAATATTGCTTAACTGGAGCTAGAATTTTCACCCAATACCGATGAAGGGGTTAGCATTGTGAGGCAAGGAATATTTTTAACGGTATGGGCTATTAGGCTATATCACGGGAACAAGTAGACCATACTGAGTATATGCATAAAAAAACTATGGTTGGATATACGGATGATTGGCGCTAGAAATTTAGGCATACCATGGCGATAGGCTCGTCCTCTACCATATCTTGGGACTTATATAAGCTTGGAGGAAACATGTGATTAATACTTGCCACATCTCTGCGTTTTATTGGTGATTTTCGTATGTACAGATATAAATAACTATAGCTGTCGCATGATCATCATCATAAGCATCATACTAATTAATACAATAACATAATGTCAAAAATACAATTGGAAAACATTTTTATCATGTTTTTGGTTCAAATTTCTTCCTAAAATACAAAATTGTTTCGTATACGTACAAAGTTTTGTATGCATAAAGCTTAATAAGCAATATTGTATGTGAGAGGATCAAGCGCTCATTCAACCCGAAACATAAGTTATTATGAGCAGTAACACCGAAACTGGCGCGAAACTTCATCGCGATTCAGCTAAGCTATATTATACCCGTGCAGCTTGCTCCATAAATCAACTAGGTTCGTTCACATAGGTACGAAGTATAAATACTATGATACTTTGTTTCTATGCTTAAGTAGCTTAGGCATTTTTGAAATATATTACTAGGAAATAAACAAAATTTCCTTCTACAGTGCTCTGTTGGTTACAATAAAGGTAAAGGTCAAACATATTTATAATAGTTGGGTGTTCTAAATGATATAATTCGTATAACGTAGTATTCAATATTTCATTAGGATACTAACATTTTAAGAAATAGAGACTGAGCAGCGAATAAATCAAGGTCTGTGAATCAGGAGCAATTATAAAAAACTTATCAAAAAAATGCTTCAATGACAAAAATAACTCACTGTAAAATATACTCCGTCTACACGATGAAGATGAACAAATAAAAAGTCTTCTCTTTCTTATAACTCAAAAGTTACATTTTGCTGATTCAGAAAAATTGGAAGTTAAAAGCCACGTCGGCTGTGAACCGGCGAGTTTTCAACGGGAAAAGTTTGTAGCGTTTCAGTGAGAGTTGGCAAATGATCGGGCGCTGCGCCGATGTCTCACTATTGATGACTGCGCTGCGATTGAACCACTAGTCTGTTTCGTTTACCTGCGCTCATCAATAACCCAAAATCCGGTTCTAATGATGTTCTTCTCGTACACTTTCATTTGAGTTTTGTTGTATCGACGATATGACGATGTAAAGCTTTTTGACTGCATGGATTTGATGTCCCCATAAGCCTCATTTTATTTTGACAGCCTCCGTGGTACTTTTGATTAGATGCCGACTGTGAACTGTGTATGATTCGATTCCCGCACCGAGAAAAATTGTTTGTGTGATCTATATACTATTTGTTTCACGTCTGAGAATTGTGACACCAAATAGGATTACGTAGTTTCTGTTACCCACAGCACAATGCTTGTACATTAGAGGCAAGAAACATGAATGAAACTCTTTGAGAAATTAGATGTCCTTTAATTAATGGGGGAAAAAATGTCAAATACAAAAATGAATATTAAAACATTATTTATATCAAACAAGCACTCTCATTAGTTACGTGAATTCATATTCATAAGGAAAATGAAAAGGCTTAATTGGAACAAATGACATGAATTAGAGAAGGCTTTTTCTTCTAACGGGCGAGTACAAGCTAAAATGAAGATTAAATAAAGTTGAGACGAATAAAGAATAATAGTGTCTTCAGAACAAAGGTCGAGACTTGTTTGACGAACTTCTTAACCCGGTATTTGTGCGTCTGATAAATGAGAAATGGGAATATCAGCTGTCGTTGACAAATGTTTGCTGGTCCGCAAATATTTAATATAAGGTATTTCAGTATTGAAAGCATTTCATAGTTTACATGGTAGATGGCAGGCGAGGGTGATTGGTAATAGGCAATGTGAAATTTATTACTTAATTCGTGACTAAATACATACTTAAAAGGACAGCGCTGACTTTAAATCAGATGTGCTCGAAACATATTAGAAAAAATATTCTATGACTTTCAAGCAAATGATATAACTCGAAATATAATAGAAAAACTAATTCTAGATACTTTGGTCTTAATACTTCTCATGTTTTATCTCAACAATTCTTCAAGAGAAACAATAACCGTCATAACTTTTGAAGAAATGTCTCAAGAAGTCGACATAAACCCTAGTATAACGTAATAAAAGTTACAACACTAGCAAATATCGATATCAAATACAAACTAAAAGACTAACAAAACTTTCCAAAGCAAGAGTACAAGACACCGACATTTTGGCAACGTGTAAGTTTAGTAGCGAGCGAAATGTGCTGGAATTTATGTCGTATTGAATAACTTGATTCGTGAAATGGGAGTGTGTTGGGTATACATCTTACTAATTACTTTCGAAGGGCTCTTGGTTAGTTAGGGACACATCAGCTATTACTCTACATCTGAATTATCTAGCTGTAGGTACGTCTTTATATTTATGAATACCTCTTCGTGTAATATGAACTCCTGCTCTACTATGACAAGTAGACAATTATTTGTTTCTAACTTCTCCTAGCGATTCCAAGAGATTGGCTTAGTTTTAGTCCTTAATCACGGAGAAACTGTTGATCTTGCCAAACAGAAGCTGTAGTGGTTAGCGTTGAAGCGAGCTAATCAATGTAAGTGTTAGCAAGACCAATAGTAAATGCATCGCCTACTGGTGGATCGGCGATTTTTTTTTATTTACGCAATAAAGTTTACGTTACGTTATCTTGAAACCGTTACAATAGATACAAATTAGGTTTTTGTCCCAACTAACAAATGTTGTTTCACATGATTTGATTTAGTTATCCGAGTTAAGTAAGGTAGTGAACTTACATGATATACTGTCATTAAATAAATCCATGTTTCAATTCGATTAATGTGTACCATATAGAATGGAGACCAAATTGATTGAGAGGTTTAAAGATTTAGTCTACACAAGCTTATTGTGGAATAGCCAACTTTACATAGCGTAATCAAAGGAAAGATATCATACAATCGATCAATCCACATGAAACGTCATTACGTCCATTTCTTGATTAAGATTGTTGCCAGGTGAGCATAATATGCGCTAGTCGTAGTCAGAAATGTGACATTTATAAATTCTGCTACTGAATAAAGCAAGATTTGGTGGTACTCCTACATTAAAAAGGCACTACCGATGACTTATACTCGTAGTATTATTAATTACTACATGTATAAAATGAAGCACATATGTGAACTGTTGATAGAGCTAAATAAAATAAAAACAATTATAAAAATAATCACTTTCTCTAAAAACAGATGCTACGCATTGCTTTGGTCTTTAATTCTTTATAGAAATAGCTCAATTACTCTCAAAGGAATGAAATTAAACGCTATCCTATTAGGTTTACATTTATTTTAAGCCTGTAACACTGCAGTACATACGGAGAATGACCGCACCGCGCGCTTCGTTACGCGCGCACAAAGGGTTGCGATTGCTGATTCAATTAGTTTAGAAGCTCTGCAGGAGACGGATGCTGACGGCCACACTGTTTGTGTATTTGTAAATGTTGTAGATTTACTAGAATTAGTTGTAGAACATATTTTGATCTGACTATTCATAGTCAGTGTTTGAGAGGAAGGTAGATTTTGAAGGAGATAATAGTTTTCGTTATATTTCAACATAATTGTCAACATATACCGAGTTAATTGCTGTCAGCAATGCGTGAAGCAGATTTGAAAATTAAAAAAAATCTTCCATACATGGAGTATTGTCTTCCATACATACTATTTTCCACAAACTATTTCGATCTCTTTTGGAGAGAAAATAATAGCTGGTCCTATAAAATGATCAAGAATACAATTCAACTCGGAAAATAAATCGGACCTATATATAAAATTAATATTTGTACGTAAAAAGATATATCATGGTCAGAAAAACTGCAAAACCTTAAACATTTCTGCCGAAAAAACGAAACATCAAAAAGTTCCACAGAGAACGGTAATAACAGTAAATAAATAACGTTCCAGCTTCCTTAAAGGAATACTGTTAATCCAAAACGCTGGTAAAAATCCATTTAACATCATGTTAAAACCGTTCCGAGTCATCTCATTTGCGTGGCTCTGGTACAAATTAAACGTATCTAAATTCCGCTTTACGCTTGATCGTTATAGCTGTGGACGTATGTAGGGGGTAAATCCCCCGTGCACTATAGGTTATGAGTTATTATAAAATATTTAAAATATAAATTGAAAAATACCGCATGCGTATGTATAGGTTCACGTGTGGATACCGAGGGATAGATGGAAGTGTGCCAGTACCATATACGACCTCGAACTTATTTTTGATTCAATACGTGATCGGAACGAACATAACGCAATGCATATTACTTAATTTAATGCCGGGTACTCGTGCATCAGTGTTGTTATTCGGGTTGAAAGACATTGGAGCCAGAGTAACTACCGGACATATGAAGACTTAACATCGTATGTTTCAGCTTGGCGGAATGCCAAGTATTGCTATATAATTTATGGTATTGTTTGGTTTTTCTACAGTTCTCGAGCGATTGTCTCGCTTCTTTCTGTATCAGCCAGCAAAAGTGTCACTGCAGGGCACGGGCCTTTTCTTTAATCAAGATTATTGAGGATGGTTAAAACATATAGTCCACCACGCTGGGCTCGTGCGTGTTGGCAGACTTTTACATACCATAGAAATTCTTACAAATGATATCCAGGTTTCTTCACGATGTTTTCCTTCACGGATATAGTGCGTGGTGATTGACTATCCATACACAAATAACTCCAAAACGTCAGAGGTGTGCCCTATAATTTAAACCTGCGACCACCGTGAGCATGTGAGTGAGTTGGCAGCCGCATCGAGTCCGTGTACGTACGATACGAGAAAAATGTATACCAAAAATGGCTGCATGAAACGAAATATAATACGTACGGTTGACAGACCAATTAAAATATATAAGCCATTACACCGTCGCACCACCCGTCACTGCAGTAGAGTTCATTCCTACCACCTGGAAACAATTCATTCTCGAACGGTTCCAGCATTATTTTACCACGCACGTGCAAGCTCTGGAGTGAACTCCGTGCTTCGGTATTCCCTGAGCCTTATGACCTGACGTCCTTTAAGCGAGGCTTAAAAAGAGCACTCTCCCTAAGGTAGGCAACGACCAGGTTATGGTGGGCCCCTGGCACTGCGAAAGTCCATGAACGGTGGTGACTGCTAGTAAGCAGTATTATTCTCATAGTAATCAGACACGCCGCATGATTGTTCGCCTGCCATGCCTTATAAAAAAAATCATACAGTAAATTAGGTATTATCAGAGTACAATACATTTACAAAATAAAAAGATTTTATCAATAAATTGTAAGAAGTATGTAAACTTTATGTTATTAGCAGTTTTACTAAGCGTTACAAACTGAAAACTCCTTGTCGCATCATTTCAATTATAGACCAATGAAGTAGGGTTTTATGTAAAAAAGCAGAGATAATTTAATTTCCTTCTACATAACAGATAATTTCACTAATTATGTCCTCATAATATTATGTTGCTCTTGAATAGGTATTCTTTTTACAAAATGGAAGCTTTTGGTCATATTATTTCTCGTACTCGTAATACGAGTACAAGCAGAAAGACAAGTTTGGTGGAAAGAAATGCTTGCAATAACTTGTTTTGAAACAATTCACTTGCGTGTATTTTAACGAGAATATATTTTTAAGGAGGAAGTTCTCAATTCGTTGGAATCTTTCTTTTATGTATGTTCACCGATTATTATAGTTCTTTTAACTCAAATATTAATGTTATTCGCATTTAAATTTTTGTCTTCATTATGTTAATTATTAGGGAAAATGTATTAATATTTATAGCTGTATTCATTTCTGATAAACACTTTGTTTAAGAAATCTTTTACTGAATTCTGAAACCTTAACATTTCAAATATTGCATTTCCCACAATATTTTCTAACAAATACCCTGCACCTTAAACTTTAAAGGTAAATAACACTATATTTGTAGATTATATTTTATAGATAGATGCTGGTGCAAAGGGATTTTCATCTGTTATTTATTTAAGATACGGATAAAGTCTTTGAAGATTATTTTAGATCGCTTTGCATCTAGTCCGTAAAATATGTGTATATGCAAAAATTGCATTTAAAGAAGATAAAATGCACAAGTAAGCTAATTATATATATAAGCTATTAAGATGATTGGTTAATTACAAATACTTTTATTTACATATAAAACATGGGTGAATTTGAGTTCTTGACATACTAGACTACCTGTTTGAGCTGCATGTTCTAGATTACATCCATGTTTTCGATAAAGAGTATAGAATGTCTCGATTGCATTATTTTTATTTGCTTCTTCGCATCTTTCGTTCGGATTAAACCCATGTTGAGGATATATTTAACCTTCATTTATATTTAAGAATGCCTTCATGTTTCAGGAATATTGCCCAAGCAAATAAAATGGACGCGTATTTTTTAAAATATTTTTACCATTAAATTGAATGCCACTTAAATAGAGTTGATCAACTCCCAGTACGTTGAGCTTTTAACTCCAGCAAAACATTTTCACTTTCGCATGACTAACTTGTGAAATAGGCTTACGTGTGCGCTATTTCAAAATTGTTATGAACTAGGCTTTTTTTAAGTGAACGGCATGCTCGTCAAACCATTAATTGCAATAAAAATAGCCACTTCTTCTTAAGCCTCTAAATATCATTCTTAAACATCTAGTATAATTTATTTGCATCCTAATCTTTTACTTAATTTCATTTTCAAAACGAAACTCATCATCTTTTCATCCCGGAACAATGCAACCTTCACGCAAAGGGAATTATTTGCAGAAGTCACAAGCGAAATGAAAATTTGAGCCATTCCACATGCAAGTAGAACTGAACTACTTTTTGCCGGCGTCTTCAAACCCTGTTCCGTAATCTCGAGGGTGAAATTAATTTCCCGCTTTAACTGCCTGTTGTAATTAATGAAAATTATATTCAGTGTTTGCCGGCTCCCGGTTGTATATTTGTTCGGCTTTAGCATTCCTTCTCGACGCTAGTTGTGTTTAGAATGTTAATTAGTGTTACGGTCTTGCTTAAAATATTTGCAAATAATTTTTAAGGTTTTATGAAGTTCTGTTTTTAGTAAGTATAATAACATTTTTTTTGCTTTGCGGGTGAGTTAAGGTTTTAAGCGCTTTATAAATATTTTATTTGAGGTCGAAATTGCCACAATTCAATCCATAATCTGAGGAGCAGGTATGAAGAAGCTTTAACAAATAATTCTGTTTCAAGATTAAATTCAACCGACATATTTTGTACTGAAGTCTATATACCAATAAGCTAATCCACCATTTGCCATATATGCTATATTCAGAATTCGACAACCGAGTAGGTAAAAGTTTTCCAGATTGCCATGCAATACTTGAATGCATGAGATAATGTTCACGGCGTAATCGGAGATAAAGTAGCTTTAAACGTTGAGCACCTACATAAAAAAAAACAATATTCTGGAAGAGGAGCGACGAATTGTTCACAGTACAACTCTATTGAATTCCTGTCTCTACTTAAAGCAAACCACACACGCCTACTAAAGTTAAATGGTTACAAGAAGCAAATTCCATGCATTAAAAAGTAATAGTGCAGATGTAAGTATGTATAAGACATTATGTAAGTATCTGTCTTCCTCTTAAATTGTACTTCACGCCAGTGAGTCTGAATGTTTGTAGAAAATGTGGCAATTCTGGAATTCTCACATAAGCATTACGCAAATTCAGACGCGTGAAGTAAGAAGCAGTCCGTTTAATCACAATTCGTAGGCAGATTGTACGTGTATACACTGTACTTATGGAAATTCTATACGGAACATCTGTTTGTATTGAGGTAGTGTTGTTTTAGGATTTACTTAAGTAGTCATAAAAAGGATTTCAAGTGTTAGATAGTGACTGAACTGTATTAACCAAAGAGACTGATATTATCCTTAACCTAAGCCGTAGAATGTCCACTACTGAACTAAAGGCTTCCCACAAAGTTTTAGTAATAATATCTGAAATGCTTAGCTGCTTCTATCAACTTCCTACGATTAATTTGTTAATGTAACTATTTTTTATTGCAATTAATGGCGAGCATCGAGACGAGCGTGATACTAAGCGAAACAAACGCTCATGGATGTAAAACCAAAAACACCATGAATTACAAAGAAATACTTGGCATTCCACTGGCCTCGGCATCCTGATCCATAAGACGTTAAGTCTGATTATGTCCAATAGTTACTCTTCAAACTGGTACGCAACAGAGAATTTACGCTGCAGTTTGACAGGAGAAATCGACATAGCCAGTCGACCTCACAAAAAATACAATTCTTATATCCAGCAGCATCCATTCCAATCATAAGTGAAATAAAAATGACAATTTATTCCGAAATGCGATAGGTATGTTATTCATTTTTAAAGCATCAGATATAAGTGTGAAAAAGGTAAGGAAAATTCCTGAGCTGGGAACGTCTGTCGGCAACACTCCCAGTGCCAATCAGTCGCGGTGATTTATAAGCGAGTCGAGCCTCCCCGATGCCCGAAGACCTTACGGAATTTCTTCAAATTTGGAAAAAACTTGCCCATTTTGGATAGGTTAAAGTGATAAGACTTTTTGTTCACGATCAATGTTGTAATTAAATAAAATGTGATTTATGAATACTTATTAAAAACCGCTATTAATAGTCATCTACATAATAGTTATTTTCAACAATAGCAGTAAGTATTAAAAGTAAATAGTAAACATAGTGAAATTACAATTTTCGCAAACGTTGAGAGTAGGTAATGCAAATGAATAATTATATAATGTAAGCTAGATTTTTTCCCAGTTTTACTTGTTGAGTCCTTAATATTTATCATTTTAAAAAACACTGTATCAAACTTTTATAAAGCCTCATTAGAAACTTATACCTTATTTTTTAACCATGTTGTTTTTGCATGTCTTTTTTTCATCCAATTTATCTTGAGTAAAATTTGTACGGAAATAACTGTAGAGCAAAAACTATATAACTTTAGTTTGAAAATGTCAATTCTATACATTAGCAATGTCAAATAGGTATATATCAGCAAGTTAGTTAATGCAACTGGGCCTTAACAGTATGTTAGGTCCTATGATGTAAATAATAATCAGCCCATATTGAAACATGTTTAACAATTCACAACAATATAATTGAATATGGATACAGCATTTCCATTTACAACAATCGTTCGGACAAACACATTGTTCAGAGCTAATAAAACTTGCAGCTACAATATAATGTCATTCAAATTCATATTGTATAATCCGGCAGCGCCTGAACAAACACAAATAGCAAACTGCAGCGAAATATGCATACCGCCCGACCAGTTAAACACGGGCCGCAATTTATGCTCTATTTGTACTGACAACTTGGTGTTTAAATGTTTAGTGGCTTCAGTTTGGGACAGTTTGTCCGGTCAAGTCATGTGTCTCGAAACTGACGTATAATCATGTTTCCTCATTTAAATGCTCGGAGTCCATTTAAGGCGTAACTGAATTTGAATGTTCAGATTTTTGCATTAAAACTCGAAATCTTATTCACAATGCATCCCGTCTAAATTAAAACCAAGGTAATAAATAATTTTTATGCTTAATATTTCCTCATCAGATCATTGTTTGCAAGTTACTTTGCCAATGCGAAGCTTTAGAATATATTTTCGAACTCAATATTGCTGCAAAGAGGTAATTACTCTAAGTCTGCAAAGTACCACACAAAGAGCTCACTTCACAAACTTTAATACCTAAACAAAATACAAATTATCCTGATAAGAATTCACATATAATTTTGGGCTTCCAAGTGCTATTGAAAACAAGTGAAACAACGTAGAGAATTTTAATTGATTGTGTAATCCCAAGAAGCTTATACCCAAATGGAGATTGCATTCCGTATATAAAAGTGAAGCACAAAAATTTGACCTCGAATGACGTCGCTGTTGCCTTCTATCCTTTTCTTTCGAGTGATAATGAATGAACAAAATGTCATTTTCATTCATTGTCACTCTAAAGAAAAGGATAGCAGGCAACAGCGACTGCATTCAAGGTCAAATTTTTGTGCTTCTGTGTTTTATACGGAATGCAATCTCCATTTGGGTATAAGCTTCTTGTGTAATCCTGTACGTTTTTGAACGTAAACACAGATTTGTGTAATCTGTATTTTGTGTTAATGTTGCCAGCTTCTTTTCGTATGACTTTAAAGCGCTTTTTCTTGCTTGGATATCAACACATGTAACGATTTATTAATTTTCACTTGATAATATTTTATATTCCGTAAAAGACTCAGATTCACGTTATTTAGAAAAGCAGCTTTGCTTTGCATTTTCTGAGAAGATTTACTATGGTAACATATATATATTTTTTCACCATCGGAAAGTAGAGATTTCAACGAACAGAAAACATACCAATTTTTTGAAAAAAGCTGATATTTTGACAGGTGAATTTTCGATTGAAAATTAGGGTGCTTTTTCGATATTAATTCAAAATAAGGCGAAAGAATAAATATTTTTAATCAAATAAATTACAACGTATTTGGGACATAAAAAGGTAAGTTTTCGCCAAATTTCGTCAAAAAAATATTTTTTTTCTAAAAGATAAAAATAAAAAACCAAAAACTTGGTTTTTTGAATTTTTCACATAAACTTTGAGGTTTTGTGAAAAAAGTGTGAATACAAAAGTTTTAGATCTTTTTACTACCTACAACTTTGCCATTTGACTTTTTTCGATAGGACTTTTAATTTTGCCGGAAATCGAGAAAAACCGTTTTTTACCCTTAAAAACCCACCCCCATCCCCTTCCCGGCCTCAGATCGCCCGTAAATTATTTTTCCTTTCATTTTTATACTATCCCCCTCCTTTTCAAATGGGTTTCATCCTACTATTATTTTTATTGGTTTTAAAAATTATCGACCCTGGTCTATATGCCCTAGACCTTTTTTTCTCCTATTTAAATATCCATCCTATGGTAGCCTGTAAGAAATTACCTAGTGTGATAAGGCTGCCACTTGTACTATTATTATTATTATATGAATACTTTGTTTCACTGTACAATGCAAAAAATAGATAAATATATTTATTTTTACATTGTGCTCGTAAAAGTGATACAAATTTTAAAACGACGCATATTACACAATAGCAAACATTGAAAGCTAAAAATTTTTATTTACGTGTTTTCAATGTATTAAATCAAAATTCAATCATTAGAAGCGAAGCACAATTTATTTTTCTTGTGTTAGCTTAAATGTTTTACAGAAAAGATAACAACATGCTATTTAAAACTGTAAAAAATATAAGTTCCATCTCTATCATGCATGTTTTCGAGGGTCTCAAATATAGTTGTCGTTCACACAATTGTAAGCGTATAAAGCGCTTTATTGACGGAATACATCATTTTATGACACCAAGCAACTTAAAAAGAATCAGGCAACACCGTCAGTAGTTGTCAAATATTAGATCGCATGCCTGTACAACTCCGAATTGAACATTTTTCCATGGTATAATCTGTGGCGCAATTTGATTGCAAAACAAATCTGACAGTTCAGCGTTCAGCTTGCTCCCCTCCCGCAAGCCCTGCATTCCCTTCGGTCTCCTATTGCTCTGAAAACCGGCGTCTGCGCCGCCATTTTGGCCGCCATTACAGTTGTCAAGTTGTTTGTTGTGTGGTTTGTTGTTTATTGTGTTACTGAGATTATTACTGCGTATAGTATTAATCTTTGTTAAATAAATAGATTGTATTCAAGGATTTGTGAAAGTGCTGGAAAAATGTTAATATTCATGTTGAGAGGATTCATAAAGTAGCAGCAGAAAATATGATTTTTCTTTTCTCACGGAGCTACATCTGTACCAGAAATAAAAGCTATATCAAGACAGCCTTACGGCATTAATATGCGACCAAGGCACATAATTCCGATAAGCTTTTAAAAAATTGGAATTAGAGACAACAAATCATCATATTTTGCGAAATCAAAACCCAGGTTAGTAACTCAAACAACTTGTACTTTATACGCTTATGTTCTCGATATTTTGATGATAATGGTAACAAAGTGTACTGTTTCTTTTTTTGCAAATGGAACCAATAATATAGGTGGGGCGAATTTACATATATCGCCACAAATATAGTCTTGGATAGACACATAAATACATAAATCAAATGACCAATATGTCATACTTGAAATAATAAAATAGATTAAGGTATTTGATCATTGAATATTCATCAAAGTCATCATTTGTATGTGTATGTATCAGCCCATATACGTCCCACTGCAGGGCACGGGCCTACTCTACTATCGACAGTGCGATTGAGAGTGGTTAGGCCTCACAGTCATAATTTATGTTCTTTAAAATAAAATGGAATCAAAGGAAATTAACTAATTAATGTCCTTATAATCATCAGTTGTCTGAAAATTATTTTGTAAAATATTACAGTAAATAGTAATCATTTAAAATCAAAGCAAGAATTTTAAAGTGTGTGTTTTAATTCTAATTGTATCTGTCAAGTCAACATTGTCAATTAATTTCTCTAATTTATTTTCAGTTCAAAAGCTGCGTTAAAGTTTTCTGCAGAACTATATCTGCTGCTCTCCTTTACACAACAAATTATTGTAAGTATTGAAAAATCATACAATCAGTCCATTTTATTTGGTAGTTAATTTAATGCAGTGTAAAAGACTTTGTTTGTGTTCATGAACTTGATGAAGATTTAAGCTTTTGTTTTGTGTCATATAAAGTAGATATAAACACTGTAGGAATTGAAACAAGTTTTTGATTTCTTATGTTTATGATTGTGCATTTTGAAACTTTTTAATAGAATGAAATAGAACCAACTATACCCCATTAGTAAGTCAAACTCAAACTATATATTTTTGTTATTATTGATATTTTTCATTCCAGCAACATACACCAATGAAAACTCAGTCTGCTTGACGACAAATAAGACTACTGCAAAAGTGGCCTTTTTAAAAATAAATACTACTATCAATGCAGTAATAGTAAATCCGGAGTATCACACATTTTGGCCAGAAGCAATAAAAACAAGAGAAAAGTCAGTACCCTCTATAAAATATAACTATTACTATACTCCATCGGTTTAGGTATTTAACTAAATGTAAACAAACCCGAACATGTGACGCATGGTTGTTCAACATTTTATTGCAATGTCCAATTTACGAATATTTTCTTAGTCAACCAAGTAACAAGTATTTACAACAGTTAACAGCAGCTGATAACAAATAATAATTAAAAAAGACTAAAGAACAACGATGAACACTTCCAAACACTTCACCACTTTACGAAAACAGTAAGTACATTAACGCAATGAATAATAATTGGCTGCCATAGATAACATATGATGATGCTTAGTTATCCAACCTAAAGCATTATCTTTAATTTAAATGGTAGCATTACGGTAAAGTCGTACTACTAGATTTTGTAGCATATTATATCTTGTAACTTTTATGAAAATGTTTTGGATGCCTGTTTAGGTCTTTTTTATAGATATATTGCATTATGCAAAATCAGATAATTTAATTATGATCTTACATAATTTAATTGTTTCCAAGCTCACACATTCATAATTATTACGATCGTTATAATAAATTGGGCATGCAATATAAATAATAGTTATTTACGTAAACATTTTTTGGTCTTCAATAAATGTAGAAATGAAAAATGACAATGTTTAATAACCTTTTTTATGGTTTGTTTACATTTAGTTAAGTACCTAAACTGATAGAGTATAGGTTAAAATGGTTTATGAGGGTGTGGAAGTGTTTAAAATAATATCATATTAATATATTGAGACACCACAAATATTTTAATTCCGACCCTATTGAAAAGAAAATCAGACAAATTAGTATAATTATAGATACAATGATGCTAACTGCCACACCTCCAGTTGAACCTCCAAATTTTTCATAAATTGTTTCAATTGGTATGATGATTAGACAAATATAGCTATAATTTTAAATAAATTATTCGAAAATGGAATTTATGGACAGTCAAATCATCAAAAGAAAATATGTGTTATTGGGAATATACTAAAGCAGGCTCATTGAGAAGGCACGAAAACTCACTTGCAGGCCTATGCTGCTGGGTGGTTAGTAAAGAAAGTAATTAGTTACATAAATGGTTGTGAATGCCAAGATAAGATAACGAGAGATGTAAGTCTTGGCATTTACAGTTGGATCAGTATTTGATAATTTGAGATTGTTCATAAAATTAGGCACAAGTACCTATTTGAAGGAGCAGTGATGTTGTTTAACAGCTAATACTGATAACTTAATTTAAATGTATGAATTTAAATGTATCTAAATGTTACCAAATAAGCATTTCCAGAAAAAATAATATTCGTAATTTTTCTTACACAATTGATAACATCGAAATTAATCGAGTTAATGAAATATGTGATTTGGGCATTATTCACGACCATAAACTCATATTTGACAAACATATAGATAGAATTGTTAATAAAGCATCAAAAGCATTAGGATTTTTAATTAGAGTTTCATCAGAATTCAATTCACTTAAATGTATTAAAATACTGTATTGTTCTTTCGTACGCGTGTGTGTGGTGGCCTGTTGGTAAAAGTGTGTGGTGGCCTGTTGGTAAACGGACTAGACGCGCCTGCCAACATGTTCACGGTGGTCGCGGGTTCGAATCCCAGGGCACACACCTCTGACTTTTCGGAGTCATGTGTGTATTGATAATCAATCACCACGCACTAAAACGGTGAAGGAAAACATCGTGAGGAAACCTGCATACCATAGCGATTTATAAGAATTTCTATGGTATGTAAGTCCGCCAACCCGCACTAGGCCAGCGTGGTTGACTATATGGCCTAACCACTCTCAATCGTATTCTCGATTGTAGAGTAGGCCCGTGCCCTGCAGTGGGACGTATATGGGCTGATACAGATTGTTCTTTCGTACGCAGCCACTTACAGTATGCATCGCAGGTGTGGAACCCTCGGTATGAGATTTATAAATCCCGTATCGAGGCCATACAAAAGAAATTTTTACACTATTTGGACTTCAGGGCTAGACAGGTCTCTAATGATTATATTAATTGCTGTAAAAAGTATCATTTCTTACCATTTTACTTGCGACGCGACATTAATGACATATGTTATTTGATGAACATTGCTAATGGTAGCATTGACTGTGAACAACTTTTGAGTGGGATATTTATCCATGCTCATTCAACTACGCTGAGACAACGGTCATTATTGTCCGTACCATTTGCAACTACCAATTATAGACGCAATGCTTTTTTGTTACGTAGTGCCAGTAAATTTAATGAGGTGTCATGCCATTTTGATTTTGATTTGTTTTGCACTAGTACATGGGTAGTAAAACACAAAATGAGCAATATGCTTTTTGAAACTTAATAATGAAAGGTCAAAAAGTACACCTTGTGTAACTCAAAATGTATATTTAAACATTATATATTGTAATGTTTGATTGTTACTTTTGGTGTTGTTTTCTTTTCTTTGTCAATAATTTAATTAATATCTCTATCTGTCTCATAGAAAAAGTAGTTCATTCCTTAAATTAAAATAACTTATATTAGCTAGCATTTATAAATCGGTGCACATTATGTAGACACTACAGTATCTTAGTATCTATTATTTGAAAGCTTGTTATTGGCAAATTCGTAACACACTTAAGATTTAAATATTTATGTCTGTAGGTAATTAGTCTGTAAGCTTTCTTAAAATTGTAAGATAAAATAAAATAAAAAAATAACTGGTAAATGAAATCTAGAATAACATGTAAAAATATTTTTTCTTTAATTATTCGTTGTACAGAGTATTGACATTTCTAGAGTAACGAAAATTACTATGTAACATAAATTTCAGCAGAAATATGTATTATTTAAGTACAAAAAAACCATTAAAAATAAATCATTTAATAAATATTTTTAAGTGTTTTATTCACAATCTATATATTTTTCATCTAAAAAGTTACACTTTATTATTTTGTTAAGTTTCTTTGGATCACTTTAATGTGATTCATAGAAACTTAACAAAATAATAAAAACGAAAAAAAATATCCTATGCAGCCACGCGCAAGACTGAATACAACTGCCTTTGCCTGTATTCCTTATTTATATTAAAAAAGAATAATCTTGATAATCTGTCAACTGACATTCGTGATCGAAAGAATGAGCGGCTATGGCTAAAGATTATATAGGCCAGTTATCCGTCTGTTTCTAATTGGTCTGTGTTAGATCGAGATAAAAATGACGAGCTTCGTGATTTTCGATTGATTAAAAATATTTATAATTCGTATAAAACCAATCATGACTGTTTGGCAGAAATTCGAAAATGGGGAATGCTACGCTGTTGGTAAGTTTTTTGCTACAAAACAGCATATTTTTATTACGTAAATAGGTAAAATTGTTGTCGAAATCCTTTCGGTTGTTACCTCCCGCGAAGTCAGATAAATATAAACATTGTCTCAGATCGTGACAAATAACAGTTCAAGGATTGTCATTTCTAGTATCCTAGAGCTAATCTATTTAACAGGATTAGCCTAGCTTGCGAATTTGCCAGGGGAGGTAACTGTCAGTGTCATCCCCAAAATTCGTTTTCGCGGCTTATTTGTTATTTTTACTAACTTTTATTTGTCAATTATTTTAGTTTTGTGTTGTGTGTTCGTCCAGTGAATGTGGTAAGATTAATAACTAACAACTTGTGCTGCCTAGTAATAATATTATAGTTTTTTTTTTCTTTTTGCAAAATGGAGGTAGATCCTCCTGACCCTCCAGATCCTCCTAATCCCCCTAATATTAATATTTCACCATCTGTAGCTCCAATTAAAAGACGACTGGACGCAGAATCATCAATTAATCCCAAAAAATCCATAAAAGACATAGATTCTGCGTCAGCTTCCATCCAACGTCTATATGTTCACCCCATGTTAGTTGTAGGCATCAACACGTACACAGAGTCCGACAAAGGACCATTTATCGTCCAAATATCCAGGGTCGAACCTGACCCTTCGTCTGGTTTAACTATTAGACCTATTAAGTTTGGACAACTATTGTTCAAACACAAAATAAAAAATATAAAACCCGATGGAGTAAAGCGTGTCGGTAGAAACAAAATCTCTGTAGAGTTCAGCTCTGCAGCTGATGCAAACAATTTTATTATTAACCCAATCCTCTCCGACAACCACTATTCTGCAGTTATCCCCTCCTATAACATTACACGTATGGGTATTGTCAAAAATATCCCAGTAGATTTTTCTATGGATGAGTTTGTTGAGAGCCTTGTATTACCTAAAGGATGTGGCATTGTCCTTAAAGCTCGTCGTCTGAGTAGAAAAATTGTAAATAACGAAGAAGTATCCTGGTCACCTACCCAAACTGTAGTGCTAACATTCCAAGGGCAAGTTCTTCCTGAAAGAATTTTTTCATTTCACACATCCCTCCCAGTAGAAATCTATCAATATCCAACTATCCAATGTGTTAACTGTTGCCTTTTCGGTCATGTTAAAAATCAATGCAGATCGTCTCCTAAATGTTTTAAATGTTCTCAACCCCATGAAGGTCATTCATGTGACATTCCTGAAAACAAAGCAACTTGCTTGTTTTGTTCGGGTCGTCATTTTTCCACTAATAAATGCTGCCCTGAACATGACAGACAAGTTTCCATTAAAAAAACAATGGCTCAAAAGGGAATCTCATATGAGGAAGCTCAACAGCAGTTCCCTAGACTAAATAAAAAAACTTATTCAGAGATTTTAGCTTCCCCTGATATTAACAGTAAATCTCCATCTTCCCATGCAATCCCCCTCACTCCTAACTCAGTCCCTCCTTCTCAATCCTACACAAAAACCACTTACACTAATCCCCGTCCAAGAGTCCCATTAGGTAAAACTTACAATAAGACCCTACACCAATCTATAATTTCTGACTTACCACCTTCCCAACCAAATGGCTGTGCCCTTTCAAATACTCCTTCACCTTCCTCACAAACAGACCAATACGACAGCATAATTAACTTAATTTTACAGATTGTTTTAGATTTTGTTACGCAAAATAATTACTCCCTACCGCCCAACGTTGCCAATATAATTTCTTCCCTAACAAAAATTTTTAACCATCATGGACCCAGAGACCATCATAGTCCAATGGAATAGTCAAAGCTTACGCCCCAAAAAACACGAATTAATACACCTTATCTCAAAGTTTGACCCTATCGTTTTATCTATAGCAGAGACTTGGTTGCTGCCAGGAACTCGCTTTGGAGTATCAGGCTACTCTTGTTTCCGGGACGATCGTGCTGATGGCTATGCAGGGTGTGCCTTATTTATAAGATCGTCTATGCCTTTCTCCCAAATCCTTATCCCTCCCCATAGTCCTAATTTTAATGTTGTAGCAGTTCGAGTTTTAAATATATCCTTTATTTCTTTTTACATTCCTCACCCTAATAGATCCCTACTTTCTGATATCCAACTTATAATCTCATCTCTTCCTTCTCCTGTCGTTGTTATGGGTGATTTTAACGCCCATCACTCATCCTGGGGTTGTAGCCATAATGACATATTTGCCTGTTCCCTCATAGATATCTTTGAGGATTGCAACTTATGCATATTAAATGATGGCTCTCCTACCCGTAGAGTTTTCCCTTCTCAAAACCCTTATAGTGCATTGGACCTTACTCTCTGCTCGTCTAACCTTTCATCCCTTTTGTGTTGGTCCATCCTCGACAGTACTCATGGTAGTGACCACTTCCCTATAGTCCTCAAAATCCCGAATAGGGTAATCCCGGTTTCCAATATTTCTCCCTCTATTAAGTATATCCTATCCAGAGCAGACTGGGATTCTTATTCCTTTTATCTTGATTCCCTTTTAGATTCCCTCCCCATTCTTAATATTAATTCCCGCCAGGTAGGATACTCTGGTTACTTAAATGCTATAACAACCAGTGCCAATAAGCATGTTCCCAAAAAAAAGAATAAAAAAAAAAACAGAATTTCTACTCCTTGGTGGGATTCCGATTGTAGTTCGGTCATTAGAGAAAGAAAAGAGGCGGAAAAATTATATACTTCTACTATGACTATAGAAAACTTTATTAATTACCGTCATAAAGCAGCGAAGGCAAAAAAAACTCTTTCTTCCAAAAAACGTATTGGTTGGCGTAAGTTCTGCGAATCGTTATCCCCTAGAACCCCTCCCAGTTTAGTGTGGAAACAAATTAAAATCTACAGAGGTTCTCTCCACACGGAAAACCTTTTAAATAATGACCCATCAACTTGGCTGAGCGATTTTGCAGATAAACTAGCTCCTCCCTCAGTTCCCAATTTTGACATGATTCCTTCATCCTCCATTCCCTATCCCCTCTCCTCCTCCTCCTCTTTTTTGGATTGTGAGTTTTCTTTTGTAGAATTGAAATTAGCTTTGGATGGTCTGTCTGACTCCGCTCCTGGGATGGATGGCATCCCATATTCCTTTATCACTAAATCTTCTGATAAAAACAAACAATACTTTTTAAAATTGATTAATTGTATATATAATTCACAACAAATTCCGGAACAAATGAAAACACAAATAATCCTACCAATCCCAAAACCTAGAAGAAATCCTTTAGATCCCAATAGCTATAGACCGATAGCTCTTTCCTCAACTTTAGTAAAGATTGTTGAGCACATGTTGAAGCACAGATTAGAATGGTACCTAGAAAATAACAATTATTTATCGGATTCTCAATTCGGATTCAGAAAAGACATGAGTACTATGGACAGCCTAAGTATTTTTACAACAGATGTCCATACAGCTTTCCTTGAAAAAAAAATCCTGGCCGGCGTCTTCTTGGATGTAGAGGCCGCATATGATAATGTTGCACTTTCAGTCCTCAGGAATAAATTAATTCAGCTGAGGATCCCTGTTAAGTTAGTATTCTTCATATGCAATCTCCTTATGGAGCGAAGGATTATTTTTAAATCTCAAGGCACATTTTTACACCCTAGAACTGTGTGGAAGGGCTTACCACAAGGGTCAGTTTTAAGTCCTATTCTGTATAACATCTATACGCGAGATCTTGATCAATCTGTCAACCAATATTGTTCCATTCTCCAATATGCAGATGATCTCACTCTCTATGCATCTTCTGAGAATCCGGATAACATAGCTTCATGTTTGAACAATGCTTTAACTTCCCTTAGTTCCTGGTTAGGTAACCACGGTCTCTCTTTAGCTGCGTCTAAATGCAGCACAGTCGTATTTACAAAGCGACGAAATGTTCCTACCATTAATTTATTTGTCGGAAATGAGCTAATCCGACAAGATAGCAAGGTAAAATTTTTGGGTGTTTGGTTGGACTCCAAGCTATCAGGAGCCTCTCACTGTGACTATGTATGTTCCAAGTCTGACAAAAATATAAACATTTTACGTTCTTTGGCTGGAGTATGGTGGGGCTCTCACCCCTTTACTCAAAAAATTTTATATAATGCCATAATACGCAGTAATTTAGATTATGGATCTTTCCTCGTAGATCCTGGAAACAAGGGAGCTTTGGATAGGCTTTCAAAAATCCAATCTAAATGTCTTCGAATAATTCTTGGTGCAATGAGATCTTCTCCAATAAATGCCATGCAAGTAGAAAGCGTTGATCCCCCTCTTTATTTGCGTAGACAATTTATTTCGGATAGGTTTTTATTTAAGCTTTCCCAAAATTCTCGTCATCCTCTCCTTTATAAACTCAGCTTTCTTTTTTCTTTGATAGAAAGGAAAGGATATCACTCTATCTTCGATTTACCTTGTTTAGTCCGCAGCTTCATTAAATTCTCTCGCCTTCCAGACCCAATCTTACAATTCCCCTCTAATTTTATTTTTTCCCTACCCTACAATGTTTTAACTTATTCTCCAAAGGTATTTTTGGACTTTGACGTTCAGAAATATTCAGTTGGAGCAGATAAAATAGTAAAAGACAAGTTATCCTCAGAATTTCCAGGTTGGATATCACTTTTTACCGACGCTTCTAAACTTTCGAATGATGGTATTGTAGGATCTGCAGTTTGGATCCCTAGTTCCAAAATTATTTTAAGTTATAAATGCCCCTCCATTACCACAATCTTTTCTGGAGAGGCCATTGCTATTCTAGAAGCGATTAAATTTGTAACTTCCCATAAATTAACGAATTCTATAATTTTAACAGACTCCAAAAGCTGCTTACAATCCATAACCTCCAATCCGTTTAAATCAAAATCCAGATACCCTGTCATCCTGAAAATTAAAGAGGCTTTGTTTATATGTCAACAACTCAATATAAATGTTGTTCTAGCTTGGATACCCGGTCACTCCGGTATAACAGGGAATGAAACAGCAGATTCCTGTGCCAAACAGGCCATTAACATTGGTAATTTAGATCATTTTAAAATTAATCCTCTTGATATCTGCTCTAACATGAAAAATTCTATGATGGACGCTTGGAATAAAGAGTGGCAGATCACGAGAAACAGAAAGGGAAAATTTTACGGTAGCATCCAACCAAAAGTTCCATCAAAACCTTGGTTTTCAGTGTTCCAAACAATTGACAAATCTATTTCGTCTACAGTCTGCAGAATTCGTCTTAACCATTGTTGCACGCCTGTTCACCTGGCTAAAATCAGGGTCCGGGATCATTCCCTATGCGAATGCGGTCTGGACGAGGGTAATCTTGACCACATTTTTTTCAACTGTCCCAATTTAATTCTTTCCCTATATGACATTCTTCCTCCCGAAATCCCTCGACCCACTAACATGAAAATCCTACTTAGTCTCACCTTTTCCCCATTTATACACCTTTTGTGTAAATGTATAAGGGTTAATAAGATTAAATTGTAAATTTCATTTATTTTATTTTATATAATATCTATGAATAGATTTTATCTCATTTTTCGTAATTTTTATCTGTTGTTAACATTTAGTACTAATATTGCTATTTTATTAATTATCAATATACTTTGTCTCATTTATATTATGTAATTTTTCTAGCGAAAAACTGGAAATTCTGTTTCGGCTGGTATTTAACACATGACATTGGCAGAATTGGGGTATGGCAACACCGCAAAAGCCAAAATAACAAGAACTGAACTGAACTGAACTAATCTATTTAAATTATCCATTATTTTGGGGACAGTAAAAAAACAAAACAATACGATGACCACTCCCTTCCGATAATGTTCCATTGATAACTGATTTAAATTATAAATGCTCAGTGTGTGACATTGCTATCCTTTGCTACTGTTTATTATCTCTATTTTTTTTTCTGGGTGAAATTGATAATAGTTGCCATGGATAGAACAATTTCCTATTGTTTCATTGATGTTATGTTTTAAGGCTCATTTCTCATATAATATTACGTTTCTATTAGTTAGTTTGTATAAATTATTGCGTACTTATCAGTTCCTAGACTCTTGTACTCTATTGTTTTTGAAATTTTAGTGTTCTATTCATCTTGACTGATATTCTGTATAGATGAAATTTATTTTGTTGCCTAATATCTATGAATTATGTATTTACCCATGTTAAATAGACCTTAAAATCTTTTTCATATATATGTTATTGTTACCATGGCAAAAAAAATTATCTAAAAAGCCAATTATTGTTTGATTCTCCTACTTAATTTCATTATGTATTCATTTTATATAATTCTTATGGGATAAAAATATTCTCATAAATATTGAAAGCCTACCCATTACAGTTTTATGTTGTTTTTTACTTTTGTCTTATAGGTAGTACCTATTCATATAGTCCTTCTGATTATTAAATTTAAATTGTATGCAGAACAATTTTAATCAAAATGTACAAGATACATATTATAAAAACCTATTTATAATAATATGTAATACTATTTAGACCAGGAGAGCACCAAATCTAAAGGATACTTTGTTCAATGGAGAGAGGTCAAATACTAAAATGGTGACTCGTCTCCGCATATTTACACTGATGAGAAGTCAATATGACTCAATAATTATGATTTTGCCATTGATGTTTGCTTAATGCAGATATAATTTTATGAGAAACAGAATGTCATGTAAAATACCTATCATAATAAGAGTAATATTTCAGAGTAAATATTGCATTACTATAAAATCAGTTCGACGAAAAAGCGAATGACATTTCTAAATCTTGTTTGTAATATCCCACTTATCTTATCTATTACAAAATGAGTAGTCTTTAATTTACAAATTGCATCAAGGGTTTATGGATTTTAATAAAACAATAAATCATCATAATCATTTCATTCATGAAAACTTTAAATATCTATCAAGTTGATTAATTTCTTAAGCAGCTATATACCAATATCTATTCTAGAGATCAAATGATCTGGCGGACCTTGTAAGATACTTACAAGAAAAGTGTACTGTTTGAGGACCAGATGTAATTCTACAGGCACAATGTTCAGGAAAACAGATAAGAATGTTACAAGAGAAGTAATGTTGTGTTCTCAAATATGTAGTGTTGGTGATGTATTTTCAAAATGCCTGTAGAATGTTATTAACTACTCAAATTATATTAGAGTCAAGGATAATGAATTTCTTGTGTTTTCCTCAAACAATATTGTTGCATAAAACGTCACACGCATCATAGAAATCAGGGTTGTCACTGCAATGAATCAGTTTCTTCTGACATTTATACGATTTATCCTCTATCCATTGCAAGATAATTGTTACTTTTAACTATTTGGAAAAGAATGAATAATATTTTTTTACAAGCCATTTTTCAAACTTTAAATCATATAGCATGTTTTTTACTAGTATATTTCAGTAACATTTTGCTTTATATTTAACGAGAATCCGAGGACAATACATATTAATTTATGTGATTTCCCTGTATGTAGTTTCCTCTACTTTGTGTCTGTAGCTTCAAATGATATGTTGAATTAATTATGTTCAATTTGAAAGGTGCTACAACATTCTCGTGGTAGCAAAGATGTCGTTACTTTGGATTACTTTTTTTTTCATTATATTTTCATCAGTTCTATAACATTTATCCTCTTCTTGTCACAGTGAATGTGTTGGTATCCACTAAAGATATGGTTCTTGTAATGATAATGTTCTAATATTTAAAATTATTTTCGTGAAATGAAGATGTTTTAAATTCCATCAGAATGTTACAGAGCTTCTCTGGTTGGCCCAATTTAAGTAAATTTGTCTGGTCGAAATTTACACATATTTTGTAATATATTTTTTTTTTTTTTTTTTTATTGCATTGAATGGCGAGACGAGCATGCCGTTCGCCTGATGGTAAGCGATACGACCGCTCATAAACAGTAGAAACATTCCACTGCGCTCGCCATCCTGAGACATAAGATGTTAAGTCTCAATATGTCCAGTAGTTGCTCTGGCTACAATGTCCTTCAATCCGAAACACAACAGTGCATTTAAGCAGTGTTGTTTCACGGGAGAAATAGACATTGCGGTGGTACCTACCCAGATGGCCTCGCACATATGAGAGACCTGCCACCAGTAAATGTAATATATGTCAAACTTCTGTTTATTTTCTATAGTAACCCATAATATTACCAATTTCTTTTTATTATATTCAATTAATTAATGTAGGTTTAAGTGTAGCTCTAAATAAAATACCATTTAGCAGGCATTCGGTCTTGTCTTAAATTAAAGCATGCCATAAGATATTTTTCTCAAGAACCATTAATTTAAAATTATTATGACCCACTTAATGTCGGCGCGATTACTTATTTGGCATGTGACCTTCCTGTTGCTTGCCTTATGGACGGGTAATACTGCATTTTGTTGTGTTTGTGAGTTGATATTTCTGGATTAGAAATATGCAATTTTTACAATCGCATGAATCACATGAATATCAGTTATTTTATATTATATGAAATCGTTTGAAGCACAAGTAATCTATCAGTTGATATCAACTCAGAAGTTGACTGTCCGTAATAAATGTAAATTCAGCATCAGGTTTAGAGAAAAATAATACACACTGATTTAAAACATTGTTTAATCCCGCGAGTATTCTTGGTCTGTAGTTATGTACGCCTTCTGTTAAAAGTATTTGAAAACGAATATTATTATTAGTATGCTTTATCTTCTCTAAATATAGATAAAAATCAAAAACCCAACAGGAAAGTGAAACACATGCATAAATAGTAGTTAGTACTATCAATTGTGTTATCGCTATCGGCAATCTCCGTCAACCTTTAGATGGATTGGATTGACTAGCAGTATAAAAGCAACTGTGGCGATTAAGTGATAATAATTAATCAATGATGCACATATTTTGTAATTTATGATACCTAAATGAAACATATATGTTAAAAGCTACATATGTATTTTTGTGTTATAAATACATACATACATACATAAACTCACGCCTTGTTCCCAGAAGGGGTAGGCAGAGGTGCCAGGGCACCCACATTTCGCCTTGTATGTTCCGTCCACAATGTGATAGGTGGCGAGCCTATCGCCATATCGGGCACAAATTCCTGACTCTGGGCTGATACTGAATAGAAAAATCCAATATCACTTTGCCCAACCCGGGATTCGAACCCGAGACCTCAGCTTTGTAACCGTACCGTAGTACAACTACGCCACCGAGGCAGTGTTATAAATCTATATGTATGTATTGACTATCTATCCACGTTCCAGTACTAGAACTTGCCTTTTGTACCTACTTTTTTATGTAGGGAAAAATATATGGTTTCAATAAATATAAACATAATTGCGATCCACGTTCGGAGTTCTTGGAGAAATGAACTTGAAGTCCAGTACACAATTATTATTGTCGTCGGCTCTGTGAAGAAAACGTAAAATGTAATGATAATTATTTTATTTTATCAAAATATCATCCGGGATAAAACATGGAAACTTTAAAGGACAATCAATAAAAAAGCTATAATTAATTTTAAGCAATATCGGTGTCGGGATCAACAATATTTTTTACCGGTACTATGAATGGGCATTCTCCTTTTATTGAAAATGTTACTTACTTAAGTGAAAAATTTAGGTAAATATAAATTGAGATGTGAAATATGATGAAGCTTTGGAAAACCTTGCAGAATTTGTGGATATTGGTTAACATCGTTAATGAGAAGAGGAGAATAGGCAAAACTGTACAAAATGATAGGGCAGAAAATACATTTGTTTATAGTTTCTTCGAAATAAGTGCTTTGTTATAAATTTTAGTAATTTTCTTATAATTTAGTAATACAAGATTAGTAAAAGGATCCATCCATCTCCACTCCATCGTCCATTAATAAACGGTTAACTTAATTCATGGACTTTTTACTAAATAACCAATGTTTAATCAATTCACCGTAGATATTCCAGAAAGCCTTGATATTGTTATGATATAACAGCAGCTGCTCTATGCCGGCAGCGTTCCTGTAGGAAGAACAATATTCTACCGTCGTAATTTGTGCCGCACGCGACATCCGGAGTCTGACGTGCTTATGAAACTACGGTATCGTGAATATTATCTTGGCAAATGAGTCCTTTAGAACGAGACGTCTAGCAATATTTTGCACCGTAACCAATACCCTGATGTAGTAAAACGAAATTGCATGTTATTTCTTCAAAAGGAGATGCTGTTATAATAATCTCATTGCTGTTAACAGAATATTAATAGTAGGTATTTAGAAAGTACAAACACTTTTCCCATCGGTTTTTATTAATATATTCATGCATTCCCTTCAGATTTTCCCTATTTGTCCTTTTTTCGATATTTTTGTAGTATCGCTACTGTAGGAACGCATCGGGCGCTTTTAGTAGATACTACACAATTTATTACCATTAATCTCTTTCTACAGCCTCTGTGATATCTTTAGAATATAACATTTCTCTTCTATCTCACAATTTCTTACTCTGTCGAGAAATTTATCCCCACGCATACTTCTCAAGTTTCTTATTTCCGCTGCATTACTCTCAGTTTAATGCTGAAAATGAAGTGGTTTGCAGTTTTTGCATTGATCAATACATTAGACTTTTACGCAGTGGCCGGTAGCGCCATAAATTTAATAATTGTCGCTAATACAGACAGTTACATGTAGCCCAGTACATTTATGTATGCAAATAATGTATGTACGTTTATCGACGCGCTGTCGTCCGCCTCTCCCCATGCACCTGAGGAAGTCCAATTAAAAAATTGTCAAAAGCGGGAGCCCATAATGCGATTCAACCGACGCGTCCATTAGATCCAATTCGCCGAATTTGCTCGTGTGAATAATCCGATCAGTGTTTCACTGGATTATTAAGGGAGTTGATAATGGTAGTTAAACTTTAGAATCTTTAGTATACGAGATTCATCTACAAAACACGGCAAAAAATGAAATGGAGAAAATACTGAGTACAAAGTTTGGTAGAAATGTCAATTATAACGAAAAATACCTATATAATCTTGACTACTGACACACATTGGTGTTTCGAATTTTGTATTGATGTAAATATGCGTAAAACTTATATTGTTCAGCATTCATTGTATTCATAATTAATTGATTCACATTCTCGCTATCTTTGTATTCATTCAATTTGTCATTATTAGCATCGATTATAACTTTTTTATCATCGGTATATAAAAGTAATACAATGCCAATGTCTTCCTTATCTTTATTGTGATCAACTTCTGTTGTATCTTGAATCTATGTTCATCTCTGTTTGTCCTCCTCTCGGAGTCTTTATGATAACTAATGGTGTCTCGTTACAGTCAAGTGTAGCGTAACAGGTGCACTACGGGCTCCGATGTCTGTGTAGATTTACAAAACTGCCAGATACGGCGCTCTATACAATTTCATACAGTTTCAAATGGATTTAGATTAAGAATAATTCCTATGGATTAGTACTTTGTAGGAATGGAAGTTGGCAGTTAATTTTTAAAGTAGTGAATAATATTGCAAATGCTTTGATTTCAGCTTCTTAAGAATTTCATTCGAATATGTTTACTTTTTAGATTTGTAGTTGATAGTGTTAACGCTATGTAATTAAATGTTTTATGTTTGTGGCTATATGTGATTTCCTTAAGTTTACATTTATAACTCTCCATGTAGTGAATTTAAGAAATATCAATTCGGGTTTCAATTACTGAAAACTAAGCATGGACTATTTTCTTTCTTGTAACCATTTGGGCAATTTTGGGCGTTTATCAACGGCGAGTATATTACTCACCTTCGATTTGCCGACGATATTGTAGTCTTGGCAGAATCGCTGGAAGACCTTAGCACTATGCTCGAAGACCTTGATCGAGTTTCCCAACAGGTGGGTCTTAAAATGAACATGGATAAAACGAAGATCATGTCGAATATCCATGTTGTGCCCACCCCCATTGGAGTTGGGGGCTCGACTCTCGAAGTTGTAGACGAATATGTCTATTTAGGACAAGTGGTCCGGTTAGGCAGGTCCAACTTCGAGAGAGAGGTCAATCGGCGAATCCAACTCGGTTGGGCAGCGTTCGGGAAACTTCGCGACGTCTTCTCGTCCAAAATACCTCAGTGCTTAAAATCGAAAGTCTTCGATAGTTGTGTGTTACCAGTGATGACATACGGCACCGAGACGTGGCCTCTCACTGTGGGCCTCATTAAAAGGCTCAAAGTCACTCAACGAGCCATGGAGCGGGCTATGCTCTGTGTTTCCCTACGAGATCGAATCAGAAATGAGGAGATCCGTAGGAGAACCAAGGTTACCGACATAGCCCATAGGATTGGCAAGTTGAAGTGGCAATGGGCCGGGCACATAGCTCGTAGAACCGATGGCCGTTGGGGCCGAAAGGTTCTCGAGTGGAGGCCACGTACAGGCAAGCGAAGTGTCGGACGCCCGCCCACAAGGTGGACGGACGATCTGACTAAGGTCGCAGGAAGTCGCTGGATGCAGGCCGCTTCCAACAGGTCATTGTGGAGATCATTGGGGGAGGCCTATGTTCAGCAGTGGACTTCCTGTGGCTGATATGATGATGATGATGAACCATTTGGGTTTTATTAAGATTGCATATTTCGGCTCTATTCTCATTGATGGATCCGTACTAGTTAGCCCCAATGCCACTTCTAACCGTTCCCACAGTATTGTCCCCACGATCAGCATTCGAGTCTCGTTCGCTTGCGATTTGGCGCGCGCGCATGTGTCGACGTGTGACTCACGCATTCCGCTCCCATTGTGCCTGTTTAATTGTTCCACCCGTAAGTAACTTGCTTGGGAGAAGGTTTTTTTGCAAATTAATGTTGCGTACACTTGTGTTGGAAGTTTTTTTGCATTTTGTATTCCGGCCAGACGCCCGAAATGTAACAAATTTGGGAGGGTTTGTTTATAAGTAAATGTTAAGCGACCACAACATTGGGCCATTTGTTCACACATTAATTAACGTTTGGAGTGACGCGTTTTTACACAAAAAAGTGGTTGGTTACTCGTGCTATTTTTTGCTTGAAGTTTAAGGTTTGGAAGTACTTTAACGAAAGGGCATCGTTTGAGTGATGACAGTTGTGAGAGGCTCATTTTGGTCGATGTTTTTGTCAGTTAGTATTATAATGGCGTTAATGAGGTGTTTGAAATATCTCTACAAAAGGTTCATTCATGTTGACACTTACTTTGGAACTTTTCCATATGGAGGTTGAGAAATGTTTTGTGTTGATGTTGTAGGCGTTAATGTTTTGACAGTCTATTACTTCCGTTTTTTTTGTTGATACGTTGAAATTGATTATGTATATGTTGAAATTTTGGATTTTTATAATATTTTTTACTAAGTAGTCGCCTCGTTGGTTTCGTGCGGGGGTTTTTCAAAGTGAGGTATACTACTTGACACTATAGCGGCGATTTAGGCGAATAGCTTAATACTATAAAACATCTGCATGTGTGGTTTTCGTTCCTATCTGAAATCTGCAAATTCCTGTAAATCTGATGGTGGTTACTTACTATCAATTTAGGCGGTGTTATGTGCCCAAAATAAGGGTCATTACCAGTTTATTCGCAATCTGACAGCGCAACGCTTACGTCCACCATGCCAAATTAGAAAGCATGTCTGTACAAGGTGTAGCAGGATGCCGTCGTCAAAGCATTTACGTCGGCACAATTATGTAATTTGCATGTGTTCTTAGTTAACGGTCTTATTGTTATGATAGACTATGGACATCGCCGATAGTTTTGTCTTAAGCCGACCCATATTCTTATACCCGCTCTAGGTTTTTCAACCTTCTACAGGGTTTCTAGTCGTTATTGTGCTAATCGATACCACCATATAAAGTAATATGGGTATTAATTATTAATAAGCAATTGATACAGTTATATTTTATACAGAGAAAATTGATATTGCAATTTCGACTGCAAACTGCAAATTACTTTTATTCATAAACCAAAAAAAAAACCGTCGTCGTCTTTAAACAATTTGAAATGTCATTAAATGTTAAGCAAATTATGTTTGGGAAATGTGAACATTGAATTTTAAATTCGAGTACTTATGCTACATTCATAACATTACTACTATATTCATCCGAAACGAAGTCCGAAACTTCGGATGATTGAAGTTTATATACGATACGAATGTATCTACTCTGTAAAAGTTCGAATTTGTATAACGTACATCGTAACTTATTATAAATCTATGGTTACAACCATAAGTCAATAACGAACATAAGTATATGGAGGAAGTTTCGAACTTCGTTTCGGATGAATATAGTAGGGCCCCTGGTTTTCTTAGATTTACGGGAATGTTACACATTGAAATCCGTTTTTAACACATTGAAAGTTTTATTTAAATATTCATAATACTCTCAAATAATGTTTAAATACTAAATATTAATAATATAGTTCACATAAAATGAAAGGGGAATTTGTATAATGAAGCAGCAACTACTGCTGACAATAAGACTATGATTTTTAGCTCGTGGTTCAATATGTAAGGAGGCTTTAAGCGGAGGTGTTCAATTTTATTTTAAACTGGCTCGAGCACAATTAATATAATATTAAATTAATCTGCTTTACGCAAACTAAACAAATAACTCTTTATTGTAACATTATGTCTTTATATTATGTTGTTTTTTTGTAAATCGGTCTGTATAGCCATACAGAGAATAGTCATTCTCTACAAGACTACTGTGTATTTTACATTAGAAACAGTCTACGTATGTAGACGTGTCCAAGCGCATCAAAACACGGATGTTACGAATTTCATGGTCTTGAAGGAGGTTAGGCGTTAATTCTTTCTGGAAACATCTTGGCTGCAAAACGTCATAACACGCTCATTTTAGTTAATTTATACATTGTTAATTACTGAAGATGATTAAGGCAAACAAAACAACAAAATTAAGAGTCGGGTGTAGAACGAGCGACCGTAATATAAATCCCTGTCACCGAGACAATTTTTTATGCGCTCCAAAAATATTTGTTTTTGTATGGGGCTGATTGTGAGATCGAAACTTTTCGTAACTTCTGATTCCCACGATACAATAATTTCCTCCTAGTTGGGGCCAGGACTACGTGTGTGTACTGTGCTCTATCAGTCCTTAATCGCTCACTGACAAGTATGGGATATAAAGCCTTAAAGTATTGATGTTCGATTGAGAGGACTTAAACCATAATCTACCACGCCGGCTGTTGTATGTTCTTTGGATGTATTTGTTAAAACAATATTTTCTTCCCCAGCTATCTACAACTTCAGCGGCAAATGCCCGTCCCAGTTGTCTCTGGAAGTGGGCGAGCTGGTACACGTGGAAGGGGAGACTCGGGACTGGTATTGGGGCACGAGTCTACGCCGCCTCGCCCGCGGCGCCTTCCCGAAAACCTACGTCGTGATCAGGGACTGTATCGTTGACAAGTGAGTGAATTTTTCATGCGAGTTTTAATGGTAGAGTCAAAAAAGTGAGAGTGATGTAATTTTTTTGAAACTACTGTAGAAATGTGTCGGTTTAAACGATAGGGTCAGTCGTTTGAACGGCTGTCGAGTTTCGTTGTATGAGTGATTTTGAAGGAGATCAAATATCTCTATTCTCCTCCCGTCTTCTTTTGATTCCTCTACTCCCATTTTGAAATTCTGGCCGTGGATCTACGATTAACGTGTTGTTCACGAGTGGCGGCAACCACTTATCATGATTAATGTAATGAAAAAATACGGATTGTCGTAGTAGGATTTAGGTCAGCTGGGTTATGAGAGTACACAGGACAATTATCTGTCCGTGTGACGTTGCAATGATATTATGAATGAGTTACGACATAGATTCTTTTATCTGTATCCAAATATTGGTTTTGGCTGCGGGACATTACGAACGTCGACACGCATTATTTAAATAGTAATAGACACATTACAGACATTTTGATAGTGATATAGAAGATAGGTACTTTACGTGATTTGTTAGTTTGAGGAACTTCGCTTTTAGCTACCAATCATTTTTGTATTATAAACATTGCGATAATTGAAAATAATGGATAACAGAAGAAAAGGGTTCTTTAAGTGAAAGATTATTTGAAAAACGATTTGCACCAACACAGAAAATCCCCGCTTGTCATAAACAGGAATGCTTTAGAGGGATTTAAAATTTAATACACTTCCGCAAGGGACTTCATTCTAGAAATAATTTGTTGGTTATATTCGCTCGCTTTGACACTGAGAAAAACCAAATGGAGAGGAAACCTGTATACAAAACTCTGGAATGTTATATACATGTCAATATAAAAAAGCCAACGTAGATTATTTATAAAAACCTATCAAGTATAGACGCGTCCCGTGATCCGCAGGGGGACGCATATGGACTGATATATTATTTGCATCATGTAAATAAATATTCAACGATATCCGGACGGCACCTATCAGTGAAATTCACATCGCACGTGCGTCTTGCCAAGCTATGAACTCCTGTATAAATTAGGCCGCGATTAACATGAGCTTTACCCCACGCCGAGTCCTTCAATATATCCCTAATAAAAAGTGACGAAGTAATATTTTATTACTAATTGAGCGGGTCGACGAACCGCGCGATAGTCGACGGTTGTCCAATGAATCACACCCTTACGTGACATATTAAATGTACAGTATGGTGACATATTATGGAACTCCTGTGTGACGCTGCTTATGGCTTGATTCGAATTAAGTAATTTAAATTAGGGAATTCCCTATGAACTTCAATGATGTTGAATGTTGATGTTCCTTATGAACTAATTGATGGAGAATGTTTGCATTAGTCAAGTTTCGGATATTAAAATATTTGTTATCTTGATGGTGACTTATCTAAAATAACAATATTTGATTGTAATAATCTAGATATCTTATCATTTTCTATTTAATAACGTTGTCGTTTGATCATAAATTAATGTAACCCCCTCCCTGCTGAAGTAATTTTACGGCATTCGACATATCAAACATCCTCATTTATATTAAAAAAACACCTTACAAAACTTCCTGCTTTTGATAACTTCATGGTAAATAATAAAATACATTTAAAGCTTAAAAGTTCTTTGAAATATTATTTTTTTACGGAGTTCATCGATTTTTTTTAATCCCCTAAGTTTTGATTACAGCTTTCATGGTCATGGGGTGGACTGACAGAGTAACATTCGATTAAAAAATTAAAAATAATAAAAAAAAAAAAACTATGAAATAACACAATAATATGTTACGTTTATTTAGAACAATAATAAAATATCGATGTTGAAGTCTAATATTACCGTCATGAAGATTTTGCATACTGCTGCGGTCTGCACCGTATTTGTAAACTTGTTTCACAGGATCCAGTGCATATGACGTCGTCTTAAGGAGAAAGTTTCACTAAATGTCGAAAGTCTTGATCGTTTTTTATTACAATTTATTATATTATATATTGCAAATAATTAATATATTTAGATTTTGTGTATATTTCTGGTTAACCGTATAGTGTTTGGTAGCTTAGTTCGCTAATTTCGCTTTTATGATTACGACATCGGTGTTTCATACTCTATAGTTTTCGAATATAAATTTAATGGATTAATATTATATTAAATACTTCACTTTTTTTTATTAATATTTAATAGACAATTTTGGCACACATGTACACCTGTGTACATTGGTATTCTTGCAATCCATGTAGTTGTTTTATATGTAAGTTTGCAACATAAAACAAAAACAATACCACATATACGAATGAGTGAGCGAAAGACACACATGTCAGACACAGTACTGCAGCTTTAGTATATTGCGTACGTATTCGCGTCCCGTCTGCGTAATTGAAACATTATCGCCTCCGTCGCATTAGCTACTATACTACTCGGCTGGTCTGGCGCAAATGCTGGCTCATATAATTATTCTCTCATTTAACGCGAATCTGTCAATGTATACTACAACCATGTTTGCTATTTTATTTTATAAACCGACTTTTAGATCACAAATTGCTTTGAATTTCAATTAAGCTTTTATCTATGCATATCTATGAAAATTTGATACTGGCGAATGAAGCAGAAGTTTCCGAATGCTTGTGCAGATAAAAAGCTTCGATTCGATTTATGAAAAAACGCAAATGTTTATCGCATATCCGGTCGAACATAGTATACTTAACAAATATAAATTGTCGTCTTCAGACATAAATTCCTTTACGAACATAATATTATTGCAAAAATGTTTTCTGGTTGGACTCTGCCTTGCACAGTGATAAATGTTTTTTTTATTTATTTTTAAATCATCATCATCGTAAGACATCAAAAATTTGCTTCTAATAAGAATCCCCTAAAACGATACATGTGACAAAAAAATTGGGACCTTTTTAATACCTGATCAACACGAACAGTTTGCGAGATACCTTACATTATCATTCTGTCACATAACACCAGAAGCCAGCTGGAGCACACAACTACTGGACACTGGTTGATAACGCAGTATATCATTATGATTTAGCACCGGTTTCATCGACGTGTATTTATGAGGCTCTCGCTACGTAATTACTGCCGATATGATAGGATCAATGTTGGTAACAAGGGCTGTTAGTAGGCAATAAGGAGTTGATAAAGTGCTTTAATAATGTTTTCTATATGAGCTAAGTGATTCTGGTGTGTTATTTACACTATAAAATGAAATTCTTATGCAGTACCTATAGACAGAAAGGGTTCCTATTTAGTTGAATTACTGTCCTATAAACGATTAAAGTTGGTGTGTCCTTTTTTAAATACTACAGCTGATATCGCATGCTTATTTGAATGGAGGATATCTTTTTTCAATTTGTGAAGAAAAAAGGTTATTTCTTCTTTTGTTATCGTTTCCATCTTCATGTTCATTTTTGTTTGAAATATTATCCAGTTCATCTCCATATCTATAGTAGAGTAAATTTTGAGTATGCCGTGGAGACGATGCGATGTATGCTCAACTAACTAACTCTATCGTGGAGAGTAAATATTCGCCCACTCCTCGCCGGGTAGTCCCTAGTTGATAATAAGGCTACGTGGTCTAATTTAGCTAGCACACTTTGCTCTACATCCTAGAAGATATTAGCAACTGGGTTATTGTTCCATGATAACGTCTGATTAATTACGTAAACAACGTGTTCATTGACGTCGTGGTCTTTCACAGAAGTTATTTTGTGCTATAGATTAATATATGACGTTAATCTATAAAGGCCATTTTTTGTAGGCTATTTTTTGTAGAATATGTTCGGCTAACTATCAAAACAACATTTGAGAGTGGACAGGGATTGCGAGCGTCGCAGAACTGTTTCGTCTCGCATGAGACAAGGGACGTTATGCTGAGCTGACTACCAACCTTCACTGGTTGAAGAGGCACTACAAGAAGAAGAAACGATCAAGTGGGAAATCTGATGGTCGATTATTAGACTCTAACAACATATACAACCACCTTTGATGACTGTCATGGAGACATCCATGGTGCGGTTGGTTGACAGCACACAGTTGATTCTATATCTATATTGAGAGAAATGTGTGTGACCAACAAAATTGTAAAACAAAATATTTGGTTAGGTTCTGGGTGTTGAAAGAACAAAAATCTAATAGTTTTTGATAGCCACGACACTACTATAATGTGGGATTAGAACTAAGCATGTGAAATAAGCGTATTTTTAAATTCCAGATGTGGAGAAACGGTGGTGGCGTCGTCTGGCGGCGGCGGCGTGGTTCACGACATCGCAGTCACGCTGCGTGAATGGCTGCAGCACTGGAAGAAGTTATACATTGTGAGTTATTCGTTTATTACATAAGAATATTTAAGCTAGGAAGCGGCTTACCTGATCTTAAGCGACTACCGTTCATGTACATCGGTGATTCTTGAGGATGAAAAATGGATTTTGTACTTTTAGAATTCAAAGAAAAAAGCGAGAGACCAAAAAAAGCGGATATGCTTAATACTGGGCCACCGACAATCTTCTGTTCAGTAAGAACGAAAAACGTCTGTTACTTACTTTTATTGTACATGAGAAATTACTCTAATTGCAGTCGATCTTAATCGTTCAGTAAAGTGCTACTTTATTACCCCAGACAAAACAGCCGAACCACTAGTTAGTCTTGATTAGATAAACAGAGTACCTCCTATAAAAATATTTATTTTTTCAGAACAACGATGAGCACTTCAAGTTCATGGAGATGAGCATGCGAGCGCTTCTAGAATTGCGCGCGCAGGCCGCCAGCGGCGCTCTGCCTCAAGACCAGCTGAGGCGGGTCGCTAGGACTTCGATCTTCACTATTGATAGAGGCAATAGGTATGGATTTTAAATGTATACGTAATTGGGGAATTTTATGATTTAATTTTGATGGTCGCGACATATACAACGATGTTCTGAAGGTTCTAAAATATTGATAGTGGTATTCATCTGCCATGGGTATTACTAATATTTTACGTTTTATTGTTTGTGCTACTAACTTCAGGATAATTCGTGGATAGAGTAACGTAAGTGTATCTCTAAAAATTATATTAAAAATTCATCGATATTATGTCAAACGTATTCAACATTTAAATTTATCTTCCAGGACATTAGGCATGGAGCTGGCGGTTAGAAATGCTAATGGCCAGCTGGTGGATCCCCTCAAAATGTCCACGTACAGACTGAACGCTCTTCACGAAGAGGCCAATACTCGAATAGACAAGAACAAGGTAAATAACGAGGTTATTGAATTCATATTTTTGGATAATATGCCGCCTGGTTCCTTAGGTATACACCTAAGTGAAGCTGGACCAGGACATCTCTTGATTCCAGTCTGCACCAGAAATATCTTATTTCCCTTGCAAACTCTTGTATAGGTCAAATACTACATTTGTGGTGATACCCAGGCGGCCTCTTACATAAGCTCGTCCTGCCACCAGTGAATATTGGTGATTTTTGTTATTTTCGATTTTATCGCGAACTTTGTTTAATTTTTACATTTTGACTTTCCTTTCGTTTAAATTAATTAATAGCTTTGGTGGTCATTGCGAGTAATTAAACCCATGTATTTACTACACATGATTATTGAAACTACTTACATAAGACTATTATTTGAAGGTATTATCGCATATTTGGTTTAATTTTTACATTGATCATGATCAGTCGGACCATTCAAGCTGTAAACTGTTAAACCAAATTCGAGATAAAATCCTTAAATAATAATTTCATATAAAAAAGCAGATTATTATTACTATTCTTTTTTGTAATACGTTCTATTCAATTTTAGTTAATTTGTTTTAGATTAAGTTGTGCTTTTGTATTGTTAAATAAGATAATTTGTAATGCTGTCTGTATACACCTATAAAGGCTCGTCACCTTGCACAATACCTAAATATAAAACAACATGTAATTTTATCGGTGGCGCCCCGATGGTGTATCGATTTTATATATATAAAAAAAAAATATCAATACTAACACTAAAAATATTTTGATATACAGGAGTCGACGCCGGCCACGCCCCCTCCGTCTGCGGGCAGCGGCGCGGCGCGCACGTACACCGCGTGCGTGCGCGTGCACAACTTCGTGTGCCGCGTGCCCGAGGCGGCCGAGCTGCACCTCGCGCTGCACGACGCGCTCGGGAACAAACTCACCGAGCACCTGCTGCTGAGGTGGCCGCCGCCGCATCTGGCGCCGTCTACTGTGCTCTTCACTGTATGTTGTTTTTTTTTTGGTGATTTATGTAGGTTTGTGAATTTGGCAGTAGTTGTGGTAATGGGGAGATAAGCATGTCGTTCCACTGATGGTAAAGGTTTTTAATTTTTTTTGTTTTGAGACAGGTTTGTGAATCTGGCAGTAAAAAAGATTTTTTGCAATGAATCGAGAGATAAGTATGGCGTGCGCCTGATAGTAAACGATACGACCGCTCATGAACAGTAGTAAAACCATACATCTTGAATTACAAAACAATGCTTGAAATTTCACTGTGCTCGCCATCCTGAGACATAGGATGTTAAGTCTTAATATGTCTAGTATTTAGTCTGGTCACAATGTCCTTCAAACCAAAACACAACTTGTGTATTTTTACATGGCTGTTTGGAGAAATGGACATGGCGGTGGTATCTACCCAAGCGGTCTCTTACATGTAAGAGACCTACCACCAGTAAAAAATAGTATTTATCATAGTTAGATAACAAATTGTGAGATTAAAAAATAATCAAAGGTTGTTAGTCAATTACTGAAAAAGTAATCTATTTACAATAGTAAGTTAAGTACCCTATAGAAACAAAGAACCTGTCACTAGTGCCTAGAATCAAGCCAAACTTAACGGCATTTATAACAGAATGTAATTAGACATTTTAAGTATAAGTTAAGATACATTATTTTGATATTTATCTAATAGTTACTGATTTGTTCATCATAGGATTTTGGCAGTGACATCATGAAGAGCGAAAAAATATACTTGGTGTGTTACGTGGTGCGGATAGGCTCTATGGAACCGCAAAATATAGATCACAGGTAAGATATATTTTTTGTATAGTTCTCGAATCAGGCCACGTAGCGGAAAGCGTAGCGTAGGACGTCCACCCATAAGGTGATCAGACGACTTGATAAAGGCTGCCTCCAACAGTTCATAACAAATCATTGGGGGAGGCCTATGTTCAGCAGTGGATTCCCTTTAGCTGATGGATGGATGGATGGACGGATCCAAGTGAGAAATCTCAGAAGTAAACAAAACACTAGAAAACTAAGATGCAGAATAGAGCATGTTTGTCGATACCCATCTGTACGTGTGTACACACCATTATTAGGTTGATTTTAGAGTCACGCTGACCTCACGCCGACTGTGGGTGTTGACAGCTCGGCGTGTAGCTTGCGGTCGGGGATCAGCGCTGACAACTACGCGTTGTTCTAAAACGCTCCTTAGAAGCTCATACATTTCAATTGTCAGCGCGCGGGCATCGTGGCTCTAAAATTAACCTAAAGCGAGTATGATCAGTGCGTGTGGTTCCCAAGACGCAGTTCTGTGGCGGCGGTGCCGGCGCCGTGCCCGGGCGGCATGCGGCGTCCGTTCGGCGTGGCGTGCGCTGATGTTAAGAGACAGCTGCTCGCTGACGAGCCCGATAAGCATTTACAAGTGCCTTTTTACGCGTGAGTATTTGTATTATACCATTTTATGAATTCATTAAAAGTAAAAATAAAAACAAAACATATTGAGGGGAAAAGGGTGGTAATAGGTGATGTTGCGATTTATAAAGAAAAAAAAATGTATTGTATAATAATCATACTCGTAGCAAAATAATAAAAAATAAATAAACTATCTGAATTCGTGTTCGAATATTATCTAATATATAAAATTCTTCTGTCACGGGGTGCGTAATCGAACTCCTCCGAAACGGCTTGACCGATTCTCATGAAATTTTGTAAGCATATTGAGTAGGTCTGAGAATCGGCCAACATCTATTTTTCATCCCCCTAAATGTTAGGGGTAGTCCACCCCAAATTTTTATTTTTTATTTTTTAGACAAATTTTTAATTTCCATTTTTTTATGATACAACATACAAAAATACATACAATCCTCAATTTTCACCCTTCTACGAGCAACCCTTATTTTTTAATAGCCATTTTAGTAATTTAATCATTTTTCCTCTCCGGTCGAAAACTGATCAATCGTCATTTAATTAGTTATCCCCGCCAGATGTCTACAGGTGTCACTTCTGACCCAGTAAACAGCACGGAGTAGGGATGAGAACGAAGTCGGTCTCCTGTTTCTCTCACACAATAAGATTATTGTTTATGCATCAAGTGTAGTAGTAACGTTGACAATTATTATTTTGCTATCTCAGTGTAACTCTCATATTATCTATTAATAATTCCTATTTTATATATTAGGTTATATGGATGTTTATGGAGAGAAGGGACATAAAGTAAAATAGAATCGAAGGTACGGGAGGGGGCTGGGATAGATGACAGATTTGCTAGGACGAAATGTAAATGCAAGTTATAAAACGGGATGGATAATAAAGAGAATGGACGGGACGGATTGGGAAGAGACTGAACAGGCGGATGAGACGGGATAAAGCCGGACAGTAGGATAGCTACGTCAAGTTTAGGCATACAAGAGTTTATACGAAAAACAACATGTATTTGGTGTGGAGTGGAATCAAAAAACATATGCACCCAGGCGAAGCTGGGTCGGGCCGCTAGTAAACAAATAATGTTTTCAAATTTGATGTTACTTTCGATTGTTATAATATAAAATCTACTACCAATTTTGTTGTCATTTGCGCATTATATTAACCGTTCAACGTATGATGATTACAGTTACGAGAAAGAAAATTTGGACACATTACTGAAGAAAGTAATAGCGAACGGTGATATCAAAGACGCTAAACACACACAAGGATTGTGGGTGACGTTACATTTACTTGAGGGAGATATAAAACAGGTAATTCTACTAATATGCAGCATAGAGTTCTATTCACCACGCACTATAACAGTGGAGGAAAACATCCGAAGAAACCTGCATGCAATTGCGATTTGTAAGAAAATAATAATAAAGAATTGTAAGAATATAAAGTCCGCCAACCCGCATTATGCCAGCGTGGTGGACTATATGGCCTAACCACTCTTAATCGTTCTCTCGGTTGATACAAATAGAGTTAAATTAGAACATCCGACTCGAAGGACCAAATTACTAAATATCAATGAAACTAAGAAACAATATAATTAAAATTCTTTTCGTTTTTAGATCCGTGAAGAAAACCCTCACATAGTGGTTGGAAACACAGCGATAGCCCGTAAGATGGGTTTCCCTGAAGTGATACTTCCTGGCGACGCTCGCAACGATCTCTACGTGACGCTGTGTGGCGGCTCCTTCTCTAAAGGAGGAGGGAAGACCTCAGAACGAAACATAGAACTACAGGCAAGAGTAGTCGATAAACATGGACGGACTGTTCCTGTGAGTATTATAGTTAATTATTTGAGTTGATGACTCAATTAGATCATAAAATTAGCGTGTGTGCTATGGAAAGATAGTTAACTTGAATCTACGTAATGGATTTTTAAAATTGACGTTGCTGATACGTTTTAGTTCTATTTAATTTATTACGAATAGTGTATTCATCGATATTAAAATGTATGTTTTATTCAACAGGGAGTTGTATCCATAGGCGCTGGTGTTCCTTTAAGAAACGAGTACACGTCAGTGGTTTATTACCACGACGATCGGCCGCGATGGCAGGAAGTTTTTAAGGTAAGGATTAGTTGTAAGAATCAACTACTATAATTTAGTTCAAATATTAATTTCATCTTCATATTTATCTACCCACACACTCTTAATTTATTACTGATTCGAAGTCATATAATTTCGAATACCAACGTTGATCTATGGAGAAGAATTTTAGGGAAATCTTTTAGAAAAAATGTAGAAACAGTATTCTTTGATATGGGTGTTTTGTTGTACAGATATCGCTAGACATCGAGCAGTTCAAGGTAGCGCACGTGGTGGTAACAGCTCGCCACCGCAGCTCCAACGAAGCCAAGGATCGAAGCGAGAGGCCCTTTGCACTCGCCTACCTGCGCCTGCTCACAAGAGAGGGCACCACCGCGCCTAATGCAACACACAACCTCGCTGTGTATAAGGTACTCATATGATTGTCTTAATGTTTGAAAATCTCATCATTTTAAACGGAATAATAAGTGTGTTGAAAAATTACGAATGTGCGTCGGTAAAGTTCGGACTTCTATTGCTATTGCGAATAATTTGTTCGCAATAACAATAGAAGTCCGAATTTTAAATACCTTACTATTTTTCCGACAGATTGACTACAAACGCGCAACCACAACAGACGTGCAGACAGAAGCGGCGGCGGCGTGCCTCAGTCTACCCTCCAAGAAGGAAGAACTGCCCGCCGGAGCAGAGAAGGGTTACGCTCACGGCCCGCTCTCTCTAGTGCACAGAGACACGTTGACTATTGCTACTAAATTGTGCTCTACTAAGTTGACTCAGCGAGGTTTGTAATATTGGATTTAGCATTTGAGTAGGTAGATATAAAGGACAATGGGCACAAATGTATGGAACCTGGTAACAGCTCCAATCGGGATGAGTGATACCTCGTTAAAAAGGTATTTTAGTGTAGATTAATGATATCAAGGGCGCTTGACCTGATTCGCTGTCCAATCGAAGAAATCTTACTTTATAGTTAAACATTTTCTGTTACATCATATTGTGTACACATACTATTATTGTTTTTTTTTTTTCAATTTGACATGGTATTATTATAATCCCAGGACACTCCTGTTTTCTCAAAGCCATGTGTATAGTGATAGTCAGTTATCCTGCACTATAACGGTGATGGAAACATCATGAAGGAAACCTGAATAACATAGCGATATTCTAGAATTTCTGTCTAGTTAAAGTTCGCCAACTCGCACTTGGCCATCGTGGACTATAGCCTGATACGTCGGTATTTCGATTGCTAAGGCATGCCTTGCAGAGGGACGTTTAATGGGCTGGTATTGTTAAAGTATAATATTACTCTCATATGTCGGTACTGTAAACGTGCACGCAAAAGTCACAGTTCCGTAGTCAGTTATGACCTCCATAGCAGCTTCTCAATAAGTTTCGATGAGATATAAACTGTTACTTAGGTGGTCGTTTTAACTGGTACGTCCCCAATGATAGCAATACCACGTCTTGTTCACTTAATCGTGGAAAATTGGCCATATCATTGGCTTCCAATCTCTGAAAAGCAGCTCTTCTGTTATTTGATATTTTTTCTTTTTCATCTGTATCATATACATACGTCCCCTTGCAGAGCAGAGGCCTCATCTATAATCGAGAGTACGATTGAGAGTGGTTAAGCAATATAGTCCACCACGCTGGCCTAGAACGGGTTGGCGGACTATATGGAAACTGTAGATTGTGTTATAAATCGCTATGGTATGCAGGTTCCCTCACGATATTTTCCTTCACCGTTTTAGTGCGTGGTGAATACACACATAACACTGAAAAGTCAGAGGTGTGCCCTGGGCTTGGAAACCGCAACCACCGTGAACATGTTAGCAATCGCGTCTAGTCCGTATACCAACAGGGCACCACGCACATAATTCTTCTACATTTCATATCACCAGATTTCATTACATTTCTTCTACATAATTGTACAATACGTTTGAGATTTACATTTTTTCAGTTATTTTTTGTAGAAAAGCTTCTGCGTTTTGGCCATCTGCAATTGAATATTGGAAGTGATTTATTATTGCTATTGCAATCGAAAAGTCCGCAAACATATTATGAATTGTATTAATTAAAATATATTAGGCACAATAGCTTAAAATATCTATTGATTCGACCGTTAACACACCTCGGTATATTGTAACCAGTCGGGAATTATTTTCATGAAGAGAAAGTTGTGTATGTCCCAGGTTTTTTGTCGGAAAAAACATAGTATTCGTATCCATATTCTTTGAAATTGCCTAAACTGTTTCTTAGCCCACTCTTTAAAATAAATACATCATTGGGATGAAGCAATATGTGCAAGCGGTTTTCGAATAGTGTTTTAGGAATTCTGAATTTTCTATCAAGGGCATTGTCTTTAGGTACGTGATCGAAACCCCTGTCAGGCACAATGTAGTTCGTTCTAGAACACTCTCGTACAAGGGCCAACTGGCGTTCGACTTTTCTTCCTGACGTATTAAACAATACTCCATCTCTTTCATTGTATTCTCGAGTAAGTAGCCCTGTCAAAAATACCTAAAGTGGTTCTGGGATCCGAACTTGCATTTCGTAGCGAAGTTTTTTGGTAAATTGTATTAAACTGTTCTGTAGTACATCCAGTCTAAAAATATCAACAATGCATTTAATGACTGATTCTTTGTTCGTTCGACTTTGCTTCACTCAGCTATATTAAATATAATGTAAACATGTTCGTATTTAAAATGTTAAGACAAATTATGAATGAATGGTTGTGATTTAAACCAATTGTAAAAGAACAACACTGCAGAATTTCTTGCCCGTTCTTCTCTAGTGAAAACTGCTTTCCAAACCAGGTGATGCATATTAAAAATGATTGAATCTAAATGATGTAGATCATCTTAAATGGATTTAATAAATAATTTTCATTTTATGGAATTTTATTCATGGCCAGCCTGGAATCAAAACCTGGAAACATGATTGACCTGGTAGCACCCTAGCACAGCATAGTGACTAGCATCTGCCTACCCATTCTGGAATACGGAGTGAGTTTATACGCATCCATACAAAAAAGGGGAAAAAAGCTAAAAAGTTAATTGACAATTAACCTATAATGTAGTATTCCCTCGAATTAATTCAGCTATATCTGCATGTATTCTAAGTTAGTTTTCCGATTAAATACGCACTTGATATCAGACTCGGTATAGCCCTCTTTAGCACATTACAAAGTTACGGAATTAGTCGGTTATTACATATGTATATCCAATATCTTCCGACGACTATATTTCAAAACGGACAATACATACAGGTTTTTCGCCATAATATTATTTTCTTCTCTTGAAAAAAGCTATCCAACGAGGGTAAATTCATTTTGATTGGACATGGGTACCAAAACGCCCATCATCCTTTCTAAGTATCGACAAGTGTAGCATTGTCCAACCTCAAGATCGAAAGAAAACCTTCCGAAGAGACAACTTAATCAAAACAAAACTTAATTATAAAACTTTAAGATTCATAATCCTATAAAATTGTACATACCAGTTTACTCCTATGTAGGCGCCTATAGAGGCGCCAATACTATAATTCTGAGCCTATGTTGTTCGCTTTGTTGTATCCTTCCCAAGATTTTTTGGGGAGAAAGACTGTCAATAAGCTAAAAAATACACAAAATTACGTAGATTATTTTAAAATAAGTTTCTGTGTATCAATTATACATTAAATTATATATTTATATACAACTTATAGAGGAAATCCTCGGCGTATTGAAATGGAGCACTCACCACGCTGAAGGCACGCTCCGCACGGCACTCACACAATTACTACAAGTGCCGAGTGAAGAGCTGGTCAAATTCCTCCAAGATATATTAGATGCACTCTTTAGTATATTAACGCAGGTATGTAATTATTTTGTTATTTTTATCGTTCGCATAGGCAGACTGCTTAATTTTATTTTCTCATATTGTTGCACAAATCCTTCGAGAAAGCTGATATTGTACCGTAAACTAACCATAGGAAGCGGTCGTATTAACTTAATGCTTTTTCTCCAAGCTAAGAGAGATTCACCTCGTCCCACTGCAAGTTATATAATTAAAATTAATAGAATATCTGCTTTATCAATGTTGTATTACATTTTCGACAGGTTGAAGAAGACGAACAAGAATACTCAGATAGAAGTTACGGCGTGCTCGTTTTGGAGTGTCTTCTCAGGGTGATATCGTTGGTAGCAGACCACAAGTATCAGCACTTCCAGCCAGTATTACACGTGTATATCGACGAGATATTCTGCGACGCTATGGCTTACGAGTGAGTGAACATATTAGATGACAAAAAATAATTTTCTTCAGTATTCTATAGTACCGATATAATATAGATACAGTTGTAATATCACAATATTCTGAATAATTAGCACTGAAAAACCAGGGACAATGATCTCTAGCCATTCGAAACAATGATTATTCATTCATTTGTGTTTTTGAATGCATACAGTAGCTTGTCGAAGTGTGAGGCAATTTTTTTTTTTTCATTTATTCGCTATTTCTAATAAAAGCTGTCATTACATTGATATTGACAGTTAAAATTTACCTTAATAAAACTAACATTATTAAGTTGACATTACATTGACAAATCTCTATAAAGATCGGGATGTTAGAGTGCATAATATGTGTGTCCGCAGACGGTTGTTGCCAGTGATGTCGTGGGTGGTGCGGGAGGGCGGCGCGGGGGGCGAGGCGCCGCTGAAGAGGCTACTAGTGTGCATGAAGTGCGTCGAGAGCTTGATTCGTGTTGTAGCACGATCCAGACTGCTACGTGCTGCAATGAGCCAGCACCATAACTCTATTGATGATCATCGATTCAATATGCTTTTCCAGGTAAGATTATATCGATACTTTCTTTATAGTTTCTCTTCCTTTTTATTTGATTTCGATAAGTCCAGTAATATTGCAATATTATAAATGTAAAATTCATCGATTAGTTCTAAGAGTATTGATAAAGGTTAGTGGAAGGAGATTATATTTTTCTAACCAAATTATAATTCATTTTCGTTGACGCTATTTTCTCTTATTACAGGATTTACTAGAATCTCTGGTTTGGTTGATGCGTTGTGGTGATCATGCACTCACGTGCCAAGGTTCGGCGCTGAAATATTTCCCTCACGCAGTTCCACATGCGATCAAAGTCTTTCCAGAGACAGAGCTTTGGTAAGTTGCGATTATATATATATAATAAAATCAAAGGAGAATGCCCATTCATAGTATCTGTAAAAAATATTGTAGATACCGATCTGTTTTATCCCGGGCGACCGATTTTTATAAAGTAATTATCATCACATTTTTCACAGAGCCGAAGACAAAAATATATTTTTTGCTGTTCAACTTAATTATGTTTGTATTTATTGAAAAAAATCCCGACACAAAAAAGTAGGTCTCATCTAGGCACAAAAATCTTCGCACCGATACCAAGTTCCATAGTAAAATCGGTCATTCACCTTTCGTCGGAAATGAAAATATAACAATTTATCGATTCGATAAATGAATAAATTATACAATCAATGTATCGACAGTAATTGGTATCACATTTCTACTTCTCGAGCCAATATATATTTTATTTTAATCCTATCAAGTTTTATATCGCTAATAATAAGTGTCACAGGAAATGTTTACCTACATTCTATGGACTCAGAATAGAAATTAATACAATAGGGTATTTGAATATTATCGATTTTTGATGTTATATATTATGTATATTATTTCGCTGTCAAACACAAATACGTTAAAAATAAATCCTTTCTGTCAAAAAAGTATTAAAGTATAGAGGCACAAAGTTATCTGACCCGGTGCGAGAGTCGCTGTAATCGAATTTGGTGTTGCCATTAAAAATAGATATAGCAATAAAGTGGGTAAAGTAAGATTTTTCAATCCGATCAATAGTGTCGGGAAAATGAGTGGACCAGTTTCATATGCATGTTTTTTTCCTTCACAAGATTTCTAACCAATCGCTCCCCCTTAAAGAAGTCAAAACCCTTAAAAAGTTATCTGTATCAGCCCATACACGTCCCACTGGAGGGTACGGGCCTCCTCTGTTATCGAGAGTACGATTGAGGGTAGTTAGGCCATATCACAGGCTATATAGTCCGCCGCGCTGGCCTAATGCGGGTTGGTGGACTTACACGGGTACCATAGAAATTCTTATAAATCGCTTTGGTATGCAGGTTTCCTCACGATGTTTTCCTTCACCGTTTTTGTGTGTGTTTATTGACTATCAATACACGCATGACTCCGAAAAGTCAGAGGGGTTACTCTGAGATTCGAACCCGCAGCCACCGTAAAATGTGGTTGTGGTCATTGGTGGTCCATTTACCAACAGGCCACCACGCACGTAACGGTGAATTTTAGTTTAGGATATGAACTAACATCTATTGTACTAGTACGTACAAAATTCTGTTTTCGTGGAATTTATTTTGAAAAGCTGACAACACAAACTTGTGGCAACAGCTACACGATGATACAATTTTTCGAAGGGTATTATTGGTATCTGTAGCCGATTTTCTTCCTACGTAAAATTTAATACCTGAAGTTTAACATTCCTAGCATCACTTTTTAAAGTTTTCGGCAATTTTCACTAGTTTTAAATAATGCAGGAAAAATAAATACATTGAGTAAACAACTAATGGCCGATATGACAGCGACTGGCAGATAGACTGACATTCTAAATGACGTATTTGTTTCCACTTTTGGCCACCGGGCCAGGTATCTTTGTGGCTATATACGTTGTTGTTGTAGGTGTGTACGGGGGCATCTTGCCGTCTCTTTCACACGCGCACACTGAACAATGAACTTGAAGTTTATTTTTTTGTAAAGGGCTTTGTGAACAAAATGGAAAATTTGTCATTTCTCCAAGAACTAAATATGAAGAATTAAATTATGTTTATATTTATTGAAAATATTAGGACCTTGAATAAGTTCTCGCTGTTTTTTTACAAAATATTTTTTTTTGTTAAAAATTCAAGGATCAAAAACATTTCATTCAAAGTACTGTCCATCACTAGCAAGCACTTTCTCCAATCTTTCTGGCTGTATATGAAATCCGCGTCGGAGTAACGACAAGTTTTTTGAGGCTATACAAAAATCGATCAATTTTTTACTTTCTTCGTGAGAATGAAAGCGCTGGTCAGCTAGGCCATGTGCCATCGAACGGAATAGGTGAAAATCAGAAGGATCTATGTCAGGTGAATACAGCGGGTGGGGTAGAACTTCCCATTGTTTTCAGGAAGGTTTTCAGGAAGGTTTTCACTGGTTTTGCAACATAAGGCCGAACGTTGTCATCTAGCAAAATCACTTTGTCGTGTCTCTGCTCGAATAGCGGCCGTTTTTATTTTAGGGCTTGACTTAAACGCATCAATTCAAGTCGACAACGATCCCTCGTGATAGTCTCATTCGGTTTGAGCAGCTCGTAAAAAAATTACACCCTGCTGATCCCACCAAATACAGAGAAGAAGCTTCGAACCATGAATATTTGGCTTTGCCCATGATGTTGATGCATGACCGGGCTTACCCCACGATTATGTATGCTTTGGATTATCGTAGTGTATCCACTTGTCAGCGCCAGTCACGATACGGTGAAAAAAAAACATTTTCTTTTCTGCCATTGAAGCAGTAGTTCACACGCGAGAAAACGCCGTTCGACGTCTCTCGGCTTCAATTCATTCTGTACCCAATGTCCCTGCCTCATGATCATTCCTAAAACATTTAAACATTTTGAAACAGTTGACTCATCTACGTGTAATCTTTTTGCAAGTTCTGCTAGCGTCTGACATCGGTCTTGATCGAGTAATTCCTCCAATTTTCCATCTTCAATTTTTTCGGTGCGCCAGAACCTTCTTTATGCTGAAGTTCGAAATCATTATTTTTGAAGCGACGAAACCAGTCTCTGCACATCGTATCCGACAAAGCATTGTCTCCATAAGTTTCAACAAGAATTCTATGAACTTCTGCCGCAGATTTCTTTTGAATGAAGTAGTGCAATACAATTCCCCGCAAATACACTTTATTTGGCACAAAAGTAGACATTTTCAGAACTAAGAAAAAAAAAATTGGTTACACTAAAATGAACTATCCTATACTGAAATGTAGGCTTAGATATACTGCTGCCTTGCATATGTATCCATCCATCAGCCAAAGGAAGTCCACTGCTGAACATAGGCCTCCCCCAATGATTTCCACAGAGACCTGTTGGAGGCAGCCTGCATCCAGCGACGTCCCGCGACCTTTATCAGGTCGTCGGACCATCTTGTGGGTGGACGTCCTACGCTGCGCTTTCCGATACGCGGCCTCCATTCGAGCACTTTCCGACCCCATCGGTCATCAGATCTCCGCGCTATGTGCCCTGCCCATTGCCACTTCAACTTGCTAATCCGGTGGGCTATGTCGGTTATTTTAGTTCTCCTACGGATCTCCTCATTTCTGATTCGATCTCGTAGGGAAACCCCGAGCATAGCCCTCTCCATAGCTCGTTGAGTGACTTTGAGCTTCCTAATAAGGCCCATAGTGAGAGGCCACGTCTCGGTGCCGTAAGTCATCACTGGCAACACACAACTATCGAAGACTTTCGATTTAAGGCACTGAGGTATTTTTTTTTTGCATATGTATTACCATTCCAAATTTCCCAAACGGGGTACTGCTATTGTCATCTTTGAAGAAACAGCGAGAACTTATTCAAGGTCCTAATATATATTTTTCCCTACACAAAAAATTGGTTTCATCTAGGGACAACAATCTTCACACCGATATTAAATTTCATAGTAAAATATGTATTCTCCTTTCTTTGTTTGTTAGATCATAGCAATAGATACGTTTTATAAATACAATAAAAAAATTGGAGTCAAATACCCTATTTACAGTGCGTCCATAGTACGAGCACTAGAAGCGTTACCGCTCGGCAGACTGAGCAAGCAGCGAATGCTAGCACTTTTGGAGTTGGTTCGAGGGCCGATGTGCACGGCGTCGCAGGCGCGGGCGCTACTACTGCCGCATCTGGGAGCCACGCTGCGGGCGTTACTGAGAGACAAGGCTGAGGTAAGAACGTTACATAAATATACCGGTTTTAGTTCGATGTGTATTTGTTACATGTGATTGGGATTGAGAGTTCTATTATTATTTTATTAGGTCAGTAATCAGCTGTTCATATTTTAAAATATCATATGAAAGTACTTTTTGATCATTAAATTTTTGTTTCACTTACGATGAACACATTACAATAAAAGTACCAATAAAAAATTTGCAAAAAAAATAATGCCTCTAGTTTTTTCAATACTACATTGGTAATATTAAAACTTAAAATAAAGAAGTTAAGCTTAGTAACTTTTGAATGAAACTTCTCATATGGCCTCCCAAAAAATACATGTTTTCAAACATATTATATGTAACCACAATTTCAAATAAGAAGCTTATTGCTCTAAATATTAACAGATACACGGAAGACTAAAACCGGTTTCAGAATACCCTAACGACGAACCAATTTTAAAAATGAATGAATATGAAATAAAAAATAAAAAAAAACTGTAAAGATGATATCGCCTTGTTCGTCCACAAAAATAATATATTATAATGTGTATTATTAAATATATTTATGCAATTAAATCAAGTTATATTGTACACAATTTATTTGATACTGTTTTTGTTTTGTCTCTGTCCAAGTTTATTGTTTTGTTTTTGTGTTTATATGTTGTATTTAAAAAGGTATGTCGGCATTGACGCGTGTGCGTGGTTGGAAAAATCTGTTAACCATTATCAAATGCAATTAATACATTATACACGCACTTAAATATCTTTATTTCTAACATTCATTTTCATTAATTAGGTATTTTAAAACCTCCTTTTTATTTAAAATGTTATACATTTCTGGTCCTTCGAGCCAGCCAGAATTGTTTTTTTCCAAAAATATTAAATTTAAATATCCATTCACGCACACAACGTTTAGTTTCGCTAAGGATCGTGAATAACCCTTGTGTACGTCCCGTGTTCGAACCCACACTGTGTCATGGTATGTACGCACCACACCATTACTACTCGTGACTCGTGGTAACTATACAGATTACTGAGAGGTGGACGAGTTTTAGACATTTTTTATGAGTCACTTTGTTACGCTTAGGGTTGGTATAGAATTTTGTTTTATCTTTATTTTTTTATTATTATTACAGAGTACAGATTACATATAGTTTTTGTAGTGATGATAGGTGAAAATGATTGCATTAATACGCCTTAAACTGGCGTTTGCAAACATGTATTAATGTATGGGTTAGTGTTAGACACAAACTATGCAAAATTTATAAACATGTGTGCCATTCTAGAAACTTTTGGTATCGTATTTCTAGTGTAAATGTATAGTTATCTTTCTGATCGTTAAATTTCTAGTATTTGGGTTATAAACCTGTTAATTATTTCATTGTGTAATTTAATTTGGAATAGAATATTTCTGAATCGGCTATAAGGCTTGATTGACATATTTTTATACCAACCTTATGAACCAATATTCGAAATAAGCACTGAGCAATTCAAAATTATGTTTTACTCGTCTAAAACTGGTCCACTGCAGTACGGAAGGCGACGAGGTGCGGGCTCGCGTCCGCGTGGCGGTCACCACACGAGGTAAGCACAGCACGCCGATGCATGCGGCCCGTGTAGCACTTCATGTTTGTATGTATACTGTGACCGTGTACTAGAGGAAATATCGAGAAAATTTTGTTGGACATCTGATTATCTGTTTCTAGAAGGCTGTTGCAATATGTAGAACAGTTGAAATATCGATTGCCGCTGAACAATTGTCAAAATACATTTTAATGTAATCAATAATCACATTAAAAATTTAAAACAATATGAATACCAACTTGTTTTTCTCGATATTTAAAAATTAATGGTTATTAAGTTTTTACTGCAACAAGTGTTAGTCGGTCGTTTGTCGATTTCCACTTCATTGAATTTATTTGGGTATTTTAACTTCTTAGTTAAGTGTAAATTTATTTGGAGACAGGATTAATTATTTTGTACACATTTTATGTTTTTAGTTTAAGGATTTCATAAACCGATATTTCAACATTCAAATACCAGATGATTGTTGCAGTAAACTCTTATGTAATGTTTTTGTCTAGTTTTAGTGTGTAAAAAGTAATTTATTTTAGATTTTCATTACCTTTCTAAATTATAGACTGTCTATATACACACTTCATATCGATTTTTAATAAACGTCTTAAGTAATGTTCAAATGAAAATTAGTATGTCAACTTAAACTAAAGTTATACAACCCGGAAAAAATGCATCACTGGCGTTAGTAGTAATTATATTCATATCATTCATGGGGAATCATTAATATCACAGAAGATAGAACACCTCATTCATAAATAACAATTAATTTAATTGCATGCTGTAGTTAGATTATAAAACTCATAACTATTATGAAATATGCAGTAATAAAAACATTGTATCTAGAAGTAAAATATTTTCGAAATAATCTTAATTAATTATTTAAAATGTTATTATTTCTTTTGATCTCAGTCATCGTTTTTGTGGGTTACAATTTCATTTAGAAAATAAGATATCATTGGTCTACGCCTTTGTCTATTGGCCTTTCATAAATCACACCAAGAAATAAATATACTACGGAGTCCATGACAATAACCTGTTTGTTTCTCCGTTTAAATGTGATAAAATTGTATTTTATGATTTAAAAAAAGTACAATTTCACTTCTAGATGCTTTGTTTAATAGTTGGGACTCTTAACTATCGATAAAAGTATCGATAAATGTATGCAATGAAAAAGCTATAATTGGGTCTACATTGTTGCTTCATTTCAAAATATATTCGATGCTCTGTATAATTATACCTAATTACCATTTGAAAATAATATTGCATAACACATGATTAAGTAAACTTTTACTCCCGGTCGCACCCGCATCGTGAGATGTGCACACAAAATCGTGACTATTTAACTTCACAAAACCAAAATGAACGTTTATTTTTTTATAATTCACTGTATAAATCCTTTTCTTGTTTATTCACTTGTTAGCCATATGTGTATCTATATATAACTAACCACTGTTTTTGTGTGTGTGTGCGTGTGTGCATGTGTTTTCACGTGTGTGCGTGTTGTAGATCACAGTCGATAATCTGGTATTCACACTGGTTCACTAAGAGGTAATTAATCTCCATCTACTTTCATGGTACCAAAAGAATATACTTTTCTTTGATCTCTAAAGTGACTTTGTTAAACTGAAAGCAGAAACTTGTTCAAGAATATTGTGTCAATTATAGGTATCTTCAAGTTCAATGTTTAATGAGTAATAAAACTAAGTATTTTATCATATTTTTTACAGAGGTCAAAATGTCATGTTATTCTTTTTTAGCATTAATATTGAAATATTTAATTTAAAAAATGAGACAATCATTCTAATACCATGTAAAATTTATTTGGACTACTTGGTTTCTGTCGATTTTATCGTGTTTTTGCACCAAGAGAGGGAATAATAAATCCTCACAAATCTGCCATTCGATTTATTATTCATTCATCGGTGAACCATATCGATACTTCATCTAACAAAAGTGTGCCTGTATGATCACCTTTATTAATCACCTACATATACCGTCACACGTTATCGTCTCTCTGTTTATTTATGTTGTATATATGGGTCCTATGTATGTAACTACTATAAATATTATTTATTTTTTGTTAGTTGATTATTTTCTCACTTATTTACATACGTTTTGAATTATTTTTTATAACTTTCACTTTAAAGCGATAACGGTGAATTACTTCTTTCAAAAATGTAACATTGCAACGATTTTTATTTCGATGTTTAAAACAAAGTAACAAGCGAGCTTTCGATGTCGCTTGACCACTAAATTGTGTGCAAACTCTTGATGTGTTGCATGTCTCTGCACTGGCGGGCTGTCATCATGACGTATAAATCTGTCAAAGCAACAAGTGATAGGTGACGGTTCGCTGGTGTTGCTGACTGATCATTATAAAATAGTCTGTGAACGATTCCTGGAAAAATAATATTAATCAAATACTTACACATTACGTGAAGAAATCATTTAATGTTGGTATTAAAATAGAACTAACTTTCCGATAAAATCAATATATTTCTTTGATTATTTGACTACAATCTGCAAGGAAATTATATAAATAATTGATTTAAAATGAAATAGTTTTATAATGATCGGTCTATGATGTTGGTGTACGTTTGACGGTTGCCCGATATTGAAATATGGTCAACTTTATACTCATTTGGCATATTACGAATAATTAGCGTTAAATAATTATCATTCTAAAAAATAAAATAGACTCGTGCTTGACGTGACTTTCGATCTGCTTATTATAAAATATGATTAATGTTATCGATTTTATTGATTTCGATTTACGTCAGAATATTAAAAATTTCAAAAATATCAATTTATTAAAAAATAATCGAAATTCAGTATTCCAATATGTCGTATTTTAATGTATCGTAATGTGTCAAAGAAGAGGCCAAAACGTGTAGTATGTCGGGCACACGTCGGCGCACGGCAGCATAATGTCGGGTGTGGCAGTGGGATCGCGAGGCGGCGCTCAAGTCGCGCTCGGTGGGCAAGGCGGCGCGGCTTCTCGGCGAGGACACGACGCGGCTGCACGACCACACGCACCACCGACAGATCGTACGTATTACTGATGCTTTGTATCGATAATCATACAAATTATATCGATAATCCAAATATCACTGACGCTTATATCGATAATCATTATAGATGGTATCGATATATCCCTAACGTTTTATATCGACAATCATATGAAACTTATCGATGTATTTTGCAGTTTCATATCGCTAGTTGATTATCCATTTTTGCTGACACGAATTACAAAAATACTTCTCGAGAAATATAAGTTGATTTTGTGGAATTGATGCCTTTTTTATGCGACCCGCACGAACTTGAATATGTAAAGATATCCAAGTTCGTGCAGGTCACATTAAAATAATTCTCTTTCGTGCAATTCTACACTAATTTTAATTGAAAATTGAAATCAGTAAAAGTGTTGCATTGGTTCTAATGTTAGCGATTTAAAGGCTTATTTATTTTAAAATATAAATATGTAAATATGTTTAGTACGAAATTTTAATGCAATTCTTTTACTGGTGTCATCTTAATCGAGAAATATATCATCATATTACATTTATATGTTGCTGTATATCAAGCCATTATTGTATAAATACTGACAATATACGAGTTTTTATTTACCTTTCAAAATTGATATGTTCTATTCATTTTGAGAAAGTGACGACGTGAGCGAGTGAAAGAAACGACATAAAAGTAAAAACACGTATTCAGTACATTTGATTTGTGTTATCATTTTATAACATTTGATAATGATTTGTTTTCCATGCAGCTTCATCGATGCGTCTAAGGTTGGTGGCCATATGTTAGGATTATTTTAACAGCAGTTACAGGGGAACTAAAGAAGAAACTTTATTCCACTTAATATCATTTGATACATTCCATTTATTTGTGATTGTTTGCCTGTTATTTACCCAGGAAAAACGGACTAATGGGCCTCCAGTTCACGCCGAGGTAGAGATGTTAGTAAACCTAAAACCCGCAATTGAAATGCCTTAACATTTTCCATAGCATGATTATTAATTAGCTGGAGTATCGTCGACTATACCTTCCTTAAGACAATTAATCGGTGTATAAGTGTCATCGCCTATTTCTCCCTAAATAATAGCCTTGTTTCTTGATTTCGTTACTCACACAAAGGTGCTGAGAAAAGAATTGATATCAGTAAATGTAATTTTTTACTTTCATGTCGCATTGTTTTACTAGTGACCCCATTAATTACTAATTTGTTTGGTATATTCGATACATTGATTTTAAGGCTGCCCTCGTTCCCAGGATGTAATCTATTGTTTACCTTTTCACATACTCTCTCCCATTTACCAAAACCTGCATACATACCATATCCATCTCACTAATCCTGTATATTGAATGGCCCCACCACGACAGTTGGAGCTATGTGTGGAGACTTTGGGCGAAGTGATGACTTTGCTGGCGAGAGATGACGTCGGTCCCGTGGAGGCGGACCGGGCAGAGCTGGCTAGGAGTCTCATGCCCACGGTGATGAAGACAGCTGCGTCAATGTTGAGAGAACGGAAGTCAGAGGATCAAGTCGTTGCCGCTGATGAGGCTATGCTGGTAAGATGTTTTTTTAATGCTTAGAATAACTCAAGTTATAGAAGTGTAAGATATGAGCTGAGATATTATCTTGTTTTTTTTTGGGTATGGCAATTAGTGCAGTTGGCGTAAAGCAAGGACGGCCAGAAATATTTAAATATCTTACACCGGTTGATGAAATTATACTAGTCAGATGGTATCCGGTTATAAACAGATGAACCCGAAACGCGACACAGAACTGTGCGGTGGTGGTTGTCCGGGGATACAAATATCCAAACGCATTTCGTATATATCTCTTTTTGACAATGTAACTTTTACTACTTTTAGCGACGTGTAATAGCAGTTCTACTAGACATGGTCCGCCAAGTTTCCGAGGAACTCAACGGGCTGATTATCCGTGCGCTAGAGTCTGAGAACGCTGGCAGTGCGGGAGCGCTCGTTAACGACGCATTGGCGCTGATGCTGGCGCTCATACAACGACCCGTTTACCGACCACACTGGGCCGATATGCTACATCTACAGCATTATGTTATGCTGCATGCGCTTCGGTTAGTGCTATCGTCTGCATACTACTGGGTTCTGTAAATTATGAGTTACATAACACAGATTTCCTTTCTTATTTTGGCATGAACTCTAGTAGAAATGAACGAATGAAAGTATGTACATATAATAAATTCATTATTACATTTCTTCGATTTGAAATGTAATACCGAAACATGTCAATATGAGGCAATATAGCCTGTATTTAATTAGCTTTCAATAGTGCTCTCTATCGTAAAGGAATCCCGTGCCGTGGAATGTATATAGGCTACTATATATACAGATATATAACAGGCAGTAGGTTACTTTCACCGCGTGTAAAAATTGCTAATCAAAATAAAATACACTCATACTTTCTTACAGGTTAATATCAAAAACCCTACGCGAAGCTCTTCACACAACGGAGCTATGCGACTCGGACGCTGTCTCCGCGATGCACGCGCAGTGCAAGGAGTGGTTTGTGGCGGGCGCGGCCGTTGCCACGTCACCGCCTCTGCAACTAGAGACACTATCAGCTGCCAGGAAACAAAGAGTCGCACAACTGTACGGAGATATTAGACGAGGACTGGCGCACTGCTTGTGTGATATGTGGTTTAATTTGCGTGAGTAATTTATTCGTATGTATTATTAGCTAGTATATCTGAATATATATTTAAAATGTGATAGAAGACAAGTTATTATTATTAAGCTATTATTTATTTAATTCTTATTTTACACAGTAAAAAATAATATTAGTATACTGGATATAATTTCCAATGGCAAGAAGAGATATTTCAAATTGAATAAAATCATGGAGTGTATCATCAATACTATAATTAATTAATACTATTTTTAATTACAGAACATCACAAGCGCTCATTTATACCTTGCTTGGTTGGGCCATTCCTGGAAGTCAGCTTCTTATGTGACGAAGAAGTGAGGAACACTACAATACCGATCTTCTTTGACATGATGCAGACAGAATTTAATCACAGTGTCGCCAGCGGTGAGAGCTGTAAGTACGACATTTTCCATATACCCGAATCTCTATAATTGTTACTATACCGTATTACAGTACTATTTTGGCGTGATTTGGGCTGTGGACCAGGATTAATTTTCTTTAATTATAATGAAAAAAAAAAGTAGTTACAAATATAACACACTTAAACTTATGAAAAATTAATCCAATATTGCTACCGATTCAAGATACCCCGTGAAAGATAATTATAAATTAATAAAAAAAATTGATAAAATATATTACTATATTGTTTATGTATCAGCGGACAGCCACCTGAAGGAACTAGAGAGCGAGTTGATCGACAAAGTGGACGTGCTCGTGGAGCGCGGCGTGTGCGACGTGGCGTGGCGCGCGCGCTTCGTGTCGTTGTGCGGCGCGCTGTGTGCGGCGGCGCGCGCTCCACTGCGGGCGGCGGGCGCGGCGCTCGTGGCGGCCGCGGCGCGCCAGCTCGACGCGCTGCTGCAGTACCGCGCCGCGGCGAGACACGCGCCCGCGCCGTGCCGCATGCACCTAGCTACTGCTGTGCTGCATTTTTATCAGGAGATTGAGAGGCCGCATATGTATATACGGTGGGTTGGTGATGATTATATTTTTGTATGCGCCACTTAGTGCGTCATCAATAAAATACAACATTGCATACTGGCAAGAATAGAACTGTTGTATTAAATATCGAAGTTCAGTCTCTGCTACGGAAAACCTTCGTTCAGTAGAGATATAGCTCATAAAGAAATGACAAAAAAAAAGAATATAACCCGTCGCGTGGTCAAGGTCAATCCGTTTATTAATAGGAAATACTGACCTACCATTGAAATTCATTTCATTTGATTACATTAAATATTACAAAAAAATATATAATTTTAATCATAGTCGAAGGTCATCTTTCATTGCAAAGTGAACTTTTATCAGGACCTCATTCCAAACAGTTACCATAGAAAACAATATATGTTCTTTGTTACTCCAGCTACGTGCACAAGCTAGCGGGCATGTTGCGCGCGGCGCAGCAGTGGACGGAGGCGGGGCTGTCGCTGCGGCTGCACGCCACGCTGCTGTCGTGGGCGCCCGAGCCGCTGCCGCCGCGCCTGCGCCACCCCGCGCTCGACGCGCCCGCGCACGCCACGCACCGCGACCTCAAGGTGCGCGCACACACACACACGTACACACACATGCACACGCACATACACGCACACGCACACGCACTTTAAAAACCCGTCAAAGAAGTGACGCGCCAGTGTGACTTGTATCGAGTTTGTTTTTATTTCCAGTTTTGAATAGTCTGCTATAATTGTGTCTTTAAATATAATTCGTGTCGGTCGAAATGTTATTTGATTTATGCTGTACTTGACTGGATGCAATATAGTCACATTGTTGTGCCAGTACAAAAACAGTGATTCGCCGTCATTACTTTTACAATTTTGTTACAATTACATTGTTATTGTTTTATTAACAGAGCGGCTAGGTATATTTCTAAGCAAATAGTACGTAAGGTGTGATAGTCGTACAAGCGTTGCACTTAAATAAGCAATAAGGAAGCAATCTTTACATTTTTATTAAGCTTTACAATTAACAAACCAAATGTGTTTGCAGGAATATCTCTACTTAGAATCGCTGAACTGCTAAAGCGCGGTCGGCAATGGAGCTTGCGGTGGAAATAGTCAAAGAGCTAGTTTCGGTGTACGAAGAGGAGGCTTTAGGTTATGGTCCATTGGCAGAATTGCACAGTCAATTAGCGGGCTTGTATTCAGCAATGCTGAGGACGCCGAGGTCTCATCCAGGATACTTCCGTGTTATATTCCACGGAAAAGGGTTCCCGGAACAGTTGAGAAGGCCTCTGGTGAGTTTTATTATTCATTTTATTATGTGAATTATTGTTAAGATATGTTTCGAATTATTTATGATAGCGAATTACAGTGCATAATTTGATTTGACATATTATGACTACTCAACCGTCTTTTTATATTTTTTTTTATTTCAAACTTTTGATGTCTGGCGTGTAACTTTCTACATTGCAAGTAGTTTCCTAGTTGGATATGCAAATCTCAGAGGTAGTGTTAAAATATTATTTCGAATTACGTTCATAAAAATCGTAAGGTTCGGTTTCTATGAAGCCACTAATAAAATTGCCTCAAAAGTTGAATTTTATGCCCCAAAATCCATGTTATCAGAATAAGTTCACACTAACATACATTAATTATCGAATCAGAAATGAGGAGATCCGTAGGAGAACCAAGGTTACCGACATAGCCCATAGGATTGGCAAGTTGAAGTGGCAATGGGCCGGGCACATAGCTCGTAGAACCGATGGCCGTTGGGGCCGAAAGGTTCTCGAGTGGAGGCCACGTACAGGCAAGCGAAGTGTCGGACGCCCGCCCACAAGGTGGACGGACGATCTGACTAAGGTCGCAGGAAGTCGCTGGATGCAGGCCGCTTCCAACAGGTCATTGTGGAGATCATTGGGGGAGGCCTATGTTCAGCAGTGGACTTCCTGTGGCTGATATGATGATGATGATGAACATACATTATCCAGGGTCCCAGAAGTGCGCAGCCATCTCAAGGCTTCGTGTACCGCGGCAACGAGTACGAGCAGATATCAGACTTTAGAGAGAGAATGCTTGACGAGTGGCCCGACGCGGAAGTACTGCCCAAACTAGACCCGCCTGGTGAAGATATTACCGAGTCCGATGGACAGTGTATCCTTTTATATAAGGCTATTAATTTCATATATGATAAATGCGACGTTGACAACCCTAGTTGTAGTGCTGTACTATCGAGGTATGGTATCGATACGCGACATACGATTAAATGTATTTTTTTTCCTCGAAGGAGAATATCCATTTTACTATGAAACTTAGTATCGGTGCGAAGATTTTTGCGCCTCGATGAAACCTACTTTTTTGTGTAGGGAAAAATATACAATATTTTCCATAAATATAAATGCGACCCAGGCTCGGAGTTCTTGGAGGAATGAACTTGTAGTCCAATAAAAAAAATTTTTTTAGGCTTCCTCTCTGTAACAGGGTTGATGCGAATATTCGCATCCGCATCCGCAAATGCGGAGCTTCCGCATAAATTTTGACATCTGCATCCGCATCCGCATCCGCATTAATCGATGCGGATATTTATGCGGATGCGGATGTAATACAAAATGAGACAAGACAGAAATTTGGCGGTGCCGGCGAATGGCGCGTGCCGTTCGCACGTGACATTGACCAGTGGGAGCAAAAGAAATATTGACATGATCCAACGCGTATGATTTTAGATTCTTTTAGTGAAAATTAAAGTGGACAAATACCAGAAAATGGTAGCACTGAAGCTGTACTCCAAAAATAATTTCTTTCTTATGCCAATAAAAAAAGAGTGTATGTGGATGAAAATCCTCTTAAGTGGTGTTTATCGAGAGGAATTAAAGATATTGTTTCCGATAGCACAAAGATTTTTATCCACTCCACTAAGTAGTAATCCTAGCGAAGAATTATTTGCAGCGTGGGTTTAATTTACCAACTTCTTCCTAAACGCCTTGTTTTTGCAATAGAGAAGATGGCTAGAACCTTGCACAAGCATGGGATCGAATAGGGTATTTGACTGATTTTCAATAATGGTTTTAAACTATCAAGTATCGCATATTAAGCTCACTACATTGATATTTCCGGAATATTTTACTGCATTATGAAGAAAAACAATGATAAAGTTTAAATTTCCAAAAGTGCGCCAAAAACGCTGTTTTTAATGATGGCGCTGGTTGTTTGACGTATGACGTCACATCGCAGTGAACTGTTTACTAATACTATAGCGACGAAGTTTTTTAATCAGTTTTCTTCATTATTATTAAATATAATGGTATATAAATGGTGTTACAATGCACAAATACAAGTATAAAAGGTCCGAAAAAACTGTTTCAAATCCAACGAATCCGAAAAGACGTAAACTGTAAATAAAATAAAGTTTATTTCTGAACCAACAAGCAGTGGAACAACAAAAATATTGCCACAATAACAGCAGTAGTTCAGTTACAACTACTGCTGTTATTGTGGCTTAGATCGACTTGGCCAGCAGCATTATGTATAAATTGTACGATACATTATGTTTTCATGCGATGGCCAAGTCGATCCATTTATTTAAAACGTAAAGAATTTTTAATATTGATATGGTAATAACTTACGTAATAACTTTATATAGAAGGTCCCTTAAGGACTAAATAAATTAATCGACTTGGTATTACATGCATCTCACAACTTTTTGCGGTAGAAAACCTGAGCTGCGAGACTTGGAATTTTTTTACAGGATTATTTGTTTTCATTAAAATAAACACCATGATAAGTTCATAACCGTCGCAATCGCATCGTCTCCATAGAATTCCCTTGCAGATATGTGAAACAAAATATATAAGTATTTTTCAAAATAATCTAAAATAAGATTATTTTATAAATAAATACTGTTACTTACAGTGCTGTTTTTTAAATTTTAAATACGCAGCATATTAATCAGTGTTATTTTTAGAGAAATGTGCAACCATCAACGCATCTCTCTTAGGTAGGTTGATGCTATCAGCTGGTACAAAATTTGACTCCATTCTGAAACTCGCCCCCAAAATGGCTTAATAAGTCTAAACATTTCTTAGATAAAGTTTGAAAACTGTTTCAGAAAAATCGCGAACTTCGACCACAACTAACTTAGAAGTACAATCACAAGTCCCAACTGCTTACTACAATGAATTGACAAAGCGTTTTACTGCGCGATGACGTCACGAGAGCTGCAACCAATCACAGAGCGTTCTGGTCACAGAGAAAATGTCTTCTTCTTCTTCTTCTTTAAATAGAGAAAATGTCTTGTTTTAATCAATTTTATTTCGTGTATTTTACAAAAAGTAAACTTAATTTAGTCCAAATTGTCGTGAAATATGCTTTTTTATGCTATTATCTTGCAAGATGACCACAATTTGTAGTATATTTTCAATGTTGTCAAATAGCCTATTCTACACTTAATTATATGGGAACCCAAAAGACCAACTGCCCGACATCAAGACACAGTGGGCTTCTTCTGCGTAGATTGAAATGCAAAAACAGATTAACGTTTTAAATTAACTTTTTAATTTAATAATAGTAAATTACGGGTAATTAAATTTCGCCCCGTGACCATGAATCATTTAAAGTAATCGAAATATCGGGATGTTAAAAATTATAAAAAATTAACATAGATAAATCGATAAATATTAGTAAGCGGTAAAATCCGTAAATAATAGTTTAATAGGCTCCGTTCGGGTGTATACACGTTTTAAAACGGCGGTCAAAATATTTAATTCTGTCTATCAGTTTAGAATATCGACCAATCGGACCACGAAAAACGAACAAAATTTCCTCATATTTGCTAGAAATATCACTACTGCTTTCCTCCTATATGTCATAGCGTGATGATATAGCTTATAGCCTTCCTCGATAAATTAACTACCCAACACTGAAAGAATCATTCAAATCGGACCAGTAGTTCCTGAGATTAGCGCGTTCAAACAAACAAACAAAGTCTGCAGCTTTATAATATTAGTATGGATTTACATAAGATCTTAAACATCCGCATCCGCATCCGCATCCGCGGATGTGAGCCTTTGAAAATCCGCATCCGCATCCGCATCCGCGGATGTGGAAAAATCGACATCCGCAACATCCCTACTCTGTAACCAAAACTTATAATGTAATGAAAAATACTTTTATAAAAATCTGTCGCCTGGGATAAAACAGGAAAACGTTTTAGGGCAAACCATAAAAAATACTGTAATGAATTTTAAGCAGTATCGGTATCGGGATCAGCGATCTTTTTTACCAGCACCATGAATCGGAATTCTCCTTTTCAGTTGTTTTGTGTTGACTCTTAACGACTATCTGATTGTTATACCGTTGTCAGCGTACCACGATTACTACTTTGTTAACATTAGAAATAATTTCATATCAATGTAGTAAGCTCGAGCGTATTTTTTAAATACGGATTTTATCGTTGATATTTGTACATTGCAATTTCTTTTTGTAACCCAACATATTTTCTTGACTGAAACGCACATCAGATCTCCAAATTAATGCAGTGGATCCGGTGATGAGTGACAAACTGAAGAGGCTATCCGGAAAGCCAGTAGCCGAACAAATACTACAGTATTATAAACATAATAATGTAGACAAATTTTACTTCTCCAGGCCGTTCCACAAACCAGGTGAGCTTTATGGTTAAACATGATTTAAATGATATGATGACATAGAAGGAAATTAAAAATATCAAGAAAGGCAGAATAATTAAATTACTATATTTTTTTATTTATTCACATAACTCAGTAATTCATTTCCTAATTATTTCTCTTACAGAAGAGCCATTTGGTGACGATGATGATTCATCAAGTCAGAACGAATTTGCAACGAGATGGCTTGAGAGAACAGAGATTGAAATCACGGAGAAATTACCAGGTGAGATTACATAGATTTGCAGCTACGTTAAATGTTTTTATGACATTTTATTACGTATTTGAGCGTCCTTAGCATGAAATATGTTGTATAGTGACATTGCGTAGAATTGGTGCCCCAGACATATTATGTCCATAGTAAATGCGTCAAAAATGGGGTTTTTGGTTAGTATTGTAAGCGTAGGGTTTTGTAAAAAAAATTGCCTAAAGGTCGACCGGATGATATAATCACTGCTAGCGTAACATTAGCATACATCACCACTGTTCATTTATTGGAGATTAATGACCATGTTATTTGAACTTTAAAACAAAAACGTATTAAAATATACTAAAATATTTAAAATATGCAAAAAATCAACATATCCTTGACAAAATCCGTAAATAATAGTTTTATTTCTATGTGTAATATCGCGGAAATCTTAGAAATCATTATTCTGATGATGTTCCCTTGCAGGTATCCTGCGTTGGTTCCCGGTGTCGATGTCGCGGACATACCTAGTGGCGCCAGTGCAAGCGGCGACGGAACAGCTGCGCGCCGCCAACAGAGAGCTGCGGTCACTGGCGCTAGCGGCGCGCGCGCCCGACGCCTCGCTGCACCCGCTCACCATGAGACTTACTGGTACGTACTACATTTTTATATACAGTAGAATTCATATACAACGACTTCGTTTATAACGACTAACCGGTTTTAACGACGATAATGTTTACTAAAGTTAGGTTTAATAGTTAGGTACAGAGAAAATATAACCGTTTTGTGCGACTCCGGTTTTAGCGACCGACTCCTTATAGCGACCAATAATTATGATAATACATCCGGTTAAAACGACGAGCAATGTTTTGTTTACACACCCTATGCACCAATACCTCGGCGCCCCAAATTCACCCCGCCCCGCGCGCTTCACCTCTCCTCATTAGCGCGTGAATCCATAGTTAGTGTCTGTCACTTGTTATGATGACAAGTTCTTAAAGCTCGACAAAATAGTTCTGTGAAGCGAAAGTATGTTACAATGGGTATTCCACCCTTTTTGAAAAGTTGTTCCTAAGGTAACAAAAAGCTATTTAAAAAATATCAATTTTTTATTTGATCGGCAAGTCCCATAAAAATCCTTTTGAAATTTATATTTTAAATTTATGTGCGCAAATATATGAAAACGTTAGACGCCATATTTCACAAAATGATACGTCACGACCAGTAAACAACCTTTTACAATTTCTCTGTTTACTTAATACATTAAAATGTTTACAACTGATGCCTGGGTATTCTATTCCACAGACGAGTAAACGAGTATTAAAGTGTTTGTACATTTTGTTTGTGAAGGACACACAGTAATTTATTTGTATTTTGGTTAGTGCACTCGGGATCAAAACAAATAACTAACATTAATAATTACCGTGTAAATCACAAGTGTATAGATACGATTTACACAAAGCAAAGTGTATCACGTTTGTACTGCAAAATATTTACGTTTCTGATTAAAAGACAGATGAAATAACATACACTTAAAAATAAATTAAGCATATCCAAACTAATAAACAGCAACTGACTGTTAATAACACAGACCAAGAAGTTAACAAATATGGCGGCAACACATTTATAAAATTAGCGTGCGTGAAAGAGATGGGACGAGAACGGCATATGACAAAGCGAGATAGAAAATTGGTTACTTTTTAAGCCCGAGTTAAACCGGTCTGTTCTACTCGCGGAATGACGTAGGATCGCTATTCATCATAGCGGCTGCCGTTTCGCATCTTTTTGGGACAGATAAAAAATTGAAATTTTTAAAACGGATGATAAAATTTATTCTTTAGAGTTATAAACTGAAATTAACTTAGTCTCATTGCTTATTGTGCTCTACTATACAGATTTATTGTGATTTCAAATTTCTTATAGTAAAATACCCCATTGAAGAAAAAAGTGCAATTGGAATGCGTAAGAACCATTAAAATAAAGTATATGTGATTATATGTCCTACAACATGTTTTATTTACCTAAATAGGAAAATCAAACTTTCGCAATTATAATACATACATATTTATTCGTAAGTTAACTACATGTAGACTTAAGAAATAATCCGGCCGTTTAGTACGTCATCCGGTTAGTACGACATAGTATTGCCGGTCCCTTGAAGGTCGTTATATTCCGATTCTACTGTATGTATATATATATATATATATATATATATATATATATATTTTGCCTAGGGAAGGGGATGGGGGGGTTGTCATAGTTGCAACTGCAACGCGCCAGACGAAAAAGCTTACATTGTATTACCATCTACATACTTATACCATATATAACAATATCTCGTACAAGCTTATGAAGACTGAAGGTAGGGGGGTTGGGGGTCAATATTATGTAAACCATGTCACTTATATCCCTTAATACTAAGACAGGACGTAGACTGTAGATTTACTAGAGAAAAATCCAGAAATCGATATGTCGGCTGATTAAATCACGCTTTCCAAAACCATTGCGTAAGTGGAGCTTGTGAGAAAAATGTAACCAAGTTTTACAATAAAGCACAGCATCAAATCGTTTGGTATTATATTATTACACCGTATCGTAAACTTTCACAATTCGAACACCCGTATAAAACGCTGAACACGCTTAAAGAAACTATGTCATTGCTGTAATCGATCCTTGTCTGTATAATTGATCTCTTATTTGTATAATGGAAAGTTGTAACTTCTAATCCTGCTTGTATTCAGGCATCCTCGATCCGGCGGTACAAGGCGGCATTGTGAACTACGAGAAGTCATTCCTGACGCCGCAGTACGAGGCGCGGCATCCCGAACACGCTTCAGAACTGGCTGAGTTGAAGGAACTAATTGCTGATCAGATACCGCTCCTTAAGTTTGGTGAGTCAAATATTAGCCATTTTTAAATTCTAATTTGTAAAGTATGTCTACTAGATAAAGTATAGGCAGGCGCAAGCCACTTATTTCTCGCTACTTGATACTGTTACACGAGTACCTTGGTGGACATAAACTGTTTGATAATATATCAGGCATCAATCTTCGAACTTGAAAAAATGAAAATCACGTAAATCCATTAATTGGTGAAATCGAATTTTAGCACCAAGACTATTTGTTTACACAAGAACGTCAAACCAATTAAATACTGAATTACATATTGGTTTATATATTCATGTTGATAGGATTGGATGTACACGGCAATCGCGCTCCGCCTGAGCTTGAAGAATTACACGCACATCTGCTGAAGTGCTTCCGAAGGATACAACAGCATGTACACCAGCGGTATGGGCGGAAGGTAAGAAGTATATTTTTTTCTCTGACATACAATAACAGTGGATACTTACTCGGTATCACATGGATCACAAACATCAATACATTTCCAGTCCCAAGACTATTGGAGTATTGGATCGTACATGTAAATTGATTTGTGAACAATACGTGTGCGGCTATCATACGCTTGATGTATAATTTACATACATAATATATCTACTTCATGTATCTCTCACTCAATCGTACTCTCGGTTGTAGAGGTGGCCCGTGCTCTACACTGAGGCATAATGGGCTGAAGTATGCAAAAAAGAAATAACAAAAAAAAAAGTTAGCACTTTAAATTCATTCAAGTATTTCTTTTAAGATTTGTGACATCGACGCTGAATCGCAAGAGGTGCAACTGAGGATAACTTTAAGGGACAATCTTCCGTCTGACCAAAGCAATTCGAGTAACAATCGGATATCCGACGTGTCTACAGGCGGGAATGAGTGAGTTAAATATTCTGTATCGAAAACGACCCAGACTTGTTTCCTTGATAATATCAATTAAATGAAGGATATAAAATTTATTTGTGCTATTATTCCTTGCAGTGTGTCATCAAAGAGCTCTGGCAGATTCTTCAGTTTCAGTAGTCCGATTAATCCACTCTCAAGGTGACTAAAATATTTACTTAAAAATTCGGCTTGATAAATATCTTATTTATGGAACTGCCGATTTGATACACGATGTAGTAAACTTAATTCTTCCTAATTAATATTATACTTGTTTCAGGAATAGTAGTGGAGGAATGGGAGGCTATTTCGGGACGCTACAAAATTCACCTAAGAGACGGAATAAACGGCAAGTCAGAAAGGTAATAGATTACATTTCACATTGGTTTAGGTATTTTTATTTTATTTAAAAAAAGAAATCGTTTCCAGAAATGTTACTAATGCAATAGAAAGTGTGTACACCCAGCTCGAGGGCTTGAAAAGTATGAACATCCCTTTTAATTCGTAATGAAGGCTCAGTAGTGAAAATCGGGCTTATATTAGTTTCTAGTGATACTATTATATACCTACCATACAAGAACAGATTTCACGTACCGTGCATGGGGTGGTAATGATAATTCAAAATTTTAGTACTGAATTCAACATAATGAAATCAATTCGCCATACAAAATAATGTCCTCTATATGCATTGAGATGATATACTATACTCGGAAATCGAATCCGAGATCAAAAATGTAAACAAATCAATGTCATTGCAAAATTGACATTTCAGGGTTATGAAACATTTTCTCAAAAACATATTGCGTATAGTTTGATTAGTGAATAGATTCAAATGTTGTGAGTACTATGTTTTATTTAGTTATATTTATTTTTGAATTTTGAACATTTTAAATGTTTTATTATGCCTGTCGACGTGACCCTTGACTTGGGCCCAAACAATTTCTAATGGGTTTAAGTCACAGTGATTTTCAAAGACCCTAGTGGGTTCGGCTAAGAACACGAGCGCCAGAAATCTTAGGAACAAAATAGAACAAAAACTTAACAGAAAACGTGAAACCAGCATCACGGCGACGTAACTTTATCATATGATGCACATTCAACAAGTTAAGCAACTAAATGAACTAAAGGGAGGTGTCGCGGGCGTCAAAGCGACGTATTTGTAGTTAAGGAGACGAAATTTAAAAAAAGTTTTATTTCAGTAGCCTAAGGTTACGAATTTCTGCATAATACCTGTAGCATAAAATATTTTCGTACTTTTTTTTTCACATACTTAAAAAAGAAGTTGAAATTGTAGTTTATGTAAATATTATACCAAATAATTTTTATTTGGTTTTGTTTTATACTTATTTAACGAATGAGAATAATTCCAACCTGTTGTTTTAACGGTTGTGAACAATCTACCATGACAAATTATTTTATTGTAGTGGTAACACTTTTGTTTACATTTTTGATCTCGGATTCGATTTCCGAGTATAGATGGGACACTGCAAACAAAATGTTTGTAACAAAATGAAGGGTACCGTACCGCTCCTTCTATTTCTGTCTTTGTCACGCCTACGAAGTAACATTATCTTCGCTCTCGCTTCACTGTGTAGCCGTGTGCACGCACAATACGCAGAGATTTTGTTCCCGATGTCCGCTCTAGTATACCTCAATGTCTGTATACAGAGCGAGGTGGGAACACAAGCGAGCGGCACGCAGAGTCAGTGGTACACGTCTCACGCGAACGGCAACGCGTCCCCCGCGTCGCCCGCGCCCGCCCCCGCGCCCGCGCCCGCGCACGCGTCCACGCCGGTAGACACGCCCACCGCCACGCCCCTGAGGGAACTCAGACAAGAGGTAAACATCACTTGATTATACCACCATTGTTGATATCGCACCTCCGCCCTGGTGCAACAATGACACTTTTGCAAAAATGCAACTTTTCAGGAAAAGCATTTGAAACTTTGACATCGTATAAAAATATGGTATTTCAAGACAAAGACAAGTTGAACAGATTCTATCACAATATCAACTTTTAATTTACCATTAAAAAAATTATGACCATGTAATCTAAAAAATATAAGATTTCTTTATACCTTTGCAATTTTTGTATAAGTGACGTTGTTGCACCGAGGGTGCGATATTAATGATCTTGAGTTGAGTATATTGATTGATTAAAATAAGATATTTACTTAGATATTTGTAGTATTATTGATGCTTATGGTAATTTAATTGAATGTATAAACATCACTTGAATATACCACACTTGTTGATGCTAATTATATCGCACCTTTAGAATTAGAGTGACCTAATCCAAAAAAAAAAATTTTTTATCATATTTGGGCTCAAAATGACCTATCGAACTATTATTAAAGAATGACCATTGATTTCATTGACGCATGAATAACTTGAACTTGGCAGAAAGATGTATAACTTGGTCTTCTAGATGTATCGTCCATAAGTACAAAATTTCTTATGTTACAATTTTTTTATGAATGTTTCCCAAAAAATAAGATTTTTTTAGTTAGGTCACTCTAATTCTAAAGGTGCGATATTTTAGTTGAGTATATCGATTAAAATAAGAAAATATTTGCTTACATGCCAATAGGATTATAGATGCTTATAGCAATTTAATAGATCTTACTTGTTGACGGTATAAATAAGGTGATATAATTTAGTCAATTTAATTTTCATTTTTGTGAATAAATAATAAGTGGTCCGTTGTTTAAAGATTCACACAATGCCAGTAATTTATTTTTTCTGCATAATTTTAGAAGGATCATGTGGTCGTAATATGGCATGCAACGCGCATGTGAATAGCATAAATTCAAAAATATATTATCTATGCGCTTTTAGTAGTTTTGGACCATGTATTTGTAACGTTATCTCAACAAATTCGTTAGAAACTTTTAGATGCACGCAAATAGCGCCCCTATAGCACGAGCATATTAGTCATAATTATCATACAAATAATTGTCATTTTATGTCATAGAATGCGCCCCGACGTGTGTATGGTGGCAGTGAAATTCATTTGGTGGTGGGTTAAAACATTTTATATTAATGGCACGGCAAAGACTACACTGCACCTGATTAAAGTGCAGTACACATTGAGTACCGACTAGTGATAGTCGATAATCTCACGCCATTCGACAAAATATTGCCGGCTTGTTGTATTGCTTAATCACGCTTCGCTTATACTTCACTTTGTAGGACCAGATTTTAGAAAACAGGGAACTCATTGATGGCATGAATTCTTAGCCCATTAATGATCACGCCGTGTTTAGGAAGCTTGGACAGACTACTGCACAGCTTGACTCTACGAAGCGTTGTAGCTAAGTTAAGATTTATAGAAGACTGATAGAAGCACACCATTCAGCATTTGTGATTTGTGCTCCTTTAGTTAGTCAGAAATTGCGAGTTCGGCCGATCCAAGACCATAAACGTCACCAAGGTCATGTTTATAATCCTTCGGATTTGATATATCATCGCACTTTGTACTTAGATGCGGGCACAATGCCACAATATTAAGCGTGTCTTTACTTACTGATGCACAAAGATCCGGACTCACATTATAGCCTGTCAATTTACCGGGAGTGCAGGATAATGCAGCACTTGCTGAGTTGGATACAAGGGCATAATATTTATGTGATCCATTTTTAACAGCAACAAAACTGTCATGGATTTCTCGCCGTCTTTGTTATCATCAAAGTAAACTACGAAAATTCATCCTTATTTAGACGCAATCACGATTTACTAAAATGTATATTAGCAGGTGCGCCATTTCTTTGGAACCTGTATAGGCAATTCGAAGACAACTTCACACCATCCTATCGCTCCTATCGCATCCTATCCCATCCCATCGCATCCTATCGCTATCACTTTAGTGATGTGTAAGGTCATGGAGCAGATCATAAACGCTCAATTGGTCCGCTACCTGGAGGATCACTCGTTGATCTGTGACCGACAATACGGATTCCGTCATAATCGATCGACGGGTGATCTTCTAGCGTTTGTCCTGCATCGCTGGGGTGAGGCGATTGACCGGCGTGGCGAGGCTCTTGCTGTGAGCTTCGTGACATTGCCAAGGCGTTTGATAGGGTCTGGCACCGTGGTCTTCTGTCCAAGCTTCCGGCATACGGTCTACCCGGCAACCTGTGTTCGTGGATTTCCGGCTTTCTGCATGGGCGTAGAATACGTGTAGTCGTTGACGGACACGCTTCGGCGCTCATGTCGGTAAATGCCGGAGTTCCTCAGGGCTCGGTGCTGTCGCCCACCTTGTTTATTCTGCATATCAATGACATGTTGTCGCTTGGCAACATTCATTGCTATGCAGATGACAGCACGGTTCATGGGCGATACCACTGCGGGCCTCCAGGTTGCCGTGTCGAAACTGTGAAGGGACGCGAAGATCTTGTCATTGAGCTCAACCGGACCTTGGATCTTATTGCTACATGGGGTTCCAGGAATATGGTTGAGTTCAATGCCAAGAAAACCCAGGTGTGTGCGTTCACGTGCAAAAAATCCCCGTTCTCTCCCCTCCGCATTCTTCAGGGTACTCCCCTCTCAGTGCGGAATGACCTGTGTATCCTTGGTGTGGATATCCGCTGTGATCTCAATCCAAGGAATCACATCGAGGGCGTAATATCTGCCACATGACGCAGGGTTGGAGTCCTGAACAGGGTGCGTCGGTTTTTCACGCCCGGTCAGCTTTGTCGCTTATATAAAGCGCAGGTCCGGCCGGGTATGGAGTACTGCTCGCACCTCTGGGATGGATCCGCCCAGTACCTGCTCGATGCCTTGGATGGATTGCAGCGGCGGGCCATCCGCATTGTGAATGATGCAGATGTTACGAGCAACTTAGAGTCGCTACAACTCCGGAGAGATGTCGCCTCTCTAAGCGTGTTCTACCGCCTGTATCACGGTGAGTGCTCTGAAGAATTGTTCAACTTGCTCCCCTCCTCTCCATTCCTAACCAGAACCACGCGTGCTGGCTTGCGAAGCCATAGCTTGACGGTCCACACCATCCCGGCGCAAACCAAACGGTTCTCAAATTCGTTTTTGTGCCGCACCGTCAGGCTGTGGAATTGTTTGCCGGCACACGTGTTCCCTCCTTCCTACAATCCGGGGTCCTTCCGCCGTGGTGTGAAGAGGCACCTTAGCAGGCCGGCATAATTGTTTCCATTGGTATGGGACTGCCGTCCGATGCCAATGGATACTCTGCCTGGGTGGCATTGGCACTTTCCATCAGGTGCAATGCAGCCACTATGCCAGGCCATTGTAAAAAAAAAAACAATCTCAATCTTCACAGCTTTCACACTGCTTTCGATGTCAATCTCACGCACGCTTATTTGACTAATGTATTAGCAGTAGTTAGCTTGTTGAGATGTAATGCAATCAGCCATGAGTAGCGCTCGTTGCAGCTGGTGACGGAGCGGCCTCTACGCGCCGACGTGGAGAGAGAGAAGAGGCTGTCTCAGCGGACCAGTCTGCTGACGTCATCCGCCCCGCCCTCCAATAGAGATTCTATGGGTGAGTTTAGACATACTTTATTTATTTATTTTGTAATCTTTATTGTACACCAGGGACAAATTAAAAAGAAAACAGTAAAGAGAACATACGAGTACAAGTGGCGTTCGTGTCACTCAATGTGATCTCTGCTAGACAACCGAGGGAATATGGGGCAGCATGAGGCGTACTAAACGGAAATGGTCAGTAAATTTGTAACAGGGGGAATATAGTGAAAAAAAAAAAGACAGATGATTTTTCGATTCTGTGGACTAAAGAAGTAAGTATTTGAAACCACAGCAGATGTAATGGTAACAATTGTGATAGTGACTTATTGATGCAAATAGTAAAGAATAAGAATAAGTTAAATATGGGGAATACTACGAGGATACACGTCTGAATTTTTATGATTATAGGTAACTTATTATATATTCATCAATAGTCGATATACCAAGTATATTTATTCAATATTTCATAACCAGGTACCACCGACTCCAACCAAGACGACGAGGAGCCGCCACCGCTTCCCAAAAAGTACTCCCACCGAAGTATGGATTTCGATAATGACAACAACAATAACACAAACAATACAACAAACAACGGCGACGCCACGCCAGTACCCGCCAGGTATAATTACGACACAGTGTGGGGACCGCGCGGGTCCTTCCTCTATACCTCCCTGGCTCACAGGAGGAATAGCGACGCGAAGGCACCCACACCGCCACCGAAGAAGAAAAACGCACAGTAATGTGCAGAGAATAATACTCTAATGTCTTCCCAGCAGAGCAGTGTTTTGTGTATCAATGGATTAGTTTATTTGGAACTGCATAAAGAATTATCGATTTATTTGAATCTAGTATTGGGCTGGTATGAGAGTGTAGAATGGTATGAGGTATTTCACCGCCAATACTCGAGTTTGGTTAGTTCTGTATTTAAATATATAAGCAGTTTTCTCTGTCGAGCCAGATTATAAGTTGTATTATTCACATATTTATTTTGCCAGATATATTCCATCCTATTTAGTGAGCTCTGCCGCAACCACATAATAAGGTTAATATTACCGCAGTTACACAGAGTTGATATTTGTATCTCGGCCGTGAATACTTTACGGTATCTGCTTGACGACTCATAGAAAGATGCGCTTATACAGGATGTAATGTTAAAAACAAAGGACTTATTGAGCAAAGGTTTTGAGTAATCGTTTTTCGACTCAAATATGTATCATCATATAAAATATGAAGACAAACTTTTGGAGAGACATTGATGTAATATATTTGATTAAAATTAAATAGAGCGTGTGTATGTTAAGGTTATTGAAACGCATAATAATACAAGATAGGTAAATCACACCCTGTGATAGGTTTTGAGAATATATTTCCAAAGTTTTCAATGTCATTTACCGGTATTTTGTTACGTGCAACAACGTACTATCGCGTGTTTAAAAAAGTCCATTAATGTAACACTTTGTATAAGCGAAAATAATGAGTGAGTAGTTCATATCTCAATTCCTTGTAAATTAAATGGAGCAATATTTCGAAGTAAGTTATAGCGGTGCTAGGAGACTGTCCCACCCTCACACCCACCACTGTAACTCCTGTGAGCCAGGATCAACAGTGGCACGCAATGTAATGACACCGAGCATTGAAGCTCGGCGAGTCTCCGGGAATGTCTAACTTGTCTTTAACCCGCAACGAAATTAATCAGAAAGTGAAATTAATAGGAGGAGTTGGAAATAAATTATTGTCCACTTCCCTCCGTGCAAAGCGGGCGACAAAACAATGAACTAAACAGGTAAATAACCTCGTAAAAAGACTTTTACAGCCGGAGAAGCCAGCTGTAAAGCACCACGGATCATATCATTATTACATTTAAATGGGACCTATTTATGTGAGCTTTTAGACTTGATTCCAATAATAAGTATGGCAAAAACGCCGGAAAGCACGGAAGTTCTTCCTAGTCTCTACAAGGTCCATGTAGTATACGACTCCAGATGATATCTGCATACTATCCAGCATAGTTTTACGCTCATTCTGCCAAAGACTACACTCCCAAAGTATATGATGCGCGGACTGCTCATACTCGCAATTAGGTGTTGAACATGGGCACGCAGGCGATTCAACAAGCTTAAAAGAGTAAAGTTTAGACCTAAAGTTACCATGGCCCGTGAGAAACTGTGATACGCAATAATCGACATCCAACCAAGTCTTTGTCAAACGGTCACGAACGCAAGGAAAATATTGAAATAGATGTCGTCCCTTCAAAGATACCTCCCATCTATTTTGCCATTCATCTAATAGTTCGCTATATACCACTGAAACCGGTTTAAATAATCTGTCAACTTTTAAAAGTTCACGTGCGGTTAAAAAACTTTTATCCATATTCTCCCTAGTAGAGTAATACATGGCGGCGCGACGTTGCACCTCCAGGTCGACTGGAAGTACACCCGCCAGGACAGGCAAAGCTTCGGTACTAACAGTTCTATATGCCTTACACAAGAATATCAAGGCCAAGCGTTGGCTCTGGAGCAGTTTTCTTCGCACAGCGCCGATAGTAGCCCTATCAGCCCATACGGGAGATCCGTAACAAATACATCCTAAGTAAGTTGCTCCATAGATGATTTTTAGTGTATTGAAAGATAGCCCCCATGTTGATTTTGATATTCTTGTCAAAGCAAAAAAGTTCCTTTTCGACTTTTCCCCGACGTTTTTAATATGTTCAAGAAATGAAAAATTCCTTTCCAAAATTAAACCAAGATAACAAACCGATTCTTTTTTCTTAACAGTGATATTATTAAATTTAAATCGCGGCGGTGATTGTAAACTTCCTTTTAAAAGTAATTGGAACGTTTTATGTGGTGCAAACTTTAAGCGATTTCGATGGCCCCAATCACATATTAATTTTAAACACGCGTCTGCACTATTTTCTAGTCCCGACCTACTGTTTGATTCTATGAGCAAGAGACCATCGTCCGCATATCCGGTCAAAGAACACCCTGACGGTAAGGGAATCGTAAGAAAATCGTCGAAGCCTAAATTCCACAAATAAGGACCTAAGACTGAGCCTTGTGGACAACCCATCGTCAGTGGTTTCGACACGGCATAGTGTCCAAGTTTAAGTTTGGTTGTTCCGTGCGAGAAATACGAGTAAATAAGTGAATATATATTTTTAAAGCAACCTCGTAATTTCAACTTAAGAAGCAGCATTGGCCACCAAGCGTTGTCGAAAGCACCAGAGATGTCCAGGAAAATACCAAGTACATATTTGCGCACCGATGTACTTACCGCTCTTCTAACCGAAACCGCCGCGTCGATGGTTGACTTACCCGTAGTAAATCCGAACTGATTTTCGTGAAATTTTGGTCCACCCGGTAGCAATCGAGGGACGATAAGACGTTCTAAAAGTTTCCCTAGCGACGGCAAGAGTGTAATAGGTCTATACGACTTCGGATCATGCGGGGATTTATCGCCACTCTTGGGTATTATCCGAATGAAACCGGTACGCCATACTCGCGGAAAAACTCCTTCAGCAATACATCTATTATAAACAGTAAGTAATGCATCGCCGGCCGATTTACACGCTTCTTTTATCATTTTATTGGATATTTTGTCGTCACCGGAAGCCTTGTTTAGGGGCAAAGATCGTACGATTTCACTAAATTCATCAAAGGACGAGAGATTTGAATCTGAAGAGTTCGGCAGTTCTACGGCCCACATCCTAATCTGCCTGTGGTATTCTGTGCCTGTGGTATTATAGCGGTGCTAATGTTAAGCCGGGAAAAAGAAGTGTCATTTGAAGATATTAGTTAGTTTATATCCATTATTTTTCATCATTTATTTATTATATCAAACCACGGAACAATAAGTATGCCATTACATTTGTATAAAATTAGATCATTTTTCTTCAAGGACATGGATGTTTAAATACGTTTTTAAGGATGCGTACTGAAAAGGATAGTGATAAACGCTTATAGTCATATTCATTCCTGATTTTTTAAAGATCTTAGGAACGGTAAAGAAACTGAAAATATAGCTCTTTGTATAATTTTCTCCTATACCTTATTTCGAATTTAAATGCCTCTATTGCTATTAAGAGAAAATAATTGACTTCCAAATCGAGCTCATATATTTCGTAGTTAATAAGTAATACAAGATATTCCTTATTTGATATCAAATAATTAACGCAGCAATACGAAACTATAGCTGTTGGTATATACTATATATAGACAAATGTTAATAAACTGAATAAAAATTAATATCACCGTATTTAAACATCTGTGTCTTATGTTATTAATTAGTATTTACCTAATTTAATTTATCATGTCAAGTGCCATTTTATGTTAATATTTCAACAAATGCATATGTTTGTCTGCTCGTGACCATTCAGCCACTGCATGGTGTGATGGTACGGACAATAATAAAGCTGGTGACGAATATTATATTTATAACTATTATTGTACTGTCTAAAGATAAGGTCTCTTACCCGCAGGTGTGGAGTTCTTTCACGATATAAAAATGTGACCAATCTATTCCCTTACATTTCCAATATTAATAAAACATGTACTTGGATGTCGGTTTCATTGATGAAAGGAAAACCTTTTTCTCTTTAGACAAGCTTAGAACAAAATAAATTACAATGAAATTTTAGGAGCCATCCTAAAACCATAGAAAATATTCCTTGGCTATTATATTTAGATGAAGTGTTCAAATATTTACTTTGAGTACAGAACAAGGGCCCCATGGGACAAATCCCGGTTATTTTAACGGAAAATTTTCAAAATACCTCGGGACATGCACTGACCAACACGATAGCACGTACTTTAAATATCAATCTGTTACTCTATAGTTTCTACTGCGGTCCGCTAGAGGCGCTGTACTAAGTTTGTCATATCCTTCACTTTTAGTGATATTGAAAATAGCGAAAGTTACCTTCGATTTTTTCGAGTTTAATTAATATTTTATCAAATGTTTGTTAATAGAATAAGAGTCAATCACTGCTCTGATAGAACGAGAATACGCTGTGGCCATAAAGCACCAAATATGTTAAAAATTGTTTATTTTTTGTACATTGTATATTATATTTTTATTAAATGCAATTTTGAAGGCACTATGTATGCATAAAAATTATTTAATAATTTTTATTCCGTGTATTTTTACATTCCGACATTTGGCAATGTCGTGAATATAATACACGAGGAACTAGATGTATTATTTAATTTTATTTCTATATGTGCTATTTAGTATATAGAATGATAGTATACCGCAATATACTAAACGCATAGACAATAATTCCGCCTTCGTCTTCCTTTTTCAAATTCCTTTTACATCGGACATAAATATGTCTATTCTCAACGCTCATAATAAAGAAACTTAACACATTCCCGCCGATTCCGAGTGATATTTCAAAGTGCCTTCAGTATTGGTGGGTTTTGTTGAAAAGTATATTAGCATTACCGATAATTGTAAGTCGCGGTTATATGACATAGTGAATAAGCTGTAAGAATTCACAAAAGTGTATTTTAGGTATATTGATATTAAAGGATAATTTCTCGTTAATTTTTTGTTTTCATACATATCGCTGCTTTAATTTGATAGCGACATATCTCAAAAATGAACTTTTTTCAGGAGAGCAGTTTAAATAAAGCAAAATAATTAATTATTTATATATTTTATTTTAATAATAACAACTCTTTGAAAGTTGCTTAAATCAACGTATAATCTATCAAAAATATGAGTTTTATTCACATAATATTTTAGATTAATTTGTGTTTAAAGGTAACATTATCATAAAATACACATTTCGTTATGTGCCACTATCAAATTAAAGCAGCGATATATACTCACGCCTTTTTCCCAAAAAACACCCATATTTCGCCTTATATGTTCCGTTCTGTCTCACGATGTGATAGAGTGCGTCTTTCGCCATATCGTACAAAAATTCCTGATTCCTGTTATTTTCGTTTTTAACCTATTATAGCAGAAATAAGTGTTGCTTCACCGTTTTAGTGCGTGGTGATTAATTATCAATGCATAAACAACACCTGGGATTTTAGACCGCGGCCATCGTCACCATGTTGGCAGCCGCGTCTTAGTGAAAATCGTGAGGAAACCTATATATCATAGCGATTTGTGAGAATTTCTATGGTATGTAAAGTCCACCAACCCGCACTACGTCAGCGTGTTGGACTGTATGAGTTAAGCCCTCTCATCGTACTTTCGATTGTAGAGGAGGCTCGCGCCCTGCAGTGGGACGTATATTGGCTGATAAAGATACAGAAAACAGAAAGATCTGGCAGGCTATTGGAAGTGAGGAACAAAAAATAAATAAACTAATAACGACCTATTCAAAAATAGGATTAGTAAGCTGAAAATAAGCGATAACCGTTGGGATAAACATGTTCTTGAGTGGAGACCGTGTTTTGGCAAGCGTAGTGTAGGACTGTGTGTAGGACTCACTCCAACTAGTTGGAGGAACGATTTGCGAAATGTCGCTGGCAGGTGCTGAATGCGACAAGCCGAAGACCGGATGAAATGGCGCAATTTGCAGTAGGCCTATGTCCAACAGTGGAGAACAGTATATGTTGGAGATGATGATTATAATGATAAACTGTTAAAAACAGTCTACTTTAAACAGAAGTGTAAATGCAATGTTGTGTTTCAGATTGAAGGACGTTGTAGCCAGCGTAAGTAATGGATATATTGAGACTTGACAGTTTATGTGTCAGGATAGCGAGCACAAACCTAACCAAGACAAAACCTAACCAAAACCAAGTCACCTTTAAGTCCAAAGTAATACCATTACTTTGGACTTTTAGGCGTTGTATGGTTTTGCTACTGTTCATGAGCAGTCGTATCCTATAAGATCAGGCGAATGGGATAGGTACTCCTCACACTATTCATTACACTAAAAAAAAAAACAATATAGAGCCTGTCCCGCCCGCCACTTCAACTCCTGTAAGCCAGGATCATCAATGAAATTAATGACACCGGGCATTGAACCTCAGCGATTCATTCATAATTTTCTTGTAATATATTTTAAGGTCCGCCTTGTGTACTTTTAACCCCTTACTGCATGAATTATGAAGGATGCAGATAAAAAAATATTTTTTGGTAAAAACGGGTTTATTTGTGTGTATTGAACATAAATCAACTCAAAAAAATATGGGTGATTATACAAAAGTTAGGTAACTCTTGAGGATATTTTGTTTACTATAATAATTAAATCAAATTATAACAAATTCGGGTGCATATGATGACAAATCTAATGATTATATTGTTCCAAATCGGGCCAGTCACTTTTTTAAGTAAATTATGAGATATTTAAAAATTGCTGAATTTGACTGCCAGGGGACTGACGAGGCTAACATAGTACTGATAAAGTACACAATTTTCTAAGAATTATAATGAAATTTAATAAGAATTAGTACAAATCTCTTAGTTTTAATAATGGCACATGTCTTTTAAGTATTCAAATCACTTAGTAACAATTAAAAATAATTATAAATTAAAATAAACGTAAATACCAATATCTTCGGCAGCTTTAACTGATTTTAGCGATTTCATTGTCATCGGAAAGAACATATTCCTTGTGGGACCAACTCTTCTTCATTGAAATGCCTATCAACACTAAAAATATACAAATAACTAAAATATTTTATAAAAAAATCAAAACCGACTTCAAAACAAAAACCACAAAAAATATTAAAATAATAAGTACCACTGCAAAGCAAAAAATAATATTTATTTCATTGTACTTGTGCATGTTGATTAATTTGCTTAATGACTTGACTAGCCAACAAATCAAAATATATGCGTAACTTAATATTTTATTATTTTTTGGTTTTTAGTGGTTTTTTGTTTTGAAGTAGGTTTTTATTAAAAATTTTAGTTATTTCCTTAAGTACTGAAGTTTTTGTTTTTCTTTGTATTCCGCTAATTTAATGGGGCACTTTTAATTCTGGCCAAGCGAGCCTTTTCGGCTTCTCTTTTTTTTCTAATCTTCTTCCCTAGTCAAATTGCTTTTAGTGTGCCGTATGATATTCTAAACTGAAATATAAAATAGAAATGCTTATACACGGTAGCAATTAAGATAAAAGTGCTCTAAAACAACAACAAAAAGCAGTACTATGGAGACAATTCAATCCTCTGGCGCGAAACCTGACAAAGGACTGACGCCAGCGGATTGACGAAAGACATAATTTGAGGTTATAATCAGAACTAATGTATTTTTTTTGATAATTTCGAATATCAACAAACTACATTTCAACAAATCATAGTTAATTATGTATAAATGATAATAAACCTCAGATTAACAAGAAAATAACGACCCACCACGGGACTGAAATTTTGACTGGCTTTGCATGTGTATAGAAGACAAACACAACCCAAGAACTCGTACAGTTATGGCGGCCGTCAAATTGTGCTGTCCGCAACTAACTTCATTACCAACATTAATACATAAACAGGGATTTGACCTTGGCTCGGTGATATATGGCGAGAATTTCAAATTTAAAGAACACACAACGGACTGACGGATGAAAACAAACACAAAGTTTCTTATTTTTTTTAAAATAAATTGGAGAACATTGCATTATGAAAGTTGTAGTATATAATACTATGTTCATCACAGATTGTAGTAAATTATTAAGTTTTCTTAAATCAATGATAATGTTTAATAGATAGTCACTTGATTGTTGGTTTTCGGGATTGTGACATGCCAAAGGACTGACATTTTAAGTATTAATTTTGTTTTTTTATTAACTTGTATTTAAAATGAATAAGTGAAATTGGGTGACCATATAAAGGACTTTTCATTGTTTTAAAATAAGTTGTTATTTCAATAAAATATAATAAGACTTTGTATATGGGTGATTCTACGATAAGAGGTAACTTGAACGGCAATCAATATTAAATAGGTTTTTTATTCCATATTGTCCAATCATTTTCAATCAATTACACCATTTTAATGTACTTCAATGAATAGAGTCACAATTAAATGCTAAAATATTATATTTTTTTCTGAAATTGCCAACAAAGTCCAAAAAAGTATCTACCCTGGCCTGTCCCTTTGCCAATTTTAGTTAAAGTTACTGCCGTACCTAATTTGTTTGTATCGCTTTCTAAGCTAAAGCATGGTAAGTATGCATTTGAATAAATATACTATAATAATTTTAAGAAAAAATCCAACAAAGTATGTTTCTTGTGTATATTTTCTGAACTTAAATTTTGTCCCGTATTTTTTGTATCTTTACCCTGGCAAATTTTGTTTCACTACTACCAACATAAAAATAAGACGGAAGTATTGCAAATTCCTCTCAAGGACATCTAACGACGTGAAGTTAGCCACAAATAACAAGCGACCCGTTAGAGGCCGCCATTTTGCTAGTTGTCGCGACGCGTACGTGCGGTGTAGTGGTCTCGCAAAGTCATTGTGTCTCTCCCCTGGCAAGTCAACAAAGTTATATTAATGATTTGATTCATTTATGTAATATTACATTTATTCAATAATACTGTACTAATTCAAGTGGGATATTTAATTGAGCCCAAAATGTTATACGTCGATTACAATATTTGAATTTAACATGAAAACATCTTTCCCCTGGCGTATTTCCCCTGCCCAGATAAATGTCAGGGAGAGACTTACTAGCCAGAGGAGATAAAACATATCATATAATGTAGTCACAAAGTAATTTAAACATAGTTAGATTGTACTGAAGTCAGATTTAAACGGTATATTGAACTTTAGTGGTGGTAGGACTTATGTGTAGGTGTAGGTGTGTGCTCGGGTAGCGACCACCGTCCACGAAGCGTAAAGACCGCCATAGTGAACTTAAGCTCCTCGTTGCCTCTTCACCAATCCCATCCTTTCTACCATGACAGTGCAACCAAACAGAGCAGGTTCTTCAGCGGTGCTTTACCCCACCACCGCGTTCACTATGGAGTTCACTAACATCCGCGGACTCTATACGAACCTCAATGCGGTCCACCACCATCTCGAGAAGGCCCGGCCTGCTTTGCTCTTCCTGGCGGAGACGCAGATTCGTTGTTCGACCGACAATTCTTACTTGCTGTACCCCGGTTATTCGCTTGAAGAAAACTTCAAGCCTAAAGCCGGGGTATGCTTGTTTGTTCGATCGGAAGTCTGCTGTGGCCATCTGGGCTGCATGGAGGACCCCTCCTTCTCCGTTCTGTGGGTGCATGTGGATTTTGGTTCCCTGAGCCGCATCTACGTGTGCCTTTACAGGTCACACAACCGGGACGAGGAGACGACTCGGCTGTTCAGGTATCATAACAAGGCGATTGATGACGCGCAGGCGCAGTTCTCGTCGGCCGAAATGGTGGTCTTGGGGGATTTCAATGCACATCACGAATTGTGGCTGGGATCCTCCAAGAGTAATCATGCTGGTAGGACCAATAACTAATAGTCTAATAAAAAAAGATGTTCCGATTAAAAGTTAAGTGTAATGTTTAATAAAAGTTGATTTTATTAATTTAATTCATTATTTCATTGCCCGAATCTCTCCCCTGGCCTCGATATTTAACCTGGCCTTCTAAAAAGTAATAAAATATGTGTGAAGTAACCTGCCATTGGGTGGAAAGGTTAATCAATGGGTTAATTAGCATAATTTAACATTTTCATGAAAAAAATCCAAATTTTCTCCCTGGCCGCATCTTCTATGGGCTCGAAACCTCTTATCGTAGAACTACCCATATATTGGCTGATGACAGCGAGTTACCCAATTTTTGTATATTCACCCATATATCATTAATTATTTATGAAGTTACCCATAAGAGCCATATATGGATTCGTATGCATTGTAGTGAAAAACAAGTATAGCCATATCTGGCTTTGTATGAAGAGAAACATTCGTATTGCAAGTCCAGAATCCAAAGCAAGCTCATCTTTACTCAAAAAATCATCACCCAATACTTGATTTACTTGTTTGAAAGAATAATAAAAGCCTGCAGGATAAATTTCTGAAAAGTATCATAATGCATAGGAAGCCATATTTGGCAGACTCAATGTTGACGGGATTGCATACGAAGCCATATATGGAGTTTGCAAAAAACATATCAAAAACCAAACAAAAATAAAAAGAAAGTCAAAAACAACGTACTCTTATTGTATTCGATGGTTTTAAGAGTAAGTACAATTTTTATTGAGGATCTCAGTCAATAATTTACCAGTTTTTTTGACTAATAAAAGTTTCACTAAAATCGTGCACAACACTCGCCGGCTGCGTTTTGAAATAAACTCAAATAGTTTTGACAACAATATTGCATAATGAACGAAAAAAAAAATACTCGTCGGCTAACGAAAGACCACTTCATATTATAACACTTATTTAACATTAATTTAATGATTAGTTAAACTGTAAAAAAATTACAACTTGTAGGAGCCATTAATGGCTTCGTATGCGGTAAGGGGTTAATGTTATTTCATAATAGTGATTGGCTTTTTGTATGGTGAAAATAGAATAAATAAATAAGGTCCGTAAATTCTGTTTTCGTTCTCTATTTCAACGTCACAGACTGAAGGTCGTTCAGCTAATGGTTAATATTAAACAAAAAAGAATACTCCCATAACATAATAATTATACGAGAAAGGTGAAGAATTCCATGTTCCAATTATTAACACCACGTTTACATAGATTTAAATGTTTTCGTGAGCGATAAGGGTTTTTATTTTACGATGTAACTGTGTTTCTGTTATAAACTTGTTTTGTGTTTGCCTACTTTGCGCAATACATTTTTATAGGCTTGTAATTGTTTGAATTTTTAAACTATGTTACTGAGGTGGAATGCTGAAATTTAAACAGCCTTAGTGTGGAGCAATAAGCCTTGTTTAGAGCTTGATTTTCGAGACAAGGGTTTGAAGTCATAAACGACCAAAATTTAAATTCCTTTAGCGAATCATTAATTTATTGACAAACGATTAAAACTCTCGTAAAAATGTTTTTAATGAAAGGTTTCATCGATAATCTCAGTCTTTACTGTTAAAGTGCGTAGATACTAAGTAGTAATGACTAAAGCATGACTCAGAAGTAAAGAAATTGTGCTCACGGATTCGAAACCGCAATTACCACTTCGATATTTCGCTCGGCCCGGTCCAGTCCGACATAGTCCTGACCCACTCTAAGATCGAGTCTTGTGTCGTCGGTATCAGGAATTACGAGAGACTTTTCGGTCTCACAAACACCCAAACCCGAAACAAATACCTGTGGTTGACACAAATATTTGTATCAGTGCGAGGGATCGAACCTGTGGCCTCTCGTTTCACAGCCGGCGTCTAACCGACTGTGCTACAGAGGCTGTCAAAATTGATAAAAAATCTACTAGTTTATCTGTCTATTCAGTCCAAATTAAAAACACTGTCTCACTATCATTCTCATGAACACGCTACCAGATCAACTTATTTGCTAGTCTCAAAAATGACGTCAAAATAAGCTTAACTATACACATTGTCCTATCACGAGGTGTATCAGACGCAAATATTTTTGTCATCAAGGTTTCTACTTATATACAATATGACTCATAAATTAAATAACGGTTACTCGCTTTGCGTTAAGCTTTAAATAACCATGTCAATATTTGAAATAATGTTGCCACTCATAAAATGTCTAGTTACCTTAGTAACACGAGACACGTATTTGATAAACTAGATCTGTGGATTAAACTGGAAAGTTTTCTGTAGCACCGTGTCAAATTCTCTTCTCGTACTACATTCTCAGAAAAAACTTAAACCCAAGTGTTTACCTACCCACATTTCTATAATCTCTATATCTAATATAAGTCATTTGGTAAGGTACTAATAATGGAACAGCTAAAATAAAATATTTTTATTTTGCCTGGAAATAAAAACAGAATACACAGCTGGCAAACAGGAATTGAAAATTTAAAGTTATGATCGACCCATTAGTTATTATCGGTGGTGACGCTCTAGCTAGAAGGTACATACATATGTAGGTAAGCCGTACGCCTGCTCAAAAGCAGGAGCAATACCGCTCCAAACTTACAATTTAGGTCGGAACGAATTTTACCGGCGCGGCGCGGTGCGTAGATGTGCCTTACGTTTCGCAACATTTTCCATGCAGCGACTTTGCCGCGCCGTGTGGTTCAGCACCGGTAAAGGGAGAAATGGGCTCTATAGCCCTCGATTCACCTCTGGAGTGTATCTAATATGTAATGTCTTCACATTAGATATAGATTTTTTATGGCCCAGTAATTCCACTGCCTACGTCCTTCAATTCTAAAATAACACACTACTTGCAAAGATTAGCAAAACAAAAGTGGATTACTCCACTTTCAAGTATAAGCCAGTGTCTCACAATTCACAGTCCATAACGGTATCCAATTACTTACTGGGTAATACCATACAAAATAAAATAATTATTAAACCAGCAGGTCCGGTCTCGCCCGACTTAAAAATATGTGAACAAGTGTTAATAAACACAATTTTTTCCTTATATTTTTTTCTTCATCGTCAGTTTTATTCTGTCCAAAAACTTACAATTTTTGACTACAAATTTTATGATATATATTTTTTTTATTGCAATGAATGGCGAGACGAGCAAGCCGTTCGCCTGATGGTAAACGATACGACCGCTCATAAACAGTAGCAACATTCCACTGCGCTCGCCATCCTGAGACATTAGATGTTAAGTCTCAATATGTCCAGTAGTTACTCTGGCTACAATGTCTTTCAATTGGAAAGACAACAGTGCATTTACGCAGTGTTGTTTGACGGGAGAAATAGACATTACGGTGGTACCTACCCAGATAGCCTCTCACATATGAGAGACCTTTTTTTTTTTTTTTTTTTTTTTTTTTCTAATGGGTAAAATCCTCATTGGATACCCGACTATCTGGATAGACCGGGCATGCCGGACTTTTACCGGCTAAAAACCCATGTCTCCATCTGCACTTTGGAGGAGCTTTGGGACCTCAATACGAACACGCCAAAGGTCCCCCAGCGCTAGAGCTAAAAACTCTCAACCACAAGAAACTCCGCAACGGTACTAGGCAGAAGAAACAGGGCGATTTCTTCCACCACCGTTGCGTCTCCTTCTCCGAGCGGGATCGGCTCTTTCGCGATCACGCTCCGCAGCCTCTTTATGAAGCATTACTGCTTCACAAAAGACGACCACGGCTTTCCATTTTGACTCTCCCTCCAGCATCGCCCTTATCACTGCTGGCAGAGAGAGATCACGTCCAATCTGGGAGATCAGACCCTGCCGCTCCACTTCCCATGCAGAACATTGCGCGAGAGTGTGTGCAGCTGAGTCCTGGTCTCCGCTATTGCAGTGGTGACAGTTCGCCGTCGTTTCACGCCCTATCTTCTTTAGATAATCACCAAAACACCCATGTCCGGTGATTACCTGAGTAAGTCGATAGGTGAGTCGTCCGTCTCTTCGTTGCATCCAGGCTTCGAAAACTGGCAGGATAGCTTCGACGACGCGTTTGTGCACGTAAGGCTCTTCACAAAGTCTTGAGTGCCACGTCGCGAAGGTATTTATATGTTCCTGTCGTCTTATCGACACTTCGAGCGCCATTGTTGTTGGTATGTCTTGGCTCGACTGGCGGACAGTGCGAATTCGCGCATATATGTTTGCATCCATGTCCGCTAGGATGTCCAACGGCGGAAATCGTGCTAGGAGAGTCGCCGCCTCGAAGGATATCGTGCGATATCCTCGTACCACCCTGATGGCCATCTTGCGCTGTAGTCGATAAAATTTCGCCCTACAACGACGGAGGCTTAGTCTTTTCGACCAAACAGGCGCACCATACAGGGCCATAGATCGCACGACTCCTGCATAGAGGCGGCGGACTCCCTCTTCCGGCCCTCCTAAATTAGGCAGTAGTCTATGCATGGCACCTGCTGCCCTCTCGATTCGGAGAACAAGACGCTCAAAGTGCTCCTCGAAGCCCCAGCGACCGTCTAGTGTAAGGCCTAAATACTTAATGTACCGGCCCACCTGAACTTCAGACTCACCAACTCGAATTTGGAAGTTAGGTGGTTCCCTACCACGCGGTAGTTTGTGGAACCATAGCGCTTCGGTCTTATGAGGCGCTATTTGTAGACCCAACTCGCGTATTTTAGCGACAACGATTGCTACCCCGCGTTGCGCCAGCTCTATGGTAGTCTCAAAATTTTCCCCGTCAGCTAAAATAAGCGTGTCATCCGCATAACAAATAATATTTATGCCGGCAGGGAGACTGGTACGAAGAACTGCATCATATGCTATGTTCCACAGAAGCGGGCCCAATACAGACCCCTGTGGAACGCCGCATTGAACCTCCCTTTGGTGCAATTGCTTATCCTGGCCAATGTATTGTATGTACCTGTCCCGGAAGTACGCCCCGACTATAGCTTGTAGGTAAGGCGGCACTAGATGGTATACCAGTGCTTCCCTGATAACATCCCATGGTAGAGAATTAAAAGCGTTGACAATATCTAAGCTTATTGCTAACGCCACTCTACCCTGAGAAACAGCCTGCTGTGACAATGAGCGGAGGTGAAGAATCGCATCAATTGTCGATCGTCTCTGCCTGAAGCCATACTGGTTATCAGCTAAATTGGGGCCAACCCGCGACAGATGTTCATTAATACGAACAGCAATTATTCTTTCAAATAACTTGCCAGCCTCATCCAGCAGACATATGGGGCGATAAGCAGATGGAGATTCTGGAGCTCTGCCTTCTTTCTTCAAGAGGACCAGCTTGGCTGTTTTCCAGGCTCTAGGGAACGTGGCAGTGCGGAAGCAGCTGTCAAACAATCGCCTCATTCTATCCCCCAATGCTGTTAGAGCCAGCACCCAAGCTCGACCTGGTATCCCGTCTGGGCCTGGCGCCGTGTTTCGAGCACCTAAGCGGCGGACGGCGTGCTGCAGCTCTTGTTCCGTCACTTTCAATTCATCAGACCAGTCTGTCGGTACCATCAAGGGAACTGACGGGCTTACCCGACCCGCTGAGAACAAGGTGGTAATTATTTGTTCCAAAAGATCGGGATGTAGAGTTTCCGTCATAGGGGGCATCCAAGGACGGAGTTTACCCAGCACCATTTTATACGGGCGACCCCACGGATCCCTATCGAGGCCCTCCAGAAGCTCTTTCCAACACCGTGCCTTGGCAGTCTTAATGGCAGTTTGGAGTTCTATCGTAGCTAATCGATACTCCCTATAGGCCCTATCGACTTCATCAGCTGTAGCTCGCCTGCGCCTTCGGGCTCTAGTGTATTTGCGACGACTTCGTAAGCAAATAGCACGTAGTTGCCCAATTTCTGCGGACCACCAATATACTGCCTTTCGATTAATGTTCTTGACCCGGCGCATGGATGCATCGCATATTCCACACATTGCGCGAAAGAACCAATTCGCCTCAGACTCTGGATCAATTACCATCCCCTCAGCATTAGTTGTCCAAGCTGCAATGTTGGCAGCTGCTTTAAGGATGTCACGATTTAGGCCTTTAAGCGTCCAACGTCTCGACGAGCTACCATGCGTTTGGCTAAGGTTAGAGTGTGATCGACGATGGGCCACATTAAAAACAATATGGCGATGGTCCGACATTGTGACTATTTCCTCTGCGACTCGCCACCCTGATATGTGAGTGAGAGCAGAGGAAGTAGCCCACGTCAGGTCCACTATTGACTCCCCTTGCCATCGCACGCAAGTACTCACTGACCCTTGATTAATCAGTCGAAGGTCAAGTCCTGCCGCCCATTCTAGCATGATCTCCCCTCTTCGATTGTTTCTACGGTTACCCCAAACTCTTGAATGAGCATTGAAGTCACCTAAAACAATCAATGGACGAGGCATAAATCTGCGGATGCAGGTAGCCACTTCATCTAAGTACTGTTCGTAATCAGCAATCATGCTATTTGGCGATACATAACAGCCGACAACAACGAAAGTACCCCACTGAACAGCAACAAAACCTTGACCCTTAGCAATCAAGGAACAAATTGGAGATCCATGGGTCCCTCCCCAATAAATAGCAACGGATCCCTGCATATCTCCGAACCATCGAGGATGATCTGGGACATCATATGGCTCCGCTACCACTGCTAAAGCAATGGACCACTCCGCGACGGTTTGCTGTAGCAGGAACTGCGCGCCGCGGCAGTGGTTCAAATTGCATTGAAGTATTCTTAAGAGTGCGAATGTCCTGTATCCATTGTCTCAGGCAGATCAGTAATCTGATCTGTAGAATTTTCGATGCCCGTTTCAACAAGAGCAGAAGGAGCCTGCTTACTTTTGCTCTTTTTCGAAAGTGGAGTGCATTTTTTTCCAAGCCGATGATCTGCAGGACGGCCCAAGTCACTGCAGAGAGGACATTTGAGCACTTGAGATGTGCACTGGCTTGCTCTGTGTCCGGCTTCACCGCAAGCATAGCATTTCTTACTTCGATCGACTTGGTTGGGGCACTTTCTGCCGACATGCCCCCTTTCAAGACACCTGAAACAGTGCATCGGTCTTGGTTCAAGCACCTCCACCCTTACTAGACTCCAACCTACGCGAATGCGCTTGGCTGCGGTAAGTTTTTGGACAGCCGTGAGAGGGCATTTCACCCAGCAGGTCCCCATCGCCGTAGGATTTCGATGAATATCACCTACTTTGATATCCTCCGTCGTGCATCCACTGAGTTCGGCCACTGCAGCGGCGACTTCCTGTGGAGTGATAGCATCATCAAGGTCCCTTATTCTTATATCAGCCGTTTTAATCGGACGATTGATGCGGATATTCTCCTGTGGGAGAACTTCCCGCATGCGTGCCGCTAATTGTGCTGATTTCGGTCCACATTCAGGATCGTCAATTATGAAAAGCAGACCACCAGTGATAGCTCTTTTGAGCCGAATGTTTTCTATACCGAAATCCGACACTTTGATTTGATTTTTCAAATCTTCCGTTAATTTACTATAAGTAATGGATTCGTCAAGGACTGTCACTGATATAGCTGCAGTGACAGGAGGTCTCTTAGATTTATTTTTCTTCTTTTTATTTTTAACTGTGGAGTTAAGTGAGAGCTTTGCCTTATTTGCAAGCTGTTGTTCTGCGGTCTTAGACTTAGTTTTCTTCGCAGCAACAACGTTCCAAGATTCCTTCCCTGGCGTCGCGGAATATATTTCTGGGCCTGCAACTGGAGGTAATTCTGCCACCGGCGGAACTCCATAGTGGCCATGTTTCTTCTTCTTCTTTTTGCTTCGGGTGGTGACTACTTGCTCTAAAGCAGCCGTCGCCATTCCAGAACATTGTTCTTTAGTTCCCATTTCAGCTTTAAGTGCCGCAAACTGGTTCTTCATAAAAACTTTCATTTGTTCCATGAGTTTTGTCTCAATTTTGTCCCATTGTGATATCGAGGAGACGGTGGTCTGTTGAGTAGAGTTTAAACTCTTATTTCTCTGCCCAGACGACTGATCAAATGTTTGACTCACTTCTAGTCGTCTAAGGTTCGCCAACTCTTTCGTTAGATTAGATACCTGCGAACGTAAATCTGCGATTTCCGTTTCGAGGCTTGAGCAATCAGTCGCAGTGGTCGATCGTCGAGCCAACTCCTCCGAGGTGGCTTTTATCCATCGCACAGCAACTTTGAGTTCATGTGCGTAGTCGCCTTTGAGGTTACGAGACTTTTCCGTGACCTTTTCTATGGTCTCTAAATGTTGCGTTATACAGATACCCAGCTGTTCTTTCGGCTTTCTCTGTACAATCACGCTCAATTCTTCCGTGCTGGGAAGTTTTTTCTTTCGAGTCTTTGAAGAAGATTCGATGGAAAAATCAGTTTCCGCTTCGGAGATGGTGTCTTCTTTTCCAGAAGGAGCAGTCAAAACGACTGCGCGTTTCCTTGTTGGCTCCGTAACATGGGTTGTCTGAGGTCTCCCTCTTTTTCGTGTGCTTGCACTAGCTAGTGAAGTCGAAGCCTGCGAAACGAATGAGCTATCGGATTCACCTTCATCGCTCTCCATGGCCCTTAAATTGATGGGCGTTCTCGGACGCAAAAAGCGTCTACTATCTTCTCGTGCCGATACTGGCATAACTCCCTTCTCCTGACTTACATCAATTGTTAAGTTTTTTTGTGTGTCCATACTGTTCCCACGAGTAAGGGGGAAACAAAAGGTCCACCCAGGCAGAGCCCCCTGTACCTGGGTAAGCCTATGGGTAACCCGCCAAAAGTGTCGGCCGGTACTCTGGCGGGGGTCGCACTAGTGACTGATCCTCCCGTCAGCCATGCATCCTCTCGTGGTGCGCCGCCACTTAGGATTCGGGGTCATTTTTTATAGAGGTTTTCTTCCTCGCGATCCGGCCAGTTAAGGCAAGATCCTCGATCCCAACAAAGACCGCGAGACATGACCACGACGTCTCAATTGGAATTGCGAGAACGACGGTGACTGGATAGAATAAATTCTATCTTAGTCCGCTCAGCGGCAGTGTGAGTGCACGTCGAACCCGTCCATGTTCATCCACTGTGTCCTCTGCTATTCAGAGGGGCACGTGGAGAATCCTCCTCGCTGGTTTTGGTCCACGCCGTTTCCGGAACCCCCAATGGGGGCTTTCCCCTATCCGCCACCCAGGGGACGCGCCCGATGGGAGACCAGCAACTCCACACGGGACATATGAGAGACCTACCACCAGTATATATATTAGTAGATATATTTATTAATAAACTGAAATCGAACTGCGAGTCGAATCTACACACGAACAATATATATATTATTATACTATCAATGTTGTTGCTAGAATATACTATATTGTTTAGATCAAAAGATATTGGTAAGAATTATTAAAAATATTTTCGTAGGTACTTTATCATTTCTCCTCTCGCTATGAGGACCCCCGTACATTCCTCAACCATTCTGTTAAAAACAATTAAATATAGACTAACAAACAAGTGAATATGCGATGCAAATATGTCAACCGTTAATGCGCAAACAAATGAATTCTACTGTGATAAAAACTAAATCTTATACAGCGAGATGTTTTTAGTCCATATAAAACAATCCTTAACCCACTGAGATAACGCTGTGTACATACGATTTGTTAGCTGTTGCCGAAACGAAAGCCGACGGTCTTTGAGCTAGTTCCATAATAGATGCATACATTTATTGGCGTGTCTAGTTATTTTTTAAGGGATACCCTTCTCAAACATCTCTTAAGATAAAAATTCTACTCTAATTATGGTTGGCAAGTTTACATTAAATATATTGGTGTGTCTAGAGGTATTTTCTAAGGGACATACGGCTCAATCATCTCTTAAGATAAAAAATCTACGCGAATTATGGTTTGCAAGCTTACCTACCCCTTAACGGATACAGACCTAAGGTTATAGATCATTGCCATTATAGTCCAGATATTGATTTTTTTACCTATGCCTGGTCAAGCACGCTGATGGTGGTACACATTTGCTGACATTTCGAATGGACAGGGTCAGTAATCTGGATTACGACTTGCCTTGTGAAATATCACACTGCCCATACACATCACAGCTACTTAGATATTTTAGTCGGCAAGCCAGAAAAGGTGTGCAGAAATTGAAGAACAGTATTTGTGATCGAAGCAATTAACTTCTTTCAACACATGTGTACTGGAATTCGATGCCGCATATAGATCAACCACATAATAATATCTATTATCAGGGTTTATCAAATATCAGGTATCTATAAACTTACAAAAACGAGTATAAATTATCAATAGAATATGATAATTGTTACAAAACTAATAACAGTCTGAACCCACGTTCTTCAAGATGCGGATCACCGTCCGTTTGTGAACCGCTAAAGGTCGAAACTCGGACCGCCGGATATTGTAATGAAATGTATACCAAGTATAAATTAATACGTACGGTAGTAGGTAAGGTAAGAAAAGTAAAAGTAAGAGTTCTTTATTTACGAATTTCACATTCACGACATCATTAGTCTCTAGTCTCCATTTTTCTCTAGTCTGGAACAAAAAGTCTTTATTCGCAAATGTAATTGGTAATCGGTTTTTTTCTGGACCTTGTATTTTTTTCCACAGCATCCGTAGCCGTACCTCCCCTAAAACTAATTGCCGTCCACTGATCTAGACCATTGATTTCTAAGCTACTGCTCTCCACTGCGCTCGCCAAGGGAGCGCAGTGGACTGCCAAGCAATGCTTGTGCATGAGCGGTCGTGTTGCTTACCATCAGGCGAATGGCATGCTCGTCTCATCATTCTTCTTCTACATTATGGCTATAAAACAAGTATTCTAATGAAATAACATATTAGGCGTTCAAACATTCCATAATTTGTTTTGGTGATATAGTTGATTTTCTAATAATTAATCAAATCATTTAAATCTTATTAATTAATTATAATTAATGAAATCAACAATTTATTATCAAAGCGCATTCATTGGTAGAACAATTACCTACCTTAATTTTCACTGGCGTTAAATTATCAAGTCGCGTAGATATTATATAACGAAATATGGGATGTGAAATATATAATTTAGTGTGTATTATAGAATGAATATATCAGATCGACTGGCATGCGATTGTATTACAAAACGTGATGTTTTGTTTTGATGTTGTTCGTGTACGTACTCACGTTTTGTAATCACAAACCTCCTCTGATCCGACTCCTAGCTTATGCCGTGAACTATGAACAACAACACGACATAGGTAGTAACAATAATTAAACATGTTTCAATAAATAATAGACGCATGATGGTGGTTAAGATTTAAGCGAATGTTACATGTTGAAACAAAACCATTTATGACGGATTTTTTCGCGGATTTAGATTAAAATTTATATTTTTTAACTTCCCGACGCGACGCGACGTTGCGATTACTTTACAGTTTTCGTGGTCACGAGGCGTATTCCGAAAATTGTTTTTTTTTTTTAAATAAACACAAGAACTAAAAGTTGCAAAAGCGATAAAACGGTTTTCAACTTTAAAAACATTGGATGCGAGTTAATCTTAGTAACACGGCAACAAAATATTTATCCTAAGATACAGTATGCTATTTCAGTAACATTTTAAGATGTTTGATTTGATGATCTTGACTACATCACGTTTCGAATGTGAAGCATGCAAAATCTGATATTTCGATTTATTTATGTAGATCCGAGTGCAAAACGATTTGATAGACGTCCCGATGAAAAGTGGTTATCTTTTAAGATTTTCAATATGGAAACATGGCACTGATATTCATTTACATATATGTTGGCACGTCCGCCAATCCGCATTAAACCAGTGTGGTGGACTGAATGGTTTAACCCCTCTCAATTGTACTTATTTTGGATTGTAGTGGAATTCCTGGACGCGCAGTAGGACGCAAATGCAGATACAGATACACCTAGATGTACCTAAATTATTATTTTTATTAACATTTCGCCTGTTGGTAAGCGATACGACCGCTCACGGACAGTGGTAAAACCAAAAAATACCTGGAATTTTAAGGTAATGCTTGGCATTTCACAGCGCGCGCCATCTTGAGATATAAGATGTTGAGTCTTAGAATGCCCGGTAGTTATTCTGGCTATAATGTCTTTCACACCGAAACACAACAGTGCATTTACACTGTTGTTTGGGGAGAGAAATAGACATTACGATTGTACCTACCCAGGCGGCCTCTCGCATATGAGAGACCTACCACCAGTAATGAATGAAGTGGCTATAAGGGGACTTTAAAGCTGATGCCATATAGAATTAATAGATCAATAAAGTTTTAATAAAATTTGGTGAGTTGCATGGAGTAGTTAATTATAATATATTTAAAATCTCTAGATGGAAGAGATATTAATCCACTTTTTTATATCTTTACGATAATAGTACCTTCGGGCGAAAAAATCCCCGTTCAAATGGGGCTTAAATGGTTTCTTCATAATAATAGTTGACACCTGTTTTATACAACTACAATTGAGTACAGTCAGCAAAGTAAGTCGCTGAACACTTCACATTTTTTTGATAACTTTTTTATGAATTAAAATTTGTACGTACTACTCTGTAGTCGTAAAATATAACGAAGTAAAGTCATATATACCGAGAATTGCCATACGATATTAAAAATAATTATTATTTTGGATGATAAGACAATTACAAATCTCGTGACTGTGTAGCGACTTGTATTGCTGACTGTACATCAAAGTTGCCTTTGACTGGATAAGGAAACGTGGAAGTTGTTGCTGAGCGTTCGGAAATCTCAACGACACAATATATCAGCACAGCATCATGACAGTTTCAAGTAAACAGTGATATCGGCTCGCTCGATCTTGCTGAATTCAATACCGACTGATCGTATTTTATGTTTCTTAGTGCTTAAATAAGCCCCTGGAAATATACTTTTCATGAGGAAATCGAAACACCTAAGTTTACGTTCTGTAAGGATTATCAGAAAAATGTGTATAGACATTTTAATTTAGACCATCAATATTAGGATTTAACTTTAAATGACATTTGATATATATTCGTGTTTCGATTTTTGACATAATATGTATATGTATGTATATGAAATATGTATTTAAGGAAGGGAGGAAGAAAACAATTTCTGAAATTTGCGCCTTAACATAAACGAAAAATTTTATGACAGAAAAGGTGATTTAAAGGAAAAAGTATGTTTACTTATTTAACAAGTTATACATATTTGCACAAATGATACCATGTTATTTACTTGGCCACTTGTTTCCAATATAGATCTCAAAATTATTTCGAAATTAATTTCGAAGTTTCTCGACTAGTGCTGATGACTTTTTATGAAGGCCTGGCATAGTGGCGGCATTGCACCTGATGGTAAGTGCCAATGCCGCCCAGGCAGAGTATCCATTGGCATCGGACGTCAGTCCCATGCCAATGGAAACAATTATGCCGGCCTGCTAAGGTGCCTCTTCACACCACGGCGGAAGGACCCAGGATTGTAGGAAGGAGGGAACACGTGAGACGGCAAACAATTCCACAGCCTGACGGTGCGGCACAAAAACGAGTTCGACTTTTCTCATTTCTCTTATTTGCATTTATATGTTATAATTTTATAAAAAATAGTTTCTACATTTCATAGTTCACATATGTTTAGTTATTAAAGGTAAGTCCATTCATAAATGAATGCTTGCGTGGTGAAGTCGCATTGCAACAAGGTACCAGAATTGATCAAAACGTTACACCGAGCGGTGTAGTTTTCTAACAATTTACAAACATCGGGAAACAGGCTAGTTTTGAAGTTTGGTTCACTTAAAAACATATACATTACGATTTTTCTAGGGTAGATAGACATACTAAAGGACACACATGTTTGGCCTTGTGTGTTTCGTTCCACTTCGTGGTAGGGGGCGCGCCTTAGAGACTTTCCCGCCCTGACACCCACCACTGCAACTCCTGTCAGCCAGGATCAACAGTGGCACACAAAGAATTGACACTGAGCTCTGGAGCTCGGCGAGTCTCTCTGGGGGCGAGCCTATGGTATATAGGGGATAAATCCTGCCTTTGCTTATAATGAATAGAAAAAACTATGTCACTTTGCCTGACATGGGATTTGAACCAGAAACCTCAGCGATGTAATCGTACTATAGTACAACTCCGCCACCTAGGCAGTCACTAATTGACTTAATGAGATTGCTAAATATTTTATATGCTTTACTTGGCCTATCTCTATCAATCTCCGTCCTCAACGATACACAAACAGTTTTGTAATTAAAATAATTAAGAAAACAGCTATGAAACAACGAGACGTGGTTATTCTCACGCCAAGACAATGAACGTGTGTGTGTGTGTGTAAATCATAAATATTGATCCGGGTGCAATGATACCAAAAGTATCTCATTAGTTTTCGATACCCCTGACACATGACTTGAATCTTAATGTGGAGTCAGAAATACATATGTTCGTGACAGGGGCGTCGCCAGCCGATGGCCTAGGGAGGGGCAAATATTATGGAGAATGAGAAAAATATGATTGCAACTTACACAATTTTGACGGCGGAGCGGGAGAGACGGGGGGGGGGGGCAGCTGTCATCAAAACGACACACAATAGAATTCCTCACATATCTAACAGCTAATCGGTTTAAGCAACCTAAATATCGAAAACCGCAAAACCCGCTAACACTAAGCGCTATTTAATGAGCTATTTATCATTATTTATAATTATAGACCAGATTACACCAAGCATATACTCTGTAACGTTAAAAATAACACCTTATCAAACTAGTTAATAGTAGATGCCATTCGTTATTGTTATCTGCTATTGGAAAAAACCGTGTAAGACCTAACCGCACAAGTACAATTATCTAATAGCTTCTTAATTGTACTTGGAATTGAGTACGACTTCTTATCTCCTCTCAAGGTGATCGTGATTATGAATTTGGGAGGAAAATGTGTGAAGACTCCACTATATTAATAGACGGACTTGAAAAGATCGATATTGATGCAGCAACAAATATGATTAAGCGTCTGATGGTTTAATTGTACGTACAGTCAGCAACATAAGGCGCTACACATTCACAAGATTTGGAATTGTCTTATCATCCAAAATAATAATTATTTTCAATATCGTATTGCACTTCTCGGCATATATGACTTTACTTGGTTATATTTTACGACTACAGAGTAGTACGTGCAAATTTTGATTCATAAAAAGGTTATCAAAAAATGTGAAGTGTTCAGCGACTTATGTTGCTGACTGTACATAAGCGTGGCTCATATTAGGGGGTTTAGTCTATTAAGACATAGTTTGTTTTGGCTCAGTGTTAGCTACTGTAAATGTGAGCAAAAATATAAAGAAAATAGCTAGAAACTAAACATAGTGTTAACACTAATAATCAAACCCAATTTCAAATTGGTAAGCGATACGACCGTTCATAGAGTAGCAAAACCAAACTACACCATTAATTACATACCAATGGTTACCATTTCACTGCGCTCGCCATCCTGAGACATAAAATGTTAAGTCTCAATAGGTGGAGTAGGTACAATATCCTTCAAAGCTCGAGCCCTGCATTGGGACGTATATGGGCTGATACAGTAACAGTGGATTGGACTCAAAAAAATCTGCACATGGGTGAAGCCATGCTCACCGCTAGTCATTTATTAATAAGACGTGATACCATGTCGTGCGTGCGTGGTGGCCTGTTGGTAAAACGGACTAGACGCGACTGCCAACATGTTCATTGTTCACGGTGGTCGCGGGTTCGAATCCCAGGGCACACCTCTGACTTTTCGGAGTCATGTGTGTATTGATAGTCAATCACCACGCACTAAAAACGGTGAAGGAAAACATCGTGAGGAAACCTGCATACCATAGCGATTTATAAAAATTTCTATGGTATGTAAGTCCGCCAACCCGCACTAGGCCAGCGTGGTGGACTATATGGCTTAACCACTCTCAATCGTACTCTCGATTGTAGAGGAGGCCCGTGCCCTGCAGTGGGACGTATATGGGCTGATACAGATACAGAACAGATACCATGTCTGCATAATATAATTATTTATTTTACCTATACGTAATTAATAATACATTTTACTACCGCGTGATATTTATTTGAACAACTGCTGAAAATCTTGCAATGCCACCTTGTTTCAAGTTTACACGAATGGAAAGCTCAAATATGATATTACTTGTCAGAATCAACATTTCTGTAGATGTTATTTATAAATATAACATATTATTTATAATGTATTTATAATGTATTGGGACATTATTTTTATTTCATCCCACGGAATGATTAAGACCTGAAACATACTAGATACTGAAACGCCACGCGAGCCGACCCGAGACACGATATATTGAATCAAATCAAATCTTAGTATTTTCTATGACCAGAACCACAACGAACACGCCACACAACGTAGCATCACGTGTTCATAGTATGTATGTTGCCGCCTTTAGCCTCAGTTAGCGTCTACTAGCGTACGGCGCGGCTTGTTGACCGCTCGGTGACAACTCGCTTTTCGCATGGTTCGCATGCTTGCCTTGCGTTGCTACGCATTGCCAACCCACGAGCACCGAATGAACTGCGTGTTGTCATCAAGTGGGACCGCACGCAGCCCGCGCGGTGATTCACGCGTGGACAAATAGGCTTTGTTGTTGTTGCATATCATTTTCATCTTCATAGCGCGTGATATCTATGAAACTCAATTCGCAGATTGTAAAATTTGATATTATCAACTACACGTGAAGATCTCGTGCTATTGAAATGAAATGAAAATAATTTATTGAACCTTTAAAATTTGAAACCTTATTTAGATTCAATCACTTTTTTTCTCTCTACCACCCGGTTTACAAGGCTGTTTTCGCCAGAGGAGAATGGGGTAGAAACTCTAGCCTTGCCCTTTTCAAAATAACTCTACAATACAGTGATTAAACAGGAGTCGTAGCTTAGCTGAATTCAGAGCAGTTACCAAATAAATCCCTACAATCTACTCAGAAATTAGTGGATTCCACGAATTCCACTACTTAATCACGTGACTTAATGGTGATAATGCGGCGTCCACCCGTGGGCCACCTGCCGACAACGAGTGGACGGCGAGCGACGAGGCGGTGCGAGTCGGGTGGACCTTTAATGAACCTTTAATATCAATTAAATTGTTCCTTAGTATAAATTATCTTCGTAAAATCTACACTTAGTAATTTTTTGATTGAGATTAAATGTCTGTGTACGGTAGTTAGTCTAAATAAGTAGTCAGGTTTTTATAACACGCGTCGTGGCGATATCTTCTTTCCGTACCAAATTTTCGAAGAGAAATAAGCTTGGCGAAATATATGCACCACTACTAGGCGTAACCTTCATATGAAGGTTTCGTTTTAATTTTTTTTACCACTACAGAGAGTGACATTTATCTTCTCCACCATACAGTGTATAAAAAATGAAAAACTAAGTTAATTTGTAAAATTTTCCACATTTCATGTACGCGCGTAAGTGTCAATTTATTTTAAAGGTTGCTAGGTAAATCAGGCACTTGGTTGTGTCTTGTCATATTACGTTTAGTTGGAGAAACTGAACGTATTTCACCTGTTCACACATTACCGAATTGTCGATTATTATCCTTTCTTCCCTTCAGTACATAGTTACTTCATTAATATTAAATAAGAATCGTGCATGTATTAAAATATATTACCGTTTTATTTATAGTGGGTCGTTGTATTTTTTAGGAACCTCGCTTGACCCCAAAATATTCTAAGCTTCCAAACATTTTTATTTTTATGTGTTATTAAAAATGGGGTTTATTTTTATTAGCAAAATATGATTTTCCGTTTGGGTGTAATAAATAAGACTTTTATTATAATACGGAAATTTTCGTTCGTAACTTTCTTTATATAAATAATATTCTAGATTGTTCGCCTTGCCGTAATGTGGTGCTAAGTGCTACATTTGCCTACTCCGTTGGAAAAAAAGAAGCGCATTTATGATATTCTACACGTACATACATACATAAACTCACGCCTTGTTCCCAGAAGGGGTAGGCTGAGGTGCCAGGGCACCCACATTTCGCCTTGTATGCTCCGTCCCACAATGTGATAGGTGGCGAGCCTATCGCCATATCGGGCACAAATTCCTGACTCTGGGCTGATACTGAATAGGAAAATCCAATATCACTTTGCCCAACCTGGGATTCGAACCCGAGACCTCAGCTTTGTAACCGTACCGTGGTACAACTACGCTACCGAGGCAGTCGAGTATTTATGATATTCTAGAATAAAATAATAACAGATACATATTTATATACAATCCTGATCTACATTAAGGTTCATATATTATGTCTTGGGTATGAAAATACGAGATATTAAAAAAAAAAACATATGGACGGTACCAAGATTCCTCATAGCATGGCAGACCGAATTCGCGGCATTTCATTTTACAGCGAAAATTTAACCAACTGCGCCACAGAGACCGGCAATTATATAAATAAATACACCCAATAGTCACTTACTAGTACATAATCCGAAACCCACACTAAGATCGAGTTTTGTTTCGTGGGTATGAACTACGAGAGACTTTTCGGTCCCACAAATACCCATACCCTAACCAAATGCCTGTGGTTCCTACAAATATTTGTCTTGGAGCGGGTATCGAACTCACGGCGTCACGTTTCACAGTCGTCGTCTAACCAACTGCGCAACGAAAGCTGTCAAATATACTATTTGGAAATTTACTTTATAAGCAAAAAACTTTTCCTATCGCAATATCATCTTAGTTAATCTGAGCGTTGTCACTATTTGATGCAGTGGCTGAAGCCGCATCGCATCGTGTCTCATGTGACACCACTGGTATGACGTCAGCCGCCCAGCATCCACTGCGTGATACGGTCGTGATGACCAGACAGTGCGTTTAGCCCGCCTAGGTGTGTAGTCATTGGGAGAAACATTGAAGTTAATAGAGGGTTGACGAAAATTCTTCAGAAGGGCTCGATTTATTACCACGTGTCATCATCATATTGGTACATCATAATACTACGTCGTAAGGTCAAGAAACATTGCAAGTATTTATAGGAACACGTAATTAGTTTTTATTAATATTTTGTTCTTGGTGTTGTGAAATATCAAAATCTCCGAAATTTGAACTTCGATGACACGGAATTTAAACTTAAAGGACATGTAACAGGACCTGGCAGTTAAACTTAAACAGTGATGGGTTTAGCAACAGTGAATTTTGTTGTGGATAGAACTAAGTAATTTTCATCCGTAAGAAGATAGGCCCCCGTCTCAATCTTCAGAAAAAAATTACCATAACCGCAACCTTTTTTACATCAAAAACCAAAGACCAGCAAACTTGGCTTAATTTTCGAAATTTTCTATTCGCTCGCCACGAACTCTCGAGAGAACACTCAATTAAGAACGAATTATTTGACACTGTTTATTTGACACTATTGGACAAGCGAAAACGATGGTGGGCTTATAGTTATTATGAGTTTCGTAACATTCGTTGGTTAATGTAATAATTAACTTTCAACTTTATGAAAAAATATTTGGATTAGAATTTTATCACATTCTTTGCTTCCGGCGTTTGGTATTTTAAATAAGTAGTTGCTATATTTTTAAGTGCAATCATATCGTAGCCGTGGCAAGTACATTGTTTGCTCTAAGCCGGTGCAAACTAAATAATAACATTTAACAACCATGAACAATCGTATTAATTTTATTATTATACTAACCGTTGCAAACTAATTAATATTAACATTAATTAAAATAGCACGCAAAATTCACGTTATTTTTAAACGTATTAAATATTATATAAAAATAAAAAAAATATGTAAATACAAATATTAATTCTTGGGCTATGGAGAGTGGGGCCATAGGTGGGGCCCTAGGTTAGATTCCCAGATCAGAAGATCACTTGGTACGAGTTGATGGATTCAAAAAAGATCAAATGAGTTTCTCGGGTTTGGCAATTTGTATAAGAATTTCGTAATCGATTCCGAGTCAGAGGTGTGCCCTGGAATTCGCATCTGCGACCACCGTGAACATGTTGGCAGCTGCGCCTGGTCCATTTACAAATAGGCCACCACGCGCTTATTAATTAGATTTTATTAAGAATGTACGTCTGACAAGTAATTATTTTAGAGTCATTACCGCCATTCTTACAGATTTCGACTTCTATCCAGCAGAAATTAGAAGTGCTATTGTAGAATACAACTCAGCATTCCAAATAAACATTCCATAACTACACCCTCAACACCATTGGTTTTTAAAATACTAATCAAATTTTTGACGCTTTTTGGTATAAGCAAAAGTACCCTTGATCATTCGGATCACTCGGATAGAGATTTGTCATCGCTCTCAAAATAATTACACATTTCCTGCTCCATAAACCGCATCATGAACATTGACGTAAAATATAGGGACGGGGCGGAGAGCACGAAAAGTGTTGTCACGAAAGAGTTCCGCAGCACCAGTGCAGCGTTTGTGACGTCACAGCGCACCGGTCTGTTAGTCGTCGACAAATACCTAATTGTATCGTGCGTGGGTGCAATAAAGATGACCGAAAGTTCACAAAAAAGAAGATAACATTTCTTATCACCGCTAAGTAAAAATTATATTACTTTAAGTCAATATAACATTTATTTTAGCATTATTGAAAAACGATTTCATGGCCACCATTGACGTAATTAAATAATAGTTAAAAAAAACTAAAATACACGCTTTAATAAGATATACAACTAAAAAAGTAAAAAAAAAAGTGAATTTAAGATAAGAAAATGGAGTAAAATACATATATTTTATTGTTACAAAGCGTGGGGTGTTTACAACAATTACTTATCCTCCTGCACCCCACGCTTTGTAACAATAAAATATATGTATTTTACTCCATTTTCTTATCTTAAATTCACTTTTTTTTTTACTTTTTTAGTTGTATATCTTATTAAAGCGTGTATTTTAGTTTTTTTTAACTATTATTTAATTGTTTTGACTAAAAACATCCGTCTACGGCTGTATTTCCAATCAATAACGCCATCTGTTGGTCAGTAGTTAGACGGCTGTATTTCCAATCAATAACGCCATCTGTTGGTCAGTAGTAACATTTGACACTTGAAGAATACAATGTTAACGCCATCTAGCGAGGAATAGTGCAAAAGAATACCATGAAAATTATATAAATTAACAAAAATCATATTTTGCAAATTGAAAAATGGAATAATTTTATCAAATTAGTGTATTGTCATCGGTCCTCAATAAATCTACAAAGTTTGAACGAAATCTGGCCGTTTAAAGTGGGTCAAAATCGCGCCCAAAGAAGTCGGTTACAAACAAACATACAAACATACAAACATACAAACATACAAACATACAAGTGAAGCTAATATAAAGCGTGTAAAAATCTAACTGATGGCGCGATTTTCACAGGTATCTTTTTGACGTATCCAATGTACTGAAGGGCTTATCCTTAGTTTTTCAATCAATGATCATGAATCAATCTCAACCACTAATCAACAAAAGGTCCTCGAAAATATTGTTCATAAAGCTTTGCTCCTTTCTATCCAAGAATAAACTCCTCAATCCTTTCCAGTCTGGATTTCGTCCCGGACATAGCACTATAACTGCATTGGTTCATATCACGGACGACATCAGGGCTGCTATGGAGAACGGCAAGCTGACAGTTCTAGCTCTGCTAGATTTCAGTAATGCCTTCAATACGGTTGACTATGATGTCTTGCTTAGTACACTTCGCTCTATTAACATATCTCCAATGGTAATTGACTGGTTTCGTGGTTACCTGACGGGTCGCCGGCAGCGTATACGTATTGAAGAAGCAGTTTCTTCGTGGTGCGATAATTCTGCTGGCGTTCCTCAGCACGGCGTTTTATCTCCCCTACTTTTCGCGTTATTTATTAACTCTATCTCCACTAACCTGATTTATTCCTACCATCTGTACGCAGATGATTTGCAAATCTATTACCACGCACCAGTTGACTGGGTGACAGAGGCCATAGTTTCAATTAACAAAGATCTTGCGCGTATTAACGATTGGGGCAAGATGCATGGTCTGAAAGTTAATCCGACTAAAACTCAAGTCATTATTGTCGGCAGCTCCAGGATGGTTTTCAGGATTGAAACCAGTCTGTTACCTCGGGTAGTTTTTGATGACTGCATTATCCCTTACAGTGATAATGTCAAAAACTTAGGTATGATTCTGGATAAAACCTTCTCCTGGGGTCCCCAACTACAAGACCTCAGCCGCAAATTGTTTGCTGCTGCGGGGTCCTTGAGAAGACTACGGAATTTTCTCCCAATTCCCACGAAAGTTGCGCTCGTTCAGTCTCTTCTATTTCCTCTCCTTGATTATGCTGATGCTAGCTACCTCGATCTCACCGAAGCCCAGTATGACAAGCTTGAGCGACTTCAAAACTTTTGTATCCGGTTCATATTTGGACTTCGCAAATATGACCATGTGTCTGAATTTCGTTCAAAACTCAAGTGGCTATCAATGCGCCTTCGCCGAAATACTCGTAATCCTTTACTTTTGTATACCATTCTTTTTCACCCCACAACTCCCCACTCTTAACTTCTTTTCCTCACACTTCTTTTCTTAGTAATTCATTTACGGTTCATGCTGCTCGCTTGTGGAACGATCTGCCACTGCCTATAAGAAAAGCCAAATCTCTAGCCATATTTAAAAAGCATCTTAGATCACATTACTTATCACTTTGATTAAAAATAACTCCTATATTAATATTTTATGTATCATATTTATTATAGTTTATGTAGTATATTATTATATTCATATTATAAGTAGTCTATTTATGTTTATTAAAAAAGTTATTTTTTCACCTTTAAATTCTGTTTTTTTTTCTTTGTACTCTTTTTCCCTATACCGTGACCACCTATTTCTTCCGTGCTTCCATTCATTCCAGTCCATCTTAAGGTTGTCTGGAAGAAATCGCTGATAGCGATAAGACCGCCGCTTGTTACACATATATAAGCGCTTTGTTTTAAAATGTTTTTTAAGTTGTGTGGTGTACAATAAAGTATTAATAAATAATCAACCTTCCGATAACACGGTGTCATCTCCGACTGAACTGAGTCAATCGCTATCAGATAAGATCTAAGCGCATGTATTTCTCTTATACTAAGATACTGCTTCCCGTATCAATATTGACGCACTTTGGTATCTTTATATGTAAAGTAGTTGCACTGACTTAATCTAGCGGAAATCTCTGCACTCATAATGGAAATAAAAGTATTCTGATTAACGATAACGTCAATGTGCATCTTCTGCTAGCTGATATACTCGTATTTCAAAAATGGAACGATTGACGTCCTTTACGACTTAGTACTTTACATTGGCACGATATTGCATCGATAAAAAAGATGGTATTGAGTTGAATAGTAACTTTCCACGATGGTAACAAATATCTTGTCCAGCCTATCTTGATTCGATACACCTGATAATATCCAATTGGAAATCTGTAAGTATCTTTTTTACTGCCATGAATGGCGAGATGAGCATGCCATTTCACCTGATGGTAACCGACACGACCACTTTATTTGTTTATTTCTTGGACAAGTCATCCGTCTGATATTATTGTGGGGTTGCTATTTCTTAAATTTTTTTTTATTTAGCCGGTGTTTTCACATAACTGTCTCTTTTTTTTTGTTTTTTTCTTGTATATATTTTTTTATTCCAAGTTTTTGTTTCTTTTTTGTTTATTATTATTATTTTCTTTTTCTCTTTTTTTTATTATATTTTCGTTCATAATATCAGTTACAATATTCGTGACAGAATTTGATAAAATTTGTTTAATATTACTTTATATTTAATTAATTTGATTATATTTAAATGAAATTTAATTTTAAATCCACTAATTTATATTACGTTTGGTACAATTTTTCAGGTCATATTAACTTATAAACTTTCACACTTAAATAACCCATTTCGCCGTGCATTTTCCCGGCATACTATTTTCGTTACTTTTTTACAGAAGGTGATAAAAGCTTGTCTCGTGTCCGGGTTAGCCAGCAAACCCGGTAAGGCAGAGAGATTTAGGTCGCTGTCGGTCGGTCGGCGGTCGGATGGGTGTTGCGATCGTCAAGTGGAACGTACATCTCTAGTGGAGCGTTACTTAAATAAGTCATTGTTTTCATCGATTTTGAAAATGCTTGCTTATTATATGACAGAAAATTTAATAAAGATGAAGATAATATTTTTTTTGTCACCGATTAGACGAAATCTATTAAATTCACTTACGCCCAAATACTGGAACGCAACTTAAATGTAAATGGCGCTTAACTACGTTAATACCGATTAAATGTACTGGCTAAGTGGGCCGTGCGCTAAGAGCAACTTATTATTTGAATGGCGTTCCAGTATTCGGGCGTCAATTTAATATTTATTTAAGCGCGAGTTTTACTTCATCTTTTCCAAATGTACTGAATGGCCTGTCCTCAGCTTTTAAATCAAGAGGTGACCTCTTACGACGGCAGGGGACACAGTAGCGGGATTTTACTGCTCCCTACCACCTGGTGTAAACATACAGAATTGACATCACAATGTTTTACGAGACAGAAAAATCTTCACTGTAAGGACCCATAGTTACAGAAATAAATGTAGGATGAAGTCATGCAACTATTAAAAACTCAGCTTTTATAAAATAAATACAACTTCACGAAACCAATATGAGCAGTAAATAGATTTTTGTTATTATTATGTTTTAAAGTGGAGTGCAGCTAAATTTAAAATCACGCGGTCCGCGGAAGAGAGACTTGACATGACAAGACATAATCTCAATCACTTGCGATGAAAATCATGCGACGAGCACGACATTACAAGATGTTCGAGAAAAATCTGATTAATAGTTACTTTCGGGATGGGAGATTTTCTTTGAAAATACGTGAAATTTTATACATTGGAATTTAAATTATCTTAATAAATTCTAAAAATGACTAAATACTTTACTGTGACATTATTTATTTTACTGTGACATTATTTTCTGAAGTACCTTTTTTTGTAACTTAAATCATTTTTTCTTTATTATACAAATAGAAAATGCAAATCAAACACATAAAAATCATGAAATCATATACAGGGTATATCAAGACTGCTACCGAAAACGAAGCCGGGTGGTAGTTTAAGCGAGTTCAGACACAATGCAACAAAAAAAGTTGCAAATAAAAAGCGACAATTTTTCTTTTGTTATTTTTTTCTTATGACCATATTTGGGTTGTAAATACATTTTTTCCTAAAATAATAGTGTAGACCCTTTTATTTACAAATAATCTAAGGCATACAAGAGTTTAAATTATTGTTTTAGCAAAAAATATGGATTTACCACTCAAAAATGACGATATTTAAAAAATCATATAAAAGAATTGTCACGTTTCTTTGCGAAATTTTTAGTTGCATTGTGTTTGTAGCCACTAAAACTACCACCCTGCTTCGTTTTCGGTAGCAGTCTTGAGATACCCGGTATAAACGAGCGCGTGTCATCAATTGTAATTTTCCTTTACAAAATGTTTATTTTAAAATAAGAAAATCCTACTTACCGCAATACGACAACTTCACAAGAACAACATATTTGCATTGGTTTTAAACTGTTACATTTAATATGTGTAATCAAAAGGCAAGGAATGTATGTATATTAAATTTTTAATAGCCTTTCTTGTAGCCGGAAGAGGTGTCATTTAAGTTTATAGTAAGTGGCTAGCATGAGGGGACATGGAGTCAAGTAATCCAAGGAAATAGGATGAAGTGAACACACTTTTTAATTTTTATTATAATATGCTTTAGAAAGGCCTTGCTAAGTATATTCTTCTTTACACTTCATATATTTTTGAGGAGCGCGTTAGCTAGAAAATATATATTTTTACAAACTCAATGTTTTTTTGTGCTTATTTAGGTGTTTAATTATGAAAATGCACATTGCCCGGCGAAACTACAACCTTTAAAGAATTCAAAAATTATATTTGTGTTTTCGCAAATTTTTCCAAAACAAAGCCATGTGAAATTCTAGTCTGGAGTCAGTAAAGTAAATACATGACGTTTTTTTGTCTGGCTGAGAATACAAATATTTGCAAAAATGACATGACTGCCGACTCAGACGTCGCGCAAATACATAAATCATAGCACGTGGTGTGCGTAGCCTACTACGAGGTTACGTAGTGGCTACGCAGACTCTACGGTGAAGGGAGGAAATAAAAAATAAATTTATATTCCTGTTTTTTGGTTATATAGTATGGGGAGGCTGTTGATTTTAATTTATATACTTATAATACATATATTATTTTAACTCAATGACGCTTATTTTACATGTACTTATTCAATATAACGAATACACAATTATAAAAATAAATATTTTCTGTCTCTCTCTCTCTTCTTCGGCCACCGAAAGTCCACTGCTGAACATAGGCCTCTCCTATTGATACACCACATAGATCTGTTGGAATCAGCCTGCATCCATCGACTTCCTGCGGCCGTCCGATCGTCTGTTCGCCTCGTGGCAGTGCATCCGACATTTCAATTGCTTGTACGTAGTGTTTTGTTTTTATGTATCAAAATTGAAGGTGAGGAACGAGCACTGGAATGGATTTGAATAAGTTTAATTTTTATCTTATTTGTCAAAGAGGGAAACCATAGTATCTGTGCCAGCCTATATACATACGTCCCACTGCAGGGCACGGGTCTCCTCCACTATCGAAATGAACGTTTGAAAATGAGGCCCTACTATATTCATCGAACGAACGAACGAACGAACGAAGGACCCTACTATATTCAACGAAACGAAGTTCGAAACTTCGGACAAACGAAGTTTTTTATACGATACGAATGTATATATATAACGTACACCGTAACTATAAGTCTATGGTTACGACCATAAATCAATAACGACCATAAGTTTTATGTAGGTACATTCGTATCGTATATAAACTTTGATCATCCGAAGTTTCGAACTTCGTTTCGTTGAATATAGTAGGGTCCTTCGTTCGTTCGTTCGTTCGTTCGATGAATATAGTAGGGCCCATGGTTAGGCCATTTTTCTAATTTATTTATTTATAACACTAGTACAATCATTATTGTTAGTATATGCATTAAAAATACTGAGGTTTAACCTAATTCTATATAATTTTAAAATTTAATATGAGGCCAACAACAAGGTTAGTCTAAAATTAATTTTACATTAAGATTAATAATGACATAATATAATAATATTTTAGATATATACAAGAAACTCGAAACTAGGCAAGTGCAACATTATTCTAATTAATATTGTTCGCTTTAATAGTTGTGAAATATTCCTTTAATTTTAGTCACCCTTGGTGTTATCAACCACACTTGCCTAGTGCGGGTTGGAGGACTTAACATGCCATAGAAATTCTTCAAATCGCTTCATCACAGGTTATTTCTATATCGCAGGTTTTCTCAAGATATTTTCCTTCACCGTTATAGAGCCTGGTAAATAATTACCAACATAAAAATGACTCCCAAAAGTCAGCGGGTCGGGGAGACTGTCCCGCCCTCACACCCACCACTGTAACTCCGAGCATTGAAGCTTGGCGAGTCTCCGGGAATGTCTAACTTGTCTTTAACCCGCAACGAAATTAATCAGAAAGTTAAATTAATAGGAGGAGTTGGAAATAAATTATTGTCCACTTCCCTCCATGCAAAGCGGTCCGAGTCCAGCGGGTCGGGGACTCGAACCCGTGACCACCGTTTACATAAAAATAAAAATTTATGTAAATAGAAATATCAATTCTTGGGCTATTCCTGGGTTAGATTCCCAGTTCTGCAAGATCACTTTGTGCGAGTTGATCGATTCATAAAAGATCAAATGAGTTTCTCAGGCTTGGCATTCGATGACGCGCACGCCCCGATTATTTTATTGCGGTCTCTTGTCAACGAGTCAAATAAATGATACTACATTTTGCGATTGAACACAAACACAATTTAGAAGTCATGGATATAGGATATTAGTTTAATTCCTAACATAAGAAAAGGGTCATCGGCAAATATATTTCGTATGTATCATGTATGCAAGGAAACGGTCCGTTTCAGTAGGTACGATAGCTTTGTATATTTCTACAGCCATCATCATGTTTAACCACTGTCATGTTTCGGTATAATCACAGGGTTTAATAGACACTGCAGCCAGAGATTATTGGGCATTGAAAATTACATGTAATATGTCGAGCTGACGAGCACAGTTCCGTTTAATATAAAGCTAATTATATTAATAAATTTTGAGTTGTATTGGGCCTATCTAAAAGCTTCATGACGAATACCGCCTGGCAAATGAGTTCATAGTTTTGAAATTCTCAATAAGGTTAAAATATGAATAACTCGCCGTGTAATGAGCAGTCTTTTTTATACTTTTGAAATAGTAATTCTTCAAAAGTATAACGTGATTTTTTTAGAAACAAATCTGCTCACTGCGACTGCGACGAACAAATATTTTATAAGCATCCATCAATAAAAACTACATTCAGATTAGAGGCATTGTAACACGAATCTTGAGAGTTAGTTGTATTTATTCTAAAGCTACTAATATTTTATACTTTAATTCGTAATATGTTAGGGAATTAATAATATAAACACAAGCATAATTTGAATCGTATAATAATCGTCTTTCGAAGGCCAAAAACATCACGAAATATATTGGTGATTCGGAGATAAATATGTGACAGATGATTTCGCCTGTAAAGGACAGTAGTGATAAGTAATCCTAGATCTTTAACTGAAGTATCAGAGCGGCTATTCAATGTTATATTGTAACAGAAGCGTAATATTTAATTGTTTTATTCCACTTTTAATTAGTAATAAGTAGAAGGATACTAAGTTACTCCCAAATGCAGAGGTTGGCATTCTCAACAAATGGAGGTATAAGTACGGGGTTTTAATATTATATATATATAATAGAATAGATGTACGTCAGTATTCGAAGAGATTAAAGAAATATTTATTATGATTATGGCCATTTAAGGCCTAGCGATTTTTTTTATTTTTTTTTGCATTGGTTGATAGTATACCGGATACTATCAAACAGGTCACTTACTGGCAAGTGATTTGAAGTCCGGATGTTTTGAGAAAAAAATACATTTCAATAATAACCGTATCATCATCATCATCAGCTGTATACTGTTGTCTACTCCTGGACACAGGTCTCCTCTAAATAATTTCAGCCTGTGTTCGGCTTGTCGCATCCAACCTCTGCCAGCAACCTTTCGCACTAATCAAATTGCCAATAATCGTATACTTTTTGGAATCGACAGTCAAAATAGGACTGCAGAGTGTGTCGGCCGGAAAATAAATTACGCATATATTTATTATACAAACGAGACGTCAAGTTTTTAAATAATTGTTTATGAGCATACAAACACCTGTCTACTAAGAACATAGTTACTCAGTTCAATGAATTACTCATCACTTATCTAATGTGTACATAAATATTATGTTATATAATAGCAGAAAACTCCTTACCCTCAGATGCAACTTTAATTCCTATCACATGAGTTCCATTGAAACAATAACGTCCTATTGAAGCGATTGTAGGGTGGCAATATTGCTCTAATTTCCGCGATATATACTTCATATGGAATATAAGTTGGTGGATTCATTATGAGCTACGATATATTAATTTCTCAACATAAGTACAGAGATTATTTATAATTTAATAGTACAGGTGATAAAAAATCTTACGTTTCTGAAAGAAACGTAAGATTTGTAAGGAAAAACGTAATGAGAAAATCTGCTATCTATGGGGATAAGCCTCCATAACCGAAATCGGTGGTGGAGGCTTTGAAAATTTACCATCAAATTCGAGCGTATTAGTTGAATCAAAATGGCAATAGCAGCAATCAGAACTGTTACTAGATCTAGATCAGCCCATATACGTCCCACTGCAGGGCACGGGCCTACTCTACAATCGAGGATACGATTGAGAGTGGTTAGGCCATATAGTCCACCACGCTGGCCTAGTGCGGGTTGGCGGACTTACATAACATAGAAATTCTTATGAATCGCTATGGTATGCAGGTTTCCTCACGATGTTTTCCTTCACCGTTTTAAAACTGTTACTAGATGATATAAAATAGAAATAAAAATATTCTGTACACAATAACTTTAATTTGTTTAAAACAAAAATATTTAAACCACATTTGGCAAAAAGCAACATATAAATAAGAAAAATCTCTAATCACCGGAAACTACTATCAGTTGATTATGTCTTTGTCGCGGAAGTCGCCAAAGAATAAAAAAAAACACATAGAAACACAAACACATAACCAGTTATTGACCCTTGACATAAATTCGGGGTCAAATTATGTTGGATTTCTAGGTGAGCTTGTATCTGAAGTGCCAGAAAACCATGTTATACAAACGGTACGTTTATTAATGGAAACTCATAGTGCTCTACAAATTATAATTGTTAAATATAATTATTAGCTATGGCATATGAACTTTTTGGGACTTATAATTATTTAATCGTGTTCCATATATTTACAGTTACGATATAACTATACAAATAGGAGTTAAATATGTTTGTATCTAATCAGCCCATATACGTCCCACTGCAGGGCACGGGCCTCCTCTACAATCGAGGGTACGATTAAGAGTGGTTAGGCCATATAGTCCACCACCCTGGCCTAGTGCTGGTTGGCGGACTTATACACCATAGAAATTCTTATAAATCGCTATGGTATGCAGTCACGATGTTTTCTTTCACCGTTTTAGTGTGTGGTGATTGACTATCAATACACACATGACTCCGAAAAGTCAGAGGTGTGCCCTGGGATTCGAACCCGCGACCACCGTGAACATGTGGGCAGCCGCGTCTAGTCCGTTTACCAACAGCCCACCACGGACTTTAGCAAAATATTTAAATTTATAAATATTTGATTGAAACATGATTTACAAAGCAAAGATATTCATTGTATTGCGCTCTCCATCCTGAGAAATAAAATGTTAAGTCTCAATTCGTCTAGTATTTACTTTGGCTACAATTTCCTTCAAACCGAAACACAACAGTGCATTTCCACTGCTATTTGGCGGGAGAAATAGATATTGCGGTGGTATATATCCAGGCGGTCTCTCACATAATATGTGATATGGGGAACCTACCACCAGTATAATATGGTCGTCGCTATCCAGTTGAATACGAATATCCTACCACAACCGTGTAAATGTTGTTATATTACTTCTTTTAACGCCGGCGCTTAGATAATTTAACGGCTTAATTGAACAGCTAATTTATTAACATACGAAAAGATATAAATAACTCATCAAGATTAATTCCGACTATAATTAAGAAATTGCTGGAACATTTAAGCAAAATAAATCATTTATATTATGCTCAGTCGAGGAAAATGCAAGGCTTCGATCCATATGACATAAAATATCGCTTCCCAAAATCAAGATCTCAATCTCGATTCTCATATCTCAGCCAGGAATATCGAAAGTAGTCCTCCAAAACAATAACACGTGGTCGCATCATGCTGCAAGTTTGTTTACAAAGCAAATATAAGTGCATATAAAAACAGATGGCACGGTCGGCCGCGACATTCAGTGTAGCGGTCAGTGCGCTCCGGAACGCACGTCTCGCGTCTCCGTACTAGTGGAAAGTAGCCAAATTGGTACTATTTTTAGTGTTACAGGAAGCTGGATGTGAGTATTGTTTGTTTATGTGTCAATATTTATTAGTGCTTTGTTTAATTTCGGTTTTTTTTTTCGAAAATATTTTTTTGGATTGATTAAAAAAATTTAGAAAATGGTTAATGTTTTGTTAGTAATGTGTAAATTTAAAAAAAATGAAACGAGAAAATTTTAATATCACAATATAAATAATTAGAACAAAAATTTAGAATATTGAAAAAAAAAATTAGACAAAATTGTTTTTTTTTTGTGTTAAAAATTTTATATATTTTATAATTCTCATAAATAGAATATTAGTCTAGTTTAAGACTTAGTTGTAGCCGAGAATATTCTAGTAAGGTATAAGCAGTTCAAATATTTATTCAAACATACATAGTTGTACTTCAACATTAAATCAAAGTCAAAGAAAATAATAAAGTAATTAAACTGTAAACTAATATTATTGAATAAAACATTGTACGAGTTTGCATGATGGAATAAAATACATGAGTTAGACGAAAATCCAGTTTTAACAATAATGGTGGGAAAAATTCACGGACATATATAAAAAAGTAGAGGGTAATAAAATATAGCTTTGAGCAAAATATCGTGATAATCATAAGTATTATCACATATTAGGAAACTTTATTTTTATTACTTGCTTAATTATCTGTGCTAGTCCATACCTTTGTAGGATAAAAGGCTGCTTTACAATTGAAAGAAAACCCTTAAACATAGAAACAAAAAAACTCATACACAATTTTAAGATTAGCATTAAAAAAAACCATAAAATATTGTGTGATAATGTACACATAAATAAATTTAAATAGAAAATAGCTGATTGTGATAAGACCGCATTGGAAGTCATTAACCATTGTGCTCCAATTTTTTTTATATATTCAAAAATGTATAAAAACAACAAATATAAATTATTAATTACAAAAGAAAATATTAATACAGTAGGAGAAAGTACAGCAGTAAGAGAAGAATTATAGGTGCAGGCAAACAAGATTGTAGCAATTACACTTCTGATTTTTTTAACCACCGTGAAAACTAAGCAATGATTCAGTACCGCAATGTTTAAGCCGGTCTATTACTCATTACAAATTAGTACAAACTGAAGCCAAAACTATGTGAACTCAAACAAAAAATATTATACGAGTGATCCTTACTGTTTCTTATCTTATCCTTATACCATACTGTCTAAACGACTTCTGAGTCGAGTCTCTGCCAATGTGCACTGGTGTACCTGAAAATCCCGCAGTGGTCTTCTTCAATGTATTGAAGAAACTACTATGTGGTTTTGTTTTCGGTCGCAGTCTGGATACAACGTTTAGTGTTTCTGGTTTATCCTGACTCGTGTGTATATAAGTCTCTACTCTCGCGTCTCATCTCATCTGTTATGTGTATGTCGATATGTAAGAGTTGATCATAGGATTGTTTACTTCGACTGCACTGAACGTGCCATCATTATAAATCATAATGTATGTATGTATGTATCAGCCCATATACGTCCCACTGCAGGGCACGGGCCTACTCTACAATCGAGAATACGATTGAGAGTGGTTAGGCCATATAGTCCACCACGCTGGCCTAATGCGGGTTGGCGGACTTACATACCATAGAAATTCTTATGAATCGCTATGGTATGCAGGTTTCCTCACGATGTTTTCCTTCACCGTTTTAGTGCGTGGTGATTGATTATCAATACACACATATAAATCATAAACTCAGAGCGAATTTATTCAATGGGAAACTGTATACACAACAGTACTTTTGCACTTAACAAAAGCCGCGCCGCTGTAATGCTGCAATTAATCGGTTTTAGCGTGACTAGTTGGGAAGCGCTTCTTTCTATACTTATTTATGGTATATATAAATTATTTATTGGAACTAAAAATACTTACATGTACATATCTTATTTAAAACTAGTCTTAAGCTAAGTGGTTATAAAACATACCAACTTAATAAAAAACACCTTAGTACTTAAAAAAATGTATTTACTTTCAAACTACATTTTTTTTTTTCATACTACATACATTTTATGAAAATAAATTATTTCTGATTCTGATTCTAATGTATCGTTCTTGCTGATGTAATTCTGGCAGATGCCAGAGAGCGCGTTCTTGTAGTGCTCGCTTTAAGGTGCCTAATCTTTATCGTTCAAAGTAGTTGTAAGGCCATTGACTCTTATAAGCTTATAGTACAAAAAATCTATTGAAAATAGACTCTTTCAAAATAACTTCAGTCTATATTTGACGCTCTTGTAGAGAACCCTCATAAAAGTAGTTATTTTCCTTTACTAAAAGCATAATATACAATACAAATACATGTATTCGATTTTGAATGCATTCGTGGCAGCATGATAAACAATCATTTTTCCATTAATAGAATACTAATCAATACATATGCACATAACTGCAAAGTATAATCATAATATTCGGTTGCGCACCTTTGGTTATTTATTGAGAAAAATGGTGCTGTTAGTAGCCAAATGGTTATCACAACTATGGAGCTAACCAATAGCATAAAACCTCTAACCAATACTCTTTTTTGCTAAAATAAAATGAATGACCTAACGTGACGTGACTAATACTTAAAATGCATGTTACCAATGTGACTCGTGATACAAATTTTAATCGTGCATGGACTCTTTAATTTGCGACCTACTTATTGAAATAATATGGTAATTATACGCCGTGAGTTAACAACTCTAATTATATTAAAATATAAACAAAACTATATTATATAAGTGAGATATATTATATAAGTAAATAAAAAAAGCCGTGACGTCATTTGCCGGTTAATACCCAAACTAGATGAACATAGAATTAAAATAATTATACATCATTTACGGCGGTTTTCTGTGAAATATAAATGCACTACATAGAACAACATCAATTTATCTGATGTTTTGTCCCGCGTAAAATCTTTCACATGAAGACACGCCAGATTGAAAATCGAAAATTCCAAGGATCGAGACAGTCAACCATAAATTTACTAATATTTCCATTTCCAAATAATGCAAAGTTGACGATTTATTTGTTTGGTTCTGTTATGTGGACAACGGTCAACACTTGGTATATAGATCATCTGAAATCTTAGCTCTCTATCCTCGGCGGAATTTGGAACTACAAATAAAATTAAAGAAATATCCCTTTAGCTCATAGGTTTAATTTTCATTATATAAATAACAAGCATTTATGTGAGTATTCTCACAGTTTTAAGATGTGCATTAAATATGACGGGAGAATAAAAAAAATAAAAACCGACTTCAAAACAAAAAACCACTAAAAACCGAAAAATAACAAAATAAGAAGTACCACTGCAAAGCAAAAAAATAATATTTCTTTCATGGAACTTGTGCTTGTTGAATAATTTGCTTAATGACTTGACTAGCCAACAAATCAAAATATATGCATAACATATTGAAGGCGGGCCGCCAAGTACCAAACATGTAGGACCTATGCCTTATATTAATTTAAATATCTATATGTTTGGTACTGGGCGACCCGCCTTCAATATGTTATGCATATATTTTGATTTGTTGGCTAGTCAAGTCATTAAGCAAATTATTCAACAAGCACAAGTTCCATGAAAGAAATATTATTTTTTTGCTTTGCAGTGGTACTTCTTATTTTGTTATTTTTCGGTTTTTAGTGGTTTTTTGTTTTGAAGTCGGTTTTTATTTTTTTTATTAAAAATTTTAGTTATTTTTATCTTTTTAGTGTTGATAGGCATTTAAATGAAGAAGATTTGGTCCCCACAAGGAATATGTTCTTTCCGATGACAACGAAATCGCTAAAATCAGCTAAAAGCTGCCAAAGATATTGGAATATTCACATGTTTATTATTTTTTTCTCCCCCCCCATTCCCCCTCCCTTCGCCCCTACCACTTTTTCCCTCAACCACTGTAGCCTAGCTTTTATACTGAACCCAATGCAAAAAGAACCGTTGAAATCCTATTAAATTTTGAGGAGTTCTACTCTCCAGGTCCGAACATGATAATCAGATCTTAATGTTGTGTTCTTGGAATCAACCTGTCAATACGTTCTTTCCAATGAAAAAGAAATCACTAAAATCGGTTATAAGCTGCTGAAGATATTAGAATTTACGTGTATTTTAATTTTATCACCCACCCCCCCCTCACCCCTACCCCTTTTTCCCTCTCTCACTGTAACTTAACTTTTCTAATGAACGTAATGCAAAAAGAACCATTGCAATTCTCCTTAATTTTAAGGAGTTCCCCTCTCCAGGTCCGAAGATATTCATCAGATCTTCACTATATTTTTATGGGACCAAACGACAAGCACCAGCTTTCAATTAAAGAAAGAATGGTCGAAATCGGTTCACGCAGTACCGAGAAACGAGGTAACAAACATAAAAAAAAAAAAAAAAAAAGCAACATACAGTCGAATTGAGAACCTCCTCCTTTTTTTGAAGTCGGTTAAAAACTATTCTAATTACACTGGTCAACATGAAAATTGCCCTTTACTTGAAACTGCTATACATCTTTAGTATTCGACCCCCTTAATCTAAATATAGAACTTAAAATTAATAGTTAGCTCTTATTATTAATTTATGCTATATTTAAAATAATACCGGGTAACTTGGTGGATGTCACTTTATATTATGAGATTTCAAATAATTTTGTGAGAGTATCCGCGTTAAGAGCGTTTATACCCTGTGCGCGCTTTTTGGCTTAAAAATAGGACTTTTCAAATGAGTTAATAGCCACCAATAAACAATTTAAAGGAAAAATAATTAGTACTTATTTTAGAAAAGGTTGTCATCTAGGGATTTTGGTGGAAAACATTATAGATTGATGGATAATTTGTGAGTACTATAAGGATTACTGAACACAAGTTTCGTTATTTAGGCTTTAAATGGCAATTTAGAAGCTTAAGATATCCGAAACCACTAAATATAAGATGAAAATAAAAATATTATCAGACTAATAAGACCCTTATGGAGGGATTTTGCTGAGAAAAATAATCTTTTTGTGTTTAGTTCCTGAAAAATAAAAATTTAAACAATGCGAAATTATTCAGAAACTCTCGTCAAGACCATTTTTTTTTCACCAACTTATAGTACATAATTTTTTATAGCAATTGCATATTATAATAGAAGAACATCTTATCAATAAATTACAATTTTTATATTTCAACAAAATTAGTTTTCATGTTTTCTACAAATATTTTAAAAACCACTATAAAACACGCTGTCCGACGTGGATCAAATCAGACCGCCGCAAGGCCTTCTAGAGGGAGGACGTATCGCTCGTCGCTCCGGCCTGGCTGCAGTCGATTTTTGCCGTGCGTAGTAAAAATAGTCACGCGCGGAATGCGATTGCCACATCTTAGTACTTTGGTAGTAAAATATGTTTTTTTATTTTATTACCTAAATTGGTTTTGTAGTGAGTATAAATTATGTTTCATATAATACAATGGGATGTAATTCCGAGGCTAAATTATATTATGTATTGTAATAAAAAAAATATATACATTTCGTAATTATAAGAGGTTGTAAGGCTCCTAACTCTATTCATGTGTTCGAACACGAAATGATTATTAAAACGTCCGTAGTGACTACTGATTGAACACTGATTTGAATGCAACTTAACAATGTAATAATAACGAAAATATGATTAGTATCCAAAATTTGTATTATTCTTTGCTTGCACAGTAATATTTGTCTACTTATAATGCAAATAAAATATTTTTATGATATTATATTACAGTTACATTTCAATTGAATATTTGAAGCGTACGGATCAAAGTTGTTTGAGCCGATTGTATAGCGAGCCGACGCGGCAGCTCTACGCACACAGCTTTGGTCGCTTATGTGTGCGTGAAATTAACGAAGAAATACCTATAGTTGACTTTGCGCGCAAGGTGTATACGCTCTTAATTTTATTATTATGCTTTCGTTTCATGTGTCTTATAGTATTAGCGTTTCATTTGTTTGTTAAAACGCGAAATTTTAAAAGTTATTTCTCATTTTCGACAAATTTCTGTTGCAAAAACTACGGTTTGTTGGGTCTGCAAATGGGCTACACCAAGTGCTGGTGCTTCTTGTGTGGGTGGGATAGTCGGGCTAGATCGTTACATTACTTTAAAAAAGATTGGACTTGAAGACAAAGTCTGTGCCCTGGAGAAAATAACGTTAAATATCCTCCCCTAGTCGATCCTCATAAAAATTTTCTCCCTCCATCGCATATGAAATTGGGATTAATGAAGACCTTGGTTAATCCTCTCAACAAAGGTTGACCAACCTTTGAAGGTTGGTCCACCTTTTTTCGCACCCACTTTGCAAGTAATTGATTACTTGCGAAGTGAATTTCGACATCTATGCGGCGCCAAAATAAAAGGGGGAGTTCTCGTCGGACCTCAAATATGAAAGATTCTTAAGGACCAAAACTTTGATCCGATTTCACAGGGCATCGAAAAAGAGGCATGGGAATCTTTTAGAGCAGTAGTAGTTCATGATTTTTTGGGCAATAGGAGATTTGAAAATTACCACGAGCTTGTGAACAATCTTCTGCAAAAGTATCAGCAAATGAGTCGCAATATGTCCCCAAAAATTCACTTTCTTCATTCTCACCTCGATTTTTTCCTCCTAACTGCGGTGATATGACTGACGAATATGGTGAACGATTTCACCAAGACTTATTGACAATGGAAAAGAAATACAACGGCCGATAGAATGCGTCAATGCTAACGGACTACTGCTAGAACTTGGTTTAAGGTTTTCGTAAAGATAATTCCAAAAGGAAAACGAAAAAAAGGGAAATTATTGAATAGTAAAGGTTAAATACTTGGGAAATATTTTAAAATACTCAGTTTCATGTAAAAAGTTTATGAAAAAGTAAAGAAAATGTCTTTTTTAAAAAAGAATCGATTTATATTCTATGAAATTTTACTCTTACGTCATATATTTCGATACCAGCCATAATTTTAAAATAAGAGCTAACTTTCAAATTTGGTTTATATTTTCGTATTCAGTGACCCCAAATTAGTAAAATAATAAAGCATTTATTTTACAGATAAACAAAAAGTTAAATTTTGTAGACCAGTGTTATTTTGATAACAACGCTTTCGGCAACAGAAGATCTTAGACCATCTATACTGTGTCAGCCGGCAGTCCATTATCATTATTTACGCACTGCTGAGCACGGGGATCCCCTAAAATACTGAGTAATATAGTAGACACTCAGGCTTACTGCCTTCATGTAAACATATAATACCTCTATGTTACTGGTGGTAGGTCTCTCAAGTGTGGGAGGCCGCGATATCAGCGCAATATAAATTATCCTGCTAAATAGCAGTGTCAATGAACTTTTGTCTTCCGGATTGACGGACATTGTAGCCACAGTAGCTGCTGGACTTAATGAGACTTAACATCTTATGTCCCAGGATGGCGAGCGCAGTGGAATGCCAAGCATTACATGCACAACACACATCGATATAGGTCATAATTTCTTCGTTTCTTTTTTTATTTCTTACAACGATAATAAATTATGATCCGAAATTACTGCCTGGCACATAGATTATCTTTTCCAATTACCCGGAATAATTGCCCCGGCTACATTTTTTGTTGCTTGTATGGCTGTCACTAAATCGTTCTTCATAGTATTACTAATTATTTATTTTATATAAATTGTTATTAATTAATAATAATTACATTAAAATGAAAAAGAAGCCAGTGTTCTCAGAAACTCGTTAAGACGTTGGGTATCTATGCATACATATTTCCTATAGTAATTGCTACAGCGTACGATATGTAAATCGTAGAACAAACTCAGATGAATAAAAAATATGAAATATGCTATTTATTGCATACAAAAAACTACAACATACTACACAATATTAGGTGTTTATTTTTACATCTCTAACTTATGGAAATTCCAAATATATATTGTTACACAAATATTTACACAATAAGAAAAATATCTCAGATAAGATTCTATTCTCGGGACCTGAAAAAAAGTCATAAATTGAACTAATAAGATTAATTGCGCGTTCGCTAATGTTACTCATCCAACCAATTGCAACAGATAACCGATATTGCTTCTAGTTGTTTTATTATGATATAATGAGACAAGATAGAATACTTTCTATAACAGTTTATTTATGGAAACGCTCGATGGGCCAAGGTCCTGAGATCAAACAAAAAATCAATGGAAGGAAAGGAAATATAATAGCAATAATAAATGGGTAATTTTCCAAGAAACTATTATCGCCAAACACCGTCGCTTAGAAATTCCATATAATTTAAATTCACGTTGTCTTTACCTTAAAGTATCATAGAAATTGGCTACTTCAGTAGTAAATTTACTCATAGTGGATCCGCCTGAAATGATAGTTTTATTATTATATTTCATGAGTGAGATTACTGGAGCCGCCCCCTTCCATTCACCTGTCCTTTTTCATTTCCTTTGCCCTCCATTTTAAAACGGAAACGCATATATTATCAAAACGCGTTATGCAGGGTGACAAAACAATTATGTCCGATTGATAAAAGTGTTAGTTATCAGGGGGGTTACTCCGACACGACGTTCGAATGTTCGTTCGACGTCCACGTATAGGTTAAAAAAATCACTTCTAAAAATCAATATTATTCTTCATGATCCTTATAATTCACTTCGAACTTAATCTAAGGTTACAGTGTTCGGTAGAGGATTCGGACATTTTGTAAAGTATTAAGGCATATTCTCAAAGTTTTACGACCGATATTCAAACATTCGTTGTAGTGTCGTAGTATAGAGTAATCCTCTTGGCATCATTAATGTGTTCTAATTATCCGTTTCACATAGCACGATAAAGAAAATTCTAAATAAAATACATTAAAAAGGAGGGAAACTCACATTACATTGCTTACAACCGCATTCGTAACAACTTGACAAACAACGTGCGGCGCGACTTTTCAGAATTATCGGAATATGAGTTCTTGTTGTCAGAATTTGAAATATTGCTAGATTTTAGCGTAATATTGATACTAAAATGTGCATTATAACTTACGATAATTATGTTATCATCTATTATAAAAGGTGGTTTTAGTGACTACAAACAATGCAAACTAAAAATTTGCAACAATTTTCTTCATGATTTTAATCGTGTTTAGTTGGTGAATCCATAGTTGGTGTTTTTAAAAATAAAAAGGTGTAGACCCCTGTTTTAGAAAAAAAAACTGTGTATTTACTCACCAAATACCACAAAAAATCTTTAGTTGCGTCTGAAGTCGCTAAAACTACCACCCGGCTTTATTTTCAATAGCAGTCTGGATATACCCTGTGTATATGTTTTAAAACTAAAATTGGGATACCCAAATGTGCGTCTTGAATCAGACTGAGTTTTTTTGTAATAATGTATATTCAAAAGCGGCAATAATCACTTACCACTTGTCAAGTTTGCTTTTTTGCCTTATACAATAAAATACATTACTATGTAATTTGTTTAAATGTCTACTTATGTGTCACAGTTTTTATTCAGATTACTATGGCGATTATTTTAAAAATAAACATGTCACACATTTATAATAATAGTACTGTTCTTATCACAGTCGTGTTTAAGATCAAATTTCTTGATAACGTAAGAATAATCTGACAGAAAATAGGTGGAATAGTATTGCGCACTTATTCCTGCGTCTTAAGGTTCATTTTTGTATGTTAACTAGCTAGAATTTGTACGCGAATTGCACTGGCATTAGTACTAGTACTACTGTTATTTATATAACTACGATTGTTAAGGGTATGAACGTGGAGATCGAGCGTTGATTATGTAGTTAGGTATACCTCCTATACGTAAGAAAAATCGTTTATAAAACAGGGTAGAGGTCATCACTCGTTAGCTGAATTGTGTAAAGGTTAAAATTACTAGACATGTAATTTTATTGAAATATATGGCCTAACGACTCTCAATCGAAATTTCCATTTTAGAGTAGGCCCGTGCCCTGCAGAGGCACAGTGATCAATAATTATTAAACAGGTAGTATGATAGTAAATAATTACAATTTATCACAAAAAAAAAATTAGTTGCACTAAATATCCGAATATTATTTGCGACTCGTTTGATTTTTTGACAGAAAATATTTCATAAGAAAAACTTTAAAGGTTGCAACTGTTACATCAGCCAAAATAGCGACAATTTGAGAATCAATCAGTACACCGGTTTTGATCAGGCCAACAGTGAGGCCGGCATAGTAAATTCATACATACATACATACATAAACTCACGCCTTGTTCCTAGAAGGGGTAGGCAGAGGTGCCAGGGCACCCACATTTCGCCTTGTATGTTCCGTCCCACAATGTGATAAGTGGCGAGCCTATCGCCATATCGGGCACAAATTCCTGACTCTGGGCTGATACTGAATAGAAAAATCCAATATCACTTTGCCCAACCCGGGATTCGAACCCGAGACCTCAGCTTTGTAACCGTACCGTAGTACAACTACGCCACCGAGGCAGTCGATAATAGTAGTAGTCGGGGATAGTAAATTCAACCGGTAATAATCAACTGCCTCCAAGTACCTAGCTATCTTGATAGCACGGCGTGTAGGTCTAACATTAAATGCAGTGCTAGATTACTAGAACCATTTAAAACAATACTTAAAAGTGTTCATTGTTTATTTTATTGCTAGTCTTTTATTGGTTAAAAAGAAACAGTAATAATGTTCACAATGACTGCCTTGATGGTACATTTGTACAACCGTGCGATTATAACGCCAAAGTCTCGGGTTCGAATCCTTTGTCGGATTTAGCGAAATAGTATTTTTCTATTCGATATTAGCCGGGAGTCGGACTTTATGCCCGGTATGGCAAAAGGCATGGGCCTAATGGGGTGTGGACCCCATTAAATCGTGGGACGCAACACACAAGGCGAAACGTGGGTGTCCTGTTTGCACCTCTGCCTACTCCTTCTGAAAAAATAATGTACAATGCTCTGGGATAAACGAGTATACGTATTTTGTGAAATAACGTGTATCTAATTCACTGACTGACACATGTATCGTGACTTTTCGGAGTCATGTGTGTATTGATAGTCAATCACCACACACTAAAATGGTGAAGGAAAACACATCGTGAGTGATTTGTGTGAGTTTCTATGGCATGTAAAGTGCATGAACCTACACTAGGCCAGCATGGTGGACTACATGACCAAACCACTCTTAATCGTACTCTTGATTGTAAAGGAGGCCAGTGCACTGCAGTGGGACGTACATGGGCTGATACATACATACATAAAGAATACAGGTGGAAGTTCCCTTGAGTGTTTTTAGGCCATAATCCACTATGCCAAAAAACCTTTGTTTCCATATACGCAGATATTTTAGCGCGAAACTGAATCCGTACTTTGACTTTTGCCTTCATGAGATATGAACCAAATTTAGACAGAAGGTATTCCTCGTTTCGCTGGCACGGTGCCCACACTACGCGGGGCAGCCCAATCGATTCTTGAGTGTCTCCGGTCTCGTGCCCACCTTTTTCGTTGATTACACAACAATACAAACATTTTGTCGCCTATATACTATATACCATGGGAGTAAACATACACCATATTAATCTCCAATATGCTCGATGTTTACATCATATTATACATTATATATAATTATATATGCTATATTCATCTGTATCAGCCCATATACGTCCCACTGCAGGGCACGGGCCTACTCAACAATCGAGAATACGATTGAGAGTGGTTAGGCCATATAGTCCACCACGCTGGCCTAGTGCGGGTTGGCGGACTTACATATGAATTATGAATCGCTATGGTATGCAGGTTTCCTCACGATGTTTTCCTTCACCGTTTTAGTGCGTGGTGATTGACTATCAATACATACATGACTCCGAAAAGTCAGAGGTGTGCCCTGGGATTCGAACCCGCGACCACCGTGAACATGTTGGCAGCCGCGTGTAGTCCGTTTACCAACAGGCCACCATGCACTTAATGTACAGCTATATGCTATATTCATACATCATTTTAATAGAATGTATGATAACATGTATGTCAGTCCATATATGTCCACTGCATGGCACACACTTCAATCGAAAGTACGATTGAGAGAATTTAGGCCATATAGTCCACCACGCTGGCCTAGTGCGGGTTGGCGGGCTTTATACCATAGAACTTCTCACAAATCTCTATGGTATCCAGATTTCCTCCAGTGTCACGTGTGCGGTTTTAATAGGTAAGTTCGACCACCCGATAGTTTATGGGCGTCTATCACGGACACATGTCATGAAGAGTGCACAGCGCCTCGCAGCGTGCGTGCAACTACAATAGTATTACTCGTCGGTTACAATAAGCAGAGAATGACATGGTAGAGTCATAGCGCCCTTTTGCCTCACGACAATTGCTGTAGATCCTTCCCGACTCTTCACTTATCAAAACAAGACAATTTTTAAATAATCAACTTTTTTATTATATAAATAGACCAACTTCCATCTCTTTGCAATAACTTAAGGTCGACGTGGTGAAAATGCCATAAGAATTTAAGTCCGCCTTTCCTATTCATAAAATAATTGTATTCAGTAACAATTGTTTGTTGTATTATTACAGTAAATACAAATTAAATCCTTGGATAAAAGTGATTAAGGCCAGAACGAGGATTTATCCGTTATCAATACAAAAAACAACTACAAATTAAAATTTAAATAACAATAAAAAAATATTAAGTAATAATTGTATCAAGTGTATTTTTCAACTCACTTGAAATGAAGTGGCACTTAACTATCTATTTGCGATAAGGATAGCCTCGGATTATCGTCTTGCGAATAACCGCACTCAATGAAATGAACTTACAAATTCCATATTTATTCACATCCATAAATCCACGATTTGAGTTGCAAATATAAATTTCTGTAAATAAATAACTGCTTGTTGTGAGGTCAATGACCTTACTGAGGCCACGGGACTTCGGATACGACATATTTATTAATGAACAAAGGTAATATATTTATCAGAATTATGAATATTTAGTAAATACATACAATTATTTTTAAGTTAATTGAGCCTATAAAATTCACGAAGATTTAAGAGTCATTATCCTATTCGCGCAAAATTTGAGTATCATACTAAAAGTGATACCTTTGTGGTTTTATATTAAACCACTCGCTTGTGATATCACTCTTGTATGAAAATAGTTTTTTCCGATTACTAATAATATGTGCCTACTTCATATGAAAACATGATGCAATGTTGCATCCGCAAAAACCAAAGGAAAACGTTATTCTTGTATATATTATTATTATTTTTATACATAAATTGGTCTGACGAGCTTTATTTTGCTCACACATATATACATAAACTCACGCCTTTATTCCAGAAGGGGTAGGCAGAGATGCCAGGACACGCACATTTAGCCATGTATGTTCCATCCCACGATGTGATAGGTGGCCAGCCCTTCGCCATATCGGGCACAAATTCCTGACTTTGGGCTGATAATGAATAGAAAAATCCAACCAATCACTTTGCCCAACCAGAGATTTGAACCCGAGACCTTAGCTTTGTAACCCTACCCTAGTACAACTACGCCACCGAGGCAACCGTATTTTACTAATGCCTAATTTATACACTAAATATGATTTACATGTGCAGAACGGAAATAATATTTAGGGTTTTTGATCTAAAAATATACTGTCATCATTGAGGTATTATACTAGAGCGGACATCGGGAACAAAATCTGTGCGTATGGTGTGTGCACACGGGTACACATTGAAGCGAGAGGAAAGATATGTTACTTCATAGGCGTGACAAAGACAGAAATAGAATGTACCCTTCATTTTGTTACAAACATTTTGTTTGCAGTGTCCCCTCTAGTATATTATCTCAATGACTGTCATTTATGTTTTAACTCACTGACTAACAATATGTCGGTAAACTTATTTTTATTGTTTACATTTATCGAAGTAGTTCTAGGTCAATTATTATACTTTATGAAAACTTTTAGAAATTGTTTTATAATGGGAACTGAATCGGTTGCCTCTCAGTTAAAGACTGGCATTCTACATATTATGCGACATAGTCTGTTTTTAATAAATAATTCTGCATGAAGCTGTACGTAATTATCTTTTTTTTATATAAAAGAAAAATGGCTCAGTACCGAAATGGAATCCTTTTAACTTATACTCAGGTCGTTATTGGCAACTACGCCATAGATTGTCAGAATGTTATTATAGTTCGTCTACAATCTTTTGGTGTGCGAATTCACATGTTATTAAATGGCATGGTAATATTATTAGTATAGAGTATAAATGCTTCTTGTTAATATTATAAAATAAATAAATAACACCCGACAGTCACATACAGTCTCTTCTTCTCCTTATCTCGTATCCATCCAAAGGTTGTCTGTAAGAAATCGCCTAGAGCGATAAGACCGCCTTCTGTACTTTTTATTTTATATTATATGTTAATGTTGTCCTCTTTATGTGCAGTTAAGAATAAATAAATAAATACATAGTCTTGACCGCACACTAAGATCGAGTCGTGGGAATCAGAAACTACGACTCGAAAGAAATATTTGTGGGCCGCACAAACATTTCTCTCGGTGCGGGGATCGAACCCGCGACCTATCGTTTTACAGGCGTCTAACCGACTGAGCCACGGAGGCTTTCGGTAACATAACAATATATTTAAAACGATGATGTAAATATGTTTATTTTATATTTTATTTGCAGTCCATAATTTCGCCACACGGCAATGAATATATGTAGATGAAGTTTAATTGTGCATTTCTTGTCACGTATTTGTAACTAAGATGGAATCTGCTTTATCTTTACATTATAATTACTCTCTTATTACTAGTTGTTTGTCATTATGGTACTAATACTGCACAATTTATGAAACTCATAAATATTTATATAATATATTATATTTAGTAAAGTAGTAAACAAGTAATAAATAAAGTAAACGTATAAATTTATAAATAGTTACGTTACCAATAGATGTCACAGTATGCAGTATTTACATTTCAAATGAAGAAATTATAATCAATCTTATTCGAGAGTTTGAGCTGTTTTTATTTACAATTTCCTATCTGTACCATACTGTCCATATACGTCCAACTGCAGAGCGCGGGCCTTCTATACAATCGAGAGTTTGACATTTGTTATGCTATATAGTCCACCACGCTGACCTACTACAAGTTGCCGGACTTTACATACCATAGAAATTCTTACAAATTCGCTATGGTATGCAGGTTTCCTCACGATGTTTTCCTATATCGTTATAGTGCGTGGTGATTAACTCTGTCCTGGGATTTGAACCTGCGACCCCCGAGAGCAGGTTTGCGGCCGCGTTTGGTTCGTATACCAAGCGGCCACCACGCACTTCTACAAATATATATAAAATATATAACATTTACAAGCCACTGTTGTTAACTCTACACGTTTGTTGGCGTAATTAATACACAATAATACACTAAGACGATAACTCTATTTGTGGCAAAATTACCATATCTATTGACAAATACATAAGGAAAAAGTAATCTACAGCAACTTACTGCCGTACTCAGAGATATTTAATGTCAATAAAATCATTATTTAGTGTTTATTTTACGAACAAAATCTTTACTAAGAACAATTTAATTGACATTAAACGTCTCTATATGCGGTCGTCAATAATCTCACTCATCCATCTAAACGCAGATCATCAGTTTGGCACTTCATTTTTACATTATTCCATATTTGAACTACTAATACTTTACAAGTTTCATAATGAAGTTCTTAATATCTCAATCATTTTTTAATACTTGCTAATGGTATTAAAAATTATTACAGTCCCAAACATAGCTATGACTCTACATTAAGATTACAGAACTAAGTCTTGTGTCAAGAGTATCAGAACGTACGACAGACTTTTGGTCTCACAAACACATCATTATATGTACATAATATGTACATATATGCATGACACCATGTTTTTATTAGATCATAGTTTCCACTTAGTAATACACCATATCTATAATTAATGAAGTAAGTAGATAAAGGTATGCCATGTTACCTGATATCTGCAAGAAGTGCATGAAAAAACAGTGCAATGTCAAATACATCAAAAAACCTTATTAGCCTTATTTTGGCATCGTAACTTTCATCTTAATCACCTTGGAACAACTTAGCACCATAAGCGACGTTTCTTAACATTAGACGAGAAGAGTAAATTGGTAACAACATAATAATATACTTATTAGTGGCAATTGACATGAATGACAACCTCCGTGGCGCAGTTGGTTAGACGCCGCCTGTGAAACGAGAGGCCGCGGGTTCGATCCCCGCACCGAGAGAAATGTTTGTGCGGCCCACAAATATTTCTTCCGGGTCTGGGTGTTTGTGAGACCGATAAGTCTCTCGTAGTTCCTGATACCCACGACACAAGACTCGATCTTAGTGTGGGGTCAGGACTATGTATGTGACTGTTGGGTGTTATTATTAAATAAAAAAAAAATTAAATAAAAAAATTGGCAAGTATGTCAGAGAATTTATTACATAAAATTTACATAAAAATATAAAATAATTTAATTAAAAATTACAAGACTGACTTCAATGTGCACTACAAAGAAATAAATAATATATATTTCATTGTGCTAGTACACATTGATTATTTTCTTATTGACTAGACTAGCCAACAAATCTTAAATACGTAATATTTTGAAGGCGGGTCGCCAAGTAACGAACACGACGATCTATACTTAAATTTAATTTGTGTAAAACATCCTAGCGAAAAACACGCAATTTTACACGCAATATTAATTTGTCTAAATCTATATAAACTCACGCCATTTTCCCCGGGGGCGAGAGTCTATAGCCATATCGGGCGCAAATTCGCCCCGCACGCCCCTTTCTACTTTCCCCTTTCCTACCTAATGTAAAAAGAATTATTACTGTATTGTTCAATTTTGAGGAGTTCTGCCCTTCAGGTCCAAAGATATTCATCAGATCTTCACAATATTTTTTTTGGTCTAACCTATCATATAAAACTCTTTGACAAAAAGTTATTTTTAAGTCAGTTAAGAACTGCCGGAGATATTGAGTATTTACAATTGTACCTATTTTCTAAAAATTTTACGAGCCATAAACATCGACCATATCCATAATCGTGTGAAATATAAGTGCAAAAGGTTTCATTTTATTATTAATTAACTCCGTGTTTTTGCTATTATTGTCTTGAAACACAAGTGCGAAGTAATTTGAATCGATTAATGCCTCGCGTAAATTACCATTTATTAATAAGCAGATTGTGAGCGATAGGTATCTGTAGAACATTTAATCGTGACTTTATTGATGCAACATTACTGGTTTAAAGTCCAGTCTACACATGTAAAATTATTTATGTATAAATTCTTTATTATGCACTGCAAATACAAATGTCTAACATTATTAAAAATTAAAAGCGCTTAAAACTAGGGTAAGCAATTGGCGGTTTGATCGCTATCGACGATTTCTTCCAGACAACATTTACCTGCACGGTATTGAAAGGTAGCAAGGATGAAGAAGTTGGTCCCAATAAATAAAGCACCAACAACAAACAGAAAAGCGTATACAAAACATTTGGTATACAACATAGATTTTTATTTAACATACAAAGACTACATTAGATATAAATATAGTACTCTAAATAAACTATAATACGATATAGAAAATATTGCATAAGGGAAAAAAGTGGAAATATTAAAAAGATATCGCTCAAGCGAGCAGCATGGACCGTAAACGAATTTACTAAGAAAAGAACTGGTATTACGTAAATTTATGATGGAATATACAAATTATTTTATGATTAAACGTGAATCATTGATTAATTACAGTTATTGTAATTTGTTTCACATAATAATATTTTCTGTCGTAAAAGGCATGACATGTGTATGGTCGTACATAAATGAAATTGCGTTTAGGCGAAATTTGTTTCGTTTTATAATAAATTTAATATAAAGAAATTCGATCATTTTGTTTACATTAATAATTTCTGCACTACGATGGCAACTAAAAAAAATAATTATGAAAAGAATGCGCAATGAGTAAGATGTAAACAAAGCTGACCTTGACATTGAGTCCGTGGCATTCTCGAAGAATATTGACTAAAGTACTTACAATATTAAACGGTAGGTAGCTCATTTACTTTCATTAGGTATAAATTACCATCAAATTAGTCACATGTTTACGCGAAATCGTAAACACATGGGATTGGTTAACGACAGGTAGAGAATAGTAAAATGCATTATCACATTTACCTCATTTAGAATGGGTATTGGCAAGTGTACAGATTTTTTCGCTCTGCTGTCATAGTTTTAAGCCAAGATACAATGGGTTATTGTGCTCATCATACATTGTAGAACAATTAATTTTTAAACACGAGCCATTTATAACTATCATAATAAACTGCCGTATATTGTTACTAACTGCGAGACGAGTTATTTCTGTCTGCACTTTGAATCAATAATCAAAGAAGTTACAATCAAAATTATTTTGATAATTAACTTCTTTGATCTCATGGTTACATGAATGGGCTTATAACCGTGAGGTTTTAGATTCAAATCTCAGGTCAATAACTCTATTTAGTCAGTGATGTTCGCTTAGAAATAAAAATTATTGTATAATTTGTCCGAAATCTGCAATTATTGTTTAAAATCGCGATAGGTACGACTCGCATCAGGTTTGCAACTCTAATAATTTGCCCTGCAACTCTGCGCAGCCCTTCGGTAGTATTGGCGTGAGTATAGATTAAATTAATAATTTCGTTCTCGCATTTTAAAGCATAACTAAATGCTTTATATAATCTAAGACTAAATGGATAAGTTATGATCAATAACTGTGCGCATAACGCAGGTACATTAATTACCTACACGCTAAACAAGCTAATCCGTTTATGAAGACGTGGAAGCCTACTAGCTGAGTGCAAGGTCGCGGGTTCACATCCTAGCGTGCGTCTACGTGATTTGTAAAGCGTAGGTAATTTTTTTGTGACATTAACATATATAATTAATTTATTGGTATCTTCAGGGTTTATATGAATTCTATTACGTCATCACTTAAAACTTGCATTTCGTAATATTTTCTGAAATTAAAAGTAAGTAAAGTAAGGTACGATTTCAATGCTAAGGTGTTTGAAACCCGGGTCGGGTAAAGTTAAACTAGATTTTTCTATTCACTATCAGCTCGGAGTCAGGAATTTGCGTTCGATATGGTGATAGACTCGCCCTCTATCACATTATAAGATGAAACACACAAAGCTGAACCTAGGGTTCCGGGAAGCCCCTCTGTTTATTTATTCTGAGAAAAAGGCGGGGTTATGTATGTAATATGAGCTATTAATAAAGTCCAACAGTCAGAGGCAATCAATGTCTTGTATCTAGGTAATAAATCATAAGAAATTATATAGGAATTTCTGTACCACAATGATTTCTCAAACAGTAATCAAGATACGGGAATGTAATCATCAGATTTACGTTCCATAGCTGACTTTTAATGGGCTCCACCACATACTCAATCGAATTTCAATAATCTGCTATTTTTGTTTTATTATAATATTTAGCTACTTTCGATCCACCTTTAGCGAATTGACGGAAACGGCCTGCATCAAAGCGATTTCCTGCAACCTTCATCACTTTCGGTGATTTTTATTTATAGTTTGTTTAATTTATGTACTTACTATAAAGAAATGCATAATGTGTAAAATTCACATGTTTATGAAGAAAGATGAGTAGAACGAAACGTTAGAAGAATGACTGGTATGGAACGTAGATTGTTTGAAAGAGATGACGAATTAAAGTAATTAAGATAGAAAGAGTTAGAGGATAAATGATTAAGATGTTGAAGAACGGAGGCTTGGGAACGATGCGAACGGCATACGGAAGACGATAAAAATAATTAAACATACACTGAAGAATATCAAACCTGATTTACTGTTATATTATTTTTTTCTTTGACCCATAACAATTCCCACTTAATACGTAAATAATAAATAAAATGCCTCTTCGAGATCTAAATATTGAGTACTTAAAGGTAACGCAAGTAAGTAGGTATTTTAAAATTCCGCTCGGGGAGTGTATTTATTACTCATAAGGCAAGATTAAAATAGCCCTACGAGTACACAAGCAGGTACGAACACTACCGTTTAAGGACACGAACGGGAAGAACAGGTTCAGTCGGAAGTGGCCGGTCTCGTGTAATGAGCTCATCCGGATGCTGACAGGTTCCCTGGGGCACATGTATGTGCGAATCTTGCGAGACATTGTCTTGCATTTGAGTATTGATACACAGGTCACAGGTATAGACTATAGATCGCCGAGTGCTAGGAGCTAAATGCACCTCAACTGTCATTATATTTAACTAGCGGTCGGGCCCGGATCCACCCGGGTGCATACACGTTTTAAAATGGCGGTCAAAATATTTAATTCTGACTATCAGTTTAGAATATCGACCAATCGGACCACGAAAAACGAACAAAATTTCCTCGTATTTGCTAGAAATATCACTACTGCTTTCCTCCTATAGGTCATAGCGTGATGATATATAGCCTATAGCCTTCCTCGATAAATGGACTACCCAACACTGAAAGAATCATTCAAATCGGACCAGTAGTTAAATATATTAGCGCGTTCAAACAAACAAACAAACAAACAAACTCTGCAGCTTTATAATATTAGTAAAGATTGTTGTCATCAGTATTAATTGATTTTTAGCAAGTCTACAGGTGGTTAGTCTCAAATATTTGGGAGGCCGCTTGAGTCGGTATCACCGAAATGTCTATTTCTCCCGCTAAAAACAGTGTAAATGCACATGCTTATCACTTGACGAATGAAAAAAAAAAAACATGTCAATTCATAAGATTTGACACTTCCACCCGCGAGAATTTCCAAATGATTTGAGTGTACGTATTCACAATTCGCAAACAAAAAGACAAATGCTTACCAATTTTCTCCAAGAAGTAAAGCGCTGACGTCAAGAAGTATTTGTGTGATTCCAATTTCTTTGTAACTGTGGGATGAGGATAGATATGTGCAGAATTAGTCATGCATTACTAATAGGAACTTACCGGAGTCCCTACACAGGTGCAATTCACTTATAGTTTATAAAAACAAATATCAAATTGCATTTTCGCAGAATATAATCGTAGTTTGTTTACGCGCGCTACAGCTTGCGTGCAAATTTTTTATCTTATTGTCCTGCTTGTTTTTCAACCAGTGAGTGTTCTTCCTGATAGGGCTATTATTACCAAACTTGTTATTCTTAGGTAAGCATGTACTATGTAGGTTTTAGTCATCATTTTCTATCAGGTGAATATACATAATATAGTATCCATTGGTACTGTACTCTTTCAGTTCATATACGTCCCACTGCAGGACACGAGCCTCCTCTACAATCGAGGATACGATTGAGAGGGGTTAAGCCATATAGTCCACCACCCTTGCTTAGTGCTGGTTGATGGATTTCACATACCATAACATTCTTACAAATCGTTATGGTTTACAGATTTCTTAACGATGTTTCAATCAGTTATAGTGCGTGGTGATTCAATACACATGACTCCGAAGTCAGTGGTGTGCCATGAGATTTGAACTCGCTACCACCCTGAATAAGTTGGCAGCCGCATCTAGGCCGGTTACCAACAAGCTTTCATGCGCTTATACATCTTAAATTATTTGATGGTACCTTTATACATCTATCTTAAGTTTTAACTGCAGTAGGATAATAAAATCTATACCATTTAGCATATCTAATACGTTCCTATTATTTTTTTACTATATTATAATAAAATAAATAAATAACACCCAACAGTCACATACATAGTCCTGACCCCACACTAAGATCGAGTCTTGTGTCGTGGGTATCAGGAACTACGAGAGACTTTTCGGTCTCACAAACACCCAGACCCGAAAGAAATATTTGTGGGCCGCACACCCGCGGCCTCTCGTTTCACAGGCGCCTAATCTAAGCATAATAATAGGCATAATCTGTGCCTTAAGACCCATTAATACGGAGAGATTCTCACGGCGAGAATCGTATGCCATTATTGCATGACATAATCGCCATAAATTATTATTTTTGACTAATATTTACACGATTCAACTATTTTGTATCCTTACTATCATTTTATATTTGAAAATATATGAAATTCTCACTCTCCCGTTTAAATAGGCCGCAACTAACTTAACTATGGAGTTCACTAACATCCGCGGACTCCATACAAACCTCAATGCCGTCCACCACCATCTTGAGACGGCCCGGCCTGCTTTGCTCTTCCTAACGGAGACGCAGATTCGTTGTCCGACCGATAATTCTTACCTGTTGTATCCCGGTTATTCGCTTGAAGTAAACTTCAAGCCTAAAGCCGGGGTATGCTTGTATGTTCGGTCGGACATCTGCTGTCGCCGTTTGCACTGCATGGAGGACCCCTCCTTCTCCGCTCTGTGGGTGCACGTGGATCTAGGTTCCCTGAGCCGCATCTACGTGTGCCTTTACAGGTCTCACAACGGGGACGATGAGACGACTCGGCTGTTCAGGTATCTTAGCCAGGCGGCTGATGACGCGCAGGCGCAGTTCCCGTCGGCCGAAATGGTGGTCTTGGGGGATTTCAATGCTCATCACGAACTGTGGCTGGGCTCCTCCAAGACTGATCATGCTGGCAGAGCTGCCCATGCATTCGCTCTGACTCATGACTTGACACAACTGGTGAACCAGCCCACCAGGATCCCGGATGTGGCGAGTCATGCGCCTTCTTTGCTGGACCTTCTGCTGGCGAGTCACCCAGCCGGGTATCATGTGACCGTTAGTGCGCCTCTGGGCACTTCCGATCACTGCCTGGTTGGGTCGTCAGTACCGATCGCATCACCTCCACGTCCCGTGCAGGTTAGGCGAAGGGTCTGGCATTACTCGTCGGCAGATTGGGATGGTATGCGGGAATATTTTGCATCCATCTCTTGGAGGCAGCGCTGCTTTGAGGGTAAAGATCCCTCAGCGAGTGCCAACGCTATTGCTGACGAGATCAGACTTGGAATGGAATATTACATTCCTTCCTCTGAGATCGCCAGTAAGGGCCGTGGACGCTCCTGGTTCAATCGTGCATGCGCCGATGCTGTCGGTGACAAACAGGCGGCGTATCGCGCTTGGATCAGGGGTCGCGCCATGAAGGATCCCAATATCAGTTCCCTCAAAGAAGCCTATAACCGTGCCTCCAAGGCCTGCAAGAAGGCCTACGTTAGGGCGGATGCCCAGCGCGTTAGCAGGATTGGGCGTGCGTTGGCCGATCACCCAACTAGCAGTCGTGCTTATTGGAGGTTGGCCAGGGCCGTCCAATCTAACTTCTGTCGTCCAGCGTTGCCGCCGCTGAGGTACCCAGAAGGGTCGCTGGCCCACAAGCCGCAAGAGAAGGCTGCCTTGCTGGCAAATCTCTTTGCGGCTAATTCCCGCCTCGAAGACCGTGGTTCCCAGTCGCTGCCTACGCTGCCTGATTGCGGTTTCTCAATGGCAGATATTCGCATCAGGCAGTGTGATGTGCGGCGTGAGTTACGGTCTCTCGATGTGCGGAAAGCCAGTGGTCCGGATGGGATACCAGCGGTGGTTTTAAGGGCTTGTGCAGCTGAGTTGTCTCCAGCACTGACTCGCCTCTACCGAGCGTCCTACCGCACAGGTGTTGTGCCGGAATCTTGGAAAGAGGCCAATGTGCAACCAATCCCCAAAAAGGGTGATCGATCGGACCCTACCAATTACCGCCCTATCGCTATCACCTCAGTGATGTGTAAGGTCATGGAGCGGATCATAAACGCTCAATTGGTCCGCTACCTGGAGGATCACTCGTTGATCAGTGACCGACAATACGGATTCCGTCATAATCGATCGACGGGTGATCTTCTAGCGTTTGTCCTGCATCGCTGGGGTGAGGCGATAGACCGGCGTGGCGAGGCTCTTGCTGTGAGCCTCGACATTGTCAAGGCGTTTGATAGGGTCTGGCACCGTGGTCTTCTGTCCAAGCTTCCGGCATACGGTCTACCCGGCAACCTGTGTTCGTGGATTTCCGGCTTTCTGCATGGGCGTAGAATACGTGTAGTCGTAGACGGACACGCTTCGGCGCTCATGTCGGTAAATGCCGGAGTTCCTCAGGGCTCGGTGCTGTCGCCCACCTTGTTTATTCTGCATATCAATGACATGTTGTCGCTTGGCAACATTCATTGCTATGCAGATGACAGCACGGTTCATGGGCGATACCACTGCGGGCCTCCAGGTTGCCGTGTCGAAACTGTGAAGGGACGCGAAGATCTTGTCATTGAGCTCAACCGGACCTTGGATCTCATTTCTACATGGGGTTCCAGGAATATGGTTGAGTTCAATGCCAGGAAAACCCAGGTGTGTGCGTTCACGTGCAAAAAATCCCCGTTCTCTCCCCTCCCCATTCTTCAGGGTACTCCCCTCTCAGTGCGGAATGACCTGTGTATCCTTGGTATGGATATCCGCTGTGATCTCAATCCAAGGAATCACATCGAGGGCGTAATATCTGCCACATCACGCAGGGTTGGAGTCCTGAACAGAGTGCGTCGGTTTTTCACGCCCGGTCAGCTTTGCCGCTTATATAAAGCGCAGGTCCGGCCGGGTATGGAGTATTGCTCGCACCTCTGGGATGGATCCGCCCAGTACCTGCTCGATGCCTTGGATGGATTGCAGCGGCGGGCCATCCGCATTGTGAATGATGCAGACGTTACGAGCAACTTGGAGTCGCTACAACTCCGGAGAGATGTCGCCTCTCTAAGCGTGTTCTACCGCCTGTATCACGGTGAGTGCTCTGAGGAATTGTTCAACTTGCTCCCCTCCTCTCCATTCCTAACCAGAACCACGCGTGCTGGCTTGCGAAGCCATAGCTTGACGGTCCACACCATCCCGGCGCGAACCAAACGGTTCTCAAATTCGTTTCTGTGCCGCACCGTCAGGCTGTGGAATTGTTTGCCGGCGCACGTGTTCCCTCCTTCCTACAATCCCGGGTCCTTCCGCCGTGGTGTGAAGAGGCACCTAAGCAGGCCGGCATAATTGTTTCCATTGGCATGGGACTGCCGTCCGATGCCAATGGATACTCTGCCTGGGCGGCATTGACACTTTCCATCAGGTGCAATGCCGCCACTATGCCAGGCCATTATAAAAAAAAAAAAAAAAAAAAAAAACTTTTATTTGCCTTTCCTGAAGAAATGTAAATAAAAATTATCCTCTTCGGCAATCTGGTGACAATAACAGTTACAATTCATCAACAAGAGGACGAAATCATCATTTCATTATCTCAAAATGACTGCATCTCTTATCTGATCGATGACGAATGACTCTTCGGTTTGACATATTGGCAATGTTCATGTTTTGCGTTAATAGAAAATGCCAGTAATCTTGTTAATGGCAATTGGCCAGGCAACTTGGCAAAACTGGCGCCACTTGATATTGCCAACCTAGTCTTATGACATAACTGGAGATGGGGTTCAGTTGACAACTACGTTGATGGTTCTGCCGAGTCCTTTAACGATGTGATAAAACACTTGAGTATTGTTACTCAAATTTCGGTGCTGTTTTTACTTTTTAGGATAGTTTCAATACTAAATTAGAAAAACATATAAATCAATGTTAGATGAGAGAAAATTACAATTATTTTTACTATACCATGATTGTTTAATGTTGATCAGCTGAAATATGCTGATGGCTAGATATGTCTCTTCACTGTTTTAGTCGCGTCAGCATAATATTTAGTTAATAGGGTCTATAGCTTACATAAATTTGCGCACAAAAATATAGCTCGTATTTTTTCACCACCAAGTCTGACTAGACGTTTAATACGAGCACTGTGGCTACGTAGTGTGCAATTTTTCAACGCCTTCGTAAATAGCCGAGTAATTTTCTTAAGTGGTCGAACTGTAATGGCAATAACATTTCATACACACCTCGTTTCATATTTCAAGGACTTATCCATTGGTATTTTAAATACGTAAATCCTTATACGAACGTCATCGTATACGACCACGCAGTTGATTAATAAATAAACTACCAGGGCCCAGAGGATATGGTGAGAAATCAATTTAAACCTTCGGAATTGACTAGAATAAGCAATAGACTATGACAAGTGGAAGGAGATTAGGCACGGCTTAGCCCAGCAGTGGGACGGTATTGGCTAGTTACTAGCAGCTAGTCAAAAAAAAAAGAAGGGCTCAGATGTTCTATTTAAAGAAATTGACGGACTTTTATGATAACTAGTGACTCAGTTTTCTTTTATCGCGTCATGGTTGTTATGATACCAAGCGCTGTGAATCAGACATTCTGGGCTCTTTTGTCATTTCGAATAAGGATTTTGTTGACAAAATCTCTATAGCAATGATTAATAATAGGAAAGAAGAAGGCCGAGAGCTACAAATAATGTGTTAAATTCATCTGCAAATTATAAAAAAATGTATTCAACTTGTATAGGTTTTAGATGAAAATAGTAGTAGAAATAACTTGCTTCTAAATTAAGTCATCTGAAGTCATTCATTAATTTATTTGGCAAATAATCATATTAAGGGTATTAAAATATTTAAGATATCTTACACGTTGATTTCAGGTTTCTCAGTCAATCTTATGTTGTAGAAGTAGGTACTCAATACTGTATATGTTTATACGTAAGTGGTACTTAACGCGTAACTTTTACGGCTTCGTTTATGAGTGTATTGCGAAATTCCGCTGCAGATTGCATTCGTATCGATAAAAATTTCATTGACAAATAGGGATGTATTGCAATTTGAAGTTTACGCAGTTTTTTTTTTAATCTATTATTGCGTCTGCTGGGGAATACCTAGTGGCTATCCTTCAGAATGAGGATGAGATGAGATAAGATGTCACATTAAATGCTAGATTTTCAATTGTATTCCTCTTCCGAGATGATTCCTATTTCCATATTTGTCGCTATCTACACTATCACTTCTTTAAGTTTTTCGGTTAGAAATTGCGATAGGCTCATACTCTATGAAACGTATCTCTCTCTGGAATCGTTCCCTCCTGACTGTGGATCGTGGTCATCGTTGATGTACCGCATTCAGAGTGGATTATTCATCTCCACAGGTTTCGGTTTATCGCTTCGAGTCCTTTATCTGGTCTGTCCATTGGGTTGGCATTCAGCCTCGAGAACGTTTGTCTTCGGTGTTGCCAACAATAATAATTCTTTCCAGAGTCTCGGCACCTTTCCGTACATATTACATTTGGAAGCAAATACCTATCCGTCAGAGAACCAAGGTGACCAACATAACTCTGAAAGTTAGTAGGTTGAAGTGGTAATGGGCTGGCCACATATGTCGCAGAACGAATAATCGCTGGAGTAAGCGTGTTCTGGAGTGGAGACCGCGTGTTGGCAAACGTAGGGTAGGACGTCCTCTGGCCATACAGACGGCGAACTGTGGGTGTCCACCGGCACTCGTATTGTTTGTCGGGAATTAAGGCTTAGAATTTGAAGACAAAAAACATAACACTAGCAATGCTTCATTGTCTAATAGTTCACCTTTGCACTGAAAACCTCAGCACGCGACAACATCAACTGGCATGCCCATAAACGCGTGTTTGACAATAAACACGGCAGTAGACCGCAAGCCAATTATCGCCGGCCTATAACGGACTTCTATATTCACACGCCAATCATACATTAACGTGTTAATTTGCAGTTTTCACACGGTTTTTGTATGTATTTTTACTATACCATTGACTCGTCGTGATATTGAATTTTGAGCACAATTAGAGCAGAATTGTGACTATTTCGATCACTTTACAGTTATCGTTTTATAGTACTACTAGCTTTTGCCCGCAACTTCGTCTGCGCTATATTATAATAATACGGATGTAAAATTAATACATTATATCGCTTCAACAACATTACACTGTAAGCTCTGCGAAAGATTTGCAAAAAAATGATTTTGATAACATACATAAATCAGCTTCAGTGGTTCTAGTTATCACATAATATAATATCATCCCTTATTTCACCGCCTTAGTGCTTGTTTTCGAATAGTAGTTCACGGCATTATTTTGCGTTTAAAATAAGTGGTGAAATACAAATGTTCATATGAATAACTTCAGCGGTTTCGATTTTGCATACAACATTTCAACCCCTATTTTAAACCTTTTAGGGTTAATTTTGAGAAAAGAGAGTAGGCAATTATATTTGTTTGTAATAATTAAATAAAGTTCCAAGTTTTACCATAAAACACTATTTCACCCTTTTCATCCCTTTGGGGGTTGACTTTCCAAAAATACTTTCTTAGTGCTACCCTATGCCACAGTAGGAATCCCTGTGTAAAATTTCAAGTTCGTAGTTTCAGTAGTGTTGGCTGTGTGTTGATGCGACAGTTAGGTTTTACAACATTTCAACCCTTATTTTAACCTGTTTAGGGTTAATTAAAAAAAATAAAGTATGCAGTTATTCTTATTTCTAGATGAGTAACTAAAATGCAAAGTTTGTCAATTTTAGCTTTAATGGTTTCGATTTTCCATACAACCGTTTTTTTTCCTTTTCACCCTCTCAGGGGCTGAATTTCCAAAAAATCCCTTCTTAGTGCTACCCTACGTCACAATAGGAACCTCTGTGCAAGATTTCACGTTCCTAGCTCCAGTAGTTTCGGCTGTGCGTTGATCCGATAGTTCGGTTCTGCAAAATTTCAACCCTTATTTTTACCCCTTTAGGGTTAATTTTAGAAAAATTAAGTATGCAGTTATATTTGTTTTTGATAGGCTAACTAACTTGCAAAGTTTGAGAATTCTAGCTTTAACGGTTTAGATTTTCCATACAACCGTTTTTTACCCATTTCACCCTCTTAGGGGTTGAATTTCCAAAAATCCCTTCTTAGTGCTACCCTACGTTACAATAGAAATCTTTGTGTCAAATTTCACGTTTCTAGCTCCAATAGTTTCGGCTGTGCGTTGATTAGACAGTCATTAAATCACCCTAGTCTCGCAACACTTTAACCCTTATTTTTACCCCTTTAGGGTTGTTTTTAGAAAAATTAAGTATGCAGTTATATTTGTATTAAATTGGCTAACTAAACTGCAAAGTTTGACAATTGTAACTCTAACGGTTTCGATTTTCTATACAACAGTTTTTTACCCTTTTCACCCCCTTAGGGGTTGAATTTCCAAAAATCCCTTCTTAGTGCTACCCTACGTCACAATAGGAACCTCTGTGCAAAATTTCACCTTCGTAGCTCCAGTAGTTTCGGCTGTGCGTTGATACGTCAGTCAGTCAGTCAGTCAGTCAGTCAGTCAGTCAGGTTCCTCTTTTATATATATATATATAGATTTTGTTTGGAATTGAATGATTTTACTCCATAATTAATCCAGAGGTTATGCCAGAGGATATATATTTATGAATACGGAAAGTATGGAATCATATTTTTGTTTATCGTAATATATCATGAAGTTCCCTCACCCTCCAAGCTCGTTTTAGCTTGACTAATGATTCCCGATTTAACACTTGCATCGAGAATCATTATAATAAATTATTCTAATAAAGGCTGCCATATTCGTAGGATAAATGCTACTTCTAACTAGTCACTATAGAAATGCACGGAAAGACCTAACTATGCTTAGTAGTAGACATCTTAGAGCTAGGGATAATGATGATGACAAATAATTCTTTAATCCATACTTGTCTTTATGACAAGTAAGACATTATCAGAGGCTCATGGAATTATAATGTTCACCATTAAAATGCGTTCCACGGTTGATCCTGTCCACAAGAGTTGCATAGGTGGATATGAGGGTGGAATAGTAAAATTGACTTAAAATAATATCAGCAATCAATCCCTTAAAGTAAGTGGTCGATAACGATTCAAATTTTATTTACATTAAACATTGAAGCCCAGTGAGTATGTGAGTCTCCTAATCAAACCCGCAATATAAATCATTCTATTTTGTTCTAGATTCAAGATGAATACGGGCTGGCTGGCATGGGAGTGCGTGGTGTTTGCGGTGTTCGTATGCGCGACGTCTTGCGCCCCCCTGTGGAGTAGAAGGAAGGATGCTGCAGCAGGGGGCAGTGCTAAGCGAGCCTATATCTTCGCGGGTGGTGGAGTGTCTACTTTAGCTATGATGCTCTCTGTGGCTAGAGGAACGCTGGGAGTCAGATCGTTTTTGGGTGAGTTATTTTGATTTTCTTTGAGCGTAAAATTATAACAAGTAGGTATAATTATTTAAAAATTACATACTCGTAATTAAAACATATTGTATTGTTGTATCAGTATTAAGTAGGTTTTTGGGTTTACTAAGGTAACAGATGTTAAGAAAACAGTCTTAGGTAAATATTGAATTAAACTAACCTATTCTTAATAATTTATTAATGGAATTTTATTCGCTTGTGATTATATTTATAACCGCTATGATGCTAATATCAAACACAAATTTAAACGAATGCAAGAAACTATAAAATAATAGATAAAAATAGATAAATTAACAGTATCTAGGAAAACTATAATAATAACAACGACAATGAAAATAAGAACTCAGTTCTGAGTAGATTACATTTCATACAATTCATTAGTTAACCACCTTTTGAATGAGAGTAAAATTAACCAATATCGTAAATTTAGCTTCTTATCGTCTTCCAATAGTCATTGAGATAAATGAGTCAATAATAGAAACCACACGTGGGTGACCGCAGCTCGTGACGTCACTCGATCAGATGGAATAATGACCTACATCTCACAAGTATATTGTGATTTATATTTGTAGGACTATTACTATTAGAATTATATGCTTATGACGCAGGACCTGAATAAGTTAATCTTTTTTTTTAATATGCAATGAATGGCGAGACGAGCATTCCATTCGCCTGATGGTAAGCGATACAACCGCTCATGAACAAAACCAAACAACACCTTGAATTACAAAGCAATGCTTGGCATTCCACTGCGCTCCTCCATCCTGAGACATACGATTTAAAGTCTCAATATGTATAGAAGTTACTCTAGCTACAATGTCCTTTAATCCGAAACATAACAGTGCATTTAAACTGCTGTTTGGAAGAAGAAATAGACATTGCGGTAGTACCCAACCAGACGGCCTCACACATATGAGAGATCAGTACTTTTGAAAAACTAGTAAAATAATTCACCAGGACTATATAGCATAACCACTATCAATCGTACTCTCGATTGTAGAGGAGGCTCGTGCCCTACGGTGGTATGTATATGGGCTGATACAGTGCAATACAAACTGACGATACCAATATAAAGATGCTAGTACAAATTCCATGTAAAAATAACTTGCAATGTTTTTGGGATCAAGGAGTTCCCACGTTGGAATAAAATGGGGTTATAAACTACTATAGGAAACATGAATGCAATAAGGATCTTTATATTAATTTCTATATGTAAAATTTTGAAATAAAACTATTATTTACGGTTTTTATCGCGGATTTGGTTAAATGTTTACATTTTTTAACTACCCGACGCGACGTTTTGATTACTTTGTAGCATCCGTGGTCGCGGAGCGGACTGAGTTGACACTGACTGTTACTGCGATAAAATCCGTAAATAATAGTTTTATTTGAATGTGTTATATTCGCATGAATCTAAGACACCATTATGTAAAATTTGCCAACCAAAAAGAGGCTACACTGTTGGGCTAGGCCTTATACCCTCAAAATCTAATACTTGGATGTAGAAATGTCCAGAGCACCTTGCTTAATAGTGCGTGATTTGATGGTTCGGCAATACAGCTATATGATCCAAGCGTTATGGATGTTCATGGACACTATTGACAACTTACCATTAGGTGACCTGTTTGCTTCTACCGTATTATTGAACAAAACAAAAACCCCTATTTCGTACCCCTAATTCGTATAAAGGTGAGAGGTGGTGAGAGGTTTTACAGCCGCTGCCAATAAACAATCCCAATCTAAAATTTGCCGTTTTAGATTGACAGCTCAATCTTTTTTCTGATACTATATTGCCAATAATCAATCTCAGTAGGTAGTGAAAAAACTATGGCAACATGACAAGGGACCAATCGAAAAGTAGAAAATAACCCAGATTGACTTCAATCTAATTTTTTCGATTGATTATTGGCATCGGACGTTAGTCAGTACGTCAGCGTAGGAGTTTGGGTAAGTCTTCATCTGGTAGCAATAACTAAGAGGCAACTGAAAGGATTATATGTTTAATCGAATCTATAAGGTCGCAATTTAGACAATTTGTATTCAAGTTGCAAATTGCATGCAACTTGAACTAACTTTACGAAGTACAACTTGCATGTGGGTAGTTTGAGTATATTTTTACGCATGTGACGCGCAAAGGCAAGTTGCATGATTTCGTCTTACACCCATGATTTCATACTCAATTTTGAACATCTCCATTTGCATTTTAAAACTTCCATACAATTTGTACACTCTCGAAAACATGTTTCCAATGTAAGATACTTATATGCAAACGTGACGTCATACTTGCATGCATGACTTGCATAATGGAATCGCGCCCTAAGAGAGCTGATGTTAAAGGCCGACACACATAAACTCTGGAATGTCCATAGCGTTACAAAGCGTCGTTCTACAATACCATGATACCATTTTCCATTCGATACTGGATTTAGTCTTGATAACTTGCATGCAATGGATCGTAAATCTATTCCATTTTGGAACAATAACTAAATAGCGATAATTAGATTTTATGTTTAAGTCTTAACTTTGTTCCTTACCCTTTTTTATAATGTTTTATTGAATTGTGAAAAGTACACTTTGTTTCGTAATTTTGTGTCGTAAATTTATATATTTATCTTATTGCGTTGATTATATAATTTTACTGTATACTACAAAAAAAACTATTCAAATAAAGAGAATGGTTTTTACGCTTATTAACTATTGCATATCATTGAAAAATTCAGTGTGTGTCGGGCCTAAAGCCGTATTGTCATTAGAATGTAATTCTCATTACCCGTCAAAATAATACCACTTCTGAGGTATTGTATCTTCTGTCGGGAAACAATTAATAGCCTTAACAATACTTGTTGTGATTTCTGAGCTGTTTGTTTTGCAACAATGCATCCTAAGAAGTGGTCAATATGTTTTCTTTTACAATACTGTCATTCCAAGTACAAAAAGTATGTTTTCAAACATCTAACAGCCGCTGCCAATAAACAATCCCAATCCAAAATTTGCCGTTTGAGATTGACAGCTCAATCTTTTTTCTGATACTATATTGCCAATATCAATCTCGGTAGTGAAAAAACTATGGCAATATGGTAAATGACAAATCGAAAAGTAGAAAACAATCCAGATTGACTTCAATCGAATTTTTTCGATTGATTATTGGCATCGGCCGTAAGTCGATTATTTTTTTCTTTATTAAACGATGACCAAAAAGGTTTTCACAAACTATTTCTATCAAATGCGATTTGGATATAATATTTTAATGTATATAGCGTGGGTATATAGCGAATAAAATACTATAAAAAAAAGAAAATAAAGCCCAATTACGAATTTTTACTTATATTGAAAAACAAGAAAATTTTACCATTTTCATAAATATATTTAATTAATCTTATAAAAACAATCTAGATTCTTAAGGAAGCATAACAATTAGATTTGGTACTTCCATTAACACATTTGTATGACAATTAAAGTGTGTGAAAACCTTGAAATATCATTCAGTTCACTTTAACTTGGGTTGTCGTTAAATGTTTACATCATTAACAAAATTCGTCTAAGATACGTTTTCTGAGCAAAAATAATGCGAGACTAATCTCAATATTAATCATCCATTGCTTTGTTAAAAAAAACGTATGATTCATTTTTTTTTATTGCAATGAATGGAGAGGCGAGCAAGGCGTTCGCCTGATGGTAAGCGATACGACAGCTCATAAACAGTAGGAACGTTCCACTGCGCTCGCCATCCTGAGACATAAGATGTTAAGTCTCAATATGTCCAGTAGTTACTCTGGCTACAATGTCCTTCAATCCGGAACACAACAGTGCATTTACGAGGTTGTTTCACGGGAGAAATAGACATTGCGGTGGTACCTACCCAGATGGCCTCTCACATATGAGAGACCTACCACCAGTAAAAATCATATAAAAATATGACGTGCGGTCTCATTGGCTTTACAAGTTTTTTTAAACTTTTTTTGTAACCAGGTATAACCTATACCTTCTAGTATATTATTTCGCAATTAATCTTAATTGCGCTTTATTATTACTTCTTATTTTTGACTTATTTTTTATCGATAGAAGAAACAAATAAAGTCTAGAAGTAAATTGTAAGTCTATTACAATGGAAAAACTCAATTCGTTGTCGTAGAGGAAATTATAATTACCTTATTGTAAAAATTAAAAAAATATATAATTTTAAATATATTTGACTATATACATATTTTCATTCGATATTAATTTTAGTACACGTTTTCGTCGTAGCGCAACGGCGCATGAAAAAACCTATAAAAAATATTATAATGGTATGCATGTGAATAATATAACATTATTTCATTCTCTAGACCATGAAGAACTACGATTTACACAATGTATACAGCCTAGGCACGATTATAGAAAAAAAAAAACAATTGCCATCAAAAGAAAATGATTGATGACATAGGGAATTAACACTTAGTTCCAGTTGCATTAAACTAAATTTGACGACAACTATTAGTTTGACGATGTCAGCCTCGTACATTCAAGCCCGCCTGTATACTGTTTGGTATATAAAGTTAATAAAATAAATAAAAATAAATTATCAAACCGCAGTGTCTTGTTTGATCTTTGAGATAGTCGTAGGTGTAAAAACCTAAACGATTTATCTCCCTCCTTTTCAACCTGCACCCTCAAAATTTAATAAAACTATTATGATATATTAGAAATTTTGATTAATCACGAATTATTATTTGAGGTAATGATACCAGCAACACTACCAAAATTTTAATGTGGAGTGATTATTGTTGTTTGTCTATTTATTTATGTAGGTACATATTATCAAAAACAAAACACCTTTTCACAAACATTAAAAGTGCAACAGACGGTTTTATCACACAAAGCCAGTCTTTCAGACAACCACTTTGTGATCTTTTAAAGATAATTATTCATATATACCATTTCTGAAGAAAGTGTTTCCGAGCTAGCCATTGCAAATCATCCCATAACTGAGCCATCATAAACTGGAGATACTATTGCTCTTTCGCGGCTGTTCCAATACAAACAAGCGTGAATCAAAATGATATTTCCAGATTCAAATTATAGTAACCGAGAACTCAAGTGCATTTACAAGGAATATTACTTTGTTCATCAATCATAAGAATTGATCTCGGGAGTTTACACTCCATTGGCCATTCACGAGATGGTCACGCCAAAACCACGCGACGGAGTTGTGACAGCCTATTTTATTTTTGCATTGGACATTGACAACTACGTTTTGGTTTTCGGCCAATTTCTTCGAACGCGTTAATATTTCCCTGAAGTGTTTTTCCTTTGTAAATGTAATTTTGTCGTTGGGATTTAGACAGACTGACTGTGATATAATTTTAAATCACATTCACCTCTCTCTCCCTAATTTCTTCTGAGAAGGTTGATTAGTCACTTTTTGTTTGGTAATTTCCTTCTGTGATGATGTGTTCAAAATATTTGTATTTATACTGTATTTTGAAAATGCTGCCAAATACTTTCTAGTATCGTGACAGCGTATACAGAATATAGAATCTGATGTGTTAGATTGGACTTTGTTTTGAAAGATCCAGCTTGTCGGAAACCCCCCATCCACATCTCTCCATTTTTTTTTCTGTATCTGCAGTCAGTTTCAGTTATTCAGTCTCAGTTTCATCAGTCTATTTAAGTTCCACTGCAGAGCATGGACCTCCTCTAAAATCGAGTGAGAGAGAGAGAACTTAGGCTGTATATATAGTCCACCACGCTGCCCTAGAGGGGGTTGCCGGATTTTTACATACCATAGAAACTTTTCCGAATCGATATGGTATGCAGATTTCCTGAGTAGGTTTTCCTTCTGGTGATTGACTATTACAAATATTACACACATGGATTCGAAGTCAGAAGTGTGCCCTGTGATTTGGACATGCACCGACCACAGTAAACATTTTTTATTTGTATTATATCTAAGACCTTGTGGTGTTCTGGGGAAAATTCCCAGGGGCATTGCCCTGTGCCACCCACCGCGTCGCAGGTTGCGGATAGCGAAACGGCCTTCAGATATGAGGGCTAGCTGCTCTGGCAGTCGCGGACAGCTGGGCGGTCCATCTAGAGGGGTGCTGGGAAATACTTTTTTTTTTTTTTTTTTATATTGCCTAGTAGGCAGACGAGCTAGCGGCCCGCCTGATGGTAAGCGGCTACCGCTGCTCATGGACTTCCGTAGTGCCAGGGGGCCAGCACAACAAAGTCGCTGCCTACCTCAAGGATAGAACTCTCCTTAAACCTCGTTTGAAGAAGGACAGGTCATAGCGCTGAGGAAACACCGATGCAGGGAGTTCATTCCAGAGCTTGCACGTACGTGGTAGAAAAGAACGCTGGAAACGTACCGTTCGGGAGCGGTACGCCTCCAGGTGGTGGGAATGAACTCTACTGCGGAAACGTGTGGTGCGATGGTACATAGGCGACGGTGGTACCATCTCAAACAACTCTTCGGAGCACTCCCCATGGAACAAACGATAGAACACACAGAGAGATCCGAAGTCTCTCCGCAGTCCTAACGGTTCCAATTTGTCCGTGAGATCGGGATCATTGACAATTCGACAAGCTCGTCGCTGCAAGGAGTCAAGTGGGTCGAGCTGGTATTTTGGGGCACCTGCCCAGAGGTGGGAGCAGTACTCCACGTGGGGCCGGATTTGCGCTTTGTAAAGCGTCAATCTATGGCCCGACGTAAAGTACCGCTTGGCTCTGTTCAGGATTCCCAACTTTTTGCTCGCCAGTTTGGCTTTGTCCTCCAAATGACTCCTAAAGTCGACCTTGCTTGATATTTCGATGCCAAGGATTCCAATACTCTCGGATCCTTGGAGAGTAACTCCTTGGAATTGCGGCGCCATGACAAAGGGGTCCTTCTTCGCAGTGAACACGCAAACTTGTGTCTTCGAAGGGTTAAATTGAACTAGGTTCAATTTACCCCATTCGGAGGCCCGCCCCAGAGAGCTCTCGACTTCAGACACAAGTTGAAACCGTCTTTCCATAATGGAATCCCGAGAGTGGCTCCGTTGGCCGATGTACCGCGCGTCACTCGTACTATCATCTGCATAACAATGCATGCCGTCAATAGACAACATATCATTGATATGCAGGATAAAGAGTGTCGGCGATAGCACCGAGCCTTGTGGAACACCAGCATTAATGGTCTTGGTCTCGGAGCAACAGCCGTCAACTACGACTTTTATGCTCCGACCATCCAAAAAGCTGGCGATCCATTTGCAGAGCCCCCCCCTCAGGAATTCCATACGCAGGTAGCTTCGCCAGAAGGGCGCGATGCCACACTCGGTCGAACGCCTTCGCAATGTCAAGGCCGACCGCAATCGCCTCACCCCCACTCTCCAAAGCTTCCGCCCAACGGTGCGTGAGGTAAACAAGAAGATCACCAGCCGAGCGACCGTGACGGAAACCGTACTGGCGGTCACTAATCAACTGGCGATCCTCAAGATACCTCAGGAGCTGAGTGTTTATCACTCGCTCCAAAACCTTGGAGAGTAGGGATGTGACAGCAATCGGCCTGTAACTCGAAGGGTCCGAACGGTCACCCTTTTTGGGGACAGGGTGTACATTGGCGACCTTCCACGAAGCCGGAACCCGGTTGGCTTTATAGGAAAGACGGTAAAGGCGTGTGAGCACGGGTGTCAACTCAGGGGCGCACGTTTTAAGAACCACTGCGGGGATACCGTCTGGCCCACTCGACTTATGGACGTCTAGAAGCTTGAGCTCCCGTCTGACAGCACGCTGGGTGATTTTTATGTCAGAAAGGAGGCTCTCACAACGCGGGATGTTCGGCGGTGTGGCGCCCCCGTCATCCAAAGTCGAGTTCGAGGCAAAGAATAGGGCCAAGAGATCGGCCTTCTCCTTTGCACTATGGGCCAAACTGTTATCGGACTTGCGCAGTGGTGGGAGACTGGACAGGCAGAAATTACCCTCCACAGCCTTAGCGAGCGACCAAAAGGCACGACTCCCAGAGGGATAGCTCTGGAGTCGCTCGCCAATTCTGCGGATGTGCTCCGCCTTGGCCTTAGCTAAGGCTCTCTTGTTGGATCTAGAGGCGGCGTTGAATTTCCGTTTCTCCTCCTTTGAATTTGGATCCCGACGCCTCCTTGCGTTTTGCCACACCGCGTATGTGGACTGCTTTAGGCGCGCAGCAACAGCACAGGCACTATTGTACCAAGGCCGGCTGCGACGCCCTGCGGGTATTTTCGAGCTAGGTATGAAAGTTTCCATACCCAAGCTAATCGTATCCGCGACGCAGTCCGCACAAGCGTCAGGATCATCGGAGGAGAAACAAAGCCGCCCCCAAGGGTAGGACGCAAAGAATTCTCGCAGTCCATCCCAATCTGCTGACATGTACCGCCAGACTGTGCGAGTTCCAGTCGTCGAAGAGCGGCTGGGACCCACTCCAGGAGCCCACGAACGGACCAGGCAGTGGTCAGATGATCCCAAGGGAGCATCAACCGCCATCCTGTATCCGTCCGGGTGGGTCGTCAGCAGAAGATCCAACAAAGAGGGCTCATGGCTCTCAACGTCTGGAACACGGGTGGGCTGTGTTACCAGCTGCGAGAAACCATAAGCCAAGGCCATCTCGTAGACAGCCCGACCGGGGAGATCAGTGGTCTTGGATCCCAACCACTCTTTGTGATGAGCGTTGAAATCACCGAGGACCACCACCTCCGCGGAAGGGAACTGCTCGAGAATCTGGTCAGTCCCCACTTGAACGCTCTCAAATAATTGAGTTGATCCCGTATCACTGGCGTGGGACCTGTACAGGCATGCGTAGACTCGGGTCCTACCCCTGAATTCTACTCGCAGCCACAATAAAGACAGGTCCTGACGCTCGAGGCCCCGAAGGCGGTGACAACAGATATCACCCCTGACGAAGACGCATACCCCGGCTTTACGTAGGAATCGATGTTCCAAAACGTAACCGGGATAATTTAGGTACGATACATCGTCAGGGGCGGATATTTGCGTCTCCGTTAAAAAGAGCAGGGCAGGCCGCGCCGTCTCTAGATGGTGGTGGACGGCGTCGAGGTTGCTATGTAGACCCCTGACATTACAGAAGTCCACAGAAAATGTGGATAAATTTGAACTTTAAATTTAAACTTTTAATTTAAACTCTTTCTCTTCTTTAAATTTAAACTTTTGGCAGAGATTTCTCTATAAAAAGGCACGAAACCCAATGAAAGAGGACGACAGTGGTGAGTAGGAGCCGCCACTTTAATCAAAGCTCGGACCCGGGATGATCTATCTCGTAAGCCCTGGAAGGCAATAGATCTAGGAGATGCAGACTCCGAAATTACAGTGCAACCGCTGCCTTGCGGGAAGATGTTGGATCATCAAAGGCTAGGGCGTCATCCCGAAATTGTGACGTGTGGTGCCTTGGGAAAGCACTGCACTATCCCCCCAACCATCGTAATGAAATGAGCAATAATAATGAGAATGATTTGCCTTGCGACCCGGCTAGCACCCGGCGCTTGCAGGTACCCGGGCCTGCAAGTGAGAAATTGGTTACCGAAGACTGTAAGAGGGTGGGTACCCAGGCCCCCTTACCAGTTAATATTACTGGTCCTAAAGATAATAAGAAATTAACACAGCAAATTTTTCATCCGAGTCTGTTCCTAACAAGACCTAGGAGCGCATCACTATGTTCTACAACTGATGCTAACATTGAGACTGATGCCAGAACCCTAAACATTAGGGATTGCAACTCAAATAAAAGTGACCACCCTACGTGGCAGAGAGCACCAAAGCTCCGAAACTCCAAAAAAAGGAAAGTATCTTCACCATCTCCTGAGAAAATAATGGTTACTAATCAATTCAGCAATCTTCCTGTGGATCAGAAAGAAGTAGATGAAGGTGAAACTCCTATAAAAGTCTCAAAACCACCACCTATAATACTGTATGGAATCGAAAATCTCACCAAGCTTTCAGAATTGTTAAAAAGCGTAGCCAAAAAAGAAGACTTCATCTTCAAAATTATTAACAGAAACCAACTTCGTATTAATTGCGCAAATGTAGACGTTTACAAATCCACAATAGAAACTATTAGAGGAGAAGGCTTAATAGGACATACATTTAACAGAAAGGACAAAAAGCCCTACAGAATTGTTATCAAAAACCTGCACTATTCAACACCTATTAGCGAAATAAAGGAAGCTCTGGAAGAAACAGGAAACACGGTAATTGGAGAGATTGTTAATGCAAAATATGGACCAGATAAGAAACCTACCTCCACATTCTTTGCAACGCTTCAACAAAGTCCAAATAATAAAGCTTTAAAGAACATCAAGCACATAAATCACCAAATAATAACTATAGAAGAACCAAAGAAGCGTAACTCTATTGTTCAATGCCAAAGATGTCAGCAATATGGACATTCCAAAAACTATTGTATGAGACCATACCGTTGCGTAAAATGTGCTCAAGGACATAGAACAGCAGACTGTCCCAAGGTAGATCGTAATACTCCTGCGAAATGTGCCCTGTGCCTTGGTGCCCATCCAGCCAACTTCAAGGGATGTGAAGTATATAAGGAAATACTATCGAGAAAATCTATTAAACAAGCACATCTTAGAGCTCGAGTACAAACAAACCAACCCGATAAGTCGACAACTAAAGAAAACCCACGGATCAGCACACCAATAACCAACATTGATAGCCAGACAACTGTACAATGCCAACACAAGCCTAGTTATGAAGTGGGACCAAACCCAAACATCTGGAAAAGAGCAAGCTACTCTGACGCCACGAGATGCAATGAACAAACTACCAATTTAGAAACAACTACATCGAAAAAAATTGAAGAAATGCTTTACAAACAAGCAGAGCAATTTGATCTTATCCTACAACAAATGAGCACCCTGATTAACCTCATAACAACCCTGGTAGCTAAGATTTCCCAATGACCTCCCTCAAGATAGCAACGTGGAACCTAGACGGGCTATCTCCTAACCTGAAAGAGGTAGAAGTCTTTTTAAATACACACAACATAGACATTTTGTTAGTGTCTGAATCGCACCTTACCGAAAACAGTAGTATTAATATACGCAATTACAAGATCTACTCCACAAATCACCCGGATGGCACTGCACATGCTGGAGCAGCCATAGTTATAAAATCAAATATTAAACACCATGAACAACCACATTTCAAAAAACCCCACATGCAAGTGGCAACTGTAACTGTTGATGATAGAAATGGAATGTTTAATGTGTCTGCCATTTATTGCCCCCCAAAGTACAGTATTAAAGAAGAACATTATGATGAACTGTTTGGCACCCTAGGACTACGCTTTATAATTGGTGGAGACTGGAACGCCAAACACGTTCATTGGGCCTCAAGACTTACCACCACTAGAGGAAGAGAGCTCAAGAAATCTATAAACAAAAACAATCTCACCACAATCTCAACAGCGGAACCAACCAACTGGCCGTCAGACCCAAACCGCCTTCCTGATGTAATTGATTTTTTCATAGTAAAGGGTCTATCTAGGCTTGGTCATCAAATACAAACATGCCTGGACTCCAGTTCCAACCATGTTCCTGTAATACTTACCATTGGAACAACGGTTCTGAATGTAGAAAATAACACAAAAATGTATAACAAACGCACTGACTGGCAGTGTTTTAGGGAACTGGTCAATGAAAGACTGGAACTGAATATTGCTTTAAAAACCGAGAGTGATATTGACGACGCTGTACGCAAACTAACCTTAGTAATTCAGGAAAGCTGTTGGATGTCTACACCTGAGGTTGTCAATCGTATCCCCCAAAGCAAAACTTACTCTGAATCTATTCGTCAAAAAATACTCGAAAAAAGAAGACTACGTCGAGTGTGGCATAACAGTAGACACACAGATGACAAAAAGAAACTAAACAAAGCCAGTAGAGACCTGAAAAATCTTATTACAGAAGCTAATAGCATTGCACTTGATACCTACCTGGACGGTCTATCACCTACAAAGACAACAAACTACTCATTGTGGAAAGCCTGCAAGAACTATGATCGACCACTACACCAAAAGCCACCGCTACGAACACCTGACGCACGGTGGATTAGAACTGATCAAGACAAAGCAGAGGCTTTCGCAAAGCATCTCAGTATTGTCTTCACACCAAACGAAGCTGCTTTAAACATAGACGAATCGGACATCGACCTAATTATCAACCAAGATCTTCAACTCGATCTACCTTTAATCTTGGTGACACCTAGAGAAATATACAGGAACCTCAAGTCTCTAAAAAATAATAAAGCTCCGGGGTATGACCTTATTGACAAGAGGGTTCTTGAGGAATCACCTCGAAAAGTCATGGTTTATCTTACTATGTTATTTAACGCAATGTTAAGAATTGGATACTTTCCAGACCTATGGAAGGTATCAAGTGTTAAAATGATACACAAACCAGGAAAACCTATCCACGAGGTGACCTCATATAGGCCAATCAGCCTTTTGCCGATAATATCTAAATTATTTGAAAAGTCGCTTCTCCACAGAATAATGAATATTATTTCAGATAAATCTATTATCCCAGAACACCAATTTGGATTTAGGCAAAAGCACGCGACTATTGAACAGGTTCACAGAGTCTGTAGAGTGATAAGAAACTCCTTTGAAAAAAAAGAATACTGTTCGTCAGTTTTTTTGGATGTGCAACAGGCCTTTGATAGGGTCTGGCACAAGGGCTTGTTGTGTAAAATAAAAACGTTTCTACCGCATACTTTTTATCATATCCTGAAATCTTACCTGAGTAATAGATTGTTTCAAGTGAGAGAGAATGACTGCACGTCAAACTTCTATGAAGCTCTTGCAGGGGTACCGCAAGGTTCGGTGCTTGGACCTGTCCTTTACACTTTGTACACAAGTGACCTACCGCAATATCCTGGTGTTACTGTTGCAACTTTCGCGGATGATACGGCCTTGTTATCTTCGAACAAATGCCCGACTCAAGCTTCACGGCAACTGCAGAACAGTTTAAACAAAATACAGGAATGGCTGGCCAAATGGAGGATTGTTGCCAATGCATCGAAATCAGTGCAAGTAACATTCACACTGCGCAAGGAGGATTGCCCACCAGTCAGTCTAAATGGCACTCAACTTTTACACCACAACACAGTAAGATACCTAGGGATGCACTTGGACCGCAGACTTACCTGGCAAAAACATATCAAAACAAAACGAGATGAAATTAACATGAAGTACAAGTGCCTCTACTGGCTACTAAAACGGAATTCAAAACTATCAGTCGATAATAAGTTGCTTGTGTACAAAACAATCCTGAAGCCTATTTGGACATATGGAATACAATTATGGGGATCAGCTTGTGCCTCCAACATAATGGTCATCCAAAGAGTGCAAAACTACATCCTTAAACAAATTTCAAACGCCCCATGGTTTACCAGAATTACAGAAGTCCATGAAAATCTTGACATGCCTATGGTGAAGGAGGAAGTAGATTCTCATGGAGATAGATACAAATCAAGACTAGAAAAGCATCCGAACCCTCTAGCGGGTCAACTCACTATCCCAGAAACCATACGGCGACTCAAAAAGCGTCGGGATGTATTTGACCAAGATTAACCAGGATTCACAATCCAGAAAATAAATGGTCCAGCACCAGTGGGAGCTGCGTCATAAACGCCAAAAATAATACACCTCATCTGCTTATAATCTTAATGATTGATCGCATGATAAAATTAAAAAAAAAAAAAAAAAAAAAAAAAAAAAAAATATCTAAGACCTTATCACCTCACCTCTCACTATTTCAATGTACAATGGTCCTAAAAAGCCTCTGTGGCTCAGTTCATTAGACGCCGGCTGTGAAACTAGGGGCCGCGAGTTCGATTCTCGCACCAAAACAAGAAATTCTAAGATCCACATGAATTTGCTTCAGGTCTGGGTTTTTGTGAAACCGAAAAGTCTCTCGTAATTTCTGATACATACGACACAAGACTCGATCTTAGTGTAGGGTCAGGACATATGACTGTTGGGTGTATTTGTTTATTTATTTAAACCCCATGATCACTATAATTCACTTTACGCAAACACACTATATTTCACTTTACGCATCAATATGCAGCGTGTATGAAATGCAATCATAGTACGGCATACGACTCGACCTTGAACTTGATGAGTCATTCTGTGTGTTATCGCTCAACCACATCTAGTTGTGCGGAGGCTCGCGACCGTATATCTGTATTAGACTGATATAGTATGTCAGTACTTGAGATTTTATCAACATAATCTTTTTGGCGAGATTTTCATACAGATTTTATATGAAAAATTAGGTTTTATTTTTTAATTGAAAGGATTAAGATAATAATTGTTAGTGCGTCTTGCTTGTACTAAATATATTATTTTCTACTGTTGAGCACATGGGACTTTCTACTACCTGGAGTTCGATTGAGAAGGCTTAGGCCATAGTTCATCACACTGGCCTAATGTTTGTGTGCAGACCTATCATATCATTGTCCTATCTTATCATATCATCATAATTAATATTATGTCTCTAAACGATACTTACCCGATTAAAGATTGATCTTATCGCATCGAATAAAACTATAAAAAAGTAATCAAAATTCAAATCGTTTATTCAGTCAACTATTTGTATCCGGATGAGATATTTTAACGCAATGACTTATCAAAGACGCCATTACCTTACTAAACACGTAGGCTGGGAGTTGTGAGATTCTAGATCCGATGACCAGACTTCGCAATTTTATGAGAATGCTATGTTTTCTATAAGTAAATATAGATTCCTAGAGATAGATACGCCATTGTTTACAAAATTTTGCAAAAGCCTCGCGCAGTAGGTTAGATGTTCTTTATTACATTTGATAATATGCGACGATCTCGAACCATCACTGAAACCATTTATGCTGTTTGTGTAATTTTGTGACGGAAAAGCCTCTCGTGGTTTTGACGCCCTAACCAGACATACATATATCTACATACTGAAGACTTTTGAGTGTCTCTTTTACGTAATAAACTGTCTACACGTGTACTTCAAGACTTTCTTTCGAGAACAACATTAGATGTTCCTTAAGTACGCACTAAGAATTAAGGGTTTTAAGGAAAACGTGACTGAATAGCTCAAGTGATTAGTCGAAACCTATGAAATGTGGCGCATTTTTGGACATGTGAGCAGTTTCTTTACGCGGAAACTGAGTACAGAAACGTATTTTGCATTTTAATTTATTTGTAGGTGTTTTTATATTGTGACTATATTCCGTGAGTTCTTTTTGCATGGTGTCTATTGTTTGGTATTTTAAACTAGTATGCAATATAATAATAATATGTATGTTGTTGGACTTTGAAATAAATAAATAAAATAGATAAGTTTCAGCTACCTACACCTCAGAGAGACTTAGATTAAAACTTATTCAATGTATTAAGGTCGTATACATTAAATAGGTGAAAATATTTATAATTTATCTACGTGAATATACTAAGTCAAATATTATTACTCACTCTGTTTAATTAGAAATTGCGTCCATACTATGTTCCTTGGAATAATAGAAGAAGGTATAATTAGATTGTTCACTATAGGCTTCCTTATAAGAATCTATACGATTCATAAAATAATATTTTTGTAAAATGAGATCGGTTATTGGTACAGTCATACCTTTGGTATTCATAATGCGTCGGTATTAAAATTAAGATGTTGATTATAATTTACGTAGTACCGGTATATTGCTTATAGCTTAATTCATAAATGACATGAAATTAATTTTTGCGTTTTTTTCAGGTTTTCCATCTGAGATGGTGTATAGAGGGTCGGCGATGTGGGAGACGCTTTATGGAATCATTCTGGCATTCCCTCTCGTCTGCTGGATCTTCGTACCGGTCTATTACCGGTTATCAACCAACTCTGTCTATGAATATCTTCAGGTATGGACTTGATAATTTTTCTTTTGTGCGGCATTTTCATTACAGTTCACGTAATTGTTAATAGGAATTAGGATAAAAAATTCGGGACAAGATCAAAAAGTATGAAAAAAGTGAGCAATGATCCTTAGCGGATTTAAATAAATAGATAGATTTCATTTTTATATTAAAGCAGTTATAAGGTGTGGAAATGCTTGAGGGAGGCCTATGTTCAGCAGTGGACTTCCTGTGGCTGAATAGAGAGAGAGAGAGAAAGAGAGTGCAGTTATTAGACGTTATTTGATTCCGATGGATTTATAGTTTTAGATCGGTTCTTTCGAAAATGAATAGTTGCTCCAAAGATAACATGGAATGAAACAAAATCAGAAATGATCGCAGAAGGAAGTGATTTAAATGAAAATAAATTACATTTTTAGACACAGAATACCTAAAATTATTATTAAACCGACAATGACTCGAAGCAATCAACTTAAAATTATCTTTAACTTGTTTTCAATCAACCTAAATTTACTAGTGTCACTGTGGTGAATCAGAGTTAACCATGAAATTAGAAATTATCCAATGTAGTGTATATGCGGTATAAGTAAATTGCAAACATCTAAATGTTGACAGCCTCTTTGGCGCACACTATTTGTATGATACACGGGTGTTTGTTTCGGGTCTGGGTTATGAGACCGCAAACTCTTTTGTTGTATGGGGTCAGGACTATGTATGTGACTATAGGGTGTATTTATTTATTTACGGATTTGCCTCGTATATTTCAAAATCTTTATGATTTGATGACCTACAACTATGAAATATATTTTAAAAACTTAGAAGTCCCTTTCAGTAGGTATTTAATAAACTCAATAGGATCTTTTTAGTAGTTTACGATTGTACTACAAAAAATGTTAAATACAAAGCATTGTTTATTTTAATTGTATTTCAATACTGCACCTCGTTTGTCTAAAATTGTTTGTGGTTACGAATTCATTGTTAAAGCGAGTAGATTAATTGATTTTAAAACATTTGCATAGTTTCAAATGTAAAACTACTATTTCGTACTTGACCTTAACACTAAATTTATAAGAACTAAATTACAATAGCTAGGTACCTACATATAAAGTTTAACTATCAATGACGTCTGTGCTATTTGGTTCAAAAACCACTTTGAAAGTACTTCGTTTTACCAGAAGCCTTATACCCGAAGCCTATAGTACTTAAAGCACAATGACCACATCTAATATATAATTATCCTTGATTCCAGATGCGATTTGGCTTGAAAAGTGTGCGTCGTGTGGCCGCGGCAACATTCCTGGTTCGGCAAGTGCTAAACCTTGCAGTAACTGTGTATACGCCTACGGTAGCCCTGCATGCTATCCTGGGCCTCCCACATTGGGCATCTGCAGCTGCCCTTACTGCTGTTACTATAGTCTTCAACCTTTTGGGAGGTCTTGCTGCTGCTATAAGGTACATATCTTTATATTCTATCTCATCTTCTTTTAAGTCCTGTAGTTGTACTTATTTAGTGTTAGCAGTTGCCTTTTGTGCTACTGCTAACATATTTATCTTGGATGGTCTTTCAACTTGTCTTAATAAGAGTAATCATCGTATAATGTAACTGTATACTTGTATGGTTTTTATATCTGCATCAAACTTATTAAAAATATGTAGCAATTATTTCATTCATAAAATATTTGTCCATTTATTTCAGAGCTGACGTCATCCAGACTTTGACAATGGTGGTGGTTAGTGGAGCGTTCATTGTCCAAGCGACGATTAAAGCCGGTGGTCCCGCGGCTGTAATCAATGACAATATTGAAGGTGGACGGCTTAAATTCTTTCAGTGAGTTTGTTTTTTTATAATTTAATAACTAATATTTTTTAATTGATTGTTATTAGCAATGTATTCACTAAATTCAACTCCATATCCGTGCACTCTCAGAATTAAGGTACATAAAAAATATTTCTGTAACAATCTTTTGGGTCTTATGTCCAGCAAGAACAGTGATCTCTGGAATATAGTTTTACCGGATTGTAATTGCTCGATGACATGTAATTAGTTTTAAAGTCGGCTGAACACAATCCTCTGTACCTACGTTGCATGATATAAAAAATATCTTATTGAGTACAAGTATATAATTATAATAATTTAATATCCATTTTCAGATTCACTTGGGACCCAAAAGTTCGTGTAGACACAATGTCTGCTCTCATAGGTCAGCTCTTCATGTCGGTATCTATCTACGGCTGCCAACAGACTTTCGTCCAGCGCTACTGCTCTATGTCAAGCGAGAGCCGTGTCAGAAGAACCTTACTCGCCAACGTTCCAGCTGTTTCCGTCCTGTTCAGCTTGTCCTGGGTCGTCGGCATGGCCTTGTATGCCGTTTATAAAAACTGCGACCCCCTAGCAACGGGAGAGATCAGTGCTCCTGACGAAGTTCTCGCGTTTTACGTACAAGACCAATTCGGATTTTTGCCGGGCATGCTAGGACTGTTCTTGGGAAGTTTGTTTAATGGAGCTTTGAGGTAAGATATTATTTTGATCTCAAATAGAATCATGAAGGTAAAATGTATTTGGTATTTCCAGAAAGAAATTAGTTGTTAATGAAGTTTATTATTTTTCAGCTTCCTAGTATCAAACGTGAATTCTCTTGCTACTGTAACGTGGGAGGATTTCGTGTCCGCTGCTCCTGCTTTCAAAGGCATCACAGATAAACAACAACTGACTTTAATCAAGATCATTGGGATTGTGTATGGTAAGTACACATTCAAACTCTGAATAAACTATAATTAAATTTAGTACTTTCCAATAGAATATTTAGATCTTCTCTGATAAATTCTACATCATTAGCATTGTTTTGTAATGTTCTTTGGTTTGCTACTATCCATAAGCTGTCGTACCGCTTACCATCAGGCGAACGAATAGCGTCAAGCCATTGAATTTTTTTCAATTCATAAAATAAAATCGCATTTGCGTTTCATTATGCACGCTATTAAGAATAATTTATTCCTTTCCAGCTCTCGTAATCATGTGCCTGTCTCTCTTCGTGGGATCAGTCGGCGGTGTGGTAGAAGGATCGCTACTAGTGACATCAGCCACATCAGGAGCTCTTCTCGGCGTGTTTATATTGGCCGCACTGTGCCCAGTAGCCAATGGTAAAGGAGCATTGGTTGGCATGCTCATGTCCCATGCAATGACTTCTTGGATGGCGGTGGGACGGTTGATCTATGTGCAATCAGAAGAAACGTTATTACCCACTTCTACTGAGGTTAGTCTGTCTTAATAAATATAATTCCCTTCGCTTAGCTGTTTAGTTTAGATATTAATATAAATTCCTCATAATATTATGGTCATATTATGAACATTACAAATCCTCTTTGTGTGAATGTTATAAAATCTTCTACCTTGTTATTACACGTGTTTTAAAGTAAATGAAAATAAAAATAAAAATTCTTAAACACAAAATTGTTTTAATTTAAATTAATTGTAAATGGATTCTAATATTAATATTCATTTTTTACAGGAATGTTCTAACGCCACAATAGCGTCAATGGCGGCCTCACTAAGCAGTCGTGTAGCGGGAGTTAACCATACCCTGGAGCGACTAGCTCCCTTACTCGAAGCTTTGAATGTTACTGATCCACCGCCACCTGTTTTAGCTCCAAAGTAAGTATTATATTTTTACCGACCACTAGATGGCATTATTGTGCTATAACTAACTAAATGCCTCATAAAGATCAGTACCTAGTTGTGAGCTTTAAATAGTAGTTAGAAATTCTGTCCTGTCACAATCATAGATTTTTTTCCGCTGTGATTTAACATACGTAAATTCTGTTCTTGTTTCATAAACATTTTTATTTTGCTTTCAGCACAAGCGGGCTACAGGATATGTACGCGATATCATACATGTGGTACGCGGTGACCGGAACGGTTATTTGCGTTGTGGTGGGAAATATTATCGGCTTCATCACGGGATCTGAATCAGATGCTTTCGATGAACGCCTTTTGCATCCCGTAGTGCAAAACATTTACAAAAGACTTCCCGGTAAGAAGCGCACCTTCTCAGTTGAGAAGACGCCACCGGAAGAAATCAAAGAAGAAAGAGACAATTCGGAAAAGACGGAAGAGACAGTAGTTACACCAGTTCCTGAAGAAAAACCTTGTGTATTTGTAACTGCTAATAGTAGACTATTCGAGGCTTATGAAGTAAGGAGATCACCCACACCAGTAAGAACTAGACTGTGATGAGAATACTTCAGTGGCTTAGGTGACGTTGCTTACAGATGTCAAGAGATGGCGTTTCCAAACATTTAAACGTATTTTATTATTGCTCAGTGTCACCGGCAGGTGGCGTTGTATGGAAATGCTTGATAAGCGTCGTTTAGAGTATTACTCGAATGTATTGGTTTTTGTAGTTATGTGAGAAAATTGAGAAACCAATTGATTTATTAGTATTAAAATATATGTTTGCGTTCACAGTATTGATTGAAGAGTGTGGTCGATTAATTATCGACTGTTTCGGTGGCGTAGTTGTACTACGGAACGATTACAACGCTGAGGTTTCGGGTTTTAATCCCGGGTCGGGCATAGTGTTATTGGATTTTTCTGTTTATTATCAGCCTGGAGTCAGATATTTATGCCCATAGGCTAGCTCCCTATCAAATCTTGGGACGTAAAATGCAAGGTGAAACCAAGACACCCAAGTTCTGGTTGCAAGGCGAGAGTTTGTTATGTATGTGTAGTTGGTTGATTGGTTTTTGATAGTCGTTTGCTAAAAAGCGCTGTGAGGTAATAAAAACAATGTTACTGGCTAATAAATACAGCTATTTACGAATTAAATATAAACCAAGAGGCAAAAGCGCCAAGTTTTATTTTACTACATTTTATTTATGAAATAACTCATAACCCGCTGTGCCTCAAAAATATGCTGATAAATTAGAAATTAGAAACTAAGTATATTTGTGAGATTGTTGTTAATTGTTGGAATATTTTCTTTAAGTTTGTGTTATGGAACGTAGTTCCTATATTGCTGCAATAATTATTTAACAATTGCACCCGATAGTAAGGATTTAACCAAAGTATTTTTTATATGTTGTACCGAGTTCGATGCATTTTAGAATTAACACATTAACTGTGCAAAATGTTTGCTATTAATCAAATATTGCGACATCTAGCGATGTAAGTTGGAACTATGTTTTGTTCCTAATGAAACTCGGTAATAAGTTTAAATTAGTCGTAAATTATTTTAAATGTAATTGTTACTATCGGGGCCATTTTGATTATAGAGATAAGTAAAGCCTACAGGGTGTATTTGTATGTATATACGAATATTATTGTAAGATTAAAACATGTTCAATATGCTATATTTTTGTATTTTCGCTCCATGTTTATAGAATATAGTTTGTGAATTTCAAACTTGGGGCGTATTTATGTTTCTTTATTATTAATTCACACTCTCTGAAAAAAATGTGTATTGTAAAATTGATGATGTGAATGGTTGGGCATCCAGGCAATATTGGAGTATGTAGAAAATTGTAAAATACAGCTATTACACAAATATTGTTTGGATTGCTTGTATTACCTTGATTATCGTGCCATTATTACTTTGGTGTTATAACAAATATTTCTAAAAAAAGTTCTAATGTCAATTAAACACTACCAGTGTCTTTATCACGAATATCTTTCTCACAAAACGTTATTATTCATAGACAGGTTGTCATATCTTTTGTCCCTTTCAAACGACTTTTGAATCCAGTTTGTGAGAAGAAGACAAAACATTCGATAAAAATTAAATAGGTTTAAAAACTGTCCATGACAGTTAACGTTTATAAAAAGATAATTGTGAAGATGGATATTCGTGCTTTAGGGACATAGTAAAATTCTTATATAATGTGGTGTGTTTGACAGAAGATTGACGATTTTAAAGAATTGTTCCTACCCGCACCGAGACAAATGTTTGTCGGATTGAATAAGCCTATGGCAAGTCACTGGTAGGCATAAGCCATTTCATTGTCACCAAACTCTCAATTCGACTTTTTTCTTGCATCCCTGCCACAATGTTTCAACTTGTTGTTTCAACAAATATTTGCCAGCAAAATCTGAAACTTAAATAACACTCATTCTATTTGTTAAGGACGAATACACGTCTCAGTAAGAGGTTAAAAATATTTACGTTGGTTGAATTTGGAACATTTACTCGATAGGTAGTCCTTCTACCAATTGGGCCATGAGCTCCTCAAAATGATGTATGTGATAATAATTACGCTTGTAAATAGTACTTAATAGATGAAGCGATTAAATTAATCGTTTCGTATTTATAAGCTTTTAGTTTAATATGTATGCGTTGTATAAACAAATGTTATCTGTTGAATTAATGTTATTTTCAATTAATATCAATAATTGTTTACATGATTTGAAATTTATAATTGATTATACATTGTATTCTGCAATCTGTCATCTAAAATATTATACGGAATAATTTAATATTGTTAATGCATGTTAATCTTGTGATAAACCATCAAATTGAAATTAAATTTGATAGACATTTCATTATAGACCTACGATCTTATTCAAGACAGTTTTGAAATCCATTTAAATTATCGGATGTTTTGTCTTCTTCACTCGAATTGAATTCGAAATTCGTTAAAAAGGGACAAAGATTTGATTAGCAAATAACTTTAAAACTGTCTTTGAATAAGGCCGCTAGTGTAAGATATCGTCTTCAAGATCGACGTCTGAATACACATCTCATTCAGAAACCCGATATTATTTGTAAATGAATGGAGCATTTGTGTTTATATTATCGATCACATAATTATTGCGAGTATTGCTTGGTCAATTTGATTATTCTATTCAACATTTGTTATCATATTATTGCCCTTTCACAATGGGCTATTCCACTGCCCAGGCATTGTTATTTGGTCTATGAAATACTATACAGTCTGCGAGGTTCATTAGGAGAGTCTAATTTAAATAAATCATGTTAATGATGTTATTCAGACAAAACATATTTATAAAATATAAATTATGGAAGAAATGTATTTTGAAATATTTGTGTAAATATATGAAGAAGATATTATTTAATTTAACGTTTTTCATTTATATTAAGATTGACCCTATATACCTAATTGTACTTGAAAAAGAATCGGTACCTAAAGACCTCACAACTTTAATCACTTTTAATGATATTAGATTTGTCTAGTCCCTTTTAACCGTAAGAGAATATTATTTACAAAGTTTTTATTAAGGCCAAACTGCAAACTTCGGACATGACTGGTGGCGTTATTTTCATTCGGCATATCGGGTCAACAATTAGGCTTTCTCTATCAATGTTTACTCAGCTTTACATTTACGAGGCTCTATAACTTCGGAAATTTCCAGTTAATGCTTCTTGCAATATGCTATTCCTTTCCATCCCACGCTATACACTTTAAAAATGAAAGAGAAAAAAAAATGATATATTTTTTTATAAGCGAGTTCTATGTACGTGACCGCTTCCATCCGCAGTGGCTTAGCGACATATTGCATCAAGTTCTCACTGTATCAGCAGTTTAAATTAAACTAAAATTCCATAAGTAAAGGAAAATCGATATCGTCTCATTGAAACACAAATTAGTTTGGTGGAGTGTCGCTTGGCGCGCCATTTGCATAAGAAGCGTTCACTGCGCCTTATACTCCGAGCCTGTGATTTTCAACACATGTCGTGCTTTGTGACTAGGCGTGGAATGTTTCTGAAGTAACGTGAAAAATCATCTACTTATTTTTGTTTCTTTATTCGAGTAGAATGTTAAATAATGGCTTACTTTTCGCTTGTTCGAGATGAGAATTTTTGGTTATTCAGGCATATGAGCAGGAAATTCTATATCTTTGTTATTGCTGTTCGTCGTAACATAATTTTGGGCATCAAAGATTATAATTCTAATTGTTAACCCCAGGCTTAGTTACCAGTGTAAGTAAGTTTTCTATAAGAAATAGAAAATATATAAATCCACGATTTAACATCCTTTCATATATATTCCATCCTTAACATATACGATGACGGCTACTGCCTTCCTCCACAATACCTGCTTAATCGCATGCTCATCTATTGATGTGATATCTCACATCGCATTATATTCATATAATGTATTCTCGAGCGTAATCGGTGTGAGATTACGACTCATTGTTAATGAAATTATATACGTAAAATGACTGAAAATATTAAAATGAATTATATTCAGCAACCACCCACAACATAATACAGGCAATATTATGTGAAAAAGCTGTGATACTCCTAAAGTAAAATTTATTCCGAGATTTTTGGAAACAATAATGAACTATTTCTGTGAGTTTTCTAAGCCTTTATCTTACATTTATTCTTACTGGAGAGATCGTTATAGGAGTGTATACAGTAAATGAAGCGCAGATATTATTTTTCCTTGTTATTAATTGTGATTGTTTCTTTGGAACTACTGTAGTTACGGAACTGACTTCGTTGTTTGCCGTATACCTGCATTTAGGGTACCGTATAAGGATCAAATGAAGTTATTATTTTCTAAGCTGTAAGAAATATTTTTATATTCCATTTACGTTTCAAGTTATTTGAAGCAGTCAGTATTTAAGACAGAGACTATAGTTTTATCTTCATCAAAATGAAATATTTATGCGGAAATATTAACCTATTACTTTTACGGAAATCTGTTTACTTGTATAAATATCGCCCACCCTTATTTTTTTATGCAAATGATTATTGAATTTTTACAGGTATTTTTGTCAACAACACAAACCATGACAGAAATTAGTTTTATAATTTCTTTATGGTACCTCGAAGACACTTGATAGCATGTCAGTTCAATGGATGATCAAGAGATTCAAGCTATTACTTCCAGTCGGTTTTCTATACGACATCAGAAATCAGTTTTCGGCTTTACCACTTAGATAATGAATACCCTTTATATGTTGTTTTGTCACCTATTTTGTCGCAGAGGAAAGTAGATTATAATTTATTTCCAACTTCGATTAATTTAACTTCGCGGATTACAAAGCGTGCCTTTGTTGATCCTGACTTATGGGAGTTGCAGTGCTGGGTGTGAAGGTAGGACAGTCTCCTAGAGGATGATCATAATTAAAATTAACAAATCGTGAAGGAACCCGCCTCGGTTATTTCCGCTCGCGCATAGAACAAATACGTAACTATCAGAACAAATAGTAAACGGTTGTAGGTCGGCTGGATTCGCTCCCCTCAACTCATTTATTGGGCCATCCCTCGAGATGTAGTGCCCTATATATTTCATTGTTCGGTTGTTTCAGTTTATCGAAGTGAATTGAGTTGCGAAGATCATATTAAAGGATATTTTTAAAATCCAATTCGGATTTTTATGGCAAATTGTAACGACATGAAGAGACATCTTTGTTTGAATTTTGTTTGATCAATAATATGATGAGAAATCTAATAAATATTTATTATACTGACGATTTCTTTTCTTATATTATATTATTGTAATAAAAAATCGGTAACATACGATTCTAAACCGGCAGGTAATTATAAGCGGTAGTTTCCTACAATCTCCATTATGAGAGCCATCTTGCAGCCACATATAGGATTGGATGGCTTCAATAGTCTACGGTATCCTACTGCAACTTAACTTACATAATAACTGTCATACACTTTATTGTCAATAGTCTGGTTTTTCAGAACTTCTATAATTGATTATTCTTCATAACAATTCAATACAATCAGTTCTCAGCAGTCTAGTTAGGCGTTCGAAAACCAATAACCATTTATATCTACAAATCAATTTCCCCGAAACTCGTGGATTCTTCAACCGCAGCGCTATTTAAGTTAGTGAAATCCTTTTATACTCAACGTTTACTGTTAATTAGCTATTCACAATATTAATGCCAACAATTCGCGACGCGTGGATCATACCTCGTTAGAGATTGTTTTGAAACTTCATTGAAGGCATCATAAATTGTCGGCACGCTATATTGATTTAGTTCCTGGAACTTTACGTGGTTGGAGTTCAATTTTTATATTATGAACTGTATGCAAAAGTTTTAATACAGAAAATGTCTAAATTAGATAGCTTGGCAAAATGAGTTTGTTTTTAATGAGGGCGCTAATATCGAATTGAATAATATGGCAACCCGATATAGTACGATGGAAAATGTTTAGGTACTTGTTTTTATTTATTGTTATTATTAGTCACTTTGTTTATTTTGAATCACAAAAACATATAAAACGTATAGAAATACCTATATATGTTATAATTCAACGACCACAATTATATTTTTGATAGTTTTGAAATAATTGTTTTGTTTAATGCCAGTTGTCACCGCATCGTACTCTTTTTTTCCAATCTATACACAAAATATATATCGCAGTTGGCGCAGTTATACTGTTATATGGTTACAATGCTCAGGTTTTGGGTTCGAATCTCGGATATTCCGGATAATCATCCCAGAGTCAGAAATTTGCGAAGGATATGGCAATAGACTCGCGCCATATAATATCGCAGGGCGAAACACAACGCTCGAAGCGAAACATAGGTTACATAGGTGTCCTGATATTACCTCTGTCTACCCCTACTGGGAATAAGATGTCAGATTATATATGTATGGAATAATCTCAAAATAATAATATGTTTTAAAAAAACTGCCTCGGTGGCGTAGTTGTACTAAGGCACGATTACAAAGCTGAGGTCACGGGTTCGGATCCCGGGTTGGGCAAAGTGATATTGAATTTTTCTATTCATTATCAGCCCAGAGTCAGAGTTGTGCCCAATATCCCGATGGGCTCGCCACCTATCACATCGTGGGATGGAACATACATGGCGAAATGTGGGTGTCTTGGCACCTCTGCCTACCCCTTCCGGGAAAAAGGCGTGAGTTTATGTATGTCTTAAGAAACGATACAGTTATCAAAACTAGAGGATAATCAAGAACATTTTTTGGGAATTCGAACAAGTTCCTAATTATTATGACTGCTATCAATAATTAAAATTAATTTAAGTAATGCGTCCCAAGGAAGAATATTAATTAAAAGCACTTTTGAAGACGTGTTATCTTTGGTCGTATATTTGAATCGGGATGCTGATTACTGAACTAACATATCAATTGTAATATCAAATAATTATGAAGCCTTTATGTATGTACAGTGGAATACTGTAAAAAACGGTAAGTTCCTAAAGCCCAAAAACAGAATCTGGAGAGGCATTCAAGGAGCGGTTGGAAAGAATAAATAAAATAATGCAATAACTTACTGTATTATAATAATTGCAGTCATAAAAAATCCTTCTTAGATCGTCACTGAAAATTTTGCAAGACTCCACAAATAGGGAGTTGACATCAAAACCTTCGGTGGTCTAAAGTCCGTTTATAGACTATTATCATCATAATGGTTGTTGAGACAAAACGCCTCGTCTACATCTCTGGCAATTCAACAAATTGGCTCAATAACGATGTTTTCACCGTATCGGACGGACAAAACAAAACTTTTGAGGGGATCTTTGAAGATTCTTGAAGTCTTTCACATCATTATCCTAACAAGAATATACTTTGCGCATCGTTACTGCTGGTTCTCTAAGATTGTCAGTTCTCGTTTGATCATTAAAATTTTATTTTTTGCTTAGTGGTTCTTTGTGCTATTCTAGATGAATAATTTAAAATATATTATTCTTTGACTTCTGGAGTCGGTGTGTTTTAAACTCTCGTGCAACGGATTAAGAATTAATATGTAATTTTTCTAATGCATTACTGCAGGGTACGGGCCTCTTCTACAATTGTCAGTACGATTGAGAGTGGTTAGGCCATATAGTCCACCATGCTGGCCTAGTGCGGGTTGGCGGACTTACATACCATAGAAATTCTTATAAATCGCTATGGTATTCAGGTTTCCTCATCATGTTTTCCTTCACCGTTTTTAGTGCGTGGTGATTGACTATCAATACACACATGACTCCGAAAAGTCAGAGGTGTGACCTGGGATTCGAACCCGCGACCACCGTGAACATGTTGGCAGTCGCGTCTAGTCCGTTTACCAACAGGCCACCACGTACTCAGAGAATAAATATTCGCGACGACTTTCTCACAGCAGCTGTAGGAGAATTGATGAGAAAATCGAAGATTGTGATCAATAGTGTGTTTCTGTAGAGGCCCATGATCAGAAGTAGACTGCTACAGATAATCAATCGTTATGATTACGACAATAATTATAAAGATTGTGATGTACTCTTGTTGCACATCAACCTTATTTGTCAATCCAACAATTCCTATTCATTCAAAGGTTGCAAGGATGAACTCCCTCAATGCGATATGGTCATCTATTATACCATTTCTTTTATTTGCTTTATTTAATCACGGAAACTGAGATGTACAATAAAGAGTATAAATAAATAACATACCCTTTATGGTAGTTTCATTAGATAAGGACAATACAACTCTTCTAGAAATTGGTGTAAAAGTTTCGAAACGGATAGTAGGGGAAACATTTGATGTTTCGATAATAGGGCGTTGATTAAAAAGTTTCATAATTAACACAAAGTAGACGGAATGAGTTCAGATTACGAGGAAGTCATTAAACATTTCATTTTAAATGAAGGCTGTATAATAACCTGTCATTGGAGTTATCAGTACTCTTGGTGCTTTATATCATATTTCTATTCTTTTTATGTAATATATTTAGGAGACCGTCCCGCCCTCACACCCACCACTGCAACTCCTGTAAGCCAGGATCAACAGTGGCACGCAATGTAATGACACCGAGCATTGAAGCTCGGCGAGTCTCCGGGAATGTCTAACTTGTCTTTAACCCGCAACGAAATCAATCAGAAAGTTAAATTAATAGGAGGAGTTGGAAATAAATTATTGTCCACTTCCCTCCGTGCAAATTATGTAATATATGGGGCAATGAAACACTTTGCCTAATGGTAAGTGATCATTGCCGCCCACGAACATCTGCAACACCAAAGGGTATAGAAATAAGTTGCCGGTTTTATAGGATCGTAACTTTCAGTTACGTGGTTCAGTTTTTTTTATTGAATGTTGCTCCTGCATCAGCAATCCCTATATGACCAGTTATTTCATATCTGTATCAGCCCATATACGTCCCACTGCAGGGCACGGGCCTACTCTACAATCGAGAATACGATTGAGAGTGGTTAGGCCATATAGTCCACCACGCTGGCCTAGTGCGGGTTGGCAGATACGGTAATAATATTATATTTGTTGGTCATTTTGTTTTTGATTTTGTCTGTTTATGCCACATATTGTATGCTGAATGATCATACAAAATAATAAAAACCACTGCGAAAGTGAATACTTTTGGTCAACATACATATATGTATTTGCAATTAATCAGAATGTTTATGTATATTTGATTTGTGTTAAAATTAAAAACAAAGAACTTTAAACATTCTTGAGATTGTACCATTTATATATTATACGAAGAAATTGCCGTGGAAATTTGTTTTACCGGTGTTTGTTGGATAGGTAAGAGTAATTAAATGCAAATTTAACGTAACTAAACTAAACGGTTTAAGTATGAAATCTTAGACATAATTTGTTTAAATTATGGCGGGTCAGAACTTTCGTAATATGCATAAAGTGCTGTACACAATGTTCTGTTCAGAACGAGCGCCGGTTAACCGGGTTTTATGTCATGTGAAAGGGCTCTTATTACAAATGAGTCGGAGATTTTAACACCTATGGATGTGGTATGTTGTGAGGACTTTCTTATAGTTGACGTTAATTGAAAGATTTTGAATACAGTTAATTGAAATTATGTTGAGCTAAACTTACACACATGTTCCTGCATACAATTTGAGATATCATCATCATCATCATCATCATCATCAGCCCGTTGCAGTCCACTGCTGGACATAGGCCTCTCCCAAGGTACACCACAGAGCCCGGTCTGTAGCTTTACGCATCCAGTTCTTGCCGGCCCTCTTCTGCAAGTCATCCCGCCATCTGGCCAGAGGACGTCCCACGCTACGCTTGCCAAGACGCGGTCTCCACTCCAGAACACGGTTACTCCAGCGGTTATCCGTTCTGCGACATATGTGGCCAGCCCATTGCCACTTCAACCTACTAACTTTCAGAGCTATGTCGGTTACCTTGGTTCTCTGATTTGAGATATACGTCAGGCAAAATAGATTTAATAAATTAGTGTGATTTTGGTCTCACACACCCGACTAGAAATGAATATTTATTGAGGACTAAATTATTCGAGTAAAGAGATTTACTAAATCCTTCAATCTCTCTACTAGGTTTTGTCCCTCTGTAATAAGGTAATTAGAAGAATGTTGTTTTGATTATTTTATCGCATAGGTCCGGCAAACGAGCAAACAAATCACCTGATATTAAATGATTACTGCCGCCCATAAACGTCACGACGCTTGGATCCTGAATGTGTGGCTGGCCCATCCAATCGGGAGGGGACCGGAAAGGAAAAAGGAGGGGAAGAGGCTTTGCGCATCCAGAAAACTCACTCGGCGAAGAAAAGGGGCAGGCAAGTTGTCGCTTCACGACTATCTATAGTCAGTGGTACCGCCCCGGTCGTGCCGGCCCATTCATGCTGAGTCATGATCAACGTGGCTGTATCACTTCTAAAATTCTAATGACCTAGCAATAAAATGTTTGTTAGGGCAGCTAATTCAGTAAGTATTTCTGTGTTCTAATATTAACCACGACATCATCTTCATTACATCATATCACTTCTTAGATCAGAATAAAAAATAATACCTCATCCAAGTTACACAACTCCCGGTACCCAACCTGATGTATAGTTTTAATTAGAGCGCCGGGATAGCTTCAGTTTCGGACACGCGAGATATGGCGTAACTGCCGAATCCAGTACATTTGTATTGAATGGTTTTTCTGGTACTGTTCCATTGTTCAGTATAATAAGAAATGATGTTTGAAGGTTAATTAGTAATATTGCGTTAATACTAATACGTTGGGATGAATTCGATTTGTGTCTAGAATAGAGATAATTAATGTACATTACTAAACTTATTATTAGAAGTAAAATTGAGACTTAAAAGCTATTAAATGCACTGCTCCGCAATTAAGTTTGGATTAATGTGGCTTCTGTAATAAAACCAGTCGTACTGCTATCTCTCTCTCAGTCTTCCTCCCTTCCTTTCTCTATCATCAACTACATGAAGACTACTGCTAAATACAGGCCTCTCCCATGGATCTCCACATCGATTTGTTGGAAGTACATCTAGTAACTTCCTGCAACTGAAACCAGGTCATCCGTCTATCTGATGGGCGGGCAACCCACACTTAGTTAGCCTGTACGTGCCCTCCACTCCAGAAGTTTTCAATCCCAGCAGTCATCAGTTATTCGTGCTATTAACTTTGCGAGATTAGGTAGTTCATCTGGGATCGACCACGCTGGCATAATATCATATGACCAACGGTAATTATCGTGTCTTGCCAACCAATATATTGACAAGAAAAGACTTATTAATTAATTTACATCATAATTTTCAAACAAAGCCAGTAAGCGAAGTATAGTGACGAACAAAAACACAATTGTAATGTAAACAGTGAACGTTCATGGAAGTACACGTCTGCAAAATATCTGCTTTCAGTCGAATGTCTATAAAGATGTCTTGTGCGCGGGCGGAGCGTGTATAGGCCTGAAAAGGCGGGCCGTAAAATCGCGCACAGCCCTTAGGGACTCGAATATACTGCTGTGAAGAAAGGACAATTATCCACCCAGCATTTTGATGCAATGTTTATATGTGTATAGTTGAAACAGTTGTTGATGTAATGTAACTTTCGCCGTATTATTATTTGTCTTTATTATTGTTGCAATGTTTATCTTTAACGTGAAGAAAATACAATTCATTTATTGGCAACATGAAAAAGCTAAATTACGGGCTTCTCGGTTCGATTTTCGGGTGGAGAACTTTACTGTGCATGAGTTCTTGTTTCTAAAATCACCTATCACATCTAGGAATCTAGCAAGCATCAGAGTGTGGCAGCCTATTAATAAATGGACCAGATGCAGCTGTCAACATCTTCACGGTGGTCGCGGGTTCAAATCAAAGTGTACAACCTCTGATTTTGCGGAGTCATGAATGTGTTGATAGTCAATCACCATGCACTATAACGGTGAATGAAAACTTCGCAAGCAAATTTGCATGCAACTAAAAATATCAGTTTGTTCGCCAACATGTAACCGAGCATGTCAGCAAAAGCGCTTGCTAAACGTCCCACCACTCAATACATAGTAACTAAGCAAGTCGGATTTTATTTATTCACCCAGGGATGGTTAAGAGGTTTTGCTCTCTGACACTAACCCGTTTACTGCGAGTTAAAGCGTAAATTACGCACCCGTTGTGCCAGGTACGTTTGTACTTTGTTTCGCAGTAATCATGTGATTTTTATTACGTACATTACTGTGACTCTATCGGGAACCTTAAACGTTTATGTTCATGTTATTATCTACATGTAATTAGTAAATAGCTCAATTGACATCAAATTGTCTATGATGTTCAATACTTAGATGTTTATATTACAAGGCATTTCCAACGAAAAATAAATGCAAAGAAAACAGGTAAGCATAGAAATGTACGACTTTCTCTGACTATATTACATTCCACAAATTTTCAAATGATCATTAAAGATGTTGTCATTTCTGGAAGTTATAAGGCCAATAAAATGTTTTTTATATTTAGAGATAAGACGTTTATATTACATTGCCAGCTAAACCACTTTATTGATACATTAGTAGTTCTGAATTAGCGGTTAAAACTCACAATTATTTTGTAAGACAAAAATAGTATTACGTCTCATTGTCCCTAATGGTATAAGACTTTCCTTAGTTGACCCTAATCAATACAAAAGACCCGCACCGTATTAACGGAATGCTTCGTATTTTTCCAAATGGATTCCTAACAGCATGAGATACGCTCGCGGCGTTGCCAATATAATGATTATTAAAGAAGTGGAAGACGCCTCAAAGCCGAGAGTTCAATCGAATTGCGCTAGCGGGAATGTTTTTAAACGCCTGCTCGGTGCGCTCGTCAAATAGATCTATATCATTCGAGACGAGGTATTTATTGCTTTGGATGTGGTTTAACTTCTTTAGTTTTTGTATCTGTTTTAGCCCATTCGTCCGACAGGACATGGCCCTCCTCTACAATCGAGAGTACGATTGAAAAGGGTTAGGGTATAATTTACCACACTGGCATAGTACGGGTTGGCGAACTTTGCATGCCATACAAATTATTAGGAATCACCATGGTGTGAAGGTTTGCACAAGGGGGTTAGCAGTGAATGGATGCATAAAGCAACAGAGCAGGCTATGTGGCGTAACAGAAAGAGGTTAAAGTTCAGCTGAGGACTACAACAGGCTGATGATGATGCTGATGAGATAGGTTTCTTCGTAATGTTTTCCTTCACTATTATAGTACCTGGTGATTAATAATCAAGAAACACATGACTCCGAAAAGTAAGAGGTGTGCCCTGGGATTTGAACCTGCGAACACCTGAAATATGTTGGCAGCCACTTTTGCTCAGAGTCCACGATGCTGGTGTAGTCAACTTAATACTAGACTTCACTTACATTAATTAAAAAAAAAATCGAGAAAAAAAGAATCGAGCCCATGAAGATAACAGTCCAGAAATTATCTAGAACCAAAAAACAAAATTATCATATAGCATTAATTTTTTCTGTGATGAATTTGAAGTTTGATTGATACCCCCAACAAGGGTCAGGTCAAAAGTAACCTGAATCGACGCGAATTCATGAAGACTTTGATGAAAGTGGATGAAGCGAGAGTAATATGTTAAAATCGAGTAAAGTGGCGATCTATGGTCTCTGCCTACCTTTTTGGAATACAGGCGTGACGATTATGTATGTATAAATATTTGAGGTTTTAAAAATAGAATCAAATGTCCTATCCATAATCTACTTCTTGGCTTCTACATCAACGTAGTAAGTTAACTTTGATTAAGCCGTTCGTTACTTTACACTCTTCAACAGAAAGATGGTATCTTACTGTCAATTTATTTTTCCTTCACTTTAATTACACCCACAAAGGTATGGTGAAGTTTACAGCGGAAGTGATTATTATCGATTCATTCAATAAAATCCAACAATCACTGATATAGCTCTGACCACATACTAAAATACATGTCTTGAATCGAAGCAGGCCGGCATAATTGTCGGACTGCCGTCCGATGCCAATGGATACTCTGCCTGGGCGGCATTGGCACTTTCCATCAGGTGCAACGCCGCCACTATGACAGACCATTATAAAAAAAAAAGAAAAAAGAAAAGAAGAATCGAATACTACGAGACTTATCGATCTCATAACGTCTAGGCCGAAACAATTAATATTGTAGCCCATATTATAATACAGTCATAATTTAAATTAAATGTAGTGTTAATCTTATTTATTCATACAATTACAGTAAATCTTCATGTGAATACGAGAATTTATAATATATACGAGAATTCAGAACATAGTTTGCTACTCCAGCCCAATTTAGTTTGACAGACGTATGACATTAATTAGTGTGAGAACCAATCTAGTATTTGAATTAGTAAATTGATGAATTACAGTTAATCAAAGAGATTTTAGAAATCAATATTTATCGTGACTCATCTGTCTGATGATAGTTATGATTTTGATTTTAAGATAATTTTGAATACATTAAAAAAATCGTATACTGCCGCTTGATACATATTCTTGTATCTATAATTATTTTTTCGCTGTGTATGGCACCACTCATAAATTTAAGTTAGTCCGTAGGTCGGTTACAAAGTAATCATTTAGATGCAGTTTTCTGTAAGTTTCTTTTGAACGAGTTTTAATAAGAAAATCTTTAGATTGCAATCTCCCGGCCAAGTTTCCACGTTTCTCATTACTCGGCACAGTTCTGTTTATATTAAAATAAAATCTTATGTGTACTGCGCTCCGAAGTGTTCTTTTTTTTATAAGAAAGTTATTACTTTGAATCAATTTGAAAAGAGAAAGTTTGTTCATTCCTTTTAATATATTTTTTCGTAACTACATTTACTCTACGGATTTTTTAAAGAATTTAAATTTTACAAGCAATTTTACAGGAAGTTTTGAAAGCTTTTTTAACTTTCCAGAAATGAAAAAGTTATACTCAGGCTTCGGTTTTTATTTGAATGATACTTCTTTTAGTTGGCCCGGTGTAAAAAATGTAACGTTCTTAACTATAATCCTATTATCCTATCCGATCCTAGTTTTCGTAAAACTTGTAAACTTACATCTAACAAGCATACCATCACACAATCAGTAGTTAGTTATGTTTTATTTTAAATTGATAAAACAATATTAATAGGCTTAAAATATCACATTTCCCAGCACACAACTATTAAGATTTGTGACATAATTTAAAACACTGCATATGATGTTGTTCTGGACTACTTGTGACTGGGACTAATTATTTTATAAGCTTTTTTTATAGATTAATATTCACAGATGCTTAAAACAACATTAAACTCTAATAAAAAAGCAATACATTAGAGTCCACACAAGTGTTCCCAGCTCCACTTAGTTTCACGGATCGTTCTCGCCCAACACAAAACATGAGTTAACCAAGTAAAAATATTATTCTGTGTTGCCACACTTTTATAGCTCTGACGTTTTCTAGTTCATAAAAAATAAACCATACTGCCTTTTTTCCCGCCAGCTCTCATATTTTTCGGCTAAAATAAGAAATAAAGTGGGTTAGTTTATATCATAGAGCTCTTGTAAAAGGTTCCATTTGTTAATGAGTTCAGGAGTAGTGTTTAAAGTGGTTTGTTTCCATTTTTATGAGTCGAGAATTGTGAATTATGTTGTTGCTAAATTAGTGCGTGATAAAAATGGAATTTTACAGAAATATTAATTTTAAGACTGACGATAATTATTGCAATACTACGGTTCGACCAAGAAGATGGCATATCGAGCTCAAAATGGATGATCATTAAATCTTATGATCTTAGGAAAATCTTAGGATTCTTTTATTCCGATATAATTAACTGGTTATAAAGTATTAAAATCAATTAAAGTAGATTTTTCTACGACAGACAAATTATAATGAACTAAATTCCAATTTATTGAACGAAGATTTTCTTCTTCGACTCCGACGAATTATTTTTATTAACATATTTTTTATACCTCCTAATTGCTTTACAACTGAGCCACTGAAAAATCGTACAAAAACCTTCTTAAAAATAAATGAAATTGTATAACTAACTCCTAAATGAGAGAGGAGCTTAACTCATAAGACTGTACTCGTAAAATTCTTTTATGAGCACTTGAGGCGAACAGCTTAAGTTACAACGTAACTTAAACAACATATACTTGTAGTAAACTTGGCCCCTTATTCTAAGTAACTTTTAAGAATTTGCGTTCACATACGAGTGTTATATTATTTATGCATGCAGATGTTTTGAAGTCGGTTTTATTTTGACTATATTCTTGCTTTAGATATCGGAAAATTCGTTTTGTTAATCTTACAGTTGATCTGAACCCGGTCTTGACTGTCTCGACTATAATGCTGAAGTCTCAAGTTCAAATTTTAAGTCGAGTTAAGTTATTTTATTATTCATTAACTGCTCAGAGTCAGGAATTTCTGGCCGATATGTCGATAGGCTCACACCGTTGGACATACAAGACGTAACGAGGATGTCCTGATATCATCTCTGCCTACCTCTTGAGTGATAAAGACCTGAGTTTATACGTGTATATTGTATGTATTTACTGTATTTCATATTTTAAGGAATAATACGAAGGTTTATATTTCGTTTACTGAAAGATGGGGAAAGGCTCGTTTATTAAAATTTTATCGAAGCATCCATTTTAAGATTAAGGATAAACTTACTTGGCTCTTAATTGTTAAGAGCCAAGAAGGCGCTTAAATTTTAAAATTTTGGAATCTTTAATAAACTCTTTATATTTTTATTTTTATCATGATTTTAGGAAGTTTCATTATCGTTAAAGCTTTTTGTTACACAACATTTTTGTAAACTTTAATATATTAAACCAATATACACTTATATTGTAGAATTTCGGCATTTGGCTCTTGTATTATAACAAAAGCGACTGCCTTGGTGGCTTAGTTGTACTAGGGTACGGTAACAAAGGTCTCGGGTTCGAATCCTAGGATTGGCAAAATTACATTGGATTTTTTAATCATTATCAGCCTAGAGTCAGGAATTTGTGCCCGATATGGCGATAGGCTCGCCACCTATCACATCGTGGGACGGCAACATACAAGGCGGAATGTGGGTGCCTAGGCACTTCTGCCTACCCATTCTGGGAAAAAGGCGTGAGTATATGTATGTATTATAAAGAAAAGGAAATTAAATAATACAGTCAAATGGGTTTGTTGCAATTTAGTTAGAGCATTTAGTGTAGCACATTCCTATTTCCTCATTAGTGGGCGGGCCTCACTTTATCTACGTCACGTAATCGCGCCACGGTTTTTGGCCATTTCCTAGCGGAAACTGAGCTATCTGTCACTTTGTGCAATACTGTTCCCTTAATGGTTGTTGGTGAGCAAGTATTATATTTAGTTCATTAATAATATTACATAATGCTGTGAATACGCCAATTTTTAGTTCATGTTTTGTAAAATCATTTTGGAGTGTGCAATTGTAGAGAAATAAAAAAAATGCGGGATTGTTTATATTATGGTAGTGTTAATACTGTTGAACAAGTCCATGTTATTATTAAGATGCAGTTGTCATAAAATATGTGTATAACTATAATAATCAATACATTCATTAATTCCATGATTACTAAATTGCAGCAGTACGATTTCCTAACTTTAAGTGATTTCTGTAAATAAACCTCTTAGCCCAATATTTGATTTCACTGTTAGAAGGAAGCGTATGAATACCCGTTTATTAGTATTATTACTATTTCTTTTCTTGCTGATTGTAGACACAGCAATGTCGCAAAGACTCATTGATATAAAATGCCTTATGTCGAGTATTAAACCCCATTTATACCGAGTATATCAGGACTGCTACCGAAAACGAAGCCGGGTGGTAGTTTTAGTGACTGCAAACGCAATGCAATTAAAAATTTCGCAAAGAAACGCGACAATTTTTTTTATCATTTTTTAAATAATAGTATATGTTTTGGTGGTAAATCCATAGTTTTTGCTAAAATTATAATTTAAACTCTTTGAACCTTAGAGTCTATATAAATAAAGGGGTATACACTATTATTTTAGGTAAAAATACATTACCACCCAAATAGGACCACAGAAAAAAATACAAAAAAAATGACGCTTTTTTTTTGCAACATTTTTTGTTGCATTGTGTCTAAGTCGCTGAAACGACCACCCGGCTTCGTTTTCGGTAGCAGTCTTGATATACCCTGTATGTTTCAAAGGTTTGTGTAAAAGGGACAGTCTCTAAACCAAGAACATTTTATAATTAACGCCGTTGTCTCTTTCCTGAGCATGCCTCACATTTTTGCACCGATAGTTGAAGTATTTAATAGAATCTGGCCTCGTGGATAAAGCAATATGCATGCCTCGTCTGCCATATTATATCGACGTAAATGGATTTTGGTTTAACGAGTTCAAAATAACAAATGACATTTAATAAAATATTTCAATCTTGTAAATAATATTAGAGCGTTTTTGTAATAGAGCCTACGTATATAAAAAAACTAATATTATAACTTGTAACAGTGATTTCACATTCTGACTTTGCTCTCAGAATAAATGCTTTAAAATACAAAAAAAAAAATTCCTTTAACCGAAACACTTTAAAGAACCTGGTAGTTTTTGATCCAACAAAAGCAGACTCAGAGCTGTTATCGAACACACGTAAATACATAAGTCCCAATAATTGTAAGTATACATCTTTGCCACACTTACACATAGCTAATATAGTATTGATGTTAAAGTACTATATTAAAGTACTTTCTAAAATCTTTTCAGACGCAACTATTGTACTATTAAAAGTATATTATATAAAACCTCTTTTACACGTGGATAATATCATAACGTCTACCTTATACAAAAAATACATTGCTGCCATTATTTGCAAGGAGCTAGAGCCTACCTTCGGTACAGTATATTTCTCTTCTCGAGGAAGAAACGAATGAAAAAGGATCCCGGGTAATGTTGTTAAATCTTGCGGAAAGTAAAACTCGGGACTCAATGGTGTTAGTGGCTCGAGATAAAACTAGCCGTTTCCTGTGATTTTGTTTTGGTATCATCCACTGTATTTTAGTTTTTTTTTGATTGCAGTGAATGGCGAGACGAGCATGCCGTTCGCCTGATGGTAAACGATGCGACCGCTCATGAACAGTAGCAAAACCAAAAAATACCTTGAATTACAAAGCAATGCTTGGTATTCCACGGGTGTTGTATTAGTTTAATAAAATAGGTGAAAACTGGGTTACTCTTCAATGGAGAGCATGAGTGAAAAGGCATAGGTAGTCCTATTGGCGTAATTCAGAACTGTGACCTATTGCATGACTTTGTCCACAAAAAATATCGTCAAGATACACGCAGATTTTGATTCATTATTAAAGTTTCTGATAATTGATTATTGATACTACTTGCAGGTGTGCCTTTGCTGATTACGTTCGGTTCGTTAACTTCAGGCCATATGCAGTACTAAATTATAATACGTCATCATAAATAACTCAAGTAGAGACCAAAACCTGCAACCAAATTGAAAGCATGCCGTCTACGTTTTCAATTTAATTCATTGGCAAATTAAGTAACTAACCGTTTTAGGCAATCATTGTGAATTCTGCCTCTCTAATGGAGATAGTTCCAATACTTGATTTTGAAAAGTATTTAATTACCATTTCTAAACATGCATTATAACTAACATTATTTAAAACAGCATTAAAATTTATCGTAGAATGACAAGGATATTCATATTTTTAGTAATCCAATGGGAACACTTGCTTTCTCTTTCGCACCCACGCGCCTCATGGAAGATGACGTCACAGCACATGCACCTGCATCTTTTTCTGTTTCTCCTACGATCACACAGCCTTTTCTCACACCGACAGCAGTGTAAATGCACTGTTACGTTCCAGTTTGAAGAATATTATAGCCAGAGAAATGAGATTTAACATCTTATGTCTCAGGATGGTAAGTGTAGTCAAATGCCATGCATTGCTTTGTAATCCATGGTGAAAACTGGTTTTTCTAGTTAACATGAGTGATCGCATCGCTTACCGTCAGGCGCATAGCACGGTCGTCTCGCCATTTTATTGCAATAAAAAGCTACAATTTGGAAAAAAAACTCTTATTTATCATTAAATGTACTTAAAAATCTTTTTGTCATCCCTGTTGTATAGCGGACCTGTGCTTAGCAGTGGACGATTATGAGCCATTACAATACAGTGTATTAAGTAACTAGTTACACGAGTCAATCTCTTTAACATCTTTATTATACAGACATTAAATTTCATTATTTCAACAAAATTTCTACCTAAAACCACCGTAGAAGATAATTTAAAATATATTTGAATTTTAGCTGTTGAATCAAAGCGGTTTCGTAAAGAATACGCGAGGGATCTTTTAAAGACTAATTAGTTGATTTAACTTAATAAATATTTGCATAGATCGAGACGTATAACTGAATTATGAATATAAATTGTTTAGTTTGTTCAGTTTGAAATAGGTTTCGTAAAGGGCTAGATTTTCCAAGTTGTTAGAAAGCTGGCCTGATTTTAATCTGTATTTTGATATTTATATTAGAAAGAGCTAACAATCTTTGAAATATTTCTTGACAATCAAAATCTCATCTAAAATTTTGCTAATTTCTGACTCATGGACTGGAGGGAGAGTCATTTACTAACAGAAGTAATTTTTTAAAACATTATTATTATACTATATAATTTTCTTATTCAACAGACACTCATTCACTTTACAGTACAATATTTAGAATAATTATTTATTTATTTATATGTACACGATAATTAGCACCCAACAGTCACACACATAGTCTTGATCACGCATTAAGATCAATTAAGTCTTGTATCGTGGGTATCAGACACTACGAGAGACGGTCTCACAAATACCCAAATACGAGACAAATGCTAGTGGGCCTCACAAACATTTGCCATGGGGCGGGAATCGAAGCAAAGGTCTCACGTTTCACAGCCGGCTTTCTACTAACTGAGACTGACACTCACTGAAACTGTCTAAATACCTGTGGATCTCATTTGTCTCGGGCGGAAATCGGACCCTAGGTCACATGTTCACAGCCGCCGTCTAACCAACTGCGCCACGGAGGCTATCAAAGGTTATGTTAATAAAAGAGTACCATCGCCCACGATCGTCGGCAAATCGTGAATTGTGGGTGTGTTGCCAAACTCGTATAATTAGAGGGAAAACGAATGGGACGAGAAAATTAATGGCCAAATTTAAATAAAACTATTATTTACAGGTTTTACCACGGATTTGGTTTGATTTTTACATTGCTTAGATTCCCGACGTGTCGATTGCTTAACAGCTATCGTCGTCATGGGTCGGACTATGGTATTACTTATCTGCCCAATGACTTACAATTTAGCACCCTTTTTAAAAATGTTTTTTAAAGTAATCGTTTACATTTGCGTAAAACTAAGAAACTATGATTGCAAAATTGTTAGTACATGTTGGTTATTTTCGCGACAGTAGTACCAACCGTTCGAGCCAAACTAATATTTAAATAATTACGATGTGCTTCTACCCATTTAATTAATATATTACAGTACCTAGTTTTCTGAAGAAGTTTTCTTTAACCTAATTAGTAGTGTTGCCAAATTATTCCATCATATAAATATTTTCACAGTCGTGTTTGCAATCCTCTCCTTTGTTAGGGAAGTGAGCGGTTTTAATTTCTGTCGGAAATTGTGTTTTAAAAATGTATAGTGCGGTCGACCAGCTTCCCTCGGGGACATCCATCACTCGGGCTTGCAGTAAAAAGGATGCACTTGCAATCTTTATCTGTGCAATGTTTTACATAAGAGTATTCACTTGAGAACTCGCGTTGTATTAGCATTGATAGATTAGACCGTTCCTTATCGTGTCTTTATATTTATGCTGTAGTAAATCCAAAATCTAAACTGATATTATAAATATAGAAGACTGATACTAAAAACGAAGCCGGGTGGTAGTTTGAGTGACTACACGCGCAATGCAACTAAAAACTTTACTGAACTTATTTAAAGTACCTAACGCACATTTTACTTTTTGGTTTTTTAAATATCTTCGTGTTTGGGTTTACCTTTAGCTTTTGTTTAAATAATAGTTTTAAATTTTGTGTACGATATCGTTTTAAAAATTAAAGGATGCACAATATTTTTTTCGTATAAAATGGATTTATTTTACTACCCATATAAGACGAAAGGAAACAAGAACATAGTTGCTTTGTGTCTGAAGTCACTAAAACTACCATCCCTCTTCGTTTTCGCTAGCAATATTGATATACACTGTATAAAGATCTGATTATATTTTGTACTGAATAAGCTCTGAAGCTACTCAACTGATTTATAAAATTCGATCACTATTAGAATCTTACATTATCCCTGATGAACACACGTGATAGAATATTTTCAAAAAAGTATATCTGTTTCCTGCAACCTTAGTCAGATCGTCCGTCCACCTTGTGGGCGGGCGTCCGACACTTCGCTTGCCTGTACGTGGCCTCCACTCGAGAACCTTTCGGCCCCAACGGCCATCGGTTCTACGAGCTATGTGCCCGGCCTATTGCCACTTCAACTTGCCAATCCTATGGGCTATGTCGGCTATGTCCTTGTCGCTGGATGCAGGCCGCTTCCAACAGGTCATTGTGGAGATCATTGGGGGAGGCCTATGTTCAGCAGTGGACTTCCTGTGGCTGATATGATGATGATGATGATGATATCTGTTTCTACTCTCGCAGAAAAGCAGTGTAGATGGTAAATGCAGTCGCATATAGTAAGACCTATGGCACTGAAAGAGGCAGGTTGTTGTTCTTGTCTATAAAATCCATCCGTCATCCTCAAAAGTCTGGGAACGTGCCTGCGATCCCTTAGGCATTGTAAATATTTTAAGATTAATGATGTGCTTTGTAATAAAATTAAATTGTTATTACATCGTTGTCATATTATTTAGAACTATATTTCCAGACAGCTCCAGCCTTGTGATCACCAACTCCAATAAAACATTTATTACATTAATATCTAATTGATTAATATAGCTTCATAAAAGAACAATTTCGTTAATCGATTGATTAGCTCCATTCCTTTTTATGTCTTCGATGACCTAGGAGAGTATGGCTGCCCCAGACGTCGTAATTTAGAATATAGGATGACTTTTCTGCTGTGGCTTATTTTATATGCTTCTAGTTAAAGGGGGACCTAAAGGGCCCCAAGATTCACTAGCAAATATATCACTTAGTTTAATAGGTATTTTGAAGCAAGAAGTTCATATATCTCGATTCTTGCTGACTTACGTTTTGTATATATACTCTCAAAGTTACATTTACAAACTATGCATTTAATATTGTACCTATATGATATATATTAGTTCGATTACGACGAGTACTAAATTTAACAATAGTTTTCTTAGTGGTAAAATAACTCCGTGTTTTGTAATTATTAATTATAAAGATGATGGACATTGATACGCTTATTTGGCTAATTATGGGTACAGAGACAATAAAGCCATCCTGATATAACTTTCATTTCATTTGGATGATGAGCTTAGGGGCTTTATTGGAACATACACAAATTTAAAGATACATAGAAAATTGAAATAATTACTATAAGTTTGGTAAATTTATTTTTGCCGTGGGTAGCTAAAATGATTTAACCTGGTAAATCGGGCTAACTATTCCCTCTGAATTCAGTGTGGTAGAGGTACTTTCTAATAAATGAGTAAAACCTGAATGTGCCGGGTTAAATGGAATCATTGTTACACGGAATACTAACGTGAAGTTACAGCTTTGGGATTACGTTTCGAGTGTGTTTTGGTTTTAATGCTCTTTTATTGAGCACTTTTAAACATAATATATTTGGCTGTGATTATTTACGATTTGTTAAGTGGTCATTTGCGTTAATAAAATTGCTTATTTTTTGTCTCGCATGATTTTTTGAAAACATTATCATATTATTGAACATACCACATATCATTACTCCACAACCCCAGATGACATTATTTTGTATAAAGTATATAGTATTATTGTAGCTGTGAGGTAAAAGCAATAATTATTTGCACCTGAGTGAAGTTACGTGCGGATGCTGTACTGTTAAATAAAGGTACTAATAGCCCAGACCTAAAATAGATATTTGTATATATTGTATTTTAGGTCAGATACAGATATCGACATCAAAAATATAGTCACAAATTGATCCTAGAACGAACCAGTTTCAGCTCTCAAGGTCACTTCAAAAACAGCAATCATACATCAAAGCAGGGTTGGACACCCTAAGAGCTGGACCGTTTACGAGCGGTCCGGCATAAATCCTTTTAATGCGTGCATGGACGTATAATGGCCTCCGCGGAACGCTCCTACGGACGTGTTTACAATGGAACACTTTTGGAAGGACCTGACTAGAATTATTATGGAGATCTTCATTAATTTTCGCTCAGCTTTTGTGCTCTTTGGGTATTTACTTGCATAGCTACTGCCTCTGGAATTGATTCGGTAGCAACCAGTTAATGGACATAGAGTAGAGCAGCTAAGTTCGGCTAAGATCATTTTTTTCAGCCCGCAAAGCAATTAGACCCTGTTTAATAATGGCAGAGAATTAAAAAAAAACAACTAATTTAATCAAGCTAATTTTATCAACTAATTTACTAACAGTAACAGCTGTTAGTGAACAATATATCACTATTAAAAATTTCACTATGGTTACCTGTAGGGTAAAAGCCGGATAGTTGCCACACTTTTTAAAAAGCTCCTTTAAAAAATGTGTACCAATACATTTTTTATTCAAAATGTATTCTCAAACATAGTTCATTACTCTTCTAACATACCCTATCTATAAAAAAATTATAAATATTATAAATTTTAAGTAAATCCAGTTTAAAATCACCTCTAAAAAAGAGGATAGTTGCCTACTATAGCGGATACTAGCCTAACGTTAAAAATGGTTGGGAGGGATACTTGCCTAATGTGAGGATAGATGCCCGTCTGTTTTGTTTTCAAATAAAAATGAACTTATATTCATTTAAATAATCAGTTTTTATTATTAAATACAATCTTTTATTAAGTGTTAATTAAAGTTAAATTATAATTATAAAATTATAACAATAATAGACTCCAAAATAGTAAATAAGTCTCCAAAGTAAAAATGTAATGTTATTATTTATTTTGAAAATAGAACAATAATCAAAATTAGCTTTTTTGTTTTTTATTTATATCTTCGAACGCAAGTGTTAAACTATCTTCTGTCCAGTTGATGTGGCGCGGCACCACGCCTGGTTTTCATTTATACTTGCGAGGCATTTTGCTGTTGAGTATTTATTTTATTTAACATAAACTTTCTGTATCAGCCCATATACGTCCCACTGCAGGGCACGGGCCTACTCCATACGTATAATCGAGAATACGATTGAGAGTGGTTAGGCCATATAGTCCACCACGCTGGCCTAGTGCGGGTTGGCGGACTTACATACCATAGAAATTCTTATGAATTCCTATGGTATGCAGGTTTCCTCACGATGTTTTCCTTCACCGTTTTAGTGCGTGGTGATTGACTATTAATACACACATGACTCCGAAAAGTCAGAGGTGTGCCCTGGGATTCGAACCCGCGACCACCGTGAACATGTTGGCAGTCGCGTCTAGTCCGTTTACCAACAGGCCACCACGCACTTTAACATAAACTTCAGTAAAACCAAATAAAAATCACCTAGAAAAATAGTAAAAGCAAATGAAAAAAATAACTAAGAAAAAAATCTGTCCTTGCTTGTTAAAAACGTATAGTTATAGATATTACCGCAGGGCAACAATCCGCAAAAGACAGTAGGGCAACTATCCGATTTGATACGGATACTTGCCCTTTTTATTTACGAAATAAATAAAACATATTTAACAATAAAACCTAATAAACAGTTCAATTTAAACTCTAATGCATTCAAAGAAATATATTTTTGACTGAAATCGCAATCAGTTATAAAAATATTTAACGGAGATTACTTACCAAAATAATTGTGGCGCTTGTCAAAGTATCACCGCGAAAGATTTTTTCATACACGGACAAAATAAGTGCGCCTACTTCAACTGCTTATGCGGCACCGAAGCCTGCGCGGGGGCGGCTTTTAATTATGATCAAAAAGAAACACTGTCATTACGTCTAACATAGAGCATTTGAAACTGAGGCATGTATCCGTCCGAGGCAACTATCCGGCTTTTACCCTATGTTAGTCTTGAAAGGTTTAAAACTATCCGTAAAGAACTTACTTTGTTCTGTACTCACTCACTCTCGAATAAAATAGAATTTATAGGATTTTAGACACAGGTAATGTTTGTTACTTCCCCTTTTATTCTTCCTTTATTTGTCGTTTTCGATGTTAGCTTTATTGACATTTAATTTCATCCTTTCTTTTTCCTTGTTACTAAACAGAAACAATAAAATATACTGCGAAAATACACGAACACAATCAAACTTGGTGCGTATACGTAAAAAGAGAAAATAAAAGCGCTACCTCATATGTGCCCTCATACACTTTGATATTCGATCACTTTGACAGACTTTGCTTCGCATCCACGTTTATGGTATGTGAATACGCGTAAAAACAAAAAAAAAAACACGGCCAGCCGGCTATTGAAAGGTGAATATGGAGGTAAAGTTGAATCGAGAGTTTTTTATTTGGTGCCGGGCCCCATGCGTCAATATTCTGTCATTAATTCGTTTGCAGTGTCATCAATGGATAACTTTTGTGAAAAATTGTATTGAACTACGTTGATACTTGAAATATTTGTTAATCTTTATTTAGCTTCGTATGCTGACTAGTGTACAGGCCGATTTAATGTCTGAGGCATTTTTTTCAGTCTACCATAGGTGTTTAAGAAATAAAGCACAGCAGGTTTATTAATATTATTAATTAATATGTTTTTAATTATGCTGGGATTTTGTGTTTTTACTATTATTTAGTATAAAATATTTTGTATAAAAAAGGGGTATAGATAAGCATATCATAAACAAACACTGTTAATAAATATGAACGGAATGCAAATAAAGGTCAGTTTGTACTAAAAATATATATATTACGTAAGAAAAAAATCAACACAATTGTTACAATAGCTGTATTACAAAATATGCTAAATCATTTTGTGAGATAAATCATTTAATTTTATTCATAAAGAATAAAACAAACCATTATGAATGTGCCCTTATACGTTTTATTAGATTTTCTATTTGTAAAATGGGATCGTAAAACGTTACATTGATATGAGAAAAAATCGTTTGTTACGACCGTACGATGCAATCCAAATATCAAACGTGAGTTTTATTTCTTTTCCATTTTGGCGATAACATTTATATGACCATAAAAGGTAATTTAAGATAACTTGTTAAAATCTTTTAATTATGGTTGTATAAAGTTGTGTTGAAAGAAGAAATAGAGTATAGTAGAACGGTGATCAATTCTACCATTAGCAGAACAACGCAATTGTAGATGATAGAATTAACTTAATTTTTTTGGATATTACAGAAAAAAATATGTTATGATTTTATGACAAGTAAAATTGTATTTTTTAAGGTTTAGATTTAAACTAATCGACTGAATTTGGGACCTTAAAAATCGCCTTTCCCAAGGATTGAGATACAAGTACAAAAGGTAATGAAAATGTACAAGAAAGATGAAAAGATAAATCAAATGAACGGTCTACACATGAAGACTAATGCTATATTAAATGTAAAATGAATTATCATAAAATCATATTATGATTATGTTATAAAGCCACAGATCTAAACTATAAAACATAATAAACTTTAAAAGAAACAGTTGAAAAGACTCGCAACACTTTTCAAGGGGCGGCATTCGATTGCATCAAAGGAATGGTTTCTAGTAAATAAAGTACAACTCATTTTCAAGGAAAAGTTGTCGACCGCTCCTTTGGTAGTAAGAAACTCATTACAAGTTTCCGTGTCAGTAAACACAACTGAATTTTGTTGTGAATAGCTACGGAACTATTCTGGTTATTATGAAATAGTTCCAGTTTACACCGCGTTTCATTACGAGCGAAAAGTGCAGTAACTTGCGGAGTTTTGAGTATGCAAGTTATAATTTTAATTTATTCTCTTTACTTATTTTATTATTGTTATGGTTAGTAAAAATTTCTTGTTGTTGTTGCTTGTTAGGGCTGAGGTATATACTAAAGCAGAGTTCTCTCTGAATAAGTAGGCCTTTTAAAAAATTGCGTGGTGGCCTTTTGGTAAACGGACCAGCCGTGACTGCCAACTTGTTCACGGTGGTCGTGGGTTCAAATCCCAGGTACCTCTGACTTTTCGGAGTCATGTGTGTATTTATAGTCAATCACTACGCACTTTAAAAATATCAAGGAAAACATTGTAAAACCGGCATACCAATTACAATAGCAATGTGTCAGAAATTATAGGATAATTATGTAAAGTCCGCCAATCCGCATTAGGTCAGCGTGGTGGTCTATAAGGCCTAACTACTCCCAATCGTACTCTCGATTGTGGAGGTGGCCCATGCCCTGCAGTGGGACGAATATGGGCTGATATAGTAGGCCTTTTCAATTTCTAAGGCTTCTATTAAGGCTCATATGCAAACTTTGGTGCGGAAAAACAACAATGACCTGGAATAATCATTCCATGTTCTTCATAAACTGTGTGACTCTCGTATTGAGTTCTGACTGTGGTCGTTTCATAAGAAGACATAGAATCAATACCGTTATTTTATAGATATAGATGATTCATAAATACTAGAATTTAAACTACGATATACGTGCATTACAAAATTTTAACTCAGAAATACCAGCGGAGACAAAACGGAAAATAGAACGCCATCCGACGATAAAAGATTGAAAAATTCCTTTCTATATACAATAGAATGCATTTTGTATTGTGCGTTGATAAACGTGTTTGCGAAATACAAAATCTAGCGAGATACGTTCACAATGTCGCTTGGATTGCTCTGTGTGCCGTTCGGCAAATATTTTAGAATGGTGTACGTACTTGAGTTTGAAGTTTGAGAGACCTTTATGTAAGAGATCACGTTCTGAAGAGTCAACTGTTTAGTTTCACGATGGTGTGTTTAAGACTTCGATCAAATATATGCTAGATACAGCGTCCGGAACGAAATCACACGCCAAAAGTGGCCAAGGTTGCTTATACATTTGAATTTGGAACTACGAGATGTAGCAAAAAGTCTTAAATTAATGTACTTCAGAGAACAATAAACCTTTCAATAAAGATTATGTTTTTGGACCACTAATCTTAAATCACAAAAGACCACACGATTATTTGTCCTCGTATTTCTCTTACCGTTTTTTAGGCCTTTACTTATAATCTAGTGTGTGATGGAAAGTTTAAGTTAAACTTTATGTAAAAAGGTGAGTTGTAGTCGAAAGAGTGTGATCCTTTAGCAGCTGTATGATAAATCAGGGTCAAACTAAAGATACCCAACGGTTTTATGTTCACTTGAAAATTGAGAAGAATCGAAAGCATATGCAAGAAATCGGCTGTGTGAAGTCAACCACGTGCTTAAATTAATTGAGTTTCCAAATTGAATCTCCAAAAATATGAGGATCTATTTGGGCGCGACTAAATTCAATTTATTTAAACCAATAAAAACAAATTAAAATATTTGCGATCTTCCCTTGCGGAGGCAAATGCTCCGGTGGCGGGAAGCAATTTGTTAGTTATTTCATTAATTCCTTTTTCGTTTACGATGAAATTCTTTGAAGAATCTTTCTTTGAATTGTTAATAGTGGTTGCGGTTTGCTAAAGTATCAGATTTAATTTCAAGTTCGCAATTTTTTTATTGCAAATCTAATAAATCACGGGCTGAATTAAATCATAATTTACTCAGTTAAAATATAATTATTTAGATCTTAAGACGTAATCAGCGAAAACCAGCGAATTGACTTATCGTCAAGCAAACAGGTTACACCTATACGTGTTATTTATAGGTTTTTCATCATGAACAAATATGGAAAAACACGTCGCTTTGACTATAATGTGTAAACGGGACGGCAAACAGGGCGAATAAATCGCAAAACAGGAAACATCAAAGGTCCTTTTAAGGTTTTGAGTGAACAAGAAGCCATGGAAGTCGACGCCTTTACACAGATCATTTCAAAGGAATTAGATCTCGCGGTGACAAAAAAATACATGGAAGTGACAGAAACACAACAGGATTAAAATTGAGTTACGGAATAAATTTAATACCTTTTATAAATTGCCTATAGTAGGAGACAGGTCGCGTTGGCAATCGAGGTATGGGCTTACCCGTATGGGAGGGCGAAACTATAATTTATTCTGATTCTTACGGGTCTATTACGTTCATACAGTAACCTATAATGTATTTTTTCTTATAATAACTTCCAAATGCAAACATAAGTCAGTTAAAAAATGTTTAAAAAATATTTCGTCATACTGTATATTATAATGAATTTGGCTTAATTATTTTTATTCATACGTCATTGTGTTGCAAAAAAATATCGATGCAAACTACATGGAACGTGATACTTCATAATTAGAACATTTCCATCTTCATCTCACCTAATAGAAAGTGACGATATAATCTACGTTGTTATATGCATACCTAAAAGATGCCTACTCACTCTAGCCTTGAAGATCCTAAAGTCATAACTTTAAGGTAAAATGTCATTTTTGTTATTGCATTGAATTATATGTGATATGCGACACGACGGCTCATGGCGAGTAGCAAAACCAAACAACACCATGAATCAGAAAACAATGCTTGACATTCCACTGCGCTCGGCATCATGAGACATAAGATGTTAATGCTCAATATGTTCAGTAGTACTGTGGCTACGATGTCCTTCAAACCGGAATACAACAGTGCATTTACACTGATGTTTGGTGGTAGAAAGTATTACTAATATTATAGAACCGTGTAATTCATAACTTCTTAATAACGTACCTGTTGTGCTGAGATCTGGAAGCCGTAGATACTATAAGTAGATCTGGGTACTATCGTATAGTTATCAAATAAACCGTCTGATTTACTTATATGGCAATATATATTGTTTTCCATACTGCAGTATTGGCTTGGTTCGTTTTTAACGCTGCGAAACTATCAGAGTTTGTATAAATAAACAATTTGAAAGGCGAAACGGGTACAATCGCGGTTTTCCCTTGGCGCGATCTCTTGTTACCCTTTGAGGCTGCGGGGCTCTTGTGGCAGGGTTGCCAGGAGATCTATTAAAAGCTAGTAATTTTGATCACTGTTTCATGCACTAAAATTAGACTAATTAGATTTGTCTTTGGCATTTGTGTTTGCAATTTTGATACTTTCAATTTTTTGATGTACAATTTTTTAGTTTCATCGCAGATTTGGTAATGGAAAAATCATTTTTTTTATAAGTTTAACGAAATTTCTAATATACTTTCTTACAAAACAAAATATGTAACATTCCCGTGAATATACTCTATGTTATATTTCACTTTTCAATAATATTTTATGTACCTTTATGACTTTTTATTATTCACTCATATTTGATTCAATTATACCCTAGGTTCCTTACTTATTTGGAAATTTTTAGTCGAATGTTTACTGTTCGAAATTCCCGAAAAACGCGTAATACAGGAACTATAATAACAAGTATGTATTCACAAATACAAGATATTCTACAAACACCAATAGTAGAAACTATTTTAAAACTATGGCTTATAAATCATGAGAACAATACTGTAGCAATCTTGATAGTTCTAATATCCTAGCACGTGTGACCCTAGCCAAATCGCCTGCAGGTATCCATTGTTCCCGTATCGATCCCTCCACTCGGGTGTTTGTAGAAAGACAAATAAATGGTAATAGATATCTAATCGGATGTGAAATGGAGTTCCCATTTTTTGTTTAAGAAGGTATTTTTAGTGGTTTCCTTCCAAGCTTTACGTGAACTTTAATACATATTTGTTTGGGTAGATTATTTGGGGTTATATAGGTTTCTTTGGTAGGTAATGAATTATATTTATTGTAGCTTACAATATTTAATATAGCATTACAATATTTCTATATTAATCCACTGTACAGAATTATTTTTCTTTTGTAGTAAATTTCTCTTGTAGTGAATTTGATTGTAGTAAATTGATCGCCAAAAAACTGTAACAAAAGACTTTTCAATAATAGTAAATCCTTAAACTTCCATCGTCTTTTTACCACATTTTCACAGTGCTCTTGATCGTTGTTGGTTGGTAGATAGCTTGACAGCTATTAATAGATGCACCAGTCTGCCTCGAAGCGCGAACTTGTCTCTGTCTGATTCAAGAAGCGGACTAGCGTAGATAATTTTCGGTGAATCTTCATTTTCGTATGGTGGTAAGTTATTTATATGTGAGAAGCCGCCTTGGTAGTTTATGTTATAGGGGGCAAACGAACATGCGGTTTACCTGTTGGTAAGTTATCCTCGCCGCCCATGAACATCTGCAACACCATTTGGCATGGAGATGCGTTGCCGGCCTTTAAGGTGGGTATACGCTCGTTTATTGAGATACCACTGCAATGTCTATTTCTCTAATCAAACAGCAGTGTGATTGCACTGTTGTGTTCCGGTTTGAAGGACATTAAAACCAGAGTACCTGCTGGACATATTGAGACTGAACATCTTATGTGTCAGGATGGCGTGCGCAGTGAAATGTCAAGCATTTCTTCGTAGTTCATGGTATTTGGTTTAGCTACTGTCCATTAGCGGTCGCCATTCATCGCAAAAACAGAGTTTTATGGCTATTATACACTCGTAGTAATCGAAAAAAAAAAACATGTCTTACCAATAACGTTTCTACCAGACGTTTTATATTAAAACGATAAATCTACTCAATAGGGTATGACGATAGGCTATGTATATTGAATAATGTTTGAAGATAAAAGGTTTGTACAACCTCACGTCCAATACCTATACAATTTCGGCTCTCAAACCACGAAGGTACGGCTCAACCTGTAATATATACGCTGAAAAGGCCATATTCAACGTTTTTCACGTACATGATCGTGATAAATACGAGATTGTGGCAATAATTGTGTCTGCGAGTAGAGCTTCGCTTGCGGTTTCGTTTTGAGCGAAATTTGTGTTTCTCATTCATGTTCCATTCTGCTAAATGTAATTAATGTCTATTTATGTGCTGTCTGCGTCATTTAAATGAGTTTTATGGTAAGTGGAAGTTGATTGTATGAAATCTAAATGATGTTAGGAAGTTAATGGACAGAATAATACACATTTACAATGTTTTGAGCTATTACGCATTTCGCCGTACTTAGATTTTATTGGTTTCAGTTGTTGTACAGGCCGAACACGCCAATGCCATATAGTGGGTTAAATTTCCGTTTCGCATATCTATGCGATTATTAAAAAAAATATATTGAATGTAGTTTAAATTATTTTCAAAATAAAAATGTTATTTTTAGTATAACTTTCTATCTACAATACAAATGATACTTTCCATATTGTGAGCTCACCGTAGGACTAGTGGTATAAAGAATATTTTAATTTGTATTCGCAAAAGTTGTTCTATTCCTAATAGATAAGAAATAAATAAAACTACTGAAGGAAAACAGTACTTCTCGCATAATAGATTCGGAGTAGCAGAGCGCTACAGCCAATGCACAGATGCCGAGTACCGAGTACGGTAGTTTATGCAGGCAACGTACGTGATGCTTTGAGGCAGATAGCTGATTTAGAAAACTTCACGTATTCCAATTGCATAAAAGTAACATTTTATTTTTAAAGAACGGTAGATACAGTTCAGTCAAGTATTGGGAAAATAGATCAATACAGGTGGGTCAAGGATACAAATAAAAAAAAAAAAAAAAACATTCGCAGTGAAGAATTTTCGTGGAAAAATTTTGAGAGTGCGTGCTGCTATTGATAACTGGGCTCAACGTTCAAAGGACTGTAATAAATTGCCAATGGATGCCACTTCGAATAAGCTTTATGTATTTTTATTGGTTGTATATTAATGTATTAAACTAACAAACTGTAATAGTACATTATCATTTTTTTTAGTCTACGTAATATAAATATTTTTTATTGCAATGAATGGCGAGACGAGCATGCCGTTCTCCTGATGGTAAGCGATACGACCACTCATGAACAGCAGCAAAATCAAACAATCAACGCCTTGAATTACAAAGCAATGCTTGCTATTCCACTGCGCTCGCCATCCTAAGACATAAGATGTTAAGTCTCTATATATCCAGTAGTTACTCTAGCTACAATTTCTTACAATCCGAAACACAACAGTGCGTTTACACTTCTGTTTGGCGGGAGAAATAGATATTGCGGCGGTTCTTATCCAGGCGACCTCTCACACATGAGAGACCTACCATCGTCTCAATTTGTTTTGCTTTGTAACAATATTTATGCCGAAGCCTAAGTATATAACTGTATGTTATATAACACAAGACTCCATGGTATAAATGCGCCAGAGAGCGGGCCGTTGATAACGCTAGAAAAATTTAAAGACAAACGACTATGAGCCATCTATAAAAAACTACGTCAGAGAAAAAAGACAGATTATCGGCTGACAAAACAAAGGACATAAGGCTAGGGAAGAATGGACATGGGTCTCAGGCAATCTCACTGACTGAATAAAAATGCACAGCAAAATTGGTACTGTACAGAAGGTTGTCTGATACCAAAAAGTAACAAAATATAGTTCATAAAATATATTTCCCGTCCACGCAGCATCGTTCATCTTTTAACACTCCCCGGGGAGTTTCGATAGCTTCTATTGCACGAATGTATGTAACATAAAATATAATAAATATGAACGGATACGGCGACACAGCGGTATTATTTTCCACACAATACCCAAGGGTCGTATTTCACCAATTTTGGATGTGTTAATTTCATGAGTTTGCCCGTTTCATTAGACTTTAGCGTTTCAGTTATAAACGTAAATTACTCTTAATATTTTGTCTAAATTAGTAATGTATTCGTTGTTTTATAAGTTGAGAATTTAAACTTTTATTCAAGAGGTAAATCGTTATATTATGTCATTTGATTTCAGGTATATAATATTGTGTGTAAACAGTTATGATGTGGAATAAAACCAATTATTACATATTTATCCCCGATTTGGTTCAATTTTATAATTGTTTTGAACAACCCGATATTTCGATCAGCTTTCATCGTCACGGGCTGGATATTCATCACTTATAAATGACAAATAGACTAAAGCTAAGATAAATTAGGAAATCCCAACACATTACCGCTGTAAGTTATTTCTTTATTCTGCAACATAAGAAAAAGCAGAATCATCGATACGAAGCTCTGACCAAGACTTATACATATTGTCTTACTGGCGTAAGTCACATCTCAACTTACTATGCTAGTAAAATGACTAAACAACATGTAGTTCTTATAATCCCGCGTATTGGCGAGGCAGCACCAGATGGCGCCATAACATCCGCAAACACTACATCAAGCTTACGTTTAGACTTTGGACTTATGCCAATTTAGGAGCAATTAGTTTCTCTTTACTTTAACGGCGGCGTCGTAAACTGAGCGAGTTGAGCGTGGAATTTTTGGTTATCTACTAATGTTCTTCGTATTTAATGAAATCTATTCAAATATTCCTCGTAAAGAATGTCTCGGTGACATAGTATTACTATGTCCCGATAACAATGTGATATTAAATTTTTGTATCCATTATCAGCCTGGAGTCATGAATTCGTGCCCAATATAGCGCTGGGTCTCCTGGTCCCCCTTCTGGAAAAAAGCGTGAGTTTATGCATGTTTACCAATATTAGCCCTAGGCTAGCTATGGCTTAATCCTTCTCAATCATACTTCTTCTTCTTCTACCTGGCGTTATCTCGGCCGGTGCCAGGGTCCACCTTCCGGCAAATTCTCCGTTTCGGCCGGACTTCGGCATCCTCAATAGTAAGGCCACTGACCCTCATATCTTCTTTGACGACATCTAGTCAGCGCTTCTTTGTTCTACCTCTCGGTCGAGGCCTGGGAGTATTTAGCCTCAGGCACACATTGCCGACGTACTTCTGTGGTTTCGTTCTCAATCGTACTCTTGATTGTAAACTTTATTTATCATTTCATCATCTATTGCTTAGCGGTGGTGATGTAATGATAAATAAAGAAACACTCAACAGACACATCGTCCTAACTTCATATTGAGACGATAATCTTGAACCATGGGTATCAGAAACTACGAGAGATTTTTTAATGCTCAAACACCTGGACCCAAAACAATGATGCGCCATACAAAAATTTGTCCTACTTCTCATTTCACAGCCAGCATCTAACTAATTACGCCATAGCCGTCCTATCATATTCTGGTGCGCTCAATCAAGCATCTAGTTAAGCTGCTGATCGCAAACATTACGCATCGACCTTAGCAGAGAAATTAGTTCATCAATCACAAATGAGGCAGTGGCGCGGCGTGCTAACTATATTTACCAGACGGGAGTCCGACTGAGTCGATCTACTTGTTTTCATATGCTCTATTGTTTCGCCTTTTTCCATATTCCATGGAAATAAAGGAGAATGTTTTACTTTATATGAAGCTAAATTTTATATTATTTTTTCAGCTACTATTGTAATTTGTACCTAGACTAAGTTTGACTTTGTGGACAGGCAATAACTAATTATAGTAATTTAATTTTTCATTGTTTTCGGTTGCCCGAATAGTGTTTGCTTTATAAATGTACATTTTGTAATGTGTATTTTGATACTTGAAATACATGTTTTAAAAACCATGATGCGTTGTAATTATTAAAATGAAATAATAACTATGAGTAATTTTCACATTACCTCAAGCCTTTCAATAATTCATATTTTTCTTGGTACTGAAGACATCATTTACTTTGCTATCGAACGCAAGTATCAAGAATTACCTAACCAAAAAATCATTCTACCAATTAGACTCACTTAGGGCGGGTATGAAGCTAAGTGTAAGCATGACTAAGTTGTTTACCTTACATCCATAGGTAAGCATTAAAAAGGTGAAAAGGTCTCATCCAAAACACTATAATTAAAATCCGTGTCACGGAGTCCGTAAAATGACCGCCATTGTTCGCTAACAAATCCAAAGAAGGTCATAATCAAGCAAATGATATTACTGCGGCCACCCTCGCTGGGCGGCTTGCGTGTGTCCATTTGAGTGGCGCAATTTATAAGCTGTTGTGTAAGAAATATTTAAATAGTATGTTTATCGTTATCAATCCTATGACGTCAATTGTTAAACAAAGTTTCTGAAAAATATTACAGTGATCTGTTGCAAGCAGTTGTTAACCCTGTTTAAGAATTTAATTGCGTTTAGATACTTTAAAAAAGTTCTGACAATGTCGATCGTTCGCCTAGGTCTTTAGGTATAAGCTATAGTATTTTAGAGTATGAAAGAAATTAAAAGAAGATAGATATACAATTTTTACTAACAAGAAGAAATAAAAATTTTCATCCTCGTTTTTTGAAAATTTTCAAATATAATGTAGGATTCTAATAGTGAGACAGGTTTTTCAAATCGATTGATATCAAATCTCAAAGGTTCCTCTGGTATTGATTTTGAGACCAATTTCAAAACGGCGGCCAAAACTTTCAATTCTATCAAATGAGAATATCGGAGCAAAAGATCCCTTATATATTGATTTTGTGGCCAATCAAACCACAAAAAAAGAGTAAAATAACGTCGTGTTTGCTAGATTTTTCACTACAACAAATAGGAAAGTTATGCACATCAATGTGTAAATGTAGAAGAAAGGTGATCTTTAACCATTTTTTTGAACGATGGTAGTGATCGCGCCCGTCTTATCACAAATGGTAGGGCATTCCACAATCGGACAGCTTTGACGGTGAACGACCCATCCATAAAAGTTGTGGAGTGCACAGGCATTCTCAATTCCAGTCTCTCTGACAACGTTAGGGATCTTGAATGGCAGTCATCGAGAAATACAAAACGATCTTTAAGATAAGGTGGGGTGACAGGATTAAACAATATATTATACAGAAGAGAAAGAATATGAGCATTCCGACGAAGCAGTATGGACAACCACTTGAGCTTAGTACGAAACTCAGAAACATGATCATATTTGCGTAATCCAAATATGAATCTAGTATTAAAGTTTTGAAGGCACGCAAGTTTATTTAGCTTTATGTATAAGTATAGATTCTATGGCGACGAATGGCGTACACTAGTAGATTATATTCATTTCTAACATTCCTGAAGCGAATATCATATCGTCAGGTACACTATTTTTAGTTTTTAAAAATACATTGGGCCTTTCCTTATTTAGATTTCTTACTTTGCTATTATATTGGACGAGGCCGGAATCCGTTTTCCGAGTCTATGCAGAATTCTACCTAATTTATGAAGTCTTAATATTAAGCCATTATTTTATAGGAAATTGTACGTCCAGAAATACGCAAAAGTAAAAATGCAACATTAAATCATATAAAATCATAGATCCCTTCGACTGCAATATTCTGAACTACTCTATAGATTATAAATATTATAGAACTTTACTTATCCGCTATCTCTCATGAATCAGACTGCGCACTCTCAGTCCCTTGACATCGTTATCTGCCCAACACAAGCGTAAGATTAGGGCAGACTATTTCATTATATTTTTCCTGAGAATATCATATCTTGTGCTTCTTACTAAAGTGGAAATCAAATCAAAACCCTATTTGCTGTAAAGTCACGTAGCTATGTTATACAGACGTTTTGTTAGTATGAAGAGAATTGATATTGTTACGCTTGTTCTAGCAAACAACATATTATTTATGATTGAAAAACACAACGCCATCCTATGGTAAGATATCGCTGTACTTATTTTTTACTCTCAACAATACATTGACTGAATGAAATTACTTACAATAAAATTGAATTATTTGGTCACAATTTGCTTAAGTTTTGTACTTTTTTTCAGGATTCAGGATGTTATGAAGAAGGTTAATGCCCGTCTGGGCTGCATTGCCGACTACTACCATTAGAAGGTAGCTACAAATCAATTTGGTTTAATATTTATGTATAAAAGAATTGTTTAAATAATTTTTTTGGTAAAAAAAAAAATTCAAAAACTAATAGAGTTGTTTCTGTTTTATATTGTCGAATAAATCAGAGCTAGGTTTAATTACAAAATCCAATAACTTAAGTTTCCAAAACTTAAAGGTTTCCCAATAAACGTTACGTTCATTTAGCAACGTTAAAATAAGAGCTAGAATGGTCTTAATCGTCACATAAAGGTCCCGGTTAAGTCACTAACTCCGTTAAATCCATTTTGAACTTAGTTAAACTCTTCAAGTTAGTCTTAGTTATAAATATAGAGGGGTAAACATGGATGGAATATTTTAAATAATTGCCGTTGCTTGCTTCGACCAGCAAGTTGACTTATAGTTAGATTTGGTCCGGTAATTTGATTTTACTGTCTAAATAGTGGATGGACGGATAAACGGATAATAAATGAACCGAGCTGGCTAGATCCAGTTCATTTGTGTTTGAATAGTTATGAATCAAGTTATCTTTAGAAATATTTTTTTGAATAAAAACTTTTTTACACAGTCTTTAAAAAAAAAAAATCATATTCAATTTGATTTCTATTTTGATGTTATATAATATATTTCTTATTCTCGAATTGTGTAAATTAAAAACTTGTAAAACTACTCCAACACGTATTTTTACCCATTGAGATTTTTACTTTATTTTTCTTTACACACTATCAATTATTGTGCATCCAATGTTGTGGCATGAAGTTTGTAAGAAAGTATGTAGAACTTTATGATGCCGATAGAATTTGTATATCGTACATTTAATTGCAAATCAATACAATGATCGATCGCTGGCTATTACATTCAGCGTTACATATAATCAATCAAGTCATTTATACATCCTAACTAACTTCGTACTACAGAGCAATATGGCTTCACCTTTCAAGTTGTGTATAATAGTTCCCGAATATAATTTTCCCAGTAGGTAGGTACGTGATAATCAGAGTCATGATTCAATACATTCATTAAGCCGACTAAGGCTTTAGTTACACGTGCCTGCATATCTATATCTGAATCTAGATGCGGGAACAATTGCCTTATCTGAAATGCATGTCCAGGAAGCTATAAAATGGCGGAAAGGATACGCCATTAGTCTAACCCTGGACATTTAACCATTGGTTTCCGAACCGTAAATTACTGAGGAAGTGGCTTTGGGCACTATGTCACTTAGATCTTATTTGAACTGTGAGTTTTTAAATCAGTGCTTGACATTCCACTGCGCTCGCCATCCTGAACATAATATGTTAAGTCTCAATAATAAATAATCTTTCTTTTACTTTTAAATCAAGGGTCGTTAAGATTGCCAGGGAATAATGACCCAACTACAGGTAAATATTAGATTTCATGCCATTTATTGCATGAAAGATTTAAAAAATCACAAGTAATATTTAAATATTTACCTGACCATTTCCCTAGCTACCTACATAGTTTAAAGTTCTTGAAAGACTTTCGTAGTTTATAGTGGGTATTGGCCTGACAGTAACGGACCAGACGCGACTGCCAATATATTTAAGGTGGTCGCGGGTTCGAATCGAAGGGCACACCGCTGACTTTTCGTAGTCATGTGTATATTGATAGTCAATCACCACGTTCTAAACCCGTGAAGGAAAAACATCGTGAGGAGACCTGCATACCATAGCAATTTGTATGAATTTATATCGTATATAATGTGCTCGAACCCACACTAGGCCAGCGTGGTGGACTATATAGCCTGACCACTGCAGGGGCGTGCGCTCCTTGTAGGCAGAAATGCAGTGCTTTACTTGCCATTCACAGATATTTTATTATAGCGTTCGTACGTTTTAGATGACTTTAATTTATAGTAAATAAATGAATAAACAAAATATAATAACTGAAAAACGCCTAATATTTTATAAATAGCACCTATTTGCAATCACGCAAACATTATGTTTGCCACGCGAAAAGCAAGCGGCGCTGCAAAGCAAAATAATGTACCTAATCAACCAAGTCATGCCGCCGCGTCCCGCATGACATTTGTTTGCATGTGTGTAGTAATTTTGGTGTCCGTGCACAGTCGCGAACGCACACACCCATGAATATTGAAAGCCGCGACTCCTGCGGCAGGCCTCGGAAGTTCGGCAGTTGTCGGGAGTAATCGGGAATGTTCGTTGCCTATAATCCGGGTAAAATTAATAGGCGCAAATCTAATAAATCACCTATGCACATTATGCATTTTTTGTTAGTAAGGTTTTATTTGTTTAAATAGAAATGTTTTGTGTTTCGCGGGGGCCATTTTGCTTTTTTTATGTGTTTTTGCATTGTTTACTATTTTATACTAGTATGTTTGTAAAAAAAAATTGATTTCTTAAAAGATTTTTCATTTTAACATTTGAAAGTGTGTACATTTAATAGTTTATTACTAAGTTTCGATATTAATTGTAGTCATTTGCTTTTGCTAGTGTGTTTGTTTACTTTTTCAAATGTTATTTGATTGTGAGGTTTCTGTTAAAAATGTATGTTTATCAAATGAATGAATGAGGTGGCCGAAATCTTGCGTTTATTTACATCGGGATAGGTATAGTAATCTCAACTAACCGGAACCTTGAATATATGAAAATTGAAGCCGACTAGGTGAGTTTTTTTATTTTACTTATTAGAATTTCTTCCGCAGCGACAATCGATCGCTGTTTTGTCTGCGTTGCCGTAGAAGATGGACATGAATAGTAGTACATCTAACGGCCGTTCTCTATATCCTATCTATCTTTAACAAGAGGTTAAAATAGATACCATTACTATGTCGGTACAATTCTACACTTCAATAAACTAGATTGAAGTATAGATTGAAGTATAATATATATATATATTTGTCTTACCTGGCTATCTTTAAACATGTGCACCATATTTATATCTCTCTATCTTTGTTAACTGAAACACAAACTGTATCGAAATATCTAATGAAATCTCTAGTTAAAGATAGATAGATTATAGAGAACGACTGTTAGACTTGTTATGTTGGCATGGTTTCTGACTTAGAGATCCGTCGCGTGGCTGTGGCTATGCTAAAAAACTATAAAAGAAAAAGTTTTTGTGACCGAGTACTCCGCCGCATACCCAGTGTCATAATCCTGTGCACGCCGCTAGACCACTGCCAATCGTACTCCCGATTATAAAGGAGGCCCGTGCCCTGCAGTGTGTCGCATATGGACTCATATAGATTACCTAGCTTAAATTTCTTAGAAGTCTTTCTGAACATTTCGATAAAGTGACAAGCAAAGTATAAAAAGGGTAAATAATTTTCTCAATTGTACTAAAGGCTTTCCTGAACTGCATTTGTTCAAATATTTGCCGAGGAATTTCGCAGTCATGTTTTGCTTCATAATTTTGCAAATCCGCCCAGTTTGTTTTGAAATAAGCTAAACCATTAAATTTATAGTAATTTTAAATACTTGAGAACTTAAATATACTTAGGCAATATTTAGTAAATTGTAGCGTGATTAAAATGGCATTACTAAAAAGAACGTTCGGTATTTAAAATGATCTGGAAATAATGATAATCCCTAAAGAATAAAACATCTTTTAGAGATGAAAAATGTGGTGCTTAGATATTTATTAAGGTCTTTACATTAATATATAATATCCAAAAGTAAGCATTAGCATTTTTGGGCTGTAACCATTATTTACATCGATTCATATTTAAAAAGTTCCCGACGGCTGCCGTTAAAATTGCTTGCTCCTTTTAAATAATTCAACAATTATTTAAATCAGCGCTCGCTTCAAGAACTAATAAAATTGAAGTCGAAGTAAATGCACTCATCGGAGAGAAAAAATTTAAACGTGTTTTAAATTAAAAGTTGTGGACAGGCGCACTGCTGCTTGATTAAACTGAAAAGTGAAAAGCTTGTCTTTTCTTTTTATTTTTCTTGATTACTATATTTTGTATGAGTTCGTTAGATTTTTTTTGTGATTTTATTATAGGTCTTGGATTTTAAATATTTTTTTCAAATAATTCTTTTGAATGTCACGATGTCACGAACATATTTTTTATAGCTCTCCAATTTGCTATACATTTTCCTAACCATATATACAAATGTAATGGGTAATAAGTATAACGTTTTCCCATTTTTTCTCCGTGGAAGACCCAGTCACATCTAAAGGAAAATATTGTCATTTATCCGCCGCGTGGGTGTCATTCATCCCCTCAAAAGCAGTATACACACAGACCCTTTATATTCAACATTATTCATAATTTGCAAACAGATTTTTTCTTATATTTTTAATATTTCCCAAATTAATCTCTTTGAACGGAACTCTTGAAAGTCAAAGATTATTTCCTTGAATGACAAGGAAAGGTTCAATTTGTCAAGAAAATGTAATGCGACAATCGTGAAATCCAAATTGAATTGAAACGTTTGTCTTGGTTCAGACTCGATCAATTATTTGTACCGGGTTGTCGGGGTTATTTTCCGTTGACTATATCTTTTCCAACAAAATGATTATTATATGTTTTAATCTTAAATCGGATTATAACTATGTTTATAATTGTAGTTTCATGTAGTGCATATATACATATATATTTTTAGGACACGTCTTTTCTTACCTTTTGATCGCTTCAGACATTTTTCTTTCTGTAATTATTTTTTTCATGCGACAAAACACAATCACCGAACACCGAAGCTCCTAGTGTCTCTGAGAATATTTAAATTATTATATTTAAACCGTTACAAATAAATTCTTGTCTGTTTTGTACTGTAGCAAAGCGGAAAACGAAAATTTAAAGAAGTCATAAAACCTTGTTTAAGAATATGCAAGGAACTGTATAAAGAAACCTTGTCTTTTAAAAGAAACTGTTATGACGGACATAAATATCAAAAATGCAGTCGAAAATGCGACTGTTGAAAAGAGACATCATTTAAACCGTGGTGTAACGTGTTCCGGCGCCGACGCGGCCGAACGTAACTCGTGGCTCGGCTACAAACGGAAAAGATAAAGTTTGCACATAAATCCACTGTTGTCAGACATACGCGATAAGCCGGTTTGCTTAACCCACCCCTTTACCTGAATGGATTCTGTTACACCGTCGTGCCGCCGTTCTTTAATATTTTTTAATTCTTATTTGAATGTATTTTACTGGTAAAGGAGTATTATTTAACGCAAGATATTGTCAAGCGAATGAATGATTAATATACGATTTACTATAATGTAAAATATTTATAATATTAATTTGACTGCCCAAGTGTGAAGTTGTACTACGGTAAGGTTACAAAGCTGACGTCTCGTTTTTGAATCCCGGGTCGGGCAAAGTATTATTTTTCTATTCATTATCAGCCCAAAGTAAAAAAATAAAAATATGTATCTTTTTAAGCTAATACTACCTAAAAATTATAAACATATCAACCGACTAGGCCTTCAGTAAGACAGGCTGAGTGCTTAAAATTAAGAAACTGCACAGTTAAATCCTAATTGCAATTTTTCTAAGCATTAGATTTTTTTCTAAGCATTCATCGCGGTGTAAATACTATTCGACTACCTCGCGGCGTAGTTTATGTTAATGGAGTTAACGATTGGTACATCAACTTACAGGGTTTGTTAGCAACTCCACTCTATACGTAGATGGAGCAATAAGCCTAACCATGACAGATTTTAGATTAAAAACTCATCAAAAATTCAACAAAATCTTCGATTTCGTATAAGACTTTAGAGTGTTGTTTATGTAAGTATTCGTGTTGATTAAGACTTTAGAGGTAGTACTTATGGGCTTTGACACGTGATGTTACCACTTATGGGCTGAGAAGGTCTAAGTTTAATTTCTTGGTTTGACAAGCTAATTCGTGCATTTGCGTAATGTATTTCAAATGTACATCGAATTCGCTAGACCGCACTAAATCGAGTGCGTCGCTTCCCATCTGATCTCTGCCGAAACCTCAAAAAGGCTTAAGGGCTCATACATAAAACTGTTAATCTGTGCGATGCGAATTCGCAACGCTAAACTGTGATACGAATAGTTGCGATGCGATTTCGTGCAGCAAGGCGTTTCTCATGCACGATTCGGGTGAAGCTTATTGCTAAGGAAATACTTGTATGAAAAATAAACAAGCAGGAATGCGAGATAGAAATTAGTTCGCATGTTTTAGCGACGCGTTGAAGGAGATCGTAGATGCTTACGATGCGACGTCGCATCGTAATTTCTTGTACGAATCCTAAATCCGTCAAATCCAATATGTCTTATGGATTGATGCTTAAACTTATGCATAAACATAATTAATTAACCATTTTAAATAAGTCCCAAAATTCTTAAATCCCAGTAATTATGTGACCGAGTACTTAATTGGCTATATAGCAATTTAGCAACGAGGCTTCGCGCTGTATAATTCAGTAAAATTTTAATCCCGTTCGGCGCCTTTACGCGGACACCCAAACAATATAAATTTGTAATTAATGTACTGGATACAAGCGTGATAAGCGGTTGAATAGCGACCACGCAGCCAATTTTATACAAAACAAACAAGGGCTGATTACATTTTTTGTTGTATGTGGTAGATTGATTAGCGATTGTTTTGAGGCGGATTAATAAGTAAAGTCTATAATGGTGCATCTATATCGCATTTACTTTATATTTAGTTTTGAAATGTTACTCAGCAATATCTTATAAATCATATTATACTCTAGATTTTAGAGGAGGGTGGTGTCCTGCAGTGTCACATATGGGCGGATACTATACAGATAAAAATAACAGGTCACAAGTTTGACGTAGTTTAAACATGGTCAAAGCATAGTGTGTAGTGTATTGGAGTGTCCCGCACTCATACCCGCCACTGAATTTTCTGTCACCCAGGATCAACAGTGGCACGCATTAGTCACGCCGAGTATTGAAACTCAGCGAGTCTCCAGTGATATCTATGTTATATTTAACAAATTAATCAAGTAAAATTAATAGTGTGTAGTGTATTGGAGACTGTCCCGCCCTCACACCCGCCACTGAATCTCCTGTTATCCAGGATCAACAGTGGCACGCATTAGTCACACTGAGTATTGAAACTCAGCGAGTCTCCAGTGATGTCTATGTTATATTTAACAAATTAATCAAATAGTAAAATTAATAGTGTGTAGTGTGTTGGAGACTGTCCCACCCTCACACCCGCCACTGAATCTCCTATTATCCAGGATCAACAGTGGCACGCATTAGTCACGCTGAGTATTGAAACTCAGCGAGTCTCCAGTGATCTCTATGTTATATTTAACAAATTAATCAAATAGTAAAATTAATAGTGTGTAGTATGTTGGAGACTGTCCCACCCTCACACCCGCCACTGAATCTCCTGTTATCCAGGATCAACAGTGGCACGCATTAGTCACGCTGAGTATTGAAACTCAGCGAGTCTCCAGTGATGTCTATGTTATATTTAACAAATTAATCAAATAGTAAAATTAATAGTGTGTAGTGTGTTGGAGACTGTCCCACCCTCACACCCGCCACTGAATCTCCTATTATCCAGGATCAACAGTGGCACGCATTAGTCACGCCGAGTATTGAAACTCAGCGAGTCTCCGCAAATTACTAAGTTAAATTGACAAATTAATCTAGTAAAATTAATAGTGTGTAGTGTATTGGAGACTGTCCCACCCTCACACCCGCCATTGAATCTCCTGTCATCCAGGATCAACAGTGGCACGCATTAGTCACGCTGAGTATTGAAACTCAGCGAGTCTCCAGTGATATCTATGTTATATTTAACAAATTAATCAAATAGTAAAATTAATAGTGTGTAGTATGTTGGAGACTGTCCCACCCTCACACCCGCCACTGAATCTCCTGTTATCCAGGATCAACAGTGGCACGCATTAGTCACGCTGAGTATTGAAACTCAGCGAGTCTCCAGTGATGTCTATGTTATATTTAACAAATTAATCAAATAGTAAAATTAATAGTGTGTAGTGTGTTGGAGACTGTCCCACCCTCACACCCGCCACTGAATCTCCTATTATCCAGGATCAACAGTGGCACGCATTAGTCACGCCGAGTATTGAAACTCAGCGAGTCTCCGCAAATTACTAAGTTAAATTGACAAATTAATCTAGTAAAATTAATAGTGTGTAGTGTATTGGAGACTGTCCCACCCTCACACCCGCCATTGAATCTCCTGTCATCCAGGATCAACAGTGGCACGCATTAGTCACGCTGAGTATTGAAACTCAGCGAGTATCCAGTGATGTCTATGTTATATTTAACAAATTAATCAAATAGTAAAATTAATAGTGTGTAGTGTGTTGGAGACTGTCCCACCCTCACACCCGCCACTGAATCTCCTATTATCCAGGATCAACAGTGGCACGCATTAGTCACGCCGAGTATTGAAACTCAGCGAGTCTCCGCAAATTACTAAGTTAAATTGACAAATTAATCTAGTAAAATTAATAGTGTGTAGTGTATTGGAGACTGTCCCGTCCTCACACCCGCCACTGAATCTCCTGTCACCCAGGATCAACAGTGGCACGCATTAGTCACGCTGAGTATTGAAACTCAGCGAGTCTCCAGTGATATCTATGTTATATTTAACAAATTAATCAAATAGTAAAATTAATAGTGTGTAGTATGTTGGAGACTGTCCCACCCTCACACCCGCCACTGAATCTCCTGTTATCCAGGATCAACAGTGGCACGCATTAGTCACGTCGAGTATTGAAACTCAGCGAGTCTCCAGTGATATCTATGTTATATTTAACAAATTATAGTATTTATTTACGCAATTTAATTAACCTTTTTTGTTCAAATATCCCTCATTACCACGAGATAAAAAACCAAGTATTATATACACCAATGTACTATTTTTTGAGATTATTTAATTTTAATTTTGAGCCATCACCTACAATTACTTCGAAGGAAGAAAAAAAATATACTCGGCCCACACAAAATTGTGTCAATAGCAAGGGCCTATACCTCCAATTAACTACAGTAATGTAAAAAATGCATGAAGCCTACGCGACTACGCCATAAAGTTAATAGAGATTCCACAAACTTAAGCGGCAGATAAATGCATGATTTACGCGTCGGATGCCGTGCGATAGGTGGCCGGAACGAAGCGCCATTGGTGTTAAATTATGCTCCATGCCAGGATATTGGTAATGAATATTTTTGATTTGTACGAGTACGGTGTTTGCGATAACTTGTTTACACGCGCTGAATTTAGGCATTATCGAGTGTTCATATTTAAGCGTTGTTTAGGTTATTACAGTGTATAGTTATAATTTTGGTAGTGTTGAAAATTATGTAATATGTTGGATACTATGGATGTACGATATCCTTAAGAAAATTCTGCAATGCCTTGATTATAAGTACAATCCAGTCGAAATAAAATCGACACTTATTACAACGTAGAGGTAAATTGCTAATTTATAAACTTTTTTGTTGCCTGGCTCGATTCCACCCAGGTGCAAATACTATTTTGTTTTAAATATTTGTATCTTATGTTTATAAGAGATAATGCGGAATTCTAATAGTGAACGAATTTTACAAATCGATCCCGTTGTTTCAGAATATATTCAATGCAATAATAATCTTTCCTCTTTGTAATATTAGTATAGATTACTATTATGATAGTTTTTTAATCACACTTAGAAGATAAAATCATCATATTATTGTCACTAGCTGGGTTTACCCATATTAAAAATAATTATAAACTTACTTTTACCAGAAAGACCATAAAACCTGCAAGGATAAAAGCATACAAGAGTGTGGAGTTAAGTATCCAAACTCGACTTACAATTCCCTTGGGTTTCAATGAAATTGGATCGTAAGTACTTTAGCTCAAAACACTGCATGACACGTTTATAAACATCGGCTCATTTCAAGCAGGCTTATTTTGATCATCTGACGTAGTTACATTTAATGATTGTTTGGAGAACAGTCGTGTTTAATGTCAAACAATGCTTACTTTAACTGTATTTAAAATTAATGTTTTTTCTCAAGGCACTGATTGTAATTAATGAGAGTTATTTTATGCTGTACTGTACTGTATCAGCCCATATACATCCGACTGTAAGGCACGGGCTTCCTCTACAATCCTCCTCTTAGCTTACGAAGCTTTCCGTCACAATAAAGGTCTAAAAATGCATAGTAATCTTTGAAAAACCAGCAGTGTGTGAACCTTGGGCTTAGAAATTAGAACCACGTCCGCTAGTCTGGTCTACATCCAATTGTGCTTGAAAAAATACCTTTTCACTCAAATCACTTATTTTATTGATAATGCTTACAACCACTTACACCTAAAAATGGAAATCAATCCCAAATTAAGAAAGAAAATACTTTCTGGTGCAAAAATTCGTTAATAAAGAAAAATTTGTCAATTAAGAGAAAACAAATATTTTAAAACCACAAATACAACTGCTTACCTAGTTAGGTTTAAAAATCACAGATGCAGTACTTTTCGCTCCGTAACGACCAATTTATTTCCAGTCGAGTAAGCTATTAAATTCAGCGATATTTATGCTCTGGATGAGACAGATCGGACAATAATAATAAATTATTACTTTAATTCTGTAGTTATCGGGATTAACAATGAATACTGGCCACTGTTTTTGAAGTTTGTGTAATATGAGACTCGAATTTAGAAGCTACTTAATTTCAGCTATATTCTATTGGAGTGTGCAAAACTTAAGAACCAAAAAAAAACCTATGTATATTTAACGCATTGATTGAAAAAAGACCACCAGGTCTCTCATATGTGAGAGGCTGCCTGGGTGGGTACCACCGCAATGTCTATTTCTCCCGTCAAACAGCAGTTTAAATGCACTGTTGTGTTTCGGATTGAAGGACATTGTAGCCAGAGTAACTACTGGACATATTGAGACTTAACATCTTGTGTCTCAGGATGGCGAGCGCAGTGGAATGCCAAGCATTGCTTTGTAAATCAAGGTGTTGTTTGGTTTTGCTACTGTTCATGAGCGGTCGCATCGCTTACCATCAGGCGAACGGCATGCTCGTCTCGCCATTCAATGTAATAAAAAAAAGAATAAAAAAAAAACCTACCACCAGTAACATTACAAAAAATTACAAAAAATAAAGTTACAGATTCGTTTTTGTAATATAAACAAGGAATACAAAAGGTTGTTTTTAATAAGTTAGTGTAGTTTCTATTTTCTGTTTATCCTTAGGCGTCATATTATGTATTGGAAGCTATTTCTATTTGAAATACCTACCTTCAATATAACAGTAGATTCATTTAGTCTGCCGGCTCCTTTGTCTACCTACCCTTTGATCCCCAATTCGGGGGTCGTGTATATTGATGACCCAATTAAGTCACAGGTGGCAACAATTCCTCGGAAACAAAGGATTTCAGATTCAAAACTTAAACGAATATTTGAACAGAATTTTGTTCTTTTGATGTAACAGGTGTTTAGGAAAAACAAAAAAATGTACATGGGTTTTTTTGTGACAGAATAATGACTTTATTCATAGCATTTAAAACCTATTTTAGCTATTTCGATATTCGAATATTATCTTCTTCGCTCATAGTGAAATCAAAAATCGTTCAAGAGGGACAAAATATTTCAGAAGTAATAAGTTTTAAAACTATATATGAATGAAGTAGTCAGTTATTAAGGCAAAATTAGATTTAAATTATCCATTTCCCCTCATATGGTATAGACCTACTATCAGAAAAATGGGAATAGGATATATGGAGCAATCTCGCTCATTAATGAGGTATATTCCTTATTGTTCTATGGAAAGAATAATACTAAATTTGCTGATGGTAGGTCTCTCATACGTGAGAGGCTGCCTCGGTGGGTACCACCGCAATGTCTATTTCTCCCAGCAAAAAGCAGTTTAAATGCAGTGTTGTGTTTCGGATTGAAGGACATTGTAGCCAGAGTAACTACTGGACATATCGAGACTTAACATCTTACGTCTCAGGATGGCGAGCGCTGTTCAATGCCAAGCATTGCTTTGTAATTCAAGGTCTAGTTTGGTTTTACTACTGTTGATGAGTGGTCGCATCGCTTACTATCAGGCGAACGGCATGCCCGTCTAGCCATTCGCTGTAATAAAAAAAAACAATACGATGGTAATTATCTACTTGATAGAATGGAGTTAACGTCGCCTTCAGATACTTGATGAAAAATTATTCAATCCTTTGTAGATTCAATACTTCTAGTAACATTTTTTGTTCATACATCCTTGTGTCTATTTTATCTGAAACAGCTGAGTGCAGCTTTTGGTTCAGTTACTCGTGTTACCGTGTCGCTCACGACTTACTCAAGGGGCCGCTTCGCTTTTATTGTTTTTACGTGTCACCGTCCCTGTCTATTTTATTAGTCAGAAACGGATGAAATCCCCGACTGACCATTCTACGATGAGCTGACGATATCTGTATATAGGGTATATCAAGACTGCTACCGAAAACGAGCCCGGATGGATCCTTAAAAATAAAAATGTGTATCCTATTATTTGAGAAAAAAAACTATGAATTTTCATTCAAACACGACGATAGGAAAATAAATCGTCTTTTTTTTGCAAAATCTTCTCGGCCTCGTGTTCGGTAGCAGTCTTGATATAACCTGTATGTTGATTATAATTATATTGGAACTATACATACGGAAAGCCTAATGTGTGAATTAGTTACTAAACTTCCAATTTAATACTATTAGCTGCAAAAACAATTCTCCTTTAATACTAGCTGGTGATGTGTGTAAGACGTTACACGATCTTCTATAATTACTACTTCTATTTCATCCTATAACAGTATGTGACGTCTTTACGTAGGTACCCAATTTTTCTCGATCAACGTCTAATTAATTTAATTTAAAACAGTTTTATTAACGGATAAAAATTATTAAACGACAGATGTGTCTGATATATTTTTAAGTCACAAATAGCAATTTTAATTCTGCCTAAAGGTTTACACCACTATCCAATGGCTTGCCATATATATATCATGTTATTGAATCTGCAGAGGTTTCATTTCTAAGAAGCGTATTTTTACAGCCCCCACAGCATAAAACATACATCGATGTGCAATGGGCACATTACGAAGTTATTACGAAATAACATTCTACAACTTGTAGGTCTACAAGCATCTCATAATGCGATATAAAATATTCATCGCAAATAAAAGGACCTGGGTATACTAATTAGCATATAATTTACATACATTGCAGTGACACGTCCGTTTGTCCTGGATCTGAACGTCATTAGGATGACAGTCAGCTGAAACGTGACGTATTCCTGTTTTTCCTTGCATTCAATGTAAGAATTTAATTATTAAAACCAGAAATTTTGTAGAAACTGCATGCATAAAGATTTTTTATATGTATGATGTGGAGACAAAAGGCCACGACACATACAGTCTTTTGTAATCATACATGCTAGGAAAAGGATCAGATCAGGATTCATAGCAAGCCTATGACATATTTAAAAACTGCATAAGTTAACGATACAATAGTGAAATCATATCAACATCACAAGACGAAACAAAACGGACAATCAAAAGGATGTCAAAAGCATAGCCAAGGATATAAAGGGCTGGCAATAAATGCGGTTATGATGAATCAAGCGCATGCCAAAGATAGGATATGATATGATATGCCAAAGATAAAGATACACATATACCGTATATTGATTAATAAAAGGCTTTCGATACGATACGTCATCACTGGCTGATTAATAGAATAGAGAATCGTAAGATCCATGCAAAATGAATTACAATTCCCAAGGCTGCTAACAAAAGTCAGAAAACTAAACAGCTTAAATCAATATGCAACAGTAAGTACAAATGATTAAAATACATACACCCATCAAGATTCTGCATAGTTCTTAATCCCTTGTCCAAATAGCTTAGTCATACTAATTCAGGATATAAACTAAATAATACCAAGTCATAAAGCATCTGATGTACATGACGACAACAAAATCTTAGCAACAAATAATTCAAAGAAAAATTTCAAACTAGTAGATATTACCCACACTTTTCCAATAATATACGCATGCTATTCGGAGTTGATAAATGGAAAATTCAGGCTATCATCTCCAGCAAAGTACCGAATAATAGACGTTCTCTTGATATCAATCTAAAGATATACTCCAAAAACAATCTAAATTAGAAATATCCGAGAAACCCAAAATAGTTCAAAACTAAATATTAAGATCTCGAACTCACGAAACATTTATTATTGAAGCCACCAATACTTATGCCATTCCGATATTTACCTATTCATTGGAATCAAGCTGGTTTGAATGCGATAATTCAAGACACAATTGGTTTCATGACGATTGACTTCTTCTCTTCTCTAGAAATTTTTCCTTGAAAATATTGTTCCTACGTACAGTCTAACCATAATGGGTGATTTCAATACGTGTCTCCTTTAAAACGACCGTCTTTCAACGTCTCTTATTAATACTGTTAAATCCTGTAACCTTTCCATTCTTCTAGTCTCAGCGACCCATCATCCCCCAACTGTTCACCTTTCCTTTTAGACCTTATTTTTGTTTCCTCCTTAAATTATGTGGCTAAAAATGGACAATGTCCCACCGGCGCCTTTTCCCATGATTTACTATTTTCGTCTCCGTCCCCCTAAAGCCCTACTCAAAATCCTGCAACGAAATTTTCGAGGTTATCCCTCGAAAATTCAATCTTGATAATCTTCTCATGTATGCCAACAAAATTGACTGGAGTTCGCTGCTACTTGCTACTTCTATTGATGACAAAGTTAATATTTTTACTAGCAAAGTGATCGATCTTTTCGACAAGCATGCTCCTGTCCGGCCTGTAAACTGAAATATCTACCATCTCCTTGGCTTACAACCGAAATAAAACAGCTGATCTCTAACAAAACGTCAGCCAAGCCTAGGTACAATCGTAGGCCCAGGTAGCAAATTGGCAAAAGTATGTCTCAATGTGCAATCATTACAGTAAGGTATGTAGGAACGCTCAACGCCTACATATTCATAACTCTGTGGAAAAGGTAGATCTTTCCGAGGTTTGAAAATTTTTCAAAACAATGGGAGTGGATAAGCCTGAACAAGATTCCTTTTGTAAGTCCATTGATTTAAATTCCTTAAATAATCATTTTTCCTTATCGACTTTTCCTGAAAAGGCGATAAAAGATAACACTATTAAGTTCCTTTCGACCCTCAAGGCTCCCGATTGCTCTGCTTTCGTCATTAAACTACGTATTTCTTGTTATGTTTGAAAGACCTTTGCACTCATTTCGTCTAATGCGACGGAAAACGACTGTATCAGCCATAATATGATTCTCCCTATCCTAGACGAAATCCTTCCTATCATCTCCCAAATTCTCAACTATTCTATTTCTTCTAGTGTCTTTTCTGTTGCTTGGAAACAAGCATATACATATTATTCCAATTCCTACGAAATCCAATGCAACAAATCATACTGATTTCCGTCCTATCTCCATTCTTCCTTTCCTCTCCAAAGTCCATGAACGCCTAATCCATACCCAGCTGAACGATTTCTTTTCCAAAAACAATCTCCTAAATCCTGGTACAATCGGGGTTTCGTCTTGGGCATAGCACGAAGACCACACTGACTCGTATTACGGATGGCATCAGGTCGGGTATGGAGGAGGGCAATCTGATTGTCTTAGCATTGCTGGACTTCAGTAATGCCTTCAAGACCGTCGATTACGATTTATTACTTAGCGTAATGGGTTCTCGCAACCTATTTTCAATGGCAGTTTATTGGTTTCGTAGTTACCTGTTTGGTCGCCAGCAATGCATCCCTTTTGAGGAAAGCTTTTCTTCGTGGTACTCTGTTTCTGCTAGCGTACCTCAGGGCGGCGTACTATCTCCTTTACTTTTCGCTGTCTTTATTAATTCCATTATTATTAATCTTCGCTTATCCTACCACCTTTACGCCGACGATCAGCAAATTTACACTCGGATACTCTTAGGACAAGTTAGTCGACGTGATAAGATCAATCAATAACGACAACCAACAAATTTGTAGCTGGAGTAATGCCTGTGGACTGAAAGTAAATCCTTATAAAACTCAAGTAATTTTTGTCGGCAGTCCCAGGATGGTATCAAAGCTTGCTTGGGACAAACTACCGTCTGTTCCCTGCAATAATATTACTGTACCATATAGTGACACTGTTAACAATCTTGCCCTTTATACGGATAAGTGTTTCAACTGGGGTCCACGGCTTCGGGAACTTAGCCGTAAGATTTTTGGTTCCGCTGGGTCTTTGCGAAGGTTACATAATTTTCTTCCCATTGCAACGAAGATTTCCCTTGCACAAACTCTCCTACTCTCCATCCTTGATTATGCCGATGTTAGCTATCTTGATCTCACTCAGGACCAACGTAATAAACTTGAGCGTCTTCAAAATTTCAGTATTTGTATATATATTTTTTTATTCTTCGAAAATATAATCATGTTTCCGAGCTTCGTGCTAAGCTCAAGGGACTTCGTCGGAATGCTCATATTCTTAATTTTCTTTACAATATCTTGTTTAATCCTCTCACTCCACCATATCTTTAAGAAAGTTTTCTATTTCTCCATGAATCACATTCGAAATCCTTGAGGTCGTCGGAGAATCTGAAGTTGAGAATGCCAGTGCACACCATGAAGTTCATGGATCAGTCGTGTACAGTAGTAGTTCATTTTAAGTTAATTTACCCTTTTGCACAATATAATTTTAGTTCATAGTAAAATTTCATTATTTTACATCATTATCATTATGTTGTAAATTGTAGTAACAAAAGAATATTCAAAATAGTGTGAAAGCTAAAATGAGCAGTCAGTCTCAATTTAAATAAATGAAATCGTCTTGAAATTTTCACATTTCGCGAAGCAATGTGTTGAGTAGTGAAAAATATTTAGGCAACTACTTGGTAGGTGGGGAGCAGGTACGTTGGAAGTGTTTCAGAGTACAAGTCCGTGAAACGGTGTCATAGAAAGATCTCACTGAGAAAGTGGAGCACGTGGTGTGCTATAAATCACGAGAAAAACGATTTAGGAGTCTACAGACATAAGACAATGGATTAAGATGGAGAGTTGTATATTCTTTTGAAAATATAATTTGATTAATTATGAAAGTTACATTGAAAGTATTTTTGTTATAAACTAAGTTGTAAATGAATTTAGATAATTTGAAATAATATGCATGAATTCAGTGACTTGATACTTAAAAAAATATTGGTTAGCTCCATGTTCAGTAGATTTAATGCATGGGCGCAACGATAGTTTCTACATAGAACTTTTATGGTCCAGTGTAATTAAAATCGATATACCTAACCAGTATATACTTTATTTACTAACTTCTCATCAACACTATTATTTCACATGTCTGCTGTATTATAATCTTATTAGTGTCGCAGCAAGCGTTAAATCCCCAACTTCAGTTACACGACGAATTCGCCCGCTATGGTTTTATTTGCAAGTTGCCACTTTACAACAACGCGTCCCCGTCGAGGCAATGTGAATTTTCACACTAATATTTTCTGTATATTTGTAACAAGTTAGTTACGCTGTCACCGCCAGAAGGCGCCGCTTTTGCAGACTTTCATCTATTTTATACTGTGTTTAAAATTGCGGCTATGGTTCGCAGCATTTTTATTAGTTTTCAGTTCACTGATATTGTCTATCTAATACATCTATTGGCTCATTTATCATATGATAATAATGAAAAACCTTAATAGCATGGGGAGCACAGCAACTCGAATGGATTAGTTCATAAATCACATAAGTAAAAATATTAAGGTTTTAAAAAATGCTAAATGTTTATCTTTTAAGCGATTAATATTTTTGTTTTGTCATCAATATACTGTTGTATATAACTGTCGGCCTTTTTAACTTAATTCTAGAAGTCCATACAATTATAGGAGCCATTTTACATATCTGAATCAAATTTATTTTCTGTTCGACCTTAAAGTAAATTCTAGATGTAATGGTAGGGCTTCTAGGCCGTGTCTAGTTAGCGCGCCTCTCGGGTGTTTCCAAAATTAGTAAAAACTTCTCACAATTAAGCCCGGCTGCCGTATCATCTGAAAATAGGTTTTTATACGACGCTAAACTTTTTATGAGACTTGGTTTTATTATTTCTTGTCCGTAAAATAACTTTGTGTCAGAGACATGGATTGACTTTTATTTTTCCATGGAAATGTACGAGATGGATTTTGTCGGGTATAAAATGATTTTAATCAAATATAGTTATTGATGTTTATCAATTTATGTATTGATATCACGACTAAAATCGCTATTGATAGTTTAACACGCCTATTACGCCTAGATTAACATTTATACTTTATTTAATTTCATCTTATTTTCTACATACATACATATTTACATATATTATAGTTACTGTTGCGCAACAAGACTGTATTGTGCCGATATATTTTTCTAGAACGCATGTCTGGAAACATCATTTCTATACCATTATATATATATTTTGATGACAAATTTGGGCAACGGCTGGGACATTAACTAAGACAGAGTCTAGTCTGAGTCTAGAGGACTAAGATAGAGTCTTGTTTGCTGGTATCAGAAATTACGTGAGACTTTTTGTTCTCACAAACACCCAGTATGGTTGAATCACTTCAACACACAACTGCAGCTGCTTGTATGTTTTGCCAACAGCCCCATGGGTAAGAGTAATCCTTGTAACGTCTTCTAAATTAGTAATTAAACCGTAGTCCTTCAATGAAAACTAAAGGAACGTCTACATGGAGTTGTTACGACCTCTGCCATTTGAGGGTTTATTACGAGGCTTTTGTATACAATAAAAGAAATTAATAAAATCTACACTGAATTAATCAGCGTACAAACGGACGATTCAATTTGTCCGTATACATATTCATGGATTGTTAATCCTGGATTTGACGGCGGGAAGGAATATTCATGAACCTGTCTGGTATTTATTTAAAAAAAATCTCGGGTAAGTAAGACCGCTGATAATAACGAATATTCTTAGCAGACTCATCATTATGTGGTAACAAATCACAATTACTACATGGAAAATTAAAGTCTTCGGAATTGGTATGAAGATCTGGCTCATGATGTGCCTTATAATTTCTTATGCTCAGTCACATCAATTTACTACGACCATTACATTAACTTTAATCATATGAATGCCATATATACAGACTGCTTCAGTGGAACAGTCGTACAGTTACAGTGCCGACGTCTGGGGTTCGACTTCCGGGTCTATGAAAGTGATATTTTTCTTGACGATTCATTATCAGCCTGGAATCATTTATACCCGATATTCGGATAGTCTCGCCCCTTACCACATCGTAAGACGCAATACACGAGTTAAAACGTGACTGTCTCAACTCCCATTAGCCCGTCTATCTTTCTCTTCCGGGATAAAAGCGTGAGATTATGTATGTATTTATTTTGGATACATTTTTTTAAGATTGTCATTGACATTGTTAAAATTAATTGATGCAAATGAGCCTTGCAAATATTGTACTTATAAAATTTGCCTTAATAATATTATAACAATTCAAGTGTTAAGATTTCGTATTAGTCAAACAAAGCTGAAGATAAAATGTATCTTAACATTATTCTCATATTCATAACTAATGATTTAAAGCTTAAAACAATGTTTTTACGTTACAATAGTTCCAACCATTCGCAGCGCCATCTATTATACTAATGCATTAAACAATTGTACGTATAATAGAATTAACTAATTTCATTATCAGGGCTTCTACATCATTGACTGTAATTACTTACATAATTAATACATTGACATAATTAATTTAATCACATAATTAATCAAATATGACGGTCTGTTAAACTGTCTTTTGAGAAATTGTGAGAATTTTGAATTCCTTTTGACTTAGTTACTTAAATATAAAATAATATGTTAAGGAATAATGCCTTAAATAATAAAATATGAAAAGTAAAAAAATAAGTTTGGCTAATGAAAATTCTAAATATGATTGTCTCTTTTATTTAACTGAGAAATACAAAAATTAAAGATCGTTTTCGAATGAACTAAATCAAGATCAGGTTTGTTTGTGGTATGAAAACAAAAGCGAAAGCAAATAGCTCCAGGGCATCTTTGAGCCGGCCTTGGCCGATGCACACTGAAATGAACCCGACGAATTCTTATTCAGGGACTGAAATAACCAGTCTATTTGAGTTGAAAGATAAAACAGTCGATTCTATCAACCGATGGCTTTATTTGTAGGCAATGAATTGAAATACCAATCGATTTTGGAATATCTATCGAGCTTTGGAGGCACCTAATCAGTTGAAAAGATCTGGAAAGGTCGTTGCAAATGAAGACCCAATCTATTAGTATGTACTTGTATTTTTTTTGTATCACCCCATATACGTCCCACTGCAGGGCACAGGCCTCCCCTACAACCGATTGTAGGATTGAGAGTGTTTAGGCCATATAGTCCACCACTCTGGCCTAGTGCGGGTTGGCGGATTTACATACCATAGAAATTCTTATAAATCGCTATGGTATACAGGTTTCCTCACGATGTTTTCCTTCACCGTTTTTGGTGCGAGGTGATTGACTATCAATACACACATGACTCCGAATAGTCAGAGGTGTGCCCTTGAGATTAGAACCCGCGACCACCGTGAACATGTTACAAGCTGCGTCTGGTCCGTTTACTAACAGGCCACCACGCACTTGTATTTGTATAGTGAACACAAAACTAACGAGCATGTAAGCATAAAATACTTGTTTAGAAATCTTTAACAGTAATTTACCTTTGGGAATTGCGTTCAGAAATCAGTATAAACAAACAATCTAGTTGAAAACGTACATTTTACGTTCAGTTTTGATTTAGCTTAATATAATATTTCTTAATATAAGTTAATGTTCAGTATATACAGGGTATATCAAGACCGCTATCGAAAACAAAGCTGGGTGGTAGTTTAGGCGACTTCAGACACAATGCAAAAGAAAATCTTGCAAAAAAAAGCGACGACTTTTAGTATTTTTTTTCATATGGTCGTATTTGGGTGGTAAATACAAGTTTTTCCTAAAATAATAGTGTATGCTCTTTTATTTATGTAGATTAAGGTATAAAAGAGTCTCAGTCATTATTTTAGATAAAACTATGGATTTACCACCAAAACTGATAATATTTAAAAAATTATAAAACAAAATGCCGCGTTTCTTTGCTAAATTTGTAGTTGCATTGTGTTTGTAGTCACTAAAACTGCCACCCAGCTTCGTTTTCGGTAGCACTCATGATATACCCGGTATGCTTAACAAATAACTTTACTGCATATCGATACATAAATGAAAAAAAAAATATATTTTTGACTGTACAATTAATTGTAAAATAATGTTAATACAAATATTATGTACCTAGAGTCTTAAACTAAAACTAATATTGCGCCTCGTGACTCGAGAGAGCGACTAACATCAATAGCGCGCTCCTAAAGCGACGGCATATTTTAGCCATATTTTAATAAATAGAAAAAATACCGTGTACAGCTGTAAATTAATATTAGGTGATAAGGATGATTAACTTGTTTAATTTGACTAGGGATTTAAAAGGAAACTCTTATAAAAAATAATGGTTTTTGTGTGAAAAGTGCGTTATTTCACAACGTCCACGTTCTGGGCATAGCTACACTTCGGATTGTTGGTTGTATAATACAAAATAATATTACGAAAACAAAATTGACAGATCTGATATCCTTAAACAAATAAACTTGAAGCAAAGAAGTGAGCAAACTCAATCACAAAAATTGAAAGAACCGATTGAAGAAGATTTATAAGTTCTTTCATCATTTATTCCAATTTCAATCATTTTGTTGTAAATATATGCATATAATCTCTATTCTGCTATTCTGTATCTGTATAAGCCCATATATGTCCCACTGCAGGGCACGGGCCTCCTCTACAATCGACAGTACGATTGCGAGTGCGGGTTGGCGGACTTGCATAAACTAGATTTTTTATAAATCGCTATGGTATGCAGGTTTCCTCACGATGTTTTCCTTCACCGTTTTAGTGCGTGGTGATTGACTATCAATACACACATGACTCCGAAAAGTCAGAGGTGTGCCCTGGGATTCGAACCCGCGACCACCGTGAACATGTAGGCAGCCGCGTCTAGTCCGTTTATCAACAGGCACTACGCACTTTGACGCTATTCAATAATTCTAATTTAGTTTGCTCTATTCTAATTTAACCTATATTCTGCGGGTATCAACCCGCTGTAGATATACATAAATGCTCAGATATTTACTACGATTTCCAGACTAAGTTTTACAGTTTTGACTGGAAATAATTGGATTGAAACACGTCTATTTAATCCTATATATTTACACATGTCGACGCATTTAATTAAATTCAAAATGCTTCAAGGAAGAGCCAAAAATATCATCGTAACGTTTCAAAGACACCTGTTACTTTAATTTAGGAGCCGTCAATGTACATGGCGGGCGCTGCAAGATTATTCCACGTTAAATTAGGTGTAATTTAATTTGGAGCTGTAATTTGTGAGATATTGCTTTGAGGAGTATAAAATGTGCGCTTAGGACTGTATACTATTGAACCTAAGGAAAGTTTTCGTCTAGTTGGAAAAAGAAAATAGATGTAGCAAAAATTTGATTGTGTAATAAAAGGGTTCTATTATGAAGGAAACAAAAACACATTTTTTAAATTTAATAATAGAAATTGGTATGCCTCACTTATATACATAATTTTTTAATTACACTGTGTTTGATGTTAAAACAGTTGAACATTATGTTAGGGTATGGAAATTACATTTGTAAATTATTATATATATATATATTTTCATTATAAAATTTTACGAAATTTTGGCCTACTAAGTACGTATATATAGTTGAATACGGGAAAGATCTAATCACAAAAATGAAACGCTACTAGGGCTTAGAATAAACTACCGTTAATAAACTCAACGTCTCTTCATAAAAACCTAAACAATATAAAGATTTCCCAAAATTATATCCTCAAGTTTCAACCCAATATTTACATCATTTTCGGAGGCAGTAAATGATTAATGAGGTCAGAGGCCTTGCCCTCTCGACGTCGGCCGGTATCGATGGGCTATTACGAAACCCCTCCCTGCCAGATAAGAGGGAATTTATTTTATTGTTGAATGAGATATATTCAGAGAACTTAGTATAGACGAAATAGGGTGGAGTTGAGACGATGGAAAATTGATTTTGGATATAAAAGTTGGAGACTGTATATGGATAAAATTTTACAAAAAGAAAGATTTTAAAGAGCGTCGCTTAGCTGGGGAGCGTGATATTTTTTATATACCAAATTATTTAAGGATACCACATGAAACATTCTTGAACTTTACGTTATATAAGGTCGGATAATGTGTGGATTACTATATAAGTATATTTTGTTCTAACTGATAAAAGCCGAAATTAAAGATTGAAACAATAAAATTAAAGCCTGTAAGTCCTCATTAGGCTTTAATAACACAGTTATGTGTTCCGAATAAGCAGCCTACTTCACACATCCATATAAAGCACGTATGACGCATTTAATGGTCAAACTCAATTTCCCATTACGAAGTTAAGCCAAACTAAGACGTTTAATAGGAACGTAAAGGTGCAGATCCCGCACTATGAATGTTTTATCGTGGTACAAAGTGCATTTTACGTGAAGACGCGTCATTATGTCGCGCGGTAGGTGACTGCGCCAGCACTTTACACCGCGTCGTCTTAAAAGCTTCACGGTATAAGGCGCTCTATTCACTACAAAGGATATTAAAATCCTGCAGTATTTTACAGTAAATAGTAGCCAGGTAAGGTACAGTCTATGCCTGGATATATTTCACTATTTTTGTATATTGTAAATTCTGTTTTTTAAATATTGCGTTGCGTCACTGTTTTACTGATTCTTTTTTCAAACTTTGATTGGTTTTATTTCTGGGCATTGTTGCCGCAATCCCAATGTCGTATGTATTAATTCTGTATCAGCCCATATACGTCCCATTGCAGGGCACGGGCCTGCTCTACAATCCAGGATACGATTGAGAGTGGTTAGGCCATATAGTCCTCCACGCTGGCCTAGTGCGGGTTGGCGGACTTACATACCATAGAATTTCTCATAAATTGATATGGTATGCAGGTTTCCTCACGATGTTTTCCTTCACCGTTATAGTGCGTGGTGTTTGACTATCAATACACACATGACTCCGAAAAGTTAGAGGTGTGCCCTGGGATTCGAACCCGCGACCACCGTGAACATCTTGGCAACCGCGTGAGGTCCGTATACCAACAGGCCACCGCGCACTTTAACCCACAATAAGACTAATTAAGTCTCGTGTCATGGGTATCAGGAACTACGAGAGACTTCTCTGTCTCACAATCACTCAGACCCAAGACAAATACTTGTGGGTCACAACCACGCACTGTCTTAATTATCGCGTTGGCATAGTTTCTGTTCTTTTCAGTCCTTGACTGGCCTCATGTTTGAGTGTAAAAAAAAACGATGATCATAAGTATCAACTTATGATCATCATTTTTCAGTATCGCGCTTAAACTTTTTATTTCCTTGTGTATTGTAATTTTATATTTTTTTTCATACCTTAACAGGTAGGATTTTTTTTATGTGTCAGCACATATAAATACTATGTGTAAATGAAAAGAGACTCACCGGGCAGGAACGCACCAACTCTCCAAAGCATGCCCCTACCTTTTCTCCGGCGTAAAAGGAGCTCGGTGCTTCTGAAAAAGAAGATGAAGAATATTTATTGCATCGAACTGCCTCGGTGGCGTAGTTGTACTAAGGTACAGTTACAAAGCTGAGGTCTCGGGTTCGAATCCCGGGTTGGGTAAAGTGAGATTAGATTTTTCTATTCATTATTACCCCAGAGTCAGGAATTTGTGCCCGATATAGCGATAGGCTCGCCACCTATCACATTGTGGGACGAAACATACAAGGCGAAATGTGTGTGTCCTGGCACCTCTGCCTACCCCTTCTGGGATAAAGGCGTGAGTTATGTATGTATGTATTGCATCGAAGGATAAATACTTTTATACAGATGTACCGGTAGGATTGACAATATTTATTGTATCTAAGTTTACACTTGTATATACATGTACAGGCAGACTACGAGTGAGACGCTAGTGAGCCTAGGATGCTAAAGAATGATATTTTTATTCGTTTCCTGCTGCGCTAAAAAGTTTGATTTTCTCTCTTTTCACTATTCTATTCTCTTCTCTGGTTTTCAACGACGTATTCCATCGACAACAATGTGTGACGTACACATTTTATGTACTTTTTTTGACCATCACCGTACGGCTAAATCTTCTCCATTACGGCATATCTTCGGCATCATCAATAGTCAGACAGTATAGGCAAAAAAAAAAAATAGTAATTATTAAAAAATATCTAATGTATGTGCCTGTGTATGTGTGAATAGGAATCTTTACATTGTAACTTGTGTCGTTTGTCATGTAAGAAATTAAGTCTGAAAGTGTTCTTAAAACTCGTTACATGTTTACAAGTAATGTAAATTACCTTTTTATAACTATTAATAATATTGCGTTTTGCTTTTAGCGTACCTGTGAAAGGGTCCTAGCAAAAATCATAAAATAAATTTATTTCAACACTAAAACATTCTGCGTTTTTGAAAATTATTGCGAGCCGAAATATTATTTAAGTAGAATAAAAACGCGTTGAAATCTTATATTACTGAAGTATTCAAATGTAAAACTCATCTTTTGTATGGCAAGAAACTATGATAATGATATTCATTTGGATTTATTTTGATTTATTTATTTATTTACATATACTTTATTGTACACCATAAAAAAGGAACAATACCAGATTAAATACTTAAAACTAAAGACATGGTAACAATTGGCGGCCTTATCGCTAGCTGCAATCTCTTCCAGGCAACCTTTGGATGGACTGGATTAATATAATAAAGAAATAATGGGGCAGTACAGAGGACGAGATAAAAGAAAATTATACTAGATGTACAGGTTATATATTATGCTTTAAATGTGATTTATTTTGATTTTATTCCTTATCCCGTTTCAAATACAATCAATCTGAGATCCCTATGTTTGATGAAGGTTTATCAATAAATCTTACAGCTGTATCGATGTCATATATACAGACATACGTCATACATAAACTCACACCGTTTTCCCAGAAGGGGTAGGAAAAGGTACTGTCGGGACAGACACATTTCGTCTGTTTCATTGTCTGTCAAAGTAATTTCAATAGCTATTCGTCAAATCATTATAAACGGAATAACAGAAACAAGATTTCACAGTATTTCCACTGTTAAGTTTTTCCGTGTGGGATTATATTATTTGGATATGGTATAATTAAAACTAAAAGTGCCAACCCATAGTAGGCCAGTGCAGTAGACTGGCTGAAATGCTCTCAATCGAAATGTTTGCTTTAAAGGGTAATATTTCAAGTCTCCATATTTCTTAAATATTGAATTCTTGTGAGTAACACTGATTAACTCATGATGGAAAATATTGATAAGTCATTTATTTCGATTTTAAAAGGTTCATAACTGATGTTCAAATTATACTCAATACCTATAACAAGCACGGTCCCCGGTCATTTTTATACAAATACTCGCGCGCGCATGTTTTTGTTTATATACGAGTGAGTAGTTTATGAATAGGCTTTTATGATCGTGAGTATTGTCTAAGTATTATGTTTTTTGAGGAGAAAAAATATTGCAAATATTTGAGAACAAACATGTTTTATTTTAATTTAATATATTATATTCATGATTTTAAGCGTGCTGTAAATTTTTGAATACTTATATCAAAATAACCCAGTCGAGAAATAATCGCATTATAGCAGTGGGAGGGTATAAAAATTGTCTTATCGTTTCATTTCATTTTAGCCGTTTGCTGTTAATACAGCACGGTATAAAATAGACTGAAACAAGCAAAAAAAGCAAATTAATTTGTAAAACGATTACTAATAAACGTCGCGACGTAGGCCCGCATTACACCTACGAACAAAATGAATTTACAAGCTCGTGTTGACTCAGCAAGAGTAGCGTGAAATGAAATTCGTTATAAGAAAAATTCATATCTGCGAAGATGACTAGGTAATGTGATTTAACACGTTTCTTTTTATGTAAATATACGGTTGGATATTGCGGGAAATAACGCGCCGTTTCTTCAGGCTTCAGTTTTTTTTTATTTTTAAAACTGTCGATGATTTTGTAGAGTAAGTGGAAAATATTAATACAACATGGCGGAAGGGGTATACTCGTACTAGCGGCTACGTGAAAGAGAATGAAATTGCTTTACATAAACGGAGAATAATTTTCATAATAAAATGTTTTGTACTTGCAATGTGACTGTAATAGAATTTCATATCTGTTTGCGTGAAGTTCATCGTTAACACGATTTGAATTTACTTTTACAAAAAAAAAACATGCATATTTTTTAAACCGTGCAATTTATATCGATCCTGTACAAAAAAGGCCCTGTCAAAATGTATATCTAATAAAGTACATTTTTACGTCAGCCTCCTATCTCTACGATTGGTATGGTAAAGGCCATAGTTTGTCTTAAGCACTTTGCAGCTTGAAATTCCTTACTTATAATAGAAGTATTAATTTGTATTTGCATTTTCTGTTCATATTCTTAATTACCAACCCAGAAATTTATCTTAGTTTTTAGGACCCGTTAATTAAAACCCTAAAGCGTTAATATCAGTTTCATTGCACTGTGTGTTTCCAAATATATTAATTTCCGACGCGTCACAATAATAATATTCTGACGCTGATATATCACATTTATAGATCGAAAATAAACGTGAACGATTAAAGACTTTTCGCATAATAACGTGTCTTGAATATTTTCTCATAAAACCGTTTACTTTCGAAAACGTTATTACGAAAAATAATTTCAAATACATTTCGTTCACAGTTTTGCGTTTAGCAATTTTACTGTTTGTTTGCCAAATTTCCAATGATTTTTTTTAGATATTTATTATCATGATTAAGCTTCAATAAATATATTAAAGCCATCATGTTATATTATAGGTATTTAAATGAAGAAGAAAAACCCTAGGCAAACGCATAGGTATCCAATAATAACTAAATATAAAATCGGCCTAGTTTTTAAACCACTTCAGTATCACTAAATGAAATAGTATTTTTTCGAATAATAATTCGACTTTCTAAAAGATATTCTGGTGTGCTAGTATGAACAAATAAACAAAATCTCCCTACGCAGCTTAAAATTAATTCAAATCACTGCAAATAGAATCGCCCATTCTATTCTTTTTTTTCTCTAAGTACTTATTCAATACCGTAAAATCCGAAGCGGCCGTACCAATTTTTATCTCGAAACCTTCATTTCCTATAGAAAAAAACACCCTCGTAACAGAAATCATTTCCTACGCTGGGTTAATGAGCGTAAAGTTCGGGATGGAGATTAAAAATATTTTTTCCAACCGCCTTTGAGTTTTTATCTGTGGCCCGGTGATACCTACTAATTAGAAGGCATCTCATTGGAATAAAGATCGTTATTTTGAGATGAACTCTTAAGGAAAATGAGCTTTAACAGCACGCCGCTTTTGTGATCGAGTGTTGGAGGATGGCTGATTAAATTGCTGTGGCGTCGGCCTAGATTTCTTAGTACTTTATTGGCAGTGGAGGTAATGCCCCACTAAATCTTTTAAATTTTCCCTCACTAGGATTAACACCGTTTAATTTATTTAATAAGCTACAAGATTGTGTCTGAGAAAAGAACCTTGACCCTTCTTATGTAAGTAGGTTGGGATATTTTATAACAGTAGCTGGAACACTCATAAAAACTATTCAATCGAGGCTGTAGGTCATAAAACATTTGTTTTGGGTCTGGGTAAAATAAAGTTTTTTTTCCCAGTAAAATAATTATTACCTATATCAACGTGGTCGAGACTGAAACTGAAATGCGGCACTCTTGCGTGTGTCCCTTACAGGTTTTTCCTCATAGTTTACGGTGATCAGAAATCAGGGCGGATAAACCAATAAATTAATTAATTTGTTTTATTATTTTTTGTACACCAAAATTTTAACAATACAATTTAAATTACATCAGAGTAGAAATGGTGGCCGTATCGCTCAAGGCAATCACTTACCGACTACCGTGGGATGGAGATAGGAGAAAGAAAAAGAAAGATTAATGAGATGATTCTGTATCTTGAAATTGAGTCATAAACGTGCTGTTTATGACTAAATTTCAAGAACTAACCCGCGAATACTACAGTAATAAGCTAGTCTGCCAACACTGTTAAATGTTCATACATTTTCAGTCAATAAATAACTCGGTACCTTCATTCCAGAACAAAGATACTACTCGGTACCTTCATTCCAGAATAAAAATACTTGTCTAGTTTCACGTGATTAAAGTGGAACACTAACTTGCTTATCGAAGTAGGAAAATGTTTTCGAAGGAATTTCGCAAAGTTCACAACTTCGCCTTATCTCTTTATCAACGTTATAAGTCTTTGAATTTTAACTTGGCGTGGTTCGGGTAGGATGAAAAGTTGGAACCTTGGAAGTTACGGTGAAGGATTTTTTTAATAGTTATATACGGTGTTCTTTTGAGGTGTTTTTATTATAGATAAATTGAAAGGGCGGCTAATCAAGAGGGGTTTTCGTAACATCATAAAATCCGGACAATCTTTAATTAATCCAGATATGGTGGGATTATGTTACATGGAATTCCAATGTTATCGCTTTCCATTTACATATTATTTTTTGTGTAAAAAATATTTGCGATGCCATTTTAGTAGCATAAAATTGCTTCGGCTTATCTTATTTCCGTAATTTATTTACTAAAACGAGTATTGATATCATGGATTATTCTTAATAATTACTTATATTGATAATAACAACAATGTTTATACATTAAAACATCCCAAAACAACTGGAATCCCTTCACGATATTTTTATTCATTAACAACAAATAGGATAAAAAAATGCAAAACAACCATACCGCTCAAACCTCACTTTAAGGTATTATTATCCAAACACTAACTCCTATCCAAAATTAAATTAATAAACTACAGACTAACGTCAACTAAATGAGTCCATTAAGATACTAAAAATATATGCCCTTAACAATCCGGATCCTCTCTCGATGTCTCCCTAATTGCTTTTCTCAGCCCATTTGCATGAATTTATTTTATCCCTTATTTAATTATTTTTATCGCTGATTTATTTCAGAGGAAGCGCGAATAAATCGTATTGTGATAGGCTGAGCTTTATTTTGTTTTGTAAAGACTGTAATACAATTGTTTTTCGGTAAGTCGATTTGGCTGAGGTAATGATTGTCGTTATTCTTCTAAGTTAATCGAGTGACTATAAAATTCAACGGTAGTGGAATTGCATGAAACAATTATGTGCTAAACTGAAATGCCGCGTTAATATTTCTACTAAACTTATCAATTTTTCTACTACATTGCATAATACACAATATGCTACTGGTTAAACCCGATTTTAAAACGAAATTGTTTCGCCTAGGCTGAACTAGTTCTCTCTAAACGCGATATCACTAATCAGTATATTATTAGTTTGTTCTGCAACTGATACTAATGCTATGCAACATGCAAACATGATTTATTTAATTATAAATAGAAAAAAATACGTAAGAGTTAATAATATTTGACAATCGAACTTATGGCACCAAGGTAAAGTTAACGGGATTGAAAGCTGCATGACAATATAGCTCCTATTGCCATTCAATTCAGGCTAGGTATAAATAAAACTCCCATGTAAATTGTAAACATCCTACCTCGTACGTTCTTTCCTACGACTGTCTTTCAGCAAAAGCCGAGGAAGTAATTAGACAAGCCACCATAATTGCACTAACCTTAAGACAGTCACGCATCTAGAAAGTATTATGGGAAAGACCTTGGAAAACTATTCTCACAGTTTCTTTCATCTATCTTTATCCTACACTTACATAGGTTTTCTCATGAGCTATAAAAAAACACAGACACCTCCTACGTATAAGGTCTTTACTACATTTTTACTAATATTAGATTTTTAGCACATTATAGTAAAACACATAAGATTTATACATCCCTAAAATAATTATAATGTATTATGATGTCCATCCCAAGGTTGCCTGGGAAAGATTGCCCAGTGCGATAAGGCCGCCTTTTGTACTTTTTTATTGTTTTTTTTTTTACCAGATTTAAAAAAGTAGGAGGTTCTTAATTCGACTGTATGTGTTTTTTTTAATGTTACTGATTCTATGTATGGTAAAAAGGATAAATTTATTATTGTTTACTATTGGTTTGCAGAGAGCAGTCAACGTCAGCTAACAGCATTGTATAATATGACATGCTTCAAGTATAAAATTAACCTTTAATGAATCTCATCAATCTGGTAAGTTTTGCTTGATAATACTAATTAATTTGAAACCAGGAAATGTTTGCTGAATATCATGCAATTTTAAATTATCACATATTTTAATCTATCAGCCTATACATATAGTTACGACGATATGCGTTGTTTACTTTTGAAAGGGGTCATAAATGGTACTATGCGTGGTTTTTAATAATTAATCTTAATTTGTACTGTGAAACTGTCATAATATCGATAAGCCCTTATGGGCTTATCGATATGTATAAACATGTGAGGGTTAGATATATACATATAACGCATGACTTCGAAAGCATATAATTATGTATGTATACTTTGGAATCTAACTCACGAAGAAGGCTCAGGTTTATCCCTACTCAAATACTATCAGGACAAAAAGAAAAAAGTAGCAATACTAGGTCCACGGATTATTTCCTTTGCTTACAATTTCCCTGTCGATAGCTGAAGGAAATAGCTTTTTTCTGAATGCTAATATGACGCCGATATTTATGACTTCCGAGAAAGGAATAGTTGACTAACGGCCGATGCCAATAATCAATCGAAAAAATTAGATTGAAGTCAATCTGTTTTGTTGTCAATTGTTTTCTACTTTTCGATTGGTCTCCTGTCATGTTGCCATAGTTTATTCACTACTGAGATTGATTATTGGCAATATAGTATCAGAAAAACGATTGCGCTGTCAATCTAAAACGGCAAATTTTGGATTGGGTTTGTTTATTGGCAGCGGCTGTAAGAAACTAAAAGTGATGGGTTCAAGACTGGTGAACTTTATTTTGATACCAACGTTGGAACCACGTTAAATGTTTATAGGAATTACCACCCATATTGGTTCTTCATGATTTTTAAAGACCTATCTTAGGGAATTGTGTAAGTAATTCAAAATTAGGATTCGGTATCGGTATACCCGATTAGAACTGATTCCAAATAGTATTTTTTTTATTATTATTTTTATTACCTTGAGTGGCGAGACGAGCATGTCGTTCGCCTGATGGTAAGCGATTCGACCGCCCATGAACAGTAGCAAAACCAAACAACACCTTGAATTACAAAGCAATGTTTCGCATTCCACTGCGCTCGCCATCGAGAGACATAAGATGTTAAGTCTCAATATGTCCAGTATTTACTCTTGCTACAATGTCCTTCAACCCGAAACACAACAGTGCTTTTAAACTGTTGTTTGACGGGAGAAATAGACATTACGGTGGTACCTACCCAGATGGCCTCACATATGAGACACATACCACTAGTAAATCACAAATAGTTGTATATAATATATTTAACCAGTGGATAATCTATTGGAATGGCACTCTACATTCATTTAAAGCAGTTAATCATTCAAACAAAAATAAGGTGTACACGTGAAATTTGTGTTTTTAAAACCAATCAAAACTTCCAACAACAATCGTTATTATCAGGCTACCAAACTATATTAAAATATAATAATGCCTGCCCAAATCAATTTTGAAACCAAATACCTGTCCAACATCCTTCCATAAAGCTTATCCCTTCTATGAATGAGGTCTAAGACGTCTAGGCGCTATAATTATACCGCGGGTCACCCATGAATATTTATGGTTATGGTTACTTGAGCCTTGGGGATATGAATTTGCATAATTTGAACATTAGCGATTCGAGCAGGAGCTGTGAACCCGTGTTATATGGGTGTATTTAGTATGGATTTTTTGTATACTTGTAATAAATATTGGTAGACAAATGATTGTCAAAGAAGATAAATAAATAAATATAACCAATATTCACATACGAAATTCTGATCCCACATTAAGATCAATTCAATTATGTGTCATGGGTATCAGGAACTACGAGAGACTTCTCTGCCTCACATTCACTCAGACCCAAGACAAATACTTGTGGGTCTCAAACATTTGTCAAGGTGCGGGGATCGAACTCGTTGCCTCTCCTTTCACAGTGGGCGTCTAACCAACTGCGCCCAACTTCTTACTACTTGTTACGACTCAATGTTGGTACCTCATCTGAATTTTTAAAGGTATGTTCATAGTAGAACAGGATTTATGTAGTTATCAATAAAGGATAAAATCCTAAGAAAACCTATATTTTAGAAAGCTTTGGATAAAGTATACAAAGGAATGTAACCTACAAAGTTAGCGTGGGTGATATAATCCCTTTAAGCGTAGAGTACGTCTACGCCAAAGTGAAACGTGAAACTGATACAACAAATGATAAGAGAACCTGGAATTTCAAATTCTATTTTTAGGTTTTTTTTATTCACACGTTTAGTAAAACGAGACAGAATGATGAAATCTTTTTATCTATTTATAATATCCTCTCACAAGTATTTATTTGGTTCTTACTATATTTATACATATTTATGTACTATATTTATATATAAACTCACTTTTTTTTCTAGGAGGGGTAGGGCAGACGTGCTAACCGAACACCCACGTTTCGCCTTACGTATACCGTCCCATTATGTGATTGAGGGGTCTATCGCCATATTGAGCACAAGTACCTGACACAGGGCTGATGAATATAATTAATATAAAAATTAAATATAGCTTTGCTTGACCCGCGACACCGTATTTTTATTTTTTATATGGCAAGGTTACGTTATGCATAATTATAACCGGGCAGATTTTTTTAAATTCGTTTAATAACTAGCAAGTAACAAATATACAGAACTTGGTGGTAAGAAAAAGGAGTAATAGGAAAGGATGCAATATGCACGATGTGACGTCATTTTCCATAAGGTGCGTTTCCATGCGAGCGAAAGAGAAAACAAGTGTACCACCGTTTTTTTTTTAATATTAATATTTCCATTATTTTACAACCAATTTGGATACTGATTTCGAATGCATGTATTTTATAAGCGACATATTTGGAAATAATTTAATAGTGCTCAAAATTATAACTTGGCCATAACCCTATTGCGCTACCAAGACAGTCAATCAGTATGTCACCATCTTTACACGCATCGAAAATTTCTCAATTTCACGCTATCTGTTCGTATTTGTGCTTCCCCGAGCAAGCTGTCACACCGTGAAATAGTATCTCGCCAAAAACGTAACTTCTGGAATCTTCTCACGTAGTTTTCCAGAATATTCGACAATCGCTACATTCAGTAGGCACGTACGTGTCACCTGTCGGGAGAGCCAGATAATTATCTGTCTACTGCCTTATTGACGCAAGGGGACAAAGATTCGAAGAAAAAAGAAATGTTCATTTTAGTTTTTCTACAGAAAATACTGAGATCTTATTTTATAACTTGTCTCATCGTGCCTAATAATAGTGTTTGATGGGGCTAAAAGCTTACGACGCCATAACATATAGACAAGTCATATGTTTCTATCGTCAATCTTTTAAAGGACACAAATAGTTTTTAGATACAAGCCATTTCAAGGAGTTTGTATTAGGAATATTTTGAGTCAATTCATTCAACAATAGACGTTCAAAAGCTAATATTGATCCAAAAATGTCCACTGATTTAAATTTTTCAAATTTAAAATAAATCAACGTTTCCCCTCAAATACACAAGTTACATAACAATCAAACTATAATATTATTCACCACACATACAATACAAACTATAATATTATCTAATTTTTCACACCACATACTTAAGACAAACAAAGCATCGCTTAAACAGAATAACGCGCACAAAAAGGCGAATATAATTTAATAACACACCAGGGAAAAAGCCTTAGTAGCGATATTCTCAGAAATCTCCCACGGGAAAACGGCGCGGTTTTCTTTTCCGCCGGAAATGAGGCCAGGAACCGCGGCCAACGGTTAGTGCGGCCAGTTTGGTGTCAGATTTGGCCTCTTATATATACCACAGGAATAAGGATTCACTTAGAGATTTTTCGATGATTTTAAGCAGATTTTAGACAGGACCACTGATTTAATTAAAGTACCTTAAAAAGAATATATAAAGAATAATTGTTTTTAGAAACAAGAGACTGAATTTTTACTGGTCGTAGTTTTAGTGAAGCCTCGTTAACACTTATTTTTTCAAACTCTTTCAAGTTTAATTAAATATAATTCTTTGTCTTTAAATATCGTAAAATAGCGCTCAACAACAACAATGCTACCAACATATTTTCTATTGTTATGCGTGCCCTTATATTTTAATTAAGTCGACGTTAAGCAATATAGCTTACAGCAAACTTGTGTTGCTCTAAAACTTAACCACCTCTTGAATACTTTGAAAAATACATGAAAATATATCAGACAATTTTTGCATTGTCTTGAAACTACATGAACCTGAGTTACTCAAACTGTATTTTGAATGGCTTCTTAGATATTTGAGCAAACATTGGAGGTATCAGGTGGCGTCACGGCTTCCATCCAGGATGAGCGTACAACTTGCCCACTTCCACTATATAATGTGCTCATGAATACATTATGTATAAGGATACAATGCGGTCAACTTCACGAAACTTCACACTACCTAATATTGTAGTAAAAGTACAGGAACAAGTCATAAGATAGGTGCGAATTATAAAAGAAAACAATATTTAATAAAACGTCAGAGGAATAAAAAAAGGGATATATCATACTTTATGTTAGTAGTAATTGAAATATATCAGTGAAATAAAATTATTTGGTTATTGTAATAGTCTGTATTACCAAAAATTAAAATTAATAACATTTAGTAAAATATCCACCATGACGTATTGGTGTTATTCGTAGATAGCTTATGAAACATATTAAGTCGTATCTAACAGTATAATTATGCTGCACTGTTTTAACAATTCTAATCCCAAACGCTCGTTAGTCTTACTAATTGGCCCAAATAAGAAGAAGTTAATGGTTAAGCTGTATTTCCTAATAAATACCCCGAAAACTGTAGTCAATCGCTCCCACCTTGCCCCAATACATTATTGACGTCGCGACGAAAATAGAGAAAGTTCCTATGCTATGCTTAAGTGTCATAGTCGGCGGTGCTTCTGTGCTCATCAAACTTTGAAGCGTTATAATGTTTATGAGTTATCTTGGTAACAAGTTTACTTTAGATTTAAGGTTACCGTGTCGTTTTACGCGAAGCTGCATAAGTTTATCTTAGACATTAATTTTTGTTCAGCTCTCTTGAAAGATGTTTATAGGGCTGTACAGACAATGCATTTACATGCATGGCTGAATACAAACTTGAACCCAAGTCATACGTTTAAGGGAGGTGATGGTGGTAGGTCTCTCGTATGTAACAGGCCGCTTCGATAGGTAGCACCGCAATGTCTATTTCTTCCGTCAAATAGCAGTGTAAATTGCACTATTGTGTTTCATTTTGATGCCAAAAATTCAAAAGCCAAGCATTGCATTCTAATTAAAGGTATTGTTAATGTTGCTACTGTCTATGAGCTATGGTATCAGTTACCATCGGGCGGATGGCATGCTCGTTTCACCATTCACAGCAATTAGAATAAAAATATAAAAGGTTCCTACAGTTATTATGCCGATTCAATATAATATTGGTACAGTTATTAACATTTGGGAAAAAATGCACAAAAGTGTATAAAAGCTTCAAAAACTACGCTACGTGAACACTGCCTTCATGCAATTTGATACCATAACATAAATTATATTTAATTTGGGAAAATTGGAAAATAAAAATTCATCAAGAATTTAATACAAAGTCTCGGGCCTTGAACTTCCCACTCCAACATGGCACGCGTATAGTTCGCGACCTCTATGACTAACACGCGTTCTGTGGTCGCGTCAATCCGCCGTGTCAGGCGACCCTTCACAGCTAATTGATTAATGAGATCTGAAAGGGCCAAGAGACCTGCGTGTAGGGTATGTGAAGGCAGTAACAAAAGGTATAGTTATATAATGCATGACCAATTACGAGTGCTATTGATGTATGTATATCTATTATGCGGTACGATTCGCAAATGTTATTACATCATTAATTATTCAACGGATTTTTATTTAGTTTTCATCAATAGATAGTTTATAATAACACCCAACATATGATATATATGATGATACATAGTCCTAACCCCACACTAAGATCGAGTCTTGTGTCGTGGGTATCAGGAACTACGAGAGACTTTTCGGTCTCACAAACACCCAGACCCGAAAGAAATATTTGTGGGCCACACAAACATTTCTCTCGGTGCGGGGATCGAACCCGCGGCCTCTCGTTTCACAGGCGGCGTCTAACCAACTGCGCCACGGAGGCTGTCGTATTTAAAATGTTTAAAATGTCGTATTTAAAATATTTGCCATATGGAGAGGAAGTATATTAAATATAGCAAATAAACAATTCTAATACGATGATACGGGATGAGAAATGACAGGATGGGATGAGATTTATCAGGTCATGGTAAGAAAAAAAGGGATAGGTAGAAGGTAGGATAGGATATTGAGCTATATTGAGTTTAGCTAGGTATCCAAAAGTTGTTGCGAAAAATAACGTCTATCTGGTGTGGAAGTAAAGAAAAAATATCTGAATCCAGGTGAAGCCGGGACGGGCCGTTAATAGAGATAAGATATACTATTTAATGGTACTTCAATAATGTAAAAAAAAACACGGTCACTGGTCTAGTTAAACTTAAATACCAATAGAAATTAATTATTGTTTTAAAGTGATAGCGATTACCAAAGTCTTAAGACTGTAATAATATACCAATATCACCTATCCCCAAACTTCAGCTTTATAATACACAGTAAATCGACTTCCAGCATCCTATCTTTTTTGCAAGTTACACCACTGCTTACAGTATGCTGTATATCCTGCAATACAGGCACGGCTGACAATTATGTATGTTCGAGTGAATATCGATTGAGCACACGTGGTGCGACGCCGCATCGCGAACACAAGCCTGAGTCACCCGAATAACTCATACATATTCTGGATTATTTTAATATCATGGATGAGATTGCAGATGTTTTTAAATCTGTCACTGTATCGGTATCAGCCCATAAATATATGTCCCACTGCAGGACACGGACCGCCTTTACAATCGAGAGTTTGGCTGTTTTTAAATGTTGATAACTAACACAGCATGTAAGCCAACCCGCACTAGCCCAGCGTGGTGGACTATATGGCCTAACCACTCTCAATCGTACCTTCGATTGTAGAGTAGGCCCGTGCCCTGTAGTGGGACGTCTATGGGCTGATACAGAAGTAACACAGGGCAATAAACTGGAGGATAAATGTGTGTTGGAAGTTTGTAGCCGAGCAGTATATCAAACATCCTATGTGTTAATCCAGGGTGTCACCTACGTCTATACCAAATTTAATCAACATTGGAAGTGCTGTTTGGGTGTAAAAAAGTACCAAATTCACAACTTTAACCTTTAAAATATTAGTAGGAAGAAGGATATTAGGACTTAGTATTATGTTGTCTTTTTTGTACTGATAAAAATGAAAGAAATAACATACGGTATATACATTTGAGAGTCTCATCGGCCGGCACCATGTAAATGTATGTATAAGTGAATGGGCCTAATATTCAAGAAGTGTTTTTTTTTTAAAATTGAAATGAATGGCGAAATCATCATGCCGTTCGCCTAATGGTAAACGATACGACTGCTCATAAACAGTAGCAAAACCAAGCAACACCATTAATAACAAAGCAATGATTAAGATGTTAAGTCTTAATATGTCCAGTTGCTACTCTGGCTACAATGCCCTTCAAGCTGGAATACAACAGTGCATTTACACTACTAATTGGCGAGAGAAATTGACATTGGTGACCAAACACAGCCTCCGTGGCGCAGTTGGTTAGACGCCGCCTGTGAAACGAGAGGCCGCGGTTTCGATCCCCGCACCGAGAGAAATACTTGTGCGGCCCACAAATATTTCTTTCGGGTCTGGGTGTTTGTGAGACCGGAAAGTCTGTCGTAGTTCCTGATATCCACGACACAAGACTCGATCTTAGTGTGGGGTCAGGACTATATATGTGACTGTTGGGTGTTTTTATTATTTATTTATTTAAACAGGCGGCCTCTCACATATGAGTGACCCACCAGAAGTAATCGTGTTATTTATTACATACATACATACATACATAAACTCACGCCTTGTTCCCAGAAGTGGTAGGCAGAGGTGCGAGGGCACCCACATTTCGCCTTGTATGTTCCGTCTCACAATGTGATAGGTGGCGAACCTATCGCCATATCGGGCACAAATTCCTGACTCTGGGCTGATACTGAATAGAAAAATCCAATATCACTTTGCCCAACCCGGGATTCGAACCCGAGACCTCAGCTTTATAACCGTACCATAGTACAACTACGCCACCGAGGCAGTCGTACTGTTATTTATTATGCCTAGTTAAAGTCAATAGCGATTCAAGTGTTGATCCCCTCCCATTGAATAGTTAACGGGTTTAAAGATCTGGCAGGTAAGGCTTGAGTTACAATGACTAAATTTGTTTGGGTCTATTTTAACTTCTCACTATGTGGGTTTTCTTGTGGCTGTTTTAACGTCTTTGGTTCTCGCAAGTTTCCTCTCCTCAAACAACAGCAGGTTTAAATAATGATAAAGAAATATTTCAATTTTTTTTACAAGTGCGAGATGGCTTGTTGGTAACGGACTGGACGCAGCTGCCTACAATATGTGCAGGGTGGTCACTGGTTCAAAAAACAGGGCACATCTGACTTTTCCGAGTCATGTGTTTATTGATAGTCAATTACTACGTACTATAACGGTAAAAGATAACATTATGATTAATCCTGCATACCATAGTGATTTGTACTAATTTCTGTGGTATGCATAGTCCACCAGCCCGCACTAGGTAACCAATCTCAATCGTACTTTTTGTTTGGAGGAGACCTGTGCCTGGCAGGGGACCGAATATAGGTTAATACATAATCTATTTTACCTGTAAGATAATTTTGTACGTTATCGTGATATAATCTATTGTGCTTAAAACACCCGCTGTGCTTCATCTCTTTTTCACCCTAAAGTAGAATGTGAGAGAATGCCACCGCCTGTATACTTATCAGTATGCAAAGCTAAAAATAAAATTAATATTTTTCAAACACACATACATAGTATATATTTATTATATTAACACCCCTGAAAGGTTAAACAATATACCACCGTTTCACAGTTTATCACTTATATTCGTGCCCGATTTTTCGACCCAAAAACCTCATAGTGAACTTTCTGATTTGAAAATCAAACCTTTAACGTTATGGTTCACAGCCTAAACATGAAGTGTTTACAATAACAATAAATATATTTTATGAAGTTATATTTCTTTTCTTTTACCTCGATTTTTTATCAAAGTATCAAAATTTTAATAAAATATTTTGATACTTTCAAGAAGACAACAATCTCCAAAAATTCTATTCAAAATATTGCATCTAATGTTTAGAAAGCAGATGCAATTAATAAAGCAAAGTTTAGCTGCCAATCGTGTGCTGTACTTACGGAGATAAGTGTTCCTACGTCGGGAATCAATAATGTTGTTCAAACAACGATCAACTTTGATCAACGACTCCCGTTCATGTTTGCTTTCGATTTAAATTCTCCCACCCTGGTTAGTGTGTTGTGCTACATATCGATATGTATCGTTTTATCCCTAACATCTCTGATGGACTTTGTGCCATATTTGTCTATACCGAACCCTACAAGTATTAGTGCCTTGCATGGAGCATGGACCTCTTTTCAGATTGAAAGAGGTTAGGTGTTATTCCATTACGTTGGCGTTGGTGGATAAAAAAGACCTGGAGGTCTTAGGAGGCTGGTGGTAAACTAAGATATGCAGACTTTTTTTGCCTCACCCATTAAAGAGAGCGACTAATAAATATGGGTGCAAACGTAATTCGAAAGGTCTAAGGTAAGTTTATGCAGTTCATATTATAATGTCAAGTAATTTCCTCGATTGCTTCGGTTGCGTAGTTTTACGGTTACAATGCCGAGGTCTTGGGTTCGAATCTCAGGTTGGGCAAAGCTATATTTCGTTTTCTATTAATCATCAGCCTGGAGTCAAAAATATAAGCCCGATTTTGTCGATAGGCTTGCCCTTTATCACATCGTGGTACAGAACATACAAGACGAAATGCGGGTTGCAACTTTTGCCAATCCATTAACCTTTAACTTGTTACATTTATTTTATTTGTATGTATGCTTATGCTTTATTGTACACCAAAATAAAAGACGCCTACAAAATACTTAATAACTCTAGACATGGTTACAATAGGTGGCCTTATCGCTAGCTGTGATCTCTTCCAGGCAACCTTTAGATGGACTGGATTATTATGATATTGAAATATAGGGTAGTGCAAATAGAGAGAGAAAATAAATAATTGATGTACATGTTAAATTATATTAATTTACATATAAATTATACATACATGATAATATGTATCTATAATATAAATACATACGTACATACTATTATATGAATTTGCAATATTATATTATGAGAAATTTCTTCGCATTTCGCTATTATAAGCGTTGTTCTGCGATAATGCCACCATATAATATTATACATATAGGTACAAACAAACATATTTAGACTACCTCGGTGGCGTATTTGTATTACGGTACGACTGCAACGCTATAGTCTCAGATTCGATCCTGGATTGGGCGGTGTCTTATGTTTTATTCATTATCAGTCCGCAGTCACAAATTTGTGGCCGGAATGTAGGATAGACCTCTTTCAAATCATGGGACGGAACACACAAGATAAAACGTGGTTATCTTTGCAGCACTTTTGATTACCCCTAATTCGAACAACGCGTGAATTTACGTGTATGTATATATGCAGATTTAGAAACAAATGTGAACATTTAAATCTAATTAATGTTAGGGTTTATCTAAACTTTCATAGGTTTCTCTTTCATTCAATTCCCGACAAAGCCAACAACCACATCAGGCGGCTTTAAAGTTTCGACGTTAGAATACTCATTACTCTAAAATGTACTAACCTTTCTCTAACAAAGGCAGGATCTGGATTTTCGTTCGCTTTATTCGAATGAACTCAGAATATTCGGAAGTATCTGGTTGAGTATGGGTGTTCCAATACTTCGCTTTTTGTATTGTTATTTTAAATAGCTAGGCCATATGGCTAGCAAAACAAAATATAATCCTACAATAGTGAATATAAGAAATATATAAGTATAGTTTTTGCTACATTCTAAACATGATTCAATGTCATTGCGTTTCGTTTGTCGAGTAAAACCAAAGGCTAAATTTACTGGTAGAAAATTATATTTGTAATCAGTTGGTATTCATTTAGACCACGCTCAATTAACAACCAGATATATTATGTATAGTTCATTGTACAGCAATAAAACTATCCAGGGCAGATATTTAAAATCAAAACACCAAAAATACTGAAAATATATTTAATTTTGCTGCCAATATATTAATATTATTAATATATTTTTAGCAAATCTAAGTAAAATATATTAATTAAATGCCAATTCATTAATATATTTTACCAAATATAGGGGTGTTCTATGTCGATATATCAATATCGATAAGAGGCATTTCACTAATCTTCGTCAACCGATTTCCGCTTGCATTAAAAGCCATTTTATCGTATTTCAGTAGCGGTAATAAACTTTATGCTAATGACCATGTTTCAGTCGAAATTTGTGGTAGCACAAACATTCATTTGTTTTGTTTCATTTGTTCTATTGTTTAGTCGACAGTGACAAATATGGTATAAGGTTAACTAGGTTATACTCGTGGATTTACCTGTGTATATTATTAATTTCTAATATCCATACTGAATTTAATTAGTTTGCCACCTATTACAAATGTTATAAATTAAAACTTTTATTCTTAATAAACAAATTCGACAAGTCAATTAATTGTTCAAGTCAATTCCACCTCTTTAGAATAAACAAGAAACTTTTAAGAAGTTTCTTGATGAGGAAATATTGTAACTTATCTTTATGCGACCGACAAAAAAGGTGTGTCACTACACAAAACTTAGTACGTCTTTAACGTATTCTGTATCTGTAACAGCCCATATACGTCCCACTGCAGAGCACGGGCCTACTCTACAATCGAGAATACGATTGAGAGTGGTTAGGCCATATAGTCCACCACTCTGGCCTAGTGCGGGTTGGCGGACTTACATACCATAGGAATTCTTATAAATCGCTATGGTATGCAGGTTTCCTCACGATGTTTTCCTTCACCGTTTTAGTGCGTGGTGATTGATTATCAATACACACATGACTCCGAAAAGTCAGAGGTGTGCCCTGGGATTCGAACCCGCGATCACCGTGAACATATGGGCAGCCGCGTCTAGTCCGTTTACCAACAGGCCACCACGCACTTCTTTAACGTATTAATTTTTTAAAAACAGATGAACGTAATTGATTTAAAAACTATGCAGGCCCTTCAGTACATTTAGAGTTTCAAAAAAAAATCCGTAAAAGTCGCGTTGAAATAAATATTAAATTAACTGAATTAAAGTAGATATTATCTTAATTATTATCAAACTTTCTGCAAAATACAACTAAGCATTTTTAAAATCGTTTCGAGCGACAACTGGTTTCAGTTGCGCTCCACTAGAGATGTACTGGAGCGCGCGGCATCATTTACGTCGGAACACTTTACGTGCTTTCCGCCCTGTGCATACATTTATGTCAATAATACGTTAGAAAATGTTCATCCATTTTATCTCTGTTGCATTCCAAAATCTACAATTATTTATCAATTAAACTACAAACACTAAAGCTTTTAATCCCAATAGCAGCATTCCCTTAACTGAGTTCTATTAGACTTTAGAGTATCAAAGTGGTACGAACATAGTGAGCTATCTGCCGAGTCAATCCGCTAACCGAGCGCCGGTTCTAATCCCGCCCGGTCTTATTGGCTAGACTGCAGTTCTTTTAAATTAATCCTATTTCAGAATATTAGCTACGATGTTAAGTTAGGATTGTAGTACACTTAATATTTTCTTAGCTTCGGTTAGAAGAATTTTATAATGCAATTGACTTGAAACAAATACTTAGTTCTACATTAATGTTTTTTTAAGCAAATAGTTGCAATATCCTGTAGTCTGACTTCAGATACAAAGCAACTAAAATTGTTGCAAAACAACCGGCTATTTTTTTGTCATGTTTTTACAATCATCGTAATTGGGTGGTAAATACATAGTATTTTCTAAAAAAAAAATAGCGTACACCCATAAATTTTTGAAGAAGCTATTGTACGCAAGTTTTAATTTAGGATAAGATTAAAACATAAAAAAAAATGCAATTAAACATTTCGGAAAGAAATGTGGCATTGTGTTTGTAGTTACTAAAAATACTACCCAGCTTCTTTTTCGGTAGCAGTTTTTATATAAATATCCTGTTGTATCGCATCTGGTAATTGAAAAAATGCTTTGTAAAATCCTTCGTATTTTCTATTGTCAGTAATCTTTTCCTAAGCTACCTTCGATGCTAATGTTCATAGATCTTTATCATTAATCATTTGATGAAAGGCTTGTTAGCTTGCGTAGTCTTTTTTAAAACACTCCACTAACGAAAGTCTAGATTATTAATCCGAATTACTAAAAAAATTACAGACGAATGCATTTTTGAAAATCCCATCTTTAATTACTCTAAAATTCGTGTTTATTCACCTCCACGAGTGAAAATCCCCACAGCTTCACACAATGCGGGTCTACATAGCCTCCGACGCGGATACGAAATTCCGATACCGTACTACTCTAAAAAAAATCAGTTGCGAAGTAAGCACGTCCATGGAAAAATCGGCGTATTTTCCTCGCTTGTAAACCAAATCGAAATTTTTTGATGATTATTTTTTTATGACTTTTGTTGGTATGGGTTTGTTGGTGCAGCTAATGTTCATCGATATTCTTGTACGTGTATGTACTTATCTTATGCCTTTTTCCCAGAGGGAGCAGAGGTGATGCCAAGACCGGCACATTTCGCATTTTGTGTTCTATCAGGAGATGTGACAGGGGGGCGAGCCTATATATATTGAGCACACACATATTCCTGACCCCAGGTTGGCAATAAATAAAAAAATCTAATGTCACTTTGCCCGACTCGGGAGTCGAACCTGAAACCTCAGCACTACAATCGTACAGTATTACAACTACGCCATCGAGGCAGTCACCAGACTTGGTTGAGAGAGAATTAAATTTACATATTTCCAATGGAATATTAACAATATATTATATACTTTTATTATTATAACTATAATAATCGCGAAATTCGCAATGAATATAAACAATTTCAAGATTTAGAGATTGCGTGCATGACTTGTGATTTCCTCGATAAGAAAAAGCATTTTCTTTCTATTAGAATGCTTCATATGACTATGGGGTTGAATAAATATGTAGATATCAACTTCTACAAAAAAATCTAAGTTTTAAACTACTTATCGGACTTAATTGAGATTTTTTGCTTTCGTGTCAACATGAAATCATTAAACTGAGAAGTAGTCTAGCTGTTGATACTAAAAAAATGCGCCCCAGATAAATTTTATTGTCTTTATAATATAGTATAATATATACAATATTTATCTTGAATTACTCTACTAAAAAAACGCAACAAAGCCCGTAATTGTGACAGGCAGAAGGTAAGCGACTTTGTTTTAAAAATATCATAACTTTATTGTATTCAATTTTTGTAATATTATTCTTATGAAGGTTGTGTTTTACCTCACTTGTCTAAGTTTATTACTTTGATAAGTATTATGCAATTTCATTGGATATAGCTTTTTGTGTATATCCAATTTTGTGGACTAAATCCAAAAAATAAAATACGAATGCATTAAATTATCCTTCTTAACAAATCAGACCGCTTAATCTTTTAACCAATCTGCCTTAATTCATTATACGCCTATAACGCCACTCTAATAAATACATATTTCTTATAGCATTTTAAGAAGATATTAGCTCGTTTATTTAAGGTAATTAATGACTAGTCCTCTGTCAAAACTTTAAATTCCCAACACAAATTATAGCAAAAACAGTTCGATAATCAATAGTTTCTATACTAGCAGTTTTTTTTTGTAACAATAAGTAAACTTATTTATGATTTTAATTAATGCCCCATAAAGGTAATGGAATACCATAATTATGTTTTAATAAAACTTTAACACTAGCGACCATTATTTTGATAGGTGATAATAAAAATATTTATGTTTTTTTTTCTATTTTTCTTTACACCTGCATGACTTAAAGTTTGTAGTTCAGAATGCTACCAAAAAACGAGGCCAGATGGTAGTTTTAATAAATAGATTCATGCAACTAACACAAAAAAGGTATTTTTTGATATTTCTAAGTATCGTATTTGAGTGGTAAATACATAGTTTAGGCTAAAATAATAATTTAAACCCGTGTGTACCATTGTGACTTCAAAATTTAATAGATTATTTTTCCGACCCAAATATCGACCAATAGAATTGCACCATTCGACGTCACGTGGTACAACCTACATGGTATTATACTGATAATTTTTTGAAAATTTTCTCTGGTAGTTGCTATATATAAAAAACAAAACATGATCCAGTCAAATTAACCACACGTCAAACTGACAGGTCGAATTCAATTGTGAAAATTGGAGATTTTGCATGAAAATGAGTTTGAAATTAAAATTTGGGACGGAAAAATAATCCCCCGAATACCACACGAGCTTCAAAATTATCTGGCATTTCCCTCAAGGTTCCCTGCAAACAAATAAAGTCGTCAAGTTTTGACTCCTTCATTTGTTTGCAACGAACCTATCGGGAAATACCCGATAATTTTGAAGCTCTTGTGGTATTATAAGTGATAATTTTATTGTCGTATCTGAAGTCAGTCAACCTATTATCTGGCTTCGTTTACGATTGCTGTCTGGATATACCCGGTGTATTCAACTTTATAAACAGTGTTTGATTTAGAAAAAAATACGACCACTAATAATTATCAATCTAATTAAAAAACTCAAAGTCTGTTATTATCTCACGTAGTCAACATACTAACGACATCAATAGGTAATTTCAAACTCAAGCAACAGTGGAAAACAATATAATAGCATTACACACCACTATTTGAAACTACATTCTCCGATCCAGACATACCTATCATTAAAATTGTCTGACTTGTTTCTAACTCTGCTTATATGCATTATACTGTCGCGAACTAATTATGTTTCTCGTTCGATCTGTCTTGGTTCCCAAGAATATCATCATTCAATGTGTCACAGTCATCAAAATGTTCCCGGGGTTTAATGAGACAGCTACAATGACGTACGATTTCCATAATGTTGACTATATTTGCGACTTTCCTGGAGCAAACACTATTTTTCAACACTATTAGTTTGTGATGTCGTGATTTGAAAATATAATGATTGAAAATATAATCCCTACTATTAATATAAATGTGAATGTAAGTTCGTTTGTCACGCTTTCACACGAAAACTACTTCACCGATTATCATGAGACTTTGCGAACATATTCTTGGAGGTATTAGTAGTAACATAGGATACTATTTACGATTTTACGATGGTTAAAAAATATATTTATTTGAAATTGAATATTTTGGCCGCCATTTTGAAAAGTGTATCTGCACCCGGGCGGAGCCGGAACGCACCGCTAGTGATAAATATTTTACTATGATATTAACTTTTTAGTTTGCAATGCATGAAGAGACGAGTATGCCATTTACCTGATGGTAAAATATACGCTCATGGGCAGTAGCAAAACCAAACAAAGCCATGCATTACAAAGCATTGCTTGGCATTCTACTGCACTCGTCAACCGGAGACATGCGATTTCAAGTGCATTTACACTGCGTAATATAAATTGCGTTGGTAGCTACCTAGGCGGCCTCTGACGTAGTAGACTGCCCAGGAATCAGTACTATTGTCATTATGTGTATCAGCCCATATACGTCCCACTGCAGGACACGGGTCTCCTCTACATCCCTATCAATCGTACTATCGCTTATCATTATCTAATAGACGACAATATTATATTTATTTTTTTTACTATTATTTATGATCAAAGACAGCCTCCGTGGCGCAGTTGCTTAGACGCCGACTATGAAACGATACGTGGGGTTTTTTATACGATACGAATGTATCTACTCTGTAAAAGTTCGAATTTGTATAACGTACATCGTAAACATAAGTCTATGGTTACGACCATAAGTCAATATGGACCATAGGTATATGTAGGTACATTCGTATCGTATATACACTTCGATCATCCGAAGTTTCGAACATCGTTTCGGATGAATATAGTAGGGCCCCGTGTTCGAGCTCCATGCCGAGACAAATGTTTTGTGCAATCCACATATATTTGTTTCAGGTCTGGGCACAGGTCTGGGTGTTTGTGAGACCGAAAAGTCTCTCATAGTTTCCGACACCCGCGACTTATTACTACATTGATCTTTATGTAAGGACTATGTATGTGACTGTTGGTTGTATTTATTTGTCTTTCCCTAGACGTCGTACCCCGTATGCAGTTTGTACGAGTATATGCAATACATGTAATATGGATTGAATATTTACATCCAATATGAGCGGTGTATTACAATTTCAGTAAAAAGACAATATTCCTCAGTAACCGGTCTCGATGGTTGTAAGTAAAGGAGATTATCCGCAAGATAGGAGTTCAGTTGGCTGTTGGCTATTTTTATGCATTGTTCATTCTTTGAATCTTCAACTTTTCTGTTTAGTAGTACAAGTAAGCCCGTCTTATGGAACAATATTATGTAAACACTTTACTTGTTGCTAAATTTTGATGCAGATTTGATGCGTGCAATAAATAAATAGCACAATTTTTTTTTACTAACAAATTAAGTAAAGAAAATAGTCAGTAAAAGAAGAGCTCAACCAAAAATAAATTCTAAAGCACATTATGTCTAGCCGCAACCATGTCGCCGATAAAGTTTCCCGACTGATGTCGCTAACAAAAAATGCCAATATAGGTACCTAGGCGGCTTCAGTGTATAGTGCGCATAAGCTATAAAAAAAATTGTCTTTCCTTTTTAAAAAACACCGTGGACAATGATCACAATACGTCAACATTCAATATTTCCAAATAAACTGGCACACATATACATAGTAAAGAACAAACAAACGTGATTGGTGCATTTCCTACGGGAAATATAGTTTGCGTTTCGAAAATTGAAATATTTATTTTTATAAAAAATATACAATGCAATCGGTTTGAGTTTCAATCGAATAGATAAATCTGTCACTTAGCCGATTGGGGAGTGAATATAGTGTGTGAATGTAGTGATGCGTTTCAAATTGTCGGAGTTAGATTAGATTGGCCGATTTTTTATTTTTTGTCTGTAATAGAAAATGGGAAATTTATTGGCAGTATTTATTGTCCGCGTATCCTATTGTAGAATAGCATAATTTACTATAATGCTTTTATGTAGAAACTGGTTGTAATGTACGAAAGAACGCCTGTAAGAGGGTAGTACGATATCAACACCAAAATATTTTTCTCTTATGCTGTAGACTGGATTGATTTGTAATGGTACTACTCATGTATGGAGGATATATAGGATATTTTACAACATATATATTTTTTAACTATTTAAATTAGCATACTCATAATATGTATATTATTAGGCCTATGTTTAGCAATGGACTTCCTATGGCTGAAAAGAGATCAATATACAATATATCCTTCAATTCGAAATAACAGTGCATTTACACTGTTGTTTGGCGGAATAAATAGACTTTTACTATCTCACAAATAAGATCTACGATCAGTTAAAATCCACAAGTTGAAATCTAAAACGAATGTGATATCAAACTGTTCTATTGTGTGCAATATTTCAACTGTCAATTGGTTGTCGCTAGAAATCCTCGCTCAGACTGCTCTAATGATAAAAAAATGGGAAAGCTGCATTTATTTTTACACTATTGTGTTTTTCAACAGAGCTTGGTATTGCGCGGAGTGCTTGTTAGTGCAACATTCGCCATTTTCTAATAAACCAATATTGCCAACGACGTCGATTTATGTACAGATTTTTGTGCTGAAATTTGAAAATAAGTTGAATGTGCTTGTTTGCTGTTATTAGTTGGCAGGCGATAATAAATAATCCGAGTTTACGGGCTTTTATTTATTATTCTTATGTTCATGTATGGATACTAACATAATTTATAATAATATAAGATGCATTAACACTGAAAGGAGTTCTAATAATAATAGTTATATGTTTCAGATAAAACCTCTATTCATTGCCTTCATAAAAATATGAGATGGGGAGGTATTCATATACCTTTTTTATTTCGTACCAGCCCATGCTGGTATAGGTGGTTAAAAAATAAAATATAAAGATACATGGTGTTTTGCCAATTACAGGGGAGTGTAGGCAGAGTTGGTGAGGGATTATGTGTAATGACCTTTGTTCTATAAAAAATTCGTGTCTTCAATTACAGAAAAGATTTTCTGAACATTTTGTTAATGGTTTCATCGTCATCGCTAATTTGAGGTCTTTATAAAATAGTACCATTCAGACGTTGAACTTAAGTCTTCGTGGCACAGTTGGTCAGACTCGCCTGTGATAAAAAAAGCTTACGGGTTTGATTACCGCACCGCAATAAATACTTGTGTTTAACGGGACATTGTGGGTACTGCGACACAAATACTAAATACACACCCAACAGTCACATACATAGTCCTGACCGCACAATAAGACCAAGTCTTATGTCGTGCATCAGAAACTACGTCAGAATTTTCGGTCTCACGAATACCCAGACGCGAACCAAATACCTGTGAATCTCACAAATATTGTTTCGCTGCGGGGATCGAACCCGCGGCCTCTTGTTTTGCTGTCAACACATAACGCTTTTAATATTTGGTCATTTGATTGTTGGGCATATTTATATACTCGTATATAATATAGGAATATGTAATACCTAAAATAATTGAAATTGAAAACTCGACTCCAACAACTCCTTAGAAAGATCGCACCAACTGTAATTAAATTTTGTCTTACAGCGAAATAAAATTGAACAGTAAGAAAATAAATCAATTTATCTCTCCGTTCTTGCTTTCTAGGCATCTTTTATTACTGACGGGAAAGATTACTTAATTAGCGCTTTCGTATAAAATTAAAGAGAAGATGTAGCAATGTCGGAGTTTCACGTTGAAAAATATGATAGAAACGCTAAGATGCATTTTACGACGCAATTAAAATGGAACTGATACTCTGCAAAACTTTTTGTTGAATATAAATTGGATCAAATGTTTGTTATACTATTGGAAATTGAACTTTGATTTTCTATGTGATAGGTTAGGTGCAATTTATTCGATAATAAACAAATAAATATGTAAAGTTAATAATGTGTGCATTGCCCTGGGTCAACGTTATCATACCCGGCTTTCGAACGCATCAAATCGTAATAATATTTTTTTCTATTGTATGAAAACTAGAGGTAGAACACACAAATTAATGGGATGAAACAAACAAGGGTTACTAACAAAAACCAATAGGAGGGCAGAAAAACGTGGCCCGGCACCATCTTTTTTATCTACGTTTTTGAAGTACCAGCGCTCCCTCTATATTATAGATACTCTAAGCTTTACAATTACAAGTTAGATTTCGTATCCAATAGATTCCTCCGATTATAATTTATCTTTACGCGAGATATTCTACGTACTGACACTACCCGAGATATCACATACCTACATATTTAGCTAATAAAGAAACTTAAATTGAAATAATATTTAAATATCTCTGATCTGGAAGAGATCGCTAATAGCAATAAGACCGCCATTTGTTGCACTATTCCAAAAGAATGTTTACTTGTATGTAATACTAGCGGTCGGGCCCGGCTCCGCCCGGGTGCATACACGTTTTAAAATGGCGGTCAAAATGTTTGATTCTGACTATCAGTTTAGAATATCGACCAATCGGACCACGAACAAAATTTCCTCGTATTTGCTAGAAATATCACTACTGCTTTTCTCCTATAGGTCATAGCATGATATATAGCCTATAGCCTTCCTCGATAATTGGACTACCCAACACTGAAAGAATCGTTCAAATCAGACCAGTAGTTCCAGAGATTAGCGCGTTCAAACAAACAAACAAACAAACAAACTCTGCAGCTTTATAATATTAAGTATAGATGTGATGAAAAATAAAGTGTTAGCTATATATCTATCAATATACGCAAAATACGTAATAGAATAATTTTAATACATTTCAAAACTTAATAATAAAGTGTGACAATTTTATGTCCCTATATACCGTACCATGAAATTGAATGAATGATTGATGAATTTTTGAAAAAAAAAAAAAGTTCCTATTTGTAACTGCAAAACTTTATTAATCAGCTTATAAGCTGGTGGTAGGTATCTCAAATGTTAGAGGCCGCCTGGGTAACAACGCAACGTCTTTCTCCCACCAAACAGCAGTGTAATGCACCGTTTCGGTTTGAAGGATATTGCAGCTAGAGTACAAAGCCAAAGTAACTACTGGACTTGTTAAGACTTAACATCTTGTGTCTTAGGATGGCGAACGCAGTGAAATACCAAGCATTGCTTTGCTTTCATGCTATTTGGTTTTCTTTGCTACTGTTCATTAGAGCTCGTGCGGCTTACAACCAGGCGAATGGTTTGCTCGTCTCACCATTTAATTATAAAAGACAGAATTTCTCAAACGCCACTCATATGAAATAAAAAAAATATAGCCAGAATTTCTCAACACTTCACCGAAACAGAGAGAAACGTCATACGTCTAGTGCTCCCATTCAAAACGTTTAAATCCCAATATTGCTGAATAAAACTTCCCGTGACGACACAGGCTGTCCCAGATTTTCCGTTGCTTTGTTAATAGTGCCTCAGAAACGTCAGTCTAGGAAAAATAGGCCAGTTGGAAGGACAAAATATTTGTTTGTGTTTGTATCTGGGCTATTGGAATAGTTTAGGACTTCAGTAGATATATTGCAATTGAATTAAATAAGTGTTAGTAGTTTTAAACAGACAAGACTATCTTATTGTGGGGTCAAGATTATATATGTAACTGTTGTATCATTTATATGTTTAAAATGTTTTGCTTCAATAGTCTTAAGTATTTACGAAGTATTCGCATGATTATTACGTTTGAGGTTTATGAAGCTGTACTAAAACTGAATATATTATGATAATAATAAGTCGCAAGGGTATCATCATCTTGCCTGATTGATACAATTACGCAGGCTTGTGTGAAGAATGATATAGTTTAAGCGATAAGGCCGCCATTGTACTCTTTGTTAACATTATTTTTAATTTAAAATTCTTTTTGTTGACTGGTGTACAATAAGTTATTAAATAAAATAAATAATTTGTTTATTTATAAAATGCTAAACAAAATAAACATTAGGAGTGCCATTATGACGGAGCTCACGCTCCGAGCACTCCAGTTCAAATACAAATTAAGATATTTGTTAAAATTTCTCAAATTAAGATACATAAACAAACTTCGGTCAAATAGGCCACCGGATTATATAAATCTGATCGGGTAAAATAGGTTTTTAATTCAGAAGAATTTATTGACATCGCGTTAATCTAAACAATATTAATTGATGTAGATAATTATTAGAGCATTGTAAACGATGCGTCAGATAAGCGCAAACAAGGACTCAATCACCATATATAAACCAAGTGTCTATTACCTAATAAATGCTTACATATTAATTAGCAAATTGAGAATATTGATCGTTGATAATTATGGTGGTTATTAAGCCGGGTGCCGTAACGTCTATTGAAACATTATTTTGCGCTTTGAAGCATTACCGACATAAAAGGTTTAGCTCCGAGCCATTGCAGTGAGTAATGAATATTATTCGGAGTGCAATACGCGGGAATATTACCTGAAATTGCATTGAGGGTATTGCGTTTTGCTATGAATAATACAATTATGGTAGTTTATAGTGTGTGGTGTAAGCTTGTGTGACAGAGTGCGAAATAGCGTGGTGATGAAAACTTGTGGAGTGAAAGAAGATGTAGTGACGAGAATTGAGAAAGGAATGTAACGATGGTTTGGTCATGTAGAGAGGATGGATAAAAGGAGAATTACGAAACAAATACATAATGCGAGTGTGGATGGAAGAGTCGGTAGGGGTCGACCTCACCGAACATACACCATCCAAATCGGTGATACCCTCAACAAGGGTCAGGTTAAAAGTACCCTGAACCGACGAGAATGCATGAAAACGTTGATGAAAGTAGATGAAGCGAAAGTAGTATGTCAGGATCGAGCAAAGTGGCGGTCTATAGTCTCTGCCTACGTGTATGTATAGTATTTTTATATGGCCTAACCACTCTCAATCGTACTTTCCATTGTAGAGTAGGCCCGTGCCCTGCAGTGGGACGTATATGGGCTGATACAATACAAAAAAAAAATAGTATTTTTTGTTATTGTAGGTAGAAATATATTTCCTCGAAGTAATTGTTTTGTAAGCCTTCATTTTTAAAGCACGTGTTGGATTTTATGTTCTTGTATTATATTATGTTAGAATCACTTGTTTTTACGAAATTTAACCATAATTTTATTTCGAATAATACCTGTAGACACTGTCGGATAAACACAATACACAATTATCATATGAAAACAATATAATAAATAGGTTAATGGACTTACCGGTGCTCGTTGCTGGATAGTCGACCGCGGTGACCCGTTGCTGAAGCTAGATGATTGCCAACTAATATTGTAGACCAGCTAATCACTTCACATCACTTTACACTTGCACTTTTTCACATCACACGCGAAATTAAGCGTAATTCGCACTTAAACAGCGAAGTACGCGTCTCGCGATCAGAAACCGTACACACATTAAAATACTCTACTAGAGCTGACAATAGGAACATGTATAAATTATACATATTATATTCTAAACTGGCAAGACAAAGTGACTGCACTGAACCCGATTCTAACCATAGAGGAAGATGCGCAATTACTATTACTGTCTATGTAATTTCTACCCTCTTTTGCGACACAAATTTACCTCGTGTCTGGTAAGCGCGAACAGATTTTTCGTTGTGTCTGCTCTAGACAAATACTTTAATGTGTACACGAAACGCTATACGAGTAGTAAGATGCGAAGGCGCCAATAATTGGCTTTTTGTAACACTACACTTAACTCTCACTGTATTTTTAAGTACACTCGCGAGATTTATCGAAGTCCGGCGCAGCGGAGCGCCATACACGCATAATAGTTTTGGAAAAAAATGTGAAACTTTTTAATATATATTTTTTTTAAATATTAAGATCACGGCTTATGAGAAAATTGTTAACACTTTACAATATCACTTGCACTTTTCACTATACTATTGCATAACAAAAGCTATAAAAACTAAATTAAAGGAAATACGCGACGGAGCGCCAGAGACGGCCGACGCCTTTGAATGCTTGCACGAAACTGACTAGAACACGGAGCAGATCCAACAAGAAGACAAACGAAGATAAAACTACCCTACACTAAATTTTATTTAAGATAAAAATAAATGAGAAAATAGGGTACCCACCGGCGAGAGATTGCTGGTACCCACTTTTGTACTGATTTGATTGACCCATATACAGATCACAAAAAATTGTTTTGAAGTGTGGCGAAATATAGGTTAAATTACAGAATATCCATTTATCGCATTGTTTCAGCTTTGTTCATAATATAAACAACAAGCATTACACATGTAATAGTATTATGTGTATATTAAAATGTCCAATGTAATAAAATCTGCAATATTAAAAACTAATCTTTTTATTCTGCAACATTTGCAATAGAGCGACTTAAGATCGTAGACTACCTATATAATAGAAATTGTGTTTTCCATAATCACATATTGATTACAGTTACTTATATGTATTTTATGATTAGTATATGATGATTGGAATGGGGAGATGAACTTGCCATTCGCTTGATGGTAAGCGATACGACGGCTCATGAACAGTAGCAAATCCAAACAGCACCTTGAATCACAAAGCAATACTTGGCATTCCACTGCGCCCGCAATCCTAAAACATGAGATGTTAAGTCTCAATAAGTCCAGTGGCTACTCTGGCCACAATATCCTTCAAACCGAAACACAACAGTGCATTCACACTGCTGTATGGCGTGAGGAATATACATTGCAGTGGTACCTACCCAGGCAGCCTCTCACATATGAGAGACCTACCACCAGTAAATTATTTCTCCCGCCAAACAGCATTGTACATATGATCTGTCTAGTAGGCGGTAACACCATTCATATAGGTTGAATTTTCCACCAACAGGTAAGTTTAACAGATGTGTACAAGCTGGGATGAATATACTACCATCAAAGAGAGCATTTTAATAATCTATCACGCGTTTGATGTTTACGATTGCTCTTAAAATATTACATAAAAAAATCCCAAATCAATCTGCCGAATCACTGTGCCCTACCTCAATCGTTATTCCGATTGTTATCGATTATTCGTTATCGTCTTCGAATTACCTCAGATGTTCCGGATGGCTGCCGTGTAAGGAAGCGACAATTGATTGAAAGCCGCTATCGATCATAGCTAGTAATTGTTTTGTGATGTTACATATAAAATGGAATTGTGTTATTCGCCAAATGTTTTCAGCTACTGGTATAGAATTCATAGAAAAAACTGAACGCAAACAGTATCACAATCGCGTATATTTTGTTTGTTGTTTTAGTTTTGGTTTGCTATAGTTATACATAAGCATGAAATCGATTTAAATTTGTGCTGTATGTCTCTCTACAAATGAAAACATTATGAACATGTGTACCTTATAGTATATTGCTAGAATTTGGTGAGACTGATTAATTGTGCCGATGGCAGGTGGAAAAATAAAAAACTCAATCTGCAGCAATACATTGCTAGAATTTGGTAAGACTGATTCATTGCGCAGATGGCAGATGGAGAAGCCATAAACTCAATCTGAAACAATCTTGACAATAACAATATGGACCCTGGGATTTGAGCCCGCGACTGTCTGCTACCGACTGCCACCACACACTGTATTGCATACTGCCTCCTACTGCATCGAATTAAGTTAAAATATTCTTTGTTTTGTTTTCCAAATATTCATTTACGAGTTTTTTAATTCTCATTTACCACCACCGCTTTGTGGGATATAATATTAAGACTCTCAAAGATAGTTGAAATTTTAGTATATTTAAAAAAGTTTCAGTAACACGTGCTCCAAATACATTTAAGTCCGGTCGTCGACATTGAATGCAACATTCTAATAAATGAAATAATTATACACTTCAATTTATCTTTATGGAGTACTTTATTAACATTTCGGACGCTCAATTCAGCTTAGTCGTATTAATTTTAATAGAGTCATTCGTGGCAACTAATGTTTTGAACAATTATTTTCGACTGCCTATGACATCACATATATAAGTATATTAGATTATTTAGATAGTCAATATTTTAATGCTGTATTTATATTTGATTTTCATAACATAGATTATACGGAAACGACTTTGTGACGTACATAAATATATACTATTGTTATGTGTATGAAAATTTGTTTATCACACTTAACTTTGCAATCAATATTGGGTGCAAAGTAATCTTTTTACAATACTGTATGGAGGCGGAGTATTATCACTAGAAATAAAGAAATATCAACTTGTATAAGCCCCATTACTAAGTACGATGTCCTCTACGATAGACAGAAGTTTAAGCTTCCGGATTTTTTTTTTGTAAATGTAGTTCTTGTTAATCAGGCATTACAAGACCACTGTTCTAACTTATTGTATGAACTGAATCTAAGCCTTACTCCCTGTAGTGTATTGATAAATTCATACTCTTAGCATCTGTCGTCTCGAACTATACACTACGCGAACCAAGGGTGAGTGAGATAGATATAGAAGGAGATAGATCATAGACGTGGACGACGGAACGGGGTGTGAAGACGTGGTGTATAGCAAACGAGCATACACAATACACTCCCGATTCCCGACGTTAAACAAAGCAATATGTTGGACAGGGATAACATACAGCGAATTCCTGCAACTTTTATTTGGTAAAAATACTTCGTAAAATATATTTTTAATAAACAATGAAACCTCACCCGTTTCCGATATTTTACCTGTATGCTTTTAAATGTAATAAAATACCATTGGTGCTTAAGTGCGCAATTAAAAAAGAGAGGAGGAGGAATTCGGAGGAGGTACTCCATTATTAATTACAAAGTCTCGAGCCCTCTTCATTAGAATTCGATATAAAATGTATGCGATTGGAAAAGTATCGGAAATTGTAATGTACTGATTTCCGAATATTTGTGCATTGAGACGTTCAGGAAGCAATAAGAACAATCAGGATATATTGAGTATAAGTAATATTAAATTAGATTGCCTCTTTTCTTATTTATTATGATTACCTAATATTGAAGACCACTTTATACAGAAGGCATACTAGAACTTCTTAATGTTTCCATGAATTCTCCGCCTGTATCACGGTAAATGCTCTGAAGAATTGTTCAATTTGATCCCCTCCTCTCCATTCCTAAACAGAACCACGCGTGCTAGCTTGCAAAGGCATAGCTTGATGGTCCAAATCATTTCCGCGCGAACCAAAAGGTACGCAAATTCTTTTTTGTGCCGCACTTACAAGCTTTGGAATTGTTTGCCATCACGCGTGTTTCATCCTTCCTATAATCCTGGACCTTTCCGCCATAGTGTGAAGAGACAATTGTATCGAATGGCATGTGACGGCTGTCTGATGCCATTAAACAAATGTAAAAGTTAAACCAAATCCGATATTAAAATACTGAATTTATAGTTTTATTTCAATTTAATGAAGTGTTATACTAGAAATTCCGAACGAAAAGCCTTTCCGATCAACGTTTTATTTGTAGAGGCATCCGATGCTTACCAGTCTGAGGTTAAGGAAACAGACAGTTAGGAACTTGTGTGACACAGAATGCAAAAGAACAAAACTAACGAGTGTAATAGGATTTGTTTATTGAACACATCTAGAAAGACATTTCTCTGAAATTCCTTATGGGAACAGCTTCAAATCCGATATACAGTAAGGCAGTACAAATAGACGAGCAGCGTACAGCGCCTCGGCTGAGATCATCGGATTAGCTCGGAGCAACACCGAGTGCTTGTACGACGGTACGTTTTGATTTCTTGACCATTCTACTAGTTTTATGTAGAATAAGGAATCCGACTGAAGAAGGTTTTTAAGTTAAATGACAAGGACTATTTGGTCGTGAAATTATCGTCATAGTATGATATTGTATATCTGCTTCATTAATTATATGATAAAGCATGAAATAGAAGATTACGCTATGAACTCGTGCTATAATGAATGCAAGAAAACAAACAGTGTGTAACAGGAGTTGTTTCTAGACCTGATTTAAAAGCGTGCTAAGAAATCTCATGGGAATAGCTTAAAATCTAATACGACGATGATGATTACGACGCTACATTTTGATTTCTTGATCATTCTACAAGTGTTATGTGGAATAAGGAATTTTCTGTATTTTCTTAAGTTGTACTACAAGCAATATTTGGTCATGAAATTATTGTCAAAGTATGATGTTATGTATCTGCTTCATTTATTTAATAAAATATAATGTTACCAACTCGTGCTGTAATGAATACAAGAAAACGTATCTGTAACAGGGGTTACTTCAAGACCCTATTTAGTAAGATGTTACTCTGAAAATTCTCATGATAAGGTTCAAAGCCGGTATACAGTAAAGCAGTACAAATAGAGGTGATGCGTAAAACGCCTCGGCTGAGATCATCGGATTAGCCCAGAGCGACACCGAGTGCTTGCTACGACTGTACATTTTGATTTCTTGACCGTCGCGTCGGTTTCTTGTTATGTAGGATGCAGAATCAGACTTGTTATTGAAATAGTTGTTATTATTTATATTAGGCTACCAATGCTAGGCGATTTATGCTGTTGTGACTTATATTCCTTTTTTTTCCTGTATTATAATTTGCCTCCAATCGTTATTTGAAGAGTATTACAGCATTAATAGCAGCTCTCACTTAGTACTGTACACCAGCTACTAGCAATATTATCAGCGTTCTGCTCTTTGGAGCATTGCATATTGCTGAACTGGGGCCTGATTGCGGCTACAACATCCGATATATGTATTCGTAATTATCACTTTTTTTTAAAGATTTTTGCGTTTATTGCAGCCAAAATAAACGTTTCCCTATCTATATATCAATCATTGCACTTAACATCAAGAGCAGTGCAGTAACTTTGCTGGGTAAAAAGGTAATGTTTTTTTATGTTTGCTGTTAAAGTTGCTATTATACTAATGGTCTCTTCTTCAGGTGCCTAATGAAGTATTTTTTAACGGTTGCATTTAAAAAAATGTGTATTACGCAATTATAAATAAGTTTTGCTCATTTCACTACTTGAAGAATCAAAATAGTACACTCCGTCGTTAGTTTCATTTTTTATTTACAAAAACAGTTTTGTATTCGTAAAACTGTCAAAGCGTTTATTATAGTTCTATATTAAATAATTATATCTATCAAATAAAAATATACCGTAAAAGTAAAGTGCGTGGTGGCCTGTTAGTAAACAAATCGGACACGGCTGCCGACAAGTTTTTTTTTTATAGCATTGGTCCAGCAGACGACTAAACAAATCATGGTAAGTGATCACTATTACCCATGAACATCCATAACGCTTGGTTCATGGACTTGCCGGCTCAACAAAGAGTGAAAGGAGTTGGAAGGGGTATTGGGCATTCAGCTATCTAACTCAACGATTGAAACGCGACAGCAAAGCTGTAGCTTCACGTCGATCTCCTGAACTGTGGAGCGATAGGAGGAAACCTGTACCCAGTATGAGATATTATGTTTATAAAATAAGATAGTACTATCAATTGTTTATGAGACTAGACAGGACACGAGCAGTTGGACGTATATGGTTTGTTACAGACAGGCAAAATAACTATTGAAAAATAAAAAAAATCCACAAGATTTTCCAAGTAGATATTCAATTGACAGAACAAAATTAAATATTAATACAACATTTTGTTTCATTAGTTCCAATCCCAGTTTTAATAACTTCAGCTTCAAACTACAATTATTATAGCCATTGTACACAAGTCAGATGCAAGGTTCTGTCCAACAACAAAAGTCATTGTTTGAGAAGTTCGACGGAAAGTGGTTCGTTATCCTCCTCTAATTCGGTACAAACGAGAGGGATGGAGCAAGAGCCCTACCATTGATCAGGATTAGTAAGTGCCAGGGCACTACGACCCTTGTAATCCCCAGGGATGGATGAGATTTCGACCGGGACGTTTGATGTAGAGTCACAATTTCTTTTACGCTTAGACTTAGGTACTGCCAGGATTTAGGAATAGTCTATGAGTGAAGTGAGTACACTTGTCAATAGGTAAAAATCTCTGCGAATATTGTAATAATACTTGACGAAGTATAAGTATACCTCTTCTTAATAACTAACGTACAATCAAACACACAGTACTGCTGGAAATCAGCGTAGTGTTGTGGTTTGCATCACATCACAACATTAATCTGAGTGGCCACCTACCGGTCATAGCCGGGACCAGCATTTTTATCGTTCCATACCTAAAAGGCAAAAACGGAATCCTAGTACTGAGCCTCCGCTGTCTGTATGTCTGTCTGTCACCAGGCTGTATATCATCAACCGTGATAGCTAGAAAGCTGTAATGTTCACAAAATATGTTTTCCGTTGCCGCTATAGCAACAACAACTAAAATTTTTAAAAAAATATGAAAATATTAAGTGGTGTCCCCATACAATAAACTTTTATTTTTCGTATTTTTTGCACAATCTTAATAACGGCAATAGGTAGCCGCTCAAAGTTTTCACAGAATATTTAGTTATATATTACCTTTCAAAATAAATAATTAAATAAAAATAAAGTAAATATTAAAGGGCGCCAACCCGCACTAGGCCAGCGTGGTGGACTATATGGCCTAACCACTCTCAATCGTATTCTCGATTGTAGAGTAGGCCCGTGCCCTGCAGTGGGACATATATGGGCTGATACAATACAATACAAAAATACACATCCTATACCAGAAACGTAATTTTTTTCTCAATATTTTCATTACTATTTTGCACATTTTATATTAATCTATGTTTGTGTACGTTGCGACTTTGACTAATAAATAGTTTTCTTTCTTTCTTCCTAGCTTCTCAATAAAATACAGGTCTTATTTGTCATGATTATATGAAAATACAAGAAACTTCCTGGTTGTAAAATATAATATAGACCCGATACAGATTCACTAACATTCGTTTCGATGCGGCTATCAAAGCTGCAGTTTCTCATTCCCAAAATACTCGCTTTATGTTAAATTTTCCACCCATATATCAACTTTGTAATGTACTGGGTAAAGGATCCTTTATTTTTATCTTATATTATACTGCAAAACGGACACAACTACCATACTAAATTAAATTACGGAACAAATTTTAATGAAATGCTAAAATGTAGCAATGCGTCCCAGGAGAAAATTTTGCATGCTTTTTACGTCGATTTGTTACAAACTTTCTGCTGCAGTTATCATGAAAACTGACCACGCACAGGCGGTCCTGCATTTTAAGGGTTCCGTTATTTTATGGTAAAATTAACAAAATTACTGTTAAAAGCAGATTTTTTCCTAGACATATTTAACTCTTATTTTCTTTTCTATGATTAGATAATAAATGTTTTAACTTAAATCAGTATCCTTATTTATATTATAATTGCATAGGTACAAACTATGTATAGTTGAGTAGATTTGGATGTCTAGTGTGAATGTCATCCCTTTTACGCATAAATGGCAGGCCGATTTTGATGTAATTTGTTATAAGGGTAGCTGACATGGACTAACACATAGGCTACTTTTATCTCGAAAATATGTAGTAATCTCGTTGGATAAGTAAGGAATTCAAATGTACATACGAGTATTTGCTGCAAACTCGAATGACACGAGACAGGAGTCATGTGAAGTAATGAGATGGGTCAGAAGGATATTTAAAGGTCCGGGACGGGAAAAGCAATATATCACATTGAGTTTAAATATAAAATATTTCGAATGCAAAATAATATGTTGTTGACGTGGACTGCACTCCAAAAGCTATCTGCACCCGGATAAAGCTAGGCCTGACCGCACATACACATAAAACTTGTATTTTTTTTCACTTTTGTTGGTATTAACATATTTCATTTTTAAATTTTAGTGTCGAACAAAACGAAGGGCTCTATTTAAAACAGTACCTTAAAATACACGAATATGGTGGTAGAACAAGCATGAATACACGGAAAATATTTTTGAAATAAAAAAAGTTCATCCAACCTTATCACATAACTAGAAACCTTTGATATAATTTCAGTAACTAAAACACATTAATTTTGCTGCCGTCTGAGATATTTTACACTGAAAATAGGCTCAGCGTACTATGCGTAGTATATGTGGCAACCCTCTGCCTACTCCTCTAGAAATTTAAGCCTCAGCTTATGTAAGTAAGACTCGGTCCCGTGGTTTGTAATTTTTTAAATAACTTGTGACGAAGGTGTAATAATACACCATCTACGATTTTTTATTTATTGTAGTTCGCCTGCTGGTAAGCGATACGACAGCTCATAGACAGAAGCAAAACCAAAAACAAACCTTAAATTATAAAGCAATGCTTGGTAATCCACAGAGCTCGCTATCCTGAGACATAAGATGTTAACTCTCAATATGTCCAGTCCAACTCTGGCTACAATATCCTTTAAACCGAAACACAACAGTGCTTTAAACTACTATTTGGCGGGAGAAATAGACATGGCGGTGGTACCTACTCAGGTGTCCTTTCACGTATGAGAAACCAGAAACCCCGCAAAAACACTAGCTTTGTACAAAATGGTTTATAACTCTTTGACTGATTCACGGGTAGAAACACGAATAAAAGTATGAAAGAATGTCGTTTCACAAAATGATAGATTATGATCACTCAGGCCCTCTCGATTCGCATTATTCGGGGGCGGAGTTCTCACAATCAACCCTTCGTTATCCACCGTGTCTAATGTGATGGCACAGCGGCACGAGTATATTTGGTTTGACCTTAAGTGATTTATATTTCTTGTAATATGTGGACATAACATATTATTTGTATTTTGTGATATGTCGAGTAAACTTTTAGTGAAAAACATGGTCCTTGTTTGTATTTTAAGCTTTGACTTTATTGATACACTCTGTTGTGTGTGTTTTTTTATTGCCTTCAATGGCGAGACGAACATGCCGTTCGCCTGATGGTAAGCGATGCGACCGCTCATCAACAGCAGCAAAACCAAACAACATCTTGAATTACAAAGCAATGATTGGTATTCTACTGCGCTCGTCATCCTACATTACGTCATCAAACAGTAGCAACACACCAGTGTTGCTACTGTTTATGAGCGGTCGTATCGCTTACCATCTTGGATCGTATACGCTGCTTCACATTTCATAACCGACATTGCAATCAAGTCACCAATTGTCGCACTGTCTGTCTTTATTCCATACATATATTGTATGTATTTCACGTCATTTTTCCAGAAGCAGTATGTGCAACTAGGACACCCACGTTTTATCGTGAGAGTTCTGTCACACAATGTGATAGGGGGCAGCCGACCGCCATATCGGGTACAAATCTTTCACTCCGGGCTTATAGTAAATTAAAAAAATCCAATATCAATCTATCCGACCCTGTATTCGAACCCGAAACCACAACAACGTCACCGAGAGAGTCATAAATCTGAAATTATCCATAAATCTTTTAAATTCAGTTTAGCCCATCCCAGTTTGAAATAAAAATGTTTTTTTTTCCATAATCCCTTATGGAAAATATCCTTCTACCAATGGATTATTGTATTATACATACCATGGAGTATAGGCTGGCGAGGCAAGCAGTGCGTCAGTGTGTCGGACGGAGCACCAGATCGCTGCGAATTCGTGCGGTTTAATTGCGAACCAGATCCGCCCCTAGATTTCGGTCAGGGAGTTCGACATGTTTGTGGAATATTATGTAGTATATTTTATACTACTTGATGCCCTCTACTTTGTTGCGTGCTGTGTATTTTTGCAGTTTACGACCCGGCCTTCTTTTAACTAGGCTTTAACCTGGACCCTGACCACCTAACCCTTACCCCCCGACCCCTAAACACAATATGGGCATACGTTTGTTCGTGCCCCTGGGATTGTAGATCCTAACCATCAGATGGGCCTCTCGCTCGTTTGCCTAGGACGACAATTAAAAGAAACGGTGTTCGTGAAATCGAAAATACTCGCGTAGTTTCTCATACCCACGACATTAGTTAGAGGTCACGACTACGAATGTACGTGACAGTTGATGTCTTTAGTATTTTAAAATATAATACCAGCAGGTTTTCAATGCTCTGTATTCATTGATTAGTAGATCTTAAAATGAGCGATGGTCTAAAAGTTAAGAGTAAATAAAAATGTAGTCTTTTTAAACTGGGTACACACACTGCAATTGATGGGAAAAGGTGGACGGCAGACGAACAAGAATGCACAGCTGTACCTTAAAATATTATCTGGATCAAATATGTAGTAGCCTTGAAGTGCAATATAAATGAAAAAATACACCCAACACATACATACTCCTGACCCCATATTAAGATCAATTAAGACCTGTGTAGTGGGTACCAGAAACTAAAAGAGACTTTTCGATCTCATAAACACCCAGACTCGTTACAAATATTTGTAGACTTCACAAACATTTGTCTTGGTGCGGGGATCAAGCCCGCAGCTTTTTGCTTCACAGCCGGCGTCTAAATATCTGCGCCACGAAGGCTGTCAAAAATATATAATTTATAAATACATCTAATTCAATAAAATTATGATGGATTACGTGCTCTGACATTCAGCACCACTCCTATTTGTTCTGGCCTTACAATGACACCCAGATAGACTTATTATTTATGTCAAGCCCAAAACAAATTTACTGAACGATTATATATTTTCTACGTCTGCCTAACTCCCAGACAGCAATTGGGGCATGATTGCTGACGGGCGGTCCCGGAAAGCGAAATAACGCCATCAAAAACAGACGTCGATTTGTCGCATCGCCGCGCTGCTAATTAAACTAATGCCTGTTTGTGTGATCGTTTGCTTTTCACGCTTTGTTAACTGCAAATTACAGCGATATGTTATAAACACAATCAGTGTTCAATGTTCGGAAAGTTGCATCTGTGTATAGATAATTGGGATGCAGTTCATAATAATTGTATATATTTTTTTAACGGATATTTGTTTGACCAAAGATATACAATACAACGTGAATGTTTTCATTTTACGACTGGGCATTTTTTATCCGTAAACCAACTATTGGGTACATATTAAAAGACTAGGACTGAATTGAAAAATATAAAATAACCATAACCAAGCTGCCAACACGCAGTAGCCCAGAGTGGTGAAATATACGGCCGAATAACTCTCAACCGTAAACTCTATTGTAGAGGAGACCCGTGCCTTGGAGTGGGACGTATGTAGGCTAATACATCAAAATACCTATAAATCAAATTCAAGGCATTCGGTATACTATGAGTTGTCAGTAAACCGACGAAGACCAATGCCAAATAGAGTGTACTGTTGAAAGGAGACCGTGTGAAGGAGTCTGCATCCTACAATTTTTATAACCTTTTTTTTAATACCTTGGTCGTTTACTTGTTAGTGTATAGTTATATTACTACACTGATTCTACACAAAGTATTTTTTCAGACAATAAGCTCAAACATTAAACTGACGGTTTTTTGACCAACCACTTGCTTGTAAACCCTTTCACGATGTACAATTATATCGCGAAAATCAATCCCAAAAAGTGGATTTCCCACTGAGTAACCCAGGACTTTGCTGTTCACCGCTCTCTGCCTCTCTTTCTCTTCAGCCAAAGAACGTTCACTACTGAACATAGGCCTCCCTTAGGATCTCCACAACGACCTGTTGGAAGTGGCCTGCATCCAGCGAATTCCAGGTACCCCATATACTAAACAAATAACGCACGCTGGAATAATACGAATTAATACAAACCAATTAGAGTATCTACATCCTCACAGTACTGAAAAACATACAGCGCGTCACTACGTTTAATTGTCACACGCACTGCTAATTGTGTGAATATGTAGCGTATTGTATTTGCGTCGTGTATTGTATTGTATTTGTCGTATTGTGACGGTGTTCGCGACGAATTTATTTTAATTACAGCCGTAACGGAGCTATTCATGTGCGACTTGATTTATTTGCCTTTGTTGTTAGCCTTTTTGAGTGATGTGCAACGTGTAGTACAAGATATATTTACGATAAAACAATAAATTTAAAATATTACACGTTTTTTTGGGACACTCGGTTGAAAATATAATATTGTCACGACGCCTACGCCTACAATACGTTTTCTGTGTGACCATGCATTTCTTTTTGCCCAGACATCTTACTCGATCTTATCATTATAATACTCTATGAAAAGGAAAATGTTAATATTCAAAAAATCAAAGCGTTTAAAAGCGTCTAGCACCTGGTACTAAAACCATATCATGTTGTTGTTTATTTTCTGTCTGTGGTATGGTCTTGTTTAATTAGTTTAATTGTTAGCACTGCGAATGGCATCAGCTGTAAAGGGTGGCGTTAGTGGAATCCTTGTGGAATCAATGGCTTCCATTTGGGAGATCTAGGCGTAAAAAGATAAATTTACTTTCAAATACATCTTTGATAACCATGTTCTCAAGTCTATTTTACCTGAAAATATAAGTTTTAAATAGACAGAGTCAAGTCATTCTGGAACTCGACTTTACCTAATCTTAAGACAAAAAAGTAAGTAAGCAAGATAACTTTTCCACAAACCACTCAAACATATATTTTACCTTACATCTGAAGCATAAGATTAAGAAAGTAATAAAAGAAGGCTCCACCGAGGTGCTCCTCGCTTCGTATTAAAATTGACACAACACATCTTGGCAAGTAATTTAACCGAAATGGAACTGAATTTATACGTGCCGTGTATGCCGTCTTGTATGGAGATGAGACGTCTTTGTATGAAAGTTGATGTGCTTTTTGGGCTTTGTGAAACTAAGCATTTAATTACGGAGAAATATTATGCTTGTTTTTGGAAGTTTGTTGTAAATTGAACTTGTAGAATGCTTCAATATCATGTCCCTTTTCGTTTGTTCAATCAGTGCACTCTGTTTTGCCTACATTGTGTCAACACTTATACGTTCGTTCATTTCAGAGCACGGGCTTCCTTTACAATCGAGAGTACGATTGAGAGTGGTTAAACCATACAATCCACCACGCTGGCCAAGTGCTGCATGGCTGATTTTACATAACATAGAAATTCTTACAAATCGCTAGGTTTGCCCACGATGTTTTCCTTCACCGTTATAGTGCGTGGTGCTTAACTATCAATACACACATGACTGAAAAGTCAGACGCTTGCCCTGGGATTTGAACACACGACCATCGTGAACATGTTGGCACCCGTGTATAGTACATTTACCAACAGACCACCACGCACTCTCAACGTTTGTGTTTCGCCAACACATTTTTGTAGTAATTATTTATTTTGAGTAATTATTTTGAAAGAGCGGAGTAGCAATCCACTACAATTATAAATTATAGTAAATTTAATATTAGTAAATTTAATATACATTCCCCAAAAGCAGCACTTCTTCAGGAGTGTGATGCATGTGCTAACCATCGACCTCCTCAACCATGTTATAGGGAAATGACCGACCCAATGATGAAATGCAATAGAATGCATCCAAGCCACAAGCACACATTTTAAGCGAGCATAACATACCTAATCGCTTACAAACCAAAACAAAAGATGTTCAGTAACTTAATATTAATAATATTCCACAGAGCACACTCCTCCGTTCCGGAAAAATACATATTTATATGATTTTATTAGATTCCCAAGCCTTATCATCAAGATGCTTATATAAATCAAATCAATATTTGCGCTCGAATTTGGTAAAATGTATTGGAATAATCTTATTATAGTCATCTATGATCTTTTTCGTAGTCTTAGTTTTAAATGAGCCACGAACTCGCGACTATCTTGTAAAAATATAGGTTTTCATTATCATTATCATCTAAAACTGTCTACTGCTGAGCATACCCCCAGATATTTTCAGGGCGACCTGTTGGAAGCGGCCTACATCCAGCGACCTCGAGCGACCTTTCTTAAGTAGTCTCACTTGCGTGTGGACGTCTAACGCCATAGTTGCTTTTATTCAGTTTTTTGTGGAATTATTCTAGACTAACTGTCTGTTAATTTGACCAAATATGATATAATATTATTAACGCCCAAACCTGTATCTTAAAAGGGTACCGATGCTACCAGTGGGAAGACTATTTTATTCGTTAATTGAGTTCAAAAAAGATTTAAAAAAAGGTCACATCTAGTAAATAAATCGCATACCTGAGGATTCTCTGTAAGCAATTAATGGCATGTGATATATAACAGTCGTAATAGGCCAGCTTGGGATACTAAGGTACTGCAGAAAGCTTGTATCATAATTACCCAAATAACATTTAGACACGGCTGGATAGTATTGCCTAATCCTACGAGACAAAAGATAAGAACAAGATTGTTTTAATATGCCTAACCCCATGTTCTATTTATTCCTGATACGTATTAAGCTCAGCGTGGTGGACTATATGGCCTATAGACTACAAGCCCGTGGCAAAAAGCGATGGGTCAAATGAACCACCAGGAGACCTATTTAGTAAGATACAGGGGCATAAAATAATAATATTCAGCACTATGCCGTCACTTGTAAGCTGTCCGTCTCAGTGCAGAGGAGACTTCAAAATCATCAAGGAGAGGGGTTCATTTTGGTCATTTATTTTTGTACGGCATTTCTACCATCGATAGGTCCATGAAAAATAATAGAAAGAACACGTAGTGCCGTACAAAAATAGTGCGTCACAAAGTCGGAAAAACGTTAGATATTCCGGCAAATTTGTCGCTTAATTTGGTCATTTGATTTTAAACGGCATCGGTTCCATACAGTCGCAATACCTCTTCTAAGCCATTATTCCGCAACGCCGTACAAAAAATATGCGAATAGGACGAAAAATCAGCGGTTGCAACCCACTCCCTTTCGGTGGTCCGGGGGGTGATTTGAAAAAGTACGGCATCTGTTTCATAACATTAAGTAGCACTCAAAATTACTATTTTAAAAAAAGCCGTCACTAAATTATTGTTAATTTTAATGTATACATAAATTAAATATGGAAAATAAAATATGAGTTTTCTCAAAGAATTTCAAAAGTTTAAATTATCGTAGATTAGTGAAATGCAGCAACTTTTTAAATATGATTGTTGTTTTAAATAGTTCTCAGGTAAACAAATGAAGAAAAAATTATGCCGTACATTTTAATGCAGAATATAATTTTTGGCTGATTAAAATGGCACCACCATTTCAGGGGTACTTTATGGTCATGTGATATTACACGGCATTAACATATTTTTGAAGAGAATAATTAATAACATGTATAAAAAATCATTATATCAGCTTTTAAAGTGAAACAGTGGATATTATATCCAAAAATTGAAAAACTATAACTAAGCTCAGTATTTATATTTTTGTAAACTTTTCGATGTTATATACTGCAAACATGGACACATTTTTTTGAATTGTGTTATTAAATATACTAAATGATATATACAAAAATGAAAAAATAGGTAGGTATGTCTTTCAAATTTTAATACAATATCTGAATCAGCGACTGAGTCGGTATCGGAATCAAGGTCCTCATCGACGTCCGTATCCTCTTCTCGATCACCGTCTAAAACATGAATATGTGTCATCTTATTTTGCGGACAAATAAAGTTAAAAAAAAGGAATTAATAATAATAAATTTTTGTTATGTTTATTATATTTTATCAATGTGAACCTTCAGATATGTACGGCATTGACTTTTTATAGATGATTACATTAGATACAAATACATTGTCTAAATGCTGTACAGTAAATATCATACTAAATATCACCCTAAAGTCTATTTTATTACATGGGTTATTGAGAGATATTTTCCACTCTACAGACCTTTGGATCACCTAAAAATGTACGGCATGTGAAAAAATGTTATCTATGCATTAAATACTTTCAAAATAAATTAATCCCATATTGTGTCAAATCACCCCCCGGACCACTGAAAGGGAGTGGGTTGCAACCGCTGATTTTTCTTCCTTGACGCATAGTTTTTGTACGGCGTTGCGGAATAATGGTTTAGAAGAGGTATTGCGACTGTATGGAACCGATGCCGTTTAAAATCAAATGACCAAATTTAGCGACAAATTTGCCGGAATATCTAACGTTCTTCCGACTTTGTAACGCACTATTTTTGTACGGCACTACGTGTTCTTTCTATTATTTTTCATGGACCTATCGATGGTAGAAATGCCGTACAAAAATAAATGACCAAAATGAACCCCTCTCCTTGATGATTTTGAAGTCTCATCTGCACTGAGACGGACAGCTTACAAGTGACGGCATAGTGCTGAATATTATTATTTTATGCCCATGTATCCTACCAAATAGGTCTCCTAGTGGTTCATTTGACCCATCGCTTTTTGCCACGGGCTTGTAGTCTACTAACTACTCTAAATCGTACTCTCGATTAAAGAAAAGGCTCGTACCCTGCAGTGGGACGTATTTGACTGGTGGTAGGTCTCTCATATGTGAGAGGCCGTTTGGGTACGTACCACCGTAATGCCTATTTCTCTCGCAAAACAGCAGTGTAAATGCACTGTTATGTTTCGGATTAAAGGACATTGTAGACAGAGTAACTTCTGGACATGTTGAGACATAACATCTTATGTCCGAGGATGACGAGCGCAGTGGAATGCCAAGCATTGCTTTGTTATTCAAGGTAAACAACACCTGGTTATGCTCCTGTTCATTAGCGATTGCATCGTTTATCATCAGATGAACGACAAGCCCGTCTCACCACTCATTGCAATAAAAAAAATATTAAAGTAAATATTAAGTTACAGTACATTTTAAGCGATAATTGTTTTTGTAACCAGAACTTTTAGCTTATTGCCTTAAGTATTTTTAAATATATTCCAAATTGTAATTTGTACAAATAAATATTACCTTCTTTCATTAAATATGATTCATGCAATCTACACGTGTAAGCCTCACTTCACGAGAATGTAGAATACTTTTATTCATCATTTTATGTTGAACAAAATGTTACAATGTACACCCGAAACATTTCTAAGAAAGTTTGCCCTCAGGCTAAAAAAATGTTAGATCTCTTGGCCGACAAATAACGTGGGCGGTATCGGCTTTTCCTGCCATTGCTCAATTCAAGTTGTATCTTTGTGTGAATTGTATCCAAGATACTCATACATATTATTTGAATACTGGGAAGATGGGTCTGTGTTATAAAACTAATCAGATAAACAAACTGAAACATATAAGATCTCGGTCTCTTGACTAGTGTAGTGAATAATATTTTTAACTATACACCATGTTTCATGAAGATAGAAAAGAAGATTAAGATCAAATTTAGCAAATAAAAGTAATTGAAGTAATACATGAAAGCATTTAAAAAGGCCCTAGGCCGAGCCCTGCCAACCCGCACTAGGCCAGCGTGGTGGACTATATGGCCTAACCACTCTCAATCGTATTCTCGATTGTAGAGTAGGCCCGTGCCCTGCAGTGGGACGTATATGGGCTGATACAGATACAGATTTAAAAAGACTTTTAATCTTGTTTTAAAAATGGAGTTTTTTTTTTTTTTCCTTGATCTAATTGATTCGAATTCTAATCAATTCATTTATTTTTATTTTATTTATTCATAAAAATAAAATTCACAAACAATAATGCACAATAACTAAAACTTAACATTCCACACTGAACGCGTTTTACTCACAAGATTGAAAACACAAATCAATCGGCAAACCTCACAAATTCCACTTTGCTTTCCTCAGCCTTAATGAAAGTTATCCGCGCACTATGGCGTGAATATGGAAGTATTTTGACGCATTTTTGCGACATTTTCCGCGCTTTTCGTCCGCACACAGAATCATAATTCATTTCTTTTCATTGCATTTATTAAAAAAAAAATAACAAAGAATAATGTACAATAACTAAAACATAATCTTCCATACCGAACGCATTTTACTCACAAGATTGAAAACACAAATCAATCGGCAAACCTCACAAATTCCACTCTGCTTTCCTCAGCCTTAATGAAAGTCATCCGCGCACTATGGCGCGAATATGAAAATATTTTGACGCGTTTCCGCGACATTTCCCGCGCTTTTCGTCCACACGCAGCCCCCAGCCAGTCGCTCGCGGGCTGTCGCGCGGTGTGCACGTCGAGTTCCGCGCGCGTCGCCAATCGTCTGCACTATTTCCGTCGCTGTGACTGAAAAATTAAAATTAGACAATTTATTTGCGAAGGATAAATTAATCCGAGTGGGTGACAGTGAATTTTTTTTTTGTGCTCAGTGTTGTGTGTGTGCGTTTTAATTTATCAAGGGTAAGATTTTTATTAATATATTTTGAAGTTGCAAATATTTGCAAGTTGTAGGTATAGAACTATAGTGCGTATTTTAGATTTATATTGTTCTATAAGTTTAAATTAATCTCAATTTAGAGCGGTTTGTAGATGAGATAATGGTTTCCTGGTCTTTCTTTCTTTGTCTCTCGACATTATTACGCGAGTGAATTCTACTGCAGATAGCTTGCACTTTTAAAACAAAAATGGAAGAACCCTGCACCAATATTATTGTCATAAGAGCTGAAGCTCTAGTTAGTTTGTGTGCTAATTTTCTTTGATGCCTCACGCTGTCAATGAATTTTGACCCAATTCGCTATCGTACATAGCACGTCGAACTTATAATTTTGTTCGGGTTTAGAATAAATTTTGACTTTGGTCAACTGTTGATTTTAAAGATCCTTATATAGGAAAAAATAGTATTTATGATTAATAAAATTCCTCTTAGTTGGAAAAAAGAAATGTACAAGGCGGTAACACTCACGCAATATCTATTAATAAGATATACGCCTACAAATTTCAAGTATTTTTACTTTGGTAAATAAAATTAGTGTCCAATTAAGTCAAGTGGACTGAGTCCGCCCACTTTAAGTGATTAATGTAACTGCGTCTTTGTGATATTAGTGTAGACTTCTTTTTTATCTACCTACTATGGATATAAAATGAAAGAAACAGGCTACAATTTAAATCACAGGTTTTCTCTATAAATTGTTGCTGATGTTAGTTTTTTGGCCAATCCGCACTGAACTAGCGTAGTGAAATATGACCTAACCCCTCTCAATCGTACTGTTTCTTGTAGAAGAGGCTTGTGCCTTGCGAATAGGACTTGCGTTGTATATAGGCGGATAGACATACACATAGTTTTTTTTTTAATTTTCTCAATAGTTTACTTATAACACGCAATTTGTAGGACATTGTGGGTAGTAAACTATACAAATGTTAGCTAATCAATAAAAAAAAACAGCTGCTTAGTAATTATTTTCCATGACCTTGTTTATGATACATGTTGCATGTTGCTCCCTAACAAAACCTTATATTTTGTCGGACAAATATTTTTTCACGATATTTAGATAATTATCTCGATAATTAACAAAGAAAAATTCGGTTATTAATAAATTTTAAATCATCGTTAAATCAACATATTTTATCTTTGCTACCCCTATTAAGCTACCATTTACTAACGTTACTGTAAGGAAAAAGTTGGGCGTCTAATCGAAAGGAAGCTACTCACGAAAAATCAGCTTGTTAGTAATAAATTATGAAAATTGTACTAGGGAACCTGTACTATTACTTTTGCGCCCGAAATTAATAAGCGATCTCGATCTTTATTTAAAAATTGATACTAAAAATAGACCAATCATTATAAAGATTGATCGACACGCCCATATTTAACTTGTCTTGATTGGTTTATTTTCGGGATTCATCCTTAGATAGTGATTGAGATCGTTTATTAATATTAATCAACAACAGTATCTCTTATAATAATAGGGTCGATAACGTATCTGAAAAAGACCTAAAGGGATAGAATACAAAAAAAAAAACCATCCTTACTTGGGCAAAAAATGGCTCAATTAGCCATCTTTTTGCCATGCATACACACATAACATCACGCCATTTTCCTAGAAAGGGGTAGGCAGTGTTGCTACCAAAACACCCACATTTCACCTAGTATATTCCGATTGCAAAGGGGGCGAGCGGCCATATCGGTTACGAATTCCTGACTTCGGGCATATGAATAAAAAAATCCAATATCACTTATTGCGACCCGGGTTCCGAACCCAAAACCTTAGTGTCTTAGTCGTACTATAATGCAGCGGCGCCACTGATTCAAGCTGGTGTATAACATATTTTGTAATATTATTTTCGGTCGTGTCACTATCTCCGTTACCATAGTGTGCTCAAGTCAGTGCTTTTGCGACAGTCTGGTGTGTCATACTACATCTTAAAAAAAAAACATGTTATCCAAGTAGGTAGTAGAATTTCTCTTACCTTATAGCATCATACCATAATTAGGAGATATTTTAAAATTTAGAATTTTGCAGATTATACGTATAAAACAATGTGAGTTTTTCTTTGGAAAACGTCCTTAAACTTTATTTAATACGTTTCCATTTTTTATCCAGACACCTTGCTAATAAAACGTAAGGTAAATTACTGCAAAATAAATAAATCGTGTAACGTCAACTCCCATCGGAGTGGGATATAGGTAGGTCCAAAGGGTAGGTCTTACAAAATGTTCTACAAAAGAATGTCACCCACGTATGCCGCCCTAGTACTCCAATCACAGCATTGTGCGGTATTGAAACCCGAAAAAGTATTTTTAATTTTGAAGTTCCGACACCGTGTTTGGCAATTCGCGTGATTTCCATTATCATAGTAAGAAATTACATTCACGTGTATTGATTCTTGTGAGTTGGTGACTTCAATTGGATTCGGAATGTGTTGACAGAATTGAATTTTGTTTTGTTTAGTTGGGACGTAATTTGAATAAATTGCTATCAAACCAGATTGATTGATTGGCAGCTACTGAAGCTCAGTTGGTTAACGTCGGATGTGTAACGCCCGTAGATACGATTTCCCACTAAGAAAGATATTCGTGCGATCCACAAGTATATGATTCACGTCTGGTTAAATCCAATAATTAGTCTCTCGTATGAAAAACTACAACAATGACACAAAACTAGTATCTCAACTACTCATCAATACTATGTGTGTACTGTATTTTTTCTAGATTCATAATAAATGCTTTATTTTCCTATAGATATATCTTATTTGAAACCTAAAAAATAATTACTTTTATATACTGTTACCCATATTAATTATTTATGAAACTATCTTCAATGAATTTATACAGAATGATTTAAATAAAATGACAATACAGAGTTTAAAGGCAGACGTCCACATATACGAAATGTACGTATAGGACGCATCGCATCAAATGAATCGTAGTATTTTTTGTATGAGAATTCATACAAGGGCGTCCAATGATCCGCATCATACGAGTCGCGCGAATCTACCCATTGGTAATGCCAATGGAGTTACTGCTGATAGAGTAAACGCAAGTTAAAAAAATAAATAGCATCCAACAGTCACATACATAGTCCTGACCCCACACTAAGATCGAGTTTTGTGTCGTGGGTATCAGGAACAACGAGAAACTGTTCGGTCTCACAAACACACAGGCATGCAAGCAATATTTGTGGGCCGCACAAACATTTCTGTTGGTGCGAGATCAAATCCGTGGCCGTCTCACACGCGGCGTCTAACCGACTGCATCACGGAGACTGTCAAATTCCTTTACTGATCAGTATTAAGACGAGAAATGAAAATACGAACCACATGGTTTCTTTACTCTAATATATTTTCAAATAGGCAGCTGGATAGCATCACACACCGGTCAACTCATATAATTATTCCGTCACGCATTAAAATATTACGATAGGCATAAAAATTGACGCGTTTCCCAGTGTCTGTATGGAGATTACTCATTCATCATTATCATTCTATAACAGTCCGCTGCACATTACCTTTTATTTGATTGATGTGGCAGACGTGATAAAGGATTTGTAGATAATATGGTAATATATTGAAATACCAAAGTTCAATAAACGATTGTAATGTTACCTGAAAATACTGTATGCGTCATTGCATACAGTCGAAAACGCTGGTGTAGTGCCGGTTGGCAAATAAAAACCTATTTTGTTGGTTTGGTTCGAAAAAGTATTATTGTTCAAAACCCGACACTTACACATATCACTATGGGATAGAAACAGTTGGGAAAATTCGAAATATAAGAATATTCCGTCCATATTCCAACGTAAAGATTGAGGTGGGTTTCACCTCAATCCCAGATGAGATATCCTATACAATACATGTCAGCCGCGCATGTTCAGTGAAAACGAATAAGCCACAGTGGCGCTGCGACGAGAAATAGCTTATAGCATGCGGTTTATACTACACATGGCGGTTCTGTTAGGTTAAGTAAGGATTAGGAGCATACTGTGGTTTTAGTCTAAGTTTAATTTTTGTCTGTATCTATATCAGCCCATATACGTCCCACTGCAGGGCACGGGCCTCCTATAAAATGGAATACAATTATTGTGAGTGGCTAGGCCATATAGTCCACCACGCTAGTGCGCCTTCTTCATGCAAGATGATGTGTATCAATTATTATACATACGAAGAGATATTATGTATGTATTTATATAATAGGTGCATATTATTATGTATGTATAATTTATATTATGTATGTAAATTAATATACTATAGCATGTACATCAATTATTATTTATTTATTTATTTTCGCTCACTATTTGCACTACCCTATATTGGAATATCGCAATAATCCAGTCCATCCAAAGGTTGCCTGTAAGAGATCACAGCTAGCGATAAGGCCGCCTATTGTAACCATGTCTAGTTTTTTAAGGATTTTGTATTTCTTTTTGGTGTACAATAAAGCATATATAAATAAAATAACTAAGTATTCCTCTTCTATGTTATTTTATCGTCTACTAATGAAGCGCTATAAACACCGAGCGCTATGACCAGAGGATGACCGACGAAGCGAACAGTTATAAATATATATGTATATTTCAAATACAAAAAATAAAATCAGAGCTACTGTACCACCCGGGAAGTCGCCCAGCCACTCAAGATTGGTACTTCAATTATAACACACTTCACACGTTATCAAAACCTCGCCACTGACTATTTTAATGAGATAGATTCATCTGAACCAGCAAAATCAAGATAGGAAGTACGGCGCTATCTAGATAAAACCCAGCCTTCTACACTCTGCTCTAGGTATAAAAGTCGAAATAAATTGATTCACAATTAGCAATAATAATTTTATAGAGTGCTTTCAATTGATTCTGTTTATCACTCAGCCTTTTAGTAAATTTTTATTAAATTCTCAAGTGCGTTCACTATAAGCTTGAGTATAACGAAAATACTTGAGATTGACGCGTAATCGAATTGCAAATCTAGTTGAGTTGATTTAACTTTTAATATTTTAAATGTATTAGAGTAGAAACAATTAATAAAGTCAATTTACATAAATAAACAAAATGATAGTGTCATCATTATTTTCTCTCCAATCATGAATAGTCTTAATTAAGAAATATTATCAAACTTTATTGATTGGGTAATTAAAATTATTTTTGTGTTTTAGGTCGTAACATGAAATTAAGTGGAGTAGTTGGAAATTAACGCATCTCTGATATTGTTAATGTTATGACTAATGGTGATTTCTGTTTACTTATTATGGGATAAGATGCACCAACATCAGTTCTGTGTTTAAAAATACTAAATTTTAAATATAAATGTATATTATTTCCATAATACCAAACTAAAGGATGATGGGCGTTTTGGTACCCATGTCCAATCAAAATGAATTTGCCCTCGTTGGATAGCTTTTTTCAAAAGAAGAAAAAAATATTATGGCGAAAAACCTGTATGTATTGTCCGTTTTGAAATACAGCCGTTGGAAGATATTGGATATACATATGTAATAACCGACTAACTCCGTAACTGTGTAATGTGCTCAAGAGGGCTACACCGAGGCTGATATCGAGTGCGTATTTAATCGAAAAACTAACTTAGAATACATGCAGATATAGCTGAATTAATTCAAGGAAATATTACATTATAGGTTAATTGTCAATTAACTTTTTAACTTTTTTTTCCCTTTTTTGTATGGATGCGTATAAACTCACTCCGTATTCCAGAAGGGGTAGGCAGTTGTAGTATCAATGCTGTGCTAGGGTGCTACCATGTCAATCATATTTCCAGGTTTTGATTCCATGCCCATGAATAAAATTCCATAAAATAAAATGAAATGAAAATTATTTATTAAATCCATTTAATATGATCTACATCATTTAGATTCAATCATTTTTTAAATCTATCACCTGGTTTGGAAAGCAGTTTTCACTAGAGAAGAACGGGCAAAAAATTCTGCAGTGTTGTTCTTTTAAAATTGGTTTAAATCACAACACTTCATGCATAATTTGTCATAACATTTTAAATACGAGCATGTTTACATTATATTTAATATAGCTGAGTGAAGCAAAGTCGCACGAACGAAGAATCAGTCACTATATGCATTGTTGGTATTTTTAGACTGGACGTACTACAGAACAATTTAATGCAATTTTAGACCAAAAAACTTCGCTACGAAATGCAAGTTCGGATCCCAGAACCACTTTTATTTTTTGACAAGGCTACTTACTCGAGAATACAATGAAAGAGATAGAGTATTGTTTAATACGTCAGGAAGAAAAGTCGAACGCCAGTTGGCCCTTGCACGAGAGTGTTCTAGAACGAACTACATTGTGCTTGACAGGGGTTTCGATCACGTACCTAAAGACAATGTCCTTGATAGAAACCTCAGAATTCTTAAAACACTATTCGAAAATGAGGAAAGACGGATGCAACGATGAGAAAAACCGCTTGCACATATTGCTTTATCCCAATTATGTATTTATTTTAGACCGCGGGCTAAGAAACAGTTTAGGCAATATCAAAGATACTGATACTACGTTTTTTCCGACAAAAAACCTGGGATATACACAACTTTCTCTTCATGAAAATAATTCCCGACTGGTTACAATATGCCGATGGGTAGTGGAAGTGGTTAACGCCTGAATCTAAAGATATTTTAAGCTATTGTGCCTAATATATTTTACTGTAACTGTATCAGCCCATACACGTCCCACTGCAGGGCACGGGCCTACTCTACAATCGAGAATACGATTGAGAGTGGTTAGGCCATATAGTCTATATAGCCTAACCACTCTCAATCGTAATCTAATATATTTTAATTAATACAATTCATAATACATTTGCGGACTTTTCAATTGCAACAGCAATAATAAATCACTTCCACTATTCAATCGCAGATGGCCAAAACGCAGAAGCTTTTCTACAAAAAATAACTGAAAAATTATGTAGAAGAAATGTAATGAAATCTAGTGATATGAAATGTAGAAGAATTATGTGCGTGGTGCCCTGTTGGTTAACGGACTAGACGCGATTGCTAACATGTTCACGGTGGTTGTGGTTTCCAATCCCAAGGTACACCTCTGACTTTTCGGTATCATGTGTTTATTGACATAGTCAATCACCACGCACTAAAACGGTGAAGGAAAATATCATGAGGGAACTTACATACCATAGTGATTTATAACAAAATCTATGGTTTCCATATAGTCCGCCAACTCGTTCTAGGCCAACGTGGTGGACTATATGGCTTAACCACTCTCAGTCGTACTCTCGATTGTAGAGGAGGCCTGTGCCCTGCAGGGGGACGTATAGGGGCCGATAGAGATTAAAAACAAAAAGATCAAATAACAGAAGAGCTGCTTTTCAGAGATTGGAAGCCAATGATATGGCCGATTTTCCACGATTAAGTGAACAAGACGTGATATTGCTATCATTGGGGACGTACCAGTTAACACTACCACCTAAATAACAGTTTATATCTCAACGAAACTTATTGAGAAGCTGCTATGGAGGACATAACTGACTACGAAATTGTGACTTTTGCTTGCACGTATACTGTACCGACATATGAGAGTAATATTATACTTTAACAATACCAGCCCATTAAACGTCCCTCTCGTCAAGGCATGCCTTAGGAAACGAAATACCGACGTATCAGGCTATAGTCTACGCTGGCCAAGTGCGGGTTGGCGAACTTTAAGTAGACAGATATTCTAGAATATCTCTATGATATTCAGGTTTCCTTCATGATATTTCATCACCGTTACAGTGCAGGGTAATTGACTATCACTCTACACATGGCTTTGAGAAAACATGAGTGTCCTGGGATTATAATAATACCATGTCAAATTAAAAAACAACAATAATAGTATGTGTACATAATATGATGTAACAAAAAATGTTTAACTATAAAGTAAGATTTCTTCGTTTGGACAGCGAATCAGGTCAAGCGCCCTTGATATCATTAATCTAGACTAAAATACCTTTCTAACGATGTATCACTCATTCCGATTGGAGCGGGTACCAGGTTCCATACATTTGTGCCCATTGTCCTTTATGAAAAAAAAAAGAATGTCGATTAATTAAATATTCAATAATAGAAATGTATATTGAATACACTTTATTAGAATCTGTACAACTTTCTACGGTTTTAATTAACCAATTAGTATTATTTTTAATTAAATAAAATAGACTATTCACCTCTTTGATGTTCTTAGGATTCTCATTTACAACAATATTAATTACTTTAAAAACAACTGAGTTATTACAAGCATATTTACAATACAATAAAAGTTACCTTTTTAACCTTTTGTAATTAATGAAAATATGTTTTATTTTCACTTTAGTACATTTTGTATTATATTTCTCTTCGAATTTGTACACCGACTATTATTTTCAAATATTCGACCATAAATGTATTATTAGTGTGCTTGGGCTCGAATCAACCTTCTAGTGACGATATAAATAAGCTAAAAACCGTCGGTTTGAGCATGTCAGGAAATTATTTTTTGCATCATTTTCAGTTTAAATTTTTCATACATCCATTCTTTGGGTTGTCAACAATTTTTGTCCGACATGGCGATTGACTCAGTAACCACACGTTATGGATTTGGACTGGAATAATTCCGATAAATTGTAATTGGCTTGGATGACTACTTCTACCTACACCTTGAGGGCTGCAGGCGTGGACTCATAAACTGATTGAATAAATTGGAAATCTATACTAGATTATATATATATATATATATTATGTCTTTATAATGTGATTATAAGAAATTTTCAACTTTCTATTCAGATAATGCAGTTTGTCGGAGGACATAATTATATCTTATGAGAGCCTAAGATTAGATTTATTAGGGCAATTTTACGGACTGAAGATCAGACTTTAAACTTGAAAGCTACTTGGCTAATAGTTTTTTTCCATTGACAAAGTCTAAATTTGAAAATAAATTTAGTGTCAAAGATTTGGGTTGAATGTTTCTCTCCAATCTTGTTTCTCAACAAGTCCATAGCCGAACATATTATGATCATCCTTTGGCATAGTGATTTCACAATAGTATGTTGAAGGTTTTGCCCACTATTTATTTTTATATAACTTTTGTATTCTTGTTAAGTTTTGAAGAAGTAGTTTTATGTTACGCTGAATGTCCGAAACTTGATTCGATTTTTTACGGCAGAAAAATATGACTTTATTTTTTGGAGAGATTCAGATATACAAACATAATGAATTTTTTGTGTTTATCTCGTAGTAAAATAAAAAAAAAAAAAACTCTGCAAAATTACTAGCAGGCTTAATTTACGATGAAAAGTTGAATATATTGAGATTAAAGTAAAAGAGATTTCGCACAATTTTTTTCATATTTTGAACCTTCATTTCTGGTTATGAATTATTTTAAATAGTTTCATTATAATCATTTTCGTATTTAACCTTAATAATATTAACTCCAGTTCATTTATTTTTGTGAAATATTTAATTGATATTATATGTCTCGTGCCCGTACATGGGCTGGTACAGATAACAAATACAGATTTCATTAATACCACTTGTTTTTTTTTTTTTTTTTTTTTTTTTTTTTTTTTTTTTTTTTTATACGAATATTATAATTTTAAACAAGCTATATTTTCAAATTTATTTTTTATAGCAGTCACCAAATAAAATAGATAAAAATATCCCCTTAATCAAAACAAAAACCGTTCGACATCGTTCCTGGAGCAAAAGAGCCTAGAATACTGGAAGCATTTCCTCTTTGGATGGCGATGGCTACCCTCTGCGTCAGAAACCACCCAGAGCGAGAGTCCCTACCTAGTTCTCTAAGACGGCGGCCAATGTCTCTAATAAGAACTTTGGCCTCAGATCCCCAACATCCAGTTACCTCAACAGCAAAAGGTACGAAAAAGTAATCCCGTAACAAAGGAGCATATTTTGCTCGCTTTGACTCAGCAGCTATTTCAGCAGCAGCCGCGGCCGCCCTCACTGTTCTGCCCAAGTGACTCACGGCGAAGGTACTAACGCACGTGGCGTCCCAAACCATGCACTTTCCTCTGTGCCAAGGCAACAATGTGAGACCATCAGGCCTCTTGCCGTCAGTACGAACCAAGCCAGGGGGCTCAAGCAAGCATGGCACGTTTGCGGACACGAGAGCCCTACGGATAATATCGTTGAGAGCATGATGTCGTGCAAATCTACCCGAACAACGGAGACAACTCAATGCGTGATGACCGTTGGCCGCAACTATAGAGCCACAAGTGCAAGTGTGAGGCTCACAGACATTGCAACCCAAGCGCAGGGCTACGGCCACACACAGAGAGTCGTTGTCAAGAAGTGTGCCCAGGTGGGGTGACGGCAAGGCGTGCAACCATGCTCCAGATTCAGGTGCGGCGACGCTTTTCAGTCTAGCTACATCTGCACCCGCAGCCCTCTCCAAAAGTTGGTCCCGTATTCTTCTCGCTCCAACATCATCCCACAATCGCTGGCTATTAAGCAGCTTAATTAATACCACTTGTTATATCTAAGTTACGTACTGCAACAAATCTATCACAAGTTAAATTATTTTTAATTCATTATTAATAAAAATTACACTTTTCTTTCAATATATAAATCTTAATCTGACAAAATCGTGAAATTTCGTTAAGCCCCGTGAAAATATAGACTGCTCGTCTTACCGAGATCTTCTCATTCGTAAATTGTTAGTTTATTACTGTATTAAGTTGTGTTATCAACTACAAACTTTTACTAATATGTGTGGATTCTAACTGAAGATATCTCATTTGTCTTCTAAACATTTTTTGGTATAGTTTTATGGATTATTAGGAGCTGGAACTGGCTTCATCTGGGTACGAATAAGTTATTACTTTGACACGCATATTTTTCTTTTGGCAACTGTATATCAACCATTTCGGAAGTAGGCCTCCTAGGCATTCACCCAGACTTAATTCGGTTGGTAGACTTCAAATGTAGTTAGACACTGCCTGTGAAACGAGATGCAGCAGGTTCGATTCCCGCACCGAGAGAAATATTTATGCGGTGCACAAACATTTCATTCAGGTCTGGGTGTTTGTGAGAACGTCTCTCGTAGTTCCTAATACCCACGACACTCGATCTTAGTGTGGGATCAGTACTATGTATGTGACAGTTGGGTGTTATTTATTCATTTATTTATTAACATATCTTTTATATTATTGCAACATGACGAAATACCATACAAACTATCCAAGTCACTCATTCACATACTTTTAAATTTTTAATATTCAGTTTAATGTTGTTTCTGTAAACGAGCCTTATTACCTACTTTACCGCATCCCTATAGGTCGAGAGAAGAAAATAGTTGACCTATATTATTTTCTTTTAATCACGTAGTTTTACTGGAGCATGATGTATAAAGCATCTTTTGTCTTACATATCTCTTACAGTTTTTGCACATTCATTAATCTTGGCATGTTTTTGTTCAGTTCTACTTTCAGGAATATACGAGATGTTTCGCCGTAAGCTTGGATTCACTGAGAATTTTGATTCATTGTCAACTGTTTCAACTGGCTTATGTATGCAGCTTAATAATAACTATTTAGTATGATTTCATTATAATATACTTATATATATTTTTTATTTTGGTAGTTGCTTATTTTGTAAAATGTTTAGGATATGATTACAATTGTGAGGGTATAATATTCAAGTCTGAGATAGCAAATTTTTTATACTTTTCCGCTATAATGAGTGTACTGCACTTGAACTGTAAGCGCAAATGTCGTCCAGGCAAAGTATCGACTGGGATTAGTCGGCAGTCCCATGTCATATGATGCAATTATGCCGACCAGTTAAGATGCCTATTCATACTATGGCGGAAGGACCCGGGATCATAGGAAGGAGGCAACACGCGTGACGGCAAACAAATTCACAGCTTAACGGTGCGGCACAAGAAAGAATTCACGTTTTTTTCTTGAAAAAAAAAACGAGCTATCAAAATAAAATTACCAATTGCAAATATATTATTTTTAGAACTTGACATCAAGGATATATTAAAGAGTAAATCTGAATACTAAATTTTCCTTAACGATGTCAGTACAAAGTGTGTTAAAATCACATTTTTTTAATTGACCTTAGTTTTTTTTATAGTGCACTCCGTTGATTATAACTATCATTCAAACATCTTAGTATTAAAAATGACATTTATTCTTAGAGAAATTATTCGAAAATTCATCGCACGTGTCCAAAATCTTGGTAATTATAGACTGGACAAAAATATCAGTCACAGACCGTGATGCTTCGCTTAATGATATTTATGTTTTAAGGTCGTTTTCTCAACATTTCGACATAATTTGTCCGGTGCATCTCACACGCCTACGTAATTTTATCTTTAAATTGTTATATTTGTATGATATAGTCTCTGCCTAACTTTATGGGATACAGGTGTGGTGATTAGGTATATACATATGTATGTATTTGTATGTTAGCATTAAGATCCCTCACAGTAAAAGACGAGAAAAAAACACGATACATTGGAAACTAATAAGTCATTAAAGATGCGAATCATAGGTTAGAGTAAAAATAAAATCGATCCCAAATTATTAAAAACTTATTGAATTCTTTTTTCGCTTATTTTAGTTCCGAGTGTGAGACTGCTGAGAGGGTCCACATTTTTGTTCCAAAATATATTGTATTTTCTTTGATTCCAAGCGAACCATGGCCATGTTATTTCAAAGTTAAAATTGCAACTTTATCTAAATAAGTTCTTATTGGAGGAAAATAGTTGAGTGAAAGAAAATGACAACTCTGTTTGTTATTAGATATGTAGTGTATATAGTATTTATTATGTTATATGACTCCAGAGTAATGTCATGACATTAATTGGCCTTCAAACGTGAAGCCATTGACCTCAAAAATTGTCACATCGGCTTATGTTATTACATTTCTTTTTGTTTGGTATAACGAGATATAGTTGAAAATTCGGTTCTATATTTTTCATTGCTATGTATGGCGAGAAGAGCTCATGGACAGCAAAGCAGTAGCAAAACCAAAAAACACCATGAGTTTGCAAAGTAATACTTGGCATTCCACTACGCTCGCCATCCTGAGACATTAGATGTTAAGTCTCAAGATATCCGGTAGTAAAAGTAAAAAAAAAAAAAATCTGGCTACAATGTCCTTCAATCTAGAATACAACTATGCATTTACACTACTGTTTGTCAGAAGAAAAAGACATTGCGTTCGTACCTACCCAGGCGGCTTCTATGAGAGAGCTACCACAGTAAATAAGTTAAAAGAGTGTAAATCCTCTTTAATATAAAATGCAAATATCGATGTTGTGCAACATTATTTTTTACTAATCCAGAAGGATCCATTGAGTACATAATAACTGGCATAAAAACGAGTAAGGTATTAATTATTCATGAAGATTTTTCCCCTATTCTTGAACTAAAAATTTTGCACTATTTTTATATTTTGCCCTTATGCTTTTGTATAAATCCTTCTCCATTTCTCTTCTCTTCCGTTTCAAATACCATTACTAATAATCTATTTGTTTACGTTCCGGCAAATTTTGTATAAATTAATATTATTTCACATCCTCTATGCCTCAATAATTTTACTCCACCAACGTCCAGTACCGAAATAGTATCATATAATAGCGTATTTACGATTATTTTGCATTGGATCACTGACCTCTCATGTCATACGGCAGACGTTTGCCAAAACTCACCCGTCGTGACATTGCTAAAATGTTACTTTGTCATCTACGAGTATATAACGTTTGATCTGCTCTGTATTCTCGATGTTACACGCTATCGCCGAGTTTCACATTGAAAATCTCGACATAGTAAATCCGATTGCAGCTTAACGTGATTGAGTCCCCTTTCGCAATAACAGTTACTTCGTTGCTGAAATAGCAATCGCTGTTGCTATTGAGTTTCATTTGTCCTTGGTGGTCAGGTTTTGCTTCGTTAAGTAGCTTTACGTCAGTTTATATTTTATTAAATGACAGCCTCTATGGCGGAATTGGTGAACTGTCGGCTGTGAAACGAAAGATCCCGGATTCAATCTCCACATCGAAACAATTTGTCATGCTCACAAGTATATTTTTGTAATATACTACAAAATAAATATAAATATAAGACTAAATTGATCTTGATGTGGGATCAGGATATGCATGTAACTGTTGGCTTTTTTTTATTTTATTTTTTATATTTAAATAGCCATTCGTTTTTTTACCTTGCGGATATCCTTCAGCCTTTCTTCAACAGAGGACTTCATGTAACTGAAACTGCGGGGTTGCTCTATACTACAAAACGAAATTCGAACATTTAGACGTTGTAGGCAAAACTGTACAAATGTGCCTAGGTACTACACAACATTTTCGAATCCTCTATCGTAGGTTGTACTATAGACTAAGATTGGAATGAATGATATGTATCATGGAGCATATTATTCAGTTGTACCAGTCAAAATCTTATCTTTAGATAGAAGATACAGTGACATAGTTGTCTAAACTCAGGAAGGTAAGTGCCATAAGAATCTGTAAGTACAACTAACTTTACACCATAAACCACAATTTCTCGACCTGAACAATATTACATCTAGTTTCAAAGCCAGTTTCATGTTCACTGTATCACAAAACCGCTCGTTTTTATTTTTAATTCAATTACGTAGATGGACAAACAGAACCTTTGTTATCTTAGGCGTTTGTTTTAGCAAATAAGAGTTAATCATGAAATAAAAATTACCAAGTCCATTTATAAATACCATTTACATTTAAAAGTCCCTAAACACTCACTCAAGTCTTGATTCGTCCATTTAAATGGACAATTTATAATCCCGTATTTTGTAATTATAACAAAATATGTAAATTGTTCAAAGTCGTGCGTGATCTCGCAGGGGAATTTTTAGTAAAATTTTGTTTACCTTGTTACAATTCTGTGGGGAAATTTCGTTTAATTAATAGCCGGGTGATCGTCTGACAAAAGTGATTTTATATTTTGTTTCATCGCCCTATTTAAATATTTAAATTATATCACTCCAGGTGTTTGGTATCTAAATAAAAATTAGCTATGCCTGAAGACTAGAATTTTTAAAATTCTACGTCTTTATTTCATTGTTAACTTAATATTTAATTCCTTGTTTATCAACCTACCTATTTTCTTTATTATAAATATCCTTTGGAAGTTTGAATTCACCATTTTTGTCCTTATTCTCAATATTCCATGACCTAGATCCTATCCCACTTTTTAAAGATATTGTATCTCATGGATATATATCGGTCTTATTCGTCTAAAAGATTCCCAATCTATTACTGATCCTCTGGCTTTATATTGTACTTCGGCATATATGGACGGGTCGTCTTGTTTGATTGTATAGTAATCTCGAGAAACGGTAATATTTTATTTTTTACAGACTTCATTACGGTAAAAATGTATATTTTTGTATTTTGGTTAAAGTGATTGGATTTACTATACTAAAACATGAAATGAATGAAATAACTATTTGTTGATTTGGTAACATCGATAACAATTGGTAACTGGTTACCTATATGTGATAATTGTTGTATAAACATTTAACACCATGTAAAGTGAGTTAAGTAAATCGAACTTATTTTAAATCATTAAGTACTCGAAAGTGATATGAACACAAGAAGTGAATTGATTTTTTTCTTGGATGAATGATCAAGAATTAATCCTTGCACTAACACTGAGAGTAATATTCTAGAAACTTTTTATTTATACCCCGATCTTTATAGTATATGAAAAAATATAATGGCATCATTGTTTCCAAAGTGAAGGCATATCCATCAGTTCTCAACAGTTCCTACTGGCAGGTCTCTCATATAATGTAAGAGGCCGCCTCGGCAAGTATCATCGCAATTTCTATTTCGTCTCCCAAACAGCAGTTTAAAAGCACTATTGTAAACCGGTACGGTTTGAAGGATATTGTATCCAGAGTAACTATAGGACGTAATAAGACTTACCATCTTATGGGTCAGGATGACAAGCGCAGTGGAATTCCAACCATTGCTTTGTAATTCTTGGCGTTGTTTGGTGTTGCTGTCCATGAGCGGTCGTATTGATTACTATCAGCTGAATTTTATGCTCGTCTCGCAATACATTTCAATTAAGAAAAGTTTTTCGTAGCGGTATAAAAAATATAAGTACATAGTTTCGTCCCTTTTTCGTAACTTTTAGTCTCCTTAGTGGGTAGGTAGGTATATTAACACAAAAAGAAACCGTATCTACTAAGTCCAAAACATTACCGAACAATGAGAAAAAGCATGAATAAAACCAAGAGAAAGATCTGTATTTCAATAGAAGCCAATCGAAAAAGGTCTGACGAGTGGCCTGATCAAAACGAGAACGTCTAGCCTTTTTGACCTTAAAAAAACAATGAAGTTAAAATGAGCAGTCCCCATTACGTTCTCGTCAACATTTGACTTCTGGGATACTAATTAATTGTCTTGTTTTGATGGAATCTGTAAAGTAATACATTTCGTATGTAATGTTTACTCAAGCTATTATCGTCGTATATTTTAAAATCTTGTTTATTTAATTTAAATACATATATATGTACATAAGCTCCCGTCTTTTCCCAAAAGGGTAAGCAGTGGTGCTAGCAGTAACCAGTAAACCCGCTTTTGCCTTGTGTGTTCCATCCCACAATTAGATATTGTTCCTTTTTACCATCAGCTATAGAATATCATGTTTACAATCGTTATTTATACAGTAGAAGCTTGATTATAAGCTCCAAGGGTTAGTTATTTATTAAACATGTCTAATGAGTTGTAGAGTTTATTATTTTCTAAACAATAGTAATTAAATAGTTTGATTGACAAATGTCTAACTTCTAGTTTATTATAAAGGTCTATAATGAACCTCGTAAAATATTTGAGTAACAAAAGTTAGAACAAAATTCGAAAGCAGAGGTTAGTGTAGGACAAATCATTTTAGTTTTGCTTGAAAGAGTATATTTTGTCTTCATTTATTTTGTCCCTCACATGGTTTTGATAAACTGATTAGGTCATCAATACGACCACTACAAAACCAGTGCTAGGCACCGTTTTTCAATTTTTTACCCCATAGCCCGTAACAAAGAATTCATTTTAGAGTTTTTAAAATAACGAAGGTAGCAAAATGAAAGTTCGAAAATAGGTGTGCAACGTGAAATTACACCATTATTACCAAAAATTATTTTCGAAATCGATTAAATCGAAGCCTATTCCCCTGTTGGGTATCCTAAGTAACCATCTCTATATATTTTCTGCCTAGTGGATTTTAACAGATAGCCCAATTTGCCACTGCCAAAAGCCATCTGGGACAAATACCTTTAGTCGATTTATGTAAGTCTGTCAATAAATTAGCAGATGTATCTGGCAGGTGGCGACTATAACAATGTTTCGGCTAATTTGTAATCAGTGAGTTCAAAATTATGGGACTTTTTAGTACGGGAATGCGGAAAAATTTCCTAATATCATATGAAAGTATTTTGTTAGAGTGTTTTACGAGACTTATGAGTTTGACGGATAGACTGTTATGTTTAGAGATTTTCGGGCTCAAGTGACACAATATATTATGCTCTATTTGATTATTTATTTATAGCAATGTGTAGTGCAATTTGGTTGTATATGGCCAAATCAGGGAAATATAGACTTTCATAACCATTCAGCATTAGTTGATTGTCATAATTCCAAGGTCTTCTATTTTTTTGTATGATAATAAAATTGGATTTGGGATTCCATTCAAAGTCACAGATGATTGCCATTAGGTGATAACTACGATCGTTGCCAATAAAAAAACCTTCAAAAAAATATGACGAAACCAATAAATAACGATTAAGGCTTATTAATTTTATATCCACACTCATATTTTTAAATACACACAAAGATAAACAAAAATTTAAAATATCAAAAGAGAGATAAATAGTGAACAAAATATTCGTTTATTGCCAAAACTATTGAGACAGCTTCTTAATGCCATCCGATTTTATTATAGCAAGTGGGTCAACGGAGTTAGAATGATATTTCTAAGATTTAATTTTACTGTGATTTCGTCATTGGCCACCCATTTTTTGTCAAAGATATCACTGTTGGGTTTCGATTTCGTGGAGAGCTCGAGATCGCGGTTTTTAGATTGCCAGTATTGCATTCCTGTGACACCGTAACATCGCCCATTAAATGTTGGAACGACACCAACAAAAAAATATCAGCTTAGCTTGTTTCAAAATAGTGACCGATTGTATATGCTGTGAATCATAACTGAATTCATTTTTAATGTCAGACTATTTAACACTTTGATTTATTAGATTTTAATAACTTAATTTTAACAATGGCATCACCAAAACTTTAGAATTAGAAGTCCCAAAAGAGACGCAATTACTAAAGCCATTAAAAATAAATCAGAAACCAACAACATTCAACCATTAAAATAAATCTAAATATGACGAAGTAAACATCGTGTGTTGTAGCAAGCAAAAAACGTGATCAAATCAAAACCGACAGTTTCAAACACGTAGAACAGCTGTTCTGAATGTCGCAGCACCGAACATAAAACAACATTGTCGTACGAGAATTTTTATCGTTAAACGTATTTGTGTCCTGTTTAAGAGCGGGTGATAAAGGTTTGGGATTTGTTTAAGTATTTCTTACTATTTTTTATCATTTTTTGAGTAAGTTGTTTAGGCTCATACAAAATATAATTTTCCTTTGTAAGGATGTGACCATAGTCCATATTTGCCACCATCGAGTTAGGAGTGCCTATTTGGCGAATCGTAGAACGTATTAACAGTTTTTATAACAGATGGAGGCTGAAGCAGAATAGCAGCTCACTGGTGTACACGACCTTTATTATAATCATAATATATTAGAATTCTCCTATATATATCCATCCAAAGGTTGCCTGGAAGAAATTACCCAGTACGATAAGACCGCCTTTTGTACTTTTTTATTTTATTATTTCTTTATTGTAACTAGTTCTATGTATGGTGCAAAAAGGATAAATAAATATTATATTTTTAATTGAAATTTAATAGTAGTGTGCCTGAATACATTTTTAAAATCTAAAACTCAATAGATCGTCGACAAAGAATCAAACAACGACAGCTGCAAAAAACTTCATTTGAGTGTAAAAAACTGATATAGCAGGAAAATACAGTAATAAAAAAGTAATCCTGTAAGGAGTTACACTCTAAAGCAAAAAGCACGTCAATAGATAAAACAAAGAATCGACGGAATATGAAATATACAGAACCTTTCACATTTCATATTAAGACGTGTGACAATAATTCGACTTTGAGGATATGTCCTTATCCATGAACTAAATAATCCACTTGTAATCCTCGGATGGGATGGAAATATTTTTCCACGACACTGCGCGTATCGAAAATAAATAAACACGGAATAAACAGTATATCTGGGTAAATGCGAAATCTTTATGCGATGAGGAACTGAGTACATTTGTGGATTATGTTGCCATGGTAAGATTTATTTGCTTTCAAAATATTGTGAACCTTTTAGATGAAATGTAGCTTTATGTTGTTTTCTCTTTCGTAATCATTTTTATTGGAACATGGGTACATCTCTCTCGTTATTCCTATTCAAAATCCAGACTGCCATTACTATGCAAAATTGAAAGTTTATCCATTTGCGATATAGATCTAGATCGTCTTACAATATTCCGGTAATTCGAAACTTCCAAGTGTTTATATCTGAGAGTTAATTTAGCTCTTTGATATCGTTTTGAAGTTTCGAATTGCTTTTAACATGGCTTTAACGAAATACCTTCGTAAATTTGGTTCAGAAAACACACCTCAGAAATAAAAGCCTTTTGATGAATCTCGAAAAAAATGTTTAGCAAATATTTCTAATTCTTTAGCCCCATTTAGAAAAATTAAATATGTTTGAAGCCCAGTGGCCAGTGCCTTTTTATATAAGAAATAGGTCTAGCTTGTGAATAAGAAATATATACGTAAAGTAAAATACTTGTGTTGCAAGTTGGGATACGAGACTGTTCACTGTTTTCATTTGAAAATGTTCTTTCTGTTTTCTTTTACTTATCACGCAGATTTAGTTTTATGTTTTTTATAGAATGAATAGAAATCAATAAGGATATAAAATTATCCTGTTAGAGAATTGTTTCATTTAATATATTATGGTTGTACATGGAGGTCAACACTTTTCCACGCTTTTAGATCTATGGTTATAATATGTCAAATGTCTTTGGTCCCCATTCGTCCTTTCCTCTTCCCATACTTTTTTATTACTAATCTACTCTTTATTTGATGGGCCGACAGCATATCCATGATCCAAGCGTTGTAGAGGATTATGAGTGGTAGTTATCACTTTTCATCAGTTGTTATTCTCGTTTGCTGGACTGGTGCAATAAACAAAAATACTATAATATTATATTAATTGTTTTCAATATTAACAACATTTAACATATTTTTTTGCGTTTCGATGATCATGGAGATAGCCAAATTCAAAAATATTTGTCTTGTACTTCAATTTTTGAAATTTAACGTTGGTAATAATCTATTATCATTTAAACCTGTCTGATAATGAGTTGGTTCTTTAATAAAGTAACCATCTGAAAATGTAATACATTAAAAGAATATAATTATTCACTGTTCTATGCAGTGCCAATGTTTTCTTCTATAATGCCAATGAAATTTGAGTACACACTATCACGTTACTGTCATGAATCAAAAATATTAAGTGTGTCACTGGATATTATTTCCAAAGCGAAAATAAATAAATATTATGCGCAGTTGGAATTGGCGTAATGGTATCTTCCGTTACTTGTTATTCCAAACATCTGTTTTTGGTCTTTTCCCTTGTTCCTTTCATTTAATATCGTCTTTATAGTAAGGCAGTTGTACAAACTAGAAGTTTCGCTATGAAGTCTAATATTGTTTGATATGTATGTTTGTTACAACGCGACGTGGTGAATAGTCGTGTCGATATAGGTAAAAAATTATTCTCCGAACATAATATTTTTAGTAAAGCATTCTCAAATACTGAACAATTGTTTGGATTTAAATGGTTGCAATTTGTTTAGTTTCCAAACACGGTCTGGATTTTTACATATTTAATTTTGTTGTTTTTTTTTCGACTTTATATTGTTTCTGTATGAATTTCAATACTTAGTTTTTATGTTGCTGCCATGAACATCGCAGGAAGACTTTATTTTTGAACCCCTTTTATTTGCAAAACTAGCAAACAGAACAATTACATTATTATATATGAATATTGATTCTATAGAAGACTTCGGAAGTTGGGTTAAAGTACGTACCATAATCAACTATTCAAATTTCGTATACATGTTAATTTATACCAATATATTGATGGTTAATCATATATCAACTTTCAATGAATCTCAACTCTCTATTGAATTAAGTTTGTGCAGTTTAAAATATACTTTCAAAAACCGAAATGAACTATGTTTATGGGTGATAAGTTTCTCATAATAATGAGAGAGAGCGCTTGGGTATGCATCACCGTAATGTCTATTTAGCCCGCCAATCGGCAGTGTAAATGCACTGTTATGTACCAGTTTGAAGGAGATTGTACTCAGAGTAAGTACTGGTCGTATTAAGACTTAACAGCTTATGTCTCAGGATAGCGATTGTAATGGATTGCCTAATATAGTTTGTAATTCATGGTGTTATTTGATTTTGTAACTGTTCCATGACCATCATAACGCTTAACATCAGCTGAATGGGATCTCTAGTCTCGCTATTTCATATCCCCTGGGTGGTATTTACATTACACTTCATCTTAAACTTCACTTCAAGTGTTTAGAGTTTCCACCATGCTACTGACATATTGAGACTAAATATCTTATGTCAGGATGGTGAGCGCGGTGCAATGCTAAGCATTGCTTTATAATTCAAGGCGTTGTTTGGTTTTTCATGTTTATTAGCGGTCGTCTTGCTTTCCATCAGGCGAACGACATGCTCGTCTCGCCATTCACTGCAATAAAAATAATCATACAAGTACAAGGCATTGTTGGCTTATATTATTTGTTATGTTCTTATTTACATGTTAACTTATATTATTTATTAATTCCATATATATTTTTTATTGAAAGGTGCAAACAAATCCTTCAAACATAATAACAGTAAATACTATGATTGTGATTCAAAAAGAAAAACAAATAGTATTTCAATAGCGCGGCTGAGCTAACAAACGCTTCTTACATGTATTTATAAAAACACGTCATAAGAAGTTTAATTATAGTACTATACAATGTTTAAATACTAAGAACATTAATAATGGGAATGGTGGAGCCACGCTGTTGTAAGTCATAACTCAACGTCAATGGGCAGGTTCGTCCGGGACGATGCTGCTGTCTTACAGGAGATCGACGTCAAGCGACAGATTTGCTGTGTTTCGTTCGATGACTAAGAATTTCGGATGCCCAGTACCCCTTTTACTGGTGGTCGGTCTCTCATATGTGAGAGGCCGCCTGGGTAGGTACCACCGCAATGCCTATTTCTCCCGCCAAACAGCAGTTTAAATCCACTGTTGTGTTTCGGATTGAAGGACAGTGTAGCCAGAGTAACACATTGGACACACATTGAACATTGGACATATTGAGACTGGCAATAAAAAAACCCTTTCACCTTCCCATTCTTTTTCCTTCCCACTTTCCTCCCGATTTGATGTGCTGGCATCACATTCATGTTCCAAGCGTCGTGGATTTGCATGGGTAGCAGTGATCACTAACCATCAGGTGAACAGTTGGCTCGTTTATCTAAGCAGTAAAATATTATCATTTTAAGACAATTTACAAATGTTTCTGCTCTAGTCGGGCTAAACCAAGGTTCTTTAATAATAGTAATCACTCCGGTCAATATAATTATACGGAACTATTCGAAACGGGATACGCAGTTGTAAAATTAGCAGTAAATCTGTTAAGGACACATTGTACATCATTTTATGTTAACTAATATTATGAGGAGGAACGATTTGATTGGTTGTTTGCATTGCAGAGACTCTGAAACTGTTGGACCGATCTGGAAAATTCTTTCACCATCAGAACTCCTATTTTATCCCTCATGCAAACCACTATAGGTTTAAGTGATGTTTATGTGTAAATTCTTATACAGTAAATTAAAAATAAAATAAAAAAGTTAACAGGCGATATAATATTTACACAAAAAGTGTACCTTCAGTCGGGCGGAGCCAGGCCAAGCTGCTATATGTATATACTTTATTGATAGCCTCCGTGGCGCAGTCGGTAAGACGTTGCCTATGAAATGCGAGGCCGCAGATTTGATATACGAACCGAGAGAAATGTTTGTGCAACCAAATATTTCCCTCGGGTCTGGGTGTTTGTAGGACCGAAAAATGTCTCGTAGTTCCTGATATCTACGACACAAGACTTGATCTTATCGTGGGTTCAGAACTATGTATGCGAATTTTGGGTGTTATTTAATGAAAAACATCGTACCACTTATCATCTAATTAGACATCCGGGTAGCACAAACATCACACTAGACAAAATAAAAAAGCTTAAAATCACACAGTTTCAATGACGCCAAGTAGATAATTCCTAAAGTGTACACAGCATTACTAAAATAGTCATTGTATTTATAATTTTATTTCGAATAAACGTTCATAATCACAGTTTAATTGCTTTAAAAACGGCTTATTTAATAACGTAAAGGTCATCGGATCCACGCTATCTATTTTAAAATAAAATACATTTAGTTTTATTCCCAACAAACATTACGAGAATTCTCTTTTTTTAATAAGCATTTAATGAGTCATTTATTCCACTATCGTTTTATTTATTTTCATTATAAGAGCCTTCTTATATTATTCACTGCCTGCAACATTAAACAAGGCAAATAATAAAAAAAAAAAAAACAAATAGTCAACGTTCTCAAAAGTGAAAAAACTCATTTATTTAATTTGGTGCTATAAAATGATTATGATGCACTTAATATACAATTCAAACAAAGCATCCAACCAGATCACATATACTTCAATTCGGTATTTAATGACACCCTGTTACCATATTGTCGGCGTCTAAACACAGCTAATTTATTTGTACGAAAAAAATAGGCTCTTCTTACCACTCAAAGATTCCCGATTCCTTTGTTGCCATTCTTAAGGCGGAAACGTACTACGAAATGCCACGTGACCCGACCCGACGCGACATTGGTTGAATCCAAGGTTGAATCAAATCAAATCGTAGTATTATCTATGGCCAGAACCACACTGCAATCACACCGTGCAACGAAGCTTCGCATATTCGTATTATGGTTTATAGAAAATATGCTATAACCATACATTAATAGATTTACAGTTGGTACGTATATCGTACCGTGAATAACAGAAATAGCTAATATTGCAAAATTTATTTTTAAAACCACACATACAAAATATGGCGCCAAATTATATTTAGTAAAATTCTAGCCTACAATACCACGGAAGTTGTCAAAGTATTTACATACTTGACGATATTAAAAATACATTTACAATTGAAGTTCATGCTAAAGGCGCTGTAATTCATCAGTTTTTTCCTGCTATTTATGTCACCAACAGTTTTGAGGATACTTTGTATGTAACAAAGCCGTGATTAATTATGTTCTGACACAAGCCCACAGAGTTGGCGATGAAATATGTGGGTATTACTTTGTTAATCTTACCAATTTTCTATAATATTTCTTCAGGTTGGTATATTGTGAAATCTTTAAAAATGACTTGTTAAATTAATGAACGTTTACGGAAAAACTGAGTTAATGAAAATTTTAATTTACACAAGTTTTCTTTTAGGATATATTAGATAATATTTTCAATATTCAAAGACCTTAATTTAATCGCTAATGCTTAAATATGTAATTTAATGACTGAAGTGTTATTTCTATGAAATAGGGTAACTGGAGCCTTCAAATCGTTCTGGGAAATCAAATATTAAAAAAAAAATACTTTTACTATGAGCTCTAAAGGTCGATAAATTAATTACCTATCATTTTTTTCTGATAAGCAACCATCCAAGTGAACCTGCCATGTTTCTACCATCATCCGCATCTCCTTGCTCAATCACTTTCCAAATATACACATAATATGATTCTTCACAGTTCTAAATACTTTCTATTTCTATAATGATATTAACGTAAAAACTTGGCACGCAAGTTGAACTGTCAAACTCCGCACTTCTTGGCGTTTGTCCGTGCCATAAATCGTCAACGTTTGATATATCACAAGCGCTTCTCTGGATTTTATTATTCCGCTGCATTAAGTGGCGGTTTTTGGAACTCTATTTTAGTTTGTTGGTTTGCCCGCTTTTTTAAATCTTTAATGAATTAAACTATTAGTATTGGTGAGTCTGTTGTCTTTAATTTTAACTAACTAGGTTGACAAATATTTTAAAATTAAAAGATAAGATTTTAGATTACAAAAACTAAAGTTGGGAACAAAGACTGATTTATATTTCTCATAAGTCTAACTTGTAGTACATGACTAATTATTATGCCTCGTTTTAACGTCGAATAAAAAGATGTGTGAAAATTCCGCAGGTGTGTAAGATTTCGCACTATTAGCATGGTTAGTAAACTAAGCTAGCTCTGTTGTAGAATGTTGTTTAATAAAGCCGACAGATATAAATATAAATGTAAATAAATAACACCCAACAGTCTCATACATAGTCATGAGCCCACACTAAAATCGAGTTTTGTGTCATGGGTATCAGGAACTACGCGAGACCTTTCGGTCACACAAACACCCGGACCCGAAATAAATATTTGTGGGCCGCAAAAAAATTTATCTCGGTGCTGGCATGGAACCCACGGCCTATCGTTTCATAGGCGGCGTCTAACCGGCAGCGCCACGGAAGCTGTAGAGATATGGATACAAAATTTTTTTTTATGGAATTGATTTCGAAAAATTCATTCCAATTGAAATAATGGTCCTGATATTTCCTCTGTTCAATTTTAAAATTCTATTTCAAAGAACTCTATAAAAGTACACCTAAACATCGTTACATTCAACGAATACGCAACCATAGATATTTAAAATAATGATTGTTACATATTTACCAAAACAACTGAGAGCATTGCGTTATTTTTGTAAATTGCATTTGGTTTTAGTAAAAATATTGAAAGCATTGCGTACACAATTGATTTCACGTCCAGTAACTTTATCTTTTAAATTTTTTTAAAGCGAATATTGAAAAAAGCTGTATTGAATTTAAACTTCTGCTGGAAAACTGCTATGTTACTTTAAATAAACTATATTTTTCTAATCGCCACGGATATAATATTATGTATTTTTAAATGTATGTATATATATTTTACCAATGCCGTTGAAATTGTAGATACTTTAGTGACACCTAATCCAAAATAAGTCCAGTGCATAATTCTTCAGTATGGGACATTCAGATACTTACTGCATTTCATTGCGGGGTATACATCTTCTATTACGCAAATGTCAATGCAATCTCAGACATACCCGACAAAAAAAAATCAGTAAAAGTAATTTGCATAATCTTCGAAAGGGTAGCTCTAACTTTAATATCTTAATAAAATCTTGACCGTTCGAGTAAAATGGTGAATATAATCCCCTTTCATTTGTCGCTTCAGTGAGGCGTCGTTCTTCCAATCTTTATTGAATTTCGGCACCCCGTAACAATGTTAGTGCGGGCGGGGCCTCTCAAAAATGTCTTGGTTACCGCAAATTCAATACTGATTGAATGGGTTTCTAGTAATGTGGCTTTACTTTAACTGTCCCTTATTTATGTACACATAATATTATGTATACATTCATAAACTCACTACTTATAACATGTATATGTACATATCATCACGCCGTATTGCTAGAAGGGGTAGGTAGAGGTGCTAGCAGGATACCCTCGTTTCGCCTACTGTGTTCTGTCACACGATATTGGGTCTGTGCCTGTCGCCATATTGGACCCAAATTCATGACTCCGGGTTGACAAATCAATACTAAAAACCCGACCCAAGATTGGAATACGAGACTTCAGCATTGTAGCCGTACAGAAATACAACTGCGACGTCGAGGCAGTCCGTTTATTTATGTCTTTATTTGCAATACTTTACATAGGATTTTGTTAATGGCATGACTGTTTCTTTGTTTTTCATTGCATAGTTAGTATCTCGGAGCGGAGGTCTTGGTGTGCTCTGTATAATTTCATTTAAATTAAGTAACTTATTACATTTGCTATAGTTTTGCTTTGTAAGTGATTGGGTATGTCAAGCTCGCTAAAAATTCTGTGCTTGCAGTGGCGTCATGTGCAGGGTCGGTCACTTCCCTACAGCATGGTTGAGGAGGCCGATGACTGGCAAATACTTCATACTAGTGAACGGGTAATGCTTGCGTAGACTGCTCTGTCCGATTTGCTTATATTTGTAACGGGTTGATTGATGGATAACATAAGGCTTTCGCAATTATTCTATGCTTTGGCGAAAAAGAGTATAATGATTCTTCGTTCTGGGCGATTTCGCTTCTCTTAGCTATATTAATTATAACGTAAACATATTCGTATCAAAAATATTTATTGTAAATTTATAACAAATTATTAATGAACTGCTCTGATAGAAACTAACTTGTAAAATTTGTAATAATCACTACATTGTAAACTGGTTTTGAAAATAGCAACACTAGAATTATTTGCTCGTTCTTCTCCAGTGAAAACCGCTTTCCAAACCGGGTAGATCTAAAAATTACTGAATCTAAACGATGTTGAACATTTTAATGGATTTAATAAATTATTTTCATTTTCATTGGTCCACTAAACTAGCGAACAGATAACCTGTTCGTAGGTAAGTGATCACTGCCGCTGTGTGTATATGTGTTGCCGGCCCATTAAATCCCTCCCAATTTGGAGTGCGGGGAATCAAGGATGGGAAAAGGGGATGGGTATTGGACATCTAGCAATCTCACTCAACGAATGAAACGCGATAGAGTAGAACTAAGCTGATAATATCTTAATTTATAAAGTGATAATTGAAATGTGTAAGGCAATTAATTTAGATTAGTAAGCTTCAGTATCATTTGTTTCTATAAACGTGGAGACAAAAATAAACAAATACATTTTCTAACGAATTATCCGACCAAAATAATGTAACCTTGTTTGTACGAATTATCTTGATTCGCATTTTTTCCACTCGCCCAAATGAAGTTGGCCAAATTTAATTAGATAACCATCTTGGCCATTATTGTGAGAATTTTGTATGAGCCTTGTTTTGGGTTATGTGATTTTTTTGTTCCTAATTTGGTTTTGTTTATTTGCGGGAACCACAATGGTTAGCTTTGTTGCAGACTTGTTTTTTCTATTGCATAGATCCGGCAAATGAGCAAAAACGCTTGATGGTAAATAATCACTGTCGCTTATGAATATCCAGAACGCTTAGATCATTGATATGATGCCGGACTATGAAATCGGGAGGAGAGTGGGAATGACACAGGATCGGAAAAAGAAAGTGATATTTGGCACCCGGCAATCTAACTCACGGGACGAAATGCGGTACCAAAGCTGCCGCCTTGCGTTGATTTCCTGTGAGATTATTTTATCGCCCTGGACAAGCCTGCCCATTCATGGTGAGACATGGCTGAGAACAGCGGGGCTCTGCCACTTTTGATTTCAATACTTTGTTTTTCTTTAAATAATATGTCAATAGTGTATCTTAACACCTGAGTATTATTTTTTAGTTTTTGTTACAATGTTTTTTTAGTTTTCGCTTGTATTTTATAAAAATATTAAAACACAAAAAATGAACTAATTTAGAATTGGTTCTGGACTAATGTCCAAAGCGATAATTCACTTTGGCCAACCTAGGGTTTGGAACCAGAGCCTCAGATTTGTAACCATATCGTGGTACAACTACGCTACCGAGGCAGTCCGTTTTCATACCATGTGAAAAACAATAAATATAAAAATCGTGACATTTGTAAGTAAAACTGATAGCGTATATTGTTGTACTGTCATTAACACATAATTACCATCATAAACATGTTTAACACTTTCTAGACGTTTTATTCAACAAATAAATATTAGCATAAATTGAGTTTGAAATAATAAATACTTAGGACAAGGTGGCCGACCTCTTAATCACTATCTAATGTGTCTGCAACAGCCATTAAAATATTTTTGCAACGAACCCACATAAGAGGGGATTTAAAATCGTATTTTCAGACGTTGCATTTATGCGCTATTTATACAGTCAACTTAATTTGTTATGTTTTTACTATTATTGGTATTATATTGGTATATTTGGGGTATTACTTTTTAATGACAAAGCTGAAGACCGATCGGTAGTCCATAATCTTTTTTTATTGACATAAATGGCGAGACGAGCGATACGACCGCTCATGAATAATAGCAAAACGAAACAATACCTTGAATTACAAAGCAATGCTTGGTATTACACTGCGCTCACCATCTTAAGACATAATATGCTAAGTCTCAAAATACTAAGCTTACTCGAGCTACAATTTCGTTCAAGCCTTCAATCTGCTTGCAAAAACCTATTTTACAAGAATATAAGTGACTTACCACATTAGAAATTATATTACCTCGTCTGGATATACTATAGTAACGGTACCGAGCAGCGATAATCACAGGTTAATAAGTAGGCTTAATGGAATCAGTGCGTAATAAGGCGCCTTTGACTCAATCGTTGACCATTATTCGCTCATTACGTGTTCAGAACATATCGCTTCTAATAATGTTTAATCAATAATAACTCGACGAGGACAGGAGATGTGTGAGTGAGATGGATGTATGGACGATTTGATCTCGACTTTTATATTAGCAAATGTTATGGACTACTGTAGTAGATTTTCAACGTTACGCATAGTGCTAAGGCTAGATGACTTAAAAAAATGGTGTAAGGTTACTTTCTCGCTTTTAGTATGATCTATATCAGCTAATATACGTCCCAATGCAGAGTACGGGCCCCCTGTACAATCGAGAGTACGATTAAGAGTGGTTAGGCACTAAAGTGCACCACGCGCAATGGCCTAATGCTTGTTGTCGGACTTTGAAATTATTTAAATTTACATACCATAGAAATATTTTTTAATCGCTTTGGTACGCTTCCTCGCAATATTTTTCTTCACCGTTTTGCTTTATGTAATTTGAGAAATATATCAGCAATCGCTAACTTTTAACGAAGATATGACTACATGGTGGGTAAAAACTGCACCCATACATAAGGGGTCATTACCTTTGTATGCTGCTTGTGAGTCCATCTTACTATAAATATAAATCCATATAACCTTGAATACATGTTTTGTTTATCTCGCTTTTTCATGAGAATTTTGTTTTTACAAAGCTAAAGGCCAGTAGTAAAATCCGCTTTTCTGAAAAGATTTTGTCACTTTGTTCTTAATAAGTATGAAGTCGAAAGTTATTTTTATGAAACAAAATGTTTTTTAAAGCTAATAAATTTTTTGTCACTTTTTTTAAACGTTTCATCTAGATATTTTCCTAAAAGTTCCCGGTTGGAATCTACTGATTTACGAATTAAATAAATAATTGTAGCCATATCTTTAATATTAAGTATTTTAACTTGTTTTACTGTATCTTTTTTTTATTAGTTTGGTTTAGAATAAAGTATATACATAAGCAAATTAATAAAATATAGGTCTCGACCTTCTTATGAGTCATGGGAAGTATACGATCATGACACATTCTTCACAATCATATTAATGCATGTCATTGTTATTCTATCAATACTGCTGTGGCTTAGGTGTGACATCACGTACATATTGACTTTCCCAAGTGCATGCCATTAGGCGTAATTAAGCATTTATACACATCAGTTTCAACAGACTATACTCCATAATGTATAAGTGCGAGAACGCGATTTCGCAAGAGTTAAATGCGTTAGGTTAGTAGTTTTGAAGTTGCAACATCTGTGAATACAACAAGAAATAGTTTTTGATAACTTTGAATGTCATTCGCGTGATGATAAGCGGTACCACCGCACATGGGCAGCAGCAAAACAAAATATTAAATAGAATAAAATAATATCGAGGTATAAGATGTGAAAGTATCAATATGCCCAGTAGTTACTCCGGCAAAAATGTCCTGGTTGGTGAGAAAAATAGACATTGCGGTGGTACCTACCTAGGCGGCCGTTCGCATAATAATGAGAGACCTAACACCAGTGAAAGTATACAAAATATAATCTTATTTATATAAAAGATGCATTTGCAATATTCCATAACAAAATCAGTGGAACGTTGAGCTAAACACAAACCAGTAAAACGGAACATAAAATAAGATATTGTTCAAGCTTCAGTGCCCGGTATTTTTTTTTTTGCATGTCATCAGACCGTAGTAGTAGCAGTATGTGTGTACCAAACAATTATGAAATTAAACTGAAATATTAAATAAATTAATTCATCAAACGTTCAATAAAACCAAAATACATTAACGACCACTCAATAGACTAACATCAATTCGCATTTGCAATAGCAATAATTCCCCCGTATTTATCGGGAAGCGTAATTTTAAATTTCGTTTGATTAATACGATTTTAATGGCGTCACTCAAAGTTCCCGTCTGTCTGTGAGCGCATGCGAATTGCAGCGGTGTTGCGGTCGCGGTATCCGAAACATGTATAACTAGTAGGTATTATAGGCTTTTATAAGGACCTACTTTTAGTAAATGTCCCGATTCTGCTAAGAATATTGATTTATAAGAGGTCGGTGACATAGAAATACTATAGATAGAATAGGTCTTCAAACGAGGTTAAATGAGAGTACTGTCCTTAAGGTAGGCAGCGACTTTGTTGTGCTGGATCCCTGGCATTGCGAAGGTCTATGAACGGCAGTATGCGCTTAGCATGAGGCGGCCCACATCTACGAAAGCTGGCTAAAGGCTAATAAAAAAAAACAACTTTTTTTACTCAGTCGTGGTATACTGGAACACATATGGCGAAACGAGTTTGTCTTAGTAGCGTCTCTCGTCTTTACCTATTGTAAGAAAGAGGCGTTAGTTTATGTATTTATGAAATATTGAGGAAAAAAATACAAGCGATCGCTAGTGTACGTTCTTGATTACCATTTAACGTTATCGCTTAACGAGTCTTAAGTAGCGGTTCTGAAAATTATTTACAAAATTTTGAAGGTATGTGACGTTTATCAACCTCATTAACTCCACGCAGTAGATTAAGATGCCTACTCTTCTAATATTTTTTTATCAGGATAGCAGTACGCAGAACTTTTATTATAAACAAAATTATTTCGTGTTTATGTAAGCAAAGTTTCGGACGCCCCCCTAGAAGTTGGACGGAGGAACTGGCTAAGGTTGCACGAAGTCGATGGGTGCAGGCCGCTTACAAAACGTCGATGTGGAGATCCTTGGGAGAAGTCTATGTTCAGCAGTTCATGTGGCTGAAATAATGATAATAGGTAAAGGATCACGTTGCCTCAGTTCTTTGCAATAGTAACTTCCACATGGGCAGAGATGGGCAGAGAAAACCAAAAAGTAATTTAAAATTCATTTACCATCCTTGAAGACTAAAATCGTATGTACTACAGGCTGACGTTATGACTATATTCAGCAGTAGCTTGTCTCTCATAATACAAAACAAACAAATGTCTTTTAAATTACGATGATTTAAAGGCAGTTTTAAATAACAGCTGCCATACGTAAAAATTGTATGAAACACTGTCTGGTGTGAAATAAAGAGCGAAGGCCGATTGGCTGCTCGCGTCTTTGGATACGCTTGGCTATAGATTTGTCACGTTTACATTTCTGTCATTAGTATGGTAACAACACTGTACAATTATTAGGATTTTTTAAATCTTAATATTTGAAACATATTATTCAAAAACTAGGTTAGGTACATTTTATTTTATTTAATGCCTTTATACCGTTCGGTCGCAAAGCTTATAATTAAAGATGTGAAGGAAAATAAGATAAATAATAAACATTATAATTTATATACGAATTTGAATTCATGATTAAAATTCAAACTAAATTTTAATAATTGAATATTTCAGCACAAGATTCACATAAAATTATTCAACCAGAGTGGAATTGTATTCCTCATTGGTCTATGAGAAGTGGTATCGCTTACCATCAGGCAAATGGCATACTCGTCTCGCCATTCATTTAAAAAAAATAAGAACGCAATTCTCATAATAGTTTTCCGTCAAAGCATATCTAATTGCGATACTATTTGGGAATAAATGGTCCTGAACTAATACGAGTCATTTGATAAAAAAATACATTGAAAAAATAAACGATATAAATATACGATTTTTAAGTGTTTGTTGTTTAAATTTCAAGGCTCTACAACTGTAATTAAACTCGGAATAATTAAACCATCGGTGATTCTCATTACGATATTTACGGACTTAAGAGTGCAATTCTCAATCGGGAAATAATTTAGGAACTATTGACCCTCTATATAAAGATTTTTAAGTAGGTATCGTCTGACTTAAAGAGAACGGTTAAAAATCTAGTGTAATAATTTTCGGTAAAATTCTGTCAACTGAGGTTTAATTGTTTTTACTTTTTCTTCAATTTATACATATCGAATTATATACAAATTTAACTTGTTAAAACTTAGTATTAAAACTGATACTTTATTTTAAACTAGCGGCCCGGCCTGGCTCCGCCTGGGTGCAGATACACTTTTTTGAAAATATGATATCGCCTTTGTTCATCACTGATAATGTAGAATTTTTCAAATCAGTTCAGTAATTTCGAAGCAAATAAAGGATCAAATCTTTCCTAGTTAAAATATTATTCTAGATAAACCATTATGGTACTTTTGCATACTTGACTACCTTACTGTCAAGACCAGAAAATAAGAGGGACAGCTGTATTTGAAAGACATTAGTAATTATAAAGGTTTGGTGTCCCATTCCAATTAATAAAATAAAATTCAATATAAATATTTTTAGTATGAGATTTACAAACAATTTATTTAAAAAGGAAGTTATTTAAATATTTCAAATCTTATTATCACCATTTGGTTCTAGACGTTTATATGAGATCTAACGTAAAGTAAAGTAACCTAAAGTCGTGTCTAGTGATTCCATCTGAAACTAAATCAAATCTTGTCGCAGCGCAAATAGTTCCTGCGTAATTATTTCAGATATTATTTGATCTACGTAATATTTGACTTTAGAGACGAGGATTGGAGAAATTGGAATAAACTTTATTTAATAGTAAAGGTGAATATTATGAGGAAACCTGCTTACCGGCAATTACTCTATAGCTAATTGAAACAGTACGATTAAAAAAATCTCTTCCCAAAGAGTTGGTACCATTAAGAGAGCTAATGGTAAAAGTATAAACCAAATCATCGGCACGACAGGACGAAGAAGAATTATGAAGTTAGTGTGACGGACACAGCAAAAGAAGATGATTGAATGAACGAAATTTCCCACTATGGTTACTTTGTAAGTAAATAAATTGGTAAATCAGAAAAGAAGGAAGATTAAGGAATACATAAGAATGAATAAAAGTATTATAATGGCGAAATAGATTGACTGGAAGAAAATGCCTCAGGCATAAGTCCGCCCGTATTGGTGTATTTATATATTATTTACAGCGTTGTTAAATAAATAAACGAGAAGAGTTGTGATTAAATACTATGGTATTTTGTCAATTGTAGTTTTTTGTGTGAATTTTACAATCAGCATCAGAGTCAAAGTCACAATCTGAACCTTCCCAGTCGTAGGAGAAATACTGCCCTCGATAGTAGGCTGTTCTGCTGTTTAGGTTGCTGGTTAGGTTAATACGAAAACTCTTTTCAATTTTTCGATACTTTCGCACAATTTGATCCACATTCATTAAAAAAATATTTCAATGTTTTCCTAGTGTTATCTGATATGCATGATAGTTACAAACATCCACGATTTTTTCGACAAAATGTGTTTGGATAAAAATATACAGCATAATATTTTTTAAAGTTTGAAAATATGTTTTTATCTACGAAATAGGACCGTGCTTTTAATATAATTATTTTGAATTCAGCTATACATTTTCAGAATAGAATTTCATGTAGCATTCAGTCTATTCATCGACCATCAGTCCCTATTCATACACTGCAGGAAATTCATGCCTTTCCAATATTTAATTGAGTTTAATAATAATACCCTATAAATAATAAATATGTGTGGGGCTGTCACCTAGAGAGAGTTCAATAAGAAAGCTTTAATCCTAGTTGCATTGAGTAGCCGGATTGGGAAGCAATGTTCTAGAGTCCTATCGTCGTGATACTGCTCCCATCACTAGACTTATAATACCTAACTATATCGTATCTTCTCAATCTGATTATACTTTTTGTTAAAATACCCACTCGCAACAGTTTTTAGTAGCGGTAGAGCCACGCTATTGTAAGTTAATCAGCATGAATTACTAAGGTCGTCTATCTTTGACTGGGTTGCTACATAAAAACAAATAAACTACCCGAAAATAACGGAAATTTGTAATATATTTTTTGGAAAATAAATTGATAAAAGTAAATATTTTTCTTTAAAATGCAAAGAATTTAGCGTAAAATATATTTTGTAAATAATCGGCACAGTTTACCCGTCACCGGTATTTATTCAAAGAATAACGTCGGCGGATATCGCTCTGATCCGATGAAAAATTTTTCCTCCTTGTCTGCAGAATTTATTATTATGACAAATATTTGCTTGGCTTACAAATATTCGATGGCTCTTATAGGATCTTAGTAATACTGAGACGATAATTTATATAACGTCTTCGTTTCATAAAAATGTTTTTTCATTTGAATTCTTAGTATGAGATGTAGAGTGCTGAGTTGAAAGATTATGTTGGCGAGATTGTTGTATATAAAATAACTCTTGCATAAACGATTTTATTAAATAGCATAAATATACCTTCAAATGTTTTAATTTATGTGTATTGTATTTATTAGTGGTTCTCTCAACGTAAGATAACCATCTCTATCTGTATCTGAACTGCACTTACAAACCAACGTTAACATAATGGTATAGACTTACTACATGTTACATTGTATACGCTTTGTCGCGCTAATACAAAAAACTAAATTATGTAACATCACAAAAACCACAATTCAAAGACAATAAGGATATAATAATAAGGATATAAATACTCGAAATCTTGTTATTTCATATCTATAAGATTTAAACGAAAATCATGGTGTCCGCAAGACGCGTTGACAAAGGTGACATTCACCATCGGCCCCATGACAATGATTACGGGACAAAAGTGTGCTCTCGAAACAATGCGTCATTCCGACTGAAACTTGTCCCTGACAACCGTGGTGATAAATAATTTTGACGCGCGTGACACGAGTGAAGAGCGGTCAGAGATTTGAATTTTAAAACTTTTATTGTAGTAATTGCTGGTATTGATTTGTGGTTATGTACCGGCAAGCGTGTTGGAATCTAACCACAAATTGGGACGCAGGACCTGTTCGTGACAAAGTTAAATGTATGAGATAAATGAATGTAAAGGACATTTCGTTGGAAATATGTGTTTGGTAAAATTCACCGAGCGTTAAAAAACTCTTGTTTCGGCTAATCCATCCCAGTGACAAGTGTTTTACTGGATTTCATTGGGAATCTATTAAGGATAATATTCTCTATCATTACCAATTATTATGAAACGGTATTTAATCAAAATAATAAAGGCTAAAATCTTTTCTCTTTTTGTTTATTGTCTATTTTATTAATAAGCACCTGCTTTCGTCTCTCTGCACTACCTTAAGGTTGGCTGGTACAGTATGCCCTTTTGGGCATTAAGTCCGCCTGTCCTACGTCTGTGTACAAAGTGTTTAAAATAAAAAAAAAATAAAAACAAAATCCTTCAAAATATGCTCAAAGGTATTTAAAAGATCGGAGTAACCATGAAATACTTATCGAAAGACCTCATTACATTTCAATCTATCATTATATTAAACTACATAAGGATTACTAACCATTTTAATCCTCGGTCTTTATTTCACTCCTACGCAACTCACAAATGGGATTGGTGCAACACGATCTTATTCCATAAGTGTTGCAAACAGTTACGGTTTACGTGTAATCCGATTGCGTATAGCTTGTATTTCGAACAAAAAAAAAAACAAATTATAAAAAGATTACATTATCTCGGTAAGGGATATTATATTTTACCGCTATTGGTAACATTAAATGAATTATAAAGTCAATGATTAATAATTTAATTAAAACTATTGCATCGCTCGTTGTATAAAACTCTTATATCCAGACAGTAACCAACTTACTGCACTGTACCAGTCTCTGGTTATGTTAACCATTGATGATTTAAAAACTTAGGATAGGCCCTTTAGTACATTACATACACAATCACACTGAAGTAAATTTTAAATTAACTTAATTTAATAGATTTCGTGTTAACGGTTATAAGAAATGTTGTTTTTGTTGCACGCTTTATATTAGCTTCACTTGTATGTTTGACCCATTTTATTTTTATTAATCTTTGTATCATAATTTCAAAATCATCGCCAGCGATGACTAATTTCGGTATGCTCCACTAGAGATGCACTGGAGCGCGCGAATCACTTCGTCGGAACATTTTACGGGTTTCCGTCCTATCTATATGTTTATGTCAATAGGAAGAACTATAACGGTGTATGAAAACCTGGCGAGGAAACCTGAATACCATTGTGATTTGACAAAAAATATCGACGGTAGGTAAAGTCCACCAATCTACACTAGGCCAACGTGATGCAGGAACGTTTATAAATGTAAAATCTATAATGTGATCACACAAGAGATTCTTTTCGCGATCAACAAATATCTGTTGGGTTGCGATACATTTTTTAATTATCTTGACACAATCTGGATAGCAAAGCACTTAACGTCAGAAGCAATATTGTTACTCGTCGTGTCATACTGAATGTATTAGTTAGATAGTGTCAGATAAACACCCAATTTTAAAAACATTTATTTAAACAATTCACCGCTAATCTCTTGTTCCGTATACCACAAGCAAACTCGCCAAGCATTGTCTAGCAATTTTCGTCATTACGTGAGCTCAAGTAAAACATTTTGTTTTTGTTTGTGAATTTGTGTTGTGCGCCAAGTATTTTTATGTCCTCATTACAGATTTTTTACGAGTTTCCTTTTTCGAGGACTAGTATAGTCGCCTAAAAAAGCGTTGGATAGACACGAATCATAAATGGCGTGCTTGAGAAGATTAAATTAGAATTATGTTGTGTGCTATTTGCTATTCTAGATGCCATTTTATAGCATTATATTTAGGAATTATGTACATACAATGTTAATGTTTTTTTAAGACTGCAATATTTAAAAATAGCTATATTTAATGCTTCAGTTACAATGTCGCGGCCAGTTTGTTAATAGGTTTGCAGCTCTTCATTTAATGTTGGGTTAATATCCATATTTCTCTTTACGGGCATTTTGAATGCTCAAAAATACATAAGATATACATACAATAGTCATTATTCTCAAACTTAATACCACAAAAAAAGCGGTCAAAGGCTTTTCTATGACATTTCTATTTTCTTGTTCAGAACTCTATCGACCCAGTCTCCATCCATGGTGCTAGAAAGGTACTTACATTAATTAAAATTATACATTTATTGGCGGAATTTTGTCGGTTTCGAGATACGAGAGCAGATGTGATGAAGGAATTCCATGCTAATGCAAATGACGTTGGATGGTCTCATTATGTTTTGTCCGAACCAATGTCCGGTCTGGCTTACAAGTTATTCAGTTTAGAATATTACGATTCAGATTTTTTCGATATATTTTTTTTTATTTCTAAGTATTTTAGTATGCTTTTTGTGAAATTTTCGATATTTTGCATTACTTAGTATGTATTGTATTTTATCTCTTATAATTTGTTCTATAGATATTTATTGAAAAGGTGTGATGAGACTGGCATTTATTAATAAAAAAACATTTTAGTACAAACAGCTAGACCAAATCATGCATCAAAATCTTACTTATTCGCAGCATTGACTGCCAGTATCATCAATATGTTGCGACGAATAATTGGAACTAACAAGCCCGCATTATGAATTCTAAAAGGGTAGTTAACATAAATTTTATCACGAATATAATGTGGAGGGTTGAAAAGGGTGAAAGGTGTTACATTCGGTGAATTTGTGGTGAGAAATTGACACTTTAGCATATAAAGGTCTGTATTAGTGGTTCTACATTTATGAGTGGAAAAATAACAGGAATTTGAATGTTTATATCGCACTCGTGGTAAAAGCAAGTGAATGTGACAGGTGAAATTATTGTTGGGTATGCGATTATTGAAAGTTTTTTCCCTTATAAATATAGGGAAAATTAAGCTAAGCGGTAGCTTTGGTAACTGTAAAGCCAACACAACTAAATTTCCCATTCATTTCCTTTTTCATTGTTTTTTTTAATTATCGTCGTGTTTGGGTAGTAAATACGAAGTTTTTCCTAAATAATAATGGACACCCGTTTATTTTTAAAGACGCAACCGTACGCAAGGGCTTAAATAAAAAAATTATCACCGCTATCAATTTACCACCCAAATAAGACGATATTGAAAACATTGAAAAATCATCGTCGCAATTTTTTTGCATAGTGTTCGTAGTGACGTTAACTGCCATGTATACAACCACAGGGCTTTGTTTTTGGCCATTGTCTAGATATATTATAATCTGTAGAAAAGCTTACATAAATTCTACAAACAAATGAATATTTACGGATTGTAGAATGAATAATTTTGTAGACTGTATTGATTTTTATCTGGTAGATCATACAGATATTATTATAAATATCTTATTTAATATAAAGTTGAATGTATGTAATTTACCATGTGAAATATCTCACTAAGAACAATATTTCTATGTTAAAGATGAGGTTTTGAAAGATACTATTAATATAAATAATTAGGAGATATACAATCGAATCTCCACTATTTCCTTAATACTTTAATAGGTCCAAACAGAGTTCAATATACAAATAGGTTATCTATTTTATTAACTATCATATAGAATCACGATAATAACACGTCTCAAACACGAACCTTCGAAAATATTGACGCATGTCGCAGATAAGGGTACATCGGAAACATAAAGGTTCCCGAATCGGTTTTGTACTCATGATCACTGATACGATCGCATAAGGGGTGGGCATGGAGGGTATTATGGTACTGATAATTTAGTATTTCAATAAGGAGATGAGTAAGGTTATCTTCTTTATTCATGATTAAAATTTATTGGTAGTAGATCTCTCATGTGTGAGCGGCCGCATAGGTAGGCATCACCGAAATGTATTTTTCTACAGTAAAACAGCAGTGTATTGATTGGCACCAACACCATGTCTATATCTACCGCCAAATAGCAGTGTAAACGCACTGTTCCGGTTTGAAGAAGATTGTAGCCAGAGTAACTACTGCATATATTGAGATTTAGCAACTAATATCTCAGGACGGCGAGCGCAGTGGAATGCCAAGCTTTGCATTTTTCTTGTAATTCATGATATTGTTTGGTTTTTGGCTACTATTCTCGAGTGGTCGTATTGCTTATTCGCATCAGAAAATGACATGATCGTTTCGCTCATTGAAATAAAAGAAAATTACTAGATTTTATAAATGTTATTGTAAAATTCTTAATAGTTTGTAGAAGTGACAGTCTCGCTATAACACTTTAAATATTATAATAAGTCAAAACGATGATAATGGTATGATATTCTCTAAGGAAACACCAATGCTGTTGCGAGCGATCATCGAATGAGTGATATTAAATCATAAGACAGTATAGCCAGTGGTAGAATATTCGTAATAGCCCAAATAATGGACAGTGGACACCTTATAGAAGGATGGAAGTCCCATCTTAGTGACTTATGCAAGCGTGTCAAAATTATTTATTTATATATGTTTCTATTCTCCAAACATACAGTTTAACCAATCCGTTTATGTTGTTATAAACAAGTATATTTAACTTATTAATACTTTATATTAAAAAAAATACACATAGAAGAAATATATACGAATTAGGCAAGTGTATAAAATATAAAACAATAAATAGCTTAGTAGCTTCACAGTTTATTGACTGCCTATTTATTCTGCAAAAATTTGAAAAAAAAAAATAATCTATGAACTACGTAATACTAAAACTAATAATGCCTTGCCCACCCTCCTTTGACTCAGACTTGAAGATAAACACAATACGGCCGGCTCAATAAGACACGACAATAGTGGTATGCGATCTATTTTCCCTGACGGCCGCCTAAGAATGTGGCGCCTTAGAAATGAGAAGCACACTTCAATATGATTGCCGCTTTTATTAAATTATGCCATTTAATTACATGAAATTGTGGATGTTTTGCAATAGCGTAATAAAGGTTTATTATACGCAGTAGTATGTTAATAGTTTGATATGGGCATTTTTTAAATGTATGTTTCACAATAATTATTCTTTTGATCTCAACACCTTGTGGTGTCAAACGTTTTTGGAAATGATGAAGTCTTGGGTATATTTTTGATATATCATTAGGTGAAATTAAGATAGTAGGTTACTAGGTGTCGGAACTAAGTAATAGTTTTGAATCATTCTCATACACGAAACTTCCAAGCGTTATTAAATAATCAACATGATTTAATTTTATTTAAAATATATAGTATTATTATTATACAGAATATCGAGACAAAGAATCAAGAGTAAAAAAAAGCAATTTACTATTTTTTACAGAATATCGAGACAAAGAATCAAGAGTAAAAAAAAGCAATTTACTATTTTTTTTTAATCAAGAATTTTTGTGTCGAATTTTGATCGTCGGATTAGAATAATTTATTTTGTTTTCCATAACATGCTGTTACTGAAAGTTCAAATAATAATTTCATCAGATGCCAATGTGATACTCCCAACGCTAGATAGATACTCATTCTGATCGAATTATTTGATTCCTTTAAAATTTAAGAATTACTTACTCTACGGGCAATTTTCACTTTTCTTTACGCCAGTTTCTTCTAAAATGTCGACACTGTAAAAAGACAATATATCATTTCCCCCAAAATATAATTGCTTACGAGGTTGGAAGATCACTATTGCGTACACCAATCATAGATATTAATATTTTCCTCGAATTAATCACTTTAACTTCATGGAACTTCTGACCAATTTATTAGAATCATGATCTTATGGTTCACAGAAATGTTTGCACTGTAGCTGGAATTCTTAGCATATTCTTAGGTAATTGATGTTTATACGGACTTGTCTATTGCGTATCAATCGAACATTGCGTACATACCGAGAGTAAACTGTTTTTAAATCATCTCTAAGCCTTTTTTTATGACTTCGTTTAGAATATATTTGTCAGCTTACTACTTACAGCTCTACTGGTGGTAGGTCTCTCATATGCGAGATGCCGTCTTGGTAGGTACCACCGCAATGTCTATTTCTCCTGCCAAACAGCAGCGTAAATGCACTGTTGGGTTTCGGTTTGGACATTGTAGCCGGAGTAACTACTGGATATATTGACACCTAACATCTTGTGTCTCAGGATGGCGAGCGCAGTGGAATCTGCCAAGCATTGGTTTATATTTTAAGGTGTTTGGTTTAGCTACTGTTCATGAGCTACCATATTGCTTACGAACGTGAACGGCATGCTCGTCTTACCATTTACTGAAATACAAAATCTTCCGTAGCACAGCTAAGCAGCTAGCTAGCAGCTGGTAAGTGGATTCGACCCCATTAAACTATTGTCTTATAAAAAATGTTTCAGGCGTAGATGTTGTGAATCCCAAAATGTTCTTGTGATTTCTGATATCCACGAAATAGCTTGGTAGCTCACTGTAGTACAAGAACTATATTATATGCGACTGTTGTATTTTTTAAAGTAATTTATATACCTAAGCCTTCTTCTTCGTCTTCGTTATTTCAATCTTGATAGAGCAATTATGGCCACAATGGATGTTGTTGCTCGCCTCAAGATCTCTCTCCATATTTGTTGTAAGTCTTATAGATTGTTCGGAATTAACCACGCCCATCTCAAGTCAAACAGTCAAACATCTTAATACGACCGCGTAAACATTTATCAGTCAATATTTGTGAGGAGGGTGGGCCAACAATTTGTATTATATCTGAGCTGTTTGTTCCGCAAACTAGTTTGCTGACGTATCTCTGTTCGTATTACGTTGAGGCGTCAGTATTATGTGTACATGGTGCTTACGCCTTATCATTGGACGTGTAATCTGTCAATAACATCAGTGTATTGGAAGATCAGCTTCTGATAATCCCGTATCAAAGTAACAGTTGAATGACTTCGAGTAAATCTAATGAAAATATTAATTTAGGTTGTTTTTGCAAGAATTGGCGGATATTTACCATAATAACTATTTTAAAAAGATTTAGGATTTTTTTTTTGATATTTAAGAAATAGATTTGAACTTGGTAAATTAAAGTACTGGTGGTGTTTAAATGTAAGAGGCCGCCTGGGTAGGTACCACCGCAATGTCTATTTCTCCCGTCAAACATCAGTTTAAATGCACTTTTGCGTTTCAGATTGAAGGACATTGTAGCCAGAATAACTGCTGGTCATATTGAGACTTAACATGTTATGTATATAGAGTTCATAACATTTTATTACTACTCTTTCCATTTAATAAAAATTTTAGGTGTTACAAGATTAGATTGACTTAATAAAATTTAACTATTATTAAGATATTTTCTACTAAAGCATGAAGTGTGAAGTTTGCCAACTACCTACAATCTTTGAAATGGAAACATTTTGCCCAGCCCGGGATTCGAATCCGAGACTTCAGCTTAGCAATCATACCGTAGTACTGCGTCACCAAGACACGAATTAATATTATAATATGCAATTAATTCACTTTCTTGGCTATTTTCAATTTTTTTCTTTATTGTACCTACAATATTGCCGCACCAAAGTCATCTCAAAAATATTCCAAAGAGCACTTTACCTTAAAAACAAAATCAATAGTACCGGAAACATAAAAACACCGAAGTACACTAACATAGCTGCATCAGTTAGTCAGGGTCAAAACCATTGAGGCGGTCATTACGTGAACTAACATACAATCATGCGCCAATTGTGAATGGAGATAAAAATGTGGCATGCTTTGTATTTATAGAAATGCGCGTGGGTTCCGCACTCGCGTAGTACTATTGTGTACTAGATGCAATCGGTGCACTTACTATTCAGTTTTATTTACTGGCTGTTCAAAGCGGGATAGTACCTACGTGATAGTAAGTTTTTTTATATTGCTATGAATGGCGAGACGAGCACGCGTTTCGCCTGATGGTGATATGACCGCACATGTACAGTATCAATACCTGGAATTACAAAGCAATGCTTGGCTGGCACTACTCTCGCCATTTTGAGACATAAGATGTGAAGTCTCAATATTATGTCAATACGTCCACTACTTACACTGGCTACAATGTCCTTCATTCATAACAATTTAGACTGCTGTTTGGCGGGAGAAATAAGCTACACCTATGCATACGAAATGTATATTATATTTTTTTCTAGCATCAGTAGTTGGGTAGACGCCGTTCGGGTCTGGGTGTATGTCAAAAAGTCTCTCGTAGTTTCTGATGCCCATGACACAAGAATCGATCTTAGTGTGTGGTCAGGACCATGTATGTATGTCACTGTTGGGTGCACATCATGTCTATTTATTGAACTTGACTTTGACTGCTATTGCATCCTTCATAATTGTTTTTCCATTTGATGGTTGTTCATCAGGACTTCATAGAAGATTAAGAGGAAATAGTATCCAAGTTATAAACAATTATAATAAAGAAAATATAACTAAATAATACATACATAAACTCACACCTTTTCCCAGAAAGTTCCCACGTTTCGCCTTATGTATTCCGTCCCACGATGTGATCGGGTGCGAGCCTATCGCTATATCAAGCTTATACTCCTGATTCGGTGATAATAAATAGAAAAATCTAATGTCACTTTGCCCGACCAGGGATTCGAACACGAGACCTCAGCTTTACAATCATAGTAAAATTGTGAGTCGAGTCAGTAATATTATAACTGAATAATATTATAACATACAATAACTCACGTACCACCCAGTAACAAAGTATGACCACGCAAAAAATGTTTTAATTGCTCATTTGTGTTAATTATGTTATACTGACGTTTACTGCAATTTTCACATTGCTAAGAAATTATCCTCGAGAATAATTTTACACATGTCTTACAACTTGTGCTTCTAAAATAAGAAATATACAATTTATATTATTCTATATCTTATCAATCTAGACAAACAAGGATATGCTATAAACTGCGTGGTACGGGCATGCACTTAAACTGTGAGAAAAGGAGAGGGGAGGGGCAGTGTCGACAGCTGTGAATCAGCTAAGGTTCTTATAGTAAGTAAGCTCATCCCTATACTCTGAACGGATAGGCAGAGGTGCAAATTCCTCCCACAGTTCGCAATGTTTATTTCTGTTTAAATACTTAGTAACAAGAGACCCATCGATATCCCGAGTACAAATTCAAGTTCGGAAAAATCATATAAGATTATGAATTGGACAAAAATTTGTTACTTGGTAATCGATAGTCGACTCTCAGCTTAAACTTACTAAACTTAAGCTCGCATAGTTTAAACATAAAACAATATCAATGAGTTTTGAAAATAACTATTTTACTTAAATTTAATTTTCAATGTATAGAGACTACGAAAACCTTTGAACATTTATAATAATACGTTGCACATGTCATGTTTTCCTGATAAACTTAAGTTAAAACACATTTAAACCATAAGTTTTAAAAGTAAAACCTCTTTATTTACTCGTATTTAACACCGCGGCATTAACATGTACAGTCCGCGAGTAATGGAATAATTATAGTAGGCAGATTAATTGTCTTTACAGAGTGGCTCGTATTTTAATTAATATCGTTCAGGGTTTGCGGCAACTGCAGTCGATTTTTGAAGTGAAAACTTCTTTAGCGGCGTTGAGCACTTTTCTGTAATGGGTATAAAATCTTAAACTCGCGTCAGGACACGTGACCTGATCGAAAAAGCGTAGGACGGCAATGACGTCATCTTAGTAGGACGGATGGAGAGTAGACAGCTATCCCCTCTCTACAGCGCGGCGAAAATGTATGCCTGGGCCTACTGTTTCGATTTTTTTTTGAGTTTCACCCACTTTTTCCAAAATTGTCCCATAGCCCCCCCCCCCCCCTGCCTTCCCTCACCCTTATTCCGAAATAGTGCCTATTAGCCTCCCCACGAAACCTACCCCCCAACCCCCCCTTCCCCACCCCGAAAATTTACCTCACCCCCCCCAATCCTATCTCGGCCAACATAGGTCGTAGACCCACCGAGTTTGGTATCCTCGGAACCGTCTTGGTGAGGGCTACAAATTGACCCCGCCAGAAATCCCAAATTACGCAAAAAATTACCCCCCCAAAAAAAAATATTTTACCTCCAAAAAATTAATTTAAGTTAGCCTCCCCACGAAACCTTCCTCCCCCCCTCCCTTACCCCCACCCCGAAAATTTACCTCACCCCCCCCCCAATCCTATCTCGGCCAATATAGATCGTAGACCCACCGAGTTTGGTATCGTTGGAACCGGCTCGGTGAGCTCTACAGATTGGCCCCAACCAAATCCCCAAATTCCTCCCTCTCTCCCCTAAAATATTTGTCCAGGCATAACTCCGTCATTTCTTAAAGTAAACCCCCCGTATTTGGAGTCAGAGGAATCGTCTTGACGAGCTCGACAATCCAGAGCAGGCAAAATACGATTTTTCTTATTTTTACTATGGGATCAGGCTGGGGCAGCAGTCTAAAATTATATGTAATTTGCAATCTGTACCCACGGTCTTCCCCCGGTATTTTTGAAGTGAAAACTTCTTTAGCGGCGTTGAGCACTTTTTCTGTAATGGGTATAAAATCTTAAACTCGCGTCAGGACACGTGACCTGATCGTAAGACGAAAAGCGTAAGACGGATGGAGAGTAGACAGCTGTCAGTTAGCTGTCAGTTTATAAAGCTTTGATGAATTGCCAATGATTTTGAGTGGAGATTTCAACATAAACTTCGCAGACGATAAAAATCAACTATTAATTGAATTTTTAAATAATGAATTTGGTTTAACTATGTCGAATGATCGCAATCTTAGCACAACGAAATACAAAACTACTATTGATGCGGTCTTTCTTAGACATTTAAATAGGTTCGAATCAAAACTGTTCGTTTCTTACTTCAGCTACCATAAACCTATCGTATCAGTTTTAGAGATTGGCGATGATAGTTCTGGTAATGATGATGGTGAAAAAGTCGTTGAAATTATGGATGAAAGTTGATTTTTCGGAGAGATAAACTTTTTAATGTAAAATAATTGTAATAGTTTTAAAGTGTTAAATTTTTAATGTAATTTAAATTGTCATGTTTGTGTACGATATCGCAATAAATGAATATTGTATTCTACCCCATAAATGATAGTACTTTTATACTGATAAAGCAATTGGTGCAAAATTATTCCCTAACCATTCCAAAATATCAAACATGCTCAACGTTAATAATCAAGTTTTCACTTCTGCCGGCACTCCCGGAGTGCAACCCGTCTTTTTTTTTATTAATTTATTGTAAAGGTTTTGCTGTAATGAGTTCTGGCTATGACGTTAATCCGGCTTATTTGGGGCAGTGTGAATAATTCCCCAATATAAATATAATAGCAGCAAATTTACACTATTCGGTTATGCTGAATGTAAATGATGGTCTTTGCCTATAAACAACAAATAACTAATGGCCAGGTTCAGAAACAGCTTTAAACATGTTTTAGTAATCTTGTTTTGTCCCTATCAAACGACTTTTGAATTCACTGGTGGTATTTCTCTCATATGTGAGAGGTCGCCTGGGTAGGTACCACCGCAATGTCTATTTCTACCGTCAAACAGCAGTATAAATGCATTGTTGCCTTTCGGATTAAAGGACATTGTAGCCAGAGTAACTACTGGACATATTGAGACTTAACATCTTATGTCTCAGGATGGCGAGCGCAGTGGAATGCCAAGCATTGTTTTGTAATTCAAGGCGCTGTTTGGTTTTAGTACTGTTCATGAGCGGTCGTATTGCTTACCATCAGGCGAACCGCAAGCTCGTCTCGCCATTATTGCAAAAAAAAAACAACAGTTTGAGTGAAGAAGACAAAACATTCGATAACTAAATTTGGTTTTAACTGTCTATGAATAAGGCCGCTAAAGTTCATAAAAGTGAGCGCAATCTTTCAAGGTATGTATTTTTATTTGGAAAAGTTAGAGACAAAATGTCATTGCTTGAACAAAATACTTCACGAATGTACACAGGAACAACTTCAAGCCATTTTTAATGTGCTGATATAGTAACGCAGTAAAACCCAGCCATTAATGTCATAATAGATCTGTTCCCTTAATCCTCAAAAGCTAGCAACGCACAATATAATCTACTTTATCTATTACAGGCAGCGATTATACACTACCGGGTCTCTCATTTTTCTACCCCATTCTATATCAATGTAAACTAAAACGGTACTTACAAAACAAAAGGGTCTTTACAAAGCCTAGTGATTATTTTATTCCCACAAATTATTGAAGAACTTCCCTTAACCCCGTTCTCACCGTTTCCTGCAGTCATTTCGTCTCTAATTAAAATACACGCTGTACTAACATCGACATAATGATTATAGTTTTCATAAAATTCCCTGTTCTGAGGCACAAAGCAGTTTTCATTTAGAAACTCGTTAACCGGTGTTGCGATAGTGACGGAAAAATCTAAAATTTCCCAGAATGGGTACCGACGTTTTTGTAATTTTGTTCTGTGTTTGCTAAAAAGAGGAATAAAATAATAGAACAAGGTGATATAAAGTCGTTGTAATCTCGAATTAAGCCTCGGATTTGATGTAATTAAAATGGAATAAAAGCCGACCTGGCGTGAGTTGGATTTATACGTCAACGGTTCTGTGATATGAAATGGTGTTTTTAACTGCACCTATACGTAGACAGGTAACCATGCGGTTACATGTAATCCCAGTCGTTATTAAAACATTGATACACTGACTGATATATTCATTTTTTTATTACAATGGTCCAGCAACTTGCAAAGGAACAAACAGGTCACCCGATTGTAAGTGATCACTGCCACTTATGAATATCCGCAACCATTGAATCTTGGATTTGTTGCCAGCCCATTCAATGGGAGGAGAATGGGAACAAAACACAATGGGTAGAGGAAAAGGGTATTGGGTTCTGAAAATTTCACTCACCGAAAATCAACCGAATCTGACAGCAAAGCTGTCTCTTTACGTCGATTTCCTGTGAGATTGTGGATAATGCTGCCCATTCATGACTGACAAAAGCATAGCTCTACGACTACCAAAGACGAATACCAACGCTTTAATAACTTTCAAAAAAAACAAAAAGGAAAATTCAGGTTTAAAATTAGTTATAAATATGTAGATTAGTTATATGCTAATAATCTAGTCACAAAAATTAAGGGATATAAAAAAAAATCCAAATTTTTGGGTGATTTTCAACAAGCTGTAACTCCGAAGAAAATGGTCGTACAGAAAAAATAAAAAAAGCAAATTGTAGCTCCGAGTGTCTAGTTTTCAGATCTGACCATGAAAATTTTTTGTCATGTCCAGGTCTGGAGAAATTCTAAGAAAACTGCCGAAAAAAAAATTTTCCAAATTTTTTCCCGTCTAAAAAAAGGTCCACGGGCATCAAAAAAATTTTTTTGATTGTTTCGTTCAAAAGCTCTTTTAGGGAATTTAATACTCTTTAATTTGGCCTATTCAAAAAGCCTGTACGACGATTTGCCGCGGAGTTATCGTCAATCAAAGCAAAAAAGTTCTTTTTTAATTTGATATTCAATAACTCCGGAAATAATGATCGTACAGGAAATCGAAGGAGGGTTTTGAAAACTGCACAATATTCTCTATAAGAAAATGTAAACATCATTCAGAAAAAAAAAATTTTTTGAATTGAAAACTCGGACTGAAAAAAAGACAAAAATTCGCATAATTAAGGATATTTGGATAACTTGGTATAACTTTGGATAAAATGGATGAACGAAGGATATCGTCGGTAATTTTTCAACCTCTAAGTGTCCCCTAAAATCCATCAAAAATGTAAAGCGCTGCGATTTTTTTTTCATTGTGCCCCGAAGCTTCAAATTCTTTGTTTTTGCAAAAATCACCATTATGAGCAATTTTGTGATTTTTATTCATTTTTTCAATGAAAAAAATTTTTGTCTCTCTAAAATCTTTATTTTTTCGATTAAAGAGATCGACTTTTTAAAAAATTTGAAAAAAAAAAAAATTCAATTTTTTTTCGACTGCTGTTTTACCGCCGGCATTAGCATTACCCAAAGCGTACCACGTGGAGGTTGCTCGGTCGGATTTACGCTTCTGTGTGTGTGTGTGTGTGTGTGTGTGTGTGTGTGTGTGTGTGTGTGTGTGTGTGTGTGTGCTTCTGTGTGTTTGTCTGTCTGTCTGTCTGTCTGCAGCTGTTGAAGTACCTCTGTACGCACGGCAGTAACAGTTCAGTATCGTGTATTGCCACCTCTGTTCTGAATCACAGCTCGTAAGCGTTCTTGCATGTTGATGCATCGTCGAATGTCACGTTGCGAAATTCCTTGCCAACAACGTAACAACGCTTGAGTCAACTGATGAAGATTGTGCAGTTGCGGGTAGTCTCGCCGCAATCGACGCCCAAGCATGTCCCAAACATGCTCAATTGGGTTCAAATCAGGACTCATAGCTGGATGATTAAGCGTTGTTACGTTGTTGGCGCGGAGAAAAGTTCGCGTGCGAACTGCAGTATGAGGACGAGCATTATCCTGCATCAAAATGAACCGTCTTGCTCCCATGCGTGTGCGCATAGGCAGGACATGTGGTCTCAGAATCTCGTCGACGTACCTGTCGGCAGTCAACGTCCTACCAACGATGACCAACGGGGTTCTGGTATTGAAGGACACGCCTGCCCACACCATGACGGATCCGCCATTAAAAGCCGTAACTGGTCTTGTAAAACCATCCCGATCTCGTTCCCCGCGACGGCGCCAAACGAGAGATCGTCTATCGAATTGAAAAATTTTTTTTTTGTTTTTCAAATTTTTTAAAAAGTCAATCTCTTTAATCGAAAAAATAAAGATTTTAGAGAGACAAAAATTTTTTTCATTGAAAAAATGAATAAAAATCACAAAATTGCTCATAATGGTGATTTTTGCAAAAACAAAGAATTTGAAGCTTCGGGGCACAATGAAAAAAAAATCGCAGCGCTTTACATTTTTGATGGATTTTAGGGGACACTTAGAGGTTGAAAAATTACCGACGATATCCTTCGTTCATCCATTTTATCCAAAGTTATACCAAGTTATCCAAATATCCTTAATTATGCGAATTTTTGTCTTTTTTTCAGTCCGAGTTTTCAATTCAAAAATTTTTTTTTTTCTAAATGGTGTTTACATTTTCTTATAGAGAATATTGTGCAGTTTTCAAAACCCTCCTTCGATTTCCTGTACGATCATTATTTCCGGAGTTATTGAATATCAAAGTCAAAAAGAACTTTTTTGCTTTGATTGACGATAACTCCGCGGCAAATCGTCGTACAGGCTTTTTGAATAGGCCAAATTAAAGAGTATTAAATTCCCTAAAAGAGCTTTTGAACGAAACAATCAAAAAAAATTTTTTGAAGCCCGTGGACCTTTTTTTAGACGGGAAAAAATTAGGAAAATTTTTTTTTCGGCAGTTTTCTTAGGATTTCTCCAGACCTGGACATGACAAAAAATTTTCATGGTCAGATCTGAAAACTAGACACTCGGAGCTACAATTTGCTTTTTTTATTTTTTCTGTACGACCATTTTCCTCGGAGTTACAGCTTGTTGAAAATCACCCAAAAATTTGGATTTTTTTTTATATCCCTTAATTTTTGTGACTAGTGTATTTTCTATAAAATCAATGCATAATCTGTAGCGAACACGATATCAAAGGCAACATAATTAAATAGTTATTTTCCGATTACAGTATCAGTAGCATAAATCATGTTACTCCGAAATACTCAATGGCTGCAAAATTTATTAATCTTTATTAATTACTCTTGTCCATTTATACAGTTTTGTGCATAAATTTCACAAACATTATGCTCAGCGAAACAGTGATTAATATGAGAGCTAATTTTACATTTACGTGTGAAATTAATTTTATGTAAGAGAATTTGAAAAACTATGATTAATGTTATTGTTGCGTGTGCCTAGCGCGATTTTTTGTTACTTCCAGGAATCTTTGCAAAACTAGTAAGAAATATTTTATACACATCGCCTTGAAGAATTTACTAGATCTAAATCTTTTAAGTCCTGGTATCGTTGATTTCCATCACTTTCAGAAGGATATTATAGTCGGTGTAAGCTTTGGAGTGAAATAATACGGCCAGTTGGAACCATGGCTCAGAAGAATTGGTTTTCCACGTAGAAAGTTGTATGTCCGTTCCCTTCAATAATATTTTTTGTAATAATGTAATATGTATGAATACATAATTATATTTTACCAACTCAGGTTAATTATTCACTCAGATATGAATTGAAATAATTTATAATAAATATTATAGTTTAGTCATTTCAAAAAACCTATACTCGATACCAAGTCGCTAGCTTTTGCATTCACTTTAAAAACGACCATAGTAGTATGCAAAAAATCTTTTTCCAAACATTCTAAAGCGTTTTATTTTATCGATTTTGAATTGAAATTCCTGGCAACCCAGCCGCGACACCATTCCGCCGACAATATGCCAGCGTCAACGACGCGTCTGGTATTGTTGCAACGGTTTTTGTACATTTAATTTTAAAACTCTGACGTTTACACTAGTTCGAAACGCGATGAAAAAAACTCCACTGAACGTTTATTAAAACTGTTAGTTTCACTCTTGTGTGAATGAGAAATTTTCCGCGTGAAAAAAAATTGTTTAGTTGTGTCGCTTCTTCCGATGACTGGTGGCTATATTGGTAAAATGGGGTGGATAGAAATATTACTGTTCAATGGCTTTTTATATCTAATTTTAACTTAATGTATTTTTCGAAAAGTTTTAACTTAAGATAGTTTTTGAAGATCGGGCTAAGCTTAACACCAATGTTTGCTTAAATATTTATAACATTTAAATAAAATTGGTACTTGGTCCACAAAGTTCATGTACGAATATGTAGCCACTCGATCCCATTTTTCCAGATGTTATGTAATATTTACGGCATAATATTATATAAATTATTCTAACAGCTGGAGTAAGTAGCGTTTTCTTTTTTTTCGCGCGCTCTAAATAAATCTATTTAAGATTATAAATTGGGCAATCAATCCCGACTGCATCAGGTTTGCTTCCACTTCAGTGTCGAGTGACGTTCATCCATCGTGTTTCACGTAGATCTTTCGTGTAGTAAGATGTAGATTTATTACATCGCTCATTTTAGCACTTTAAATTACAATCTTGTTAATTGTTGAACACCAGACTCTAGTTCGTTATATATTATATTATAATCAAAATAAACTAAAATGATTTAATTTATAAAAAAATCTTAGCTTAAATTATTTATATTCAAACACTTTTTTCTCTCGGTTTGGAAAGCAGCTTCCACTAGAAAACATAGGCTAAGAAACTTTAGCGTTGTTCTTGTCAAAACCTGTTTATAATTAAGTGCTAACGCCATAAGTCACAGCCTGTTTCAAAACAGAATTTGTAAGAAGTTTATGCACAAATACGTAGAAGATAATTGATTTTATTAGTGATATATAGTGCATTATATTAAATTACCTAATTTTAGCTGCAAGTCTAAATCTTATTTTCATTTATTTAAAATTAACGTTTTTATAGCCCTCGTTATTTAATTCTATTTCTGAACGTAAGTAATGCCATATATCGAGTAAAAGAATCTAGGTCTCATTCCCACATATCATCTAGCCTGGACATAATATAGATTTTAATAATCTAGTGTCTCGCCAAGTCCTAATACTTTCAAACCATTTCTGCTGTATGATAAACAATACAGAATCTGACAGACGGACTTAGATTAAAATTAATGTTCAATCTAAAAACAAATAAAAGTTTATTAACCTGTAATAATGATTATGAATACTACATCGCTAAAGCTAAGAATTTCATTTACAGCCGATCATTTTATTATTAAATATAACATATGGTCCTGCCGCGTTTTTTACAAGGTACAAGTAAAAAATAATTATAGCCACAATATTTTTGAAAATAATATTTTTTTATAAATGTAGATAAAATATTATACCGCGGCAAACGCGAGATTTTCTGACGTGAGTTTTTCTCATCCAAGACTTCATAATATGTCATGGAGTTTATTCCTTTGTGGTCGGCAATGAGGTTTGAGGCAATTTGTTGGTACAGTTCATAAGCAGTATATCAATTCTGATTTTTATTTCGTCCGCACGAACTATAACAAATCCTACACAAAAAGAGTGCATTTTTAGTAGTTTAAGTTGTCCCTAAGGTTAAAATAAACATGCGATAAATGATTTTTGTTTTCATTCATAAGATTCATTTTAATTTAGCATTTTAAGCTTCCGCGCGTGAATTTAAGAAAACGCTTAATGCCATTTTTCGTGTGATAACGTCTGCGGTAGACATGTGAAAAATTTAAGTATAGCATTAGTCGTTTCAGAACTTCTATAATAACGAACAAGTTTTATTATTTACTCACGGACAAAGTTATTTCACTATCATCATGGCGGCTGTGCGTGGTGGCCTATTGGTAAACGGACTAGACGCGACTGCCAACATGTTCACGGTGGTCGCGGGTTCGAATCCCAGGGCACAACTCTTACTTTTCGGAATCATGTGTGTATTGATAGTCAATCACCACGCACTAAAACGGTGAAGGAAAACATCGTGAGGAAACCTGCATACCATGGGGATTCATAAGAATTTCTATGGTATGTAAGTCCGCCAACCTGCACTAGGCCAGCGTGGTGGACTATATGGCCTAACCACTCTCAATCGTATTCTCGATTGTAGAGTAGGCCCGTGCCCTGCAGTGGGACGTATATGGGTAGATACAGACAGATGGCGGCTACCGTTTTGCATGTTTGTATGATAGATTAAAAAAATGTGTAAAATGCATTTTTTGTAATTGTAAATTAAAATAAACATAATACTCTGATTGATTAATGATGTACTATACAGATTTATTGTTTCAAGTTGCTTTTAATTATGGTAAAATATTAGTACATAATATTAATTTATGAAACAAGTGATCAGAATAGCTTGCAAAATACTCAATGTCCGGGCATTGAACCGCAAAGTATGCTTCGGAGACAGCACTAATTTGCATGATAAAGATGCTAGATCATTGTGACTATTTCAAAATTTATTTCATGCATATTGGCTATAAGTAGAACTACATAATTAATAGCATTGTGAAAATATGCCAAATATGATTACTGTTGTTTCATATATGTGATTATTCGTAATCCCCAGATCAACGAATCACCATCACACCATTGCGTATTTCAAATATCTTTACTCTTGAAACATAGTGTTGTATATTGGACTCTTTCTGTAATTAGATATTTCCTTTATCACTAAACCCCGTGGGTAGTAGGGTAGAGGCGACTGCTGTTAAGGCTAAAAATGCAGGGGCGCAGCATTCTTGGTTTTACTATAAATCCCATTTATATGAATGGTGGATAGGGATATCGTATAAATTACGCCACATTGCCCACAGCGCCATCGATAGGACCAACATAACTCTAAAGTTGCTTTCATAATAGGCTAATTGACCGTATAAAAAATATTGACTTATTTGTTTCCATCCTTGTAGATAATTTAATTTTAAAACAAATTTCATTATCATACATTTAAAATATTGTATATTTTGGCTAAAAACCAGAATTACAATTTAATTGATTTTGAGTTCGCGCCACGTGATTGTAAACGATTTTGATTGGCTATGACGTCATGCATTGGTATGAACTACTCACGTACAAGAAATAAATGGGATTGATAACGGCAGAGATACAAATTAAATATTAAAAATACCTTTAAAACGCGTTATTTGACATTTATACCCGTGAATTAATAATATCAACATGTCCAATGTAATAAAATGTGAAGAAAGAGCTTTCTCTTTCTTTGTCAAAATTTTATTTTTTTTTGACAAAAGTTCCTTCGAACGATTGTTTGATTAATTGATCTATGGTTGATTTGAGAATGAGTGACATATAATCCGAACGAATCTGTGGAACGGATGTTTACGAACTGGACGCCATATTGTCCGACAAAGCGTTTTGACAGTGTAATTATTCAGTGAATTTTGTAAATTTATTTTTAAATTATATAGATACCATAATTAAAAATAACCTTTATTTGTAAGGTCTATAGACCCCGCTTCATAATGTGGTATGGTTTCCAGAACTTAGTCAAATAGTTCTTCACCAAGTTTCACAGAGTTAAACCACTGCTATGCATTTGAGCTGTGGCGGGTTGTAATACATTTGTGTGCGGCCTCATTCCACATGCACGGTGATATGATTATGATGGGTTCCTTGATTGCGTTGTTTTGCCTCTTTTGTGCCGGGCTGTGTGAATGGCGGTGTGTTCTTTTGTGGTACACGTATCGTTGGAGAGTATTAAGTGAATGCCTTTTTTAGGTATTATCTATCTGTTTTACCAAACCTGTGGTAAAATTTTCTTAATTATTTTTCTAATATTTTATAATGGTTACTTGGATTAACATAAATGTTCCTAATAAAAAATAAAACAACCAAAGCTGTAAAGTAATCGAAATATGAGGAAGGTAGAAAATGTAAATATAAATAAAATCCGCGATAATATCCTCAAAAAAATATTTTTGCTTCAATTTTATGTTTTGTAATTTTTTACAAACGTATTCTAGTGGTGCCTGCTCAAGATGACGCAAGGTTATAAAATGTAGCAACGAATAAAACGACGTGGTTAAAAGTTAACAATAACTTATCCTAAATGGACAATTAACCAATCAGCACTCGCCGACTGCAAAGTAATAAAATTACAATTTATCCATTCGACAAAAAATGCTCCCCAACACGAACTTGAAGAAAAATACGAAACTATTTAATATAAGAGCAATAAATTAATTATTCCAGTTATTAATGAACGTTTGTACGATGCTAAGCCAAATGATTTATTATTAGCACAGCCGCTTGTAAATCCGACGATAATTTTCCAAAGGGTTATCCAATTAAAATCTTACCTGCTATATCCTCTTCGTTATTTCGTATTTAATAATGAAAACGTTGGAAATTGTGTGCAAATCGTGTTTAGCGAATATTTATAAGTCATTGAGAAAATGTGGGGAAGTATAGGATTTTATTTTTCACTTTATTGCATCAAATTATATTAGCTGGTATCAAAATAGAAAATCCAATGATTATCACTTTAGATAATTCTCTTCAAACAGTTTAATAAGTTGTCGTTGCTATGATTTATATAAGATTTAACTGCTATTAACAATTAATAATATATATTTTTAATGAGCGGATTATTCAACATATAGTTAGTTTCGTCAAAAATTGATTAGCCCACCCAATCCCTACCTAAGAATAGATTTAGATTGTTCTATTTTTGGGTTCGATGTTTAAACACCGATCAAAATTACTCTAAAATTTCAAACGGTGGTCTAGAGTTTAGATCTTTATGGCCACCTACATAATCGAGAGTACGATGGAGAGAGGTTAGGCCATATTCCACCACGTATATTCCATCACTCTGGCTTAGTGAAAGTTAGTGGTCTTTATGTACCATAAAATTCTCCCAAATTGCTATGGTATGCAGGTTTCTTCACGATTATTTCGACGTAAGAGTGAGAGACTTTATTAATCCGAAAAGTTAGTGGTATGTCCTAGGATTTGAACCCGCAACCATTGTAAACATATTGTCAGCCGTGTCTGGTCCGTTACCAAAACCACGCGCTTATTCTACAGGCTATAAAGCTTAGATCTAAGAAGATGTATTTATAAGTAAAACGATAAGATCTAGCATAGCTAAGAAAACACGAAATTATCAACAATTTACAAGTTTCTTTGTGAGAGCAACGAAACGATAATGTCTCTTGGGATTCACGGATTTTCCTTCTTCATATTTTTTATCATAATAAACTACAAGAGAAGTACTTTTATAGCTTGTCAAATAACGCTGGGCTCGCGAGATTTAGAACTCGGGATAATGCTTGAGGGCCTTACGAAATTCGCGAAAGTATACCTTTTTCCGGCTGAATTAAATATGGATTTATTATACAAAATACTCTTAAAGGGCTATTATGTTATTCAGATTTGGCTGAGGATTTGTTTGTGATATTGTATACAATTATCCACTCTTTTCTTGTGTGTTGTTATTAAGCTGTGTGTAGTCTAAGACATGGAGAGGAAAGAAAAATTACTATCTCACATATGTTAGACCTACCACCAGATTGTTCTCCACGGACAGCCAAGAATATTTTTTCTTAATTAAAAACTCTTCGAGAGTGGGCTGTATGTTAATTTACACCATATCTCCTAGAATACATATTTTTATGGCTTCAACACCAGCTTTAGAATACGTCACCTTTGCGACTATGACGTCATTCAAGTATTTATCATCTGGAAAAAATCTTTTTTATGCACTATTTCTAAATGCCCCCTTTAACCTTCATCTCCCTCTGTTTATTCTCAATGAGAATGAGGTTAATTTTAACTTGAAACTAACATTATCTAATGACCTTATTCTGCCTTATATTGAAGATGTCTATGATCACAAGTAGAAAGAAGTTAGTCAATAGATACAGTAGAATACTGCCAAACGGTAACGGTATGTTTTTGTTAAACGATAAAATATAGCATATCCCAACTTAAACTAGCTGAAAATATTTGCGGACATTATAATAACAACCGCACCAAACTTCTGTAATTCAACCTCACCGCAAGTAGTTATTACATTAACAAATTTATTAAAAGTTTAAAACTTGGTATTATAAAGCGGATTAAGCGATGTTTATCGCTGGAGCAAGCGTCCCTATGTTTTACGTGATGTGAAAGTTCCACTGCGCATCGTTCCCAATGTTATGAAATGAACATTCTTTTAACGTGTCCCTTACTGTTTGTTTTCGATTACATTTTTATTAGTGTCGATGCGATTGCGAATACAATTACCGGTAATTTCAATTCTCTGAATGACTTTTATGGTTTATAGTAGAACATTAATATTAAATACAAGCAGCCCGGCACAGCATTGCCCGGGTGCAGGTGTTCATTTAGTACTCTCCATAGTAGAAATCTCCGTTTTTGTAACATTTTGTCATTATGCTCTGCTCTTTGGTCATATCGTATCATAGCCCGCCTCTATTGCCTTTCCCAACAAACAAAATGAAATTACCTTTGTTCCTCATATCAATGTGTCCAAAAAAACGAACTCGTCAGCTTTATAAATTAGTATTTGTATAGATATAAAAGTACAACAAATCCTCTCTTAATTGAACTCTGAGTTAAGTTCATAAAATTGTTAATGCCAGACTATAGTTACTTGGAATACGACAAGAATGGGCTGGCTTCATGACACAGTTAAAATATATAGATATATCTCAAAGTATAATATTTTTATGCCATTAGTCTAGCAAACGAACAGGCCCATCTGATGATAGTGAATAGCATCCATGAAAACCTACTAAAATTGGGGCGTAGATACATTTTGAGAGGTTGGCATCTCAAATTACGAAGAGAAATTACAGGGAAATTGTTGGGACGTGGAAGGCGATATAGGGTCGGAGACTTATAATCTATAATCTTACTTACGCGACTGCCAACATGTTCACGGTGGTCGCGGGTTCGAATCCCAGGCACACCTCTGACGACTGAAAACGGTGAAGGAATACATCGTGAGGAAACCTGCATACCATAGCGATTCATAAAATTTCTATGATATGTAAGTCCGCCAACCCGCATCAGGCCAGCGTGGTGGACTATATGGCCTAACCACTCTCAATCATACTCTCGATTGTAGAGGAGGCCCGTGCCCTGCAGTGGGACGTATATAGGCTGATACAGAGCATAGTGGTATGCCAAGCATTGCTTTGTAATTTATGGTTTTACTACTGTCCATGAGCGGTCACATCGCTTATAATCAAGTTGATGGAATACTCGTCTTGCCTTGTAAGTTTAATAATAAGGTATAATCAACTTTGTTTTACTTTTAGTTTGTGCTATAATAATATATTTTTGCTTAAAAGAAGATAAAAATACTACATAAGAGACATTAGGACGATACAGTCTTCACAAATCATATTACGAAGAAATATGTGTAGGCGTTGTTTCTGTAAATGTCTTTTGTGATAAAGTACATTGCTATAAGAATTATTGTGAGGAGTCAGTATTACCATCATAATATTATTACATTAATATAATAAAGATACATAAGATAATCAATATAGATAAGATTATCTCTATGGTGTGGACGTACGGTAGGATTACAAAGCTGAGATTTTTGGTTCGAATCCCGGGTCGGGTATCCGGGTCATAAATTGAATTGATGAGTAATCAATTAATCATCAATTCAATTCATGACTTCGGATACATAGTTTGGTTTTTATTATAAGGTGTGCCAAATCTTGCTTAATCATTATCATGATCAGCCCTTCCGTGTCCACTGCTGGACATAAGCCGAATATGCTTACTAAGAAATATATAAACATTTGAAAATAATTTTGAAATCTCTTTTCCTAGTTGTAATCGGCTGTCAGTTATCGTCTTTCCACGCATAAGCTACGGGCTAGATATGAAACTCTTTGAACAGCTATAATCAGTTAGTCGACTTAACCATTGTTATACATATAATTTATCATATATACAGGTATATCAAGAGTGCTACCGAAAACGAAGCCAGTGGTAAAGAGGTGGTAGTTTTAGTCACTTCAGACATAATGCAACTAACTTTAAAAAATCGCGACCTATATGTTTTGTATTTTTTCCTCTCATCGTGTTTGGGTGGTAAATACAAAGTTTTTTTCCTAAAATAATAATGTACCCCCTTTTACTTTTAAAGATGTAATGGTACGGAAGGGCTTACATTATAATTTTATCAAAAACTATCGATTGAACACCCAAACGCAATGATATTAAAAACCATCCGGTTTCGCTTTCGGTAGCAGTCTTGATATACCCTGTACTCTTTTATGATATCCTAGTACTTCGAGATGGGTAATGAAATATTAGACAAACAACGTGTCCATATCTAGGTAATATCAAGGCTATTCATATTTTCGTGCACATGGTAGGGGCACTTTTACTAAAGTTAAAAATTTATGCCGCGAGAGTAACGGGAAAAATCTTAATACACAATTATTACATGTTCGTTGAAACTTGTATTATATACCGTCCGGTTAGTTCTAGGTCATATTTTCTGGAATATTCTACAAAATGTTTGCTTCTAAGTATATTGCATTTGTGGAATTATTGATGGAATTTACGTTTTAGAGTTTTATATTTTATAACCAGGTCAAGACTTTAAACCCGAGAAGTAAAATAAGTTTCGTGCCCAGAATTTACAGGGTATATCGAGACTACTACCGAAACGAAACCGAGTGGTAGTTTTAATGACTACAAATACAAATTCAAATAAAAAATTCGGAAAGAAAAGCGATAATTATTTTTGTTTTTAAAATATCATTGTTTCTGGGTGATATAACCATAGATTTTTGTTATAATATTTTAATTTAAACCCTTGGGTGTCATTGTGTCTTTAAAAATAATAGGGTGTATTCTATAATTTTAGACACTAAACTATGTTTTTACCACTCAAATACGACGATAAGAAAAAAATGCCTATTAAAAATAGTCGTCCTTTTTTACAAAAATTTTACTTGTATTGAGTCTAAAGTAACGAAAGATAGCCGGATTTGTTTTCGGTAGCAGTCTTGATATACCATGTATGATGTTCATACAAAATTTCTTTAAAATATAATCCTTACTGACTCTGCTGTCACCAAGGCCTGTCTTGAGTAGGTTCACAAAGGAAAACCATATTATTAATTTATGGCAAATAGTTAACGCAGTTGCAATTACTAATGCAATGTTTCGACTCAAATTCAAAGAGTTTTGCTACGGCTCATACTACAGTGTCAAACTTGGACTGCCCTGGTCTAACCTTCCACCTGCGGAAATTTAATATTGAACTGCGGCGGTACAAATTTAAATTTGTCCAAACTTTCCTTTGTCGAAGTTGAACCGAATTAACGGACACGCGTCGTAAGCCGCGTCGCTAAAGCGGCGGTGCACAAAGAGGCGGTCCTGGCGCGTCCGTTCATCGGTATCCCGGGGCCGTCTCTAAAGTGCATACATGGTGGCCAACGCGGGGTTTTTAGTCGGTATTTCGTTGCGCAGACTACGATAGGGACCCGACCCAGCTCCACGTCTCGCTGGGCCGGAAGGCGCACCGGTGAGTCCGACACACCCTCGCCCCCTCGGGGGTGGGATGGTCCGTAAAGGGATTTTCCCCGCGAGAAAAAAAAAAAAAAAAAAAAAACTCTTGTAAGGCGGTTACATATTAATTTGTCAATTAAACTTCAATATAATTTTGGGTCGGCGGTGATTTAATAAATAGGAATTACGTTAGACCCCTCGGGGGCACTGGACACAGTCTCGAATTGAAGATACATGTTTAAATGAATATGTTAGGATGATCCTTATGAATTTCTATGAACTTTTTAAGTATTCCAATTACTTTTTAGCTCATAAATCTATTTAAATTGAAAATGATTTTAAATTTTAGCTTAGGTGAATGTCAAAATGAAACTCAAAGTATGTTTGATCGAAATTATGTTAATACAAGAATTATAATTTAAAAATACCAAGCTTAGGGCATGAAATGAAACGCCAATATGACTGCAAATTTAATACCTCAATTGATTCGCTCCATATGTGAATCCGAAGCGGAGCGCCCCAAACATTTGCAGCAGCAAATGTGAGAATAGTTATTAATTTTCCGATTAAATTCTAGCCTTGTTTCAATTAACTGGCCATTCGAAGTATTTCATCAAAGAATTCCTCAGACCGTTTGAATTATTAAATGTCTACAGTACATTTTCGGTTTTAATCTCAAAGTTTTGCCATTGTTGGCATTGTTTAAATAACAATCAATCAATAACGAACTGAATCGGAGTTTCCAATCGTTAATGAGTTCGCTTTGTTGAGCCGCGGCTTCGAGGTTTCAGCGTTAATTATATTATTACATTTTTGGCTGAGAACTTAGAATTGCCCGATAACTCAATAGACTGATTTCAAGTGACAAGTCTATAAGAGAAAATATTGCGGCTTTAGTAAATCAATACCTAAGTAATCTTGATGTTTTATAATAAGTTATATTCGCCAATCACACTAATAAAACAACTTAATAGTAGTAGAGTATGGCCTAAACCTTCTCAAACGAACTCTCGGAAGTAAAATAATAGCGCGCCCACCAGTAGGCGATTTATTTATCTGATTAGGTCAGTTTATCTTACATGTAAAATAATAGTCCTCATACATATCTTCCCAATATTTTCTACTTATTATTCTTTAACCAAAAATATAAGTTGAAAAATAAATTATGAGACGTACACAACTAGATATAGATATACTTGAGTGAAACTACGATAGAGTAGTTGCCATGGCAGTCACGAGACTAAGAACAAACTCATTAATCCATCATCCCAAAAGTTTTGACGGAAACTTTCATTACTACTAATACTTTGATCTAAAACCGATACATCCTTCCATGCCTGAATAAATAAATATTTTCAAAAGAAAATTGTCTTTCGTCGACTGAAAAAAATATTTTGATCTGGTCGAAACCGAATAAACAAAGGCTCAACATAAAATAACGTATGTAAAAATTTTATTGCGTGGCGAAATACGAAACTACAAATAAAATTTAATAATATATGTTAAATGCATTGTTTGAGATATAATATAAACAATAAGCAATTATATAAGTAATCTAATAGTACTAAAATTTCCAATATGTGTCTAAGATTTGGATAACAGCGTGACAATAACGTATTCAGACGCCAAAAGATCGTAGACGATTTCTACTTGAGAGAGGTGGTATGATATAACACGTTACAATGTATAACATATCACCTCTATGCGAGATATAAGTATAATTCGGTCGAGCCTACCAATTTGTACTGTAGCTTCAACTACCTATCATACCATCTAAAAAACAACCTTACTTTTTTTGTAAAATAACATAGAATATGTAGGCGTGCGGAGGTCAGGAACCCGGAGACGGGCACCAACGTTCCGCCGCGACTTCACTGGGCGAGAATCCGAGTCCTCAACTCGGGCGCCGGAGCCCAGCGTATGCACCCCCTGGTGCGTGTTCGGACACTCTATTTGACGTCTAGTCTCTAGGAATGTCGCTCCGAAAGGTGCGGTTTGTATAGGACGGGCAACGTAATGATACACACGATATAGAATATACGCGGAATCGACCACGCCCCGCCCTATGGTAGCCCCGGAGTAGACGATCGTAGTGACGCCGGCAAGCAACGTCGCAGTCCGGATCGCTTCGTACTTCGGGCTTCTTTCTTCAGGGTTTTTTCCAGGTTTCTTCTGTGTCTTGAGGCTTCGAGTGTCTTCAGGTGTCTTCAGTTTCTTCCTCGGAGAGCTCCTCCGGATCCAGTGATTTTTCATTTTTGCTTGCCAGCTTAAGTACTCCGAGGCGTTACCATAGGGAGACCCCCGTAAAATGTTCCTAATTTCGGGTCCATTTTTACTTCGGGGTGCGGTCATTTTCCTCTTTATTTCCATAAGTATCTTACGTACAATTAATTATCGTATATCACTAGATTGGTCTCGTCACGCTCTTTAAAATGATATATAAATCATTAATGTGTGAGCGGTGGGTGCTTAGCTATTCAATAAAAACATGTCAAAAAACAATAAAAATGCACCCAATCCGCCCACACATACTGCGATCGTGGCGTGACGAGACCTTACAAAATGCGTTCTGTGTACTACGCCGGGTGATGTGCGCGTGCGTTGTCAACAGAATATCTGTACTGTACTGTATCAGCACATATACGTCCCACTGCAGGGCCTCCTCCACAATTCAGAATACGATTGAAAGTGGTTAAGCTATAGGTATAGTCCACCACGCTGCACTGGCCTGATGCGACCCCATTGGTGGACTTACATACCATATTCTGGATCAGCCCATATACGTCCTACTGCAGGGCACAGGCCTACTCTACAATCGAGAGTACGATTGAGAGTGGTTAGGCCATATAGTCCACCACGCTGGCCTAGTGCGGGTTGGCGGACTTACATACCATATAAATTCTTATGAATCGCTATGATATACCATATATTTTTTTATAAATCGCTATGGTATGCAGATTTCTCACGATGTTTTCCTTCACCGTTATAGTGCGTGGTGATACACAGATGACTCCAAAAAGTCAGAAGTGTGCCCTGGGATTTGAACCCGCAACAACCGTAAGCGTGTTAACAGCCGCGTCTGGTCCGTTTAATAACAGACCACCACGCACTTTTAGGGTATAGAATATCACACTGTGAATATTTACTAAGTGAACGAGATCACATTAAAGTGTTTCGGTATCATTTTCCAAGTCCTCTGCCATATTATTTGAGCAAGATTAATGAAACACTAATTGATATGAAGTGACTATACACGCCCAATTTTGTCGCAGTTAAGTAAGGTCTTTAGTGAAATTCAATTATGTTCTCGCATACGTGAGCCCACTAGCTTTTCATCGTATATTATTCGAAGAAATCGTGATCTTGTGTGGTAATACCATTAAAATAATGGGAAATATTGCTTCAGTTCTAGCTAATTGAAGCGTTCTATCGATAGCGTGTAATAAATTTTTAATAACAATAAGACCAATGTTAAGATTTAAATATAGTATTTTTTACACTTACTTTGCTTATTGCAGATCTTATACACTCTATTACTTGATTTTAATCTTAAGTTACGATCAGAATGACCAACTCGTCTATATTCCAATAGCATACAAATTAGGGTTAACTAATTGAAAAACTCGTGTAAAAGAGATTTACGCCTTAAATTCCATAAACACAAAATAAAGTAAAATATCGCGTTCTTTCTACACAAATGATAACTTACCTTGAGCACCTAAAAGTATATTAAACTACGGAACGTCTTACAACCCTCCACTTTCTTGCAAGGTCTCGCCATTCTCAAACAATAAAGTGCATTGAAACTTCCAACGTTCAGATTTCCCTGTGAAATTAATAATCTCAGATTTATGTACATTAGTTCGAGTGGCACCGGCTGTTCTTTATTAGTTGAATCTTTTGGAAGTTATCTACGGCCGGTTGCCGAGTACTAAAATAAAATTAGGGAACTTTGAAACATTTGGATGATTGATTTTGGGATTATGTCATGGATAATGGTATTATTGAACTGGAAAGGTGATCTATTTTTGAACATTCTATAGAAGGCGATTATATAATTTTGTGTATTATAAAAATGTTAATTATTTTTAACCTACAATTATAGAGACCTTTTGCAAAACCATTAATTTACAGATTAATACATCAGTTCAGACGTTATAAGACTTAAGCGTGGCCAGGATTACGTCAGAAAATGTTAAATTTATTGAAAAGAACACGTGGAAAAGGAATACTTTTGAAATAACGCATCCCAACGTTTTGAATTCGCTGTACAAATGTATGGAAATTTTGAAAGTTCTATTGAGAAATGCAACAAGTAAAATTGTGGCTGTCATTTCTATGCGGCTGCATACAACATAGTTTACTTTGTGGAAAGATATTTCATATTTTAAGATAATTTGCTTCAGGAATACAGTTCAAGAGTAGTAAATTCCGTCGATTGAAGAGATCCTTTAGAATATAATAATGCTGACATACTTAAGTCAAGTATGTACTCTTTATTTTTTGGCCGATAATGTTTTATGTTTACATTATACCTCATCAAAAATATTATTCCGGTAATCCTAATATTTACATAAATCAACTTGCTTGTTTCTCTAAGACCAATATACCTATATATATATATATATATATATATATATATATATATATATATACATATAAATTTGGTTCTACGAAAAGTCTACCCCGATATCGATCAAAAATTCTAGTTCCCGATAGCTTATACGTAATATTTTAAATCAAATAAATAAATAACACCCAACAGTCACATACATGGTCCTGACTCCACACTAACATCGAGTCTTGTATCATGGGTATCAGGAACTACGAGAAACTTTTCGGTCTCACAAACACCCAGAGCCGAAAGAAATATTTGTGGATCGCATGAACATTTTTCTCGGTGCGGGAATCGAACCCGCGACCTCTCGTTTTGCAGCCGGCATCTAACCAACTGCGCCACGGAGGTTGTCAAATAAATCGAAAGAAATCTATTCCTCAAGTTGATTAATCTTTTTACAAACTCTCTAACAAGCAACAAATTGCAAATCCATAAAGCAACTAGAGTACTACAATTCCAAAGATAGTGGCTACTTTATCCTTGATCCTTGACATTACTTCTTGAAACGTCAGCTGCGCCGAACTAGAAAGACTTAAAAAAACTAATTACGATGAAAATGGCTCTGCTGAATCTTAAATTAAGACATTTATTTTGACCGAGTCGTATTGTAATGTATGCAAAGTTCTTTTATCTTTGCCGGGGCCGATTTTAGATTAGCCGTCTTTTGTATTTATGGCTTTTCGTTTCGAAAGAGAAAGTACAAATCTCAATGTAATACCTTTCTTAGTATAGAATTTTTTTGTTGGTTAATCATTTATAAGACTTCCCGCGATAATGCGTAGGTTTGTGTAATTAACAGATTCAGATACAGTATAATACCTGACTGGCTCAGTTGTTGGCTGCGGTTTCAGGTTGAAATCCTGCGTCGGGCTAAGTTATATTAGATTTTACTATTTATTATCAGCATTCAGCCCAGTCAGGAATTTGTGTCCAGGTTCGCGTATCACATAGTGGGGCGGAACATACATGGCGATATGTGGGTGTTTTATTGCTACTAGGGCCACCTGGGGTACCTCTGCCTAGCCTTGCTGGAAAAAGGGCTTAAATTTATGTATACATTTATATAGATGCAGGATGATTATATTAAAATGACTTCTCTGGATGCATGAAGCCCGCAACTCTGAATTAAGCCAGCATGGTGAACAATTGCTGGACTTCGATTGAGAGAGCTCAGGCAATTGTTCACCATGCTGGCTTAATTCAGAGTTGCGGGCTTCATGCACCATAGAAGTCATTTTAAATACTTAATCTAACCCATTCCACATATACCACATTTGAAAATCAATTCAGATATCATTGCAGAGAATATTTACGACTTCAAACCACATTATAATATTTCACCACTTTTGTAGCATTTCCAATTATCGAACGCAACCAATCGTTATAATTTAACGAGGTTAATAGGTAATTTCTTATGTCTCAAGCCCCTTGCGTAGTTCATCGCTTGAAGTATTTTCGGTCTAAAATTACAAAGCTACTTTGATGTCCTCAATTTTGCCGGCTTTATTTGTATAAAGGTTTAGACCACGTTTTATTTGAATATTTTGGTAGTTGGCTTGTTTTATTTTTGATTTAACACGACCCGTAAAATATTAGTTTAGTATTTTATTCTTTATTTTTTATCTTCTTTATATATCTGATTTGTCTGAATCTCCCATACACGATTTACATATTATGAATTTATTATCCAAATAATTACCACAATATTAGATAAATACCAAGTTTTACAAATTCTGCAATTTCTTGTCAAAATATAATATGATTTTAAAATCGGGATTGGGTTGCAATTGTGAATGTAAATGATGTCTGTGATACCAAATAATACGGTTCTCTGTATCTCTTTTTTGTTACTGAGTATATTTCCAACTTTCATTGCTTGTAAATCTGATTATTATAAAATATGAAAATATATTATAAAACAAGCTGAAGTCAACAGGCACAAATTAAATCGATGCTATTCGACAAATTGTCAATAATTTATTTTTATTTATTTTCAGATACATTCGAAGATTGGATTGAATGGTAAAGAGGAAACGACACAATTTGGACAACTGTAAGTGTTTAAGCAAACTTAACAAAATTTAAAATAATTTTATGAACACTTTAAAAATAAATGTTGATAAACAAGATTTAATACAGAAGTAATATTAATAGCTCTGGTTCCTTCGAACTAGACGAATTGTCTTAATATGGTGGTATAAAAAAATATACTCATATCCCACTTTGTTACGGCTGGAAGTGTAAAATGATATATTTTAAATCTTCGCGTATGTGTGGTGTGTTAAATATTCTAACATATTATTTGCGCCAGTACAACCCAGTGGCCTCAAAAATCTCGCTGATCTTTTGGGCTTTATTATTAATTAAAAGTACTTGCAAAAAATAACATTACTTTTCTTCATTACCAATGCCTTCACCGCCAAAATAAAGTTTATCCATTTCTTCCTTGTTTCTAGCTCCTCGTAAATAGTAATAGCAATCCGCTCCTTCACCATTGTAGTAAAGTACATCTGTAATATTATTTCAACATTACAAATACTAGTGTTCAGCTTCGCCTGCGTAAAAATGTTTTTCCGGCATAAAAAAAACTTGCTACAAATAAATATTAGGGTAATAAAAACCTCAAAGCCATCCTTGATAGAATGACCAATCAATACTAATAAAAAGATTCAATTCGAAAAAATGAGCAGATACAATAATGTATCTAAACTGAATATAGACCATATAGAATTGGCAAGTTGAAGTGGCAGTTGGCCGGACACATGGCTCGTAGAACCGATGGCCGTTGGGGCCGAAAGGTTCTTGAGTGGAGGCCCCGTACAGGCAAGCGAAATGTCGGACGCCCGCCTACAAGGTGGACGGATGATCTGGCTAAGGTTGCAGGAAGTCGCTGGATGCAGGCCGCTTCCAACAAGTCATTGTGGAGATCCTTGGGGGAGGACTATGTTCAGCAGTGGACTTCCTGTGGCTGATATGATGATGATGATGATGAATAAATAGTACAACTAAAAGAGGTTTACCTCAAAAAAATATTTTGGTACAGAGTGACCAGGTTGGAAATTTTATAGGATTTTACGCACAGCACATATGAACCGCGACTCAATGATTAGAGTATGGTAGCGTAATATTATAAATGAGATAATTCTCTAAGACGTATGTTTTAAAATTACCATTATAATAGGCCGTGCCGTAAATGCCGTATCCGTGAGAGGATCTGTAGTGGCAGTTTTGGCGCTCAATTTCACACGGGCTGTAAAAATCGTTGTAGTATCTGGTAATCCAGTTGTAAGCGCACACCACAAAATGATCCGTCCTGTAAATGAGAGAATTCAAAATGTTTCTTTTGTTTTGTTCCATCGCTTGCTAACCAATTCTCATTACTGAGGCGATTTTACTCTGTGTGAACTTATTGCTTACAATTACAATTATTACAATAAACATAAAAAGGGCAGCGATTTAAATTAAACTTTTCCTTCTGAAACAAATACACGTCGTTTATTTCTTCATGGAAAATATATTAAAGATAGCAAATGATAATGAACAGTCTTTTGCTATATTCACTGAATGAGACTCGAGTTTTTAGTCTATTTTTCTCTAATGAAAACTGCTTTCTGAAGGAGGGAAATATTGGGTATAAATTATGTGTAAATTATTATGGTTCAATAAACTATTATATTTTTCCACTGTCCTCTTTATTGTATGCAGCTGGCAAGAAAATTGGATGGTGTGATGGTAATACGAGTACATTAAATATCCTTGGAGAGTTTGATTGAATTCTTTGCTGGGTTGAGAACCGAAGGCGATGAATTAATATTATGAGAACTTTTGCTTATTCATCCTATCACAAGTCTTACCGTAATAACGATACTATACGAAATAGTGACGGTATAAATAGCTATTAAATCAATTGTCTACTGTTGAAATATCTTATCACAAGCCTGTATGAAAAAACATGGGTCTGCTCTAGATTTCAGAATGTTTTTACAAAAATAAATGAATCATTTAGGTACCTGAATCTAATACATCTAATAAACTGTCCATAGCAATCATGCAGTGGATATGACAGTTCTGCTGGCAGCAAGTCGTAGTCCACCGACTCGAACTTATATCTAGCCAACTTTGTAGACTTCGGTATGGAGAAAGTAAGAGCGGTCATTGTGGGATTGGGTGATGGGGTCATTGTTTCAAAAACTTCATCTCCAGTTGTTCCATCTTTTTTAGTTTGTTGGGACGGATGAGCATGTTCGGTTTGCATACTTTGATCAGGTTGTCCTGTATGTCCACTTTGCTTAGTTTGAACATTATCTTCATTTGCTTCAGTACCTCCAGATGTTGTTTGACCATCGCTTTCAACGGCCTTGATAAGATCTAAAAGAAAAAGAAATGATAACGATTAGGCACAATGAAAAAATATTATAGTAATAGCGACAAAAGTGCATTAAATTAGGTATGTGTTGTTGCAAGTAAAATATATTCTACTTGCTAATTGCAATATTTAGACATCGTTACACATTTTACCCGTGGGTTTCAGCTACTATTAAAAAAAGTTTGAGTGGCCAGCAAATATTTTCATTAGTGATCAGAGCGATAACAGATCGAAAAGTCTACCGTATCTCCACCCATGAAACAAAATTTAGTTTTTCTCTGTAAGTAGAACTAAGTTTGGAACTACGTTTTTAAATTACTCTTAAAAGTCTGATATAATTCATAGTGCGCATAATTATACTCACAACATACAAAACAAAACACAGCTAGACTTAAATAGTACATCTTCATTTTCGAATACACTGTTCCCGAAGATCGCTGGTGCTTTTATGAGTTTAAAACGGAACATCACCGCGGTGTGTAATTAAAAAATGTCAATTAACTGATAATTAAGAGAGATGAATTCATTACCAACTTTTAATGAGATTTCCATCTAGTTATTCAGGTAAGATGGATTTACTTAACACACCCTTAATTATCTACTTTGAAGATTGTCGTGATGCGCATTTGTTTTTTTTTTATTTCAATGAATGGCGAGACAAGCATTCTTTCGCCTGATGGTAAGCGATATCCGATATGGATGGTAGGGAAACCAAAAAACACCTGAATTACAAAGCAATGCTTAGCATTCTACAGCGCTCGCTAACCTGAGACATACGATGTTAATTCTTAATATGTCCAACAGTTACTGTAGCTCATCGCTTCAGGCGAATGGAATGCTAGATTCGCAACTGATTGCAATAAAATAAATACAATAGCAAATGGACAACAATCGAAGGACAGGTTTAAGTAATACAGTTACCGATACGCGAATTAATTGTACAGTCAAGCCACAGAACCTATGGCTCTACTTGGGATTGGAAGATATGCCATTCAAGTACACTGCTCCCGCCTATTGCTTGACAATAATAGGAGGGAGTTCCTTAATATGCGTTCGTATGTTAGCTCAAAATTCAGAGCACAGACGAAATTTGAATACTTCAATATATTGACCCAATATAGATAAACGGATATACTACAAAACTATCCAATAAAGCAGCACAAAGACCCTCGTATGCATATATCTATCATGTAGTTCTAATATCAGGTCCCAATGTAATCAAGCCGTGTTGAAATCGAACGGGATCCCTCGGGTACCGATTTTCGGGATCAAATTTATGCTATATTGCTAGAAAATAGCAAAATCTGATCATTGAATTTCACGCCGATTGGTTTCACTGTTTTTGTTTCAGTCTATTTCTTTAAAGTTGGCGTTGAATGTGACTCTTATAAATTTATTTAATAGCACTTAATTTTATTTGTTTGAGAATTTGTATCACAGATTTTCAATTACAGATTTGGGTGTAGCTGTATTTTTTAACAACGAATTTATAAAAATACTAGTTTTAGTGAATAAAACTAAGCTGTTAAATATTTAGAAGTGGTTAAATCGTAAAATTTCGTCAATAGCGCAGACACAATAATTGAACTGTATTTGAATGGTACTGTACTGCTTTGTAATTCACACAACAGAATGAAATCAGGCGGACATCTATTGAAAATATTTTAGCTATGAAATCATGATGCATAAATGATGCAGTTTGTCCCCGTCACAACATTTAACCTATACAATATCGTCGATTGCAACAGTCAAGTGTTTATTGTTTTTAATCAATGAATCATATTCAATTTGTTCCTTATCAATACGATAGTACTAAAAGTTTGATAAGATAGTAACCTTTCATAGTTTTGAGATTTCAATTGTAATACCACTTATGTTATCACTCATTTTATGGAAAGCATAAAATGAAAGTCTGAAGGTCTCGAAACGAACACAAAAGTTAGTAATGCGTATAAATTCAGATAGTTTTTTACTATCAAGATACACAGAGTATGAGTCTATTAACAACCATTCTTGAAGGAGATTGGTGATGGCAAGAATAATATTGTTTTGACATTTTACAACAGAACCAATTCTGAAACTTTGTTAGATATAATATTTGTTAATTTAAGAATCAATGCAGTTACTAGTCTTGCAAAATTAGTATGTCGAAATAAGTTTTGTGAGGCAGCGTTTCAAGCCAAAATTCAAAATTTTCTTCTTATTACCATTGCCAATCATAGGCTATCGGGCCTAGGTATTAGGGCTAGCACATTTTAAGTATATGTAATCGAGATGGTTATTTATCTATAATAACGGCGTTATTATTGAAGTATGTACTTTAATATGCACAATTATTAATGTATATAATCATATTAACATCGATTTTGTTTCAATATTTAGTTTTGCTCTAAGTGATTTTTTAAATCCTTATAAAAAAGCAAAAATCACCACAAATTAACACATCTACTAAAATTTTTTCAGAATTGTTTTTCATAGCATAATTAATATTATCTGAATTTCCTATTTCAAGAGTAATTCAATATAATAGAAAAAAAAAACCAGGAATTCCTCGTTATGAGCTACCATCAGAGAATTTATTTTATGACTAGTTTTGCTAGTCACTGTTAGAAATTTTCTTCACTCAATTGTGAAGGAGTATTATCAAGAATTCATTCATAAAAATATTTTAAAAAGTTCCCTCTTACATGGCAACTCGCTTCACCTAAATAAAAGAAGTTTCGTGCCACAATAAAGACAATGGAAAATTCTCATTAATTACGCTATGTGCTGTAAATAGGGAATGAAATGAAAAGATTGAACGATGAACTGGGAATCATAATTGCCAATCTGCATCGCGGTTGAATGCGTGGATTCACGAATATTATATTGGACGAGAGAATTATGTATTGTCAAACTTTCAACTTCATAAAAGCTGATAACTACGAAATTTATGGTGCGTTAACATTTTTATTGAATAACATTTAAGAGATGAAATGCGACATTTTGTTGCCAACAGTGTGCTCGTGTGACGGTTTCTTAATTTCTTTAATACTTACTTATACTATGACGAATTGACTAGTAAGTTCATTTTGTAAATATAAAGTTACTTCGACTTTACACTTATCTAAACACTAATTAAAATTTCATTGCTATTATTGTTATTGATGCATGTTGCACATTTTTTTTATGTTAATGGAGTAACCATGCAACCAAACATCTTAATTTTTACATAATCTTATAAAACTTAAGCTTTATTAGCAATCTGTAATTTATTTAAGTGGAATCGTGTTTATTGGTACCTATTTAATTTCATTTTGTATATTTGTCACATGAAAAGCCGATATTTCCATTTTTTGTACCAATTAAAAAATCGTCGCGTCGCTGTTTTTTAGATCAGAGTCGTGTTATTGACGGTTGCTTTGTAAGAAGGTGCCAATTAGCACAACTGACGAATAAGTCTCTTTTGATCTGTCCCTATTTTTGGTTGTTTTGTTTCTCCTGTTCCGCCGGACTTTTAAACACAGTTCGAGTGAATTCGATGGAATCAAATTCTGTTGTAATTTCTGAATTAGTATTTGCAATTTTGCATCTACATTTATCAACTCTTCACTTTGACTAAATTATGTGTTTGTTAACAAAAACACAGTAAGTAACATTTAAACCACTTACCTTCTAATTTTGATCATTAACTTAATTGCTTCAATAAGTTTATGTATTTGATGCTCGTGATTTTTGCATTATTTTTCGTTATTTAGTGGTAAAACAAGAAATATAATTTTTAAGTTTTATTTCTATCATACTGCTGCTCAAATAAGCAAGCTGATCTCGGAACTCGACTTGCATAACTCAAAGGTGACTTTAATGACTATGTATGTTGTTCTCTATCTGGGTGGAGACGAATATCCCAACACAATTAAAAATATCACCATTATAATATCTCTCAAAACAGCTGCTCAATACATATATGTGTTTCAACACGGTAAGCAATTTCTCTTAAATGGTATCTTGCGTCACAAATTATAAATAAACAAACGCAATCCTTGTTTCTATGATGTGTGGTTGTACTGATTTGTTGCTTGGCTCAAAACGTTGCCAACTACGGATGATGCCAAATGATGTGTTCGATTATGTTTTCGACCGTATAGTTTTCTTTTGTATTGAGGCATGCAGGTCATTTTAATGGAGTTATGATATTTATAGCAAAATGTGGGAAAACGAAAAAATTGTGTGATCCATAGATATTTTTTTCTAAAACTCTAGTTGTTTCTGATACTCTTGACGCAAGACTCGATCTTAGTGTGGGATCAGGACTATGTATGTGGCTATTGGGTGTTATTTACAATGACATTTAGAGTATTTAGTTTTATATCTGCACCCAAACTATTTATTACATTCTATTGTGGTGTTCATTAGGTATTGTTGAAAATATTTAATTTGTAGACCGCTCTCTTTATTCAGCTTTTAACAACGATGATAACAAAAGTCATTGGATGTATTCATTTATTTATTATTCTTTGATAATATAAATTGTTGTAGATTTTAAAGTTGCATCAATTCCGGAATATTTAACTGGAAAGAAGATACAAGAAAAATCAACAAATTATATAAATTAACGATTGAAATGTATTTAATCCTATTAATGATTAAACTTACGTTAACCTTCTTATTAATAACAAGTCTGAAATACACACAAGTTACCTTTGAATATTTGACCAAATCTCTTCGTCGGCTACTAATATTTGCTTACAAATAGAAGCTTTGAAGCCGACAAACTTTCCAATATGAGATGGGGACTTGATGATTGCATGTTGCTGAAACCAATGTTTGTATCCAACTGGCAACGTGAACTGATTATGATATCCTTTTAAACACTAGTAAATGTATTGGTTTAAATAAGACTGCCCTTTCAGTTTTCTCTTTATATATCAATCCAAAGGTTGGCTGGAAATTGCGTAGTGTAATAAGACCGGTTCTTACACTATTAATATTATATCATTTCTCTAAAAGTAAAGCCATGTGGGATATAGTGCCAGGTGGTTTTGGTGACTATATTGGGTCAATAATTAAATCTACCACCTGGTTGGTCCCAGTCTGGATATGCCCTGCATAAAGTTAAAACCGTGGATTCGCATACCACATCCAATAAGTCCCCAGCCAGCTAGTTCATTGTAAACGCGACCCACATTCGTACGGCGTGCATTCATCCTGATGCATCAATTGTGACGGGTTTTGTTCAACACACATTGTCTGTTTAATGGTTGTTTAATTCTATACATACCAATCGTTTTCATTTTGTCTTTAGAGTTCAGTTTATCAAACTTGCTGGAGTTTAACAGTTTGCATGTCTATCATATTTATTTCAATTAAATTCAGTACATAATTCAAAAACGAAGTCTAAATCTTTCATTAATTTTTGGCATAGTTGTATATATATGTTATGGGCCAAGTGATTAATGCTGGCAGTATTCATAATGCCCGGGCAGTATGAATATTGCCGAGCCATATCGGGCCAAGTGATTAATTACAATCTAAACTCACCTATTTATCACATAGCCCGGGCATTATGAATATGGCTACATGATGATCGGGCACTGTGATTAATAGGTGACTTTTTACGTGGTGCCCTGCCGCATTGTCGCATCTGCGATAAATCCATAAATAAGACAGGTTGAATTGACCTGCTTATGTTTTTTAACATCCGAAACTATTTCAGAAGAAAATTAGTGTACCCACTTTATGGATCACTTAGGTTGACTGTGCCCCAAAACCGACTCGGAACACTCCGACTTCACGTAGTCTTTTGGCTACCGACCCTAGAGTGTATATAAAAAGCCGGAGGCGCGGAGGGAGAGCAGCCCCCGCCCGATGTAACGAAGGATAGGCAACCGTGCGAGTCGTAGCGGCTGAGGCTGGTCGCCTGAGGCGACCAGCAAGCCGAAGCTGCGGAGGTGAGCATGGGTGCCTATCTTTTGTTACGCAAGGGCGAAGGGGCTGAACTTCCCGTAGCGCCGGAGACGATGCAGAAGCTAATTTGTATTGACAATAAGTGGTACCAGGGGAGGTGTGACACTCCCCCTCCCCCTCCACTCCTCCCAACCCACCCCCTCGTGCTGCCCTATTCTAAATTCTACCACTTCGGCTCATTGTTTTGATTTTGATTCGCTTTACATCACTCTGCCCAATAGGCCCTTGGCATTATTCATAATGCCCGGGCAATGTGATGAATTGATTGATTATAATCACATTGTCCGCTCTTATTGGGCATTATTCATATTGCCCGGGCATTATGAATAATGCCGGATTAATCACTTGGCCCATAACATATATACACACAATTATATATTAAGACTGCTACCGAAACCAAAAACAAGCGACAATTTCTTTTTTTATATTTTTTACTTATGATTATACTTGGGACGTAAATGCATTTTTTTCGTAAAATAATAGTTTATACCCTTTTATTTATAAATAATCAAAGGTATAAAAGAGTTTAAATTATTATTTTAGCAAAAACTATGGATTTACCAACCAAAAATGACGATATTTAAAAAATCATAAAAAATAATTGTCGCGTTTCTTTGCGAAAATTTTAGTTGCATTGTGTTTGTAGTCACTAAAACTACCACCCGGCTTCGTTTTCGGTAGCAGTCTTGAGATATCCGATATATATATCTTAAATTTGCATGCTGAGGTTTCCTAATAGAAGAACGCGTCTGGACGTAAGCTGTTAAAATGCTACACCATTGGTTTCATTATATATTGTGTATCCTACATTGGAGTTCCTTCCTTTTTTTCCTTCCAAAGAAAATGCTTAGCTGGGCGGTGACTTAAATTGTTTGATTCATCAGTATATTTCCATTGCTAAAAATATATTTCAAATAGATTTTCCCGCCAAAATATATAATATTTTTATTTCGTGCATATTTAATCAAAACATCGAATCAAAACTCTGTAAATACAGAATTCTGTCCCATATCTAGTCAAAAAAGGTCTGCATAATATTTTAACTAATATTCGCTTAATATGATAATTCAGGTATTGTATAGTCACAAGGATTTGTAAGATATGTCAATTTCGCCATCCCACACTACACCAGCATGATGGCATATATTGTAAACTTTCGCAATATATCAAACAATAAAATATCCGTTTGTCCGATATAAATTACATATTTTGTATGGAACCGGTAACATGAACAATAAATAATGACTATAGTGAGAAACAAAATTTGCCCTTAGAAGAAATAACACGTTAGCAAAACACATATAACATAGTTTCTCTGAGAGTAAAACTAAATAGTTAGACACACTCCGTCAACACCTTTGTAAGAGAGGAAACACACAGAAACTTTTCTCTCTTGTTCGTTAATTACAAAAAGGGCTAAGTTGAGCACAAAATACCGGCCCATTATTCTTACTTTCACATAAAGTTGATTTCAACTTGATCACGTAAACGACCGTTCAGCAGTTCTGTAGTTTATGAGCCAATGTTGGAGAAAATATTCGGCAAACGGGTATATTGCTATTGTAAAATCAAACACATCATTTTCTTTTATTGTATACGTGCATCAAACAGGTAATCAGCTCATCTATTGGTAAGTGATCACTTCTGCCCATGAACATTAAATTTCATCGAGTCATCAGTCAATTTTTATAGAATTGTTTTTTTTTTCGTATCGTCCCGGGTATATTTTACAAAAATCATGCATTTTATGTAAAAACTTTGAGCGCTCCCATAAATCAAAGCTAAAACTGTGTTTCCTAAAAAACATATATGGGGGAAGGCACAGTTCAAGCTACACCTGTCAGTCGCCTTGTCACAAATCGCTCCACGGAACCGGTTAATGGTTTCCTCGTAATTATAATCTGTTTGTACAATTTCCATACCGATTCGCTCCATCCGACAACTGACGAGTCAAACCACACAGCGTTTCAATGTACCGTGAAATATTATATCTCGGATATAATTAATAGAAGATTAAGTTAGACGAGCCGATGTGGCATTAACGTTCATATTGTCAGGGAGGGATTAGATGATCGATCGGTTGTTGAACTACTGAATGTTCGTGATTTACGGTCTTTTGCGCTCTACACATAAAAGCCGTCGGCCCGATGACACAGTCCGCTGTCACAACCCTTTAAGAAAAGAATCATGTCGGCGACACGCGCCCGCACGTGTTGCCCGCCGAAATGCTGGCAGCTTGCGCTCTGCTCAGTTGCCCGGCGACACTCAACAATGTCATAAAAATGTTCAGGTTATCGGAGTGGCGGCATGTCGCGAGCAAAGATTTTGCGACTTGCAAAGAGTATGCCGGCGAGTCGGCTGCTTCGGTGTGTAGTGTTTTTTTTAAATTATTTTTTTCCTACCTATGTATGTTCGTGCCTTCAATAAATGTATTTCTTTCTTTCTTTAGCGAACTTAACTGATGGACATTTTTATAACTATTTTAATTTTAGAATGTATTGTCTTTTTCGATCATACTGAATTCAAATGTCGTTTGAAAGGGATACACATTCGATTACTAAAAAAGGTTTTTTGTTTTAACTAGGCTGATAGAGCGTAATTTGGACGATTTTTTTGTAGAAAAAGAATTATATTCGTAAAATAGATATTATTGGATATTTAATGGTGAAGAAAAAAAAATGATAATAGTTTTTATTATTGGCACAATAAAGATAAACTAAACTACGAGTAAACTCTTTTTATGCCTAAAATATTGTGCCAACAATGAGCCACTCTTTCAGCTTGTATGCTGCGATATCACCTGAATAATACCGCAGCGCTGGTTTTCGGTTTTTGAAAAGAAGAACCACTAAGCATCGACGGCTCAATTGTCATACGCAACCTCTCGTAAAACTCGAAAACTATCAATTTGGGCCTGAGAAAGTACACAATAGGGTTAAACCGGGAAATACGTACCAAGTCAAATTAACGAAATTAAGATTTTTTGAGACTAAAATTCTATATAGTTTCTGATATAAATTACGAAATGTTTTATTCATATTTAAGACCAATTTTATGTCCTTGAATTTTTAGTACGGACAGCAAAAAAAGATCTTCCCATTCTACACGAGCAAACAAATATTGGAGAAACTTATTTTTACTACCGTCGCTATAAAGACCAGCCTACATAGAACTATAAAAAATCTTCGCAAATAGGAAGTAGTGGAATGAAAGAAACTAAGTATTTCCCTCGCTTCTTGTGTACGGCAAATCCAATTTTCCGTAATTGAGCACGCTCTTTTGGCTTATCCTATGTATCGGGCAGGTTGGCAATCGAATGGGGATTATAGGGGCCCGGACCTCCCGTCTTATTAATATTAATAAGATTAACATTTACTTATTAATAGTATATCGGTGGTTATATCGGGTCAATAAGTATAGGTTATCTCATATTCCATTTTCCTGAAATAGTAAGTGTAGATCGTATTACGTCTGTTCATTTTGCCGTGATTAAGTAATAGATTAGTAATAACCAGTTTTGTGAGTTAATCATAATATAAGAGATTCTTAAATATAGAATCAAAAATTAATATATTACAAGCATTGCTTTGTAATTCATAGAATTGTTTGGTTTCGCCACTGTCCATCAGTTGTCGTGTCGCTTACCATCAGGCGATTGGCATGCTCGTCGCGCCATTCATTGCAATAAATAAATATTATATGTTCACAGTCTTTTATCCAATTGTACACAATTGGATCATCAGCATCACCTATCCCACAATTAGGAATAAATTCTCATTACAATCAACAGCTCTTAAATAAAGGCCAAAATGTTCTTGAACACTCGAACAAAATGGTATTACAGTCATAGCATAGCATATTTGAAATCCAGCAGCCGCATATTCAGTATCCATTTAGAGATTCGACCATACATTAAATCTCGTTCAATATTAATAACCAAAGCCTAGACTCTTGGGATAAAGCCTACTGTACCATGAAAACGCATTTTGACATAATCCTTAGTTATTAGTACATATAATAAATGTTTAGATTAGTATTAAACAGAGAATATACTTTCTTAAATGTTGTTGACATTGTTTATCTTTATAGAAGCTTTCCTATATATCAGATATCTATAAAGCCGCTTCCAACTCAGACAAAGTAGATTAAGAGGCATTTGGAACTAAAAAGTAATAAATTTCGAGATTTTTGATCCTAATGTTACAATAAAACGGCGTTATTCCTAGTGATTGCAATGTTCGGAGGGAATTATTTTTAATCCATGCATCGGTATAAAGCTGTCCTAGAATTCGAATGTGTATTTGGTTGCTTTACAAAAAACCAAAACAAACACAAAACAAAAACGCCCAATGCCACTTTTCTGCTCCTTATAGTCCCTTCAGTTTTCAAAATCCTGTCATCGCAAATGAATTTTGTTTTCAAATAATAATATGCTAATAGAATAATTCAAGTCACGAGATGTTTGAAGACGGCGATAGCTATATACAGTCAGGTCACTTACTCATATACAGACCAATGCAATTGAAAGTTCTTTCTTTCTAATAAATCCATCCAATAGTTCTCTGGTAGACATTGCATTAATGCGATAAGACCGCCATTTGTACCTTGTTGTCATATTATCTGGGTATACTGTTATATTAATGTATACAATAAATAATAAAATAAATAAATAAAGTCCGGTTAATCATCTTTGTGCGTTTTTCACACTTATTGATGCATTTAGTCTAGATACTAATATAAAAAAGTGCGTGGTGGCCTGTTGGCAACAGACTAGACGCTGCTGCCAACATGTTCACTTCGTTCGCGGGTTCAAATTCCAGGACACACCTCTGACTTTTCAGACTCATGTATTTATTGATATCGATTACTACACTTTATAACTATTAAGGAAAACATAGTGAGCGAACCTGCATACTGCATACCATGGTGAGTTGTAATAATTTCTATGGTATGTAAAGTCTTCCCACCTGTACTACGTTAGCGTAGTAGACTATAATTATGGCCTAACCCCTCTCAATAGCATTCTCGATTGCAGTGGGACGTAAATGGGATGATACAAATACATATGTGTATAGATACTAATTTCGTACCGTCAGCAACAAAGTCTTTTTAAAAGTTTTCCTCAAACCCACGCCTGTTAGGTCTTCCCAAAGGTGGCTGGTTTCCTTATTACGTTGTAGTTCTGTGTTTACGGTTCGTCTCACAGATAAGGGGCGGGGAGTCGCAAATTCGATTTCATACGCCGTGGAGTGCCAACCCATGTGAGTAGTGCCATTGGATACGGTAGTGTCATTCTGTGTCAACGAACAATTCTTTTGTAAAGAAAATGTGGAAAGTACTGGGATTGGAAACACTGTGATAGTAAGTTAGCATTTTATTTTGTTTTTATAAAATGGAGGAAATAACATTTGTTTTTATTATTTGAGTCATGAGATGAAGCTTGGTACTTAATTGGCTAAGTGGATTCTGGTGGACGCTAGGTGTTGCTCCCTGCCTATCCATATCAGCCCATTTACTAGTCCCACTGCATGGCAAGCCACGGGCCTCTTCTACAATCGAGAGTACAATTGAGAGTAGTTAGATCGTATAGTCCACCACGATGGCCTAATGCGGGTTGGTGGAATTTGCATACCATATTTATTCGCAAATCGGAATTTTATGGGTTTGTTCACAGCATAGTGGTAATATAATAGTAATATCACCCAACAATCAAATACATAGTCCTGACCCCACACTAAGATCAAGTCTTGTGTCGTGTGTATCAGGAACTACGAGATACTTTTCGGTCTCACAAGCACCTAGACCCGAAATAAGTATTAGTGGGCCGCACAAACATTTCTCCCGGTGCGGGGATGGAACTCGCAGCCTCTCGTTTTACAGGCGGTATCTAACCAACTGCACCACGGAGGCTGTCGAATATAATCCCGATAAGCATATTGGATTTTTAATGATTAAACGCACAGACCACAAGTACTTACTCTTCTTTTGATGTTTTAATAAATATCGAACATTGATCTCATGATTGATGATATCGCAATACAAGTACTAATCACTCAATCTTACACTAATATTTATTTGTTACTTCTCTTACTGACATTGTATAAACTACATCTCATTTCTAATACTGCGGTGAAATTTTCGCGTTGAATTTTCACACCTTTTAGACAGTAGACGTATTAAGCCGGCGTTGTGTTACGAGTGTCGTATATCTGATACAATATGACTTAGCCGCTTGCCAAGTGTGTATAAATATTTATGACTGGTAAAAGTATCTTAGTATACATTACTTTCGACGTTGAGAGTTTGCAGTGATTTTTTCGTGTGAATAGAAGGAGTTATTATGCTGAAAAATATATAAACTCAGAAACTTATTAAATATTATTTTTATTGATTGTCTGAATGATTGAGAACTGATAACATTAAAATAAAACGTAATAAAAACATACATTTTGAGTATGATAACTTAACTACCCATATCAAATTGTTTTTTTTACAAAATATTGCTATTTAAATAATTAATTTTCGTAACCATAACACCCAAAAGAACACATAAATTAAAAATAAAAGTTTTAATTATTTTACCTAACCCTTATTTCGTTACGTTTCGCATATTTGGTGAACTGCCAAAATATTTTTGACAGGTGAAAATTGTTTTGGTATTACGTCAAATCGGACTTGAGTTTTTAGAAAATTAACAATCATGGACTTAATCGTGGTGGATTACGAATGTGTATAATATTATACATACAGTCGACTCTCGTTAATTCGAAACTAGAGGGACTCTTAAAATATTACGAATTATCGAGAGTTTGAAATATCAAATGGTTCGAAATTTACAAGAGACACTATAAAACTTCAAATTATTAAGTGTTGATCAACTATTATTCAATCAATAGCAATCGTCAAACATTTATACTTTCTCTTTCTCTCTCTGCAACTTTGAATTGTCGAGTGTTAGAAGCCGTTGAGTTCAAATTAACGCGTCGTTTTGTTATATAGCGATGATTTTTTAGTTCGAATTACCAAGTGTATAAAAATTTATTGTTTTAATTCGAAATATAAAGAGATTTTGTAGGGAACTCGTGATAACTTTGTATTATAGAGAGGTTCGAATGATCGCAGGTTTGATTTAATGAGAGTCGACTGTACATATATAAAAGTATGTATAGGTACTGGTATGTACTGGTGGTAGGTATCTCCTATGAGAGGCCGCCTGGGTAGCACCGATATGTCTATTTCTCCCGCCAAACAGCAGTGTAAATGCACTATTGTGTTTCGGTTTGAAGGACATAGTAGTCAGAATAACTACTGGACATATTGAAACTTAACATCTTATCTCTTAGGATGGCGAGCGCAGTGGAATCTCAAGCATAGCTTTGTAATTCAATGTGTTGTTTGGTTTTGCTATTGTTCATGAGCGATCGTATCGCTTACCATCAGGCGAAAGGCATGCTAGTCTCGCCACAAAAAGTAATTTAAAAAAAATGCATTTGTCAGTAATACGACGTGTGTGTGTGTGTGTGTGCTTGTGTGTTATAATTCTATCTAATGGTGCTATTTTCGGAATCAAATATATCGGATTCTCATACGGATCGGATATCATCTTAGGAAACTTTTTGCTGTCAGTCGCACTTTTCGTAATTATCACTTGGCCGTGGAAGTTTGCTATCCAATTTGGAGTAGTGTATTGATCGGTTACTAATATAATAAATTGGATTTTGAAATATGTAGCTGTACAAAATTATGCCTTTTATTAAATAATAAGGAATAAATATTTAATTTATACTAGCTGTGCCCGCAACTTCGTCCGCGTGGAATTTAACAAAAACTTTATTTTTCTAAAATAAAAGATTTTTTCTAAAATAAATGTAGCCTAAGTTACTCCTTATTATATCAGCTACCCGACAGTAAAAGTCCCGTCAAAATCGGTCCAGCTATTTTAGAGATTAGCGGGAACAAACAGACAGACAGACTAAAAAAATTCTAATGTCATTTTCGTTATAGGTATCGTGTATATATCGATATGTAGTTGGTCATTTTTTTTTATTTTCACATTACAAACAGACACTTCAATTTTATTTATATGTATAGATTATTTACATAGATTATATATATATTCAAATATTATTTTATTTTTTCTTTGCTAAGATCATAAAAAAAGCTTCACATTCATAAACAAGAGCATGAACATTAAGAATAAATGTATTATTTCTAACTCTATTGCATTGCGCTGTGCTCGCCAGCGGGAGACATTCCTAATGCATGTATTATTGACTTTATTAAACGGCCCAAATGTACAAAAATATGGTAAAAAACAGGGAAATATAAAAACGACACATAGAACATCGATAAAATCAATTTTATTATTGGCCTGAAAAAACTTACTTTGTGCAAATCGTTCGAGTTTTACAGACTAGAAATGTCACCGACACCTTTAGTTCCCAAGGAGCTGATAACGTGCTAACAAGATTTTATCGATGAAATCACATCACTAATGTTGATCCGCTGATTGCCTTAATGAGCGCTGCAACCGCCCGCATGCAACGTCAATTTTCATATTATCTGTGATAGCGTAATAGCTGCATTACTCTGCTCTGAATAGAATTTGCTGATATTTTTTTTCTTGGCAGAAAGGGTATTAGTAATAATTACTCTGAATAACTCAAACCCAGATAAGGTCTTTGTAATACCCGAAAAAGTAAGAAATATATTCAGCGACAACCTATATAATATATTTATTTATTTTATTTTAAATCTTTATTGTACACATAAAAAACAAATACAATATTCAATGATGAATATAATATGTAGAATAGGCCGACGAGCCTGTACTTTGCGTAATAAGAGAGAATGGGATATTAATTGTCGATGACATAACACATTAAATATAAATCGAACGTTTGAAATAAAAATAAAAAAAAACAATGAACTAATGGAAATAGTTTGTATCCATCCATCCATCAGCCAAAGGAAGTCCACTGCTGAACATAGGCCTCCCCCAATGAATTCCACAGAGACCTGTTGGAGGCAGCCTGCATCCAGCGACGTCCCGCGACCTTTACCAGGTCGTCGGACCATCTTGTGGGTGGACGTCCTAAGCTGCGCTTTCCGATACGCGGCCTCCATTCGAGCATATAGTTTGTATGGTAGACAAATAATTAATTAATTATATTATGTCCGTTAAATTTTCACAATAATTATAATGGACGAATCGGATCCGAAAGATTTTAAGTACAAATTATTAAAACGTTCTCTCCAATATAACATTGTCCATACATTACGATCATTTTAATATTAAATTTAAATATGAATATACTGAAACACTTTTTATATTATTTTATCGAGGACATTTGACTACATCACTAGCATGTCTACCCTGTGATTGGCTAAACTAGAAGCAGTCTCTTCCTGCAAACAGACTTCCCTATAAAGCCCTCTTGACCAGTCATTTCAATAAAATGTATAGCAAGCACTCAACTCACTACTTAGTTAGTTTGATAATAATTAACGTTCATTGTGTTAGTTAAAGAAACTATTGATAAAACCCTATATATTATTGTCATGCTTATATCCCATCGATAGATGGAGATGTTGGCCAAGTACATCCCTTTTAATTTCCATTTAATCTGTAACCCCAAAACGGATTTTTAAGGTAAGATGTATTTATAATCTTTATATATCAGTGATTGTGCAACCTCTAAAATTACATACATACATACATAAACTCACGCCTTGTTCCCAGAAGGGGTAGGCAGAGGTGCCAGGGCACCCACATTTCGCCTTGTATGTTCCGTCCCACGATGTGATAGGTGGCGAGCCTATCGCCATATCGGGCACAAATTCCTGACTCTGGGCTGATACTGAATAGGAAAATCCAATATCACTTTGCCCAACCCGGGATTCGAACCCAAGACCTCAGCTTTGTAACCGTACCGTGGTACAACTACGCTACCGAGGCAGTCTCTAAAATTAACACTCGAAAATTAAATTAATTTTAGTTTGTCGGAAAATAAATGCTGCCCTCATTCATTTAAATAATCTATATATTATAGTAAGTCTACACGAGTAATTAGAAAACGTATACGAAGGTTGGGGGAAAGATTAGAGCAATAGTAGGCCGCAACTCCATTGATCCAAGGAAACTCTGAAACTAACTGGAAATTTTCCGTGAGTCATCGGTAATACCTTTATCGGGCTGACCAGTTCAGTCTAAGACTAGCTATAGCCGGTACCTATCGTGAACTCTTGAGGAAAATTTTTCAATTGGTGACAATTGCCAGCAATATTTAACCCTAGTTAAGAATATTTATTTATTCGTAGTTGTGCACTGAGGACACAATGACATTAAAAACTATAATAAATACACCCAGTAGTCACATTCATTATCCTGACCCAACGCTAAGATCGATTCTTGTGTCGCGGGTATCAGAAACTAAGAGTCATTTTTCGATCTCACAAACACCCAGACCCGAAACAAATACCTGTATACTTAAATTTTTGTTTCGTTGTGGGGATCGAACCCACCGCCTCTCGTTTCACAGCCCACGCCTAACCAAATGCCGCATGGAGCTGTCAATATTATACAGAGTGATATTGACATAGTATATATAATTTAAACCACATGTTCCTAACCACCCCAGGTAACATTGTACCACGTTGAAATAAAAACTGTTTGATAGTTTTGTCAAAAATCCTGATTTTAGGTTGCAAGGCTTTTGATCAACCTCTATAGATACCGAGTCTTTAACGGCCTAGGTGAGTTCCCGACCCAAAATAGAGTTGAGCTAAGCGGTAAAAATACTCGTATCTTTATGGGATGCCTAAAAATCGTGAAACTAAAATCACTATTTTTGACAAAAAATCTTCTCATATTTTCTTCAAATCATGTACAATGTCACCTGGGGTGATGAGGAACATGTGGGAAAAATTAAGTACAATGTGTCAATATCACCCTGTATAATATGTATATACCTAATTTAGATTTTAACTATATTTCAATATTATGTAGACAAATCTGATAGCAATACCAACATCTTTTTAATATTGTAAATTGTTATATGTAGCGTTATTATTCAAAGCAGACATTGTGATCAAAAGAATATAAATATATTAAAAAAGGTTTTTTAAATTGCGTAAATTGATATAAATTGTATTTGCATAATGTATCTCCCTCAGAAACATCGCTGCTTACATGTAAAGTTAAATTGATTGAAAAGGTTATAAAATTATCTGAATTTATCTTTTAAATTAAATATTTATTATAGGCAAATAAAGTTATTTATTTTTTTGTAACTACTACTTTATATTTGTTTTATATTTTTTCCGATCTTTACAGTTTTAATAACTTCGTTTTGCAAAAAGTTGATTCACGATAGGAATCTTCTTGCTTGTATGTATTTTAGCCCCGCGTTAGCATGGCGATTCATTGCAAGTTTTTGTGTTTATGAGAAATAAATGGCTTATGAATATGAACAAATAAATGCATAAAATTCAAACTCTTAGATGTATTTTATCAACACTAAAAACGACACAATTACAATAACATATTGAATTGCCGTCCTCATAATTATGTGTCCTTATTTTACAGCCTATTAAGAAAATATACATACTCTGATACTAAACCAACAATTACTAATTGATCCACAATAGTATTAAATTTCTTTCCCCTCTTTTTCTAGTTTGATTTTAGCTGTACTATTGGTGTATATGTTATGGGCCAAGTGATTAATCGGGCATTATTCATCATGCCCGGGCAATGTGAATAATGCCCAATAAGAGCGAGCAATGTGATTATAACCAATCAATTTATCACATTGCCCGGGCATTATGAATAACGCCAAGTGCCTATTGGGCAGAGTGATGTAAAGCGAATCAAAATCAAAACAATGAGCCGAAGTAGTAGAATTTAGAATAGGGCAGCACGAGGGGGTGGGTTGGGAGGAGTGGAGGGAGTGTCGCACCTCCCCTGGTACCACTCCCATGAAAAGGTAACGCACCATTCCTGAGAAATATCTATTATAGCAACCTAACCCTTAAAACACTTGTTGTCAATACAAATTAGGTTCTGCATCGTCTCCGGCGCTACGGGAAGTTCAGCCCCTTCTCCCTTGCGTAACAAAAGATAGGCAACCATGCTCACCTCCGCAGCTTCGGCTTGCTGGTCGCCTCAGGCGACCAGCCTCAGCCGCTACGGCTCGCACGGTTGCCTATCCTTCGTCACAGCGGGCGGGGGCTGCTCTCCCTCCGCGCCTCCGGCTTTTTATATACACTCTAGGGTCGGTAGCCAAAAGACTACGTGAAGTCGGGGTATTCCGAGTCGGTTTTGGTGCACAGTCGACCTAACTTATCCATAAAGTGGGTACACTAATTTTCTTCTGAAGATAATGTTTCGGACGTTAAAAAGCAACTAAACATAAGCAGATTAATTCAACCTTTCTAATTCATGGGTCCATCGCAGATGCGACAATGCGGCAGCGCACCACGTAAAAAATCACCTATTAATCACACTGCCCGATCATCATGTAGCCATATTCATAATGCCCTGGCAATGTGATAAATAGGTGAGTTTAGATTGTAATTAATCACTTGGCCCGATATGGCTCGGCAATATTCATACTGCCCGGGCATTGTGAATACTGCCTGCATTAATCACTTGGCCCATAACATATGGTTTTTTTTTTTTCTTAAATTAATGTTTGTATTTATTTAATTTTAATTTTTTTTTTCTTTACTATTTCCGTATTTTATGTTTAAATTGATAATATATTGTTACTGTAAGAGGATGAGCACAGGCTTCCATAGCACAGTATATAATACTAGTTTGGAGGTCTGGGTCTTATCTAATTGTATCTGTGAAAATTTGTAATGTGGTGAATAAATAAATAAATAAAAATAAATCTAACATATAAAATATATACCACTTAAAGGAGTACACACTATTTATAAATTAACACACGTAAGCAAAAACCACAATACAATACTTTATGATGACAAATAGAAACTATCAAATATGTAATATCCTCTAATAAGTCAACCCAATGGTTTGTACACCATACAAAAGTAACAGCTATACAATATGATGTAGAGTCAGTTTATATGCAAATTGAACAATATACTGACCAAACAAAGCAAGGATATAGGATCATCCGCAGTTGTAATATCAATTGAGCTCATAGTATGAATGGACAGTAATCTACAGAGTACACGTTGATACTTTATGAGCGAAAAAATAGAATAAAACTAGTAGGTATAATATAAATAATTAAAATGTAAGAAAATATAGTCGCTTCAATGTTATTCATTAAGAAATATTTATTTTGTTTTATTAGTTTATTAGTAAATATGACGTGATAAGGCTCATAAATTGCCAATTGTATTTTCTCTTTATGCTTAGTCTTATATAAATATATTTTTAAACCTCCTTTTTTATCAATAAAATACATAGAATTGTTTTTTGAAACTACATGTCCACAAAAAGTTACACAGATCAATACGATTCAAATAATTTGTTAACTCAACATAAAATTAGCAACCCTTCGAAACACCGTTTAATTCCCAAAGCCTGAGCTTTGCTTCATTACTGTATTTGCTTTCACATCATCCCAGTTTCCGCTAGGCGTCACCTCCATCTCTCTAGTCCATTTTACTGGCTCTTACCTACTACGTCGCCTCCATTAGACGTTCTGTCTTCCCGTCAAACCAGCGCAGGGAAATATGGCTTCATTTTCAAATTCGCTCTCAAGAATGTACTTTAAATTACTTTAAAAATATATTCTATATTGCATTTCGTAGTACTAATAGTAGTACGAATGGTTTGATGAAACGATATATTGGAAAATAATTAACAGACATACTCGTTTATTTTTAAAATATAAACACAAGCGGTGAGCATAAAAAAAAACCCGAGACAAAAATGGCAATAAATAAAATACAAGGCATGTTTTTACTTAAATATATATAGGTATCTCTGTTGATATCTATGGCTGTTATTGATACTTTAAATAAGAATGAAAACATCTACTTCGAAAACGATTTCCATAACTTCAAGCAACATGACAGCAAAACATTGTGTTGTTGCTCACAACAAACACCCTTTCACCAAAATGGAACAAAAATCCCACCGGCCCGAGGCAAGACCGTACGTATACTTACCACTTAATCTGACTAATTTCGATAAGTAGCCCGCAAAATACCGAGTAACTTGAGAGGAAATTTCCAAAGTGAAATACGAAGAGGAAGACTTGCAAATGAGTTCCCAGTTTCGGACAGGTGTCGCTTCCCATCTGTTTAAATAAGGATTTTATTACCGTGGATTTATACCCGAAAAACAAGGGTATCCTGTGAGATATCTTATCGATTTGTCAAGGAAAGTAAACAAGAACAGTAATTTGCTCAATCCGCCGTTGTAGAGAACTGATTTTTCGTCCTACTTGTTTATATTCGAAGAGTTTTAGAATAAATTATTCCGATTTGCGGCATTCAATACATTTATTTAGAAATCAGTTTTTTATGCTAACAATTTTTATCTGTGCATGTAACTTAATTTCTCTTAAACTCATAGACCAATTTTAATGGCTTTTTTGTGGGTGTTCAAATACATTTGAGAAATTAATCATTCTTTAATCACTCTTTTATATTATTCAATCGTAATTCTAAATAAATAATAATGAAGTGCGTGGTGGCCTGTTGGTATACGGACTAGACGCGGCTGCCAACACGTTCACGGTGGTCGCGGGTTCGAATCCCAGGGCACACCTCTGACTTTTCGGAGTCATGTGTGTATTGATAGTCAATCACCACGCACTAAAACGGTGAAGGAAAACATCGTGAGGAAACCTGCATACCATAGCGATTTATAAGAATTTCTATGGTATGTAAGTCCGCCAACCCGCACTAGGCCAGCGTGGTGGACTATATGGCCTAATCACTCTCAATCGTACTCTCGATTGTAGAGTAGGCCCGTGCCCTGCAGTGGGACGTATATGGGCTGATACAGAATTCTAAATATAAATGCATTGTAAAATCTAGGCTAGTAAGTTCAAAATCATCACAAATCTTTGCCATCAACTAAATAAATCAGTATTTTATACGGGCAGTGTTCAGAAGCAAGTTTGTCAATTGCACGAATCAGTTAATCCAGCCGGCCACGCGTTTCGGCACTGGACGGGACACGGCAATCAGTGCTTCCGCCGAACAATGGCAATTGTCTATGAAGAGAGCCGTAGGGACGGGTCTGTGTTTGTCGATACTTTTTGCTGAGTTTCAATTTGGAGGATATTATTGTGAGTAACTGAAGAGCTAAATTAGATTATACATTTGATATATACGTTAGGATATTGGTATAATTATGGAATAATTTCTGGATAGAAAACTTATTAAACTCAATAATTATTGTTCATATTGCCGTTAAATAAAGTGTTGTGGTATATTCGTACATTGCTTATATAAGAAGACATATTATAGTCTACGTCTGAATGAATCTTTTTTAGATTACACACTTAATATGACCTTTCTAATATGGCCTAACATGGTTACCATAGACTAGTAAAGATGTCTGACAAATTTTACGATAATGCTACGGATACTTGAACAATGAAACTCGGATAAATTAACAGCAGTGCAATAAACATTTTGTTTCAGATGTAATACGTACCGGATTTCGTAAATTATACATTTATAATTTACGGAATCCGGTACATCTGTATTACTTGTGATTATGTTTCGACGCAATTAACAAAGTCAATTGCAGAACAAAAATTAAACATGACTCGCGTTGCCTTGTAAATTGGTGTTTAACTGTACAATTAATTAATATTTATTGTTGATATAATAAAACAAACAATTAATATAAAGAATCATGTCTGTTTTCATATATTTTTGTGTTGTGCAGTACAAGAGACCGTCGAAACGATTTATTTAGCTCACTCACACACTTGGCGTCATGCCTTTGGAAATAACTTTCATTTTGATGTAAGTACTTGTACTGCTTGTTGCTCGTGGTTCCATTACTAATAATATCGAAGAATATTATTTTGCTTATATATGATTAAAATTATGTATTTTATAAAGATATATAGCTATGTGCGCTATGACCTGTCCTTCTTTAAACGAGGCTTAAACAGAGTAATTTCCTTACTTAGTAGTGCTGCCCCAGGCACTGCAGAGGTCCATAAGCAGCGGTAGCCGCTTACCATCAGGAGGGCTACTAAGCCTATAAAAGCTAATAAAAAATAAAGGTTTCGCTATGCGATTAAAATACGGCCAATTCCTACAGTAATCCAAAAACCTCCAACAGCTACAAATGATCATATGCAAGAATAACTTATCTTACAACACATTTTATAATTTCTTTAAGAAATCCTCGCTGAATTTATAGTATACCTCCCTTCCCAGATTTCTTCGATAGTTGACCATAAATGCCATTTACGAAGATCATCTTGTTAGACGTGATCTAATTTCACCCAGACGTGATCGACGCCGAGTCCCTCGCGTCTGCTACAAGATAGTGTGCATCCTAAATTAGGTTTCCAACGCATTCTTTGTTTTTTTTTAAGGTGTCATATTGAACAGGAAGTGGGCTGTATATATAATACTTACTAATCATGACCGCTATAATATTTATGGTAGGTGTTTTTTCGTTTCTTAATGGCAAGAGGAAGGAGAAAAGAATGGAGGGGATTAATTATTGGCAATTGAAAGGGAATATTGTTAAAATCATGTACAACATGTACATGTGTTTATTATGAGCCTTTCAGTACTTCTTTGGTCAACCCGGTCTAATTTAATTGTTGTTCAATTCAGCAACAAATTGGAAACACTTCTGGAATTTTGGAATTGGATTAGAAAAAAAAAGCTTGTTACAAGCTTACTACTTTTTTTTCGTTTGTAATATTAATTCTTCTTTTATTTAAGCAGTGTTAGGAAGTAATTCTATGTAAATAAAACAGTATAATACATTTGACATATAAATGTGTACAAAACGAAAACACACATCACAATGTAAGCCACCCTTCCTTTCCATAACAGTTTCTATAAACACTTGTTCTTGGATTCCGTTTATCAGTGTAAGTGGCGACTGACCTAGTCTCAAGATGGCTAAGCCGCCTGAAGGCTTTTAGCTTAGCTTGACAATACCGTTTGACAAGCCAGAGCGACGGCTTATCGCGGTCTCTGTGGGACGAAGTCTCTCAGATTACTTGTCTCTTACATTTATCTGGCGAGTGACCGCACCGAGGTCCCAGTTGAAGCCGACTTAAGTTTGAATGTTTGCCAATTTAGAAAACAACAGTGGGTTATCGGATTAAAGTATAGTATAAACAACATTTTCCAATAGACTTATGGTTGAGGGAAGTGATGATGGTTTAATTAACTATTTTGCGGAATATCATTATCTCTTTTGAAATATTCTAATAATCCGCAATTTCTATTTCTCCCACCAAATAGCATTGTAAATGCACTGCTGTATTTCCGATTGAAGGACATTGTAGCCAGATTTTAAGTCTCAATATATCCAGTAGATACCCCTGGACATATTGAGACTTAAAATCTTATGGCTCAGGATGGCGAGTGCAGTGGAATGCCAAGCATTGCATTTCAATTTAAGGTGTTTTTTGGTTTTACTACTTTTCATGAGCGGTCGTATCGCTTACCATCAGGCAAACGACATTCTCGCCTCGCCATTCATTTGCAATATTATAAAATAAATTCATCGTTATTCTTTCCAGCTTTTGTAATATTCATTTGAGATTTGTTTCCTATGAATATTGTAAACGCTTTATTATTTAGTATGCTAATTAATTTTCCTTTCATTTACGCTGCAATAAAGCGAGATTTTCCTGGAGTTTTTATTGTGTACAAAAGGACGGTTGAAGCTATATTTATTTGGTAAATATGTTCATGAAGATCTGTGCGTAAGGAGTAGTAAAAAAAAGTAAGTATAATTTGTTTGGAAATATTAATTTACGCCTCTATATCGACAAACTATCGACATGATGTTGCAATGACTACGATGACTGCCGAAATATTCAGCTGGACATGCCCAGAATCATCGACCTTTTACCCATCAAAGCTGCGCTTAAATTAATAATTCATCCTGGCCACTTCAATTTCATTAGCATACCCTGTAATGAAATGGCATAATAATGAATCGCTTCGGGAAAATTGTTGAGATTTGACAAACAAATCGCTTTTATTAAATTTAATTAATCTGCATCGGTTTGGATGACTAATTCAAGCGTTACCGCGGAAGTAACTAATTTTTAAAACATATATTTATATAACATTTACATTTCTCATAATATTAAATGAAAATATTATACCTCAACAAAAAGTAGAAATATATTTTTTCAATACAGTGAACTCTCGTATGCATCAGTAATCATATTTGAAATGTATTTACCGTTGTAATGGCTTTTAATTCGATGAATCATGCATTCGTTAATCTGAGTTTCGCTCATTATTTATATTAAAATATATGTAAGATTCAGGTTGCGACTCGGCTCGCGTGTTAAAGTTATCCCAGAAGAGTAATTTTAAAGGTACCACTGATCCCTAATTCTCTCAAGGCATTCAGTAGTAATTTATTCATGTTGCCAGACCGACTTTTTATGCCGGACAACGGTTTTTTTGAACCTTTTTAAACTTATAAATTTTCCATCCCTTGGAAACAGTATCTACTTATAAATCTTTAACATCTACGCAACCTTTTTTGTTCATCGACTTAGTATAACAAAACATTTTTCGAAACTATTATAAGTTGGTATGTATAAATAAGAACATTTCAATTCTATTATATCTAATTTATGAACTTATTTTAGAAGTTCCTAACCCAAAAGTAACAATAACATGGTGAGAGTTTCTCGGTATAAAAAAGTCACATTGTGTAAACATTTCCCAGGATACGATATCATATAGCAATTATCGCATACGACTCTCGAAGCGGACGAGATACTCTCCCCGTGTAAATGAGGCTCAATTTTCAATGTCACCGGTTTTCAAATCTTGTTCGCCAATTACCCTGAAGCGATCCTGCGATCTTCATAGGCGCGAGAAATAACGTTACTATAAACTGGATGTTTTGATCACGTACATAATTGGTGATTTTAGACGTTCCCCTTTTGATGGCATTTAATTAATTGTGTCTTCGTAGAATACGACTTTGAATATAAATCTTACAAGATTATCGTGTTTGTTGTGGTTAGTGATGTGGAATGAAGTAGACGTAGTATTAGAAGATTTCAGTATAAGCTGTCGTCAGGGGACAAATAATATGTTATAATATTATCTTCATCATAAGTTCATAACCATCATCACTATGTTGGATGAATTATCCATCAACTTTTAGCTCCAATGAATGTCTATAATCAGCCAAAATACTGCGCTGATCTTCAGCTGTTTGCATGTAGTCAGAGCACTTCGTTTTTCGAAACATTCATGGCCTTAAGTTCATAGAGACTCATATTACATCTGGTAGTAATTATTATTTCTATACATAAAACTACTGTTTTCCTCTTCTTGCACGGTTATCTGGCTCTTAGTGATAAGACTGCCGATTTTTAACACTCAGTCTTTATATACCTAATCTACTTTTTTATCTTTTATTTTATACAGGTGTTTTAAGTAAGGAGCATTTTATTTTATTATTATTTATAAAGTTTAAATGTCTTAGTACTGTTACAAATCTTATTCATAAGATGCGAAAAATGCAAATAATGAGTAATTTTATATGACCTAAATCCATAACCGCGGTAGAAACATCACTCGTCCACCGAGAGGCTTAATTAAAAATGCAATAAATATGCATAGCCAGACAAAATTATACACTTGCAAAAAATTTGAAGCCACCAAATGAATATTAAAGTTGTTTTAAAATGTAGAGATTTTCTTTAATGTCTCGCGCATAAAACTGCGGGCCTCCGTAGGCGTAGGAAAATGAGGTCAAGCGCCGTATTCCTTTCAGCATGAAATACTATAGCATGTGCAAGCTAAAGTGTTTTACGTTACGACCTAGAAAAGCATTTACTTTGTGGCCAGTGAGGGGCGAAACTTTCTTTTGAAAGGAACTAAATATGTTTTATTTTTGTGAAATGGGCGCGGATTCCTACTTATCTCAGAGTTGTGGGTCATCAGGCTGGATAAACATGTGTTATGTGTTTTTTGCTGTTCGAGTATTTTGTTTTAATGGTCAGTATAGTGCGAGGAATTAATATAATCTTTATTTTTGCTAGGATTTAGAATTATTTGAATAGATTAAGCATGTCCATATTATGTTTATTTTATAGCAATGAATGGCGAGACTATCATGTCATTTGCCTAATATTAAGCGATACGACCACTCATGAACAGTAGCAACACCGTGAAACGATGCCCGGTATTCCGCTGGGCTCGCCATACTTAGACATGAGATGTTAAGCCCCATGTGCCACTACATTACACTTCTATAGTAGTTAACAGATATTCAAGATAAGCACGAATATAACGAGAAACAGAGGAATATAAGATTCAACAAATTCGTATCGATCGAACCCCATTTAGTCTTATTTCACTTCAGTTCCATTTAAAACTCAAAACAATTTGAAACCAATAATACTGGCCGAATTTCTTTCCAAATAAATTTGCCGACCACTGAACAATAAATGGCAGACGAACAAAATTCGTTGCAAGTATTGTAAGTCCAAAATGGGGTATAAATCGTGTACAGTAACAACTTGTGTTAGACTCAGCGTATTTTATGTTCAACTACGAACGAATAAAGTGTCCTTACTTGAGGTATGGGGGTCTGACGCAATGTATTGACGGCGGCGAGAGGAAAAGAGAAGGTAATTTGAAATTGACACGAATTTACAATTTGAATTTAGATTATTAAATGAACTTTATAAGACTGCATTATTATAAAAGAAAAAAACGAAAAGAAACCTGCATTTCTGGGATATTTGAAGAAACTTATGTCATTTATTAAGAATGTTTTTGTGTCTAGAATATTCTCAAGAAGAAGTTTATTTGATATCCGAATAGTTATCCAAATACAAACTTATAGCCCCGAGATTAATAATGTTCTCAAACACAGATAAAACAAACTAAACTATAAATCGCCTCATTTGATCAACTTATAAAATAAATCTGTTTGCATTGCAGAAAATAAAGAACAAATCTCTATGTACTTACAGTTTTTCTATATTTGCAGCTTTAAAATCCGTCCTTTTCTCAAACGTCCTCTCGTACATTACGGCACCGCACAAGAAGCGTTTCGGTTTAGTTCGCGGTCAGGGATTTGTCGTGCTCATTTATATGAGCGGCTATTTTGCCAGACCTTCCGTTCGTATCGTATGTGCGGTATTTTCAGCGGGGGCTGTTACGATGCAGCTTTATTTAAATCGAGACACGAATGCGAATTGAACTTGGGAGAATGGAACAAGGAACTGAATAGTGTGTGTATTTGTATATGGCGGAAGGTGAACTAGAAGTGGACGAGTGTGGGCAATATTTTTGAGATACAAGTATATTCTAATTAAATCTTAAGATTATTGTGCGTGTTTTAAAATACAACTCCATCGCTAGAAGTGAGATGACAACGCTTAAAAATTGTATAATAAGGGATGTGGTTTACAAACTAATCAATTTGTAGGTAGACGTTGATTAAATATGATAGTAAAATGTAAATGAGTACGCTACCCTTACCACTACAACATCGACAGACGTCAAACAGACTGGACGGGTATCAGGCACTAAAAATCATTGACTGTATTTTATGTACACTACTATCATTATCTTAACCTGTACTATTTTACCTGAACATATTTTTTTATTGCAATGAATGGCGAGACAAGCATGCAATTCGCCTGATGGTAAACGATACGGCTGCTTATGATTCACTATAATCGATAGAAAATAAATTTTAATCTATCAGAAATTGCAATATCGCGCGATATATCTTATTTAATAAACCAAATGAAATTGAGTAAGAATAGGCCTACTGATCTCACAAAGTCTATTTCTCGAACCAATAAAAACATAACGTAGTAATCGATTAGCATCCACTTTCCCCCTATGAGGTCACAATAAATACATACAAACGCCTATAAATAAAATATTGTTGGGTTAATGATGAAACATTTTAACCTTAGTCGATCCCACGTAGGGCTGCCACTTAGAACAAGTTTTGAAATAAAAATATAATTGTAAGAAGCAGTGGTTATTTCATAATGCGATTATATTTTGGTGAATTTCGAAATGGTAGGTTTATATACGAATATGTATATAAACCTACCATTGTATTGATCCCCTGTACAAATTGTTTACAAGTTATATATCTAGAATTAAATAGCTTTCTAATATAGACAGTTGAGGATGTAAAGGACCTGGACAGTTTCTGCCTAGTTACTTTTTATCATGTACAAAAACAAAGCAATAATTGAATGAATATAAAAAATCAACTATTGATTTAAGAATATGTCATATTTCTGTAGAAGTTTAGGGAGTAATATAAAGTTTAATAAGATTTTGTATTGATTGATGACCCATTTCCGCCATTGTTGGCCCCGCATAAACGTTTCGTTCGCAGTAAAGCAAGTGTAGGAAAAAAATAATAACTTTGTCTAAAATATTCCTAAAAATAATCTATAAGTAGGTAATAGGTCATAATAACTAACAATACTAAATATATATAAAGCAATGTTTGTAGTATATACTTACACATATATTCTTCCCATTTTTACACACTTTCATTGCAACAACTAAACGCTGCAGTAAAAAACTTGACACTTGACAGTTGCTTGACAGGAACCATGCTTTGTTTATTTGTTTACATTGTGACACAATTAAAATACGTCTCGGTGTATATTTTGTGTAACTTATAAAATATTAGTTCCTTTAAATTCCAAATTCGATGATAAAGCATTTATGTAAACGTATTCTTATTAGATTCAATAAATTAATGGATAACCTACAAAACCTAACCTGAAAAATAAGATATGTTTTTGTAAATATCTAAAAACCCTGAACTTCTTAGGCTTTGTAACTTTTCTGTATTAATCTTCGAACAAACCTTACCCCAACAATGCAAAACTAATTGATGTAGACGAGATTCGAAGTACTAGGCACAGCGCCATACAAAAACTGGCCATGTCCTTTATAACCTCATTTGTCCTAATAAACATTATACTCCTTATACATAAGAAACTACTAATCAATCATTAATTTTTTTTTTCATTCATCATCAGCCTTTTCGCGTCCACTGCTGGACATAGGCCTCTCCTATGGCACTCCACTGGGCTTGATCTTCAGCCCATCGGCTCCAACCGCTACCAGCCATCTTTCGGATATCATCACTCCATCTCATTGGAGTGATCATATCATATATACTAATCAATCACATAACATAAATTACTGAAATCATGTTAAGAGGAGATAACACGTTCATTAAGTGTTGCTATTCATAATGGTTCTTTTCTATATATTAATGTGATTAATATTGCCACTTCACAGAAAAAAACATTATTTTACTTACTTAACAGTAATATGAAACTACAAGACATCCGCCATTTCTATTCTATATTATATTTCTGCTTAAAATTTGCTTATACAAGGGACTTGTCCATTTCAAAGTTAATGAGATGTTAAATAGCTGATTAATGATTTTTGACGCCAATGAATAACGTTTATGAGTATTAAAAACTGATATGCTTTTATAAAGTGCGAAATATTTAAGTGCGTGGTGGCCTGTTGGTAAATGGACTAGACGCGGCTGCCCACATGTTCACGGTGGTCGCGGGTTCGAATCCCAGGGCACATCTCTGACTTTTCGGATTCATGTGTGTATTTATAATCAATCACCACGCACTAAAACGGTGAAGGAAAACATTGTGAGGAAACCTGCATACCATAGCGATTTATAAAAAATCTATGGTATGTAAGTCCGCCAACCCGCACTAGGCCAGCGTGGTGGACTATATGGCCTAACCACTCTCAATCGTATTCTCGATTGTAGAGTAGGCGCCTGCCCTGCAGTGGGACGTATATGGACTTATACAGATACAGATATCTTTATAAATAAAGGGGTACGCTATTACGAAGTTGAGTTATATTTGCAGTATACTAACACAAACTCACCAATCTCAATCAATCATGAGGCCGTTGAATCATTGGGCGTGGACTAACTTAATAATAATTTCTCCTATCCACCCTTATCCCTCAATTACATATTACTTTCGGTACAAAAATTTGACCAAGTCGGTACAACTCTGTAGACCGGCGAGAGCCTACTATTACTTATGGATGGTAACTATTTTGATTAGACTACATTGTTATATTTTTAATTATATTGTATTTCAGTCTTCTGGTTGTAATAAATTAATATAAAGTACATAATTGTGCACACTCTATTTCGGAAAAAAACTACTTAAGACACATAGACCATAGACTAAAGAAACATGACATACTATAACCATAGACCTAAAGCGGGGAAAAATGTTGACCTCTTTGTACGACCATATATTATTAAATTAAAAAATTATATCACTGTCTATCAATGGCATTGCAATCACTTTATAGTCATAAATAAAAACATTTTTAACATTACTACTGCCATCATGTGGTCATAATTACCGGAAAATTAAACATGGCAATTACATTTTTTATGGGTTGTTAAGTCGGCCAATCCGGACTAGGCTAGCGTGGCGGACTACGGCCAAAGCCCTCACAATAGAATTCTCAGCTGTAGATAAGTACACTACAATAGTAAAATTATCTCTCCGAAAAATCAACTTTCATCCATAATTTCAACGACTTTTTCACCATCATCATTACCAGAACTATCATCGCCAATCTCTAAAACTGATACGATAGGTTTATGGTAGCTGAAGTAAGAAACGAACAGTTTTGATTCGAACCTATTTAAATGTCTAATAAAGACCGCATCAATAGTAGTTTTGTATTTCGTTGTGCTAAGATTGCGATCATTCGACATAGTTAAACCAAATTCATTATTTAAAAATTCAATTAATAGTTGATTTTTATCGTCTGCGAAGTTTATGTTGAAATCTCCACTCAAAATCATTGGCAATTCATCAAAGCTTTATAAACTGACAGCTAACTGACAGCTGTCTACTCTCCATCCGTCTTACGCTTTTTCGATCAGGTCACGTGTCCTGACGCGAGTTTAAGATTTTATACCCATTACAGAAAAAGTGCTCAACGCCGCTAAAGAAGCTTTCACTTCAATAAATTTGTTTGGATGAGTGGTAACCATATTTCGAAAGTTAGTTGTTTGTCATTCGCCGCAAACACTACTGAGTTAATTGGGGTAAGTTTAGGGCTATAGTGTTCCCTTATTACATTATACATGTGTGTTACAACATAATACTGCGTATCGGGTGCGTGGGGAGATGTTGATCAATTATATTTCGATTACTCCAGTCCATCTTGAGGTTGTTTGGAAGAAATCGCCGACAGCAATAAGACCACCGTTTGTTAAACATATGTACTCGTAAGCGCTTTGTGTTACGATGTCTGTTCATTTGTCTGTAACAAAGGATTTATAAATCAATAAATAAATATATACATAAATGTTCTCGACTATATACTTGAAGAGGTAGATAGTTGCGACTTTAATGCCACTAACAGTTAACTAAGCTTATAATCCCTATTCTGTATCAGCCCATATACGTCCCACTGCAGGGCACGGGCCTACTCTACAATCGAGAGAACGATTGAGAGTGTATAATCCCTATTGTGTAATGAAAAAAAAAAAAGGAATGATTGTACATTTAGATCTATAACCAGTAGCGGAGTGCTACAGCCAAATTGATGAACTAATGAGTGAAAATTTTTATTCCGGTTCGTTGTACTTGTCCCACCGTTAGAGTCTTATAAAGCATTGAGGATATATCCTGAAAGGGTTCATGTCAAGTTGCAAAACTACACTCATAGATAACTATACAAACTTAAGCTATTTTTGCAGAAGGGGGTATGTAAAGGTGGTACCAGAACACTCACGTTTTGCCTTTGCGTGCTCCCACGATGTGATTGTGTGCGCTCCTATCGCCATATTAAATTATAAATTATTTAATGCAGATGCTGCATCTGCCCTACGTCAATGTGATATTAAGAAAGCGACGAGAAGAGGTGTAGTTATATATCTTAATTGACTTACTTATCACGATTTACACGATTTATTGGCAAATTAAATTAATTAACAATAATTGATCCTCGATGTATCATTTATTACGTGTGACCTCACTATCACTCTTTCAATATATGATTTATTTTTAAATCGTGGCCTAAGCCTTTTTAAATGTCACTGCTCATGTTTCATCCCACACTTCTTTCGATCGACTTCATTGAATCAAGAAATATTAATAACTTTTTTAAATCATTATAATGAGACGGGAAAGTCACTCACTTTATAATTAACATTACGCTGGCATATAAGGATTAAGAATAGTTATTAATATTAAGTACTGCATGGACATCTGTAAATTATCTGCATTAGCCCATATACGTCCCACTGCAGGGCACGGGCCTACTCTACAATCGAGAGTACGATTGAGAGTGGATAGGGCATATAGTCCACCACGCTGGCCTAATGCGGGTTGGTACACCACGCTGATATAACGTGTGCATACATACATTAACTAAAGACTTTTTGCAGAAGGTGTAGATAGACGTGCCACCAGGAAACCTTCTCTCACTTTGTATATTCCGTCCCACGGGCATCCATAAGGGCAAGCTTATTATCATATCGGACACAATACTTAGATATAAAGTCTTTAAATGCCTGATCATCACTTGTTATAATTTTCTTGAAACCTGATGAATATAAAATAGATTATAACGATCTCTTGTAAACAAGGGATCTAGAATAAAATGAATGAATGAAAACACTCACTAAGTCTCGAGCAGATAATGTGATCAGAATGCCCCATTTCGCAAATGACCATACATTTGAATTCATTAAAGCGCTTATAATTAATGCGCTTGTAACTAACAAGTTACAAATATAATTATTTAACATAATATTATTTAAAATCATTATAACGTATTTATAATATATCAAGTATTTAATTTCAAATAGTTCACGAAAAAATACACGAGTAATGTTAACGTTTTACATAGTGGTCGTAAACCTTTTATGTAATAAATAGTGAATGAGAACAATTACATTGTTAGTAATAAAAATAACTACTCCGTCAATTAAAATTGATTGCTCATCTTTAAGATTTTTAGAGGTTATCAAACCTGTTTTTGAGAGGTAACAACAATTCATAATATACTTGGAGTGATTTTGTATTATATTGTTGTTATGTTCTCAAAATGTTGCGATCTGATGATTCTCTACACTTAAAGCGACTGTAGGTAGTGTTTGTACCTGTTAAATAGATGTGGGAATAGTTTTCGTCTTGGGTCAAATCAAACAAAGATCGTTTGGACAATCTTCAATTTAATTTCGTCTTTTATATTCGTCTTTCTTCGTCGTCCCTGCACGTCTTCAATCGTCTTCCAGAATGTTCTCTCTTATTCCGTCCTTCCGCACTTCAACATCTTAATCATTCATCGTCATACTCTTTCCATCTTAAGTTAGTTCATTAGTCATCTGTTCCACACAAACTAGGTTTCTAGGTTTATAGATATAGTACATTGTCTCATGCACACCACCATTTGTATGGGTATGGGTAGTTGACGGTAACGATACTCTGGTATAAAATACGGAGCGAGTCAGTCTCACACTTCAGGTCGATATAGCGATGAACCAGTGACCAGTGTTATACTAACATGACATAACAACACATTTTATTCTTTTTACGTTGTTCGATTTGTCTATATTCTAAATTGACAATCGAAACTGTACATTTTGGCCGCCGCGATTTCGAAAAGTGCATCTGCACTCAGGTGGAACTGACCAAAATAATTTGCCACATAGGAAAGTAAAGAATCTACTTTTTTCTTCTCCGTGAAATAAATGTCGCTAAAATTATCGGTCCATTATTCATTGAAATATTCAATAAAATATATCGAAACAACAAACATTTTCATTTACCACCTAAACAACGGGGCATTAAATTTGCTTTGAAACTAAATGAGACCAATCAAAGCGGAAACCAACGACCAAATCAATAACCACAATTCAATTTATTCTAATTATATTATAGGGAAAACTACTAATTGGAAACTGCATTTAATATGAGACTATTCTCGTTTCATTGAACCACAATCATTAAATTATGCATACATACCGTGGTGTACATTTAGTATAATTTATATGTTTTGTATCAGCTCATATGCGTGCCATTACAGGGTACGGACCTCCTCTACAAACAGGAATACGATTGAGACGGGTTATAGTTTACCACGCTGGCTTAGTGCGACTTGGCCTGACTTAACATAACATAGAAACTCTTACAAATAGCTATGGTATGTAGGTTTCCTCGCGATGTTTTCCTTCACCGTTAAAGTGCGTGGTGATTGACTATCAACATACACATGACTCCGAAAAGTCACAGGTGTGCCCTGGGACTTGAACCCGTGAACACCGTGACCATGTAGGCGGCCACGTCTGGTCCGTTACCACGACACCACCAAATACTATAATTATTTTAAGCAGAAAACTTAATAAGCAGAAGCGATAGCTTTGTTGAGTGAAGAAAAACTTTGGAGAATCAAAAATACAGTATTACTCTATTGACTTCCCGAACAAAAAAAGAAAACAAATATATTTTTAATTAATTACCTTATCAGCTGTGACGCTGAAGGAAATCATCATCTTTTATTATGAGAGTCTTGAATCCAGAAAAATATTTCAGTCTTAGCAACTTTTATGAAAAAATGCACAAAGAAATTACTCGAGGCATTAATCCCAGAACCTCACGGTTCATAGCCCATGGACTTTCCCGCTGGATGACATTGAAATTTACTTGAATTTAAAAGTATATGAAAATGACCTTGGACAACAATAGATAGCACGCCAATTCCAATTCCAGCATTTTGCAATTACTTTTTGGAATACATATATGAGATTGTATAGATATTTATTGTTAATCCATTTACACCCGTAGCATATGACTTAAGTGTCCTATGCTAATTATAATTAATATTAATTAATTTAATGAACGCACCAGTTATCTCAATGATGTAATTACGCACTGCTTATTCAGTTTACAACGTTAGAAAATTATATTAGTAATATACGCTCACACGCCCTTGTCCATCTGTATCAGCCCAGATACGCCCCACTGCAGGGCACGGGCCTACTCTACAATCGAGAATACGATTGAGAGTGGTTAGGCCATATAGTCCACCACGCTGGCCTAGTGCGGGTTGGCGGACTTACATACCATAGGAATTCTTATAAATCGCTATGGTATGCAGGTTTCCTCACGATGTTTTCCTTCACCGTTTTAGTGCGTGGTGATTGATTATCAATACACACATGACTCCGAAAAGTCAGAGGTGTGCCCTGGGATTCGAACCCGCGACCACCGTGAACATGTGGGCAGCCGCGTCTAGGGCCCTACTATATAAATCCGAAACGAAGTTCGAAACTTCGGACGATCGAAATTTATATACAATATGAATTTATCTAGTCTGTAAAAGTTCGTATTTGTGTAACGTACATCCTAACTATAAGTCTATGGTTACGACTATAAGTCAATAACGACCATAAGTATATGTAGGTACATTCGTATCGTATATGAACTTCGATCATCCGAAGTTTCGAACTTCGTTTCGTTGAATATAGTAGGGCCCCTAGTCTGTTTACCAACAGGCCACCACGCACTTGTCCATAGGAAATTTAAAAACCTAATTTGGCTAATGATTGTTTTGTCTTCTTCGTTCAAACTGAATTCAAAAGTTGTTCGAAAGGGACACTATTATGTACGGTATCTGCCTTAATAGCAGACCATTACTTCGTCCCGTTTTCTGTGAGACAGTCATCCCAATTCCGCCAAGCCAACCTTTCATTGGTGGTAGGTCTCTCAAAATATTAAGTTATTTACAATGTAAGTGCATTGTTGTATTCCGGTTTTAGGTACATTGTAGCCTGAGTAACTACTGAAATAAGCACTGGCAGTGGAATGCTAAATATTGCTTTATAATTCATAGTATCGTTTGGTTTTGCTACTGTCCATAAGCTGTAGTATCGTTTGCCATCAGGCGAACGGTATGCACGTCTTACCATTAATTGCAATAAAAAAACTCTCATAATATAGCTCTAACGCTTTACAGCAAGGCTCTAGTAATTTCAAAAGCTACTGGTGATAGATATCAATCTCTTGATCAACACAATTATGCCTGCGCAAAATCATCCAAGAGAATACCATAATATTCTGTAACTAAACAGCAAATTCCCCCATTCACCCTGAGTTCACGTGCTGGCAACGATTCATGTATCAGTTCCACGCTCAGCATTTTACTATGCCATTAATATTGGCGTATTTGTATTTGTAATTCGCATAAACGGAAACTAAAGTTATGTTAGCAATTGATGAAATCTATATTATTAGTTTCTGATATAAATAATACTGATTTAATTTGGGTTTCAACGTGCGTATACGAAAGATTATGTTTAGAATATTCTCACAGTGTTTTGAGAAAATATTAATATGTTGTGTAATTAATCTCGAGGCAGTGTAAATGCTGTGAGTTGAGAGGTTCTAGGTGCGATTCTCGGGTCGGATATTAAATTTATGGCTTGAATTGATAATATACATGACTAAAGCTTGTAATTAGCTTTATAAGATTATGTGAACTTTATAAGATTATGTGTGTGTGTGTGTGATTATTATGTGTGTGTTCTTCTGTGCAAAATATTGTATATCTTATGTAAATACTTATGGTTGGTGTAATAGTCACTATTTACGGTTAATATGTGTAACATTGTAGTAGAATACAATTATTAATATTTATCGGCACGTTTGCTATACACCACGTCTTCACACCCCGTTCCGTCCTCCACGTCTATATCTATCTACTTCTATATCGATCTCACTCACCCTTGGTTCGCGTAGTGTATAGTTCGAGACGACAGATGCTAAGAGTATGAATTTATCAATACACTACAGTTGGTACTCTCATATTATGTGAGAGGCCGCCTAATCAAACAGCAGTGTAAATGCACTGTTGTGTTCCAGTTTGAAGCATATTGCAGCCAGAGTAAATACTGGACATATTGATAATTAACATCGTATGTTTCAGGATGGCGAGCGCAGGGGAACGCAAAGCATTGCTTTGTAATACATGGTGTTTTTTGGTTTTATTATTGTACATGAGTGGTTATATCGCTTACCTTCAGGCGAATATAAAAGCTATTCCCCCCATTAATTACAATAAAAAAAAGTTGCAATACAAGGATTTCTTAATATAATTAGAAGTATTAATAATTTCTAACTGACCCAACACTGTGCACACATATGTTTTTAAATCAGCATTATACTTTACGGATACATAAATTACATCTTCGTTGTACCCGTAGGAGTAGAACACTATAGATCACATCTCGACTTTGACATATTACCATCGCGGCGTATAAAGTCATTGCGTATGAAATGATATTTTGTTATGACTAAGTTTTTTACTTGGCTCATACATTTATTTGTAATAATATTATATTGAAAATATCTTGTTCAATAAAATATCAATCATCAAATTAAGCAAGTTAAATAATGTTACTAGTAGTTAAATAGAATGTTACTTTAATTCGAAGTATCAATATCTAGAACAAACATTTTGTCTACAAATAATTTCGTCTATATTTCGTTGGACATAAAGTTTTGGACACAGATGTTCATACGAGTATAAAAAATAATTTTATATGGAAGAATAAGTTAAGCACAATCAACCCCGAAGCCACTGACCCGCCGGCAAATGTCAACTTCTTTTTACTGGCGGGTTTGTCGGCGGCTTTACTCATTGCAAGTCGTAAGACTTTGTTTCTAACATGCGACATGGCATGAACATTTTTATGAAGTTCTTGAGAGTCGCCGGGCAACTGAGCAGAGCACATGCCGCTAACATGGCGGCGGGCAACATATTATGCAGGTGCTTGTCGTCGACGCGATTTTTGTAATATAGGCCGCCCGGTTGTGACGGTGGGCTGTATTGCCGGGCCGGCGGCTTTGGTGTGTAGAGCATTTTACGGAAATCACGGATTTTTATGTGAAAACATTTGCCATATAAATCGTCTCATTTGACGAATTCGGTTCCATTTTCGGAGAGATTTTACTTCGGAAATCCAATATTTTCAATTAAACTTAACGAACATTTCCAGTTTGTATCTTGACTGCTAATCCTCTGTTTATAAACACATAAATACATTAATAACTTTGTTTATTACCACAACAATGGTTTTACTCCAAATGTGCGGTGTTCTGCATTTATTTATACCTATAATGTCGGACATTAAAGAGACAAATCTGTTTACAGAATTCACTGGCGCCGAGATATATTATGTATTTTCATATTTCCTATGGATGCTCGTGAATTTGTCTGCATTACTATATTATAAATACATGTGGGCATATTCAAAATCATGGGCATATCTTTGAAGGAGATGTAAGCAGATGTGCCAATCACACTTAGCTGAGACTGTTTCATCACAAATGTGATATGGGGTGAATCTGTCTATACACTATATTTTTCAGACTGACAGACTCACACACTGAATAGATGGCAAGCAGATTAGATTATTAAATATTTATTTTAAATCGTTAAGAGTTTAATTTTTTACCACCGCCGCACGTGAAATTACTTAAAGTTAGGGACGCGGAGTAGTTTTTTTTTTTGTAATTTATCGACACCGAAATAGTTATATTTTTACATTTTTAAGCGACCTAAGCTGGCCACGAGTTTTCAATAATACATCATTCAGAGAACAAAGTAAGATTCGATATTGTTTTTATCGTGTCACTTAATTCTCTTTGATTTGGGTCGTGAAGGCCGGCCGCCTTACAAAAAGTCCGACGTCTACGTTACACCCAAGTTTCATGTAATTGACGGTTCTCGTTGGTAGGGAGATGCTCAATTTCTTTATTAGTATTATTATACTAGTAGTCTTCTTGCCCTATCATTGACCGTAATTACGACCCCTCAGTGAACAGTCTAAACAAAGAAGACAAAATTAGATGTAACTATTCCATCAATAGATAAGGAAATAGTATTGGCTAGTATATTGCTGTTCTGCCAATGTACACAAGGATTCGGTTCTGTTCGTGGTATTTTTCCCCCAAGGATTTCCACAGCGATCAGCGCGGCCATGTTGGGTGATATTCTTTCTAGGGCTAAAAAGAGAGAAAAGTTTGTTTCATACGAAAAATATTATTTTGTTTCAGCCTCAGGAAGTCCACTACTGAACATAGGTCTAACGCTACGATCTCTAAATCGACCTGTTTGCAGCTGTCAGGTGAAAATATTCTTTAGTATTTTTTTTTTATACTTAATAATTTTATGTAAAGGGTTGGATGTTAGGAATGTTGCCAAACGTAAAAATTATGAGCCAAAACATAATGTAATATTCATAAAAATCAATTAGCGGCAACCACACGTATATGTGGGATTAGAGCGGGTAAAAAATCGCACGGAAATATACACTTTTATCGTGACATCGTCATCACCGAATATTTACCCAAGATTTTTTTTATCTTCATTTAATATCGCTTTATTTACGATACACAGTGCCGGCTGTATATAATGCCATGATCATTACATTTAAATATGAGCTCAACCTCATTGTTTTAAAGTCGTAAATCGGCCGTTAAGTTGTAAGGCCGATAGCTTTCTGATAATGAGATTGGCAGAGCGCCACATCGCCACATTATTAGCTGGGACACTTACTATTTTGGGATCTTTTCACTGTGATGAGTTCATACAAGGTTGACGGGCAAGGTCGAGGCGATTTAAGGCATGTAACATACAGAAAAATGCTTTTTGGTTTGACGTTGTGGCAAACATGAGCCGTGTGACGTAAGGACATCCATTCTTGAATTGATCGACATGTTTATGATGTTGTGAATTAATTTGTAACCCGCTGGAAATTTGTGTAGTGGACGATACATGACGCCTATACTGTGTGTTTATGCTTTGGGGATAAAGGTACTAAACAAATAAATTGATATTCTTCCATCATATTATTAGTAATAATAATAGAAGCCAGTGAGCAACGAAAGGTACATACTTAGTGGAAATAAAATTATTATTGAATTAATATAACCCCTATTTTAAAAGAATTTAAGAGTATAAAATAAGAAATAGTATGTTACAAAGAATTTTAAAAATATATAATATATATAATATTTGAATGTTTAAAAATTAAAATTACTTAATTCCTCAACGCTCTAAGAAATATAATTGCATCTCTCTCAATCAGCTGAAATCCACTGCTGAACTTGACGCAAGCCACTTCTAATAGATCAATGTGGAGTTCTTTGAGGGAGGCGTATCATTAAATCGGTTAAAAATTATCGGTCCCCTTGTTTATTGTGTATATGTACCTACCCACATAGTTTTAGCAATATGGTAGTTTTCATTTAGGTCATTTCCGAGCCTTTTGTTTTTCTGTACTTATCAATGTATGTGACCGACTTTCTTTGTAATTTATGTGCGTATTTATTTATGGTCTAATTATTTCCCTTGGGAATGGGCTTAAATATAGATGAAGCATTTTTATTGATATTATTTTATGTGCGCTGTTAAGAATTTCTTGTAAATGAAATTATTTGATTGCATTAAAACCTGTAAATACAGATATTTGATATGAATTTGCCATTTACAAAAACATTAATTATCTCAATCATGATATCGAACTTGCCACCTTCCATTTCGTAGCCGACTCCTCTTCACTACACCATGTAGGCTGTCTACAATATAGTTGGTAGACCTAATAGGGTGGTTTTTGCACACTCCTCGCGCACTATCGCACTTCCTAAAAGCTTCTAAATGTTCCGACCTTGTGAAGCCACTTAGGCGAATTTTACGACGTCTGCTTGACGATATGGCTTTGAAGTAATGAAGTAGAGACACGCTGTTGCCCTATTATACTTTAGTGTGAATGAGTTAGTTTGGATGGCTTGATCCGTAGACAATCGACTTAAAAAACAGAATATGAAGTTCAGACATCCATTGCTTTACCTCTTTCAAACAATGATTGTGACGAAAGCAGCAGACTTGCTATAGCGTTTTGTTCGATTGGTGTTTAATGCCCAATGTCTTTAACCAGACTCGTACATTTTCTGTTCTTTCTTCTATAATCATAGTCTGAAAATCAACTAACCATCAATTTGTTAGTTGTTCATAATCACCATGGCTATTTTTCCTTCAAATAACCAGCTTTGCGTAATATAAAGAGGCCCTTTTCACAAGCTATGAATCGGCAAAATTACCTTATGTGTTTATTATTTAAAAATCTCCTAAAGTAAGATTTATCATATTTTTCGCACATTCCAAATTAAATAAATAATTTTAACAACATCGTTTATATTTTTTTTATATCTAGTACAAATAAACACACTCCGTATATGTTTGTTTTGTATGATATTTCACCACGTACATTAGTAGCCAATTACTGTTATCATTATATCTTTGATTTATGAACTGGTGATTTTTAAATTGTTAACCTAATAAAGGCTGGGAACAATAACTGTATGGTTGCGGGTTTGGGTGATCAGATCATGAAAATTGTTTTGGAAGCTCAATGGTCAGCATGATTATAAAATGCAATTAATAAAATATATTTCATTGAAAAGTTTATTTATTTTTGAACGTCATATAAAACTTTATCATTGTTATCTTATTGAAATAAAACTATTATTTACGGATTTGATCGTAGGTTTGGATTGATTCTTACATTTTTTTACACTTCCCGGCGTTTAGATTCCTTTACGCGCTTTCGTCCATACCACGAAACGGCGGAAAGTAAAAAGAAATTAAAATAAAGCAAATCTGTGATAAAATTCATAAGTATTTCAATGTACATACCGGGTATCTCAAGACTGCTACCGAAAACGAAGCCGGGTGGTAGTTTTAGTGACTACAAACACAATGTAACTAAAAATTTCGCAAAGAAACGCGACAATTATTTTTTATGATTTTTTAAATATCGTCATTTTTGGGTGGTAAATCCATAGTTTTTGCTAAAATAATAATTTAAACACTTTTATACCCTAGATTATTTATAAATAAAACGGTAAACACTATTATTTTAGGAAAAAAATGTATTTACCACCCAAATATGGTCATAGGAAAAAAATATAAAAAAAAAATTGTCACTTTTTTTTGCAACTTTTTCTGTTGCATTTTGTCTGAAGTCGCTTAAACTACCACCCGGCTTCATTTTCGGTAGCAGTCTTGATATACCCTGTATTATATTCGCGTAATATAAGAAAGTATCTTTATATTAGAAAAAAAAAACTGTCGGCTACGATATACATACTTACATCCCACGACTTCTTGCAACGTTCACTAGATTGTACGATGGAAATCCAACGTTTGCTTATACAAAAAACTTGCACAAAGCAAATTTTACAACTAAAGTAAAGACCAGTCCAGTGAACGTCAAGAAAAAGGCTTTATTTGCCTATGTAAATTGTTTCATAAAATAAATAGACAGAACACAGGTTCTCTCCTCAAAAAATATTCTACATTTTATGTCTCATTTTTATTCATATAAACATGTCATAAAAATAGTGGGTTATGTTATTTGCTATAATCATATCAAAGCACACGAAGATTAATAAAAGTCGGGTTAGAATATAGTGTTTTTATTGTTATCTTGGTTGCCTCCATATTTTTATACTTATTTGCTGCGGTTTCATTTGAATGCATTTGACGTAAAAACTTAGAAATGGACATATTTTCCAATTTATGAAAACTTAACTGACCACACACACAAACACACTAAGTTACTAAATGAAGTCTGTTTTTTTTAAAACAATGTAGCTTTACTTTTATAGTGACATCCAGTATGATAGTCTATCCGAACAAAAACGATCATAGTTTATCTCTCTTCGGGCTCAAACTGTGTATACGACTCAAATACATTGTAGTGAAATTAACTGGTATTGGTATATCTTTTGTAAGTAAAGTGCCACCAGAGTAGGTACTACGGCAATGGCTATTTATCACGACAAACACCACAGTGTAAATGCACTGTTGTGTTCTCGATTATTATTTTTTTATTGCATTGAATGGCGAGACGAGCATGCCGTTCGTCTGATGGTAAGCAATACGACCGCTCATGAACAGTAGCAGAACCAAACAACACCTTGAATTACAAAGTAATGCTTGGGATTCCACTGCGCTCGCCATCCTGAGACATAAGATGTTAAGTCTCAATGTGTCCAGTAGTTACTCTGGCTACAATGTCCTTCAATCCGAAACACAATAGTGCATTTAAACTGCTGTTTGACGGGAGAAATAGACATTGCAGTGGTACCCAGGCAGCCTCTCACATTTAAGAGACCTACCACCAATATTGAAGAACATTTTAGCCAGAGTAACTACTGAACATATTGAGAATTAACAACTCATGTCTCAGGATGGCGAGCGCAGTGGAAGTATTGCTTTGCAATTCATGGTGTTATTTGTTTTTGTTACTTTGCTGTCCATCGACAATGAAAACACGTAAGCTGTTGAATGCAGTCCTCATCTAATACATCGATATTACACTTCATAGACGACGCCAATATACAGAAGTAAACTTTCTGTGACTAAAGTAAATAAATTAAGCAGTTTTAAATATTTCTATCCAATTCCAAAAACAATAGCAGTAAATGCTCTCAAGCATAATATTATTGACCTAAAAGTTATTTACGGTCACCCAATATTAAAGCCTTGTTACCGATAATTACACTAAAATGCTCTGATTACATTTCATTGACATTCTCATCGCAATTCTTAGAATCTTTGTAGAAAATGTACTTGAAATTAGAGTTTGGATCGAAAAACCGCTGAGTAATGTCTGGTCAAGGCGTTCCATTAAAGCCGACTCCTTTGATCGAATTGTGAAAATTTCATCAAAAATATATTTCAGCTTTCTCATGATGTGATTTATAGTTTCAGTGTAGTTGTGGGAAGGAATATCAAGATTTATATAGTTATTTTTTGGCAAATTTCTGTTTGTTTTTTTAACACTTTTGAAAGGATATTTTGATATAGAAGCTAGATATCATCTCTCCATGTTTTTTTTTAAATCGCATGACTTCCTATTATGTTTCTTGATTTAAAAATAAATTTCACCCAAACCATTGATTGTTCAAATCGAGCCCACAGTATTAAGCTTTGCTATTTGTTAAAAAGAAACGGAGTACTAGCTCATTGTAATATGGGAAGCGTTTACCTCAAAAAAAATCTTTCGTACGGCCGAATATAAAAAAAAATATTTACCTTTAATCTATGCTAGTACTACGCATGCTGTAGGTATTACATCTACATATATGTACCACTATAGTGCACGAGCCTTCTCTACAATCGAAAGTATGCTTGAAAAGTGTTAGGCCATATAGTCCACTACGCTTGCCTAGTGCAGGCTGGCATGACTTTACATACAGGTTACCTCACGATAAATTCCTTCATATATTAATATGAAGGAATTTATCGTGCGTGGTAATTGATTATCAATACACACACACGAGTCCGAAATTTAGAGGTGTGCCCCGGGATTCTAACCCGCGACTACCGTGCACATGTCATCAGCCGCGTCTGGTCCGTTACTGACAGGCCACCAGGTACTTCATATTACGGATATCTATTAAGGATTGTCAATAATTTTTGTCATGGTTCATATTCCGTAAAAAGTGTATTTTTTATTAACAAAATCAGTAGAATACCTGTCAAATATCAGGCACGTAGAAAACACGTCAGTCATTCTGTCAGCGAACTGTCAGACGTGCCTAGATAATGGAGTAAGTCCAAAAAAATAATGGATTCCCCGTGAAATAGTATTACACTAATATATAATATTCGGTATTAGTTTCTGCTATGTTCTTTTTTTGTTTCATATTCAGTATTTCTGTCGAGATCAGACCAACCCAAGCTGGCAAACAAAATAGCGGATGATGTCTGACATTTTGAAGATGAGTCTTAGTATTTCGTAACACTAATTGACGAAGGCAAACATCCTGGGACTTTACTTGGGGAAATTTGTGAAATCCGAGAAACTGCCGTAGGCTGACTTAGTTGAAATAACCGGAATCCCTCACTGGTTAAAAAAATACATATCGCAAATCACCTATTTTTACAGCTAAAATAAATAAAAAACAGTCTCAAATGATTTTACTGTTATCAGTCCTTGATAAGGGTGCAAAACGTTCGATAATTTTGGAGGGCTTGAAAATCGAGTTCAAATATTCATTACATACATACACGCAAAAGTAATAAAAACATGCTAACCTGAATAAAAATACGAGTACTGCGAAAATTAAATTATTTATATTGTGTATTTTATATAACTGATAACACATTTATGCAAAATTCAGAACCATTTTATAGCATTAACACAGTTTTGATTAAAAACAAACAATTATAAATTAAATCAACAAAATATTTTTGTATTGTCAATAGCAAATGATTCACGATACAACCGCATGTGTTTGTCGTGGTCTTTATCCCTGAGCAGATAAAAACAATACATTATTTGGCAATTTTCAAACGACCAGATGTTCAAATTACTCATTGCATTTGTATGTTATTATCTGCTTATAGTGAATTGTTTTGATATCATTACAACAGGAATATCTGTAATAGATAAATAAATAGATTTTTAAAGAATACAATAATTGGTGGTAGGGCTATCACAATATGTGATATGCCGTCTATACGTACATAAGTACCACAGTAATGTCTATTTCTTCCACTAAACAGCATTGCCAATGAACTATTGTGTTCCGGTTTGACGAACACTGTAGTCAGAGTAACTACTGGACATATTAAGACTTTACATTGGTATCAGGTTGGCGAGCGCAGTGGAATGCTTAGCATTGCTTTATAATTCATGGTATTGCTTGGTTTTTCTACTCCATCTATGAGTGATCATATTGCTTCCCATAACGTGAATGGCATTATCGTCTTGCCATTCATTACTATAAAAAAGTTGGAAAAATAGTAATCTCGTAACCCTATGTAAATTAAAAAATATATCACGATTATTATTCCGTCTACGACAGTCAATCAATCTTCTGATGATTAAAGTCAGGGGTCGACACTTAAAGGAGTGTGAAGTACCTATTGTTCGTTGCTTATAAATTGTGCTTAAAATAGATCATCGAAAGTGTCGTTAAATGTGTCTTTGTTATTCAATTGAGGCGGTACATTAGCAGATTTAGGTTCGATGATTTATACCAAAAATTGATGTATAAGTGCATTTTCAGATTTTATGAATGAAGGATTGTAGACAGGATAGGCAAAGAAAAATGATAAGATTATTGGGTTTCCTGCTATCTTGCTTACATGTATTATGAAGATAATACTTTAGGAACTATTGTGTCATTTAAGTTTAATTATGATTATCATTTTAATTTGGTAATTTTCTATTCAAGGATTTTCTTGTCTTCCCAAATTATGGCAACCTGCTTTAAGAGGTACTCATAAAACCCATCATAATAGTTAACAGAATCTATTACATTCGAGGAGCAATGAACATACCTTCAGTATATTATACTTATATTATTGTGATGATCAGAACCAGATAATGATCAGACAATCTATCCATAAATACCGTATGGGGCAACGTCGCAACAACAATGTGCTACATCACACCAGTAATCTACAATTTCACTTAAATTATTTCACCTAAAGCGTAATTTTATACCTAATCACTGGATTAGCAGTAAGGCCATTATCCTTTCATGAAAATTCGTTAACAAGTTAATCCGCTTACATTATCCTGTAACAGTCTCGTGGAACACGTCGAAACTCAAATTCAAACAATGTGCTGGCGAGTCAACATGGTTGAACTACGATCTACTTGAAGGGTGCTATAATTTATTCTGGGTCTTGACATAATAAAGATGGATTTAGATTATGTAGATTATGATTGTCAATTTTCTTTGTCTTAACATTACGTACTTATCGTTACAAAAAAAACCTAGGAGTTGAATGTAGAAAAGAGCTGATTGAACAGAGTTGGTACCAATGTATCACAGAAAATCGAAGTGACATTTCGAGTGCTTGCTGCCGTAACAAGACGTAAATTATACGGTAGAAAAGGATATTGGAATACTTTTACTCGAGCCGTAATTTTTCTTCCAACCTAATTAGAAAGGCCAGCAACGCACTTACGATCCAAATTTTGTTTCAATCTAAAAACATCTTCGCGTACTTTGCCAATCTGTCTCTTCTAGAATCTTCCATTTTCATCTTCGTAAAATTTACTCTAACAATCGTTTTATCGAATTAACTCCTTTACACTCGGATCTAATCGGAATCTAGGCGAACATCGCAACTTCCAACTCAAATAATGGACCCACATTGAGTCGACGCATCTCTCTAATGCAATCTCTTCGGCTCCATTGTATGTTTTGAGTTTGATTCCATTTGAGTGATGTGTTTGACGAAATGTTGGTAATTTACTCAGCAGTCGTAATATTAGTTTGGTATTAACTAGTTTAGGTTGGAGCAAATGTTGGTATTGCTTTGAGAACTAAGCTTTGAGCTAAATAATTGTTTTAGCGTACAAAACCTAAAAATATCAAAAAAATCTGGCAATATTGTTCATTTTTTATGTATCTATAACAATGACAAAGCTATTTTGTAAAACCAAGCAGCCTCAAGAATAAATAAACAATCAATAATAACAACTTTATATTTGTTGTGCCATCCGCATGACGTCATTTTCCACGAACTGTCACAGTACGCAAGAGTAAAAAACCAAGACGAATTCTGCCACATGCAGTCTTAAATCATAATCTTTACAATTCCAAAGAGCGTTCCTCAATAACGGGAATATTTTTAAAAATTCTATTTATATTCTCTTATGTTGGACAACATCCAGACATCGAAACGAAGTGTCGCGTGTCACACATACATCTGAATATTAAAATAAAATTTACTATTTTGTCGCCCATTTTTTAATGTCATCTAGTATTTGTGCTGTCTGACGTAACGTGAAATTTTAGACCTGAAGGTTTATTGACATACTTTATAGGGAGTTTATTATTTTTTTGTATTGTTGAGCATATAGGGATTGTAAGTAGTAGCTGTTTGAGTTTTTATTAATGATACTACAGTTATCGGAAGCTTGTATTGTATATTGGAAATAAAAAATGTTCAAGTGTAGCATACTTTTCATGACTTTTATGTGGTAAAGGTTCATCGACTGGCAATACACATTCATCATCACTCCTTAATGTATTACAAGAAGCTTCTATCACCTCAATAAGAATATAGGAATTTAAATAGGGTAAAACACTTACCGTGTAAGAAGTAAATATGCTTACGCAGATTTATGTCTAGTAGATCTGATTAATGCAATCATTGTTACTGACAAAGTTTCGTTTGGCAATTCACTATGAGATCTGTTCATGTCTCTGCGTAATTATGTCTTCAGGGTATGACTACATGCATTCCTTTTATAAGCTTCAGAGTCTTAACAGTATTTAAAAACCTATAATTTACAGTCCTAATAACATGTAATATTTGTCTAGTGGTTACAAAATCCAAGCAATAAAAGCCATCATTTCAGTAGCGCCACACGCCCACAAGATATTTTGGCGTGTATATAAAATAGTATATTTACACTAATTTTTAATCTAATCTGCTTTGCTCATCTCTATAAACGTTGTGACAAAAATAAAAATCCACCCACAGCGACAACGCAAAAAAATTAATGGACTTGGTATGTGAAAATTTATTTAGTTTTTTTAGGGTACTGGTTGAACATTTTTGGCAGAGGTAGAACTACGCTTTTGTTGATCATACCTCATCATGAATGAATAAGCTCGTCCAGGGCGGTACCACTATTTCAAGAGATCGATGTTAAACAACAGCTTTAATGTCACGTTTCGTTAAGTGAGTGAGATTCCCAAATGCTCAATACTCCTCCCCTCTTCCCATCCTTTGTCATTCCCGCTCCCCTCTCGATTTGATTGTCCGGCAATACTTCCATGGTTCAAATTACGAATGCTTATAAGCGGCAGTAATTACTTACAATCAGATGATTTGTTTGTTCGTTTTTGGAGCTATGCTTTAAAAATACTGGGTATCTCAAGACTGCGACCGAAAACGAAACCGGGTGGTAGTTTTAGTGACTACAAAAACAATGCAACTAAAACTTTCGCAAAGAAACGCGATAATTATTTTTTATGATTTATTAAATATCGTCATTTTTGGGTGGTAAATCCATAGTTTTTGCTAAAATAATAATTTAAATTCTTTTATACCTTAGATTATTTATATACAGTCTTGATATACCCTTTTATCTATGAGGTTTGGAACTAAATGTTAAATTAGCGAAAACTTCAAAGGTAAGATAGGAGAAGGATGAGTGAAAATCGCTTTCTATTTGAATCTATGTTATAAAAATCTAAAAATTAAATGATATTTATTCAATTGAGGTCTGCAAGTTTTTCTCTGAAAAGCACTCTTTTTTCGAACAGCGTAAGCCTATCTGTTACCTCACTTAATCCGTAAAATCCCATTCCATTAACAGTCGATCCCAAAATACTATTTGATATACGGAACCTTTCCAAAAACTCCGCACCCACTCCACATTTTAACCAAAAAAAATAAATAAGGATTTAAAAACTCCGGTTTACGCAATAACATCAATTTATTAGTAGCCTTTGCACGCGAGATACTTCGCATTACTACGGGCTACAAATTACTGTTGTTATTATATTATCAGTTGTGGAGCAATAACTTAATGTTTATTTACATCGTCGTAGTAAACACGCATAGTCAAAATGACTGAAAAAATTTCAAATGAGTTATTCAGATCCCATCGGTGGATACTTTAGCAGCACTACACTTGTATCTTATCTTATATTGAATTGCAGGCATCTATTCGTGCCAATATAAAAGATCTTAATGAGGATTTTAGAAATATTGTATGAGCTTGTGTTATTGGCCTTCAGCAATTATCATCATTGTACAAGAGTTTTTGAGCGCTAGAACTAGATATTTTACAAATAAATACAAACATGTTATTTTAGAGGCAGGTCTACCCGACAACGCAAGCGCCTTGTCTAGTCTTGTCTACCTCAGTCAAAAATATAAAACCTAAGTATTGCTTTATAGTCTTGACTCCTGTTGTGACGTAAATATTATGAATAATTAAAAATATTTAGCGTACAAAATAATCTGATTGATAATAATGTAAATATAATGTCCACAAGCTGAATGTGGTTAAAATATGATTTAAAAATATATTAAGAAGTACACATTTAAATTTCAAGCATTCAAAATTATTATATTAGTATTTACAAATAATTTATAATTTATGACATCTCATGGCGTCGGCGCGCGCGAAGAATCGTAACTAATTTCGATACGAGTTTTAACAGAAAGCTGAAATGAAATGTGTCTGTTATGTAAAATTGTAAATATTTATTGGTCAAATAGTTTTACTAGTTTTGGGAGAGTGGATTTTTTGTAGTAAATATGTCAGAATAAATTGCAGTTTGACATGGTAACTAACAGTGAACAGTTTATAGACTATTTTCAAAGTTAATTTCATTTATTTGCGAAATAAAGGTCGAGAAGTGTTAATTAATAAATAAAAAATACACCAAATAGTCACATGCATAGTCCTGACCATAGATAATACACTATATGAATATATGGATCCGGACCACACATTAAGATCAATTCAATTTTGTGTCGTGGGTATTAGAAACTACGAGAAACTTTTCAGACTCAAAATCACCCAGACCCGAGACAAATATTGATGGGTTTCATAAACATTTTTCTCGGTGCGGGGATCTAAACCTCGGCCTCTCGTTTCACAGCAATTAGACGTTAGTTTCTACGGAGGCTGACAGCATTTAGACCTCGAATCAAATATTCGTTTTGACCAAACATTTGTCTCGATACGAGGATTAAACCCGTGGACTTTCGTTTAACAACCGGCTGCCAATCTGCGCCACAGAGGCTATAAAAATGATTATGAGTTATAATATGTCACACTTTCTGCTTGAGAAAAAATACACAATATAATTGTGATTCATGTTATAACAGTCAAAGTGTCGTTCATTACACAATGCAATCGATCAATCTCATCGCCATTCTTCTATTACGTATCATAACCAAGTTTTTTCGATAGGTGTAAAGATTATTATAGTTACTACATGCAACTAATGACTTGTGCATTCGTACAATTACTGCTAATGACGAAATTATAGTATTTAGCGGTCCGACCCGACTCCGCCCTGGTTCAGATACACTTTTAAAAGTAGCGGCCACAATGTTCACATCTGACTATCAATTTACGTATAGAATATCCACCAATCGAACCACGAAAACCGAATAAAATTTCCTCGTATTTGCTAGATTTTTCACTTCTGCTTCCCTCCTATAGAACATAGCGATGATATCTATATATTAATACGTGATGCAAAAACTTTGGATCCCTTTTTACGAAAATTGCGCGGACGCAGGAGCATAAAATTTGGCACACTTATAGTTTATGTGTAGGAGAAGTGGGGAATGCTAACATTTTTCAATAATAATGCTTATAAAGTACATTAAATCAAAAAATAAAACATTACACACACTGCCATGCATTTCACGCACACATCCATATATACATACTCTGGTGTCAAATTGTTTCTTTTCTTTTTCATTTTGTTCTTCTGACATAGACATATCAAAAAAAAAGGTTTTATTTGCCTAATGAGGTAATAATATTAATATTAAAAGAGAATATTAATTTTAAATGAGGCAATAATATTAATATTAAGCCTAATATTAAATGTAATATAAAACAAGATTTTAATAATAATGCATAAAAAGTACATTAAATCAATAAATAAACCAGCATGCATTTGACACACGCATACACAAGTATTTGTACACGTATACATACTCTTTGGTCAAATTGTTTCTTTGGTTTATTATAGACATAGTTGAATGTCAATCAGAAAAAATTGTTTACTGTGGTTTGTTGAATGTCAAACAGAAAAGATTTATTTGACGAATACTACGTGAAATACTGAGCGCTTATACAAATTGTGTAGCAGTAAGATACATTTAAATGTACACGGACTATCATTATATGCATAAAGAAAGTTCTGTAGCAGCAATCTGCAATAACAACATTCAGGTACAAAAAATGTGCACGAATTATCAGAATAACAACATCATCATACAGGTAAAAACTTTTTCTCTTCTTGATTTGGTCGAATTTCGATCACTAGGCGACCACTAGTATATGTTATGGGCCAAGTGATTAATGCGAGCAGTATTCATAATGCCCGGGCAGTATGAATATTGCCGAGCCATATCGGGCCAAGTGATAAATTAAAATTTAAACTCACCTATTTATCACATTGCCAGGGCATTATGAATATAGCAACATGATGATCGGGCAGTGTGATTAATAGGTGATTTTTTACGTGGTGTGCTGCCGCATTGTCGCATCTGCGATAGACCCATAAATTAGAAAGGTTGAATTGATCTGCTTATGTTTAGTTGTTTGTTAACGTCCGAAACATTATCTTCAGAAGAAAATTAGTGTACCCACTTTATGGATCAGTTAGGTCGACTTTGCCCCAAAACCGACTTGGAATACCCCGACTTCACGTAGTCTTTTGGCTACCGACCCTAGAGTGTATATAAAAAGCCGGAGGCGCGGAGGGAGAGCAGCCCCCGCCCGCTGTAACGAAGGATAGGCAACCGTGCGAGCCGCAGCGGCTGAGGCTGGTCGCCGAAGGCGACCAGCAAGCCGAAGCTGCGAAGGTGAGCTTAGTCACTTGGCCCATAACATATATATAGCCTATAGGATTCCTCAGTGAATGACCTATCCGACACAACAATATTTTAAATTGAAGTTTTATTCCTTTTTCGTGGTCCGGTTGGTCTCATAATCGATATCACAGGGATCCTTTGCTCTGATATTCTAAATTGAATATTTTGTTCGCAATTTTGAAAAGTGTATCCGCACCCGGGGTGTGCCGGGCTGGACCGCTAGTTTATTCATATGTATAAATTATTACATACATAACCTCACGCCTTTTTCCCAGAAAGGGTAGGCAGAGGTGCCAGGGCACCCACATTTCGCCTTGTATGTTCCGTCCCATGATGTGATAGGTGGCGATCCTATCGCCATATCGGGCACAAATTCCTGACTCTGGGCTGATAATGAATAGAAAAATCCAATACCACTTTGCCCAACCCGGGATTCGAACCCGAGACCTCAGCTTTGTAACCGTACCGTAGTACAACTACGCCACCGAGGCAGTCTACAACTACGCCACCGAGGCAGTCAGGCAGAGGTATAAATTATTAATATGTATAAATAAATATTTTAATCCTATTTTACCTTTTATGATTTTTTAATACCAGTATGCAGTCCGGATTGTCGAACTAGATTTTTAATTACTATTATTAAATGATCACTAACGATCAGGTGAACTCTACGCTCGTTTGTACTCTATAATATAAAAAAACTAGATATTTATCGTATGCTATAATTGCAATCTAAGCCGGTGGTAATTAAACAAACATATAATTAATCTTTTTACATCTTAGCATAATTATTCTTTTGTTTGAAAATGTGTTTTCTGCTAACTTGAGAATGGTGAATTACTTTGTGTTATTTATAAATTGTGTTATATATTATAATTGCAGTTAGTTTTTGCAATGCTGTTTTTCAATGCCTATGTTTCATTATGTTTTGTCTTCGCAAGAATTTTATTACTTCTATGGCTAAATTTAATAGATACATAATACGGATTCACAAGTTATTAAAGAGTAACATGTCCTTTTTTAATGTGGTAAGAGAAAGTACGCTGCGCTTTCCGATACGCGGCCTCCATTCGAGCACTTTCCGACCCCATCGGTCATCAGATCTCCGCGCTATGTGCCCTGCCCATTGCCACTTCAACTTGCTAATCCGGTGGGCTATGTCGGTTATTTTAGTTCTCCTACGGATCTGCTCATTTCTGATTCGATCTCGTAGGGAAACCCCGAGCATAGCTCGTTGAGTGACTTTGAGCTTCCTAATAAGGCCCATAGTGAGAGGCCACGTCTCGGTGCCGTAAGTCATCACTGGCAACACACAACTATCGAAGACTTTCGATTTAAGGCACTGAGGTATTTTGGACGAGAAGACGTCGCGTAGTTTCCCGAACGCTGCCCAACCGAGTTGGATTCGACGATTGACCTCTCTCTTGAAGTTGGACCTGCCTAACCGGACCACTTGTCCTAAATAGACATATTCGTCAACAACTTCAAGAGTCGAGCCCCCAACACCGATGGGGGTGGGCACAACATGGACATTCGACATGATCTTCGTTTTGTCCATGTTCATTTTAAGACCCACCTGTTGGGAGACTCGATTGAGGTCTTCGAGCATAGTGCTTAGGTCTTCCAGCGATTCTGCCAAGACTACAATATCGTCGGCAAACCGAAGGTGAGTGATATACTCGCCGTTGATGTTGATGCCGAATCCTTTCCACTGTAAGAGCTTGAAGGCATTTTCCAGCGCGGCAGTGAACAGTTTCGGAGATATGACATCTCCCTGTCTCACGCCTCTCTGTAGTGGAATAGCCTTCGTACTCTGATCTTGTACTCGAACCGACATGGTGGCGTTGTTGTATATACACTTCAACACTTCGATGTACCGATAGTCGATATGGCACCGCTGGAGAGACTGTAGCACAGCCCAAGTCTCGATCGAATCAAAGGCTTTCTCATAGTCCACAAACGCTAAACAAAGCGGCAAGTTATATTCCTCGGTTTTCTGTATAACTTGCCGAAGCGTATGGATGTGGTCTATGGTACTAAAGCCTTTTCGGAAACCGGCTTGTTCGGGAGGCTGGAAGTCATCAAACCTGCGTTCGAGACGATTTGTGATGACCCTCGAAAACAACTTATAGACATGGCTCAGGAGCGAGATGGGCCTGTAGTTCTTCAGCAAAGTGTTATCACCTTTTTTGAAGAACAGTACCACCACGCTCCTGCTCCTCTGGCGTTGAGCCCTCGAGGAGAACGGAATTGAAGAGCCTCTGAAGGACTTTCAGTATCGGCGTTCCGCCCGCTTTCAGAAGCTCTGAAGTTATTCCGTCCTCGCCCGGCGCCTTGTTGTTTTTAAGTTGCTTCAGGGCCATCTCAATCTCACACAGGCTGATGTCCGGGATATCATCGGATATATATCGGAAAGCGCAGCGTAGGACGTCCACCCACAAGATGGTCCGACGACCTGATAAAGGTCGCGGGACGTCGCTGGATGCAGGCTGCCTCCAACAGGTCTCTGTGGAAATCATTGGGGGAGGCCTATGTTCAGCAGTGGACTTCCTTTGGCTGATGGATGGATGGATGGAAGAGAAAGTACTGCACCACCTGAAGGTTGGCTGTTAGAAAATGCCTTTGGCATTAAGCCCCGCCTGTATACTATTTGTATATGAAGTATCAAATAAATAAAATAAATAAAGTAATATAAAACCTGTCAGTAAATGCAGTACCGCCCTAATAGAAAATCAACTGGTTACAGATCACTCATCATTCGATTCCAGTCATCATTCGAACTTATTATGATTTTAGTTGGGTCTTATTCCAAATTATATTCATTTAATATGAATAACCTTAGAATCATTCTATCAAATTAGTAAATTAGATTCATCATCGGCCACAAAAAATCAGCTGAACGTAAGCAACTTTTAAGAATTCCTACAGTTACATGTAATCAATTATAATGGTACAATAATAACCCCTAATATCCACTAAACACATTTTAAAACTGCCACAAAACTCACTGCCGCTATGTTCGTCGAACAATTAAAACCACAAGACAATGCACAATTAGTTATGCACTGGCTCCCGCTCGCATGTCTCTGTGGGCATTCATGCCACATTAGCAAGTAACGTACACTAAGGCGTGTAGTTATGTTGTAATTATGTGTGACACACGGGTAGCAAGGATAGACAGCGAAGCGGAGAACAGAATAAAACAAATATGAATGAATAAATATCTATTTCACCAATATAGACATTCCATAATTCTTGGAAAAGGTTTATTTTCACGAGTAGATTTATTAAGGTGGAAGAGAGAGAGAGATACAGAAAGAATTAATATACAAAAACCATTGTTGGTGGTAGGATATTTGTATCCACCCGAATGGCAGAAGGTGGTGAATAATGGTGGCAGGCTCTCATATTTTAAAGGCCGCCTGGGTAGGTACCACCGCGATTTCTAATTCTCCTAGTGTAAATGCACTATAGTGTTTCGGGTTGAAGGATATTGTAGACAGAGGTATTTTAACCACTACTGGATGTATTGAGACGTAATGTCTTATGTATCAGAATGGCGAGCGCCGTGGAATGCCAAGCATTGCTTTTTGATTCAAGGTGTTGTTTAATTTTGCTACTATTCATGAATGACTGCTCACTGCTTACCATCAGGCGAACGGCATGCTTGTCTCGCCATTCATTGCAATAAAAAAAAAAACAAAATTGCATCAAATTAAGAATATATCATAGTTATCCTCGTATATGTGTCGCGTTTTGGATTCTTGTGTATATCTGGATATAATTACGCTCATGTCGGTATGTAATATCTGAACTGCACTGCATTTACTAGCCACTTTGTCATAATTCATTGAGAGTTTACAAACTTATTTTATTTATAGGATATTTTGTCATTTTCTTTCACTTTAGAATTCAGTTTGAGTGGAGAAGACAAAACAATTGATAAATAAATAAAATAGGTATATAAACTATATATGAATAAGGCTGTTCAAAATGCAGGTGCAATGCAGTTGAAATATATTTTCACAATATTATTTTATCATTCATAGCAGAATGTTCAGTGAAATTCCTATGCAAGACAATTATGATAGTAAATTCGTCGAAACTGATTGAATAATATATTGTTGCAAACTGTTTCATACAACTGCAAATTTATCTCCAAACGAACGTGAAATTTATCAACATTGTAATACTATGATACAGAATCTATAGGTAACGTATTGTTAAATCGAGGGGAAAATAATACCCAACGCGTCATTTAAACTATCTCTTTTGTATCGGTTTTGGCACGAACAAACTTCACATTACTAGATTTCAGACTAACATTGGCTAGCCAAATGCTTACCGCAGCTAATATGAATTGGTTTCGGTAGATTCCTATACTAATAGGTTTAAACTACAGATTAACGTTAAATCTATAGCACACATTAGATCGAAAATTAAACGGGGCTTATAACCACAAATCACATGAATGTTTTATATGAAATTCGAGCTAGAATGTAATTGCAAGTGTTTCGATCTGATTTTTAGTAGATTTATCACAAACTCTACGGAAAAACTTGTTTCTCAGTTTGATTTCAAGAAGTAAGGAATCTAATGTTATAATATCTCTTATAATTTTTCAAACTAGGCTAGGCTCAAACCAACAATAAAATATAATTTACACAAGTGTTTTTCTTTCCATGAAATGAGATCCCTATTCGTTTCACAACGTTTTTAACCGACTTCAAAAAAAGGAGGAGGTTCTCAATTCGACTGTATGTTGCTTTTTTTTTTTTTTTTTTTTTTATGTTTGTTACCTCGTTTCTCTGTACTGTGTGAACCGATTTCGACCATTCTTTCTTTGATTGAAAGCTGGTGCTTGTCGTTTGGTCCCATAAAAATATGGTGAAAATCTGATGAATATCTTCGGACCTGGAGAGGGGAACTCCTTAAAACTAAGTAGGATTCCAATGGTTCTTTTTGCATTAGGTTCATTATAAAAGTTAAGTTACAGTGAGAGACGGAAAAAGGGGTGGGGGTGAGGGGGGGTAGGTGATAAAATTAAAATACACGTAAATTCTAATATCTTCGGCAGCTTTTAACCGATTTTAGTGATTTCTTTTTCATTGGAAAGAATGTATTGACAGGTTGATCCCAGGAACACAACATGAAGATCTAATGATCATGTTCGGACCTGGAGTGTAGAACTCTTCAAAATTTAGTAGGATTCCAATGGTTCTTTTTGCATTGGGTTTAGTATAAAAGCTAAGCTACAGTGGCGGAGGGGAAAGGGGGCAGGGGCAAAGGAAGGGGGGCGGGGAGAGAGAAAAAATAATAAACATGTGAATACTCCAATTTCTTCGGCAGCTTTTAGCCGATTTTAGCGATTTCATTATCATCGGAAAGAACATATTCCTTGTGGGGACCAAATCTTCTTAATTTAAATTCCTATCAACACTAAAAAGATAAAAATAACTAAAATTTTTAATAAAAAAATAAAAACCGACTTCAAAACAAAAAACCACTAAAAACCAAAAAATAACAAAATAATAAGTACCACTGCAAAGCAAAAAAATAATATTTGTTTCATGAAACTTGCGCTTGTTGATTAATTTGCTTAATGACTTGACTAGCCAACAAATCAAAATATATGCATAACATATTGAAGGCGGGTCGCCCAGTACCAAACATATAGATATTTAAATTAATATAAGGCATAGGTCCTACATGTTTGGTACTTGGCGGCCCGCCTTCAATATGTTATGCATATATTTTGATTTGTTGGCTAGTCAAGTCATTAAGCAAATTAATCAACAAGCGCAAGTTTCATGAAACAAATATTATTTTTTTGCTTTGCAGTGGTACTTATTATTTTGTTATTTTTTGGTTTTTAGTGGTTTTTTGTTTTGAAGTCGGTTTTTATTTTTTTTAAAATTTATTATTGCTCACAATACCAACATATTATATGCCAACTTAATTCGTAAACATTGGTTTGTAAAGGTATTTCAAATAAAAAATCGTTAGCAATGATAAAACTCACGTTTCTAGACGACACATCTCGAGTACAAATAACCATACAATCTTCATCTGTAATAACAATAGCGGACATGTAAAAATTACGAACATAAATAAAGCAATAAACACATAGAACAAAACAAGTTGTTTACACTTTATAATTTTAAATCCGCTACAAATGTGCATGTTTACTGGAGTGAGTAATGCGGGCTGGATAAAGGAAGATTGTCATTTGTATAAGTGTGACTATACATATTTATCTTGTGTTTTTGAGTTACTATTTGCTTTTAGTGCTAGATTGACGATGACAGAGATATTAATCTTCACCACACGGGATAATGATACGATTCATGTTTTTCATTTTTATATTATTTCGGAAACTGGTGAAGTCATTTGTTAAGAGCAATTATTTATAGTCCTACAAGTCTCCCCAAATAAAAACAACAAATGCATAGTAGGTATAAGATCAAATGAGTAAGATCAATGTATAACAATTTAATTTAATTTATCGATAGAAATGAAATATGTCAGACCGTATAATATTAAGTGAGGTATAATATAATAAAAGAAATGGGACAGTTCACTGCATGTTGGATAGCAAGTCCACTATTCCAGACGCCCGTATGTCACGGAGGATATTAAACGCTTATGTTCGCCATATATAGCGCAGTATGATCGTATATCTGTGTAATAGAATACGTGACAAGTATTTATATGTTGCAATTTTGCGATAATTATAATAATAATAAATTCACTTACAATTATAGATAGGAATTTCTTGTATTGCGAGTCTGCAAATTGGTAATAAATTTTGTCTTACAACACGTGGAATAAATAGTTCGTTGTGGATTACACATTATATTCTAAAGCAGAAATTTAAAAAAAAGACACTGGTGTCATCTTGCATGTTATTTAAATATTGCTTTAACCATCATGCGATGGTAAAGCTAAATATTTAATTTTTTGTATTACCGCCAATATATATGTATATCGTTAATATTTTAACATCAGCTGTTAGACTTACAAAATAAAAACTAAAAACTGGACACTAAAATGCAAGTAGATTTTAAGAAACAATATGTATTTTTATTCGCCAAAAAAATATTTTACACTATTTAATTTCATGTCTACCTATAATTACGCATTCTCAAAAAAATATTTTCAATATGTGTTGTTTTTTTGTTTCAGAATCTCCAAGGCTTCTATGCGAACAAAAAAGGTAAATTACAAAACTGCCTGCCGTAATAATTGTACGACCACACTTTAGATCGACGGATCACGTGTTTCCCCACGCGTTCGACGTTAGAATTAAATCTAGTGAATGACTCATAGTTCTCGACAGTGAGAATAGAAATGAAAAGGGTGGGAAAAAGTAATATAATATAAGAAATATTACGATTCATTTTGTAAAATTGCAAACTGTATTTATAATGTAGATTCGTCGTATAATTATTTTTAGTAACAGTTTTTCAAGAATATACATTGTTGCACCCATCAGAAACTTGAGTCATTTGAATATAGTACCATTGTGATAAAAATAAGGTTGGATATACACTTAGTGATTTTAATACGATGAGCAGCTTATCAGTACAAAAACATAGGGTATAGGTTGGTCGTATGGTACATAGTGAAATACCTTTCATTGCCTAGACCAGGGGTTGGCAACCTGCGCCTCGCGAGACACATGCTGCTGTTTTGATTTGAAGCTGCGGCTCTTTAATTAAGTACGCCAATAAATTTATTTAAAAAAATGTACTAAAAAGTCACATTGAATTCATTAATGAGGATTAGGCACTATTATCCCTCGGCCACTTGTCCTCGCTTTTAACCGCACTCCTCCCCAGTGTCAGGCGTCGTAACAGTCATAAAAACATTGTAGCTCTTTAAAAACTTAGGAATGTTGTAAATAGTAAATTTGGCTCTTTTGACTCAAAAGGTTGCCCACTCCTGGTTTAGAGTATTACGCTACACGCCCAAATACTTCTAGTGGAAGTTAGATCATCAGACTGGGTAAAGTAACACCAAAATGTAAACACAAACACGTACCAGCATTGAAACGGAGGACTAGACGTAGTGGTAAGTAAGTCTCTTGTAGTTCCTGATTGATACCCACGATAGAAGACTCGATCTTAGTGTGGGGTCAGAACTATGTATGTGACTGCTGGGTGTATTTATTAAATTAGGTATAATGCCCATTCCCTTCTATTCGGGTAAAACATCGCACACCAAGCAAGGATTGAGTCACGTAATTCTATTTTTTTAAATCATTTTATTGACTTCTTATTAATATTCTCCTAAGTAACATCCAGAAATAAATATTTTATTTATCCATATAAAGAGAACAATAAACTTGAATTCATCAGATATACCGTACTCAAAATAGACGGTACTAATAAGATCTCAATCGGAATTCACAAACTGTATACGTATTCAGGTGGCTTCTGATAGACGTGGATTTTTTCTTTTATTTCGCAATCTACTTTTGCCGTACCTCCGCCGTATTCCCATTTCCAATAGCGTTTCGATTTAAATAAAACTGCTGTCTTTGCGTAAAGGTCTTTACTCTTCGGAATGGGAAACAGACGCATGCAAACAAATAGATTGTTGAATAAAAATCCTGATTGCTTTCTGCTTTGGGTAAAATCTTTGATAGTACTGCTGTTTACAATAAACAAGGTATATAAACAACATTTATTTTACGAATAAAATTCCTTCTTATTTTTTCCTCTCTAATCAGCATTACGATCGTAAGAATAGTTTTTGTTTTGATGTGAATTTAAATTGTTTTACAAAATTAATAATCAATTCAATGACAGCTTAAAGTCAGCCAGACGAATAAATCAGAGATTGGAAATTCAAACCCAATGCACAATTATGATTTTACTAAGCTATGTATCTGGGGGCACGGCAGTGCCCCATCCAAGTCGAGCTAAAAAGGGCACTGTCGTACCATCCTTTTCTCGAAGCAATTCAGACCATTTTCAACCCCCCTATAACTTCGTTGTGGTTAAAGCAAGAAGCCTGAATTTTCAGTTACTAAGCAGGCATTATGTAAATACGGTATGTTTAATATTTCATTCAGTTTGAACTAGTAGTTTAAGAATTGTTACTTGTCAAACTTTTTTAATTTTGTCACTCACTGACTGACTGACTGATCATCAAAAGTCTAACGGCCGATGCCAATCAATCAATCGAAAAAAATAGATTGAAGTCAATCTGGATTGTTTTCTACTTTTCGATTGGTTTCTTGTCATGTTGCCATGGTTTTTTCACTACTGAGATTGATTATTGGCAATATAGTATCAGAAAAAAGATTGAGCTGTCAATCTAAAACGGCAAATTTTGGATTGGGATTGTTTATTGGCAGCGGCTGTAAGGCACTTCTAGCAGACATAGAACCTTCAAATTTAGAATATAATTAGTGATTAGTGTTTATATCCAGGGAAAACTTAAGCGTTTCATAATTTTTGTCTAGTTTTCTAGATACACCAACTGCGTGAATAACTTTGTAATCCCATATAAATGTATAAGATTACAAAGTTACGTTTGCAGTGAATGAATCATTGTACCCGTATGTAATGGAATAATAATTGTAGATAGTTATCTATATATATGAGGCTTAACAGGAGGGGGGTATAGAGAAGGAAAGGGCGTATTCAGCCCATGAAACTGTACAACATTCCTCTAGAAAAAATTGACGAAGAAAAACTTGCACATAAATAGACTAAATAGCTCAAAATTATCAATTACCATGAAAAAAAGAACACTAATACTCAAATCCGCAATACTTTTGATAAATTGATACCTACAAAAATAAGAAAAAACTATAAGACGTAGGCTTTAAGAAAATCGTTATTGATATTCTAGAAGTAAAAAGTACCGAAAAGGAAAAAAGTTGAACTGTATAAAAAGACGTGAGATCCCATCAAAAATATCCTGTAAAAAATACCAAGTCTCGCAGCTCAGCTTTTCTACCGCAAAAAGTAGTGAGATCCATGTAATACCAAGTCGGTTATTTTATTTAGTCCTAGCTTAAGGCACCTTCTGTATAAAGTTATGTTATAAGTTCTTATCATATGAATATTAAAAATACTTTATGTTTCAAATAAATAGATCGACTTGGCCAGCAGCATTATGTATAAATTGTACGATACATTATGTTTTCATGCGATGGCACAACTTTTTGCGGTAGAATTAACATGCTCAGTCTCTCCCCGCGGTTGCATGTTCACGCGGTATCTCAAGCCTCTTGTTTTAATGGAGATAGCGGTATATCACGAAGATTTAGTCGTTAGGACGTTCTAATTACTTTATATTAGAAAATTAAATAAGAACGATGAGTTCAACATACCTATATGGATACTTACGTAAAGATTGACCTTATTTTCAATTTGTAATAGTGTTTTTTTATGTTATACCCATTTATAATGTCAAAATTACTGCTTAAATTTACGAAGAAACATTTTACGATAATTCTTGTTATAGGAAATAACTTTTACGTGAATTTTCCATATCATTCATTTTTTTCATAATTTATACACGTCAAAAATCGCGTAAGACTCACAATATAACTGCTAACACCTAAGGTAATTTAATAAGGCCGACTGTCTACCAAAGATAAGGGACTTTGAATACCAATCGCTAGTCTCTACATTAATTATAGCGCGTCAATTTGTCTCCATTATTATAAATGATACGCCTATTATCTTCAATATAATCTTTGATTGATCATAATCATTATCAATATTAACACTATTACATTCATTCGAACCAATATTCAGCCTATATTTATAGCCTTATTCATAAACAATTTTAAAATCTATTTTAGTTTTAGTTGTGTCGAAGGTTTGATTTTGAGTGGTATGTATTGTACCTATGTAGTGATACCTATCACATCACTGCCACCTGGTAAGCCCATCGCCTTATCGGGCACACACTTCTGACTCCGGGCTGATAATGAATAGAAAAATCCAATATCATTTTGTCGGACTCGGAATTTGAACCCGAGCCCTCACCTTGGAATCGTACCATAGTACAACTGATGACACTAGTATTCAAAAGTAAAACAAAATTCTATTACTAAAATAATAGGCTTAAAACTGTCTAAGAATATTGCTGTAAGTATTTCAAGTGTCGATACATGGAAGCATTCTTCGTGTTAGAGCCAACGAAGCGTAGTGACGCGCATAATACACCATGTTTATGTTGCCATGTAGAATAACTTCTGACCGAAGTTGATAATATTCTGTTACACTAGATATCTATTTCTCATGGTCTTAGGTCATATTGTAGATTTTAGTAATATTATTGCTGTACTGTGTTTTCATCTAGAAAGGGAAATTTGGTTCGAGGCTCAAATATTATTTTCTCCGTTTTTTAAAGAGCATAAGTTCCAGAACTTGGTCTGTTCTATTAAGGAAAAGTAATACAAAACCAGTGTACTCAGTCAAAGGGCGGAAAATTGTGACATTTCGGAAATGTCAAATAATAAATAAATAACACCCAACGGTCGCATACATAGTCCTGCTACACACTAAGATGGGGTCTTGTGTCGTGGATATCAGGAACTACGAGAGACTTTTCGGTCAGACCCAAATCCGAATGAAATATTTGTGGGCCGCACAATAATTTCTTGGTGCGGAGATCGAACCCGCGGCCTCTCGTTTCACGGGCGAAGTGTAAACGACTACGCCACGAAGGCTGTCAAGGCGCATGTAGAAAATATTGAAAATAATTTTCAGATACTTTTGCTATGTTATGAGAAAATACTTGGATAAAATATGGTAATACCTACGGCTACAGTTCACTAGGTACGAGTGTTTCATTAAAAGTCAACGCTGAGCCGATACCCAATCTGTAAAGCAACTGAAAATAGCAACTGATTTTAAAATTCAGCTCAGTAAATAGAGTTCTCATCCCGAAGTTTACATTATGTTTTTTTTTTATTGCAGTGAATGGCGAGACGAGCAAGCCGTTCGCCTTATGGTAAGCAATACGACCGCTCATAAACAGTAGCAACATTCCACTGCGCTCGCCATCCTGAGACATAAGATGTTAAGTCTCAATATGTCCAGTAGTTACTCTGGCTACAATGTCCTTCAATCCGAAACACAACAGTGCATTTAAGCAGTGTTGTTTCACGGGAGAAATAGATATTGCGGTGGTACCTACCCAGATGGCCTCTCACATATGAGAGACCTACCACCTATTTAAAAGTATTGATAGATTTGTTTATACTCGTACAGTTAACTAATCTTTTTTACTAGTATATACTTCTAAAATATTTTTACCTTTTCAAACCATTATAACATTTACATCAACATCAGTTTATAAAATTTTGAAGTGTGTAAATTAATTAATATTTTATACGTTACTGCTAATTAGTGGTTTCCTATCACTCTGTAACTAATTAGTACTAAATTCAATTTGAGGTGAGTATTTATATAAATAAGTATTCAACGCACCTAGATCACTAGGTAAAGGCTCTAGGAATACGTCGTAGTTTCGTGCGAAAACAAAATTAGATGTTTTCAACAGGACCCTGCAATTAGGTCTCTAAGAAATACTTTAGGTGAGATCCATGGCTTTTCATGTTCTAGACTTTTCATGGTTAGAATTCGTTTAAATTTTAATATTGTGGCCTACATTCTAGAAGTTTTCAGCCCCGAAGGCCATCGGTTCTACGCGCTATGTGCCCGACCTACTGCCACTTCAACTTGCTAATCCTATAGGCTATGTCGATAACTTTTGTGGAGGCCACGTACAGGTAAGCAAAATGTCTGACGCCCTCCTCCAAGGTGGACGGACGACCTGGCTAAAGTTACAGGAAGTCACTGGATGCAGGCCTCTTCCAACAGGTCGATGTGGAGATTCTTGGGGGAGGGCTATGTTCAGCAGTAGACTTCCTATGGCTGAGATGAAGATTATAATAATATGATGATGGACGACATAAGCTTATGAGTATATAGCAGATATTACTGACAAAGAAACTAACCTTGAATACATCGATTCTTTGGCAATGAATGGCGAGACGAGAATGCCGTTCGCCTGTCAATGACCACTCATAGACAGTAGCAGAACCAAACAACATGAATTACAAAATAATGCTTAGAATGCTCTAATTTTCAATATAGATGAATACACATATAAATTGGCAATCAAATATAATCCATAATAACGTAATACTATTACTTTAAATGGATTTGGATAAAACTATCCCGCTAAATGTTTTGCTAAAAGCGTATAAAACAATAAATTTGACTATTACTAGAAATATTTTATGACGGCTTTGAGGTAATAATCTGTAAAATAGACTGATTTATGAGTATTTGTTCCATATCATGGAAATGTTTTAACTAGTTCTTACTGTAAGGTTTTATTAAAGTCAGTGTTTCACCATCAGGTAACTTTCTCTTGCCCATTGAATTTACAAAAATATTATAAATTATAAATGCACCCACAAATGTCTTGGGTATCAGAAACTGCGAGACACTTTTCAGTCTCACAAACACCCAGACGCGAGACGAATGTTTGTTGGTCTCGCAAACTTTTGTCTCGGTGCGGTTATCGAGCCCGCGTTGGACCAACTGCGCCCAAGAGGCTATCTTGGATTATGATTTGATTGATTCTATATATATTTGATGGTTGAGAACATTCTTGTTCTCATTACGTCACACTTTTATGACACGCAAAAGAAATCTTTAATCGCCGTCATAATTAGATAGTTGATTGATTTATAGTCCAAGTAATCTTCTAAGAAGATACGTCATAGAGTAGTTAATCATGAGTTGATTGTTTCTTAGAATCTATGCCTTGTTTTAGTTTTCATGCAGTATTAATGGACTGACTCAGCGGGAATACAGTGAAATATCAACTATGCCCTCACAAGGCGTTGCTTTGCGTATTATACCTATATCAGCCCATATATTTCACTGCAGGTCATGGGCTCTTTTAAAATCAAGAATACGGTTGAGTTGGTCAGCCCATATAGTCCACCACACAGACCTAGTATAGGTTAATAGATTTTCCATCCATCCATCCATCAGCCAAAGGATGCACTGCTGAACATAGGCCTCCCCCAATGATTTCCACAGAGACCTGTTGTAGTAGATGTTACATGTGCCGGATTCACGATATTTTTCTTTACCGTTATAGAGCTTGGTAATTGACTATCAATATACACACGACTGAAAAGTCTGTGGTGTGCCACGGGATTTGATTCGTTCTAATAATACCAATATCTAAGAACTGGCAACATATTTACAGTTATAGAAGTTTATAAACGACGGTAGTCACATTTCATCAGGCAAGGCACTCGAAATATTACATCCCTTTTGCTAATGTACAAAAACTTTTTGAATTGAAAGGTATGCTAATAGTGAAAAGGCTGTATGAATGGCGCTTGTACGTTACTTATCAATATTACGCCTTCCTAATAATATTTCTGAACTACGGGCGTTTTGCAATTGTTAATTGGAATGTACAAGCATCAATGTTGCGGTAATACAAGCGATACAAATTTTAACCAATAGGCCATAACTGAATTGAACCTTTGACGCAGGAAACAAATTCTGAGAAGTTTGTATAATTGATTATACAAACAAATATTCCCTGAAATCGTGATATAAATTCCTAGTACCTATGTAGAAATAATAAATTAGATTTCCAAAGAGTATTATATTATTCTACCATTCTTAATCTATTTACCCGACTTTCATGAAATCATAAAAATATAATAATACGAACTAAAATCATATTTTCCTTGTTTGTAGACGTTTTCCTCTTATTTCGTCAGCGGGAGAAAATTTTCATTCAGTTCCCGTGCGGAGAGTACTTTAATAATCCTCATTAGGATGCGGTCCGACTTTCAGCGGAGAATGGGAGAGGTAACAATCCATAGACACCCTAATTTTTAACTATCATAATTTTATGTGAAAATCTTTAATTATTGACTTTTTATACACCTTTGGGTTTTGCAAAGGGGTGAGTGAGATACTCTAAATTAAATATTTTAAAAGTAAAAAATGTAATCAAGCAATGTTTTATAACAAAAATAATTACTCATAACAAGTGCTACAAGCTCAAGTTGTCAACATTCTAATGGACTTTTACATTATGCTTGACACAACAATGCCTATCATTATTCATTTACAATATTGGTAATCGGCACAAGCCTCTAAAAAACAAGACTTTAGCAGAATACTCAGAATATATAATTAATTTCAAAAAAATCACCGAGGATTGGAGCCCTTCCTAAAAAATATAAAGTGAAAGTTAAGAAGCGGTTCGCACTCATTCTACCCGCTAGCAGTACCACCGCATCACACGGGGGGTTGTATATCTGAGGCATTTCATTCGTCTGCATGCCTCAATGAATGAAACCGACAGAAATATGCCGACGAAGGTCTATGAAAAATTCACCCCAATATTAAAGAGACATCGGCCTCTTATCAAATTAATATCTGCAAATGGCGCGTGGGTATAAAAACTTGATATCGGGCACGATTCTCGCGGGATTGCTGGTAACAATTTTATTTTACTAGAATTTCCAATAACTTTTCTCGTGGTTTTTTACAATATCAGTTGCGATATTAAACGATCTGTTTATTGAAGGAAAATACGTGTATTATTAATTTCTGTCCAGAGTATCTTTGATTGCGGATTGACTGTATTTTAAACTATATCTATTGACAATCCTTACTAATATTATAAAGGTGAAAGTTTGTAAGTATGGATGTATGGATGTATGGATGTATGGATGTATGGATGTTTGTTACTCTTTCACGTAAAAACGGCTCATCAGATTTTGATGAAATTTGGTATAGTGATAGCTGACACCCTGGATTAACACATAGGCTACTTTTTATCCCGAAAAATGTAGTGTTCCCGTGGGATGAGTCAGGAAACCAAATATACATATTTTCTACTCTTTCAAATTCAAATTGTTGGCACGGGATGTCCTCTCCTACGGAAGGGAAATATAGTCGACGGCACGCGGGAAATATAGTTAGTAGACACGCGAAATAATATGTTCTTGATGTGGATTGGACTCAAAAACTATCTGCACCCGGGCGAAGCCGGGCCCGACAGCTATATTCTATATAGATATATGGCTCACTAGATCATATAACGTTGCTCTTCCATCGTAGTATGATAGTTAGTAGACCCAGAGGCGTGCACAGGATTATGACACTGGGTATGTGGCGGAGTACTCGGTCACAAAAACTTTCCTTTATAGTTTTTTAGCATAGCCACAGCCACGCGACGGATCTCTAAGTCAGAAACCCTGCCAACATGATGTACTACTATTCATTTCCATCTTCTACGGCAACGCAGACAAAACAGTGATCGATCGTCGCTGCGGAAGAAATTCTAATAAGGAGAATAAAAAAACTCACCTAGTCAGCTTCAATTTTCACATACCTACTCAAGGTTTCGGTTAGTTGAGATTACTATACCTATCCCGATGTAAATAAACCATTGAGATAATATACTAGAGGGGACACTGCAAACAAAATGTTTGTAAAAAAATGAAGGGTACATTCTATTTCTGTCTCTTTCACGCCTACGAAGAAACATATCTTCCCTCTCGCTTCAATGTGTACCCATGTGCATGCACCATACGCACAGATTTTGTTTCCGATGTCCGCTCTAGTATAATACCTCAATGAAATAAACGTAAGATTTCGGCCACCTCATTCATTCATTTGATAAACATACATTTTTAACACAAACCTCACAATCAAATAACATTTGAAAAAGTAAACAAACACACTAGTAAAAGCAAATGACTACAATGAATATCGAAACTTAGTAATAAACTATTAAATGTACACACTTTCAAATGTTAAAATGAAAAATCTTTTAAGAAATCAATTTTTTTACAAACATACTAGTAAAAAATAGTGAACAATGCAAAACCACATAAAAAAAGCAAAGTGGCCCCCGCGAAACACAAAACATTTCTATTTAAACAAATAAAACCTTACTAACCAAAAATGCATAATGTGCATAGGTGATTTAATAGATTTGCGCCTATTAATTTTACTCGGATTATAGGCAACGATCATTCCCGATCACTCCCGACAACTACCGAACTTCCGAGGCCTGCCGCAGGAGTCGCGGCTTTCAATATTCATGGGTGTGTGCGTTCGCGACTGTGCACGGACACCAAAACTACTACACACATGCAAACAAATGTCATGCGGGACGCGGCGGCATGACTTGGTTGATTATGTACATTATTTTGCTTTGCAGCGCCGCGCTTGCTTTTCGCGTGGCAAACATAATGTTTGCGTGATTGCAAATAGGTGCTATTTATAAAATATTAGGCGTTTTTAAGTTATTATATTTTGTTTATTCATTTATTTACTATACATTAAAGTCATCTAAAACGTACGAACGTTATAATAAAATATCTGTGAATGGCAAGTAAAGGTAAAGCACTGCATTTCTGCCTACAAGGAGCGCACGCCCCTGAGGAGACCATGTTGAATCAATATGACTTGGTGAACAAAAGGATTAGCTTTGAGACCAATCTGGAAATGTAGTCAGAATATTAAATTTATATATTCTGATCTAGTCTTCGTCTAGTGGAAACAATGGGGCGAATACGGAAACGAGACACAACAAACAGAACAGTGTTACAAAAGCATAACACAGTAAAAACTATATATTAATTTAAATGTTTCCACACATAAGTGACAATAAAGACTAAAGAAAAAGCCTTATATATTAACATTACATTCTGTATCAGCCCATATACGTCCCACTGCAGGGCACGGGCCTACTCTACAATCGACAGTACGATTGAGAGTGGTTAGGCCATATAGTCCACCACGCTGGCCTAGTGCAGTTATGGTAAATATAATATTATGTTTATGTCAATTAAATAAAACAATAATTACATACATACATACATACATAAACTCACGCCTTTTTCCCAGAAGGGGTAGGCAGAGGTGCCAACACCCACATTTCGCCATGTATGTTCCGTCCCACGATGTGATAGGTGGCGAGCCTATCGCCATATCGGGCACAAATTCCTGACTCTGGGCTGATAATGAATAGAAAAATCCAATATCACTTTGCCCAACCCGGGATTCGAACCCGAGACCTCAGCTTTGTAACCGTACCTTAGTACAACTACGCCACTGAGGCAGTCAGAACAATAATTACAAAGAATATTATTACTTAACTATTAGAAAGCGAGTATTTATACAAAGCCTTTTGAATACATGTATCTGTATCTGTATCAGCCCATATACGTCCCACTGCAGGGCAGGGGCCTCCTCTACAATCAACAGTACGATTGAGAGTGGTTAGGCCATATAGTCCACCACGCTGGCCTAGTGCGGGTTGGCGGACTAAATCTACTACTAAATCTATGGTATGTAAGTCCGACAATCCGCACTAGGTCAGCGTGGTGGACTGTATGGCCTAACCACTCTCAATCGTACTGTTGATTGTAGAGGAGACCCGTGCCCTGCAGTGGGATGTATATGGACTGATACAGATATTTTTCATAGTTAAAAGCAGCATTTTACCAACTGAACAACAAACAATTTGCTTTATTTATAGCCAGCTGTGTGTCACTGTAACTGCATACAGTTCTAAATTGATGCTATTCACAGTTTCCCGTGCCTTAAAGTGCGCGGTAAGCGATCTCCGCCAGATGTTGCCAATGGAAGCATCTTAAAACATCAAAATCTTGTTGCTGCCGTATAGCAAAATTCTTTATAGTATTTCCAGAAGCCAAATATTTGGACTGCTTTAACGTACTGATTCTCAGAAAGGCTACACAGAAATGAAGCCTCAGCAAGTAGTTTTTGCCATAGTGTAAATGTTTACAATTTAACATTATACGTTTTTTTTAAAAGATGTATACAATCACATAAAATAGATTTTGTAAAGTAAATATAAAAAAGAAACCCGATACTTCGCTTTTCCTAACCAGCTGTTTATAACTAATAAGATAAGCAATATTTTAGAAACAATATTAAACTCAATAAACAACCATACTATTTTTATTTAAAAACATACTACAAATCAGATTAAATGTTGCCATAGTAAAATATCTCATCCAGACATTTATACCAGTTAATATCGTCACACATGTTGCCGATACAATAAATTGTGAGCCTAATCGTGTCCCTTTAATAAACGAGCTCGGAGCATTTGTGAAAGAATGTTAAAATTAACATCACACAGTAAGCGGCAAATGAATGTGATTCTCCAAATAAAAGAATTGGCTGAATGCGCGATGCCTTTGCTAGACATTAGTGATGTGACACAAAATATCGATATTGGAAAATTGATTACAATATTTATATCACACATTTTATTAGACTTTCATATTTAAAGGAATATTTCCAAACGACTGTTGTTAAGCTATGACCAAAGCATGGAATAAGTGGATTAAAACGGAGGGTATAATATTATGTTGACACAAAACTGGCCGTATACGTTTTATATCTGCCTATAAAATATCCTAAAATCGATGTGTTGGCCTAAAACACTTATAAAGTGTGGTAGGGCTGGTTAATGGGGTAATGACGACAGGGATTAAATGTTTTTATCACTGAATTATTAGTTTAATAAAATTCACGTTAATGGGCCAGTGGCAGCTGCGAACGTGTTCATGGTGGTGGAGGGTGCAAATCTGAGGACATACCTCCGATATTTCGGAGTCCTGTGTATATTGGTAGTACATCACCGCGCACTACAACCGAAAAGAAAAACATCGAGAGGAAACCTGCATACCATAACGATTTGTAAGAATTTCTATGGCGTGATTAAGACCGCTAACCCACACTAGGCCAGCGTGATGAACTGCATAGCCTAACCACTCTTAATAGTACTCTCAACTGTAGAGGAGGCTTGTGCCCTGCAGTATCACCTATGTGGTCTGAAATAGTTTATCAGTACCCCAAGCAGGAATATTTTGAAGTATCGTATAGTAATAGTATCGTGACAACGATTACTATACTATTACTACTCCATATCGGTAGCATGAATCGTTTAACCATACTCTCGTGAACTCGATACTATTACGTTACGATAGTGACAGATAACCTAAGGTAATGAACGAATATTATTGAATGATTCGTGCGGAATTGTCATTCACTACGTGGGTAAATTAATTAATTATTATTATAGAATAACAAAAAAATATAAAACATGCATTAATGTCGCGTAGAAAGCTTATGGAAATAAATTATTAAGCAAATACATATTTATAGCTTTTATTCCGCAATATACAAAAATGACTCCAATTAATTTTGCATTTAGATTTCCGAACGTAGCAATTTTTTTTTTTTTTTGGTTAGTTGTCACACTTTAGCGGTTTTGACTTATAATATAATGCAAATTAATAACTCTCATATTATATAGGTTATAGATAAAGATACGTATATATGTTTTATAAAATCCCTCTACATTTTTAAGAAGGAGAGCTTCATGAAAGTATTCTCTATATTTTTCTCGTTAAGTTCCTCGGCAACTATTTTCAAATATTAAATGCTCACACTTCTCTGCCCTAAGAGCTTGCTCGACTATACATTGAATATATATATGCTTATGACATAAAATGATTAAGTAGGTACGCAAAACTAAAATCAAAGTTCCATGTAAATATTTTATTTATAAGTTTTTTACAGTTTTAGGTTAGGTATGTTTTTAACTACAATAAATTCCAGACTTTCAATATCCTCATACTTGTTCACAAGATTCCCAAGTTCTTTTCTCCGATTCCAAACAGTCCACAGTCTAAGAAATAATCTTCATATTTGAGTTAGGTATCACAATAATTGTAACTTCACATCGAAGCATTGAATTTCATATTTATATTAGCGACATACGGAGTAGATAATTACACACAATAACACTACGGCATCGGGAGACACTAAGCATGACCGTAATTAACACATTTTTCCTTAATTCGATGTGTAGAAATGCAAAAACATACTCCCGATAATGTTCTCACGGTAAAAATTTCGGTGACAAAACAATCGTATTTCTCGATAGTAAATCGACGATACTATACGTCAAAAATTACACTGGCCTACACTCATTTTGGTGCCTAAGATTTTATACCTGATTTTGGATGTATTTTGTCAGCTGATACGAGAAAACTAGTCACATTTTCCATATCAGCTCTTGTTCATTAGAAAGAAGAAAAAAAACAAATTTAAAAAAAAATGATAATTTATTTGGCAATTATACATCCAGAAAATTTTTTTTGAGTGATTTTCTTGAATGAGATTGTTCTGGACAATCACGCATAATTCCCCAGCAATAATCAGCCATCATATGAATATCCCATCTGCCTTGGTACCTGTGTTCCATTGTTTTTATATCCTGGTGGAAACGTTCACCTTGTTCTTCGCTAAGATCTCCTAAATTATGTTCAAAATGATCCATGTGACTGCTTAGGTAGTGCACTTTCAAACTCATACTACATCCTAAATTTTTGAAGTTCAGAAGCATTTCTTCGACTAACTGTTTATAGTTATCAGCTTTAAAGTTACCAAGAAAGTTTTGTATAACTGTCACATAAGATTTCCACGCAAGTTTTTCTATTTCAGTCATAGAAGCTTCAAAATCCTTAGAACTTTTAATGAGTTGACGTATCTGAGGCCCATCGAAAATTCCAGCCTTCAATTTCTCAGTACTCAACCCAGGAAATTTTTGAGAAAGAAACTCAAAGCATTTACCATTTTTGTCAAGAGCTTTGACAAAATGTGTCATGAGCCCTAGTTTGATGTGCAAAGGTGGAAGAATGATTTTTTCTCGTGGAACTAGAGGCTGGTTTATGACATTTTTTTCGCCAAGAACAAGATTTCTGGCAGGCCAATTTATTTGAGTCCAATGACTAGGTCTAGCTCGACTATCCCAGAAACAAATGAAACAAGGGAATTTTGTATAACCACTCTGCTGACCCAACAAAAAATTGACCATTTTCAAGTCGACACAAATTACCCAACCATGTTCAGTATATTTTATTTTTTCCAAAAGAACTGAAATTACCTTGTATTCTTCTTTCATAGATGTAGAGTGGGCCAGTGGAATAGGAGCATATTTATTGCCATTGTGTAAGAGGACTGCTTTCAGACTTCTTTTACTACTGTCGATAAAAAGACGCCAATCACTTGCATGATAATTTTTCAGGCCCATGAAAGTCATCAAGCCATTCACATTATGACAAAATACCAAATTTTCATCAGAAGAAAAAAATTGTAGCAAGTTTTGTTCTCTTGTGCGATAGAAAGTGATTTTTACACCAGAAGAAAGACAATTTTTTTCTTTTAATCTTGATGCTAGCAACTCAGCACGCTCTTTTGAAAGATCTAAATCCCTGATAAGATCACTAAGTTCACCTTGTGAAAAAGTTTTAGGAATTGATGTTTCTCCGCAGTACTTAAAATCATAATCTTCTTCTTCAGATATTTTCATTTTGTCATCATCACACTCTTGAATCTCCCGATGGAAAACAGGTATTGGAACATTTTCTGAGTGAGGAATAGGTCTTGTAGCGGAAGAAATATTGGGGTACTTCCACTTGCTACGATTGTTTTTATTAATGCCCGCTAGACTCGTCATACAAAAATAGCAATCGTCGTGATGATTTTTTTGTTCTCTCCACATCATTGGTACCCCAAACTTCAAAGATTTTCGCGTTCCTTTTTCCCATTGCCGCAAATGTTCAATGCAAATCTTACATACAATGTGAGGTGCCCACACTTTATCTTGATTGCCAATTTCAGTACCAAAGTATAGAGAATACAAGCGAATTACCGTGTCATTTATTGGTTTCCGTTGATCTTTTATTATATACTCACCGCATATATAACAAAACATATCAGGATTGTTAATGCAACATCTCGAATTACTTGCCATAGTAAATTTATACGATTAATGCCATTAAACTTGTAATAACATGGACTAATTTTGAATAAAACCGTAAAAAAATTAAAATTAGAATTGTAGGTAAAGTAGAGCTGTCAGCTGACATCTAGTAGCAAGAATGTGGTTGATCGTACCTACTATACCGACTACTGATGCGTACAGAGCTGCACCAAACCAAAAAAATTTTTTTGTAGGCCTGTGTTATTCCTGCTACCACTTTTCATACATTCAACTATCGCTAGACTATACAATTACCATACTATAGTGTCGTAAACGTTTCCCGCTGCCATAATTTAGTTCCAAATACGCTCACCATGGCGCTGTTCAAATTCCCATACAAAATTTTACTATTACGATTACTATACTATAGAGTCAAATGTTCCTGCTTGGGGCACTGTTGTATGTTATACCTATATATTGTTAGCAGACAAAATAAACATTTCGGTGGTACATACAAAAGATCTACTACCAGTAAAATACCTCCAGAATACAATCACACTGACATAATTGTTTCGAACTGCGGGAGATGTCTCTTTTTATGTTGGTGTGCACTGGTATCTACGCTATATTTCTAACTTACTCTATCTGCATTGCGTTTACAGTAGGCGAATTTTGAAAAAAAAAAATGCGAGTCCAAAAATAGACGCAATATAAAAAAAATAAAAATGAAATCGTAGACCAGATCTGTTGACAACGTAACTGATTCGTGCTGTCGTAGCCAAAAGTTACTAATGACTAGCTACCTGAAGTGGACCTCCGGTGTTCTAGTGCAATATTTTACTAACCAAAGCCAAGACCGAGCCTTTTAAAGAGGTTCTCATACTAATTGCCACTACTTTTGTTCGGTATAGTGCTTCAAGTGTTCGTCAGTTGCAAGGTGACGTCACCGAAGTCGCCTTGAGGCCTGGATTCAAGGTTTGATGACGTCATGAGAATCAGATGTAAAGGCAAATGAAGTGAGGTCTATGAATTTCATTAACGTTTGTATAACATTCTTTATAGACGTGAGTGTAATAATGTTTTTGGGTCATTGTCTACATATATTGAGCTTAGACCGATATAACGGTTTGTTGTAATTTTATATAATTTTTGTCTACATATTGATGTTATTATCCGTATTCAATACAGATTATTGAATAAATAAAAATAAATAAACTATTGTCAAATATGACTGGGTCCAACGATAAATTATATTTATGAACACGTGAGTATTAACTATCTCAGGACTAAGGTCGTCTAGGACAACATTAGTTATTTGTGTGTTAATTTAGGTGCCATTACCATTATCAAACGTCTTTTGCCATTTACAAAATAATACTATTCTAATGAACTATTTTCATTGTATTTTTTCACTGAGTCAACTTTTTGCGAAGATTCGTCAAATTACCTTCACCCATAAAGCGCAAAATTAAAAAAAAATTGAATAACTCAAAATATTTTTCATCGATAACAATAAAATTAATCGAAAGCCCATCCCTGCGTAGCCAAATGAAACAAAAGAGCGGCACAAATGGCCAGCAGACATTACAGCAAGCGGTACAATTAAAAAGTGCCTTTTATTCGGTTCACGATGCAATGTGATTTTTAAATTACCTTTTAGTATTAATTTATGCGAAAATTCTCGCAGCTACTGTTTGCTATAGGATTATATTGCTTCCGTAAAATACTTTAATGTTATTTTAATAAGATTACGAGAAATAAATGTTCTGTAATTGTATTTATTTATTTAATTCTTTTTTGCACTGTACATAAATACTATGAAGATATTATACAATAAGAATAATAGTACAAGTGGCGGCCTTATCACACTAGGTAATCTCTTACAGGCAACCATGGGATGGATATACTAACAGGAGATAGAAAGGGCAGTCTAAGGCGTAAAAGAAATAATAATAATCTACAATTAATAACTAAAAATATAACATAAACACACAAAATATATATAAATATCCATATACATACACATATACAAACATACCTATAATACATACATATACATAAACATATTATATACCTATCCTAAAATATACCAGGAAGAGAATGGACAAATTATTTCAGCTACACTCTTGTTGGGAGAGGAAATGTTCTTTGACCTTTCTTTTAAATGACGACAGTGTTTCAGCCCGTCGCAACTCAGCTGGTAGAGAGTTCCACAGTCGGACAGCTTGGACAGTAAATGATTTGTCCATGAATACTGTGGAGTGCAAGGGCATTCTTAGTTTCAAGTTCTCCGACGACCTCAAGGATCTTGAAAGCGAATCATGGAGAAAGACGAAACGATCTTTAAGATACGAAGGCGTTAGAGGATTAAACAAAATTTTGTATAGAAGTGAAAGAATATGAGTATTATATATGAGTATTATATATTGTATTATATATGCTCTTATTATTTTCGAGTAATAACTATTCCGTAGTACGACACGCACCGTGAAACTTTTAGGAAATTAATGCTCGGAGAGATTTCCTTACGGTAATTATTGCAGTTTATGCATTCAAACTACCTTAGCTTCATTGAAAATAAGTATTTTGGATTGCCTCGGTGGCGGAGTAGTACTTTACAAAGCTGAATTCTCGGGTTTGAATCCCGGGTCGGGCAAAGAAATATTGGATTTTTCTATTCATTACCAGCCGCAAGTCAGGAATTTGTGCCGATAGGGTCGCCTCCTATCACATCGTGGGATGAAACACATAAGGCGAAAAGAAGGTGTCCTGGTAGTACCCCTGTGTACCTCTTCTGGGTAAATGGCGTCAGATTATGTATTGAAGGTACTCCTTTTGACACCACTCATGGTGTAATAAGACACGTTCGTTGATAGAAACCTCATAATTTAAATTGTTATATGAACGACACTGAAGCCATCGAAATCTCAATTGACATTTTAATTTATAGCGAATTTGTTTGGCTTCAATAATAGCAGAGATAATTGTATTGATTCATTCTTATTGTGTAGCAATATAAACACAATTTATTCTAAATATTACAATTCTTCGAAGTTACGGATTCTAATGAGATATCGCGTGAATTCAGGATTAGGAGAGGTTTTGAAGTGACATCGGAAATATTTATAGCAGATTATTTTTTAAAATTCTGCTCTGTTCAAAAATTTCTTACAGCATAACTTATTGATATAATTATCAGCAATGGGATCACTACTGCTGAACATGTCATACTTCCTCCAGGGAATTCCAAATTACTGTGATTACCGATTAGTGGAACCAGTCTAGTCATGTTATTACATTAATGAGATCTAACTTGTACACCACATACATGCATACATCTTGCTATTCTATCCTGGTAAGAGGTCTACCTTGTCATAATTTCATATACGAGCCTAGAACGATCCACCAATTGGTCCTGGATCTCTCGCCAAATCCTTAAATAAATACTCGTATTTTAAAAATAAATATATTTTGTAACTTTTGATGCCATGATTATCATTCATTTCTCACAACACGCTTTATTAAGGATGTCATCATTTGAACATTTGAGAAATGGCGCTCATATGACATCCACAAATTACTTCGCGCTGTTCATTATCTCGAGAGCTATGTGTAATGTCGACAAGCCTCCCCATACATTATGCTTTCAACTCGTTTTAGTAATAAACTGTGATAATACTGATGAGGCGAAGGAACATGCTTTAAGTGATGTCGCTCGTAAATTAATTTACGTTACCGGTTTAGTTTATTTTAGGTATTCGTTTAGAATATGTACTAGGAGCCTAACTTCTTACTTGATTTTAGGTAAGGATTGGTGTTTGTTAGCCCAGCTTTAATACTAAAACCGAAAGAGATGGGATGGTTGGTATTATATTATGATACATTTCACATTTTCGGTAAAAAAAAGGTTTTTACGTTACTTTAAATAGAATGTTGAAGTACACAAAAGAAAATTCCACAAGTTGCAAAAAGTCCACATTTTTAGTATTGTCTTTGAGATTAAGAAACATTTGTGTGTCGAGCCGAGGTAGGAATTTAAGTGAAACTGGACATAATTCTAAACGGCCTTATGGTCCTGAACGACGTTTATAAATCAAGGGGTCTGCATTATTATTATAACAGTGCTAATAGTGTTTGAACAAGTGGTGGAATCACGCTGTTGTCAGTCATGACTCAGCATGAATCGGTAAGCTGGTTCTTGGCAGTGCCACTGTCTCACAGGAAATTGACGTAAAGCGGCGGTGAGTGTGATTGCCAATTGACCCACACCCCTTTCCTCTTCCCATTTGCGGCGGGTTAGGCCGCATTCAGGTAGGGGTAGGTAGATTAATAAACACTCAGGGTTATTACATGGTTCGGGCTTTAATAATTTCGCTAGCGACTTGTGATAGCTCACAAGCCCGGCACACAGAATACCTGAGAAACAAGTGGTTAAAAGCGATTAGCAAATAGAACACTCACCCCAGCGGGTTTAGAGATGCGCGTGGTAGCACGCGGCTTATAAATTAAGAAGAAGGAAAAGAGGACGCGAGCAACTTTACACGCGTATTTATGCGTCTGCCAATGACAGTTCGTGCGTCATGTTTGACAGATGTCAGAAATTGAATTAACCAATCAGCGCTAAGGAAGCGTTGATACGATTGGAATACGATTTAAACCGACTATTGAGCCATTTTGATTTTATAGTCCACATATACAATCTAAAGGTTGTGGATATTTGAGGCGGCAATGATTACTTATCATCAGGTGACATGTTTGTTTGTTTGCCGGCTAAACAAAAACGAAACTATGAATTTGTTCAACAGCATTAAAATATTGTTTATATGAAGTCGTTTTACCCAAAGATTGACGAATCGAAATACCGGCGTTAAACTAATTTATATCGACTCCTACGTTGGCCAAAAATCACCACAACATAGAATTAAAAATAATGGAGTAAATTACACAATTATCTAGAATTTGCAAATAAAACCACACAGACGATCCAACAAGCAAAAATAACAATAACAAAATGTGTTGTTGATTTTTCTATTCCGTACTCGATTTCAATATTGCACGAGTAGGCTGGAAACAGTTTATTTGTCAATATCTACGAATGGGCGCTGATACTTGATGGGATCGTATAGGAAAATGTAATGGCTTTTTTAACTCTAGCACTCGCCGCTACGCAACGTTTGTTCATGACGATTGGAACACTATTGGTAATTTATAGAAAGAAATGCTTCACCATGTATGATAATTACTTTCCCTTACTCTTACTCTTTCTTTTCAGCCACTGGTAGTCCATAGCTGAACATAAGCTTCAATCAAAGATTTCCAAAAAGACTTCTTAAAAACGGCCTGCATCCAGCATCTCTCTATAACTTTAGTTAGGTCGTCTGTCCACCTATACCGGGTATATCAAGAGTGCTACCAAAAACGAAGTCGGGAGGTAATTTAAGTGACTACAAACACAATGTAACTAAAAATTTTGCAAAGAAACGCGTTTTTTTTTTTAATATCGTCGAGTTTAGGTGGTAATTCCATAATTTTTGCTAATATAATAATTTGAAGCCTTGCGTGCTATAGCGTGTTGAAAAATAAATGGTTGTATATTATTATTTGAGAAAAATTTATAAAATTACCTAATACGACGAAAGAAAAAAATAACAAAAAAATGTGTCGCAATTTTTTGCACAAAATTTAGTTGCATTGTGTTTGAAGTCACAAAAACTACCACCCACCTTCATTTTCAGTAGCACTCTTGATATATTCTGTATGTGAACATATGGTTTGACTATATGTATAGTTTGTATCGTCAAACCTACTACTACTATCGCTTATAAATCAATATTACACAACTTTGAAAAACTTGCATTCGTTACAGCACTATTCACTATCCATATTCGATATCCGGTCTCATGCATATAAAAGTTACGACAACATTCCAAGACTTACTGATTACTGTTGGAAGTTGCTATATTTTTACAATATTTGGTAATGATCTAATAATACGAGTTGCTCAAAGGATTTAAATACCTGTTATAACTTGATTCTTTTAGAAGAATTCACAGCATTAGAGTCGACGACAGATATTTTAATTTGATTACTTGCATCATTCATCTGTTGTTTGAGATTAATTTCATCCCACATAATGTAACCATCAATAAAATTGACACATGGCATAAAAATATCTTTTATCATCCCATTGCTGGAAATAGGTCTCCCTCCTCTTTTTGTATAATTCTCGATTCCTTTCAGATGGGCTCAAAAGCATCAAGATTGTCACGCCAGCGTTTTTTTTTTTTTTTTTTTTTATTGCCTTGTAGTCAGACGAGCTAGCGGCCCGCCTGATGGTAAGCGGCTACCGCTGCCCATGGACCTCCGTAGTGCCAGGGGACCAGCACAACAAAGTCGCTGCCTACCTCGAGGAAAGTACTCTCCTTAAACCTCGTTTGAAGAAGGACAGGTCATAGCGCTGAGGAAACACCGATGCAGGGAGTTCATTTCAGAGCTTGCACGTACGTGGTTGAAAAGAACGCTGGAAACGTACCGTCCGGGAACGGTACGCCTCCAGGTGGTAGGAATGAACTCTACTGCGGAAACGTGTGGTGCGATGGTACATAGGCGACGGTGGTACCAACTCAAACAATTCCTCGGAGCACTCCCCATGTAATAAACGATAGAACACACAGAGAGATCCGAAGTCTCTCCGCAGTCCTAACGGTTCCAATTTGTCCGTGAGATCGGGATCATTGACTATTCGACAAGCTCGTCGCTGCAAGGAGTCAAGTGGGTCGAGCTGGTATTTTGGGGCACCTGCCAAGAGGTGGGAGCAGTACTCCACGTGGGGCCGGATTTGCGCTTTGTAAAGCGTCAATCTATGACCCGACGTAAAGTACCGCTTGGCTCTGTTCAGGATTCCCAACTTCTTGCTCGCCAGTTTGGCTTTGTCCTCCAAATGACTCCTAAACTCGACCTTGCTTGATATTTCGACGCCAAGGATTCCAATACTCTCGGATCCTTGGAGAGTAACTCCTTGGAATTGCGGCGCCATGACAAAGGGGTCCTTCTTCGCAGTGAACACGCAAACTTGTGTCTTCGAAGGGTTAAATTGAACTAGGTTCAATTCACCCCATTCGGAGGCCCGCCCCAGAGAGCTCTCGACTTCAGACACAAGTTGACTCCGTCTTTCCATAATGGAATCCCGAGAGTGGCTCCGTTGGCCGATGTACCGCGCGTCACTCGTACTATCATCTGCATAACAATGCATGCTATCAATGGACAACATGTCATTGGTATGCAGGATAAAGAGTGTCGTTGATAGCACCGATCCTTGTGGAACACCAGCATTAATGGTCTTGGTCTCGGAGCAACAGCCGTCCACTACGACTCTTATGCTCCGACCATCCAAAAACCTGGCGATCCATTTGCAGAGCCCCTCAGGAATTCCATACGCAGGTAGCTTCGCCAAAAGGGCGCGATGCCACACTCGGTCGAACGCCTTCGTAATGTCAAGGCCGACCGCAATCGCCTCACCCCCACTCTCCAAAGCCTCCGCCCAACGGTGCGTGAGGTACACAAGAAGATCAACAGCCGAGCGACCGTGACGGAAACCGTACTGGCGGTCACTAATCAACTGGCGATCCTCAAGATACCTCAGGAGCTGAGTGTTTATAACTCGCTCCAAGACCTTGGATAGTAGGGATGTGACAGCAATCGGCCTGTAACTCGAAGGGTCCGAACGGTCACCCTTTTTGGGGACAGGGTGTACATTGGCGACCTTCCATGAAGCCGGTACCCGGTTGGCTTTATATGAAAGACGGTAAAGGCGCGTGAGCACGGGTGTCAACTCAGGGGCGCACGTTTTAAGAACCACTGCGGGGATACCGTCTGGCCCACTCGACTTATGGACGTCTAGAAGCCTGAGCTCCCGTCTGACAGCACGCTGGGTGATTTTTACGTCAGATAGGAGGCTCTCACAACGCGGGATGTTCGGCAGTGTGGCGCCCCCGTCATCCAAAGTCGAGTTCGAGGCAAAGAATTGGGCCAAGAGATCGGCCTTTTCCTTTGCACTGTGGGCCAAACTGTTATCGGGCTTGCGCAGTGGTGGGAGACTGGACAGGCAGAAAATAACCTCCACAGCCTTAGCGAGCGACCAAAAAACACGACTCTTAGCTCTGGAGTCGCTCGCCAATTCTGCGGATGTGCTCCGCCTTGGCCTTAGTTAAGGCTCTCTTGTTGGATCTAGAGGCGGCGTTGAATCTCCGTTTCTCCTCCTTTGAGTTTGGATCCCGACGCCTTCTCGCGTCTTGCCACGCCGCGTATGCGGACTGCTTAAGGCGCGCAGCAACAGCACAGGCACGATTGTACCAAGGCTGGCTGCGACGCCCTGCAGGTATTTTTGAGCTGGGTATGAAAGTCTCCATACCCAAGCTGATCGTATACGCAACGCAGTCCGCACAGGCGTCAGGATCATCGGAGGAGAAACAAAGCCGCCCCCAAGGGTAGGACGCAAAGAATTCTCGCAGTCCATCCCAATCTGCTGACATATACCGCCAAACTGTGCGAGTTCCAGTCGTTGAAGAGCGGCTAGAACTCGCTCCAGGAGCCCATGAACGGACCAGGCAGTGGTCAGAAGATCCAAGAGGAGCATCAACCACTATCCTGTATCCGTCCGGGTGGGTCGTCAGCAGAAGATCCAACAAAGAGGGCTCATGGCTCTCAACGTCTGGAACACGGGTGGGCTGTGTTACCAGCTGCGAGAGACCATAAGCCAAGGCCATCTCATAGACAGCCCGACCGGGGAGATCAGTGGTCCTGGATCCCAACCACTCTTTGTGATGAGCGTTGAATTCACCGAGGACCACCACCTCCGCGGAAGGGAACTGCTCGAGAATCTGGTCAGTCCCCACTTGGACGCTCTCAAATAATTGAGTAGATCCCGTATCACTGGCGTGGGACCTGTACAGGCATGCGTAGACTCGGGTCCTACCCCTGTGTTCTACCCGTAGCCACAATAAGGACAGGTCCCGACGCTCGAGGCCCCGAAGGCGGTGACAACAAATATCACCCCTGACGAAGACGCACACCCCAGCTTTACGTAGGAATCGATGTTCCAATACGTAACCGGGGTAATTTAAGTACGATACATCGTCAGGGGCGGATATTTGCGTCTCCGTTAAAAAGAGCAGGGCAGGCCGCGCCGTCTCAAGGTGGTGGTGGACGGCGTCGAGGTTGCTATGTAGACCCCTGACGTTACAGAAGTCCACAGAAAATGTGGATGAATTTCCCGCCGTGGAGAGCCTGCTATTCTTTATCCTTCTCATTTGTTTTTTTAAGAGAGTGGGATAGGGTAAGGACAAGCGTGGTTCAACCAAGACGATACCCGAGATGGGAGGATATAGTGCGAAGCGGACACACGGCATTGAAGGAACCAGTGTGGAGCACGGAAGGGCCCCCGATGCCCCCCGCGTGCAGTCGCCGGGATCCACTCCAGTCTCCCACTCTGGCACGACGACTGCACAACGGGATTTTCGCCGGTTGGCGGGACAGCTTCCCGGGGAGGGAGTTTGACAGTTGTGTATCCCCGGGTTCAGGTCCCCTACTAACCAGCAGGCGGCCGGCGGTGACCGTTCCCACCGGGTCTCCCTGTACTCCACACCGGCACCTCCAACCGAGCGCCCACTCCGACACCCAACCACATCAACGAGCATCGCCTGCAACAACCAACACCTATTACCGAAGAGGGAGGAATGGATGAGGGAACGGCTATCCAGCCCTTCTACCGGAACGCATTTCTACTTAGCGGTAGAAATAGACCAGACGGTGGTACCAACCCGCTCGGATTTAGCATTGAGTAAAAAATATGACTCGACACCAAAATCCTGCCACCAGTAGTGGGGAGGGAGGGGGACGCCAAAGTCGCGGATTGGGAAGTGGAGTGCGAAAATGGTGGCTCGAGGGGCCGGGAGCGCGTGCCCGTGCCATTCTGTAAGACAGCCGGACAGGTTGCCAGAAGAATGACACTCTGACCAAAAAAATTGTGTTGTTTTTTTGGCCTTCTGAAACATCATCGGTCATCAGGTACCCATTGGGTCACCGTTTTACTGATCAATGCCCAACCGCCGGGTTAGAAACCCCTGGAAGAGCTATTGGTCCATGAAAGACAACCTCCCAACATCCTAAGACGGATGCTCATCGTCGTGTGTATTCTACATATTTTGAATAATAGGTGCATGTGCATATATGCCAAAAATCTGTAAATAAAACATTCATCATTAATGAAATAAACAAAAACAATAATCTCACGCGGTCCGGCACGCCGATTTAAAAGCAAACCGGAGCCTTTTGTATTTAAGTCGGACACATTTGCGCGGATTGATCGTCAGCACGTACACACCCGCGGGGGACAACTTAACATTTATTGTTTTTCGTTGTGAATGCTCCCCGTGGGAAAGCGAGCGCTGACGGCCCGAGTAAAAACGATAAGCTGTTGCCATTAAATTGTTTAAGTGATTTTTCTTTTTTTTGTTTTTACATTAAAACCTTTTTTGTTGCATAATCACGGATAGGAAGCCGGATAGGCATGGCCATCTTGAATTTACTTTGAAGTATCTTCTTCTGTATTGAAGCCCGTGTTATATATACGGTCCACTGCAGGACACGGACCTCCTCTATAATCAAGGGTATGATTCAGAGTTGTTATATTGTTACTAAACAACAACAACAACAACAGTGACTACAACAACAGTGGCCTAGTGTGCGTTGGCGGACTTGGCGATGTTTTCCTTCACCATTATAGTAGTTAGTTATCTTCTTACAAATTCTTCACAAAAAGTAACCTTTAACAAGTGTTCCAATGTATCTGATATTTCAATGATATAATATCCTAAATATGGACGTCGGAAGAAACAGATCTCATCTGCAATCGAAATTTAACAAGAGAGACTCGCTGAGATTCATTGTTCGTTCGTTTCTGTTAATCCTGTCTTATAGGAGGTGCAATAGTAGGTGCGAGGGTGGGACAGTCTCCTGACTAAAAATACACAAGTAGGTATTTTTGCATATTTAATTATATTGATATATTGTGAGGTCTCGGGTTCGAATCCCGGGTTGGGCAAAGTGATATTGGATTTTTCTATTCAGTATCAGCCCAGAGTCAGGAATTTGTGCCCGATATGGCGATAGGCTCGCCACCTATCACATTGTGGGACGGAACATGCAAGGCGAAATGTGGGTGCCCTTGCACCTCTGCCTACCCCTTCTGGGAACAAGGCGTGAGTTTATGTATGTATGTATGATATATTGTGTGTGATGCAATAGGGTATTTGACTCCATTTTTTTTTATTGTATTTATCAAAACTTTTCCACAGCTATGGTCTAACAAACAAAGAAATTTATAAATCCATTAAGAATTAAACAAGTTAGAAAAGTTTTAAATCTTGTAGTGGGGGTAACAGAAAAGAAATGCAAAACCAAGATAGTGACGTCACTAGGGTTATTATACATTACAGTGTGCGGGTGTGAAAGAGACAGCAAGATGTCCCCACTACACCCCCACTCTTTAATTTTAAATGTTAATATTTGCCTTATGTTACAAGCTACTTGAATACTTTTTTGACAGCAAGGCTTTATTTTTAACGTATTTGTATTTGGAAGCGAAATAATACAAAAAATCGATAATGGTCAAATACCCTATTGTCCACTAAACTGACCTGGTATAAGCCGGCAGACTTTAAATACCATATACATTCTTGAACATATTTATAGTAAGCACTAACCAGTATTCCCAAGATGTTCCTCTGTTACTATTAATTTGACTTCTTTGTAATTATTTATGATGTATAAAAATCATGTATTGTATTGTATCAGCCCATATAAATCCCACTGCAGGGCACGGGCCTACTCTACAATCGAAAGTACAATTGAGAGTGGTTAGGCAATATAGTCCACCACGCTGGCCTAGTGCGGGTTGGTGGACTTACATACCATAGAAATTCTTATAAATCGTTATGGTATGCAAGTTTCCTCACGATGTTTTCCTTCACCGTTTTAGTGCGTGGTAATTGACTGTCAATACACACATGACTCCGAAAAGTCAGGGGTGTGCCCTGGGATTTGAACCCGCGACCACCGTGAACATGTAGGCAGCCGCGTCTAGTCTGTTTACCAATAGGCCACCACGCACTTACATACAAATAATATATATTTCTAAATTACAACAACAAAAGTTACGCCCGTGAATTTATATCAACATACTCCTCAAACTTAATACGACATGCATCATGAAGGAACAATTAAGATTATGTTAATGTAATTAAATGGCTAGAGTGCATAAAAATAAAGAAATACAAACATTGCATAAATTAATTAACTTTGTACATAATTACAACCAAAAACAAAAAGAAGGGTTCAACTAAAGCTATTTAAATACACTGGTATTATATTTCCTTCTTTATTGTTTACGAATTACAGAATTTTCCATGATATGTTTTTTCGACTTACCTCCGTTATAAAATTCTGGTTTTGTTTTTTATTATTGCAATTAATTGCCAGATGAGCATGCCGTTCGCCTGATGTTAAGCGATACCAACGCTCATGAACAGAAGAGAACTAAACAACGCCTTGAATCACATTCCACTGATTCCACTGCGCTCGCCATCCTGAGATGATCCTGAGATATGATGATCCTGAGATATGATTTAAGTCTCAATATGTCCAATTACTCTGATTACAATTTACTTCAAGCCGAAACAAAACAGTGCATTTACACTAGTGTTTAGCGGAAGAAATAGTCATTGCGATGGTACCTACCCGGACGGATACAGGATAGTGGTTGATGCTCCTCTCGGATCTTCTGACCACTGCCTGGTTCGTTCATGGGCTCCTGGAGCGAGTTCTAGCCGCTCTTCAACGACTGGAACTCGCACAGTTTGGCGGTACATGTCAGCAGATTGGGATGGACTGCGACAATTCTTTGCGTCCTACCCTTGGGGGCGGCTTTGTTTGTCCTCCGATGATCCTGACGCCTGTGCGGACTGCGTTGCGTATACGATCAGCTTGGGTATGGAGACTTTCATACCCAGCTCAAAAATACCTGCAGGGCGTCGCAGCCGGCCTTGGTACAATCGTGCTTGTGCTGTTGCTGCGCGCCTTAAGCAGTCCGCATACGCGGCGTGGCAAGACGCAAGAAGGCGTCGGGATCCAAACTCAAAGGAGGAGAAACGGAGATTCAACGCCGCCTCTAGATCCAACAAGAGAGCCTTAGCTAAGGCCAAGGCGGAGCACATCCGCAGAATTGGCGAGCGACTCCAGAGCTATCCCTCTGGGAGTCGTGCTTTTTGGTCGCTCGCCAAGGCTGTGGAGGGTAATTTCTGCCTGTCCAGTCTCCCACCACTGCGTAAGCCCGATAACAGTTTGGCCCACAGTGCAAAGGAGAAGGCCGATCTCTTGGCCCAATTCTTTGCCTCGAACTCGACTTTGGATGACGGGGGCGCCACACCGCCGAACATCCCGCGTTGTGGGAGCCTCCTGTCTGACGTAAAAATCACCCAGCGTGCTGTCAGACGGGAGCTCAGGCTTCTAGACGTCCATAAGTCGAGTGGGCCAGATGGTATCCCCGCAGTGGTTCTTAAAACGTGCGCCCCTGAGTTGACACCCGTGCTCACGCGCCTTTACCGTCTTTCCTATAAAGCCAACCGGGTTCCAGCTTCGTGGAAGGTCGCCAATGTACACCCTGTCCCCAAAAAGGGTGACCGTTCGGACCCTTCGAGTTACAGGCCGATTGCTGTCACATCCCTACTCTCCAAGGTCTTGGAGCGAGTTATAAACACTCAGCTCCTGAGGTATCTTGAGGATCGCCAGTTAATTAGTGACCGCCAGTACGGTTTCCGTCACGGTCGCTCGGCTGGTGATCTTCTTGTGTACCTCACGCACCGTTGGGCGGAGGCTTTGGAGAGTGGGGGTGAGGCGATTGCGGTCGGCCTTGACATTGCGAAGGCGTTCGACCGAGTGTGGCATCGCGCCCTTCTGGCGAAGCTACCTGCGTATGGAATTCCCGAGGGGCTCTGCAAATGGATCGCCAGCTTTTTGGATGGTCGGAGCATAAGAGTCGTAGTGGACGGCTGTTGCTCCGAGACCAAGACCATTAATGCTGGTGTTCCACAAGGATCGGTGCTATCGCCGACACTCTTTATCCTGCATATCAATGACATGTTGTCCATTGATAGCATGCATTGTTATGCAGATGATAGTACGAGTGACGCGCGGTACATCGGCCAACGGAGCCACTCTCGGGATTCCATTATGGAAAGACGGAGTCAACTTGTGTCTGAAGTCGAGAGCTCTCTGGGGCGGGCCTCCGAATGGGGTGAATTGAACCTAGTTCAATTTAACCCTTCGAAGACACAAGTTTGCGTGTTCACTGCGAAGAAGGACCCCTTTGTCATGGCGCCGCAATTCCAAGGAGTTACTCTCCAAGGATCCGAGAGTATTGGAATCCTTGGCATCGAAATCTCAAGCAAGGTCGAGTTTAGGAGTCATTTGGAGGACAAAGCCAAACTGGCGAGCAAGAAGTTGGGAATCCTGAACAGAGCCAAGCGGTACTTTACGTCGGGTCATAGATTGACGCTTTACAAAGCGCAAATCCGGCCCCACGTGGAGTACTGCTCCCACCTCTGGGCAGGTGCCCCAAAATACCAGCTCGACCCACTTGACTCCTTGCAGCGACGAGCTTGTCGAATAGTCAATGATCCCGATCTCACGGACAAATTGGAACCGTTAGGACTGCGGAGAGACTTCGGATCTCTCTGTGTGTTCTATCGTTTGTTCCATGGGGAGTGCTCCGAGGAGTTGTTTGAGTTGGTACCACCGTCGCCTATGTACCCAGTGGCGTAACAATAGGGTGGCATAGTGCGCAAAATGCCACGGGCCCCCGACCTTAGGGGCCCCGGGCGGCCCGGCCTCTCAGGCCCGAGAGGCCGTAAGCAGAGAAAGAACCTAGCCAATTTATTACCAACAAAATTGATAATCAAAAACTATTTTATTAATTTCCATTAAAGATACCAAGGTTTTTATTGATACATAAAAAAAATGGTTCTTAAGATTTACGCGAATTTTACTAATTTTTTTTAAACTATTATTAGTGCGGATTTGGTTTAAAAAAGAACGAAACTCAATATAAGGCTTCTGAGGGGGCCCCATCACCATTGCTGCGTTTGGGCTCCAGCCACGTAGTAAAGACATTACGATGAATAATTGGTCTCGTTGTGGAGTTCTTTTTATGGCCTGAGCATACAGCCCGCCTCACGGTCAGCGGTCACCGCCGCTCATAGACATAGATTTTGCAGATCCAGGGATTCAGCAAAATGAAGTCGCTTCTTACCGTAAGGAGAGCACTTTCTTAAAGCCTAGTTTAAAGAATGACAGGTTATAGCGCTCAGGGAATACCGAAGCAGGTAGTTCATTCCAGAGCTTGCACGTGTGTGGTAGAAAAGAACACTGGAAACTAACTTTCCGGGAATGGATAGTTTCCAGGTAGTAAGAATAAATTCTACTGCGGTGACGGGAAGTGTGATGGGAGAATAGCGATAGTGGCACCATCTTCCTCAGAACACTTTCCGTGGAACAATTGATAGATTACACAGAGAGACCCCAAGTCTTACTGCAATCTTAACGGCTCCACATTCTCCATGAGATCGGGATTATCGATGATTCGAAGAGCTCGGCGCTGTAATGAGTCAAGTGGGTCGAGCTGGTATTTTGGGGGCTTCTACCCAGAGGTGAGAGTAGAACTCCACGTCGTGCCGGATCGTCGCATTTATAGAGCAATAACCGATGATCCGACGAAAAGTACCGCTTGGCTCTGTTGAGAATCCTTAACTTTTTGCTGGCTAATTTGCCCTTGCCTTCCAAATGACACCTAAACTGCAATTTTATCAATAATTCGAATCTATGACAAAAGGGGTCTTCTTGGTTGTAAACGAGCAGACTTATATCTTCGTGGGGTTAAATTGTGCTATGTTCAATTTACCCCATTGAGAGGCCTGCCCCAGAGAGGTCTCGACTTCCGATAAAATTTGAGACCATCTTTCTTTAACGGACCCCTGATAGAGATTCTGTAGTCAGATGTATCTTGCCTCACTTGCACTAGCATCTGCATAGCAATGCCAGCTGGTGATAGACAACATGTCATTGATATGCAGGATAAACATGGTCGGCGAAAGCACCGAGCCTTATGGTATACCAGAATTAATAGTCTTGGCCTCTATGTAAAAGCCGTCCAATACGACTTTTATGCTGCGATCATCCAAAAAGTTGGCGATGTACTTTCCTTAGGTTGAAATACCAGGCAGGTAGCTTCCCCAAAACGACGCCATGGCACGCTCGATGACAATCTCAAGGCCTACCGTAATCGCCTCACCCCCACTATCCAATGCCTCCACCTGATGGTGGGTGAGATAAACGAGAAGATCACCATCCGAACGACCCTCAAGATACGTCAAGACCTGCATATTTATAACGCTCCAAGACCTTGGAGAGTCAGCATGTGATAGCAATCGCCCTGCGATTTGAAGAATCCGAGCGGTCACCCTTCTTGGGGATTGGATGAACATGGGCGATATCCCATGAAACCGGGCCTAGGTTGTTTTAATAGGAAAGACGCGTGAGTACAGGGGTTATCTCAGGGGCGGAAATCTTAAGAACCACTGCAGGGACACATTCCGACCCACTCAACTAGTAGATGTGCAGTACCGCCCGAAATAGTACAAGGTTTTATTCGGTATGCTAGAGCAGATTTTTGTTAGTGACCCGCCTCGGCCGTAATTTACAGGCAGGCCAGTGACACTAATATATTTCTTTCGATCTTCTCCGGGGTACCGGAAAATAAGCTTAACAGTTTTCCTCTCCATACAAAAAGGGGGGCCCTCATCCGATGATTTTGCCACGGGCCCCAGATGGTGTAGTTACGCCACTGTATGTACCATCGCACCACACGTTTCCGCAGTAGAGTTCATTCCCACCACCTGGAGGCGTACCGTTCCCGAACGGTACGTTTCCAGCGTTCTTTTCTACCACGTACGTGCAAGCTCTGGAATGAACTCCCTGCATCGGTGTTTCCTCAGCGCTATGACCTGTCCTTCTTCAAACGAGGTTTAAGGAGAGTACTTTCCTCGAGGTAGGCAGCGACTTTGTTGTGCTGGTCCCCTGGCACTACGGAGGTCCATGAGCAGCGGTAGCCGCTTACCATCAGGCGGGCCGCTAGCTCGTCTGCCTACAAGGCAATAAAAAAAAAAAAAAAAAAAAAAACCTACCCAGATGGCCTCTCACATAATTATGGAAGAACTACCACCAGTGACTATTTCTTTTATTTATACTAACACGCCAACGTGACTACAACAATAAATGCCATACAGACCCAATAGAGTACCTGCGAAAGATATAATTATTATTCCATCAACCCAAAAAAGCGATACACTTTCGTGGGTCACTATAATGGATGGTCAAAATATGTGTACGGCGGTAGTTTTTGAGTGACATGCAAGCACCTCAAGACCGTTCGAGATGGAGTGTCATTAAAGATGGAGACATCTAGAGGCCATATGACTTGAATGAATAAAAGAGTAATATGTTCCTGATAATTGCTGCCTTTAACCCGATCAATCATAGGCCTAATAGATTGACAAAAACTGCTTCTATATGTAGCAGGATTATAGAACTTACAAATAGATATTAGTGGCCCATCGATCTTCATAAGTCTCAATTCAGGAAACCGCTCCACTAAGTTAAACGCGTTGTCAATTAAAATCGATGTATATTCGAAATTAGATATTCCCAAGAGAGTCAGAAGCTTAACTTCTCCAGATTGTCTGTGTTATTATTATTCACTTAATGTTAGAAATAAGCTGCTCTGGAATATTATCTGTGCTTTTTGTCCAACAACGGGATCAATGCAAATATTTTGTAAGCTTGTCTTTAAGGTAATTGTGTTATCATAAAAATATTATATATATATAGAGAATAGCAACCCATTCTCTTACGTATAAAGTCAGTATGGACTGCAATACAAATGAGTCCGATTGCCTTGACTACTGTCCTTATTCCGCTCTCGTATTTCAATTGGTCAATCACCATACTGAAGTCTAGATATTCCTAATATGTTTCACTTCCAAACTTTAGTTCCACTAAAAATATCAAGTCCTCTGATGTTGTTGTTGTCCATTCGTGTTGAACCCCATCTATCAGTTTGACATCTTTCTTCTGTATGAAAAAGGTGTTCCGTGATTTCATATGGTCATTTATTATATTTAGAACCAGATAATCATTCATGTGTTAGAAGAGGTTTAACACCTTCGTTACTCTAAGCAAAAACACTTATAATCTATCTATTGATTCCTTATAGGTATACTGAAGTTGTTAGAAGTGTGACTCTCATTCACAAGCCAAACACTTTTATTGCTGAAAAGAGAAAAAATCTTAAGTAATATCACGGCTACAATCCCAAGACTAACCTCCTACAAATAACATTGCAAGAACAATCCGATACGATATTTTTTTTCTGTTGAAATGTGAATACCCGATGTGCATTGTTGGGAAATATTTATTGTCTGGCCGAACAATGAGCGTGTTGTCAGACCAGAATGTGATTTGTATCAGTCTCGACATTTACCATTAGTAAATTATTTTTCTAGACATAGTTGTGATGTTGTGAGTCGTTTCAAATTATATTTTTATACTATGCGAGTTTTTTAACATGTCCCCTTCTTAAGCAAGCGTTATTTTAGTTTATTTAGGGCTAACTACCCAACATACTGGACTTATATCTCAGGATGGCCAACGCACTGGAATGCCAAGCATTGCTTTATAATTCATGATGTTTAGTTTTGCTGATTACCCTTGAGCAGTCGCGTAACTTATCATCATCAGGCGAATATCATGCTTGTCTCGCCATTCATTACCATAGAAAATAACTTATTATACTGGAATATGATTGAGAAGAGTAATGGCAATATGGCCTATTCTTCTTCTTTATTTCTTTTTTTTATAAATAGACCTTTGTATATCTGTTTTTGTACGTCATTTTTAATGTTCGTGGCAAATAAAACTATTTTTCTTTCTTTCTTTCTTTCCTATCGCTTTTTAATCATACTCTCGATTGTAGAGAAGGCCCATACCCTTCAGTGGGACCTATATGGGCAGATACAGATACTAGAATAAGTAACAATAGATTTTTGCTGGTGCTATTGGGTATCACATAAGCGTATCTTTGTTAATCTTCAGCCATGACAAGTTCAGAAGAGTTCCATTCGAGGTCATTGAATTATTTTGAATTAAATAATCATACAAAATAAATATTTTGGTATATATTGCACTCAGGAACACACGCTTTCTAGCTCACAACGACTTGATAATAAATGTTATGCTTTAAAACATGACGTCAATTCCCAAAATCTTAGAACTTGCACCACACTTTGGCAAAATTTATCATGGCGCGGTATTTTCGCGAAATTAAACGGTGTTATTAGTGAAATAAATTGTGATTAAAACGCAGTGCGGGTGACGATATTTCTACAGGAATCGTCGTTTTAAGCCACTATCGCTTTATGAAACACTAACTTATGCTCTGATTCTACTCGCTTGGATAGTTTCACTTTGATTTAGCGCAGTCGTATAATTTGATACTGTAACTATCCTCTCTTAATATCAGACATGGGAATTGCAATTGAAGTAGTACAGAACTTTTCCAACAAACTGAACTAAAGAGTTTGATATTTTATGGGAAGCATTTGTGATCAAATTGCAATTGTGGTGTTTTTGAGTGGAGACCGCGTCTTGGCAAGCGTAGTGTAGGACGCCCTCCATCTAGGAGGAGTTACGTATGCGGAAGGTCGCTGGTAAATGCTGGATGCGACAAACCAAAGACAGGGTGAAATGGCCTATGTCCAGCAGTGGACAACAGAAGTGACTGATGATGATGATAATTTGTGATCAGAACGATATTCAGTACAAGCATTCGTTATTTCGTAGTTATTAGTAGGTATAATTTAGAAATGATATGTGGGCTTAGGAAGTGATCCTGAGACTCAGATTGCAGCAAGCAGTTGCATTTTCGACTTAGCTTAAAAACGAAACAATTTCTATTTATACTTTAAATATATTTTATATAAATTTTCTCATATATACTTTTTGTATTAATGTGCAACGCTTAGTCCACAAACTGATTGCCGCAAATGACCTTCATTAACATGCAGTACAGCAATAATATAACATTTTAATTACTGAGATTGCTGTTAAAATATCTGTCAGTGCCATTTTAATATAGTTTTTAATTAAAATGTGGCGTTAACTCCGGTTCTTCCAATTACTCCACGTCTTTTTATAAAGAGCGTGTGTTTTTTTTTTTTATTAATGTAGGTGGCTATGTATAAAACTTTTAAGTACAATACATTTTGCACGACTAGCTTCAATGGGATAGTGATGTTACTAGTGTTACTTGAGGTAGATCTGTCAAGTGTGAGAGGCCGCCTGCGTAGGTACCACCGCCATGTCTATTTCTCCCGACAAACAGCAGAGTAATTGCACTGTTGTTTTTCGGTTTGAAGGACATTGTAGCCAGAGTACTTACTGAACATATTGAGACTTAAAATGTTATGTCTCAGGAGGGCGAGCACAGTGGAATATCAAGCATTGCTTTGTAATTCAAGGTGTTCTTTGGGTTTGCTACTGTTCATTAGGGGTCGAATCGCTTGCCATCAGGCGAAAGGCATTAATATCTCATGATTTAATGCAATAAAAAAATACTTCACAATTTTTATGTTCCATTTTATCTGCATTGACATTGCCTTTTGGCTCATATTTTTTATATATAGTACATTAGAATAAGATCAGGCGGTCTACTTAATAGAAGAAAAAAACTACTGCTGCCCATGACCACGCAACACATCTAATCAATCATAGAATGACCTTGCTATTTTTAAGAATAGAAAATCATATTTGGAGTACGTATGAAAGGAGTTACGAAGAACGTTGGGGATTATTGGCCCGAGTGAACTTGAATTTTGCTACATTGGTTTATTATGTTGCGGAGAAAGTCAATAGAAAAAGGCTTTCGAATATCCATCATAGAAGTTGTTTGATATTTTATGTTTTTTAAATTCGTATTATATGAACTGAAATTGTTTGGTTCAATCAAATCATCTTTTTTACAATCACTGACTAGATAAAAAAATAAGCCTGAAAAGAAACAATTGTAACATTACAAAAAGTCACTGTACTGTAAAAGAAAATGGAAAGCCATCAAGATTGATGAACTGAGATTCGATCGGACGTTTATTATTGAAAAAAGGTTGCGATAAAAAGTACATCAAAGATAAGAGCTTGATAGATGAATAAACAAAGAGACGAGATAAAAACGACAGCCTGATGCTATCATTTTGCTCGATTTGACTTCGTTTTTTTGTATTAAGGATGCATTTCCCGAATGTGAAACAAATCTATTTTTTAACATTTGGATGCTTTTAAGCCATTCGAAGTACTTTTATGATTGTAAATTTACGTAGTTCTGCCTCATCACTTACATTAGGTCCTTTTAAGCTGAATTACTTATGTCTATGGTCGAGATTAATAATACTTTAGTTAAAAGAAATTTTTTGGCCCGCATCGCATTAGGCTTCTAGGTTATATAAATTATTGATATTTTAATCTTGGGATGATATTTATTCAGCGATTGGCAAGTCAAGTTAGTAATGTTTTATGGCCAACGCTAATAATATTTAAAACTTATTACAATAAGTACCAATCCACTTCATAATATTTGATAAATGGTTCAATCACATTACAATAACAAATTGGGAATAACTAACAAACAATATTTTTTACCTAAAAATGTGCGTAAATATTTTCCATTCATATTTGAAATTGAAAGCATACCGTAACAAAATTTGATGAATAAATGCTTTTAAAACGTTACACGATACAGTAACACGATCACACTGTTCTCACATCACGTAATTCCACTTGAAATAACATCAAATGTGACGATTTTGTAGGATGAAGCGCAGACAACTAGTGTGGGTTTGAAAAGAAATTTAACTCTAAGTAAAAAAATGGATGTTATCTATTATGTAATCCATGCCATAGATGTACAATTTCTGCCTGTTAAAAGAGGGTATAATATGATATTAAATATTTTTACCCTGGGTTTGTGTGGGTGTCCATTAAAGTTGGCAAAGGTTATATGGAGACAATACTTTCTATATATTATTTCAACTATCCAATCCAGTATTATATTACCGATTTTCTCACTTAAATATTGATGGTACTTATAACTTTTAACGTGGTATAGATACTACATAGGTTCGCTTAATTTACTTCCAATTTAAACTCACGCTCACTACTGAAACTTCTGGAAGCGAGAAACGATTTCGGCCCGTGTTTAATGAAATCGTGCAATGAAGCCATGAATAGTCGTCGACAATGTGTAACTACTAACTTGTCTTTAATATGAAAATAAATTTACTAGAATAGTAAATTATTTCGAATTGTTGAAAATATATTTTATCTACATCTATAACAAATCGGGAGACAAAATTAATAAATAGAGATTTTTTTTTAATTTATTATTTTACCAGGGTTTTTGTCCACATGGACACACCAACCCTATTGTATCTAAACAATACTAGTTACATAGATAAATAATAATAAGTTAAATATAAACATAAAACTAAAGTGTAGTAGCTAGCGCGCATAGTAATTTAGCCATCTCGCTATTTGGGCGCGACAGGATAGACTAGATAAGACCAACATCTAACCTATTCAGTTTAAATTTAGCAATAAACTCCTCCCTTTTTTTACTATTTCTTGTACACTCCATCAACAAATGTTGCAAGTCTTCAATGCAGTTACAAAAAGTACAATTGGGAGAAACCACTTTTTTCATAAGAAATGCGAAACTTGCCGATGGAAAATGTCCTGATCTTATTCTTAAGGCTAATTTAATATATGTTCTATTAAGTCCACTATCATCGAACCAGGGATAATAAGGAAGTTCACACTGGATCGTCTTGTACCAAATTCCTTTGGTTTCAGACTTATTGTTAAAATAATATTTCCAAACATTAAAACATTTAGTTCAGAGTAGTGCTCAATTTCGTTACCATTCACAGATGCCATTTTTGATATAAGGTCCGCCTCCTCATTACCCCTAAGCCCAATGTGTGCTAGAACCCATTGCAATTTAATCGAAATGCCATTCGACTTAAAGTTGTGAATTAAGGATAAAATATCATAGGCAATCGATGTACCTCTGATACCAGAGGCGCATCGAGCTAAATGTTTCATAGCGCTTTGGCTATCAGAAAAAATAACTATGTTATTTAATAAACTTTGACTCACGGCGAATGACATTGCTTGAAATATCGCAATAAGTTCCAGCGACATAATTGAAACATTCCTGTTGATTTTAAAGCCCATTTTAACTCCCGAATTTTGATAAAAAAACAGCCCCTTGTCCCCGAGCACTCTTTGAGCCATCTGTAAATATCTTATGCCAATCCCTGTATTTTGTATAAATGTCTCTGTATTTTGTATAAATATTAGGTTCTTTTTGATTTTTATTATATTTTATACATTCACAATCAGTACTAATATTTTCTTGCACATCAATGGCAGATATCCATATATCTAGACCAAACATTCTATGAACATTGGAGGAAGTAATTTCAAACTCTTTTACATCTTGGAATGCGCTTACAAGCAAAGGTTTGGTCTTCTTGACCCAGTATCTAATATGACACAGGGCATTTAAATCTGACACCATCTTAACAGTTACATTATTAGACCAGGATACACTTTTTAACATGAACTTATACGCTAGAAATTTTCGTCTTAAAAATAGGGGCATTAGATTAAGCTCGCACTCCATTACATGGATTAGGGTCGTTCTAATGAATCCTCCCACTACTCCCAGTGCTTGATTTTGGATTTTATCAAGTTTGCTGATGTGTGTTCTGGCGGCACAATCATATAATAGAGAGGTAATAAGCTCTAGATAGTTTTTTTTTTTGCATATGTCTGACAACCGTTCAAACAGGTCACCCAATGGTAAGTCATCACTGGTACCCATAAACATTCACAACGTGACTAGGATCACGGATGTGTTAACGGTCCATCATATTGGTAGGAGAGCGGGGAGAATAAAAAATAGGAACAGGAAAGTGGTATTAGACATCCGGAAATCTTACTCACTGATCATAATGTAATAACAAAGCTGTTGTTTCATGTCGCACTTTTTACTTTTAATTTCTACCATCTTCATAGAAATATTATCTTTAACCCAAGAGGCCAGGTGTTACTAACATTGTGAGCAAGATTAATTCGATCGAAACCAAGTAATCCCATTATAAATAAATAACAAGTGACAAAGAGCCGTGTAACAAAGAGGCGTTGCCTAGCGTGCGAACAGTTTGCCTATAAATCAAAGTTCACTAAAACGCGACGGGTTGCGTGAGGTGTAATGCCATGTTGTTTGGACCCCATGTTTTGTATTAAATCACCATTAAATCTGATACTCCTGTATTTATTGTATTGATTTCAAATGATAAGGGTTATTAATAGTTTCCCTCGTAATAATTCTAATTATTTCTTACGCTTTATCGTTTACTAACTCGGTTCATAGAAAAATATAAGTGGAAGGTATAATTGAAGGTAATTCGTTTCTTTGCGTTTTCTGTTATAATTCCAAGAGCATTTTGAGTCAACTTTTGAAGGCAACATGGTTTTCATTTTTAATTGTTTCTCTAAAACATAATGAACAGCAAACCGATAAAGCAATTGTGAGAAAAATAATTACGCAATTGCAAGAACATACTATAACCAGCCTTGAATAAGTTAAGAATACACAAGCCTGTCTAATACTGTATCACCGTCTCCAAAAAAAGTGTACTGTGTGTGTGATGATAGTCTGTCAGATGTCTATCTATTTACATATGTACTTCCTAATGCAAGGCACTAGGTCCTTGAGCAGTTAGCCAGTACAGTACACCATGCTGGCTTGGTTGTTGGGGGTTGGTGGACTTTACATACCACAAAAATTCTTACAAATCGCTAAGATATAGACAATATAGTGCGTGATGATTGCCTATAAATACATACAAGACTCCGAAAATTCAAAAGTGTAGCCTGGAATTCGAAACCGTGATTATCGTAAACATGCTGGGGCCCTACTATATTCATCGAACGAACGAACGAACGAACGAAGGACCCTACTATATTCAACGAAACGAAGTTCGAAAGTTCGGATGATCAAAGTTTATATACGATACGAATGTACCTACATAAAACTTATGGTCGTTATTGATTTATGGTCGTAACCATAGACTTATAGTTACGGTGTACGTTATATATATACATTCGTATCGTATAAAAAACTTCGTTTGTCCGAAGTTTCGAACTTCGTTTCGTTGAATATAGTAGGGTCCTTCGTTCGTTCGTTCGTTCGTTCGATGAATATAGTAGGGCCCCTGGCTACCGCGTCTGAACCGTTTACAACCAGGCCACCACGCACTTTTATATTCAAATGTACAACTAACCAAATCATTCGATGACCTATAGGAAAAAACCGATTACTAAAATAGCCACGTGTTATTAGGTTTTCAATTTGTCGAAAATTAAATCCGATTAAGTAAGCGTCTTGTTCATAGACCATTGTACGTAACAAAAATTACGATTCAACACTCATTCAACCCTTTATAAAAATATTTCAAAGTAACTTGCAATATTTGGAAACCTCGACTCTAAAAAACACATTCAATATTCATACATATTCAGCGAGATATTCATTGGACTCAAACCGAGATTTTATAAAAATCTACATACGAAAATGTTAAAATTCATGAGCGAATTCAAATCTCCATGAATGAATGTAATTGTGGAAATATAAGGTACTCTTTGAGCCCTAGTTTAAAGCGGTATATTATAATATATAAACACATTTTTTAAGGATTTTATTACAACTAAATCTAAGGCGGGGATTACATGATAACGAGCGATTTAAATGAAAAGTAACTTAGTTAACTTTTTTTTATTAGTAAGAATAACGGATAAGTTGATGTCGATTTAAGCGGAATAAACAAAATAAAAATAAAAGAAACAGAAATAAAATTTATGTCGTGATTCTGATTGATTAATAAATTCCAGAAGCCTGATATTTTATTTCCTCCGTTTAATTTTTTGGAAATATAAAGTTTTATCTTTCAATATTCTTAGATGCTCGAAAAAAATATCAGCCTGTATAACTTTCAAATCCAGATTGAAGAGTTAGATTAATGTATAACAGACTAGTTTATTATGATTCTATTAAGGACAAAAAGTATAGATTACTATTATTATTACTTTTATTACTGTATTTTTTGTTACCTACGCTGCGCTTTCCGCTACGTGGCCTCCATTCGAGAACTTTCCGACCCCATCGGCCATCAGTTTTCCGCTCTATGTGCCCCGCCCATTGCCACTTCAACTGACTAATCCGCTGGGCTATGTCGGTTATATTAGTTCTCCTACGGATCTCCTCATTTCTGATTCGATCTCGTAGGGAAACCCCGAGCATAGCCCTCTCCATAGCTCGTTGAGTGACTTTGAGCTTCCTAATAAAGCCCATAATGAGAGGCCATGTCTCGGTGCCGTAAGTCATCACTGGCAACACACAACTATCGAAGACTTTCGATTTAAGGCACTGAGGTATTTTGGACGAGAAGACGTCGCGTAGTTTCCCGAACGCTGGTAAAGGTCGCGGAACGTCGCTGGATGCAGGCTGCCTCCAACAGGTCACTGTGGAAATCATTGGGGGAGACCTATGTTCAGCAGTGGACTTCCTTTGGCTGATGGATGGAACGATGGATTTTTTGTTATTTGAGATTATGTATTGGCTGTTAATACACCAACAATATCTTTAGTATTTTTGTTTCCTGGATAAAAGTTACTACTAGCCGTCAGGAGAACCTGAACGTTTACTTCGCATTTTAAGATACACGTATAACTTTTAGTCAAATACAAGTTTTATGTCACATAGTGTCATGTGACCCTATCTTTATGCATACAATACCGTCCTCGCCTCTCTGAAGATAAGATAAACTAATTTACAATTTAGCTCGTAATTTGTTTTGCTTAGGCTCAGAAAGAGCCCTTAATTTGTTCTATATGTTAGATGGGGTCTTGTTTTCTTCTACGAAATAGGCTGTTAAGAAAAACAGATTCTATGACACCAAAAGGGTATTAAATGGCTGGAGAACTAAAGGGGCTAAAATATCGAGGCGATTTTAAACTGTACTCTGTACATTAGAGTTTGGTAGAATGTACCCGTGATAAAGCTAGGTATGATCGAAAGAACACCATTTTTGAATTCTTTTACAAAGATTAGGTTCATGATATGTTCTAAAAACTTTTTAAAAATGGAATAGTTTGAATCGATTTGTGGTTATTTTTGTTACTGTGTTATACTCAGAAAACTTACATTTCGTGCACGTCACAAGCATTTCTCAGAATTTTAATATAAAAGAGTACGTGTTGCTCTTCACTACATATTAATATTCAATATTCGTATCTAATTAAATTCCCCACGTCTTAGTATTTTATTTACCCAGAGTTCATTTGGGCGGAATGTCATAACGTTACTTTCGGGTTTGTAATAAAGTGACCGAATTAGAATACAAGTTATATTAGATTATATATAATATGCCAGTGAATAAAGTATGTATTTTTATCTATGGAAGCATCTAGAAGTCATGTCTTGTAGCTGGAATAGAAAGATGTCCCATCTTGGAAAATTTTCATTCTCAACAAAATTACTTCAAGTAAGATATAATTTAGATAGTTTATTATTAAGCGAGAGATAGAAAATTATCTTGCCGGACGATAGAATTAAATTGGCCTGCTCGATACCAGATTTACACAGCTTGATCCCAAACGTGGGGAGCTAAGCACGATTTTCTACTGTTATGCACAGTATGTACAGAAACTTATGGATACAAAGACACACTATAAAATATTAAACAAAACAAAATTCAAACATAAAATAGGAAGATTTATTTAATAAAATCCATTTAAATAGCTTTCATTTCCAGTGAAACCGTACTATTTTCTACAGTTATTAATACGTTACAATTTTATTTAAGTGGCCGGACTGTCGGTTAACCCCACTTGCCGAGCTCGCGTCCCTTCAAACTATTCTGCGCAAATTAAATTTTGAGGTTTGAACTCGTTTATATTCATACGTGTTATTAATTAAATGCCATGCTTTGCTTTCGATAATAAAATATGGTACAATTCATTTACTAAAGCTGTTTGAACATTAGTTTCTGTTCTAACATTATCGTTTCGTTCTGTCCAGTGTCATGCTATAAAAGGTCGTAGATTACTATGCTCGTATAATGACCATTAGAATTATATTGGTTGCTTTTATATCTTTTATATTTTTTTATTACTTTACTTTCGTACAAATACTAAACTTACAAATTACAATTGATTATAAGATACTAATCGAAATTTTATTTTAATAATAATGACCGAAACAATATAAATAATAAATAATTGAATTACTTCACACGACAGTCATATATATAATCCTGACCATCCTAAGATCCGGTCTTGTGTCATGGATATTAGAAACTAGGAGACACTTTTTGGCCTCAAAAACGTTAAGACCCGAAATAAATACCTGTGGATCACACAAATATTTGTCTCGTGCGAAAATCGAACTACGCGACCGACGTTTCCCAGCCGTTGACACGAACTATCTACCAACTATGCCAGGAAGTCTGTAAATACCTATATATGTGAACTATTTAAAAAACAGACAAAATATGACCTATTTAGCATCCAAGAAATATGCTAGGAACCATTCCATGCTAACGCATGAAACATTTAGATGAATTAAGAAAATTTCAATGAAATTTCATACTATTGCACCTATTCAAACTGTTTCGTGTTTTGATTCTTGATTTTATTTTATACTTATCTTATTGTCAGGATTATTATTGCAATGAATCGCTATTTATAGGTCTAGCCGGACCAGCATGCCATTCACCTGATTGTAAGCTATACGACAGATAAATAGTAGCAAAACCAAACACTATTAATTACAAAGCAATGCTTGGCATTCCACTGCGCTCGCCATCCTGAGACGTAAGTTGTTAATTTTCGATACTACTGGACATATTGAGACTTAACATCTTATGTCTCAGGATGGCGAGCGCAGTGAAATGCCAAGCATTGCTTTGTAATTCAAGGTATTGTTTGGTTTAAAAAAAAAGGGTTTGTAAAAGTTTAAAGTTTTTTTTATACAATACGTCTGAAAAACAGACAAAAGGCTCACCTCATGGTAAGTGATCACTGCTGCTCATGAATATCCATAATGCTGGATTCATAGATTTGTTGCCGTATCATTAAGTCGGGAAGGGAGCAGGAAAGAAAAATAATGGGAAGAGGAAAGTGTTGGTCTGGATGCATCATATTATGGGACAATTTACCAACTTATTGCCTCATTTCTTATGTGATATAATGTGTAAATATGTTATGGAACTTTCTTTTGTCATCTCTATTAATTTCCACTGTATGATGATTTTGACAAACAAATTCTATTCGTTCACAACTCAAGGACTCACCTACTTTTCATTTCAACATAATGCTCTTCAAATCCCTATAAATCCTATACTACCAGTTTCATTTTCGACATCACGAAATTTTACGAGATCGAATCACTTATGACGATGTCTGCAATGTATAAAACCCCTAATATAAGTGTAAATATATTTAAGGCACTTTGCTGTTTCTGTTGAACTCATTTCGAAACTGCTGATCAATTTCAGATTGGGTTTATAGTTATAAGATCTATTTTAATGATCAAATTACTGTTGATGGTGCTACTGCTAGAATTGTATCTATAATAATTAATTTAAATTTTATAAATATGTCTTTTTGCATAATGTTATAAGGTTGGGTAAGGCCTTCGCTTTAATTTAATATATGCTGGTAAACAAGTGATTTTTTAATAAAATTAATTAGTATTCTAAATTGGTCCATTGGTTAACAATTCTGAAACCGCACAGAAACTCCTCACAAAGCGACGAGAATTACTCGTAGTTAGACACTATTAGAATTGTTGAATAGAAACGCCTCAACTAAAAACCAAATAATTTCGCCTTGGCATGCGGGGTTAAGATTACCAATACTCGTAATTGATACCCATTCAAGATAAGGGTTTACTGCTCGATATCTCGATGTCTCGATATAGGCAATCAATTACCTGGGTCACAAGCTAATCCATAATTAGCATTAAAACATTTTACATCACATGATAGTTGCTGCTTTATTATGGCTGTGCCTAACATTAAGCGAATTGTAATTTTTTCGTCATAGCAATAAAAAAATCAGTTTCATCATACATGTGAAGTTTTTATCATCTAAAAAAATAAATTTTTGAAGCTCTAGTTCATCAAAGCTAACACAACTGAACCACATTTGAAGCGCAGAGCTTTTTTAATTCTTATTCTATTCCTATTTTATTTTAGGTTCGTAATTGTTTGCGGGACCATTTTCGAAACCATCACTGCAAACCGCATTAATAAAAAGTCAAAAATATATTCAATTGTTAATTATGTAGATTTAAAATGCTACAGTAATTAAAATCCCATTTGCAAATTAATAAAAGTTGAACATCTGAATTAAAAGCCAATCATATTCGGCGCCGCCACTCTTATTTGAACGCAGGCTTTTAAATCCAGTGGTTTGACGCGTTGACATTTATTTTTCATGCATCGAGCTGGTTTAATTTTTGTTTATCGAAGGTATTAAATCGGAATCAATAGATATTGTGGATGAAATGTTTTAAGCTTTGCTTGAGGAAAAATACTGTTCGTTGTAACTATTTTTAGATTAATTAGGATAAAATAACTTGTCAATTTGAAAATATGTGTGAGGTTTTGTTGGTATTTCAATAATTCTACGTTAATTTAAATAATTAAAATTGTTACGAAAGTAAGTAAGTACTGGGTAGGAACCAGCGCAATGTCTATTTTTCCCGCTAAGCACCAATGTAAATGCACTGTTGTATTTCGGATTGAAGGACATTGTAGCCAGAGTAACTACTTGACATATTAAGACTTAACATTTTATGTATCAGGATGGCGAGCGCAGTGGAATGCCAAGCACTGCTTTTTAATTCAAGGCGTTGTTGGGTTTTGCTACTATTCATGAGCGGTCGTATCGCTTACCATCAGGCGAACGGCATACTCGTCTCGCCATTCATTGCAATAAATCAATCATCATTAATCGTGCCGTAGAAAAGTCCACGCCACAATTAGGCATTAACACTAGAAAGACCAAGGCAGTCAAATTGGCGGCAAGGCAATTTCATTGTTAAATATTTCACAAACTATGTTTTTGTTTCTTTTCATATTTCATGACTTTTCCTAATTTGCTATTGTTAAGCTAAATCTATATAAAAAAAATATTAAAAGTATATTGTATATGAGTTTCGATTACAAATACCTACTAAGACCGCGCACCGTCAATGTGACGGCATACATATAAAGGCGGCGATAAGAATTATTGTAAACAACGAATTTCTCAAACTAATGTGGGTACTTTTGTTTTTATTTATGTTGAATTGAATTCTGAGTAATTTGTTACTGCCTAGCTTGTTTACATTTTACAGTAGACATTGGTTTCGTTCGGTGAGCAGTCGTAACTTGTTATAAAAAAATGCTTTCGCCGGCTCTCAAATTCGGAAATAGAACAAGAATTGTTGCGATATCGGGATATACAAGAAGATGTGTCAGGTGATGAAAGTAGTGATGATATAATAGACAGTGTTAGTGAAAACCGTGATGCAGAATTTCAGCCGGAACAGGTCACTTCTTCATCAGAAGACTCCGAAGTAGATTCATCTACTACAAATAACAATATTATTATAAATTCGCACAGAGGACGCTGGGTATCTCGTAGATCCATTAGAGTACTCTGCACCCCAACGTAAGCATAGGTATTGATAAAAAAAATGCTGCCTGAAACAGTTGAATTTTACAATGCAACAGAATTTGGTGTAGACATCATCGATCAAATGGCACGCAAATACACCGTAAGAGCTGGAAGTCGGAGATGGCCTGTTCACGTTTTTTACAATATACTTGATTTAGCAGCTATAAACTCGTGGATTCTATATCAAAAAGTCACAGGAATAAAAATTTCTCATCATGATTTTATCATTCAACTAGTGAGCGAAGTACGTGAAAAGTATGTGAAAAAAAAAATCCACTTCAACGGCGACTCAGAGACAAGGAACTAATTCTGAAACAAGTGAACCATGTACTACAAACAATAAGAGGCGGCAATGTCAAATCAATAGTAATTGTAAAAAAAATAAAACATGTGAAAACTGCACTATCTATGAAAAAGCTGTTTGTGGAAAATGTACAAAAGAGTCTAAAAAACTATTATTACTTGTTAAAAATGTTAAGAACTTTAATGCTAAATTGTTTACTATTAATAAAAAATAAATTTGTATTATTTTTATTTTATTTTAATTTAAAATATGTAATAATTTCATAAGTATTCTCACTTAATCTCTAGTACCGTCAAATTGACCGCTGCGGTCTTTGAAGGTATAGCATGAAGCCCGGCCCTTCTAGTGTTAAATAAACTAACAATAGATCATTTATTGGAAATAAAGATCCAATAATAGCCGTGGATATTTGCATTAGCGATTATTGTTGTGGCGAGTTCCCTGTGTATTTGTACTGCTATAAATAGTATTTGGATTCAGAACTGGTGATAAACAGTTCTATATCGGTATTGAAGTCTCAAGTCAATCTGATTTAGAGTTGTTCTCAATGTATATGGCTTATGTATGATGTACCATGTGTATCATCTTACAATGATGAATCATCGTTAACTAAACTGAATGTTTATACACATGCATGGAAATGAATATGTGTCTTGTTAAGATGGACTGAGACCATATAATTACTACGGTTTTAACTCTGCACTGTCTTCCACACTTTTCTGCTGCTTCAAATATGGTTAATATAAGGTTCTTCAAGCGAGTCGTAAAATTATGTCAAATCACAAAAGATAGTATGATAGTATTTTGTCTTTGGCAATGCTCTATCTGGATGTGTTTTTTTTATTTTTTCGTTATTATAATGAATGGTGAGACTAGCATGCCGTTCACCTGATGGTAAGTTATACAACCCCTCATGAGCAGCAGCAAAACCAAACAACACATACCACCAGATTAAACTGGTGGCAGATCTCTTATATCTGAGAGGTGGCCTGGGTATATACCACTGCAATGTGTATTTCTCCCGCCAAACAGTAGTGTAAATGCACTGTTATGTTTCGGATTAAAGAACACTGTAGCCAGAGTCGTATCGTCGTTTCGTATAGTGCAGCCACTTGGCCATGACAGTAAAAAATATATACAAATAACATACAAATATACCCTTAGTATAGTAATACCTAGTGAACCAATAAAATACACTCGTATACTCTGTCACATTTATCAGCACAAATCCATAACAGAAGTCAAACAAAGACCAAAATCAATCATCGATTTTATAGAACCATATACAATAACAAAAGATACGAACATACAGGATTTGCAATTAAAATAACGCATCGACCGTGAGGAGCAAACACTGCCCAATCGAAATTGGGCGCTATCTATCTACCTGGTATATCAAGACTGCTGCCGAAAACGAATAGTTTTAGTGACTACAAACACAATGTAACTAAAAATTTCGCAAAGAAATTTTTTTTACGCGACAATTTTTTTTATTAATTTTTAAATATCGTCGAGTTTGGGTGGTAAATCCATGGGTTTTGCTCTAATAATAATTTAAAGCCTTGCGTACCATAGTGCCTTTAAAAATAAATGGGTGTACACTGTATCGGCCCATATACGTCCCACTGCAGGGCACGGGCCTCCTCTACAATCGACAGTACGATTGAGAGTGGTTAGGCCATATAGTCCGCCACGCTGGCCTAGTGCGGGTTGGCGGACTTACATACAATAGTTTTTTTTTTTTTTTATAAATCGCTATGGTATGCAGGTTTCCTCACGATGTTTTCTTTCACCGTTTTAGTGCGTGGTGATTGACTATCAATACACACATGACTCCGAAAAGTCAGAGGTGTGCGTGCCCTGGGATTCGAACCCGCGACCACCGTGAACATGTTGGCAGTCGCGTCTAGTCCGTTTACCAACAGGCCACCACGCACTTCACAGCAGTTCGCAGTGGGTGTACACTATTATTTTAGAAAAAACTATGTATTTACCACCCTAATACAATGATAGAAAAAAATCAACAAAAAAAAATCGTCACAATTTTTCCACAATTTTATCTCTTGCCTCTCTGTTGAACGAGTGTGTGAGGTCGCATGTGCGGAAACAAATTTTTATGTCATATTGTGTGTCTATAGACCTCCTTCATCAAATATTTCACTATTTTTATCAACAATGGAGGATATTTTAAATAAAATTAAAAGTAATAAAAAAGTTCTAGTCTGTGGGGATTTTAATATTAATTTACTAGTTGATTCGGTTGATAAGTGTAGGTTTGTGTCTTTATTCGGCTCATTTAATCTTACATGTTTGTTCTCGGAGCCTACTAGAATTACGCCTGAAACTTCGAGTTGTATTGACAATATCATAACCAACTTCGAAGTACTTGAAAAAGGTGTAAAAATAGGGGTTAGATCTGACCATAAATGTCAATTAGTGAAATTAGAACATGCTGTAGACAAAACCAGTAGATTAATAACTTTTAGACCGTTATCTAAGAACATCCTAGGTCGATTTAACAGTAATGTACAATTAAAAATAGAAAATATTACACTTGATGGCAGTCCAAATGACATGTACTCGTCATTATTTAAAACTATACGAAAAGAGTATGACCAAGTATGTACAATTAAAACAATTAAAATTAACTCTAAAATAAAATTTAGTGCTTGGGCCACTAAAGGCATTAGACATAGTAGGGAAATTTTGTATGAGCTATATGACAAAAGGTCCTATACACCTGATGTCAACTTTAAAAAATATGTCAGTTTATATTCAAAATTATTTAAAAAAGTATGTATGCAGGCTAAATCTAATTATATAAGTGAAAAGCTTAGATTGTCAGATAATAAAATAAAAACAACCTGGCAAATTATTAATACTGAAACTGGGAGTAATAAAAAAAATGACAACAAAATTGCTCTCCGCATAAATGACGACCTTATTTCAGATAAATCTACTATTGCCAATTATCTTGATAATTTTTTCACTAACATACCATTAGACTTAACTGAACATTTAGATTCGTCAGTAGATTTAGCGGAATCTTTTCTAAAGGAAAATGTTCCTGGAAATATGCCTCAGTTTAACTTTCAAAAGGTAACCAGTTGTCAAATAATAAAGGCTTTCAAGCAAATTAAAATAAAAACTACGGAAGATATATGGGGACTGTCTGTTAAAGCTATTGAAGCTATTATTGTTAACATTGCACCGTTATTAGCTACTATTTTTAATTCCTGCCTAAGTGACGGTATCTTTCCCGACTTAATGAAAATTAGTAAAGTTGTACCCATTTTTAAGTCAGGATGTTCGAACAATCCGTCGAATTATAGACCCATTTCTATACTACCGGCTCTTAGCAAAATCTTCGAAAAGCTTTTGCTTAATCAAATGCTAGCACATTTTGATGAAAATAAATTAATACATAGGAATCAATTTGGTTTCACAAAGGGTCGCTCAACTCAAGATGCCGGGACTTCACTAATCACGTCGGTTTTAGAAGCCTGGGAGGCATCTCAAGATGCTCTAGGAGTTTTTTGTGATCTCTCCAAGGCTTTCGACTGTGTTGACCACCAAACGCTTATTATGAAGCTAAGGTACTACGGAATCAGTGATACGTCACTTGATCTCGTAATGTCTTACTTGTCGGGTCGTGAACAAAAGGTTTCTTTGGACGGGCTCAATTCGGTAGGATCAAAAGTTAAAATTGGGGTTCCACAGGGTTCCATTCTGGGCCCCTTTTTATTCCTAGTCTACATAAATGATCTTCCTTGCATGGTTCAAAAGTGGTCAGACATAGTTTTATTCGCTGACGACACCTCTATAATATTTAAAGTTAATCGGAAAGACGATAATCTAGATACACCTAACAATATTCTTAATTTAATTTCGGATTGGTTTTCTGCTAATAATTTACTATTAAATGCTAGTAAGACTAAATGCGTCCGTTTTGCTTTACCGAACGTGGCAAGCGTAAACACGCGTATCGAATTAAATTCAGAAATTCTAAATTTAGCTAATTCCACAATTTTTTTAGGGATCACTCTAGATAAAAAATTACAATGGGGTCCACAAATTGAGAGATTATCACCTAAACTTAGTAGCGCAGCGTTCGCGGTCCGAAAAATAAGACAACTAACTGACGTTGCAACGGCTAGATTGGTATATTTTGCTTATTTTCATAGTATAATGTCATACGGCATTATTTTATGGGGATCAGCGGCTGATATCGAATCCATATTCATCTTACAAAAAAGAGCAGTCCGTGCTATTTATAATCTAGGGAGCCGCGATTCTTTGCGATCTGTTTTTAAGGAAAGCAATATACTAACCGTGTCATCTGAATACATCTTTCAGAATATAATGCACGTTCATAAAAATATTAGCAAGTTTTATAAGGTCAGTGACACCCACACTATTAATACGCGGAATAAAAATAAACTTGCAATACCCTCGTTTAGACTAGAAAAGTCAAAAAAATCTTTCTTGGGTAGTTGTATTAAATTTTATAATAAACTTCCCAATAGGATAACGCAGCTACCGGATAAACTATTTAGGGCACATATTAAAAACAAACTTATGACTAGGGGTTATTATAATATTAAAGAATATATTGAGGATAAAAAAGCCTGGGATTAGGTGTTCTCTTGCACATTGCGACCTCCTGGGGCCCTGCACTATTCACACATTACATCCCCTAATTTAAATAATTAAAATTTTTAAACTTAAAAATTAATCAATATACAATTAAATTAATCAATTAAATTATAACTAAGTATATAATGATTAATTAATGCCAATTAAAATCATATGACGACCGATCGAGAAAACAATTAAAAATAATAATATGGCAAATCTTTGTAAGACAAGTCACAAATATTTATTTTAGTAAATTGACCAAAATCAAGCCCACTGAGTTTGACTCGCTGGATCTACTCAGAAATGGGTCGCGCCGCGTAGTATCCAGTGGTAAAGTAAAGCCCGCTGAGTTTGTTCGCCGGGTCTTCTCAGTCAGGGCCGCGTTGGATCCGGCAGTAAGCCTAAACATACGGGACGTTTCGGAAATACTTATGGTCGTTGTCTTAAATTGGACCCAAAACAAGCCCACTGAGTCTTATTCGCTGGATATACTCAGGACTGGGTCGCGTGGCGTAGTTCCAGTGGTAGTGTAAGCCCACTGAGTTTGTTTCGCCGGGTCTTCTCAGGAGGGCCGCGTTGGATCCGGTGGTAACAATAAACCGCTACGCACCGTTGTAATAATATTCATGGTCCACAAATTAATTTAATTTGACCAACGTACATATTGTATTTCTTTGAAAAATAAATTACCATAAAGTCATAACTAATACTTTAAATAAAATAAGAATAAAAAGGAAACAAATAAATAAAACTAATTCTAAATAAAAATAAAATTAATTTAAAATAAATAAATTACATAAATAAATTAATTAAACCAAGAAATTAAAATAAGGAATACTAAGTATAGGAAATATATTGTTTATAGAGATTAAGTTATATGTGTATTGACTTGTCATAAGAGCTTTTAAATTGCCTACGTGACCAATAAATACCTTTCATTTCATTTCATTTCATTTACAAAATTGAGTTGCATTGTGTCTGAAGTCACTAAAACTACCACCCAGCTTCATTTTCGGTAGCAGTCTTGATCTACCCTGTATAGTGTTTTAGCAAAACCCATAACATTGGCAAATTCATTACACAAAGCGTTTTAGCCGTGCGTTTCGACACAATCATCAATATAACCATTGATATACAAAAATAACACATCAGTTCAAACAAGCGAATACAATGAACCAAAACAATTTTACATAGCTTTGCATCTCCATTTGCATATTATTATCCGTTGGAGTGTTTTATTAAAGTGCTAAAGTCTTATAAATTTGAATTTTTTATTGCATTTTTTGTCGTGCTTAGTCGTAGTGATAATTTGTCTACTTCTTACTACATTTTGTCCACGGGTTCGCTCGTGCTTATAGTAGATTTTGATTATTCATTTAGGCTATTTTTTATTGTTAATAATGACGAGAAGAACATGCTGTTCGCCGAATGGTAAGCGAAACGCCCGCTCATGCTAATATTCAAGCAAAATCTGGAAAAAAAAAACAAAATGAGCAAAACCCAACAACACCTTGAATTGCAAAACAATGCTCGGCATTCCACTGCGCTCGCCATCCTGAGGCATAACATTTTAATTCTCAGTATGTCCAGAAGTTACTCTGGTTACAATATCCTTCAAACCGAAACGCAACAGCGCATTTACAATGCTGTTTGACGGGAGCAATCGACATTTCGGTGGTACCTATCCAGGCGGCCTCTCACAAATGAGACCCCTACCCCCAGTTAGTACCTAGGTTATCGTTGGAGCCAAGAAGTACTCACTTATACGTTTTGCCTTTTTATTCCAATGTGTTTGCACACAGCACAAATAAAACTCATAATACTGCCGTGGTAATTGAGAGAGCAGTAAGTCAAAGGCGTCAGGTTTTTTAATTACTTGTTCAGAATGTACTTAATTGAAAAACAGAGCAGGACAGCAGTAGTTAATAATTTAGCAAATAAGAAGTAATTTTATTCGTTTTTCGCCGTCCGGCCAGACCGCTAGTCTTGTATATGTGTGACAAGCTTCAAACATCAGCGATTTATATACACCCCGTAGTTTATATAAACGTCTTAATCACTAAATGTTACTTGGATAGACATCTAAAGGAGAAATTATCGTGTTAGCAACATACATAGCCGTATCCACTGCAGATGTTCCCAGCAGTCGGTTTAATTCAGTTTAGCCAGGGTTGCGCATTGCAGGCACAATTTAATTGCTTTATAAATCTACGTTTAAAATGAAAATGACGAAATATAAAATATTAACTTTTGCCGGTGTTTTCGCGTTTTAATCAGATGCTTCAGCTTTTATGTAGGTTTTGGATGTACTGCTTTAAGTGGGTTAATGTTACTCCATTTTAGATGTAATTGTAAATGTATAGGACATTTTGACCTACTTAAACTTTCATGAAGAGTCGGTTTCACGCAAATAAAATAAGCAATTGCAAGTTGTAAAGTAACTTTAATTTCAAATGAATACATTTGATAGCCTCTGTGGCGCAGTTGGTTAGATGCCGACTACGAAATGAGAGGCCGCGGGCTCAAACCAGGCACCGAGACAAATATTTGTAAGAATCATAGGCATTTGTTTCGGGTCTAGGAGATAGATATAAAAGTCGCCCGAAGTTTCTGATACCCACGAAACAAGACTCGACCTTAGTGTGAAATCAGAGGACTATGTATGTGACTATAGGTTATGAAAGAAAGAAGAAAGAAAACTCATTTATTTGTCACAGATAGGCCCTGCGCAGACGACAGACTATCCGTGACGCACTTTTTAGTCTGTGAAAATAGAACCTATGCAATTATATGCAGTAACGCACACGACGCGCAAAAAGTCCGGCACACAAAAAATCCGTGTAATTCGGGCAGACCGCACCGCGCCGCGGCGCGCCGCTCCGTACAAAAAGTGTGTGAAAAAAATTGAACGTTTGCTTCAATGCGCGCTAACGCAGACGGCGCACTCTTTAGTCGGCAATCTGCATTTGCTAGGGGTGGGTGGACGTAACGCACGCGATCTATTATCATGGCGCCAGTGGTCGATGTAACTATGTTAATTCAAGAAATACAAAACAGACCAGCAATTTATGATACTTCTAAGGCAGAATATCATGATAAAAAAATAACCATGATTAATTAACCTAACCAAAATCATGATAAAATAAATAGCGACTCATCAAATGTAGGAACAGACATTTTATAAAATTTGAAAAAAATTGCCGGATGTTGTTTCGGAATTGAATGTTTAGTATGGAACTGTCCCTTCAGTAATCTTTCCGAAAGTATAGGATGGACCCAAAATTCTCTATTCCTTCTTCTTTTTCTGTACTTCATGTACAAAATTCAGAAAATACACAAACTGTCAAGTGTGCGGATGTGTTTAGTAACATCCGTTTTTAAAAATAGTTTTCGAGTGTAAAGAAGCAAAGGTATAAAATCAGTGTTACACCAACAATTAAATTGAACTATGGACCAAACAAATCAGTGAATGGCTTAAGTGGCTATTGTGGTAATCGTGATTTTATGTGCTAAATACCATAAATAGTGGTGGAAGATAAAATTTTTTTTTTCGTAATTTATAAGCGAAGCTTGTCACGAAACAACACTTTCACCCACTACAGACAAAAAATACCTCTAAATAGCCAGGAACTATACAATATATTCGTCAAACGACGCAAATACAAGTTGGAAGATTGGTTTGGGGCTTCTCTATTGGGCGAGCGTGGATTTGGACGGAGGTTCCAATCCCAGGGAATTTTTTTCTTCCTTTTTGTTTTTTATTCTCTTTTCGATTTACATTTTTTCCTGCCCTTAACATACTTAAATAAATATAGAAAGAAATAAAAATATTTCTGAAGAAGAGGGGAAAGGGAAAAATTCTAAAAGCACATCAGGTATTGCCTATATATAAGAAATATACACGCTAAAATGGCTTCAACTCAAGTGTGGGGCTGTTGCTCGATATCAGATGAAAATGACCATAATTGTCTTACGTGCCGCAAATGTGCACAAAAATTTCATTTGAAATGTCTGAATTTGGATGTAAATTATCATAACGATAACTGGCAATGCCCAAAGTGCGTCGGCAAAAAAAACACACAAGACCGTACACCAATTCATAGCGAGCTGAAAGATACGATTTCGCCTATGCGCACGGATATTATCTCAAAACGTTCGACTAAGAGGCAAGCAATATCGTCACCTCCTGAAGAAAGAAACTTAATGATAACACGAGATGAGGTCGAGATCATAATAAAAGAAGCCATTAAATCCGAGCTACAAACGCTAATATCTCAAATTAACAAGACAATTCATTGCTCAATCAACACGGAGATGACGAGCTTGAAAATGGAAATCGCAGAAATAAAAAATTCTATGAATTTTATCAATAAGCAATACGAAGACATCAAAAACCAACATGAATTGGCACAGAAAACTATAAACAGCTTACAGGATGAAAATATAACGTTGCGCAGTACTGTATCAAATCTCAAGGATAGAATGAACCAGATAGAACAGCATACGCGATCGTGTAATGTAGAGATCCAATGTGTTCCGGAGAAAAAAAAACGAAAATCTTCTAACAGTCGTTTCAGCCATAAGTAAGAAGGTGCAAGGTAATGTAACATCCGTAGATATAGTAAAGTGCACTCGCATAGCAAAACTTGATCCTGGCAGCCCACGCCCCCGTTCTATCATTGTGCAGCTTTCATCGTCTAAACTGCGTGATGTATTTCTTGCTGCAGTAAAGTCATACAACAAATCAAAGAATAAGGTGGAAGATAAATTAAACACAACAGACATTGGACTTACGGGCAATAAAAAACCCATATTTGTGATGGAGCATCTGTCACCAACTAATAAAGCATTACATGCTGCAGCAAGAACCAAGGCAAAGGAAAACATGTACAAATATGTATGGGTTAGAGATGGTAAAATTTTTGTGCGCAAAGCCGATGACACCGACTATATACTAATAAAAGACAAAGATACCTTAAATAAGATAAAATGAATTCACATTAATGTTTCTTTTTAATTGCATGTTGGTAGATAAGATTTCTTTTTTTTTTAAATTCAATAGACTACAAATATACTATCAAAATGTAAGAGGATTGCGCACGAAAACCTTGGAATTTTATAGAAATACATGTAGTCATAATTTCGATATTATTGTTCTAACAGAAACGTGGTTAAATAACAGTATATATAGCTCGGAATTGTTTGATGATAGGTATATAGTACATAGGAGAGACAGACAACAAAATCATAACTCTCATAAAAAAGATGGAGGAGGTATTTTAATAGCCATTAATAAGACATTCAACTCAAAGCGAGTAACATCTTGGGAATGCCAAAACAGTGAGGATTTATGGGTCACATTTGAGGTTAAAAACCGTACGTCTGTACAAAAATATGTTTTATGTGCCGTATATCTACCTCCGCCAGTGACCAGCGGATCCTTGAATAACTTTCTTGATGGTTGTAATGCCGTAATGGATCAGTGTGATATTCCGAAACTTATATTAGGAGACTTTAATATTGGTTGTATTGACTGGAACCTGGTTAACGACCCTAATTACAAAATACCAGGCATAGCAAAAACACTCGTTAATTTTACTAACCATAACAACTTTAGACAAATTAATCGTAATGTCAACACAGGCAGTAGAATATTAGATTTGGTACTCACAGACATTTCTTATAGTGAATCAGTCTCTACAACTACAGTTATAAGCAAAGTCGACCCTTTGCATCCACCTATCGTAGTGAACATTCACCTTGCGTTATCTCATAACAAATCTCTTTCTACAAACCCGGGTATTAAGAAATATAATTTCTTTAATGCAGATTACAATGGGATAATGGACTCGTTGGAAAAAATAAACTGGGTATCTATCTTTGGTAAATGCACCGACGACGTAAATGCCATGGTAAATGAATTTCAAGGGGTTATTTCAAACATTATTAAGAGTAAAGTTCCTTGTTCTCCTATAAAAAGTAAGAAATACCCACCATGGTACTCACTAAACCTAATCAGAAGGATAAAGGAAAAAGAAAAAGTAAGAATGCGGTTCAAAAAGTATAATAACCCTATGGATGAATTAGAAGTAAAATTACTCAAGAAACGTTGCCACAAACTAATAATACAATGTTATAATTTGTACATATCAAAAACTGAATGTCAATTAAAGAAAGATCCCAAACATTTTTGGTCATATGTAAAAAGAAGAAAAAAAAACCACGAGGGCTACCCACTATCCATGACGTACAATAGTAAGAATTCTAGTGATGGTACAGAGATCTGTAATATGTTCGGCTCATACTTTGCCTCTGTTCACTCTCAAGACAGTCATACGAGTAAACCTAATTACTTTGATAGTTTGAACACAGTGCAGAACTCGAACTCTTTCACCTGTATTCAAGTATCGATAGAGGAGTTATTAATGAGACTGGGAAAACTTGATGTTAATAAAGGGGCTGGTCCGGACGGCATACCTAACGTTTTCATAAAAAAATGTGCCGGGTTGCTGGTGGAACCTTTGTCAATCATTTTTAACACTTCATTAAGGACGGGTACCTTTCCCCAACAATGGAAAATTGCCAAAGTAGTACCCATATACAAAAGCGACAGCAACTAAATAATAGAAAATTATCGACCTATTTCCATTCTTAATGCTTTTAGTAAAATTCTAGAATCAATAGTCTGTTCAGAAATGCAAAAGTATTTGAGATCTCACATCACCGATCATCAACATGGATTTATCAGGGGTAGATCAACCAGCACGAATTTAGTTACTTTTACAAACTATATAACACAAGCCCTAGACACCGGAAAACAAACTCACGTAATTTATACTGACTTTAGTAAAGCTTTTGACAAAGTGCCTCATGACTTACTTTTGTCCAAACTATCAGAAATGGGAATTACAGGGTCTTTACTGAAGTGGTTACAATCATACATTGAGGATAGGCAATTTTATGTTGTTGTTAATGGTTTCGAATCAGTAAAATTTTCTATAACATCTGGGGTGCCCCAAGGTTCTAACCTTGGCCCTGTTCTCTTTAACGTATTTATCAATGACATACCAAATTGTATTCAAAACTCTATTCCCTTCATATATGCAGATGACCTAAAACTCTTAAGAGTAGTTACAACTATATCCGACGCTATCGCACTTCAAAATGATTTAAATAGTGTTGTTGATTGGTGTTGTAAAAATAGAATGACTCTTAATTCTAAGAAGTGCTTCCATATAAATTTCCACCGTAAATCAAGTTGTTCAATAATCAAATATAAATATACAATTAATGGAACTAATGTAAGGGAAGTTGATACAATAAGGGATTTAGGTATCATATTAGATAATAAACTAACATTTGTGCAACATATTGACAACATTGTAAATAAAGCATCCAAAGCATTAGGTTTTGTGATTCGAAATGTAAAACCTTTCAAATGTTATACAACCAAAATCATTTTATACAACACCTTAGTACGCAGCGTCCTCGAGTATGGTTCGGTCGTTTGGCGACCCCATTACGCTACTCATGCACTCAATATTGAGAGAATACAAAAAAGATTTCTGAAGCATTTAGTATTTGCAGCGGGAGAAGCTAAAGCGATAAAATCATATGACGCTAGATTAAAACGATTTAATATGGTCAGCTTGGAGCAACGTAGAAATGTACTAGATTTGATGTTATTATTTAAAATTTTCCGTAATTCTGTCGATTGCCCACAATTACTAAAGGAATTCAAACTTAGTGTCCCATTTAACTACCCACGTAAAGTTATTAAAAATATTCTGTCACCGCCAAAATATAGGACCGTCATGGGTCGTAGCTCACCGATTCCACGACTATGCAGACTGTATAACAACTGCAGTAATGACTTAGATCTATTTTTCACTAATGAGCATACGTTTCGGAAAATCATATTGCGACTACGAAACCTTTCATATCATTAGTACTGATTTGTTAATGTATAAGCCATTCAGTGTAAACAACATAATAATTTGATCATAATTCTATTATTACTATTATTTGTACACTACTTTTTCTTTATTATTAATTTTGAATGTTCACTTGTTCTTTTTTTTTTGTATTTACCCATTTTTTTTAATTTAGTTCTTTTTTTAAATTGTTAACTTAACTACACCTTTTGCATGTCGTGTTTATCTTAAATAGTTGTACAATTAGAAATATAAATATATGTTACATATATAAGTGGAATAATGTACAGCGATCATGTAATATTGTAACAACTGCTGATAAACCAATAAAGTAAAAAAAATAAAAATAAATAATACTTCGCGATCTCTGCACGATTTCCATAGCGTCTACGTCCCTACAGCTCTGCCGACAAAATGATCGAAGATGTGCGTCGTGTGCGTTGAGTCTGTGAAAAATCCGCGACCGACTTATTGCGCGCCATGCAGACTGTTTGTGCGCCGCAGACTCGATCGCACAAAAAGTGTGCCGTCTGCGCAGGGCCATAAGATGACGCACACACTCGTTTAACATAAAATTTATAATTATATCTAACATACAATAACAAGAAAATAAAAAGGAGTTTGTACGTCGCATAAATGTGACACGTAGGTGACCACTCAGCTTATTGAGTTATATTTATTAGTTTTAATTTCTAACACTTATTTATCACAAAGAAAAGTAGGTAGATACGTATTATAATAACAAACTTTTAAATCGGATAAAACAGCCACTGATATTACGCTTTTATCGTAAAATGATCAAGAAATACGGTTACTTTAGCTCCGTAACGCGGGATCTAATCTTTATTATTAATTTATTGTTTGAATCCACTTCACCTTGGATTTTACAGTTATAGCTTCCCTCTTATTTTAATTATCCATTAAACTAAATGCATTTCGAATTGAAAACATCGAGAACATTCGTTCAAGTTAGATGTATAGATACATGTTTTAATGGATACATTCTTATATGCAAAATGTGCCACCAAGAATTGTTTAATTTATTATCTTCTCCGACAGCGATATGACTAATCTAAGGGTGAGGGTAAAAGCAATGCAATTCAGATAGAGAATCGATTGGCAGCAAACATTATAATCTTCTGCTATGTGGTTAAAAATCTTCCGGCCTGTTTAGTTTATTCTTCACTTCTATTGTTTCTTTCATCCTCATCATCAGCTTTAGACTCAGGAAGTATACTGCCGATTAGGCCTCACTCAAGAGTTTCTACAGTGACCTATCCGAAATGAGCTGCATTGTATCCAGAGTACATATTGAGACTTAACATCGTATGCATCAGCATGGTGAGCGCAGTGAAATGCCAAGCATTGCTTTGTAATTTATGGTGTTGTTTGGTTTTGTTGCTATCCATGAGCATTGAGCAGTCATATCGCTTACAATCAGGCTAATGGCATGCTCGTCTCGCCAGTACTATTCATTGAAATAAAAAAAAAAACAGCGACTTTCTATAACTGTGTTTGTTCGTCTGACTTCTAGTCTGCTTGCCCTTAGACATCTGATACTATACTTGTTCGCATGTGATTTCCAATTCATTATTCTGCTTTACAGCATTTTGCGGTTCCAGTGCCTATCAGTTCGGTGAAAATTATGGCCTGTTCAGTTATTTCAAACTTTAAATTCAGAATACTTACATAAAACCTTCATGAAATAAGGATTTTACTAAATAATTGTCTTCATTCATAACATGAACTGCAAAAGATGAAATGGTACTGCATTATTCCTCACAAACTTCGAGTTATAAAACCTATACAGATACACAGCGGCCTTGACTTATTCATGGCTAGAACTATCGATTGGCCGAGAAGCTATAACAAGCTAGGCAAAGCGCATCCATACAATGTTAATTAAATTGTTTAGATATGTTAAAGTGGTCATGAGTCTATTAAAGCGAATAGAGAATTTCTAGAGGTTTCTGAGTATGACATCAGTTCTTTCGTCAATTTTCTAAGAATTTAATTCGAAATTTTGAATTTAAATCGTAAATTTGATGTGATTTTTGTGTGTGTGTGTGTGTGCGTCTATCGAGTCGCGTAACTTTTAAGAAACCTAATACATAAAGGTGAAATTTCTACAACTTTGTATAAAATCGAGACAATGGTTTGTCTTATTAGTAGGTACACGATTTGTAAAGTTAGATCCAAATGATTCCCAAAACAGTATTTATGCATTGTAGTTACACAATACAGAACGCATTTTATAGGTAAGGTAATTCATTAAAGTTTTTATTGCAATGCATTGTGAGAGGAGCACACCATTCGCCTGATGGCAACCGATACGACCGCTCATGGACAGTAGCCAAACCAAAAAAACAAAATGAATTACAAAACAATACTTGGCATTTCACTGCGCACGCCACCCTGAGACATAAGATGTTAAGTCTCAATATGTCCAGTAGTTACTCTGGCTACAATGTCCTTCAATCCGAAACACAACAGTGCACTTACACTGCTGTTTGGCGGGATAAATAGACATTGCAGTGGTACCTAACAAGGTGGGCTCTCACATAAGAGAGACCTACCACCACTACTTTACATCAATAAACAAATGTAGTCTTTATACAATTTTTGTTGTCCAACAGATGGCACTTTTTATCTTCCTTTACATTTCTACATAGTAATTTAATCATGTAAAAATGATACTACGAGTATGTCTACTAACTCACCTACACTAAAAAATATTTAATACATATAAAATTTATAAACCAGTTAACAGCATACTCGTATGGAACACGCGATGCCCAATTTGTTCAAGAGCGTTGTTTACGATACAGAGTCAACCATTACGCTTTACTGAGTCGTATTGGTGTTTATCGGTGTAGGAACAGCGGGCGATTGACTGCCACTCACACCATGTTGTAAGAAATCGATTTTATACGATCACTTATAGAACGAAGTGTTATGAAACTGGATACAGTGTTCGTAGTGGAAAGATACTTTACTGGTGGCAGATCTCTCATATGCGATCTCTCATAGGCCGCCTGGGTAGGTACCACCGCAATGTAAATTTTTCCCGCCAATCAACAGTGCAAATGCACTGTTGTATTACGGTTTGTAGGACATTGTAGCCAGAGTAACTACTGAACATATTAAGACTTAACATGTTATGTCTCAGACTGGCGAACGCAGTGGAATGCCAAGCATTGCTTTTTAATTCAAGGCGTTGTTTGGTTTTCTTACTGGTTATGATCGGTCGTATCGGTTACCACCATACGAACGGAATACTCGTCTCGTAATTCATTGCAATAAAAAAAAAACTCACTACAAATTTTGATTTCATTGATGCGTTATTTTTTTATTCTTATTGATATTTGGGGAACATTGTTATCATCTACAACCTGCTGGAACCCACTACTGGGTATACGCCTCTCTCATAGCATGCCACTTTCCTATGTCTTCTGACAGTCGCAACAAGGAGATCATAATTAAGTTTAATCTTTATGATAGGATTATGAATTATGGGAGAGCTGTGGTAATTTCATGACTGAAAGTACTTAAAACATTATCTCGGATTAATGGATTGAAGTCTTTATTAATAGAATCATATTTAATTACATTACCAACGTGTTGTGAGCACGTTAATGGCATCAACATGAACCCGATTCTAGAGTATCAAAATATACACATTACGCAGTTACCGACAAAGTTACAGTGGATAATCAAAGTTATTAAGCGTATGTGTTTCAGAGAACAGATTTATGTTTAAAGTTAGTCCCCAACTCATATCTCTCGGAGGCTTTATTAATGTCATTTCAAATGTGATTATCCTGTTTAAACTTCTTCTGAAGATCTAGTCAATTTCGAGACGTTGCTTTGCGAAATCTCTGTTTTCATTAGAGGCCTAATTGGTGTCTGAATTGATGGTTCTGATTCTACTAGCTGTATAGATTTTTTTTAATAGAAGACGACGAAGGCGAATGAGCAAATAAGTCAGGTGATAGTAAGTGATTGCTGCCGCCCATGAGCATCCACAACACTTGGATCAAAGATTTGATTCTAGCCTATCAAATAGAGAAGGGAATACGGAAAAAAAGGATGAGAAGAGGAATTGTATTGAGTATTGGCCATCCAGTAATCTAACTCTTGTAACGAACCACGACAGCACAGCTGTTATAATACTTCGAACGCCTGTAAGACTGTTATATCGCTCCCAGACGAGACTGCCATTATGTGGTTGTACCATTTTTTATTAGTCGGCTCATATAATGTAATGTTATATGTGTGTTGTATTCAGTAGATAAAGGTATTTATGTGAATAAATTTTATATTTAATATGGTTATGATACTAAAAATCTGCTATTAAGTTTAATATGTTATTCGTAGAAAAAATTGTAATAAAATGTTGGTACCTTTTTTATAAATAATGTTAAAATATTAAGAGACTTCTCAGAATATTTTATTAAGCAACTTTACAAAACCGTCGGTCTGTCGACAATAAATATAATATTTCCCAAGTAAGCTATTAGCAGGCCGAATTAAATTTCTAATGCCATAATACGATGATGTGGCCGATATCACAATGTTCCCTTTTATAAATGATAGTATTTTAAATGAGTGAATTTTTGTTAATTTGTTCTGTATATTTACCCAACATAAATATTTCAATGAAACTATATTTGATTTTAATGATGACTCTTGGCAGACGTATGAGTCATAAGGGAATTCCCAGCTACACATTTTAAGTAAACATTGTCAAGGTGATAAATATCTACATTATTTCCTTAATGCATTCATCTCAACTAACCAGATTAAATTAAATAAAAAGAAACATTCTTATATATCTTGTTCAAATTGTTTTAAAATCTTTAAATCATATCCCTATGATATTGTTTACTATAATTTCCACACTATCTGAAATTGTATATTTAAACCATTGAGGTTTTATACTAGAGCGGACGTCGGGAACAAAATCTATGCGTATGGTGCGTGCACACGGGTACACATTGAAGCGAGAGGGAAGATATGTTATTTCGTGACAGAGACAGAAATAGAATGTACCCTTCATTTTGTTACAACCATTTTGTTTGCAGTGTCCCCTCTAGTATATTATCTCAATGATTTAAACACATTATTACTAAACACATTGTTTTAAGATGTCGGTGTAACGGGTGGCCAGTTTTATACTCAATTGCTTTTATAGACAGACTATGAATTATGAAATGCTCTGAACGGTCTGATATCTAGATTTATCTTCGCGTTTTCTCGTAACTGTGTTGGCAGTGGAGTATTATTATGGAAATTGGTTTTCATGCACTGTTTCGTAACAATAGGTTATACTTTAAAATCACAAAGCAAAATGTCATCTCCTACAGCACAGCGTTATTAATTATTCTCTACCATTTAAGTTTGCTAATCCGCTGGGCATCATTCCCTATTTTCCTCTGCATGTGTATATAACTTTCTTTGCCATTCTGCTGTACTAGAGTGCTGAACACCAAAACGTAGCTTTATTAAAAGCTGATAACGCGATACTGAGTCTTCATAAGAGGGTAATTATTAGTACCGTCCATCTTCATAGGCAACATATGACAATCAAATAATAGTCCATAAACATTGTGTGTGAGATTTAACATTGACGATCCTATTATAAATATCAATAATTACTTTTTTGTGCCAAGGTCGCACGAATTTGCACCCAATTATTGCTCTGGAGCTTGTCATGCCTTCACACCTGCCACTGTGCTCCTGTAAGCCAGGATTAACAGTGGAACGCATTGTAATAACACCGAGCATTGAAGCTCGGTGAGTCTCCGGGAATGTCTAACTTGTCTTTAACCCGCAACGAAATTAATCATGAACTAAATAATAGGAGGAGTTGGAAATATTTTTGTTATAATTATATTTCGCCATGGAAGTCCTTGGGATAGCCCTAAGTCAGCAGAGGAGAGATTATCTGAAGAGAGGATAGTATCCTTAAACTATCTCTATCCATCATCAGGCCGTCCTCACAACAACACAATAAAAATAATCTTTATGATAGTGATACTTATAGCCGCTGTTACACTTCGGTTTCGGTCTGATAGCTAGCTACATAAATAATGATTTATGTGTTTGGAGTAGTTAGTTTTATGAAGGCACGCGAATTCGATATTTTGCTCCGGCTGTACTCATAAGTACCTACTTGAAAGGAGGATTTCTTTTAATTATTATTCATTGCATATAACATGTTCGCAGTCAGTTTTCTATTTTTGTTGCTAACGAGCCAGTGTAAATATCAATATCATTACGCTGTTTTACTTTTACCATTCAGTTTTAATATAACTTTCGTTTAATTATACTAGAAGAACTATTTATTTTCAGATTTTCAAGCTATAGCTATATATTATATTATTTTACAACTTAATATTAAATATTAGACTCTGTTATTAATGAGTTTTCTGTTGTCTACTACTACTATTGTTCGCAACTGTTTTATTTGATATTTGCACCTAATATTCAACGAATATGATACACAAAATTATACAAATATAATACTACGAACACGTTTAAAATTTATGGTTAGGGTATACCCACAAGAGTAGTCACCTCATCTAACTTTCAATGATAAATTCTACTCCAGCCCTAAGTGGTAATAATTCTAATGTCTAAACGTAAATACAAATATAATCACAGCACTACACGTTCGAAACTCCCAAACACGCATTAAGTTAATTCATGCCAGTCCGAAGTTTGCCTTAATGTCGCCCGGCTGCAATTATAAAGCGATCTATGTTTTATCATAATTGTGTTCAATCATGATTTTTTTATTTTGTATATTTAAGCTTTCATAGTTGTTCAGGTTAGTTCTTTTATTTGTTTGATCATTATATTGTTTGCTTTTTGTGTTATATCAGCTGAAGCAGGGTCTCCTTTCAGTCGCTTTTTTAATGTCTTTGGTTTTAAGATTAGGTCTCATTTTTACTGGTAGGGGCATTTTGTAACGGTCTGTTTTATTATGATAAACAACAAACATAGTTTTGTGGGTCTACTAACAACTAGTAGTAACCTAAAAATGTTTTGAAGTCTATATTGGGCCATCTTGGTTTTAACCGTCATCAATTACATTGACGAATTGTATGCCTATCAAGGACTCTCTCTTTCTGATCTTCTCTTTCTCTCTTTCTGATGTAAAAAGAAACGTTTTAAAGATTAAATTGATTTGCATCTATCAATTATTTCTTGTTACTCAATGTCACTTTTGCGCCATAACTAAAACGATATACATAACTTGACCTAACAGCAGGTATTCGAAGCAGATATAGAACAGGCTATACGAAATGCAACTCAGAATCTCCATATGACCTGCATTCTACACTCTGTTTAATAATAGACATGCTGACAGTGGGACACCGCAGGTGTATCAATCAATCGATTGTTCCACTTATATACGCGTATAAAATTACTATTGTCTATCCTACTGAATGAACGCTTTGCAATCAAGCATCATTTGGTAATGAATTTCTGATTACAGTGATTGATTTTACATAATTTTACGTGTTGTGCCACAAAGAATTTGAGAACATTTACAATCAGGCATAATTTAGTAGCTACGTGAACTTTTGATTGTAGTTGCTGATTTTCAGGCTTCTATGCTGAATGTAACGATTAAGTGGTTCATGACTATTAGTATTCGCAACTCAGAGATGCTTTAGGTTTTAGGTAAACATATCACAAATTTACATCAATTTGGTTTAATTTGTACATACTTACATACACTCACATCTTTTACCAGAAGGGGAAGGTAGAGGTGCCAAGACACCCACATATTGACTTGTATGTTCCATCCCAGAATGTTATAGGTGTTGAGCCTATCGCCATATCGGGCATAATTCCTGAATCCGGGCTGGTAATTAATAGTGCAAAATAAGTGTTGGTCGATGTGTAATTAAAAACTATTTTGGAATTGGAAACATTCCATTGACTCTTCCGCGTATCACGTACTATACAGAAATTTTATATTTGAATACAGAAATCATACCTCTCATCACCGAGGGCATTTAATTTTCCCATTTCCGAAACACCGGAAAATTAATCTCCAAACCTTATAGACATTGCAGTTAATAACTACATAAATAGGAAAAGTTATTGAAGTGAGGGTGCAAGTTTTTTAATTTGGACCTTGGCCAAAGGCCGTACTATCCAACTGTTGCTCAAATTGTGATATCTTTTTAATGACCAGAATTATAACGATATATCCGGATAGCATTTACTTTTATATATTTTAAAAGCCCATAAATGAAGATCATATTATGCCTCTTTCTACAGATTTTGCAAGTCATAGCACGTTTAGCAATACCAATGTTTACAGAGAGCGTAAAGAGGTTTGAGATTAAACCTCAAACGGACACACTACTTCGAAACGACCAATCCTGTAATTAGTACATTTGTCCTTAAAACAATTAATCCCACTGTACCAGGTAGTTCTATAAGCAAATATAAGCATTGCAACTTCCTGGAACAATATTATTGAGTCAAAGGAGACTTAAGTCTCGCTAATGACTCTATTGTGGGAATTAGAACAAGATGTCTCTAAGGCTTTCGTTTGGACTCAATTAGTGCTGTATTGAGCTTGCTTTCAGTCATTGAATTGAATTACATAGAGACTATTATATTTTGTACAAAAACTATTTTTATGTGACTTAACTAAATATATTATGTCAGTATACTGAAAACAAGACTTTATATGATTTTTTCATTACCGTTATAAGCAGACGAGTTAGCGGCCCGCTTAATTGTAAGTGGCTGTCGCTGCTCTCGGGCCTTTGTGATATGTGGAAGACAAAGTAGCTGCCTACCTTAAGGAGAGATCAGAGAACTATCTTGAAGTCTCGTTTGAAAAAGGCAGGTCATAGCGCTCAGATTAAGATGCTTCGTTAAAAAAAAACAAAAACAATTATATCATTGCTAGAGAAGGAATAACATTAAAAAAGTACATTTTTGGAATAGAAGTGTTTCTTGGAAAACTTTCTACTCATTTTAACACCCTCCATGACGCCTGTGAAACGAGCGGCTTCGATTCCCGCACCGAGGTAAAAATTTGTGCGGCTCACAAATATTTGTTTCGGGTCTGGGTGTTTGTGAGAAAAAAAAAGTCTCTCGTAGTTCCACGACACAAGACTCGATCTTAGTGTGGGGTCAAGTAGTACGTATGTGACTGTTGGGTGTAATTTATTTATTTACCGTATTAGTAGTTGATAAAAACAGGTTTGTTACTTGTGTTAGTTTTAAATTAATTACATGCGTCAAGTTAACAATTTATTAACGTCTCATTTCCCTTCGAACACTGTCAAAATGCTGATGCATAAAAAATGGACTTTGCATTTTAAGCCGACAATCTCTTTGCGGACAGTGCAGCGTGCAAAATTAAAATGCCGGAGCAAATCCGACGCAATAATTAATTTTCTTTCAGCGGCTCTTTTCTGCTTGAGCATGGTTCTTGAAAATTTCATACTAGTAGTATTAATATTCTGTTAATAAATAGAAAAGTTGTATATTCTTTTACGACATCTGCAATCAATACAATCTGTGATGAACGATTGGCGTTTACGCTAGGACGTTTGAGTCCTGTATGGTTAATATTGTGTATGGCAAATATTTATTTTCCAGGCCAGAGGCAATAAGACATTTTATGAGTTTGTGTATTTTTGCTGGCAAGGACGGGTTGCGATAAAGGACTTAAGTTAAAAAACTTTTATTGTTTACTAGCACTTTTTATTACTTGTAATTTAATTTAATTTTCTAATATTTTTTTTAGTGTAATTGATGTACGCATCTGAAAAGATGGTAACGCCTTGTCCAAGACTTTGGTGTTATTTTTTGTATGTTTTTGTCTTATTATAAATGGTGGTAAAATAAATAACTAAAAAATAAAAACTACATTATAAACAAACACTAATAAAGTATCACCAAAACTACGAATCATATTTGCAACCAGTGAAAATTGCTGTGAATTTTTCCTCGCATAGGAGATTTTTTTTAAAACAGGAGTAACAAAATATCCCTCAAAGGCACCCGTCAGAGATTGTCACAAAGCTTTTTTTATCTGAAGTCCGAAAGGCAAGCTTTACCTCGTAGATACGACGAGCTTTATCTTTTGACTGGAGCTTTCAGCACCCGCGCAGCCTTTTATTGCACCTAAATAAAATGTTAAAAGTAAATGAGGGATGGTAAATGCATTTTTACATTTATAGCTATCTCGATGTTTGGAGTAGCTTTGAGTCGTTTGCTTTGATAGTTTTATTTTACAATGATACAGGCTATAAAAATATGTTAAGGCTTTATTTTGTTTCGTTTCAAATCATAAATTGTGTTATTTACATGTTTTTTTAAATTTATTTATCATTTCTTTTACTGTATTTCTATTTCAGTACCCTATTTTACAAAATTGTAGGACACAACACCTCTAGTAAAGCATTAACATTATTATTCTCCTATATATGACAGACATGTCAACGATAAACTACGGTTGCAAGATACTATATATAAACCTAACTACGCGCCCAAAAACTGGCAATACATACACACTTATTCTTACCTGACTACGAGTATACCCAATAAAAATTAAAATATAACCTTACCAAACGATTGCTTTGATGTGGCGTAAATATTTAATCTTCAACTCATTCAGAACAGGCAATTTACTCACGAATGTGTATTTGTGTTTACGAGTACCCGTTTATATCTTTACGATTGTATCCAGATGGCAAGTGACTCTGTCGACCACTAACTGACCTCGCATGATGAAATTAATCAAAATATCTGATATTTCAGTGGAGCTATTAACGTTATTTTTAGTTAGTTTTTATGAACAAGTTTATCTTGAATTCATACAATATTTTTAACGGTCAATGATCAAAATAAAAACAATGCGAATCTTTATAAGTTAATTTGCGAATAGTTTTCATGATCTTTAAATTACAGTTTTATTGTAAGAAGCGTATATGCAACTTAATTATATGTTTTTCAATACATTTTAGCTATATAAACAATTTGCTCCGTTGCCATAATATTTTGATATGTATGTGGTATACAAAATAAGTTCATAATCAATCAATGCTCCGTTTGTTTCATTCCAAAGGCATATTATTTTGAATCAAATCTCAAAATTATCTTGACAATCCTATTAAATTTTAATATTAACATACATAATTATATGGTACATTACATGTCAGTGTAGGAATTATTGGAAGTAGTTTCAGAGGCCCATCAGTAGACTTCTTGAATGTGCGCAGTGGAATGCCAAGCATTGCTTTGTAAATCAAGGTGTTGTTTGGTTTTGCTTCTGTTCATGAGCGGTCGCAACGCTTACCATCAGGCGAGCGGCATGCTCGTCTCGCCATTCACTGCAATAAAAAAAAAACGATGGTCATAATACTAATGGACTTTGGTATCACTACATAGTATAAAACAAAGTCGCTTTCTCTGTGTCCATTTGGATGCTTAAATCTTTAAAACTATGCAACGGATTTTGATGCGGATTTTTTTATTAGATAGAATAATTCAAGAGGAAGGATTGTATTTATAATGCGTACATACTATTGTACAGAAATTTATTTATACCCGGACGAACCTGGGCCGGGCTGCTAGTTGTAGATAAATAAATGTACAAATTGATACTAACCTACATTTCGCAGTAACTATAGTGACCTGGTTAACAAATAACCTTCTCACAGTTAATTTAAATAAATCCGTTTACCTCCCATTTGCTCTGAAACCCTCCACACTACCAACTGTTAGTTCTACGACCATTAAAGTCCACACTTGTACCCAAAACTCACCTGATGCTCCCTGTCACTGCCCACAAATTTCCAGATCATCCACCGTCAAATACCTTGGGATATTGATTGATAACCAACTTAACTGGAAGCCTCACCTACAGGCCCTCACTTCCCGTGTCCGAAAAGTAATCTATATTTTTAAAAAGCTAAGATATTCTGCTGATGTTTCCACTCTTAAGACAGTTTATTGCGCCTTGTGTCAGTCATTGTTATCGTACTGTGTCTCCGTATGGGGTGGAGCGCATAAAACTAACCTTCTTTATCTGGAACGAGCCCAGAGGGTTGTCCTGAAGGTAATGTTATCCAAACCCTTCATATACCCAACAAATAAATTATCAGGACAGTAAGGTTCTTTCAGTTAGACAGCTTTTCGTGCTCCAAACAATTTTGCGTAAACACTCGTCCCTGCAATATGATGCAAATGTTAGAGACTTGCGTCGTCGGTCATATAAGGTGTGTCACACCCAGGGCTGTAGAACGGCACTCGCACAAAGACATTTTAATATTCTTGGAAGTCACCTTTACAATAAAATAAATCAATTTTGCAATATATTTCCTGTTACTAAGCTTCAATGTAAGAAAAAAGTTACTGAGTGGCTGCAGAGTAAAAACTATAACGAGACTGAAAATCTAATCAAAATATCTGGTATTTAAAGTAAATACTTATATTACACACATATAACACACTATTTAATTATACACATATATACATACTTATTATACACACATCACACACTCACACATACACACACAACCACATTCAAGTCCTCGCTCCTACTAAGTTAATGAACAAATAACTAACTTCTCATGTGTAATAATATAATGTAACCTAAATGAGCATTCTGGTACCCATAACACAAGTTCAATCTTACTTTGGGTACCAGTGTTCAATAACACTATTATAAGTTACTGCATTTTACCAATGTATTTGTAAGTGTATGTCAAACATTTTTGGCGAATAAATAAATTATTATTATTATTAAACACAATAAAATATAACGTCCGGTCACTCGTCACAGATCCGGTCGTTAGCGTACAATCGTTCACTCGGTTCAATTAGATTTATTGATGGAACTACTGAGCGTAATTGGATGAAGGACTTATGTTATTGCGGATTAGTACTGACCGCAGCTTTGATCAAGGGATCATGTTATTCAAAGGGAAATTTCAAGATGGATGGTAATTGTATTGATTAATATTAAGATTATTTAATCTTGTTGACATGTTTGCTAAGGGATTTTATTTTTTAAAGAGTAAGTTCTTATTTCTTTTGTACAGAGTGTTTTATTTTACCATATTGTTGTATATAATTATTGTTCCCTATGTAGCATTTTAATTACTGGTTTTCGTCGCAGTTCGTCTCGGCATTCATGGAAATAAAAAAAATATTTCGCCCATAACACATTAATTAGCAAAAGAAAGTAAAAAACAACACTCTTCCCATGACTAGGTTATAGGTAGATCCATAAACTCTTTCCCGTTAACATTTCAATCCCCCTGTTCCAGAAACATTTGTCATCTTTATTGTCCCTGTTCCCCAACTTGCTAAACTAGGACGCGGGGTGGAATCATCGCTTAATAAAAGGTAATCAGGATATATTAAAAACCAATACTTCGTTTGAAACACGCGAATTTAGCCTTCATAGCGTGACGCACAAATTATTTTGAACACGCAATTTCGTTTCTATTTCTCCGTGTATTTATAACCGCTAATCATATTTTTTTAAATGTTGGTTTGTGGAATCTCTTGATCTAAGTTATTTTTGTTTTATCGCTGTGGAAAACAACATCTTTCAGTTTGTATTTCATTCATTTTCGAATCCAGGTGATTATAATTTTAGTTGCGACATTAACATGTTCTAGCAGTCGAAATTCTGTGAACGTTTTGGAAATTAATTAAATATTATACCATGGGTTGAAGTTGGTATAGAGGATAATTATCAGCAAAATTTTATTATATTATAAATAGTGGAATATGAGCAAAATTCTAAATGAAGGTAATTTTCTTAAATTCGTACAGCTTTTTTCGAGGGACACCTTTGGTGTTGGAAACTTTTATAGGCTACGGTACCATCAGGCGGCTTTTACGATTGTGTGACACCTTAGTGATATAAAAAAAAACTTTACAATGAGTACTGAAATTAGAGAAGATAATATTATTTAGAAAAAAGTATTAGAATTTTAAAAATATATTATTTTGAAATGCGCTTAAGGAAAAGCGGTACTTAAATCAGAGAAACGCGACTACGCCAAAGAAGGAATATTTTCGGGAGATTTTTTGAATTTTACATTAAGTTTCGTCGTCTCTTTATAATGTCGCTCATTTGATCGCGCCTTGTGCCGCCCCTCGCTTATTTCTTGAAAGAGTTTTCATTTAGTCTGATTTCGTTTTTATTTCCTCTGTTGGGAGTTGGTTGGCTCACCGTATTAAGATAAGGAAAATATCGCAGTATTTTAGCTTTGAGACCTTTTTATCAAAGTTTTAAAAAAAGCTTGACAAACTGAAACACACAAATTAATATAATTGGAGATTTGTTTTTTTTTGCAAATATTTTGGTTGCATTATGTTAGTTGTCACTAAAACTACCACTCTGCTTCGTTTTCGGTAGCAGTCCTGAGATACCCAGTATATTCACTTAGTGGTAAGCCTTAGAAAATTCAATGTTCGAAACCAGACAATACAAATTCATGTTTCCAAAGCACAACTCAATTAAACCATTTTATCTAAATGTCTATTATTTTATCGTAGATTTAAAATATGGACGCAAAAATCTTTGTAGACACATTTCTACATCACACGCATCGTCATTGATCGTGACCTTTGCATGTGACCAAACAGGAAAATAACATGAGAAAACTTTCTGAACAAACGTAGCTAAAACTTAATAAACAAGGCGTAAAAAATACATGTTAACATGCCCACAAACACACCGTAATATATTTTAGGCAAATAAGAAAAAATAAATTCTAAGTAATGTGCGGTTTGGTACAACCGTTGTCAAAATACATTAAAATATCATGCTTCATTAATATGTCCTCATTTTTAGGATACTTATATAACAAAGCTACTTTATTGCATTTTATGGCTAGTGCAGAGCGGTTAATTTGACTATCCATGTGAAAGAAACTGTTATCTCTCCTCGTTCACCTGCTCTTTAAATATATACAGCTTTATTCATAGATAATTTCAAAACCTATTTTAGCCATCCAATGTTATGCCTTCGCTCAATCTGAACTAAAAAGTCGTTTAAAAGGAATAAATCATTTGATAAATAAAATAGGATTAAAACTGTTTGCGAATAAGACTGTATCTATACTTGAAAGGCAATACATTCGTGAACATTGCGACGGGATACCCCATATTATATATAATGGTCGCTATCTATATGGGTATGAATATCGTAAACTCTAAACGGATTACACGCAAAAACACCTAAATTACACATAATTTATTTACCCAATCACGACTACATTACGACTAGGCTGAAAACTCATCTTAATCGTATTAACGTTTTCTGCTAGCGTAAAAGAGAGGCTTCACTTCAGATGAAAATCTATTCAAATAAGCGAAAGTTGCAAAAATAGGCGCCATTTCTAAAAATATTCGGTATAGTGTCATTCCGAAGGAGGTCAAGGCGTCCCTGGTCGTAAATCGTCAGCAGCCAGCATAACAATAGGAACTGCCGCCCTTGCGAGGAGGTCGGGCCAAATGGTCCGCTCTTTTATTTAGGACAAACTGATAGTTCTATGAATGTTTGTGTGGATTCCGTGATAAAATAATTCACATTGGGATAAAGTGATGCGATAGGAAATTGATAAATAACTTGTGACTTATGGATTAAGGTTTCAGGTAACTCATAGAGTCTTATTAATAAACTCAGGTGATTGAGGGATTAACTTTAGTCCAAGGTTTTGCATTGACTCAATTATTTTGAAGGGCGAGGTAATCACGACTTTGTTTATAAACACGGATGTACTTCGGCCTAACATGACAATACTGTTATGGAAACGCACGGATTTTAAAACTAAAAAGATTAAACAAAATAATCACATCGTGGAACGGAACATACATAGCGAAATATGGCTGAAATTAGGATAGTTACACCTCCACCTACCCGTTCTGGAAAAAAGGCGTGATTTTATGTATGTAAATGCAGTCGACGCATGACATCTTGAAGTTACTCGTCCCCATAAAAGTCGACCGATTTTCATCCAACAGAAATCGGAATATTTTTACTCCGAATGGACATTGCTGTTAGCCACTGATGGCTTTCGCAGATTCACCGGATGAGTTGGCGAGCGCTTTCAGCATAAATTTGAATTTGAATTTTAAACCAACTGGCACTAGGGTATATTTGGAGGATTTGGATTGCAATCTGTTCCATCGTTAGAAAGTAAGAGAATTTAGTCAAGAGATCACGTACTATTTGATAGAAGAAAAATGCCTGTGAAGTAAGAACTGGTGGTTTTATAGCAAACGGGTATTAAGCAACTCATTATACTGAGAATTGTACTACGTACGAATGTTTCCGGATTTATGTATAAATAATCTTTTTGACACATAATTATCCATAAATATCTACTATGAGAAGCCGCGGGTGCGATCCCCACTCCGAAAAAAATATTCGTGTGGACTAAAGGTATTTGGTTCCAGTCTTGGTTTCTGTGAGACCGAAAAGTCTCGTATTGTTTCTAATACTCACGAAACAAGACTTAATTGATCTTAATGTGGAGTCAGGACTGTATATTGTGATTGTTGAGTGTATTTTTTTCTAATATCAGAATTCCTCAGGTTCGTTTTAATAAATCAGTTGCAAGAAAAGATTAAGAGTGTTTTAATTTTCATGTGATGTGTAGTAAACACCAGGTGTATCTCAGGTGTGAGAGTGTTGGCATGACATCATAAAAGTATGAGAGCCAATAGTACTCGTATCGTTAAGAAAGGGGAAAGAGCCAATGAATGTGAAACGTTAAATTATCAAAGATTATACAGGCAAGTCGGCAACAGCATCGATCGGGATAAAGCTATTTAGAAAGATAAAAGCGTGAGAGATAAAACAATAAATGACTTGTTTTATTTCACCGCTACCTTCCTGCACACTACCACATATTTCAATTAGTGATCTAATTGATTCATTAAAATATACTGTAAATTACGTTTAATAACATACTAAATCAGTAACGACATGAACCGTGAAGTAACGATTCATGCACATTGCAGTGGTGAGACCACAAAGCAGTTGGAATTGAAATAACAATGTCACAGCATGTCATACCCGCAAATTGGTTAAATTGTGAATTATTGTCATCATTGCGTAATGAAGAAGAATTGTGTTAATTAACAGGCGGACGTGTTCTCGTGCAGCGAATTATAATTAAACATTTCGAGTGCTTCTCAATTTATGCATGTATAACAAAAGATTTTAAGCGGAATCTGTCACGAGGTTGTACGTGGTTCTGGTTTAATTACCGTCGATTAAATCATTTATTTTTTTTGTTATATAACAGTCATATTAATGGAACAGTCAATTTATTCCTGACTTATTATATGAAATTAAAATGTGATTTTCTGTTAACTTGAACATATGTATGCATCGGGAGTTTGACTGGCATTCCAAAACTCAAAAGAGCGGGCACCGTTTTCCAAAGAGATTGTGATGGGACTTTTCTAATAATTTTCTTTTCTTTCTTTCTAATTGACATTATGGTTTTACATTGTATGAACTAAACATTTAGCTCTCCAACTTTTTGTTCTATTAGAACATCAATTTTTCCTGAATATTGACCATAAGCTTGTGGACTAACTTAGATTCAACAGTTCTTATCAATCGATCTCTATCGGAACTACACAGGACTTGCCATCAGGTGCATTCCAGTCACTTTGTCATGTCTTTGTAAAAAATCAAAGCCATTCACACGTTTGAAATCCTCACACAATTGAAATCCATTTTTATCGTAATTGGCACCTGTTGCGCCTATTGTAAAATCTCAATTTTCAAATCACTTTTGCTCTCCTAACACTACAAAAATAAACGGGCCGGTAGCAAACCCGTGCCCATCCCAAATCATCTTCCGAGCCACTAAACTGAGAAAATTGGGCGTTGTTCAACAGAACGCAAAAAATACCACTACACCCGCTAACTATGGACTTTATTTTTCACCGCACTTCCATTCCAAAGTTTTGATTGGTCGAATTTTGTGAGGAAATTGCACATTAAGCTGCGTCCAACAGCGCGCTGGATGTAAAACTTCTGAATGTGTCTACTTTGTTAAATTGGATTTTACGGTCCGCTTATAGATTGAGATCGTGAATGCTTTAGAGTTTTAGAACATCGGACTGAGGCATTAAATGTAATTAATATGAAGAGGCATTGAAATTGTCTTTTACATAATACTCAACAGAATGATTCATGAAATGATGTAGTGATAACACAATTTTGAACGGTGGAATTTAATCAGTTCAAATTAGTGAATGTTTTATGATACTCGCCAAGAAGATAATAAACTAAACCATAACTAGCATAATTTGTTAATCTACGCTCAAGTAATAAAATTATGTTGCATCGATATATGTTTATTTTTCTTGAGCGTATAAAGCATTTTATATCACAATAACCAAACTAAACGTTTTTTTTATTTTTACTCATAATGTAAACTTTTACCACATAGTATTATAATTCGCAAAAAAATTATAGATAAAATATAACTTGTTACAATGCCTCAGTTTAGACGTAGCTATCATGCATTAAGTCCATAATAATATTAAAGTTATCAGCCACTTCCAGCGCTCTCGTATCCTGGTTACGAGAAGTGGGCACTCATAGAAGTTTAAATAGACTTTTCCGGTCTGAAGTGTTTCGTTATAAAATATTATTAATGCACGCACATTACGTACAAAACAAGGTCACATACGAACCGAATAGTTCTAGAATGTCTTATAGTATTCTTTCTATTTCAACGTTTTGTGTGCAACTACATAAGTCGATTCGAACTTATTTGAACGAATAAGACGACTTTTTTTAGAAAGTAGATCGAAATTATATCGCGGTTCCGACAAAGCAGTTTTTTTTTACGATTATGTTCTATATCAACCATAATACTGCATTGCTTAGAATTAAGAATAGAATTCCTTCATGACCTATTCGTTTGACAAACCTTAGTCACCGTAAGCTGGCCTATTTCAGGTGCCGGATTTCAAATAAAAGAGGATTTTTTATTAAGATGTCTATGGTGTTGCAGGTTTCCTCGAGATGTTTTCCTTCATCTAGGGACGTCCTGCGATTTTTACCAGGTCCTCTAACCAACTTATTGTTGGATGTCCTATGCTGCGCTTTCCGCTACGTGGCCTCCATTCGTGAACTTTTTGGCCCCATCAGCCATCAGTTCTACGGGATATATACCTCGCCTATTGCCACTTCAACTTACTAATCCGCTAAGCTATGTCTTGACTGAGTCAATCTTTCAATATTCTTGGCTTACGTGATGAATGTCGGGAGAAGGTATAAAACAATAGACGGTTATATATGCCCATACTGTAAAAATGTTTATAGAGCAACAAATCTCTGGATCAGTTTCGGGAGTCGTAAAATCGAAAATCCATTCATAGTTTTTCGACAATTCGTAGTTTACGACTCGAGTCTCGTATTTTACTACTAGGTTGGGTCTATGTGAAGGGCTCTAGGGTATATTTATACATTTGGGAGTACGAGTGCACCCGTCAAGACGACGTAAAAATCACGAAGACGACGTAGAGACACATGTACCTCCTAAAGCCGTATCATCTGACTGAGCCCTTATATATATTAAGGTTTTGTTTCAGATAATACTAAATTGAATTATTATTACAGTTTGGTAAATTATACCGAGTTTCATCTGTCTCTATTAATATTTTTCTTTCGATATTTTAATGTAGTGGTGATCATAAAATTGTGTGTTGCTCAGTGTATTGGCTTGGCGTTTCATGAGATTTTATAACTTTTAAATTAGCCTTTTTACTATCTCATACACTCTATGTTACATTTTAGTGATAAGGTCTTCCAGACCCCAGTCATTTGTACAATCGTAACACGTACAATTGCCACCCTGATTATGGCTTTAGAGTCATTTAAAAAATCATTACACCCTGGCTTATTAAAGCCCACAAATAGGTCACTCCACTCGCATGCCATTTCGGCAAATTCGACCCCCGGGGTTAATAATAAACCCCTCTACTTTGTTTGGGGTAATTTTGTTCGGGCGTTCAGTTCGCTTGCCTTTAAGATAAAAATAATTTTAGTACATATTTAGATAGAAGTGCGTGGTGGCCTGTTGGTAAACGGACTAGACGCGGCTGCCAACATGTTCACGGTGGTCGCGTGTTCGATTCCCAGGGCACACCTCTGACTTTTCGGAGTCATGTGTGTATTGATCGTCAATCACCACGCACTAAAACGGTGAAGGAAAACATCGTGAGGAAACCTGCATACCATAGCGATTCATAAGAATTTCTATGGTATGTAAGTCCGCCAACCCGCACTAGGCCCGCGTGGTGGACTATATGGCCTAACCACTCTCAATCGTATTCTCGATTGTAGAGTAGGCCCGTGCCCTGCAGTGGGACGTATATGGGCTGATACAGACATATTTAGATAGAGTTTAATAGATTATTCTGACAGCACGGTTTCTTATAAGAACGATTTATTTATCGGCAAATCTCTTTATATTATCAACCTATAACCTAACCTATATTTCATATCATTACAAATAGTGTATTTAATCTTGATAAGTAAAGAAGCCATGAAATAAAACTATTATTTATGAATTTTATCGCGGATTTAGTTTTTTTTTTTAATTTTTTATTCTCCCGACGTTTCGATTAAAATGTAAAAATTAAACCAAATCCGCGGTAAAATCCGTAAATAATGGTTTTATTTCAATGTGTAACATTTGCGTAAATCTAAGAAACCTTTAAAAAGAAGCTTTGGTCGTTCTACGTCTTATAAAATATCTCTAAGCAAAATAAACATGTTAATTGGTGTGAATAAAGCTATATTATCCACAAACACATTTTAGCATTAAATAAAGTAATAAGTACACGTATTATAAACAAATCATTTTAACGATAAATGTAAATCTATTATGAATCACTAAAAATTCCATTAACCGTCTTAAGATGGATTTTAAAAATAAAATTTAAAAATGAGATTTGAAAAATAACAATGGTACTAACTAAAATTTATAATTGAGTTATAATGTACTTTTTTACTTGTTTAAATTTTGAACTCAAATTGTTTTAGAATTATAAAAAATATATTTGTTGATAGACCGAAAGTTGTCACCTTAATTTAAACGTATTGTTGTATTTTTTGTCTTATTACTTTATGTGGTATACAATAAAGAATTTATACATAAATAAATATTGATCTATACTTAACATAGAGATAGCTGATTGTATATGTAGTGTTACCCCTATGAGAAAATGGTTATATTCTGTCGCTCAAAACAATTATGCGCCTCTACTCGAAAGTTAACGTACACCGGCTAAACCCGAAATGTGACCCTAAGCAGTTACACTGTGATACCTAGTCAGGCAAATACGCATATCCAATAACAAATAAAATGTTTTCCAAAAGTTTATAGGTAATACTCGAAATATTGCACATTGATATCTCATTTGAGTAGAACTCAAATGAGATATCAGTTCTGAACATTTTACTCTCTTTATATCTACTACGGTGCTTATGACTTTTTTATTACCCCCACACTATCAAAACGAATGTTCAAACGGTTAATATACGTGAAGAATGACCGCACCTTTATTAAAGGCCATAAAAAATATTTATTATCAACATTTTTGGGGTAAATTAGGCGATAAAATATCGCAAACGGCGTCCTGTGTTTTTCGGTACATGTTAGATAATTTCACGGGTGATATTACCCCAATGATACACATCTCAAATTATGTTTTGAATGGAAATTACGATATTGATATTAAAATGGCTGGGATATTTGAATAATGCCTATTTGCTACAGTGGAATAGTGAGTGTATGCAATTCTTCCGACTTACAAGGGTATGCAGGGTTCGTAATGATTTTCTTCGCCGTTTTTGTACGTGGTAATTGACTATCAATGACTCCGAAAACTAAGAATTTTGCCCTGGGATTTGATCCCTTGACCACCGTAAGCATGTTGGCAGTCTTTTCTGGTTCGTTAGCAATATGCCACCACATACGTACATATATTATAATATATCAAAATAATAACTAAGCCATCTCAGTCAGTCAATTCTTTATGTAGGCAGAATTCTACCCTAAAAATTAAAAACTAAATTATATTCATCTCCGTTAACTGACTGCTGGATCTACGCCTCCTCATTATCCCGCCACTTTTTTATGTGTATAAATTAAATTTCAAACTAACAAGTTTTAAATTGCGCGATTTAATATTTTCAAATAAAAAATTAGATTTACAACCTGATATTACATTTTAATATATTTTGATTCTTTGAACTTAAAATTCTCTTAAAAATCTTTATAAAAATGTTTTCTACGTTTAGGTAATGGCTCAATTATATAACTAAATTTGATACTTAGGTCAATGCTATCCAAAAAAATAAAACAGATGAGATTCATTCTCAGAACAGACGTGACAATACTGTTAAAGCGATATTGTTCTAAAGCTTCAGTGAAGATTATGATTAATTTTGAATGAATATGATTTCGTCAAAAAAATGCAAAGATTGTTCTTGACCTTATGGAAAATTTTGGCCTTCCTTGTTGTTACTTTAATAAAATTTATTGATTTATAACAACGAGGAACCAGGACTGTGAAATTAAGCCGACTGACGAAGAATTCTGGCTGTAGTATTATGTATACAATAAAACGTACAAACCTACTTCATAATTTAAACGGTGCGCCTGGCAGTCACGCTATAAAAGTTCTGAATATGGGCAACGCACTAAAAATCTTATAAACCTTGGAGTCATCCGATCGGTGTTTGGCAAAAATCACCCCGACCTTTAAGGCTCAGGTCCTCACAGGACAAGGCCTACCTCCACTGGTTTCATATCACATCAACTTACGCTTGCCCATGTGACGACATGTCTGTTCAAAATCCGGAACATCTGTTGGAAGACTGCCCGAGGTTCGCAATAACGCGACTCAAGCACGAGATGGTCTGTAGTCGGTTCTACGTGCCACCTTACAAAATCACTGAGCTTGTAAAAAGGAGAAGGTGATAAACTCTTACTTAGAGCTGGTGGATTCCGTGTATTTTTATTTTCAAATTGTACATTTTAATTGCAAATTTAAATAAATCATAACTCTTTTAAGCACACATTGCACCCACTACACTTTCACAGACCCACTGGGAGCCCGATGGAAGCATTGCTATGTCGAGTAGTTTTGTCTCTTCGGAAGGTCCTCGTTAATCCACACAAGACCGGCAAAGGGCGGGCTATCCTATTAAATACGAATAGCGAAACCCTCCCATTGCTGGTTGTCACTCCTCATGATCACACACATTACAGAACAGCGTACAGTCAAACTTCAAATTAAAACAAAGGAATTAAAAAATATTCTTAAATTGAAATAAGACCACGGACCACGGGTCAGTCCGCCCCGTGACCACAAAAGCTGTAAAGTGATCGAAACGTCGGGAATTCAAAAAATGTAAAAATTAAACTAAATCCGCGATAAAATCCGTAAATAATAGTCTTATTTCAATGTGTAACATTCGCGTAAATCTAAGAAACAATTATAAATATTCTTAAAGATACCCAGTTATATCAAAAAGCAAACAAAGCTACTTTTCAAGGTGCAATTATTATACCCCGTTACAAAATATTAACACGAGTAGGTATTCAACAAAAAGAAATTAAAAAGCCGATCCATTTATTGCTTCTGTGCAAGGAAATTAAATCAATTACCCAAATAGAGCAAAATAACCTGCAAAGGCAACAATGAGGTTTAATATTGAGCGCTGTCAGCTTTTTATCCTTAAAAAGAAAGTACAAAGAGGATAAATGAGCCAAAACATTAAATGTGAATTCAAAGGCTTAGTGGATTACCTCAAGAAGACCCTATCATGAGTGATAAGCCTGGTAATAAAGCACTTTATTATGACATTTATAAAAAAAGTCATTCCTTCAAGCCGCGAATCTTTATTGCGATCGTAAATTAAGAAAAGGGGCTTTGGTGTCTGTGAAAAATTATATCTATTCAGTTGGGCCGGTCGTTGTAATTATTGCTCAAAATAGCCTTCTGAAACATTAATTTTGGGGTAAAAAAACACCCCAGCTCAGTGGAACTCAGAACAATGGGAATACATTGTCGTGAATTTTTTTATGAAATAAAAAAGCTATTTGAATGTTCATTTTAAAACATTCCACTTAAAGGCTGAAATTTATGTCTTGTGTTGACATTCATATCTAGTTTACCCTTTTTGAAACCGTAACCTTCGCGTGTTTTATTTTGAAAAATAACACAATTCTCCAATGTAAAAATTCTTAATAAAACAAAACACATCTACATATTATTTTATGATACTTAAGTTGATTGATATTTTTCTTTATCTTTGTATTTCAAAACCCAAAATTAAAATTATATTTGAGTTCCTTTTAGTCTAATTTGGTATAAGATAATGTAAAACAACGCAACGACTGAACTTGAGTATGGCATTTAAAATTTTCTGTAGCCCAATTCATAATTTAGTAACTAAACATCATCTCTTCTTTTCAGATAATGGCGAGTTAAATGCAGTCATGAAAACAACAAAAGATGAACAACAAAGTGATTGAAAATTCTAAAGTGATCGTGAAGAAGAAAATGTTAAGAGAAGTCTGCGTCCGATGCTTAAGTATTTCCAGTTGTGTGTAATACAAGTGTTGTAATAATGATTCTTGAGGAGGAACCAAAGAGGGTCATTAGGAGCGAGGACGGAGGGATCTGTTCTGAGTTTAAAATAAAACGAACGAGATAAAAGGTAAGAACTTTTTTTAAGGATGTAACTTCCAACATGGTGATAAATTATGGAATTACGTAGAAATTATTGCGAAATCCACTTATATTTTTAATGGTTTCTCTACAATTTAACATTTTTTTAGCGAATCCTCAAGAAGCTTATGAGTGGATTGTCATCATTTATTTTTAAACGTTAAGAGATAATTTGTGACGTTTAATATTCCAACCAGCAGCAGTATAACAACCATGTATAAAAATGAGTTTAGAATTTCAAAAACAATTAATTTAGATTAGTATCATCTTATACCGTACTGTAATAACCCATAACTGCCAACTGTTCAACACAAGACTCCTATAAAACTGGAAGTTCGATAGATAGAAGTAAGGCCATATCCCATTATGTTGAACTAGGTATGAAGGTAACCACTTTCAATCAGTAAAGATAAATCTCCAACCCAACGGTCACATACTGTCCTGATCCCACACTAAGATCGAGCCTTGTGTCATGGGTATCAGGAACTACGAGAGGCTTTTCGGTCTAACAAATACCCAGACCCGAAATAAATACCTGTGGTTCACACAAACATTTATTTCGGTGCTCTTTTCTAAGCCGGCGACTAACCAATTGCGCCACAGAGGCTGTCAAATATATATATATCATAATCTCCAAATCCAATCATTAAAGTTATTCTCAGGCCGCCCCATATGGATCGAGAAAACGCAACTGAGCAGGCAGTCGGCGCGGCTGTTAACTTAACAGTGAACGGCACGACGGGCGACGATGACGTCGCTATGGGCGTGTTTTACAAGCTGCGGATGTCGGTGTTGCTGCTCATCGTCATCATGGCGGTGCTCGGCAACATGCTCGTCATTGTCAGTGTTATGAGGCACAGGTAATTTTAATTGATTATCATCATCATTTTCAATATAATCTGCATTAACTAATTTCGTAACATGGTATTGGAATACTTCTCTTTTCGTATACTTCTCATTCCCAACTATTTTTGTATTTTCTCCGAATTTTAAGGATCGTCGTTCATGCATAACATGACATTTAATTTATCCATACGAACGATTAAAGACATCTGCTTGCTATGGGTCCGGACTGTACATCTGTGTATTGTATCATCAGTAGCCCATAACAGATCACAGCTAACCATAGGTGTCTGCAATTGCATGCCATGGTACTCGATATCGAAGTATATGTATTTATTGACTCGTATTCTTCGCAGGAAACTTCGTGTCATAACAAACTACTTCGTTGTGTCGCTCGCATTCGCTGACATCCTGGTCGCTATGGTGGTGATGCCGTTCAACTTCAGTGTCCAGTTCTACAACAGCTGGGTGTTTGGGCCCACCATATGCGATCTATGGAACTCCTCGGATGTATACTTTACGTCCACGTCTATACTGCATCTTTGCTGTATATCAGTCGACAGATATTATGCCATCGTCAAACCATTGAAGTATCCGACGAAAATGACGAAGAAGGTCAGTTGAATTTCAAACTGGATTTAGAAATTGGATTAGCTTATATTGAAAGTTTAAATTCGTATAAGATAAAAATATAATAATGAATATTATAAATTCGTTTAATTCTGTATGTATCGTCAGATAAAAAGTGATAGATACAAAAAACTAATAATATTTTTGTCTTATGAACTGCGAATGCGAATGCATTAAAAATTATAGATTAAACAAAAAAGATATGAGTTTCAGTGACAAAACCTTAATTTAAATTAATAAAATAATGGAGTCTGTCTACGAAGCAGAGTTTGATATTTGATAGGACACTTTATTAATTATAACTTCTTCATTCGTTTAGCAGGGCAATTAATTAAACATTAAAATATGTGTGAATCTTTAATAACTTGCATTAATTAATTTTCGTAGAAGATGTTTTAATTTAGATCTTAAATATAAAATATTGTTTCAGATGGCGTTTATAATGTTAGCAGCGACTTGGCTAAGTCCTATCACGATATCATACGTCCCTATATTCATGGGCTGGTACACGACTAGTGACCATCTTCGGGGGCAGCAAAGTGATCAGTGTGAATTCAAAGTGAACAAACCCTACGCTGTGATATCAAGCTCTATATCATTTTGGATTCCGTGTACCATTATGATATTCACATACTTAGCTATATTCAAAGAGGCGAATCGACAGGAGAAAGCCCTGCACGCTAGGGCTGGCAACGCGATGCTAATGCACCGACATTCACGAGAAGTTGGCGACAAAAATGGCGCCTTGCACATCAACGCCACAACACCTACCAAAGACAGAAACATCCTCAAAATGAAGAGGGAACACAAGGCTGCGAGAACTCTCGGCATTATCATGGGAGCGTTCATACTTTGCTGGTTGCCATTTTTTCTTTATTACGTATCAACGTCACTGTGCGATACTTGCAAGTGTCCCGACGTGGTGACCGTCATCATGTTCTGGACCGGTTACTTCAACTCAGCGTTGAATCCAATTATATACGCGTATTTTAACAGAGATTTTCGCAACGCCTTCAAGAACACGTTGGCTTGTGCCTTCTGCAGTTTCTGCAGGCGAAGTGCGTCAGATTTGGACGCGATGGAGAGGCTTGATAGAAGAGGTTCCGCGCAGTTGCGGGTCCCAGTACCCTCTCGGAGGACTTCGGATCTCGCGTCCCTTTGAATATCACCAAACCGCGCAGTGACTGCCGTGTGAGAGGCCTAGTCTCAACGAAGTAGATCGGTGTATGTACTTACGAGTATTCCAAGTTTGTGACTGATAACTCTGCTAGTGTAAATATGAAGATACGTAATGTTTTACCATTGTATAGTACTGTAGATTGTCTATAGTGGCGATTATATGAAATTTAGGGATTTGTATCGCATGGCATACATTGAGGTTAAAATCTGCCAATAGAAATAAGTGTAGAAAATGATTAGTGGTTTTTGCAGCGAATAAAATCCGTGAAGTTCGTCTAATTAGTTCATTGTACATAGTTTAGTGTAAATGTCAGCACGGCGGTTTGTTTTCCTCGATTCTGGTCAAATAATAAAATACGTAATTTTATGAATTAATTTATTTGTTTGAATTGTAGTTGTGTGATATTTTATTTGCGTATTGGAATGTGAAAAACATTTAGATTTGTTTATATTTGACTTGTATGTATAAATATAAATATTTAAAATCGGAAAACATACATGTGTTCGTGTATAGTTTTCAAAAATGTACATGTGTCTTACACAAATATTTCATTCTAAATACGTACATATTGTACTAAAATACTATTTTTTCCTATACCTTGTAAAAATGGTGACCCCTTTTCTAAATGTTCATAGGATCATTCCATAGTGAAGTGTATAGAGTCAAACATTTAACCAAATAAAAAATGTAATTTCGTGTAAACAAGCATAATGCGTGTTATGGCCTAATTGTAATTAAATTAATGAGGCCAAAACTGTATATATTAGTTTAATTTAATAAATTATGTTTAACATATTACACTAAGATAAATTATTTAAGAATAGAATAGAATTGATTTAGGATTTAGAATATACAATTTTAGTGCAATATTATAATAAATTATAGCAAATAGTACAATGTAATTATTATTTCTTAAAAGATAATTTTATGCGATTGGGTTTTCTTGTTGAAATTATGAAAAGTTTAGGTAAATTAAATATAATTTTACATGGTTGCTTAATTGTTAATAAATATTTATTATTTTGTAAATAAATAGCAAATATTATTTAAACGAATTCATTAAATTTTGTATTGCATGATTTTGTACGTAAATTAATTGAATCACAGTCATATAGATAGATTAGTATAGGTGTAATTATTATAGGACTTATTTATAAAAATCGACTAGGAAGATACGATATAATGGGGACAAATAACGCTTCAATAGAAAAAAAAAAGATTTTTAAAATAATTAATTGATGTGCTACTATTAACTTTGTAACAAAACCGATTAGATTGGTGTGTCAGTGTCGTTCTATGTACATGAAATCGATGTTTGTATATTAATGGGAACTAACATCACTAACCTTGTGATCGCGTTTCAGCTTTACTTCGTACTGTGTGACACTATGAATGTTATTGTTTAAATTCTAGATGGATTTTCTGCCGTCCTGTATTTATATTAAGTGATATTCGATTTTTCTATTCATTATCAGCCCGAAGTTAGGAATAGCATTGAATTGCTCGATATGGCGATGGGCTCGCCCCCTATACCATCATGGGACGGAGAGTGTCAGGCGAATCATTGGTGTCCAGATTGCACTTCTGCCTACTCATTCTGGGAAAAAGGCGGGAGTTCATATATTATATACATGTATTTATATGGAAAGTATATTTATGAGCAAGTGATGATCTCAAAAATGATACCATCAATTCGCTCGATATAGCAATATTATCCTGTTCGATGCCATATCATTATCTGATTATCTGATTTATAAAGTCCTTATAGAAGACTATTAAGATTAGGTATTACTTGTATATCATTATTGTTTCCCTTAGCATGTCACAGAAACAAATTGCACTTGTCAATTCACATTTCAATTGAGCTAAACATCAGCCATTCCAAACAAAACATTGCTTCCAATTCTAAACAATACCCCATGTATTGCTGATGTCGCGTTCAGGAAAGTTCAAATCGTACACGTCACAGTAATTAATTTTGTTTATGTACTTGTATCCAAAGGAGTATTGCGTTGTGGTTTCACTGAAGTAGGAACGAAGCTGAGTAGAAATCGCCCAGTCACATACATAATAATGAGTCTAGAATACGATACAAGTCTTGTGACGAAGGTACAGAAACTATGAGAGACTTCAAAGCCTCATAATCACCCAGACCCGAGAAAAATACTTGAAGGCCGCATAAACATTTTTCTCTGTGTGAGAATGAAACTCATAACCTCTCATTTCATAACAGGTGTTTAAGCAACTGATACGTAGTTACAGCACACCTATGACGACAAAGATGTCCAATATGATAAACCGATTCCTACAAATCTCCAATCCGCTTGTCTTCGCTTCAATGGAAGCGTAGCCAAATAGAGAAATGTTATTGAACGATTGATGCCACCTACGTGCAGTTTCCTAAACGCTACGTGCTTGAACGGGCCAACTGTACTGTGAATTAATGGCTTCCCTTGCTGCGACGTTAAAGGACCCCTTACTTTGACGATATAGTGAATAAGCACTATTGTTTGTATACTTCAGTTTAAAGTTTAAAGGAATTTGAGATACAAAAGACACATTTTTAAGAACGAAAATATCTCAAATTTCTTTTTGAGTTATAAAGTTATGACCACAGACTAACGCAACTGGTTTTGGACATAAATATAATGTGGGTGTTTAGATACTACAATCCACTGAAAAATGTTAATGAACTGTTAATGAATGACATGGTAAGAAGAGTTTCAAATGAATTCAAAGAATGAAATGTTAATGAATGACATGGTAAGAAGAGTTTCAAAAAAAATTTGATTTTGCTCCCAACCTGATAAACGAGCTATGACCCCGCGAATTAGCAGATAATCAGCTTTGTCACTTGTCGTAACTCTCACACTATTAAAGTATAATTGAGGAGACATTTAAACTTGGAACACTTTAGAAAGGAATTTGTAATAACACATTCGCATTAGAACTAAATAATATTGTGAGTGATATGTATTAGTAATACATTAAATACATCACATTTCACAAACCCGTTCCCGCCCAGCCATTAGGATTACTGATCGCATTACCGATCCGCTTCCTAAACAACGTTCCCGTTAGAGTTATCTCCGGTACCCTTAACATAATCAGAAAGTTTGCTGCGTCGGCTTTCATAACTGACCCAATTAATATGATACTGTCGAACATATCTATTAACTAATACGGATGATCTTCAGTAATATTAATATGGCTTCATAATGTCGAGTATAATATTGCTAATCGCGTCGCTGGTTGTAACGAAGTGACTGAATTGAAGAATATCATTGTCCCAGAAATATATTGTATGTAATTTAATCACATTTTTTTCTTTACTTTGGTATTATATTTTCGTATATTTTTCATATTAAGGTATATGTAGCGAAGAGGATACAATAGTAAAGACATGCAAAAACACAATAGTGACCAAACTTTGATAAAGATTTTAAAAGAATTTGGTGAGCAATTTTGTATAAAATATTTAATAATGTGCCATTTAAGATCCGCGTAATCGTTGTATTTTTCAATTACTTAAAAAAATATTGGTCTTAGGGCAAAAAATTATTTTTCTTTTCAAATCACGTTTGATTTATATACTTGAAGTGGACGGCAGAAAATTATAGTCCATTCGTTTTAATTATAAACGTTATCGTGAATTTACATTATATGTTATTTATTAGATAAAGATTTATCTATATGCTCCCAGTGTCCTTATTCATTTACCTTTAAATATTCACATTCTCGTGATGTCTGCAATAAGTGGTTTGGAAAATTTTGGGTCAATTTTTGTACATTTTATTAATTGATCTATTCCATTTCCAAATCACCTATTTCAGGCAATAGCTATTGTAAATTCAATGTGTCTTCCTTTTAAATAAGTAATTAGGCTCAAAAATATGTATGTGAAATGTTTAGATGTATAACAAATTTATATGGTATAGCAAATTTTAGTGTCCGTTTAGGGTTCAGTGTTGGGCATAATTATACATAATGAATGCCATTAACGAAACTAAAATGTATCAATGAATTGTATTTAAAAAATACATTTAAATAAATTAAAACTTGTTCATATAATAAAAGCAATAAATACAATGTAATAATTGTTATTTTATAATTAAATTGTGCCCAACTTTGTATAGTGCCCGACATTGTCTGTATTATTGTCACTTCAGGCTGTAAATGTAAAAAAAGTAATAATAAATGGTTGTGACTTCTTTAGATATTACAACTATACTTCGGCGTGTCGCGTTTGGAATATTTCAATACTTAATCGAGGGCCTTTGTAAAGAAAAGCTACGTTTCTCTAATGTATCCGAAAATACAATTATTTGTGAGAATTACAATTTATAACTCAATTATATTTCTTGTTTCAATCTCGTAAATTTACATTTCATGAAACCGTTTTAAAATCTTTCTTTGTATTATTTCACATCGATTTGTTTTTTAATCTTTTTAATTTCATTTAAAATCCGTCCATTGTATTTTGTTATTTGTTTTCTCTTGCTAGATCTTTGATTCCTTAATATCTGTTAGCTGTGTCTGTAGCGGAAATTGTGAATTAATATTATATTAGTCATGTATATAGTCTCAGTATTGAAATTTAATATACTAGATGTTACAAACTCTTTTAATACTTGGGATGTATCGTGATATTGTGTAATCGAAATTTTAAGAGTGGTGAATTGATTGAATTTAAATTGCAATAAAAACTGCGATATAAAATGTTTTAAAGTCATGATTGTAACGACATTTTTCACAATTTTATACAACTGCTGCAACATATCTATTACAAATACTTTGGATACCAAAAAAAAAATAGCTTCTAGAATATAGTTATGTTTTAGCCCTTCCAAACTTTGATGTCATATTTGGACGGCATTCCGAATTCTCTTTTTCCGTATTTACAATTTATCTATTATAGTCATCTCAAGTGCATGCAATACTAAAAAAAAAAGAAAACATATTCTGCTTCTTAATTTCCGTTCTTTTGATGAAATCAGATTTTATGAAATAATTGTTTTCCATTCTCGATATCGTTGCTTGCTTCTTTTGTTCAGAAATCGTTTGGACCAGTCAATACTCCACTCTTAAAATATCGAAAACCTGCATCCCTATTCATACCACATTGTTGTCCTTTCGCTTAAGTGTCTATGTTGCGTGGGACGTCAGGCAAAAGCCTGTAGCTTTTTATAGCATCGTTGGGCCATCGCCACACGGCTAGAAATGGAATTTAGAACAGCAATATTTATAATTAAAATGGTTTTAGCGTATTTGTAAGTAGACCGTGTTTAGAATAGCTTACAGCCTCTAAGATCAGCTGAGTACACAGCTGTTTGTGATGGGAAATGAGTTGCTATCGCGTATTTAGTCAATGTGTTTTGTTACAATTATTGTCATATTGTTTGTCTGTGATAGTTTAATTGCTGTTGGTTTTAATTATGATGAATTTAAATGTGTTATCGAAGAGTTTGATCAATATTACATCTTAGATATTGTAGAAGAAGTTCTTAGTTGTCATTAAGAAGTAACAGATGAAAAAAACAAGAATAGGGTAGCTATAAATTGATATAAATTGTGAACCAAAAACACAAGATACCTGTGTCTCCAAACAATAAGCCGCGATCAAACTCTTCCAATATAAATGAAATAGAAAAATCAATTTAATATAAGTAGAATAATTTGTTTTGCTCATAATAATTTATAAAAAATCACAAAACATTAAAATTAAATTTTATTTAATAAGTGATGTACATATTCATTTGATTATCACACGTGATATAGATGAAATTAATTAATTAATATTGTAATTATTATTGCTATTACGTAACATGTATGGGATTCAATGAAATGATGATAATCTGATTACATTTCCAGACGCATAAATGGCCAGTATTTAACCACGTCAACATTTATTTCGACAGCAATTCGTGAAGTGAAAATGAAATGTAAAAATATTTTAATTAATTTAAACGCTGAATTTCGTTGAATCCTGTAATTGATTGTTTAATTTATTTGAATAAAACGATGCATGGCGAGATTTTAACCTTTAAGTGAAACACCTAATATGTGCATGTAATAAAATGTGCTTTTTGCAAAATAAACGAAAATGTTTCGTATAATAATCTGATTATTTTATTTTGAATCCGTTGAAATCCATCAAATCATATCCATCATGCCATAATGTAATTCAGTGTATACGATACTATACCCAATTACAACAATAAAGAACAAATAGCACAAAAGACGCTCCAGATTTCCCTACGATATCCTTTTATTTTTCTTCTCAATCCGCCAAGTCAAACCAGTCAATATCTTTAACATAGCAGCTTTAAACTTCACTGTTCGATTTTCAAAGTCAAACCTTAAACTTCGTTTAGCTGGAAGTTTGACCTATAAATCTGAAGCAAGTAGCCGATCTAGACGATCGATGCAGGCTTACATAACGCCATGGCCCGCTCGCTATTTGATTGTGTTTTTATGTGGTATCGATCAGTTCTAGTTTTATATAAAATGTAGGATTTTGTATATTTCAAGAAGCATATATATATATATATATATATATATAAACACAGTCTTAAACTTGGTTATCTCTGTAGTATTTGGAAGTTGAAATATCATTTATGGGACATTTTTGCAGTAATATAAAAGAAAACACTTACTACTAAAGAGGTATGAATAATAAATGCTTGTTGTTGTGTTACTCGTTAAAAGATTTTTTTTTTAAATTATCGTTGGCTTTGATGCCTGCTGTTATGTTTTAAGCGAAATTGAAATTTGCTTGCGATAAAAAGCAAGCCTTAACCAGATAATATTATATTATACAGGCACTACGTCAGATATTCTGAAATTCACTAATATTGAAGTAAGCTAATATTTCATAACAACGCAAAATTTACAAAAGAACAAATTTAATATAAGCTCCAACAGTAGATCCAACAAATTTACATGACATTTAACTATTTAGATCACAAATGAAAAATAAACCAGCGTTGAAATAATATCGGCCTGTAATATACATTCTAAGGCCAAAGCATTAAAGTTTCAAATAAGTTAGCACTCTCGCAATTGAACCTGTCGTTGCAGATTTTTTCTTTTTTTTTGTCAAAGCTATTGCGAGCCCATCTATTTTGTTTACCAATATATCACGCAACTACAATTCAATACAAAAAGGTGCGTCCAGTTCGACGTTTTCGAAAAAACATAAATCTTCGCTTCACATGCATAAGTTATATTGTCTGTTACAGTTATATACATATGCCCTACGGCTTCAGTAATAAAGTTCAAAATGGAGGTCTTCGTATGCAAATTTTAAATTGCCCATTGAAAACTTGCGAATGGAGCCTCTTTTACCAATTTATCACTTGTCATGTCTAAAAACGGTTCAGAGAGTGTACATGTGAATAAAACAGAATATTTGAGATATTTTGGACTTGACAAAGTACAATCTTATTTGTTTCTACTTTATAAGGTGAGAAGAAAGATACATATAGAAGAAAGATACATACAGATACAGATCATTCATACAGATCTTTCATTTTTTTTCTTATAATACTTTATTATGTGATGTTTACAAATTAGATTCTTTTAATAACTATGATCAGTAAAATTCTTCTATATTGCAATTCTTTTTGTCACTATGGTGAACTCAGTTTTTTTTTAATTTATGCAGCTATAGATTCACACTAACACATTCTTTGTATTTTTTTTGTGGAGGGTAGTTTGTGTGAATTGTCATAATACTAGTCGAGTTTTGTGTGCGCTTCGCATAGCGTGTGTTCCGTAGCGTGTTAGCTTTACATGTAGTTCGTACTTCTATCGTGGACTATTCAGTGCTAAGTGGTATTTGATGTGTGTAGACCAGCATTGACGTCAGAGACCATCTAGTTACGAGAACTGGACTTCGGTGAGTAGGTTGGACGTATTAAATTTCTGATCAATTATTGTACTTTCATTTTCGTCTTGAATATGTGTTTCAAAAGGAGTGGTAAATCTATTATAATCATTAAGATATTATCTTTCTACTGGACTCCCTTGCCCCTATTTGTACATGCATGCGGAAAAATTATTTTCGCGATGCCTACTCAAATATAATTCTCAGTGGGTATAATACTTCAGTTCCATTGTGGCGTATCTTACGTGGGACTCGTTGAGTACATAAATCACAGATAATTTGCATTTGAACGGCTAGACTCCATCCCATATCATTGTTGGGTGACTCAACTAATTTCAAAACTTTCCGGTATTCAACCTGAGGACGGCAGTGTTTATTATCTGTTTGTTGGACGAAATTCTGTTGAACTATGTAAAGGTCAAGTCTTTGTTGAAGAGTAATATGTGAATATGAGTCGTTGGCCCCGAAACCTACAATAAAATTGTACAATATATTGTGCAATAAGATTGAAAGGCGTTTTGAATCTAAATGAATATTCTTCAATGTCAACCCTGATAAGATTCAGCGGCGGTTTGAACAAAATATTAGTTTTTAATGTTAACCCTATATGGTAAATTATATTCAACTGCGCCATATCTCGTCCATCGCCTCGAGGCGTCGATCTTCTGGGGGCTTACAGTAGTTTAGAAATCATTGTCATTCGCTCGGATGCAACTAACGTTTTGTGTAATTAGAGTGAACAATAACCTAAAGATTTATTAGCAATTACATTGATGATTGATTGGTTCTATGGTCGTGTTAGCCAGACAGGCTACCCAGATAGTTATATGGAACCCCTGCCGTTCACGGCCTTTAGCTTAGCCAGGTTTTTTTTTTATTCCAATGAATGTCGAAACTAGCATGCCGTTCGCCTTATGGTAAGCGATACGACCGCTCATGAATAGTAGCAAAACCAAACAACACCTTGAATTACAAAACACTGCCTGGCACTCCTCTGCGTTCCCCATCCTGAGACATTTGATGTTAAGTCTCAGTATGTCCAGTTGTTACTCTGGCTACAATGTCCTTCAATCCGAAACACACCAGTGCATTGACACTGCTGTTTGGCGGGAGAAATAGACATTGTGGTGGTATTTATCCAGGCGGCGTCCCACGTATGAGTGACCTACCACCAGTAAGAATTTTTACGGAATATATCGCGCAATTCGCGCGATAGTTTTTACATATTTAATTTCCAGACAATTCGATAATTTCATAGTTTTAGTAGTCACGGGCTCAAGTAAGAGGTTTATTTCAATGTGTAACATTTGCGTAAATCTGGGAAACTATAATGCCAGGGATAATTAAGCCGCTGATAATTTATGTGTTTAATATAATATTTTAATATTAATATCTTTAAACCATTTACAAACGTTAAAGTAAGATTTAAAGTGGTAACGTTTTAAAATAGTTAATGATTTCTAACCGATGTTTAATATGGCTTTCACGAGATTATAATATCGTAATTCGCGTGAGGTCATTTATATGACTGAGGACAAAAAAACCTCATCATAAATTTTCTTGCACGTTTTTTAACAGTAGTTCTCACATTGCGTCTTCGCAATTAAGTTTTGTCGTTAATCACCTATTGCCCATATTTGTTGGAAATATAAAAGTAAATAATGATGCTTGACTGAGTACTTAAGTTTTAAGTAATTAATGTAAAGTTGTTTAACCGTATTAATTAATTAAATCCTTACTAATATTATAAAGGTGAAAGTTTGTATGTATGTATGGATGTTTGTTACTCTTTCATGAAAAAACGGCTCAACAGATTTTGATGAAATTTGGTATAGTGATAGCTGACACCCTGGATTAACACATAGGCTACTTTTTATCCCGAAAAATGTAGTGTTCCCGTGGGATGAGTCAGGAAACCAAATATACATATTTTCTACTCTTTCAAATTCAAATTGTTGGCACGGGATGTCCTCTCCTACGGAAGGGAAATATAGTCGACGGCACGCGGGAAATATAGTTAGTAGACACGCGAAATAATATGTTCTTGATGTGGATTGGACTCAAAAACTATCTGCACCCGGGCGAAGCCGGGCCCGACAGCTAGTAAATATATAAATCTTATCTACATATCAGACAGAACTGTATTCTAATACACAGAATGAGACATATTTCATAATGGCGAGCGCAATGAAATGCCAAGCATTGCTCAGTAATTCAAGGTGTTGTTTGGTTCTGCTACTGTTCATAAGCGGTCTTATCGCTTACCACCAGGCGAAAGTCATGCTAGTATCACCATCTGTATCAGCCCTTATATGTCCCACTGCAGGGCACGGGCATCCTATTCAATCGAGAGCACTATTGAGAGTGGTTAGGCCATATAGTCTATATATAGTCACCACACTGGCTTAATGCGGGTTGGTGGACTTGCATACCATATAATTTTATAAATATCTATTTTTATTGCACCATACAGTGCAATAAAGAAAACAATGAAAATGTCCAAGAATTATGGGGGATATTGAGACGACACTCGTCCTCCAATATCCACTTTTCAACCAGTCACACCTCACCAATTCAAACTAAAATAGTTGTCCGGTGTATTTTGATACAAATTCATACACGCAAGCAGGAAGTGCATACGAGAGGCGACATTGGTCCATCACATTGAACTGTTGGACGACATCCAAGCACATTAGAGTCTCCAGTTGCCACTGTACATTTAATACGATATAAATAGTGTTTTATCATAAACACGGTATTGTAGTTGTTATTTAGGGTTTGATGGTCACGGATCTTCTGCGTAGTTGAATATTCGCAAATGCGAATTTCGGACATTGATGTTTTATAGTGTACGTGATCTTTGTTTGGTGCATCAGTCAGAATGAATTTAGGTATAACTAAATTTCTCATGATATTCGCTGTACCTACTTTATATATCAGCCCATAATCGTTCAATATTGAGTCCGACATTGATATATTATACAGGGTGTATTAAGACTTCGACCGAAAACAAAGTTAGGTGGTAGTTTTAGTGATTTCAGTCTCAATGCAACTTACTGCAAAAAATATATATTTGTGCATTGTGTTTGTAGTCACGAACTACTACCTGGCTTCGTTTCAGTAGTCTTCATATACCCTGTATTCTCCTAATATTAACTAATAGAGTTGCAAAGTACCGGAAAGTCTGAATGCTATGCAAAAAAAAATCTCTTATACAGCGAACAGGTGTTTCGTATGATGGATATCTTAGTACAAATCATTTTTTTTATTTGAGCACAATATCGCCAATTTAGATTCCGGTTTTAGTAAAGTATGAGAAAATTATTTATTAGTCGTAATATAAAATAAATTAAGGGAGCTATGGAGTACCATAAAGAAACATCATAATCATAATAATTATCATCATCAGCGTTTTGTTGTCCAGTTCTGTACATAGGCCTCCTCCAAATTACGCCATTTCACCATTTCCTCGGCTTGTAGTAAGGAAATGTAGTAGATACTAATTAGTTACTATATTAAATGAAATAATATACTATAAATGATTTTCTTCAAATAGTTTATATACGATAGTTATCACTTATGCACTTAGAATGAAACTTTCCTCCACAATATATACTATCACAATATTTCCAATTATCTATAATAAAACACATTAGCAGTATTGGAATCTGCAAAATGGACGCCGTGACGTGTGCGGTGCACGGACCACAGCAATAACTCACTGCCACTGTTTAATTGAAACGTTTTAGCAGCAAACATACATTATGCTTTTAAAATTAATGGAGTCCTGAGGTTAGATTGGCTTGAATCACTACTAATTATAAATTAAAACGCCAATGATACACGGAATAGGAAATTTACAATGTACTGTAGTGAACATGTTAGTACTGATTTCAAAACACAATTTTGAATATTTCTTTAGTTGCGTAAAGTTTTAGTAGGTTTTTCAAAATGAGATAATTATTGAATGCTACCAACCCGCACTAGGCCAGCGTGGTGGACTATATGGCCTAACCACTCTCAATCGTACTTTCGATTGTAGAGTAGGCCCGTGCCCTGCAGTGGGACGTAAATGGGCTGATCCAGATAAACATTATATGCATAACAATTCGTATGTGTAATCTAAAATAAATGAATAAACAGTTGAGTAATCCTTTTCAAATTATGATCCATGGGAGAAAAAGCTGCACATACATTTATCTCCGTCCGTATACGTCCCACTATACCATGTGGCCTTGTGTACAATCGAAGGTACGATTGAGAGTGATTGGGCCATATAGTCCACCACGCAGGCCTAGTGCGGGTTGGTGAACTTTACACACCATAGATATTCTTACTAATTCGGTATAGTATGCAAGGTTTCCCCCCGAGGTTTTCCTTTCCCCTAAAGCGCATGGCAATTGACTACCAATACACACATAACTACGAAAAGTCAGAGGTGTGCCTACCCGCGTCTGATCCGTTTATCAATAATTGCACACACACACTTCGTTATTTTTTAAATACCTACTTCATCATTAAATTATCACTTAAAACGCTCAGAATTATTTCATTCAATATATTTCTCCTTTATTATCAACGGATATTTATCTATTTATCAAGGATTATTTTTCCGACCCAAATATCGACCAATAGAATTGCACCATTCGACGTCACGTGGTACAACCTACATGGTATTATACTGATTATTTTTCCGACCCAAATATCGACCAATAGAATTGCACCATTCGACGTCACGTGGTACAACCTACATGGTATTATACTGATAATTTTTTGAAAATTTTCTCTGGTAGTTGCTATATATAAAAAACAAAACATGATCCAGTCAAATTAACCACACGTCAAACTGACAGGTTGAATTCAATTGTGAAAATTGGAGATTTTGCATGAAAATGAGTTTGAAATTAAAATTTGGGACGGAAAAATAATCCCCCGAATACCACACGAGCTTCAAAATTATCTGGCATTTCCCTCAAGGTTCCCTGCAAACAAATAAAGTCGTCAAGTTTTGACTCCTTCATTTGTTTGCAACGAACCTATCGGGAAATACCCGATAATTTTGAAGCTCTTGTGGTATTATAAGTGATAATTTTTTGAAAATTTTCTCTGGTAGTTGCTATATATAAAAAACAAAACATGATCCAGTCAAATTAACCACACGTCAAACTGACAGGTTGAATTCAATTGTGAAAATTGGAGATTTTGCATGAAAATGAGTTTGAAATTAAAATTTGGGACGGAAAAATAATCCCCCGAATACCACAAGAGCTTCAAAATTATCTGGCATTTCCCTCAAGGTTCCCTGCAAACAAATAAAGTCGTCAAGTTTTGACTCCTTCATTTGATTGCAACGAACCTATCGGGAAATACCCGATAATTTTGAAGCTCTTGTGGTATTATAAGTGAATATTCTTTTATGATCGTTTACATGATGACACAATCTCGAAAACTTAGACAACACTCATCCGATTTTACATCAATCAAATTTAAAAAACTAAGAATATATTTATTGAAAAGTTAGAGTGCCAGACATAAATATTACAAGCTAGTGATATAAAGATGTAACACACTTATTAGTATCTCCCTTCAAGAGTATCCAAATAGCTTTAAAATAATGATTATACGCAATATCAGAAAACTAATCCATAAAGCACATATTGAACTATAAAAAACTAAAATCCACTTTCAAATCTCTCTGTCCTGCGAATCCCTCTTATCCACCATCAAGCTAGCGAGTGAAAAATAGATTTCCACTTTAACAGTCCCTGAAAAACGGGATGACAGTGATAAGGGCGCAATTATACAGCCGACGCACGTGCCCATGACACGTCCGAATGACATTTTGTCCTGATGCCTCCATGAGGCAGTTAGAATAAAGTTATTCCGACAATTTCTGATATTTTGGTTTGTTCAGGTGAATAAAATGGAGGATTGTTTTGGGTGCCATCAGAAATTTCCAACGCAAATCTACCTTTCTGATTGCTGATGGCGATGTGCTTGCTTTTTTGCATTTAAAATATTGTATAAATTTATTTGTTATTGTAGTAAATGTAAGGGATAAGACAGTTCAGCGACAGTAGCAAAACCAAACAACACCATGACTTCCAAAGAAATCCCTGGCCTCCCACAGCGCTCAATCATCAAACTCATGAAACTCAGTTTAAATATAAGTAGTGTCAGTAGTTACTCTGGCTCCAATGTACTTCAAACCGAAACAAACAGTACTGTTAGGCGGAATAAGTAGACTTACCAGGCATCCTCTCACGTGTGAGTAAAATTATCGAACTTTGGTACTAATTCTTGACTTCTTGGGATAGAGGTGCATCTTCAATATCTTTTTTTTTATCAACCTCATCCCACTGCTGGGCAAAGGTCTTCCCTGTCCCCTCCACATTTCACGCTCTCCTAATAATTGTGTATTCTTCGTATATTATTATTGCCAAAAACACCTGCATAATTACGCAAACAATACTGCTAATAACGCTGTTTAATGTTACTCTCCTGCAACAGTTTACTTTCATGGTTATTAACCACCACTAACCCAAATACGGCTACCAGGAATATCTCGGCCGTTTCTAACAACCCTTTAGGGATTACTGAGGCGCACCAATGGCTACTCTAAGGTCATTGCCCTTTGAGCTACAATTTACCAAACACTGTATTAATTACATTATTATTTGCTCAAATTAATAACAATAATCACTACATAGTAGGAGGTGCTCGACGAACTGTAATGCAAAATTTATAGGGGATTTAGATTACTAAGTATGTATATAATGGTGAACATGAATTAAATTTAAGTAATAATAATAAATGAAATAAATATAAATACACCCAACAGTTACATACATAGTCCTGACCCCACACTAAGATCGAGTCTTGTGTCGTGGGAAGTTGGTTAGGAACAACGAGAGACTTTTCGGTCTCATAATTACTCAGACCTGAAACAAATACCTGTGGTTCCCACAAATATTAGTTTCGGTTTGGGAATCGAACCTGGACACTCTCTTTTCAAAGCCGTTGTCTACACAACTGCACCCCGGAGTCTATCAAACAATAAATTTTTGCATATAAATGTACTAAGTCAATAAAATTCACGTGCTTTTTCAACATGATACCACTTTCGTACTTCTGGATTAAGATCTTGGTATACTAACTTCTAACATCAGTTGGTAAAACTTCAACAAATTCTAAATTCTTCTGACGGTCTCCGACGCAGCAAGTTCCTTTACTGCTAAAGCAACAATTGACTAAAATACCTTCCTTGTTGTTACACATCATTATTAATCCTGGACTAATACCAAGATTGTCCAACATCGCACCCCTTGCCACCTGCACATGAAATTTACTAGAAAGAACTCCAAAATCAAACTAAATAAACCCAATTCGACTCAAAATCACATCACATTAAACATCCTGGAAATAGCATCAGCACCAAACACAAGGTAATCACAAACGACAAGAGTGAAACGAGGCGACGGCTGAAGTTAATTCGGTAATTCGTTTAAGACACCCCGTTCGAGTGGCGTGGACGTTACGTAAATTATCCCTTAAGGGCAGCCTACAGTAATCTCGTGAGCGTGAGATACCTTCGCGATGCTTAAGTGGAGTGCTTCGATTTGGTGACGTCACGTTTTGGCTTTATTGTGTAGGTATTTTTGTTAGTAGATTTGCTAGTGTTTTGTTTTTAATTTTTTTTCTCTTGTTTTGGATGAAAATAGGCAAGCATCTGATGATGATTACAACGCAATTTTATTAGGGAGTATACTGGTAAAGTATAGCGTCTATTACCAGTGGACTAAATCACTTTGTTTATTGAAATAAAAATAATAATATATTTCGATTTTTAACGTGGATTGGGTATAATTTTAACATTTACCTTCACTTTGTTTAAATATTTGAAATGAGCCCACCGGCTAGCTTGTGTACCTTAGGCAAAGAGAACTTTAGCATAGATATTTTTAAAAATATGGTTAAAAAGGATTCATGTGTTCAAAGTACTCGAACTAACCAATTAACAATGAAACACGCCAACTAGAAAAAGTTCAACTATTTATAGTAATGGAATTGACAAAGATTGGAGGAAGAAAAAATGGATGAATTTAAAGTAAAACGGAAATGAGTTTCGCTGCCTTTAGTTCGATTTCAATTAAAAGTGTTCGATTTTTTTCACTTTTATAGAGACTTTGTATGGTTGCAGCAATTTATAAATCAGTAGAAATGAAGGCAGAACTTTTTATAAAATTAATTTGTCGCCTAAAATGTCTCAATATTTGAAAATACTTCATAATTAAAATTCAGACCAATTCAATTACTTTATATTTATATTTTTATATTTAGATCTTACCTCATCCACTGAGTACCAATCTCCTGTGATTTGTATGCATGTTTTAAAATAATTGAACTAAAATTTTATATCTAGCTATTGGCTTTAATTCGCTTCTATCGAGATATTACCAATCCCCGGGCTTATCAGTAATCTCTGCTAAAGTGTATTACTTTACCAAGAAATCAGAACTAGGTTCACAGCCTTTAGAAACTAACTGAACCAAAGGGTGGTGCGGTCACGCAATTCTAGGCAGAGTTTCTACCAATGTGAGATGATTATCTTGCAAATCGGCAGAATTGTGTCAGCTTGATTTTTCTGATATACACATGATGAAGCTGATGAGCGACAAAATTATGTAGCTCACTATGACGACTTATTTACTACTGTGTAAAATACTCTCTATACAGGTGATTACAACTATGCATTATTTGTATTAGTCTGTAAAATATTCGCTATACTATTGTGTAACATATAAGCGAATACAAATATACAATATTTGTATCAGCTCGTTATTGCCCACTGCTACGCACAGGTGTCCTCTAAAACTAATAGTTCCATTGTGAGGTCTTAGGGCATAGTCCACTATTTCCGCCCAGTACGAGCTGATATACTTCACATCTATCTATCTGTCTATATAACAGCCTCCGTGGCGCAGTTGGTTAGACATAAGTTTATTACGAGAGACAATGTGCTTGATCCCCGCTCAGAGATAAGTGAGCTACAAGAATTTGTTTTAGGTCTGGGCTTAGAGAGAACGGAAAGTCTGTCGTAGTTCCTAATGCCCATGATACAGGATTCGATCTTAGTATGGGGTCAGGACTATTTATGTGACTATAGGTTGCATATATTTATATCAGCCCACCTCAACCTACTGCTGGGTGCTCCTCTTTTCAACGCCATATTTATCAATCCTGTGCCAAGCGAGTCTTCTATTTTACTGCGACTCTCATTATGTCATCCAACTTCAAATATCATAGATAAATCGCCACCAGCTATTCCGACTTTCATATCACTGTGGGAATAGATCCGCTTCGGGTCAAATCAAACAAAGATCGTTTGGATAATCTTGAATATAATAAATCTTTTATAAAATACGTCTTCACGTCTTACGTCTTCAGTCCTTCATGTCTTCCATCGTCTTCCAGACTGTTCTCTTCTGTTCCGTCTTTGCATACTTCAACATCTATATCATTCATCATCTTACTCTTTCCAACTTAAATACTTTCATCTGTCATCTCTTTCACACAAACCACGTTCCATATCAGTCATCCGTCTAACGTTTCATTCTACTCATCTTTCTTCTTAACATTCAAATCCTACAACTCGGCCATACTGACATCTGACTGCCCTCAGTCAGGTCTTATTTACAACACAAAACATACTTAAACTCATCTTACACAATCTTCCACACCACGTAACATCCTTCGTCTTCATGAATAAACTATTTACAAGTTTTTATACAAACATCTTAATATAAAATACTAAACAAAATAACAAATATATCCCCACAAAACATTTTCGTTTTTGCTTCCTTTTCTTTTTATACCACATGCAACTTTCATCTTGAATTCGTCCTGGTCGGTCTTCAACTTCTATATCATATTGGTCTAATAATAATATCCATCTTTCTACATCATCCAAACACTTAACAATAAATACAACATTGTTTAATCTTCTTTTCAAATTTATAAGTTCTGTAAAACTGTAAATCTGCCATAAAATCTTTTTTTCAGCGTACTTTTTCATAATATCCGTTTTTTGTGGCAACGGTTGCACCTCTTCGTCGTCTTCCAAAACCTTCTTTTCTTCCGTTGCTTGTTCTGCTTCAGAATGTTGTTTTGGGCGCTGAGTTGCTGGTATGTCAAAGATAAGCGCAATGGGCAAGTCAGTAGGTTCCTTTTCCATTTCCACAGTATTGTCATTTTCCATATGAACCTCTTGCTGCATCTGTTTACCTTGCACCGTGCCTGAATATAATGTTTGAGGCGATGTTTCGTCATCATAAACACCTTCATCTTTACTCGTCTCGTTTATAGTCTTGACACAACTGTTGTCATGGCAACCATCCTCATTGGGAGCGCTAGGTTTGCACTCGGTGACACACGAAGTTCGCAAAACCTCTTTATTTGTCGCGCTCGGAAATTCTTCTATGATTGCTGCTTTAAACTCTTCATACGTCTGAAACGGGTCCTCAGACCGCAGCCATAATTCAGCGGTACCCGTTAATGACTTTTTTGCAGCAATCAACATTTGTCGAGACGTAAAATTGAAATTTGTACATACGCCTTCAATTTCCCGTATCCATCTGGTGGATGAATACGTTACGTCAGTTCCATTAAATTTAGGTGTTATTTCCAACCTGAATTGTCCCATGTATGCTGCCATATTTCTTCTTCTTCTTTTCTTCGTCTTTTCGTAGTAGCTTCTTTGCGTCGTATTCAGCAAAATCAGCTTCCGTCTTTGAAGCCGGTTTTCTGCTCGTCTGCTTCTTCTTTTGACCCGAAATACGGAACTATCCCGGACGAGCCCCCAAAAATATGTGGGAATAGATCCGCTTCGGGTCAAATCAAACAAAGATCGTTTGGATAATCTTGAATATAATAAATCTTTTATAAAATACGTCTTCACGTCTTACGTCTTCAGTCCTTCATGTCTTCCATCGTCTTCCAGACTGTTCTCTTCTGTTCCGTCTTTGCATACTTCAACATCTATATCATTCATCATCTTACTCTTTCCAACTTAAATACTTTCATCTGTCATCTCTTTCACACAAACCACGTTCCATATCAGTCATCCGTCTAACGTTTCATTCTACTCATCTTTCTTCTTAACATTCAAATCCTACATTACTATTCCAAAATATATTAATACGGCGGAAGCATTTCCCCTTAAAGCAATATACGGAGGCAGCGAGAGCCGACAAGGGCCAAATTAAACGGTTCCCGCTCAGCTCCCTAATTAATAATCAAATTTATGACGAACGTAATCGTTAGTGGATTATTGATGTGGAACTTGTCACTGGATATTCTGTACTCCAATTTACCTATTCTCTGCTAATGGGGTTATCACTTCAGGTGGATAATCGACTTTTGTAGTCTTTAGAGGTTGTTGTATAGGTTTATTCATATCTGTACTGCTTAAATTCTCTCAGGCATAGTTTGTCAGTTTCTTCTTTCTAGGCTTAATTCGATTTTTTAGGACTTTCATACATACATACATACATAAACTCACGCCTTGTTCCCAGAAGGGGTAGGCAGAGGTGCCAGGGCTCCCACATTTCGCCTTGTATGTTCCGTCCCACAATGTGATAGGTGGCGAGCCTATCGCCATATCGGGCACAAATTCCTGACTCTGGGCTGATACTGAATAGAAAAATCCAATATCACTTTGCCCAACCCGGGATTCGAACCCGAGACCTCAGCTTTGTAACCGTACCGTAGTACAACTACGCCACCGAGGCATTTTAGGACTTTCGTTTGAAATAAATACAATTTCTAGACATTAGTTGCTTGATGTAGCACTAACTTTTACCTTTATCAACCTGGGGTAAGCACAGTGCTATTAAACCAACGACTGTTGGTTCACATCCGAATCTAAGGCAATGAAATTCTAAATAAAGCAAGTCCAAAAAAAAATTAATAAAAACAGTATCGAATAATCCGCATTAAAATAATGTCACTTGCATAGTAATTCTCGTATAATCGAAAGCCGTTAATTCTGAGGTGTATTCGAGTACAAATTTCAAAGTCAAATGCGAAGTTGGCACATAAATTAGGCCCATTTCGCTTTGAGATAGTACGAGAGTTACGGACCAGGTGCTTATTCTCGGCGATTCGAATTGAATGTCGCGTGAAGTAATAATGTTTGAATGCGATTTGATAGAGATGGGCTTTTGATTTTGCATAAAAGTGTTGATGGTAGAATTTAATAAAAGCAATGTTATTTCAGTAGTGAATTTATTAATAATGGCAATGTACTTTACCTGTTAAGTGTAAAGGTGAAGGTTCGATTATGTTTTACATTTCAAATTAGAATTCCTTTGATGTCTCGAATCGCATTACATAGAATAAGAGGCCTAGAATATAGCTTAATTGATGCCAGGTTCTAGACTTAGAAACTCAATCTAACTGGGTACTTCAAGCGCATAAACTCGGCGTTTTAAATATGAACTACAGTTTTGAAACTCCAGAGGAATTTAACCTCTAAATATTATTTTTTTCTTATCTATTTTTATAATATGAATTCGATATTGAAAGTACTGCACCGTAATATTCAAACGAAATACGCTTACATTTACGTAATATTATGTATCAGTAAAACAGAATGCATTCACGATGACGTCAAGCTCTTGGACGATTCAATGACGTGAGTCCAGTTTAATGGTATTTAGAATTTAACATCCTAACATTAAACACGGTTGAAATCACATGCTACATCTTTAAAATTAAATATCTACCTACTTTTCTTAAACATACAACTTACTACATAAGATCGGCATCCTATGTTATATTAAGAACATTGCAATATCCTGCCTTATAATGAAGAAATATATTTCACTTTTCGACACGCATTTCAGAATAAGAACCGTCAAGGTAGAAGTTATGTCGCATTTTTGTTAATATTCCCCATGACCCCGCAACAGTTTATTACTCAGTTAAGATAGGCAAACTGAAGTTACTACATTCGGAACAAAAATGATGAATTTGCTAAGTTTCAGGCGAGAATTTTCTGTGTTGTAAGCACAAAAGTAACACATTTTTCATTTTGATTCATTTTATCCGTAGAAATTTGATCAATCTTATTCGATAAAAAATACAATTTGGTTGATGAAATGTCTCTCGGCTTCCCGAATTTATCTCATTCGTGAAGTATATTCTTTTTTGTTTTAAGTTGCATACACAACAGAAAGACTACTGTTCGATTCACAGTATAAATCACCACACACTTTTATTGAATCTTCTTTATTTGATTACCTTTACACTTTATGTTTACACTTTTTGCACATTAATGTCTCCGTTACCAACGATCTAGTCCGACTGCCTCTGTTTTTCTCTTGACACTCCTTTTATAGCTAATTTAGTGGAGGGGTAAACTTTTAACCGGACATAATCGTTAATATATACAATTTACAATTACTTAGTTATTTGTATGCATTAATGCTAAAGAAAATTACAGAATAAGTAAACAAGAACGAATACAATATTTAAACCAATGCTAATATTTAATAATCCAAACGGAAATGATTTGATCTAAAATAAACATATCAGGTAGGTATAATATTTGAAGTAATTAATGTCTGTATAAAAATCACTTTAATCAATTAATGAATTGTATATTATATATAAGAATATATAATACAATATAATATAATATTTAATAATCCAAACGGAAATGATTTGATCTAAAATAAACTACAACTAACTAAAAAACTAACTAAAAAATAACAAATATATCCCCACAAAACATTTTCGTTTTTGCTTCCTTTTCTTTTTATACCACATGCAACTTTCATCTTGAATTCGTCCTGGTCGGTCTTCAACTTCTATATCATATTGGTCTAATAATAATATCCATCTTTCTACATCATCCAAACACTTAACAATAAATACAACATTGTTTAATCTTCTTTTCAAATTTATAAGTTCTGTAAAACTGTAAATCTGCCATAAAATCTTTTTTTCAGCGTACTTTTTCATAATATCCGTTTTTTGTGGCAACGGTTGCACCTCTTCGTCGTCTTCCAAAACCTTCTTTTCTTCCGTTGCTTGTTCTGCTTCAGAATGTTGTTTTGGGCGCTGAGTTGCTGGTATGTCAAAGATAAGCGCAATGGGCAAGTCAGTAGGTTCCTTTTCCATTTCCACAGTATTGTCATTTTCCATATGAACCTCTTGCTGCATCTGTTTACCTTGCACCGTGCCTGAATATAATGTTTGAGGCGATGTTTCGTCATCATAAACACCTTCATCTTTACTCGTCTCGTTTATAGTCTTGACACAACTGTTGTCATGGCAACCATCCTCATTGGGAGCGCTAGGTTTGCACTCGGTGACACACGAAGTTCGCAAAACCTCTTTATTTGTCGCGCTCGGAAATTCTTCTATGATTGCTGCTTTAAACTCTTCATACGTCTGAAACGGGTCCTCAGACCGCAGCCATAATTCAGCGGTACCCGTTAATGACTTTTTTGCAGCAATCAACATTTGTCGAGACGTAAAATTGAAATTTGTACATACGCCTTCAATTTCCCGTATCCATCTGGTGGATGAATACGTTACGTCAGTTCCATTAAATTTAGGTGTTATTTCCAACCTGAATTGTCCCATGTATGCTGCCATATTTCTTCTTCTTCTTTTCTTCGTCTTTTCGTAGTAGCTTCTTTGCGTCGTATTCAGCAAAATCAGCTTCCGTCTTTGAAGCCGGTTTTCTGCTCGTCTGCTTCTTCTTTTGACCCGAAATACGGAACTATCCCGGACGAGCCCCCAAAAATATGTGGGAATAGATCCGCTTCGGGTCAAATCAAACAAAGATCGTTTGGATAATCTTGAATATAATAAATCTTTTATAAAATACGTCTTCACGTCTTACGTCTTCAGTCCTTCATGTCTTCCATCGTCTTCCAGACTGTTCTCTTCTGTTCCGTCTTTGCATACTTCAACATCTATATCATTCATCATCTTACTCTTTCCAACTTAAATACTTTCATCTGTCATCTCTTTCACACAAACCACGTTCCATATCAGTCATCCGTCTAACGTTTCATTCTACTCATCTTTCTTCTTAACATTCAAATCCTACATTACTATTCCAAAATATATTAATACGGCGGAAGCATTTCCCCTTAAAGCAATATACGGAGGCAGCGAGAGCCGACAAGGGCCAAATTAAACGGTTCCCGCTCAGCTCCCTAATTAATAATCAAATTTATGACGAACGTAATCGTTAGTGGATTATTGATGTGGAACTTGTCACTGGATATTCTGTACTCCAATTTACCTATTCTCTGCTAATGGGGTTATCACTTCAGGTGGATAATCGACTTTTGTAGTCTTTAGAGGTTGTTGTATAGGTTTATTCATATCTGTACTGCTTAAATTCTCTCAGGCATAGTTTGTCAGTTTCTTCTTTCTAGGCTTAATTCGATTTTTTAGGACTTTCATACATACATACATACATAAACTCACGCCTTGTTCCCAGAAGGGGTAGGCAGAGGTGCCAGGGCTCCCACATTTCGCCTTGTATGTTCCGTCCCACAATGTGATAGGTGGCGAGCCTATCGCCATATCGGGCACAAATTCCTGACTCTGGGCTGATACTGAATAGAAAAATCCAATATCACTTTGCCCAACCCGGGATTCGAACCCGAGACCTCAGCTTTGTAACCGTACCGTAGTACAACTACGCCACCGAGGCATTTTAGGACTTTCGTTTGAAATAAATACAATTTCTAGACATTAGTTGCTTGATGTAGCACTAACTTTTACCTTTATCAACCTGGGGTAAGCACAGTGCTATTAAACCAACGACTGTTGGTTCACATCCGAATCTAAGGCAATGAAATTCTAAATAAAGCAAGTCCAAAAAAAAATTAATAAAAACAGTATCGAATAATCCGCATTAAAATAATGTCACTTGCATAGTAATTCTCGTATAATCGAAAGCCGTTAATTCTGAGGTGTATTCGAGTACAAATTTCAAAGTCAAATGCGAAGTTGGCACATAAATTAGGCCCATTTCGCTTTGAGATAGTACGAGAGTTACGGACCAGGTGCTTATTCTCGGCGATTCGAATTGAATGTCGCGTGAAGTAATAATGTTTGAATGCGATTTGATAGAGATGGGCTTTTGATTTTGCATAAAAGTGTTGATGGTAGAATTTAATAAAAGCAATGTTATTTCAGTAGTGAATTTATTAATAATGGCAATGTACTTTACCTGTTAAGTGTAAAGGTGAAGGTTCGATTATGTTTTACATTTCAAATTAGAATTCCTTTGATGTCTCGAATCGCATTACATAGAATAAGAGGCCTAGAATATAGCTTAATTGATGCCAGGTTCTAGACTTAGAAACTCAATCTAACTGGGTACTTCAAGCGCATAAACTCGGCGTTTTAAATATGAACTACAGTTTTGAAACTCCAGAGGAATTTAACCTCTAAATATTATTTTTTTCTTATCTATTTTTATAATATGAATTCGATATTGAAAGTACTGCACCGTAATATTCAAACGAAATACGCTTACATTTACGTAATATTATGTATCAGTAAAACAGAATGCATTCACGATGACGTCAAGCTCTTGGACGATTCAATGACGTGAGTCCAGTTTAATGGTATTTAGAATTTAACATCCTAACATTAAACACGGTTGAAATCACATGCTACATCTTTAAAATTAAATATCTACCTACTTTTCTTAAACATACAACTTACTACATAAGATCGGCATCCTATGTTATATTAAGAACATTGCAATATCCTGCCTTATAATGAAGAAATATATTTCACTTTTCGACACGCATTTCAGAATAAGAACCGTCAAGGTAGAAGTTATGTCGCATTTTTGTTAATATTCCCCATGACCCCGCAACAGTTTATTACTCAGTTAAGATAGGCAAACTGAAGTTACTACATTCGGAACAAAAATGATGAATTTGCTAAGTTTCAGGCGAGAATTTTCTGTGTTGTAAGCACAAAAGTAACACATTTTTCATTTTGATTCATTTTATCCGTAGAAATTTGATCAATCTTATTCGATAAAAAATACAATTTGGTTGATGAAATGTCTCTCGGCTTCCCGAATTTATCTCATTCGTGAAGTATATTCTTTTTTGTTTTAAGTTGCATACACAACAGAAAGACTACTGTTCGATTCACAGTATAAATCACCACACACTTTTATTGAATCTTCTTTATTTGATTACCTTTACACTTTATGTTTACACTTTTTGCACATTAATGTCTCCGTTACCAACGATCTAGTCCGACTGCCTCTGTTTTTCTCTTGACACTCCTTTTATAGCTAATTTAGTGGAGGGGTAAACTTTTAACCGGACATAATCGTTAATATATACAATTTACAATTACTTAGTTATTTGTATGCATTAATGCTAAAGAAAATTACAGAATAAGTAAACAAGAACGAATACAATATTTAAACCAATGCTAATATTTAATAATCCAAACGGAAATGATTTGATCTAAAATAAACATATCAGGTAGGTATAATATTTGAAGTAATTAATGTCTGTATAAAAATCACTTTAATCAATTAATGAATTGTATATTATATATAAGAATATATAATACAATATAATATAATATTTAATAATCCAAACGGAAATGATTTGATCTAAAATAAACATATCAGGTAGGTATAATATTTGAAGTAATTAATGTCTGTATAAAAATCACTTTAATCAATTAATGAATTGCATATTATATATAAGAATATATAATACAATATAATATAATATTTAATAATCCAAACGGAAATGATTTGATCTAAAATAAACATATCAGGTAGGTATAATATTTGAAGTAATTAATGTCTGTATAAAAATCACTTTAATCAATTAATGAATTGCATATTATATATAAGAATATATAATACAATATAATATAATATTTAATAATCCAAACGGAAATGATTTGATCTAAAATAAACAAATCAGGTAGGTATAATATTTGAAGTAATTAATGTCTGTATAAAAATCACTTTAATCAATTAATGAATTGCATATTATATATAAGAATATATAATACAATATAATATAATATTTAATAATCCAAACGGAAATGATTTGATCTAAAATAAACAAATCAGGTAGGTATAATATTTGAAGTAATTAATGTCTGTATAAAAATCACTTTAATCAATTAATGAATTGCATATTATATATAAGAATATATAATACAATATAATACTACGCTTATTATTTCATGGCGTTAACTGTTCTGAAGTATAGCTTTATCAGGGTAATAATGATTTTTAAATTTAGGGGCCCTACTATATTCATCCGAAACGAATTTCGGACGATCGAAGTTTTTTATACGATACGAATGTATCTACTCTGTAAAAGTTCGAATTTGTATAACGTACATCGTAAACATAAGTCTATGAATACGACCATAAGTATATGTAGGTACATTCATATCGTTTATAAACTTCGATCATTCGAAGCTTCGAACTTCGTTTCGGATGAATATAGTAGGGCCCTAGAATCTCACATTATATAAGCATTGATCTAACGTAGGTGCGGTCTACATTAAGCAAAATTAGGTTTTGACTGTTAATCAAAAATAAACATACATATACTCACACCTTTTTCCTAGAAGGGGTGGGCAGTGGTGTTATCTAGACTGCTAGAGGGCAGATTTACACCCGCATTTCGCCTTGTATGTTTCTTTCCATGTGATAGGTGGTGAGCCTATTACCGTATTGGGCAAAAGATCACGATTCCAGGCTGATAATAATTAATAAAAAAAACTTATATCACTTTACCCGATTCGGACCCGGGATTCGAACCGGGGACCAAATCTTTGTAACGGTAACATAGTACAACTACGCCACCGAGGCAGTCGATCACCAAAAATGTAGCAGTAAAAAATATGTCATTATAAAAAAAAAAAAACAAAATAAAATGTATACCGGGTATATAAAGACTGCTACCGAAAAAGAAGCCCGATGGTAGTTTTAGTGACTTGAAACACAATGCAACTAAAAATTTCGCTAAGAAATGCATCAAGTTTTTAAAATATTTTCGTTCGTCGTTTTTGGGTGGTAAATCCATCGTTTTTGCTAAAATAATAATTTCAACTCTTTTATACCTTACAGTATTTATAAATAAAAGGGTATATTATTTTAGGATAAAAATGTATTTACCACCAAAATAAGACTTTTCGCAACATTTTCTGTTGCATTGTTTCTGAAGTCGCTTAAACTACCGTCCGGCTTCCTTTTTCGTAGCAGTCTTGATATACCCTGTATAAAAATTCGCCTATTTTTCTACTATGTACACCTACTTCATGCCATTACGTCCCGTGCAGTCAATACTCGAGAAAGCATGTAGTACTTATTGCTTTTCACAATTTTTAACGAGGACACTTACAACTTCCGAGCGATCTCAGTAGAGAAAGTGCATTCTTTTCTCACCTTCTCGAACAACTGTGAACCAAGTCACACCAATTTCTAGTTGAAGATATTTCAAGAAGCACCATTCGCGTCAAAGGCGAGTTTAGAAAACTTTCGATACCCAATTTAGAAATAAGTTTCCCTTGTTACTGAACCATAACGACTTGGGTATGGACATAAACTAAGCGACTACATGCAAGGACGCATGGAAGTTTATATTCATATCGATTGGCTCAAATAATTGACAGCATCTGTGGCGCAGTTGGTTAGACACCAATTCGCACATCGAGAGAAATGTTTGTCCGGCCCACAAAAGATGGCCACGACCCCCCTCATGGTTAAACTGTTTGGTTAGACGACTAATATTTATTCCACACTGCAGCGATTTAGTTACGAATTTGCCCAAAATCTAACAAGATATTTGTATAAAATAGCTTCTCCATACGTAATTATATATCTCAATGTTTCTGGTTACTTGAGACCGAAAAGTCTCTCGTACTCTCCGGTACCACAAGACCTGATCTTAGTATAGAGCCACAACTCTGTATATTAATGTTGGGTGTTATTACATAATGTTATATTTATATAAAATCGCTTCCGCTTGTGCTTATGAACACTCTTGTTTAATAGCCACCTCTAGCCAGCAACAGGGTGTCTCGATTCATTCCGCCCTATATACCATGATTTACATTTTTATAAGTTACATCCAAAGAAAATAAACACAGTGCAATATAACTTTTGGATTGAATATTACGAAAGTAGAAATTTATTTTTAGAATTTATTTTTGTCTCATGTTCAAAAATAGCTTTAAGTACATACTGGACTATCTTAGATTTCCGATATCATCGTTTTTATACGAAAATAAAACTGATCTTTAATTCAAGTACTGACTTTCGGAGGCGGGTAACGTCATGACAAGATAAGTATGTGATATGGGTATAAATATGGGTTAGTCATAAAGGATTTGTAAAGCCGAAAGGGGAATGCTACACTCATCATAATGACCAACTTTTACCATAAGGCCGTACCTGAAACGCGAAAAAAATGACAACTGTTCCATACAAAAATAATCTTTTCAATCTGCTAAATGTACCCGATTTTTTTAGTGTGGCATTTCACTTTTTCGATTTAAATACCTTTTAAGACTAACCTTGCATTTCCGATTTTCAGCATGCCATACTGATACTTTGTCTGAGCATCATTGCACTCATCAATACATTTTACGCATAATTTTGTTGTACCTGTATAAAAAAGAACCAAAAAATATTTAAATTATTATTTCTTTTTTCGTGCAATTTAAGGAGGCCTTTGTTCATAGTGAGACACTTTATACCTGAAAATAAATTGAAATTATTTTTCTTTTTGTCCGTATCCCACACTAATACACTTCAGAATAATAAAAAAATATTATTTTCAATTTATTAAAGAATAGGACAAATTAGCGACTATAGCCTATGATAGTCAGCATGACTCGTCCAAAACATATCTATCACATCGCTTTTTAAGTAGGCTAACAATATGAAGCAATGTAACTCCTAGTTAATCAGGCACTTTATAAAGAAACGTCGGAGGCAGTAAGCTATTCTTCGAGAATATTAACTAGAGCTTAGTTAAAAATACAAGGAATTTGTTATTGTTAGAACTGGTTACTATTGTGTATAAACGAAAAAATAATTCAAATGATTTTTTTTCTGTCCGCACTTGTATTCTTTTCGATGTCAATGTATGGGCGTTCTTTATATATGATATCCTTTATAACAGTACTGCAATCCTGCTTTTACTCCGCCTATAACCCATCAGTTATTTCTATATAAAGAACCTCCAGTAGCTGAAATATTTATGCGATATCCAGTTACATTATATAATAAACATGGTACCTATTTAAATTAACAACAGTAAATTATTATTATCTAGCGGCCCGGTCCCACCCCGCTCGGTTGCAGATACACTTTTTTTCATAATATATCGCCTATGGTCATCAGGTATAATTTAGGATTCCAATAGCGAAAGAATTTTCCAAACCAGTCCAATAGTCACACAAATATTTTTCTTGGTACTTCGGGATCGAATCCGCGGCCTTTCGTTTCATAGCCGGCGTCTAACCAACTGCGTCACGGGGACGGACGAATTATAAAGATCATTTCTACCAATCCATAAAAAAATGCCACGCACATCTAATGTAGACTCTTCACTAAAATATAATATTCGACAACACTGATCACTACCAAAACTATTGAAATTATATTTACAATACAGCAATATTGCTTCCGTCTCTCTGCACTACCTTAAGGTTGGCTGGTAGAAAATGCCCTTAGGCATTAAGTCCGCCTGTACTATTGATTTGTACAAAGTGTTAAAATAAAATAAATAAATAAATTAACACTGACCTATTCGCACATTCTCGAACACAAGTTCAACCACATCTCCCATAAACAACACTAATAAAGTTCGCATGACTAGCAATAAGTAACATGAGTGGCTCGTAAGGCACAACACCTGTAATAAAACAGTTTGTTCCGTAAACTGTCGTCTTTAATGATCGTATAAGGTTATAATGGCCACTTTTATCACTCGAGATCAACAGCTTTGAGATGAGTCACAAACGTGGGAGTAATTGAAAACTTTGAAATTTGATGTGTTGAAATGATTAAGACTACAAATTTGAGTGTATAATTCAGAATAATTGGTGAAGGATTGGCTTGGATGGTAAGCAATCAGCGTAGGTCATTTATATTAAGAAGTTTTGGTTATTGAAATTTTTATATATTTTTTGAAAGATTTACGACCAAATGAGATGGTTTTAAACCTATTTTAGCTATAGATGTGTCCCTTTCGAACGATTTTTTAATTTAGTTGGAGAACAGAAAACAAAGTGCGTGGTGCGTAAGTGCGTGGTGGCCTGTTGGTAAACGGACTAGACGCGGCTGCCCACATGTTCAGGGTGGTCGCGGGTTCGAATCCCAGGGCACACCTCTGACTTTTCGAAGTCATGTGTGTATTGATAGTCAATCACCACGCACTAAAACGGTGAAGGAAAACATCGTGAGGAAACCTGCATACCATAGCGATTTATAAGAATTTCTATGGTATGTAAGTCCGCCAACCCGCACTAGGCCAGCGTGGTGGACTATATGGCCTAACCACTCTCAATCGTATTTTCGATTGTAGAGTAGGCCCGTGCCCTGCAATGGGACGTATATGGGCTGATACAGACAGACAGACAGACAGACAGAAAACAAAACTTGATAGCAAAAATCGGTTTTAAGACTGTTTATGAATACAGGCTTTAGAGAACAGGATAGAAGAAACGCGGAGGAATTAAATGAACTTATTGTAGTTTACTGTCTTAAAAAACGAAAACTAATCAGCAAATGTAGTTTAGACCGCTCACTTGTTTCATTCATTGTTAAGTAAACTATTTTTTACCACCGCAATGTCTATTTCTCTCGCCAAACAGTGTAAGTGCACTGCTGTGTTTCAGTGTATATGACATTGTAACCAGAGTAACTCCTGTTCATATTGAGATCTAACATCTTATGTCTCAGGATGGCGAGCACAGTGGCATGCCAAGCATTGCTTTGTAATTCAAGGCGTTGTTTGGTTTTGCTACTGTTCATGAGCTGTCATATCGCTTACCGCCAGACGGCATGCTCGTCTCGCCATTCACTGCAATAAAAAAAAACCTTGCATTTCCGATTTTCAGCATGCCATACTAATACTTTGTCTAATCATCAATGCACTCATCAATACATTTTACGCACAATTTGGTTGTGCCAGTATAAAAAAGAACCAAAAAATATTTAAATTATTACTTCAAGGCGTTGTTTGGTTTTGCTACTGTTCATGAGCTGTCATATCGCTTACCGCCAGACGGCATGCTCGTCTCGCCATTCATAGCAATAAAAAATAACTAGGTAACCGATGATGTAAATACTGCATTATATCAAATTTTAACAAAGCACCTTGATGGATGGAAAATAATGACCAATGACTTTTCATATCGCTCCAAAGCCGAGTTACCGCAATACTGACGTAACAATAGTATTACACCATTTTCTAATAATGCCTATGTCAGGTTTTTGTGTTAATATTGGAGGAGTGCCAGCAATTGGTCTCAATCATTTATCCATTTTATAAGAATACTTTCAGCATAACTTACTCATCTAGCTTTACTCAGGAATTTTATATGGTTTGGAAATTATTCACTAAGAAACTTATGTTTGGTCGGCAATTTTTATTTTTGACTAATTAAATCAATGTCTAGCTTAGTCAAATATGGCCTAACCCTGTAACTCAAACTCTATATCATAGGAGGGGCCAATGCCATGAAGTAAGATTTTATGGCCTGGATTATTTTTACATAAGTACATTCGTACATAAACCAAGGCCCTTTTTCCAGAACTAGAGGTAGGCAGAGCACCCACATTTCGCCTTGTATGTATGATGATATAGATAGAAACATATGATGTAATAGATAGAGCTTATTGCCATATCGGACGCAAATTTTTGACTCCAAGCTGATAATTAATAGTAAAATTCAATATCACTCTGCCTGATTCGTGATTCGAAACCGAAACCGTACGTTCTACAACTACACCACCGAGGTAGTCACGTTAATTTGGGGTAGTTAAAATACCACTGAATCCGATTTTGAATGATAAAATTGATGGAAAATTGTAAATTTTAAGAATAGCATTTATATTAGCCTTAATCAGATCTGGAGTACTATTACTCCAAGATCAATTTCTATCTTCTATCGGATCTAGGAGGAGAAGAATTGGATATAGATCCACCAGTGAATATTCAAGGTGATAAATGATTGATGAGTTGATATTCATCATCATCATCATCATCATCATATCAGCCACAGGAAGTCCACTGCTGAACATAGACCTCCCCCAAAGATCTCCACAATGACCTGTTGGAAGCGGCCTGCATCCAGCGACTTCCTGCGACCTTATTCAGATCGTCCGTCCACCTTGTAGGCGGGCGTCCGACATTTCGCTTGCCTGTACGTGGCCTCCACTCGAGAACCTTTCGGCCCCAACGGCCATCGGTTCTACGAGCTATGTGCCCGGCCCACTGCCACTTCAACTTGCCAAACCTACAACTTAAAAACAACAAGGCGCCGGGTGAGGACGGAATCACTTCAGAGCTTCTGAAAGCGGGTGAAACGCTGATACTGAAAGTCCTTCAGAGGCTATTCAATTCCGTTCTCCTCGAGGGCTCAACGCCAGAGGCATGGAGCAGGAGCGTGGTGGTACTGTTCTTCAAAAAAGGTGATAACACTTTGCTGAAGAACTACAGGCCCATCTCGCTCCTGAGCCATGTCTATAAGTTGTTTTCGAGGGTCATCACAAATTGTCTCGAACGCAGGTTTGATGACTTCCAGCCTCCTGAACAAGCCGGTTTCCGAAAAGGCTTTAGTACCATAGACCATATTCATACGCTACGGCAGGTTATACAAAAAACCGAGGAATATAACTTGCCGCTTTGTTTAGCGTTTGTGGACTATGAGAAAGCCTTTAATTCGATCGAGACCTGGGCTGTGCTACAGTCTCTTCAGCGGTGCCACATAGACTATCGGTACATCGAAGTGTTGAAGTGTATATACAACTACGCCACCATGTCGGTCCGAGTACAAGATCAGAGCACGAAGGCTATTCCACTACAGAGTTGATATTGCTATGTATAAATTATGGATGTATAATATAAATAAACTAGATTCACTTATGACATACAGTTAAAGAAGCATGTTGGTGGAAAACCTATCCTGGTAACCTATACAACTGTGGAGCCGTTTATTACCGGAACATTGACAGTATTTAAAAGTAGTAAACTTCTAAAATATTGAATATACAATCTTGACCTACAAATATTTTTTTTTTATCGGCTAATTCAATTGGCCCAAGGGCAAGAAAGAAAAGCTTTTGTTAGCATTCTTGCTATTCCTATCGAGAGAGACTAATATTCTCCTTAAACACATTACATTAAAACTAAACTGTAACTGAAAAACATAATATTGTCATCTTATATACATTTTACTTCCCCTAAATATAAAGAAATAAACATGCAAATGTGGCTTAACGTTTCCGCTACAAGTATTATTTAATGTAGAAACTCGTTATCCAAAAGAGATGCCAGTTTGCGAAGATAATTTAATATAAACACAATTTCGTAAAAGTATTACAAAGCTACGTGGCGCTACGCCGGTTACAACCTACGCTGTTAACGGTACTCGTTTTTTACTGCTACGTAACAGCTACAGAAAGCTACGCCCATACTACGCCGGTAGTCGACATTGATCATGAGCTACGATTTTGGTTCGCAGATACGCAATTTGGTAAAAATATGCCTTAGGCTTTTATCCGTGATCATTATATCCTGATAGTAATTTTTAAACTAAAAGCTTTCCAAGTTTAAACGTTAAGTCAAATTATCTGGAATGAAAATATGCGATGGAGAAAATACTTAATGCTTGTTTGGATATAATTATTTCAACAGCAACTTAGGATCACACAAATCTAGATTATATTAAAACTGAAGATTAAGTATTGGCTCACCCCTTTAATTTTTTAAGTATACCCCATTATCGTAAGATATACCAGAAAAAAAAATACGAATTAAAAATATTACGAAACAGAGCAATTGCAATAGGGAAGTCATTCTCCCATTGAGTTTCATCTTCAGAACGTTAAAAACCCCCATTCAGAAATATTCGGTCTGGCATCGTTTCCTCAATATTCATGAATCGCAAAGATCCAATCTCGGTTCATTTGTTGAATAAATTTGATTTGATTCCAGCTAAAATTGCTTCACCCGTCTCTATTCAGATTTCGTTGGGGCCATAATAAATTCTACACTTAGTGGCGAGTCTATTGTTTTTATATTATTTGGACGGTTTTTGGCGTAGTTGGTTAATGGTCAGTGTAAAAAAAGTGATAGATTCGATCGCTCGCATCAAAACAAATAATATTTGTGTGATCTAGATATTTTTATTTCTGGGCTTTATATTTATGAAAGGAAAAGCCTTTCGTAGGACTTAGTACCCGTGATGCAACATTCAATAGTTGTATTTTACTGCAGGTTTCAAACTTTAAGGGATATGTCTGGGTGTGTTTTCATTTTATAATTCAAGGATGGTTTCAAAATATATGTCCTACATCTGTGGACTTTACAAAGAAATGGACAAAATATGTATCAAACACATTCATACAATTTGTTACGCAAAAAACGTATTGAAAAATGGTTTCGATTTTTTTTCATAAATATGAAATGTGACGATGACTTTTAACGGTTATAAAATGTATCTTATTAGTAAGACAATAAGACACATTTAGCAACAGCAATATTTTTTATCACATTAATCCTCTTGCAAATAACATTTATATTAAATCGTACGTTTGCCAACAAAGGGCGTAGAGCACATGGGAAATCATTGTATTGTACCCGCGTTTAAGCTATTTGCATTCGTTCATGCTTTTGAGACAAAGCTGTCTGTTATATAAACGATCGCTTTACGAGCTTTGATAGCTATTGTAGTAATGTTGGGACTCGATTGTTTTCCGATATTTATCGACACTCTGAGTTTTATATGATTATGTATTTCTTATATTTATATTTTCACTAGTTTTTATATTTTTATTTATTAATATTATATAATTTTCATCGAATTAATCTCATTTGTATGGTATCCGAAGATTTAGTGAAGCTCCCAAGTGGGTGTATCCTGTTTTGAGTTTCTTCCATGTATAGGTGCATATATCCTATTGCTATCAGTTTGGTATTTTTTTGGGCAGCTGATAAGAGTCTATCTAGACTGCTACTGGTTATAGGTCTCTCATATGTTAGAGGTCATTAGGATAGGTACCACTGGAAGGTCGATTCTCCTGCCAAACAATATTATAAATTATCTGGTGAGTTCCGGTTTGAAGGACATTGTAGAGGACCAGAGTAGCTACTGGACATATTGAGACTTAACATCTTATGTCTTAGAATGGCAAGTGCAGTGAAATGCTAAGCATTGCTTTGTTATTCATGGTGTTGTTTAGTTTTGCTACTTTCCATGAGCGGTTATGTTGCTTAACATCAGGCGAATGGCATGCTTGTCTTGCCATTCATTGCTATTAAAAAAAAAACATTTTTTTTTTTGCTTTAAATGACGAGACGAGCATGCCGTTCGCCTGATGGTAAGCAATACGGCCGCTCATGAATAGTAGCAGAACCAAACAATACATTGAATTACAAAGCAATGCTTGGCATTCCATTGCGCTTGCCATCCTGAGACATAAGATGTTAAGTCTCAGTATGTCCAGTAGTTACTCTGGCTACAATATCCTTCAATCCGAAACACAACAGTGCATTTAAACTGCTGTTTGACGGGAGAAATAGACATTGCGGTGGTACCCACCCAGGCAGCCCCTCACATATGAGAGACCTACCACCAGTAAAAAAATTGCTCTATACTTGTTATTAGACGTCATTGTGTCATGCCAGTATGAATACATAAATTAACTCCTGTAAATAATCAATTTTTTTTATTTTACTTCAGGGAAAATTGTAAGTCCATTAAATGATATATTAAAGATAAAAGTCGGGCCCACGCTGCTGCCTTTTATTTTTGCTGAGTAAAATATCAGACGTTTATTGAAAGAGGAAATGTCGATATAATCCCGAAGGCTATATTGGAAATAAACAACAGCGTGATAATTAAACAATAAGATGTATTTTTGGTAAAGGGAAAACTTAATCAAGTAACATTAAAATGTATGTTTTTTACGCAACATAATGAAATGAAACATTAATTTTATTCAAATTAAGTATAATATAATCATTATTCAAATTAAGTATAATAGTAACTTATTAAGTAATTTCAATTAAAAAAAAAATATACCTCCTCCAAGACCTCACTATAATATTTAAAAAAAATTGATTATGACGACTCCTTTTGCACGCAGAAAACACACATCTCTAACATAGTTTACGGTAACACTATAAGGATCATTTTAACTAGACTATTCCTGTGTCATCTCATTACGTCTCACTTCAGGGTACGGGTCTCCTCTACAATCGAGAGTACGATTGAGAGTGGTTAAGCCATATATTCCACCACGCTAGCCTAATGCAGTTTGGTGACTTAGAATTAGACTATTTACTATATGTAAATATTGGTTGTAACAATCATTTATTTCCGTGAAAGTCAATTTATATTTTATTTGTTAATACCGCTCGCAATCACACAAAAATAAAAGATGAAAGTATTTGAAACAGAAAATTAAATAATACGTTTTAAGCATAAAGGGAAAAATTACATTCGGAAATTCAAAATGAAATAAAATGTTTTTTAAACATTGTAATCAGAAATTGTATAAAAAGATGTTAAAGTTTTTAATGGAAATGTTATTGGTTTATCTCATGTAACATGTATAGTATACACATATTACCAGGAACGACAAAATGTGCAGTGTTGTAGACAATTGCTGGAAACCCCTACTTTTTATTACATTGCTTGGGCAACAAGATATTATATTTATATATAATATTTTTTTAGATTTATACGAATGTTACACCTTTGAAATAAATCTGTTATTTATAGATTTTGTCGCGGACTTAAGTTCTAAATTTCTTGACTTCAAGACGTTTGGACTTCACAGCTTTCGTGATGTTCGCCCTGTGACCACCATCAAATCCGCGATAAAATCCTTAACTAATAGTTGTATTGTGACATGTTAATATTTATTCCACGGTTTTATTTAGCTTGCCCTGTTTTCTGTTTTGTTGGGTCAGTTAGTGAAGATCTCAATTATGACACACATCTATAGTTTTGATGACAATTCAATTTGATACATTTGGTATCATTGTAATCCAAGATGGCAGTGGCAACAAGATGGTGGATTACATAACTATTTAGGGCCTTGTTATTTGATACAGATGGGAATATCAATAAATAATGCTTTCAAAATGATATATAATAAAATACTTTAGGTCTTCAGTAATATCATTTGGCTAACAAATAGTCGCAGCAATTTTTTAGCTGTTGCTTAATGTTGAATTTCTATGTGACAGTGGTATAATCTTGTTCGAACCCTTTCGTGTTAGCTTGAGCGACCTACACCAAAACTACTTACAAAATATACGTAGTGTTATAAGAACCTTTCTACCAAAGAATATCACTAAGAACCGCGCAGCTAAGCTGGTCAACATTCAATTTACAATATAAAACGAACTAAAACGTTCAATAGTCGTTGCATTGCCAATTTACAATCGAGAACACATAGTAAAAGCAATGTTTATCACCAAGTGGTGCGGTGTGGCGCAACCGGCTTCCTACCGCCTCCAACAAGGATTTAGCTTATCTTCTGCAGCAATTTCGCTCGAATACCTATAGTAACAAAGTGTCGTCAACAGCGCCATTTTTATAAGAGATTTTTGTATAGCAATTTTGATGCGGAAACTCTTTTGTATTACGATATTTCTGGGATGGGATGCCTTGTTTGTTTTTTAAACGTTGCATGTAAGGTTTATTTTTATATATAGTCTTTTGTTAAGACTTCAGAATTGAGGACATTATTTATCAAAGGGTCTGTAAGATGTAACGAAATATTACGGTCACGTACTCAGTTTGCTATTTATTATATCAGATCACGTGATTCTTATAGTAAAATTAAATTTAACAACACGCGATGTTATGATGTTATTGTGAACAAAAATAATTATGAATCAAAACACGACTTCAGTTGCATTAATAACTGGAGGAAATAAATGTATTAAATTATGTATTTTACATAGGTATTTACCTACTTAAAAATGTTATGACTTGATCTTTGCGTAGACATTAGGGCCTTATTAATAAACAGGAATGAGAGAGGTATTAACTAAAGTCCAAAGCTTTAGAATTGACTTGATTATTTTCAATAGCGAGGTATTCACGATTTAATTCATAAACACGGATTTACTTCGACCTAACATGGCAAGCCTTTATCCTGTTATGGTAACCCGTTGACTTTAAAAGTAAAAATAATGAACAAAATAATCGGGTCAATTCTAAAGCCTCTTGCTAAAGTTAAGGTCTCGTTCATCCGAGTTTATTAATAAGACCCGGACAGATACGAAGGTATTCTATCTCAAAGGCCGGCAACGCACCTCCATGCCCTATGGGGTTGCAAATGTCCATGGGCGGCGGTGTTCATTTACCATCAGGTGAACCGCATGCTCGTTTGCCCCCTATAATATATATAAAAAAAACACTAAAGGGTAAATCATCACTCTGTGCAGGCGTCATAAAAGGTATAAAGCTGGGTAGTAGTTTTAAAGACTTCAGACACCATGCAACTAAAACTTTGCATGAAAACAAGACAATTATTTTGTAACTTTTTGAAATATCAACGAGTTTGGGTGGTAAATCCATAGGTTATGCTGAAATATTTTTTTTAGTTTTTACCCTTGCGTATCATAGCGTCTCTGAAAATATAAGAGTGTACACTATTAATTAGAAAAAACTACATATTTACAACCAAAAGCGACAACAAGAAAAAAAAACACTTTATTTGCAAAATTGTTTCTGAAGTCACTAAAAATACCACCCGGCTTCGTTTTTGGTAGCTGTCTTGACATACTCTTTATATACACATGCGGCTATTAACTAACAGACCTACATATAAAATCTTGTTGTTGGTTCTCCAGTCCTTATTGAAAACAAACACAATGGTTTCCCATCTGCAAATACCCAATAACCGTTAGTGCTGCTTTAATCAACGCTAGATACTGCCAAATAGTAATAGAAAAGCAATATTCAAAAGCCAAGGCAGTTTTTACATCCAATGGTTTTCAATTTGCGGAATTAGAGCAACGTTTGCCTTTGCGTTGGTTGAAATTTCACCCGTATTTGAAAATGGAATAGAAGGATGCTTATAGCACCAGACTGTAGACTGTAGATAGAAAGAATATTTATGATATTGGAAAGAACATTTGTTGTGTAGATTCTATAACTGGTGGTAGTATATTAGGATTATTCCTGATTCCTGACCAATTTACATGGTGGTAAACTTTTTGGATGATAGAACATTTTCCCTCAATACTCGCATCCCCAGTCAAATTATTGAGGTATTAGGTATACTAGAGGGGACACTGCAAAATATTTGTAACAATAATGAAAGGTACCGTATCACGTCTTCTATTTCTGTCTCTGTCACGCCTACATAGTAAAATAATGTTCCCTCTCGCTTCACTGGGTGCACGTATGCCCGCATACGGAAATTTTGTACCAGCACAATGCGCAGAAATGTAGCTCCCAGTGTCTGTTTTAGTATAATACCTCAATGAATTAAATATATTAATTTATAACTCAAGAGCCACGAGCCAAAATATAAAAATCAAGACGAACTCCCAAAAGTAAAGCTGGCCATTTAACGACTTTGGAAGATAAAAGAACATGAAAGTAAACATTGAAATTGTCTAGTGACTTCACCGAGCGGCCTAGTAAAGGGAGGCTGTTAATTAAAATTAAAATAACCCATAAATAACACCTTAAACGGCTCGGCGCGGCGACTTGGGCGCGAGACTAGGCGCCCATCCACCAATATTATAACGTGATTTATGTTCACTGATATTGGATAGTTGCCATTTTAGTGAATGGAATAATTTATGGTATTCTGTATTGAGTAGCTTGGAAATAGGAATATGATAGTGTGGAATCTGGGGGGTTACTCATTTTTCGGCAATTCTCGTACGTCGTAACCACAGACTAAGTACAGAGTGAATATTGTTTCATAGAAAACAGTATTGATTTTTAAAAGTGGAATACTTAGAATTTATACGTGATGGTCGATCGTCCGAATATTCGCATATATAGTATCGGATTAAAGAGTAGCCCCCGTACTATATCGACTAGCATGGAATAGGTATAGGGAAAATGGATGGAAGTCGGGGAAATTAAACTACCGAATATCATCGCCCGAAAAGGTTCCATAAATGTGTACGCTTAGGGTTAAAAATAGCAGCCACCCATTGCGGTGTCGTATTGGTTTAAATATTAAGAACAAAATCTGTGCAAAAATATTAATTCAGTAGATTTTTGAGTCTGTTATAAAAGCCACGGCTTATTAGTCTAAATATTTTCTGTATAAAAATAATAACAAACTAAAATAGCATGTTGCAATTTGTTGGCATTAAAATCAAATTATTTTATCAATGTCTTAATAATTTTAATGGTGCTAGTAATACTAATAGTATCAACAATATAATTATCATTAAAGACTTTTAGTAGGTTGGCAACAGTATGTTTCAGCCTCGACATAGTTAAGCCGAGTACACGAGGCCAAAATGCTGACTTAGTATCATCAAGGGTAGGATAGCCAATGGTTGAACATACCATAGACCTGGCTGAATTTTGAAGGGCAAGCAACTGTATCAGCCCATATGCAACTATATTACAATCGAGAATACGATTGAGAGTGGTTAGGCCATATAGTCCGCCACGCTGGCCTAGTGCGGGTTGGCGGACTTACATACCATTGAATTCTTATAAATCGCTATGGTATGCAGGTTTCACCTGTTGTGTATGTTTTCCTTCACTGTTTTAGTGCGTGGTGATTGACTATCAATACACACATGACTACGAAAACTCAAAGGTGTGCCCTGGAATTCGAACCCGCGACCACCGTGAACATGTGGGCAGCCGCGTTTAGTCCGTTTACTAACAGGCCACCACGCACTTTTAACACAAACAACACCTGATATATTTTTTTCTATTCATTATAATCGATATGTTATGATAACAGGCTCACCTTATATCACATTGTGTGATGGAACACACAAAGCGTAACATGGTTTTGTTCGTAGCACCTCTACTTACCTCTTTTGGGAAAAAGGCTTGAGTTTATATGTATATAATGTATGTATTATTTTTTTTATTTCACGCTTCGTGCCATAAAAATATACAAGCGCACTTAATGCTTAAGGCATTCTCTGACAGTCAACTTTAGGGCGGTGAAGAAATGAAGCACAGCAAGTTTAAAATAGATTACGATATATATGTATACCAAAATAATAATAATAATAAACATTTATATGATATATATATATATAGCCATAGCCTCCTTTTGTTACACATATATAAGCGCTTTGTCTGTTGTCTGTTAATTTGTGTGATGTACAATAAAGTATTTATGAATAAAAATAAATATATAAATATTAATCCATAAACATCATCACACATGTATCATGTAACTTATATAAATGTTATTTTATACTTGGATGCATTAATACACAGTATTATAAAATTAAATAGAACCAAACCGTAGTGTATGAGCTCACATTGCCGCTGGATTTTTATCAGGCGCCGTGACCTACATCGAACGTTATGTTCCGATCTCAACATTAACATTTATATCTGGATTTTTATTACCGAATATTCGTATATGATTCGATAGATACGAATGCGAAAAACTGTTTTTATCTAGACCACGAAACTCACGAGGATTTATCCGTTTCTAGATAAGTAATAGATTTTAGACCTTGGGTAGTAGTCGTCGTCTTGGTTTACATTTTACAATAACGTTCGATTGGTTTAAAGAAATCGTTTTTATTAGTTTTAATCAGATCAAGTTTTTTCTTTAGTAGGGTTTTTCTAATATTCTGAAGCTCATTTGAAAAATTAATAAAGACGTATTGTAGAATGAAACTATTATTTGAAAGATTATAACTGATATATTATCACTTCAGGATTTACAAAAACACTTATGTACATGGACGCGTATTGCAAAAAAAGAGACAGAGAGCACAGAGAAAAACAAACTGTAGTAACAATAAACAAGTGACTGTTGCACTCTATGGTACACATCAAAAAGGCACTAAATTTAAAATATGTAACACGTATCTTAGAAATACACTCCGTTAAAAGTGAAAAGGTATTGTTTTATGACCTTTTTGAAGATATAATTAAATTAAATGAAATGAAATTGGTTTATTGATCATGTAGGCAATTAAATAGCGCTTATGACATATTCAATACATAGTACTTATTCTATAGTTACAAAATAATTGATTATATTTTTATATAAATGAAATTTATTTAGATTAATAAAACCTAGATGTTAATGATTTTTAAAACATAATTTTCTGTCACAATTTCAAAATTAATTATTGACCCTATGTTTATACCACAGAATATTTGAAGTTTATACCTACGACTGCAATTGAGTGGTAGACAACATAAGAATATTCTACATCCATTATTTCTTTTGAAAGTGCGTGGTGGCCTGTTGGTAAACGGACTAGACGCGGCTGCCTACATGTTCACGGTGGTCGCGGGTTCGAATCCCAGGGCACACCTCTGACTTTTCGGAGCCATGTGTGTATTGATAATTATCAATCACCACGCACTAGAACGGTGAAGGAAAACATCGTGAGGAAACCTGCATACCATAGCGATTCATAAGAATTTATATGGTATGTAAGTCCGCCAACCCGCGCTAGGCCAGCGTGGTGGACTATATGGCCTAACCACTCTCAATCGTACTCTTGATTGTAGAGTAGGCCCGTGCCCTGCAGTGGGACGTATATGGGCTGATCCAGATCCAGATTATTTCTTTTATAATTTTATTTTTTATTGGGTAATTACGTAAACAGCTTCTACACCTACGCGCATTCAATTACCAATCTTTTAAATATACTAGGTATATCGAGATTGCAATCGAAAACGAAGCAGATATTCTTCGTAACTGCAGACACAGTGCAACTAAATATTTTGTGATGTTTTAAATTTCATTATTATTTCAGGAAAAACTATGTTTTTACCACACAAATATGTCGATAGGAAAAAATAAACAAAAGTCACGTTTTATTGCAACATTTTTAGTAGCATTGTGTCTGAAGTCACTAAAATTACCATCTGGCTTAGTTTTCGGCCGCAGTCTGGATATACCCTGTATATATTATATTTTTAATATTCCACTAATGCACCATTTGATATTTAAGTAAAATCTCTGTATTTATCACCCAAATACGTCAAGAGGAAAAAAAATACAAAATAATCGTCGCGTTTTATTGCAACATTTTTGGTAGCATTGTATCTGAAGTCACTAAATACCACCTGGCTTCGTTTTCGCAGTCGGGATATCCATCCATCTATCAGCCAAAGGAAGTCCACCGCTGAACATAGGCCTCCCCCAATGATTTCCACAGTGATCTGTTGTTCAACCAAGTTGGATTCGAGGATTGACCTCTCTCTCGAAGTTGGACCTGCCTAACCGGACCACTTGTCCTAAATAGACATATTCGTCAACAACTTCAAGAGTCGAGCCCCCAACACCGATGGGGGTGGGCACAACATGGACATTCGACATGATCTTCATTTTGTCCATGTTCATTTTAAGACCCACCTGTTAGGAGACTCGATTGAGGTCTTTGAGCATAGTACTAAGGTCTTCCAGCGATCTGCCAACACTACAATATCGTCGGCAAGCCGAAAGTGAGTAATATACTCGCCGTTGATGTTGATGCCGAATCCTTTCCATTGCAAGAGCTTGATGGCGTTTTCCAGCGCGGCATATACCCTGTCATATCGCAGTCGGGATATACCCTGTATATATTTTTCAATTCTACTAAACTACTAAAGCTTTGGTTGTCTGGAAGAGATCGCTCATAGCGATAAGATCGCCTATTGTTCACTTATTTGTAAGGTATCTCTATGTATTTTTTTGTTTTGTTTTCTCTGTAATTTTTGGTGTTCAATAAAGTGTTGTGTATCTGTAAAGCACTATTTGATCTAAGTGCGTGGGCGACTACGTCCCCCGCTTGCCGACCGAGGCACCGGGGTTGCACGTCTACAGAATTAATTTTCTGTGTCACCGCCTGCCATAATTGCGAGTTTTGCACTAACCGATATAAGTTGCTTTCTGTCTTACACAAATGCTACATTACTTAACCTTGCGTCTGATCGATATTGTACTAAGCATATGAGCGAGGACTAGATAGACGGGGAATTTGTATGTAAAAATCTGTTTGTATTTGCATCGATATTTTGGAGTTAATTATGAGGATATAAATAATCCAGTCAACCTGACAGCCTCCGTGGCGCAGACGGTTAAACGCCGTCTGTGAAACAAGAGGATGCGGGTTCGATCCCCGCACCGAGAGAAATGTTTGTGTGGCCCACAAATATTTCTTTTGGGTCTAGGTGTTTGTGAGACCGAAAAGTCTCTCGCAGTTCCTGATATACATAACACAAGACTCGATCTTAATGTGGGGTCAGGACTATGTATGTGACTGTTGGGTGTTATTAATTTATTATTATTTATTTAATCACTTTTAATTACAATAGTCAAGCACATACGTCACACGGCATGACACAAACCTCCTCTACAATTGAGAATTCGATAGAGAAAGGTTAGGTCATTATCTACCATGCTGGTCTAATTGGATTGGATTAATTATTTTGCATTTATATTTGCCGAATATCTACCTGAATGACCCCATATTAAAATTACAGAATAATTACTCCAACATAAGTTATTATCCAGTGTATTAATAATACTGCGAATTTTAATAGTGGTTTTCTTATCTGTTTTTGGAGCATTCAATTGCGTAAATTATTAATAAACAAATGTAATTTTATTGTGCATTTACCGGTTAATTCACATATCAGATTTCATCCCATGATTGCCTTGGTTATGCAATGCCTTAGTTCACTTCTCAGAATATCTCAAATTTTCATAAAATTGACTTAAATAATTACAACATTGGCCTATCAGTCTACTTATCTAACTTAAGGCCTTATTCTTATTCAGTCATAAAACCTATTTAGCTGTAGAATGTGTTATCTTCTTCGCTCAAACTGAATTCAAAACTCATGCAAAAAGGACAGCACATTAGATATTTAAAATAGGTTTTAGTATGATTATTAAGAAAGCCGTTAAAAGTTACCAAGTTACTAACATTCAACTGTTGTCATTTTTACTATTACTGACCCAATAAACATCTTAATCCCATAGAAGCCTCACACCGTCACAGGGGAAGGAATAAATCACGTAACTGAACATCGGCGCTGGTCACATGGGAAAAACACCATAAGGTGGCCGTGAGAAGCGAATTTATGGCGACTATTTATGTTTGCAATATGTGACCTTCGCTACTTGTGGAAAAATATGTTTACTAGATTTGTTAGAGTAATTTGCTGATTAATTTAAATGGGACATAGCATTGTCGTAAATATGTATATACGTATTCTGTGTCAGCCCATCTACGTCCCATAGCAGGGTACGGGCCTCCTTTACAATAGAGAGTAAGATTGTGAGGGGTCAGGCCATATAGTTCACGATGCTGGCCTAGTGTGGGTTGGAGGTTTTTTTTTTTTTAAATATCATATACGTTTTTCCGAATCGTTGTGGTCTGCAGATTTCCACGGGATGTTTTCCTTCACTGTGACTATACACACGTGACTCCTAAAAGACAGAGGCGTGGCCTTGGAATTTAACCCGCGACCACCGCAAATATAATGGCGTCTACGTCTGGTCCGTGAGCAAGAGGCGACCATGTACCTAAATACCATATTATTCGAACAATTCAATTTGTTTAGTTAGAATTGTTAAGATATTAATTCATTTTTGTAATAATTTTGTTCTTATAATACATTTCGAGCAAAATTTTTCTATTTTTATATAAGGCTGTGCCAACTGATTTCGTTTTATCGTAGTTTGATAAAAAGATCGTAGTTTGAAGAAAAGGGTAATTTTATGCGAAATTATTTATTAATTATTAATAAAAGTGCGTGGTGGCCTGTTGGTAAACGGACCAGACGCGGCTGCCAACATGTACACGGTGGTCGCGGGTTCAAATCCCAGGGCACACCTCTGACTTTTCGGAGTCATGTGTGTATTGACAGTCAATCACCACGCACTAAAAACGGTGAAGGAAAACATCGTGAGGAAACCTGCATACCATAGCGATTCATAAGAATTTCTATGATATGTAAGTCCACCAACCCGCACTAGGCCAGCGTGGTGGACTATATGGCCTAACCACTCTCAATCGTACTTTCGATTGTAGAGTAGGCCTGTGCCCTGCAGTGGGACGTATATGGGCTGATACAATTAATGATACCTTACATACGTAACTTCTAGCTTCATAAATAATACTTTATTATATTTAATACAATATTTATTTTTGAAATACTAGATACAACAAAAGGTTTTTCATAATCTGCCATTCAGCATCGCCAACAGAACCACTAGTATCGCGTCGAACATCAAAGGCCCCTTCTAGCCAAATTATACAAAGTTGTAATTTAATTTTGCCATTTGAAAATGATCCACATGTGACGCCATTGTAGTGTGGTCTGACGTCGGAATAGAAGCTAATTTCGTTGAATGCATTACAAAGAGCGAAGTTATCAACTACTGTGTGATTTTCGAGCGTACGTATGGATGTGGTGTTAGAGAGAAACTATTAGCGGAATTAAAATCAACAATGATTACTATATTTTACGATTCTTTTATTTCATATGATCATTGAATATTTCTACGTATATTTATTTCTTCTTAGGGAATAGTTGTTTAATGTTGTATCGAAAATACTCTCATGAGTTTGAAAACATAACAAAACCAAACCAGTCTTTAATCTGATTAATACCTGTTTTTTTATGAATTGAATATATGCCTTATCTTATCAATAGCAAAATGATTTTGATTAATTGAATTTTTAATTTATTTCATTTTCCAATGAGGAATCTTGGAAAATTAAATAAAACTCTACGATTTGTCATCATCTTGATATTAGTCTTTGCCATCTTAGCAAATATTTTTCCTCTATCAGTCATCATCAAGTCTATCGATTATTCAGAACACTTTCCAAATATTCAATGTCCTTTTTATATTACTAACGCTCCAAAATGCGTGGGTGCCTTCAATATCAAAGTGAAGAGGTCGACAACAAATAGCTATTTATATAGCCTGTCTTGACCGCTCGTTTCGCCTAAAAGCCCTTTGCTTTATTACCCAAGTTTATGGGACGTGGATCACAGTCCCGCCAATAGTTTTAATGAGGTACGCATGCGATGCGAACCTCTTATACTATGGCATTCAAGTTGAATTTACGGCGGACCATAATTGCATTGCTGCGGGTTAATTGCTGCTGTATTGTGCTTAATTTTCAGCAGCCATTGATTAAGTAATCGGTGGATAATGCCCTTCGAAATGAGATTGGATTTTCTAATAAATGTTCTGAAATTAATTTGACGATGATGTCAATCAGGACTGTGTGAATGCAGTAGATGATTAAAATGAGAAATTCTTGGGATCCTTTGCTTATATTTTGTTAGTTCTATATTCATTATGTTATAAATCCTACGGGAGTTGCTTTCCTACATTTTTGCTTTATGTAAACAATATTTTAGGGCGTTTATAATATCGCCGAGTTATATTTTTACATTATACTACAGTATCAAATATGCTTCTATTCGATTTTTTCACTTTACAACTAGCACTCTATAACCTTGACTAGCAAAATCTAACATTTTCAATCACATTACCGTTGTACCATACATTTCTGTTACCGTGTGCAAACCAATCTTCCAAATCACACCATTAAAAACGGCTTCAAAATATGCTCGGGCCTGCACTAATATCGATTGCGATGCCACAGCTGCAGCACGGTGTCAGTATTCGAGCGTATATGAGCTTGCAAATATCGATTAAACACTTGGCGTGGATTTACAACCAGACCGGTATTGCCATGTTTTCATTTTAATTTATTGTCTCAGTTCTTGGTTAGATAGTTTGATGGAGAGCTTATTTTGGGGGTTAGATGAGTTAGATTTTGTTTAGTTGTCGGGAATTTTTATCTTTTACTTCATCCACATGAAGTTCATTGTTGAATTATGGAAATTCATGACAGTATATTGAAAGCGGCTTTTATACAGATTGCCTGCAACTTTATTACGTTGTGTGTGCAGCTTATTGTTGGACGTCTGATGTGTGCTTGATAGTATATAGCCTATACTAAAAGACTCATCGGTCCTATCAACATATTCATCTGTTCTGTGGTCTTGTCAGTTACTTATGTTGCTTGCCCTGATCACTGCTAATTCAACTTGCTAATCCATTGGGCTATACGATAACTCTAGTTATTGGATAGGGCTTTTCTCTTTACAGCTCATAGAATTACCTTGAGTTTTCTTGTGAGGAAAATAGGATGAGGCTGTATTTTTTCCGATCAATTATTTTTCCACAATATTATAGTAACAAGTATTATAAGTAGGTTCTCACATCCAAACATAACGTCATAGATAGAGGTGTGCGCCTCGTTTTCAAAGCTTCAAGCTCTGTTCCATTGTCAACTAATTTATCGATCAATACATTCCAGATTCTCCTTCTTCTTTGTCGTTATCACTCTTGACAGAGTGGTCGGGGTTATCATTTCAGGTGTTGGTGCGGTACATTCAATGCGGTGATTCCTACCCAGGCAGCCTCACACATATGAGAGACCTGCCACAAGCAAATATCCATACTTATAATCAATCCATAGTTGGCCTTTCACTATCCCAGTCTCCAGTATTATCCTAGTGTGAACAAGCTCTGAAGCTCAATTTGCAACACACACGCGCTCATCGCCAACGAAGCGAGACACACCATTTACATTTCACTGTTATTATAATACACTAGCGCTTGCCGTTGTATTGTTTCATTTAGTTTCATTAGAAATTTGAACTGCATGTATTTAATGAAGATATTAAGGAGCACATATTTATTTCTACTGCAAAATTTAATATTATGTTATGAAATGTGGCAGGAAAGTTGATGCCTAATAAAACGGTAGGAGAAATGGCACTATTGGGTTAAATTAAAACACCTAGAAGCAACATCTGTATCAGCCCATATACGTCCCAATGCAGGGCACGGGCCTTCTCTACAATCGTCAGTACGATTGAGAGTGGTTAGGCCATATGACTATATACACCCGCATTAGTGCGGGTTGGCAGAAGCAACATACTTAGTTTGTATCTCAAAGCTTAACTCATAGATACCTAAAACTAGGATAGACTTAACTTACTTGTTAATCCCATCAATATTGGTCTCAGCGGGAGGATTGAATCCGTGACCTGCCTTTCCACAACCTGCGTAACCTTACTAACGAAGTATGTCACGATTACTGTTACATAAATTCGTGCAAAGAACAACCCAGTAATAAGAATTTACACCAAGAACCCCTCTTGAAGTTCGAAAAGAGAACAGTACAACTAATTAGTAATTAACAACAAACGGCACAGCTGTGGGAATACGTCACGCATATTCCCAGATTCTCTAATAAGCAAAAACATAAAATTTGCTGAAACTTATTTCTCTAATTTCAATACTAATTTTAGCCTATTTTTGGAGAATATGTTGACTTCTTAATTATTATTTCCATAGTTTTTTTTATCTTTCAAGTCATTCAAATAGAAAAATCCTTAGGTGTTGAAGCTAGTTCTCATATCACAGTCATCGTTGTGCATTATATAAAGGTTTGTCTCGAATACTATTTAGTATATGTGAAACCAAGTTAAATTGACCAAATAATGATTTTTTTTTTCTAATCAATTTTGCTGCCTTTCCATTCATTTATAAATGCAAAAATGGAGTCAGAATTTTTGTTTTTTGCTAACCGGTGTGGATGATGTTACAAATCAAAATAAATTTAAAAATATAGCATTAATACATTTTCAGGATGGGAACGCAGGTTTCAGCAAACAAAAGAGGGGAGTATATCACAGTTGAAGGCCTCAGTTCCATGATTTATAGTTGGGACCCCAACGGGTGCTTTGTACAGCCGTTTCATTTGGCATTCTTACAAGGGTTTTCTTTGTAAAATTTGCGAATATTACCGTATATTTCGGGTCGCTTGGCAAGGTTTACGTTTAAGCTTGGATTCACATAATTGGGAGGTCAAGGGCTTCAAGTGGACATTTTTTGCGTATTGAACATTTGGTTTCATACTGTGTATTTTTTGTTCATTCAGCAATGTGTGTAAGCAAAATTTGATAATTTTTCAGACTGCTCTGTATAAGGACTTTTTTTAAGAGAATAAAGAATGAGGAACTCAGTTCATATAAAAACCTATTCCTGATGGAATTCGAACCTCGATGCAATAGTTAGAGTACGTACACATAGTTTTTCTATAATAAATTTAAATTTATGTTACCAAACATAGTGCTGGTTTCTAATTATGAATTCGACAGTCTTAATACAATTTAAATAGAGTAGCCAACATCAAGAGACTGCCATCTTTAGCCGGTCGTAACAATTACCCCATGCGACCATATAATAACAATTACACCATATTCAGTGGTTGCTAAACGGATGCAAATGCCCTGCCACCAACTTTGCTGTATCAAAACATATTGTACACGTTAGTTCGAACCAGTGACAGCTAGAGAAGTACTCCCAGTAACTTCGGCAACTTGACCCACTTTCAGTTTTGATTATAGTTTCAAGTCAGATGGCAGCACTACCCCGGTACACAATATTGGAAATTACAATTCCGGGCATTATGTAAAATTTAAATTGAGTTCCTTTACTCGCTCGTTTTGTATGCAAACACAGTTTGTTGAAAAAATATAGCGTGCTATGCCAAATAATTGGTTAAAATGCGGAGATATTTTCTTTTGTCATGAAAATAGTGCTATTATCGTTTGATGTTTGGAATAATGAATAAGTTTGGCTATTATGTACGCATTTTTGTGATTCAACTTAGTAATGCTATGTATACCACTTGGGTGAGTTCCACTAAAGAACTATAAAACAGCGATGTTCTATCATGACCGTTAGACACCATGTTAGGAAGATATTCCCGTGGCGCAGTTGGTTAGTCGCCGCGGGTTAGATCCACGCACCGAAATAAATATTTGTATGAACCACAGGCATTTGTTTCGGGTCTGGGTGTTTGTGAGACCAAAATGTCTCTCGTAGTTTCTGATACAGAGTCCGAGCCTTAGTTAGGATTATTCCTGTGACTGTCGAGTGTAATTTATTTATTATATTTGAAAAAATTAAAAACTTAGCCATCCTATGTACAACACTTGGGTGAGTTTTACTAAAGAGCTATATAAAACAGCGGTATCCTGTCATGAGAATTGTTATTTTTATATCATATGTATGTATCCATCTCACATTAAGCATTGATCTCTTCCATAATTAAATTCATCTATCTGTTTGTACTTGGTAACATTTGAATTCAAGTCACAAAGAAAAAAACCTCTACATTTTACATATACCGTTTAAAAATCATTACCAATCATAAAAAAAAAAAAACATAAAACATCAAACCAACTAAGCCATATGCAAAAAAACAACTAAACTTTAACAAACCAGTAAATGTAGAGAATATTTTTGCCTGAATTTCATGTAGAGCCAATTTCCTAGCGGTCCAATCCCGACATCACTGTCGACTTTAAATCCCACGTGTTGAATTTATTCAGTCCCTCCCCAGCTCTGTGTATCTCTACCCAACTCTGCGTCGGCAAACATGTACTGCATGTATATCCCGTGCTAAAAGGACAGGTAGAGCCGTCTCTACGTAGAGTGATCGTTTTGCATAAATAAACAAACGCACGTCCGAATATTTTAGGGTTTATAGTGTAGTCTTTAGGGATACGTATAAAGGGGTACTAAATTGAATCACTCAGACCCGCTATACATAATTTGTTTTATAAATTGACTGACAAAATAGAAAGTAAAGCTGACTGAAAGTACTAAGTCATTTAGAGTCTTGTTACTTCATGTTTTACGGTTCGTAAATGTTTACTATGGTTGTAAATCTTTGCTAATTACAAGGTAGGATCGTATGTCGAATACGTTTATGGAAAAGGAATTAATATAGAACTGCTAATCGCTGTGATTTGTAATGCAAAATCATTAGATATTTTAATTAAATTTGTACTTTAAAGTATTATATCATAGTTCTTAATTTATATTAGATCCTACGATCAATCAATGTATGGCAATCGTACTCTCGATTGTAGAGGAGGCCTATGCCCTGCAGTGGGAAGTATATGGGCTGATACAGAATACAGAATTTATATTAGGTTTATATTTACAAATATTTCTTTCAGGTCTGGGTATTTGTGAGACCGAAAAGTCTCTCGTAGTTCCTGATACCCACGACACAAGACTTGATCTTAGTGTGGGGTCAGGACTATGTATGTGACTGTTGGGTGTTATTTATTTATTTATTTATTTATTTATTTATTAGATACTAGCTGTGCCCGCGGCTTCGTCCGCGTGGAATTCCACAAAAAATTTATTTTTCTAAAATAAAAGATTTTTTCTATTTATTTTAGAAAAAATGTTAGTTAAAATGTTATGTTGTAGGTTAAGTTACTCCTAATTATATCAGCTACCTAAAAATAAAACTCCCGTCAAAATCGGTCCAGCCATTTCAGAGATTAGCCGGAACAAACAGGCAGATAGACAGACAGATAGACAAAAAGTCGAAATTAATTTTCGTTAAAGGTATCGTGTATATAACGATATGTAGTAAGACTTTTTTTTATTTTTTTATTTATAAACAGAGACTTTAATTTTAATTATACGTATAGATAATGGAAAATCAATTTAATGTATCACAGTTTTAGGCCAAACTTCAAATATTAAACCAACACATAGTCTTAAAATATACCGTAAAAACTCACGCGGCCTCTCACTTCGGAATGAAAATGAGGAAAATCTCGCTAAAATTCATCTCTTAAAATTTGTTCGCCGTCGAAGCACCTCTAATCTTATTAACGCAGGGCGACCACTTTGTCTCAATAAATGAGCCTACGTCATTAGGCTAACAGCTAGTAATTTTGTACTCAATCAGAGCGATTACAGGTGCCATTGTCAGTTGAGCCTTCGTAATCAATAGTCTCTTTCTATGGTATTATGGTCTCTTTATAGGATGGCAATCGGTTTAATTAGTAAGTGAAACTTCTTTACCAACCCGCACTAGGCCAGCGTGGTGGAATATATGGCCTAACCACTCTCAATCGTACTGTCGATTTTAGAGTAGGCCCGTGCCCTGCAGTGGGACGTATATGGGCTGATACAGATACAGAAACTTCTTTATAGACGCATGAGAGATATTTTATAACAACATATTTTTTTTAACGTATTGTTGTTTAGTGCCATCTTTATTTCTGAGTTACATTTTTCCATGACGAGCCATATTTTATTATCCATGTCTATGAAAATAAAATCCTTGTGCTTAAACTATATCTAATTTAGCTTTATTTAAACAATTTCTGTAAAGTTGTAAATAGTAGACCATTTTTTTCTTTAACACTTTATTATATACCAGATGTATAAAAGTAGACAGAATAATCTGAAAAAAAGTGGTGGTCTTATTGCTTAAAGCAATTTCTGCGAGACAACCATGGGAAGGATAAACGAGAACGAATGGAAGTTGCGGCAGCTCTAAGTGTATGAATAATTTAACTTATTTTGTTAAGGAGTTGAGGGAGACATTTGCCTAGTAGTGGGACATTACAGGTTTATAAAAAAAATATATATATGTGAAATTTTGATAAAACGAATATTAATTTTTCTTTTTGAGATTATTTCATATTATATCAATTGTTTACTAATTATCAAGGTTAATTATCTTCTGAACTATCTAAACAGTTGAAATTGCATATTTGCCACTATCCATTAACCAGGTATTCTTAATTTCTAGACAGCTATTTTTTAAATTATTTTACAGTTTACAACATAACACGGTTATCTTCTTAGCTGGCCAAAAATTAAAAGACCGGATTTGCATCTATAATTAAGTATTTTTAAATGTAAAATTTTTAGAGTGCCATTTCCAAACCCTTTCATAGCCAGAACTATTCAAAAATCAGTTTCCATTTACAAATCATAGAATGCATGAAGTATGTAAAAATACATTTAAAGTAGTGCCGGTAAAGTCAAAACGTAAAACGACACAAGACCCCTTTTCCTGCCGTCTCTCATCCAAAATACATTAAACAAACTAATCACATTTAAAATGGATGAAAATGCTTACGAAATTTAATTGGCTGCCATTCGGGCGACTGGAAAATAAAATGGCAAAAAAATTCCAAGATATTCAGGTGGAGTGTAATTTTATTCTGGCTCCTTTAATAATTCATAAGGCCCACCATCCGCAGGGTTCCGCACATTTTCTATTTACATTTTCATACGTGAAAAGTGGCCGACGGATTGGGCGGTATGTAAAGTAAGGTTTTATCCGAATACTACTCACTATTAGCGGGATGACGAAGTTAGAAAGAAAGATAACGCATTTATTAGTCACAAAAAAGATGACGCACACACTCGTTTAACATAAATGTATATAGTTAACTAACAACAAAAAGAAAATAAAAAGGAGTTTGTACGTCGCATAAATGTGACACGTAGGTGACCACTCAGCTTATTGTGGTGGTTAGAGTGGTAAAAGCGTTTAGGAAGTGGGTAAATAGGAATAATTGAAATTGTATGCTTTAAAAGTATGTTTGGTGGCTGTATTACTAGTGTCAGATTGAACGCAACGAAACTTAAATGGGTTTCAAAAGACAATTGTGTACCTACTATCAAAAAGAAAGAAATTAAAGTAAGTGTAAACTTTTAAAATAAAGTCAACAGTCGAAGCGTAATTAAGCAAGAGATATGTGATTCTACTGTTAGTAGGTCTCTCTTATGTGCGAGGTCACTCGGGTAGGTACCACCGCAATGTCTATTTTTCCCGCCAAACAGCAGTGTAAATGCACTGTTGTGTTCCAGATTGAAGGACATTGTAGCCAGAGTAACTACTGGACATATTGGGACTTAACATCCTATGTCTCAGGATGGCGAGCGCAGTGGAAAGCCAAGTATTGCTTTGTAATTCAAGGCTTTCTTTGGTTTGGCTACTGTTCATGAGCAGTCCTAACCATTACCATCAGGCGAACTGCATGCTCGTCTCGCCATTCATTGCAATATACAAAAAATATATGAAAAACATGGAACTTGCTTATAGATAGCTTCTAAATCATGTTTGTCACTCCATTAAAACACCAGAGTGCGTATAAAATAAAATTACAAACCTGCTTTGCAAACTCGTTCATTAGATTATTATAATGGCTTGACCCTAAATGTTCATTGTCGCTCCATATTTATTATGTTACAATTTCATCCCATACATAAACCTAATCCATCCAATATATTTGGAAAGGAAGTCGTTTTTACGATAAGTCAATTTCTGGAGAATTTTCGATCATTTGATTGCCTAACGCTAACATTTACGGAAATTTATCCAATCTCTAGCAATTCTCGTTCATTCAATCGAACACTTCGCATAATATTGAACCTTAAATATAAGAATGGAAATAATTTTGATGTCTGATCAACATTCATTCTATGATCAATGAATTTTTACTATTTTTTGATATTAGCAAGAAGTGTGTTTTTCTCTTTTTTATTTTTGTAAATACTTTGTGGTGTTTTAAATAAAGAGTTTTTATTATTATTATTTTATCCTTTCTTTTTTCTACCAGCTCTCGGCTAGTGTTGATAACTTGCACTTGCGGACCAGAGTCAGCCAAGCAAGTGCAATTTAAGATATGATAATATTTATAAATAATTATAAATTTTTACTTATATATTTATTTATGCGATGATACTTTATAGGTACTGTCTAATTTTCGTCTAGTTGCAAGAACTTTCTCACAATTCTGCAAGTATTTAATATTGCTGCTTTTTGTAGGGTAATGTAGAGAGATTCGTTTAAGTTTAATAATTTTAAGCTATGGTGTAGGTGCTTCGGGATAACTCCTGTAGTGGATAAAACTATGGGTACTATGTAAACTTTATCTTGCCTCCAAATTCTTGTTATTTCATCTTTTAAATCTGAATATTTATTATTTTTTTCCGCTATTGTCTTTTGAATATTATGCGTGTTGGGAACAGCAATGTCAATTAGGTATGTGGTTTTGTTTCTTTTATCCTGTAGGGTAATATCGGGTCTATTAAAATGGATAGTCCTATCTGTAAGAATAGCGCGGTCAAAATAAAGTTTATAAGAAGGATTTTCTATTACAGTCTCGGGTTTATATTTATAGTACGATGTTTTAGAGTCATGGATGAGTTTGTATTTCAATGCAAGGTTTTGATGAATAATACTGGCTATTTGGTTATGCCTATGGTTATAATCAGTTTGCGTTAGACTAGTACATGCTCCTGTAATATGTTGTATGGTTTCAGGTTGGCTGTGACATCTTCGGCATTTATCGTTTGTTATGGTAGGGTCTTTAATTATATATTTCCTGTAGTTTTTAGTATTAATGATCTGGTCCTGAATTGCTATTATAAATCCTTCCGTTTCTGGGAAAAGATTTCCTATTTTGAGCCATTTGTTAGACGCTGTGGTATCTATGTGAGTCTGTTCTATATCATGTGGATGTCTCCCATGCAGTACTTTTTTCTTCCAGTCTTCTATTTTCTTTTTTTGGCTATCCATATTATCTGCACTTTCTAAACTATTCTCTTCCTGTAGGTTTAATGGTGTGAAATTATTATCGTTCTGAATTATTGCGTTATGTATGTTACTAGTACTAGATTTGGCGTGAAAGAATGTTTTGAGATTATTTAGTTGTTTTTTTCCAAAGATGATGAATGTCTATAAGACCCCTGCCTCCCTCTTGTCTTTTGATAGTTAATCTTTCTATAGCTGATTTGGGATGGAGAAGGTTATGTTTGGTGAGTGTAGTTCGTGTGGTTCGTTCTATAGCCTCTATGTTAATTTTTGACCATTTTATTATACCGAATGAATAAGTCAGTATTGGGATTGCGTATGTGTTCAGTGCCTTTATGAGGTGTTTTCCGGACAGTTGGGTTTTGCAAATGGCGTTAATTCTCCTCTTATATTCGGCAGATAGACTGTTTTTAATGGTACCATGGTCTATTCCTTTTAGTTGTGAATACCCTAGATATTTATACAAATCGTTTGGTTCCATCGCGGTTATTATATTAGAATTATTAACTGTGTAGTCGCCAGGTCGTATTTTCCCTCTTACTATATGAATTGTTTTACACTTGTCCAGCCCAAAATGCATGCCAATGTCTCTACTGAAATCGGAAGTGGCTTCTATTAGTTTTTTCATATCTTTTTCACTTTTGGCATACAATTTTACGTCATCCATGTAAATAAGATGCGAAACGGTTGTTTCTCCTGAAGCGTGCTTCAAGTGGTATCCTGCTCGGCAATTATGCAATATGTGTGATAGTGGGTTTAACGCAAGGCAGAACCACAGGGGACTCAACGAATCACCTTGGTAGATTCCCTTTTTAATATTTATTTGACGTGTCATTAATGTACTATTTCGGCTATTTAAATACAAAGTAGTTTTCCAGTACGGCATGATATCTTGTAGAAAACCGATTATATTATTATTTATTTTATATATTTTAAGTATATGAATCAGCCAGGAATGGGGTATACTATCAAAGGCTTTTTTGTAGTCTATGTAAGTACAGTGTAAATTGCTATTTTTGGTGTTAGCATGTTTATGTATTACAGAATCTATCACAAGCTGTTCCTTGCATCCCATGTGACCCCGCCTGCATCCTTTTTGTTCTTCAGCTATGATGTTGTGGTTTTCAATATGCGTGGTGATTTTAGATGTGATAACTGAAGTTAATATTTTATATATTGTAGGTAGACATGTGATTGGTCGGTATTGGGATGGTTGGGAGGATATTTTATCTTTTGGGAGCAAATAAGTTATTCCAGTGGCAATGAATTGTGGAATATTCTGTTTACGTAAGATGATATCGGTAAAAATTTTTGCTATTGCTTTGTGTAATGTTGTAAATTTTTTAAACCAAAAGTTATGTATTTTATCAATTCCCGGTGATTTCCAGTTGTGAAGTCTTGTCGTAGTAATTTTTATATCAGCTTCTGTAATTCGTCTATTGTACTCCATCTATTTTCTTCTGCCTTTATCTAATCTGCTTTTTCATTATGTTGTGCTTGGTCTTCCCATACACTTGCCCAAAAATTTTCTACCTCTTCTGTTGTAGGTGGATTCTCTGAGGTTTCGTTACTAATATCTAAGTGTGGGTTCCGTATAGAACGATAAAATAACTTTTCATTTGTTGTAAATAAAATGTTATCCTTTCTTCGATTTTGGCTCTTCTTATAACGTTTTAATCTCTGAGCTTTGAGCGCTAGTTTTTGTTTCAGCGTATCTAAAAATTCTTCTGGTTTACTATTATTATTCTCGTGTCTAGTGTGTGTATTGTGGTGTTTAAATATTTCTTCTACTCTTTTAATTACTTTCTTTGACCTATTATTATTGATGTATTGAGTAAGTCTACCGCAATCGGCTCTTAACTTTTCTATATCTTTTTCAAGTCTATGTTGCCACGAAGGCTTATTGTAATGTTTTGGTCTGGTTTGGTTATCTGTGAGTTCTATTATTTTATAACCGAGTTCTTCTGCTATTACAAGGGCTGAACAATAAATAAGAGTATGGATATCTATTAATTTAGTACTATCCGATATGAAATTATTTAATATTTTTTGATTAAATATTTGGATCAATGAATTTAGTTTAGGACTATATTTTAATTTGGGTAACTTAGGTCGAGATGCTGGGTCTAGCCCAGAGTACAGTGTTAGAGTGGTTATGATTTTATTTTGTAGTTCTTGTATATGTTTTTCGGTGATAATGTTCGGTTCCGGTAGACAATCAATATCATTTTCCACAGTTAATATAATACCATCAGTTTGTGTGGATATATGAGATGTTTGTGTTATTAGGTTAAAGGTTTGATTTATTGTTTCTAATTCTCTATTAAATATTTGTGTATTTTGTGTTAATGGCTGTGATTGGTTACTGCGAGGTAAATCACATGGACTAGTATTCGCTAACCCAGGAATAGTATTTTCACTGCTATCTGTTTCTACATTTAGTTGTCTCCTAACTTCTTCTTTTAGTTGATCTAGTATATCTTGGGAAAGTAATTTATTTCGTTCTATTGCTCTTTTCTGGTCTGATAACCGCTGCTCTGTTACTTTAATATCTGGGTACTGCCGTGACAAATGTTCATGCAATTGTTTTCTGTATATAGTCATATCTTTTTTTTTTTATAATGGCCTGGCATAGTGGCGGCATTGCACCTGATGGAAAGTGCCAATGCCGCCCAGGCAGAGTATCCATTGGCATCGGACGGCAGTCCCATGCCAATGGAAACAATTATGCCGGCCTGCTTAGGTGCCTCTTCACACCACGGCGGAAGGACCCGGGATTGTAGGAAGGAGGGAACACGTGCGCCGGCAAACAATTCCACAGCCTGACGGTGCGGCACAGAAACGAATTTGAGAACCGTTTGGTTCGCGCCGGGATGGTGTGGACCGTCAAGCTATGGCTTCGCAAGCCAGCACGCGTGGTTCTGGTTAGGAATGGAGAAGAGGGGAGCAAGTTGAACAATTCCTCAGAGCACTCACCGTGATACAGGCGGTAGAACACGCTTAGAGAGGCGACATCTCTCCGGAGTTGTAGCGACTCCAAGTTGCTCGTAACGTCTGCATCATTCACAATGCGGATGGCCCGCCGCTGCAATCCATCCAAGGCATCGAGCAGGTACTGGGCGGATCCATCCCAGAGGTGCGAGCAATACTCCATACCCGGCCGGACCTGCGCTTTATATAAGCGGCAAAGCTGACCGGGCGTGAAAAACCGACGCACTCTGTTTAGGACTCCAACCCTGCGTGATGTGGCAGATATTACGCCCTCGATGTGATTCCTTGGATTGAGATCACAGCGGATATCCACACCAAGGATACACAGGTCATTCCGCACTGAGAGGGGAGTACCCTGAAGAATGGGGAGGGGAGAGAACGGGGATTTTTTGCACGTGAACGCACACACCTGGGTTTTCCTGGCATTGAACTCAACCATATTCCTGGAACCCCAAGTAGAAATGAGATCCAAGGTCCGGTTGAGCTCAATGACAAGATCTTCGCGTCCCTTCACAGTTTCGACACGGCAACCTGGAGGCCCGCAGTGGTATCGCCTATGAACCGTGCTGTCATCTGCATAGCAATGAATGTTGCCAAGCGACAACATGTCATTGATATGCAGAATAAACAAGGTGGGCGACAGCACCGAGCCCTGAGGAACTCCGGCATTTACCGACATGAGCGCCGAAGCGTGTCCGTCTACGACTACACGTATTCTACGCCCATGCAGAAAGCCGGAAATCCACGAACACAGGTTGCCGGGTAGACCGTATGCCGGAAGCTTGGACAGAAGACCACGGCGCCAGACCCTATCAAACGCCTTGGCAATGTCGAGGCTCACAGCAAGAGCCTCGCCACGCCGGTCTATCGCCTCACCCCAGCGATGCAGGACAAACGCTAGAAGATCACCCGTCGATCGATTATGACGGAATCCGTATTGTCGGTCACTGATCAACGAGTGATCCTCCAGGTAGCGGACCAATTGAGCGTTTATGATCCGCTCCATGACCTTACACATCACTGAGGTGATAGCGATAGGGCGGTAATTGGTAGGGTCCAATCGATCACCCTTTTTGGGGATTGGTTGCACATTGGCCTCTCTCCAAGATTCCGGCACAACACCTGTGCGGTAGGACGCTCGGTAGAGGCGAGTCAGTGCTGGAGACAACTCAGCTGCACAAGCCCTTAAAACCACCGCTGGTATCCCATCCGGACCACTGGCTTTCCGCACATCGAGAGACCGTAACTCACGCCGCACATCACACTGCCTGATGCGAATATCTGCCATTGAGAAACCGCAATCAGGCAGCGTAGGCAGCGACTGGGAACCACGGTCTTCGAGGCGGGAATTAGCCGCAAAGAGATTTGCCAGCAAGGCAGCCTTCTCTTGCGGCTTGTGGGCCAGCGACCCTTCTAGGTACCTCAGCGGCGGCAACGCTGGACGACAGAAGTTAGATTGGACGGCCCTGGCCAACCTCCAATTAGCACGACTGCTAGTTGGGTGATCGGCCAACGCACGCCCAATCCTGCTAACGCGCTGGGCATCCGCCCTAACGTAGGCCTTCTTGCAGGCCTTGGAGGCACGGTTATAGGCTTCTTTGAGGGAACTGATATTGGGATCCTTCATGGCGCGACCCCTGATCCAAGCGCGATACGCCGCCTGTTTGTCACCGACAGCATCGGCGCATGCACGATTGAACCAGGAGCGTCCACGGCCCTTACTGGCGATCTCAGAGGAAGGAATGTAATATTCCATTCCAAGTCTGATCTCGTCAGCAATAGCGTTGGCACTTGCTGAGGGATCTTTACCCTCAAAGCAGCGCTGCCTCCAAGAGATGGATGCAAAATATTCCCGCATACCATCCCAATCTGCCGACGAGTAATGACAGACCCTTCGCCTAACCTGCACGGGACGTGGAGGTGATGCGATCGGTACTGACGACCCAACCAGGCAGTGATCGGAAGTGCCCAGAGGCGCACTAACGGTCACATGATACCCGGCTGGGTGACTCGCCAGCAGAAGGTCCAGCAAAGAAGGCGCATGACTCGCCACATCCGGGATCCTGGTGGGCTGGTTCACCAGTTGTGTCAAGTCATGAGTCAGAGCGAATGCATGGGCAGCTCTGCCAGCATGATCAGTCTTGGAGGAGCCCAGCCACAGTTCGTGATGAGCATTGAAATCCCCCAAGACCACCATTTCGGCCGACGGGAACAGCGCCTGCGCGTCATCAGCCGCCTGGCTAAGATACCTGAACAGCCGAGTCGTCTCATCGTCCCCGTTGTGAGACCTGTAAAGGCACACGTAGATGCGGCTCAGGGAACCTAGATCCACGTGCACCCACAGAGCGGAGAAGGAGGGGTCCTCCATGCAGTGCAAACGGCGACAGCAGATGTCCGACCGAACATACAAGCATACCCCGGCTTTAGGCTTGAAGTTTACTTCAAGCGAATAACCGGGATACAACAGGTAAGAATTATCGGTCGGACAACGAATCTGCGTCTCCGTTAGGAAGAGCAAAGCAGGCCGGGCCGTCTCAAGATGGTGGTGGACGGCATTGAGGTTCGTATGGAGTCCGCGGATGTTAGTGAACTCCATAGTGAACGCGGTGGTGGGGTTAAGCACCGCTGAAGGACCTGCTCTGTTTAGTTGCACTGTCATGGTAGAAAGGATGGGATTGGTGAAGAGGCAACGAGGATCTTAGGTTCGGGCACTAAGAAGGCCGAATGGGCACCGGCACGAAAGGGTCGGCAGGAAGCGAATTGATTCGCCGGACGGAAGGGCCCCCGTACCCTCCCGGGATTGGCCGCCGGGACCCCACTTCCGGTCACCAACCGGCACGACGTACCCACCCAAGATTATGCGCGGCATGGTGAGGCAGCCTCTCGAGGTGGTTAGCCCCGATTGGGCCCCTGTACTATACCGCGGGCGGCCAGCGGACAACCGTTTCTACGGGTCTCCCTGGCCGGCGGATCAACTCTCCTCCCTTCGACAGAGGACCGAAAATACCCACACGGTACAACCTCATGCCCGGACTTAAGATCCTCGAAGAAACCGGAAAACCACTGGCTGATCCCGGAACGCGATCCCCTTACGGAGATCACTATGGCGGTCTTTACGCCTCATGGACGGTGGTCGCTACCCGGGCGGACACATAAGTCCTACCACCACTATGTCACTCATTTGGCACTACCCAGGGGTCACGTGTAGGGTATCTAGAGTCAAAGCCTACGGACGCGAGTGACGTTAACCCCCAAAATCTGTCTCTAATTTTGTGATATAGTAGTAAGTGCGCATGATAAATAGGTTTACATCTTTACTCCATGACATGCGCACTCTGGGTTTCCCAGCTTTAGTGGTCACAGGTAAAAAGGTATTAACCTTCCGTGCAGCATCTAAAGCTAGTATGGGTGGATCTCTAATATTATTTGAAGGGGGGGAACTAGGTATTGATGGTGATTCACACGTTGACGGCGTATACGATATTGTACTTGGGCTATATGGTTCTATGGGGCTATTCGATCTGCTGTCAGTCAGTCGGTCATTGTCGGCTGTAATATTTTCGGGTGACCCGGTGGGAGTCCGCCTGCTCAACTCCTCACCGCTGACGGTTCGTATGCTGGAACACCCAGCGTCAGCTCCAGGTGTGCCCCGGCGATCGCCCTCGGGAAGCGGCCCTCTCATTTTCTTTCTATTATTATTATTATTATTATGTAGGACATTTATGTCAGATTTTATATTATATTTTGTCAGTCTTGATTGTTTTTATTAATTATTAATCGTCATATGATTGTGAATTGTACGTATACATATTCTGCATTATACCGTTAGCTTTAAGCCCCACTTACACGGGGATAGCTTCTCGCCTCAAATATACGATTATCGAACGATTATAAATACTTGCATCGTGTAAGCAATTGGCAACACGATAATCTTATACCGTTATGCCACGCGATAATGGCATACGATCCTTTCTCCGTGAATCTTTCTCCGTGTAAATAGGCTATTAGTGTCTCTTTTCATTCGATTCATCAAATCGAGTTGTAATTTTCGGCCAGTTTTCAAACGCACATACATTATCTCTAACCAATTCATTTCCCTCCCAACTATAACGGTCTACCTCTTCCTGGCAGGATCTAAAATATACGCGATTATCGACCTACATCCACCGTAGCAATAAAACGTCGCGAAAACACAGAAATCTTGAATTAAACATTTCTTACATTCGCGAAGAAAAAACCGTCGTACATACTTATCAGGAAAGATAAGTTATTCAACGTCCCGGTCTTACACTAAAGCCCCAGCTTTGTCGATGTAACGTATAAATATTTGAATTCTGTGTTTTTTCTATTCTATTGAAAAATTTAAGTCAATTATTAGCTTGCCGGAGTTTCCTGCTCTCTTAAGGCTCATGTGGAATAGGATGGTAAAGAATCTTCTTGTTGCTTTGAGGTCATTCGAGTACTAGGCAATAATAAATAAATAATAGGCTAGGGTGACAAAAAAAGCGCGAATCCTGTATAAATTATATTTAAATGAAACCTAAACTCAACGTCTCCACCAACGGTCCTCAACGTCTTCATTGTATTTTATAGGTTTCGCAAACGAGCAGATGGCTCATATTATTGTGATTACCATAGCCCATGGACCCATGAAACTTTCATCTCTAACAAGAAATTAATAAGAAGGAAAAAAATAGGAGCATGGGAGGATTATTGGGCCTCTGAGAATGCCAATCGCCTGACATAATATAGTGGCCTAGCTTTCGGTTCACGTAGTTTTCCGTAAGATACTGGTGGCACCAATATCAATCAGGCAATCCTATCAATATTATAAGGTGACTACAGTAAACTTACAAAATAGATAAATTGGATCCGGTGGTAACATTAAATCGCTGCGCGTCGTTTTAGTAATAAGCATTGTCCACTAAAATATTGATTAACATGAATAATGATATTCCTTTAACAACATTTTACTTACTATAAATAGTTATTTATAATGAATAAGACTACCAAAAACTAAATTAATTTAATTTAAATAATCAATAATATTGTAAACATAGGTTAGGTGTTAGGTATTGAGTTATCATAAGAGCTATTTAATTACCTTTATCTGTATCAGCCCATATACGTCCCACTGCAGGGCATGGGCCTACTCTACAATCGTAAGTACGATTTCGAGTGGTTAGGCCATATAGTCCACTACGCTGGCCTAGTGCGGGTTGGCAGACTTACATACCATAGAAATGTATATAAATCGCTATGGTATGCAGGTTTCCTCACGATGTTTTCTTTCACCGTTTTAGTGCGTGGTGATTGACTATCAATACACACATGACTCCGAAAAGTCAGAGGTGTGCCCTGGGATTCGAACCCGCGACCACCGTGAACATGTTGACAGCCGCGTCTAGTCCGCTTACCAACAGGCCACCACGCACTTTAATTACCTACATGATCAATAAACCAATTTCAATTTCACTAGAATTTCCATCTTACGACGTAATTGGGGTTTCAAATGGACTACCGAGAAAATATTGTATTACATACTCCAATGAATATAAAAGTCTTAAAGGATTATCGTGAATGAACGTTTGCTCACAGCTACTGCACAAGTGCAACTAATATTTAAACAATCTCTGGGAGCCACATGTAATATTCTGATTGATCTACACGGCACACACGATTTAGTAAACTCAGTTCTCTTAGCATCAAAGGGATGGCTCCGTGTTTACAATAAAGTAATATCATTGGCACAAGTGATACAGAAACGGATTGAAATAATAAACATATATTATGGAATGATTTCAGATATTTTAGAGTTGAATAATATACAATTTCTGTGGGTATTACAATTTGTCTTACTACACCCGGACATGAAGCGAATGTTTCTGGATAAATTAAAAATAAATTCATTCAACAGTAACACACATTCTTCTCACTATTTGATTCTCATCTTGAATCATGGCTATTAAAAGCTACAAACAACTTGAGGTTTTTAAAATACATGCAAATATTTGTGCAATAAAAATATCTTGTTAAGATAATTACAATGGGCCAATCCTGGGTCCTTCCGCCGCGGTGTGAAGAGGCACCTTAGCAGGCCGGCATAATTGTTTCCATTGGCATGGGACTGCCGTCCGATGCCAATGGATACTCTGCCTGGGCGGCATTGGCACTTTCCATCAGGTGCAATACCGCCACTATGCCAGTCCAGTATAAAAAAAAAAAATACAGAAGACGCAACAAAAATTGCAAGAACCTTATTTCAAGCCGTTTTCAACAAATCCCTCTTAAAAATCATTTACGCCCTCTGTTCAACATAATACTTACCATAGCCAAAGCAATTATAATTCACAGTCTTAAATTATACAAATAAGTGACGATAATTCACCTCCATAGGCATGAAAATATTCCGAAAGTCAAGCTAAAAATAACATTAATGATAAAGGCGGAATGGAAACGGCAAAAAACGGCAGTAAACCTCAAAGCGCTAATCTAACGTGTTGAAAACACGCCAATGTCTGCCGCGTCTGTATCATACGTGATCAGACACAATTAACGCGGAACGCGGGTTAATCACGCCACTACTGGTACACTATTTTGCTCCATGGAAAGGTGTGAAAGTTGATTAAAATTCATTTTGTTTGTAAAATATAGGCAAGGTATATTGGTAAGCGTAATATGAGTGAATTTCAGCTTGGTGACTATTCAGTTTTATTATAAGAGCGTGGATGATAATAATAATGATTAGAAAACTACAATGTTTCTAAAAATATATTTTGTGAATATACAATTAGATGCACCCATTTCAAGAATTGATAGTATCATTATATTTTAAACCTATCTTTATGGAACAAAACATATTTAACCGCGACATATATACATTTTGAGAATTAAAAAAAAAACTAAAATTCAAAGAAATTGAAGTGATCTATTCAAGACCCAGTAAAAAAGCAAATGAATACATATTAATAATCTTATAGTTGACTTGCCTTTCCAGAAGCCACTTGTAATGTCTAAAATCTCAAGCAAGTTTGCACCGCGAATAGTTGATGCCGCGCAGTCGTGCATTGGCATAAATTAGCATAATAATATTTGACGCAGTTCAACAGCTTCTAAGCTATCTCAAATATTTCCTATTCTTCTTACATAAGAAGTATACTGAAGATCTGTTTAAAATATTAAATTTAATATTAGACAGAATTCGTAATTCAGAAAACAGGAAACGGACTGTCTCTGAAATTTTGCCAATAAAAAAATAAACTTTCAGAAAGTTAGTAAATATAAATCCTTCGTGTTTATCAAAGTTAAAAACAACTTCAAAGCTCGAAATGTAGTTGAACGTGAAGTTCTGTCGAGTTGGACTAACTTCAGGCAGTCGATGTACTGTGATGTATCAGATGGCGCTTCCTTTTTCGTTTTTCTATTTGAGGAACAGACCATTAGTAGCTTGTGATTACTTACCAAAAGGTGAACCGTATGCTCGTTTGCCCCCTATAAAATAACAGTAGGAATCTAGTATAAATACAATTCATCAATAAAACGATGTACTGATCATTTGTTGTAAAATAATCTAATCCGTGTAATGAATACAGGCAAGCTTCTCTCGATTATAATAATACGCGGCCATACATCACTTTGCGTCTGATTGCGTTAACTGCTGAAATTAATTACACTCACTAAACGCTTGTGGTTATTCTAAATAATTAATTTTGAATTAAATTTAACACAATATATAGGCAGTTACATTGAAAATCATCTGGCCGTAATGTATTTATTGGAACAAAAATTTACAAAATTTTATCTAATTATATCAAGTCATATAATAACGCCTAGTTCTGGTCTCTACTATGGTAGCAGATACAACCGAAATAAGGACAGTAATAACGAAACTTATTTACAGGTATCGTCCACATCAAAGACGATAATCTAAACATTGCAAAACATTTCTCTCCTCGATGATACTGGAACAGTAATGGACACGGCGACAGTTGGCTAACTGCGTTTACAGCGAGTGGGCAAACTTTGTGTTTACTTTACAACGAAATGCAGCACTATCATATTATATAGTTATTTAATTATATATGCACGGTGTAAATATTAGATACAAAGTTGATTGCGAGTTATATTTACTGCGGGTAAAATAAGCAGGAGGGAATTGTTACAATGTAATAATCTGAAATAAGATGGGAGATGTATGTAGCATCAAATAAGTTTGTAGTTGAATTTAAAAAATAATTTTGTGGCAACATGGAGTACATATTAGACAGTCACCCATTTTTTTAATGTTATTTATGCATTAATGTTTTTTTTTAAATATAATTCCTAAAAGAATATTCAATTATTTATAAGAATATAGAACATATTTAATAGTCTCAAAAAGTTTAATACTTTAGCAAAAGACAGTGTATAAAAGCTTTCTATAAGAGTTTTAAATTTTAGAGCACCTTTTATAAAGAGCATGTCTGAAATAAAATATTTAGAAGTTAAACACAAGCAACGAAACTGCATAAAGGGATCATTTAGTTTCACTTTGACGTTGAAGCTACTAATACCAATTTTTCGTAGTTTCTTAAAAGTGTTTTCAGACAAAAATCTAGTATATTGTAAATTATTTTCCGGAATAAAAATCTAACTCTCATTGTCAAGAAATTCTTGACACAATTTAAATTTTATTAGGAGTCTCAACTTATGCTTTATTAAGTGCTTGAGGCTTGAAGTAACTAACCACGCAAAAGTTCTCTGAGTGTTTTTGACAACACGGATAGTACTAACTTAAGCTGTATTGTTTAATAACTTTGAGTATTAGCGGGAATATTGCAGGAATAAGTAAAACTCCTTTCGTGTAGCTTCGTTGTAAATTTTATGTAAATATGTAAGTAGATACAACACATTCACTGAATTTCCTTAATAGAAATAATTTATATATTAATGATAATGCTACGAAAGTAATGATACGTAACATTGATTAAAAGCGTTATTGCTTTATTATATATCTCCTTCAATATAAAAAAATATAAACAGATGATAGATAGTTGCAAAAAAAACGATTATATTCATACATGAAAAATGTACATTTATATTTCCAATGCTGTCATTGTTCTTTAAAAATATATTTCCTTTTATTTGTTATGATATCTTTCCAGTAAAAAATACTGCAGACATAGCAGTTTTATTAAGTAGCTGCTTTCTGTATGCACTACTAATCTATGAGTACCTGATAACTATGATAAGTAGATGCTTGCTACTCCAATTGCTTGAAAACAATAATTTTCGTTCCTGCAGACTTGGAGAAGTGTCACAAACAGCATCCGGCGCTGTAGCTCCGAACTTCTCAATGCATAGTTTGTGCTTGTTGTACATTAACTTTGACTGAACTATTTGATTTTATTAGTAGCAGCATATTGAGGATGTGGTGATTACCGAGTTTCTGCGCAAGGGAAGTACTCAACTAAATTTGAATCAAAGCATATTAACTAAATTATGTTTTGATCATAATTCTAATTCGTAGTCAGAAATCGTTGCCAATTTTTTTAGTTTATTTTTTTATTTTTTTTATTGCATTGCATGGCGAGACGAGCATGCCGTTCGCCTGATGGTAAGCGATACGACCGCTCATGAACAGTAGCAAAACCAAACAACACCTTGATTTACAAAGCAATGCTTGGCATTCCACTGCGCTCGCCATCCTGAGACACAAGATGTTAAGTCTCAATATGTCCAGTAGTTACTCTGGCTACAATGTCCTTCAATCCGAAACACAACAGTGCATTTAAACTGCTGTTTGACGGGAGAAATAGACATTGCGGTGGTACCCACCCAGGCAGCCTCTCACATATGAGAGACCTACCACCAGTTATTGAGTCATTTCAAATGAAAATTGGAGGTGTTGTAGGTATATTCTTATGACACTAAAGTTTATTCAAAATGACCTCCGTGATTATGAATACAGGCCTTGAATCTGCGAGGCCGATTGACTATCGCAGCACGAACGAGGTCCATGTCAATATCGGCGGCTGCCTTAATCAAGGATGTCTTGAGTGACTCAAAATTGGGATGAGGCTTTGAGTACGCCTTTTCCTCCAAGTGTTGCCATATCTTGTAATCTAACGGATTCAAATCTGGACTGGAGGAGGGCCAGTCTTCGTGCCGGATGAAGTCGATTTCACGCGCCGCCAGCCAGTCTTGTGTGCTCTTCGCTCTATGAGCTGGCGCCGAATCTTTTTGAAATACCCAGTGCCTGTTATAGAACATGGTAAAAAATTTGAATTGGCGCGTAACCGCAACGATGCCACGCAATAACTGCAACTCGGTCTTCTTTAAGCGTCCACTCCATATTTAAAAATGAGTAAAGTTCTAAAAAGTATACATTTTTATTTTCATTACAATAATTCGAAATTCGAATTAAATAAACTTTTTTGTGGCCAGCGTTCTAAAAGAAGAGTTTTTACTGTGTGACAATACTTATGAACTGACTATGTATATTATATTACTCGTAAGCTATTGCATGCAAGACGTTGCTTGAGAAGGTACCATCTCAATGCCTAGTTCTCCTTCCAAACAGCAGTGTAAAGACACGGGTGTTCTCGATTGAAGGACATTGTAGTTCGAATAACTACTGGACCTATTGAAACTTAACGTCTTATATTTCAAGATGGCGAATGCAGTGGAATGTTAAGCATTGCTTTGTAGTTCTTGTTGTTTTTTTTTTTACTTTGCAACTGCCCATGAGCGTTCGTATCGCTTACCATTAGGTAAACGGCATGCTGGTCATGGCAATATCAAAAACAAAGCAATGAAATATTTTTGTGCTATAAAACATTGCAAGTAAACGTTTTAATTACTTCTTATATGTCTAAAAAGTCGGAAAAAATAATTTTATTTGTTAGATTTTGAATATAGGACATCGTAGAAATATTTAATTTCAAGCGTAAGTATAATGTGCATGCTTTTTTTGGTTTTTTTTATGAATTATTTTTATTTGCAAGACAATATTAACTAAGCTATGAAAGTATTTAAAATATATTATTTATAATGTACCTAGTAGCCGAATATTTATCGACGTTCTATGCATATTTACCTATATTTTATAAAAATGATGTATTAGTGTACTAAATGAAGTGCGTGGTGGCCTGTTGGTAAACGGACTAGACTAGACGCGGCTGCCCACATGTTCAGGGTGGTCGCGGGTTCGAATCCCAGGGCACACCTCTGACTTTTCGGAGTCATGTGTGTATTGATAGTCAATCACCACGCACTAAAACGGTGAAGGAAAACATCGTGAGGAAACCTGCATACCATAGCGATTTATAAGAATTTCTATGGTATGTAAGTCCGCCAACCCGCACTAGGCCAGAGTGGTGGACTATATGGCCTAACCACTCTCAATCGTATTCTCGATTGTAGAGTAGGCCCGTGCCCTGTAGTGGGACGTATATGGGCTGATACAGATACAGATACAGTGTACTAAATGCCTGAGTCATTCTCATATGTATACTCGTAGTAACAAACACTCTTGACTTGTAATGAAATAATTTCGATACAGCTACATTTCCCATGAGATACAAATATAATTTCATTAGTTAATGGAAACTACTTCAAACGACCAGTTCTTCAAACCGATCATTTCAAAGGAATCAATAATTCCAAACACGAAATTAATACCCAAATTACATTTTCCTGAATAATCTGTAATCTCGTTAAACTTTTGCAATTAACGCTTAACTTGATTCTGGAATACGATTGAATCGGCTGATAATTAGTACCTACTTTGATCAAATATCAATAGATTAATGTTTGCAATTTAGCTCTCGAACTAGCGCCCGCGGCGTCACAATAGTGGTACAACATGGCTTCCACTGTGTTCGAATAACAATATTATGTGCTGTTACGATATATTGTATATTATGGGTACTGGTTTAGTATTTGACGGTCTCATTCATAGACGGTTGTAAAATCTATTTAAGCTATGGAATGTTTCATTTTTTTTTCGCGCAAACTAAATTGAAAAGTCTTTCAAAAGGGACAAATTATAGGATAACCAAAATAGATTCGAGAACTGAATACGACCGTGAGACTTTACCTTTCAAAAAGTTATAGGTGGCATATAGTATATAATGTGTACAATAAGTTCTGAAATATACATAAAAACTTTGTTTCGCATCTTTTGTCCGGGTAATATGTATCCATATTATTAATTAATTGTATGATTGGATAATTCATTCAATAGTATGATTGTGCATATTCATTAACTAAGATATTGCTAAAAAATTTACATACATAATATTCACTAGTCTATTTAAACAAATCGTATTTGATATTCGAAAACCAAAATAACATTTTAAATACTAGGCGTACACAGCATAAAAGACAATAGCGATCAACACAAAAAGCTCTGAAAACTTTTGTATAATGTTAGGTACATTGCTTTAATTGAAAGTCGCTTAAGAAACTTATTTGTTAACTTTGTGTTCTCTTCTACAAGAACTTCAGGATGTTCAGAAAAGACCTGGGCTCAGCGGGGAGATTACCGATAAATATATTTTTTGCGACACTTTTCTTTAGCATCGAACTAAATTAGTGAAACAAACTAGTGTTGTACTCGAATATGAACTTTATGTTAAAGAGTTAAAAACTATATTTGCTAAAAGCAATATTCCACTCAACTCCACCGTCAGGTTTTTATAGTTAATCCATTCAAGAGCTCTACAATAAAAACTAATTAATTATCCTTCGCAGCACACAGTGGAGTTTCGAACTACAAAGAAACAAAACTCATTATTAAACTTTACAAAATAGTAGAGACGACTCTTCAAAGGAACCTCAAAGTATAGTCATCGCAATACAAAACACAACATTACATTGCTTCCGCAAAATCTTTAGAGAGTGGTTATAGTAAAAAGATAATGCAGTAGGGTAAATAGGTAAAGAATAGAACAAATAATCTTTTGAAAAAATGCGTTTTTCAAAATAAGTGTCTACTCTATTCTGTTACCCTGGAATTCAAACCACCGTGAACATGTTCGCAGTCAAGTCTAGTCCATTTACCAGAATGATAAGCCAAATCATATTGCAACCTGCACAAGTAGATATTGTGTGTTTTTGGCACTGAGTAAACTAATGTCAAATCTCTATCTCATTAATTTCATGGGAATATATATTTCACTCATTTAAGTATGGAAGCAAATTAACGGGAAGTCCACTGCTAAACGGTCTCCCACAAAAACCTTATAACCATCTGATGTACAAAGTATCCAGATCCTTGTACTGCTTCATTGAAAATGTAATGTTACTCCTCAGTTTCATAACGCCAGACCGTTTGCTAAAAACATCGTAATTTACTTCAGTTTCTTGGAGTTAACTTACTGTTCCGCTTCCTCTGTGGTGTTATAGCAAGATCTCGGAGGAAATTGGCTTCCGAATGGGCTGCAAAGCCTCACTCCAAATAGCTGACGCGTATGAAAAGGATATTTCTGCTTCCAGAACGTGGTTACAGAAATGGATGGGTATTTCTCTTGTAAACGGTTTCAGGTTAGTGAATTTGGTACGTGTTTTATTGTTTAGAGTATTGACGTATGCATAGCTATGTATTTGTGTATTGATAACAAAAGTAAGACCTATCGAGCGCAATGGAATGACTAGAAATGCGTTTATAATTCAAGGTGTTCTTTGCCACTGTTCATGAGTGGTCGCTTACCTTCAACTTAGGTACTTTCTTTACTAACTTTCTTCGCTTACTTTCAAACCAATATTAGGTTATATGGTATTAGAAAAACTCAATAACTTTATGGTTGCATTATCTTATTTTATTTAAGCTATTTATGGTTTAAAAACATAAGTAAATAAATATATAAATCTGTTACTAGTTTTGTTACGATATTTTTCTTCTTTTCACCCTTATCCACACGATTATTATAATTTTTATTATTATCAGCCATAAGTGTTGTTGATTGTGTTGTGCGGTCTTTTGGGCCGATTCTAGAGAAACCTGTCGACTTTTTCATAAATAATTACAAAATATGATAAACTACCCTCATATTTCTTATTCAAATAGTCCATATACCCCTTCAGGCTTTAGCTTGGAGACATTTACGACCATTAACGGAACACCAGTACATCAACACTGTCTCATATAAATCTCTCAATTTGCGGATACATTAATCTTGTCTACCTAATAACTTAAATCAATAACTCAACACAGACCGGCCATAAAGCCTACATACATATATTAGGCAATAAAGGTCAACGACCCGAAACGGTCGTATGTCGCAAACCGCATGACCACAGGACTACGAACCTCTCTTTACCAATTTCCTGCTATAGGATATACAACGCTTTACTGTATTCAAGTTTGTGCGGATTTACAATGTTTCGGAGTAATGGACGTATATATTGCTCTTAAAAGCTATATTTATACTAGTAGGGCTCTCATATGTGAGAGCCTGGGTACCACTGCAATGTCTATTTCTTGCACGAAACAGCAGTGTAAAGGCACTGTTGCGTTTCGGATTGAAAGACATTGTAACCAGAGTAACTACTACTACATTCTTATCGTCATAAACTTCGATCATTCGAAGATTCGATCTTCATTTCGGATTTTCATAGTAGGGCCCCTGAAAAGGTATTAACGTAAGCTGATGTTCAAAGAATATAAATTATAGTAACATTATATTGAGAGAACCATAGGCTACTCTTTATTGCAGAACAATAAACACTTCCTCTATTACAGATTTAGAGTAATTTTAGGTGAAAAAAATCGCATGTCACCACTAGTCAGTAAATATCATATTGACTCAATTTTGAACGAGACTAGTGCATTTTTCTCAAAGCCATAGCAAGTTCCGAAGTAGGTAGTTACTTAACGATTCAAAAGAGTTTCAATATTCGAATAAAGAATACTTTTACTTTATCTTTACCCTATTAAACTTGTTTAACAAGTCGATGTTGTATTATTCAATTTTACAAAATATACTTACTTAAAAATAAATTAATATTTAAAACAGCCGAACTAGCTCGGTGGCGTAGTTGTACGGTTACAACGCTGAGGAGTTGAGTTCGAATCCCAGGTCCACTATATACCCAATATCACCTATATCAGATTTTTGTACTCATTATCAACCCATAGTCAGGAATTTGTACGCGATATGGCGATAGGCTCGCCCCCATTCACCACCTCTGCTTACCTCTTTTGGGAAAAAATCCGTGAGTTTATGAATAAATTTAAAATACTGACTAATATATCTACGAATTTAATTTAATCATGTACCCATCTTTAACCACATTAACAAAAAAAACATCATTTTATTAAACCATAACCTCGCTACAAAAACGATTTATATTGACCGCAAAAGCTCTTAATTATTTATTTAAGCGTTGTATTTATTAATTATTTGAATTATTATTTACTGTGTATTTAACAGCTGAAAATAATTGTTAAGTGTACCATTGTGGTCCGTTTATAGAGCATTGGTCGGTTGATGCAGTAGAAATTTCCATTACGGACCGTGCTCACTGATGAAATACAAATCAAATGTAATTGATGTTTAAATTAAAACGCGTATAATATGTACGCTGGTTTAATGGTCCTCAAGTCATGGGAGGTAGCGGTTATTCGTCATTTTTTTTTTTTAATAATATTAGTTTATTACAAGTTCTGTGGCGCAGTTGATTAGACGCCGACTGTGAAATGAAAGGTCAAAAAATATTTGTGTGAACTACAAGTATTAGTTCCATAAAAGTCATTCATCTAACTTTCATTCTACTCATATTTCTTCATAATATTCAAATCCTACATGAATATGACTGTTGGGTGTACAATTTTTTTTATTATCCCCTGGACCGTCGGATGAACCGCGCTCAGGCTCGTGGGACTTCAAGCAATAAAGCAACCTAACGTTATTGAAATAGGGGCTATTTTAGTTCAAGGACACAATATGGCGCTTACGACAAGCCAGGGGTTATATTGCATTTACCAAGTACAGTTTCTGCCGTGTCGGTTTTAAAAACTAACATAAACATATAGCCCAATTTGCGTAGAGCTCAAATCAGTTCTAAATCATCCGCAAAACGTAAATTTCTAAATGTAACATTAAATATAAATATAATATAATCCATTTTTAACAATATAATTAATATAAGATCACTTTTATGAAACATTTTCGCACCATTACGTCCGCGCTGAAGTTCCGTTCCCGTGAGAAAATAGCCCGGGGACTAAAGTTAGCCGGGAATTCTCGCGCGTGATTATATTTTATCTCTAGGGAACGTTTTATTTTCTCGGGATTAGATACTAAAGGTTTTTAGAGCCAATTGTTTGAGGCAGCGAATTGTTGTGACTTTAATTTCGACTTTTTAAGAGAGATCTATCTAGCAATGCGCATAACGCTAAATATACGCATAACTGCTAATGAAAATGTTAAAATATGCCTATTGTATTATGAGTTAGCAATTTATTGGTACTAGGAGTATTTGTTATAAGCAGGATCAAAGATTGAAGTTGAATGTATAACTTACTTACCTACTTACTGCACGAAATAAACTAGCATAGGTTAAAGAAAATTGGCAATGAAACGTTTAAAAATGCTCTAGTACCTACATCATATTTCTATGAATCTACGAACTTCCACTTATTAGCCTGAAGTTAGCATGCTGGATGGCGTTATAAATTCATGATTCACGACAATTGACATAAAAGCATATATATAAACATTTTCATTTTTTAAATACTGCATAAGTCCATCCCTTGAATCCAAACAAAAATTGACATCAGTATTCCAAACGGTACAGCAATTTCGGCCGAGTTAGTGTTTCAGAGGCTCAACTAAGTTCATGATTTGTATTATAAATCGACAGCGCCCAACTTTACTGCTGTTTTTTGCTCGGTCCAACCTTACTAAGATGCCAAGAATTGATATCTTATGGTAAATTATGTTTCCAGTTGTGTCCAGAAATACGAATATTGCTTTTGAGATCTTATTTACTAAGTAGGTTTTAGTCTCCGATTGTTTAATATTGATTACTAAAAGCCAAGTAATCCGCAACTCGTCTCTTTTTTTTTTCTTCCTATTTTCTCTTTTAATTCCCAAATGTCAGCAATGCATCTATGATCATATAACTGAACTTCTTGTAGACCAGCAGGTTTCTTCGAAAAGTTTATGGTGACAATTAAAATTGCCATATTGAAGTTTATTGAAATAAAATCACAAGTCATCGAAATTATGTTTGTTGAAAATTAACGTTAGATTTCCGATTTATTAGTGGAACCTGCAACCATTTAGTTTTATAAAATCCAGTAAAATACAACACAAAAGGTTTCAGTCCGCCCCGTGACGACAAAAGCTGTAAAGTAATCGAAACGTCGGGAACTCAAAAAATGTAAAAATTAAACCAAATCCGCGATATAATCCGTAATTATTTACGGATTTACGGAGTTTTATTTCAAGGTTTCATTTTTAATTTGAATTTTCATTTGTTTATTTTTCACAATTCCTTCGTTTCTTATCCCTCTCGTAAAGCTTTAGCTGTTTGATGAAAACGATAGATTGTTTATCAGTAACAGCTTTTGTCTTCACATGTGTTTGAGAGCTCAGAAAATTGTAAACTTCCCGCACCTTTGTTGAAAGGCTGACATCACATCTATTAAAGATGTTACTCTAAAAGTTTTTTTTTTGTCAAGTCTATTCGTCATGTTAATTTGGAATAAAATGCATCGTTCACAATTTGTTTGCCTATTTATTTTCTCAGGTAAAGCTGCAATAATCTAGATTTTAAAAAAATTACTTAAGATTTATAAGCATTTTAAGGGGTAGGCAGAGATTCTCAGGACACCCACAGTTCGCCTTGTATGTTCCGTATCAAGGTGGGAAAAGTGAGCGAGCCTGTCGCTATTCTGGGTACAAATTCCTGACTCCGTTCTGATAATGAGTATAAAGTTCACATATCACTTTGCCCGACACATAATTTGAACCCGAAACTTCAGCTTTGAAATCATACCGTAGAACAGTGATTCTCAACCTTTTTTTGTTGCGGCACATATTTAACGATTTCAAAATTTGGCGGCACACAAAGAGCGCCTTGAGACATATTCCTATTGCTATGCACGCTGCTTCATCATAATTTGGCACTAAGAAAAAACGCAGATAATAAAATAATTAATTTTTTTGTGGATTAAAAAAGGAAATAATAAAATTATTAACTTTTTTGTGGATTTTAATATATATTCATGTTAAAAATATTTTTCCTTTTAAATGATATAATTTAATAATATTAACATTATTATATATTTGCAAAATTTGGCGGCACACTTTAGAAATTTGGCGGCACAAAAAAGTGCCGCGGCACAGTGGTTGAGAATCACTGCCGTAGAACAACTACGCCACCGAGGCAGTCAGTTTTTTTTGTTCCATTTTTTTAATAATTCCAGTTCCATATTGTGATCCCACGTTTATCCAATGGATTTGAGGTGACAAAAATCAAAATCTCGCTAATATTGTCTATTAAATACACATCAGAAAATTTTTATTTTGTTAGGAGGGAAATCCACGGATAATCCGGCTAAGATGTGCGGATGAAATTTTGAAGGCGCGGGATCATTAGGAGGCTTATATTTGGAGTAAAAAGGATTTTTCCTCATATTCCTGTCGTGAACTGTGCCTTGCTTAAAACCTCTTAATTAGTTGAATAATTATAATCACCGTTACATTATCATTTTCATTCGAAGTAATATAATAATGTAATACTCTTTTAAACTGCCTCGGTGGCGTAGTTGTACTACGGTACGGTTACAAAGCTGAGGTCTCGGGTTCGAATCCCGGGTTGGGCAAAGTGATATTGGATTTTTCTATTTAGTATCAGCCCAGAGTCAGGAATTTATGCCCGATATGGCGATAGGCTCGCCACCTATCATATTGTGGGACGGAACATACAAGGCGAAATGTGGGTGCCCTGGCACCTCTGCCTACCCCTTCTGGGAACAAGGCGTGAGTTTATGTATGTATGTATGTATGTACTCTTTTAAAAGATTTTTTTCTTACTCTGCCCTTTATCAGCGTCGTAGAAGCTTTTTTTTATAAATTTTCTAAAGGAACGTATGTTTGCCAATAGAAGAAAATAGAGGCTACATTAAAATTTTCACTTAGATAAATAAATAAACTCAACAGTCACATACATAGTCCTGACCCCACACTTAGATCGAGACTTGTGTCGTGGGTACAAGGAACTACGAGAGGCATTTTGCTCTCACAAACACCCAGACTCGGGACACATTTTCGAGCCTCACAAACTTTTGTCTTGTTGCGGGAATCGAACCCATGGACTCTCGTTTCACAGCCGGCGTCTAACTAACTGCGCCACGGAGGTTATTATGAAATTTCAGATATTTTAGTATTGTTTGTATGAACAAAAAATAGACAAAAATTCATTAACATCACATTTTGATTAAAAAAAATATACTAATTGAATTTAATATATATTCAAGGCGTTATCTTTGACATCCGATATTGTAGTAGCAAAGTTCACTCTCAATTACCTCCAAACTTTTCTTAAGTAAACTGATATATATAATAAATTGACGGAGTTTCTCAACAGGTCCGTGTTCCTATAATTATACTAAGATTAATTAATAAAAGTTCTTAGGGCTTATTTACATTTTGTTGCCAAATTGTTTTTAGGCATATATTTTTGCGCTCCAGCTAAAAACTGTTTTTGTAAAACTACTTTAAAGAAGTCTGTTTCACTATAGACTTGTTTAAAAATATCAGCATTATTATAACTGAAGGATTCAGCAGTTCTCAAACCAAAGAAAAGTATCACCAAAAATAGTCTGCGTATGGTATATATATAAGTACATACGATTTAGTAAAAGTCGTAAAAAGTCATTAGATACAATTTGATTAGTATAAATTATTGTAATAGGGCGACTGTCGAAATATTGAAGCATATTATGTGCAGAAGTAATTTTGTAGCTAATAATAAGAATTTACCAGCACCTATATACCTATCCATGCTATTTCTAATATTGGGGATCAATGTCTATTTTATGACAAGGATAATTCGGTTTATTACTTACAGAGAAGTATCAAAATCAATCTAAAGACTTGTTCCTTGGACATCTTTTGTAACAGCGTTTAGACATTGAGCTGTCCTATTCTCAAGCAGAAAACAAATCGTCGAACATAAAAGTAGATAGTCAAACGTTCCTCAAACACACCAACATTTCTTCCAACTTCCTCAGGACACAATTTGTTCAAATGTGAAATATCACCAACAATAAACCAATGTTAGCAGACAAGAACTTTTCGTCACGCGCTGAGTTTGACGTGAGAAATGCTCGCAATTTGTAAGAGCCTAGATTGGATAAATCTATCCGGTTCATGGATTTGTAGAGCTTTGGTATTATTCGAACATGATCTTTCAACTAATGTGACATATACCGGTGTGGTTCCATATTAAAAGACTTTGTTCGTGGTCTAATGACTTGGTTCAATTGGAAGGTTTTACAAAACTTATCATTCGTTGTACAACATTTTTATTTCTTGGATCTATTTAATGCCATAAAATGCATCAACCTAATATTTTATTCCACTTCGTCTTGCCTATAATTCACCGCCCAATATGTTCTGTCCTAAATTGAGAGTTGGGCTTAGTATATTTAAAGTCAGTAAATGTGTTCAGCAAATTCATTCATCCGTGAAAGATGCCAAATGTATCCATCTATCCTCTTTGCTTAAGATGAAAATCGACCTTAATTATGTGGAAAAAATGAGCTGTAAATTCATATTTAACACAATTTTTTCTTAATAAATCTGTAGAAAACTTTGTTACAAAAGCTAAAAGCTAACACTCCCCGTGAGAAACACTTTGCACGAAGTAAATGAGGTTTACTAAAGTTTTAATACTTATCTTATTATTAAACTGAACTAAGCTTTTTTCGTTCGGAAATTATTGCTGGCTCGACGCGACGCGTTGGAGTTTTTTTTATTTTTCTCGAAAGTCTTTCAATGTGTAATCTTATTGATTATCTACATAATTTCCGGCAAAGCATACATATCTAAGCCTTGTAAATGTTTATTAACGGCGATATTAACTAAGTAACCAGACAAACTAAATAGCTAATGAGCAGTTTGTTCATTTGTCGAAGTTATCCTAAATGCATATTAAGGTTCAGATATCATTGTACAGTAATTTTCGTACATTCAATAAAACTTCGTTTTATAATACCTCAATTTGTAAGATACATAGATCATTCTTTCGAATTAGAATTTAACAGTAACAATCCAGTTTTAGAGCATAAAACGATATCATAAAAACATTACATGTATTTCCTAGGTTTTCAAAGCATTTGAATTCGGTGGTATCAAAACTCTACCACGAAAAAGCCATCGTGACGAACTTTTTGAACGTATGTCAGTCGCTATCCAGGTAAGTTATCGAGTTTCACGTCATCGTAATCCAATAAACTCCGTTTTGTTTCTGCACTTGATGTAATAACACCGATATCGATGAAAAAAACAGTATTTTTATACCTTACTTTTTTGGGTGGTTTTTAATATGTGCCTCTGAGGAATCCATTAATATTTCTAAAGTGTTTATTTCCACTAATTGTATATGCCATTAAAGTGAACTAAGGTCTTAAAACTTCTTAATTGTGGAGTGAGATCTTCTTGAATAGTTGTATGTAGGTTTAAGAGCTGATAGTATAATACTATTAAAGTATTTTCATACTTGACCGGGGTTATATCACTGTATTGTAGAAAACAGCAGTGAAAATGCAATTTTTCTTTCGTTTTCTATCGTGTTCTACACCGTGAGTAACATTACCCAAGACGTAATACAATTTTATCTTCTTCATCTTACTCCTTTTCATCTATTTTTGTAGCGTTGTGGTGTTTGAGGTAGTCAATCACATAGATTCAGGTGATCTTTTGCTCGCATGTTAAACTTATACCAAAGAAAATATAACACCTTATTTGGTATAAAGCTCTAATGCCCACAAAGGAAAAGTAAAAAGGAAAAATAACCCGAGGCCATTCAAATATCTCACTATCTGAATATTGTTATTATTTGTTCATTTTCTGCGATTTTGTTTATTTTACTTCTCTGATTGCATTGATTATCATAAATCATAATTCAAAAGATAATAAAGTCTACTTTTATGTTATAAATATTTGTATATTCACAATTGAATTTTAGCAAGATAAGCAAACATACCCAACAGTCACATACATAATCCTGACTCCAGACGAATATGGAGTCTTGTGTCGTGGTTATAAAAATCTACGAAACACTTTTCGGTCTCACAAACACCCAGACCTGAAACAAATACTTGAGGTTCTGTTAGCCTTACTCCTTTCAATCTTAAATATGATACCCAACAAGGGGAGCGTTATCGTATCAAATAGCGAAACCCTCTTCTTTTGATGGTTAAATCCTACAATAAGTCACCACATATACACTCTGATCGCTAGACACTGACACAAAACCCCACTCAAACATAAACCAAAGGAGAAAAAGAAAATCTTACTTATGGTAAGAGATTATTACTGAGAGTTTAATTATAATATCACATTTCCCTTATTTCCATCTCAATAAAACTCACAATATTACAAGCCACAGTAAACTAATACGCTGGAACAAAAAAAATATTCCAATATTTTTCAAAACCATTTTAATGATGCAGATCGAGAACGATGTTTCCGCCCATAAATGCATAAATAAATTCCAATTTCTCATGCAATTACGTTCGCTTTCAGCAAACCACTCGAGCTCATCGATAGATTTCTAAAGAGTTCTATAATGCTGGCCATTTTACTCCGAATGATCATTATTAAGTTTTTAAACTGCCCCCGTTAGAAGCCGCATCCCAATTAAGAAGCCTTGACATTTCTCTTTGAATTGTAAAATATTGATGCGGTATTATGGCGTGTTTTCAAGTACTTTATTACAGTTTTTTTATAAAGAACCTTTAAAAGGGTTATTACTGTAATGGTACATATTTTAAGAATTTTATATTGAGAAGTGTGCCAATTGTTCCATTTGTTTTTATTTTTGTAACAATGGTAGAATACACTAGTAGATCCAAGCGGTAGATCTCTCATATTTAAGAAGCCGTCTGGATGGACCTTCGCAATGTCTATTTGTCCCTCCAAACACCAGTGATAATGCATGGCGATGTTCCGGTTTGAAGGAAATTTTAACCAGAGTATTACTGGACATATTGAGACTTAACATCTTATGTCTCAGGATAACGAGCACAGTGAAATGCCAAGCATTGTGTTGTATTGGTGTTTTTGGGTTTTACTACCGGCTTGTTTTGTTTTGTGAATACTTTGTTTGGGCCTCAGCTTTGCAATCCTAAAACTAGAGATGTGTAACACTGCGCTACGCCGCGCAATTGCGCCAACTCAGTTCACTGCGCCGGATGTGTTAACTCACTTGTTCAAAATGTGTTGGCGCAAAAAGGAGTTATACCCACGTTATCTTTATTTTCTATAACCACAGCGCATAACGCATTTCGTTGCTCACTGGGCGACAAGCGTTTTCATTTTGTTGCGCCATGACGCAATTTTGAGTTAACTCAGTGAGCCAGCGCAGTTAACTGCGCCAGAGTTACTGAGTTAACGCAAGGATTTTCGCTGAGTTACCCATGTCTACCTAAAACTGCTTCACTGAGCCAGTCATACTAATAGACTACTCATAGTAATGGTCACCAATTACCACAATGCGTTGCTTACCACATCCGAGATATCCCTCATCCGAGCTATACTAGGTCCAATTTGTTAATAGTAAATTGGATGTGGTTTTGGATTGCTGCATCCAACAGTTAGCGAGCGTTGAGCCCGCCGCAAAACTATTCAAACTATAATTAAAATCCAACGAAACGTTAAATTGTTGACTTATAAATTATATTCAGAGATGAAAACTTGGATGGAACTTCGCCCCTTCCGTTTGAGGTTTTGTGCTAATTAATGGGTTTAATATTTTACACTGTAAGTTTTGATATTACTCGGTGTCTTAGTTTGTCGTCATTGTTGTTATTAGTAAAGAGAGATAAGCTTGTGTATATTTTTAATTGGGAATATACACAGTTATGTTCACTGTTTTATTAGACGGAATAATGACAAATAGACTTTTTTTGTTTTTGCAATGAATGGCGAGACGAGCATACCGTTCGCCTGATGGTAATCGATACGACCGCTCATGAACAGTAGCAAAACCAAACAACACCTTGATATACAAAGCAATGCTTGGCATTCCACTGCGCTCGCCATCCTGAGACAAAAGAAGTAAAGTCTCAATATGTCCAGTAGTTACTGTGGCTACAATGTCCTTCAATCCGAAACACAGCAGTGCATTTAAACTGCTGTTTGGCGGGAGAAATAGACATTGCGGTGCACCCACCCAGGCGGCTTCTCGCATATGAGAGACGTACCACCAGTGAAATGACTGCAATGCGCCTTAAAATAAATACACATACATAGTTCTGACTCCATGGTTCTGACTCTCACATTAACATAAGAACTGAGTCATGGTTATCAGAAACTAAGAGAGATTTACGGTCTCACAAACACCCAGACCTGAGACAAAATATCATATTATATTATTCCGTTATAAATAAAAGATATTCAATCACAACTGAGTGTCAATCAAATATCAACCATCATTCTAAGTCTATGGATATCACTGTACAATATTTGTTTGTCCCATAAATATTTGTTTTGTGCTGGGATTGAACCCGCAGCCTCTTGTTTCTCAGTCGGCGTCTAACCAACAACGCCACGAAGGCTGTCGGGATGATAAGCGCAGACTAGAAAGAGTATTAAAACGTCTTTTACGGGGGTTACTATACCAAGGCGTCACCTATTATGTACCTGGTAAGCACGTGATGTAAGCATACTTAGTTATATACACCATCCATGACTAATTTATTGAGCATTGCATAGCATGTTGTGTTAATTCTCTCTCCCTCTCTCTCTCTTCAGCTAAAGCAAGTCTACTGCTGAACATTGGCCTCCCTCATAGATTGCAACTTAGACCTGTTGGAAGCCGCGTTTATTGATTTATATAGGTACACTTTATTTGCACACAAAAATATACAATCAAATAAAATTAAAATTACATACATAAAAAATTTCATTGGAGGTCTTATTGCTCATACAACCATGGGATGGAATTAAAATTTATTAAGAATAATTTAATAACATAATTACTGCCTACAGATATTATAATACCGTGAACTGTGAATTTCTCGTATCAATGCAATCGTATAGCTTATCGATCCCTACAAGTACTGGTGGTGTTCTAGCGGCATGGGTTTTCCAATACGCGATGAGTCAGAACGTCCATACAATCAATAAATAGTGATTCTAGGCAAACTTTTTTTAAGTTATTATTCGTACTACTGATAACCCATAAAGGTTTGTCCTTCAAACAGCAGTGTTAATGCACCGTTGTGTTCCGGTTTGTAGGACATTGTAGCCGAAGTAACTACTGAACATATTGGGACTTATCATTTTATGAACCTTTATGGCGATTCATTATCAGCTGGGAGTCAGGAATTTGTGCCTGATATGGTGATAGGCTCGCCCTCTATTACATTATGTGACGGAACATGCAAGGCGAAACTTGGGTGAACTGTTTGCTCCTAACACCTCTGCCTTTACCTTCTGATAAAAAGGCATGAGTTTATATATGTGTCAGGAAAGGAATAAGGTAAAGAAACAGTAATTTATATTCACCCAGTGAAACTTTGTGAAGCCCCTTCTATACTACATTTAGGGTAAAATATTTTTCAAAATTAATTTAGTTTTAAAATCCATAAGTTACCAGAAGGTCGGGCGAGTTGTACCGCCCGCAATATTCGCCAGTTGTGGTTTATGTCAGCCGTCGCACAATGTACGTTCTGTGGCGCTAACAATAACCGATTGTTCGCAGAACTTGGCTCGTGTACCTAACTTGTTTGAACATGACACCTGGGAGAATATGAATGGGACTGCAGTACGGCGAGTTGCGATTACTTCGGTGTATTTGTGATTGTTTTTTTGTTTTTTTAAGTATATTTTGCGATATCTATATTTCTTTAGCTACCATTCTAATGTCAATTTCTATTGTATTTAGAATTTCTATTGTATATAAAGTCCCCCAACCCGCACTAGCGTGGTGGACGATATGGCTTAACCACTCTCAATAGTAGTCTGGATTGTAGAGGAGACCCGTGCTTTGCAGTGGGACGTATATGGGTTGATATTTATTTATTTATTTACACTTTATTGCACAAAAAGACAACAAATACAGAGAGAAATTACATATATGTCGGGTGTTCTTATGTAAGACTCATATGCTAAATAATTGTAAATCGGCCATCAGTAATGTACGGGTAGTTGTAGAAGTAATTTTATCTAAATGTTGATAGTCATGTAATAGCCATAAATGGCAGTCACACATGAAAGACACACGGCAGCTACACACGTGAGTCACACATGACAGTCACATACGTGAACCACACATGACAGCCACATACGTGGGCCAAATATGACAATCACACACGAGAGTCACACACGACAGCTACACATAACAGTCACCAGTCATCATAATTTACCTCAAGTTATTAGTTATGGTACTCACGTCAGAACCTGCGCCAGCTGATGTTGATAACCAAGCGGTTGCGGCTACAACGTAGGACGATCCCGCTTCTGATGTAGGATGACGGTAATAAAATCCATTGTGTTAATTATTTAACTATAATTATCACCACACGTTATAATTAACGGATTAACGATTTATCCGAATATCTGCGACAACTTGTTACTTTACACACACACTTTAGTAAACACGCGTTTGTCACTGTTTCACCGCCGACTGCTGGATCTCCAATCCTCGTCTACGGTCCGGACGCGCTTTATATTGCAAACTGTCATGCTCCCACCCAGTCTGACTGTGGGTAGTGAAATAGAACCACAATCGGGTTTCCTTTAATAAAATTACTTCTACAACTACCCGTACATTACTGATGGCCGATTTACAATTATTTAGCATATGAGTCTTACATAAGAACACCCGACATATATAAAATGTACAATTGGCGGTCTTATCGCCGAAAGGCAATGTCTTACAGACAACCATGGGATGGATTTAAGAACAGGATAAACAGAGGGCAGTCAAAAGTGTAAAGGATAGAACCTACCTAGAAAGGGAAAAAAATTGCAATATACTAATTAAAATAATTTTAAAAATTACAAGTAATAAAAGTCATGAATACTCAAATTATGTAATATAAACATATACATAAATATATACATACATATATAAGATCATAAGAATACATAGATCAGAAAATACATACATATACATAATATATAAATATATAATAAAGTTCCAGACATGCAAATAGGAAAGCTATCCACATCAACGTGTCAGTTCAGTGAGAAAGGTAATAATCTTTGACAAGTTTTTTGAATGATGATAGTGATCGTGCCCGTCTTACCACAACTGGTAATGCGTTCCATAATCGAACAGCCTTAACAGTAAACGATTTGTCCATGAAAGTGGTGGTGTGGACGGGCATTCTCAACTCCAAACTCTCTGACGAGCGTAGGGATCTAGTATGTGAGTCGTGGAGAAATACAAATCGATCTTTGAGGTAAGAGGGGGTTAGAGGATTAAATAATATGTTGTACAGAAGAAAGAGAATATGAGCATTCCGACGAAGTCATATGGGCAACCACTTGAGCTTAGCACGGAATTCCGAAACATGATCATATTTGCGTAAACCAAATATGAATCTAATACAAAAGTTTTGAAGGCGCTCAAGTTTATTAAGTTGGTCCTCGGTGAGATCTGGATAGCTGACATCGGCATAATCAAGGATAGGGAGAAGGAGGGTTTGCGCTAATGAAATCTTCGTGGCAACAGGTAGAAGGTTGTGTAATCTACGCAAGGACTTTGCCGAGGCGAACAATTTGCGGCTGAGTTCCTTAAGCTGCGGACCCCAGGTAAAAGACTTGTCCAGAAATAAACCAAGGTTTTGATTGTTTTGATACAGATACAGATAAATATTTTTCGATATGAATTGAGAACAGGAAGAGAATAATGATTATTTTATTTCAAGAAAGATCTTCTTAATTGTTTAGTTAAACGTTCACCACCTTTCGTAGATTTTAATGAAGAAAGAAATTATTAGTTCAACAAAAGCAGTACAATAATTTATAGATAACTTAAAATAACAAATAGAATTTTGCACTTTCCTTGGTGAGTGAAATGACTGAAGTGTCAGTATAACAACTCGTTTCCGTGACTCCCCATTCCCCCATTCCCTCATTTAATCTTTTTTATCTCTTTCTAAAGACTAACAACACACTTCCACTTCTTCAGATATAGGTACTCAATGGTAGCGCTTACTTTTCATGAGGTAAGTAACTCAAACTATTATAGATATTACCACCAATACTGATAGAAGAATGGTTATTTATATACTCTTTATTTCGTTCATATTATTTTTTTTCATTTTTCTATATCATATTTAAAAACAAAAATAAAAACTAACAATATGTCATATAAAAATATAAAAAAGTAATGACCCTTCGGTGGCGGGGCTCAAAACCCAAGCGATTAGGGATCCAAAGTGAGGAACCTCCTCACTATGCGTGCCGTGTCCAACAACACCGCCTTTTGGATCTGGCTCTTGACCCAACGACCAATTGAGAGCCTCTGAAGATGTTGGTCGAGGCTCTTTAGTATCAGTCCATGTGCAGAAACAACAATCGGGACAATAATTGTTGAGTCCACATCCCACATATCAGTAACCTCGTGTGCCAAATCTAAATACTTAGACAATTTGTCTTTTTCAACTTTAACGAGGTTATCGTCACGTGGAACAGTAACACCAACGAGTATTGCCCGGCGCGTCAATCGATCGATTATCACAATATCAAGCTTATTGGCGATAATAGTCCTGTCTGTGATAATAGACCGATCCCAGTATAGCTTTTCATGACCATTTTCAAGAACTGGTTGTGGAACGTAGGGGTAGACTGGGTACGGTTGAAACAATTTAGCTTTTATCGTTTATAATTTTGTTGTTTACGAACCAACTGATGATAACGATGCGTAAAATTCAAATTTGAAGTTTTAGGTACGATATGACAGTTTCATTTTAGTATTCGGATAACAATTTTCAGAAATATACGAAATTTAAAAAAATCAATAATTTGTTTCAATCGTCCCCATGCCAGGGGCGGTTGAAACAGCCTGTGGGGTCAGTTGAAACACTTGCAAATAATACAATAAATACAAATGTAACATGTTTTATTTGTCATAAAAACTAATTTTACAAATAATTATGGCATCACATGACAACATTAATCAGTCTTCAAGATTTTAATACATCTAAAATTCATCATCAGTCTTTAAGGAGTAGTAAATAATAAAAAATAAAAAAAAACATGGGTAATATTACTATAAACTTAACAAAAACTTCTGTAAAAGCAACTAAACTTTGGAAATAAACAAAATAACACATTTCTTAAATTGAACAAACATTTAAAAAAATAACCTTTAGCTTATATATTACTTGGATGTAGAATCGCAATTGTGGCAAACATAGGTCACACCACCTTTTGTGCATTCTTCATGGGCCCACTGTTTGCAGGAAGTACACTGTATCCATTTTTCTCCTGATCTGCTCTCTGAATATGGTTCTATGCAAACAATACAGTAGCATTCTTCCTCTTCTGATGAAAATTCCGGCTTAGTATTTCTTCTTATGTGCTTTATACCCCATATCTGTGTCGACTTTACCGATCCCATCTCGCTTTCGAATGTATCTTAACAGGAAACAGTGGTTTATACCATGCTTTTCCGCTGCTTCTCGCAGTGGATCTCCAGCTTTTACTTCCTCATATGCATGACTATAGCTCGACATGTCAATTTTCCCTCTAGAGTCTTCCTCACCCGAACTCTCGGCATCTACAAATAATAAAAATAAATATATTTTCTGTTTCAACCGTACCCACAAAAAATGTTTCAACTGTCCCCATCCCCACTTTTGGTAAAATATACTTTATAGTTACGACAAAAATGATAATACATTAAAAATAATCAGTATGCCTTATTCTACAAGCGTCATATTATTCAAAAACACACACTTAACACATTCATTTAAAAAGAACAGATATATATAGGCGTTAATGTCAGAAGAAAAATTTACTTTTGGGTATTTAAAAACAATATGACGTCCTGGACACAACAACAAAGCGCGGGAAGCATCGCGGCACTGTATTAGTGTTCGGACCTGTCGTCCACTACGTATTCCCCTTGCACCCATCGCACCTCGCGTAACCGTTTACGAGTTTTTTACTCTGTTTCAACGGTCCTTTGTATCAACCGTACCCAGTCTCCCCTACTGTTAATATGGCATTTCAAGAGTCACAAGTCCATATCGAAGAGCAATTTGCTGATGTATGATAATAATATAGAAGAATAGATTAATATTATGGTTTACAGAAAACTGGTTGTACTTTCCGTTAGAAAAAAAAAAGAGTTGATTTGTCCGTAAAATGCAATGGTCAGCGTATACACCTCCAAACGGTAACACAAACTGGAAATAGGCTTGAGTCCTGCAATGATACATAACTTAGCATTACATACAAAAATAATACACAATACTGTTCCTTTACTACATACATATAATAGAAATAAAGTAAAAAGTTTCTACAGACTCCGTTAAATGTATCAATTTCATTTACAACTTGCGTTTAATTTTGATTAACACGTGAAACAAAGGTTGTTATTGCGTTGATGTCTGCGTACTGTCGTCAAAAGTTATGTTTTAATAGAATTAATTTCGTGTATTTTACGACATTATTCTAGAACAACTTTGATCGTGTAATTTTCACCTGTTTTGACATTTTAAGTGGATTATTAAGTGGCTCGTTATTCAAATAACAGACTTGAAGGTACGAAAATGTGTGACGATATTAAAGTTAGAGCTTAATTAAACCCAAACAAAATACAATATAAATTCTGTGGAACACTAATTAGTTTGTTAGATTAGACCTAATCTCTTAAGTTATAAAGCCTTTTGGCGAATGACTTTAGGTCTCAATTTATTAAATACTGCGAAACAAAGGTCAAGTTTTTCCAAATCCGACGATCATTGTAATAAAAACTATATCTTGCCGAATAAAATGGACAAGAATCCAAGATTTACAATTCTAGATATTTTGTCGAATCTTATGGCGATTGCGGTTAACTCTTATCAGTGTTCAGTTCAGTATTCATTCTATTTTTCTTTAGGAATCTGGCACAACCTCTCCAACCGTTTTGAGGGTTTGAGCCTTTGTCTGCCGCACTAGATCGATACGAATTTCAGGACGTGATTTTTATGGCAGTGAGTCCTGAGTTGGTCATTTTAAGTTACCTATGATAAGCACTCGATGAGAACACGTGCTCTCCTAAAATTAAAATAGTGGTAATAGCAGTGCAAATTGATTTTAAATATTGATTTAATAAGTAATCGAGATTATAAAATCCAGACCACAGTGTAACTAGACAAGAATAGCCAAAAACGTGTAAATAAAAAAAAATCTAAGTAAACCTCCTAAAAGTGATTTAGAAACCTCACATGAAAACATAAATCCAGCCAATTACAAAACACAGAACTAATAAAGTGCCTTTTAGTAAAAACACATGTCCCGACTAGCACTGTATTTAGCGAAGTCCAAATGTACGTATTTGTCGCTTGTAATTACATCGGCCGCCGCACACTTGCTTGACTGTGCTAAATGTTTACAATTCATTTTAATACACAAATACAGTCTGCGGAAAACAGTTATTAGTGCCAGTGTACATTGCAAATATGAAAATTGTTCTTGTCTGTTCTTTTATTCGAAATTCAAATATAATTAAATTAAGCGTTAATACTGGCTGATACTTTGTCATTAGTGAAGAATGTGCAGGTTATGTTTATTTAAATTATGCTATTGGAATGTTGATTGGAAAACTCAAAATATCCATCATTTTTATTTTCTACTTTGTACTTAGGAATCGAAAACACACTATGAGCTAAAACTATCAAGTGATATCACCAGTAAAAGCAGGCGTAGCCAATACTCAAAATCCTTTCACAAAAAGTTATTTTTAATACACATTAAGGTTTGAACCTTCGTCAGTCAGCCGAAAACAAAGCTTTCAGCGACGTAAAAAACATTTTACATTGTCCGCCCCCAAGATTAAGAAGGGACTACATAAGTAATATAAATGAAAGCACGCTAATACTCTTTATCCCGGGCCGCGTCGCGTGTTATACATATATCAAAATTTCTTTGTTCCATCGCGTAAATCTCCGCAAAAAATTATGACGTGGAAGCTATGCGATCTGGATGTGACAGATTAATATTGCGCCGCTGTTTTCTAGTATGTGATCGTGTGTGAATGTATGTTTTTTGTCATATTTCTATATTTACGTTTTAGCTGATAGTAATCGAATTGTATTGTTCATTTGTGAAGTTAAATTAATGGTTTATTCAATTATTTTTTACTGTGATGTATAAAAAAATACTTTTAATTTACGTGGTATTTACAGCACGTTTATGATACTTAACTGATTAATCATTAAAAAGCAAAAATATTACAAAATATAAAACATTTAAATTATAAACATTAAAATAAAAAAGGTAATAACATTTTATTTAATACACAGGCACAAATTCCTTACTCTGGGCTGAAAATGGATAAGAAAATCAAATATAAATTAATAAAATTATATTTATTTCGAAAAGAAAATTATACACAAATTATGTAATATCCTGTACATTATCCCTCGCTGTTTAGTGCGAGCTTCCGCCTACATTGTTTTGAAAGGCTTAGAGCTAATCCAACACATAAGTCCAATGCGTGTTGTTGGACAGACAGATGTTATTAAACTAGTGGCCAGTCAAGTGTTGGAATTTCCGAGCGACGCATAAGGTTTTCTGAGGCTTAGGCCCCATTCGCGCGGGCACTATTTCAACGCGCTTTAAAAAAAAACAAAGTAACAAATGTAAATCCATTAGTTTCTTCACACGAAGATGATTTTAAAATAGAACAACGTGTAAATTAGTGTTAAGGCGTTCTTAATATAATTTAGTTGCTTTTTGTATTAGGTGATATGGTCGCTTAGCGACAAACCCTACAAAATAAAAAATAAAAAAGAAACAGAACGCTCTTTTATCAAGGGCTGTCGGATTTTTAAGCGTGCGAATGCGGCCTTAGTGTCTGCTGGGACTGAACAGAGACGAACAGACATTTGCTTTTGCAAATGTTTTTGCAGGAATTTATCCATTGCGTATTTTATATTGCAATGAATGGCGACGATGCCGTTCGCCTGATGGTAAGCGATACGACCGCTCACGAACAGTAGCAAAACCAAACAACACCTTGAATTACAAAGCAATGGATGACATTCGACCGCGCTCGCCATCCTGCCACATAAGATGTTAAGTCTCAATTCGTCCAGTAGTTACTTTTGCTACAATGTCCTTCAAACCGAAACACAATAATGTATTTACACTGCTGTTTGGTGAAAGAAATAGACATTGCTGCGATTCTTTGTTTTTATTGATTAAGAGCTGCCAAGTTCCGACCGGTTGTTATCTTTGGGTTGTTGTTTGTTTTTGTTCAGGTATATTCTACAATAATTAAGACTAAGTTTTAACTAAATCTGACAAAACACAGTATTTACTATATCAAATTTATTTATCCTTCTTATAAATAGATTTTCACCATTTTCAAGAACTTGGCTGCTTTCTTATCAAATTGTATTACGATCAGTTCAGTGGTTATGTGTATAAGAATAACTTTGCTCTCGCATTTATAATATTAGTACTAATAATGCACAGGATTCGACTTGAAAGTGACCGAAAGTTGGTAAAATATATCATATCCATTAAACACAGATCTTGAGGAACGTAAAAAATGGCCGGCTGAAAGAAATGCTCTTATATTAATTCATTAAGCTCGTTGTAAGCCGATGTCGGGGAAATCTTTTAATCACGTGTACGAGGCGCCATTGATGTGTATTCGAACTGAGAAGTGGACTGAAAAAGTTTGTCTTCATGCTACCTTTAATCCACTGAGGGTCTAAGTTTAGCTTTGATTGTATCTAGATTCATTAGGTGATCTACCGTTAAAATACGTTAGGAATGGGTATTAAGTCTACAAGGACTAGATTCTTTGGAATAGATGTTTGAACTATAAAAATGGGAATGCTAGAATATATATAACATAGAATAAATAAATAAATACACCTAACATTCACATAAGCAGTCCTGAGCCCACATTACGGTCAATCAAATCTTGTGTCGTGGGTATCACATACTACTAGAGACTTTTCGGTCAAACACCCAGACCCGAGAAAAATGTGACGCCCACAAATATTTCTCTCAATGCAGGGATCAAACCCGCGGCCTCTCGTGGCATAGCCAGCATATGACAAACTGCACGAAGGCTCTCAAAGAAGAAAATATATTAAGTATACTGCATCGTGTATATAGGCGAAAATAAAAACCGATACGCGAGATACATCGTAATTTCCTTAACTGATAAATACCCACAACCATAGCCATAATATGCCGAACAACTGACAAGCAGAATTCAATTGATTATTATTTAATAGGCGAAATCAAATAAATAAAATCATTTTGATGTTACAAATAAATTTCACAATTAACGTCGTTTGTGTTAATGATGCTTTAAGCAAAAAATACTTTACGAAAATACCTCTCCATTTATTAATTGCCGATTTCGTATATTTACTCGCAGCGGAAGCTCACTGTGGATAATTAAGGGTTATTGTATATGTTGAATTAATTCTTTATTTCTGCAGTACATTAAATGTACGTCATTATATTTTGTTTAATGGATGATTTAAAAAGGATTTATTGCATAGTTTAAAATAAGGGATTAAACCAAGAAATAATGAGTATATTTAGTCAACGATAAATCATTTCATGTTTTTTTCGGTGAAATAAAACATAATACTGTTGTGTTTCGATTAGGACATTGTAGCCAGAGTAATTAGTGGACATATTATTGAGACATAACATCTTAAGTGGAATACTAAGCAATGCTTTGCCACTCATGGTATTGTTTGATTTTTCTACTGTCTATGAGCGGTCATATTTACCATAAGGCGAATGTCACGCTCCAATCGTCGTTCAATCAAATAAAAAAAATATATTTTATATTTTACAAATACCTGGCAAATAAATTGCAATCACCAAATAAAATTTCTATAACTTTGTAACATAACCTAACATTTTATCAACATCTACCGTCGCGCATCGACATAAAGGTTGTCAAATATAATATTACAAGTATTACTTTAATAATTAAGTAATATTACACCGGGTTTTGCTTATAAAAGTATTACTTTACTCCACATGTTATTATAAAGCTCTGCTGTTCATTAAAGATTAATATTTTAGAAATTTATTTATGGGGCTTCAGCCCGGTTTTTTTGCGTGATATAATAAATAGTATAAAATAAATATAGTTCCAAACTATTGTGACCATTAATTAAGGATCAAAACTTCCTTATACTTCATGACAAGAGGGTATAGATGACAAATAAATTACCATAAAGTCATAACTAGTACTTGAAATAAAATATGAATAAAAACTAAATAAATAAATAAAACTAATTATAAATAAAAATAAAAATAATTTAAAATTAAATAAATAAAATTAATAAATAAATTGAAGCATGAAATTAAAATAAGTAATACTAAGTATAGAAAATATATTGTATATAGAGATTAAGTTCTATGTGTATTGTATTGACTTGTCATAACAGATCTTAAATTGCCTGCGTGACCAATAAATACATTTCATTTCATTTCAGATTCATATTAAAATTAAACAAATTTAAATTCATATCTAAATTATACATACGATTGTATACGGCAGATATAATTATTTTAACGTTTTCATTTCTATTTTAAACAATTCAAATAAATCTCAAAGAAAACTTCTCAAAACAACCAGAATTATGCAAAACACAAGCAAGCAATGAACGCGAGGCGTAATTCATTCCAAGTTTTTTTCAGTTCAAGAAAAAACTTAGGCGATAACCAATTTAGCTTTTACTTATGCGAAAAGTTCGCAGATATATTTTAAGAGAAAGATCTAAGGTATTATAGAAGGCCTAATTCTTAGTAAATTGTAGGTGATGATAATGGCATATATACATAAATATTCATTCTTATTTGGTGGTTATAAGTGTAGGTATTAGAATGAGCACTCACTTCCAGGAAATAACTATTGTATATTTTGTAATTTAACACTTAATACATTCAGAGACAGAGTAAAATTATAACTATGCGACTCGGAGCGAGGTGTGCTCGTGACCAGAGATGGCAGACTGTCCTCTTCACCCAAATAAACCTGGGCTATTGTCCAAACCGAAAGGTTTACCCAAACATGTGTACTATTGTCTAAAAAACATAAATTTGTTGCTAAAGATTGCCGCCACTAAAGAACTTAACTAATACAGTTTTATTGCCCCGGCATGAACGGGCCATTACAATTAGGAAACAATAATTTAGCACAGCATCTTTTTATAACTAATATTATATAACTAATATTATACAATAAGGTACACTTAAAATTCTTACTGTAATAAAACGACTCGCAGATGTTTTATGGTCTAACATCTGCAGTCATATCTTAAAATGAAATGCGTGTTTAAATAATGTTCAAATTACAAATAATAAGCGTGTTAATTTAAAAGCTAAATCTAAGTTGGCGTATTGCAACCGCCACACTTATAATATATAGACGTCTGTTTAAGTATATAATATGTAGATATAACTTGGAATCATTTAATCTACAAGCTAACTCCGCTTGCTTAGCGTCCCAAAGTCTAAGCCTTCGGAATGAGAATCCTCCAAATGTTCTGCTTCAACGCTAAATCTCGCTACTGGGCGACTTGTACCGCAGGGGTGTTAGCTTATATTCCTTCACGAAGTTCGAAAGTTCGGACGATGAACGTCAACATTATGATAAAAGTTTTAAACTTCTAAAAATCAATATTATTCTTTGTGAAATTTATCATTCGCTTAGTCCAAGATTACGACGTACGATACAGGATTTGAACATTTTGTAATGTATTTAGGCATATTCCTACAAGTTGTGACGCGTCGATGTTCGAACATAAGTCATCGTGTCGGAGTAAGGGTAACCCTCCTGAGTCGACCATGACGTCATACTCTTGTTACTTTCATCAATTTCTTATATAAAATACGATAATTCAGTCGTGGCCGGAATAGCGCTCTTTATTTCTTAATAAGTAGGATTAATTTAGCGTGTCATGAAAGACAGTTGATATGAGTTACCCCAGCACATTTGTCGGCGGGGTGAAATTACCATCACGTTACCCTGTTCGTCTAATTATGGTTAACCGACTACGAAAATGAGGATAATGATTTTTGCGTCAAACCCTCTTGGGATTTAGGTAGGTTTCCGTTTGGGTACAGTATAGTGACGATTCCAATGTTATGTGGGTTGAAAAATGTGTAAGCTTTCATACATTTTTAAAACTGAGGTCTATATTCAGATAAGGGTTAATGGTGGAATAAATTATTATAAGTACATTTTAAGTAGCAGCCTCGATGTAGTTAGCTTGAGTGATAATGTGTGTGTGCATTTAATCTTCTCATAGCTTTTTTTGTAACTTGCTGTAATTTATAAGGCATACTTGAGAATAATATAAAAAAAATCGTACTCTATTATATACCTCTTTCATATTTTCAGTATCTAAACGTTTAGCTATCTGTCTTAGGTTTTTTTTTCATATGTAACGAAAACTGATACACCGATCTAGATAGTATACACAAATTGAAGTAATTATGGTGAGTGATATAAAAATATCACTTATCAGTTATCACCAACTTTCTTACTCAACCAAATCCATTTAGGTTAAGAATCAACCTAAAAAATAAACAGAAAATACCCAAAAGGAACAAAAAGGCGGGTAGAAATTAGCAAACTATATTAGACCATAAAACTAAGCCACGCACTATAACATAATAGTAGCTATGAGCAGGCTACGGTAAATGTATAGACGATTATCTGCCTACGTGTAAATGAAGGTTTATGTCTGTTAAGGACCGTTTAGTTGGCCACACCTGGGTAGTATAGTAGGGGTAGTAAATTACAGAACTTTCGAGTATTATATTATTAATATTTCATTTCCAAAAGCATTAAAATATTAATGTAATAAAACACAACGTGATAACCCAGAAAAAATTACCATATACTAAAATGGTATTTTAAAAGACAAGTATTTAAATTACATAAAAACCATAATATAACAGCGTAGCGTATTGAATCCTTTTCTGCTCGATCATAAATGAAGTCGGCAGGATTTTGTACAAATAAAAAAAAACATACACTAAAACGAACTCCCATAAATATTTTAAAGCTCATAATGGATTCTTAGATTTTGATGAGAAACAATTATTTACGAGTTTAAATTATACTTTCTTTAGCTTATCAACGCATTCGCGATAAAATCCGTAAATAATAGTATCATTTCAATGTTAAATCCCACAACTACGCGACTCTCAGTAGTTCGCCCAAATCGACTCTCCGACGAAAACGAGGCACCCACGTCTGCGCCTAAGCGTCTGTAGCTATTAACATTTATGTGTTCTGAGATAATGTCTGTACAGTTACAGAATTACTGAACGCAACGCAATCGCGAAACATCTAACGATCCTATTGTGGAAGGATTTCCTTACCCCTTTTAGTGGTACACTAGGCTTCGCGTCTGGCTGTGTTTGTGGCTTTTCTTCTTTTAAACATGACTTTTAAAATTATGATCTTATAGTAATACCATCTTCTTTTTTTCTCTATCCCACTCGCTTTACGGGAAGTCGTATAACTATTCGTATCAGCCGGGTTATATACATAAGCGTTCGAATAAAGCTATTTTGGAGTGACTAACATTTTTCAGTATTAAATATTTAACTAGCCTAAGCCTTTGGTCAGTTTGATTATATAGTTTGGTCATTGTATTATTATGAGAAAATCAATATTATTTTGATACAGACAATGCAACACCAATTTCCTTTTAATGGTTCAAATAAAAGTAATTTATGTCCTTTCAGTTTGTGCCGCAGGCAACGTGTACGCAAAATTTCATGACAATGTCGAGAATTTAAGGCGAGAGACAGTACCAAACAAACGCGTGTTCGTATTTATAATATTAGGATTTTCAGAAACACACTAATTTGACATCTTTGTACAAAACACTAGAATTAAATTTTATTTGCATGTAGTCTGACTAAATATAGAACTGTATCACAAAACACAGTTATAAATGACCACCACCATTAACGAAACATTTTTCCAAAACCTAAATATTTAAACAGAAAAGAACAATGTATGAATAATAAAAGCCTTATGAAAAACAAATACAAAGGATTTACGCAAAACAGGGCCTTTTAACGTTCACTAAAAATTGTTACGCAGTTTTAATAAATATCTTTACGAGAGCTCATAAACACGGGCAGGACGCCAGCTCATAACATTAAACAGGCTTCAAGCCAACCTTTTGGTGGTAAATGGCCTCTCAACGTAAAAGCCTCACAAGTTCTTAGACCGAAATAAGCCCAAATGTGGCCTTACTTAACAGGCACAGAGCTTGTGTCTCTTTATGTTGCCCGACGCGATTTATCGTGTCGGACTATTTAAATTGTTTTAATTTTTTTTTCTAATGTTTAACATTTCTATTGGAATTCCTTGTTGTTTTATGGCTAACTTCTTAATTATTCTGTTGTAGTTTATGACTGTACCTAACAGGTATATTTTTAATTCATCATGAATTTAATAAAAAACGCAATTCACATTAAAGTTTTTGGACACGTCGTAGGATACCGGAAATGAAACTGTAATTAACAATGAAAGCGGTTTAAATTAAATTTTAACTTTTTAACCCTCTTTCTCTCTTCGCTTAAGTACAAACAACTTTGATTCATAAAGAAATATCTGACATTATGTTCATGGCGGTATCACTTTCTATTCGGTAAGACGTTTGATAATCTAAGTATCACAAATATATTGTACAACAGAAATTAAAATATGAGTAGATATACTTGTTATGTAAAAATTGAACTAGCGGCAAAGCTGTTGATATCAAACAAAATGTCAATTTAAGAAATCATATCCCGAAGACAACAATTTTTCAGGACAACAAAAAACAAGTCAAAATTAATATTCATAGCATTAAAAATGATTTTAACTTCTGTGTGGAAAGGAAAAACTTTTTCTTATGAATACTCTTTGGTTAGATTTTTACGCAGATCACGTGGGCTACGCTTGTCGCGACACGCCTCCGTGGCGCAGGCTTGGCTTTACCAACTTTCTGCATATATTACTAAAAAAAAATCAACTTTTTTGTTTAAGAAATCTGCGACGTTATGTCTGAATTTATTTTATTTTTTGTATCTCGTTTGCGGGGTGTGTTAATATAAGTTGTTATTAAGTATAGATTGAATATGTATAATAATTACGATTTATCCAAAGAAGGGACTTCTGTTTTGCTACTTAAAATAAAGCTCACAGCGATTCAAGTATAGATAGAACTCAAAAAAAGACTCTAGTATTATTTTTATTGATTACTGTCATTTTTTCCTACTAATTTTCTAATAAAGTACTTGATTATTCTAACGCGTCTCTAAATATTGTATTATAAAAAAGAAAAATAACTTTATTTATTTCGATTTTCATTGTATTTTACATATATAGTACATACATAAGCGCACGCCTTTTCCCAGAAAGGGTAGACAGAAGTGCTGGTAGCAACCAGTACACCCAATTTTCGCCTTGTGTGCCCCCTCTCACGGTGTGTTAGGGGGCGAGCCTATCGCCATAGCGGAAACAATTTGTATTTTATTTTATTGTATCCGAAAAAATCGTATCTTCTAAATAGCCTTAGGGGTATGCTCTTAAAATGCTCAAGTGGTCTCCAGAGGGAATTGGATCCTTAATCCTGAGGGTCATCTAATCAATTTTTTCAGCAGTAAATTGGATTTTTCCATGTGTGAAAGGTCTTGGAAGTGATTCAACATTAACGATTAGAGTGAATATTTGGGACTCTTCCTTAATTTACTCGGGATAAGGAGGGCCGAGTGCTTTGATTGCGGTGATTAGAAGACATCTAACAGATTTCTATAAAAGATCTCATGCTTAATATTTTATTATAATTGTCGTTATAAAATGTATGAAAGATATAAAATAAGTTTATTCATAAAAAAAACATCACATACAGTAATGTTTTTAACATTAATTAATTTAAATTCAACTTTTTAGTATTATAATTTGCCAATATTCGTATAACATGGGAAAATTAAATTCATAGAAAAAGTTAGGCAACTAATGAACTTGTCTGAAACTTAACTAAAAATTCAGTGGAAAAATATTTATACCACATTCGCAACCAGCAAAATAAGGGGTATTTATAATCAACTCAAAACTTCAAAATTTTAAAACTACCCGCCGTCAAATAATGATAAATTCTCAAAAGCCCTCATAACCCTTCACATTTTTAATTCCTACATTAATATCTAAAGCGTAAACGTTGAAATCAGTTGAAAAGCAAACTCGCGTCGACAGTACGATTGCATCGTAAACAAAGATCCGAAGGAACGAGGATAGCTGGGCAAACAGACGTTGCGCCGGGGCTTCGCAAACAGCCAGAGTACAGCAGTATCTGTGGCTATTTATTTATTATCTGTGTCAACTACGTTTTTAAGGCTTTTGTAAATAATGGTTTATTCATTATTTAAGTTGTAGTGCTGGAATATGAATGAATTGACTTGACTAAAATATCAACTACTCGTATATTTTTCGTAGCTTTTTTTTTATTGCATAAGTTCGGCAAACGAGCTAACTGGTCACCTGCTGGTACGAGTGAGTGATCACCGCCGTCCATGAATATCGACAACTCTTGGATAATAGATATTTTGCCGACTCATCAAATCGGGAGGGAAGCGGAAAGAAAAAAGAATAGGAAAAGGAAAGGCGTATTGGGCAGCCGGTAATCTCACTATCTGAATGAAATGCGACAGTAAAGCTGTTGTTTCACGTCGATTTCTTGTATGACATTAGTACCACACCGGACGAGACTGATCATAATTATATTCTCAGTTATGACAGACAACAGCGTACAGTAGCTCTACCACTTACATCTGTTATTCTTTTTTTGGAGATTAATTTGAACGATTGCTGCTATTATTGTGAATAACATACATATACGGATGCTGTTATGACCACAATCATATGTCACATTACATTTTGTATTACTTTAAATAGTGGCTACAGTCAGTTGCAATTCAGTAATGTGAAACATTTTTTAAGCCTGTGTGTATGTATCAGCTTTTACACGTCCCTTTGCAGGGCACAGGCCTCCTCTATAATCAATATTACGAATAAGAGTCGTAAGGCCATAAATTCCACCACGCTGGCCTAGAGCGTGTTAGCAGACTTTACATACCATAAAAATTCTTTAAAATCGCTATGGCATGAAGGTTTCCTCACGATGTTTTTCACTATTGTTGTGACCTGTCTATGTTAACTTTGAATTTAGATCTTAATATAACTTTTGAATTGTGGTTTCTAAACCCTTTCATAATGAGTTAGAGCCACGTATTAAATAAAGCATGAATGGACAGGACAGTCTTGACCCATGTGGTCCTTCACAAAACCGACACACATTCACAGCTTTGTCGTCGCTTTTAAATTGATTAGTAGGGTTGTTAGGGACTAAATAACATCTAATTACCCAGTGTACATTCCTAGTTAGCATAATACTTGTAATTTCCCTAAACCTGTTTTAAATATAGGGTATATCCAGAAAGCGACTGAAAAGAAGCCAATTAAGATAGTTTATTATTAAAACAATATTTGAAATAAGTACAATCGGCGGCCTTATTGCACTAGGCAGTCTCTTCCAGGCAACCTTGGGATGGAGATAAGAGACAGGAGAGAGAAAGGGCAGTCAGTTTAAGTGACTACAAACACTATACAATTAAAATTTCGCAAAATAAAACGCAAAAACATATTTTAATGTTGATGGATGTTTAAATATTATCGTGTTTGGGTGGTAAATCCATAGTTTTTGCTAAAGTTATAATTCAAGCCCTTGCATACCATAGCATCTTTAAAATTATGAAGTTGACGATATTATTTTAAGAAAAATGATGTATTTACCACCACCAAATAAGACGACAGGAAACGAATTGCTAAATTATTCGTCTTTTTTTTTTGCAAAGCTGTTGGTTGCATTGTGTCTGAAATCACTAAAACTACCACTTCGTTATTCCTTTGTTTTCGATCGCACTATGGTTATGCCCTGTATATAGAGCCAAGGTATTATTTACTGCGGATTTTGCAAAGTCCGATTCTAATAGAAAATAAACCCTCAATATCTCGTATGTAATTGAAACACGGGTCACAAACACTTTCATTACAATATACCTTTCTTTTGATTTTCTAAACAATACCCATACGTACAAAAGTTAACCGTTCCCATCTCAAGCGATAATCTTCTTTGCCAAAGTTCACGCAACTCAATTGTGTTGCTGAACTTTTTTTTCTTATAAGAAACGTTTCATTTCTTTCTTTTTTATCCGTTTAATCTTTTATCCGATACTTTTCGCGTTTATACAGTCTTTTCGGAACTTGCCACAACTTTTGGCGGTAATAGAAATTCAATAACGTAACTGACATTTTCGACTGGAGTTTGTATATAAATTTATGTGTGTAAATTAATGATATTTCAGATGTATTGAATCTTAAATTTCTTGGTGGAATTCTTAGTATGTCTATATATATGAATTATGGGGTTGTACTTGTTCGATATAAAAAAGAACACAAAATACGGCGGCCGTATTCTGGTCATATATACCTGTAATTTGGCAGCCCTGATTAACATTTCTTAGACATGCAATTTAAAGGAGCGCTGTGTGGTCTGTTTCATAAATAAAGTTGATCGGAAATTTAATTTCTTCCTAACATGGTATTGAACTTAGTAAAATATATGATTGAAACTCATCAGTAAAACATACCAGGTCAAATGTAATTTTGAATTTATCTACTTTCCTTTCTGCATCACAAAATCCATCAAATTAACTTATGTTTTACATTTCATTACCGTATTTAATTTAACAAAAACTAGCCAAAATACATCTGGTAAAAATTCATAAATATTTTAAGCTAAATTTAATTAACATGAAGCGTAAAGCGCTGCGCATGGCGCTGTTGCTGATATTTTTATCAGGGCCGTAAAGCTGCTGAATGGCGGGCCGAGGTTTGGCCTAAGTGAATATACGAGCTCCCAAGAGACGGGCGAGAGCGTGAAAAACCGGGGGACAAGGATATACAATAAGATCGGATGAGGTATGGGCAGGATTGACGGGGATTTAGAGAATCAGACTTTAGGGTGTTTTGTATGGCTATGTTAGGTAATATTGTCCAGCGAATGCTTACAGATAGGGTTAGTAAGAATTAATTTTGATTTGCCAACCTGTGGGGCGCAGTTGGTTATACGCCGCCTGTGAATCAAGAACGCAGGTTCGATCCCCGTACCGAGGGTATATTTGTGAAGCCCACAAGTATTGGTCTGGGTGTTTGTGAGACTGAAAAGTCTCTCGTAGTTCTCGATACCCACGACACAAGACTTAATTAATCTAAATGTGGGATCAGGACTAAGTATGTGACTATTGCGTGAATGTATTTATTTATTTTTGACAACGTCCGTGGCGTAGTTGGTTCGACGCCAGCTGTGAAGCAAGAGACCGCGGGTTCAATCCACGCACCGAGACAAAAGTTAGTGAGGCCCACCAGTATTTGTCTCTTGTAGATTCTGATAACACAAGACTTAATTGATCTTAGTGTGGCGTCAAAACTATTTATGTGTCTTGAGTGTAGTTATCATTATCATTGATTTTGCGTTATGTGTCAAACGATCTTTATCTGCCGCTCCGCTAGCTTGTAACTAAGATTTTTTTGTAAATCCTCCCTAAACATCATATAAGACAGAAATTAAACTTTAATCATATTGATTAGTTGATGACAAAATCAAACTCTTCACAGAGTTATTAAAACTACGAGTGATAACAGTGATCGAGCACTAACGGGTTGTAAAAAAATAGTTTTATATTATTCGAAGCACACGAACTGTCGATGTAGTACTTGTCAAATAGCAGGTTGAAAAATGGTGTTTGTTTCTCGATTTGCCACATCCACGTGTGCTGTTCGCAGAGTAAAGTTTAGTATCATGTATATATGAAATAGACAGGTCGGGATGCTCGACAATTTCGCAAAACCCATCTCGCGTATGTAAACCTTTGTTCACTGTGACACAACAATCATCTCTTGTTTATTTATTCCTGATTTATTTCGTTTAGGGTTAAAGATGGTTGCTCATATATCTTCTGAAGAATATGTTGATCTTTTCTTATCCTAGTTTGTATAACGAAAATCTTCGTAGAGGTCGACCTTTACTGTTGCGTTTCATTTAGTTTGTAAGTTTGTAGATGTCTAATATCTTAAGCTGTTTCGATTTATAATTGCTAATTCATTGGTTGCTATCTATGGGATGTAATGATCAAATACTATCAGATGGACGTTTGACATGTTTCCTTGTCCTATCATGGTGAGTGACGATTGTGCCCCGAAGGTATTGGTTTTGGGTCGGGATGTTTGTGAGATGGAAAAGGCTCTCGTAGTTTCTAATACCCGCGACATAAGATTCGATCTTAGTATGCATGTGACTGTTGGGTGTATTTGATAGCTGTGGAGAATAATTCTACCTACCCTACTACTAACCTGGATGTATAAACTTTAAGCGAAATACTAAAGTGGAGGAAATCTTACAAAAAATCGTATCACGGCTAAAATAATCTCACAAGTAACCGCGCCCTTATAGAACAAAATTACAACTGTGTCACGTCTGAACAAACGCGACAACAAGATATTTCTATAGATGTATCATAATACGGAATTTGACTTCTAATCAAATCAGATAGGGGGTTGTGCCTAAAACGTTTCATTTACATCCATACCTCGACTGCCTCAGTGGTTTAGTTGTATTATTATCAGCCCGGAGTGAGGAATTTGGGCACGATATGACGGTAGGCTCTATCACATCGTGGGACGGAACATTCTAGGTGAAATATGGGTGTCCTGGTAGCACCTCTACGTACCCTTGAGGGTAAAAGGCGGACATTTATCTCATTAGACCACAGTAGATTGCCTTCCATAACAGAAAATATTAAGATATAAAATTGTTAATAGCAGTAGCACCACAAGTTGCACCTTTCAGCACCATTAAGTTTCACATTTATAAAACTATTTCTTCCTTCTGCTTATATTGTTCATATAACATGACTTTTCAACTATGTTATAATATGACTAATGTATCGCTTTACGACCGGCTCTCTCCCTTACAATAACCCTTTAGAGGGTAGACCTTTTTGCCTCTGTTAAATAACTTTAACACCATATATACACATACATATATGTAGATTCTTAATGTACCCGTACATTCACATGACGTCGTCAAAGTTGTAAAGCCAATATTAATTGACGGATATGGGTGGACTGGTAGACTAAGGCGTCTACTACTATGCCATAGTGCTGTTGGCAGGTAACTGTTAATCCTAGTTTTCCTACAAAGTTTTGCCTTCACCGTTCAAGCAAACGATATATCATAAAATTATCTCGTAAAACTACAATTCGCTTGCACTTTTACTGAACATAACTCTTGATAACGTCAACTTCTATAGTCCGAAACAGAAACTCCGTTATATAACCAGAGTAGTGTGGTGTTACATGAAAAATATTAGGTCCCGGAATATAACAAGACCGTGGATAAACTTTATTCATAAATTCTTTATAATACGGAATGAAAGCATAGTATATTATATTGGACGTTGTGTATTTTAAAATTTTGGTTCGTACCTAGAAGTAGTACAACTTACGAAACGAAAACTGACATTTAAAAATATTCAAGAATATGTGTTAAAAATAGGCATAATTTTTCATGACAATAGTACCGGGAAAAATCTGAGAGTGGCTATCGGAACTCACTTATACACATATTATACTAATAAGATAAAGCTTTAATTTTAAGTTTAAGAAATTAAAGAACTATCTTTGAAGAAAAACATGTTCAACAAAACACATCCCGTAGCATACAACAATTAAAAAAAAAAACAAATTTCAAAATCAGTGCATTGTATTTAAGAAAAGAAAAAACCTGATTAACACAATGGCAGATAAAGCTCAACACAACCCAATTCATTGTAAAGATAAATTTGAAGGATTAGCGCGGACATGACGCAACGGTAGGACGTGGTTGAAACAATTCAACTGAAACAGAGAAATGGTGGTGCGACTGTAATAGATGTAAGGATATTATAGTTATGAAGCTATGTTGCGACGAGGAAGTAAATAATTGTCGGGAACTCTGGAACAATGACGTGAAGGTTATTTGTTTTATTGTGTGGTGGTTTTTATAAGTGGTGAATTGTGTTGTCCGGGGTTTAATTCCGAAAAATAATGTCCAATTTTAAAAAAATATGGGGCGTTCATGTCTGTCTAAATTGAACTTTTAAAATAAAATTGTTTACAATGTATGCAATTATATTGTGGATGAAATTCTCTGACGCCAAAATTTATATAACTTATTCTTGCTTTATCTCTTCTTTATTCCCAAATTTCCAAAAAAGGGTATTGTACACGAATTGTGATCATTACAAACGTGCACATTTGTAGGAACTGTAAATAAAATATTATTCAATCTGAATACTGGCAACGGAAAAGCCAAAGCTAATAATAGACAAAACAAAACATCATACTAAGAACAACATTAATTATGCTAATTAAAATTATAACAAGTACTGTGAGAGCAAGTAGAATCATACATTTGTATCTAGGAACAGAAGTCGTGAGATGTAAAATTTAATTACATGCTTTATGCGGCAGCAACTTATTATTGTACAGAGAACGGTAAGGATCTCAGCCCACTACAACGTAGAATAACACGACCGTGCTAAGAACGTTCCACATAAACAATAAATTAATATTGTAATTAATGGCGAGACGAGCATACCTTTCTCCCCATGGTAAGCAATACGACTGCTTATGGACAGTAGCAAAAGCAAACGACACCATCAATTACTGGTGGTAGGTCTCTCATATGTGAGAGGCCATCTGGCTAGGTACCACCGCAATGTCCCGTGAAACAACACTGCTTAATGCACTGTTGTGTTTCGGATTGAAGGACATTGTAGCCGGAGCAACTACTGGACATATTGAGACTTAACATCTTATGTCTCAGGATGGCGAGCGCAGTGGAATGTTGCTACGGTTTATGAGCGGTCGTATCGCTTACCATCAGGCGAACGGCTTGTTCGTCTCAACATTCACTGCAATAAAAAAAAAAGAATTACAAAACATGCATTCCACTGCGCTCGCCATTCTGACACCATGTTAAGTCTCAATATGCCCAGTAGTTATCCTGACTACAATGTCCTTCTGTTTGGCGGGATAAATAGACATTACAGTGATATCTACCCAGGCGGCCTTTCACATATGAGAGCTTTCTCCAGTATACATGAATTACAATGAAACATCACCGGCCAGTAATAATCTTAAACAGTAAATATTAATTATTCAAATCATTTTTTCTGTGTAATGTATGTAGTGTGAGTGTGTGTGTGTGTTGTATTGTGGTGACAAATAAATCTGTTTTCTTCTTTCTTCTTCTAATTTAAAACAATGGGAATACTCTCAATATATCTATATATTCTATAGTATAAAGAAATTATATCCAAAAATACATTCAAAATATGGAGCATCTATTTTGATTTTTTATATTTCCACCGAACATTTTAGTTGCTTTTAGTATGAGCATGTCAGAGGAACAGAAGTGTACAAGAGAGATTATTTAGCGCTTTGTTTTACAATACCCCACTGCGTACACTAGTAGTTCCGTTTGCCTGAACAAAGAGAATAGTATCGTTGAGTTTTTAAATGATATGCTTTGTGAATATCACATTGATATTTTTATTTAAAGAATTCAACAGATTGACGTAATCGCATGGGGAGGTAAATCGTGTATCGATAATCAATAATATTAATCTATATTTACAAATAGGAGATCATCAACATTACTTCGTGTCACGTGTAATCCTGTCACTTTGAATTGTTAAATTCAGTCATTTTAATTGTTTTTTTTATCATTGATGTGAATTGGTGTTGGGAAAATGATATACTATAAGAAAATAGGTGTTATTGTTTTCAATGAACGTTGACACGAGCTAGGAATTCACCCGATGGTAAGAGATATGACCGCTCTTGGACAGTAGCAAAACCAAAAAATACATGAAATATGAATAATAAAGTAATGCTTGGCATTTAACTGCACACGCCATCCTGAGATATAAGATGTTAAGTCTCTATGTGTCCAGTAGTTACTGTGTCTACAATGCCCTTCTGACCAAAATACAACAGTGCATTTACACAGCTGTTTGGCGGGAGAAATAGACAATTCGGTGGTATCTATAATTTCAACCTAGTATAAAAGCAGTTTTCTTTCATTGTTTCTTGCTCGCATGCATTCAATTATAAATATGTATATTCACATAATTATGTACATGCATCTTTAGATACCTATGTGAGTATACATATTCACATTAAATTACATCTTCAACAATAAAAGTATCCAATATTTTGTGCAAATTGAAATAAATATCGCGAATGCTGGCCGTAACAGAGACAAAAGTACTATCATACATTTTATTTTGCTCAGACGCCAAGTGCTGCCACGATCATGCTTCATATTTTGTTCAGTTAAATATATAGACTTCCGACTTCAGTAATGCAACGAGTGTACCCAATTTTCACGAGTATTTGCAACTGTATATACGTCCAGGGCAGAGGCCTCCTATAGAATGGAGAGTACGATTAAAGGGGGGTTAGGCAATTATAAAAGAACAGATGGGTTAAGACGGGATTTAGCAGGGCAGTAAGATAGCTACGTCAAGTGTAGGCATACAAGTTGTTAAGTTATTTAGCTAAATAATTGAATTTAATATGAATCCTATGATAACCAAGGCAAAGCGAAGCGCGGCCGGGTCAGCTAGTAAAATTATAAAAGTCAAGCGACCACAGGCTCTTGTTCTATAAATTAAGTAACGCTTCCTGTCAGTTGGTGACATTCAAGTGATGTTATGTTTGCTCAATATTTTAGCTTATTTTTAACCGACGTCAAAAAAAGGAGGAGGTTCTCAATTCGACTGTATGTTGTTTTTTTTTATGTTTGTTACCTCCTTTCTCTGTACTGTTTGAACCGATTTCGATCATTCTTTCTTTGATTGAAAGCTGGTGCTTGTCGTTTGGTCCCATTAAAATTTAGTGAAGATCTGATTAATATCTTCGGACCTAGAGAGGGGAACTCCTTAAAATTTTGGAGAATTGCAATGGTTCTTTTTGCATTACGTTCATTAGAAAAGTTAAGTTACAGTGAGAGAGGGAAAAAGGGGTGGGGGGTGAAGGGGGGTGGGTGATAAAATTAAAATACACGTAAATTCTAATATCTTCGGCAGCTTTTAACCGATTTTAGTGTTTTCTTTTTCATTGGAAAAAGCGTATTGACAGTTTGATCCCAGGAATACAACATGAAGATCTGATGATTATGTTCGGACCTGGAGAGTAGAACTCTTCAAAATTAAGTAGGATTTCAATGGTTCTTTTTGCATTAGGTTTATTACAAAAGTTAAGCTATAGTGAGGGAGGGTAAAAGGGGTAGGGGTGAGGGGGGTTGGTTAATAAAATTAAAATACACGTAAATACTAATATCTTCAGCAGTTTATAACCGATTTTATATTCTCGCAGCAACCCTTAACTTATTCTTCTACATACATTAATTAATTTATTTATATTAATAAATTAACATAAAAGTTAAAATAATTGAACAATATTTAATTGTTTACAACTTCAATTAATTCCAGTAAAATCTTGAGGTATCAAAGGTCATTGCCACCTTTAACATGTGAGAAAAAGGAATGATAGGTTGGAACTTGAGTAATCTAAATCAAGTAACGAAACACTTCATCTTAATTCCGAATGCTTGCGAATTTTTTTTAAAATTAACTTTGATACAAAGTGTGTGATATAGCAGAAAAATAATATTATCTTTTATTAAAAAAAAATAGGCGTAGATAAATAATTTCATTGTGAAACTAAAGCTCTCAACGCCGGCGGTGTAACGGCAAATAATTCTTATTCCGATATAAAAATGTTTCAAAGTAAAGAGAAAATAGTTCCTACCTCGTTCACACAAAGGCTACGTTAAAATTTCTTCGCTACTACTTTAATTGGATGTTATCATCAAGCTATTCGACTTTATGTCTATATCACAATCTTCAGCGCTTAAAGCGTAACTCAACTTATACCCTTTACAAACTTAGCCCAAAGACGTCCATAAACTTAAATTACCCTTAAACTTAAATTTAGAATACATCAACAGCTACATCAATTTACAATAATCCACTATTGAACAAAGAAAATTCTAATTCCATGGGATTATTTACTTTTCAGCTCTCACCCTGCAATTCCTGCCACCTGTTTTATTTAAGTTGTGTAACAATTATTTCACTGTATTTATTACCAAAATACAAAGATAAAAATTTTGTATTAATACATATTATTCGCCTAAGAGAGAACAGTTTTAATTGACAAGTTTGAGTGATGACATTATTATACGTGTGTCGAAAGTTAAAACCATAGCAATTCGAAATAGCCCAGCGGATTAGCAAGTTGAAGTGGCAATGAGCACGGCACATAGCGTGGAGAACTGATGACCGATGGGGTCGGAAAGTGCTCGAATGGAGGCCACGTAGCGGAAAGTGCAGCGTAGGATGTCCACCCACAAGGTGGTCTGACGACCTGGTAAAGGTCGTCTCTGTGGAAATCATTGGGGGAGGCCTATGTTCAGCAGTGGACTTCCGTTGGATGATGGATGGACGGATAGCAATTCGAGAGGATTCTATGGCCTCTCTCTTTATATGTGTCCCTCTCTGTATTAAGCCACAGGAAGTCCATTGGTGAACATAGGCCCCTCCCCCAAAAGCTCCACATTGACATATTAGAAGCGGCTTACAACCTTAGCAATTGACACTCTTTTATATATAATGTCTCTCTTACATACTTACATACACTAACTCACATCTTTTTCCAGGAGGGGTAGGCAGAAGTGCCAAAACACCCACATTTCGCCTAATTATGCTTCGCCCCACGATGTAATAGGTGGCGAGCCTATCGCTATATCGGGCACTAATTCCTGACTCTGGGCTGGTAATGAATAGAAAAATCCAATATCACTTAGCCAATCCGCGATTCGAACACGAGATATCGGCTTAGCAACCGTACCGTAGTACAACTACGCCACTGAGGCAGTCAGTGATATTGTCTATTTTAATTACATAGTATTTTACCGCGAAGATATTTTCATCATTATTTTGTAATAGTACCAAAGTTCAGAGATAATACAGGTCAACTACTGGCACAAGCACCTCTTGACGGCCGTCATGGTAACGTCGGGCTTATTAATTGCTACTTAAGCCTCTTTTTCACCCGAATTTAATTTACTGATGATAAATAATTTAATGAAGATTCGATATAAACATGTATAATGACAGTAGTCTTCTTCTTCTCTATTATATAAAAATAAGTCGGGTTTTCCTTCCTGACGCTATAACTCCAGAACGCACGAACCGATTTGGCTGATTTTGGTCTTGAAATATTCGTGGAAGTCCTGGGAAGGTTTATGGAGTGAGAAAAATTGGAAAATTTCTAAGGAAGATACCAAAATCCCTTTTTTATGGGTATTGTTCAAGCGTGACCTGTCCAGCCAATATACATAGGATGATCTTTGTTTATTTGACGGGAGACGTAAAAGACGGTCAAGTTTCAACTACCATCCAACGTAAAATGATCTATCTTTCCATTGTCTTTCATTGACGGCTGACGAAATAGAACAAAATTCAAAAAATGTGTACATCGTGTATATAATATTATCATATATTATTATCTACCAAAATAGTCCATTGTTTTTTGAGATTATTGTAACAGTTTTAAACAAGGTATACTCTATCGAAGCGTTTTGCCGGAGTACACCAAAATATATCTAATTATAATTTTTCGTTTTCATAAAGGACATTTTGTTTTTGAATTGATACTTTTAGATGCGCTGGGGGAACAATTTAAATTCCGCATGAGTACTGTTTTCAGACTCAAGAATAAAAAAAAATATTGGTACGTTGATGCCGTATCTAGACATTATAAAGAAACGATATGCAGTTTTATATTTTTAATTATTTGTTCTATTACTTACGTCACCTGGTAAGGCAGTATGAAGGTTTTATTAATTTGTATATGGTAACGTACTAGACGCGACTGCCAACAAGGTAACGATGGTCACGGGTTCAAATCCCAGGGCACACCTTTGACTTTTCGGATTGTTTTCTACGTGAAATAAAATTCGCCAACCCGCACTAAGCCAGCGGGGTGGACTATATCTTCTTATATAATATATATGAATCGCAAAATGTGTTGGTAAGCGCGTAACTCAACAACGCCTGGACCAATTTGGCCAATTATTTTTTTTATACGTTGTTGTTGTTGTCCTCCACGACGTGTCCATCGACGGCGACACCTGGCTATATACTCTGGAGTGCGCCCGAATGTGACTGGCGAACCCGAATTTGGTGGTAAAAGTGCGGTTACATAATAAGCAGTATAGTTGGCCCACTGCATTATATGTATAGTTATAAGTCCGCTTGGGTTGGGTCTTTCTTAATTGGCGTTTGGTATCGAGACTTTCAAGACGCAGTGCTTCAAAATTGCATACACCATCAGCGACAGATCTACGCCAGCCTGGACGTTCCCGCGAGATTTGTTTTTATATGTACATGTATACTGACAGCCTCCGTGGCGCAGTTGGTTAGATGCCGCCTGTGAAACGAGAGGCCGCGGGTTCGATCCCCGCACCGAGAGAAATGTTTGTGTAGCCCACAAATATTTCTTCCGGGTCTGGGTGTTTGTGAGACCGAAAAGTCTCTCGTAGTTCCTGATACCCACGACACAAGACTCGATCTTAGTGTGGGGTCAGGACTATGTATGTGACTGTTGGGTGTTATTATTATTATTATTATTATTATGGAGAGACGGGATATAATAGAGTGGAAGGTACGGGAGAGGGCTGGGATAGCTGACAGATTTGATAGGACGAAATGTAAATGCCATTATAAGACGGGATGGATAATAAAGAGAAAGGACGGGACCGATCGGGAAGAGACTGAACAGACGGACGAGACGGGTTTTTGTTTTTCGTTCGCCTGATGGTAAGCGATACGACCGCTCATAAACAGTAGCAACATTCCACTGCGCTCGCCATCCTGAGACAAAAGATGTTAAGTCTCAATATGTCCAGTAGTTGCTCTGGCTATAATGTCCTTCAATCCGAAACACAACAATGCATTTAAGCAGTGTTGTTTCACGGGAGAAAAAGACATTGCGGTGGTACCTACCCAGATGGCCTCTCACATATGAGATTGAGCCGGACAGTAGGATAGCGACGTCAAGTTTAGGTATACAAGACTTTATACGAAAAATAACATGTATTTGGTGTGGAGTGGAATCAAAAAATATACGCACCCAGGCGAAGCTGGGTCGGCTTATTTTACAATGCTTAAAAAATGAATATAATAAATATTATATACTGTATCAGCCCATTTTACGTCCCACTGCAGGGCACGGGCCTACTCTACAATCGAGAATACGATTGAGAGTGGTTAGGCCATATAGTCCACCACGCTGGCCTAGTGCGGGTTGGCGGACTTACATACCATAGAAATTCTTATGAATCGCATTGGCATGCAGGTTTCCTCACGATGTTTTCCTTCACCGTTTTAGTGCGTGGTGATTGACTATCAATACACACATGACTTCGAAAAGTCAGAGGTGTGCCCTGGGATTCGAACTCGCGACCACCGTGAACATGTTGGCAGTCGCGTCTAGTCCGTTTACCAACAGGCCACCACGCACTTATAATCATCTATTAACTAAGCCACGGCGGAGCGTGGCGGGTCAGCTAGTTCATTTTAAAAATAATAGCAGTATTGAAGATTATCTGGGTTATTTTTTATTATCTGGATTATCCTTTCTGTTACTCTTAAGTTATTTATGTATATTTTTTTTAGTATAAGTTTTATTGTAACTACCACTAGCTGTCCAAAATAAATAAAATAAAATCTGTTTACCCCGATCTAATTTGATATTTTTAAATAATTCATGTAACAAACTCTTCTCTTCAATTGACATGATATCGAATTCAATCAAAATAAAGCCACTTACACATCCACAGGGAAAAGTCTAAAGCTGGCTCCGGGAGACTTAAGTAGTGATTCAAAGGCCCTGTTTTGCCAACTGGCAGACTTTTAAAAGAGAGCATTATCAAAAGAACAACTCGAGAAATGTCCGTTTATAACCTTTCTTTAGAGTTTCTCTTGATCTCACTGAAAACTTTGTTACTTAGAGCTCTGGATTATTATTTACTTTTATTTTACTTTTAAAAGTCGAAATATTTACGAAGTTTATATGAAAATGAAAACAATTTATTGAATTCATTAAAATGTTTAACATCATTTAGATTCAGTCATTTTTTATCTACCCGGTTCGTAAAGCGGTTTTCACTAGACAAGAACGGGTAAGAAACTCTAGTGTTGCTCTTTCAAAACCAATTTAAAATGTCGGGATTATTACAAAATTTGGTTTAATCAGATCAGTTTATTAATAATTTGTTGTTAATTTACAATCAATATTTTGATATGAATATGTTTATGTTATAATAACTATTGTTGAAAGTAGTGAAGTCGCCTAGAACGAAGAATCAGTATACTCTTTTTCACTAAAGCAGTGAATATAAAATAAATATATCGACCGTTGACATACATTATTAAGAAATGTGAATTTATCATCGCTGGGGATTTATTTGGCATCGTTTATGGCTTAGTCACGATAGGAATTGTAATTATTAATTTATTCATAACTAGCGGTCCCGCCCAGCTTCGCCCGGGTACAAATAGATTTCTGTACAATAATATGTACATTGTACGTATTATATATATAAACCTTTCTCTTGAATCATTCTATCTATTAAAAAAACCACATCAAAATCCGTTGCGTAGTTTTAAAGATTTAAGCATACAAAGGGACATAGGGACAGAGAAAGTGACTTTGTTTTATACTATGTAGTGATAAATAAATATACAGTCACATACATAGTCCCGACCCCACATTAAAATCAATTAAGTCTTGTGTCGTGGGTATCAAAAACTACGAGAGATTTTTCGGTCTCACGAACACCCAGACCCGATAAAAATACTTGGGCACCACAGAAACATTTGTCTCTGAGCGGGGATCGAACCTATACCTATACGATACCGATCTAAATTGTAAGATCTGGGATTCGATTCTCGTGTCGGTAAACTATTGTAATTGTATTTATGGATAACACCTGTGGAAATATATTCATGCCCATTTTTTAACTTATAATGATTATTCAATTATGAACATATTGCATCAACAAAATTCAATAACTCTTGTCTACGTTCCATTTAAGAGAATAACTTCCTCCACTTTCAAGTGACACTAAAAGACTATTTAATTTTTCTCTTTAAAATTTCGCTACCGCAAACACATTGGCTCGGAAGCAGCTCGCTACTTTTCTCCGCTTATCAAAAAAACGGTCCGAAAGGGCCAATTTAATATACTTTTTTTCTTCGCAATCGTTCCAACAGAGTTTTTCAATTAACTTAATCAAAGTATGAGATACGAAGCCGGGCGAATTGAGTCTAGATATTCTTTACAGACTTTATTGCGAACATCTGATATTTAAAGCAAATTGTTCGCTATGAAAACTCTATTACGGTAATCATTAAGTTGAATCAGGAATTTTAAAAATAGCTTGAGAACTGATTCTTTGGCAACTTTTTCTTCTTCAGCTAGGTGAATCTATTGCTAAGTATAGACCTACCCCAAAAAAATCCATAGCAACCTGACCACGACCATGTTGGAAGCGATTGGAAGCCGCATTCAGCAACTTCCAAAAATCTTTATTGCATCATCTTATACTTTGCAGAGAGAAAACTATCTAATAAAATAAAATTTAACAGCATGTTGTCCTGGATAAAATTGGAGTTAAGAATAAAAAAGAAAATCTTTGCGCTATCTGAAAGTAAGCATTTGATTGTATAATGTGTTCGAACGCACATTACTAGATTTGGCACGCATACTTTAATAATTTAATTGAGAATTTAATATCTTATTGCCGTACTCAGAGAAATTATCAATGAAATAATTGCTTTGTTAAAAATAATTTATTATTTTCACAATAAGTATTACAATTATTATTTTCGCTTGCATCACAGATTACATTTTTTATAACATGTTGATTAGAAGTAGCCGTTCTTAAATATAAGCGCAAATTGTGGAAAACTCACTTTTTCGTTGAATATCTAAAGAACAATTTCATGAATTTGAAAATTCTATGAGTGCGGTTGTGAGCGACTTTAGAAAAAGACACCTGCTTTTAAAACATTCATATAGCATATCGACACAATCGATTTCTCTTAGTCGTTGTCTGCTTTAGCAAAAATACACTCTGACATGCGGATAGCCTTTTTATACAGGTAAACCGAAATAGAGCACCTATATTATATATTACTATACCTACTATAATTATACATTACTGTACCTATACATTAACCTACTTTGAGGAACCTGGCATAATTATACAGGCTCAAAAAACCACCATGCTTCAGCTGACTCCTTTTATTGCGAATGATAAAACAAGCATGCTATCCGCCGCAATACGACCGTCATAGACAGTAACAAAACCGAGCAACAGCTATGAATTGCAAAGCGATGCTTAGCTCTCAACTGCGCTCGCCATCCCGAGACTTAAGATTAAATCTCATTATGTTCAGTAGTTACTCTGGCTACAATTTCCGTAAAACCGGTACACAACAGTGCATTTACACTGCTGTTTGGAGGAAGAACTAGATATTGCGGTGCTACCTCCAGTAGTTTGTATACTTACCATAAGCTACTATATCAACCCAAAAAAGTAAATTGAAGAAAGTCAATAAAACTATCTTACTTTGATCTCTGATGTGTTTTTTAGCAAACAGCCCATTGCACTAACGAGACAAACACGATGTGTAAAGGTAAAAAAAACTATCGAGCGCTCATATTACGATTTTGCTCTCTCTTTGTATTCAGAGAGGGTACAACAAAAATATTCTACGGTTAGTTAGCTCGTGGAGGCTTTTATGTGAGTTTAGCACTGGCGTCAACTTGAAGCCGCGTTTTATACAAGCAAATAACACTGTAACTTATTGCTGGTACAATAACAGGTAACAATCACGCTTTGGCTTTTTCAAGTATAGAAGTAAAGTTTTTATTCAACATATATATAAAGTTACTTGCCTTGCTGGCGTAGTTGTACTACGGTATGATTGCAAAGTCTAGTCCAGATTCCGAATCGGGCAAAGTGATATTAAATTTTCTAATCATTTTAAGCCCGGGGTGAAAATTTGTGCTTGATATGGTGACGGGCTCGCCTCCCACGTAGAACGTGGTGGGACGAAACATACAAGGCGAAACTTTGGTATCGTAGTAACACGTTTGCTTACCCCATTTTGCGCAAAAGTCGTGACTTTACGTTTGTATGAAAATATAGCTGTTACTTCGATATTTATGTCCGTAGGTATAGCGATCACCGGTACTTAATGTTGTTAAAACCTGATGTGTTAGGCGACCTGATTACCTAATCTGAAAATTTCGGAATGTGTGTCAGGATGTTTTGGTGATAAATGTCATCGAATGAGTTATTAGGTTACCTGATGGCCACCACTCTTATAATTGTACAACTGTATTTCCATCAGGGATGATAATTATTTTCTCATCCATTATGCATGTTTAAAGCCAATCTTCATAATAATAATAAATGAAACGGCCTGATAAATTGCAATGCAAGCAAATGAATGCTATTTAATATGGTGATATTTACGTTCAATAGTAGATCAATTAAACTAATTAGATGAAATGGAATTAAGTGAGGAAATATTAATAAAATTAGAAAATCTTACCTAAAGCGTTGCACTATCGTAGCTTATCATTTTGGATTATGTTTTTAATATTAAAAAACAAATAATATCCATAAAATATATTTATATAGCTTGCACGCTATTATCTCTGAATCTTGAACGCCAGTGCGAAAGCAGATTACGTGCTACGCGTAAGTACACGAATATATCTTATAAAATAATTATCTTTCATAAGTTTGATGGTCTCACATTATGCAATATAACTGGGTCGTCTGGAAACAAAAATCAACTAAGTTATATCGTCGCTACAGAACAAAATAATATATTCATTTTTACAACTAGTGGAAGGCAAATATAAATCGCAGTTTCTGAGTAACAGTTTTTTTTTTTTATTTTGACAAAGTGATTTACAGTCATATACGCATTGGAACCACTAGCTAATGCAGTCTGGATGTAATATGTTGTGATGGATGTATATGATGACTACACTACAGCAGTAAACTCTGATGTGAGATAAGTACAGTCAGCAACATAAGTCGCTACACATTCACGAGATTTGGAATATAATCCAAAATAATAATTATTTTCAATATCGTATGGCACTTCTCGACATAGATGTCTTTACTTGGTTATATTTTACGACTAAAGAGTAGCACGTACAAGTTTTAATTCAAAAATAGGTTATCAAAAAATGTGAAGTGTTCAGCGACTTATGTTGCTGACTGTACATCTGGGCTCAATTATCAGTTTCATAACAAATTCATTCATAACTTTTAATTAGAATTAAATATTCATGTATATTAACTTTGAAATTATTATACGTGTCCATTTTCCGCAAAGTATTGTATGCAGTTTCCAAGAATAGTATAATTAATATATTATATAGCTTCTTACGGCTTTATTATTTTATAACCTATCGAACAACTTTTGAATTTAATTTGGGCGAAGAAGACAGAAAATGCGATAGCTAGAATCAGAGGCGGCTCGTAATATTTTTTGATGGGGGTTCACAAAAAAACTAATTGAAAAACTAGAGCTTACTATTTATTATATTTGCCGCCGATCTTTTTGGCGTGCGAAGATATCTATTTCTTTCTTGTGAAAATCAGAAATGGGATTGATTAAGCGTACAAACTATTTTTTAATACTTATTTAAAAAAAACTGCGAATTAACTGAGTGACGCGTGAGCGGCGCTCCAGATTACGCTAATTTCTCATACGTTATCTTTTGTTTCACGCGTCAGCGCGAGTCGTAGTTCTCTTTCGCACTCATTGAATACAGTACTACGAGTCGTACTAAACTTCGTTTCATAGGAGCACAATCGCTGGCGCTCCACTCGTTACAAATTGACGCTACATGTACCTGTATAGGTAATATAATAGACTTATTATAGGCGTAGTAAAATATAAAGAATGTAATGTAAGGATTTATGTATTATAAATATATATAAATTATTAAATTAGCTAAGTATGTAATTTTCGTGGGAGTGCACTGCACCAGCGCTCTTTCGGATGAGCCGCCTCTGGCTAGAATAGTTATATATAGATAGATAATATATATAGATAACTAGGTTTCAAAACTGTTTATGAATAAAGTCATTAGTCTTTTTCTTATTGTAATAACTGCCGAGACGAGCAGGCCCCTCGCCTAATGGTACTGAACACCTTGAATTACAAGGCAATGCTTGATTTTCCACTGCGCTCGCCATCCCGAGATATAAAATTAACGCCCGAATACTGGAACGCCATTTAAATAATAAGTTGCTCTTAACAGCACACGGCCCACTTAGCCAGTACATTTAATCGGGATTAACGTAGTTAAGCGCAACTTATATTTAAGTCGCGTTCCAGTATTCGGGCGTTAAAGTCTCAATATGTCCAGTAGTACTCTGGCTACAATTTTCTTCAAACGAGAATTTACACTGCAGTTTGGCGGGAGGAACAGAGATTGTGGTGCTACCTACACAGGCGGCTTCTCAGACAGACCTCCCACCTGTAGTCTATTGCAGTTGAGCGACAATCCGCTTAGTAATAAATCGGTACGGTCTATAAGGACTTCAATGTGGGCATCGAGAACGGGTGCTCGTTTTAAGTCCTTTTAACCCTTGCATAATGGGTTTACAAGGCATTAACAACGTGCTGTGAACTGCAATATGCGCCATAGGGGTCTTTAAGACCAGGCAATTTATTAAAACAAGCTTTTCATGTAGAACTTGTTAGTGGCGTTGGGTGATTGAATTATGTAGATTTTTGCATTATTTATCGCTTTTATTGGTAAAAATATATTTAAATGATTTAATTTTAGACTTTAGTGCTTCGTGATTTGTGTGTTCTCTATAAAGTTTGCATTGCGGCGATAGACTTAAATTCGTCAGTTAAATCAAGTACACATGTTATATACTTCTATATTAATGGTATACAGAGGAAAATTTTGATTGTTTCCATTGAGTAGGCTCTAAAACTACTGGATCGATTTTAAAAAATCTTGCGCCATTAGAATTTTACATTATCCCTATAAAAATGTATCTACACCCGGGTGGAGCCGAATTGGACTGCTAGTTTGCTATATATTAAGTACTAAAAAGAAAGAAACGTCTATGGTCTAATTTAATAACCTCGACACGAAAGCCACAAAACATCGTACACGAGAAACTCGACTATGAATCCTTAGTAAATATATCGCTTACCTGAAACTCGAAGTTGCTGTCTCTTACTTAAACCGCATCACAACGTGGGGGCTCGGCTTGCAGTTTTCGGAGTTAGGAGTTAGTTTAGTGCATATGGTATTTCAGTTACAAGTAACACTGTTGGTATGTCTCTCATATGTGAGAGGCCACCTAGGTACCACCGCAATGTTTTTTCTCTCACCAAAGAGCAGTGTAAAAGTTACTGTTGTCTACTTTAAAGATATTCTAGTCAGAATAACTACTGGACAGATTAAGACTAAACATTTTAAGTCTTAGGATGGCGAGCGCAGAGGAATGCCAAACATTTCTTTGTAATGCAAGGTGTTGTTTGGTTTTGCTACTGTCCATGAGCAGTCGTATCTCTTACCATCAGGAGAATGGCTTGCTCGTCTCGCCATTCAGTAAGAAAAATGCAATTTTAAATGTTGACATTTTTTTACCATAGCATGAAAGAAAATAGTTGTGATATGATTTTCCGGGGTTGTTACATCTTAAGTTCAGAATTTGCTATCGCTTTTCTACAGAAGAAAGTTGACGGCAATTTATTTCTATATTCTCCTATTGACTTAATTAATTTTTAGATAATTTTGTTACCAATTTATAAACAAATTAGACATTCTTGAAAACTCGAAACTCTCTGATATTAATTATTAGTTGTGATTAAATGCGCACCACTGTCAATCAAAGTGAAGGCGGGACACTCTTTAATCTGATTTTAGTCTGTTTCCATGTTAATATGACCCCATATACAACCTAAGAGTACTTAACCTACGTAGTGTTTATTTTCTCTATGCCTAAAAGATCCAACAAGATAAAGATGGAGGATAAAGCCAGTGATTTATACAGAAAAGTTTATTGGCGCAGTTGGTTAGACGCCGCCTGTGGAACTCTTGTAGTTCCTGATACCCACGACATAAGACTCGATCTTAGCGCGAGGTCAGGACTATGTTTGTGACTGTTGGGTGTTATTTATTTATTTCTATCATTCCCTCGGAACTTGGAACTAAAAACCACGAATAATCATCTGAAGAGCATTTAAATGTAGTTCTTACTCGCTAACGCCTCAGCTGCATACATAATCCTACAATCCGTCACGCCGTTACCCGGGTGTACCAAAATCATAAATTCAGGTGTTAAATAAATCCCGATACGTAATCAGGCCATCTTTTCCCCCTTTATTCCAATAAAGTAGGGACGAAAGGCCCATCGCATCCACTATCTGCGTTCCAAAACATTAACCCCGGGAGAGATAAAAATATGAGAGGTATCATAATAAAGATCTTGGCACAATAAGTGCGACGGCAAAATATGGTTGGATAATTTCTATAAGGTAATTTTCATTCTACGTAGTGTTATGTTTTGTAAGAATTTAAAACGAGTGTACTTAAGTTATTTTACTGTTAAAAAGATTACAGTTTGTAAAGAATGCACAATAACTATTTTGTACTTTGTATTTGTATTTAGGGTCAGGGGTGCTCCTATCTAGTGGTTATGGCCTGTCCTAGAATAGGTGCTACGAGTACGCGACCTCGGCCCCCCGAGCTACTGCAGTCACTACAAACATTCCCTTCCATGACTGCAGTATCCACTCCTACAGGTCATACTCTCCTTTCCCATTATATCCTCTACTCACAAACCCTATTTCCTTTCCCCCGCTGATGATGGGCAGCAGCGTCGTCAGCGCGAGTCCCCTCCTGCGCTCGCCAACCCGCCTGCCAAGCGTGGCGAGTATTGGCAAATACCCCTCAAATGGCAACACAAAAATTGACCAGGCCCCCAGTCCCCGGCAGCCCCACTATTCCTGGCGATGGTAGCAGCCATGGTTACGGTGGGGCAGGGGGTGCTAAGAATCCCCGGGTTGGCCCCGGCTACCACCCCCGACGACGACTGGCCCTGGTAACACACAGCATACGCACTTTGAGGACAGACGAGAAGATTGTTGAACTGGAAGAAGAATTGAGCGGGTTACACTGGGATATTCTGGGGTTATCGGAAGTCCGAAGAATCGGGGAGGATACGATAACCCTGAAGTCTGGTAACCTGCTCTTCTACCGGGGGGACGACCAACAGTCCCGAGGAGGTGTCGGATTTCTCGTCCACAGGTCTCTCATCAACAACATCGTATCCATCGAAAGTGTGTCGAGCAGGGTAGTATACCTTATACTCAGAATATCTAAAAGATATTCGTTGAAGGTCATACAGGTATACGCGCCGACCTCGACACACCCAGATGAAGAAGTAGAGGAGATGTATGAGGACATAAGTCGGGCCATACATACTTCCAAAACCTACTTCAATGTTGTTATGGGGGACTTCAACGCAAAGTTGGGCAAGAGAAGCGATGCAGAGTTGAAAGTGGGGCAATTTGGACATGGGCAACGGAACCTCAGGGGTCAGAGGCTGGCCGACTTTCTGGAAAAAGAGGGACTCTTCGCGATGAACTCTTTTTTCCAGAAGCCGCCTCACAGGAAATGGACCTGGTTGAGCCCTGACGGTTCTACGAGAAATGAGATAGACTTCATCTTGACGACGAATAGACGGATGTTCAGTGATGTCTCTGTGATCAACAGGGTGAAAACCGGTAGTGATCACCGAATGGTTAGGGGCACATTGAATATCAACGTCCAATTAGAAAGGCGCCGCTTGATGAAGTCTACGCTCCGACCTACTCGCGCCCATATCCAAAACCCCGAGAGCTTTCAACTCGAGTTGACAAATCGCTTTGATTGTCTAAAAGAAAACCTTGCAGTGGACGAGTTAAACAGCGGTTTGGTAGAAGCTGTCCATACGGTGGGATCTAAGTATTTTAGACCTCGCCGTAGAGATAGACCACAAAAACTCTCGATCCAGACTCTTGACCTCATGGCCGAACGTCGATCTTTGACGCTGCAGTCATCCGTTGACGCCGAAGCATATCGGCGGCTCAATAGACGGATCTGGAAGTCCTTGCGACACGATGTCCGTGCTCACAATATTGTGAGCATTAAGGAGACAATTGAGCGGAACGGAGGCTCCAAAGTGTTTGCAAGAGACTTGTCTATTGGGCAAAGCCAGTTGTCTAGGCTGAAAACGGATGATGGCCGCGTGGTATCGACTAGGGCAGAGGTATTAAGAGAGATCGAGAGGTTCTACGGACAGCTTTACACCTCGGTTGCCGAACCTACTGTTAGCTCGGCCGAAGACCCGAGAGCCGAGTTAATCCGACACTTTAGCGATGATATCCCGGACATCAGCCTGTTTGAGATTGAGATGGCCCTCAAACAACTTAAAAACAACAAGGCGCCGGGTGAAGACGGAATCACTTCAGAGCTTCTGAAAGCGGGCGGAACGCCGGTACTGAAAGTCCTTCAGAGGCTCTTTAATTCCGTTCTCCTCGAGGGCTCAACGCCGGAGGCATGGAGCAGGAGCGTGGTGGTACTGTTCTTCAAAAAAGGTGATAACACTTTGCTGAAGAACTACAGGCCCATCTCGCTCCTGAGCCATGTCTATAAGTTGTTTTCAAGGGTCATCACAAATCGTCTCGAACGCAGGTTTGATGACTTCCAGCCTCCCGAACAAGCCGGTTTCCGAAAAGGCTTTAGTACTATAGACCACATCCATACGCTTCGGCAAGTTATACAAAAAACCGAGGAGTATAACTTGCCGCTTTGTTTAGCGTTTGTGGACTATGAGAAAGCCTTTGATTCGATCGAGACCTGGGCTGTGCTACAGTCTCTTCAGCGGTGCCACATAGACTATCGGTACATCGAAGTGTTGAGGTGTATATACAACAACGCCACCATGTCGGTCCGAGTACAGGATCAGAGCACGAAGGCTATTCCACTACAGAGAGGCGTGAGACAGGGAGATGTCATATCTCCGAAACTGTTCACTGCCGCGCTGGAAAATGCCTTCAAGCTCTTGCAGTGGAAAGGATTCGGCATCAACATCAACGGCGAGTATATTACTCACCTTCGATTTGCCGACGATATTGTAGTCTTGGCAGAATCGCTGGAAGACCTTAGCACTATGCTCGAAGACCTTGATCGAGTTTCCCAACAGGTGGGTCTTAAAATGAACATGGATAAAACGAAGATCATGTCGAATATCCATGTTGTGCCCACCCCCATTGGAGTTTGGGGCTCGACTCTCGAAGTTGTAGACGAATATGTCTATTTAGGACAAGTGGTCCGGTTAGGCAGGTCCAACTTCGAGAAAGAGGTCAATCGGCGAATCCAACTCGGTTGGGCAGCGTTCGGGAAACTTCGCGACGTCTTCTCGTCCAAAATACCTCAGTGCTTAAAATCGAAAGTCTTCGATAGTTGTGTGTTACCAGTGATGACATACGGCACCGAGACGTGGCCTCTCACTGTGGGCCTCATAAAAAGGCTCAAAGTCACTCAACGAGCCATGGAGCGGGCTATGCTCGGTGTTTCCCTACGAGATCGAATCAAAAATGAGGAGATCCGTAGGAGAACCAAGGTTACCGACATAGCCCATAGGATTGGCAAGTTGAAGTGGCAATGGGCCGGGCACATAGCTCGTAGAACCGATGGCCGTTGGGGCCGAAAGGTTCTCGAGTGGAGGCCACGTACAGGCAAGCGAAGTGTCGGACGCCCGCCCACAAGGTGGACGGACGATCTGACTAAGGTCGCAGGAAGTCGCTGGATGCAGGCCGCTTCCAACAGGTCATTGTGGAGATCATTGGGGGAGGCCTATGTTCAGCAGTGGACTTCCTGTGGCTGATATGATGATGATGATGATTTGTATTTATATTTTGTTATCCCGGTCGGCATCAGGGTTTGGTTTTCTAGGCGAACTACACCTTTTCACCAGTTGCTAATATCCTATATTGCAAGACCATGTCCAAGCTCTCGTAACATTTTCCTTGAAGAAAACCAATGCTATTGTGGTCGGTGTTAAGGCCTTGGTCGACTTTTGCATGTTAAGTCTCTTTTTCTTATTGAAATCTTTAGGCGTTACTCGGAAAACTTTCGAATGCTTAGTTATCTTTGTTTCTATAAGTATTTCCTCTCTTAGTTACAATGTAATAGTGATAATATTTTTGAAAGAAAGTGAAATAAATATGTGGAGCTAGTAAACAGTCCTACAATAATGAAGATTTATTGTGGTAACATCCATACTGCCGTCCTCAAGCTAAAATGCCGTTAAGAACAAAAACCGCTTTTTGAGTTATGCACAAAAAAAGCGATATTAAAGTTTTAAGTTGAAAGTTTCGCTATTTGAAAGTACCCCCTACGATCTATTATTCAGTATTCCAAGTAGTAAAGATGACAACTTGTTATTCAGTAGTACATTTAAAAAAAAAATCGCATTTTTGTGTATAACTAAAAAAGCGGCAAAAAATACTTAACGGCATTTTAGGTTGAGGACGGCAGCATAGATTTATTCATATTATAGCAAAGTCAGACAATTTTTATTACGTGTGGTAATCAAAGGAATAGTCATTCAGTATTGATGGAATTCAAGTGTGGATAAAAGATTATTTCAATTGTGTTGATTTTAAAGTTTTGTGTGTCCCAAACTTAATGTTAAACCTGGCATACACGTTACATAGTCAGCATCGGTGGATGCCTGCTGATGCTACGTTTCAGGGCTCTATCGACCCTTTCAGTGTAAAAGTCTTTTCAATTTTAACCCGTAATCCCTGTTATGATGTTTTAAATCGTGCAGGATTTGTGGAATTATAGATGTTATTTTCTATCGAACGATGGCGCTTGAAATATGATTGTGACATTATCTTTAGTTTCTTATAGTTTATGAATTTTCCAAAGATTAAATAATTACTAAAGAGAAATAATGAAATAATTACTAAAAAAAAAATTACAAAAAGTTTGTAATACAATCGCGATTATAAATTTAGTTTAAAAATACAGTAAAAGTTTTGAATGTGTTTACAATAATATTAATTTTAGACTCTTGTACTACAATATTTCTTTAATTTATTTCCTCGGTGCACTTAAGTTCTTACCATAAAAACCTTTATATTTTGTCTACTAGCGCCATCTAAAGACAAAACATTTCAGCGCCATCTTAATATTATTTCAGAACTACAACCTATCAGTTGTAAAGAACTAAGCTCAACGACAGTGTTTACAAAAGATGATCTAATATTACGATAGATGGCGCAAAAGTTCAGCTAACATTCGCTGCGATGATGGTACATGGAGAGTTGTCTGTGTCATCCGTCCTCTTTTTCAATACTGGTATCGCTACAACAAATTACTTTATCCGACAAAGAACCAAAGTTATAGTACATAGCACACAAGATTAGCAAGCTGAAGTGGTAGTGGGCTGGCCACATCTGTCGAAGAAACGATAACAACATTTTCAGTTTCCTATAAAGTCTGTTATCCATACCAATAGACCAAGAGCCCGTGGTCGCTAGCTTCTTCATTTTATAAGAGCTAAAAGTTTGTCTGCGGATGCCTCTGACATGGGCATTACTCGATCAGCTATTACAAAGTTCCGATCGTGGTTGCTTTGGAAGTTATCAGCTTCAATGTGTCTGGCGAGATGAAGGAACGATTAAAAATTCCTTTGGGAAATTTTGGTAGAATGTTGCTTTAATAAACTATTACACTCTTATTCCATAAATTATTCGTGTTATGAATCAGCCATATGATTCATTACAGGCGTGCGATTGCCAAATATTTTCAATCAGATTCAGTTATAACCTATACGAGATCGGTCCCTTACTGTACTGTCAACGATAACATTCACATCGAAACAGCCGTACTTATCTCCTGTGCACATAAAGCGTAATATTAATTTAGCCCATGCAAGCGTAACACTCGCGAGATTGTATTCCGTGCGCCTATTGTGTTGCATTGTGCTCTCCAACTCTAGCCAAACGAGAACCTACTTAAAAAGAGAACATTAGAACATTGCCCCGATGATAGTTGAAAGCACTCGCTGTTTTATTGTGGTAGGTCTCTCATATGTGAGAGGCCGCCTGAGTAGGTACCACGTGACTATTTCTCTCGCCAAACAGCAGTGTAAATGCACTGTTGTTTCCGAGTGAAGGACATTGTAGTCAGAGTAACTACTGGACATAATGAGACTTAACATCTTACGTCTCAGGATGGCGAGCGCAGTGGAATGCATTGCTTTGTAATTCAAGGTGTTGTTTGGTTTTGCTACTATTCATGAGCGGTTTTGTCGCTTACCACCAGGCCAACGGCCATTCTAAGAAATAAAAAGGAAAGTTGTTAGTATTTATGCTGATAAGGAATATGTTACCTCATTGGTTTAATCAAAGCGTCTCCGTTTGCTGGGTTGGGAAATTCAGATGTCAGATTCAGATTAGGAATACGTCATACAAGTTGTCGTACAAGCCGGGATATGTAAATTACATGTCAAATTTTGGCACTGAAATAACTTCGATGAACTGTTGCTGGTTTTAGTTGAATATAGGAGTAAATTTATGTACGGTTATATAAGTAAAAGTTCATAAACAGGATACCATGTACCATCAAGACTACCTACCTACCGAAAACGAAGTCGGGTGGTAGTTTTAGTGACTACAAATATAATGCAACTAAAATTACGCAAAGTAAGGCGACATTTTTTTTTTATTTTTAAATTTCGTATTTTTTTGGTGGTATTTTGAAAAATAAAAGGGCGTACACTATTTTTATAGAAAAAAATTGTACCAAATACGACGATGGGAAAAAATAACAAAAGTATTTGTTTTTTTTTTTTTTTTTTTTCAAAAATTGTAGTTGCTTTTTGGCTAAAGTCACTAAAACCACCACTCGGCTACGTTTTTTATAGCCCCAGCGGTCTTATTATTCCCTGTATTATATGTCACTTAATGTTACAAAATGTTGAATTCCTCCCTGTTCCATTTACGCTGTTATCATTGAACACTGACAGTTGCTAGTAAGCCGCTTCAGAAAGTCAATGGCATGAAAAATCCAATATCATCGTGTATTTTTTTCATATAATGCGCATAATATAATGGGCGTAAATGAGTTTTGTCAATGTAATATAAACTTAATGTCAGTTTTAATAATAATGGTATATTTCAACTGTCTATGTAATCTAAAGACAGCCTTAATGATACTAGAAATAGGATATATTTAAAAAAAAATTAGGCTCATCGGTAGGTGGTCGTTCAAATAGATAATTACATCTAATAATATTGCTAAAAACTGAGCAAACGACTTTATAACAATATAACTTTCTTATACACACCGTCAACTACCGCTTTGGAACGCGTCGTCCTTGTCTGAAAGTGCAGGTAGGTGCAGGTTTTTCCTTTTGCACATCACCTTAAGATGACCCTTCATACCGCACACGTCACAGTTGTAGTTTTTGAACCGACATCTATCCGCGTCGTGCGCCTTACCACAGCGCCAACAAGATCGCGCGGGCTGGGCGCGCGGTCCCGCAGCCCTCATGCTGCCGCCCGCCGTCGCGCCACCATCCGCGCCCGCGCTGCCTGACCGCGACGGCCGCGCTCGCGCTCGCGGACCGCTGCGCCCGCCGAGCGCGTAATGCAAGCCTTCTCCCAGCTCACCGCCCGTCGTACCCGATGAGTCTGTCGTCGCCGCCATAGAACCACTTATTTCTGCGTGTTTCTCTGCTGCTTCTAGAGCCAGAGCCAACTCGACGGCCTCCTTGTATTGAATTTTTTTTTCCGAAAAAATTCTCGATCGCATAGCATCATTTGCCAAACCTGAGACAAACTGGTCGCGCAGATTTTCTTCAAGCGATGAACATGAATTACATTTGCCAAAATTAGATGGGGTTGCGATACTTCAGGGCTTTTAAATACTCAGTGAGGGGTTCGCCAGCCTTTTGTCGGCGCAACCTGAACACGTGGCGTTCGGCTATCTCGGACCGCTGTGGTTCTAAATGTTCCGTCAATAACTTTACTAATTCGTCAAATGTATGATTTTCGGGATACTTAGGCGAACACAGGTCGCACATTAATGCGTATGTTTCGTCCCCAACTGCCATTATTAACATTGGTACCTTTAGATCGTCACTGATTTCGTTTAGCAGAATGTATTGTTTTACACGCCGAATATACGCTGGCCACTGTTTCGAATTTACGTCAAACGGTTGTAGACTTCCGAATGGCATTTTTGCAACTAAAACTGCACACGGAAATAGGTTTTGAAAAAAAAATCCCGCACTCGTCGCCAGTGAAACGTCAATAAAAGGCGTTGGTTAACGACAGACTGGTTTATTCAAAACTTACTTATAATTACCCGCCACCAAATTTATATTTTATAGCACGATCGTCACACTTTCCTTAGCATTTTCAATGTATGTTAAATAAAGAGTTATAAATAACATAATTATTACGCGTACAACGTGGTGGTACTATTAAAATACGAATATTGAAAATCAGCTACTAACACCTAAAAAGAAAACGCTCCAGTAAATATACTTATAACGCTCATACATGTATACTCGAGGAGATTGTGTTGTACTCGCCTATTGTTCTCTCTTAAACGCTAAACAAAGGAGAAGTTACCTCAGGTCACGATATACTAAAACTGGAAAGGCCGTTGAAGCAACAAGCTAATGGGAAATTAATTATTGGTGAAAATTCATATTATGTGAGAGGCTGCGTAGGTAGGTCCCACCGCAATATCTATTTCTTCCGCCAAACAGCTGTATATATGCACTTTGTATTCCGGTTTGAAAGGCATTGTAGCCAAAATAAGTACTGGACATAGTGAGACTTAACATCTAATGTCTCAGGATGGCGAGCGAAGGAATGTCAAGCATTTCTTTGTAATTCATTATGTTGTTTGGTTGCTACTATCCATGAGCAATCGTATGGCTTACCATCAGTTGAATGACAAGATTGTCTCATTCACCGAAATGAAATAAAAAATATATTACTATTGTATTATTCCTGAATGTATTTTTATGCTTGTCTTTATGCTACACATACATGAAACCGTCACGCTATGTGTTTTGATCGAGACCGCCTCCGAACAGCCTCGTAAATTGTAAATGTTTGTGATCGTGTGCTGGTTGCATGAAATAATACCAGTGGTAGATTCGGATTAAGAAACACATTTATTCCCACTGATAAGTAGGTACATGTTCATTTATTTCCAACTCTTCCTATTAATTTAACTTTCTGATTAATTTCGTTGCGTGTTAAAGACAAGTAAGACATTCCCGGAGACTCGTTGAGCTTCAATTCTCGGTGCTTCATTGCGTGCCACTATTGATCCTAGCTTACAGGAGTTACAATGGTTGGTGTGAGGGCAGGACAGTCTCTGTTATCTACACTATTTTATTAACAATAATATGTGACGTAATTGTACATCGTTGTCCTGTTTTATAAAATATATTTAACAGAATGATACAGTTTATATTTGCCTTCCGTTGACATGCCTGATGTTATTGTTATGCTTTATTATGTGAGGTATTTGTATTTCTATCATCAATCGGTATCTAAATGTAAATCGTGTCCAACCGCTCTGTTACTGAGACAAAACATGATTGCAGTGCAGCCATCATGAGTAGTAATAATGTGAACAGCTCAGGACTATCGCAAACTTTCTAAATCAAAAATTTAATAATACGAAATACGTCAAACAGTCATATACGTTCGTGCTGTGATCACAGAAACTATGAGAAAATCTTCAAATTGAGAGAAAAGAATTTGTTGAAACTACGGCATTTAGCTGCCAGCGTCATAACCAAATAAACTATCAAGGCTCTTTGACCTTTAAAAAATCTGGCGATCATAGTTTTTCATTGATTTAACCAATTCCACAACGATATTCTATTTTATACATTAAACTGTCGCCAATAAATATACAAACGTATGTGAAACTCAAACCTGTGTACATAATATTGAACCCAAGGTTATATTTTACACAAACTAAAATTAAACCGCACTAATCCGGAAAGTTTAACCTAATACTGTCAATTTAAACATACACCAACTTTAACGAAACTTTAATTTTATCACCTATCCGTGAATACATGCACTTAATGGGACGGTAAACTTCAAAACGAGGTTATTAAGCGCTTCATAATGGCATTGTCTCATAATCCAGCGAGTCATTATACAAAATGGCGATCTTCATAGTTCATCTGCAACACGCTTGCATAATATTATCTCGACATGGTCGAATTTTGGGGTCTGTGTGTTGATTAGTCGACGCAGATACCAATTTGCATTTTAAATTGAAATCAATATAATGATTGTTTGAGGTAGTGCAATCTACTGAACAAAACATTTCGTCGATAATTAATTGGAGCCTAAAGCCATCGTTAATACAAAGATACTTCTATACAGGGTTATTTTTCAAAGTATTTCCATTTTTTTGTTGAATTTAAGGGTTGACTGTTGATTAACACATGTCGGAGAAAATCTAATTTACACGAAATAAGCCATTTACATATATTTCATAATATTCCAATTAATGGATACTATATAGATGGATAATATGGATTAAGTAAAAAAATATATATGTACATATTATTTTATTATACTAATAGACTAAATTCATAATTCTGAACCTCCTTTTAAAATTTGGATACTCAGATCAAAATAATAATGTAAGATAAAATTATTTAAATTATTTTAAATGATAATTATTCACAGGTTAAAATAGCAAAGCAGACCATAGCATACTACATAAATTATATGTAAAATAAATATTTACATAATCAGTCGCTTCTCAGTTTTTTCTTGGGAGTGCAGTTTTGCGGCTAATCTTATGTTTTATATTGCAGGCAGTACGTGTTGGTTGTAAAGGTTGATCATACAGAGTGAGCCGATAATGTACGGGGTATATCAAGACTGCTACCGAAAACGAGGCCGGGTGGTAGATTTAGTGACTTCAGACACAATGCAATTGAAAATTTTGAAAATAAAAAGCATTTTTGTTTTTTTTTTATTTTTTTTTTCTCTTCGTATTTGGATTTTGGGTGGTAAATACATAGTTTTTTTTTTCTGAAATAATAGTGTACACCCTTTTATCTATGAAGATGCTATTTTACGCAAGGGTTTAAATTATTATTTTAGCAAAAACTATGGACTTGCCACTCGAAAACGAGGAATTGCAAAATCACATTTCTATGCGAAATTTTCAATTACATTGTGTTTGTAGTCACTAAAACTACCACTCGACTTAGTTTTCGGTAGCACTCTTGATATACCCTGTATAATAATTATTCTTATCTTATGGAGCAAAATAAAAACCACTATTTTCGGAGCTGTTCATACTGCTTGATTCAATAAACGATATAATTAATCTAAAATGTAATAGCGTTAGCCAATGCAAGTTGTAAAACTTAACCCGCTGCAAAGTTCAAATGCGTTCCTGTTAGTTGTTCTTTCCTTATGGTAGACATTATTGTTCTGGACCACTAACACTGTGAAAATCCATGAGCGTTGGTGATAATCAGGCGGGCTGCATACTCTTCAGCCTTTAAAGGCAATAAAAAATATATCACTACTGATAATTTATACCTTTTAATAAACATCTGCTCTTATAAACTTGAAGGTGAAATGGACAAAAATATTTCCAAATCCTCATATTATTTACTTAATGATTTATTTCATTGCGAGTTAAAGAAATGCATTAAATGCATCCTTCCACATCCACCCACATTATATCGAAGTAATAAGAATGTATTTTAAGTCCAGGGTATTTGATATAATAACTTAATTGGGACCAATGCCCGTGAATAGAACGAATTAAATCTGTTGAAATATGTTGAATGTTGCAGACGGACAATTGTTAAGTAAATATTCATTTAAAAAGTCCAGTTATAACGCACTTTGTAAAACGTGTTCCATCGCTATTATAGCTTAATGCATCTGCTCTATATCAATAGTCTCGGTATAACACAAGGTACAAACAACGTCCGGTAAGTTTTATACACAAATATTTTTATGGAGTAGCTCACACACCAAATTCAACATATTTTACATTCTACAGACAGGCTATTGTAATGCAAGAGTGATGCATTCACTTCAGTATAGTATTTTAAAAGCTAAGATCAAATAAGTATTAATATTTACAAAATTTCTGGTGATGGCTCTGGTGATATAAGTATTTCTACGGATGGAGAGCGATCGCAGATATTTTTTTGCTATGAAACGCGAGAAAAGATGGTGATGATGGTAAACGATACGACCCTTCTTGGACTGTAGCAAAACCAAACAACACCATGAATTACAACCGCAATGCTTGGCACTCCACTGTGCTCGCCATCCTAAGACATAAGATGTTAAGTTTCAATTAGTCCAGTAGTTACAATGTCCTTCAAACCGGAACACGACAGTGCATTTACACTGCCGTTTTATTTTTGCGGGATAAATAGACATTACGATGGTACCTACCCAGGGAGCACCTCACATGTCACAGACCTACAACCAGTCAGCTAGCAGCAGAGAGATGTGGAAAACCCGTCTTAGCGTCACTTGTACACACAATTTTTTACGTATTGAGTTCAGTGTTAATGTTTAAAGCGAATTCGATGAAGCCGATTGATATCGCCAAATATCAAAACATAACACAAACTGATTTGTGTAAACAACTTTGGTAGGTTTGCTCATTGTGAATTCTACTGCACTTGTCACCAAGAAAGTGCACTGTAATCACTTGCATTTTGAGAGCATGATAATCTTCAAACATGAATTAATTATAAAACAATTATACAGGGTATATCAAGAATGCTACCGAAAACGAAGCTGGGTGGTAGTTTTAGTAACATCAGACACAATGCAACTCAACTTTGTGAAAAACTTATGACGATTTTTCTTTTGTAATTTTTTTCCATCATCATATTAGGGAGGTAAATACATAGCTTTATTCTAATTAATAGTGTACACCGTTTTATTTTTAAACACGCTATGGTGTGCAAGGTTTTAAATTATTATTTTAGCAATAACTATGGATTTACCACACAAATAAGACGATTTAAAAAAAAAATATTAAAAAAGTGGCGCGTTTCTTAGCGAATTTTTTTGTTGTATTGTGTTTGTAGTCACTAAAACTACCACCTGGCTTCGTTTTCGGTAGCACTCTTGATATACCCGGTATATATAAACTCAAATTGTAGTACGAATATATTTCTTCCCTAATCTTTTACGTAAATACTTATTCAAGTAGAATTAAAAATAGACCTTTCTTCCTCTTTCAGACAATCGCAATCCACCACGTCAAAGAGATGACTGACCTTTACGCAGCTGACCCCTTGACCCCTACTCCAGACCTCCCAGACCCCAATCGTGATAAACGACCCCACATCACTAATTAAGATGAGAGCCTCTCCAATACCCAAACATAAATAAGAAATTTATCTTCATACGTCATCAATAGATATAGTAATTAACAAAATAATCTCTCGAATAAACCCATCCCGTTACAATATTACTGTAGGAGCTTAAATATATCCCAGTTAAGGTAAAAACAAAGATTCAAGCCCAAGGTTGTTAGGTGAAAATGAATTTTAAGTCTTAACATAAAGGTTTAAATTGATTTGAACGGTATATCACAGATGCCTCACCAGGCTTTCAGGTTCAAATCTAGGTCAGTACACGGAGGCAGATGTGGTCGTTTGGCGCAAGAGGGAAACTTTATTTTTGTTTTTTTAATTGGAAGAACTTTCATACGGTCTGAAATAGCCGATGCTGGTAAGGAAGAAGATGGATTAATTAATGATTTCCAATACTTTTTTGGTAACTTGTCGGTTTTGTAATTAACATTCATGAAAAACTTAAAGTACGCTATCTTAATATATATAATTCACGTGTCACGTTGTTTGTCCGCGATGGACTCCTAAACCACTCAACTGATTATAATGAAATTTTGTAGATATGTGTTATTTGTTCCAACTTAAAGGTGGGATAGTTTTTATCTCGATTGAATTGACGAAAGTATAAAAAAAGGGAAAAACATTTTGCCATACAAAATGTTCATGGGTTTGTAACTGTCAAAGATTTAATGTTCATAGCGTCGATACGGTAAACTCTTCCCTAAAATTAAATAACGTATTTAAATAAAGGTTTCGAATCGACAACATATATCCACAATATTCGATTTATGGCGTATTTTAGATTTTAAAGATGTAAATTAATGACAGTAATGAAAAGTGGTTGACATTTAAATTGGTTGTCAAATATTTATGCATACGTTCAGAAATTTATTTTCTGTAAACTAAAGAGTATATTATGAAGCTAAATAAATATAGGACAATAAAATAAATAATATTCACACGTAAGAAGTTTTACTTATTTTCAATATAGAATGTTACTTGAAATTGAAACATCTTTAATAAAATAACACATGAAAATAAAAACTGAAGTGAACTGAATAAAATAACAATTTTATATAATTATGGAGAATATTGCAGGGATTCTCAAATTAGGCGTTGCCTGTGTCTTGAGAGACCAGTTAAATATAATTGTTTCTACGTTAATTGTGTGTGAGTGTGAGTGTATTTCTATGAAAATTAATATTTCATCTCTTTATTACTGACAACAGTAATGGCGTAAATTTTTTGAAAAAACAGCATAGTGGGGGTGAAATAAGGGATGGAATATTGCACGGATAATCAATAAGATAAAGTGTTTAATGTCAAAAATTTATAAGGCACACTATTTGTATATGGAGAATCGGGATATAATAGAGTGGGAGGTAGGGGAGAGGACTGGGATAGCTGACAGATTTGATAGGACGAAATGTAAACGCACGGTATAAGACGGGATGGTTAATGAAGAGAAAGGACGGGACGTATCGGGAAGTGACTGAACAGACGTGATATGACGGAATTGAGCAGGAGAGTAGGATAGCTAATTCATGTTTAGGTATACAAGAGCTTATACGAAAAATAACATGTATTTGGTGTGGAGTAAAATAAAAAAATATCTACATCCAGGCCAAGGTGGGTCGGGCTTTTTTGCTATACTATATAATTGAATATAAAATTAATCATATTATAATAACTAAGCCATAGCGAAGCGTGGTCGGGTTAGCTATGTTATCTTTTAATTGATTTCAATGAATGTCGTCGGAGTAGTAACAGTGTTATAATATCTCCGTAGCAAAATAATGATTTGAATCTGGACAGATGGGATAGAAAGAATATAAGGTGGATAAAATGGGACAGAAGAATAGGTACAGGATGGGATTGGAATTGGATAAGCAGTTTAGACAATGGCTGTCATATTGATTTTAAATAAAATATGGACTGGAATCTGTATTTGCACCCAGGCGAAGCCGGGCCGGGCCGCTAGTAGTTTTATATTTCCTAATTTGATAAAACTTGTTAAGTACATCATATAAGTTTTTGAGAACAAAAGGATTATATTATCTACGAAGATAATTAGTTCCGATGGATTAGTATGGATAAGATTTGAAACCATTCAGAGCTATGTAGAAAGCCCTAATGAAACACAAATAGTCCACGTTTTATAGTTTTTTTTTTATATGAATATGATGATTTTGCAACGGTAAAAAAGGTCACAAAAGTAAAATACCTAGATTATAAAGGGTCTTTACACCATCCACATTTTTCAAAAATCTTTAGCTTTATTTTGGTAGTCTTTAAAGACGGGTACTCACTAGTAAGCTGTAACTGTAACTTACATGATACAGTAACAAGGTTCTAATGTACGTATTATAGTTTAGGCTCGAGAACCACACTAACCATGAACCCTAATGTTCTTGGTAATAGAATCGCTTACGTTTATGTATAGCGTTCCAGTAACAGAAGTTGTCGGGTCGCTGTGAGCGTGCACTCGCAGCAGGTTTGCGAACCACGTATGCATTATGTTTCTAGATTTCATACATGGCTTTATAGACATTTTACATCCATCGTCTCAGCCTATTCAAATAGGCAACAGATGAGATTCTTAATCAATACATTTTAAAATTTGATCAATCGCTTCATCTCATCTCTTAATCCTACCATCTAATAAGCGTAACTGAAACTTGCTTAAAAATATTTGATTAATTAAGACGAGCACTGAATTGTTGACTTGTTGCTGGATAGAAATGTATCAAGTATGATTTATGGCTCAACGTCAGACCAGTTGTTACAGTTATTGTACAGCTTGACAGATGATAGATTTATTATTCTAAATATTTGTTCATGTGGCCTTACATTAACGGTATGAATAGTTTCATTTCAGTCTGATGTTTATGTCTAGAAAGTTCGTTCATACTTTCTCTCGACGCATAATTGAAATTGTTAGACTGTAAAAATAAACTGTCTTCTTAGAAGGAATTAAGTTTTGCTCTTCAGCACTAATGAGAGATCTTTATATTGAATCGCTTTATGCATAGACTCAAAAATTCCCGCTCCGTCTAATATTTCTTTTGAAGGCATCTATTAAACTCTATTTACATTGGCATAAAAACCTCCATATCGGAATTATATATGATCATCATCATTATCATCTCAGCCACAAGAAGTTCACTGCTGTACATAGGCCCTCAAGGATATCTACATTGACCTGTTAGAAGCGGCCTGCATCAAGCGACTTCCTGCAACTTTAGCCAGGTCGTCCCTCCACCTTGTTGGCGGGCTTCCGACATTTCGCTTGCCTGTACGTAAATGATATAATATAATTTTAATAATATGCTCTCAGGTGATTAATTGATGACTTACCTAAAAGCATGCGCTGACTGCAATTCGTAATCAGCCAATGAAAATTCCGTTCCAGCAATTAACATAAACGCTGATAACTAAGCTTTAATAATTATGTTAAGATGTGATGATAATGTAAGTAAGTAAGAATAATAATAATGCTAAGTCACATGAAAAATGCAACCCCTGAAAGAAATCAGATATCAATCAGAAATTCCCAAGCAAAAATGAAACGGTAGAACAAATTCAAAAACAGTCTATTAAATCTTTCCAGAACGCAAAGTTTCTTTTGTCCGCATTGATTCGCTCAGACAAAGCGCTCGCAGATCATTAGGTCTCTAATTGAGTTATCGGAACGTTTGCATTGTCGATCTCCTTATTGTCTATTTTGTTTGACTTTTGAGTTGGCAATTAGCAATGTTCACTCGCTCGCTTAATTGGCTGGAGAATACTGACGTAGGTTTTGATTTTTCATCGCTCCTCTGTCAAATCTACCTCTGTTATTAATAGTTGCGGAATCTACTAATGAAATGGCAAGTTGAAGAATCTAATGACTAAGAACAGGGCGATAAATAATTGGTCTTTATGTTCAGTCACAATAATTGTTATCATTAAAAATGGCTATAAGTTACCGAATATAAGCTTTAATAAATACAGGGTTTACAAGACTTTTAAGCAAAAACTATGGATATTTCACCCAAATACGACGATATTTCAAACATCACAAAAAAAACCGTCACGTTTTTTATTGACATTTTTAGTTGCATTGTTTTCGGTAGCAGTTTTAATATACCCTATATATGGTGGTATTCACATCCGTTAATACTCTGACTAAATATATATTAGGTAGCCCAACAATCTAACTTTGTATTCAAAATATATTTACTGCATTTGTTGTGTAACCATAATATTCACTATGGCTACCGCGGCAAATAAAACCGTCCTATTGATTTATTTGCTGTTCAAGATAAAATCTTCACGATATTATGTCTTGCAGTGCACGCTTTAAGAAAATTGACACGTCTTCTTTACGATGCGATTCGTTTTGCAGAGAAAATGCGCTCAACGCGGAAAAGATTTAATAGTGTCTATTGAAGAAAAATATTGCTTTCCTTTATAGTTTGTTTTTATTCATTACGATAATGAATGGTGATTTTTTTAAATTCGTCTTTTTACTAGTTCCTTCTTTGAATGTTACATAAAATAATTCCATGATACATTGGGAAAAATATAATTCCCTAGGTTGAAATACGTGTTTGCAATTTCAAATATATTTACCTGCTTTACTGCCTCCGTGATATAGTTGTATTACGGTATGATTGCGAGTTGAGGTGTCAGGTTCGAATTCCGGGTCAAGTCAAGAGTTTTTTTTTTTTTTGTATCGTATCAGCCCATATACGTCCCACTGCAGGGCATGGGCCTACTCTACAATCGATAATACTATTGAGAGTGGTTAGGCCATATAGTCCATCACGCTGGCCTAGTGCGGGTTGGCGGACTTACATACCATAGAAATTCTTATAAATCGCTATGGTATGCAGGTTTCCTCACGATGTTTTCCTTCACCGTTTTAGTGCGTGGTGATTGACTATCAATACACACATGACTCCGAAAAGTCAGAGGTGTGCCCTGAGATTCGAACCCGCGACCACCGTGAAAATGTGGGCAGCCGCGTCTAGTCTGTTTACCAACGGGCCACCACGCACTTCAAGTGTTTTAAGAAATAAATATTAAGTAACACCCAACAGTCACATACATAGTCCTGACCCCACACTAAGATCGAGTCTTGTGTCGTGGGTATCAGGAACTACGAGAGACTTTTCGGTCTTACAAACATTAACACTGTATATTCATTGGATTAACAAATAGGCTACTTTTAATCTTTTTATTTCAAATATAAAACCATACGCGAAATACTATGTGTCTGAAGTAGATTAGACTCAAAAAGAGCAAAGACTGCTGTAGGGCAAAGACTGGTCGGACCGCTAGTTTTCACATAAATGGGACACCGGCAAATATACCAAAATCTGAATCTTGCAGAGGTAATATTACCTTCAGATAGAATTTTAATATTCGCAGCAAGAAATTCAACTTTACTGGACAAATACAAATTTCTTTAAAATTCACAACTCCCTTTGAAAATGTATGCAAATTCTTGAACTCCGGTAATACAGAGCTATTCCCACTTCGTCTACTGGGTTATGTCATGAACAAAGTGATAAAACTAGTGGAGAAAAATCACCTGTGCGACACCGGTCGTAGCTAATACAGCTTGCGAAGATGTCTCCTTCGACGGTTATTGACAAGCGCCAAGTTATAAGCGATGGCGGGTTATAAAAATGTAAAGTAACTTTTATATAACTCAAAGTACTCACAGCTGATACATGATTTACGTAACAACTTGTAAATTGTAAGGCGTATTATCAGATAATATTGTGTTTGAGGAAATTTTGGAGCTTAGGATTGGAGTGCTTACTTATAGATTTTAAAAAGGACCACCAGTGGTAACATTTATAATAATTAAGCTCGCCTCTATAAATTCAGCATCAGGTGCAGAGTGCCGCACCCTAGTATTAATTTTAGGCGATATTTTTTTAATCTCCCATCAACCTTTTTTTTTGTTTTAGTCTGGCCCTGCATAATGACTACACTGCACCTGATTGTAAACGCAAATGCCGACCAGGAAGACTATCGAATGGCATCAAACGGCAGTCCCACGCCATTCGATACAATTATGCCGGCCCTGCTAAGACACCTCTTCACACTACGGCGGAAGGATTTTGAATAATCATTTTTTAGTATTGTACCAGTGTGTCAAAATAATGAAATCACTGTAAGCTTATCACACGCACTGCACAATATTGTAAGCGCCTTCGGAAGTGTACGTTTTTACACCAATCCCGTGATTTCCCGGGAGTTCGCCTCTATCACGGGACGAATCTATTGAATGCACATCACTACACGTGCGGTTACATCGGTGTTAAAAATATTTTTATTGTGATAAATGTTTCATTGACCCTAGAAACTACATTATTGTCGGCGTTATTAATGCTACCAATGATATACTAGAGCAAATATTTCTAGGGAAACTTTTTTGGTAGTGGTCTGAATCCTGCTTCCTGTGATGTTTATCGATTATATAAATAATAAAAAAAAATTCCGACCAAAGGAACTAATATTAAATGACAAACTTAAAACACAAAGAGCTTACATCAAAGGTATTATTAAAATTACAAAACAAAATTGTAAGTGATCTCCACGTAGTAGGTTTGAGACCTGAATAATTAAAATTAAAAATATATTTGTAATGGTCGGATGACTGACTAACCGTTATTTCACTGGGGTGTTTATTATTATTACTGTTTGAAGTATTAATTCAACTTCTTTAACCAAAATTAATTTAAACATCAATATTTACTTAAACTGAGCCACTGCCACCGTCGGCCTACGCAGCAATTTCACCTAAAGATACAAATTAGTAAGAAATATTCTTTTCATAATTCGTAGAATCCATATACATACAACTTACATATGAATACAACATAATATTTACAACAAAAGGAAATTCCCATTCTCAGTTTCCAGTTCAAGTTTTGTAAGACTTTCTAAACCTTTATCAGCTTAGTAGAAATACCAACGTCAATATAGTAGAAAATATTCAGACTTACAATTCTTTACGATCCTCCTTCAACATTTGAAACAGAAAATTATCTATCAAAGAACAAAGCGTACGTTAAAACTTTTAATTAATACAGAGGCAAAGTATCTGCGATTTCTAAAATGTAACATTTTGCGGGACTCAACCGCGGAATTTTGGCAGCTGCGGCGTACAGGTTGCTGAGGTCTTCTGTTAGATTAAAATTGTTTGTTTTAAGTATAAATTATTGATAAAGTTCCCTTTTTGTGTTAATGTTTATTAACTCCGTGGAATACAGATTTTTGTACGTCAGTTTATTTAGGTTCAATATTTTATTTATTCAATCACAGAATAATATAATAAATACCGATAAAAATGAAAACATATTTATTCGTTGAATTATAAAAAATACCTTTCGGCATTATCGGAAACTCAATAAAGATCTCATTCCTGATTGGAATTATTTATATTTTTTCCTCAAAGATAAGATTTCGTTTTCTCATTTTATTATTTATGACGATAGATATCAAGTTGCGAAACACAGGATTTTGTTAAAATAAAATATACTTCATAGTGTGTTGTTTTGTATGTGTTTGTTTCGTTTACCTATTACATTTTTCTTGACAATATAGTAACAAACTTGCTAATCCCTAATTTATTTATAAGACTAATCAATCTGGTTCAAAATATTACAAGCACGTAACACGACTTCTGACACATCTTACAATGCTATTAATATAAAATTGAACAGAAATTGAAATTATCTTTATAGTCATCATTAAAATTGTAAATAAACTCCAAGCAATCAACATATTCTTAAATACATACACCCAAAAGTCACATACATACTCCTGACCTCACAGTAAGATCGAGTTTTGTGTCATGGGTATCAGAATCTACGAGAGACTTTGGTCTCACTAACACCCAGGCCCGAAACAAACACCAGTGGAATACACAAATATTTTTTTCGGATAGAAACGAGACAGTCATTTCACAGCCGGTTTCTAACCAACTAGTCCACGGAACCTGACAAAGATGCAAGAAAAAAGAACATTACTAATAAAAATCCCTAATAGATTAAAAAAATACAAAAGCATTTGCAAAGAATATTCTCCAAACTCAAACTGCGGTTAAAACGGTAAGTACCCAATAAATATCCCAAACATCAACCGCTAAACGTCAAAACTTGCCTTACAAAGGGCAATTTTAAAGGTCTGGTCAAACAGCGGGGAGGACGGGACGACGACGCTACGCTGACGGGACGTAATCAATAGGCATTTGTTACAATAGGACATGTTACACAGAGTCGAGCACCTAGCGTAACGGGTCTGTGATATGTTTCATTTCGACTAATACTTTACAACTCCTCACGGCTCGTTAACGTCTCGTGAGCATCACATTCCCGTCCCATCTCACCCGTTGATTGACGAGACCTTAAGAGCGTATACACCTTGCGCGCAAAGTCAACTCTAGGTATTTCTTCGTTAATTTCACGCACACATAAGCGACCAAAGCTGTGTGCGTAGAGCTGCCGCGTCGGCTCGCTATACAATCGGTTCAAACAACTTTGATCCGTGCGCTTCAAATATTCAATTGAAATGTAACTGTAATATCTGTATCAGCCCATATACGTCCCACTGCAGGGCACGGGCCTACTCTACAATCGAGAATACGATTGAGAGTGGTTAGGCCATATAGTCCACCACGCTGGCCTAGTGCGGGTTGGCGGACTTACATACCATAGAAATTCTTATGAATCGCTATGGCATGCAGGTTTCCTCACGATGTTTTCCTTCACCGTTTTAGTACGTGGTGATTGACTATCAATACACACATGACTCCGAAAAGTCAGAGGTGTGCCCTGGGATTCGAACCCGCGACCACCGTGAACATGTTGGCAGCCGCGTCTAGTCCGTTTACCAACAGGCCACCACGCACTAACTGTAATATAATATCATAAAAATATTTTATTTGCATTATAAGTAGACAAATATTACTGTGCAAGCAAAGAATAATACAAATTTAGATACTAATCATATTTTCGTTATTATTACATTGTTAAGTTGCATTCAAATCAGTGTTCAATCAGTAGACACTACGGAAGTTTTATTAATCATTTCGTGTTCGAACACATAAATAGTGTTAGGGGCCTTACAACCCCTTACAATTACGAAATATATTTAATTTTATATTACAATACATCACATAATTTAGCCTCGGAATTACATCCCATTATATTACCTGAAATATAATTTATACTCACTACAAAATCATTGTAGGTAATAAAAATAATTAAATATTTTACTACCAAAGTACTAAGATATGATAATCGCAGTCCGCGCGTGGCTATTTTTACTACGCACGGCAAAAATCGACTGCAGCTAGGCCGGAGCAACGAGCGATACGTCCTCCCTCTAGAAGGCCTTGCGGCGGTCTGATTTGAGCCACGTCGGACAGCGTGTTTTATAGTAGTTTTTAAAATATTTGTAGAAAACATGAAAACTAATTTTGTTGAAATATAAAAATGGTAATTTATTGATAAGATGTTCTTCTATTATAATATGCAATTGCTATAAAAAATTATGTACGATAAGTTGGTGAAAAAAAATATGTTCTTGACGAGAGTCTCTGAATAATTTCGCATTGTTTAAATTTTTATTTTTCAGGAACTAAACACAAAAAGATTATTTTTCTCAGCAAAATCCCTCCATAAGGGTCTTATTAGTCTGATAATATTTTTATTTTCATCTTATATTTAGTGGTTTCGGATATCTTAAGCTTCTAAATTGCTATTTAAAGCCTAAATAACGAAACTTGTGTTCAGTAATCCTTATAGTACTCACAAATTATCCATCAATCTATAATGTTTTCCACCAAAATCCCTAGATGACAACCTTTTCTAAAATAAATACTAATTATTTTTCCTTTAAATTGTTTATTGGTGGCTATTAACTCATTTGAAAAGTCCTGTTTTTAAGCCAAAAAGCGCGCACAGGGTATAAACGCTCTTAAGGGCCGAAACCGCGCCCCAAACTTGTTTAACTTGTCAGCGTTTTAATATTTTGTTTGGATTTATAAGTTTTGTTTGAGTGCTTTTGTTAGATAAATACACGTCAAGATAAAATAAGACGTTTTATAGTTTCACAGTTTTGTTGAGTGTTGGAATAAGTTTTAAGTTCGTTTGTAATTATTTCTTTATAGTTGATGTCTTAATGGTAAGAAGAAACGTCTTGTAAGTTGTCTCTAAGCAGCTTCTTATTATTACATCTAAATGTGATATACTGGAACCATAGAGTAACTACAATGGACTTGACGGAAAGTGCGATGAACCTAGATACAGAAGATATCGACCAGCGAGCAGTGTTTACATCTCATGCATTGACACAATTATGCCGGCCTGCCTGAAATTGCATAAATACATGCACGCAGATCACTATGATATTTTTTACACCTTTTCGCACTTTTCGCAGTTACAGATATACACATTCTACCACTACCAAAATACCTTAACAAGCCTTCAAATTATATACTTACTCAAAATTCTTACCCACTAATATTTTGTTAAGTATGATGTACGATTACTTTTATTGCTTCAAATACAGCCTTATCTGAAACATAGTTAAACATTCCCAGCACAATAGCGCGGTATCGCTTCAATAAATTTAGTAATTATAGCGGGGGATCAAATTCGGCCTCCCCGCGTTTTATAGCTACCTTCAAAATGTACGCCGTAAGGTATGAACTTATGAAATGTTGATTAGAATATTCATCCAAGTTTTTTTTCTTGCGATGAATGGCGAGACGAGCATGCCGTTCGCCTGATGGTAAGTGATACAACCGCTCATGAATAGTAACAAAAGCATTCCACTGCGGTCGCCATCCTGAGATGTAAGATGTTAAATCTCAATATGTCTAGTAGTTACTCCGACTACAATGTCCTTCAATCCGAAACACAACATTGCATTTAAACTGCCGTTTGGCGGGAGAAATAGACATTGCAGTGGTACTTGGTAATTGGTGAAGATAATTGTAGCCTTTTTGGTGTTCATCACCATCAGCCCCTTGCAGACCACTACTGGATATAGGCCTCTAATATATAATAAATATTTTCAGAATAAAATGTGAAGTCATAGCTTACAACTTGCTCCAAATGTTGTGATTTGTCACATAAAACAATGATAACGCTCTCTCCGCTGTAACTGGCCATTAAAATTTAAATGGCTCAGTTAGATTTGTCGATGTGTGTATATTTTTTGTTTTATAAATCCTTGGTTAAATGCCAAGGCCAGGAATTAAACATCACAGATTTTTTGTATATTACAAAAAAAAACTTTATTTTTAGAAAATTTCGTATATTTCTCACTGCCTCATGCTATAGCATAGTGATTGCTATGCTGCCATGATGAAGTATCAATTATTGAGTCTTTGGCCAACCGCCACAATCATTAACCCTCTCTTGGAAGCGACTTTAACGTGTGAGTACACTAGTTACTATCCTTTCATTCATTACATATAGAATTAACTTTAGACTGTATACTTCCCACTGCAGGACATGGGCTTTCTCTACAATAGAGAGCAGGAAAGAGAGTGGGTAGGTCATATACTCTGGCCTAGTACGGTTTGGGATAGTTTACATACCATAAAATTCTGACAAATCTCCTTACTATTGACAGTAATACATCTTAATTTGTAGGTATATGGCTCTAAATTAAATGAAAATGCTAAAAAATATTAAACTTATTAATTAATAAATTCATTAATACGCTCTCCATATTTTAGATTTCACTATTTTTGTACTACCACCCGATTCGGAAAGTGGTTTTCACGGGAGAAGATTGTCCAAGTAAATCTAGTGTTGTTTTTTTGAAAACCAGTTTACAATACAGTCTCTCTGTCTCTCTTCCAAGCTATGTATCCCACATAGAAGTGAAGTCAGCATTTTTTGTTTTTCTTTTCCACATCACTCTGTCTCTGATGTCATCTTCGGAAACCCTCAGTACAACATCCTTTCACTTCATCTTCAGCCTGCTTCTAGTCCTTCGGGCGGTTTACAATACAGTAATTAATACCAAGTTGTTGGTTTAAAGCGCGTGGTGGCCTGTTGGTAAACGGACTAGACGCGACTGCCAATATGTTCACGGTGGTCGCGGGTTCGAATCCCAGGGCACACCTCTGACTTTTCGGAGTCATGTGTGTATTGATAGTCAATCACCACGCACTAAAACGGTGAAGGAAAACATCGTGAGGAAACCTGCATACCATAGCGATTTATAAAATTTCTATGGTATGTAAGTCCGCCAACCCGCACTAGGCCAGCGTGGTGGACTATATGGCCTAACCACTCTCAATCGCACTCTCGATTGTAGAGTAGGCCCGTGCCCTGCAGTGGGACGTATATGGGCTGATACTACTACTACTGTTGGTTTAAGTCAAAGCAGTTCATTAAAGTTTTTTATGTGATATAATACAGTGAGTATGCGAAGTCGCCCAGAATGAAGAATTCGGTATACTGTATTTCGACGCAACGCACCCAACGCAGTGACATATACGTTTACATGTAAGTTGTAACCTAACTATATCAGAATAAAAAAAAACAAAACACATAACATTGTAGAGAATTCTCAAGCCTTTCCAAGATCAAATCATTAAAAGCAGAAGCTATTTCGATAATTAAAAATATATATTTTAACTTCACAAGTTCTTAATTTAAAATATAATTTATAAATTAGACACCCGGGTTACACCATCATTAATTACTTATTTTTGAAAATCTATTTCCGGGCAAGTCAAATTTCAGCATTGAAACATGTAAACAATCTGTGTACAATCACACTAAATAAATGAGGCGAAAAACGCTAACATTAAAAATAAATGTAATAAAGAAAACATTTCCCAAAAACAATTTGTTTCCACCTTCATATTACACAGAAGCACGAGAAAAATGTTCTACAAAATAAAACAACAAATTTCTCGCCGCGCCTACGCCTGTTTACTTATAACTTTGTAAAATAATAACATATTCACGACAACGTCTCGAAGGTAAAAAGACGAAATTGGCGAAGGACGAAGAAAATATATTATGGGTTCTGTAGCTATATATTAGTTGCGGTAAAGATGAAAGATAACTATCTATCTCTACATTCATTCATACCAGCCTCGTCATGAACAAAAGGCCTTTTCTATAGTTAAAGCTTTTATTTTATAACAGCAATCTAGTGTGGTACAATATGCGTGTGACAACGACGATATATTAAATCATTGACTGTTCTATCGCGTATACTAAATTCACTTTTTTTTATTTCTGCCCTTATCCTACTACATTTACACGGGAACACTGAAACATGATTTTGATAACAATATAACATGACTGTGTTAACTTCAAACTTTACAATAAAATACATTCGTACTCTAAAGAACCCTAAAAAGGCAATCGTTTTATCAAAACCTTGCCTCCGAGCCCAGAATAATCGGATTCTTAAAAACAACAAAAGGTTTAGAAACGGGGATCAAGCGCTTTAAATCTAAGGATGCGGTTATACCACTGCGTGAAACGTTGGAAATAACCGCTCGTTTGAATTAACACTACAACATTGTATCGTAACTTTTATTTTATAAATAAGATAGCACTACGTCATTATCACGGCAATTAGTAATTCGACAGATTTTATAATTATCTTCATTAATATTATAAAGCTCAAGAGTTCGTTTGTTTGATCTCAGGAACTTTAGACAAGTTCGAATTGAATACTTAACAACAAAGAATGTTGCATAGCTCATTTAACGTGGAAGGCAAATTGCTATATTGTAACATGTTATGAACAATATAAGCGGAGCAAAATTGAAAAATGTATTAAAATGGATAATATTTATAATTTTGAAAAGAAATGGTAATCAAGTTTGTTCTAAACTAATATGATGTTTAGAGGGTACCTGCAATTTTGTGACTGGTTTCAGAGTATATAAACCCTCCAGTGTGGGTGATGTAGTTCAGTCATTATCGAGACTCCGACGACGTCGGTCGTTGTTGAAGCTCTTAATGTGTCGGTTATCCGCGATTATTATTTTTTTTTTTTTGTCGTAAAGAGAGTAAAATTTCAATCAAAATATGTAATAGTGTTGTAGCGTTAATAATTTTTAAAAATTTAACCAATACAAATCTAAATCAGGTCATCCCTGAAAATATTGGTTTTAACGTAAATAAGTTTTAGAATAGAACTAAAAGTGATCTTCAGCCAGATTGTCAGTAACACCATGTGATCACCAACAAAGCAGTTTTCAAGTCATCGGGTAAGTTATTTATGGTTTGGATTTATTTATTTATTTAAAATGAATTTGGGTATTTTATTATTATTCACTTTGCTTTATTTCAAGTTGTAAATGAACCAATCACTGTTGATAGTGTGTACTAATTTTAAATATTAAAATTTCAAAAGTTTTTGTTTTAACATTGTGTTTATAACAAGCTACAAATGAATATTCATAACTACCTATCAGTTTTATGTAATTTACTAATTAGCAAAACACTTGACACTAACAAATTCATGTCGGAAGAGGCTTCGTATACTTCAACAAAAGCAATAACATTTTGCAATTTAAATCGGTAAAATAATAATACATGACCATCACTTAATTACGTGAACGTCCAACGACCGACGGGAGCATTTTTTTTTATATTATAGACACTTTTGATGGTTCTTTCATCTTGCCAGAAACATTAAAGCTCATAACTTCCAAAGCAACCACGATCGGAACTTCATAATAGCTGATCGTGTGATGCCTATGTCAGAGGCAAGCGCACACAAACTTTCAGGTTTTATAAAATTAGGAAGGTCTGGCGGCCACGGGCTCTTGATCTATTAGAGTACTTGAGTGTATATTGATTTTAATCTTAAAAGCGAGCTTTTATTTTCAGCGTCAATTGCATTATTCCAACCGCTGCATAAGGTCGGTAGCACGAAACAAAACTTTCAGTGGTACCTCTTTGATAGGACAATAGTAATCTCTATCTTATAACATAGTATAATCAAAACTTCAACTTAGTTTAATGAACGCCGGGACTAAGCGTCAATGCGTTTTTTCATCGCAAAAAAAAAGAAACTAATTTAAAAGAAGTCCTCTGGAGTCGCGTTTTAAACGAATTACTTAGAAGTTAACCAATTTCTTTTTTGTATTCGCTACAGAATTCTTATGGTGTAATTAAGGTCAAATTACATGGTAGTTAATTAAGCCGCTGCTTATGAGACAGTTTTATTGTTGACGAGTAAAATTTTACAACTTTTTAAATTCCTAGTACTTTTCTGGAAATCATGTCAGAGAAACACTCCGATCTTCAGTACTCGGTGTTATTTACTGTAACTACATAATTATAAAAAATACACCTAACAGTCACATACATATTCCTGACTCCAAATAAGACCCCGAATCTTGTGTCATGGGTATCGGAAAACAGGAGAGACTTCAGTCTCACAAACTGCCGCATCCGTATTATAAAAACAGAATAAATATTGTACAATATGAAAAGAAAAGCATCAAATCTAAGCATTTGTATATATTATTACACCGTCAGTCTAAGTTTGTTTGCACGCCACAGTAGTAGAATATGCTATTGACATTCGTATCAATCTTCAGAATACCATTGTTTGTTTGCGCTATAACAGATCACTGAAGCAACAAACAAACCTTAGTGTACCTATTAAAAATAACAACATAAATGCTAAAGAAATTGAATACCTCGTCTACAATTTTTTTTTTTTATAAATCACACCCAACAGTCACATATGTAGTCCTGACCCCAAACTAAGATCGAATCTTGTGTCATGGGTATCAGGAATTACGAGAGACTATTCGATCTCAAAAAAATCCAGACCCGAAAGAAATATTTTTGGGCCGCAGAAACATTTCTCTAGGTACGGAGATCGAACCCGCGGGGTGTTAACAACTGCGCCACGGAGGCTGTCGAAACTAAAACGAAATAACTAATTAAACTTGAAGATGTACATACATAATTATGTATGACTAATATGTGATGAGAATGCAACTCTCAAATCAACTAATTTAGGACGTCAAAGTGATTGATAATGTAATGACCATAAGTAATAACTTACAGTATTTATAATATAGAGGGAGCGCTGGTACTCCAAAAACTTAGATAAAATGGTGGTACCAGGAAACTTTTTTTACCCTTTTAAAATGAGTAGCTGAGAACATAAATTTTCAGTAAAATCTTAAAATAGCCTTAATCGACAGACTATGATATTATAAACATAAACATACACAGTTATTAAGAGTGCGGATAATCGACAACTCATTATTATGATTACGACAATATTTCACATCAAAACTCTTACAGCAAAATTTTGTTCCGGTAATACAACCAAACTATGAATTATCAACAACTTATTATGACCGCAAACCAAGCACTAATGTAAACACTTTGCAATGTACTCGTAGTTTTAACTATTCAAGAACTTCTGCCAACCTCACTACACACAATTAAATTACGGCGGAATGTTTTTGATCCCGACTAGTTTAAACTAGTTCAACAACGTCTAAAAAATCTGCTATATTTACACTTACCAAATGAGTTCTTTTCACTATGCATTGTAATGGAATTTTGAATGAAGCTAAATTCTTAATTACGGTTGACAAATAAAGTCTCTTGTCTATGCTTCGTCGTGATTTCATGCGATTGACTAAGATTGCTTCGGAACTTTACAGAGCTTGTAGTAGGACATTCGGGCCCATCTAAGCAGCGACCTCAGTACATACTTATAATATCAAGTAGGTAACTCAAGATCGAGTGAGGCTGGGAATCACTGTGAATGCCCTCTGCTCTATCTGTTACATAGATGTCGATGATACATAATTTTGAAATGTCACGATGACCAAATCGTACCAAGTTTCTGGTTCAGTACGGCACCTATAATGTTCGGTTTGTATTGTATAAATTTGTACTAGCCGGTAGAATTATGTCAGCCATCGTGTCAGATCAAAAATGTTTATGTGTAATGCGATACATTTTCAGGTGCATTGAAGACCTAGGGGGTTGCTCTATAAAAACGGTATGAACTTCTAATGTTCGGACACCGTACGTAAAATAAAACAATCACTAATGTGCCTAGATACTCCACAAAATGTTAAGTTCCTTCGTACGTCGCAACCATAGACTAAGTTTGGAGAAAATGATAAGTATAATAGTATTGATTTTTAGAAGTGGAAATCTTATCATCCATTCACATTCGAAGTTCGTATCGTTTTTTATAGAGTAACCCCCTAATGTCGTTTACATCCTGTATGTATAATATGTTACGTCCATTCAAATGGGAGTGGATGGCCAAATTCACTCTGTGTATATACTAATATTACGCTATACTTGAATTTGCTTAAACAATGACAGTATGTTACTCATTTCTTTTATATTATTAATTGGTACATCCACGATAGACTGAAAATATAGAAAAATTGGTGTACAAGTCTATATTCTCACAATTATTTTACCATACACCTGTTTTATTTTGAGGTTACATTTGTCGCGCTAATTCCAACCTTATGCAAACGTAGTAAGACTTACATCCGTCGCTATTCGAAATGTTTTTTCTTACATCTTACACGTCTCTCATTTTGAGAACCCTCAAAGTTCTCTTCATGCATTCTCGACGATTCCGAGCTCTGTTTATTTACTGTTGCGGCAAATGTGGGCAAAGTGGATAAATCTTGACATTTACTGGATAATCTTGATAGTAGTTTCAACTGTGCATATTTGTTTCATATTTATTAATTTAGGCCTAGTACTACGAACTATATAATTACTTATTCAGTTATAATCTGGTTGTGTTACTTCGTTTAGTCACTGTATCAGTCTCTACCATCTAGAGTACGATTGGGTTAGGCCATATAGTCCACCACGCTAGCCTAATGCGGATTGGTGGACATACATACCGTAGAAATTCTTATAAATCGCTATGGTATACAGGTTTCCTCACGATGTTTTCCTTCACCGTCTTAATGCGTGGTGATTAACTAATAAATACACACATGACTCCAAAAAGACTGAGGTGTGCCCTGGGATTCCAGGGGATTCGAACCCGCGACCACCGTGAACATGTTGGCAGCCGCGTCTGGTCCATTTACCAACAGGCCACCACGCACTTCGTTTAGTGATTAGTCACTAATTTTGTTTATTTTTTTATAGTAGAACGATAAAGACGTTTCATTCCACGCTCCACCGGAGTAAAGGCAGTACAGACGAGATGTGCATCTTTATTAGGTAGGTTGCAAATTACAATTATAAAGGCCTAGTTTTATACAAATCCACACAAGATAAAACTGAAAAATGACATCTTCACGGCGATTGACAGACGAGCAGCATTGACAGCTTCCGTAGCGCAGTTGGTGAGACGCCGGCTGTAAAACGAGAGGCCGCGGGTTCGATCCCTGCACCGAGACAAATTTTTATGAGATCCACAGGCATTTGTTTCATGTCTAGGTGTTTTGTGAGACCGAAAAGTCTCTCGTAGGTTCTGATACCTACGACACAAGACTCTATCTTAGTGTGGGTTCAGGACTATGCATGTCACTGTTGGGTGTAATTTTTTTTATCAATCAAGAATCATATTACTATAGACCGCATACGATCTTCTGGCGCACGAATGCGATGTCAAAAAATATATATATTTGTAGTTTCTAATTTTGCCACACGCTAATAGAAGTTAGGTGATATGTACCCCAAACAGGAACATTTTGAAGTATCGTATAGTAATAGTATCGTGACAACGATTACTATACCTTTACTACAACGATACTATACGTCAAAAATTATTCGTGCTACCCATGTGCTACCACTTTTCATACATTTGTATAGTAAAACTATCGCTAGACTATACGAGTACCATACTATAGTGTCGTAAACGTTTCCCGCTGCCATAATTTAGTTCCAAATACGCTCACAATGGCGCTGTTCAAATTCCCATACAAAATTTTACTATTCCGATTACTATACTATAGAGCCAAATGTTCCTGCTTGGTTCACTGTACCATTGTTTGTGATGCATAGTTAATAAATAATGGCTACAAATAAAACTTAAGTATTTGATCATTATATTTCAAACATATGTGTATTTTGATTTCTAACCGTGAACCGAAACATCTGTTCAATATGTTGCATTGAAGATATAACTTTAACTATTTTACCATTCGCATGAATAATTGCTTTTATAGTAAAATTATGAGTACTATACGAGATTAGGTTCACTTAGCAATTGACCCTTTCTAAGTAATTAATTTTAACAATCTGAAGCAAATGGAGCATGATATATATAATTAAATATAATTATGTTAGAAGCACGTGTTTATAATTTAATCAACGCTCAATACTGTACGAATTTGTTTGATACGGTATTTGTTCAATTTCAATGTAATATCTATGTGTATCAACCCATATACGTACCACTTCAGGGCACGGGCCTCCTCTACAACCGAGAGTACGATTGAGAGTGGTTAGGCCATATAGTCCACCACGCTGGCCTAGTGCGAGTTGGCGGACTTACATACCATAGGAATTCTTATAAATCGCTATGGTATGCAGGTTTCCTCACGATGTTTTCCTTCACCATTTTAGTGCGTGGTAATTGATTATCAATACACACATGACTCCGAAAAGTCAGTGATGTGCCCTGGGATTCGAATTCGCGACCACCGTGAACATGTTAGCAGCCGGATCTAGTCCGTTTACCAACAGGCCACCACGCACTTGGCTTCACGCTTCAATAAAATATTTGTGTAAATTTAATTTCGGTATTTAATTTACTCGAATTATTTGTCAGAATTATACCTTAGCTGATAGCATAAGAATACAATATTTAATTATTGCGTTTTTAGACACTTTAAATTACTTTCTAAAGCATATAGAAATACTATAGTTAGTCCCAACAGCAAGAATATTAGGATATCTCGTAAATCGTAGGTGCGTGCATCTATAAACAATTGTCACATCCGAAACGCCCACATATCGTATAAACAAAACTCCATATTAAAGGTCGTGCATTTATCTCAAATAGAGCAAAAGAGAAACTGCAGCTGGAAAAGGAAATACCTACATATATGCGTGATCACGAGGGCCGTTGAATATTTGTACTCGTATTTACACTAGAAGGTTACTATCGAGTAATTTCGACGTCGTGATGATTTCTTTATTTTATTTTATAAAAAAACATTTATTTACATTGTAAACATACATAACAAACTTAAAATCGATACTGATTATGATTTGTCGGTAATACAGATACTTTCTTATATCCGATTTTGGATATTATTTCATACATAAGTATTCTTTAATCTTGCCAAAATGTATGTATTGCATCTAATGGTAAATATAGAGCTATCTAGATAAATTGCCTAATTATGACAAATATTGCAGTTATTTTATTATTCCAACACAAAAAAAATAATAGAATATACCTTCTCCAAACATTTATTATCTACTCATAAACGGCGTGAAGCAAAGGTGTGTTAATTGTGGAGGGATGTTCGCACTTAGCGCTCATATTATCGACACTCGGGAGAAATTACAGAGATCGTTCTCGCCCGAAGGGAAAACGCTTTGACGCAAAAAGAAAAACTGCATTGTGAAAAGGAATGATTTTTTGAAGACGAGGTGCTTTATAAAAGATTGTGAAGTTTCATTCTAATGAATATCAGAAGTATTTGCATCTTCAAGAGTATTCATTGATATAATTGCAAGTAAAGTGGATTAAGTAAATTGAGTTGTGTGGCTGCCTCTGTGGCGCAGATATACTGCCATTGCAAAGCTATGGTGTCGGGTTCGAATCCTGGGTCGGATATTCGATTTTTTTTTTCTATTCATTATCAGCCCCCACTCGGAAATTTTTGCCTGATATGTCGATAGGTTTTCCCCCTATCATATGATAGGATGAAAAATACAAGACGAAACGGGGGTGTCTTGGTTGCACCTCTGCCTATCCCTTCTGGGAAAAGGCGTGAATTTATATATGTACATATGTAAGTTATGTTTATGTTTAACAAAAAAAAAATATTTTTATAGGTAAACTTGTATTCATTCTTTGCGTTCTTAATATTTGAAAGAAACAAATATAAACTAACTCCATGTAAGCGTTGAACAAAAGAACCTATCAAAATAGCGTCAATTGTTAAATACCAATTACCTTATCAAACACGCCAAAGACTTAAACACCTTACCTAAAGCTTGCGTCACACGCAAATACACGAAATGCTTTTCCAATAAATGTAAATCCAATCCACGGTTATGGCCACTAATGACCCCGAGGTGAGGAGTCCTCGTTGACCTTGAGTCACGTGACCCCAACGAGGTCATGAGCACGTTATTATTTTTGCCACGATCAGTGGGATCTTAGGCTGTTTTTGGATATGGTATTTCTTTGCTATTTCTAAAAAAGCTAGGTCTTCACTAGTAGGGATTAATCAGATAAAAAATACATTTGTACACCATCAGAGATGTTACAAATGGATCTATTTACAACATTTATTCACGACTGAAAGAGATTCCACATACTTTGCTATCGGACTATACGGTATACCGCACACAATGAATTCTTAGAATATGAAATCGAATTAATCGAAAGTGATTAATCCTAATTGAATGATGTAAAGAATCATATTTTCATATCCACTTTTCAATTATCTCTCTCTCTCTCTCTACATACATATATATGTATGTACCTATATCCCTCTGTCTCTCTTCTTCAGCTACAGAAAGTCCACTGCTGAACATAAGCCCAAGGATTTGCATCCAACGAATACCTGTAACCTTTACCAAGTAGTCCATCCACGTTTTAAGTAGGCGACCAACATGGTATTGCTTTCCAAATGCCCCAACGATATTTTTTCTTTTAATAGATTTTTATACTTCTATTGGATACATATGTAAATAATATAAAAGTAGAGTATAAAAATACCGTATCCCAAACACGCATACCTAACGCAAACATAAAGGCGAAATTTCACGACGGGGAGTTGTATCGGCGATAGTTTTTTTCACCTTTTTCTATTCGCCAGTTTCCGTAACGACGCCTTCACGCGTAAGATGCTATCACATTTTTATTAACATCCTGCGATAAGGAAATTAGGTTAGGATGTGTCGGGGAAATGTTTTGTTTATTTTTCTTCGATAAACATGTAGGTAAATTGCGTATCAAAAATAAAAGCGCGATTTCAAATAAGGTATATCAAGAATTCGAGACTGTTACCCAAAAACCAAGCTGGGTGATAGCTTTTGTGACTTCAGATACAATAGAACTCAAAGTAAGCAAAAAATGCGACGATTATTTTTTCCCTATCATCGTATGAAATATATATTTAAATACAAGGAAATTTAAATAGAGTTTTTTTCTAAAAAAGATTTTATATAGTTTTCATCTAAATCATCACAAGCGTATTACATAATTTTGTTTCACTAAAATTAATATTTAGTCCACCTTGCGGGCCTTGTTTTGAACTTTACACGCCTTTGAAATCTTAAGTAAACCTCTTTAGGTTTCCAAATGTTTTTCTAATCGATAATTACCTACAGATGAGTACACACTATACTTCGAAACGTTAGATTTGTTCTTTGAATTTCTTTGATTTGTTACCTTGGCCTCGCGGACACATCTTTAGCTTACCTTTTCTCTGAACTTAGGCACAACTATCTGCTATAAGTGGTCAGTATTCAAGAACTTTTGGACCCCATCAATGCACCTAGGTACCAGTACCTAAAAAATCTTTATCTCTCAATAGTAGTAATAAATTTTATAATGTACTGTAATTTAGTACATTTACAAGCGGCGTTCAGATTGTAATCTAACTCACTTTCCACTCTGAAGGAATAAGCGATAACCCTCTTAATATTTCATTACAGTATCAAAAACCCAGAGATGTGTTAAATATTCCGAATGGCTTGGGCCGAGCACGTACGCGCTCGGTTTGTTTTTGACATAAAAAAGAAATAGTTGCCAATACAAATATTGCGTAAATATGGCGTAAAATGCTGTAATAAAAGTAGATAATTATTGTGGTAAAGAAAATTTTGGTCTTTTAGGTCCTTTTAGACATGAGACCCATTAGGCCTTTTCATTATAAGCAAATACGCGACGATTTACCATAATACTTTTTTTATAGTCAAACGCTGTGGTATTACCCTTTTCTATTATTAAATTCTAAAGCTAATGAAATAAATTGAACCTTTAATACATAAGAAACGACACATCGAAAGTATATTTACTTTGTAAATAATCTCACCTCAGTATTTTCAAAGTAGTACCTAAAGGTGTCATATTTTGCAGTGCTTATTTCCGTCTCAAGATGTGAATGGCAGCTAACCTATCATCATATCGGATATAAATTCAAATTCCAAGTAACTCGTATATTTTTCAAATCGAAATATTCACTCGGATTGCTTCAACTGTCATTACAAATCAGTTGAACATGATTCAGTATATTTATAGCAATTACTGCATTATAGCAATGATTGGTGGTAGGTCTCTCACATGTGAGAGGCCGCCTGTGTAGGTACCACTACAATGTCTATTTCTCACGCCTAATAGCAGTGTAAATTATCTGTTGTGTTTCGGATGAAAGGACATTCTAGCCAGAGTAACTACTGGACATATTGAGACTTATGTCTCAAGATAGCGAGCGCAGTGGAATGCCAAGCATTGGTTTATAATTCATCATGTTGTTCGTTTTGCAATTTCGTTTTACTGTTCATGAGCAGTCGTATTCCTTACGATCAGGTGAGTGATATGCTCGTCTCGTCATTCACGGTAACAAAAATATAAAAAATTGGTATATTGTAATGTGTGATAACAAAAATTATATGTATTTGTATCGTCCTACATACGTCCCACTGTAAGGCACGAGCCTCCTTTACAATCGAGGATATGATTGAGGGTTAGGTCATAAAGTCCACCACACTGATCTAGTGTGTGAAAATCATATAAAGCAAAATAAAACATGGATGATAAGATATGCGATTCTGATTCAAACATCAATAATTTTTGTTCACTTATTTAGCGAATGTAGTTGTCCCAAACAACACAGGTCAGAAATAAAATAAGCCTGTCACAAGTGTCATCAATTGGCTATTATTACATTGACGTTTGAACAAACATTTGTACCCAACCAAATTCTAACCCGAAACCGAATCCAAGTAGCAAAGTGGGCCATCAACGAAAACTTTTACGAGAACAGGTTGGATATAACAAGAAAAATATTGAAATTTTATTACGGGAGCCGTATGCGAGGGCTGTTACGGCCCTTATATTAACTTTGTATAATGTTCCTATTATAAGACTGCTAACCGACGTCTGTCTTGCATTATTAAGGAAATGAACCGTACTGAAATCGAATTTTAATACAATTTCAGTAACATACGTAAACTCAACCTTTTTTCCAGAAGGTGGCAGAGGTGCCAGGACCCCTACATTTCCGTCCTAGTTCGTTGTAGATTCCGTCTTACGATGTGATAGGGGTGAGCATAATCGCCATATCGTGCACAAATTTCTGACTCCGAGCTGATAATGAATAGAAAAATGCAATATCACTTTGCCCGACCCGGGTTTCAAACCCGAGACCTAAGCTTTGTAACCGTACCGTAGTACTACGCCACCAAGGCATTCGGATAATTAACAGATGATTTCAGTTATGTTTTACTTGTTGTAAGTTTTGTATATTTGTTATGGGCCTGAAAGTAAATAAAATAGAATAAAAGTAGTTTGTTGCACTAAATTTATTGATTATATTGGTAAATTATTTATCATATTAGGTACACGCATTAGAAATAGCATTAAAGCGACGTAGATGATATAAAATGCAGATTGAACATTTATTAACAAACTAGCTGTGCCCGCGACTTCGTCCGCGTGGAATTTAACAAAAAAGTTAATTAGTTTTTTAAGTTATTTTTTTAAATAAAAGATTTTTTCGAAAACAAATGTAGCCAAAGTTACTTTTTATTATATCAGCTACCTGCCAAAAAAAATTCCCGTCAAAATCGGTCCAGCCATTTCAGAGATTAGCCGGAACAAACAGACAGACAGACAAAAAAAAATCTAAGGTCATTTTCGTTATAGGTATCGTGTATATAACGATATGTAGCTGGACATTTTTTTTTATTTTCACTTTACAAACAGACACTTCAATTTTATTTATATGTATAGATAAAGATTGAGATTAAAATGTGAAACCCATGCGGCCATGCTCATTTTCAAAAATGTACCGAACCATATATTATTGAGAAAAAACAGATATGAAATACCGCCTGTAGTTGAGATTGCTTTGTTAGTAAAAATATGAAGGGCTCAATAATTCTATATTTAAAGTTATGGGGACGCCTTAAAAGACCATCCATTCATAATATCAGTTTATAAACAGTTTTAACCAAAACAAAATACAGTACGATTTTCCAATAAAATATCTACTAAAACAACGTAAATAATCCTTAAGAACACGATAAAGCTCTCAGCTATAAATCAAGAACGGACAAACATATTTTATGATTTATTAATACATTATTCCAGTCACAATGGTGCCGTCATTCTGTATTCGAGTCACTGGTACGCGTTAATGGACCCGGGAGCTCTGCAACAACTCTGTAAGACCCCAGGCTTTTTTATTGGACCTGCTTTGAGTAAGGATTTTTCAGCCTTTGTCTGGATAATTAGAATTATCTTTGTTTTATTTTTGTAGGCTTTTGCTAATTGTTAAAGTGTATTGTGTAAAATTATGTTCTATAAGCTTTGGGGTTCGCAAACCCGTATTATTGGACTATATGGTCTAACCACTCTTAATGGTACTCTCGATTTTAGAGCTGCAGTAGTACACAAAAACTCTGAGGTACTAAGTTGAATTGTTAAATTGAGCATTTATTTGAGATTTCGGTTCAACTACAAAATTTATTCATATAAATTCTACGAAAATCTAATTATTTTTTGTAAACACTATCGTAATACCATAATCGTGTCGATTGATGTACGAATAGTATTATCGTATCGTATCAGCCCATATACGTCCCACTGCAGGGCACGGGCCTACTCTACAATCGAAAGTACGATTGAGAGTGGTTAGGCCATATAGTCCAATAGTACGAATAGTATTAATGGTTTGATAAAAATAATATTATAATTGCGATGATAATTCTATTATTTTATTACATAGCATTTATTTATCTACGACCAACATACCTTGAAATTTGAATAAAGCTGTTAAAACCACCATTTTTATTTATTTAATACTTAATCAACTTTATTACACTTTAGTGTGCTTTTTCAGTGTTTAATGTGTACTTATTGAATTCGTGGATAATGTTGTGAATTGTATATTTGCCTATATTCTTATGTTAATCTATTACTATATTTAAATTTGAATGAATGAACAACTGTCCATACTATTGTTTATTTTCCCAAATAAATAAAATAAAATAAATATTTCTTGAACAAAGCCGACATTTCTGAAGATATTTTAAGGACTTGTGTTATTTCAGCTAACTAAGCAGCATTTCATTTTTCATTTACATTTCGCCTCCAAAAGCTTTGCTTTTGACATATTTGCGTCCTAAATACAAACGGACAACAATACATAAATTCTGCTTTACAAGTGGTCTAGGAGCCTGAAATTATAATGTATCATCATCTGATGAATAACGGTGGTAATTATCAGCATTGGTATAATACTACTCATTAAAAATCGCTGATTTACTTAATTCATTGACGCTTTTTAATAATTATTTTTAATTTTAATATTTGTTCAGTACACTAGACACAGAGACACAGTTTAATAGAGGTTGGTTCCAATGTTTTAACCAATTACAGTTTACAATATAGTAGCAACTTAATCTAAGTAAGACAATGCATTCAATAAATTAATTAAATATTTATTCATTAAGCAATAATATAAGCTGAACTGCTTTGATGTATTCTTGGTTTCGAACAGGTTGACATTTTTTTATGCCGACCGGATATAATATGTACATAACGCCGGATATGTATAAATATACGCTATTTGGATTCCATTGAATTACCAATGGGCGCGTTATAAGCGTTTTATTCCGATATAAAAAAGGTTGAGTTCTGATATAAAAATAATTTTATATTATTCAACTTCCATCATGGCGCAATTGTTTAGATGCCGACTCGAACACAGGAGGGCGCAGGCTCGATCCCCGCACCGAGACAAATGTTCGTGTGAACCACGCTTATTTGTTTTGGGTCTGGGTGTTTGTGAAACCGAAATGTTTCTCACTAGTTCCTTTCACCCACGACACAAGATTCGATCTTAGTGTAGGGTTCGGTCTATGTATCTGACCATTGGGTGCATTTATTATTGAAAACTACATTATACAGAATACTAAACCAATAGAAGATGGCCTTACAACCTCTAAAGAACAAACATGTGTTTATGCTTCCTCAGAACAGGTAATTGTTCATGGGCTATATTAATAGACCATTACTAATACAATGGCTTCTTCGTTAAGCGACAATACATAAATTATCCCCACGCACAGCCTTCAACATCTGTGACCCAGTATTGATGTTAACAGGAACTAATAGGATGTCTAGAACATATTATCTTCTGTTAATCTCTAGACGCATTAACATAACTAGCAAGTTAATTATACTGAACAATACATACATAAACTCACGCCTATAACCCAAAAGGGGTAGGCAGAGGTGCCAGGACACCCACATTTCGCCTTGTATGTTCCGTCCCACAATGTGACAGGTGGCGAGCCTATCGCCATAACGGGCACAAATTCCTGACTCTGGGCTGATAATGAATAGAAAAATCCAATATCACTTTGCCCAACCCGGGATTCGAACCCGAGACCTCAGCTTTGTAACCGTACCTTAGTACAACTACGCCACCGAGGCAGTGGACCACGAGAGCAGTACTGAACAATATTAATCAAATATTATGTTTAATCATGGTAGTGACTAGTACCCACTGTCCCACTATGACTTCTTCTTTGAAGAATTATGATTTGTATGCAACCGATATCGTTTAAAAGCAAGAATTATGACAACAGATAAATTTTTCGTTTAGACATCTGTTTGTATCAGCCCAGTGCACGGACCTTATCTTTTTTATAATCGAGAGTACAATTGAGAGTGGTTATGCCATATAGTCCGCCACGCTGGTCAAGTGCAGGTTAGCGGACTTTACACGCCAAATAAATTTTACAATTCACCATGTTATGCAGGTTTCCTCACGCTGTTTTTCTTCGTCGTTATAATGCCTTGTGATCGACTATCAATACGCACATGACTCCGAAATGTCAGAAGTGAGCCTATAATTTAAACATATTTACATGCATACCCACACAAGATTACGCCTGCATTCTGTACGGGTAGTCAAGATTGGCACTAGTACCACCCACAAGGCGAAGTTATTTCCATTCCAACGTTTGATAGGTGGTAAACGTATTGCCTAGGACAAACCAATAATTCAAACAGAATAATTCACACAATCCAGATGGCCTCGTAGATATGAAAGACCTACCACCAGTGAAACCTCATAATCTACAGCCCCTAAATGCTGCCAGTGAAGCCAATTTTAACAACTTCAACAACAATAATAAGCATATAAATCTCATATAGATATTTTATTATTAAAAATTTCGAGCTGTGAGTATAGACTCAGAGACGCAAGAGTTGCGAGCGAGAGAATATCCTGAGCAAAAGTGAAATGGGAAAACTTTGATAGATCTGTCTGCGACCGTCTTAGCGAGGTCTTGCTTGCTTAGTGTCTTGTACTTCATTTTACATTGTTTTTATTTTAAAAGGATCGTTGGTTTATGCATTTTGTAAAGTATAAGTAGCTCTGAAGTATTAAGCTTAGCAACTTTGAAATTTCTTTAAGTGCATAACGATTTCCATGAAACGTAACTGTACTCGTATATATTTACCCGGTAAAGAAATTTGAATTAGGTCAATGGAATTATTTCATCAAGAATGAAGAATAAGAACAACCATGGCGCAATTGACGGTATATATTCACCAGTAAAACAATTGACATCTAAACGGTTTCGATATTCCTTAGCATTTTCATTTACAGTCAATCTGTATATTAAACAATATTCGGCCATTGCTCCAAAACCTGTCATTTCCATTAATCAATAGCTGCAGGCTTGACATATTGAAAATTAATAAAAATACAATTCATAAAGGAATTTCAATATTAACTCCATTGCAAACATCGTACGTGTAATAAAACATAAAAATATTTACCGATTTCCATTAATAGTGGGTTTTAATTCCCTTTGATCTCGCTACGGATGAAAAACGTTTTTATAGCGAAGTCCCACATGGTTGTGTCAATTTTAACCGCTCGCGTTTTTAAATGTTACAGTTTTTAAATATTCACTACTTTTATGTCATAAACGTGCTTTTTGCTTGAATTTGAACGGGTCGATTAATTTATTCATATTTTTGTGGCAATATCTATGTTTGTATTAATGATTATTTATTTTCATTATAAGCATGGCGCAGTTAAGCCCACAGAATGCCCTCGCGATGTTTTTGGTAGGTGCATGTAAGACAAAGGTATTATAATCCTTATAATCGGTGCATTGCGAATAAAGTATCCAACGGTAAGAAATGGCTGTCACTTGATGATTGTCATAACTATGTTTGCCCGCAAGAAACTCCTTACAAGTACAAAGGGTAAACGTCATTACGATGACTATGTAACCATTCTATGCAGTCGTGGCTTTAATGACGATATCCAAGCAAGAAAGTTGACGAACGTGTATTAAAGAACTATTGAATAAATCTATTCTAGAAACGTGTTAGTGTATAGTATGAAAGTAATTGATAATAGCAAACATCTGTTTCTGTATCAGTCCACATACGTCTCACGGCGGGTCACGGGTTTCCTCCAATCGAGAGTACGATTTAGAGCCGTTGGGCCATATAATTCACCACAACCAAGTCCGGGCTGGCGGAATTAACATACCATAGAAATTCACACAGTTCGCTATGTTATGCAGGTTTCCTCACGATGTTTTGTGTGCCGTGGGATACGAAGCCGCGACCACCTGGAACAAATACTACAATGTTATTTGCTAAGGATATGTTCTGCAGAAATCTTCTCTGATGATATTCACAATATAACCATATGATAAAATAAAACATCGCACCCCATAGTAAGCAATTAGAGAGACTTATGTCGCCAAATACATACTCGCAGTAAACCAAAAACGAAAATGAATATATCGCCTATTCAAATGTCTCATCTGTACGAGCATTCAGGAGTTGTTATTAATAATATTTTTCCGTAAACATCCACTCGGCGACATTTATTTTTTGCAGCGTTTTGCGGAAACTATGATATGTCGTTTCATGTTTATCATGTGGTTTAATTTGATGTGTCGTCTGTCGTCTGTCGATATTAAATACGAAATGTATTTGATAAGTTTCAGATTCAGGTATTTCCTTCTTCAGTAGGATGAACTGATGAAAAGTCTTGGTTGTATTTGGATGCAGCTACTTCTAATTCTAATACGATGTTGTGGAAATATTGGGCGAAGTTAGCAATAGTGTTTTTAAATTCTCTTGTTGGTTTCGGGCGCATTTTTTTTCCAGTATTACTTGACTGTTTAAAAATGTTTTTACAAAATCCCTGCCTTTAATCATGAGATAAAAAGCCTTGATAATCATGTACAGAACAGTGTTGTCATTACAGCTACCAATTGACATACAGAAAATTGACATGCAGTGGCCATCTGTCAGTCAAGTACCGTTTTAAATCCATTACGGAAATGAGTGATCACGTGGAGAGCCTCGCTCCGTTTTTAATTAAAGCCAACAATTACCGGGATTAATTAAACGGGATTTATTGTATTGAATATTGGATATTATGAAACTGCCGGTTGACCGTTTTCCTTGTTTATGTATTGTAACTGGTTCTCGGGTATTTAAGAAATCCTCTGGGACCAATTTTGTGATAATTGCTTTTTTGTAGAGCACGCAATATTGCGAGGAAAAATGAATTGATAAAGTATTCTGGACTGAAAGAACACACTATAGCAAAGGTTTTGAAGCATTCAGTAAGAAAATGCATGAAGCAAATTCGTATGTTTTGATTGATATGCATTACATACGAGTATTTCCTCACGTAATTCAAAATTTCACCCCAAATGTGATTGTGGTTGGGACATCGTCCATGTCTGATACATTATGACTTCTAAACATACCGAATTATTATTAATTTATTATTAATTAATCATAGCCAGGTGATCATAATCGCAGGTGATCATAGGCGACAATTTAGTGTCCTATGATCACCCAGGTGATATCACCCAGGTGATCAAAGTGGAATAGATCAGTTAACCTACAATTTATAGTCTAGTCTGGGCTAACAAGACAATACTTAAGGATAGCAGTAGTGCATTTTAATAAAAGCTTTTCTTTCTTCTTCTTTATTTATATGTCACTATCCACATCTGGGCGGATATTGCTATAATTTTGTTTTGTTTAATTTTTAAATATTTCTTTATACATGTTATGTTTTTGGCGTTTGTGACGTCATTTACCGGCCTTGCGGAAGACCAGCGTTGGTTTATACCAGCACATGCTGAGCTTGAGCCGTTTTGTTAACAAGCACTGTTATATATTGTATGTAGAACTTAAAGCTGTAATTCTTTGCTTGTAACGAATAAATATTTCTTTCTTTCGTTCTTTCTTCCGACCACGCCGAAGCACGACTTCCAACTTAATCTTTTCCACTTCGCACCAAGTTAAGTATCTTAGGTTTTATAAAATAAACAACGCTTAGTTTGTTGATTAAAAGTATTATTTATACGTGCAGATTATTGTAGTGAACCTTCTAGAGTTATAACTAAGCAAAAGGTTTTTTTTTGTGTTTTTGCAGCTTGTAACTTCACTTACTGGCTTTTCGGAAAACCAACGTTGGTTTTATTATGAACACATGCTGATCATGAGCTTTTTGTAACAAGCAATACTGGAAACTTAAGTAAATTTAAATATGAGTATAATTGTAACTATTGCTTGTGACAAATAAAAGCTTTCTTTCTTAAAATACAGACATCCATACAAAACACTTTATTGAACACCATTTTATTGTCATCATCGTCATATCACTGATGGTACACACTGGTGGCATACACTACATAGAAAGAAAAATAAGTAACATAAATACAAAAACTTGTTCTACGGTACGATTACAAAGCTGACGTCTCGGGTTCAAATCCCAAGGCACACCTCTGACTTTTCGGAGTCATGTGTGTATTGACAGTCAATCACCACGCACTAAAACGGTGAAGGAAAACATCGTGAGGAAACCTGCATACCACAGCGATTTATAAAAATGTATATGGTATGTAAGTCCGCCAACCCGCACTAGGCCAGCGTGGTGGACTATATGGTCTAACCACTCTCGATCGTACTCTCGATTGTAGAGGAGGCCCGTGCCCTGCAGTGGGACGTATATGAGCTGAAACAATAAAAACATTCCAGTTCGTCTTTACGAGTATAAATGTAAACATAAATATAAATATATACATTTTATTTATTACAAAACAAAATCGAAATTAATCCACGCAGGCTTGTAGAAAATTGAAAACTTCAAAGTTCATTTAAAAAGTAGAAATGGATGAGACAAGTTTAATTGATATCGATGAGCCGCTACAATTAGTTTCTATTAAATGCCTTCTAATATAATAAAGATTTTATTTATATTTTTAACAATTGAAAAAGTCACTCATAGTACCGTTGTGAAAAAATATTTTAGGCATACTTAGTAATTTCTGTAACGTACCATGGCATGGTTAAGAAATCAATTATCTGGATGACGTAGTATAACTACGGTATACGGTTACAAAGCCGAGGTCTTGGGTTCCAATACCGGGTTGGAAAAATCATTATTAGCCCATAGTCAGGAACATGTGCTCGATATGGCGATAGGCTCGCCACCTATCATATTGTGTGACTGAGCATACAAGGCGAATTTGATTGTCCTGGCATCTCAGCCTACCCCTTGTGCGAAAATAGCATGAATCATGAGTGTATGTATGTATAAGAAAACAAAATTGAAATATTGTTTAGTCAAGATTTTTATTATATATAAAATTGCAAAATGAAGGCAAGGCAAGTAAAACCAATATTAATCTTGACTACCATTGTTACTTAATATAATATTCAACCGTAAGTAGTCATTTCCACTGATTTAAAAGTCTTATACAAAGTTCCACTCTAAATATACCGAGGATGTTGTTTAACATAATCTTATTACGTTCCGAATAATTCCCCAGCGCCCGCATTGTTATAGAGATTTGTTTTCAGTTAATCTGAATCCGACACTACTTTGTGGTAGTTCGACAAAAAGAGGTCAAAATGTATTGTATTGTATTGGAGGGAACACTACAATAGTGTTTTAAAATTGTAAAATATAAGAATTAATTATTTATTTTTGCTTACCTCAAAATCCTTTGAACAATAAATATATCAGCTTATTCGATCAAAATATTATATTTATTTAAGACATCGCATTTTTTACAAGTGTCGAGGAAATTAATGACTTCTATTTTATTCTTACAAAAGTTCAAATAAATAAAAAAAAACGTGGATTAATCCAGAAGAGAATGCAATAGATTCGATTGACATCGAAAGATAATTAAAAGGATTCAAAGGACTCTATAGTATCTGATTAGAACTTTGTGGCGGATTTTGCGCTTCAGAATAATGAAAATTGGAAATGGAACAACACATCTACATTACAATATATATGTTATGGGCCAAGTGATTAATGCCTTCGATTAATGCGGACAGTATTCATAATGCCTGGGCAGTATGAATATGGCCGAGCCATAGCGGGCCAAGTGATTAATTACAATCTAAACTCACCTATTTATCACATTGCTCGGGATTTATGAATATGGCTACATAATGATCGGGCAGTGTGATTAATAGGTGATTTTTTATGTGGTGCGCTGTCGCATCTGCGATAGCCCCATAAATTACAAAAGTTGAATTGTCCTGCTTATGTTTAGTTGTTTTTTAACGTCCGAAACATTCTCTTCAGAAGAAAAATTAGTGTACCCAATTTATGGATCAGTTAGGTCGACTGTGCCCCAAGACTGACTCGGAACACCCCGACTTCACGTACGTTTCGTGCTGCCCTATTCTAAATTCTACCACTTCGGCACATTGTTTTGATTCGCTTTACATCACTCTGCCCAATAGGCACTTGGCATTATTCATAATACCTGGGCAATGTGATAAATTGATTGGTTATAATCATATTGCACGCTCTTATTGGGTATTATCCATATTGCCCGGGCGTTATGAATAATGCCCAATTAATCACTTGGCCCATAACATAACGTAACGCTCATCCAATAGAACATCGGCGTAATTACAATGATGAAAACGTTTGATTGTATTAAATATATATGATATTTTTTAAATTAACTTTTGAAATGAAGTTATTATGAATTACCGTTCATAGTAAAATACACACATAAACTAATAAAAAAATTCAACAAAATGTATTGATGTAAATTATATATTTAAGAAACTTTTAAAACATTCTTCCGAAAAACAGCTAATATGTAATTACGTCATTGTTGTTTTTGATGAGCGATATATATAAGGTACGACTAATTTACGGCAGTAAAATTAACGGAAAATATTTTTATATGCAAGAAGTGAATTATATGAGAGTGGAACATTCCGATAGGGTTTGGTTTAAATTCTGAAGGATACAATGAGTTCTAAACTCATAGTATAATTGAATTTGTGTTATGCTGGTGTAATGTTTTAATAATAAAATTTAAATAATCTGGCGGCCTACACTTGTAAATATATCGTGCTACTTTTTACCTGAAATACAATTGTTGAAACAACGCTATGTCCTATAAGGTACTTAGGGACACTTTACAAGTATTTTTTGTTGTTGTTTCAACTACCTTATGTTACAATAAAAAGCAGCAAAAAAAAACAAAACGAATACAACCCATTCTGGTCCCAAAACTCACGCCGAAAAAACTTAAATCAGTTTTATGTAAATAGCACCGAATTGTAATCAAAAAACAGAATTAAAACGATTTGCAAACACTGGCCGAGGGATTATTCTAACAACGGTATTAGCATAGGGACGATTTTGGTCGGGTTGTCTGTTCGGATTTAGCCTATTATTATTGTGGACTAAGGTTGGAATTATGTGTCTTGGGAGTAGCGGAAAGAAAACAAATGTATTTAGAAATGGATTTTTTAGTTTGTGTATAAAAAGTCTGATGATAGTCTTGTGTTAGTTTTATTAACAGAAATGAAGTGTGAAAACCATGTTTATCGGAGCTGCAATAAGTATTAAAAAATTCAAAAAATATATAATATTTTTAATTAATAATAGTAGCATTACTGGTGGTAGGTCTCTCATATGTGAGAGGCCATCTGGGGGTCTTATCTATTTCTCCTGTCAAAGAGCAGTGTAAATGCAATATTGTGTTACGGATTGAAGGACATTATAGCCAGAGTAACTACTGGACATATTGAGACTTTACATCGTATGTCTCAGGATAGCGAGCATAGTACATTTGTAATTCAAGGTGTTGTTTAGATCTGCTACTGTTCATGAGCTGTCGTATCGCTTCCCATCAGTCGAACGGCATGCTCGTCTCGCCATTCATTTTTTTTTAATTTACAATCGCGCAACTTTATAAGCTGTAATTTAAAATAATATGTAGTAATGCAATGAATATTTTTATATTTCTTTTTGTGTGAAATTAATGTTATAATATAGCCGATTTTAGTTACAAACAATCCTAAAGGTAACGCATAATAATCACTGAATTTTAAAAGATGGCATTTTAAAATGCCAGTAGTGTAAGTTCAATTTACTTATAATATAATTCTAAATTAACGCAATAAGTTAAGACAATATTATAAAATTCAACGTTTTTGTAAGCCGCTAAAGCTCAGATCTTGTATTCAATACCGTTTTACATTTTCTGTTATTTCAATTTATTTTTTTGTACCCGATAAAGATTCTTGCGTAAATATTAATTTTAAGCGTAAGATAAGAAAAGTTGATGAATGTTCACACTATTTTATCTATACTTAATCAATGCTTTAATCGTCTAGACGAAAAACAAGTTATAGAATCACAAAAGTTAACATTTAAATAGGTACATTTAGACAATTTAGGAAATTTACTGGTGGTCGATCTCTCATATGTGGGAGGCCGCCTGGGCAGGTACCCCCACTCTGTCTTTTTCTCTCACCGAACAGTAGTGTAAATGCACTGTAGTATTTTTGCTTTGAAGGACATAGTAACCAGGGTAACCACTGGACATAATGAGACTTATATACTTTAACATCTTATGTCACAGGATGGCGAGCGCAGTGGAATGCTAAGGATTTCTTTGTAATTCAAGGTGTTGTTTGGTTGTGCTACTGTTCTTGAGCGGTCGTATCGCTTACCATCAGGCGAACGGCATGCTCGTCTAGTTAATCATAGCAATAAAAAAAATGGGAAAAGCAATAGAAAGAGCATCGACAAGCGTTACGTGTTAAATTCTCGCCACTGGATAAAATTATGCTGGCCTGATTGTATGAACCCACAGAATGAACCCAAAACATTCTTCAAGGAAAACATCGTGAGGAAACCTACATACCCTAGTGGTTTCCAAGAATTTCTATGGTGTATAAAGTCCGCCAACTCGTATTTGGTGTTCTAGACTACATGGCCGAACCTCTTTCAATCTTAGTCTCGTTTGTAGAGGAGGCCCTTGCAATACAGTGTGACGTATATGGTCTGATATAAAATCCGAAACGCAACACACCTACACAGGTCATTATGACGGTTCATTAGCATACCGGGTATATCAAGACTGCTACCGAAAACGAAGCCGGGTGGTAGTTTAAGTGACTTCAGACACCATGCAACAGAAAAAGTTGCAAAAAAAGCGACAAATTTTTATAATTTATTTCCTATGGCCATATTTGGGTAGTAAATACATTTTTTTCCTAAAATAATAGTGTTTATCCTTTTATTTATGAATACTCTAAGGTTAATAAAAGAGTTTAAATTATTATTTTATCAAAAACTAAGGATTTACCACCCAAAAATGACGATATTTAAATAATCATAAAAAATAATTGTCGCGTTTCTTAGCCAAATTTTTAGTTGCATTGTGTTTGCAGTCACTTAAACTACCTCCTGGCTTCGTTTTCGGTAGCAGTCTTGAGATACCCAGTATATTGTATCTACGATGGTTGCTATGTATGTGTGCGTAATATTATACATATGTAGGTCCTTAAGTGCTTTTCACTGTCTTCCGTGAAGAAGTTGTATTAGTAATCCATTAACAATTAAATCTTATTAATACAGTCTTTATAACTGTAACTCGCAATATGTACTGTTATTAATTATATAAATATTATACCTACACTATTCACAAAAATGAAAGAATATTTTTTGATCTTTTTCTTTCATGCACGCAATCAAAAAAATAGAGCACAAGTCTGAAAAATAGATATTCCAAGCTTCCAACAGCTTCTTTTTTAATTTCTTAAAGATTAATTTCGTCCAAGATAGAACGTAAAAAAGTTAAAAATAAAATAAAAAAATATAAGCTTTATTTTTCGTGAGTAGTATACTGGCACATAGCACGTAAAACTGTCGTCTGCCTCACTCGCACCTTAGCTCGACGTTTTCTCTTTCAAACACACACGTAAGTATATATTACCAGACGGTTTAATCTTCTGTACAAATTGAAACAAATTCAAAAGGGGCCGGGTGAGGTAATCCGGATCCGTTCGTCGGAGTTTGGTGTTATGCCTCGTTTGGTTTTATTGTCTATTGGTGCTAAAAACAACTCACCATCTTTTTAATAATGCTAAATACTATCAGACATAGTAATCTAAACGACTTGGATATAGTAGATTTTCTTTACCTAACCCTTAATTTTATGACGAAATTGGTCATTAGAAAACCGAAATCCCCTTAGAAGATTGAATGTGTCATGTTAAATATAATAAAACATATACAAAAAATCGATTTAAACAACGATATATTCAAAGCGTTAGTAGGTTTATAAATCACTACATAGTATAAAACAAAGTCGCTTTCTCTATCCCTATGTCCCTTGGTATGCTTAAATATTTAAAACTACGCAACGGATTTTGATGCGGTTTTTTTAATAGATAGAGTGATTCAAGAGAAAGGTTTATGTGTAAAATACGTACATATTATTGTACAGAAATCTATTTGTACCCGGGCGAAGCTAGGGCCGGGCTGTTAGTATTTTATATTTTGTTATAACCAATCTGTAGCTTTACATTGTTTGACTGGGAATAAAAATCAAGTACAACTATACATTAACTGGTGGTAGAGGCCGCCTGGGTAAGTACCACCGCAACGTCTATTTCTCCCGCCAAACAGCTGTGTAAATGCACTGTTTTGTTTTGGTTTGATAGACATTATAGCCACAGTAATCACTGGACATATTGAGACTTACGTCTCAGGATGGCGAGCGCAGAGAAATGCCAAGCATTCTGTTCATGAGTAGTCGTATCGCTTACCATCAGGAAAACGACATGCATATCTCGCCATAAAATGATTTAAAAATATATATCTAATTAGATTTTGCGCGTGCATATTAAGGCACTACTTATGGAATGACATAGATTGTCATAATATTGTAGACAGTAAGGCCCGGCGCCCATTATCGGCATCAGTACGACTGAGGATTTTAGGTGGCAAATAGCAATATACTATAACATATTGGCAATAAAGTAGAAATTTCCGTGATATATGGTCGTAATAACAAAAATACCGCTTCGGTATGCTTGAGGCTGGTGTATCGGCAGCCTTGAGAATGCTTCGGGATGCTTCGGCATCCTTCGGTACACCGCCGGCGCCGAGGCAACACTCGGGGGATAGTTTGTGATAATATAGAGATAATAGTGCGGCATCCTTAAGGATGCCTCGTCATCCCTAAGAACTTTGCAGCATGCCAAAGCATAATTGCCGATAGTGTGCGCTTGCATGTAGGATGCCGAAGGATCCTTTTCCTTGCCGATGCCGATAATGGGCGCCGGGCCTAAACTATTCACATAAGTCTTGTCCTCGAATATGTTTGAAGTGCTCCAAAGCCTTGACCCGATAATTTGAAAAATATTTTGGCCATCAATTGTTGCCTAATGGGTGAAGGCAACCACCAAAAACATCACCATCAAGTTTACCATAGGAGTCGAACCAAAGTTTTGTGGTTGGTAATCTGTAGTTGTTTAAATAAAGTTGTTATCTATGTGATAGTTGGTTACCCATTTTAGGAACTATTTAAGTCGTATTTTTACTTAACGGATGCTTGTAATAAAAGACTATTGTCTTCATTTTGACTTTGATTATTACTGTTAGTAACGTTATAAGTAACAGAACAAGGTAAAAATAAACGAAAGGTTTAATACTACCTAAAGACCAAATAGCCAGCAAGGTCCATTTCTTGTGATTTAGGTTAATTAAATAACTCTGCGTGAAATTTCGGCAGACACAAACGTGAAAAGCATAAAAAATATATTTCACAGGTCACGAAACAGAACCGCCTGTCTGCTGGTAACTACCCCATTTTGCCACCCTTCATTGTTTATAGAGCCTTAAACCCAAGATATATGAGGGCTAAGCGAAACATAAAAATAATATTGTGACCTTTTTATATTTTAGCCCGTTTGTAGAGGACCTTGTGGAATAATGTACTTGTCCTATTCGATCAGATATCGCGAACTTATGAGATCGTGTTCAAACTTTTGGGAGTGGTTTTGTAGATTCCGCGTCGCAGAGATAGTAATATCAACCATGTATTAAACAATATTTAATAAAAAAATTATGATGCAAATAATTATTAAATCGAATTCTTTAAGGTACGAAAAAAAGAATAGTTTATTAGTTACCTGAAAAATAATGATAATCAAAAAGTGAATAAAGTGCCCATGATCTTAAAGGCAATACAATATACACAAGTATCCAACCAACTCGCACGGGTGACTGAGGTGGATGTTCCACCATTGTGCACGATTGTCTCTGTCTCAAACAATACGAATTTATTTGCCTTTTCATCCTGCCATAATTTATAAAAAATAACTAACGTGTAATTGTGGGGGTATAGGATTAGCAAGTTAAAAATGTAGTGGGCGGGGCACATAGCGCGAAGAACAGTTGATGGCCGTTGGGGCAGAAATCTTGTGGTGTGGAGGCCACATACAGGCAAGTGCAGTATCGGACGCCTAACTACAAGGTGTACGGACGACCTGGTTAAGGTTGCAGGAAGTCGCTGAATGCAGGCCACTTACAACAGGTCAATGTGGAGAGGGAGAGGCCTATGTTCAGCAGTGGACTTTTTGTAACTGAAGACTAGTAGAAGAAGAAGTTATGACTTAATTTGAGTCCTATTCGTCCTGGCGTAACAATAACTGTCGTGCAACCCGCATCACTTGCCCAAATCTACCAATATCAACTTGCCTTCACCCTTTCAAAACCAAACGCAGCATAGAGATTTTACAAATATCCAAAGCGTAATACGAAATGAGCAAATACTGAATAATTGAGTCACGTTTCCAATTATCACTCGCTCCAGCGTCCGCGGAGACGCCGACGTTAATGTCTTGGATTTATTGTGATTGAAATTTTATTGTTTTGTATTTTTATATAATTTGAGGAAGAATTAAAAGAAATAAGGAAAACTATCTATGTTTAATAGATATTCCGCTGGTGAAGATAGACCTGCTCACAAAATATACAAATACGCCACAGAGGCAGACGATTTCTATATATATCTATTCATAGAAATACCTAGTGATATTTTGGATGTCTACAGCTTCCAACGGCCTGTGCAAACAATTCAATAAAAGCAAATAATTCTAATGACATTCTATTACGAGTTAGCCAAACGGAAGGAATGAAACATATTTTAATAAAATATTTCGAAGTAAAGTGAAAACAGTCCAATACAAAGAGAAGGATTTCGTTAAATAAACTACGATTCATAAGAAGTATTTCTGAACACACATCACTATAAAACCGTATTGAAATAATTTTACAAAACACGGAAAAGCTTTATAATTTTCATGCAAAGTTTTCTTGCGCACGACCGGGGCGCGCCTGCGGTTTCATTTGGTTCTCGCATTATGTTAACATTTCTCGTATAAAAATATTTTATATTTGCGCTTGTAAATTTTTATATTATTTGTGATTTAAGCCGAAGTATGTTTGTTTACACCATTTTACACAGCTAATATAAAGTAGATACTCTATACATGATTTAAAAAGTTAAATATCCGCTGGCACAAGACTGTCGTATTATCCCATACAAGTATCCCTGGCTCTAATTATAACTTATGAGAATAGGTGTCTACGTACACTGGTGCTTTGTTCTATGAATAAAGTTGTAGCAATTAAAGGATTTATCAAGACTTGCTATGTAATTCATGGTGTTTTTTGGTCCTGTTAACGTCCATAACCGTTAGTATAACTTACCATCACGCGAATGGATTGTCGCATCCATAATTGGCGTACGATGTTTTTGAAAACATTGCTGCTAGAAGACTAATACGAGTACTCCGTTTGCTTTGCGTTTGCCTCCACTCTTTAATTATACTACAGCACCTACATAATCTAACCATGTGTTCTCTTTTTCTTTTAATTATTCTTCTTTCTCTTCTTCTTTTAATTATTTCGGAAGATTAAATAAATTGAAGTGCAGAACCATATTTTCATGGGGACAAATATATAATTTCAAAGTCACTGGAAAAGTACTTTGAAATCTCAATTTATAATTAATTTCCCGAAACCGTCGTACAAACACAACCACCCATAAGTGTGATGACAGGTTACGAGAAACTGGGTCGTTTGAAAACATGTGAAAAAAAAAATAAACAACTGAACGCCGCGCAGAGTTTCATCGGGTTGCGAGTCTCAATAGTTTACAGTTTTCACTCGTCTTGTTCTGGAGAAAATTTGTTTTACTCTTGTAGTTTCTTTGATATACTTTCTGTTTGAGTTTTAGTGATGCCTAAGTTCGTGAATTTTGTACAATAAATATTATTGAACTTCGCTTTTGATTTACTCGTAACGTATATAAGGTGTGAGTGTGTGTGTCTACATTGTTATTAGCCACCACTGTTTATTATTATTGGATATTCTTAAAAGAAGGTCTTATCGAAATCGAATCAGTCACGATTTATAAATATCAATTGGAAATTATTATGCACTTACAAAATAAAATAAGACCAAAACAGAATCACACATGACCCGTTTAACGGGAACACTGGTTTGTGCGAAAAAAAATGCAATTCAAAAAAAATGAAATTATTATGCAATGTAGGACCTATGCCTTATATTAATTTAAATATCTATATGTTTGGTACTGGGCGACCCGCCTTCAATATGTTATGCATATATTTTGATTTGTTGGCTAGTCAAGTCATTAAGCAAATTAATCAACAAGCGCAAGTTCCATGAAACAAATATTATTTTTTTGTTTTGCAGTGGTACTTATTATTTAGTTATTTTTTGGTTTATAGCGGTTTTTTTGTTTTGAAGTCGGTTTTTATTTTTTTATTAAAAATGTTGGTTATTTTTATCTTTTTAGTGTTGATAGGAATCAAAATGAAGAAGATTTGGTCCCCACAAGGAATATGTTCCTTCCGATGATAATGAAATCGCTAAAATCGGTTAAAAGCTGCCAAAGATATTGGAGTATTCATATGTTTATTATTTTTTCTCCCCCCCCCTCCCTTTGCCCCTACCCCCTTTTCCCACCACCACTGTAGCTTAGCTTTTATACTGAACCCAATGCAAAAAGAACCATTGGAATCCTACTAAAGTTTGAAGAGTTCTACACTCCAGGTCCGAAAATGATCATCAGATCTCCATGTTGTGTTCCTGAGATCAACCTGTCAATACATTCTTTCCAATGAAAAAGAAATCACTAAAATCGGTTAAAAGCTGCCGAAGATATTAGAATTTACGTGTATTTTAATTTTATCACCTACCCCCCCCCCCACCCCCACCCCTTTTTTCTTGTCTCACTGTAAATTAACTTTTATAATGAACCTAATGCAAAAAGAACCATTGGAATCCTACTTAATTTTAAGGAGTTCCCCTCTCCAGGTCCGAAGATATTGCTCAGATTTTCACCATATTTTTATGGGACCAAATGACAAGCATCAGCTTTCAATCAAAGAAAGAATGGTCGAAATCGGTTCACACAGTACAGAGAAACGAGGTAACAAACATAAAAAAAAAAAAAAGCAACATACAGTCGAATTGAGAACCTCCTCCTTTTTTTGAAGTCGTTTAAAAAGAAGGTCTTATCGAAATCGAATCAGTCACGATTTATAAATATCAATTGGAAATTATTATGCACTTACAAAATAAAATAAGACCAAAACAGAATCACACATGACCCGTTTAACGGGAACACTGGTTTGTGCGAAAAAAAATGCAATTCACCAAACAAATTCGACTAATAAAACGATAACACCCTAACGAATCCAATTGGATTACATTCTAAAAAACGTCATGAAGCCAATCAATCTAGTTTTAAATATAAAAGCGTTGCTAAACCGGTTAGAGCCAGTTATTGGCGGTTACGGGTGGGATGGCCATTCAATTTTTTTTTCCGTGGCGGCGACGTCGGCGCTCTGCGTCTAAAATTTCGTGATATATTCGCCTATTATTCATTTTACGATGGCATAGGCGAGCTGTTTTTACTTTAGTAAAGCTAGCGCCACACTGAGATCTTTCGGAATTAACTTAAGTTCTTGATTGTTTGGTAGAATAACATTGATTAGAGAAAAATATGTAATGATAAAAATATTTTTTATCGAACACTGCTGACCATATGATTCAGTTACAAAAGAGAGTTCAATGGTAAGGGTTTAAACTATAGTTATCAACGAATCGATAGTGATTTCTCAAGTGTGAGCATACAGGTATATCCAGTCGGCGCCCGAAAACTATACATATATACGACCCACAATGACGATAAGTAAATCATTTTTGTTGCGATATTTTTAGTTGCATTATGTCTTTAGTCACTAAAACTACCAACTACCTTGACATCGTTTTCAGAATGCTGTTTGTATATACCCTGTATTACTATGATATTATTTTATTTATCAGAACTTCGATATGGTAGAGGCATGTAAATAGTCATATTCTATAGGAAAATAAATAAATACATACATAAACTCACGCATTTTTCCCAGAAGGGGTAGGCGTACCCACGCCTACACCTGATAATTAATTGAAAAATCCAATATAACTTTGCCCGACTCGAGATTCGAAACTGAGACCTCAGCTTTGCAAGCTTACCGTAGTAACACTACGCCACCGAGGCAGTCGGAAACAATAAACAGGAAAAATAAATAAACATGTCGCAGGAAATAAATAAATATTTAATTAAAATTTTGTGTCAACTGTATCCCCAACTTACAAAAACAGAAGGGCCTAATAAATTTTTAGCAAAATGTTTTCTTTTATAAATTATATTCCAGCGAGGAAAGAAATAACAATGGCAGAAACTTTTGTTTTCGGCTGGTATTAATGTAAAATATCCTGAGCCTTTATAATGACGATTTGTATAAAGGATCACGAAAAATATGTTTCATATTAAATACAGCTATTATGTGATAAAGCAAAGACTAAATCCTATGGAAAATTCGTTGTTTGAACGTCTCAGGTTTTTGTGGATTTTGTAATTCCCTTGAAAGTATAGGCAGATTTACTAGTACTGCATCCAGAAAATTATTTAATATAGATCCTTGGGGTAAAGTCTACCAAGCTCGAGCCACTACAGTACTAGACAACTTCACTGAGCTTCGCCGATAGTCAGAAATTGTAAATAAATACACTTAACAAATGCTATAACGTGGTTAGTCTTGCATATGGACTGAATGATGGTACAGTTGACTCAGCTTCAAACGCTGTGTAATATTATTATCAAAATGTTGTAAAATTGCCTTAGGTATTTTAATTGCGACATATTGGAAGCTACATGCATTCATTGAGTTCTCCTACTCTAGCTAGATAATGTTTCCAGCTTGTCGTGTTTGATTCTTTGCTTGCTAGTGCTGTTTTTATTTATTCATGTTTGTTTTTTACACCTATATTTATATACTGGGTATCTCAAGACTGCTGCCGAAAACGAAGCTGGGTGGTAGTTTTAGTGACTACAAACACAACGCAACTAAAAATTTCGCAAAGAAACGCGTCAATTACTTTTTATGATTTTTTTAAATATCGTCACTTTTGGGTGGTAAATCCATAGTTTTTGCTAAAATAATAATTTAAATTCTTTTATACCTTAGATTATTTATAAATAAAAGGGTATACACTATTATTTTAGGAAAAAATGTATTTACCACCCAAATGTGGTCATAGGAAAAAAATAATAAAAAAAGAATTGCCGCTTTTTTTTGCAACTTTGTCTGTTGCATTGTGTCTGAAGTCGCTTAAACTACCACCCGGCTTCGTTTTCGGTAGCAGTCTTGATATACCCTGTATGTTTTGGTAGTTAGTGACAATAAAATTTTTCAAATATTTGCACCACAGGCATTCGTCTCGGGTCTGGGTGTTTGTAACACCGAAAATGCTTAGTTCCTGATACCAAGAATCGATTTTAGTGGGCGTCAGGAATAGACGATCATAGTATGTAACTGTTGAATTTGTTATTTATTTTGCTTTTTTCTTTCATTTAGTGTATACAGTACATCCCGTTTAAGACCTTTGGATCCCACCTGCCACCACAATACACTTTAAATTCGCTTTGTTCTTTTCTCTTGCACTAATAATCCATACCCTCAATTATTTTTCCATATTACACGAAATAAATCTATGAACATTGACGTCACTGCCAAACAAAAGCGAGTGTTCCTATGTGGCTTAATTGAGTCCTCACTCTTCGGCCGTCGCATGTTTCTGACGCGGCACTTCACAACGACCCCTATTCATATATTTATGACGTTCTGACCGCACAAAATTATTCGTGTTATTATTTATAATGTATTTTTGGTAATACGCTAAATATTTTATATCAGCATCAATCGTCGATTTTTTAAATAATATTTTATGAGCGTCCTATTGATTCCGTAGTACAATTATTGAATGAACCCTATTGTCTTTAGTTCTACTCGTATTCACACCTAAATTGAATTCAACCTCAATTTCATGAGACATTTTCAGCTTAAAATCATTTAGTTATATCATCTGATTTGCCTATGTTTGCAATTTATACCGGCCATGACAATAGACTAAGGTATTTAACTAAAATGACGTCCATATAGTAATTATTCGTTATTAAGATCCCAACAAAAGCTTACGCATACAGAAGGTAAGTAAGAAACTTATTTAAACTATTAAATTATACACATAAACTCACGCCTTCTTCCCTGAAGAGGTAGGCAGAGGTTACCAGGACACCCAAATTTTGCCTTTTACTTTCTGTCCCATTATGTGATAGAGGACGAGCCTATCGCCTATAAAATTGCAGTCCAAAGTACACCAGCTACAAAATAGAAGTTAGATATAATGATAGTATGTACACACAAAACTTGTTTTCTTCAAAAGACGATATTCAGCTATTTTAAAATTTATCCAGAAACTTATATTTCGACCGACTTAAAAATAGTTCCGCCGCCAAACAAACGTTTACAAGTTTCGTTAATCCTTGTTAGGAACTTTTTAAAGTAAATAAAACTTTCCGAGAAAGTACAGGCGTGTTCACAAGTTTTGTGCTTGGTGAATTTTCAAACGCCCCTGAGGGCTTACTTATAGTTGTGATCATCTGTACAAGAGAAAGGGATTACAAGGGTTTAATGAACAAAGTATTAGTATTAAGGCTATTCGTAAATGTTCCTAAATTCCATATCATATATTCATTCGAATAATGTCCACAAAAAAGGAAAATCCGTGATTAATCACGCACGCAACGATCTTAAATATTTTAAAGCGAAACAATGGGTCTTGGGATTTGGACCTAGGACCTCACAATATGCCGCCTTTATATATGCTGTCACTAAACCAACAAGCCAATATTAACACTAAACACAAATCATTGCACTATTACAACCAGGAGACTGTCCCGCCCTCACACCCACCACTGTAACTCCTGTGAGCCAGGATCAACAGTGGCACGCAAAGTAATGACACCGAGCATTGAAGCTCGGCGAGACTCCAATTAGATTAGAGATTAGAATTAGACTTTTACAATCAGTGTCAACATACATCTTTTCAAATTCCTATTTACAATATTACACCAAAGAGAAATTTTATTAAACTACAAATGCCGTTTTTATATCCATCCCATTTCCAATTTGGGACACGTTACCCCGACCCGTTGAAATCCCTTTTGTAACGTATTTAAGTGGATTAGTTATAGAATAAATGTTTTTTTCTTGCGTATCTTGAATATTAAAGGTGTTAAGGTTTGGATATTTGTATGTATCGGGGGTAATGTCGAAGTAATGGTAATAGGGTCGTGGACGATATTAATTCTAGCTACCTAGAGTTAGAGATTTCAGGTTAAAACGGGCTGGTCATGCTACCGTAGAATTTTTGGGCGAGGTATAGCGGGAGTAAACTAAAATAATCAGGCGTTCAAATTTGCATAAATGCAAATATTTCTTTATAAAACTATCTGGTATCTTAAAATTATAGCTTTAATTTAAAAAATATGAGATTTTTTTCTTTTTTGCGACTTAGCGTTATTCCGTCTGGTACCCAAGTGTGCCTTCTCACTCAATTCTTTCCACTTTGCCTGATCCTTGGTATTCTTTATTGCACAACAAGAATTATTCTCGTAACTTCTACGCCTAGCCATGAAAGGTGCAATACTAGAACTTATTACCAAGCATTGCGTGGCACTGGACTACTCTCATCACTTTAATATATAAGGTATTCAACCCAGCAATGACTGGATAAAATGCCCTACTTCCGAGTTTAAATTCAATCATCAATTTTGTATAAACACGCAAATGTCTATTTCTCCCGTCAAATTGCAGTGTAAATGCACTTTTGTTCCGATTTGAATGACATTTTTGCCAAAATAACTTCTGGATTTAAGATCTTATGTCCTAAGATGGTTAGCTCATTTGAATGCCAAGTATTGCTTTATACATGGTGTTCTTTAATTTTGGTATAGTCCATGTGCGGTCGCATAGCTTACCGTCTAATGACATTCGCGTCTCGCCATTAATTTCCATTAAAAAAATATTTAAGATACCCACAAATGTACACAAGCAAAATGACCTCTTCTATTTTTAAATCATTGCGTAAATTCAGTAGATTATCCTTTCACAGGCCATGTCCCCGCGTTTGCACCGCAGGGATCAATTTATACCCGTTTGCGGTTATATCCGCCGGGATAATTGTATTTTTGCGTGTTTTGCTTTCTGATTACATTTCCAATGTGAAATGCTATATGGGCTCTTTAGTTATGAAGTTGGCGATAAACAACCCGGTGCGGTTAGCTAAATGAGTTTCGCTGCACAGCTGTGCTCCATATTCATTTGCTATTGTAAGTTGCTCAAAATTATTTGCGCTGGTTCCAAATTGTATTTAAGTGAAATTGAATTCTGGTTGGACTTAGTGTTGTATATTGGTAATATTACAACACAATTAATAATTAGTTTTCTGTATCATCTTAAATATTTTGACTGTACTTAACTCACCTTTAAAATCTACCTCTAAATCAGTATTTTGCAGCTTACCTAAGAAAGACAAAAAATACAAAGTATATCTGAAATTGAAATTGATTGAAATCGAATTCATACATAATTTCAAGCTTATTTATTCCTAACTTCATTGATTTCTACTTCAATTTCAATACACCTACATCCATTTATCCACTTTCATCTGAGGCATTCTCGTCGGTTCAGTGTACTCTTGACCTGTCCTTATTCCGGATGTCTCGTCGAGAACCCATACATCGATTACATATACAGACATCAAGAACAAAGACAATTCGGCTGAAAATAACAATACAATAAGAGATTCTCTCGACAAGGCAAATTTTTCATGTCAAATACAAGATATTGGAATCTAATGTTGCGTGTATATTTAATGGAATGTTGTATCCGGATGTACAGACATTATGGGAATAATACAATTTACGGCCCAAGAGAATAAATACGGAGAGTTTTATGTTCAAGAAACAATATTTTTGTGTGAATATAAGTTGATAAATATTTGGCTTTAGGAATAATTCATTTACAATTTATTTTTAAATCTGTTTTGATTTCCATAGACGAATAATTTGCTTAATGACTTGACTAGCCAACAAATCAAAATATATGCGTAACATATTGAAGGCGGGCCGCCCAGTACCAAACATATAGGACCTATGCCTTATATTAATTTAAATATATATCTCCCTTCGCGCCTACCCCTTTGTCCCTCAACCACTGTAGCCTAGCTTTTATACTGAACTCAATGCAAAAAGAACCGTTGAAATCCTATTACATTTTGAGGAGTTCTACTCTCCAGGTCCGAACATGATAATAAGATCTTAATGTTGTGTTCCTGGGATCAACCTGTTAATATGTTCTTTCCGATGAAAAAGAAATCACTAAAATCGGTTAAAAGCTGCTGAAGATATTAGTATTTACGTGTATTTTAATTTTATTGAGAACCTCCTCCTTTTTTTGAAGTCGGTTAAAAAAGAGTAACAATTATATATTTTATATTATATTGTCGTGACCATACATTTCATCGTTGTATTTAATTATTGTTCATCGTCACCAAAACCCACTGGGGGTTGGGGATACGAGGAACTGAGTTAGTTTTGCAGTACGTATAACCCATTTAAAGTTGGTCATGTAGCCAGTCCGCAAAAGGATTTCCAACTGAAAGTTTATTTCACACATTACCAGTCATTGCGACCCGTTAGAAACTTTTTGAATGAATTTAAATTAAAAGTAAAAGTATTTTTTCGGAGTTACAAGACGTATCCTTTGGTACTTTTGGCCATATAGTATACACATTTATAGATAATGTCGATCCATTGGTGACTTAATTTTCATTTTATTTATTTTCAACAGTGCAATATCTTACAGGTAAACCTAATGTGATATTGCCACTATATATAATACATAAACATAATTTCTCAAAAAATAATAATAAGCTGGTGTCACATATGTGAGAGGACATCTGGGTAGTAGGTACCACCGCAATGTCTATTTCTCCCGTGAAACAGCAGTGTAAATGCACTGTTGTGTTTCGGATTGAAGGACATTGTAGTCAGAGTAACCACTGGACATATCGAGACTTAACATCTTATGTCTCAGGATGATGAGCGCAATGCAATTTCGCTACTGTTTATGAGCAGTCGTGTCGCTTACCATCAGGCAAACGACTTGCTCGTCTCGCCATTCATTGAAATAAAAAAAAACTTATATTTTACAATTATTAATCACTTGTAGCTAATTATAAATAATAGAAAAAAGTTAAAGTAAAGAGAGGAATAGTCAAATAATATTGTAATATTGTCAATTAATATTTTACGCTTGTAATACTAGCTAGTATGGGCAATGGATAAATCAATTACATTGACAAAGCACTTATCACGATTCTAAGTCGAACATGAAATAAAATCACACTCGAAAACCATTATGATTTGTCAGTAATACACATGAATAAATCATCAAAATACACGATTTTGGGTCATCGACTCAATACTTATTTCCTTTTTGGGGGCGAAAATGCCTTTGTCACGTTAAAAGTGGAAACCTTTTATTTACCCCATAGATGTTTGATTTCATATCATCCTTTTTTCATTATAGAAACATCAACCTTAATATCTAATGAGTGTGGTATATATTTGAAGAGCTTTGTATGGTGGTTATTACTTTATAATGTAGCACAAATGGATAGATCAGGTCTAAATATAAATGGCGGAACATTTGTAAGTTATATTACTTGATGTATGATGAAAACGATGGTTTCCAATGTTATGATGGGATTCCATTTTCTTTTCGATAACCAATATACATAGAATTACTGGACATTATGAGATTGAATAGCTTATGCCTCAGAATGGTAAGAGCAATGGAATGCCAAGCAATTCATCGTGTTATTTGATTTTGCTACTCAATTGCTGTCTATAAGCAGTCGTATCGTTTACCATCAGTGGAATGGGATGCTCGTCTTGTCATTCATAGCAAACAAAAAGTATGGGCACATAAACTATATGTTAGAATAGCTAGAGTGACCGAAGAAAATTGGATCTTAACAATTTTAATTCTATATTTTAAAATAACGTCGGTAATTTTTCATAGTTTAATATGAAATAAGTTACACAGTTATTTAAATATGGAATCAATTTCATAAAGAGCATTTAATTTGGAGTCACGTTTAATATAGCCATATTCAGTTTGGAATGGAGCTGTAAAACTTGACGATGCAAATAGCTTACCACTGCTCAAATCTAGTAACTTATTCCAAGTACTGCTATCAAAGAATTGAATCATGAAATATCTCACAATAAAACTGCTCAATTACGCAGATACCAAAGGCATTAATAACAAAATGCTATCAGATAAAAACTAAATCCTCTTGTAAGTAGATGCAATAAAATAAATCTATACAAAATAGAAATTGGATTGTAACACAAATAACAAAGCGTACTCGAAACCCTTTGTACGCAGAAAAAACTGTTGAAAAAATATAATATTTTACATGAAAAAAATATCTATCGGAATATCAAATTTAGCTTTTGTATATCCTCGTATCGAAAATGGTTTCTCTGGTGAAAATATTTTTACATAAACTATTCAGTGAAGACAGTTTTTACTAGAGCAAAAAATTACACCGAAGATGAAAGAGATCCCTAATACGGCGATCCGCATTTTTGCCCACAAATTATTAGCACGTCATTTTATTTTGTAACTGAAAAAAATACTATTTGTTAAATATTACATCGATAAAACAATATTAACAAAATGTGTCTCCTAAACAAGACATTTTACAGTAGGAATTTAAAATAAAATAAATAAAAGAATTATAGTATGTATAAAAAATTACATAATTTTATTTTTTAACCAACCACTGAAATAACTATTTTGTTTCTTAAACCCATTGCAAAATCGTTACACCCCGAGATCTGTGCCCCAAGCAGGAACATTTGGCTCTATAGTATAGTAATCGTAATAGTAAAATTTTGTATGGGAATTTGAACAGCGCCATTGTGAGCGTATTTGGAACTAAATTATGGCAGCAGGAAACGTTTACGATACTATAGTATGGTAATAACGATAGTTTTACTATACAAATGTATGAAAAGTGGTAGCAGGAATAATTTTTGACGTATAGTATCGCCGATTTACTATCGAGAAATACGATTGTTTTGTCACCGACATTTTTACCGTGAGAACATTATCGAGAGTATATTTTTGCATTTCTACACATCGAATTAAGGAAAAATGTGTTAATTACGGTCATGCTTAGTGTTTCCCGATGCCTTAGTGTTATTGTGTGTAATTATCTACTCCGTATTTCGCTAGTTATATGAAATTCAATGCTGCGATATGAAGTTATAATTATTGTGATACCTAACTCAAATATGAAGGTTATTTCTTAGACTATGGACTGTTTGGAATCGGAGCAACGAACTTGGGAATCTTGCGAACAAGTATGAGGATATAGAAAGTCTGGAATTTATTGTAGTTAAAAACATACCTAACCTAAAACTGTAAAAAACTTATAAATAAAATATTTACATGGAACTTTGATTTTCGTTTTGCGTACCTACTTAATCATTTTATGTTATACTTATAAGCTTATAAGTCAATGTAAAGTCGAGCAAGCTCTTAGGGCAAAGAAGTGTGAGCATATAATATGTGAAAATAATTGCCGAGGAACTTAACGAGCAAAAATATAGAGAATACTTTCATAAAGCTCTCCTCCTTAAAAATGTAGAGGGATTTTATAAAACATATGTACATATCTTTATCTATAACTTAAATAATATGAGAGTTATTAATTTGCATTAATTTTTTGACAACTAATCAAAAAAAAATTGCTACGTTCGGAAATCTAAACGCATAATTAATTGGAGTCATTTTTGTATATTGCGGAATAAAAGCAAGAAATATGTATTTGCTTACTAATTTATTTCCATAACCTTTCTACGCGACATTAATGCATGTTTTATATTTTTTTGTTATTTTATAATAATAATAAATTAATGTACCCACGTAGTGAATGATAATTCCGCACGAATCATTCAATAACATTCGTTCATTACCCTAGGTTATCTGTCACTATCGTAACGTAATAGTATCGAGTTCACGAGAGTATGGTTAATCGATTCATGCTACCGATATGGAGTAGTTATAGTATAGTAATCGTTGTCACGATACTATTACTATACGATACTTCAAAATGTTCCTGCTTGGGGTACAGTGCCCCAAGCAGGAACATTTGGCTCTATAGTATAGTAATCGTAATAGTAAAATTTTGTATGGGAATTTGAACAGCGCCATTGTGAGCGTATTTGGAACTAAATTATGGCAGCAGGAAACGTTTACGATACTATAGTATGGTAATAACGATAGTTTTACTATGCAAATGTATGAAAAGTGGTAGCAGGAATAATTTTTGACGTATAGTATCGCCGATTTACTATCGAGAAATACGATTGTTTTGTCACCGACATTTTTACCGTGAGAACATTATCGAGAGTATATTTTTGTATTTCTACACATCGAATTAAAGAAAGAAAGAAAGAAAGAAAGAAAACACATTTATTTGTCACTTATTACAACGCACACACTCATATAACACAAATTTAGATACACCATACAGAATTAAAAAAAATAAAATAAAATAAAAAGTTTGTACGTCGCAAAAAAGTGACACGTAGGTGACCACTCAGCTTAATGTTGTACTGCAGCGCGAGCCACAGCACAACGCTGGTTTTCAGTGGTCACCTTGAGTGACATGCGAACGTTAGCCGACAAATTAATATTATTTAAAAAAAAAAAAAAATGTAGGTATTACTAGCGCATAAATGTATAAAAAGAAAAAACAATGACTATAACAACAATAACAAAAAAAAAAAAAAAAATGACTTAAAATCTTCCTTAACTACACCTAAAGTAACCAACATATACAAACATAAAATAAAAAAGTTTATACAAATTAATAAAAATAACAACAAATAACAAGCCTTTGCACAGTTCTCTGTCCCGCTTCGACACGCCAAGCACACCAGGTTAGCTGAATTAAGGAAAAATGTGTTAATTACGGTCATGCTTAGTGTTTCCCGATGCCTTAGTGTTATTGTGTGTAATTATCTACTCCGTATTTCGCTAGTTATATGAAATTCAATGCTGCGATATGAAGTTATAATTATTGTGATACCTAACTCAAATATGAAGGTTATTTCTTAGACTATGGACTGTTTGGAATCGGAGCAACGAACTTGGGAATCTTGCGAACAAGTATGAGGATATAGAAAGTCTGGAATTTATTGTAGTTAAAAACATACCTAACCTAAAACTGTAAAAAACTTATAAATAAAATATTTACATGGAACTTTGATTTTCGTTTTGCGTACCTACTTAATCACTTTATGTTATACTTATAAGCTTATAAGTCAATGTATAGTCGAGCAAGCTCTTAGGGCAGAGAAGTGTGAGCATATAATATGTGAAAATAATTGCCGAGGAACTTAACGAGCAAAAATATAGAGAATACTTTCATAAAGCTCTCCTCCTTAAAAATGTAAAGGGATTTTATAAAACATATGTACATATCTTTATCTATAACTTAAATAATATAATTTGCATCACAATTAATTGTTTGACAACTAATCAAAAAAAAAATTGCTACGTTCGGAAATCTAAACGCATAATTAATTGGAGTCATTTTTGTATATTGCGGAATAAAAGCAAGAAATATGTATTTGCTTATTAATTTATTTCCATAACCTTTCTACGCGACATTAATGCATGTTTTATATTTTTTTGTTATTTTATACTAATAATAAATTAATGTACCCACGTAGTGAATGACAATTCCGCACGAATCATTCAATAACATTCGTTCATTACCCTAGTTTATCTGTCACTATCGTAACGTAATAGTATCGAGTTCACGAGAGTATGGTTAATCGATTCATGCTACCGATATGGAGTAGTAATAGTATAGTAATCGTTGTCACGATACTATTACTATACGATACTTCAAAATGTTCCTGCTTGGGGTACTGAACTCAACAATCTGAAGGACAAAACGATAATAGCAAGTATCGCTGTTTCGACTTTCAGACGTCCTTAACGAGGCTTGCATTTATGATTTCATCCTCCCGGCACCAATTTTATTGTACAAAGAAGGAATTCAAATATCTATTTTTGAATGGAATTTACCAGTATTGAAATGTCCATCTATCATCTAGAAGTGGTAGAGCGTATGTCAAATCTGCTACCGAAAACGAAGCTGGGTGGTCATTTTAGTGACTTGAGACACTATGCACAATGGCAACACGTGGGTCCTTGGTTATACTTTTGCCTGCCCCTTTGGCGAAAAAGGCGTGAGTTTATGTATGTACGTTTCCCTTAATTCTAATTTGAGTTTTAAGCATGTATGAGTTACAAATCCGGAATCAAACGACGTTGTCTTGAAATTACTATATTTTTTAAATTATTTTCATAAAATTTAAATAATTTATTTTTGTATTTAACAAAAAAAGGGTGCATTTTCCTTGTTTTCTCTTTGGCGCCAAGTGAATATCTTAATGGCGGGTGTTTTCACATAAGGAATTTAATACTGACAATCTATGCAAACAGGTTTTACTGCCGTACTCAGAGACATTTAATGTCAATTAAATCATTACTTAGTGTAGCGTTTACATACAAAATCTTTACTAAAGAACGGTTTAATAGACATTAACTGATTCTGAGTACGGCCGTCAGTATTAAGGTTTTATGCAAACACGCTCATTACATAGTATGACATTAATACATTATAATTAATTATATTTAGTCATTACATTTACTCACTTTTTGTGATATGTCACAATAATAATTAATTAGTATTCGTAATTGTTAACATATATGTCTGTCTTGTAAGTATTGAACGGTTACTGTTAAAAGCAATAATTATACAGTCACAAACTCTAGCAATTAAAACATAATTGTGAATGCGAATTGATTTGTGCCCGATATACCGACAGGCTCACCACCAGATCACCACCAGATCACCACCAGATCACCACCAGATCACCACCAGATCATGGGCGGAACATACAAGGCGCAATGTGGATGTCCTGGCACCTCTGCCTACCCCTTCTGGGAAAAAGGCGTGAGTTTGTGTATGTATGATTGTGAAATAATAGCCCAATTGTAGACCTAACCATCGCGATCTAATATCTCGATCTAGTGCTGTACATTGATAGCTAAAAATAGATGGTTGCGATTGGAATAGATGTGCAGTCACATCGGATGTACGCGTAATCTTTGGGAGCCATAACTGGGTCACTGAGCAAAGACTATTAAGGGATCATTTGGATTTACAGTATGCCTATGTTTTAAGCTATTACTTCATTAATATTTTTAGAAATGTAATAGTTATATATGATCATCATCATCATCCACAGCCTGTGGGGTCCCACTGCTGGGTATAGTTCTCTCTCATATATGCCACTTTTCTTAGTTTTTGTCAGTCGCATCCAGGTTGCCCTGCTAGTTTGACAATGTCGTCGACCCATCTTGCTGCCGGACGGCTGACGCTGCGCTTACCCAGTTTTGGCCACCATTCTGATAGCTCTTTACTATACCTGCTATCAGTGCGTCTAGCCACATGCCCAGCCCAGCTCCATTTGAGTCCCAAAACGAACTTTTCGATATCTCAAACTTTTGTTCGGCGTCGGATTTCGACATTCGGGACTCGATCTTGCAATTTGATGCCGAGCATAGATCGCTAAAAACACTATTTAAACTATTTTCTTTTTTATTTTGTCACTAAAGATAAAAATATACGGATTTTGTCACATAATTAACACTTTAATTCATGTATAAGTTATGTATTCGAATATTATTTAAGAAAATCCGGTGTACAATTTCAAATGTAGCAATAACATAACGGCACAAATTTCTTTAGTAAAAATAACGCATTCTATCCTTACAAATATACCCATCCCATCAAAAACATCCTGTAAAAAAAATCCAAGTCTCGCAGCTCAGTTTTACAGCCGCAAAAAGTTGTGCAATAAGTTCTAGTTTTCTAGACAGAAATTATGAAATGTTTAAATTTTCTCTTACTTTAAACACTAAACACTAATTATATTCTAAATTTGAATGTATGTAATCACTATTGTATTGTATCAACCCATATACGTCCCACTGCAGGGCACGGGCCTACTCTACAATCGAAAATACGATTGAGAGTGGTTAGGCCATATAGTCCACCACGCTGGCCTAGTGCGGGTTGGCGGACTTACATACCATAGAAATTCTTATGAATCGCTATGGTATGCAGGTTTCCTCACGATGTTTTCCTTCACCGTTTTAGTGCGTGGTGATTGACTGTCAATACACACATGACTCCGAAAAGTCAGAGGTGTGCCCTGGGATTTGAACCCGCGACCACCGTGAACATGTTGGCAGCCGCGTCTAGTCCGTTTACCAACAGGCCACCACGCACTCAAATGTAATCACTATACTTTCTTTGTTTTTTTTTATTATTGCGATCACCCATTTCTTCTTTATTATAGTCTAGTCCATCTTAAGGTTTTTTGGAAGACATCGCCGCTTTGCGATAAAACCGCCGCTTGTTACACAGTTTTTACATTTAGATACTAGTTTTTTTTTTTTAATATTGTGGTTTACAATGAAGTATAAATAAGAAAATAAAAATAAACGAATTCGTCGTAACACGTACGTAACGTAAAACAAAAATACGAGTAAGCTAATTCATGTACTCCATATAGCTCTAAAAGTACAATCCAAATACCAGAATTTACTATCGAAACCAGTTTGCTAGACTCAGTGCACAATACTAAAACTCAAACAAAGTCGGAGGAAACAGCGCGTTGAAACCGGCACAGCAACTAAACACAGGATTTAATTAAACAAAACAATAACTTTGTACTAAGTATCGCGTCTGCTTGCGGAATCTGTGCCAGTGCACATCGGCCGATCACAAAAATCAATACGTGCGGTGAACGACCCCGCTGTACCCGGGATGTAGAAATGCCAAGGCCGCCATCACACTATATCAAGTGACTACTTGCCTCTTGGGAATCCTTGGCAGCGACCTTGGCGGACTGTCCTAAATATAGTTTTATTTCAGTGTGACATGGGGAATTTGGCTGGGTTATAGATAGTAATATGTTTTTTTTTTTTTCAATGTTTATGAGACTGCCATAACACTATATCAAGTGACTCATTGCCTCTTGGGAATCCTTGGCAACGACCTTGGCACACTGGTCCAAATAGAGTTTTATTTCGGTGTGACATGGAGAATGAGGTTTAGTTACGGATTGTGATATAACTTTTGTTTAATGTGTATGAGACTGCCATCACACTATACCAACTGACTGCTTGCCTCTTAGGAATCCTTGGCAACGACCTTGGCGCACTATACCAAATAGTTTTAATCGGTGTGATATGGGGAATTTGGTTGGGTTATGAATTATGATTATGAACTTTGTTTACTGTATACAAAACTTCCATCACACTTTATCAACTGACTCCTTGCTTCTTGGGAATCCTTGGCGTAATGTCCTAAATGAAGTTTTATTTCGGCGTGATATGCGGATTGTCGTGTAGTTTCCAGTGATAGTGTAAGCCCACTGAGTTTGTTTCGCCGGGTCTTCTCAGGAAGGGCCGCATTAGATCCTGTGGTACCAATAAATCGCTACGCACCGTTTTACTTATACTCATGACCCACTAACAAATTTAGCTGACTCCTGGGCTCTTTTGAATCCTTGGCAACGACCTTCGTGCAGTGGTCCCAATAGAGTTTTATTCTGGTGTGATAATAGGAATTTTGTTTGGTTATGGATTATGAATTATACTTAGTTAAATGTTTACAAGAATGCCATTACATCATATCAACTGACTCCTCACCTCTTGGGAATCCTTGGCATGGACCTTGGTGCAGTGTCCTAAATCGAGTTTTATTTCGATGTGATATGGGGAATTTGGTTAGGTTATGGATTAATGATAATAAAAATTGTTCAATGTATACAAGGCCGCTATTAAAGTATTTAAACTGACTCCTTGACTCTTGGGACTCCTTGGTATCGACCTTGGATCACTGTCCTATATAAAATTTTATTTCATTGTGAATTTGGCGTGCAATTTGGGTTATAGACTACGAATACATTACAATAGTAGTTTATGGTTTTTTTACTAAGTGCGTCGTCGATAGTTAACTACCATAAAATTGTATTAATGTAAATCTCATTGTACCAACAGCTTAGCTGCACTATAAAGCGAACCCGCATAATTGCGTCGGCAGAGGTTATTCCATCTGGGCTGCACTGAACTTGTTGAAACTGTCAGTTTCGATGTAGTCTCTTTACCGAACCCGTATAAATAAATCATATGTTATGAACCGTAAAGTTCTGAGTAACATTATCTAGAGCATGCAACTTTTGATTAAGTTCTTTAATAGTTCAAAAATCATATTTCTTTATACTATCTTGAATTCTCGTATATCAAGAAATAATTATACTTTTAAGATGTTGCTATTTCGTGTAAGATCATAACTATGTCACGTAATAGTTGGTAAAGTAAACTAACATGCATTTAATTCGTTTTCACCTGAGCATATAATATGAATGTGACTTGCTATATAAACTGTCTTTAATTCCTTGAAAGCCGTTAAATGTAATCTCGGTCTCCCGACGTGTCCACCTCATAGATGTAAACCCACATCAGTTCAGAAAATGAGTTATGTTCACTCATTTCTTAGAGTATCTATTTGTTACTTTAATTAGGTGATACGACTGCACTTACCCACCTTTTCATTTTGTTCCATACAAATCAAACATCAGTATTTTCATTAGTATATAAACTTATACGCCAATTCGGTCTCCTAGAAACACGCATGTACTGAAACTTGTAAATATGGAATACTATAAATCTGTACTGCATCAGCTCATATACGTCCGACAGGGCTCGGGCCTCCTCTACAACCGACAATACGATTGAGAGTGGTTAGGCCAAATAGTCCAGTATTAATTAAATCCTTGCTAGATCGGTCTTGATGTCTCGTAAAAATTTGATGTATTATGATATGTAGTATATAGTGAATAGGCTCATCTGGAGGTACCACTGTGTCACAGGAAATCGAGGGGTGGCGACAGCTTTGCTATCGTGTTTCATTCAGTTAGTGAGACCATCTGTTTTTCTTCCCCCATTTCCTGATTTGAAATTCTGGTAACATATTTATGATTCAAGGGTTCTGATTGCCCATGACTAGTAATCACTTACCATCAAGTGTCTTGTTTACGCGTTTATCAGACCGATACAAAAAGAAAATATTTTTGAGTCTTTAAATTTAGAAATAGACTGGCTGCTAAAACCGATCAACGCAATTTGTACCAAAATAAAATATTCATTGAGTCGAGCGCAGTGATACGGGTATTGTCAACCTGTTTGCTTCATATAGAAAGCAATACTAGGTCGATACCTATCTAATCCGATGATTTACCTGTACTTTCTCGATAACTAAGTATAATGCACCTCAATGCAATTCAGCCGATGTAAACAATTTTTTTGGCCAATGGGCTTTATTGAATTGGTATTTTTCCTCCACTAATAGTTTATTTCTTTTGAATATAATTAGAATAATATATATAATATTATAATTTATTAACTTGTACATTTATCTAGTTTTGTTCGCCTTATATTTTAATTAAGTATTCGTACACCTGCTTCAGCTTATCTCTACATCACCGAAAGGTTGACGACCATAATGCCACTTACATTAAGTCTGCCTTGTATACTTATATACAAAATTACTTATGAAATCTCTATTTAATTTAATACTCAAACACAATTCACTTCATAATTATTAATAACCACAATAAAGGAAAGGCTCAACGAGTTTCAGGCATCAATTGTAATAAAAAAAATATTTACATTTTATTGCATACAAAAAATTCCAAACATAAAAAGTGAAAACTTAACCCTCAATCTCTTCAATCTTAATCTTACCTACAACATTATTACCAAACAAAACTGCAACTGAAAAATAAAATCTGAAATATAATGAAGAATGAAGTTACCTTATGGCAATGAATTCTTGACACATATTCGAATGCACAAGTTTGCCTCGTAACAAATATAGTTGGACGTGGCGTCGCGCCGCGGTGTCTGCCTCGCCACCCTTGACACATCTTTGGATGATAAATTTGTTTTTTCCTTAGTGCATGCTTCCTGGTTTGAAGGTCTTCTTCGATACAATTATTATGATGTAATAAAAATAATTATAATGCTACGCCAATGTTATGCATTGCAATTAACCTATTTTTAGAATTTTATAGCGATTTATTTTATATATTTGCGTTTATAAAACTTTACATTTTACAGCAACTTATATTAAGAGCGTTTATACCCTTTGCGCGCTTTTTGGCTAAAAAACAGGACTTTTCAAACGAGTTAATAGCCACCAATAAACAATTTAAAGGAAAAATAATTAATACTATTTTTAGAAAAGGTTGTCATCTAGGGATTTTGGTGGAAAACATTATAGATTGATGGATAATTTGTGAGTACTATAAGGATTACTGAACACAAGTTTCGTTATTTAGGCTTTAAATGGCAATTTAGAAGCTTAAGATATCCGAAACCACTAAATATAAGATGAAAATAAAAATATTATCAGACTAATAAGATCCTTATGGAGGGATTTTGCTGAGAAAAATAATCTTTTTGTGTTTAGTTCCTGAAAAATAAAAATTTAAATAATGCGAAATTATTCAGAAACTCTCGTCAAGAACATATTTTTTTTCACCAACTTATCGTTCATAATTTTTTATAGCAATTGCATATTATAATAGAAGAACATCTTATCAATAAATTACCATTTTTATGTTTCAACAAAATTAGTTTTCATATTTTCTACAAATATTTTAAAAACCACTATAAAACACGCTGTCCGACGTGGCTCAAATCAGACCGCCGCAAGGCCTTCTAGAGGGAGGACGTATCGCTCGTCGCTCCGGCCTAGCTGCAGTCGATTTTTGCTGTGCGTAGTAAAAATAGCCACGCGCGGACTGCGATTACCACATCTTAGTACTTTGGTAGTAAAATATTTAATTATTTTTATTACCTACAATGATTTTGTAGTGAGTATAAATTATGTTTCAGGTAATATAATGGGATGTAATTCCAAGGCTAAATTATGTTATGTATTGTAATATAAAATTAAATATATTTCGTAATTGTAAGGGGTTGTAAGGCCCCTGACACTATTTATGTGTTCGAACACGAAATGATTAATAAAACGTCCGTAGTGTCTACTGATTGAACACTGATTTGAATGCAACTTAACAATGTAATAATAACGAAAATATGATTAGTATCTCAATTTGTATTATTCTTTGCTTGCACAGTAATATTTGTCTACTTATGATGCAAATAAAATATTTTTATGATATTATATTACAGTTACATTTCAATTGAATATTTGAAGCGCACGGATCAAAGTTGTTTGAGTCGATTGTATAGCGAGCCGACGCGGCAGCTCTACGCACACAGCTTTGGTCGCTTATGTGTGCGTGAAATTAACGAAGAAATACCTATAGTTGACTTTGCGCGCAAGGTGTATACGCTCTTAAGATAAGACTAAAATAGAAAATATGTAAATACATTTTCTGTGGTTTATTTTTTTCATATAGATACAAGCTTATCTAACACCTAATAACAATGTAAAAATCTGTTGATCTTTAGTCTCGAGACGCCATTGGACAACATTTTTATTTTTTATGGTCTAACCAGTGACTAGCCGGTTGATTGACTGGTTTATTTATTAAGTAATACAGTAACAAAATGTAAAGAAATCAAATAAAAAATAAGGGTCTTTCTTCCTATCTATAAATCCAACAAGTTATAATAATTTTAAGGTTGGCCTAAGGATATCTCCGCGGGCCCTGGGAATGCTTTCAGAGACCATCAATGGTCCGTCGATCACTGGTTATGAACCACTGTTATAGATATTTGATAGAAACATGTTTTTTTTTCTGTATTTACAACCAGCATATAATAGGGATTAAATATAACTCATATTCACAAGGAACAAAGGTTCCATCAATTCAAATAGTGACTCTAGTGGCATCATTTACCTAATAATAGATATTAAGCGCTCCTATGAATTAAAAATGGAGCATGACTTCTGAACTTTGCTTTGAACCTATTCATCGAATTGATAATAGTTAATTCATTATTGACAAGTAAAGGTGAAATATCGTGAGGAAAGCTGTATACATAGCGATTTGTAATTTTTTTTATGATATGTCCGCCAACGCGCACTACGCCCGCGTGGTGAATTATGGCCTAACGCCTCTCAATCGTACTCGCTATTGTAGAGGATGCCCGTGCCCTACTGTGGGATGTATTTATGGCGATACAATACAATACAATACAAAATGTGAAACTTGTGGGATGAACATTTCAGAACTAAATGAGTGTTATCTCATCTTAACATAAGTGCGACTCATTTTGAAAAATAAAATGATGAAATATCCTTGGTAATACTGGTAAAAACAATCGTTAACTGTGAGATTGTGGTTGAATTTATTTCTTGAAGGAAATATCTTAAATATGTTGTATTTTGTGGTACAATACCACTTTTGAGAAACTTTTTTAAAGCGGGCAATGTAATAATGATTCCTTTGGCATTGGGGTTATTAGGTGTCGTGACTATTAATTCCAAGTGGCGTTTGCTATACATGTCACAGGAGAGTTTTTATTGGTAGCCATCAGCTAGATCAAACCTCAGCAATAGTATCTACCTAGCAGGACCGCTTCCCTCCCTATCCAGATAAAAGATATACATAAATAAAAAAAACTCACGCCTTTTCCTACAAATAGTAGGCGGAGGTGCCACTAGGACACCCACGTTTCCTCTTATATTCCGTCCCAGGATGTGATAAAGGACCCAGATTCCTGACTCCGGGCTTATAATTAATAGAAAAATACAATATCATTTTAGCCAACCTGGGATTCGAATCCGAGACCTGATCTTTACAATCATACTGTAGTACAACTGGGTCACTAAGTGAGTCTGTCTAAAATAACAAAGAAAGAAACCTGCGATCTTATGTTGGATCTAAATATTCCGTAACATCCAAAACCATGAAAGAAAACCTTCAATACAAACGAAAATATAACACAGTTTACCAAGAACACATGCAAGATATTGATTGGAATTGAACTTGAAAACAATACCAGCCGCTGCGGCGCCGCCGGTCCAATAAACTTTTAGATAGACGCACCGACCTTCAAACAGATAGGATTCAACTGCCAAGCGAGTTTACTATAAACATCCGTTTTGGCATCGAGAGCGGCCGGTTCTCTCCACTTTCTCGCTTGCTCCACTTGAGCTCATCGAAATTTTAGCAATTTTTTCAAGAGTAAGATTTAACTTCAGATATAATGGGATAACTTGAGCTAGCTTACTTTTAACGGTTAACTATTAACAAATTGATGCCTAGTGCGAAAATCATTGGTAATCTCTCTCTTTGTGTACTTATTAAAATATTGATGCTAAGTATATTTTATTTATTGTAATTAATTTTGATTTCAGACTTGTTTAGATAATTGTTATTGAGTTACTTACTACTGGTAATAAATACTTTATTATTATTATTTATACGCTGGTGGTATGTTTCTTATATGTTAGAAGCCACCAGGTTATTTCTCCCATCAGAAAACATTGTTTAAGCACTGTTATTTGAAGGAAATTGAAATCAGAGTAACTACTGGATATATTGACACTTATCTTATGTCCCAAAATGACGAGTGCAGTGGAATACAAAACAATGCATTTTAATTCATGGTGTTTTCGGTTTTGCTATTAGGCATGAGCGGTCGTATCGCTTACCATCATGGGACGGGCTTTTGTTAATGCGATGATGACGAAGTGAATATATTTATGGTGTTGCAAGGTGTGGTCCTTATTTGTATTTATTATTTCAAAGTCACAACTCGATCGTTGCATTTTCTAAAATCACAACTGTCCCTAAAAATTGAGATTGCTCATTAATATTGATTTTTGTACTGGCCGTAATCATATTTTTAAATCTCAACGAAATATTATTTATTTTTAAAACGTTGAGATGAACCTAATCCGTAATCTTACACAATAATTGTAATTATTATATTCTTAAAAATACCCATTAATTTAATGTAAATAATTTTAACCCGAAATCATTGGGAATATACATAACCTATTCTACTCTCCTGGTACTCTCAATACTTTAAAAATAAATACCAACAATTGATTTTTTTAAATCTTTTCCACTTTTCAGCAGTTACAACCCTATTGAGACAAAACTCTAAATTTTTTGACTGCACCTTATTATTCTACTTCATGATTGTTTTATTTCGTATGGTTACATCATGCCATAAACCGATTCTGGCAAGCACTTGGCATTGGCATTGAGTGTTGTTCTGACTCACTTCTTGGCAACCCCGTATCTTTGAAATATATGGATTCATACATATAAATTTCATACACAAATAAAGTGAATGGTTCTACATATATATCTTTGCTTGCTCTATATTTCTTGTTAAACTTACGAAGTCCCTTATAATACGTACACTATAATACATTGCTTTATATGAGTTACATACTTTGCGGAAACATTTAATACGTTAATTACCTATTCTTAGATGATAATTCTTATTGGTAATATAACGCTTTGTTTTTCAAATAAATTAAAAAGGCTAACTCTATATAATCTTATTTAATCAATTTTATTAACCATCAGGTGACCTGTTGTCTCGTTTACCAGATCTTTGCAATAAATAAAACAAGTATGTGGAGTTTAGTCTACAGCTAAATTAAAATTATCTTTTAATATACCCTCTTATAAAATTATAAAACTTATAATAAACTTACACAAAGAGCTCCTTTATTCTCGTCTTATATAATCCTGAAATACAAGTAGTGTAAGAATAACCACTAACGTAATATGATAATCCCGATGGGAAAGTTTTAAAACGACACGAGTGTTGCTTACAGAGTTTCAGCAAATTGCGGAACTCTACGAACCGCGGCTAGTTCGCAAGTTTAACATCATTCCAATATTACGTTGGATATTGGAATATTTAAATACAGATCATTTATGAAACCGGTATAATGTAAATTAAAGGGACTCTGAATTTACTACGAAATAAAATTTGTATGTGTCCATTTAGCTCACGAAAAAATGAGCTTATATTTGATCGTATAATGTCTATTAAAATTACAGATTTTTTGTTAAAAAAAAAACAACAGACATGTGAGTTCTGCTTATATCTTTCCTAAAGAATATTTTGGACAAGGAATTTATTTTGTTACTCAAAGAGGATCTGCATCCGAGCGAAGCCGACCTCTAGTCATAAATAAAACAGTTACTACGCGAATTAATGATATATTGCTGATGCGAACTGGATTCAAAAAGTATCTGAACCCGGACTGAGCCATGCCTACACCTAGTACGTAATAATTACCCCAATGGCATTTGGACTTTCCCTGTCATTTATTCAGTGAACTGTTAAAGGACAATACCTGACCTCTGAAGTATAAAAAAACACACATAATCCTTTCGTATAATTAATCGAAAAGGTTACAAAAACTTTAGGAATCCTTCTAAATTATATTTTAAATACTGAAATTATGGCTTTAATATTTGACTATATTATGTTTTTTTAAAGACTGACGGCACAGTTGGCGAAGTGCCAGCTGTTATATAAAAGGGGTTTAATCTTTTCACTTATATAAATGTTCTTGTATTCAGCTAATAATATTGAAAATTGTATTATCGGCTTAGAAGCTGATATTAATGCTTATTTTTACATTCATTATACTACTGTTACTGTAGTTCGTCACTTTAATTAATTCCCGTTTATGATACTCTTATTTCTGACTATTTTCTCTTTAGTCTATTTTTCCCGCCAAATAGCAGTGTAAATGGACTGTTGTGTTCCAATTTGAAGGGCACTGTAGCCAGAGTAACTATCTGATATAATGAGACCTTATATCTTATGTCTCAGGACGGCGAGCGCAGTGTAATGCCAAGCATTGCTTTGTAATTCATAGTGTTGTTTGGTTTTTCTACTATCCATGAGTACCATATCGCTTACCATCAGGCGAAAGGCATGTCGTCTCACCATTCATCACAATAAAAAACCTTGGACTTTCAATTTCACCAGAACACAATACAAATTACCTAAACAAGTTATAAAGAAACACAAGGGGAGCACGTTTAAGAAGCTTATTTGTGCACAAAACCACTCATCGTCAATATTTGAGGTAAAAATGTACGTTAATATTTTACAACCATATGTTGCGTTTATTCACCCGTCCCACGTCTTGAAAGAACAATCTTCACGCGACAGTTATGAAACATCGTGAATATTATTTTAGCCGTTTTTAAAGGGTTGCTGAAAGAAAACTAGATTTCGTACGTGGCTGCGCATACTTTAAGAAAACTAAGAAAAATATGTGAGACTTAGTCCAGGGTTTCCTGTTTCTGTCATTAATATCAGATTGATAGCAGATTTTTGACGCAGATTTATAATTTTGTCATTTAAGAAGAGAGTTGCAGCTTATAATTACATTTCGATAGTTATGTCTAGTTTTTATTCCAGATTACTTCTGAATGACTGGCCGATAGATATTTTCCTGCCCATTCGGAAACAGTAATTGTTTTCTGAATAAAATGTTCCTATATTATTTTTTGTACCCCTAGCAACATGAGTGTAAAATTTCATCATAATTATCTTAGTAAATTAACATGAAATACTAACAAATAAGTTCAGTTTTGGACATATAATATGATAGCGTCCTATCTGGCTCTACATGGGTGTAAATACACTCTTTATATGTATGATTCTAATTATTTAATAATTTTTAAATTGGCCCGGTAGTTTCAAAGCCTATTCAAACAATCAAATATTTCCTCTTTATTTTAGTTTATATGTAAAATGAGACGTAAAAGTGTACGAGGTAATCACAACTTCAAAGAGATGAAAAGTTGAGATGATAACGGTGCACTTGGTGCGAAAAACCCTAAGGTTATGTAGATAAGAAGGCTGTGAGTCTTGTTGAGATATAAAGAGAAAGTAAAGTTAAATGTTAAATGACTAACCATATTACTGCGTGTTATTTTAAGAGATTTTATATTCCTGAAATTAAATCTATTTTTTTATGTTATAAATCAAGTATAAATATACGTACAAACACACACACACAAACTGACTCTTATTTACCGTATGTCGTAGTAGTTATCGCTAAAGTGAATTTAGGACATCTTATTTTCGTTCCTTAAATGATAGGAGGTAAACCTATCAGTATCAGCTCTCTCTTTGCCTTTAACTACACAAAATCCGCAGTGGAATTCGTGTGTGAACATAGGCTTATCCAAAAAATATGTTGATCTGTAAGGAAGGATCCATCATCATGTCGACAGCCCATTTTCCTTATACATTTGAATTGAATACTTTCTATTTAGCAGCTACATGTATTCAGCCCAAATTCTAAGTTTTACCAATTACCCTCAATGTTTTAAACACTTGTAAAGGAAACTGCAATATATGTCTTCAACCACATTATATTTAGCAGCTATATATTCGGCCCCAAACCCTAAGTTGAATCAATTACCATGATCCAAACGCTTGTAATATTCTTCAAAATATCTTGCAGCCGTTTACAGCTCAAAAATAAGTAAGATAATAAACCAAAATCTCCACCAATTATAATAGCAGCGCGAAAAAAATCCTGGCTAACAAGAAATGACCTTTACGAGGTGACTGACTGACTAAAAGCAGTTTTATTTACCCGTCACATTCAACAAAAGTAGACACTCGAGAGTCGAGTTGCGAACTCCGAAACAAGCTGAAAAACTTTCCGAAACAGAATTTGCAGTTCCCTCCGTCTAGATATTTATTTGCATTGTAATGAAAAAACTTGAGCAGTTCCGCACATGTCCTTAGGCTACAGAGGTTAACACAATTCTATGTCCTTATATAGTTTATGTTTTTTTTTGCAAAAAATATATTTTAACTTATATTTTAAGATTTTTACTCAGTAGCAGAACGATTTTTTCAATTTTATTCTTATTATAAATAAGCAGTTCTTTTGTTGAGTATTTTTGATAACCGTATTGCATTATTATTAATACAAAGTAACTCAATATTCTATACTGTTTTCTAGTAATATCGTAATCTATTGCTATTGTATATTTATAATAACCAGAAATTAATCGATGTCGTATTCTGAACAAAGCTTACGTATACAACATTTAGTTACTAAATCATAAACACACTTAACACCCAATTTGAAACTATAGAAAAAAATATATTTTATAATCCGTTCAGCTTTTGAAACTAATAAATTCATACGAACGGACAGCTCCTAATATATACAATAACATGGCGGGCTACAATTCCACCCCCCTCCCCTGGGCCGACCCAAGTTGAAATAGAAAGTCCTATCGGGAACACTGGTTTCCGGTTCCGTTTGGTTTACTTAAGATCTTTTTAGTGCGTGTCGTCTTTATAGTGAGAAAATAATAGAAAATGTTTTGTTCCATTTTTTTGTGGATATCAATTTGGTGTTGTGTTTGTATGTTATATATTATAATAATTGAAATTATTTAAGGATTCCTATGGTCAGGAGTAATTTTGCTGTGGATTAGGCTGATGATGATACGTAAATAAAAATAAAAGACTAACAGAAGTTTATTTTTGTGTTTTTAAAGACTTTTATTGTTGTTGCCAATTTATTTTTCGGATTGCGTTTTTCATCTTGTGCACCACACACTCCATAAACCTTAATGCAACTGGCATTGATATATTTCATTGCACACTGAATGTATTCAGAAGGATAGCAATGCGGATATGTTATAAAAAGAAATACTTTTTTCTATTGCAATGGATGGCGAGACTATCATGCCATTCGCCTGATGATAAGCGATAAGACCGCTCATGTACAGTAGCAAAACCAAACAAACCTTGAATTACAAAGCAACGCTTCGCATTCCACTGCGCTCATTATCTTGAGACATAAGATTTTCAGTCTCAATATGTCCAGTAGTTACTCTTTCTACAATTTACTTTTATCCGACACACAACAGTGCAATTACACAACAGCTGTTTGGTGGGCGAAAAATACGTAGTATTTTCAATCTAGTTCTAAAATTTCAATATAGGTATAAGATTGTCGATGCTACTGCATTGGCGTTTAACCTATAAAATAGTGCTATCTGGCAGATAATATTAAATTGAAACATCATCATCATCTCAGCCACAAGAAGTCCACTGCTAAACATAGGCATCCTCCAAGGATCTCCACATTAACGAATAAAATTTAGAATAATTAAAAACCCAATAGTTTATCAGGATGAAGATAAACTACAATAAACACCACTTCAGTCACGTCTCGTCAGTTGATACGGTTTTGTTAATCAACCAAAGGTATTTGCATTTGCAGCGGAGTTTAATTGTCTCTCGGCACTAATAGTAGTAACACAATGTGCTCGCCGTCATTTGCCGGCTTCAACGAAGTCTGAATGGTAACCTAACAAGCTGATGTGATGGACTGTTTATCTTGTAAACTTCATTTGAATGAAAGCAAAGCGATATAATTTGAGAGAAAATTGTTTCATACTCTCGTATACACACAGGTCACATAATGGTAATGACCACATCAAGAAGGTATTAGCGGCCCATTTCCATCACATCGGGAGAGGAGCGGGAAGATTAAAGGATGCAAAGGAGGTATTTGGTATCCGGCAATCTTACTCGCTAAACGAAATACGACAGCAAATCTATCGCTTCACATCAATCTTATATAATAAATTACTTGAATATCCTGAATAAGGTATATATTTTAATTATTGTTATCAAAAAAAAATCCGAATATTTTGGATAAGTTAAGTCACATTTTTTTATTATTGTATTATCATCGGTCCTGAATAAGTATCCAAAATTTCGAATCAATCGGACCTTATGAAGGGGGTCAAAATCATGTTCAAAGATTCCGTTACATACTAACATACGTCTGAAGCTAATAAAAAGCGTATTAAAATGTGTCATTTCACCGTAGCTAATAATCCTACTTAAATTGTGTTCATAAAAAAGATTTTGTGTAACAATGCCGGTCGTTCTATAAATACCCCCATATTAATTGCTCAATACTGAGCAAACACTTCTCGTTGTTTAATCCAAGTGACGAATGTATTGTGCCCACGCTCACCCTTTCCGCTCTCTAATACAAATTAATTTACCCCACCCGCAACCTGCTTAGTAATGAGGACCAATTTAACCCAAAAAGGTACCCCTTTTGGATAATAAAGGGGTACCTTTATACCGCAGGTATTGACTTTCAAGTATTTATAAATAAACAGCAAACATTAATTACAATACAACATGAGGTCGTTAATATTTTGCAACAATGGCAAATGATATTTGCATAAACTACATTTATTTTAAATTGGTGTTTACAGTTAATTTAATTATTAACTTAAACAGTTTGTTTTCCTTTAGTCAATAATAATTTAATTGCGATTTGCAAATACACTACGTTTACCGTTTCGGGTTTTTTTAAACCTTGCCTTACACAGTTTATGTACGTTTTGTCCATAATCATCATGATCATAATCATCATCATCTCAGCTACAGGAAGTCCACTGTTGAACATATGCCTCCCACATTTTGTTCAGGAGATGCCATATTATGAATATGACGATTCCAAACGATTTCGGCTAGTCCCTAGATTGTACATTCGAATTCCAAAGCAACCGCAACCTGTTTGTGCTAGACCCGATACGACGATCCATGAGCGGCGGTGAACTCTTACCATCAGGCGGGAACATACTCACCTGCCGGCGAAAGTCCATAAATACGTCCACTCTTGATGACAAACACCACATATCACGTAAGCATCAAACTTTTCTCTTACTTCATCTTCGTGGGTAGTCACGAATTTATACATTTAAGCACTCCTGCCTACTGAGATTCTTAAAAAAGTAGGCAAAAGGTTGCGAATAATACTAGAGATCTAAAGAAACATGGGTTTTTATGTGTGTTATGCTCTGTTTCTTCTCTATTGTATACATAATAAAACATTAATATATTGTATAGAAGGTACCAATAACTATTCTTTCCGAGAAACATTTCATGTAATATAACTTGATGGAGTGTTTTAAACAATACAATCATTCTCAGTTTATTGTTTAGGTTCTCCTTTCTCGTTAATACATCTTAAAATAATTCCGACGGCGATTATTCACGCCTATCTAAATACTAACAATGGAAAGTTCAACATAGATGACAAAATGTTCAAGTTGTAAATCCCGAAATGTCCAAATGAATAAATCCCTGTCAATTTATAAACTTTGGGTAGTCTTGTTAGACAACTACAGTGATATATAGATATTATATGCATGACTGTGAGTTACAACGTTGTATTTGAATAAAATTTAACTTAAATTAATGAATTAGTGAAATATTTTAAAAGAAAAGTTATTTTAAATTCAAAATTATGATTATATTTTTTGCTATTTATGGAGAAATGAGCATGCTCTTCGCCTGATAATAAGCGATACAGCTGATCATAAACAGTAGCTAAATCAAACAACACCTTAAATTATAAAGCAATGCTTGGCATTCTACTGCACTTACCAACCTAAGACATAAGATGTTGAGTCTCATTATGTCCAATAGTTACTCTGGCTACAATGTCCTTCAAATGAAAACACAACAGTGCATTTACAGTGCTGATTGGCGGGAGAATATATTGTAGTGGTGCCTAACAGATGCGACACACATAAGAATTACAAAGATTTTCGTAAGAAAAAATATGCCATTACTAACTGAAAAATCCAAACAAATACACAGGCAAAATATAGTATCGAATAAAGACTTCGCTAAGCTTTTAAAGGAGTTAAACAGTCGAACTAATAACATTAATCTTTAGTGCTTAGTTAAACGAGTCGGCTTAACGCGAACTTTATTAGTTCGTACTATTTGAACGTGTTTTGCCAAGAGAAATACATTTTTAAAACCCTATTTTCAGCGCTTGTATTGTTTATTTTTATAAACTAGATTAATAAATGTTGGATAACACTTTATTATGTACTATTTAGAAACGAGAAACGTGATTAAAAATGAATATTACAGATTGCTAATGACATTGTTTTATTACAATAAAGGGCGAGACGACTATACCATTTGCCTGATAAGCGATACAACCCCCCATGGACAGAAGCAAAACCAAGCAATCCCATGAATGATAAAGCAATGCTTTGCATTCCACTGCGCTCGCTTTCCTGAGACTAAAAACTCGTCTGAATATATCCAGTAGTTACTCTGGCTAGAATGTCCATCAAACCGAAAAACAACATTCAAGCTTTGTTGTATTTAATAATATTTTTTTTAAACAGCAGTTTAAATGCACTGTTGTGTTTCGGATTGAAGACTTTGTAGCCAGAGTAACTACTGGACATATTGAGACTTATGTAAGATCTTATGTCTCAGGATGGCGAGCGCAGTGGAATGCCAAGCATTGCTTTGTAATTCAAGGTTTTGTTTGGTTTTCCTACTTTTCATAAGCGATCGCATCGCTTACCATCAGGCGAACGGCATGCTCGTCTCACAATTCAAAGCAATGAAAAAAAATCAATATATATATTTTTTGGCACTATTAATTTAATAACATCTTGTAAGGTCACTGCGTCACCCAAAGGTAGGCATTAAGTCTACCTTCATACAATAGATATTGTATAGAAAATGAATTATTGGCTGTAGTATTTAAATACTATTGAAGATGGAGAGAAATAGAAAGAGGTAAATATTTCAAAGATATAGAACGAGACGACACAAACGATATTACGTTATTGCAAGAGCACAATCTCATGGACTCAAAGTCATGATATTATAATAATAGATATTGTATTGTAATAAATACTGATAGTAAAAGTAATTAAATTTTATTGTCATTTATTTTATTGATTCATTGGTATAACAACAGCCTTAGAAACAATTTGTAAAGGAGTCCCCATACTGGGTAGAGCCTGTATCTTGGGGTAACAAGGTAATAAGCAAAAAGTATAAGCGAGAAAAAAAATGTTATACGAATTTAAAGTACATCAGCACAAAACAGAATTACTTATTAAATAAAATTAATACAATAATATAAACTAGTGAAACCACTGGTTTAAACTCAGAAATATATTCATCGGAAACATTTACAAGGGCACAACAAAACTAAACGAAACGAGGTGAATCTTCACGTGTGCCGGCGCCATCATCTTCTCGAGTCTAATATCACGCCGTCGGGGTTCCTCCAATGAGCTCCTCGCGTGAACACTGCACCGCGCTCCGATTGGCGGAGCGCGCCTCAAGAGCCAATGGCAGGGAATGACGCGAGTGAGTCGAGCGCGCCCGCGATATTTGAAATGAAATTGATCGCGCTCGTTACAGCCTCCCCCTCTAGTCCAAACAATGCGCCCACGCGTTTGGAATAGCACATTTTACACAATCACATTTACGAGGTTGCTGACATAATAAAAATACAAAAATCACACACATCCTAAAAGGTCACTTGTCTCTAAATAGCTAACAGTTCTTGCGTGGACGACCTCTCCTACGTTTACCGTGTACCGGGATTTCCGACCGACCTACGAATGGAGTAAGTTGTGAAACGTGATATTTTCCTAAAGTATCACCCTTGTCGTTCTCTATGCGATAAGTAGTACTACTCAATACCTCTTTTACTACGTAAGGTCCGTCGCGTCGCGGTATGAATTTAGGAGTTTGACCACGAGCAGTATCGTTAGCCCCTTGTGTCTTTAGCAGTACCAGGTCACCTACCTTGTAGTCGGGTGCAGGACGGCGTTTCTCGTCCGCATACTTCTTCTGGATTGCTTGCACCTTTTCATGCGCATCCCTGGCATCTATTAAGACCGTTGTCAGACGTTTCAGATAGGGTGTGACGTTGGCTACAAACTTATCGCCATCCAGAATAGTGCGCATATCGTGCACGACGTCAGCAGGTGCGCGAATCTCTCGTCCGAACGTAAGCATAGCTGGGGAAAAAGACGTGCTGTGTGTAACAGCGGAGTTCATAGCGAACCTAATAGCGGCCAAATGGGTATCCCAAGTGGAATGGTCTTGACTGACGTAAGCAGCGAGTTGCGGCTTTAGGTCGCGGTTTTTGCGTTCGACCGGGTTAGCCTCAGGGTGATAGTAAGGTGTCAGCGCCTGGTTGATACCAAACGCAAAACATACCTGCTGCATCACCTCGCTGATAAACTGCACGCCGTTATCACTGATAAGTCGGCGGGGAACTCCATAGCGAAGGAAAACTTCGTCGATTAAAGTTTTGGCGCAAAGAAAACTCGTGGCGTTCTGCAACGGAAACAATTCAACCCACCTGGAACAAACATCTTCAGCTATAAGGATCCAACGGTTGCCTGACTCCGTGGCAGGGAGTGGGCCGAACAGGTCCACGGCGACCACCTCGAACCTTTGCGCTACAGCTGGGGACTGCACTAGCCCCGCTGGTTTACGCGTGTCAGCTTTGTAACGTTGACACGAAGTACACTCCTTCACATAATCAGAAATGTATGCCCGCATACCTGGCCAATAATAACGCGTAGCGATGCGCTGCAGAGTACGCTCGACTCCTAGGTGACCTGCCGTCGGAGCATCGTGGTATTCTGAAAGGATTTGGGATCTCTGACTTGCCGGGATGACGAGGCAAGCGCCTTCATCATCACTAGGCTCAGGGTTGTACCTATAAAGTACACCATCGGACATGATATAACCGCGGTCTACCCACGGTCTCCCCCTAAACGGTTCGTCCGCCGCTTCCAAATCTTCCACGATCTTCCTGACGTCAGGGTCTTCGAGTTGCAAGGCTCTGTAGTTGGCCACATTCTGTGCCGGGACGTCAACTACTGCATGACATAGGTCGCAACAGTCAGTCTCGCCCGTGCAGGCAGGACGCGACAGTGTGTCGGCGATTACATTTGACTTACCGGGGGTGTACTCAATGCGCAGGTCGAACTCCTGGAGAGTAAGCGCCCACCGGGTCAAACGACCGCTTGGAGACTTAACGCTCATCAACCATCTCAGCGGCTGATGGTCGGATTTGACGACAACCCGTGCTCCTTCGATATAACCGCGGAACTTATTGACGGCCCAAACTACGGCTAGTGCTTCTCTCTCGGTCGTCGTGTAGTTCCGTTCAGCCTGAGTTAACAGGCGGCTAGCGTATTCTACGGGGCGTTCGTCGGGCCCCTCCCCCTGCATTAGGACTGCTCCGAGACAATAGGCACTACTGTCAGTCCTAAGAGTGTATGGCTGAGTCTGGTCGGCTTGCCGAAGTATAGGCGCAGACACTAAGAGTCGCTTCAGATGCTCAAATGCGGCCTGCTCCTCAGCTGACCAACGCCAGAGACTGCCTTTTTTTAGCAAAGCCGTCAACGGCCTAGCTATTTCTGCATAGTTGGGTATAAAACGCCTAAACCAACTAGACGTTTGCAAGAAGCATTTAAGATGCTTTAGATTCGTCGGCACTGCCATATCATTGATAGCAGCTGTCTTTTCGGGGTCTACCTGGATACCACCTGGTACAATCAGGTGCCCAAGGAACTTGACAGAATCGCGAGCGAAGACGCTCTTGGCGCGATTTACTCGCAAATTAAACAATTCTAGCCTATCAAAGACGGCTTGCAGGTCTTCCAAATGCTTGGTGAACGAATCGGAAAGGACGATGAGATCATCAAGATAACAAAGAAGAGTTATACCTTGCAGGTTAGATTTAAATCTATCCATTAGGCGCTGGAACGTAGCGCCGGAATTGCGGAGGCCCATAGGCATCCGCTTGAACCTGAAGGTCCCTAGCGGAGTGACGAACGCGGTCTTGTCGCGATCTTCCTCTGCCACGGACACCTGAAAATAGCCAGATTGCAAATCAAGAGTTGTCATAAAACTTGTCGTTTTAGCAGCGTGCAGCACATCGTCCATGCGTGGTAGCGGGTACTTATCAGGCTCTGTCACAGCATTTAGCTTCCGATAGTCTATACAGAGCCGTGAGCTCCCATCCTTCTTTGGGACCAAGACGACGTTGGCTGCCCAAGGGGACTCGCACTCCTCGATAACGTCGGCGCGCTGTAGCTTGTCCAACTCCTTCTCCAAAATAGCCACCTTCGCTGGTGACATACGGTATGGTGGAGAAGCTATGGGTTCATGTTTCTCATCTACCTTAATGCGATGCGTAATAAAACTCGTAGCCTCACCTTCTGCGACGAAGCGGTCAGCGCTCCTGGTGATCAGCTCATTCAGCTGAGTCCGTTGCTCCTCGGACAGGTGGGACCCTTCATCGTGCCTCAAGGTCAAAGGCGAGACGTCTGTGCAAAGGAGATCCGTGTCTCCTGCAGACTTAACATGATACGACTGCACGAAATCGTATATGCGGTCGGGTGCAGAGGCAAAGGTCCAATTCCCTTCCAGTGGGTTGAGCACAATGCCAGCACGCTTGATAAAGTCGTAACCCAAAAGCGTTCTTGCGTCCGCCCCGGGGATCACAATGAACGTAGCAGGTACCTCTCGATACTGTAATTTAACTGTAACAGTATATAAGTAACAATTACGTAAAGTTTCGGTACCGTCGGCTAAGCGTATATTACGCTGCGACTCCGAAAACTGGACACCATTTCTCTGAAATAAGCGGTGTAGCAATGGACTAGCGATACAGTGCGTAGCACCCGTATCGATAATAGCGACACCGGGCTCCCCCAAAACACTAATACTTACCATGGGGTGATACTGGTCGCGGTCAACATTGTTATGCGATACTGAATGTTTCAATTCGATAATATCGGAAGGAACGGCGCTAAGGCATTCAGACGATCTTTTATCGTGCTCGGAAAACAGTTGTAAACTATCGCGAGAATTTATCGAAATAGTTTCATTGCAATTATTATAAGAAATGCATCTATCAGAATAAGCACGTTCATCAGAATAAGGCGCTTTGATCCGGACGGGCGACGATGTTTTGTGAATGTATGAATCATCGGATACAAAACTGTCCGAATAATGATCACTGCATTTAATTACATTAAAAGAAATAGGGTCTGTAAGAACTTTAGCGTTATTGTTGTTACATTTACGACATTTAGATTTGACTACGCCGGGTTGTCCACACCCGTAACAACGTATGGATTGGTCGCCACTAGAAAACTGTGTTTTATTGTTATTTTTATAGTTTCTACAATCATTTATATCATGACCATAGTTCCTACAATACGAACAGCGCTTACGTTGGGGTTTGGAGGCACTGTTTGAAGCGGAGGGGGTAGGCTTATCGGCCGGTTCGCAAGCACTATTACGGACATTATTATGCACTTTGGTAGATACTTTGGGCGTACTTACGGTTTTACTTTGACAATATACCTCTGCCATTGACTCCTCGACGCAACGTAATCGCACGATTAATTGCTCGAACGTATTTACGGTTTCGCGGGGTAAACGTTTGCGTATTTTGCGATCTAACAAACCGTACACAATATCTACTCTAGCCGCGTCACACAAATCGTAAGGTAACTGGCTCATCAAGGCCCTAATCCTGCAGGCGAACACTTCACTGCGCTCCGGTAATTCATGTTCATAGGCGAAAATCTCGCGGAACAGTTTATATGCTGGTCTCACGATGCCGTACATCCCGCGGAGTCTCGCGACGGCGTCCTCCCAATCGTGGATGTCCTTCTTGATGCCTTGCCACCAGACTGCTGCGTCTCCGGCGAGGAGCATCGGCAGGCCTCGTACTGCATTTTCGTCACTCACTCCGGCACACTCTTTGAACACAAGGACTGCGTCGATGAATGCTTCCAGCGTCTCGGCGTCTCTCGACGCTCCGTCGAAGCGGGCCGAACATTTGCTAAAGTTGCCCGTTGACGCCATTTTGTGGGCACCGCTGGAACCTGGTGATGCCGCGGTTGAGGTCGCGAAAATAGTTTCTACCAGCTTTTGATTCGTTTCTGCTTGTGCCTTGGCGAAAAACTCCATGATTTTGAGTATATGTTCCGATGTTGGCGACGTCGCGGCCGGTAACGGCGCAGGCGGCGTCGGCGTCGATGCATGAGCCGACGGGTCGATCTCGACATACGTGATCTCTTGTTCCGAATCCGACGTAGTGGGATGGGGGTCTTCCTTGTCGGCGGCTTGTCCTTGGCCGCGGCGGGTGACAACCCTCCTGCATGAAAGCGGCATGCTTTTCCAACAAATACTTCGGATGTCGAACGAACTTGTTATACTCGGCTACGTGATCGGGCCACAAGTTGAGCGCCACTATAAACTAGTGAAACCACTGGTTTAAACTCAGAAATATATTCATCGGAAACATTTACAAGGGCACAACAAAACTAAACGAAACGAGGTGAATCTTCACGTGTGCCGGCGCCATCATCTTCTCGAGTCTAATATCACGCCGTCGGGGTTCCTCCAATGAGCTCCTCGCGTGAACACTGCACCGCGCTCCGATTGGCGGAGCGCGCCTCAAGAGCCAATGGCAGGGAATGACGCGAGTGAGTCGAGCGCGCCCGCGATATTTGAAATGAAATTGATCGCGCTCGTTACAATAATATATATTTTCTTTCTTCCATGTTAATGCGTAGTAATCTGCAGAGATAAATATATATAATACTTTTAATGGCCAAACAATATGGACATACAAAAAGACAGGGACAACAAAAACAAGAAATGACTCCATAGCGTGAGAACATTTGATAAAAAAAATCGCAAAACACAACTGTTCTCATACTTATAAGCACAATACAAATATAGAATATAGATATTTTTTCCGAGTCTAAGTATACACACATATAAAACTGTTTGCACACGTACCTATAGAATAGACGTAATCCTAATGCTAAGCAATGTTCATTAAAACAGAGTTAAGGCGCACTCTATCAACATAATCATCTCCGCCGACTCGCAAACTAAGTCGACGTGTAAAGCCCCTTAAAAAGTCAATCTATATTTTGCTGGTATTTAAGAAGCGGGATTTTATCGCTTTTGAGGTTCATTCGAAGCAATTTGCAGAGTGAAATGTCGACGTTTTAACACGTCAGCTTCGTTACTGCACGAGTAATGCATGCCCTGGTGTAGTGTGACCATGAAATTGGAGTATGCGAGATGAGACAGATTATTTTTTTGTTTTTGGCAGTGACGCAGATAGATACCGGCTGTGAAACGGCTGTGAAGGCGAGACAGGGCCGTCTTTACCTATTATGGGGCCCTGGGCACACAAGAATTTGGGGCCCTTATGAAAAAAAAAAAAAAAATCTAACATTTATCTACTATGATCATTTCATATCGAAGTTATGTATCAATCTTGTCGGAATTGTCCCTCTCGAAGGGATGTAATGTAAGAAACTGTGTATGATGTCTCTAGATCTTTCTAGGTTAGCTCATTACACAGGCTCACTAAAATGTTTTTATTAGTGAGTACTGATTACCACTAAAATAGTTAATAAAGTTTTTTTTTTCAAAAGGATGTATTATTTGAGATTGTTTTTTTTTTAATTTATATGGTATTAATCCTTATCAAAATATTTTCGTTTTTAATCGACTTAAAAAAAGGAGATTATGTCTTTGATGTGTATGTATGTAATTTTGTCAGAGTTGCATAGTTTTTGGATATATTAGTCTATACCAGCGCCTGAACACGAATTTCAAATTAAATAATGTAATATGCATGTTTGTATGTTTGTCCACTCATATTTGAATATTAAAAATCGGATTTCAAAAAATATTTTTGCTTTCGATTAGATATAGTCCAACTTAGGAGTTGTATAAGTTTCATCAAAATCGGTTATTTAGTTTTTGAGATAAAGCAGGAGTGTCCAACTTTTTTCCTTCGCGACGTGCATACATGTTAACTATTTTGTCTCAGCGTCCTAAACTACATAGGTAAGGGTAATAAGTTTCGATTACTAATATTAAAAATATATTACATTCCTTCCTCTGAGATCGCCAGTAAGGGCCGTGGACGCTCCTGGTTCAATCGTGCATGCGCCGATGCTGTCGGTGACAAACAGGCGGCGTATCGCGCTTGGATCAGGGGTCGCGCCATGAAGGATCCCAATATCAGTTCCCTCAAAGAAGCCTATAACCGTGCCACCAAGGCCTACAAGAAGCCCTAACGTAGGCCACGTTAGGGCGGATGACCAGCGCGTTAGCAGGATTGGGCGTGCGTTGGCCAATCACCCAACTAGCAGTCGTGCTTACTGGAGTTTGGCCAGGGCCGTTCAATCTAACTTCTGCCGTCCAGCGTTGCCACCGCTGAGGTACCCAGAAGGGTCGCTGGCCTTGCTGGCAAATCTCTTGTCGGCTAATTCCCGCCTTGAAGACCGTGGTTCCCAGACGCTGCCCACACTGCCTGATTGCGGTTTCTCAACGGCGGATATTCGCATCAGGCAGTGTGATGTGCGGCTTGAGTTATGGTCTCTCGATGTGCGGAAAGCCAGTGGTCCGGATGGGATACCAGCGGTGGTTTTAAGAGCTTGTGCAGCCGAGTTGTCTCATGCACTGACTCGCCTCTACCGAGCGTCCTACCGCACAGGTGTTGTGCCAGAATCTGGGAGGGAGGCCAATGTACAACCGATCCCCAAAAAGGGTGATCGGTCGGATCCTACCAATTACCGCCCTATCGCTATCACCTTAGTGATATGTAAGGTCATGGAGCGAATCATAAACGCTCAATTGGTCCGCTCCTGGAGGATCACTCGTTGATCAGTGACCGACAATACAGATTCCGTCAATATCAATCGACGGGTGATCTTCTAGCGTTTGTCCTGCATCGCTGGGGTGAGGCGATTGACCGGCGTGGCGAGGCTCTTGCTGTGAGCCTCGACATTGCCAAGGCGTTTGATAGGGTCTGGCACCGTGGTCTTCTTTCCAAACTTCCGGCATACGGTCTGCCCGGCAACCTGTGTTCGTGGATTTCCGGCTTTCTGCATGGGCGTAGAATACGTGTAGTCGTCGACGGACATGCTTCGGCGCTCTTGTCGGTAAATGCCGGAGTTCCTCAGGGCTCGGTGCTGTCGACCACCTTGTTTATTCTGCATATCAATGACATGTTGTCGCTTGGCAACATTCATTGCTATGAAGATGACAGCACGGTTCATGGGCGATACCACTGCGAGCCTCCAGGTTGCCGAGTCGAAACTGTGAAGGGACGCGAAGATCTTTTCATTGAGCTTAACCGGACCTGGGATCTCATTTCTACATGGGGTTCCAGGAATAGGGTTGAGTTCAATGCCAAGAAAACCCAGGTGTGTGCGTTCACGTGCAAAAAATCCCCGTTCTCTCCCTTCTCCGTTCTTGAGGGTGCTCCCCTCTCAATGCGGAATGACCTAAGTATCCTTGGTGTGAATATCCGCTGTGATCTCAATCCAAGGAATCACATCGAGGGCGTAATAACTGCCACATCACGCAGGGATGGAGTCCTGAACAGGGTGCGTCGGTTTTTCACGCCCGGTGAGCTTTGTCGCTTATATCAAGCGCAGGTCCGGCCGGCCAGGCCGCCCATTACCTGCTCGATGCCTTGGATGGATTGCAGCGGCGGGCTATCCGCATTGTGAATGATGCAGACGTTACGAGCAACTTAGAGTCGCTACAACTCCGGAGGGATGTCGGCTCTCTAAGCGTGTTCTACCGCCTGTATCACGGTGAGTGTTCTGAAGAATTGCTCAACTTGATCCCTTCCATTCCTAACCAGAACCACGCGTGCTGGCTTACGAAGCCATAGCTTGACGGTCCACACCATTCCGGCGCGAACCAAACGGTTCTTAAATTCTTTTTTTATGCCTCACCGTCAGGCTGTGGAATTGTTTGCCGTCTCACATGTTCCCTCCTTCCTATAATCCTGGGTCCTTCCGCCGTAGTGTGAAGAGGCATTTTAGCAGGCCGGCATAATTGTGTCTATTGACATGGGACTGCCGTCCGATGCCAGTAAACACTCTACCTGGGCGGCATTTGCGCTCACCATCAGGCGCAATGCGGCCACTATGCCGGGGCAGAATAAAAAAATAAAATATTTGTGGGCCGCACAAACATTTCTCTCGGTGGGAGGATCAAACCCGCGGTCTCTCGTTTCACAGGCGTCGTAACGTCTAACCGACAACGCCACGGAGGCTATCAAAAGTTTTGATATAAATCATATGTTGCTGATTTGGAATGGATTCATCATTCAAAAAGGATCTGCACACGGGCGGAGCCAGTTGGGTCTAAGTGTAAATATGTATAAATAGTTATTGACATTAACTTATCCATAAAGATATCTCCTCTAAAATATTGGTAACGTGGTAATTATTTTCACAAATTTTCAAATCAATTTATATAGTTATTTACTTGTCTTACTGGCTATTTTTGAACTGATCATCGGAAATCTAGTTTACATTTGATCGAATTCCATAGATCATATTTTTTAAATATCATACAACAGCATATAATCTCAACATTGAAATAATTTAAAGCATAAAGATTTTCCACTTTCAAACCACAGCAAACCCAAGGACGTGGTTATTGAGAAAATATGGAAATATGGATTAAACGATTGTGAAGCAGTACATCTGGTTTACAGAAACCACGCTTTACAGACTTAAAAAAATAGTAATCTTAGGAAATAATCTTAGGAATTATTTCGATTATTTCATATTGAACTGTTTTTTTAAAGTGTAATTAATGTCTGTCAGTAGCGTAGGTAACTTTATACTATCTGAGACCCGTGGCAAAATCATCAGACGGGCCCCTCCCTTACTGTAAAAAACTTAACTTTATAAACTCTATGAATCTATGAAATCCAAGAATTGGTAAACAATCCAGCGAAGTGTGGATTTTATCTTACTAATTTTATAAATCAATGTTACATTCCTTCTCTGCTTACGGCATCTTGGGCCGAGGACCCCTTCGGGCCTGAGGCCTTTCAAGCTCGGGGCCCCCTTGGACCGGAGGCCCCCTACCTTAGTGTTATACAAATGTTTTTATGATGCAAACATACTACCTAATACCTATATAGTATAATTACTATTTCTGTGACAGAGAACACATTTATAACATTTCACTTTTGGTTTGGAGGGATCTCTTTTAGAATGTGGAGTTATATTAACACTAATCTACTGAAATAGATGATTATTACTTCTTACAATTTTGTTAATATACGTACATACACACGTACATAGGTGATAGGAGTCGTGAAACGTGTGAGTAAATATTTAAGGAAAATTTTCAGTCTGTCTTTTTTTTACACTTGCTCTTCTTCGGGGCCCCCGTGAGGATGGGGGCCCTGGGCACGGGCCCCGTGTGCCCTTAGTGTAAAGACGGTACTGAGGCGAGATAAATGTCTATGTAAACTTCAAGTATTTGTTTCCAGTGTATTTGTGAGACGGAAAATTAATAAATATATTTTAGAACTGAAATCAGCGCGCAGAAATATGAACCCTAGCGAAGGTACAGAGAACTGATCAAAAGTAATCTACTGTGGGTGATGTAGATGCGGTGTAGGGAGCGTATCGCGATGGTGTCGGATACGCGGGTAGTGTGATATCGACACCACTACGTGTCGATGCCGGCGTGTGAGGTAGGCAGAGCCTATGCAGGAACGTGGCGAAAATAAAACGTTCCACACAATGCGTACAAAGGTTTAATGCGGTACACAAAGTCACACGAAATGAAAAGTACAAAAGTCACTATATTAAAGTCTTACACACTACACTAATACTAAAATAGGTCTTTACACTACACACTAATACAGTCCACTAAAAACTAAGAAGGAGAGGAAAGCGACAGTCTATTAACAGCAAATGAAATATGAAATATGCAAAGGCGCACGGTAAGCTAGACAGAAGCGAAAGCGATAAGGACCGTGTGAAGCGCGCATCGAGCAAAAGCCGACTGGAGCTGCGATGCGGCAAATAGCTGCGTCGGCGCGGGTCCGGTGACGTCACAGCTACCTGAGCGCCGGCAGTCAGCTGGTGTGCCGTTATTTAGCCAATATATAAATGTGTTGGTGTATGCGTGTAATGTGGAGGATCGCCACATCACTCCCCCCCAGAGACCATCAAGGGCGATAAAAAAACTAAAAACACTTCTGGTGGGAGTAAATTGAATACATCAGACAGCATACATTCAGATATAAAAAAAAATAGTTATAGTAAACATACACAAAAAAAAATAATTAAATCATTTGGACAGTGGCGAAAGCACAGAACTTAACCGTCTTTGGTTTGGCGTCAGTTTGTATGACGGAACCAATCGTCTCGTCTTGCCCTGATTTTAGGATTGGTTTTAAAATCAAGTCTGTGTTCGACTGTGGAGATCTAGACGCTTGCTGGATGGCATACTCGGTTCGGAACGGAGTTGGCTTTAATTTGAAGTTTCGATCCCTTTTTTCATGGTGAGCCGCCATTCGTTCCGTTCCTTGAGTTTCTCCTGGCCTTAGTGGTTTTACCCTTTTTATTGGTCGCGCCTGGTTGTTCAAAGTATGTTGCGTCTTCTTGCTGTGGTGAGGAACGAGGCCTGCTGCGGAAAGGCAATCGTCCATCCTCACTGGTGATTGCCCGCAGAGTTTTGCCTCTGGTTTAAAATCGCAGGGCTTGTGGCATCTGCGGGTGTTAGCTCCGAATTTAGTGTGATACCAGCATGTAGGGTATCGACGGTAACTAGATTGAGACCGTGTCCTAATCCGGAACGAAGAGGGTGACGATGATCGCCGGCACTGTGGTCTGGGATGATCCGTAGGGTGACGCCTGTGCACGCGTGTTTGCTCGGCGAGCTTGGCTTGGAGTCGCTGTACCATTTTTCGGAGCGCTGTGATGTCATCCGAAGAGTTGCCGCAGGAACACGCGTGAGTAGTAGTAGCGGCCGGGACGTGAACAGGTGCTACTATTTCATGCACGCGGTCGGCGAGATCTGCCAGTTGATCCAGTGAGTGGATTGGCTGCGAGGCCAACAAAGTCTGGATGTCACGCGGCAGTTGGTTACTCCAGATGGTGCGCAGAAAGTTCTCTGGAACGCTGGTTCCAGCTAGGTCCTTGAGATGGCGCAGAAATTGTGACGGCTTTCTGTTCCCTAGCTGTTCCTGGGAAAGGAGCTGCCGTAGCTTCTTTTCATTTGAAGCGGTTAGCCGCCTGATGAGTTCGCTTTTAATCTTGTCATATTTGTACATGGTCGGGGGCGAAATGATGACATCCTTGATGATTTTGGCATCCGTTATGCTCAAGTTTGTGAGGACGGTTGAATATTTCATCCGGTCGTCAGTAATGCCGTACAGGATAAATTGGCTTTCGAGTAGCGCGAACCAAAGTTCTGGTTCGTCCGATGAAAAAGCCGGTACCTTCAAATTCAGCCGTTGGACCTCTGACGTCATTGTCGGTTGTTCCGAGCACACCCGAAATCTTCGAATTCGCCGTGTCATGCTGGTGCGAGTGTCACCATTACGTGACTCGGCGGATTGTGTAGAATCGCTGCTGCTGTCGCTCATTATGGTGTTCTCCAGGGGTCACCAATGTGGGTGATGTAGATGCGGTGTAGGGAGCGTATCGCGATGGTGTCGGATACGCGGGTAGTGTGATATCGACACCACTACGTGTCGATGCCGGCGTGTGAGGTAGGCAGAGCCTATGCAGGAACGTGGCGAAAATAAAACGTTCCACACAATGCGTACAAAGGTTTAATGCGGTACACAAAGTCACACGAAATGAAAAGTACAAAAGTCACTATATTAAAGTCTTACACACTACACTAATACTAAAATAGGTCTTTACACTACACACTAATACAGTCCACTAAAAACTAAGAAGGAGAGGAAAGCGACAGTCTATTAACAGCAAATGAAATATGAAATATGCAAAGGCGCACGGTAAGCTAGACAGAAGCGAAAGCGATAAGGACCGTGTGAAGCGCGCATCGAGCAAAAGCCGACTGGAGCTGCGATGCGGCAAATGGCTGCGTCGGCGCGGGTCCGGTGACGTCACAGCTACCTGAGCGCCGGCAGTCAGCTGGTGTGCCGTTATTTAGCCAATATATAAATGTGTTGGTGTATGCGTGTAATGTGGAGGATCGCCACACTACAAATCAATCTTTTTCATGCCCTTGTATTAATTTCCCATTGGGATGAAAAGGTTCAAAATAATTATCAGACTATAAAAATCCCGTGAAATATGGCGATTTTTCTCGAAACTTCAGATTTCATTAGTGTGACCAATAGTTACCGAAACTGATCTAAAACTTAAAAATCTGACTAATATCTAAGAAAATGTTGTCCGCGGTATTTTTAGAAATACTTATTTTTAGACTTGTTTTTTAGTAAATTAGACCCGCCATTAGTTAGTCGTTATAAGCGAAGTCGTTGTATATGAATTCTACTGTATATTAATTTGACCATAGTAAATAAGTGTTGTTTTTTGCGTATAATAAAAAATGCATTGCAGCTTACATTATCAAGACAACGTCGTTACAGTTTTCCGCAGTTACTCAGTCGAAGCCGGTGACAATTCAAAAGATCTCAAGACTCCTTAAACATTTTGATTTGTTATAACTCGGGTAATAAACTGAAGCGTGGCCACCCTACTCGAACCGAAGAAAAAGGAAAATAAATGATAGAAAAAATGTTCATTATACGATGTTGGGCAGTGACTTTGAAGCACAATTAATTTTAATGGACATCCGATCCCACGATATGAAATCTTATTTTTAAACGTCATGTTTCTATATAACCGTCTATTACTTGCCAAGGTGCAAAACGCGAAGTTTAAAAAATCTCTCTTTATTACCAGAGTGTAGTAAAAATGTTATTATTCTAATTTATTTATTTATACCTCCGCAAAGACTATTTTAATTAATTTTCAAATAAAATTTAGGTTTACGATCAAATTGAGGATCAGATCGAAAATATGGGCGCTCTTGGTTATGATCAGCTAAGTACAAATAGTCCTCGAGTTCGATTCCTGCTATAAGACAAATATTGTTATGGTCCATAAATATTTATTTTAGGCAAGCGTGGTTATGAGATCGAAAAGTCTTTTGTAGTTTCTGATAGTCATGAAACAAGGTTTGTATTTTAATGCAGGGTTTTGATAATATAATGCGTAGCTAATAATAAAATGTCCTCTATAAAAACCAAAAATTCTAGGTACATTTATTCATTTACAAATATCGATACACGAACGTCCCAATACCAATTAAACAACAAGTAAAATTCATTACTCAGGGGAAAAAATTCGCAACTTTTTCAATCAATTAATTAAAAGTTCGGGGTGACGAGACGTTGTTTTTAATTTGTTGCAAAAGTTATTCATTTGTTCGTAAATATATTTGTTTTTGATTTTTCTACACGCACCTACTTTCACCGGGTATTTTATTTAATTTAAACTGAGGAATATTAATTATGTTTGCGTATTTAATGTTCATTTGTTTGGGTATATTTTAGCTGACTTTTACCTCAGAGATATTTTACATCTGAATCATTTTTTTTTATTGCAATTAATGGCGATACGAGCAAGCCGTTTGCCTGATGGTAAGCGATACGACCGCTCATAAACAGTAGCAACATTTCACTGCGCTCGCCATCCTGAGACATAAGATATTAAGTCTCAATATGTCCAGTAGTTACTCTGGCTACAATGTCCTTCAATCCGATACACAACAGTGCATTTACGCATTGTTGTTTCACGGGAGAAATAGACATTGCGGTGGTACCTACCCAGATGGCCTCTCACATATGAGAGACCTACCACCAATTTGGCAAATATTGTGTAATTTTTATACCTTAAGGATCACATTTTTGAAACGGTGTTTTGGAATTCCTATATTCTGGATGACATTTTAAATAGTACTTACTGTATACTCATTTTTTCCTGTTTATAACCGTCAAATAAGTAAGAGAGAAAATCATATACTGTAATAAGAGCGTAACAATTTATTTAAACAATAAAGAAAGCGTAAGGCCACATTAAAGCGGCCTAATTAAACTACGGCTAATGAATGCCGCGTCTTTATTTAACCGTTCAAGTGTTTGTTTGCGAACCTTCTAGTATGTTGATTGTTGGGAGGGTTAGAAAGATTTCGTAGGCTATGTGTTGGCGTATTTTTGATAGAAAGGAACGAATGAGAGGTCACCTGTCAGATTGCTGGTTTGTTAAAGCAAGAAGCTTATACCCAAATGGAGATTGCATTCCGTATAAAATACTGAAGCACAAAAATTTGACCTTGAATGACGTCGCTGTTGCCTTCTATCCTTTTCTTTAAAGTGACAATGAATGAAAATGACATTTTGTTCATTCATTGTCACTCGAAAGAAAAGGATAGAAGGCAACAGCGACGTCATTCAAGGTCAAATTTTTGTGCTTCACTTTTATATACGGAATGCAATCTCCATTTGGGTATAAGCTTCTTGTGTTAAAGGGTTATATATTTTTTTATTTATTTTATTCTTAACTGCACAAAAAGGATAAACACTTGAATGTATTACAAATGAAAAAAAGTACAGATGGCGGTCTTATCGCTCTAGGCGATTTGTTACAGCCAACCTTTGGATGAATAGAAAAAAAAAGGAAGATGAGAGGGCAGTCAAGAAAATAAAGGATACAAGCGCCAATGGTTATGTGATATTATTACAGGTTTTTTAATATAATATAAAATTTGTGTGTCAGCTTCACGCTAAAACTGCTCAACCAATTTTATACATAGACTACTTTTTACTTGGACAAAATATAGTGATCCCGTAGGATATGCAAGGCATTCAAATATATTCAACACTCTTTCAAACTAAACGCATAGGATGAGCAGTCTAAAGTATGTGAGTAACGTCTAGTTGAAATAATATAACAAAATAGTTCCTATGTTTCGAAACTCAACTTAAAAAATAGCGACCGGGCAAAGCCGGGCCAGACCACTAGTGAATATATAAAATCAAGATAAGTTCTGAAACATGTATATTACATGATGAAAAATTGATGTGATAATTTCAATTGAGCGAATATTGACTTCATTCCGCCATTTATAACCCAGGAAGCGGTAGTACGCTTCCTGGCCATGGGCATGAAGTCATATCCGATTGACTGAATTTCAACAGTTACATTATCGCGTTTATAGGCATTTACATTCGATAAAAATGCTAACAACTGCATAAATAAATGCTAGTAATCAACTCTAACATGTATTCTCTTGTCACACTACATTGAAGAAAAAACTAATTATCAATAATTCTAACATCATCATATGAATAAAAGTCCACTATTTTGGGATTTTTAAACATATTTTTCTTATAATTATAAACTTGGCACTGAGACGATGAGGTCAGGTGGGGTATTCTGACCTCGATAGCTAGATATCACTCTTTTGCTCAACATTTCTCTATAATCTATGCCTTAATAGTTGTGGTTCTTAAATACACAACCAATCTCTTTTCCCTCTCAGTCTTCAGCCATTGGAAGTCCACTACTGAACATAGGCCTCCTCCATGGATCGCATAAAGACCTTTTAGAAGCGAACTGCATCCAGCGAATCCTACAACCATAACCAGGTCGTCTGTCCACCTTGTGGATGGGCATTCAACACTTGACTTTCGCTTCAAAGCCAATCAGTACATTTCAACGAACTGCATAATTAAATATAATACGATAAATGCAATATTCTATTGGCCTCAACACACGGTCGGGCACTATTTAGTCGCGTATCGATTGCCGCTTCGTTATCCTGAACAAGTGAATGTTGAAGAGTTACATACTGCATCGAATTGTATTGTATTGGTTTTATACCGTAGCTATTGTTATAACATGTAAAATCTATTGCATTCATCGAGGCTTTAGAAAAACAAATATAAGGGGACTTGAAGAATCGTATATTTGGAAATTTTATATCAGAATAGATTTGAAGTATTTTCTAGAATATTCTACTTTTGTTTTCATTGTATTTTGAGGAGAGTTGTTTAAAAGTGTTTTCTAGTATCTGAAAAAATAATAAGACTCACTTTTTAACTATAATTTTATGTATAATATTGCAAACTATTCACGCAATTTTTAATATAATAAAAAATTGACTATAGTGTTGAAGCGGAAATATTTCATACATACATACATACATACATACATAAACTCACGCCTTGTTCCCAGAAGGGGTAGGCAGAGGTGCCAGGGCACCCACATTTCGCCTTGTATGTTCCGTCCCACAATGTGATAGGTGGTGAGCCTATCGCCATATCGGGCACAAATTCCCGACTCTGGGCTGATACTGAATAGAAAAATCCAATATCACTTTGCCCAACCCGGGATTCGAACCCGAGACCTCAGCTTTGTAACCGTACCGTAGTACAACTACGCCACCGAGGCAGTTCTTTCGGTGCGGGGATCGAACCCGCGACTTCACGTTTCACAACCGGCGACTAACCAACTACGCCACGGAAACTATGAAATATTTCATGATAACGTTTATAGCGTCGTCGTCAAAATTTCAAATATTTGAATGAAAACATGAGCTCCACCTGAGTTCAATAGTGTGACATATTTTAATAAAATTTTTAACTATATTTGTTCGTAATATGTTATTTGTGTATGAAAGATATTCTCATGTCTAATAAAAAATCAATCAAAGCGGTTAAATAAATAAACACACCCATCAGTCACATACATAATCCTGACTCCACACTAAGATCGAGTCGAGAGTGGGTATCAGGAATTACGAGAGACTTTTCGATCTCACAAATACCCAGACCCGAAAGAAATATTTGTAGGTCGCACAAACATTTCTTTCGGTGCGGGGATCGAACCCGCGACTTCACGTTTCACAACCGGCGACTAACCAACTACGCCACGGAAACTATGAAATTGAATCAATCTGAGTTGAATTAATCTTTTTTTATTATTGATGATATTTGATACATAAAATAATTAAACTGAGCATTTGACATATTATTATCAAAAGTCATCAATATTCCAATGTTCATGTCGACGTAATCACTTGTGGCTTGAAAATATGAAATAAAAAATGTAAAATTCCAAGAAAAATCTGTAATGTTTTATTTAATCCTATGTATTATATAATCCTTAATTACGTAAGTAAACAACTTTATAAACTCATTACGAATTGTATAGCTGTATGTGATTAATCTGCTTGTGAGCCTACGTGAGCTTACATGAGCCTAACTCTGCATAATATGTATAGTGCGTCCAGAAGTTAAACCTTAACTTTAATGGTTAAACTTTAAACACTGTAGGTGGGTCAAAGATTTCTTAGAGTAATAACACGGACTCATGTATATCGTTAAGGGGTAGGCAGTAGTGATATTGAGATAAGTTTCACCTTGTTTTTGAGTTAATAAGAGTAATAAATTAAGTTTTAATGGCGAAGAGCGTAATAAAATTAATTAATGTTATACATAGTTTTAATCAAAAATCTTAATACTTGAAGTTTTTACACATTCTTAATCCACACCTTATAAAAAGAAAAGATATGGTAAGTCAAAGACAGCTTCCTATTATGTATACTTGTATCTAAAAATTAAAATGATCGACTATTTATTTGGACATATTTACAAATTGTCTGTGTTATATAACTTTTAAGGTGAAAAATAATAAACATGGAACACAGATCACAGAATTTAACTTAAAAAGTGTGAGACGTCCTCTGACCAGATGGCGGGATGACTTGAACAAGAAGGCTGGCAGCGACTAGATGCATAAAGCAGCAGACCGGGCCCTGTGGCGTATCTTGGGAGAGGCCTATGTCCAGCAGTGGACTGCAACGAGCTGATGATGATTTAGCATCATCATGATGAATATAATCCTAATATAGCATCATATAGATTTAAACATACATACATAAACTCAACCATTTTTCCCATAATGGGTAGGCAGAGGTGCCTGGACACCGACAATTCACCTTGTATGACTGAACAATTCCTGATTCCTTGCTGATAGTCAATAGAAAAATCCAATATCACTTTGTCTAACCCAGGATTCGAACCCGAGACCAGACCTTTGTAACCGTACACTAGTGCAAATATTATGCCACCGAGGCAGTTGTAAAAATACTTGCAGTAAAAACCCCAACGTTGCATCGGATCAATTTAATGCTAACCAAACGATATGTACAGGATGAAAGTATCTTGATTTATGTAAACGCAGTGAAATACACTGAGCTTGAGACAGAGATAGATCTCGACTCGCCTTCCTTCCGCCATGAATTTAGGTCGAGATACAATATTACGGAAACCATGATGGACGTATATACAGCACAATTTGTAGTTTACATTGAATAAGTCACTTACTATATGTCGTTATTGCAGTTTGTCCATTTAATAAAACGGTTAATATACATATTATATCCTTTAGGAAAATGGTTTTTAGAACGACTATACAGGGAATATCAAGACTGCTACCGAAAACGAAGCCGGGTGGTAGTTTTAGTGACTTCAGACACAATGCAACTAAATTTTGTGAAAACATTTTTTACGATTTATTTTTTTATTTTTTTTTCTATCGTGGTATTAGGATAGTAAATACATAGTTATTTCTTAAATATTAGTGTATAGCCTTTTACTTTTAAAGACGCTATGGTATGCAAGCCTTTAAATTATTATTTTAGCAAATACCATGGATTTACCACCCAAACTCGATGATATTTAGAAAATAATTGAAGCGTGTCCTTGCGAAATTTCTAGTTACATTGTATTTGTAGTCGCTAAAACTACCACCCAGCTTCGTTTTCAGTAGGACTCTTGATATACCCGGTATACATACATAGTCCTGACCCTACACTAAGATCGAGTCTTGTGTCGTGGGTATCAGGAACTACTAGAGACTTTTCGGTCTCACTAACAGCCAGACTTAATTTGAGATTTATTTTCCTTGGCTCTATAGCCAAACCCGTTACAAATGTCCTATTGTAAACGATATGGCTTAATCCGGCTCAATCGGACTTCCGGTTGTAGACCAGGCCTGTGCCCGGCAGTGGGACCTATATGGGCTGATACAGATAAACATATAGATTTCTATGGGTCACAGCGACGCTTCAGAATAATGAAATATACGTTGGTAAGTCTCGTTCAGAAGAAATCTTATTTTTATTAATTCCATTAAAGTCCTTATATGGATTTCCAGTCACACAGTCACACATATTTGTTCTCTCTATGAGACATTCTATTTGTTCTTTGTTTATAAAATTTTAATTATCCTGCCGTATCTAAATAATCACTAGGTCTACAAAGCAAATTCTAATTTAAAGTTACCGAAGAACTTCGCTTAAGCGGACGTGGTTTATGCATTGTTTACAATGCACGCTGTTTCAATATGAATGCACTTTTGGCGTCTAAAATACCAAAGTAGGTCTTAATATAATTAAGCTTTCTTGATGACTGGAGTAGGATTTGGATGTGGAGTAATATCGAGTAATGATAAAGATGTATTATCTTAACAGATGCTAACTTTCCTTTGATATGCTTGTACCTCATCTATACAAATATTTTTACATATATAAACACCCGGGACGCTAAAAAGGCTTTCTATATACCTAAACAAATATTAATTATTTTGAGGTAATTTATGCCATAACCTTTGTAGTAGGAAATTATCTTTCTAGCTACTACTATAATTAGTTATTTTAATAAAGGTATATATACATATATATATATATTATTGGATAATTAAGCAGGCAATAGCTCATCCGTTTATGTGGCAAGTAATCTTTCTAGCCTTTTACTCTGTTCTTCTCCTTTTACGATGTTTTATACTACACTATGTTTCCATGCATTACAAAAGGATTATAAACTTTGACTTTCGAATAACTGTATAAATGCAAACACCAACGGACCACAATCAGGAGTTTGAGTAAAACTTTGGCGTGCAGCTGTTTTCATAGGCTGAGCAAACCGTGTTGCTTGTATTCTGACTGCAGCGCACGGCAAATATTTACTCCATTCCATAAATGACTGCAGTTGTACGTGGTGTAATTTGTGCTTTTGGCAAAGAGGAATTTCGGCTATATTTTTTGTCAGTAACGAATGCTGAATTAAATCTTTCGTGCATATAAAAGGTGTGTAATGGTACATAATTTCCGTCCTTGGTGAAGGAAATTCATACAATCTTTTTTAAAATATCAAAGTATAGGAAACATAAATTAAAGCGTGTGTTAATAAGTCCTTCTGAGTCAAATTATGATGGGATCTATTCTATGAAGTACTTGCTAAAGAGCAATCTTCCACCCGCTCTCATACGGAAACTCATGGGCTTATGCGTTGTTTCCATACTTACATACGGCTCTCAGACCTGGTCTTTGATTAAGTTTAAGATGAAAGTGCAAAAATCCGAATTAGGGGCTTGCCAGCATACTATGCAGCATAATATCCCAAGGATAAAATTATTTGATCGTATGAAAAACAGACGTCTATGCAATAAAACAAAGCTCGTGGACGTTGGGCAACAACCAGTTATATCGAAGTGGGACTTAGCAGGTCACGTCTGTCTTATGTCAAACGAGTTGTGAAACACGACAAGTACCGAATAGTCTCCACAAATAGTGAAGAGGCCATGTGTTAGTCCACCAAGAACGTAAAGAGATGATCTGGAAGATTCCAAAGATTTGGCAAAAGGAAGTGTCCGATAGAGTAGAGGTGGAAAAATAAAAAGGAGGCCTTTGGCAGTGATTAGTATAAGATACAAATAAACAAGAATAAAATAATCAATAATTCCTCCTAAAACTAAATTTTAATATATTTTCAAAAAAGCAACACTACAGTTCATCATACGAACATCTATGGTGGAAATTCCTTCCGAAATATGTAATAAAGTGAAGGGTAAAAAATACTGAATCTAAATGTTATATAATTTTTACGGATTCAAAAAATTAATTTTCCAGCCTACTACATTCTATCCCGTCAATCATTCTAAATTCCCCTAAAATATCGTTCCTAAACTTACATTCTGGATTTTTGTAAATCCCAAAGCGTTTATTGGAACCTTTAACCTTTTCATTACGTAGAAGCTTCACACATCCTTTGTGTGGGTTGAGCACTTCACCCTAAAGTCAAACTTGTCTCTCAATAACGGGATTACGATATTCAAAGGTATATGTCACCGATTGGAGTGACAATAGTATTTTCTGATCTAACCGAATAATCGATGTACTCACCAAAATTTGAGTGAAAAAAAAATATGAATTGGCGTGTTATATCCATTTTTATTTAACCTTTATTGTGAACCAAAATGAAAGACGCATACAAAACACTTTAAAACTAAAGACATGGTTACAATAGGCGACCTTATCGCTATCTGCGCTACCTTATAGCGATACATTGCTATCTATTCCACGCAATCAAGACAATTATAGTACTCAAATGAAAATGATTATTTTTATTCATACCATTTAGATATGTCAAAAAAAGCTATGTTATACTACCACAATAGCATCTTCGAATTTAATTAACTATCCAAACGTCAACTTATGTGTTGACGGTTATGAATTGGTCTATTCCTCCTGATTCATAATCACCTTATAGTCACGGAAAGTTTTCTACAGAATATAGACCTCTCTTACAATAATATAAAGTTACATTTAGAAAAGAACAGGCATCCAATTTCTTTCTCCACGTTATTCCCTTTGTGTTTGATCTTGTATTCATTCAGTATTATTTTTATCATACATTTTGTCAGATTTTCTGTACCATCTTTTCGAATCACTTATTTCCTTTTTTTTTGTAAAGCATAGATGGGCAAACGACCAAACATGTTACATGAAGATGAGTAATTACTGCCACCTATGAACATCCTACATACATACATACATAATCTCACGCCTATATCCCAGAAGGGGTAGGCGGAGGTGCCCGGGCACCCACATTTCGCCATGTATGTTCCGTCCCACTTGTGATAGGTAGCGAGCCTATCGCCATATCGGGCACCAATTCCTGACTCGGCTGATAATGAATAGAAAAATCCAACATCACTTTGTCCAACCCGGGATTCGAACCCGAGACCTCAGCTTTGTAACCGCACATCAGTACAACTACGCCACCGAGGCAGTCATGAACATCCACAACGTTTGAATCATGGATATGTTGCTAGCCCCTCAGATCGGGAGGAGAGCGGGAAGCAAAATCATACATAGATGGTGCCGGCCCTTCGGATCGGGAGGGGAGCGGCAAGGAAAAAGATAGGAAGAAGAAAGGGGTATTTGACATCCGATAATCTTACTCACCAAAAGAAATGCAACAGCTAAGCTGTCGCTTCACGTTGATCTCGTGCGCGACTGTGCTACCGCCCCGGGTGAGCCTGCCCATTCATACTGAGTCATTACTGTCAACAGAATGGCTTTTTTTTGTTTCAATGAACGATGAGATAAGCATGCCTTTCAACTGATCGTAAGTGATATGAACGGTCTTGGATAGTAGCAGAACCAAAAAACACCATGAATTACAAAGATATGTTTGGCGTTCTACTGCACTCGCCATCCTGAGACATAAGATGTTAGGTCTCTATATGTTCATAAGTTACTCTGGCTACAATGTCCATCTAACCGAAACACAACAGTGCTTTTGAACTGCAGTTTGGCTGGAGAAATAGACATCGCGGTTGTACCTACCCAGGCCTTGTACCTACCCAGGCCCTCTCACCAGCAAGAGTAAGAGCAGTAAGTGGCTCAATTTGGAAATTGATAATATAAAATATATTTATTTGGTAACTTTATATATTTATTACTCCGCATAATTAATTCTTACGAATATTTTTTACTCTTACAACTTTCACAATGCTAAAATTAATACAGCAATAAATCACCAAAATTCGTCTACACAATTACGTTAATCTAAACATTTGTTTGTTCTCGATAGTCAGTCGGGCTGCAACTAACAAAGCCGTACAATCCGTAGCTAAACGACAGAGAGCTTTATCCAATACAGTTAAAATCCTGGTACATGATACAAAAGACTTTTAAAAAGGGTACCTTTATAATTGATTGGACTAAACATTATTTATTTTATTTGTACCGCTGTTTGATGTTTCCTTTTATTTAATATTTTAAATCTTGTGAGTATAGTTAATTGGGTTTGTTTATACTGGTAAGTTATAAAAAATAGCAGAAAAAATCTTGTCAACATTATCAAAGTATGGGAACGGAGAATCTCGTTCTTGCATCATGCATGAATTTTTTTAACCAACACGATGCCCCGACAATAAATATTTGTTGATCATATAAATATCTGTCTGCCTTGGTGGCACAGTTGTCCTAGAGTGCGGTTACAAAGCTGAGGGTATCGGGTTCGAATCCCGGGTTGGGCAATGTGATATTGGATTTTTCTATTCATATTATTAGCCCAGAGTCAGGAATTTGTGCCCGATATGGCAATAAGTTCGCCACCTATCACATTCTGGGACGGAACATTCAAGGCGAAATGTGGGTGTCCTAACACCTCTCCCTACCCCTTCTGAGAAAAAGCCGTGAATTTATGTATGTATGTATGTACGTAAATATCTGTCTCAGTGCCGAAATAAATTGTTTTTGTTACAAAAGGTATCCCAACGTACTGACCTTTGTGTCTTGACCGGCGTCCAATTTTCTCCATGCTACCATCAGATAGCGTGTATATAAGCAATAACAATTATTTATAACATTCCTTACAGCGACATGTGTTAAGGGATTTCTAGAGAGTTAATTACTAAGGTCAACACAGCACTATACGATTAATTACATACACTAAAAATAATTAATTACTTTTTGATTCATTAATAAGTCGTTGACTTGAAAGCAAGGCTATAAGTCTTTTTTAATACTTTGAAAATATATTTATTGTTTTACCATTATATCACTAAAATTATAATAATATTAATATTTTGAATGGAATATATCTATTATAGAAAAGAAAAATACTAAAACTTCTAAGCTTATTCAGTCTAAGACAAACGTTAAGTACTCTAAGATTTTGTTATAACTTATAAAGTCATAAATTATTAATTTTGAATTCTTCTTCAAATCCAACTCAATTAATCACTTTTTAAAATGAGTTAATTCTAACTATTATAAAAAGAATATTGCAATGATAAAAAAAGTCAAGTGAGAATAGATTCGCTTTTAAACGGTTCGACATTTACATTATATTTATTTTAAAACAATCGGTTCTATTAGCCTGTTTCATTCAATTTTTCAAATTCTTCTTCTTAGTATTTATTTCCTTCATAACATTGATTTGTAAAGTTACCCGCACTTACTTTAATGTACTTCGAAAAAATATTGAATAATTATACTATTAAACGAGCGACCTACCCAATTATAGAACATTTTTCAACATTATGGTAGAATTTAATTTTATGTCAGAAGTTAAAATTAGAGTATAATATTTTACCCTCCGAAAGCGGTACCCTGAAAAAAATAATCTAAAGACTCTCAATATGTAAAAAGCTGATCGTTAAATTTTAAAAAATCCACACTTTGTTAACTCGCTACAGTCAATTAGTTTTAAAACCTGAACTTTGCCGAGTCGGTGCTACTTTTTAATTTGTTTTAAACACTTTTACAATGGATCGGACCTTTTTGTAAAAAAAAAATATATAATTTATACAGTTTTAGAGCATCGAACTTTATACGAGGGGAAGGGTCTGAAGGGGGGAGGGTAGCGAAGACAAAGGGAAATATAAAAATATTTTTAGAATAAATGTCGTGTGATTTTTTGGTCGATTAATTTTTATATTTGAAAGTGTTGTCTACGTGATAATATTTTAGGAAAACATTATAAAAATAATCAGTTGAATTTCAATTCTAGTTGGAGAAACAAGTAGATTATCTTTATTGTGATTGTAAGTTACGCACCAGACGCTTGTAAGTTCAAATCAATCTCTTTGATTTGAACTTTTGATTCTGTTGCAACATTAACTCATACTGTTAAATCCATCCATCCATCAGCCAAAGGAAGTCCACTGCTGAACATAGGCCTCCCCCAATGATTTCCACAGAGACCTGTTGGAGACAGCCTGCATCCAGCGACGTCCCGCGACCTTTACCAGGTCGTCGGACCATCGTGTGGGTGGACGTCCTACGCTGCGCTTTTCGCTACGCGGCCTCCATTCGAGCACTTTCCAACCCCATCGGTCATCAGATCTCCGCGTTATGTGCCCTGCCCATTGCCACTTCAACTTGCTAATCCGTTGGGCTATGTCGGTTATTTTAGTTCTCCTACGGATCTCCTCATTTCTGATTCGATCTCGTAGGGAAACCCCGAGCATAGCCCTCTCCATAGCTCGTTGAGTGACTTTGAGCTTCCTAATAAGGCCCATAGTGAGAGGCCACGTCTCGGTGCCGTAAGTCATCACTGGCAACACACAACTATCGAAGACTTTCGATTTAAGACACTGAGGTATTTTGGACGAGAAGACGTCGCGTAGTTTCCCAAACGCTGCCCAACCGAGTTGGATTCTGTAATACTGTTAAATACAAATACTTAAGTGTCTTCTTTACAATTAATATAATTAATTGGTTATTTATCAAGCTTTGAAAAATCATATTATAATCTTTGTTTCAAATTACCAAATTCGTCAATTTTGCATTTCGCTTTATTTCACCGAGGTTAATATTACTCCACACGTCAAGATAACTCAATCCGAACTGAGCGAAAGGGAACATTATTAAGGGACTCCTTCCAACCCTTGTCAATCAGTACGTCGTCTTCTAATCTATCTGGCACTTATGACTTGCACACATGATTTCACTATTCGCTTATTAATGATTGTGTTTTAAGGTCGTCTAGACTCAGAGATTTTAGATCTTTGTTTGAATGAAATAGATGATTATAGAATTTGTATGAAATAGATACATTGAAAATTAGACACCTAGAGTTATATACTACATTAAAACTTTAAATCGAATAGATCGACTAAATCTAAGCGAAATTTACGCATGTGACCCAAACTGTGTTTCAAATCGTTAAAAAATAATACGGCCTATAAATATCTCTCTCTTTTTCAGTCGAAAGAAGTTCAACGCTAAGGATAAGCATCTTTCAAGTGCAAATATAAATGTAAAATTGAAAATCAACATTGATTAAAAAAATTACTTGTTGGCTCTCATATGTGAATGGCCGGTTAGGTACTACCGCAATGTCTATTTCTTCAGCCAAACTGCAGTGTAAATGCACTGTTGTTTGAATGATATTGTAGCCACAGTAATTACTAGATATATTAAGACTTAATATCTTATATCTGGGATCGGGAGCGCAGTGGAACGCCAAGCATTGCTTTGTAATCACGGTGTTGTTTGGTTTTACTACTGTCGATATGCAGACGTATCTCTTATCATCAAGCGAATATCTTGCTCTTCACGCTGTTCATAGTAATATAAAAAATCGCGCGATGTTCTAAAGACTTTTTAAAATGTGCTTCATATTATTCATGTCCAGATGTTCGTCAGTAAATTCAGAAGAATGATGACGGTACAATACACTTTCGACTTTTGAACTAACAAAAACGTCGATTAATCTAGTCTTAAATAATATCACGAAGGACGTTGCTCTTACAGTCAAACCTCCGAAAATATAAAAATTAAAAACTCTTCATGCAAAATCTTAGCATCCATTTTTCGAACAAATTACTCTCGTTTATCACTTTAAGTGATACTTAAAGTATAGCTTAAGTCTTACGAAGAATAATATTGGTACGTGTGGTTTGTTTATCTAGCTTTTACGATCTAAATCTTTAACTACTAAAAGTGCATTGGAATGTCTCGCCCTCAAACCCGCCAGTGCAACTCCGATACGCTGACAGTGCCAAGCGGTATAATGACACCGAACCTTAAAGCTCATAGGGTCCGGGTATGTCTGTCTTGTCTGACCTACAACAAAAATCAATAACAAAGTTAAACTAATAGAATAGGAAATAAATTGTTGTCCACTTTCCTCCATGTCAAATGTAAATTGACGAAAAATCCACTTCGGAACATAAGTCTCTCTAAGGATGTCCTCAGCTTCCTGTTAGATCTGTAGCAAATTCCTTACGCTTTATTAGATTATCCGTTTTTTTATTATTTGGTGAATGTCTAACGCTGCGTATGACAGTACGTGGCCTCCACTCAAGAGCTTTACGACACCATCGAGTATCAGTTCTCTTCGCTATGTTTCCCGCCAACTACCACTTTACTTAGTTCAACTAGCTAATCCACTGGGGAATGTCCATAAAAAACTATAAGTATTTGTTAGTGTTGAAATACGCTCCAAAACGACCTTATGGTAACTATGTATTTTATTGTTTTTGGTAGACACCTGACGCTGCGTTTGACGGTACGTGGCGTCCACTCAAAAGCTTTACAGTACTATCGACTATCAGTTCTCCTCGCTCTGTGCCCTGCCAACTACCACTTTACTTAGTTTGACTTGGTAATCCACTGGGGAATGTCCATAAATAGCTCTACGTCTTTGTTAGTATTGAAATGCGCTCCAGAATGATCCCATGGGAACTATATATTTTCCAAGATGAAAAGTATATCACTCAAGAATGTTACCAAGCTAACAAAATACCCTTAAGCAATAAATAACATCAATCAATTGCCTTTTCCAATTGAACAAAGAAGATGAATAAACCAATATCCTTTAAATAAAAATACTTGTAAATGTATAACCATTATTACATTTATATCCAAACTGCGCAAAAGCATAAGTTAACGAGCTGCTTACTCATTCAATTTATGTTATATAGGATCATCAGAGATATGCCTAAGTTGCACCAGGCGGTATACAAGTTACTCACTTGATGCTTAATGTCACATCTATCCATAACAAGAGCAATAAATAAACCTAAGTGTCACAAAATCGTATCTTGCGTCGTGGGTAACAGAAATTACGAGAGGCTTTTCGGTCTCTGAAGCACCCAGATCCGAGGCAAATACCTCTGGGTCACATAAACATTTTTTTCTATATGGGATCGAACCCGCGAGCCCTCTTTACATAAGCGGCGTCTAATCAACTGTGTAACAAAGTTGTTAGTATCACTCAGCAATGTATTATTAAACACTGCACTGTGCTCAACAGATATATTAGGTGCTAAATTTCATTAGCAACATAACCAAAGCAAAGTCACGAGTAAAATCTAGTCTACAAAAACTTCGATTTAAGTTTCTACAAACCAGGTCCATTAATACTGCATCATGCCAAGAGTTCAAACTTAATGTTAAGCCATTTACATACAAAATACCACACTAATGCGATACGGTGCACGCGTCATTTTTTATGATTTTAGTAAAAAAATCCAACATACATGCGTATTAGTGTTGACGGAGACATACGGACAAGCAGTTTTAAGAAAGTTGAAATCAAATTATATTTTATTGTTGCATATTTTTGGATTGGTCTCAAGGTAATACAAGGCAGCATATGTGAATTGTAAATCTTAAGATCCAGGTTTTAGGACTCATAATTAAGCAATCCAATTTTTTTGGATTTGCTGATATGAAATCATCTTCCTTTTTATTGAATATTTTTCCTGAAATTTTAGGCTAGTATGGAATCTCTATTTGTAATATTACACTCTATCTAATCAGCTTAGACATTTGATTGCCTCGGTGGCGTAATTGTACTACAGTATGATTACAAAAATTCAGGTCTACAGTACAGTACTACGGTACAGTCTCGGGTTCGAATCCCTGATTGAGCAAAGTGATATTGGATATCTTATTCATTATCAGTACACTATAGTAATTATAGGAGAGACCTATGTCCAGCAGTGGACGCAGATGATAATGAAGATGATAATATTTATAAAATAATACTGTTTACCCATGTCATAGTGTATGTAGTTGTTTAAAACTATCTTACAAGCCGTTAATCATACAACAGTATTGAATTTGATTAGAATAGAAATCCGGATTGATAGGGACCATGTATAGTTGATAAAACAAGAACTTCCGTGTCCGATATAATCCGATTCTAGTTGCCAAAACAAAATAGTCGTTAACCCAAATTGGAACCTGTATCAATGGAATGGAAAATCGATGTTATACCGGCCGTTTGCCTCGAGCATGGATCTGTCACATTGAAATTCATTTTTATAGTTTTAGCATAATAACAGCTATCATATTATTTGGCATATATTTTTTTTTTTCAGAGAGAATAAAAATACACGCTTAATAAAAGCCCTAACAAAAAGGTAAAAATAATTGATAATGAGTTTAATATTAGAAAATGAAGTGAAATACATTTATTTTATTGTTAAGAAGCAAGGGTGCTTGAGGTTAAGTAATTGTTGTAAGCACCCTACGCTTTGTAATAATAAAAAGAAAAGCGTATTAATGGATGGATTTCACTCAATTTTCTAATCTTAAACTCATTTTCAATTATTTTTACTGTTTTAGTACTGGTTTAGGTTTTTTTATCGAAGCGTGAATTTTTTTTTTAAACTATTGTTTAATTTTTTTGCCTAAAATATTATACCCGCGGCTATCTTATTAAAAGAAGATAGTTGCGCGTAAGTTACCTAAACATAATTTTTTATTCAAAAAAAAATACTGAATTTTCTAGATAAGGTATACACCTTTTACATTATTGTATTGTCATCTGTTCTCGACAGATCTATAAAATTTGTATGAAATCTCACCGTTTAAAGTGGGTCAAAATCGCGCCCAAAGAAGTCGGTTACAAAAATACAAACAAACATACAAGTGATACTAATATATCGCGTGTAAAATAAAGTTTAACATTTTCAATCATCAAAATTCAATCATTATACATCTAAGGACGCAAACAAGTCCGCCTAATGGTGACCAGTTACCGTAGCCTATAGACGTATAATTAGGTCGATAAACTCACAAGTTAGATCAGCAATTACAAAATTGTAAGACAATGGTAATTGTAAATTACGTATTGAGATATGATGTGGTTTACGATGGGCGAGATTTAAATTTGGAAAGACACGTGATGGAATAGTTGCAGTTAGTAATATGGACTATCGGTATTCCAGTTATTTTTAATCTCGAAATATTGACGTAACTCATATATACATATAATAATATTATTATGTGTGTATTCGGTTTTGCCTGAATGTAGCATTCTGAACACACAACATCAGGTTTATAGTAAATTTATATTTATTTAGTTTCTGATAGTCTTCTTGTATTATATTTATTTTGGAGTAAAATACATGTTGACTACAAACACATAATATACTTGTTATAAATAATATATCTACTTTTTTTGCAATTAGTGATTTTATACTGTGTATTCACTCGTCATAATCTATTTTATTGTCTACGCGACCAAAAGAAGATTTTCAAGACATTTCATACTAAGTCCTTTACTCAATGTACTATACACCTGTGTGTCATGAGCCCGGCTCGACAGGGCGCGGCGCGGCGGTGTGAATATTAAGTTTTTCCAGTCTCAAACCGTTCGGTATAAGACAGGGGGCAATTTCGTGTAATCTCCCGTCTCCCCTCTACCCTCGCGATCGGAGACGAGTCTATCGGAATAAAAACGTCATTGTGTAAATTCACTTACGGTGCGCCGTTTGTGATAATCTATTGGGTGTGAAATGAGAAAATTATACAGTCTATTTGTGAACTTGTCTGTATGTTTTTGTGGATTTATAAAACAGAAGTTAAAAGAACATTTAATTGATCCTATGCGTAGGGATTATAAAAGACTATCTTACTAAGCCAGGACAAACAAATGACACAAAAATAATTGATACCGAATTACTGTTCTTCATTGAAGGACCGTAATATCTTAAATATTCGAAAAAATAAAGAAAAAGGTAAATATTTATAAATTGAATAATAAATAAAAAATGTGCATCAGTGTACTATTATACTGAAAATTTATCCCATAAATCATCTCACTAATCAAAATTCCGCTTAATTAGTTTATAGTTTGGTTAAAACATGCCCACAAGCATTGATCGATTAGCCTCATAAACCAACTTTGCACAAAACTAATGAATCATATTATCCACAAGACAACTCCGAATAATTTTATTCTGATTTAAATAAATATTAATTACCAATTTAAGTATTCAAAACAATGAAGGCAAATAAAAACACGTCAAAATTATATAAATCAATCAGCCCAGTACTTACGAGATGACAGATGAGTCCTCAACAAAATGTTTAAGAACCTTCGCATTGAAATAAACAAATTATCTTTCAATTTAATACAACTGCTCAGCTCGAATTCAGATCACAAAAATAAAAAGGGAATAAGAAGGAAAAATGATAACATGTTTTTATATGCAAATTGCAAATAAAATACATAAATCTATAAAAGGTTTTTTTCTTTTTTTTTCTATTTTCACATGTTATTAAGTCATTTTTTACAAATACTACTGTAATGTATTATGTCAGCCTATACATACCCCCATGCAGGGCCTCCTCTACAATATATAGTACGATTGATAATGGTGAGACCATAATTATAGTCCACCACGCTGGCCTAGTGCGGATTGATAGACTTTACATAACATAGACATTCTATAGATACTAACTACTGATAAAATACTGAGTGAATTGATTTAGATAGAAACAGCTTTCAATTTGTTAAATATTTGAAGTTAATTTAGTAGTAATAGCTGCAATAGATTTTAACATTCACAAATTAGAAATTATAAACGATTTTCAATGTTACACAGCAAAGTAAGCCTTCCTATTTTCCGATCCGAACGACAAATGCAGCGTTTGCCATTCAGGCTTTAAAGTCGACGACTCTGATTCTCAAATAAGAAAGGCGCGTAGGTTCTTTTAGAGATTTAAAACTAGAAAAACACGGTAGAAAACACTGGGATTATATTGAGTGGAGGAAAATACTGGGTATCTCAAGACTGCTACCGAAAACGAAGCCTAGTGGTAGTTTTAGTGGCTACAAACACAATGCAATTAAAAATTTCGCATAGAATCGCGACAATTATTTTTTACGATTCTTTAAATATCTTCATTTTTGGGTGGTAATTCCATAGTTTTTGCTAAAATAATAATTGAACTCTTTTATACCTTAGAGTATTTATAAATAAAAGGGCATACAATATAATTTTAGGAAAAAATGTATTTACCACCCAAATATAGCCATAGGAAAAAAAAACAAAAAAACTTGTCGCTTTTTTTTTGCAACTTTTTCTGTTGCATTGTGTCTGAAGTCGCTTAAACTACCAACCAGCTTCGTTTTCGGTAGCAGTCTTGATATACCCTGTATATATATTTTTGACTGCCTCAGTGGCGTAGTTGTACTACGGTACGGTTACAAAGCTGAGGTCTCGGGTTCGAATCCCGGGTTGGGCAAAGTGATATTGGATTTTCTATTCAGTATCAGCCCAGAGTCAGGAATTTGTGCCCGATATGGCGATAGGCTCGCCACCTATCACATTGTGGGACGGAACATACATGGTGAAATGTGGGTGCCCTGGCACCTCTACCTACCCCTTCTGGGAACAAGGCGTGAGTTTATGTATGTATGTATATTTTTTAACTTAAGTGTTAACACTTTTCGAAATAAGACTTCATAAGTCCAATTTTCATATAATATCCCATTTAGACGGCACTGTAATGTGTTTTCTCTATATATTCATAAGTCATTTACGCTCCTAAAAGTTTAGATGAGTGTACGAGCACAGAGTAAGGGTGCAGGTGTTTGTGATTATAAGAATGTTAATATTCACTTATTTACTGTCCAGCTTTACAATAATTTTATATTATTGAAGTTATGCGTCGCAAGCATGTTATGAGGCTTATTGCATAATAAGGTGTTCGGTAGATTAGGCCGAACAAAGAGTGTTAATCGGCTGTAGTGACCACTGACTTTCAGTAGAGTCACTAAATCTTTCGTCAGACGCCTGGCTAATAAAAAAACATCATCATCATTCATTATCATTTCTGCCACAGGAAGTCCATTTTTGAACATAGGCCTCCCCCAAAGATCTCCGCATCGACCTGTTGGAAGCTGTCTGCATCCAGCGACTTCCTGCAACCTTCAGGGTGGTTTAGGGTGCTCCTCTCTCAATGCGGAATGACCTAAGTATCCTTGGTGTGGATATCCGCTGTGATCTTAATCCAAGGAATCACATCGAGGGCGTTAATAACTGCCACATCACGCAGGGTTGGAGTCCTGAACAGGGTGCGTCGGTTTTTCACGCCCGGTCAGCTTTGTCGCTTATATAAAGCGCAGGTCCGGCCGGGTATGGAGTACTGCTCGCACCTCTGGGAGGGATCCGCCCAATACCTGCTCGATGCCTTGGATGGATTGCAGCGGCGGGCCATCCGCATTGTGAATGATGCAGACGTTACGAGCAACTTAGATTCGCTACAACTCCGGAGGAATGTCGCCTCTCTAAGCGTGTTCTACCGCCTGTATCACGGTGAGTGCTCTGAAGAATTGTTCAACTTGATCCCCTCCTCTCCATTCCTAACCAGAACCACGCGTGCTGGCTTGCGAAGCCATGGCTTGACAGTCCACACCATCCCGTCGCGAAACAAACGGTTTCAAATTCTTTTTTGTGCCGCACCGTCAGGCTGTGGAATTGTCTGCCGTCTCACGTGTCCCCTCCTTCCAATAATCCTGGGTCCTTCCGCCGTAGTGTGAAGAGGCATCTTAGCAGGCCGGCATAATTGTGTCTATTGACATGGGACTGCCGTCCGATGCCAGTAGACACTCTGCCTGGGCGGCATTTGCGCTCACCATCAGGCACAATGCGGCCACTATGCCGGGCCAGAATAAAAAAAAAACCTTAGTCAATAAAAACATCTCAATAGAAAATAATTTCAAAAGGCTATAATATGATAAAGTTTAACAATCAGTGACCCAGGTCCTAAACTGTGAACACAGTGGACTGTGTAATGAGAGCTGGAAGTCCCGGAGCATTGAGTGGCGCACTTCAGAGGATTTTACTTCACAGATGGTAAGTCTGAAACAGACATTGATATAGTCGCTGATAATATAAGGGATGTTATGATCTCCGTTGTGTGAATATGTATGTGCATATGATATCTATTATTTTCGATAATTTATTCTTTTGAATATGTCATGCTATAAATCTACTTTATCAGGAAGAAATACAGGGATAAACGCAAAAAAATACTCTACTTAGCTTTTATACATTGTATTAATAGACAATTAAGTGCGTGGTGGCCTGTTGGTAAACGGACTAGACGTGACTGCCAACATGTTCACGGTGGTCGCGGGTTCGAATCCCAGGACACACCTCTGACTTTTCGGAGTCATGTGTGTATTGATAGTCAATCACCACGCACTAAAACGGTGAAGGAAAACATCGTGAGGAAACCTGCATACCATAGCGATTTATAAAATTTCTATGGTATGTAAGTCCGCCAACCCGCACTAGGCCAGCGTGGAAGACTATATGGCATAACCACTCTCAGTCGTACTCTCGATTGTAGAGGAGGTCCGTGCTCTGCAGTGGGACGTATATGGGCTAATACATTCACTGTTAGATTCTAAAGTAAAAGCCTTAAGATGTATTATTATTAATATAGCTTGCATTCTATTTGTTGTTTTTCTTATCGTAAATTGAGTTAGCGCACCATGGTTTTCATACACGCTTTGTAATCGCTGTTATACAGCTGTTAGTCTTATCCGGAAAAGGCAAAGTTTATTTTTTAAATATCTCAGAATATACTTTGTTTAATTATTTGTGATTCCCATTCTCCCTCCCTTCTGTTGCTCGTGATTTGTATAATGGTAGATGGGAAATATTAATATCTGACTTATGTTGTGGATAGTTTGTATATTCTATCAATAGGGTATTTGACTCAATTTTTTATTGTATATATTAGCAAGCCCTGAGTTAATCACAGCCCTTATTCAAGGATTTCTAAAGCGACTTATAACAAATAAATTGCCTCATACCGTTACAATGTTTTTATTAATACAGCGATAGCCCAGTATGCAACCCGCTCAATGTTAATGAAATGGTATCCGCGGCCGTGATTTATTCATTAATTCTAACTCTAACCTTCCTACTAAAAGGTAATGGCTTAAAATAACTTATCAAGTACATCATTCTATTTTTTCGCACACTTCCACGCCCGTTTTCATTTACAAACATGACTATCCTTGAAAAATAAAGGTCGTAGTGTACTGAATATCAAAAAATTCTACAAAATTAAATTTTCGAGATTAATTCTGGTGGCAAGTCTTTCTTAAGCTGTTGTTTATTCTTCTTATTTTCTGTCCATCGGCGATTGTTAATCTTACCATCAGGCGAATGGCATGCTGGTCTCGCCATTTATTGCAATAAAAAAATGCTTTAGATTAACATCAACTCATATTTTTATAATGTTAGGCATGCTGATCGACCACATCATGTAGAATTAAGCTACGGTCCCTTGTTCCGCGTTAGTGTATTGTATAATGCTATTTGAATGTTTGAATATAAACAATTTCAAGCAATTCTTAGGCCTTTTGGCCTTAGGAATATTTAGGTCCGAATATTTATTAATATATTGGATTAATTTACACAAGTATATCTATCAGTTTATTGTGACACAATATTTGGTCTGATAAGAATTATGTCGGGTCAATAATTAACGTGAAATCTTTTTGCCGCCAAATCTCCATACCGTTCATAATACTCAAAAAACATAGTCCTAAGAATGGTATATGAATAATATAAATCGCTTTTATGTTGAAAATACGTATTTGAAAAACCCAGTATCAAAAGACAAACATAGCGGCAATATTATTTTTTTCATACCACACAGAATTTTCGCACATTTCAAATATATTTGATGTATTCGGATTTCCTAAAAATATGCCAAGCGGGTATACAGCATCAAATATTGAAACTGCTGCGCAATATTTAAATATATTTTATTTTGATACCATAAAACTGTTCGAATAATTTAAAAGTTAAAAATATTATTCTGAGAATTTGTAAAAACTATGTCGAGTATCAATCAACATTGGTGCAATAATATCTACTCAATAGTGTTACGTTTAGAAGAAAATAGATACAAAAATGAACGTAATATACCTTTCAAACAGAAAAATATGTTTTAATACTTACTTTAATGGATCCTCTGACGAACGATAGCCAAAATTAGGCAGAAAATAATAGTTAAAAAAAACTAAAATACACGCTTTAATAAGATATACAACTAAAAAAGTAAAAATAATTGATACTGAATTTAAGATAAGAAAATGGAGTAAAATACATATATTTTATTGTTACAAAGCGTGGGGTGTTTACAACAATTACTTATCCTCCTGCACCCCACGCTTTGTAACAATAAAATATATGTATTTTACTCCATTTTCTTATCTTAAATTCAGTATCAATTATTTTTACTTTTTTAGTTGTATATCTTATTAAAGCGTGTATTTTAGTTTTTTTTAACTATTATATAATTGTTTTGACTAAAAACATCCATCTACGGCTGTATTTCCAATCAATAACGCCATCTGTTGGTCAGTAGTAACATTTGACACTTGAAGAATACAAGAAGCTTATACCCAAATGGAGATTGCATTCCGTATATAAAAGTGAAGCACAAAAATTTGACCTCGAATGACGTTGCGACTGATTGCTATCCTTTTCTTTCGAGTGACAATGAATGAAAATGACTTTTTGTTCATTCATTGTCACTCGAAAGAAAAGGATAGCAATCAGTCGCAACGTCATTCGAGGTCAAATTTTTGTGCTTCACTTTTATATACGGAATGCAATCTCCATTTGGGTATAAGCTTCTTGGAAGAATACAATGTTAACGCCATCTAGCGATGAATGTAGCAATGGTCATCAATTATAAGAATAATTAATCCTGGCGAATCTAATCAGGATAATTATATATTTTAATCGAATTATTGTATTGTCATCGGTCTTTGACAGGTGTGCAAAATTTGAACGAAATCTGGCCGTTTAAAGTGGGTCAAAATCGCGCCCAAAGAAGTCGGTTACAAACAAACATACAAACATACAAGTGAAGCTAATATAAAGCGTGTAAAAACACTTAAAGTAACCTGAACAGAAGCATAGAAAAAGGTTTCTATATTATTAAATATAATATCCTTCACAACGTCTTGAACTTTCATTCATCGGCTTCCCTGTTGTAAAACTATAAATCCTTCCATAATAAAGTAAGATACTGGTGGTACATCTCTCATACGTGAGAACGTCTCCCGCCAAACAGCAGTGTAAATGCACTGTTGTGTTCTGGGTTGAAGGACATTGTAGCCAGAGTAACTACTAGACATATTGAGACTTCACATATAATATCTCAGGATGGCGAGCGCAGTGAAATGCCAAGAATTGATTTGTATTTCAACGTGTTGTTTGGTTTTGCTTGTGTTCATGATCGGTCGTATTGCTTACCATCAGATGTATGACGATTAACAGCAATAAAAAATAGATATACTATTCCACCAGTGTGCCCCGGGCTGTACGACTATGCAATATACATGCAAGCACCAAGGCCGCTGCATTCACGTAAATCTAAAGTCGCAGCGCGGCCGTGACATGATACTCACCAAGCCATCGTCAACTTATTTTTAACTTGTAGTTTTCTTAATTTATATAGTAGACTTTCTCACACGTCTTGAGTACTAAAATAAATATTAAATATACCCAATAGTCAATTACATAGTCCTGAACCCACACTAAGATCAAGTCTTGCGTCGTGGGTATCAGAAACTACGAAAGACTTTTCGGTGTCACAAACACATAGACATGAAGCAAATGCCAACCTGCGGATCACAAGAAAGTCGGTTTCGGTGCGGGGACAGAACCCGCACTTTCTCGATTCACAGCCGGCGTAGCGTCTAACCAACTGCGCTACGGAGACTGACAATTAATGATGTACATAGATTTAGAAAAAATACATAGCAAACACAATTATCTTAAAAAGTAACATTTTAATCAACGAATTTATAGATCAAGAATCAATAATTGTAGGCACAATTATCTTATGAAAATAACGGCCTATATGAGTACTGTTTTTTTGACATCTTCTTCAGTTGGTAAGTGCTATCTGTCAAAAGATTTAGGGTTAAAAATCCCGCAGCGATACAAATTTTTGTATTGCTTACCTATATTTTTGTCAAGTCGGGATGAGGTGAAACAGAAAATCTTGCAGTTTCCAACTTCCTTGATACAAGACGTATAATTTTTGTGTGGATATAGGATAATATGTGTGTATGTTACTATTGATTAAATACCCGAATATATAAAAGTTAATTAACATTGACATTTTGTGCATAGTAATATTAGATCAAGGACCGAAAAGCGATTTGTGCATAGAGAACTGTTGGTAATGGATTGGATGTAAATAACGAACACCGTGGTTCAAATCCAAGGGCACACCTATGACTGTTCAAAGTCATTTATAATGTGAATTAGCTCTTACATTACCGAATAAAGAAACCATAGTGAGTTTTTTTATTACTGTTGTGATTTTTACAAGATTTTGTAGAGCATTTGAAAGCGCATAAAATATGAGTCTACTTGGCGTGTAACAATCAAACCAGAAACAATATTTGTGGGTCACACGAAATTTGTCTCAGTGCGGAAATAGAAAACGGTATCTGTCGTGTTACAGCCGGCTTATTGACCAACTGCCCTACGGAGGCTATGTAGACTGTGCTGTAATTATTAAATCTTATCTCCCACATTTTTCTTACCTCCATCCAAAGGTTGCCTGTAAGATTTCCTAGTGCAATAATGCCGCCTATTGTACTTACTTTAAATATAACTACATTGCCTTTTTTCTTTGTATATAATATATCCACAATAAATATAAATAAATAAATCTTAGTAACCCGATACGACACACCTAGTTTATGAATAGCTTTTATTACACATCGCAAACAATGCAGCACAAACATCGCCGTATAATGGCCTGCCAGTGTCCACAACACGCCTTATACTAGATGAAAATAAACTACGGAATTATTACTTTTATGTCACCTCTACATGTACAATGAAAATAAATAACGTCACTGAGTTCTTAAATAAAAAAAATCAAAACAGAGAAGATTGTGATGGTAAAATTAATTAGGTTCCTCAAATACTACATTTTGTAATTAATTTTGTTAAGACAAAATATATATATAATTATTTTTCTTAATATTGGAAACCGCAATTAACGGAAAGATGTGGAATAGCTAAGGGAGAGACTTTGCCCAGCAGTGAGATCTTTCGGATAATGTAATATAATAATATTGGGAATGGTATACCAAATAAATCATCATTTTACTACCGAGAGTTTGATAAAACCACAAACACTTAAAAAAGGTTATTAAAATTAATGCTTCAATAAATAAGTCAAAAGTACAGTCAGCGATATAAGTCGCTGAACATATCACATTTTTTGATAACCTTTTTATGAATTAAAATTTGTACTTACTACTCTGCAGTTGTAAAATATAACCAAGTAAAGTCATTGAAATAAGACTATTATTTACGGAGTCCGCCCCGTGACCACGAAAGCTGTAAAGTGATCGAAACGTCGGGAATTCAAAAAAAATGTAATTAATTAAACTAAATCCGCGATAAAATCCGTAAATAATAGTCTTATTTCAATGTGTAACATTCGCGTAAATCTAAGAAACCATTATGCAAGTAAAGTCATATTTGTTCACGGTGGTCGCGGGTTCAAATCTCAGGGCACACCTCTGACTTTTCGGAGTCATGTGTGTATTGACAGTCAATCACCACGCACTAAAACGGTGAAGGAAAACATCGTGATGAAACCTGCATACCATAGCGATTCATAAGAATTTCTATGGTATGTAAGTCCGCCAACCCGCACTAGGCCAGCGTGGTGGACTATATGGCCTAACCACTCTCAATCGTACTTTCGATTGTAGAGTAGGCCCGTGCCCTGCAGTGGGACGTATATGGGCTGATACAATACAAACTCATCTATGCCGAGAAGTACCATACGATATTGAAAATAATTATTATTTTGGATGATAAGACAATTCCAAATCTCGTGACTGTGTAGCGACTTATGCTGCTGACTGTACATCGGGAATAACATGCTAAATTAACAATAAATTATACTCAGAGATACTGGGGTAAAATCAAGCCGAGTCTATAGTGTATAAGCCCAAAGCTGTAATTTATAGTAATCCGACACGTCACACTAAAGCTTATAGAAGATTTGATTTTAAGCCCATTAACGGTGGAGCTATTATCATAGAATTAACGTAGTGTTTAAATATTATGGTGAAATTTATCTTCTTTTGTATCAGTCCATACACTTGTAGGTCCCACTGCTGGGCACAGGGCTGTTCTACAATTGAGAGTACGATTGAGAGTGGTTAGGGCATATAGTCCAGCGTATAGCCTTGTGCGATTTGACGTACTTTACATACAATAGAAATTCTTACAATTCGATATGGTATGCATGTTTTCCTACGATTGTTCCTTCAGTTATAGTGCGTGGTGATTGACTATGAATGTATTTTTTTAATATTTAGAAGACTAGCAGTCTAGTCTAGGTTCAGATTTTATTTCTTTGTTCAATTTTTCAACGCTTCGCTTCACTCTGTTCAATTTACACAAAAAGTAAGGTTTCTAGTCAAAGTTTGTATCCCCAATTCACCATTATAGGATCAATTGAGTAGCCAAATTTCAGGCTCAAATGGTAATTAGGCATATTCATATTAATTTAAATGTATTTTGTAGTTTACAAACTGTGATGAAGAAGAGCGTGAAAAATCTTATATTTTCTTCCTAATGATAGCAGTTATAAATAATATAATAAGAACTCGAAGATTAAATTTCTAATTTAGTTGCTTTCCATTAAAATGCAGTATAAAAGTCGTTAGACATCTTCAAAACAATTTTAATCTCCCTTTAACACCTAGATAATAATAGAAATGTAATTTTCTGTCCTACGAAACCGTTGAAAACAAACAAAACAATAGTTTTCAAATGAAATTCAAGCTTTACTCGACACCCTTTCACATAAAATTTGCATAAAGGCTCCTCACACACACAATGTGCACGCAACGCACACACGAAAACATAACAAAAGAAAAATTCTTAACGTTAAAATGGCAACAATGATTCTAGTTCAAGCCTTCAGCAAACAGAATCTACGTCCAGCCGTATTCTAGATGTCGTATTCATAGACAGAGACAAATATACAACTTTATACAAGAGCGAAAGAGAACGCACATCCAGCAGTACACAAGATGTCGCGTAGCTTCGTAGCCGCGTATTGCAAGTGGCTACGGCAGTACTACCGCAGACTCCGTCGTAGCGGCTACGGCGCGTAGCTCCAACATTCAGAATCGTTTAATATAATGAGTTGCAGTGAGTTTGAAATATTTTTCGAATGTCACATTGTTATGTAAAAAGTGGATACATTTTTATCAGGAAGCCCAACGTACAATATAGTCGTGAAAGGGAATGCCTCGGGCCTGTTCGGATTGGATGAAGGTATGTTTCTGTGATGCTGATCAAAGTTACTTTTTACTTTGTATACTTTCTTCATTACGTTTTCGCGGGACTGTATAAATTTTACGGAAGTTTTTCTTTATAATCTACTTATTTATTGTGATTTCGTTTTAGATATATCACTGATGGCTACTTATTTATTTTCGATTCTTAAATTGTTATGTTTTTAATCAAAATTATTTTTATTAATTATTATTTTTATTAATGAATATTGAATAATGTTAATATATATTTTTTTATTAAATAAATTTGTATGAAATATAAACTATCCGATTGCAAATTATTTTTAAAATAAACTGTACGTTCGTAGACACTATTTCATTTTTATTTAATTTTATATTTTGCATTATACTCGAAATATGTAATATGTATCTTATGTGACTGTCATTCATTTTTATTTTTTATATAAGGAAGCTCAAATAATATATAAAAACACTGATAAAATACTATTTTCTATTTAATTGAAATAATTATATTACAAAAATAATTTCATGTAAGCAAACACCGATACGGGTCTCAACACTATCCTACAGGATTTCACCCCTATGATCCCCAGGGAGAGATTATCTGTCCTGTTAGTCGTCAGGAATATAACTAGAAAAAATCCACTTACATTTTCTAACTTCAGTGTTGATGTATGTATGTCTCTGAGACAACTTCTTAGGTTAGATATTTCGGGAACTATTCTCTTGAGAGCCTCAATGATAAAAATATCTTGGGTTTTCTTAATCTCATGTAATGAGAATATATGTTTCATTTTTGTGAATAAAACTATCCATGTTATTACTAATATTTCACACTAATTAATGCTAGTTGACTAACAATGCAGGACCATATACATATAATATACGCGTATTGTAACGCTACGAAGTGTTAGTATTTGGTTCAACTTGAGAGTTAAATTTTGTATATAATTTATATATATATATATATATATATATATATATGATTTTTCGGCGTATCAGAACTATTCAAGATAAGGCTGCATGTATATTCCAGTATAGCAATTCATTTTGTTTTCGAAATATACATTTTCCACAAAAGGTCTCAAACTTCACTGCGCCTAAACAATCTGGATTAAATCTTTAATGATGTTGTCGCTTTATACCTCATAAAAGTCGCACGAATTCCTACTAACAAAAAAAACTGGATACTTTCATCAACCAACTGAAAATGTTTATGATGATTATAATATTATGTCTCTCTCTCTTCAACAACAGGAAGAGAGAGAGAGAGAGAGAATAAGAATCTTACATCACTCTAGTTAGTGTGTATAGCAATTATATTGTCCTATAGTATATTTATTTCTTGCCGAACTCACTTAAATCCATCACTAGTAGATAATTAAAAAAGAGTATACGCTCATTAAATTTCAAAACATTTTTACGAGAATTATTGAATCGTACAAACTACTTTAACCTCCTAGCGACAGAGATTTTTTGAGCTCATAGTCATGATGGCCCAATGGTCCTTTTTGAAGAACATAGTTAAAAAACCAGTTTTAGCCCAAGATTCAAAGTTGATGTTTTGATCGTACATCTTAATGATTTTTTATAATTTGCTAACTGTTACAACAACTGCTTGCCGGGAACCGTTCTTCATTCTTTCGTCCTCAAATATGATACAATCATTGCAATGACCCCCGTAATACAAAAAGTTACAAATACTTTATGAATATCTCTTTTCAAAAGATGCTAGGGCGGTAATCAAAATCGTATCCCGGGAATATTTGAGCACTTATGATAATGATGAATTTGATCAAGGGTATACCAAAGGCACTTGAAGGCTAAAACTATTATTTCAAAATATTATAAAAAGGAAAATACTTCATATTCAATACTCCTTTACGCAACATAAATATAATTTACTGGTGGTAGGTCTCTCATATGTGAGAGGCCATCTGGGTAGGTACCACCGCAATGTCTATTTCTCCCGTGAAACAATACTGCTTAAATGCACTGTTGTGTTTCGGATTGAAGGACATTGTTGCCAGAGCAACTACTGGATATATTGAGACTTAACATCTTATGTCTCAGGATGGCGAGCACAGTGGAATGTTGCTACTGTTATGAGCGGTCGTATCGCTTACCATCAGTCGAACGGCTTGCTCGTCTCGCCATCCATTGCAATAAAAAAAAAAACATCGCTAATACAACGGTATATTGATACTGATTACAGGTCTGTATCTCATCAAAACTATTGATCTGAGTTCATAATTATAGTGCAGCTTACAATGGTCCTCAGTGCGATGAGTCTACAGAAACTACCGTATAATTATATTACACGGGTATGCAATTACCATACGTCGATATTCTGTAGCTTTCTATTATTGTCGGCACGCGTTCATATTAGCTCATCTATGGAACTTTATATTGTTAAGAACTATTCTGTTGACTTTTTTTTTCGAGATTCCGCGTGGATTTATTGTTGTGGAGGGAGTGTCCGTGTTAATCATTGAAACTGACCAATGATGCAAGGGTTAATGATGTTTTGTTCAAGTAAAATCTTCATTTTTTTCTGAAGTATTCTGAAGTATATTTTTTTTGATATTTTTTTTTATTTTGGTTTTAGATGCTGATCATATCGGACAATGTTTATACTGCCGAGAATATTTGTTTCACCGGATAATTACATTATCCCCATTAATGTGGAAAATTAATTTAGAACTGCCAATAATTATTTTCGTATTAGCTCTACACAATCACAACTACATTAGGCTGAAATAAAAAAGTCACTTATGAATTCTTTACAAGAGGATTTACCAAGCCAATTACCTCGGAATTTTCATTTACGAGTATCAGTAAAAACAAAAACTACTGGTAATTGGTCAAACAGCAGCAAATGCACTGTTGCGTTTCGGTGTGAAGGACATTATAGCCAGAGTAACTACTGGACATATGAAGACTTAACATATTATGTCTCAGGATGACGAGCGCAGTGGAATGCCAAGCATTGCTTTGTAATTCAAGGCGTTGTTTGGTTTTGCTGCTGTTCATGAGTGGCCGTATCGCTTACCATCAGGTGAACGGCAAGCTCGTGTCGCCATTCATTGCAATAAAAAATCTGACGCTATCTGACAAAATACATCACAATCAACACAATCTGGTATTATTATGATGTGACACCTGCATCCCAGAAATCCGTGCCTTACTTCATCCAATTTAATTAATCATTCTCATGGTCTAAGCTTGAACGAAAGTTCCATCGCAAAATTATTAAATTAATGATATCTTGTAACTAGTATATACGTAACGCAGCCTTCCTGTAACATGAAATAATCTGTACGGATCAAATTTAATATTGGATTGGAATATTACATCGGAGAGCAGGTTAACCCCGATTTAGAAACCGTAAAGGAATACTATTACAATGGAGTGAGTCTAGACTATTGTGCTCTGTGATATCTGTGTTACGTCAGACCGATGGATTGAGATGTAGTTGTATTAAACATGTTTTACATAGTAATATTTAATATTGAAATGAAATAAAAATATTTATTGAATCCACAACATGTACATTACATTATTTAGATACAGTCACCTTTTTTTCCACTACCACCCGGATCGCAAGGTTATTTTCGTCTGTGAGGAACGAGCAACAAAACCAGTGTTGCTCTTTTCCAACCTGTGAAGTTTTTATGTTTTTTTTTTTGGTCCTAATCAGAATATAAGAAATAGAAACTGAACCTACCAGTATGATTATTTTAAATAGCAAAAGATTTTCCAAAAGTACCCATGAAAACTGCAAGGAAGTAGACTGGCGTAACTGTATAAACATATAATATAACTTAATATCGGAGCTTAGCCGCTTCCCACAAGTCGATGTGGAGACCGGTGGGGCAGGCCTATTTTCAGTAGTGGACTATGGCTGAAGAGTGCGAGAACATAAAGAGAGAGAGCTTCAAACCACGCAATGCTACAAATAACTTGCCCCTAAACAATTCAAGTGAAATTTCCACATAATCCTCAGAATGAATGACACGAATTAGCAAATTAGGAATGCCAAAGCATTTATCAAATTCCAGCCCTAAACGCGTACGGCGATAAATTTTACTGCGACGACCGAATATTCAAATTTCCTTGTCTTCATGACGGCTGGCGGCCATGTTTCGAGTATAATCTGTAAAATTTATTTGGCTTTACGTATCCTTTGTTATGAAAAAAGTTAGTCGGGGTGGCCTGTCGAAAACACACCATGGAGGTCGCAGGTACAAATTCCAGGGCAAAGCCTGTAAACTGTGTTTTCCTTCACCGGTGTGGAATTTGGTGATTGAATTTCTATATATATGACTCCGAAAAGACAGAGATTTAAACCCGCGACCATCATAAGCATGTATGCCGTGTCTGGTTTGTTACCGACACACTTACAACAAACATTGGTTATATAACATATGTATATATGCATATGTTGTTTGTTTCCATTATGTTAAATCCGGTGTAGGTCCCCTAAAATCTCGTCTAACTTTAGCGCTCAACGCCATTTGAGTAAGTGCCAATGTCTATCTTGACACACAAGGTTTGCAGAGATGGTCATATAGACAGAATGGTCTCTAGAGTCAAATAAGGCTGTGGCCATAACTTTTTGCTGGCAGAGTAGCATTACCCCTTAGGATACTTACGTAACTCTTCTCAGAAAATAAACACCTGTTTTAATGAGCAATTAAGAGCAAAAACACATAAATAATGAACATAAAGCTACTTTGTAAGTAAAAACATTTTGTTGAGCCAAGCCTTGGTTATTTTCTACTTTAAAGTTTGTGTTATTTCTTTAGTAAATGACGAAAAAGCATTAGCGTTTATATCATAAGATAGAAGCTGAAAGTAGTATTTGTCACATTATATGACAGAAGGATGGATCTGGTTGGTCATGAAAGCCTTTTCTTATAACCTTATGTAACAGGTTATATTACATATTATTCTGTTAGTGAGGTTACATGAAGTCGAACCATCTTCATCTTATATTTATAGGAAATTGTTGACATTTTCCATGAAGTGAACTAATAATTTCTTTAATAATGGAACGATAAAATGCCAATACGCTTATTAAAGCAATAAATTTACGGCCAGGCTCTACCACTTCAACCAGTATTACGACCCACTAGTGATAAGACCGCCGCTTGTAGTACCGATTATAATTAATATAATTTAAGCCTGTTTCTCAATATTTTTTATATGATCGTGGATGCAACATTTAATTAATAAAAATAATACTCTCTTGACACCCTCCGTGGCACAGTTAGTAAGACGCCGCCTGTAAAACGAGAGGACGTGGGTTCGATCCCCGCACCGAGAGAAATGATTGTGCAGCCCACAAATATTTCTTCCGGGTCTGGGGGTTTGTGAGACCGAAGTCTCTCGTAGTTCCTGATACCCACTATATTTGTGACTGTTGGGTGTTATTTATTTATTCATCTATCTTTAACACCGCAACGACTGAAATACAAGACCAAAGATATCAATTCACGTAGTTTTTTTTTTTATAAGATAGTGGTAAAGCGTCAATTAATATTGTAGCTTTTATAAACTAAGGCTCTATAATTTCAAGTCACTCACAATATGGAAAACAAAAATTTAAATTATTTATCACTTGAAATATAAACTCTTTTACCACTCTTTGTAATGTTATTAGGAATAGTACTGGTAACGGATCGAATAATTAATGAAATATATTTTGTTTAAGTTACATATTAGAAACATAAACGTGAATAAAACACGTACTCCAATTAATTATAGCTACCCACATTTAATTACAATTAATTTATGTAAGCGCTACGTAATTGCTTGGACATTTATTGATGAGAAGTTGTTAAAATAAATGAAAAAAAATGTCTGTCCACTTACTAAGGTCGTTGACCCACCAATTTCAAGGGTAGTACAATGAGGTGTTTTAAATTGATAGTCATTTTCCAAGTGTACATTATTATGTATGCAAATTTCTTCATTCTAGTCTATTTATAGTCAACAACAACATACATATATATATATATATATATATATATATATATATATATATATATATATATATGCAGGGCACGGGCCTCCTCAACTATCGAGTGTACGATTGAGAGTGGTAAGGCCATATAGCTCAAGTTTATATTAGAAACAAACTACTAAATAACAAAGGCTTGAAGGACATTGTAGCCAGAATAATTAATGGACATAATGAGACTTAACATCTCATTTCTCAGGATGGCGAGCGCATTGGAATACCAAGCATTGATTTGTAATCCATTGCAAATGGCATGCTTGTATCGAAATTCATAGCAAAAAACAATCATACACTAACCAACCCTACTGATATCGAAGAAAGGTACAATTAAATTATTAACAAGACAGTTGTGAATACAAAATATTTACATGACTATATAAGAATTATGTAAACCCAAAAAACATTACTCAATACGACTGATGCATCAAAACATAACACAAATGTCATCAGTATAATTAATAATAAAGAAATATCACAACTCCAAAACGATATTCACGTTAAACCAAATTCCCGCCAGAAGTTACCAATTGCCTGAAAGCTGTGTACTTTGCACTCAAACGTGCAACCGTAAGCATTATTTACCTATTTGCGAGTCCGTCCAGCTATTAAGTTACAGCGATGCATTGGATTAAATCGTCGTCCATTAGGCCATCGGATCCGATACTAAATATGTTTATTAAATCTATTGGAGTGCTAGTTGATCGTATTATTCCCGATAGCAAAGATCGAATGGAAAAATGTTAATATATGTTTTATTGCTCTATAATATAAATAATTTTCTTTATTAGTTTTTTTAGGTATGTTTCGGCGATTCTTTGTGCTTTGCGTTCTATTATAGAACGCTCAAGTGTATTTTTATATAAGTTTCCAGCACTTCTTTGTAAAGAGTTTAACGCGAAAGCAAAAATAAACAAAATCATCATTGAGTTGCAAGTGTGCAAGACATTATGTCCTAAAAATTTCATTTGCTTGTAATATAAATATTACTAGCGGCAGGGCGCAGCTTCGCTCGGCGCAGACACTTTTTGAGAGCAGTTCATATGAGAGACATATCATTTAGCGTATGGACAGATTTTTATTTAAAACCAACGTACGACTAGTAAGTAGTAACGTAAGTAACGAACTGCCTTCTTTTATTTCATTTTTTTGTTTGATAAAAAGTAGCTTATGTGATACTCGTAACCTCGGATACCACCTAACTTCATACCAAATTTTATCGGATTTGGTCTAGCCGTTTGAGCGTGAAGAAGTAAGAAACACACAAACTTTCGCCTTTATAATATTAATAGTGTTGACTTCAGGTTATGGGAATAACAAATTATATTACTTGAGTAAGAATTCTTTTAATCCAGTTTGCACAAACGTTACAATTCAACAGTAAAATAAATGAACATCGCACCGCCATATTGCTAATAGTTTTTCTTTTTCACATGTACAAGGTAACAAATCATAATGCCTAAAGTAAAATTTAGATTTTAGGATAGTAGATTGATATGTAGCCTAAGAACCATTTCTTGTTCTTGCAAACATTATTTTCTTCCCAACAAATATTAATCTTGAACTATATTCAACTTCGAGACTAGTTATATCAAAGGAAATAGCAAGATTACATCCAATATAACTTTAGCTTCCTGAAGTCGTCAATCACTAATGCATTCCTTTCGATTGCAAAAGCGCTGAGCGTCAAAGACATAAATCTTTCGATATAAAGTTGACAACGCAAGATAGACTACTATTTACAAGATTAAAAACGTCTATTCGAATGTGATCTGTGATTCGAATATAAAAAAATCAGTACGAAGTTGTATTTATACATTTCTGAAATTTTACTCAGCTGGTTTTGAGAATGGCTTTCTTCATCAATTAATTATTAATATTTTATTTAATAATAGAGCCTTCTGAAATTGTTCACAGTAACCTTGGTCAGAATTCAGTAGCTTATAGTTTAGTAGTCCCGTTCTCACCCAATTTTATTTCTTCAATATTTTTTGTATATATACTCGTAATAATACAGTAATACATTTTTTTGCATATATAATATACAGTAAAACAAACAAGCATCACTGATTCCAGTCATAAATAAAGGGAAAGTTACCACAAATGAAGATTGAAAAATGTTTTATATTTTCCCAGACCGAAATCCTTCTGTGAGTCGGGCAATTGAGTTCAAAAACGTCTGCAGAAAACCACAATTCCTACAAAGGCCGCGTGACTTGGGGCTTAAATAAAATTAATGATTTGAAATATGAAACAGACATCTGTTATTTATTCTGGAACGGTATTAAAATAATGGAACTAATTATTCTTGTGGTTTGACAGTGGTTTCAAACGAATACATTTTGCCCCGTGGCTATTTATATATCGATTATGGGTGTTATATAAAAATTATAATAAAATCTGTTCATAGATTATTATTTTTTTTGTAATTCTGAATTGAGACATTGGTTATATGCCTACATTATTTTATGTGTAGTCAGTGTTCAAGGACGAAAGTGATTTCTCGTGAGATGAGTTATTTTCTTGTTCGTCCATCTTGTAAAATAAAAACACTGTCGTATTGATCCAACCTAAATCGTCACTTGACCGAGATTAGCTAAGCAAAGGGTTAATAATAACAGAGTAAGACGTCATATAAATAGACTGCCTTAGTGGCGTAGTTGTACCGTAGTACGGTTACAAAGCTGACGTCTCTGGTTCGAATCCCGGGTCGGGTTAAGTGATATTGGATTTTTCTATTCATTATTACCGGAGTCAGAAATTTATGCTAGATATGGAGATAGGCTCGGACCCACCCCATCGCGGGACGGTACATACAAAGGGAATTGTGGGTGACCTGAAAGCATCTCTGCCTATCCCTTCTGGGAAAAAGACGTGAGTTCATGTATTTTTCATTAATAAAAATAGCTTATATTGAAGAAGCAGTATGATGCGTCTACTACTTGCGCACCTAGTTGCACATATTTTTTGTAATTTGAACAGGGCGGATTACGAATAGTACAATAAAAATACCTACACCGAATCAGAGCTAGCAAAAACTCTTTCCAAAGAGTAATTAACAAATATTTGTACAACCGAGAAACCTCGTTGGTGGCAAAAACTTATCAACGGTCCCAAATATTCCTTTACGAACCATTTAATTACAACCAGCAGTCGACAATCGAGATTATTGGACATTCCGTTTCATTGAGGTATTAAATCCAAAAGGCAGTACGATTTAACGGAAAAGCAATAAAACCGTATAATACTAAGTTATACCAAAATTAATTAAACAAGACTTTGTAACAAATTGATTGTTAAAATTACAATGGAAATATTTTGATTCATAGCTGTCAATCAGAGGATTATAATAAAACCGAATCGAAATTTTGGCTATTGATAAAGTAGGAAAATAAAAAGTAGTATAAAAATGTTTAATATGTATTATATCTGTATCAGATCATGTAGGTCCCTTTGTAGGGCACGGGCCTGATCTACAATCGAGAGAACGATAGAGAGAATTTAAGCCATATAGACCAGCACGCTGGCATATAGAGGTTGGCCGGCTTTACACACCGTAGACATTTATGACAGCCTCCGTGGCGCAGTTGGTTAGACGCCGCCTGTGAAACGAGAGGCCGCGGGTTCGATCCCCGCACCGAGAGAAATGTTTGTGCGGCCCACAAATATTTCTTCCGGGTCTGGGTGTTTGTGAGACCGAAAAGTCTCTCGTAGTTCCTGATACCCACGACACAAGACTCGATCTTAGTGTGGGGTCAGGACTATGTATGTGACTGTTGGGTGTATTTATTTTACAAATCGGTATGATACGCGGACTTTCATGTTTTCCTTCACCGTTGTATTTAGTGTATATGTACCTGATAAATTGATGAATCCTATTTCCAATATTGGATGGCGGTAAGCTGTTACGATTATGATTATAAGGTAAATATAACATGTAACAAGTAACTAAGTCAATAGAATCAAGCCAAAACTAATTTGAAATACTATATAAATAATAGGCTTTACCCATACTCAGTTGTTGCTAGATACATGGAAAACTTTTCTTATTAACGTACTCGTATTTCTAATACCGGGAATATTAGTCTACCTTGGCGGTATTTCTTTTTCTATTCGCTTGAAGGCAAGCGATAGGACCGCTGATTTATGGTTAATTGAACGCAGTTTTCTTTCAAACCGGAGCACAACAGTGCGTTTACACTACTGTTTGACGTGGGAAATAGATATTGCGATGGTGCCTACACAGGTGGTACCTCAAGTATGAGAAACCCACTACCACTAAAAGTATAGTAATAGTATATATCAGCCAATACTCTATTCGGTTTACATTGCAGCTATGACATGCACTGGGTTTGCAATAACAATAGTGGCAGTAAAAACAGAAAAATACACACAATTAATTTTGGAAAGACTTGGTCAGTCAAGCCTTAATAGTTAGTTACTAAATTTCCTTACGCTATGCCGTAGGAGGTTTATCTTCGTTTTATTTGAAATTATAACACAATTTTCCAATAGGCTCGCCTCCTTCATAGTAGGACGGATCATACAAGGCGAAATGTGGGTATACTGTTATTGGTTATACTGTGCCTACCCCTTGTGGGACAAAAGCGTGAGATTATGTCATTATGTACAATACAATTGTCTGAAAAGTCCTAACATAAATTACAGTTTAAATCATTACCCAGGACATGATGGCTTAACACAATAAATTTAGACGAGGCTTAACTAATGTAACCAGATTTAAGTAATGGAAAGGGCTTGGAAAGAGTTAATGCCCCGTGTATGAATATTCAACGAGTTCTTTGTTTTGTTGTGACAAGTCGTGATTGTTTTAACAAGTGCCACGCTATTTCAAGCGTCGATGGAATCACAATGGTTTTGGAATTTGGTGTATTGATTTTTGTTGTTGTTGGGGTTTGCGACAGATTTAAGACGCGCATTTTCTCCTTTCTATAATACTCGATCGTTTAAATGGGGCGATAAGAAATAATTTTATGGAAGTGGTCGCTATTATTGAAATCTATTCGATACATTTCTGGTCAAGTCTATTCTTGCCTAGAGCAGTAGAATCTTTGCTCAGCTAGTATTGAAAAATGATAACTATTACTAAAAAAATTCTTTGCTCAATTCCTACTTCTATATTCTTCCTGCGATAGGCACGCCCCTATCAAATCCCGGGACGGATAATACAAAGCAAAACGTTGGAGTCATGGTTATATTTCCTATCCATTCTAGGAAAAAAGGAGTAAGAGCTTATGTTTATATGTATTTCTATATTCGCTAAAATCGCCACAGGAAGCAATAAGCTGTCGTTTAGCATAGTAATTGTCGAATCATTCTTGCAGTCAATTTCATAATTAAATATATCCTACGTATAACTATAAAACCCGCTTCGATATTACTGTTTTCCATCTCCATTAATCCCTCAATAAAATCTTCCATCTCTTTCTATCTGTGAAACTGATAGCCGCGTATCTGTGAGTGACACACAGTATCAGCCGCGTAGATCTTTTTCACAGTTCCCTGATGAATATTGGATGGCGAAAAATCGGAATTTATTGTAAAGTTTTTTTCGGTATTGTGCCAATATTTGGTGATTTCAATTTTATGAAAATGTTGTGACGTTTGAAAAGGTTTTTGTCTGCTCTTGGTAAACAGTATTATGAGCGAACTAATAATTTGCTTGTGTGCGTGCACGTACAGTGCGTGGTGGCCTTTTGGCAAACGGACTTGACGCGACTGCCAACATGTTCACGGTGGTCGCGGGTTCGAATCCCAGGGCACACCTCTGACTTTTCGGAGTCATGTGTGTATTGATAGTCAATCACCACGCACTAAAACGATGAAGGAAAACATCGTGAGGAAACCTGCATACCATAGCGATTTATAAGAATATCTATGGTGTGTAAGTCCGCCAACCCGCACTAGGCCAGCGTGGTTGACTATATGGCCTAACCACTCTCAATCGTACTGTCGATTGTAGAGGAGGCCCGTGCCCTGCATTGGGACGTATATGGGCTGATACAGATTATTTTGCTTAGTAATGGTAGTTCTTTAAAGTCCATTTAAGATATTAAGATATTAAGATATTGGATACAATACAAAGTATGAGACTGCTACCGAAAGCGAAGCCTTAAGGTAGTTTTAGTGATTACAAAAACAATGCACCTAAATATTTCTCAAAGACACGAGAATATCATCGTTTTAAGTAGCAAATTCAAAGTTTGGCTACGTCTTTAAAAATAAAGGGGTGTAAACTATTATTTTAGAAAAAACTATGTTCTTACCACCCAAATAAGACGAAAGAAAAAAAAACAAAAATAATTCACAAAAACTACCTCCCAGCTTCATTTCGGTCGCAGTCTTGATATACCCAGTATACACATTTAATATTTTATAATTGTTCATTATGGTTATCTAAATATAGGTATATGCAATTCTGGTGTGCCGTTTTTAGCAAATTACATATTTTGTAACCGCAATGAGTACTAGAAAAAAATATTACACAGTTCTCCTATTTTTAAAAAACGAGTCTTCATCGGATATGGTTGTCGCATTTAATCCTGGATACCATTTTCAAGTTTTATGCAAAAAACATCACTTCATTCAAATAAGTAAATTGAAAACCAAGTTCAGCACGAGCTAATCCAATTCCATTAACCCCAGTAAATAAAAAATACCTAAGTCCAGATTTCCAGCTAAATCGAATCTTGATCTTTACGCGTGGAGTCGACTGCTAAATTGCTAAATAACTGATCAAAGAGGAGGTTCGCAAATAAATTGTTTGGAAAACTGGGTAAATGAATGGTTAACCGCGCGGAAGACGTGACGTTTTTTTTTCGACGCAGCCAGCCAAGGTTATCAGGACTATATGTTTAAAGAATTTTCTGTGATACAGCCTGTATGGTTGACGTGATGAATAAACCTTATGAAGATGGTGAATTCTAATTTACTGGTGGTGGGTCTCTCATTTGTGTGAGACCGCTTGGGTTGGTACCACCATAATGTCTATTTCTCCCTTCAAACAGCAGTGTAAATGCACTGTTGTGTTTCGGTATGAACGATATTGAAGCCAGAGTAACTACTGGACATATAGAGACTTGACATCTTATGTCTCAGGATTGCTTTACAAAGCAATGCTTTTTTGTTTAGTTTTGCTGCTGTTCATGAACTGTCGTATCGCTAACCATCAGGTGAATAGTATGCTTGTCTCGCCATTGATAGAAATAAAAATAAATTATAGTTTACTAAAACTAAGAAATTCCCTTCTTTGAAGTCGATTTTTGACCACTTCAAAACGTCTGATTGACTCAAAATTGTGCATACTTATCCAGGACCGATGACAATTTAATAATTTAAAAAATATATGACATTATCTTATCTAGAATCTTCAGACATTTAACATTTATGAAAAAAATATTAAAGGGGGAATATGCGCGTTGCTGTTTTCCTTTGATAGGACAGCCGTAGATATATTATGTTTTAGAGCAAACGATTATAGTATAGTTCCAAGAACTAAGAACTACGCTTTTATAGAAGATCCAACTAAAAAGTAACAAATAATTGATAATGAGTTTAAGATTGTAAAATTTAGAAAAATACTCTCTACCACTTTTAAAACGATTGATTGACCTTGAACTATTAAAATTTTACCGTTTAAAAAACTCATATTTAGTACCCACGGTGTCAAAGTGAGTTATATACATGTTATATGCATATTTTGCCATGAATAGATACTCAATTTAGATCGCATTTCACTCGCCAACATAAGCACTACAGTGACTTTGTCGTACTACGAAAAATAGGATGTAAAAAACAGGATTAACTATTTTTAAAGCAAATTTACGAACATTATTCACGTCACACATTCCTAAGCGAACATAAACATTTATCTAAGGAAAATTGTAGCGGCGGCGAACTCTCAATGGACGCGGCATCCCTTTGTTCCTTTTTTAATTTCCACTAGAGATCAACAAAGAGTAGGTTTTATTCATCCCTCGGCAACAATAGAAAACGGAACTACGTTTTGTTCTATTATTATTTTAACATACAGGCCCAAAAAGTCCGCTTTCATTGATACTTGTCACGCTCTTTTATTCTGTGAATTCGAGAAAATAAAACAATAGAATACAATTTGATTTATGGGCCTGTAAATTAAATCTGAGTAGAAAAATGAAGCTAAATTATAAAACAAGAAGACGTAGATCGCGATGGAACGTTATGAAATCATTGGAAATCAGCTGGAGCTGTTTTAATTATCAGTTTCGAGAACGTCTGCTTGAAGAATAATTGAACTCTTCCAATAAATATTTAATTGGAATCTTTCTGAAGATCTAAACAACAAAATAGAATACTTGTATTATAAAGTTTTATTAACATCTATTCATAATTTAATATTACTCAACGTAAAAGAAGTTCAGCCAATCTATTTAGTTATTTTTCAACCTTGTTTTGTTATATCGTCTATATACTATTGTTTTGCGCAAAAATATACAAATTTTTATATTATTTTATATTAAACCACATTTTTATATCAAGCCTAACGAAAAACTTATACATTTAATTATTCTTCGAAATCTTTCTACCAAACTTTCTTCCTATCACTGCATTCTGCTCCGTCAATATCCTACTACGATTTAACTAAACTAATAGTTACCGTTTGACGTTTCATACATGTCAACCTTTTACAGGTGTAACTTACACAATTTCAATAAATTTTCAGTGCAATAAAGGAATAGTAATCCCATGGAAAATGTTATTAAAACTGCGTGAGTTACGCCTGTGCAAAGTTGTTTCGACGAAAGTATGAAACGTCAAACGTTACCTATTAATTTATTCGAAGAATAATCGTGAATTTCCTCAACACTATAAACAAAGCTCCTATTTCACTAAACAGTAAAAAGTTTGCAAGGTCATTCGTACGACAGCCATTAAACGAACTTCCTTCGTACATATTCGTTTCCACGACAATGCCAAGTCCTTTAAACAAAGCACGAACGGTCATTTGCGCAGGACAATATAACGAGATGCCCGCTGTTCTTGATAGTGGTTTCCGCTTTGAGACAGACATATCTTGAACTATTTCGTATCTTTTATTTACATTGGCACAATAAAGACGTCTGGAAGTTGCTTTAATGTTACATTGAGTTCTTAATTTACAAAGACACGGTATGCTGGAAGTGTAATGAATACTTATAACAAGAGGTGTACTATATTGTTTTCGTAAATGTCAATTGGATTTCTACAATTATTATAGAAATTATTTATAAAAAAATCCGGTAAGTAATTATATTTGATCTTTTTGATTTGTTTGACAATATGTATCGAGAAAACATTAATTAGACAAGGAATTTGTGACGGTACAACGGAATCACCAATTAAAATATATTTCCTTAGTTCAGTTCACAATAAAACTGTAAAATAGTATCAATGTACAATGATTCACTGTTGATATATATGCCTGTATCTTTAGATTGTATTCGACCGCCGTTATGCATGGCCATAAACTGTACACATAACATTGAAAGTCGGAAGTGTGCCCTTGCATTCGAAACTGGCAATACTGTTGCCGATCCATCGACAAATCTCATCGTCTATCAATTTTAGCATCATGGCAAATACGCATTTGCGAAAAGCAAAACGTAACTAAATTCCAAAACAATATATTATATAAATGAGTAACAGCCGTAATAAATACTCAGGTATTGACTTTGATGATCGAGTTAAATTATTGTCAATTAGTTAGCTAGTACCAATTCAAATATACCAACAACTATTAATTTTCCATTTCCACAAGTTGTCACGTCTCCACTTATTACACCAAATTGGGTAGTTCACTTAAATCGATTACATTATATCTTCAATTTTTGGAACAATACGGTGCACCCTTCTCATTCACAGTCGGATAATCTCGAACATAATAAATCTCGGAGCCTGTCGCCAATGCTCGCGACGTTCCTTCAGACAAATTAAATCTTTATCCCAAAATGCTTCAGGACAGGCTGCGGATGACACACGTCTTGTGAAACTCAAGGACGGTTTGAATCTTTTATTTAGCCTTTGTCTTGATTTTCATCGACTATGACGGTGAACACCTGACTAGAATTTATTTTTGAAAATACTTGTTAACTTAAATATATTGAATTTAATAAAATCTTCCTTGTATTTTAGTTGTAAAGTCTGTTTCCAAAATACATGTAGCTCTTCAATGTCTTATTTGGTGAATGAGATGCCCAATGCCCAATACCTATTTTTTCTCTTTCCATCCATTTTCCTTCTCGTTCCCCTCTCTATTTGATGGGCCAACGACACAACTTTGTGGATGTCCATGGGCGGCAGTGATCACGTACCATCAGACAACCTGTTTGCCAGGTCTATTTTAAAAAAAAACGCTGCCAGCGTGTAAAATATTTATAAAACCAAATACCAAATATGTATATATCATATAAACATGCAATTCCTTATATATTAGATATACCATTATCTTGCCAATGATCTATCTGATCATATTTCGTAACCCACTTGCGAGATTGTTTATTAAATCTCAACCTTAAAATTAATTGATATTCCATAATAACATGTTGTCATTTTAATTTGCAACATTTGTTCATTTATTTTTCCTGGAAATACAATATTGTTTAAATTTACATTATATTCTGTTTTAATCGTGTTATGTTCATTATTCTGTTCGTTTTGTCTCTGATATTAATTATCATAGTTAATTGGATTACCTGTATGCTTTTTACAAATAATATTGCAGACATTTAATTGCGTATAACTTTACTAGTTAATTTCCAGCATTATGATTTTAAACTGGAGGTTAATAACATTAAGGTGTTCCAGAAATACTATTTTAATACTTATTAACTATTTTAACCGTTATCTTTTAATATTTCACTAGAATTCACAAATACCATGAAGGTTTTACTGATGGTAGGTCTATCATAATATGTGAGAGGTCGCCTCGTTAGGTACCACCAATATGTCTATTTCTCTCTTGAAATAAATAAATAACACCCAACAGTCACGTACATAATCCTGACCCCACACTAAGATCGAGTCTTGTGTCGTGGATATCAAGAATTACGAGAGACTTTACGGTCTCACAACCACCCAGACCCAAAAGAAATATTTGTGGGCCGCACAAACATTTCTCTCGATGCGGGAATCGAACCCGCGGCCTCTTATCACAGGCGACGTCTAACCCCCCTGCGCTACGGCGGCTATCAAAATAAAACTATTTTTTCTGTTTCTCTCGCCAAACATCAGTGTAACTGCACTGTTATGTTCCGTTTTGAAGGACATTGTAGCCAGACTACCAACTGGATATTTTGAGACTTAATATCGTATGTCTGAGGATGGCGAGCGCAGTGAAATAAATATTGCTTTGTAATTCGTGGTGTTATATTATGTATGAATGTATTTAATAAATTCTTTTAAACGCATAATTTTGTTTTTCAATTAAATTAACGAGATATCCATAAAAGCTACTTAACAATAATTTAAATACATTCAAAAATCCAATCACAAATTTAAATCCCACTTAACCCAAACAATCACCCGAACTACAGAACCGTAAATAACTCAACATCCTAAAATTACCGAGGTCCATAACCAGCATCCTATTTATACTCCGAGACACGCCATCCAAACAAATTCGTTCAGCAAATTATTAACAAACCATTAAATCATTAATGAGGTGTACCACCCATTAAATTACCTGCCTTAATGAAATGGGAACTTTTGTCGAATGAATTATTCAGAGGGATGAGCGTGGTGTTAAACGGTTGTGTTCTTAATGGCTTGTATGTGTTGGTTTTCTTTGTAATAGTTCTTAGGATATCTACTTCTTTTCTTTGTTTTTGCTAATGTTGAAGCGCGTGGTGGCCTGTTGGTAAACGGACCAGACGCGGCTGCCAAAAAATTCACGGTAGTTGCGGTTATAAATCCCAAGGCACACTTCTGACATTTCGCAGTAACTTGTATATTGATAAAATAAATCGGATTGATCCAAACCCTTGAAAGCAAAAATCACGATTTTTGGTAAAACTAAAAGGCAGTTTTTTTTTCTATATTGGTACAGCATTACCTAGATAAATTATGCACACGTGGTTTAAATTAAATACAATATATCTTTATCACGACAGGATATTCTTTGAATTGCTTCCAGTACTGCTTTGATCACCTTTTTCATACGAACACTACATAGACGACTAGGGACCCTACTATATTCATCCGATACGAAATTATCGTATCGTATATAAACTTCGATCATCCGAAGTTTCGAACTTCGTTTCGGATGAATATTGTACGGCCCCAGATCTTTTTCTGTCAGTAAGAGATGAGGTTTTATGTACCTATAAATAGCCCGGCACACAAACATACTTTGTGTAATACAATCACAGCAATTCGGTTCTCTTAATCTCCCCACTTCAATTTAATATCACAAAATATGTGTACTTTTACAATTTATTGGCGCAAAAATAAGAAAGAATAATAAATAGTCGTATAAAAATGACAAATGCCAAGTTCAAAAATAATATTTTGTTTATTTTCAATTGTAACATACATTTATGGCCGGACTAAATAAACACATATAATCCATATTTTGAGAGACGGAAAACCTCATTGTGTTTTAATACCCACGATTACAAGACATTTAACATAAGTACGGTTAGAACTATGTGTGTATGTTAGCATTGAATTTATTATTATTTAAAATACTTATTTCATACCATACGTATTTTTTAGATGTTTGTATAATATTGTACAATGCAATAAATACGTAAGAACTTGTAGGTGTGAAATAAAATAAAACCAAATAGAATAAAAAATATTCCATTATGCCTCTTCGCCACGTGCCCGTGCACTTTATTCGCTCTCTTCCGACGCGCAGTGCAAATAACACGTTACGCAGCTTCCGCACAGAGCAGAATAAAATGTATGTGCCTTAGTTTTATACTCTTAAAGGCAAATAAGACAATCTTATAGAGCTTGCAGCTTGCATCGCATATAAAATGGTTTGGTAGAATAAAATAAAACTTAGTCAAAAGGATGTATTGTAATTTTTACAAAATGCAAATCCGTAAGAATAGTTTTGTTTCACACCACCCTGTGTTATTGCAATATGTGCTATGTCATAATGAGAGAGAAAAGATCTTTTATTTTTTATTTTAGCGATATATTTAAAACACAATTCACTTCTTCTCCTCAAAAAGTTTAAGTTATAAATGTAACGATCATGGATGTTTTGCCAGCCTATCAGGAGTGAGAGGGTAAAAAAATGGGAATAGAAAAGGAGTATTGGGCATCCCAACAATCTCACTCACTGAACAAAATGCGACAGTGAAGTTGGCAACTTCACGTGAATCTTCTATGATTTATGGAACCGCCCCAGAGAATCCTGCCCATTAGTGCTTAGTCATAACTTATAAAGTAACTGTTCTAAATTAAATCGATCTTCCGAAAATTATTCGCTATGCCAGTCTCTTTCAATAATTTCGACAATATGCGTGACTGTATGTTCCACCATAATTATGATAATATAATCATTCTCTACTTACCAATATACTAACGATTGAAGGCACGCGAACATCTGATGTATCAATATTCCTTATGACTCATAAAGCTATGACAAATGAGCAACGGCCACCTATTGTTGGATATCCGGGTCGAAATTCGATTATTGTAACTCCAAGACGGAGTTTAACAACTAAGTTATAATTTTAATTGTCGAAGGAACGGTGGGTGAATTAATGACTTACTAATTTCCCGTCGCGCTTTTCTTGACGATAAAATAAAGTTTAATATTACTGAAATTTGAGACTAATTCAAGGTCACTTTATGGAAATTGCTGTAAGTTTTAGATAACAATCGTTATGAATTAGCTCTTTTGTAACATTTGTATTGAAACTTTTTCCTTTGTTAGAATTTCTTTTTTTTTATTAATTACTAAAAGAGAAAAATCTATTAATAATCATAACGTATCACATTAATTCCAATAAATCTTAGTGATTACGTCCAGTTTGGAGCAAGTACATGTCATGTTGATATTAGAAAATCACCTCTACCTGGACGACTTACTTATAATCGTTATATTAAGTCAGTTTTTAATTATCCAAAATTAATTAGAACCAAAAATAATCCTGGTGACCAAATGAAAAGACCGATTCCTATCTATAACTCAACACCCTACAAGATAGTTCTTTATCCTCCAAACATGCAAATATTACTCTACTTATGTAGGAAAGCACTAAAATGTTAACCAATCAAGGTTACTACATGTGGACAAATCCAAACTAATACCGAAACACAATCAAAAGTTTTTTAACAATACGTTCTAACCCGCTCTTTATGACTGTACCCCATCCTTAAAACACGCAAACTATACCCCATCAATATAGGAAAACACTACAAATAGCCCATGTTACCTAATCAAGGTCACTCAACCTGGACATAGCTAAGCCAATATAGAAACGAAATCAAAAGCCTATGAACAATACCCTCTAAGCCCGCTCTTCACAACTTTACCCCATCCTTCAAACACGCAAATTTTACCCCATCGATATAGGAAAACACTACAAATAGCCCATGTTACCCAATCAAGGTTATGACAACCGGCCAAGGGCAGACGTGGCGTGCTCATAGTAATTTCGTCGACCTTGCAACACCACCGTATTTTGTTCTTTCAATAACTTTCACACTTCAGTGGTTCGTCCTTGAACTGAGAGGCTGTGGACGACCTGGCGCCACGGGTGAAGGGGCGAAGGTTAATCTCACTGGTGTATTGGACAAAATTTATGGGGGTGATTCTCATTGCTGCATTTAGATTATATTTATAACTGGCTATTGGAGATCACACTGGGTATAGATTATGATGTTGGGGTACCAGTGTCAAATAAAACAATAGAATTCCACTGAAGGCCTCCAACAACTTACAATCTACTGGACCATTCTTGGTCAACTATGACTAAGAGCTAAATTGCTTCAACTCTAAAGGAAAACTGAACCAGAAAGTAGGACGTGGAGGAGCTTACATTCTCATAAATATTATAGAATATTCTTGAATTTTTAAGACGCTAATGTGTGTTATATTATACGGGGTATATCAAGACTGCTACCGAAAACGAAGCCGGGTGGTAGTTTAAGCGACTTCAGAGACATTGCAATAGAAAATGTTGAAAAAAAAGCGACGATTTTTTTTTGTTATTTTTTTCATATGGTCGTATTTGGGGTAGTAAATACATTTTTTACCTAAAATAATAGTGTATAACCTTTTATTTATTAAGACTCTAAGGTATAAAAGAGTTTAAATTATTATTTTAGCAAAAACTATGGTTTTACCACCCCAAAATCATGATATTTAAAAAATCATAAAAAAAAATTGTCGCGTTTCTTTGCGAAATTTTTAGTTGCATTGTGCTTGTAGTCACTAAAACTACCACCCGGCTTCGTTTTCGGTAGCAGTCTACATATACCCGGTATAGCTGATGGTTTCTTAGGTGCATGTTTTGATGGACTTGTACCTTGTACTTGTACTTAGTTTGCAAAAAAGGTCAAACGTCCTAGTAATATGCCTCAAAGTACATGGCGTAGAAGATAATTCCCCAAACTTTTTACAAGAATGAATCCTCTAGTCCAACAAGGAAAAAGTAACAAGCAAAACTAATTTACAACTCTAAGAAGGGTTTGCTACACGTGTTTCGGCAAACCGATTACTGTAACACCCCATTACGGAAGGAAAATCATTGGCATTGAACTAGTCCATGATTAGAGGCACGTGCAAGGTTGGATCCAAGTTCAATCCACGATTAATTATGTATTTCATGGCCTTCTCGCGATGGACACTGAAGTGGAGGCACGCGAGTGGACGATCAATGCACTTTGATGTAGGTTTGAAAACTAAGCAAGGCTGCTTAGTTGATGCCCTTTTAGATATTAAGTAATATGTAGCTCCTGAATGTTGAAAAGTAATAGCTGTTGTCGGTAGCTATAATTAATGCTAATCATAAATAAAAATAACATTAACAAAACTAAATCGATTATTTGAACTTTTAAAAATCTATTGTTCTCGCATTTATTTGTTTGTATATTGGCATTCACTTCTTCTCCATCTGCATTTTCCTATTTATTTATTTTAATTTGTTTATTCGTCGCATTCAGAATATATTAAAAAATATTTTGAACCATTGCTTTATTCTTGCGTTAATAACATATATTATCTATATAAAAAAAACTTCACCACTACCTCTCTACCTTCTCTTTGAATAATTAACACTAAAAAAATTCTTACCAATCACTGAAACACTAATCTAAAATCGATGTAACCACCACTTGATTAAAGCCAAATCTGTGGATATAGCAGCAAGAATGTAATGAGGCAACGCACACAAGCTGCCGCCTGGAGGAAATTACGCTCCCGCAAGCTGATAAAGAATATATGGTACCTTTACGACTCACTTAATGTTCGAAGGAATATTTTCTCAGTAATAAAATATGAATTGCACTTACCGACACGAACTAAGAGATTTTTCCATCAGCGAACGTACATTTTACGACTATATGAACATGTATGAACATGCATACTTTGGATATTTATGACTGAATTGTGTGTTCCTGGTAAATTACTGGCAGATCTCTCATATGGGAGAGGCCGCTTGAGTACTTACGACCGCAATGTCTGTTTCTACCGCCAAACAGCAGTTTAAATACACTGTTGTATTCCGGTTTGAAGGAAATTATAACCAGTATAATTACTGGATAAATTGAGACTTAACATTTCTCAAGATATCGCGAGCAGTGAAAATCCAAGCATTGCTTTGTGATCAATCGTATAATTTGGTTTAGCTACTGTTTTGGTACTGACTATGCGGTCGTAACGCTTACCATCAGGCGAATGGCATACTCGTCTCGCTATTCATCGCGAAAAGAAATATGAAAATAATGCTTATATTATACGAAACTTTGAAACAAGAACAGTAATAATTCAGCTGACACCACATTAAAGTTTACACACTCAACTTTATTTTTAAGACTAATACTTTACACTCTCCTTGTTTTTAGTTACAAAAGAAGCTGTTCGATCACGATAACCTGAAGGTGAATGATTTAAGACGAATAAAGGCGAAAGTAACTGGTTGAAGATCGGATGGGCTTGGTAATGATGTTAAAGTAATTTCTTAACTTGCTATAACATGGTTTCTAAAATGATAATTACTATAATGAGCATGTAGCGTCCCATTGCAGGGCAAAGGCCTGTCTTTTCCCCTTCTATGCATCCCTGTCAAGGGCTTTATATGACTAATACTTCCAATAGTCATCCAATTCATCTCGCCACCTGCGTCTAGGTCTTCCTCGTGGTCGACGACCCTTAGTTCTCTCTTCCGTTTCTAGAATAATTCAGGAATGTGAATGGTTTAAATACACCCCTAAATTAATATATGACTTTACAAGTAGAAACTTTACGAGCACAAACAGAATGTTGTAACAGATAAAAATGACACGGTGTACCTATTTAAGAACAAATAGGTATGCTACTATTTATTCTCCTTGGCAAAATCACACATCTTAGCGTAATCTTTTAAATCAAATCATGCAACGATTTCTCATGCTGAACTCCAACTATTTAATAAGAAGAAACAACCTGTAGCTCGAATTTCAAGACCCTAAAAATAATGAAGTATTTTGCTAAGAACCACTAAGACACTACTAAAATTATTTGTCATTTCGGATATCAAAGCCATGCCTCCTCATTTAACAGCAGTATTATATCTAAGTCTGTTGTAAAATTGGGTGTCTAGGGCGTCACTGGTACTATTTCTGTAATATTGTTTGTAACTCTGATTTCTAATGTACGGTAGTGGTACGTGACTTAAATTCAAGTTGATTAGTAAGAAATACTTTGGGGATGAAATTTTACACAATATTTTCAAAAATATTATAAAACCATACCATATATATTATAAAACCAATCAGATGACTTTGCTAAAAAAAAATCACACTATAAACAAAGACAGCCTCCGTGACAAGGCTAGACGCCGTCTGACACCATGGGCCGCGGGTTTTGATCCCCGCATCGGAGAAATGTTTGTGAGACCAACAAATAGTTCTTTCGAGTCTGGGTGTTGGTGACACCGAAAAGTCTCTCATCCTGATACCCACGACACAACACTCGATTTTAGTGTTGGGTTAGGCCTATGTATGTGACTGTTAAGTGTTTTTTATTTCATTATAACCCAAACGGCTAATTCTTAGGCAAAAGGATTATGAGCTAAATCATTACTTGCAGAAAATCCAAATTAATAAATCAGTAATTAAATGAAATTTTCGTTCAGTCTATCTACACCATTTGTGCGACCTTTTCCAAATCTTCCTTAGGAATATAATAAAAGTTTTCAGTCGTTTTAGTAGATCGAATAAGTCGTTTATTACCGACATAAATTTTGTCCTAGACAATTTCAGTAGAGGTGAATTTCATTTATATAATTTATAGAAATTGCTTTCAGTCCTAAAGCTGTTTAGTCAGAAGGTAGCTAAGATACATTACTCTAATTATCACTAAAATTTCTTTTGTTAATATTTAATGGAGTATAACATTATTTCAATCATTGGTCTCAGGGTAATTTCGAACTAAGACAAAACACTTAATTTGAAATATTCTCTGAAGAATTTTCATTGAATTGAATATTAAAACTATGGCTGGCAGTTAAAAGTTTATTAACCTTTTGGTAATAAATGGAGTTTTAGTGAAAGGATTGTTTTGTCCTCCTACAATTTATTTGGAGAATTCACTCCTAAATATTTGACAACTGTTTCATTATTAATTAGTACGGGTAAGCTAAACTTAGTCCAAATCTTTTTTAATTTTTTTTTTTTGATAAAACGCGACAATTTTTTTATGATTTTTTTAATATCGTAATTTTTGGGCGGTAAACCCATAGTTTTTGCTAAAATAACCATTTAAAATCTTTTATACCTTAGAGTCCTTATAAATAAAAGGGTATACACTATTATTTTAGGAAAAAAAATGAATTCACCATCCAAATACGATCGTAGGAAAAAAATAATTTAAAAAAATCGTCGCTTTTTTTTCAATATTTTCTGTTGCAATGAGTCTGAAGTCACTAAAACTACCACCCGGATTCGTTTTCGGTAGCAGTCTTGAGATACCCTGTATAAACGGATTTGGCAATTTTATTGTAGAAAATGTAACATACAAATCATTTCAATTATATAATTTGATGTAGGTATTTATTAACAAAGTTGCTTGACTTACAAAACTTAATACACCAAATGTTCCTCCGTGGAGTGACTATTATTCATCCAAAGCCACTTTAGAATCTGAAATAATAGTTGACAATTAACAATAGATGTTCAGTCTTTGGCTATATGAAACGTGTGCATTTCGGGGTTCCAAAGTATCTCTATAAGGCCGAAGATATCAAAATAAGTTTCTGACAGGTAAAAATCCAACATAGATACTCACTTATGGAAGAAGTTTATCAGAATTTCCACCACGAAAAAAATTCGTAAGGTATCGCAGGAATTTTTTTTTTTTTTCCCCTACAATCTGTCTCCTTTGTGGGACATTCAGCAGTAGGTTGGTTGGTGCTATCGCTGACGTGTTCGGTATGTGACATATGTCACGTCCTCATTGTTAAAACAGTAAATGTGTTTACTGTGTTTGTATTAAATCTTGAGGTATTTTACGCTTTAAACGTCGCGCTTTGTTGTGATTTGCCATGAGTGGCCGAGCCAGAATATTTGGGTGTCGTTCGATGCGCTCTTTATAGTTTCTGGTATGGAGTACAATTTCCTGTCTCACAGTGTCTGCCTTAAGGAACTCCTGCTTTTATAGGGCAGATGTCAGACAGTGCTTCCCCTTGCTGCACTATGAAATGGCGCTGCTGGAGAAATGATTTCAATATTCCATAAAAGTGATCTGGTAGCCCATTTTGCAATTTCAATAACAATCCTTCATGCCACACACGGTCAAACGCTTGAGATGTGTCTAAGAATGCACTGGTGCAGTAAGATTTACCTTCTAGTGATTTCATGATATGTTTTGTTAGTCTGTGTACTTGGTCAATAGTGGCATGCTTACTGCGAAATCCAAACTGGTGATCAGGAATTAGCTTCTTTTCTTCGAGTATAGGCAACATTCGTTGTAGCAGTAGGGATTCGTATATTTTGGATGGAATGGGTAACAGACTTATGGGCCTATACGATTTTGCTTCTTCAGGTTGTTTCTCTGGCTTTAACAGCATTACAATTTGTGCAACCTTCCACTCCAGGGGAAAGAACTGCAGTCTGGTCATGGCATTAAATAAAGACGTGAGGAAAGTTATGCCCGATTCAGGCAGTTCTTGTAATATACGATTGGTAATAAGGGCGTATCCTGGAGCCTTTTTTGGGTCCGTTTTTTATGACTCGTGCAACTTCTGTTTTTGTAAATTTAAGTGTTATTTCCTGCTTATTTTTTGGACTATTTAAGTGGTTGATAATTTCTACTGCATCTTCTGGCGAGCCTTCATATGGGTGAGGAGTGAAGACGTTTGAGAGATGTTCTGAGAAGGTTTTAGCTTTCTCGTGGTCTGTCCGTGCCCAGGTACCATCTGAATTTCTTATTGGAGGAGAGGCATTTACGGGTCGTTTTAGTCTTCTGGTGGCTTTCCATAAGGAATAATCCGAAGAAACAGTAGCATCCAAGCCGGTGAGGTAATTATGAAATCCGTCGTTACGATCTTTCTCTAGCGTGCGTTTTAGCTGTCTATTGGCATGATTGAGTTCTTTTTTCGCTACAGGGTCTCTGGTTGTTTGCCAGCGTTTCCGTATTTTTCTTTTTTTGATTATTGCATTGAATATGTGTTTTGATACGTGGGTGTCCACGTTTTTAGATGGTAGTGGTGGGGTAGATGACCAAGCTGCTTCTTGCACACTCTTGTTGAAATATAGCACCGCTTCTGTTATTTCCTCTTTCGATTTTAGACTAACTGACTCTTGGAATGCTTTGTCTGTGAGCTCACGAAATTGGGACCAGTTAGTTCTTTTGTTATGCAGAACGCATTTCCTGGCGCATTCTTGGGGGCTAGTGTTCAGTACTACTATGATTGGGGAGTGGTCGGAGGATAGGTCCCAGCAGCTCTGACACGATATGATGTTCTTTGCAATTCCTTTGGTGACACAAAAATCTATAACATCTGGGGTTTTTTTTTTGTCTGTTGGCCAGTAAGTCGGTTGACCAGGGGATGCCACATTCATATCCCTTTTTTGTATACATTTAAGTAGTTCTCGTCCTCTGGGTGAGATAAGCCTGGAACCCCAAAATGAATGCTTGGCATTAAAATCACCTCCTGCAATAAACCTGCCTCCAAGTGATTGAAAGTAATCACTGAACTCAGTTTCCTTGATAGTAAATCTAGGTGGACAATAGAGTGCCGATATTGTAATGTCACTAATCCAGTCTGTTATCACGACATTTGTTGCCTGGATGTAGTTTTTGCAGTAATGTTGTTGTACATGGTGTTTGATGTTTGACCTGATAAGAACGGCTGAACCACCATGTGCTTTGTTGTCTGGGTGGTCAGTATGGTATATGTTGTATCCTGGTAACCTAAAATGGCTTTTGGATGTGAAGTGGGTTTCCGAGATTAGCAAAACATCTATGTGGTGTATTTTAACAAATATTTTTAACTCTTCCAAGTGGTTTGACAAGCCATTGGCATTCCATACACACAATTTTAGTGATGTGAATGTGAAGGCATTTTTGAAATTAAGTCAGTGAGTGTTTGGGTCACAATTAACATTTGGTTCATCAGGGCAGTTAGTGATTCTATAATGTTTTTCAGTTCATTAGTATTTTGATTTTCATTCTTTGTGTTCATTATTTGTGTCATTGGTTGTTCAGGGACTTTTTTGTGGTTTGGGCGTACGATTTTTCATTATTTATTGATTTGCTTATAGGTTCTTGTTCCTTTCTAATATATCTAGTGTTATTTTTGACATTGGGGATTGAAGGAGGGTATCGGACTTTCAACAGCTCCTTGTAGACTGTGCAGCCTTTGTAGTTGGCTGGGTGGTTTCCCTCGCAAAGGACACATTTAACGTCTTTGGTTCTCTCTTTTCGTAAACAAGCTGAGGTGTGATGCGAACCTGCACATTTGACGCATCTTGGTTTTCTATTACAGAACTTTTGCGTGTGATTGTAATCTTGGCAGTTAGTGCATTGGGGGATTAACTTTATTAATTAGCAGGAAATTTAACAAATATTTGCTAGTTACACAAACTTTTATCAAACATTGATCTGATACGCGGTTTCTCAGTTGTTATGTACAAACAATTACTATAGACAGGTTATAAAATCTATATTTTCTTCGGTTATAGGAAGGTTGGAAATTCAAAATTATTATTTTTTAATTAAAGATAAACAAAACTAGGTAGCTATTTTGAAAGTACTAACAATGCAAAAAAATTACATTTAAATTTGCTTTTTTCCGTGGTAATGACCAAAGTCATTACCACATGACTATGACATATTTTCCCCTTCCTTATTTTATTTCTTTCTTCATGTTCTATTTACTCATTATATTTTACAATATTTTATTCCATTTAATTACTAGAATTTAATTAGCCTGTCTACAAATCATTTTTTAGTCTTCCAAACACCGCGCTTGCAAACCAACAGGGATCAAAGCTTACCGACCGCGACCACTAGACGTCCCTTAATTACTGGTCGCGCCGTTATGGCTGTACCCTCTCCTTGCGGTTTTCTATATCTATCAATAGGCAAAACCTTAAGAAACAAGTTTATCCTGGTAATCTATTTTCATTGGAAAGCCCAATGCAACGCAAATATTGTTTTGTTTTCATATTTTGTCTGTTTTCGTAGGAAGGCAATTGCACTAAAACGTACAATGTGTTTATTGAATTTATGCCTTTAGCGAAGTATTGAAAATAGCGCGATGATAATACGAATATAGTGAGATCTCCAAACTTAATGGACCTTTCCTTTTTTCACTTCATCAGTCTTTATGTCGTATTTGTTGATTATATTGTGATAGATAGTAGAATCTATCTATCCTGTGTATAAAACATTTTCTAGCTTTCCCAACACCGCGCTTACAATCCAAGGGATCGAAGCTACCTACCGGGACCACAAGACTCCCGCCTTAATTAATGGTTGCACTATTTCAGTAATGCCTTCTCCTTGCGGTTGCCCCCATAAGTAGGTAGGACTTGAAGAAAAATAAATATTGTCTTAACTTAGTAATTTAACAACATACTAACTTTATCTTGTGTTCCTAAAAAATAAGAAAGAGAAATAGTCAGGAGCTAAGGAAGAGTGATATTCGTCTTGGCGGTTTGTTTTCTTTAGAAAGACCAATGCAACCCAAATCTACTGTGTATTTCATTAAGTTAATAAAATTAATGTGTTACAATTTAAACTTAAAGAAACTATTTACAATATAAGCACTTGTCTCTGTCTAAAATATTTTAGATTATATAATATCTAAGGGATATAGCTTAGCATGGCACAAAAATAACTGTTTACAAAAAAAACTATATTTCTCCGATGCAGGAATATGATAAAGGACTTTATTTAGGCGTATACCCTAATACGTAGGCGTAGGCAAAAGCTAATTTGAATACTGATTTAGGTCAGAAAATTCATATGTAATATTGAAGAAGAAATACTCCTATTTTTAAAGGCTGATAAGTCATCAGTTAATTATTTGTTTTTCATAACCTTCTCTTTTATATTTCTTAAGCACCCGTTAACTAAAGATATGAACACCACTTCAGATTCATAAAATTGCAAGATTGATTAATCAATCCTTTCAATTACACTTAAAACAAAAACGGCAATTAAAATAATAAAATAAAATGAAACAATAATATTAATCTAACTCATAAGCACACTCATGTCATTATTACACCTCTTAAAATAATAAATCTAGAATTAATACGTTAAAAACGAAAAGCTAATTCTATTTCTCAAATAATTCCATTCAAACTGAATTCACTTGACATTTTTTCTATTTCATAAAAATATTTACCTAAAATGTTGAAATGCGTGCTTTAATTTGTTTGAAGAGAGCATTCGCGCCAACCTCAAACGCGTCTTAAGTAAATATTTTCTTAATGTAACTTGCTAATGAATTGAGGGCCCGAGGTTGCCTTACCTTATTTTCACCATTCGATGTTAGTAAAATGTACATTTGGAAATTGTCAATCCTCTGATGCTTTGCGGTGCAGAAATAGTAATTTTGTTTATTTGCTGTTATTTATGATTGAGGATTGATGCAATTTTAATTGATAATGCAAAATCATTCATCCTATAAAAAACTGAACATTTTAAGAATATTTGTTAATGCTTGAATATACAATGATTGTGCAAGTATAATACTGGTTCAGTTTTAAGGAGTAGGCAAAGGTGCTAGACGAATGTCATAGGGGTCCTTTATACCTGTACAACTGGCCTTAGACTATCCATCGCCTCGGAAATGCCTATATTTATTATTCTAGACTGCTAAGGTTGCATCAACTCGGCCTTGCTTAGAAAAATCAATATGTTTTATTTTCAATTCAATGGCTTTTCAATATCATAGCTCTTTTACTTATTATGCATCAATTTAAAATCATAATCAATAAATAGTGGTTTGCTTGGTTGATTTAACCTAATGTTTATTTTTTAATTTATTGTTGTCTTTATTAATTACTTAACAATTATTTGGGGATAGGTCTCACATATGTGAGAGGCTGCCTGGGTAGGTACCGCCGCTATTTCTATTTTTCCCACCAAACAGCAGTGTTAAGCACTATTGTTGTCCGGTTTGAAGGACATCGTAGCCGAAGTAACGACTGGACATATTGAAACTGAACATCTTATGTCTCAAGGTTTTGCTACTGTCCATTGTCGGTCACATCTTTTTCATCTTTCGGATTTTAGAAAATGTAACAAACCTCAGGATCCGAACAACATGAAAAAGATAAATGTAATAATATAAGAAAAAAAATGGAAGATCGTTCATCAAGTAGGGTAAAAGCCGGATAGTTGCCACACTTTTTAAAAAGCTCCTTTAAAAAATGTGTATCAATACATTTTTTATTCAAAGTGTATTCTCAAACATAGTTCATTCATCTTCTAACATACCCTATCTATAAAAAAAATATAAATATTATAAATTTTAAGTAAATCCAGTTTAAAATGACCTCTAAAAAAGAGGATAGTTGCCTACTATAGCGGATACTAGCCTAACGTTAAAAATGGTTGGGGGGGATACTTGCCCAATGTGAGGATAGATGCCCGTCTGTTTTGTTTTCAAATAAAAATGAACTTATTTTCATTTAAATAATCAGTTTTTATTATTAAATACAATCTTTTATTAAGTATCAATTATAGTTAAATTATAAAATTATAACAATAATAGACTCCAAAATAGTAAATAAGTGTGTAAAATCTGTCCTTTTTTTATTGCTTTGACTGGCGAGACGAGTATGCCGTTCGCCTGAGGGTAAGCGATTCGACCGTTCATGAACAGTAGCAAAACCAAACACCTTGAATTACAAAGCAATGCTTGGCATTCCACTGCGCTCGCCATCCTGAGACATAAGATGTAAAGTCTCAATATGTCCAGTAGTTACTCTGGCTACAATGTCCTTCAATCTGAGACACAACAGTGCCTTTAAACTGCTGTTTGGCGGGATAAATAGCCATTGCGGTGGTACCCACCGAGATATCCTCTTATATATGAGAGCCCTACCACAAGTGCTATCTGATTCTGATTCACTGCTAGTAATATCTCTTGTAGTAGGTAATACCCAAGGGCTGGGTATTTTCTTAGAAGTGTTAAAATACAATTAGATAAGTAGGCAAGTATGTAAACAGATTATTATATTTATAAGTTAAATATACAATTTTAAATCCTTGACATATCTTGGGTTATCAGCAGCTGGTTTCTTTTTTCATACCGTCTTCTTAAGGTTCGAGAGAATATGCCATAAATCCGGGATATTTCGTTGATACTTTTTTGCTATTTATTTAGTTCTTCGAACGCAAGTGTTAAACTATCTTCTGTCCAGTTGATGTGGCGCGGCAACACGCCTGGCTTTCGTTTATACTTGCGAGGCATTTTGCTGTTGAGTATGTATTTTATTTAACATAAACTTTAGTAAAACCAAATAAAAATCACCTAGAAAAAATAGTAAAAGCAAATGAAAAAAATAACTAAGAAAAAAATCTATCCTTGCTTGTTAAAAACGTATAGTTACAGATAGTTACCGCAGGGCAACAATCCGCAAAACACAGCAGGGCAACTATCCGATTTGATACGGATACTTGCCCTTTTTATTTACGAAATATATAAAACATATTTAACAATAAAACCTAATAAACAGTGCAATTTAAACTCTAATGCATTCAAAGTAATATATTTTTGACTGAAATCGCAATCAGTTATAAAAATATTTAACGGAGATTACTTACCAATATAATTCTGGCGCTCGTCAAAGTATCACCGCGGAAGATTTTTTCATACACGGACAAAATAAGTGCGCCTACTTCAACTGCTTATGCGGCACCGAGGCCTGCGCGGGGGTCGCTTTTAATTATGATAAAAAAGAAACACTGTCAATACGTCTAACATAGAGCATTTGAAACTGAGGCATGTATCCGTCCGAGGCAACTATCCGGCTTTTACCCTATACTTTGAATTAAAAAAGGCATGTCCATAAAAATGCATAACTAACACAGAGCCTTGAGAATATGAAACATGGAACCCCAATTGGACCACTGACCACAATTTCCACTATTATCAGTATCAATCATATTATAATGCCCTAATACCAGCCAATAACTTTTGTAATCACGAATTCTCTGAACACTTCTGTTCGGCCTAATAGAAAACTAATCGTATTGAATGTTATAATGGATGTGATTCGGCCGTGGACACGCTCATGTGAAATACTGGAAATAATATTACACGGGGTTAGTGGTTCTAATATAGAACGGGCAAATGTTTGTACTATCCGCAAATGTTTGTTTCGGGTCCGGGTGGTTAAGGCCAAAAAGTATCTTTGTTATTGATATCTACGACACAGGACTTCATCTTAATGTTGGGCCAGCATATTGTGTTTCTCTGTTAAACTGCTGTGTTAACTCTGGCATGTAATAAGATAAATAATCACAAAATCTCACGGCTTTTCACAAAAGAGGTAGGCAGACTTACACCCACATTTCACCATGTATGTGCCGTCCAATGATGCGATAGTGAGCGATATCGCCATATCGGGTACAAATTCCTAACTCCAGGCTTATAATGAATAGAAAAATCCAATATCACTTTGGCGTGTTATTTTCATATTTATTTTACGTTGTAACGATGTCTGCAAAATGTGTGTTTATGTATTTGGAAAACCACTTCTTAAAAGGGTAACTTTTACTTTTGGTAATATTTTGTGGCTCAATCGGCATCATTTTCGCTATCCTAATCTAGCAGAAGTCTTCTAAAATTATGTAAAGAGGCTTGAATTTATCGACTTTCTAAAAACTTCATCAGTTCATAAATATAACTTTGCCGATACGTGCCTTCCAGCTTCATTAACCTAAGTTAATTATGAAATAAGTGTTCAATTTCCATCAATTTGAATTAGATGTTTATTAAAATGTACACCCTTCTAACAGAGAAGGAAATTACGTTTCAAAAATAACTATTCCGTCCATGTACAGCTCTCAAGCGCGACACGAATACAGAAACGCAAAGGAAACGAATAAAAATCTTTGAGAATCATTATTTCTTGTTTTAATGAGAGAAAATCCATTCCCACAATCTTGAAAGCGGCTTTTATGCTTTCAATTTCTTCTTGAGAATTGTGGAGTGAAACTAAAAATATTTTTTATGAAAATTTACATAATTGCTATCATAATCGCTTGTGCCGATGTTTCATTAGGCAGAGTTGTGTATTGTGACGTCATTCTGTAAATTTAGTTCTACTTAGCGCTATTGTCTGGGTCATGTTGTTTCTATTATAATATATTTAATTTCATTAACCAGAATTTTATGAAAACCCTTCATTCTTCATTTTCTTACAATCCAAATTACGATTTAGACAACACAGTATTCGTACCGTCGCTCGTTTCTATGTAGGTATCAGAAGTACATCAAAATATTTTCTATCAAATCAAAAATCAATAATCAGCTGTTATCAGACTTAAAATAACACGTTACTGAAAAATACACACACCAAACTTGATTACCGCACTTAGAGATAATGTCGATTAAATCGTTCCTTAGTATAATATTTATTTTTTTAATACGTAAAAACTAGAGTGTCAAGCGACCGAAGCACTAAACAGTCATTAAAATAAAAAGTTCTGAGTATCATTCCCCCTTTTCTTGAACGGGCATTACGCTTGTCATCTCGTCATACTCACTAATTAAATCACATATCTCACCAGATACATATCTCATTCAAACTTTCTAGTGTAGAACAAGCCCGTGCCCTAAAGTAGGTCGTAGAAGTGCTGAATATTATTATCTCATTAGATAAATATTCCCATTATACAATGTTTGGATAGTTCTGTTTTTACGAGCTCGTGGATGAAAGACTTTTATAAACCTTGGTCCCAAGTAGTGTTTCACCTTGAGTAATATTTTGAATATTCATTAATTTACTTATTTTACAAACTAACTTATTGAGTTCAGGAATTTATTATAATACGGTTATTAATTAAATGTCATGAATAATATCGTATATCTGTATGACCCACAGTTATTTGTTTCTGGTCTGGGTGCTTGTGAGACCAATAAGACTCTCGTAGTTTCTGATACCCACGACTCAAGACTCGATCATAGTGTGGGGTCAGGACTATGTATGTGACTATTGGGTGTATTTATTCTTGAAATAGTATTATACACACACAATTAAGGAGCTACTATTATGTTTATTTCATTTATCCACCCTTATCTCATACCTATTATATTTTTTTCGCATTGTATTTTTCCGGCTTGCTCTTATCCCATCCTTACATGGGATCGAGAAATTTGACCTTTGTATAATGATTGGACTTCTAATTTTATGTTCGGCTACCTGCATGGCATCAACTCTTTCGGCAACAGACTTTTGAATCTAGTCTCACTGCCATATTTTATAGTTAGTAAATATTACTGTACTGTACTGTATCAGCCGATATACATCCCACTGCAGGGCACCGGCCTCCTCAACAATCGAGAGTACGACGTCGAATGGTTAGGCCATATAGTCCACCACGCTGACCTAGTGTGTGTTGGTAATAAATATTATCAACTTTTGAAATTCTTGAAAAAAACTTGATAGTTATAGGCGCTGATAGCGCCAGAGCTTACTTAACATGCTTTTATACTGTTAAAGTCAGCCTTAATTAAAAGGGAAATGAGAATACACAGGACAAGACCTACAATTTTGCTATGTGATCCTCATTTGACTTTCTTAGCGCTCTTTTTTTGTTTATTGCATAACGTTACTTACCCTGGTTGTGGTTATACGTTCTTGCAAAAAGAAGCCTTTTTCCCGGAATGGAATATTGCCAGTAGTTCTAAGTTAATTATTCTTGTAGTAGACAGTGTACAAAAACCTAGTATACTTTTTTTATTGCCTTGAATGGTGAGACGAGCATGCCGTTCGCCTGATGGTAAGCAATTCGTCCGCCCATGAACAGTAGCAAAACCAAACAACAGCTTGAATTACAAAGCAATGCTTAGCGTTCCACTGTGCTGGCCATCCTGAGACATAAGATGTTAAGTCTCAATATGTCCAGTAGTTACTCTAGCTACAATGTCCTTCAACCCGAAACACAACAGTGCATTTAAACTACTGTTTGGCGGCAGAAATAGGGATTGCGGTGGTACCCACCCAGATGGACTCTCACATATGAGAGTCTTGCCACCAGTATACTTACAGTAAGGTTAACCCAAACATTTATCAGCTGTATTCCAATAAAAATATGCCGGCCGGAGCCAGGGTCAGCCTAATAATTCTCCTCCATTTCGCCCGATCTTCGGCATCATTCAATCATTCGGCCATAGATAGCGATGCTGAAAATAGTGGTATGATAAATATAAATGACTCAAAATTAAGGTTTTCCAAGAATTTCATTTCTTGCATAGAATACACACTAACCCTTCCCTTCCCTATACTAATGTGATAAAGACGAAAATTTTTATAGTTTGTTTGCATTGAATATGCCCTGAAACTACTGGACCGATTTGAAAATTCTTTCACAGTTAGAAGCTTACATTATCCCTGAGGAATACAAGCAATAGCATATTTTCAAAAAAGTTTATCTGGTGCCTGGCGGAGCCGGGGTGAACCGTTAGTTTTAAATGAAATCTTTCTCAGCAAAACATAGTCTTTTCACGCAAAAATTAAATTTTAATATATAAACAATTTAATACATATCACAAAGACAATGCAAATATCATTGAAATGCAATTAAAAAACCATTTACATTGAAATCAAAATATTTATATTCGCAGCGAGTTGGCTCTAACGAGAAAAACGTTTGGAACTCCTCCAACGTAATAATACAATTTGGAAAACGTTACAGAGTCTTTTCGAGAATTTAAAGTTTATTTTATTAATATTAAATTGGTATGTAAAAAAATTTGAGCATCAAAGAAAAATTTCATTAAGATTTCGTGACACACGCTTATAGAAATTTATTTCTAAAATTTTCAAAATGTATTTATTACTAATAGTACAGTCAACGAAGCGACGGGTTACTCTTGTCCGCAATGCATAATTTGCCAGGAGTTTTTTCTTTTCATGAAGAGGTGGCATATGACCCCACTAAGTTAAAAACCCAAAATACTTACAAAAATGGCGTCCGCTAGAGCCGCCATTTTGGAAAACGCGTTTGAAGCCTTATCTCCGGAACCGTCCACTTTAGGCCCATCATGCTAAGGACCTTTCTTGTAGATAATTAAATTTCCCATCTTTTTGGTTCAATATTTTTTTTGTACCATTAACCGTTCGCGATTTACAATGTTATTAATATTCGTTTCATGCCTTTTTGCCGATATCTTTGTTAATAATTGTTTAAACAAAAAATTGTTAATAACTAAACTTTTTCCTTCCGGCATACGGTCTACCCGGCAACCTGTGTTCGTGGATTTCCGGCTTTCTGCATGGGCGTAGAATACGTGTAGTCGTAGACGGACACGCTTCGGCGCTCATGTCAGTAAATGCCGGAGTTCCTCAGGGCTCGGTGCTGTCGCCCACCTTGTTTATTCTGCATATCAATGACATGTTGTCGCTTGGCAACATTCATTGCTATGCAGATGACAGCACGGTTCATGGGCGATACCACTGCGGGCCTCCAGGTTGCCGTGTCGAAACTGTGAAGGGACACGAAGATCTTGTCATTGAGCTCAACCGGACCTTGGATCTCATTTCTACATGGGGTTCCAGGAATATGGTTGAGTTCAATGCCAGGAAAACCCAGGTGTGTGCGTTCACGTGCAAAAAATCCCCGTTCTCTCCCCTCCCCATTCTTCAGGGTACTCCCCTCTCAGTGCGGAATGACCTGTGTATCCTTGGTGTGGATATCCGCTGTGATCCCAATCCAAGGAATCACATCGAGGCCGTAATATCTGCCACATCACGCAGGGTTGGAGTCCTGAACAGAGTGCGTCGGTTTTTCACGCCTGGTCAACTTTGCCGCTTATATAAAGCGCAGGTCCGGCCGGGTATGGAGTACTGCTCGCACCTCTGGGATGGATCCGCCCAGTACCTGCTCGATGCCTTGGATGGATTGCAGCGGCGGGCCATCCGCATTGTGAATGATGCAGACGTTACGAGCAACTTGGAGTCGCTACAACTCCGGAGAGATGTCGCCTCTCTAAGCGTGTTCTACCGCCTGTATCACGGTGAGTGCTCTGAGGAATTGTTCAACTTGCTCCCCTCCTCTCCATTCCTAACCAGAACCACGCGTGCTGGCTTGCGAAGCCATAGCTTGACGGTCCACACCATCCCGGCGCGAACCAAACGGTTCTCAAATTCGTTTCTGTGCCGCACCGTCAGGCTGTGGAATTGTTTGCCGGCGCACGTGTTCCCTCCTTCCTACAATCCCGGGTCCTTCCGCCGTGGTGTGAAGAGACACCTAAGCAGGCCGGCATAATTGTTTCCATTGGCATGGGACTGCCGTCCGATGCCAATGGATACTCTGCCTGGGCGGCATTGGCACTTTCCATCAGGTGCAATGCCGCAACTATGCCAGGCCATTATATAAAAAAAAAAAAAAAAAAACGATAAATTCTCTACAACTTTTAACCTATACTTTTTTCTTCTAAAATCCATATTTTCAAAGTTATCGCGCATTAATTTCGAAAATCCTATGCCTAGGCAGTCGACGCCAGCTGCACGCCTGAACACGTCATCCATTCCAATAGCATCAAAGATGCCATTTGCACCACCTAGTTTACTGGAATGCATTTCATGCAAATGCAGAACAGGTTGTGGTAGAGCCTGTGGGTGCCGAAAGGCAGGCTTGTACTGTACTGTAATTTGTGAGAACTGCTCTGAAGAAACGTACAGTAATCAACCTGAAGGAGAGGAACTCAGGTTGAGTTCCTAGTGAACGATGCAGAATTGGGCGATGACGATGAAGATGTTATGAATCACCCCAATGGAAAATTAATGGAAGCATTGAAATCTTTGTATGACTTTGAAGAAGATGAAGAGGAAGAGGACAACGTCATCGATATAGAATCTTCACCACCTACGCAACGGACGAGAGTTGAAGAAGATGATTAATTTTCATTTTATACCTTTTTTACAATAAATTTTACATGGATTTTTAACAAAATTTACTATTTCCTCATTGCTTTGTTCCCTTATGCCATCAGTATTTAATTAATTACGTGATAATCATGGAGAAATCATTAGATTTCATAATTACGCTATGCATCCTTCGTTTCCATTGACCTTGATTCGGTAGTACACCATTCAACGCGCGATAACTTCTAAAATATTGATTTTAGAGAAAAAAAGTATGGGTGAAAAGTTGTTAAGAATTTATTGATTTAAAAGTTTAGTCATTAACAATTTTTTGTTTAAACTATTATTAACAGAGATATGGGCAAAAAGGCAAGAAACGAATATTAATAACCTTGTAAATCGCGAACGGTAAATGGTACAAAAAAAATTATTGAACAAAAAAGATTAGGAATTTAATTATCTATAAAAAAAGTCTTTAGCGTGATGGGCCTAAAGTGGACGGTTCCGGAGATATGGCTTCAAACGCGTTTTCCAAAATGGCGGCTCTAACGGACGCCATTTTTGTAAGTATTTTGGGTTTTTAACTTAGTGGGGTCATATGCCACCTCTTCATGAAAAGAAAAAACTCCTGGCAAATTATGCAGGAAAAAATGCTTCGTTGCCTGTATTATAATGAATTATAGTCGTTCCAATTGTGGTATTCAAGTTTAGTGACTTTTTAACTGACTTCAAAAAAGGAGGATGTTCTCAATTCGACTGTATGTTGCTTTTTTTTCTTAATATAAGTAGGCAAGGGAAAGATGCTTTATTGTGTTGATTATTATAAACAACATTTCATAGAACTATGCCGGAATATTAATTGAAATTGTGTAGATTTAACTTGTTAATCATTTCATTAATATTAATCATTTCAGTTGCTTTTTAGATATAAGTGTTGTGACTTCAGTTAAAATGTCTTTATAGCGTTAATTATGCGGATATAATATGACACTTCTAAATTCTTATAAATATTGTGACCATATTAATAACAAAATCGTTTGTAATTTTTTGAAAAAGATATAAGTACGTAAATTGCAAAATTTTACTAACCCACCGGTCACCGTCTCAACTGCTCCAACGCCTCTGTATGAATAGGAAAGACAAAAGACTGTGCAAGGTGACGTAATCTTAATAACAATCCCACATTATACGAGTAGACACCGATTAAAATATTATTATCCAACGTAACTGACTTTCTTAACATTTGAGTAATTTAACAGATTCTTTGAAGCTCTTAGGTTTTACATCACACGACAAAATGTTCAACACACACGACAATTTACTGCACATCACGCAGAAAAATACAACCGAAAAATCGTACAAATATAACAAATTTTAGTGGCATCACTTTGACTGATATTTTCCATTCAATTATTTATTTATTTTACTTATTAAGGTTTATTACACGTGACATCTTACAACACGTAAACAAGTATTGTGTGTATTGCACAACCACTTATAAGTAAACACAACATGCAAAAATTAAAACATAATTTTTTACAGTAAGCGTATAGACGGACAATATTAGTTACTATAGCCAAATCCCTCAGGACCTATTATAGTTTATTAATCGCTAAAACCCTATAATACAAATTCTAGTGGTAATAAATAACCGAAAATTGCATGTGGATCACTAGTGGCTGGCGGGATTCCAACATCGGCTGCCAAACAGTTGCCAAACAGCCTTTGACCTTGCGGCTTCCGATCGATGTGAGGTTTTGTGACCGCAACTTCAAATTAGTTACGTTAACCGATACCATGCAAGTTTCATGAGATACATGTTGTGTAACACTTGTGATACAGTAGTCTTTTTGATTACGTCATGATTATTGCGTGAAATCAGTAGGAGGTATTGTGAGGATCTATCTATGAGTGCTGTGTTTTATAATATGGCATTCTGTATCGAATTAGTATGAGTACTCACATATCTCAATAGGGTATTCCATTATTATTTTTTAAATATCTTAATACGTATGTTCCTAAGGTAAAAACAAACAAGTAAAAGCTTATAAAAAAATATCTAGAACTGATGAACAACTTGACAAATTTAAAATGAATTTTAAAATTGATTAGTTGATATTGTAAATTGAAATTAATGTGGTAATATTGGCTAATGCTATAATATATATATTTATTGTTTTTAAATTCCATCATCCATCCATCAGCCAAAGGAAGTCCACTGCTGAATATAGGCCTCCTCCGATGATCTCCACAGTGACCTGTTGGAGGCAGCCTGCATCCAGCGACGTCCCGCGACCTTAACCTGGTCGCCTGACCACCTTGTGGGTGGACGTCCTACGCTGCGCTTTCCGCTATTTTTCTATTTTTGTTTTCAAATTATTTTTCACTTATTGTAAAATACCCTGTTATATATTTCCATCAAGGCATTTTTATATAAGAAGAAAACTCGACTGCGTAAAAATCTCTTAGCAAAAAAGTTTCAAATAAGTTAATAGAGTTTCAATAATACTCTAATAAAGTAATTTTACTAAAGCACTTTCGGCCGGCAAATTTTATCTGCAACTTGAAAATAAACACACTCTGTATAAACTTGACATAAATTAATGCTATTAAATTGCAGCGGGACTTGAGATCTTACTTAACTCCAAGTCAAAGCTTAGCGACGATTGCAGCGAAGCTCTTCGTAGTTGTTGTAATAAAATTAAACTGTGTTATATAAATCCCAAGTAGTCACTTGATGTTTAGTGTTATATTTAAACAATAAATAAAATGAAAAATACACGCAGACAATTGTCTTTATTAAATAACACCCAACAGTCTCATACATAGTCCTGACCTCACACTAAGTTCGAGTTTTGTGTCGTGAGATCAGAATCTACGACTCTACAAGAGACTTTTCGGTCTCACAAACGCCTAGGCTAGGAACAAATATTTGTGGGCCGCACAAACAAATCTCTCGGTGCGGGGATTGAACCCGCGGCTTCTCGTTTCACGGGCAGCGTCTCACCGCCTGCGCCACAGAGGCTGTATTAGTAAATATAATGAATATTATGTGTAATATATAAACCGACGTATAGCCACATTTCCAGCTCATGATAGTTGCGAGCCAATCGCGATAACTGGCTGTAATCCGATACGGGAAACGCATAAATATAGTGGAATTATTATACATAGATATCGCTCGTAGAACGACATTTTATACTACATAGTATTATTATATTAGTTCTTATAAATGAAATAATGTTACCCGACTTCAATTGTCGTACGTGAGAGGCCGCCGAGATAAATTTCCACTGCAATGTATATTTCTCCCGCCAAAGAGCAGTGTAAGTGCACTGTTGTGTTTCGGTTTGAAGGACATTGCAGCCAGAACAACTGCTGGACATATTAAAACTTCATATCTTATGTCTCAGGATGGCGAGTGCAGTGGAATGCCAAGGATTACCTTGTAATTCAAAGCGTTGATAGTATTCATAAGCGGTATCGCTTACTATCAGGTGAACGGCATGCTTGTCTCGCATTCATTGCAATAAAAAAAGTCTCTTCTTATGCTTCTGTGTTAAAAACCAGAGTTTTCACAAGACAAATGCTTTAATTTAATTTCTGAAGCTTTGATAGATTCACAAATCTCACGGCCCACCTGAAAAAAGCATTTCGCAAATCCAAAGCCACCTCAACGCAGTGTAATCACGAAAGTGCATTTCACATAAATCATTTTATTCCTTGTCTATTATTAAGATTGAATTTGGAAATGCAATTACACATAATTTGGGATCGATTTGGAAAAAAAACTGTCATCCAAACAGCTCCTTGTCGAAATAATTGAATGTTTGTCATTGACGTGTTTAAAGACGCGCAGATTTTTGGATGAAATGTTTTGTTCGTGAAACAAAGCGATTGTCTGAGATTTGTCTTTGTCGTTTTTATTGTATTTTTTTGATTAATGTGTCTGGAGTGTTTGAAAGAATAGTTTTTGGTGTTTATTGTTGGAATCTTTAAGAGTGAATTGTATGGTTTTTTTAATTTCCAAAACGTATTCATTATCCCGAAGCATCTACGTATTCAAGATAGTATCAATTTGATTACTCCATCTGTTTAAGACTGTATCTGTACCACAGCAGAACACGGGTCTCCTTGGTTGTGATTCTTCAGTCTTTCAGTTAATTAGGATTTCCCGAGGCTCAATAATCTAAACTCTACTTCTAAACTCAGCTGCTTCATCCCATTCTGGTACAAACGATTGCTTTCTCATTTGTTATGCTTGTATACAGCAAATTTTCTAAAATAAAACCCAACTCCGATATCACTACAAAATCAGTACATTTCATTAGACTCAATGAACTATTGAAAAAACTACTACTTCAATTATTATTGCATAAAAAATTATCGTAAACCGACATGAAATGAATACAATATTTGTTAGACATCCGTTTCAGATTATGCTAAATCATATAAAATTATACACTCTTTTAGAACTTGTTTTTGTGAATTTATTTGCCCCAATTCACCTTACACTCGCCTTATCCTAATAAAGGAACTTTTTAATGTAAAGAATTTATATCTTTACGACACAAGTTAACAAAACTTGGGCCAGTAAAATATTTTACGCCTTTTATTTAATTAATCAAGCTTTAAGTTGTTAAAAGGGTATGCCAGTTCCAAATGGTGTCTCAGACTACATTTTATAATTATGATTAAATCGTATTTATTTCAAACATCATTAAATTTTAAACCCGTTGTAAACTATGACGCCATAAAGTTCAGTTCACGTCCTTAAGTCCTATTTATGTTTAAACACCAGTATCTTGATCTGGACGGATGAATAGATCTTAGTAAATTAAACTTCTACGATTTGATATTTGCCAAAATTTAAAACTCATAACCACTTGATACTATCACCATAACAATACACCTTTGGAAAAGCTATTAAGCTGCGCTTTCGGTACCCCGGGGGAGGCCGAACGGGGTATGTCAGTGTCTCTGGCCTTCCAGCCCGGTGCATACGCGGATATTGTGTCCGAACTGGGTCCCTAGCAATACCTACGCCAGCATACTGACTAAAAACCTCTCGATAACCCTCACACGCATTGTGGGCAGCACCGGACATCCCAGGGCGAAGGGCGCCCCGATATACATCCGCGAACCGCCCCGCGCAAAACCATTGCTGGGCCTTATGTTATCATTATGAAGGCCCAGATTACCTCCATTTACACCCCCTTTTCGGACGCCCGTAAAGCTGTTATGGGCGTCCATTACGGAGACGAGGCTCCATCACACGTCTCGGAGTCCGTTATACGCGAGGGCGCACGGCCCCCGCCGTGTGCCCAGTGACTCCGATGACCCCTTTAGGTCGTCTCTTACGACGGGCAGAGGATACCGTGGAGGAATTCTTGTGCCCCCAAACCACAGGGTAAAGGATAAAGGCGCCGGTTCAGCCGGTTATTACCTGGCGCCTCATCTTTGCAGGCGGCGAGCGGGATCGTTCCGCTCACGATCCCGATCTCCGCTCTCCTTCTGCGAAATTACAATTTCACAGAAGGAGAGCATTGCCTGCCACGACCTCCGACTCTCGACCATAGAGGGAATCACGACCGAGAGCGAGAGGTCTACTCCGACGGCTGCACGGAGTATCATACGTTCATCACCCCAGGCTGGACACTCCGAAAGAGTGTGCTGGGCTGTGTCCTCCGCGCAGTTGTCACAGTGATGACACACGGCTGTCGCTTCCTTTCTCGCCACCCGCCACAGGTATCTGCCGAAGTACCCATGCCCCGATAGGACCTGTGTCAGGCGGAACCATAACAATACACCTATTTATAAAGATTGTTTCTTCCACAGATGGCACTTTCCGGAGCGAGGTAGAAGCGCGCGGGCGCGGTACGGAGCCAGCGTTCCTCCACGAGTTGCACTCAACGCTGGCACCGCCTGCCGCGCCCGACCACCACTGGCAACACACCATCATCCTCATCCTCAAAGGCCTGGTCTTCACCACGATTATCCTCGGCGCGTTATTCGGGAACGCCCTCGTCATCATATCAGTCCATCGGCACAGAAAACTTCGAGTCCTCACTAACTACTACGTCGTCAGTCTCGCCGTCGCGGATATGCTCGTCGCTCTGTGCGCGATGACCTTTAACGCAAGTTCAGAATTGACTGACGCCTGGCTCTTCGGCCCTCTAGTCTGTGATATCTTCAATTCACTCGACGTATACTTCTCAAGTGCTTCGATATTACACCTCTGCTGCATATCAGTCGACAGATACTATGCTATTGTACGGCCTCTGGAGTACCCAGTCACAATGACACACAGAACAGTCTGTTTTATGCTAGCCAATGTGTGGTTATGGCCTGCTTTCATCAGTTTCGTGCCCATATTCATGGGCTGGTACACCACAGAACAACACCGGCAGTATCGAAAAGAAAATCCTGACGTTTGCATATTCAAGGTCAACATGGTTTATGCTATTGTCTCATCAAGCGTTTCTTTCTGGATACCGAGTCTAGTGATGATATCCATGTACTGCAGAATATTCCGGGAAGCAATACGGCAACGAGAAGCATTAACAAGGACTTCTTCAAATATTCTTCTAAATTCTGTCCATATGAAACACACATCGCACTCAGCTCATCATTCACACTACCTCCATCCAGATAGAAGACCGTCAGACATCAGCCCAAACTACAGCACGTTCACAGAAGTTGGTCCTGAAGAGACGGAGTTTGGAGAAGTAGTTATGGCGTTGGGAGATATCTGCCCAAGTAAGGAGGCCAGTCCAAGAAAGTCTGTGAATGTGAGCTGTGATACAGCCAGTTCTGGATATTGTTCTGGTGGTTCCAACAAGAGATCTTCGAGTGGGCAGCCACCGCCAGGGTGGAGACCAAGCTGCTCGTCCGCTGTAGCAACCAGGGAGCTCGCAAAAGCTGCAACGGAACTAAACTCACAAGGTTGGTGATTATTTTGCACTTTACTCAATTATAATCATAAGTATGTAAAGCGGTGAACTTAGCAGATAGTGATTTTGTACATCTTTATGAGTACCATTCTTAAATTAAATTAGATTTAAATCCGATTTTGCAATCGTCAGAAAACAGTTATTGTAGTTCTGGTTATAAAAGAGAAATATATGGATGATTTTATGAATGGAGCTCACATTTTTAAAGTGCTCATATTTTAATTCGAAAAATATATTTTTCGATGTTTTGATTCTATGTTCTGTTGATTTCCGCACAACACAGGCAACTGAATGAAGGGGTTAAATTGCTATTGGCAAATAATATGACACTGCATCTAGTCTCTTTATTATGAAACGAAGAACAAAACACTCCGACCTACATTCGAGGATATTTGCGGGATTACCCGACATAATAAACTGAACCCAGTAAATAGGTATATTTGTTCTATTACTACATTGAAGATGGTTCAAATTTACAGTTCATTTTAAAAAACAGGAACATAGATAGGTCGAGCTAAATGTATTAATATCGATCGGTTTGTAGTATAGATCAAAAACTATAGTTATTAAAAGGAAGAACAAATTAATATATCGTATTATTGCATTGAGTGATTTCTTCCAGCAACATAATATATTTGAATCGGAGTAATTATAAAATTATTATTAATTTTGAAACTTTTAAAATTGTAATTAGCACACGGGTTAAAAAATAAATTAAATAATATTTCCTTATCGCAACAATTTCATGTCTTAATTCTATATTTTGCCTGCCACTGAGAAAACATTTTAATCCTTCCTCGAATATCCAGTAATATAATTAACAAGAGATAGAAAGAGTTTTAAATAAAATGTATTTGCCATAAAACTAAAATGCTTAATGTGGCTTTCTACCACGTTTTCCGACAGTCGGAATTTCCGTGAAGAGATAATGCAACCAAAAAATATTACGTTTGAGCTTCTTGGAACTTAATTGAAACGAGAATGTTAACTGAAAGCTATGTAATATTTTTGTTAGTTTTATATATATATATAAAACTAATAAGAAAGAAGAATTTATTGTTGGACAGTGACACAGAAATACAAACAAATATATATATATATATATTTTCAAATTCTTCTTTCTTTCTTTCTTTCTTATATTTTTCCTGCCAAACAGCAGTGAAAATTTATTGTTGTATTCCGGTTTGAAGCACATTGTAGCCAGAGTAACAACTAGTATATTGAGACTTAAGAGCGTTTATACCCTGCACGCGCTTTTTGGCTTAAAAACAGGACTTTTCAAATGAGTTAATAGCCACCAATAAACAATTTAAAGGAAAAATAACTATTACTAATTTTAGAAAAGGTTGTCATCTAGGGATTTTGGTGGAAAACATTATAGATTAATGGATAATTTGTGAGTACTATACGGATTACTGAACACAAGTTTCGTTATTTAGGCTTTAAATGGCAATTTAGAAGCTTAAGATATCCTTAACCACTAAATATAAGATGAAAATAAAAATATTATCAGACTAATAAAACCCTTATGGAGGGATTTTGCTGAGAAAAATAATCTTTTTGTGTTTAGTTCCTGAAAAATAAAAATTTAAACAATGCGAAATTATTCAGAAACTCTCGTCAAGAACATATTTTTTTTCACCAACTTATCGTACATAATTTTTTATAACAATTGCATATTATAATAGAAGAACATCTTATCAATAAATTACCATTTTTATATTTCAACAAAATTAGTTTTCATGTTTTCTACAAATATTTTAAAAACAACTATAAAACACGCTATCCGACGTGGATCAAATCAGACCGCCGCAAGGCCTTCTAGAGGGAGGACGTATCGCTCGTCGCTCCGGCCTGGCTGCAGTCGATTATGCTGCGCGTAGTAAAAATAGCCACGCGCGGAATGCGATTACCACATCTTAGTACTTTGGTAGTAAAATATTTAATTATTTTTATTACCTACAATGATTTTGTAGTAAGTATAAATTATGTTTCAGGTAATATAATGGGACGTAATTCCGAGGCTAAATTATGTTATGTATTATAATATAAAATTAAATATATTTCGTAATTGTAAGGGGTTGTAAGGCCCCTAACTCTATTTATGTGTTCGAACACGAAATGATTAATAAAACGTCCGTAGTGTCTACTGATTGAACACTGATTTGAATGCAACTTAACAATGTAATAATAACGAAAATATGATTAGTATCCAAAATGTGTATTATTCTTTGCTTGCACAGTAATATTTGTCTACTTATAATGCAAATAAAATATTTTTATGATATTATATTACAGTTACATTTCAATTGAATATTTGAAGCGCACGGATCAAAGTTGTTTGAGCCGATTGTATAGCGAGCCGACGCGGCAGCTCTACGCACACAGCTTTGGTCGCTTATGTGTGCGTGAAATTAACGAAGAAATACCTATAGTTGACTTTGCGCGCAAGGTGTATACGCTCTTAACATCTTTTATCTCAGGATGGCGAGCGTAATGGAATGCCAAGCAATGCTTTGGGATTCATGGTGTTTGGTTTTGATATTGTCCAGGAGCTGTCGTCTAGCTTACCATCAGTTGAATGGCATGTTCGTCTCACCATTCACTGCAATTAAAAAACAACATTGTTTATGAAATTTCTCAACTGCGACGTATGAATACACACGCCAGTTTTAGCTCCTAGTTAGTGATTAAACATTACATTTCCATACAAATACTCAAAGCGCGTTTACTCATGTATGGAGAATCAAATATAACCTAATCACAATATTTATTTATCGGAAATTCGCATTAGCTTCCAATTGGATTTTGATTGCCTCACTTAGAAACGTTTATGATGTTTATCGAAATGTGATTAATCATTTGGAGCCGAACAAGTATGAATACGCATATATTATGTTAACGAAAATATATGTAATCGGTCATTGGATGCAATTCTTGGGAAATCTTTACATTTTCTAAATAGCAGTCGGAAATTTAGAACATTCTAGATGTCAATGAGTATAAACGCTAACGAATACAAAGGCTTCGAAAAATTATATAAGAACAAAAGAGGATAAAATAAAATAATATAGATATTAAAAAGTTAATGGTTTCTTAGATTTACGCGAATGTTACATATTGAAATAAAACTATTATTTACGAATTTTATCGCGGATTTGATTAAACTTTTACATTTTTGTCTTCCTGACGTTTCGATTACTTTACAACTTTCGTGGTCACGGGGCGGGCTGAGGTTTAGTCATCTGCTCAGTGACTATTACAATATAACTGCCCTTAATTTACAATTATTAAATTAAAAAGTTAATCTGTATTGGCGTTCCCAAAATGTAAAAATTAAACCAAATCCGCGATAAAATCCGTAAATAAAGGTTTATTTCAATATGAAAAAATTTGTTAAAAATGGAAATAAACTAACCTAACATAATCAAACGATTGTTTCGTTGCAGTCGGGTATTTTGATTCTCAATTTACTAGCACAGTTTACTATTCACATACGCATTTTCATGTGTAAAAAGGAAAGAATAAATTTCCCAGAAAATGTTTGCACAGCGGTCTTCAACAAATAATTTTACTCATTTCCTATAAATGCCTGTAAAATGTATACATTTTCTAGGAATAGTATTTAATTCCCAGTTTTTATACATTTCCAATTACATAAGTTCACACCTAGGTTCCAAGTGGTAGGCAGAACTGTTAATTCCAACATATCATTTCGGAACTCAAGAAAAAATTCTAACCAAAATCTTACATCATGCAGATTAACTGATCTAGAAATAGATGTTACGGTAGGATAGATTTTGACATCCATTTTACACAGACCAATTTTTTTTTTAATTTACTCCTTGTTGCCATAAAGTAACTCACATTTAAAATATAGAAGTGATAGCTATATTTGCCATATATTTTTTGCAAACATTACACTAGTCATAGGCCCAGTAATCGCAATAAATAAAATATAGAGATAATATAAAAAAATATAGAGAAAATTTAAAAATGTTCAAAACATTTCATTTATTTTAATTATTATGTATATATAAACTAATGAATTAAAGAGACCATTTACGTTAGAAGCGACAGACGGGAACTAGCCGTGCCCAAACTTTATAACGCAAATTTGACAGCTACCTGGCACCGGGATCCGACCCTCATTACAACAAGTTATGGAAGCAGGTATTGCGAAATCGATGACGTATCCAATATTATAACTGGCAAAACTGGTCAAGTTGGTATTGTTCTATGTTTAGATATTAAAGACGAACAGGCAATTGGTTAGGATTTTTTTGTTCAATGGAATTTAGTTTAATATTAATTTTTACCTAGAAACAAGAGATGAACCGAATATAAAATTCGATTTAATCACAATTATTTGACAAAGGTACTTGTAACCAAAAAGTGTTTTTTTTTTTTGCTTTTAATGGCAATACGAGCATGACATTCACTTGATGGTAATTGATATCAGCGCTCACAAAGCATTGCTTGGCAATCAACTGCACTCACTATCCTTAGACATAAGATGTTAAGTCTCAATATGTCCAGTATTTACTCTGGCTACAATATCCTTCTAACCGGAACAAACAGTTCAAGTCCATGACATATATTTGGTGGCAGAAATAGACATTGCAGTAGTACCTACACAAGTGGCCTCTCACATATGAAAAACGTACCCACCATAATAATACGAAAACTGTATTATCAACAACAAAATACTAATTTAATTTTCCAAATTAATGATCTATCATATTGTTTTACATTTCCATAAAATTAATTACTTGTACATCGTATGTTTAGTCGCAAGTTAGAAACCCAATCTAAAACATCGGAACACATTACCGAATGAGCTAAATGACGCACAGACGAACAGACTAACCGAATTACAAGGGTACGTTTCAAATCCACTCTCATTACCCCGGAGAAATTCATCACACAACAAGGCCTAAGTGATTGCTCGATTATAATTCTAAGAGTAATTGAGAATGTTTTACAATAACTAACCAAATGACTGCTTAATTCGTAGTTGACCTTATGAAATTTTTCAACGGCACTTAACATGTCTACCAACGCACTTTTAAAACATAATTAAGTTTTGAATGTTGTAAGTCCAAAGAAAATAGTGCATTTCGTGACCAAATAATCGTCGGGAATAAATAGATTCACAATACCAAGAAACAATATTTTTCCAACCACATAGTCGTTTCACAAAGGGCCAAAACATTCAATTGCTAAAATAGGTTTAAAAATTGTCTATGATTAACGCAATTTAATTTTTTTTAGTGACTGTAGAAAATTGTATTTGTTTATTATGAGACATGCGTTTTTTAATTCACATAAATTATTAATTGTTCTTGTTTGCTGTTTGTTTGTACATGTAATGAATTGTAAATAGTAATTTCGACAATGTTTTTTTTTTTACTGCTTTGAATTTTATACTAATTTACTAGATAATTTATTTTAAAAGTAAAAGATCTCAAAAAAATCATCTCAAAAAAAATGTGCAAATGTGTGGTGTCTAAATACTTAAATAGTTTATACTTAGAAAACCTTTCGATAGGTATTTAAAAACAATTGAAATAAAAATCCAACTAGCTTTTAACAGAAATAACAAAGTTAAAGGCAATGTATCTTTATCACATCTGGTTTATGTAAATTCCAATAACAAAAATAACCTACCAAAAAACTACTCCAATATCCGTCTACTAACAGTTTGTTCCGTAACAAGACCCGAACAATTAACTCACAATCTGATTAACTTAATCCTACTTATTTAAGTTAAAATTACTTCGCAGTGTAAACATAGGGCCGTTTATATTCGGGGTAGAATTGTAACAAAAGATTTAATGCTATGTAAAGTTTTGTAACAGCCTGTAGGTAATAGCCTTGAAACAAATTCGTAATGGGCCTATTAAATTAATTCAACTACCTCGTTGGTAACAGCGGCCATATGCTGTGAGGTATTACTATGATTTTTTATAAAAAGCATATTGTATACCACCAGCATAAGGCCTTTTTGGCATTCTTGTGTAGTGGGTATCAGGAAATACAAAGGAATTTCCGGTCTCACAAACACCGGTGGATAAATACATACACAAAATACACCCAACAGTCACATACATAGTCCTAACCCCACACTAAGATCGAGTCTTGTGTCGTGGGTATCAGGAACTACGAAAGACTTTTCGGTCTCACAAACACCCAGACCCGAAAGATATATTTGTGGGCCGCACAAACATTTCTCTCGGTGCGGGGATCGAACCCGCGGCCTCTCGTTTCACAGGCGACGTCTAACCACCTGCGCCACGGAGGCTTTCATACACTCATGTGTGGTATCTGTTGCGGGTTTCCAACATTATTTACGTTAGTTGCAATCCGAGTGAATATCAATATTATTACCCATTCCTTCCTCTTTGTCTTTTAAATAGTTTTGCGATTTAAAAACATGATTTGCTCGGGGTCGAATAGTTTCATGATGGCTTAAAATCAGATCGATGGAAGTAATACTAAACTTTGTGAAATACATTAAAATCTTCGCATCCAGGCATTCTTTTTTTACCTAATGATAAAATATATAAAATAAGACAAAACCTGCTGTAATAATAAATCATCAACATAGTGAATTTCTTTGTCAATCCTGAAAATAACTAATAAATTAAATAAGTAAAACAATCCAATACCAAGGATAGTAGTCCAAATATTAAGAAATTTGTCTGAGGACGTAATCGTTTGAGAAAACTTTCGATTTTCATCACTTTTTCCTTTCCTCAGTACACCCATCCCATATCTCTATGAAATTGACAACAGTGAAAAGAATGCCAGTAATATTTGAATACTAATGCATAAATTCTGTTTCATTGTTGTGATTACTTTTGTATTTAATAAAGAATAAAAAAGAATAAGTGCGTGTTGGTAAAACGGACTAGATGCGGCGCATGTTCACGGTGGTCGCGGTTTCGAATGCCAGGGCACACCTCTGACTTTTTGGGAGTCATGTGTGTATTGATAGTCAATCACCACGTACTAAAACTGTGGAGGAAAACATCGTGAAGAAACCTGCATACCATAGCGATTTATAAAAAGATCTATGGTATGTAAGTCCGCCAACCCGCACTAGGCCAGCGTGGTGGACTATATGAACTAACCACTCCCAATCGTACTCTCGATTATAGAGGAGGCCCGTGCCCTGCAGTAGGACATATATAGGCTGATACAGAAAGAATAAATAAATAAAGTCAACGTAGAATAAAGTGTAGCGGATATCAGAATAAATGCGAAGCATTAATTTTAAGTCAGCCGGCGTCATTTATGAAGTAGATTGCGCTCGTATATCATTTTTTTACGAGGGCTACGTAAAGATGGAAACTCATAAAGACTCAAGCACAGAAAGAGGGCTAAGGAACTCATTTAGGTTCCTATTTATAACTTAAGGGGCCGAAAACTTTAATAATTCAGTTAGGAGGTTTAGTCTGCAGGATCCTCTCGTCGGGGCACTATTGTGAAGGTACAGACAGTATCAGAAAATATTTTTGTATAAAAAGCCGGAGCCAGAGTAACTACTAGATATAAATTGAGTCTTGATATACATATAATGCCAGGCCTTGCTTTGTAATTCAGGGCGTTGTTTGTTTATGCTACTGTCTACGAGCGATCGTATCGCTTACCTTCAGGTGAATGCCATGTTCGTGTCTCCATCTCCTCGCAATAAAAAAGCAAACAATTTATAGATGATACTTCGGCGTTTCTGGGAACAAACATTTTGTAAGTATTTGAAATGTGGTGTTACCGAAGTTTATCACAGGTCTTAAGTGAGTGTGTTTGGGACCAAATTTAATTTAGGTTATTTCGTGGCAAATGTAACTTGAATTTATTTAGGTTTATTCATTATATTGGAAGGAATTAGTCGATTTTAATAACCTTATATCCAATCATAAAATGTACATACTTACATGGACTCATACCTTCTCCCAGAAGGGGTAGGCAGATTTTCTGAAGTAACCAGGACACCCACGTTTTGCCTTGTGTGTCGCGTCCCACGATGTGATAGGGGCCAAGCTTATCGCCCTACTGGGCATTTGTGACTCCGGGCAGATAATGAATAGAAAATCCAACATCACTTTGCTCGACACGGGATTCAAACCTGAGACCTCAACTTTGCAATCATTCTATAGTACAACATAATAAAGTGTAAAGTGTGATAATTTACGGTATGTGATCTATAAATCTATTTTAAGCAGACATTAATGAAAATCTGTCTAGGTACTAATTCATTCATTTGTACTATCATAAATCACATTAGATTTTGGTATGGCTTAACTGGTTTTAATACCGGGGTGGATTCGTGACACCACGCAGTTCGGCACGCAAAATCGTTTAGTATTCTACTTTATAGTTTCCCAGAACGATTGACGTCAGCGAGGCAAGAGGTTATAAAGTAATAAGCTAAATCATTCAGCCATATTTATTAGTATAGGTAGTTATGGAGTTTCAAAGCTTAATTTAGGTTTTGGATGACTGCAAATACAATAATAACTTCTAGTTAATTATCTAATAAAAATCAAATTTATGAATTTCTAATTAATAATTCTATTAATAAAAATTTTTGAATTTATGAATGAGACTCACAAAACCATTTAAAAAGTACTGCTACCTTCTTTTTTATTGTATAGGACGAGCAAATAAGTTACCAACTGATCACTACCGCTAATAAACATCTGCAACGTTTATATTATAGATGTGTTGTGGCATCAAATCAGGAGAGAGGCGGGAAGGAAAAAAGACGGGGAGAGAAAAGAGGTATTGGGCATCCGGAAATCTCAATCACCGAACGAAACTCGGCGGCAAAGCCACAGAGTACATTGTTACATATGAAAAGCGAATCTGTGGCTTTATTTCGATCTGTTAGACAGTGGTACCGCCCCAAACGAGCCTGGCCATTCATGCTGACTCACCTATGACAACAGCGTGGGTTTATCGCTTGTACGTTGTATGAATACATGAACGTCTCTTTCGAAATAGATAGCACAAAACATCTCAAATAACTGAAGTGAACATTGCTCTTATATTTTGTTGCACCAATAGATACTAATAGTCAAGTAATTGTTACTCAACCCTGAATTCTCAAGGCTTGGCAATTAAAATATAACCCTTGTGTAAGCTTCGGTCGTACACCGGTCCAATAAATAAATCAATATTATTAAACTGAACGTTTATAGTATTAATTCACGTTGTTAATTAATTTTATTTATGATTATATTATACATTATGAAAAGCTTGAACAGGAATATCTACAATGGATTTCTATGAAAAAAGCATAGTCGTTTTGTAGCAATCACCATTACTCACTATGACTAAAATCAACAGTTCAAATCAAATATATTTATATTTTAATATATTGGCATAATAAAGTAATTAAAATGCACCTGATGGTGAAACCAGTCCGTTCCGATGGTGTAGAAACACAAGTCAAAGAGTTTATCTCTGGCCCTTCGATTCATATGCCGTACGATTCATACGCAGTACGATTGCTACTCTGAGGTCTCAGGTTTGAACCTGAGTCGGGTAAATTGATGATGAATTTTTCTATTCATCATCAGCTCGGAGTTAGAATTTTGTATCCGGTTTGGAGATAGGCTCTCACCCTATCACTTCGTGGGACGGAAAAAACAATCCTCGTTGCGTGTCTGTGAATTTATGTATGCCTATTTAATAGCATTCGCCTTATTTAAGTAAAGATACAAAAAAGGAAAAGTTTATACAAACTAGTACAATAAACATACGAAGTAGCTCACCTTTTCGAACCTCAATCATAAATAGATCTTCACTCTAGCAAGATCTGTATTATTCAGCACTCCTCCGCCACTTTCAGCGCTGTTCGCGCAATCAAAATTGTCCAGCGAAACGCGAACGTAGCTGAACATATCCCTTAGGCAACATAATGAGACAATTTGTAGGAGTTAACATGTTCTTGTCTCAGGTGCGTCGATACGAGCGGCGGGAAAGTCTTGGAGGGCGGAGCATAAGGCGGCTCGCACGCTGGGCATCATTGTTGGAGCGTTTCTGCTGTGTTGGCTGCCGTTTTTTCTTTGGTAAGATTATTAAATTAATAATATATTATTTAGAGTCTATAGAATAGAAATTTGAAGCAAAATCAGGATCGATGCAATTAATATCTTCAGTGACACAGGTATTAAGGTTTTTTACACGATATGTTTTAGTTAAGAAAGTAAGTTTATTTGTAATAATTGGATTCCGAAGTAGTCATTTGATTTGATTCAGATTAAAGTCAATACACTAACGGCCGATGCCAATAATAATCAATCGAAAAAATTAGATTGAAGTCAATCTGGATTGTTTTCTACTTTTCGATTTGTCATTTACCATGTTGCCATAGTTTTTTCACTACTGAGATTGATTATTGGCAATATAGTATCAGAAAAAAGATTGAGCTGTCAATCTCAAACGGCAAATTTTGGATTTGGATTGTTTATTGGCAGCGGCTGTAACTCGCATTGGCCCAACATGAGCTAAAACAAAAGTTGCATTCCACATTGCAATAATTTTACCTAGACTACTGCTAGTAAATTGTATGGACGTACATTTACTAACGTTCAAACACTCACGGATTTTACCAAAAGCAATATAATAAAGCTTGCCGCAAACCTGACATACTTACTGACATACTTCGCTTCATCTGCTTTAATTAACTTTGAATGCGCTCTCCATAGACTGAAGTACTCTCGACCTGTCTCACTGACGATTACATTTATTTGGAAACCGTATTTTGGCATTCATTCATCTTCATCATAAGATGGCCGAGATTTAATTATATTTTCTGATTGTAGAATAGTACAATTGTTCTGCTGATTCTTCCTTGTTACCAATGCTTTGAAAAATTATAATAGTATAGACTATTTAGTAAAATTCTAAAAATATATGCTATTTATTAGTAGTGGATCGTGTAAAGAACTCAAATAACAATACACTTTTTAATAAAATTGAATTAGGTAGTAAATGATCAAATAATAATCCTCGGAAGCCACAGTAATCCCTCAGACAAGATTATTGTCAAATGGAATCAAACGTTGAACATAATCGGAAGCACTAGGAATGTCTCAAATCTAGTACCGTACCCTCCTATTTAACCTATTGAATTCACAGTTATAGCATTTAATCTATAATGGTTATTCTGATTACCTTTTGATATTACAGCTTGCAATCTCATTGTACATTAAAGTTACAACGAGTCTGCCTAAATATGAAATATGACTAAACTTGTGGGTTAAGATTCTATCATATAAATAATATCTTGACTTTCACCTTACATTAAAAACGTAGTTTATTTATCATTCAGAAGAAAAATCATTGGTATCCCCTGACAAAAAAGTCCACTGCTAAATACAAAAAGCAGAAAATATTACTCAATTACCGTCCCAAAATTTGTAACTCAACACACGCTGCAAAGTAAGCCTAAAATCGAATAAATCATATTTGGAGTGACAATAAATCTGTGTTAAACTTGTGCATTTATCATTCATCCATTAAGTTGGACATAAAGATTCCAAGAACAATTTATCCGAATTAGTTTTATTAATTTGTATTGAATACTGCGTCGGAGCTTTCGGAAAATCGTCCAATAACCCAATAAACCTGAAATAGTGTTTAAATGGATTAAAGGCCGGCAACTAAGGCCTGGTGGTTTAATTGCAAATCGAGTGCTATATCTGAAGGTATCGGCTATCCGTTCCGTGAAATACCATTAAGGTTAGACGCACACTGAGGAGACTGTGGGATTTTAATATTTAATACATATTTATTTATATCCTTTATAGTATACTAAATAAACTTAATAATAGAACCTTATATGACATAGTAGTACAAAAGGCGGTCATATCGCTCGAGGCAATCTCTTACCGACATTCATATATAAACTCACGATTTTTTCCCAAAGACGACAGGCAGAGGTGCAACCAGGATACTTACATTTCGTCTTGAAAATATTCCGTCCCACGAAGTGATGGGGGCAAGCCTAATTCCATATCGGGCACAAATTTCTGACTCCGGGCTGATAATGAATAGAAAAATTTAATTAATATTTTAATTAATATGTTTGGGGTTAGTAACGTGCAATTAATTTGTGGTCAAGTTTCATGTTACTACTGCCAATAAACAATGTTGATAACAATAAAAGCACATAAATTTTGCAATCCAATCATAATACTGTAACCAAACGAAGTTTTAACAATTATTTATTATTATTACGATACAATTACTGACTGTATGTCTCATAATTTATTATCTTAATGTTGTTTAAAATTATTAATTAATATAATACTATTCAATGGGCGTGTTATCATAAAGTCTCAATATTAAACACAAAAATGCCAAAATACCCTCCATTAAGAGACTCACTTCGCACCAAAGAGTTACCATAAAACGCGCTCATTATTTTATATTGTATTTATATTTTGGAAATAAATATGACAAATGTATTAATTTTAAGATATACCGGCGTTATATTCTTGATTTCTACCATAAGTAAACTTACACCAGTAAGTAGTCTGCACAGACAAAAATACTCCCATCAATTCACACTCTACCTGCATACACGTTAGTCCCTCGTCAACACCTGACCAATCGCATTAACGCTTCCGCGTGAATAGTCATAGCACTGAGTCGACGCGCTTACGGTGAGCGCTCACCGCAGCGCTCAAAGAAATATCGGCCATTTTGAATTATGGCCTTTCGGAATAATACGGGTTTTTGGGTTTTCACTAATGTTGATCAAAGAGTATTTATTTACGTGGAAGTAAATAAAAATAAAGATTTTTCGTTTAATAAAATGCGAATAGAAATCGTGACGTTATATCGATTATTTGAGTTGTTGATATGCAGAAAAATATGCCTTCTTTAGTTTACGCAACCGTTTTTCATGTAAAACTTTACACTGTAACCACGATGAGAATCCGTAATAGTTTTATTCCCGAATGCAGAATGAGTTAGAGGTAAAATTTAATTGATTTCTTTAGTAATTGTAAATGTTGAATTGAATTATAACTTGCATAACTGTTAGCCGGATGTACATGTATATCAGACAGAACGAGTAAAATTGTTATTTGAAAAACATAAATTATAAAAACAAGTATGAAAAGGGTAAAATAATTAATGTATATTAATTCCAATTAATATAGAATTTATCTTTGCAGGTATGTCACGACGAATGTGTGTGGCGAGCCGTGCGAAACGCCGGCCGTGGTGGTTGGCGTATTATTCTGGATAGGTTACTTCAACTCGGCGCTAAACCCGCTCATATACGCGTATTTCAACCGCGACTTCCGAGATGCGTTTAAAAACACGCTCATGTGCGCGCTGCCTTGCTGCTTCAGCTGTTGGAAAGACACGGGAACGGCGCAGTTCGTGTAGTGATGGCAGACGCGCGACTAAAAATCGCAGGGACTAATGTGATGAAATGTCGATGGAAAGTTTGTATTTTGCAGACGGAGTCGAGACGAGTTGATTTTTGTACTTCTATACAATTTTTCTTTTCTTAAAATGTTTTTTTTTAGAAAGATAATAAATGATTATTGTATCAAAAATCATTCAGGTGTGACATATTAAATTCAGGTTTAGTTTTAAATGCATTCAGGTTTGGCAGAGATAGTCCTAAAGAGATTAGACTAGTGTTTAGTTACGATTTGAATTTTTTAGTGTGTCCTGTAGTGAGATTAGTAGTTTAATTGTAGCGAAATAGTACGTTCTCGTTAGTTGCTCATGCTTCAGATTGTCATCAATGAAAGCAGGAATATTATAATATTACTATACACTATTAATAATAACTCATTTCCATAGACATATATTTAGACACGTGCTCATCTAATAAGTACATTGCAACTCACAACAATTATTGAAATCAAAAATCAGTGTATGACAAGAAGTTTTCGTTTCTTTTTATGACAATGTTGTAAAACACTTTCGGGTTTTTTTACACCAAAAACTTTCTAACTTAGTATTTTTAACATATTATAATTTGATAATCGATAACTTATTATCAGTATTAAATAGTTATAGCAACAAATTACATTTTGTTTTTTTTTCTTCATCAAAGCTTATCTTTGCGACTTTCCATGACGCTTCGATCGTATATCTGCGGTTAGTCGACGCTGTATCAGTCGCAAGTATGTATTATACGCTCTAGGCACAACATGTGATAGAGTTATACTGTAATTTAGGATTTACTGTATATTTGTAAGCTTCAATAATATTAAGGCTATGTAATAATTGCTCAAGAGTTCGCGAGTGAGTTTTGTTTACGACGGCAATAAACATCGCTTAGTTTGTATTAGTGGTTAAGAAGTTTATTCATAGTAGTGCATCGATGGATGTGTAAAATTGAATGTATAGATATTATCGCATGACTCTGTTTTACTGGTATTTATTAAACGACTGTATTGTATCAACTTTTATACTCTTCTAACTATCATTGAAATATTAATAAATGAAAACAATTTGAGAATTTTGAAGGACCTACTGTGCCAAATTTCAATTTCAAACTCTTTGTAAAGTTAAAATTAAACTTTTTGCTATATCTCTGTAAAATACATTTGATAAATAACATACAATTTTGCACTACTATTGAATAGTAGTAAAATATATATTTATTAAAATATGTATAAGAGGTAAATATATTGCGTAGGTGTTTAAGCAAATGCTATAATGGTTTATCAAAGTATTTGTGTTGAATTTAAATATATTTATATTTATTATTTATAAAAAATATGTATACCTAAATTTAAGAGTGTAATAAGAAACTGACTACGGATAACAACATGAGGATATTGTATATTGACACACAGTAACTAAAAATTAATAATATTTAAAAATCGTATTTGAAAATTAAACAATAGACACAATAATTATTTTGGTAGACACCGTCCTAATACAATTATTTTATAAGTTCGTAAAAATGTTATTGAAATCTTTTACTATGCTACATGAACAAAAGTAATTAATACTACCAACTTTCCTTATCGTCAGCAGCCAGTTTTGACTCTATGCATAAGCCTTCTCAATGGCTTCGAGTATGGTTCAATACACTTGTATACAAGGTACGTAAAGACCGCAACCGAAAACGAAGCGGGGCGCAAAAAACACGACGATTGTTTTCGTAAATTTTTAGCTTTAAGAGACAACTTAAGTGATTAAAATTACCAACTGACTGTGTTTTCGGTAGTACTCTAATTTATATACAATGTATGGCAGATTTGCGAAATTTAATATCCACATTCATGCAAAAATCCCTACAATAATTCGGTTTCCTTGCCCGTAATCATTAACTTAAAAAATATCATTAAAACCTGTATTATCCAACAACACCCTTAAATGCTAATTTTCGTTTATTTCAAGCGCCATTTAACAGTAATCGATCACTCTCGAGCATTCGCGTCAGATCGTCGACGCGGACATAAATTCACACGCGTCACAACTTATGGCCAATAACGCGTTAAATTTAAAAATAAACAACACATTTTGGTTCAAGCATTTTAGGTATAAATAAAAGATATTTATAGGGTTATTTGCCCGAGACTGCATATTTTTGAAAAGGTTAAAGCCAGTCAATTTGGTGATCGTAAAATAATGCAAATTTTTTTGCAGCATGTTTATAAATAGAAAAATGCAATTTTAGGGTACAAATATGGATTTGTACTATTGTGTGTGTATGTTTAGTTTGCAATTATGTTAAAGTATGTTAAGTGTTGTTTGTCAAAATAATGATATTTATAACCGCATGGTGGAAATTATAATTATGTTCAAATTAAACTCAATACGGTCTTTAAGCACGGTCATCGGTCATTTTTATACACAGTTGCGCGCACACGTGTGTTTGGGTGTTTAGTTTATGGGCTAATTATGGTCGTGGTATGTGTCGTAATTATATAAATATTTTGTTTTGAGTGGATACAAATTATGAAAGATCATGAAAAAATATTTGATTTTGCTAAATTACTGTATTCATGATTTGAACTTCCTGTAAAATTTTAAATACTCTAATGAAAATAACCCTATATGTATTTAATATGAACTTTTTTACCGTCGCCTTCCCAAAACACATTTCTGTTCAATACGCACAACAAAAGTCTTTGATGTTTTATAAAAAACATTCCAAATCCCGTTTCATTCCTCCCCTCGAAAGTAGAAACAGTAAAAGTAGAACGTAACAAATCTGTGCCATAAATCCATCCGTTCCGTTACAGTGTGGCTAACGCGCCGATACGTCGCGTCGGTACAATGCACGCACTGCCGCTCCGCCCACTGGTGCGTGAAACGGAACGTCACGTCTGATGTGGCTATCTGATGTTGAGGATCTTGTACAGGGATATTTACCCTTTTAACACTTTGAACGCCACGCGGCCCACCGGTGGGCGATATGACTAACTGCCATTTTTTGCTCGGCGTTTAACGTGTTAAAGTGAGATAAATTGTGCGAAAGTTACGTTAGGTTTCATTGATGTTTAATTGAGCGTGTGTATTTTGGTGATTCAACAAAAACAGCAATGGAATTTAAATTTAGTAAATAGATGACAAAAGTCATTTAAAACGATTGTAGAAATAACCCAAGAATTAGGTCCACCGAAGTAAAAACACCAATCATGCATCAGGTTATTGACTAACAGCTAATTTTAAATTACGTTTTACTTACTTATGAATGAAGTCTTAATCGAAAACGTACATTTACAAAATATCAATTCCGTACTCGATACCCAGAACATACGTAATTACCGCCGAGTTTACCTTCCAATGAGTCATTAAGGGAAATACTGACCGCGCCAGCTGCCCGCTTTCCGTGCGGGGAAAATTATTTCGCCATTTCTGAGAATTTACGCTGCATTGCGCCTTTGACGAAGTTATTCCGTCATAATTGATGTGGGAATCGTCATTTTCGAATGATTAGTGCAGAGTTTTGATGGTAGATGAACACTAGAGGTATTAATGTGGATTTCACATCCCAAAGGAACTTTAGAAGTTAGACTGTAAATTGTAATTTGATTCTTGTGAAGCCCGCGTTTGATCAGTTTCATACATCATATTTAGTTGGCATAGCCATTGCATTTTTTATATTTTCCATCACATCTAGGCGCCTCTTTACTATTCTTATGTTAAGAGTGGCATATTTATTCCTTATTTTGCTAATGGAACATATATTTAAACTAAATAAATTATTTTTCCACCTAATTTTATATATGCGGCCTCCTTCATTTTCGTCCAAACATTAAGACTATTTATCATTTCATTAATAAATCCTTCTATACATAGTTTTACCCGAATATAGAAAGAATTAAATATATTTAATGAAGACGCAAATAAATATAAATTTTAAACTAAATAATATAATAATAATTGTGCACCTATATAATACAAAAAAATTCTAAACTAATATTGCGCAGACAATGGACCTCCCATTCAACTTTATGCTACAGGAAAATCAACACTGCAACGCTGATTTTCAGAATATCCAGTCGATTGAACAGATATAGTAACACACCTACCATATTTTTATATTATATGTAAACAAAGAATGTAATTATCATTAAACAACAATCATAACGTGCTTAACATTACATCGACAAGCATGCTAAATGATTTCCGAATACCAACGCTGTAAGACAATACACCCTTTTAATATAATTACCCTTAACACAATAACAGCAATTCAAACGTACAATATCCTCATTACTCGCATTTGACAGTAATTACACAGTTAATTTGGCTTGTTTCAGACCGATATGCCTTTGATCAGGATTCACAAGCTTATATGTATGTTCACTTATGTATATCTAATTGTAGGATTAAGGCTAGTTGTAATTATGGTTATGCTAAATTTAGCGGGTAATGGGATGAATGAGATAATTATTTGGGCAGTTTTGGGTGATTATAGGCCCTCATGACCTATGCAAACGCTAATTTAGAAATCAAGATAACAATTAAAGCCTTTGTATTTTTCTTGATGATAGTATTTTATTTGTAAACCTGTAAATAATTTCCCCATATAATTAAGTAAATAACTGAAAGTCTATAATATTTTCTAAAAGTAGCAAACTTTGCTTCTGAGAGATATATTAATTTTAATTATAAAGTATCATACAGTCAGTAAGTAAACAATATTATTGATGAAATCTTTGAAGTTAAAGTTGGCTTATATAAATCATGTGATGATTAAAAGTGATTTAAATGATTACCTGCTAAATTTAGCAAAACACGCTTCGAATAAGTTTATTTGCAAGTAAAAGGGGAAAAGAAATACGTAAATAAGCGGTAATGTATTATGTAAGATAACAGTGTAACTTTATTTTAATGTAGATGGTAGATTAACATCGAGTTGTGAATAAATAATGACGAACAAACCCATCAATGTAGTAGTGAATTAGAAAAATGATCGTTTAGGTAACGTAGTTATAGAATCTCCCTTTTCTTAGATCCTCGGCTTGTGTAATCTTTCCTATGTGTCTATTTTAATCTATTGTTGTATGGCCGTTGATTCTAATCCTACTTTCCCTATATATTGATGTGTATCTTTGTTCTACCATTTTAGCTTCGTAATATCATCAATACATAAATACATACAGCCTTATTCATAATTTTATATATCGAATGTTTTGTCTTCTTCGCTCAAACGGAATTCATAAGTTGTTCGAAAGGGACAAAAAATTCGATAATTAAAATTGGTCTCGTATCTATGAACAAAGCTGATACTGGAAGCAACCACGTTTTCATAATCATCTTTAGCCTCACTAAACTACTGCTATTCAGAAGCCTCTCTCAACGATCGCAAGAAGGCTATAGTCAATATTACTGGTGGTACCACCGCAATTTTCCGTTCAACCGTTTCAACCTTATTTCTCCCGCCAAGTGTAAATGCACTGTTGTGTTTCGGTTTGAAGGATATTGTAACCAGAGTTACTGGACATATTGAGAATTAACATCTTACGTCTTAGGATTTATGTCTTTTTAGTTCAAGGTATTGTTTGGTTTTGCTCCTGTTCATGAGTAGTCGTATCGTTTGCCACCAGGCGAACGGCATGCTCGTCTCGCCATTCATTGCAATAAAAAAGATCTAAGTATCACGGGTTGTAAACCTAAATACCTGAGATAACATTTAAGAGCATAATTTGTTCAACAAAACCCTCTTGTTACGACAAAAAATATTATCACGATGTCATTCAAACGCTTAAAGTATGAGGCTAGATGTCAAAAGTTACGTATTTATTTTAAAATGAGATACAATTTTGAGATGAAAGCTCCCTGATGTTCTTTAATTAGCGTCTGTTTTGTTAAGTACAGTAAGTTTCCTACATCTTAACTTTGTCGATAACGTTAATGTACTGGAATTGTGTCTTTTATAACCTTTGTTGATAGACTGGAATCGTCTAAATAGCTTGGGATATTACTTTCAACTTCTGTACCTAAATTGTATCTCTTGATTACATACTTATTAGGTCCTTCTGAAATCCTTAGAGCTGATCCTATACATCTTTATCGTATGTGTTACGTAGTCACATCTCTAGTTATAGACTCATAGATTTTATTCCTAAGAGCAGTGGCTTTGTAAATAAGAAAAAACTGTGATTTTTTGGAATTTCTTGTTTGTTATCAATGTGATGTAGTAAGTAGGTAGACTAGGTGTCTAACGATCATACATTATTTTATGATAGAAATCAATAGGGATGTTGACTAATTTTTGAAATTCTTTTTAAGTTATAGATAGATGCTATAAAAAAACAATCAATTTTTTTTTGTCAAAATATAAATCAAATTAAACAAAGAAACAACCAAAACTAGTTTTGAAAATTCCTAATAAAATACTTCAAACTGTCACGTGACTTTAATCTACTTCAAAAATTGGTAATAGAGTCTAGAGTTCTATCAAAATGAACTGAATTTTTCATCTTGCCGCCATATTAGTGACGTCAACGCGCTCTGACCGTTGCACTGTTGATGTTGTTGACGTGATGATGGGTAATGAATAAATAAATAATTTTTTTTAATTTAATTTATTACGAACAATAATTACGATATATTTAATTCGATTTTTAAATGCTGTTTTTAATGTGTAAAAATAAATCAACGCGAATTTGTAACATTAGTCAACATCCATATTGGCTTATTTAATGGTGATGAACTTTCGATCTTATATATTTATGACTTGGTACGAAAATTATAAGTTGAGAATTATCCATTATATAAAAAATCTTAAATATTAACCACCCTGTCGGGAAGAACAGAGGTGCTATGTCTAAATGCTGCGCAACCAATCTAAACCGGGACATATATACATTGCAGCCCGATCAAATATTTGGCTCAAAAGACCCAATATTTGCATATTCCTCAAATGTTTGATCTATCTCTAGTTTTTTACTATCAAAGCTTTAGTTTCATATATATCATGAAAATATACACAATATGAAGTGGCTTGTAGAGTAATTTTTGTTTTTATATGAACTAAATTCGTATGCATGACTTAGCACCCCACATCTTTAATCTGTCTATAATTAATTCTTAACCTACTCTTCTATAGGTAGGGGCATCTATAATGTCTCCTACGACCTATTCTGGGTCATCTGTCCACCCGGCACATACGTCCGGGGTCTTCTAAGAATTGTAAATAATGTACAAATTCTGAATAATACATAAAAGCAATAAATAGATTTAGTATGTGTGTTAGATTAAGATATTTTTACGTTCTACTGTTTCATGATTAACTTCTTGTTGCAAATGTTAAATGTCGTATAACTAATAGTTGTATGGAAAAGTATAATAAATGGTTAAATCTTATATTTGGTGGACTCATTGTATCTTTGTACGTATCCTAGAATCAAGTTTATACAAGAAATGACTTTTCAGTAGCGAAAATGAAAATGAGGTCCTTATAAATAGAAGCAACTTCATATTTATTATTACTAATTAGCGAGTCAGTTCGAGATATACAGGGTATATCAAGACTGCTACCGAAAATGAAGCTGGGTATATGGTAATACATTTTTTTCCTAAAATAATAGTGTTATTTTATCAAAAACTATGGATTTACCACCCAAAAATAACGAAATTTAAAAAACAATGTCGCGTTTTTTTCCGAGATTTTCTATTGCATTGTGTTTGTAGTCACTAAAACTACCACCCGGCTTCGTTTTCGGTAGCAGTATTGATATACCCGGTATATCATCATCATCATCATCATCAGCCCGTTGCAGTCCACTGCTGGACATAGGCCTCTCCCAAGGTACACCACAGAGCCCGGTCTGTAGCTTTACGCATCCAGTTCTTGCCGGCCCTCTTCTGCAAGTCATCCCGCCATCTGGCCAGAGGACGTCCCACGCTACGTTTGCCAAGACGCGGTCTCCACTCCAGAACCCGGTATATGTGAAGTCTCAAAAATGGTAGAGCCACGCTGTTGTCAGTCATGACTCAGCATGCATGGGCAGGCTCGTCCGGGCTGGTACCACTGTCTCACAGGAGATCGACAAGAAGCGACAGCTTTGCTGAACCATTCATTCGGTGAGTGAGATTGCCTAATACCCTTTACCTCTTCCCATCCTTTATCATTTCCACTTCCGTCCCGATTTGATAGGCTGGCAACATATCCACGATCCGAGAGTTATGGATTTTCACGGGCGACAGTGATCTTTTACCTTAGGTGACCTGGTTTTTCGTTTGCTGGAACTATGCTGTTAAAAAAACAGTATTAAAATGGTACTCTCATAATGTTGTAGGTACTCTCGGTAGAAGCAGACAAATATTTAATGCTATCTCTAATTTATTGAAAAGATTGGTGTTTGATACGATACATCATCGGTTGGGAAAGCGATGTGTCGATCTTCATAAGTATATGCAATTATTCTACAAGTGACTTTTTATTAAATTTAAAATATAGAAATAGATATATTCTTATGATGTTTAAAAGATTATGGAACGAAATTATTAAAGTCCCCACGAGTGACAAAAAGGTATTTTTGAAGTCATCAAGGAGGGATCAATACAGCATTTACGAACGAATTTTCTTAAAGGGTTTAACGTACAGTGAAGATTATTGGGCTTATAAAGATTATTAGTCTCCGTGTAACTGACCTACCCAAAAAGTAACAGGCAAATTTTACCCCGAATTCCAATAAAATTTTAATAAAGATAATCATTACAGCACACAAGGAATATTGCAAGGGTTTTCAAATTAAACATATTTTGTATTTTGAGTAACCAGGTAAATATAATTCTTGTAAAAAAATTGAGTGGGTCATGTATGTGTATTTTAAATTATATTTAGTCGAACCTATCAATTAACACAATTTAAAATGATACGATGTAAGAAAACGTAGAGGGGCACGCAACTAAGAGGCAGACCGCCTGCCTGGTCGGATGAAATGAACGTCACACGAAAACAGTGACTTCACTTGGCATAAGACAGAAAAATATGGCGTGAAACTAAGGAGGCTTCTACCCTGCAGTGGAATAACGTGCGTGCTGAGCTGATAGGCCAGTGAAATGATTTTTTTATTTTTGTTTTCTTTTTGGTGTAAGTATGTAAAATGTTTAACGAGTGCCTGCGTTGTCATAAGCGACCAATAAATGTGTTTTAATTCTTTCTTCTAAATGAAATATTTAATGAATCCATAAAATGTCAGACTATATTTAGATTCAATAACTTTTTTTTACTACCACCCGGTTTAAATGGCTGTTTTCGCCAGACAACGGGCAAGCGGCAAACTCTAGCGTTGCTCTTTTCAAAATAAGCATACAATACAGTGATCATATAAGAGTTACAATTCAGAGCAGTTCATAAATTATTTTTTGTTATAATAATGAAATCATAATTATATTGTATAAGTCATTTTGTACGGCTGAGTTAAGTGAGATCGCCCAGACCGCAGGTACCTAGTACTTAGTACCTAGGGGCTTTATATATTTTCTATTGACACAAAATCAGTTAGTTGGTGATGTTGATAAATATACGAATATATGAATAAAACGAGACTGATATAAAATATCCAGTATAAGCATTCCACATTCGAAGCGACACAGTGGTAGAATAAATGATTCGCTGGTACAGAGATTTAGGTGCGGTCATCCACAGCCCATATAGAATTACATGCTCATTAGCCGGTTAATTACAGCATACAACATTTCAGCGTGTTACCAATGTATTACCTCTGAATTTAATCCAAATTCAATCTAAATTTCATCAGCAGATTAATTATTAAGCTCTCGATATGACCAACATACAATTAAACTTTAAACAAATTTAGTTTTAACAGAATTTTCATTACCTTGATGGTAATTGTTTTGTTTGAATCTCTCTAATCTAAGCGTTATACCGAGTGTATTCAGATGACGAAAACCAAGCCAGATGGTAATTTTATTTACTTCAGACACAATACATATAAAAGCGATGACTTTTTTGTTATTTATTTTAAAAAACGCAATGGTACGCAACGTTTTATATTAAAATTACTAGTCTGATCAATTTATATTTATTTTATTAAGACTAATTTGTTTTATTCATACGCAAAGAAGTGTCGAAAAATAAAAAAAATGCACATGAAATTAACGACAATACGCCTTACTCTATTGTGCAAACGAAATAGAATAGTTAGCCAAAATTTTTATAGTTATATCATCTTAGTCCACACAAATATTTTAGATTGCTTAAACTACACATAGCCAGTCTGGAAACGAAACGCGATAAACTGGCGGAGATCAGAATAACTTATTTTCCACACCATTGTGCACACTATTTGCTATCCGAGGAATAAAAATATCCTAAGATTTATACACCATTTGTGTTAGCTTTAATCTACTGGCATTGCGTAAGCGTCTTTTAAACCAAAAAATAATAGAAATGGTTGCACCTCTGCCTACTCCTTGTGGGAACAAGGCGTGAGTTTATTTATGTAAAAAATATGTCCTGATGAATGATGATGTCCTGAGAACTCTGTCCTGCATTCAGTAGTTGAAAATTAAACCCAGACTAGCCTTAATATCAACTTCAAATCATGGTAATTACCATGAAAATAAACTTACATTAAATCTATTCTGTAAGAGAATGCGCTTATTACGTGATATTGGAATTCGCGAAGATAGCGCCAGTTCTGACATTAGCGTAATCTTTACAAAGCTACGTCGAAATGTAAGTACTTATCTATTGACAACTCGCTCGAATACGTGGCGAGGTGCGCAAAATTTGTGGCAATGATGCGCAAACGTGTCATCGCCTATCATCGGCGAACATCGACGATTGTGTGAACGCGCCATAAGATTACGCACTAATGGGATCTGACAAGTTCGCGAATATGTGGGGTCCCTGTTACAGCGAGTTTTAATATCCATTGATATATACATACATAATCACGCCTTCATCTCAGAGAGGCAGGCAGAAACCATAGATATAGCTTTTTAGATGCGTAAATACATATAGACACTATAGCAAAAGGGCCGAAAGTTCCTCTTTCGCTTCAGTCACTGATATTAATCTGTATATCTATAATGCTTGGTCTATATCTATATCTCTACAATGGGCATTTATGTACATTTAAATATTAATATATTATGAAGGCACTCAATAATTAACACAAGCAACACGACTACGAAATACATTAAGTATTTTGCTGTTGGTGTACCATTTTAAATAAGTAACAAAATGTTATCCGTGTTTTAACTTTTATTAACATATTGTGTTGTATTTGATTTCTACAGGACCTCCTGAGTCGGCTTTGAACGGTTCTATCACTCATCTTCGCATAAAAATATCTTCCTTTAGTCTTCTTGCATGTTTATAAGTTAGCTAAACCACCGAAGCTGTCCTTTGTCAATCTTCGTCACTACACCCTCTTTCAATCCATATTCCACCCTTATCACAATATTTTTTAATTGTTGTAGTCTTACATCATTCAAATCAAGAAGTCCGGAAGAATTCCCAAGTAGATACATTTATTTAATCTTTTATGGCACTATACAGAAAAACCATGAAGAAATTACATAATAATAGTAATAATAGTACAAGTGGCGGCCTTGTTATATAAGTAATCTCTTATCGACAACCATGGTATTGATAGATAAAAAGTAGAGTCAGTCTAGTGAAAATAATATGTAGAATGAATATATACCGAAATTATAATAATTACACATTAATAGCAAATTATAATCAAAGAAGCACATTAATATTCTGTTCCTAACTACATACATTCCAAATCGATATGTGTATATGCGAATTTATTCAACTTTGATATCTCATACACAATTCATAGTTTTTATTCCAATTCAAGCGTTCACGTCGTTAGTGAATGTGACAACGGGGCTCACAGAATTTATCACCTGTCAATGGATACCGTTTGTTTTAAAACGTGAAATTGTAAATCGATATTCAAAATGAACGCAATCTATTATTTTTGTAATTTTCCAATTTATTTTTTCAGCTGTTGTTTCCAATTAAAAGTAATATTAATTTGATTATTACATTATCCCATCTGAGTCTTAATGCTTTATATCCACAAAATATTCAGTAATACACTGTACTATATCAGCCCATATACGTCCCACTGGGCACGGACCTCCTCTACAATTGAGAGTACGATTGAGAGTGGTAAAATTAAATTTACACTAATTTAATTTTAATACATTCTAAAAGATACCTCACCAATTTGGCTCAGGTTTTCGTTTACAAACGGCCGTACTGAGAATGATTTAAATCATTACCTAGTGTAGATTCTACGAAGAGAATCATACATACATAAACTCACGCCTTTATCTCAGAAGGGGCAGGCAGAGGTGCCAGGGCACCCACATTTCGCCTTGTATGTTTCGTCCCACGATGTGATAGGTGGCGAGCCTATCGCCATATCGGGCACAAATTCCTCACTCTGGGCTGATAATGAATAAAAAAATCCTTGCTGTCTCTACGATTATGATGGGCAAGACTTTTATGGAACCCGCTAATAATCCATATTTATTAGCTGGTGAAATGCACTCAAATATGAAATATTTTGGATATTTTAAAGTTAAAATAAATAACACCCAACAGTCACATACATAGTCCTGACTTCCACACTAAAATCGAGTCTTGTTTCGTGGGTATAAGGAACTACGAGAAACTTTTCGGTTTCACAAATACTCAGACCCGAAAGAAATATTTGTGGGCTGAGCAAACATTTCTCTCGATGCGGGGATCGAACCCGCGGCCTCTCATTTCACAGGCGACGTCTAACCGACTGCGCCACGGAGGCTTTTTTATTTATTTATGATAAGGTTAATTAATTGCTGCATCAAATATGAAATGTCCCAATAATACAACATTATTACAATATTTGTCTGAATCTTCGTTCAATGTTACACAGCTTACGCCGTAGGTACATTTCACCCCATCCATAAGTTGTTTAAGGGTTTTGTTTACGTGGGTGTAATTGTCTCACGATATATTGACTATGCCGCCAATACGCCCACGGTAAAAACTTGCTCCATTATTAAAAGGTTTTGTGTGTAACCGCTTCTCAATATTGTAAAACTTCGTAAATCATAATATCTACTACAAAAGTTCCACTGTGGGACAAAAACCTAATTTACCACACTGGCCTAGTGCAGTATGCGATTAGATAGTAAGCGATACGACCGCTAATGAACAGTAGCAAAACCAAACAACACGTTGAATTACTGAGCAATGCTTGACATTCCACTGCGCTCGCCATCCTGAGACATAAGATGTTAAGTCGCAATATATCGAGTTGTTAATCTGGCTATAATGTATTTCAAACCGAAACACAACAGTGCATTCACACTGCTGTTTGACCGAAAGAAACCGACATTGCGGTGGTACTCACCCAAGCGACTTCTCATAAATGAAAGTACCTACCACCAGTAAAATTTGTCACCTTATATTTAAAATTCTTGAAAAGAGTTTTCATATAAATTAATTTCCTTGTTATTTCAATTTTAAAGTGAACGACATTAATTCATGAAAGTATTATATTATATTACATAACAACCTTGTTAAGGCCGATAGGAACACAACATCATTGTTTGCTCGTCAAACTGTCGACTTATTATTATATTTTCTTAAAGAATATTAAGCCACGCTATCACAGCGACCATACCAAACAAAACCAGTTCTATTACAAGATAGAAGATGTTAATGACCATAGATTCCTTACGGATTAATTGCTGCCTTGGCAGTGATCCTGATAAGTTTAATACCTCCAGATTTGGTACAACTTGGACTTGACTACCTCGGTGGTGTAGTTGTACTACGGTACAGTTACAAAGCTGATGTCTCGGGTTAGAATCCCGGGTTGGGCCAGCTGATATTAGATTTTTCTATTTGGTTTACGCCTGGAGTCAGGAATTTGTGACCGATATGGCGATAGGCTCGCCCCTACCATATCGTGTGACGGAAAATATATGGCGAAATGTTTCTAGCACCTCTGCCTGCCCCTTCTGGGAAAAAGTAAGTTTATGTATGTATACTTCATACAATTGATCACAGAACAGATGAATATTCAACTGTTCTGTGCAATTGATTCTAGTTGACATAAAATATAACATCAAAATGCAATTTACAACAAACACAAAAGCAAAATTAACTTACAATAGAAAATGCTAGCGATAATAAAATTAGAATTTTAGCAGATCCATACAATTAATAAAATCGTTTACATTGTCACATATTTATTTAGTAAAAATCGAGTTACTTTGTTACCTTTCTTGTATATTCAATCATCATCATCATCTCAGCCACAGGAAGTCCACTGCTGGCAATAGGCCTCCCCCAAGAAACTCCACATCGACTTGTTGGAAGCGGCCTGCATCAGATTTCCTGCAACCTTAGCGAGGTCGTCCGTCCACCTTGTTGGCGGGCGTCCGACATTTCCCTTGCCTGTACCTGATCTCCACTCTAGAATCTTTCGGCCCCAACAGCCAATGGTTCTACGCGCCATGTGCCCGGCCACTGCAACTTCACCTTGCTAATCCTATGGGCTATGTCGGTAACCTTTGTTCAATAATTTCAATAAATCCGATGGTAAGTATTTTGCAGTTGATAGATATTATTTACCAGTGTAGATCTATCGTCGGTGTATACAGTGATGTCGATTAGCTGTTTTTTTTATTGCGGTGAATGGAATGACAAGCATTTCATTCGTCTAATGGTAAGCAATATGATTGCTCATAGACAGTAGCAAAACCAAACACCACAAATTCTAAATTAATGTTTGGCATTCCACTGCACTCGCGATCCTGAGACATAAGATGTTAGGTGTCATTAAAATACAATAATAGGCTGTAACCTGCCGTGACACTCACGTACATTAATGAGACGAGGTTTCCACTTTTGTCTTTAGTATTCGCTATCTTAACGGATATGAATGTGTTATGATTATAATTTTTAGACTTTTGTATTTCCGATGTTTCGATTACTTTACAGCTTTCTTGGTCACGGGGCGGACTGAGTGTGAGTCCGGCTGTATGTAAAGTTTACCAAATCTGCAATTAAATAGTTTTATTTCAATGTGTAACAGGCGTAAAACTAAAAAGACATAATGTTAATATATATATTTTTTTTTATTGCAATGAATGACAAGACGAGCAAGCCGTTTGCCTGATGGTAAGCGATACGACCGCTCATAAACAGTAGCAACATTCCACTGCGCTCGTCATCCTGAGACATAAGATGTTAAGTCTCAATATGTCCAGTAGTTACTCTGGCTACAATGTCCTTCAAACCGAAACACAACAGTGCATTTACGCAGTGTTGTTTCACGGCGGAAATAGACATTGCGGTGGTACCTACCCAGATAGCCTCTCACATATGAGAGACCTACCACCAGTATATTTAAAACGAAATATATTTTAGTATTCACAGAACTTTGTTTAGCGTTTGTGGACTATGAGAAAGCCTTTGATTCGATCGAGACTTGGGCTGTGCTACAGTCTCTCCAGCGGTGCCATATCGACTATCGGTACATCGAAGTGTTGAAGTGTATATACAACAACGCCACCATGTCGGTCCGAGTACAAGATCAGAGTACGAAGGCTATTCCACTACAGAGAGGCGTGAGACAGGGAGATGTCATATCTCCGAAACGTTCACTGCCGCGCTGGAAAATGCCTTCAAGCTCTTGCAGTGGAAAGGATTCGGCATCAACATCAACGACGAGTATATCACTCACCTTAGGTTTGCCGACGATATTGTAGTCTTGGCAGAATCGCTGGAAGACCTTAGCCCTATGCTCGAAGACCTCAATCGAGTCTCCCAACAGGTGGCTCTTAAAATGAACATGGACAAAACGAAGATCATGTCGAATGTCCATGTTGTGCCCACCCCCGTCGGTGTTGGGGGCTCGACTCTTGAAGTTGTTGATGAATATGTCTATTTAGGACAAGTGGTCCGGTTAGGCAGGTCCAACTTCGAGAGAGAGGTCAATCGTCGAATCCAACTCGGTTGGGCAGCGTTCGGGAAACTACGCGACGTCTTCTCGTCCAAAATACCTCAGTACCTTAAATCAAAAGTCTTCGATAGTTGTGTGTTACCAGTGATGACTTACGGCACCGAGACGTGGCCTCTCACTATGGGCCTTATTAGGAAGCTCAAAGTCACTCAACGAGCTATGGAGAGGGCTATGCTCGGGGTTTCCCTACGAGATCGAATCAGAAATGAGGAGATCCGTAGGAGAACTAAAATAACCGACATAGCCCACCGGATTAGCAAGTTGTTGTGGCAATGGGCAGGGCACATAGCGCGGAGATCTGATGACCGATGGGATCGGAAAGTGCTCGAATGGAGGCCGCGTATCGGAAAGCGCAGCGTAGGACGTCCACCCATAAGATGGTCCGACGACCTGGTAAAGGTCGCGGGACGTCGCTGGATGCAGGCTGCCTCCAACAGGTCTCTGTGGAAATCATTGGGGGAGGCCTATGTTCAGCAGTGGACTTCCTTTGGCTGATGGATGGATGGATGGATTCACAGAACAACATCAAATTAATGTATATCTACTGGTAGTCAACGCTAATATCGTTTTCCTTAACGACATGACATCGAGTAATAGACGGGATGAAACAGATCGTTTCGTTTCACTTAGATTTAATGGTTGTATCCACGCCTTACCAGTAGTTTTCTCTTTATTTTAATCAGGGTAAGATTAATGCCATTCCGACTACAGTAATTAATGTCTAACGTTCTTGTTTTATTCGTATATGTAATAGATGGCCTTTTTACATAGTACGTCATAATACCTAGATCCCTAAGACTACAGTCTGAGATTGGACAAATAAAGTTCTCATACTATGTTTTGTGGACCGGTCATCTAACAATTTTGAATTGGCCGAAATCATACTACCTACTAAAATCTTATGAAGTATCTGGGCAACATAAGAATTTGCAATCTTAATATGGTACATGTACGGCCTAATTCATACACAATTCTAAAACTTATTTTAGCTATCGAATATCTTGTCCATATCGAAATACATTTGAATTCAGTTCGAGCGAAGAAGACACAACATTCAATAACTAAAATAGGTTTTGAAACCGTCTATGAAAAAGACCTTTAACACAAATACCAATTGAATCCAGAATACACTTTATTAACTATCCAAAGGGCGTAAAATGAACTCAATAAATTGCTATTCTAATCAGTTCACAGCGGGGGATCGAAACAACAATTTCTATGCTCAGAAGGCCAGACTTCTAGTTTTAAATGCTTCATTTAACTTAATCCCTCCTCACGCGTCTGAGAAAGCCATTAACCTCGTTTGTTCTTGACTCGTAATTGCGCCATCTGTTGGTTTTATTGAGAAACGCTAAGTTGTACGCTCAGTGCGATTTTATGACCGAGTAGGTAGAATTTTCATGATATCACAAAGTTACACGCATGTACGCGCGTGACCTGGTTTTGTATGAGTGATCCACGATTGCTGGATATATATTTATAAATAAAACAAAATGTATTCAACGTTCTGTATCCATATTAGCCCATATAAGGTGGGTGCGGCCAATAAGGCCTGTCGGGTAATAAGGCCTAAGTAACAAAAACACAACTTAAAATAGTCACCGCTGCCCGAAGTCGCTGTCATAGGTAGCTAACAATCCAAGGTGGTGCCCCAAACATGTCAAGACGCGCTGGCTCGCACGCTCTTACCAGTGCGCCGTAATTCATCGTGGCCGGCGGATGCTCAGCTCGAATTATAATATAACGGTCAAATCAAACGTAAGTAATTTTTGTAATAATTCACTTTTCTACAATATTTTGCTGTATAATTGTCTATTAGTTTATGCTTAAGAGGCCTGTGGTGTTGAAATGATGTAACTTACACTGAATAAATTTATTTTGAAATTTTCTTAAAAAAGCGGTCGGCTGTTATTAAAGCCTATAAAATTCGACCATAGGCCTTATTACCCTCCTTTTTTGGCATCATCAATTGACGCTTTTACTGTTTATTTTATACATTTAGAAATGTGATTATAATTGTTTTCCAGAGACTGAACGAAGTTAATGATATTTTGGATCTTAAAACCCACCCTGAGAAGATCTACAACATGGATGAGAAGGGTTTCCGTCTAACAATTCACCACCAGCGGACTGTTTTACAGTAACATTACAAGCGGTTTTAGAGCGACTAGATTATATCCATTTAATTCGCAAGTTATTCCGGAAACGGCATTTGCTCCATCTGTAGTGACTGAAACTCCAGCTTCTACACTTACGCTGTTAATGTAGAATATTCACCACCTCGCGTCTCATCCAGGCCAATAACCTCCCAACCATCGAGATCGAGGCAAGAACAAAAAAAATAACGTACCCCAAAAAAATGATCTGAAAGGTTTTACATAATGGTTTACGGCAGTTCCAGTTCTGATGGCGAGGATAATGTACTCCACGCTCAAATTAAAAGAACAGCGTTTAAGAAGCTCATGCCTACACCAGCTAAAAATAATGAAAAGACACCAACAGTAAGAAGAAAGGCCATCAATTATAGAGGAACTCCAATCACTAAACACCTACATGTATTTGACAAAAATGACGTAGAATAACCTCCTCAAAAATAAAACTTAGCTCGAAAAGAAAAAAGGCCAGTGATAATATTAGTACTAAAGAAAATAGAGACAGCTGGTACTGTCACAGATGTAAGCAAGACCAACAAGCTGCTATGAGGAAATGTTGTAAATGCAGCCAGTGTTACCATGAGGAGTGCGTTGGTTTGACAGAGACTGACGATGATAATTTTGAGTGTTCAAATTGCTCCTAATCAAAAACGAAACGTTATTTTAAGTCTTTACTGTGATCATTACATTATTATAATTACTATGGATCTCAAAGACCAAATAAAATAAGTTTATTTTGTTTAATTTTGTAAATTAAAATCGTAGGCTTTATTAACCTACCATAGTATAATAAGGCCTAAAGACAGTGTTTTTAAAAATGTTTTATTTTGACTATGGCAGGAGGTGCTATTTTTTATTTATAATTGATAGTAATTGATATAATAATTGTATGATTAACATTAAAATTTGTTAATTTGTGTCAATAGTTTTTGATTTAATTGAATTCCCGCTTAGCTAGGCCTTATTGGCCGAACCTACCTTACGTTCCACTGCAGGGCACGCTCCTCCTTTACACTCGAGAGTACGATTGAAAGGGACATATGCAACGTAATATACTTTTATCTTTTAAAGATTATGACAGTGTTATATTTATGAACTCGAATCTTTTACCCGCCGTCTTTTAGGTATCAGTTTCCTAAACCAAACAATTAATTTATAGTTTTCCAGATATTATATGTATTAATACGATGTCTCTACACATAAGTATAAAATTTATAACCACATAATATTTCCTATGAAGTAATTTTGTCGTTTAGTATGAAAAGACTACCTTGGTAGCGCAGTTGTACTACGGATTACAACGCGGAGATCGGACTGTATCGGTGGCGCATAGTAATCCGTAGTACAACTTACTACGGATTACTATGCTGAGGTCTCAGGTTCGAATCTCATTTCGGATTTATTATCAGCCCGGAGCCAGAAAGTTGTGACCGATGTGGCGAGAGGCTCGCCCCGTGGGACGGAAAACACACGACAAAACGTGGATGTCCTTTTTTTTTTTTTTTTTATTGCAATGAATGGCGAGACGACCAAGCCGTTTGCCTGATGGTAAGCTATACGACCGCTCATAAACAGTAGAAATATTCCACTGCGCTCGCCATCCTGAGACATAAGATGTTAAGTCTCAATATGTCCAGTAGTTGCTCTGGCTACAATGTCCTTCAATCCGAAACACAACAGTGCATTTAAGCAGTCCTGTTGTCCTGTTGTTTAAGTTTTGTCCTGGCACCTCTGCGTACCCCATCTGGGAAAAAATGGCGTAAGTTTATATGTATTTATTATTTAAAAAACTAGATCCGTTAACAAATACTCTAAAATATTTTTAGATTACATTGCTGAAAGTGTCAAAACATTACGTAAATCGAAACCAAAGAAAAATATTTGCACCAAAATCTGATTTGAATATTGTATAGTATATCTTAAAAGGACATTCAGAAGCTATTTCTTGCAGCGGTTGAAGTAATCATATATTAAAATGGTCGCAAGAAAGCCAGTTGGGATTATGTACACAACTTCAAAGTATCAGACGGATTATTATGGTTCAGACAATCAGTTGCTAGATTTAACCATTTTGTATGCCTTAAATGGTTGGATGAAAGGATTATTTAAAATGCATATCATTATAGGAATTTCTGAAATTTTGTGCTCGTACGATATAAGTAGATTATCTTAAAAATATTGATATTTATAATGGGGCTGGCATGCATAATCATGCTAAAGACCCTATACATAAATTAAAAAAACGTAATGCACATACACGAAAATCGAAAACAGTTATTGCATCGTCGCAGCTCTTACAAGTGTCGCGCATTGTGGGGTTAATCTGTATATAAAGTTACCTTTGAGCGAGCCAGCACAATCATGTCCACAAGTGAATGATAACTATCTCTCCCTGAGGGATACCACATCATTAATGCAATGGACTAATTACTGTAATTGCTCTGTATCGTCATTTTTGCCATTTATTTGAGCCGGATAAACACCATCTGAAATGAAACGCGACACCTACGGATCACTATAACTAGTTTTTACATAAAATCATTACAAAAACTCACACCTTCGTCCCAGAAGGGATAGTTGTTTCGAAAGACTGCATTAACCAAAGTAAAAGTCCGCGCAATCCCAGCAGTCCTAAGTGAAACTGCATTTAATTCCCTCAGCTCTAAAAACTAGATTGCCCATTAGCTAATAACCACTGACCTGTTAGGCAGAAAACTCCACAGCCGACAGTTGCAAGAACCGAAATAGAAAAAGCTGTTACGTTTAATTTCGGTAATGGCGTTTGACTGTGTTTTACTGGTGGTAGGTCTCATACATGAGAGGCCGCCTGGCTGCCACCGCAATGTCTATTTCTCTATTAATGCACTATTGTATTTCATATTGAAGGTCATTGTAGCCAGAATAACTGGATATATCAGACTGGAAACTTAATATTTTATGTCTCAGGATGGTGAGCGAAGCATTGCTTTGTAATTCAAGGTGTTGTTGGTTCTGCTACTGTTCATGAGTGGTCGTATCGCTTACCATCAGTAGTTACCATCGTCTCGCCATTCATTGCAATGAAAAAAACTAGTTGGAGTGACTATTTGGGAAAGGTCGCAGATACTGAATACGACAAGTCGAAGAAAATATGAAAGGGGGCAATTCGGAAGAGGCCTATGTGGTGTAATGGACAAGTTATAGGCTGATGATAAAGATGGGGTAAAACAAGTTTTACTCCATAATATACGACGTTCGCTATCCGAATACGAATTTCCTACGTACAACAAATGCTATGGTTATCATTGATATCGCTGCATTTGACCTCATTTAGCAGTACTATTTATACATAGCTTTGTTCTGTGTACCGCGAACCCCTGGACACAACTCAATCAACCAATCACTTGAAATTCACAATTAAATGAACATGAATGTTCACATTATATTATTCCATACACAACTTGACTAACGAAGTGGTTACAAAATCACGCTCAAAATCGTAATACAAATGATTATATGCCGACCGCATTTTCATTTGACTTGTGAACGAGTTAAAATCCCAACAAAGGATATGAAATGAATGATCTTTATGAAAGTCAATGGTTTACGTCCTTTCAAAAGTTATGTATACCAAAAGATAAAGGCGATACTGAGCGGTCCCAATAAAAAGGCAAAATCCGCCTTTTCTATTGTAAGACAACTTTTGCCAGGAATGTGTAACTTTTCCTTTCAAATGTAAACATTTGCGGGTGACTTTTCCTTTGAGCATACCAGGATTACTTTTAGGCAGTCTACAAACGAACCATTTTTTTGTATAATAATTTTGGAGTTTAGTGATTATAATCTGTAAATCATTGGGGGAGGCCTATGTTCAGCAGTGGACTTCCTTTGGCTGATGGATGGAATCTGTAAATTGATTCCTCCTGTTGTTCCTTGTAGGTTTATCCATCAATGAATTATAGTTTTTTAATTACTTTGCTACGGCAAAGTAGCAAACAGGTCACCTAATGATCCATGTCTATGAACCTCTATCATCCTTCATCATCTCCTCAATCATGGATGTGTTGCCAGCCCATCAAATCCAGAGGAGGACGAGATGGAAAAATAATAAGAAGTCGAAAGGGGAACTAGTATTTGAATGATTTTATTATGATTTTTCTTATTAATTCAGTAAAACAACTTATATACTATTGTTCTATGTATTACTTAGGAATAATATGATACATCATGCGTCAATTATGTTATATCATACAAATTAAGTCCAAGACTTTCTGATAAGCCTGTAATGATCTTTACTAAAACAATATTTATATTAATACACTACTTACCTATATTTACTTCAATATGATGTAATTAGCTTCGTATTTTGTATATACTGTTATAATTACAACTTTACAAAAGACATAAATCACAAACAAAAGTAATTAATTGTAAAGCCACTTATACAATTAATAATAAACGAATTATCCATTAATTAATATATGAATGAGCAGAAGAAAAGCAAAATAAATATTATATTTTAGAATTTTACTAAAATTTAATAAGCTTGAGTGCACAATATTCCCATATTATTTTATAATAATTTAAAGACAATACCAATTCTAGCAACACACCTGGCATTAAAGAATATTATCATAAAACTTTTTTATCGTCGATTGAGTTTAAAATTCTAAATTTTGATAAACTTTGTATATTAAAACTTTTTTTTATTTTTTTTATTTCAATGAATGGCGAGACGAGCAAGCCGTTCACCTGATGGTAAGCGATACGACAGCTCACAAACAGTAGCAAAATTCCACTGCGCTCGCCATTCTGAGACATAAGATGTTAAGTCTCAATATGTCCAGTAGTTACTCTGGCTACAATGTCCTTCAATCCGAAACACAACAGTGCATTTATACTGCTGTTTCACGGGAGAAATAGACATTGCGGTGGTACCTACCCAGATGATATTAAAACGTCTTGTTCAAGAGGCAAAGTAACACGGCTTTTCTATTAAAATAAAAAAAAGGATTTCAAAAAAAGCACTAAAAAGTAACAAATAATATCTATTTCATTGCACTTGGTCGATTAATATTTACTTATTAAAACTTGACTGGTCAACAAATCATATAATACGCGTAACATATTGAATGTGGTCCGCCGAGTGCCAAACATTTAGGACCTAATATGTCTAATGTTAAATTTACTTAAGTTTCTACATATTCTTTATTTAACGACCCGCCTTTATTTGAACCAACCGTTATTTTCAGCATATTAAATTCTGTTCTAAATAACCCATATAGGTTGAGGCTGAATTGTAAATTCTAACAAGAGATTGGGCACTAATTAAATGATTGCCATAACTCCCACTAGACCCTCGAAAACGAATTGTCTGTTATAAAGGATATTTGATTGTGGGCCAATAATGGTTTAAAATTATTCCACCAATCTATCAACCCTCTTTTTATTTATTGTATAGATCTGGAAAAATAGCAAACAGGTCACCTTGTGGTAAGTGATCACTGCCACCCATGAACATCCACATCCATCCTTCTATTGACATGTACTAGAACGTAGCGATTATTCCCTACATCTCACCACTCACATCATATCACTCTCAATCGTACTCTCGATTGTAAAGTAGGCACGTGCCCTGCAGTGGGACGTATATGTGCTGATACAGATTCCCTACATTCTTTATATATCTTGATATGAACAGTCCTGTGACAATAAAGCGTACAAAAATGGTCCTCGATTGGATCATACATGTATTGTCGGCTGATAAAATCTGGAGGAGAGATGAAGGAAAATGATGGGAAGAGGAATGGGGTACCTATTAGGTATTCGGCAATGTCATTACGTAATACGTTGGGTGTGTGGATACACACATAGCCTGAATTTACATATTATCTAGTAAGAAATAAAGTTTAAACTAATGTTGTAATTCGATCAGAAAACGAAGCTTTAGTAACTCCAAACACAATGCATTTAAAATTTTCGCAAACAAACGCGACAATATTTTTTTTTTGGGAATTTTTATGCACCATCGTTTTGGTTTGTAGTCCATAAATTTTACTAACATAATATTTTAAGCCCTTGCGTACCATAGCGTCTTTATAAATAAATAGTGCACACTATTATTTTAGAAAAAACTATGCATTTACCACCCGAATACGATGATATTTAAAAAACCCAAAAAATGACGCGTTCTTTGTGAAATTTTAGTTGAATTATGTCTGAAGTCACTTGAACCACCCGGCTTCATTATCGGCAGCAATATTGATATACCCTGCATAAAAAAGCTTTTAAAGTAGTAAATATCGCCGAAGTATTTTATTGTTACAAATACCAACTTTATCCAATAACAATATCTAACAGAGGCCTTGTCGTAGGAGATTTCATAGAACAGCGAGTTCAGAACAGTTACAAATAAGGGAAATATAAACTTATATTAATTTCAGCAAATATATGAGCAACTGCTTGCGTTGTGATTCTTCAACATTACCGATTGTTTAAAATGCTATTAAAAACATAATATTCCTCTCAAAATATAGTATATTTCATATATACCAAATAGAACAAAGAAACCGTACAGATTCTCTTCTGATGGTAAATGTATGTAAGTAACTTCTTCTACTTATCGACACAAATATACATACCAACCAGCCCGACTCACATACTGGGTATCTCAACACTGCTACCTAAATCGAAGCCGGGTGGTAGTTTTAGTGACTACAAACACAATGCAACTAAAAATTTTGAAAAGAAATGCGACAATTATTTTTTATGATTTTTTAAATATCTTCATTTTTGGGTGGTAAATCCATAGTTTTTGCTAAAATAATAATTTAAACTCTTTTATACCTTAGAGTATTTATAAATAAGTCTATAATCAGTCTTGATATATCCTGTATTTTCAGTATATAGACAGAGAACTTGACAACACTTGTTTTATTATGATAGTCTTTTAAAAACTTTTAATTGCATTAAATTAGGCCATTAAAGAAATAGCGGGACGCGCATGCACTTCGCCTGATAGTAAGCGACACGTCCGGGCCTTTCATGGACAGTATTAAAACACTAAGTATAAAGCAATGCTTAGTATTCCACTGTGCTCGCCATCCTGAGACATAAGATGTTAAGACTCAATGTGTCCATTAGTTAATCTAGCTACAATGACCTTCAACCCTGAACACAACCGTGCATTTACACTGTTTGGCGGGAGAAATAGACATTGCGGAAGTCCTACCCAGGCGATCTCTGCATAAGAGAAACCTGCAATCAGTAGATCATTAATTGTTTTTATCCTTTATTGCACAAAATGGAAAAATACGGTGAAGAAACAACACAGTAATAATAGTACAAGAGGCGGCCTGATTTCTCTAGATAAAATCATTACAAGACTATCTGTGAGAACATCCTGCCAAAAAATACGTCCCGTCGGCAAATATTTCTACTCTATGTATGGATGGAAGCGCTCTAAAACTGCAGTGTAGACTTTGATAAAGTTTCCAACCGGTGTCGTTCGTCGGCTTCAGCTATCTTCTTTCACACTATTTCATTATACCGAGAACGCTTTAATACGTTAGTATCGGAAATGTTTGAAAGGCTACCGGTATATTGCGAAATGGCTTAAATGTTTTACGGTGAATGTAATTTAGAAGAGTGTTACAGTGCTTTTATATGAAATCAAAATAAGTGTTATAAGTTTTAGACGCGTGATTTGTTAAATAATTGTATTTTAACAACTGTGAGTAATAACAATGCCTGAATAAGAAATATCTATAATGTAGATAATAATGTTAGGTATTTATTTATTTAACTCTTTAATGTACACCAGGTAAATAAAGGTAGACAGAATGACCTGAAAAAAAAAACGTACAAGTGGCGGTCTTATTGCTTAAAGCAATTTCTGCCGGAGAACCCTGAAAAGTTACAACGCACAAAAAGATAGAATGTTGAGAACGCTTCACTTTTTCAATATTTATAATACTTCAGCACTTCATTTAGGACATTCTAGAAGCAATTTAATCTTATGGTTTACAATTTTTCTTCATAGGCTACACGCTATTAACTGGCCTGGAACATTATCCTTGTTTACCTGCGTTTGGTATCTAGACGTACATCAGACGTAAAGCGCCCGACCCACTTCATGTTAGGGCTGCCACTAGAAAACAAATTGATTTAGCTTCAATTATGTGATCTCGATTAACACGTTGGACCTTATCCTAAACCCTGATAGTTTGACTACCTTTAAATCGCATTTTATCGGTTAATTTTAGAGTGCAGAATAGCCAATACTTTCAAATTATGCTCAAGAATTATTTGGACATCAACAACCCTATTCAAAACTGGAATGTACCTTAGCATTACAAATAAACTCAAATATGGATCAAAATTACTGTACCAGACTGAAAGGCCTATACCTTGCATACTGAAGATTGCTCAAGCATGCCCAATTTCTGAGAAAATTGACAACCCTACGTCAAGCACAAATCGAACCTTGTACCGAAGTATCAAGATCTAAGTGCTTTACACGATGTGTGAGTGTAATAAATTACGAATTCATCTCACGAATTTACGTCACATAGCTCGAAAGCAATATCTGAGTAAGGTTGAATTTACACGGGCGTTTATTTGTATAGTACAGGCGGTTTATGGTAATAAGATGCCTTAGATCTTAAAGAGTAATTATATACTAGTATACTGGTGGTAGGTCTCTCATATGTGCGAGGCCATCTGGGTAGGTACCACCGCAATGTCTATTTCTCCCGTGAAACAACATTGCTTAAATGCACTGTTGTGTTTCGGATTGAAGGACATTGTAGCCAGAGCAACTACTGGACATATTGAGACTTAACATCTTATGTCTCAGGATGGCGAGCGCAGTGGAATATTTTTACTGTTTATGAGCGGTCGTATCGCTTACCATCAGGCGAACGGCTTGCTCGTCTCGCCATTCATTGCAATAAAAAAAAAAAAAAAAAAAAAAAAATTTTATTTGGATACCAGCTGTTCTTGGGTCGAATTCTTAATGTTGCTTCCAAGTCTTTAAACAGGCTATGATATGTTAAAAATTAAAGGTCTGTAAGAGATAGGATACGAGGCAAATCATAGGTAAAGATAAAAGGTAAATGTGTAAAGATTAGAAAATTTCAAAAAGCATCAGATGAGCGGAATGGGTTATTAATTGAAAAAACAATAACTCTCGAAAACTCTCAGATTTATGATGAAACTAGAATGTTCAAATGCGTTGTAATAACAAAAATATTATTCGAAAATACTACTTAAATATGAATTTAATACGTATGCGTAGAAATATCAAAATATGTCAAATTCGTGATTTTGTAAAATTCAATTTATTTTCTAAAATAACTGTCGTAGACATCATCAGCCTTACTGCGTGTTTAACGTATTCAAAAGGGTTACTCTATATTCAGCAAGATGGAGTGACGATTTGCGAAAGGTCGCTGGCAGATGCTGGATGCGATAAGCCGAAGACAGGGTAAAATGGCGCAACTTGGAGGAGGCCTATGTCCAGCAGTGGACAACAGTTTAGGCTGATGATGATGATGATGATGATGATGACTCTATACTCCGCCACGACGACGAATGTTCGACAATCGTACATAAAACTGTACGGATATGCCTAAATACTTTTAAAAGTGAATGATAACATTCATAGAGAATAGTAGAGAATAGACATTAATCTAACTTCGCGGGTGCATGGAGTAACCCCCAGTTTGCGTTCATTCAGCTACAAACTATTGACTCTCGTTTCAGCGAGGCTGTTGATTTTACGTGTTTAAGCCCGCGTATAATCACTATCTCATGAATAATCAAGCCAATTAGTAAAATTAGCTAGTGTAATTATCTGAAACATGCTGAGTAATAATAGTTGATTCTAAGGTGGAATGTTGATATGCAAACTTCATCTTTGAGCCTCCTTACGGTAATTATGTCGTATATTGATGTATAGAAACTCAATTAGAGACAAAGTACCGGGGAATGAATCTTTGACGTCCAACCACAAGATGGACAGATGCAGATCGCTTGCTTATTTATGATTGCTGATGACGAGCCCTGTTTAGAATTAATCTACCTGTAGCTATAACGATTGCATATTGACATATAAACATCAACTCAAGTATTTTTTCCCATAAAAAAAATAAAAACCGACTTCAAAACAAAAATCCAGTAAAAACCAAAAATAAATAAAATAATAACTACCACTCCAAAGCAAAAAAATAATATTTATTTCATGGAGCTCGTGCATGTTGATTAATTTGCTTAATGACTTGACTAGCCAACTAATCAAAATATATGCGTAACATATTGAAGGCGGGTCGCCCATTACCAAACATATAGATATTTAAATTAATATAAGGCATAGGTCCTATATATATTTTTTTTGTATGTAAAACTAAACTATCCGCTCTAATAATCTTTCTTTTCATAAATTTTCTACTATTTCGAGAGAATAATACACCTTTTGTACGTAGACGTAAAGAAAAGATGAGTTGGATGCATTCAAACCGAAAGTTTTCTGACAAGAGGTCACGAATGATGGAGGCAGATGGAGTAATTAAGGGCCTATGCCCAGCAATGGGATAAAATAATGGCTCTACAAAAGTGAACAATGGAAGGCACTTCGTTATGCTATCTTGGTTTGGTACGCGATACATCTATTTCAATACAAAACATTTAAATCAAATGAAATTTTGTTGTCTTAAATAAATTAATGACCATCAATACATAAGCCACAAAACATAACAGTTTAAGGTTTTAATCATAGTATACACAGACTTGACCGCGTTACCCTTTTATTTTAAATAAAATGTGTTCGATCTCTTTCTGTTTTGAGGCAAAAAAACGGAGAAATTAAAAAGTAAACACACTAATAAATAAGCTAACATAAATCAGAATACTTGATATATTGTATCCATAATCCTTCTCCGAACAATTCCCAAGTAGTTAAAGCTATAAAGAGGGAAGACATCAAAAGATGAAGCTATCCGAAGCTCATAAAACATTGAAGACAAGTTTAATGCACCACTTCGACGGCACTCCTTTACGAGTAATCTTTTTAACTACTAATGGACCTTCCCTTCATAGAAAGAAGGACGCATATGGCAGAATAATAAAATTGGAGATACGTATTTTTGTGTTAGTTGTAATAAGTATGTTAATACATCGAGCTACAAGCATAAAAAGTCGCAAGCAACTTAAGTTTTACAGCAACAGGATGTAAAGAGGACATGGATCGCTACTAGTATAATAAAGCTGAAGACTTTGCTTGTTTGAACGCGATAATCTCAAGAATTAACAGTTAGATTTGGAAATTTCTTTTTACGTTTTATAGCCTCATTTATTAAGAAGGTTTAGTCTTTTTAATAACAGCTAAAATCTTAAGAGTCGAGCAAATGGATTTTTCTTTCAAGAAAGTGAATATTAATATCAGAAAATTCTTTTTTCCAAAAAGTAAATATCAAGTGCGTGGTGGCCTGTTGGTATACGGACTAGACGCGGCTGCCAACACGTTCACGGTGGTCGCGGGTTCGAATCCCAGGGCACACCTCTGACTTTTCGGAGTCATGTGTGTATTGATAGTCAATCACCACGCACTAAAACGGTGAAGGAAAACATCGTGAGGAAACCTGCATACCATAGCGATTTATAAGAATTTCTATGGTATGTAAGTCCGCCAACCCGCACTAGGCCAGCGTGGTGGACTATATGGCCTAACCACTCTCAATCGTGCTCTCGATTGTAGAGTAGGCCCGTGCCCTGCAGTGGGACGTATATGGGCTGATACATACATACAAATATCAAAAATATCGTTTTTCTTTTTTGCTTTCTATTCATAATTTGTTTCTGATAATATTAATGTAAAGAAAGTGAACCGGACTAAAATTATCGTAAGATATAGTACAAATTTTAGTATCCGAGTTACCCTAAAATGTAGCAAGGTTTTAAATTCTGACAACACTGTCTTCGGTTTCGGTGTGTAATGTGATGCAGCGGTGAACGATGCACCTTCGGCACGTGTGAGTTAGTTAGGGCAGAGCATTTTTGACGACGCCGCTCTCGAAAGCGCCGCCAGCGCGTGTCATTCCGACCTTGGATAGGTAAATTAGTTTCGCGCAAAACTTTCTGTCAAGTGGTTTCATTGTCAATTATTTGTTGATTGTTTTTCGCGATGTGTCATAAAGCAATAGTGACTTATTTAATCGACACTGTCTTAAATAAATTGGTGGTGGAAATGTGGAGCAACATCTTTATCACAGTTCATATCCAGTGTGTACGCGTGCTCATTGAGTAATCAAAACTACGATACAATAGAGAGAGGAAAAGAGAAGTGAGGGGAAATGCCGCACGTTGCTTGTTACGGTCGCGGTTGCCAGCTGTGTTATGTGAGTTACCCTATTTCTTTAATTAATTTGTTGATTAAGGATATTTTAAAGATATCATGTTAAAATATTAATGATGCCTGATAACATCTGAGTAGGTCGGAAATTATTTTTTGTCACTCTGTGTAATGAAAATAAGTATATTGATTAACACTAAACAAAAACATATAAACAGACAGCAATATACTGGGTATTTTTTTTTATTTTTTTTTTTATTTTTTATTGTATATCAAGAGTGCTACCGAAAACGAAGCCGGGTGGTAGTTTTAGTGAGTGCAAACACAATGCAACTAAAATTTTCGCAAAAAAACGCGCAAAAAAAAATTTTTTTTATGATTTTTTAAATATCGTAATTTTTGGGTGGTAAATCCATAGTTTTTGCTAAAATAATAATTTAAACTCTTTTATACCTTAGAGTCCTTATAAATAAAAGGGTATACACTATTATTTTAGGAAAAAAATGAATATACCATTCAAATACGACCATAGGAAAAAAATAACAAAAAAAACATCGTCGCTTTTTTTTCAACATTTTCTGTTGCTATGTGTCTGAAGTCACTAAAACTACCACCCGGCTTCGTTTTCGGTAGCAATCTTGAGATACCCTGTATAAATAGGTTTGAATAAATAATTAAGTTTGCTACGCTTACGTCATATCTGATATCTTAAGTTGGTATGAGCGGTCTTCTTACAACCTTTAGGGACCGCTATATTATGTGCAAAATATATTACTGTTTCACGCCACTTACACAATATTGACCTTTCAAACGCAATAGAATACATTTTTATTGACATATTTAATGGAAAATAGTTTGCAAATTCATATAAATAGTCCAATACTTACACTTTTTATAAAGCTGTTAAAATATATCCAATAATATTAATTTGTATTGCATTGTATTCTAATGCATCAGCCCATATACTGATGCATTAGAATACAATACAATACAAATTAATACTTCACTGCAACGCATTGGCCTTGTTTGCAATCGAGAGTACGACTGAGGTTAGGCCATATAGTCAGGTGGCATAGTGCGGCTTGGCGGACTTTACATACCATTATGTTATAAATTCTTACTAATCGCTATGGTATGCAGGTTTCCTCACGACGTTTCTCATCATGTTTCTAGTGCGTGGTGATTTACCATCAATACACACAAGATTTTCTTTCTTTCAAATTCGAAATATTTTATTATGAATATGAATCTAAATTTCCTTGCCTAAAATGTTAAAAATAAACTATTCCGAATCCTACATACATGTATTTTCAGGTGTTTTCAATTTACCACTTGATAAATTGAAAACACACACTGTATACTTATACAAAGTGGTACATCTGTATCATTGAAAGGGCAGGCTACGGTACAACATTAGCTACAACTATAAAAAGGCTATTACCGAGGCCCGACCCCGTTCGCCGTCTATTTTGAAGCCCACCTGTATTTTATTAGAGGCTATTTTTTCCCTTAATTCTTTTAATATAGTTTTACGATGCCAATAAATGTTTTATTAAGCGAGATATGGCACGCCTCGTATATAGGGTTCAGTGACTCTGGTTAAATTGAACTGTGTCCGACTCTAGTACGCGAATAAGAAATCCTATGCTGTGTGATTCAGAGACCAAGTAATGCAGGCCCAAAATAATTTACACGAAATGTATAAAAATCCACAAAGAATATTGATCGAGGAGAAAATGAAAACTCAATGTACTTTTATGAACAAAACAAAATGAACATTTATAGAAAAAATGGATCCCCAAAGTCGTATTATATCATCAAAATAACCCTCGAAAGTGCTACATGTTTTCATTCCAGTCTGTTTATAACAGGTTTTGATGAGGTTCGCATAATTTGTAGACCAGGGAGATAATAAATAAATAATAATATATATACCCAACAGTCATATACGCAGTCCTAACTAGACACTAAAATTGATTCATATGCGTGGGTATCAGAAACTTCGAGAGACTTTTCGGTCTCACAGATACACAAAAAATATATGTTTCGAGTGAGATTCGAGCCCGTGGCCTCACATTTCACAGCAGGCGTCTAATCAACTGAGCCTAGGCTATCATGTGGAGTTGGGCGAAACTACTGTTTTGTTACAATCGAGATAATTATAGTCACACTGTCGGGCCACTATAGAAAACGACTAGAACATTTTAAGAAGCATTAAGTAGGAAATCAGTTTCGAAATTAAGAACATACTTATGATAAAGTCATGCTATTAACAAACAAATCAATAAAATATTCTACAGATATGTATGTGTTACATAATAATGGCGTGAAACAGCTTTGCAGTCGACTTCTTAGCCTATAGTGGTTGATGAGACTATCAGATCCACAATGTACTACAATAATGGATCTCTCATCCGTTTTAAATTACACATTTGACCGTTTCATAATTTGATTTATTTATTTATTTTATGCTTTATATACAAAGTATAAAGTGCGTGGTGGCCAGTTGGTAAGTCCGTCAATACACACTAGGCCAGCGTAGCGGACTATATGCTCTAAACACTCTCAATCGTGCTCTCGATTGTAGAAGAGGTCCGTGCCCCACAGTGTGACGTATATGGGCTGATACAGATACAAAGTACATAGGCGGACGTAATGGCCAAGTCATTCTCTGTCATAAATTCTAGAAAATGTATAATTGGGAACTTATATGTAAACAAAATTCAAATATATATTACCATAAAGAGACTCCTTTTCTTACTCATGTTACCCTTTTATTACCTTTGAACATATTTCCATTAGTTAATTCTATTGCCAGTCGCCTAATATAAAATACCCTATTCATATATTCCTTGGAAACTCAAGTCAGGTACTTTCAATACAATTTATTGCTGGTCGAAAAAGTAAGCCTTAATGTCGCTCTTTTCATTTCTAAATCGATACCATAAACTTTAGCCAGCATTCAATACGCGAAAGGCAACTTCAAATGTTTCAATAATATACGGATTATATCTAAATCACGTCTTTGAACGCGCACTTGTAGGTATTCAGATTTAGAGATATTCATTACTTTTCTTTGATGGCTGTTAAATGTTATTTATTTAGGACAGCCTATGTAGCGTAGTTGGTTAGACGCCAGCTGTGAAACAACAGGCCACGGCTTCAATTCCCGCACCGAAACAATTAAGTCACAAGTATTTGTTTCTAGTCTGGGTGTTGGTGAGACCGAAAAGTCACTCGTAGTTTCTGATAGCCAAGTCACAAGATTCAGTCGTAGTGCAGGGCCAGGGGCCCTACTATATTCAACGAAACGATGTTCGAAACTTCGGATGATCAAAGTTTATATACGATACGAATGTACCTACATAAAACTTATGGTCGTTATTGATTTATGGTCGTAACCATACACTTATAGTTACGGTGTACGTTATATATATACATTCGTATCGTATATAAAACTTCGTTTGTCCGAAGTTTCGAGCTTCGTTCGTTCGTTCGTTCGTTCGTTCGGATGAATATAATAGGGCCCCAGGACTGTGTCTTATTATCTGTTGCGTGTATTAGATTTATAATTTTACCTCTTAAACTACTGGTAGTGTACAGTAATGTAAATCGAAATATACTTGACCAAGCAACTACTCTCAGGCAGGTATTTTTAAAATTCAAAAGAATAAACCCTGTCTACCATGCTGCTATAGTGCGGGCTTATATAAATTCAATTAAAGTATACTAAAGAAATTTAAGCCATAAAGATATAATAACATTTTTATTTAATGTATCCAGAGAAAGATTGCTAATGCACATTAGGCATGAATAATCAAAATATATATAATTGTAAATTTATGTTTTCTACAATAGATGTAGCAGTTTAAATGTTAGTTTCCTACATTTTACTTAGAAAATGTATACACATTAATAACCTGACTTATACAAACTTAGTTCACGAGTTTGTGAGTCCATGAATTCATGAATAGAATAGAACCTAACATTTATTGATAAGGCTTGTTATAAGTTCCTTTTGAATAAATGTATGTTCCGAATTTGTAATTTCTGGTATATTTTTATTACATATAGCTGGTCTCATTCTATAAATGATATTCCGTAGGAGCGCTGCGCTTGCATACCTCAAAGATACTACAATGTATGTGTAATACACAACCAACTTAGAATAATGAAATATTCCTAAAAAACGTAGTTTCGACGGTAAATCCATTTTGGTACACGCTAATTTGAGGAACCTCCAAAACAGCCATTTTTGTCTCTATAGATGAACGCAAAAAGTTTTAAATTAGCTATTAGAGGGTCGGAATATTTAGTATTCAGGGTTTTTATCTTAATTAAACAATTTTTATCAACAATAATAACCTGAATTGACAGCCTTAATTAAGTTAGAAGTATGTTTAAAGAACAAGAAATACAATTGTCTGTATAACTACACATACGTGCACAACTGCAATCTGAAAATAAAATGATTTCATCATCATCATCATCATATCAGCCACAGGAAGTCCACTGCTGAACATAGGCCTCCCCCAATGATCTCCACAACGACCTGTTGAAAATGATTTAGATATAATATATTAATAATATATACTTTTAATGTTTTAATACATATATAAACTCACGCCTTTTTTCCCAGAAGGAGTAGACAGAGGTGCCAGGACACCCACATTTAACCTTGTATGTTTCATCCCACGATGTGATAGGTGGCGTGCCTATTGCCATATCGGGCACAAATTACTGACTCTAGGCTGATAAAGAATAGAAAAATCCAATATGATTTTGCCCAACCCGGGATTCTAACTCGAGACTTCAGCATTGTAACCATGCCCTAGTACAAATACACCACTGAGGCAATCCATTAAATCCAGGCCGCGTCAAACAGGTCGCAATGGATGTTCTTAGGGAAGGATTTGTTTCTGCAGTGGACTTCCTTTGCCTGAAGAAAAAAAAAGCGAGAATTCTATAAAAATAATACTGCAAAATATCAGATCGTTTCTTCTTGTTGTTCGCAGTAACATGATTACAAGCAATTTAGAAGATATGAAACCCCGATAAGGTCTTTATTGTGATGTCGCGTTATTAATTCCGATGACGTCTATTACTACGACGTAAAAACAAATTGTCTTCGTATTAAAGCGATATTGTACTGTATAATCCGAAAAGGTGGTGTTACATTAGGTAGAAGAGCGTGGATAATTTATTCATCAACTGTAAGATATTTTACAGGTCCTATCCTACTGTGGTATTGATGCTACAATTTAAATAACTGTAACAAAGTCGCTTATAATAAACTTTACGCCTAGCCCAGATCCACCCGGCTGCAGATACTCTTTCACTCGAGTCTAACTGGATTTTACCAAAACTCAAAGTGATTACCGTCCGGCGTCCTCTACTGATTTTTACATCTCGTCCTATCCCGTTAGACCTTTTTCAGTAGAATAATTATGTCCAAATTATTGTAGCATAACTTCAACAGTTCACACAGCACATACAATAGAAACTCACGGAAGGAATCAATTTTCCCGTTTTTGAAACCTCTATCTTTACTGTTTTTCATTTTGGCCAAAGCGTGATGCTAGCTAGATAGCCTAGAACATTCCTCGATAAATTGCCTATCCAATACAAAAATATTTTTTCAATTCGATCAAGTAGCTCTTAAGATTTGCTGGCACGAACAAACTCTCCAACTTTATATATTACGTATAGAAGATACGATTACTACAAATATTTTTGGAGACTATAGTGCAAGAAAGTGGAATATAATTATAATGATAATAATAACAATTTATTATTGGGTTTTTATATGCCAACATTTTATCCCCATTTCATTGGCATAAAGACAAATAAACTTATGTACAACAATCAGCACTTCTTTCGTACGAATTTAGATAGCGCGGTATTAAACAGTGACCAATATGCTATTATGGTGATATAGATATAATTTGAAATATTATCCATCTTAAGCTTCAAAGGATCTTGCTTGTTACTAAAATTGAAGAATAAGTCTTGTAACTCCTTAGTCTTAATAAATCGCTTTCCGCTACCTCTTAACAACACAGACTGCCTAAAGCCACGTTCACAGAAGCACAACCCAACAATCGCAATAATAGTGACCGCGGCCCTATTTCCAGTCAAGACGCGGAAGCTATAAAAGAAAATACTTCTGTTAGTGTCATTTTATGAATGACCTTTTAAAGGCGCTGTGTTGTATTTCGTAAGATGCAATAAAATGTCCATAAATTAAATATATTAAACAATCACAAACATTGTCCCAATACTTTCAATAAGTCAATTCTTACGTATTGTATTCTTATGGTATTCGTTTCTCAACACTAAATATTAGGGATTTTACTGGTCTATCACTACTGGTCTGCCATATGTATGATAAGTACCATCGCAATGTCTATTTCTACCGACCAAACTGCAATGTAAAAGCACTATTGTGTTTCGAATTTAAGGATATTTTAGCCACAGTAACTACTGGACATATTGAGACTTAACATCTTATGTCTGACTGACGACTTACCATATCAATTTGAAGTTGAGAATGCCTGTGCATACCACGACTTTTATGGATAAGTCGTATACAGTCCAAGCCGTTCGTCTGTGGAATGCACTACCAGTTGTCATAAGACAGGCGAAAACACTGACATCTTTCAAAAAGATGGTTAAAGATTATTACCTTTCCCTATAAGCAGCTGCATGAAGAAGTTTTATTTCCTACTTTTGTCTCAATAGGTAATTTATAGTATGTATATAATTATGTATGTCTATCTATAGAAGTATTTATATATGTATGTATATAAAATATATTATATAAATATATATCATATATTGTGTTTAATATATTAATTATAAATAATTTGTTTATATATTCCTTTTTTAGAGCATGTTTACCTTTAAATTCTATACTGCCCTCTCTTCTTATCCTTTTCTTTTATCCATCCAAAGGTTGTCTGTAAGAAATCGCCTAGGGCGATAAGACCGCCAACTGTACTCTTTAATTTTATTTGTTAAATATTGTAATATTTTGTTCTTTTGTGTGCAGTAAAGAATAAATAAATAAATAAAAAATAAATAAATATGTCTCAGGATGGCCAGCATAGTGGAATGCCCAGTACTGCTTTGTAATTCAAGGCGTTGTTTAGTTTTGCTACTATTCATGAGCGGTGGTATCGCTTACCATCAGGCGAGTGGCATGCTCGTCTCGCCATTCATTACAATAAAATTAAAACTACAATTAAGTATAGAATAAATCTATATCTATATCAGCCCATATACGTCCCACTGCAGGGCACGGGCCTACTCTACAATCGAGAATACGTTTGAGAGTGGTTAGGCCATATAGTCCACCACGCTAGCCTAATGCGGGTTGACGGACTTACATACCATAGAAATTTTTATAAACCGCCATGGTATGCAGGTTTCCTCACGATGTTTTTCTTCAACGTTTTAGTGCGTGGTGATTGAGTATCAATACACACATGACTCCGAAAAGTCAGAGGTGTGCCCTGGGATTCGAACCCGCGACCACCGTGAACATGTTGGCAGTCGCGTCTAGTCCGTTTACCAACAGGCCACCACGCACTATTATTAACTATTTATGATCATAGCATACATAATTAGTTGAGTCTGAAGTATGCCCATAATAAAACCACAGTATAGTCACAAACACATTTCCGACATTTCTGTGAAATGTAGTCTGTCGTGACTCGTGACTCGTGACTATAAAAATTACAAGAGACTTTTTGGTCTTACAAAATAGAAAACAACACAAATATATTTTGTTAATCTCGCAATTTATCATCAAAAGAACCTTGTGCGTAGTGGCCTGTTGATAAACAGACCAGACACGGCTACCATCATATTCACGGTGGCCGCAGATTAAAATCTGAAAGCACACCTCTGACTTTTCGGAGTCATGTGTATTGATAGTAAAACACAACGCACTGTAACAATAAAGGAAAACATCGTGAGGAAGGCTGCATGCTATAGCGATTTAGTAAGAACTCCACCAACCCGAACTAAGCCAGCGTGGTGGACTATATGGTCCAATCCCACTTAATTGTACTCTCGATTGTAAAGGATACCCGTACCCTTCAGTGGTACCTATGTGGGCTGTACAGTACAGTACAGTAATCAAATTTACAACATTCTGTTTCGCAGACTCATCTTTATTCCATACAGGCTTTCTATTCTACAGGATACATTACATAGCTATACGTATATACACGTATGATAAGCCAGTGACCTAAGCAATAAATCATGTGTACGCCACGATCTGATCCATTTGGTAATTACAGCGAATAGTTTGCGAGCAATTATATCGACCACTAATCCATCGGTTATGGCACGCGGTACATTGCGGTGTTGAAATGGCTCGATTATTATTCGCTTGTTGACACGAATAGTTCAGCCGGTGGTGTATGAAGGGATGTTCCAATCAATAATTTTAATCTTATAATGAGGTAGTTTATCAAAAGTGAAATTGCGGACTATATGCTTTGATATTAGTAGCAATCAATTGAGCCCAATATGACAATGTGATCGAAATATTTTTAGCTTTGCCTGCCCTTTCAGTTAAAATTGGCAATAGCGTATAATTAATATTTCTTATATCGGTTACCATCTTTATCAATTGGTATTGTACCATTTGCAGGGACATGCTGTTATTGTTTTACATTGCCTCATTAACTACAAAATATGTTATAGATACACTTTTTGTAGTAGATTTACGAACATAACATGTGTATTTAATTTTTTCTTCATAATTATTTACATATTTATAGTTACTGGAACTGCATTCCGAGTCAAGAATACCCATAAATAATATAATAAATACACCCAACAGTCACATACATGGTCCTGACCCCACATTACGTCAATTAAGTCTTGTGTCGTGGGTATCATGCTGAACATAGGCCTCCTCAAAGTATCTCCACATCGACCTGTTGGAAGCGGCCTGCATCCAGCGTCTTTCTGCAACTTTATCCAGGTCGTCCGTCACCTTGTTGGAAAATAAATAGGAGATTACACTTTCTAAATGAATAATTAAACTCCCTATGCATGTATTTGTAACATTTTGTACTGTAAAACCATTTTCCGAACTAGAATAAAACAAGTTTGGCTTAGTTTCCTCTCAATTTTCAAACAATGCATGATTAAATGAAATGTATGGTCGGTGTCGAATGAGAACAAAACGAATGAGCTACACGTGTAACGGACGGTGGAGTACGCCACAAGTTCCCTATTGTGTTACCACATAACTACTTTTTCTTCCTGTATTTTGCATTCCTAACAGAGCAAAAAAAGTTAAGCACGTCATAAATCTATATTAGTATAACAAGTCTTCAACGAACAAATCGATTACAAAACTGCGGGTTTTAATGTCTCTTTACTTTCATGAAACAATAATTGAAAACTTTGATATATATTTTAAACTTTAAATACACGTACTGTATTTAAAGCAGATTTAAATTAATAGGAACGATCAGGGTTTTAGATCAAATAGTTAATGTATTTATCAAATTGTCCGATATTTCATACAAATGCGCCATACGGAATATAATAAGTTGTATTAAAGTCAGGCGCAGTCGGAGGAAAATCTAGTCTAAAACAAAAGGTAATATAGAGCCAGTTGACACTTGAAGTAGATTCAAGGGTGGCTATTAGAAAAGCCAAACAATGCTTGAGTTGATCCCTTAATCGCGCACACCTAGTCGAGAGGGGGTGTATTACCGATGCTTCGATATAAGTCACAGTTACACACAAATTAAATAAGCAGTCTTTATATGAACGACCCAATGTAGGGCAGGGATCTTCTACCGAGATGGCCTTATGCGGGCTTGCGGATTTTAATATACAGGGTTTACCAAGATTACGACCAAAACCAACACGGGTGTTTTAGTGACTACAAACACAGTGCAACTAAAAATTTGGCAAAGAAACCCGATTTTCTATTGTAATTTTTAATTTTTGAAGTGAAAACTTCTTTAGCGGCGTTGAGCACTTTTTCTGTAATGGGTATAAAATCTTAAACTCGCGTCAGGACACGTGACCTGATCGTAAGACGAAAAGCGTAAGACGGATGGAGAGTAGACAGCTGTCAGTTAGCTGTCAGTTTATAAAGCTTTGATGAATTGCCAATGATTTTGAGTGGAGATTTCAACATAAACTTCGCAGACGATAAAAATCAACTATTAATTGAATTTTTAATTAATGAATTTGGTTTAACTATGTCGAATGATCGCAATCTTAGCACAACGAAATACAAAACTACTATTGATGCGGTCTTTATTAGACATTTAAATAGGTTCGAATCAAAACTGTTCGTTTCTTACTTCAGCTACCATAAACCTATCGTATCAGTTTTAGAGATTGGCGATGATAGTTCTGGTAATGATGATGGTGAAAAAGTCGTTGAAATTATGGATGAAAGTTGATTTTTCGGAGAGATAAACTTTTTAATGTAAAATAATTGTAATAGTTTTAAAGTGTTAAATTTTTAATGTAATATAAATTGTCATGTTTGTGTACGATAGCGCAATAAATGAATATTGTATTCTACCACATAAATGATAGTACTTTTATACTGATAAAGCAATTGGTGCAAAATTATTCCCTAACCATTCCAAAATATCAAACATGCTCAACGTTAATAATCAAGTTTTCACTTCTGCCGGCACTCCCGGAGTGCAACCCGTCTTTTTTTTTTTAGTCCGGCATGGATGGTAAATCCATAGTGTATGTTAAAATAATTATTTAAACCCTTGGGTACCATAGCGTCATAAAAAATAAAAGGGTGTACTCTATTATTTTAGGCACAAAACTGTATTTTGTTACCAAATACGACGAAAGACAGAAAAATAAAATTAACAAAATAACTTCGTCGTTTTTTTGACAAAATTTTTATTTGCATTGTGTCTGAAATACTAAAACTAGCACGTGGCTTCGTTTTCGGTCGCAGTCTTGATAAACAGGGTATTATTATATCATAATATCTATTTCATTGTTTTACATAAATTACTTCTACAGGGATTCATTCAATAGGAAGTCTTGTTTGTTTTATAGCATGAATATAACAATATGATATCACAGAATTAAATATCAAATAATTAGTGGTAATTTATAAACAGGTTTATAAATATAAATAAATACATCCAACATATCATAGTGTCCTGCCCTCATTGAGATCGAGTCTTGTGTTGTGGGTATCAGAAACTACGAGAGAATTTTCGATCTTACAAACACTGTAACTGTGTGATAACTCCTCTCAATCAAGTCAATCCATGCTTATAGAGGAATCTCGTGCTAAATTCTAGGCAATTCTGGCTTAGTACATAACCTTAACTACTAAAAATTGTACACTATGTCGAACAAGACATTCACGACGGTTGCCGTAATAAGCGCCAACACTAAAACCACAGATCCAAACCAAAAGCGGTGTTAAATCAAACTTATTGAATTTTGCATTACCAATGAAGATAGCCACAAAATGACTTTAGATAGCATTAACATATTCCAACAACTTAATATTTATGAATGTAACTCTGTTATCACTCAATAATGGATGAAGTGATTTTGTAATAGCTTCTACCACTAACTGTATATATGTCACCGTAAAATTGTAAATATCGTTAGATTATAATATATCTCGCGAGATTGTGAACTGTCGAAAGATTGTGAACAAGAACAACTGTTTGCAATTTAACGTATTATTTTTTCAGTAGATTATCTATCGAAGTGAAACTGTTAAACCTAACCTAACCTAACCTACGGTTCACAATCTTTCGACAGTTCACAATCTCGCGAGATAGATTATAAACATATGTACCCCTTCCTCTGTAATCTCAGCACCATCTCAAGGTAGACTAGTAGAGAATGCCTCTGGCATTAAGTCCGCTTATGTACATATTTGTATATAAAGTAAAATAAATAAATAAATTATAATCTAACGATATTTACAATTTTACGGTGACATATACATTTTATAAGCAGGTGTATTATGCTCGAATGGCAAGTTTTTAAACTACATTTCATGGCCTCTTCTTATTTTATGACGGTTGGAATGTTTGTTGTTGTAAATGTGACTAATAAATAAAACCCAACAGTCACATACATAGTCCTGACCCCACACTAAGATCGAGTCTTGTGTCGTGGGTATCAGGAACTACGAGAGACTTTTCGGTCTCACAATCACCCAGATCCGAAAGAAATATTTGTGGGTCGCACAACATTTCTCTCGATGCGGGGATCGAACCCGCGGCCTGTCGTTGCATAAGCGGCGTCTAACCGACTGCGCCACGGAGGCTTTCAAATAGTTTCACTTTTTCTTTTCTACTAATCTATTGAGATAAACAAATAGTCTAAGACTTTTAAAACTATTCAGGCAGGGGTGAAATCGATAATATCCTATACCCTTCCTTGCCCGACTTGGAAAGGCCATTTCACGTCAACTAAATTTATATGGTGCAATACTAACAAACATTGTATTATTATTTAAATAAAATAAATAATAAACGTGCCTTAACATTCTACGTAATAGAGATTACAACCCTAGTCACTGGTGTAAGATTTTGATAAGCATTCGATCCAGTGGTTGGCGAGCCTGATAAATACATTAAATGACACAGTCAGGAAATAAGTGGTAACTAGTAAGGTTGAACTCAATATACCATTGCACTTTTCTCATAGACTAGAACTCTAGCGGTATTTAGTTTCGCACTTGAAATAAAAAGGACTATTTAAATATTCTGGATCTATGGGCCACGGTGCTTATGTTTTATCAGTTAATTCTCAAGCTTTCGTACAGTAAGTATAATAAAATAAACCAAGCCTGCCTAAACAGTAGCATACGCACGATATACACGTATCTCAATTTTATCTCCGTATCATAAAAGTTTATCAAACACGATGAACATTAAGAAAGTTAGGCAACAACCCTTCCATGAAGCCGTGTTGCGCCCAAAACACCCTCCGTATTAATTCGTCAGGGGAATATATTGAGTTAAAAAGTTCGTACACATTATAACAAGCACAAATTACTTTTATATACATAATATAATTCTTTTTTGTTTCATGCTAAAAGTAAATAAGCCTTATTTTGTAGTGTTCTATATATATTTTTTCAAAGTTGAAAACTAAAAAATATAATTTTATTATGTATAGCAAAATATAACGTTGGTAGTTTGTACTGGTGCTCACATTAACTTAAAATAGGATATACACAATTACGACTTAATTTGTATACAATTTTAAAACTTATTTTAATTATATCAAATTGTTGGTCTTCTTCGCTCAAACTAAATTCAAAAGTAGTTAGAAAGAGACAAACATAACATTCGATAAAATTTGTTTTAAAACAGTCTATTAATAGACGTTAGTAACTAATCATATCAAATTAAACAAAATAACATCTAACCAGTGACAGTATGTAATAATATTATGATATTATAACTAAAACTTAACTTTAACTGAAACTTACGTGGATAAGAAGAACATAATTATATTTTCGTTAAAAATACACTATTCAGTCACATACATAGTCCTGGCCCCACACTAAAACCGAGTCTTATTTCGTGGGTATCATGAACTACGAGATACTTTTCGGTCTTGCATACACCTAGACCTGAAACAAATGCTTGTAATTTACACAAACATTTTTGTCATTGTGTATGGGAACCCGCGGCCTCTCTTTTCACACCCGGCGTCTAACCAACTACGCCATGGACGCTGTCAAGTTGCACTTAATGTTGAGATCAGGTGCCCAATTACGTCGAAGTAATATTTTGCTTATATGTTAAAAATATGCGTAGGATTCAACATTAAAAATTAATATTTATGAAACCATTTAATTAAAAATTAAAAGACCGACTTCAATGTGCACTACAAAGTAATAAATAATATATATTTCATTGTGCTAGTACACATTGATTAATTTTCTTATTGACTAGACTAGCCAACAAATCTTAAATACGTAATATTTTGAAGGCGGGTCGCCAAGTGCCAAACGAGAACAAATTAAGTAATGTAACACAGTTGAATATTACCTACTTGTAGATATATCGTTGGCGCTCAGTTAGGTCCATATGTAAACTAGAAACAAATTAATTTAACATATTGATCCTAGGTGTACATTTGTTGAAATTTTAATAGAATTAATATGTGTCATATGTGTGGTCTAATTTTAATGTATTGCATACGATCAAAGATACAGTGGTCAAGGGTTTCAACTCCAGGGTACACCATTGACTTATTGGAGTCACTTGCATAATATACAATTATATACAAATATACAATTACTTTAACAGTGATAAGAATCATAGTGAGGAAAGTATAAGAAAGGGAAGGGTTGTTAAGTTTGTATGTTTCCCTCGATTTTAGATAAGTCCGATGCTCAACAATGTTGATTAAGAGCTGATATATTAAGGACGGGCGATTTTTCTATTAGTTATCAGGACAGGGACTGGAATTTGCACCCGATATGACTATAGACTCTCGCCCCCAATCACACCGAGGGACAAAACACGCAAGGCGTAACGTGGGTGTCCTGGTTGATACCAGGAGAATCTCTGCATGTTCTTCTGGGAAAATGGCGTGAGTTTATATAGATTAAGACAAATTGATATTGCGTGTAAAAATGCGTGTTTTTCTCTAGGATGTTTTACACAAATTAAATTTAAGTGTAGGTCGTCGTGTTCGACACTTGGCGACCCGCCTTCAAAATATTACGTATTTAAGATTTGTTGGCTAGTCTAGTCAATAAGAAAATTAATCAATGTGTACTAGCACAATGAAATATATATTATTTATTACTTTGTAGTGCACATTGAAGTCGGTCTTTTAATTTTTAATTAAATGGTTTTATTTATTACTTTTTAGTTTTCATAAGCATTGTAATGATGCCAAAGGTAATCCTATAATGAAAACTGGAATCAATGTATATAAAAAATGAACCATTGTGATCCTTTATAATTTCAAAAACGAAAATTAATATTTTATGATTCTTTAGGAAGCTACTCTGTCATTTCGTTTTTATTATAAAGAAAATACTAAAATCGGCTCAACCTGCTAGAGATATTGAGAACACTTATGTGTGGTAATCATTTGTTACCCCCTCACCTCTACACCTACTTCACTTCCTATTTTTAATAAAGCACATATACTTAACGTAATGGACGAAAAATCATTGCGTTTCTGCAAAGTTTTGTGGAGGTCTGCTACCCAGATTCAGATCATCACCATATTTTATGTGACCAACATTATGTATAATTCGTTCCGAAGAAAAGTTATTTAAAATCATTTATTTATTATCGCAGATATTTAGTATTTATATTTGTATATATACCCCCCCCCCTTCCCACGCCCCTTTCTACTTTCCCCTTTCCACCCCCCCCTTGTAGTAATAAACTTATACTGAACCTAATGTAAAAAGAATTATTGCTGTACTGTTCAATTTTGAGGAGTTCTGCCCTTCAGGTCCAAAGATATTCATCAGGTCTTCACAATTTTTTTTTTGTCTAACCTATCATATAATACTCTTTGACAAAAAAGTTATTTTTAAGTCGGTTAAGAACTGCCGGATATATTGAGTATTAACAATTGTACCTATTTTCTACCCCCTCACCCCCCCATCCCCACCCTTTTCCCTTTTTCACCCACCCTTTGTAATTATATACTAATACTTAATCTAACACAAAAAGAATTAATGCTGGACCGTTTAATTTTGAGGAGTTCTGGTCGGCAGATCCTAAGATATTCATCAGGTCTTCACCAATTTTATATGGGACCAACCCTGTATATCATGCTTTCCGACAAAAAAGAAATTTTCAAAATCGGTTCAAAATTGCCGGCGTAATCGCGTAACAAACACACAAAAAAAAAAAAATTCAGTCGAATTGATTACCTCCTCTTTTGAAGTCGGTCAAAAATACACAGTAAACTTTATCGCTGCACTTAAAATTAACAACATGCTATAAAACCACACAGTAAACATTCATGCAAATATTGTCATGAACATCATATTTTACGTAATAGGTTGATGAACCGTTTTAAATTTATATTACCGTGTGAATATAAAATAAAGATATCACGCCTTTATACGAAAAATTAAGGTGGAACTCAATCATCCCAGTTCAAACTTAAAAATATCTTCAAACACTTCCGTCTTTGGCACAAATTCAAAGCGAATTAAAAACATGACAGATGACAATTTACCTGTGTTTCCTTTTGTCGTTAGGGCAGAGGTCCAATACATCATACATTAGCGCTCCAGCGGCACCTTGCTCATTGCACCGTATAAAAAAAGAATCAAAAAATATTTTCTTTTAAAAAAGTTACGAGCTCAATCTGCATGGCCAGTATTAAATTGCACAATCGAGTCCCCGACATGTTTACTGCCATCTGATCCCAGTACGACATATCTTTTTTTACCTCGCCCCGTTTCGTATCCGAAACACATTACTGAAAAATGTACGGCTCCTTTATCTTCGAAATATATTTGTTTTTATTGTGCACTTCCATCGGATTGGCATGAAATATTCGGATAGGCTTCTAGAATGAAATTGTGAAAAATAGAACTCAGATTACATCCTCCGTTGGGTACAGATAATAATTCTAATTTGGGAATGGATAATGTTTGTGTATCGTCACCCCAAAGTTAATGTGCGCTGCATCGGAGTTCCATTGCTGGGTTCGAATCCGATATCACGAACCGGCGCTAGATGGCGCAACCGGGCGTCGCATAGACAACTTTTCGACAACCGAAAAACCACCGACCAATAGGCGAGGTTCTAGTGTGACCAACGAGCAGGTCACAAAACCGTTGCCTTGGAAAAAACCCAGCACTCGTTTTTGAATCGTGGAAGTACTTGGTCAAAAACTCCGCTGTTGCGCAACCTCGTAACCAAAACCTATACCCGATATATTCCCATTTAACGTGTTCCCTCGAGAGTATTGCTGCTGGAGTTGCCTGGTCTGCGAGAGCTGGTGAAGCCGGAAGCCTCGGTAAGTGGTAGACGATAAGCACTCAGTTTTGGAATTAACCGTTTTTTCTGCAGCGCACATTACTGTCGAAATTCTGTTGGGGACCTCCCCCTCGGCAGCTGAAAAGCTCAGCTGAACACCGTGTCCAGCCTCCTTGCTGGTACATGTTTTGGTGCCGAAACCCGGGAACATATGAATTAATCGTTTAAAGTAATCCTTTATGTCCTAATTACCCTAATCAGTTTCGCATTTCTCGTATACGGTCCAGTGTGTTTTATTGAATACCTATTGAGTTTTTAAATATCATTTCTATTTGTCCATTTTGCTATTAGTTGTTAAAAAATAAAAAATACAAAATTCCGTTACGCGAGTGGTACACATAGCCAATCAGCTGATAATTCAAATAACGACCAGTGCGTAACGTTAATTCTATAGCAACACACTTCTCAATTTACTATCGGTGTCTGCTGTGTTTTTAAACGTTTAACGTTGCTATCTGATTCATTATCGCGCGTCAGCTGATTACCTCCATAATCTGACCTCTCCATCGGGTTTTGAATTTCGTTACCAACAGTTATCATGAGTTATTCAAAACGAAAACTAAGTATCGCAAAGAAATCCCGTTCTAAGGATACGTGGGAATATACAACCGAAAATTTACCATCTTTGTGTAGAAAGCGTACACTAGCATATAACCGCTTGACCAAGACCCACGAAATCGCCGCCCTTACCCTTAACGATCCTTCCCAAATCGAATTATTTTTATCTTACCATCAGGAGGTAAAAAAAATCGCGGCTACCTTCGAAGAAGCACATTTAATTATTCTGGATTTGGCCGACGATCCGGAGGAAGACGAACTCATGTGCAAACGTTTCGACGAAATGTATTATGAGATTATTCGAATTCACCGATCAATCACAAAACCCGTCTCACATGCACCCGAATCTTCCCTTGACTACACAAATTCACACTGTGTTAACTCACACGTAAAGTTACCTAAGATAACGCTCCCGTCCTTCTCCGGCAATATAAAGGAATGGCCTAAATTCATTTCTACGTATGATAACCTAATTCATAATACACGTATGAGTGACACCGATAAGTTTAACTATTTAATGTCAACATTACAAGGCGACGCGTTAGCACTCATCCGCACATTCCCGGCCACAGGTGATCACTATTCCGATGCATATAATAAATTGGTTACAAGATACGAAAACAAACGAGACCTCGCATTCACTTGTTGGCGCGATATATTAAACGCAAGCTTCATGTTAAAGAACCCACACGATTTCCGCCGTTCCCTTGATATGTTTGACGAAAATTTAACCATTTTGAGACGTTTAAACCTACCGGTAGACCAATGGGATTTCGTATTGTCATATCACATTTTGTCAAAGATAGACCCAAAACTACGTCGAGAGTTCGAAGAAAGACAGTCTACCATTGAGCTGCCGAGTTACACGGATTTGCAATCGTTTCTATATTTAAAGTGTGAAGCTTTAATTAGAGATACACATTTCACTGAATCCGGACCATCAACTAGCACTTCCACATGGAATAGGGAACAACACATAAAGTCGAATCTAGACTTCCGAGCCAACAAACCGAAAATGGGTCATGCCTTAGTAGCTGCGCAGGACTGCACTCATGAGGCGGCGGTAAGCGGAACGTACATCGCGCCCCACTCGACGCAACTGACTCCGCCTACAACTAGCAAACCGGTTATCAAATGCGCCTATTGTTCAGACGGACATTCAATAACAAGTTGTAAATCATTTTTGCAAAACACTGTAGATGAACGAATTAATATAGCGCGTAATAATAAGTGGTGCTTTAATTGCTTAAGGGCATCACATACAATCAGAGACTGTAAATCAATGTTCTCGTGCCAGAGATGTAAACATAGACATCACACACTTTTACATCAAGACTTAGCAACGTCGCCCGAGTCGACAGCGCATACTACACTAATTACGCGACACGACTTAGCTTGTACTAGCCCTACTGTGCTGCTCGCCACGGCTATAGTATACGTGTGGGATGCTTTCGGGCGCTCGTTAGCTTTCCGCGCCGTTTTTGACACTGGCAGTCAAAACAATTTTATAACTCAACAAGCTGCCGATCGACTTTGTTTCTCATCTCGACCGGCACTAGTCAATGTTACTGGCTTAGGAGGTGCCGAAGCATCAATTAATGGTGTAGTGCGATGTAAGTTGGGGACGTCTTCTAAAACCTTATTCGACTTAGATATGTTAGTCATCCCCAGGATATGCAGCGACCAACCCATAGCAAAATTGAGCACACACGGTTGGTCGAATATTAAATCTTTGCAATTGGCCGACCCTGGTTTCGATATTCCCGGTCCCATCGACATTCTGTTAGGTGCAGACATATTTGCGGAATCTTTATTGAATGAAAAGATCAGGGGTCAAGGATCTCAACCTCCCGCACTGAGATCTGTGTTCGGTTGGCTTTTACTGGGGAAGACGTCCATAGTCCATAGTTCCTTACTCGGGATTAACGCAACTACGGATAGTGGGCAGTTGGCCAGTGTAGTTCAAAGATTTTGGGATATAGACAACGTTCCACAGGCGTCCACTTTTACGCCCCAAGAGCAGCTTTGTGAATACAAATACGCATCGGAGCATACCCGGGACCCGACGGGTCGCTATATCGTGACTCTGCCATTCAAGGACAAGTCGGTTCCTGTGTTTTACGGATCACGTGACATTGCCTTGCGGAGATTCTTCGCAATCGAACGACGCTTGTCTCGGGACTTACAATTACGAACGCAATACGTGGACTTCATGAATGACTACTTGGACAGCGGCCATATGTCATTGGTACCAAGCACAAAATTGGGAAACGGACGATATTACATCCCACATCACGGTGTTCTAAGACCAGAAAGTACAACCACGAAATTACGAGTAGTGTTTGATGCCTCGGCAAAAGATTACAACGGCAAGAGCTTAAACGATACTCTACTAACGGGTCCTAAACTACACAATGATATTTTTTCGATTCTTTTGCGTTTTCGGGAGCACAAGGTTGTTTTTATGGCGGATGTACGGCAAATGTATAGGCAAGTTCTAGTTACCGAGACTCAGCGGGACTTTCAGCGTGTTTTGTGGAGATCAAGTCCGACAGAACCTATTAAAGAGTACAATTTAAACACTGTCACCTACGGAACATCCGCAGCACCGTTTTTAGCTTGTCGTACGTTGCAACAGCTGGCGTATGATGAAGGTGACGCGTTTCCAATCGCAAAGCAAATTTTACTGTCCGACATTTATGTAGATGACGTAGTAACCGGGTGTAATTCGGTCTCGGAAGCCCATGAAGCCAAAGCACAAGTCATCAATCTCTTTTCTAAGGGGCATTTCTTTCTACGCAAATGGGCTAGTAACGTCCCAGATCTGCTTGACGACATTCCGGATCAACATAAGTTACTAAAAGATACGGTGAACTTTGACGAAACGCAGGATACAACGTTAAAGGTGCTTGGTTTACGATGGGAACCATTGCGCGACGCATTCGTTTTTGACGTAACACCCCTGCAACAGCCTTGCACTAAACGCAATATCTTAAGCGAATTGGCTAGGATTTTCGATCCACTGGGATTTCTTTCGCCTCTCACCATTCAAGCCAAATGTCTAATCCAAAAATTATGGATAGTCGGTACTCCGTGGGATGAGACCCCCCCACAGGATGTTATCGAGCACTGGGCCCAATATTTAGAACAATTGCCTCAACTTAAGCGCATTGAAATCCCACGTTGCGTCCACTTTAGAGCGAATCCGACATTCGAACTTCACGGCTTTTGTGACGCATCGGAACGGGCCTATGGAGCTGTAATTTACGTGCGTGTGGCCAATGCATCGGGTTCAGCTCGTACATTTCTACACTGCGCAAAGGCTCGCGTCGCTCCCATTAAGAAAATTTCGTTGCCTCGTCTCGAGTTGTGTGCGGCGGTCCTTCTCATTCAGTTACTGGCAAGTGTCAAATCGGTGTTTAGACCTCCCTTACAAGGATTATACTTATGGTCAGATTCTATGATTGTTTTATCTTGGTTACGATCGCACTCTTCACGTTGGGTCACGTTTGTGGCGAATCGAGTAAGCCTAATTCAGGACAGCGTACCGACCGAATCATGGCGGCATGTACCGACAAACGACAACCCCGCCGACATCTGTTCACGGGGACTTATGCCAGTTAAACTCCTCGACAATAGATTATGGTGGGCGGGCCCCAGCTGGTTATCGCAAGCGCCCGAAACTTGGCCACCTAATCTAGTGGAACCAAAAACGCAGGAGGAAGATATTATCCAATCAGAACAACGACCCCAATCTGCGTTAGTGACGGAGACGATGACGGAGCCTCTTGGGTGGATCGATGCCCTATTTTTAAAGTTTTCTTCCTTAGATAAAATTATAAATATTATTGGGTATGTGCGTAGGTTCATGAACAATACGCGTCAAGCATCCTCCCGCTTTGAGCGCATTACGTTGACGGACGGTGAACGACATGAGGCTTTATACGTCGCGGTAAGGTTTTATCAAGAGAAATTCTTTCATAATGACATAGACAAGCTAAAAAATCATCAAGCATTAGCCAAATGGTTGCGGAAACTCACCCCATTTATGGATAGCAAAGGTATCCTCAGGGTGGGCGGTAGAATATCTCGGAGTGGTTTAGAACATGACCACAAGCATCCCGCGTTGTTACCTACTCGGTGCCCGCTCACTACTTACTACATTACGTGGGTGCATCGCAAACACTGTCACACCGGTATTAACACTACACATTACCTAATATTACAGCAATTTTGGATCGTAGCGGCGAAACGCGTTATCCGTCAACAATTATCCCAATGTGTACGTTGCTTTAAAACGCGTCCGCAACCGCTTCAACCCGTTATGAGTGATCTGCCATCATATCGAGTGAACCAAGTCAAGGCATTTTCGGTAGTCGGGGTTGATTTTGGCGGTCCCTTCCGGATTAAGCTGGGAAAACATCGTGGTGCCAAGTTGGATAAGGCTTATCTGTGTCTATTTGTGTGCCTGACTACAAAAGCAGTCCATCTCGAAGTAGCTTCTAACTTATCCACCGACGCCTTCGTAGCTGCGTTGAGGAGATTTGTGGCGCGTAGGGGGAGATGTTCTATCATCCATGCAGACTGTGGTACTAATTTTGTAGGTGCAAAAACTCAATTGTGTAGGTTGATGGACCTAGCCGCACAGACAGAACGCATCGAGTTTAAATTCAACCCACCCTCGGCGCCACACTTCGGCGGGGTGTGGGAAATCCAAATAAAGGCCGCAAAAAGTCATATGCATCGCATTGTAGGAGATCAGATTCTAACATTTGAGGAGCTTAGCACACTTTTCACCCAAATTGAAGCAGTCCTCAATTCGCGACCATTGTGCCCCATTAGTTCCGATCCAAACGATTTAAATGTTCTGACACCGGGTCATTTCTTAACACTAGAACCCTTAACCAGCGTACCAGAACATGATTTTACAGCTACCAATCTAAACCGTTTGAACCGTTGGCAACTTCTACAAGCCTTTCAACAGCATTTCTGGATACGATGGCGGAACGAATATCTCCACTCCTTAACGCAAAGAGCAAAATGGACAAAAGACAGTAAACCATTGCCTTTAAATTCTATTGTAATCATCAAGGATGACAATCGAACACCATTACAATGGTCTGTAGGTCGGGTAGTCAATGTGCATCCTGGTCCGGATGGAGTTATAAGATGCGCATCGGTACGGATAGCGAACCATCATATCATCACTCGCCCACTGGTGAAGCTTTGTCCTCTACCCATCAGTGCAGAACAAGCTTCACCAGTCGTTAACTGTTAAAGATTTCAACGCGAAACATCATTCAGTCTATCATCAACCCTTTATATTTTCTCTCTTTATTTTTCCTATATTTTTATTTTTCTATTTTTTTTATTTTTTATTGTAAGTAAAATACCTTCATATTTTGGTGGGCGGTATGTATCGTCACCCCAAAGTTAATGTGCGCTGCATCGGAGTTCCATTGCTGGGTTCGAATCCGATATCACGAACCGGCGCTAGATGGCGCAACCGGGCGTCGCATAGACAACTTTTCGACAACCGAAAAACCACCGACCAATAGGCGAGGTTCTAGTGTGACCAACGAGCAGGTCACAAAACCGTTGCCTTGGAAAAAACCCAGCACTCGTTTTTGAATCGTGGAAGTACTTGGTCAAAAACTCCGCTGTTGCGCAACCTCGTAACCAAAACCTATACCCGATATATTCCCATTTAACGTGTTCCCTCGAGAGTATTGCTGCTGGAGTTGCCTGGTCTGCGAGAGCTGGTGAAGCCGGAAGCCTCGGTAAGTGGTAGACGATAAGCACTCAGTTTTGGAATTAACCGTTTTTTCTGCAGCGCACATTACTGTCGAAATTCTGTTGGGGACCTCCCCCTCGGCAGCTGAAAAGCTCAGCTGAACACCGTGTCCAGCCTCCTTGCTGGTACAGTTTGTATATAGGTATTTGGCAGTTTCTCGTTGATACATTGAGATAATCCAAGGAAAAGAAGGGTATTCTATTAAAAGTCACCAATACGTAAATGCATAATATAAAAATCTCTTTATTACCCGTAATTCGTCTTTAAAAATTATGACACATTTTGACAAAAAGGAACACTTAAAAGTACTTTGATAGTGGCTGGGTGCACAACGCTTCCAACAAGTTGCCGTGGAAATCTCTATAATAAAGCCCTATAAAAAACAACATACTTGTTATGTCTTAAGTAATGATGATGATAAAAAAAAACAAATGAAGCCTTTTCTTTCGGGTTTTTCATGTCACTGCACAGCTTCTAATGACAGATACGGTGCCGTACAGATACTCTATAGATTGTCTACTAATGATAATCATGTCTCATCCTACTACCGTAGGCACAGACAAATTTCCACAAGCATCAATCACCACTTACCATTAACCAATCTTTCACAGTTCTCTTTTTATCAACAATGTGATATTCCTGGTCTAGAAATCGCAGAAATATCAGGACTAAAAATTTATTAAAAGAATCGCGACTGGCGAAAAACATTTTGTTATAAAACTGACAAATGTCATTAATACCTTCCACTTTTCTCATCTAACACAGACCTCAGGTGTCGTAGGTTCAATGACCATTTATCATCAACAAGTATGTATCTACTTTTTCACCACCCATTCCATAAAAACTGTGTTTATAAATCTTGTTAATCCAAATGTAATTAAACATTCCAGACTCGTGTCTCGCACACAACGGCGGGACAATAAAACAGTAAATACATCAGAGTCACGTTTATTTCTCGGCATTACATATCTTGACAATGGATAAATGGCATGTGTGTGCTTTACCCCTACTGTAGGACTTCGCTTATCTCTGAACTTGAGTTTATCTCTGCTAATCTTATTGAAAAATATCCAAGTACAATCATATCGGCACTTTACATCAAATTTAATAAGAAAACTCCCATGAGTTCATTGTGCTTAAATAAATAATAATATCAGGCTATAAGTCCTTCAATTTACATAAGGCCAGCGTGGTGGACCTAATCACTTTCAATTGTAGAGGACGCCCGTGCCTTGCAGTGGGACGTATATGAGCTGATACAAATCAAACGATATGGGTTACTGCGGGCGTAGAGCAAGTTGTCTTTAGTAAAGAAATATTTAGACCCTAGTCCATTTTGCAAACCTGGTATTGGATGACAGACCTTACATAATCTTTAAACATTATTTTGCAGAATTCTTGCTATGCAGATTTCCTTATGATATTTTCTTTCACACTTACACTGAACAATAAATAACTACTTAGGAAACTTACCTAATTTCGAAGCCGGCGATGTCTGAATTATCGGTCTGTTCTTGCCAACCACGTAATCTCTTACTCTTAAAATCTCCGGTGACGTCAATTGTGAAGATTATCAAATGACTCGTTTGCTCACCGCGGATATTATATTTTTTTTTTATTATTATTGCATTGAATGGCGTGACGAGCAAGCCGTTTGCCTGATGGTAAGCGATACGACCGCTCATAAACAGTAGCAACATTCCACTGCGCTCGCCATCCTGAGACATAAGATTTTAAGTCTCAATAAGTCCAGTAGTTGCTCTGGCTACAATCTCCTTCAATCCGAAACACAACAGTGCATTTAAGCAGTGTTGTTTCACAGGAGAAATAGACATTGCGGTGGTACCTACCCAGATGGCCTCTCACATATGAGAGACCTACCACCAGTAAATATCAGTAAAATCATCATTATATCAGTTATTATATCAATCATTATATCAGTAAAATTTGGATTACCTCGTATTATCCTAGAACCAGACAGGTAGTAATAGCGTCGGGGCTACGTTTTCAATATAAGTGGCGTACCGGAAAGCACTCCGCGCTTTTACTGCGACAATGCATTTCTTCAAACCCGGCTCACACCGACTGAATTTCCACGCTTGTATGAGACCACGTCAATACGATATTATATAAACGAAGCAATTTCGGTTCATGCAGTTCTATACGTTATTTAGTTTAAATTGTATTGAGGAGAATTCTTATATCGATGTGAATTTACTCCTCTATTTCTTCATTGGATTAAGATCAACTGCTTCGGTTTAATACGACCACATTTTGGGCTATATTCACGCTTCATCGAAACCCTCCGAGCTCTTACAACTCATTGTGAACTTAGTGACTTATTTGTGGAAGATCTTTAACATAAACATTTCAATAAACCTTATAAAGTTTATGACGTACCTCTAATGGTCCCATTTCCAGACGCATGAGAAAACATTTAAAGCTGTTTAAGGCACGTAGAGGCAGAAGATTTTAACGATTAAGTGCATTTACTTTATCATTTTACTTGTTATATGAGCCAAAAGCATTATATTATTTAAGAAATACACTTCGATGTCATAAATTTATTCAGCACTCAATACTCCATAAATCTTGTAAAAATGATATCCAACGTTTCTAAATTTCAAATGTGTTTACACATCCAATACACTTGAGGCCGTGTCGATGACATCATAAATTTTATTTTAAAATACAATTTTGCAAACTATAGTCACAAATCATATTGTTTTTGCACGTTTATCTAGGCAGACGTTGAGTAAATATCATGACTATCGAGAAAGTTTACGAACTTTTGTTGAAAGATTATTTATAGTTAACGAAAAATGACTGGTGATGTATGTATAAGTCGTATACATGTTTGGATAGGAGCAAATAGATATAAAACATAGCCAAACCTCTAACATAGATCGTGATCCGTGAAAAATGATCAACAACTTGTAATAAAATTATGAAATGAAAATGAAATGAAAATAATTTATTGAATCCATTAAAATGTTCAACATCGTTTAGATTCAGTCATTTTTTTTATCTACCACCCGGTTCGGAAAGCGGTTTTCACTAGAGAAGAACGGGCAAGAAACTCTAGTGTTGCTCTTTTCAAAACCAGTTTACAATTAAGTGATTATTATATAATTTACAAGTTGGTTTAAATCAGAGCAGTTTATTAAAAATATTTTTAATACGAATATTATTATATTATAATTATTACTATGGCTGAGTGAAGCGAAGTCGCCCAGAACGAAGAATCAGTATACTCTTTTTCGCCAAAACAGTGAATAATTGCGAAAGCCTTATGTAATCCATCAATGAATCCGTTACAATGTAAGCAAATCGGATAGACCAGTCTACGCAAGCAGCACCCGTTCACGAGTATGACGCATGTGCCAGCCATCGGCCTCCTCAACCATGTTGCAGGGAAGTGACCGACCTGGCACACGACGCCACCGCAAGCACAGACTTTTTAGCGAGCATGACATACCCAATCACTTACACAGAAAAACGATGGCAAATTTGACATGTTACTTAATTTAAATGATATTATACAGAGCATACTAAGACTTCCGCTCCGAAATACTACCCATTAATTTAATTTAATTCTATTCCCAAGCCTTGCTATCATCTAGATATTCTGAAATTTTATAATATGCTTTATTGCATAATTTTTGCTTGATAGTTGCTTTGAATTTTGTCATAGATAAGGCTTTAATGTGACTGGGAACTTTGTTATAAAAGTGTATACAGTAACCCTTAAAAGATTTGCTGATCTTGTGGAGTCTGGTCTTATGCGTTGCTAGATTATTCTTATTCCTAGTATTTTTGTTATGAATATCGCTAATCTTACGAAAACTTTCTTTATTTTTATGGACATATACTAAATTTTCAAAAATATATTGTGATGCTACTGTCATTATATTTATCTCTTTAAATTTTTCTCTAAGAGAATATCTAGACCCTAGCGAATAAATTGATCTTATAGCTCGCTTTTGGAGAACAAAGATAGTATTAATGTCAGCAGCACCACCCCACAGTAAAATTCCATAACTCATTAGACTATGAAAGTAGGCAAAATATACCAATCGAGCTGTATCAATATCAGTCAATTGGCGAATCTTACCCACCGCAAAGACTGCGGCGCTCAGCTTTTTAGCTAAAGCGACTATGTGAGAGCCCCATTGAAGTTTGGGATCTAATGTAATTCCCAAGAACTTAGTTGTATCCACAAGGCTCAACTCATCTCCATTCAAAATAATGTTAGCATTAACTTTTTTGACATTAGGTGTCACAAACCTTATACATTTAGTTTTTTGGCTATTTAATAACAAATTGTTAATGCTAAACCAATGTACTATTTTTGAGAGGGTGTGGTTTACGTCGTCAATATTAGGATTATGTCGATTTACTTTAAATATTAAAGAGGTATCGTCAGCAAACAACACTACCTCACAGTTGTCCCTTATAAAAAAAGGTAAGTCATTAATGTAAATTAAAAATAGAAATGGTCCAAGAATCGAGCCTTGCGGAACTCCCATAGTAACGGCAGACCCAGGAGACCTTATTCCGTTGACATCAACACTTTGGACCCTATTACACAAATATGATTTGCATAATTCAAGAGCAATACCATTAATTCCGTAGTGGCTCAATTTCCTGATAAGTATATCATGGTGAACACAATCAAACGCTTTGGATAGATCACAGAAAACACCTAAGGCATCCCGTGAATTCTCCCAAGCATCAAATATGTTACCTATAAGCTCCACACCAGCGTCAGTTGTGGAGCGACCCCGCGTGAAACCAAATTGTTTATTATGAAGTATTTTATTTTTTGAAAAATAAGATTGAAGTTGTAGGAGCATTAGTTTTTCAAAAATTTTGCTTAATGAAGGTAGTACTGAAATAGGTCTATAATTAGAGGGGTCATCTGTACTACCAGATTTAAAAAGAGGTATAACTTTACTCAACTTCATTTTATCAGGAAACATACCACTGTTTATACAAGCATTTATAAGTAGACAAATATTACTGTGCAAGCAAAGAATAATACAAATTTTGGATACTAATCATATTTTCGTTATTATTACATTGTTAAGTTGCATTCAAATCAGTGTTCAATCAGTAGACACTACGGACGTTTTATTAATCATTTCGTGTTCGAACACATAAATAGTGTTAGGGGCCTTACAACCCCTTACAATTACGAAATATATTTAATTTTATATTACAATACATAACATAATTTAGCCTCGGAATTACATCCCATTATATTACCTGAAACATAATTTATACTCACTACAAAATCATTGTAAGTAATAAAAATAATTAAATATTTTACTACCAAAGTACTAAGATGTGGTAATCGCATTCCGCGCGTGGCTATTTTAACTACGCGCGGCATAATCGACTGCAGCCAGGCCGGAGCGACGAGCGATACGTCCTCCCTTTAGAAGGCCTTGCGGCGGTCTGATTTGATCCACGTCGGACAGCGTGTTTTATAGTGGTTTTTAAAATATTTGTAGAAAACATGAAAACTAATTTTGTTGAAATATAAAAATGGTAATTTATAGATAAGATGTTCTTCTATTATAATATGCAATTGCTATAGAAAATTATGTACGATAAGTTAGTGAAAAAAAAAATGTTCTTGACGAGAGTTTCTGAATAATTTCGCATTGTTTAAATTTTTATTTTTCAGGAACTAAACACAAAAAGTTTATTTTTCTCAGCAAAATCCCTCCATAAGGGTCTTATTAGTCTGATAATATTTTTATTTTCATCTTATATTTAGTGGTTTCGGATATCTTAAGCTTCTAAATTGCCATTTAAAGCCTAAATAACGAAACTTGTGTTCAGTAATCTGTATAGTACTCACAAATTATCCATCAATCTATAATGTTTTCCACCAAAATCCCTAGATGACAACCTTTTCTAAAATTAGTAATAATTATTTTTCCTTTAAATTGTTTATTGGAGGCTATTAACTCATTTGAAAAGTCCTGTTTTTACGCCAAAAAGCGCGTGCAGGGTATAAACGCTCTTAAGTGTTAATTTACAAAATATACAATAGTTAATTCCCGAAAGTTAGTGCTCATTCTAATACCTACACTTATAACCACCAAAAGTTGATAGAGATACAGATTCAATCGCATTACAGAATAATCATACTATTTATATCAATAAAACTTAAAGATCCTCTCACGATATCCATACTAAATTATATACTACTAAATTATAGTTATATATTGTTGCAGTGAATGGCGAGACGAGCTTGCCGTTCGCCGGATGGTAAGCGATACGACCGCTCATGAACAGAAGCAAAACCGAACAACATCTTGAATTACAAAGCAATGCTTGGCAATATGTCCAGTAGTTACTCTGGCTACAATGTCCTTCAATGTCCAAAAACAACAGTGCATTTAAACTGCTGTTTGATGGGAGTAATAGACATTGCGGTGGTACCCACCCAGCAGCCTCACGTATAAGAGACCTATCACCAGTAAATAATATATTGCCAATTTCCAACAATTGACATGTGAAACAAAACTTAAATCAATCTTCAAAACCCAAGAGTAACGTCATGTAAACACGAGCACAGAATGTAGATTCAATAATTCCTTCAGGTGCACACTTCTCATGCAACTTGAATTTCAAACTTCACTAACAATTGTTGGAACCCGCAGAGACCCAGCCATTGGTCACGTAACTAAAATATTGATGTCAAAGTGCAAAAGTAAATTTCAACTCGTAATTGTCCTTCAACTTTGCAAACTCTGGTGATTATTCACTACTTATGACATTATCTCCACTATAATTTACGGTTGCTTGTTCAAGTACTTTTTTCCCGTCTTTGTTAAACTTTATATTCGAATTGAGCGTCATTTATAATTCAAACGTTTTTCATTGGATAATTTGAAGAGGAAAATGCTCATTTGCAAAATGGCAGGCTTTAAACTCAAACGTTTCTTTAACTATGACGAGAGTTTCTTTGGATTCAACATAACGTACCTTATGTTGGTTGGATTATGGCCTGATAAAAATTGGACTCAAAACCAGAAAATTTGTTACAAGATGTACGAAATACTACTCCATATGTTGGGAGCAACGTTTCTCACTTTGAGTGGTTTTGGTATTTACAGTAAAATAGGAGATACGACCTTGGTGCTTTCCAACCTTGATAAATGCCTCGCCGCATATAACTTCGAGTTAAAAATTATAGTGTTTTTACACAAAAGGGATAGAATCAGGCATCTCGTTGAAGAAATGATCGCTTCTGGTGATATAGTGAAAGAAGATCGCAAAGCTTTGATAGTGAAACTAAGCGCAGCATCAGCAATAATTACTACAATGATCATTAGTATATTCAGTTCTTTGGCGATGTTAGCAGGAGAACTTACTGTTGAAATGTGGCTACCATTCGACTACAATAAAAATTTTATGAATCTTCTTACTGCCATGCAGATTGCTCTGATAACATTTGGGGTGCCTATATGTTATAGAGGCCTTGCTATAAAATGCCTTGTTAGCGCTATGATTATATATATGAGAGAACAGTTGATTGATTTGCAGAAGAAGATAAAAAACCTTCAGTATTCACATGATCTCAATGAAGAAATGAGAATGAATTTTAAAATAATCGTAAAAAAACATATTCGCCTGGTCAGGTAAGTTTTGTAATATAAAGAATAGTTCTGCCCGGTTGCAGGTTGACTCTAGTCCACATCTAAAACAATCATTATTTTGCATACTAACTGTTTTGTATTGAAACTCAACGTGACTGCCGAACTCTGTACTGCTTTACCAACCCCATCCCGACTCACTCATTCCGTATAATAAAAATGCGTACAAAATTATACATAAAATATTAGATATAGATTAATACTTTGTGGATAAAAACCTAATCGCAAATTATGCATGATTCTGGAATAATCTGATTGTAATTACCATTAAAAATGTTAAAGAGAAGTGCCTACATAGAAAGATAAATATTGCTAACTTCTCAATTTTTTTAAGATGAACGTTCCCGTCATAAATATTGTTGCGTATTTATAACCGCTTATATATAGCACATGCAATAGACGCTCACGCTCAAAAGAAATAAAATTTCACCGTTTTTTCAACATTGTTCAGTACTGCTCCTTTCCTACTGGTCATAGCTTAACGTTATATAGCACATAGCTTCCCTGAATAAACAAGCTATCCAACAAAAAAAATGATTTTCAGTTTAGAATCAGTAGTTCATGCGATTTTCTGTAACAAGTAAACATACAAACTTATTAACAGATGATTTATCATTTGTATCTAATTCATTAAACAAAGTGGAAAGTTATGCAAAAATCTTTATATTATGAAACTGATCGATTGGTTGTTGACAGGTATAGTGAATTAATGAAAAATATTTACAAAGAATATTTCCTAATTCAAAATCTGGCAATAACTATAGAATTATGCTTGAACGCAATAATGGTGATTTTGGTACGTACGAAAGCTCAAATTCGTAAACACATTTTTCTTTATTTTCTACAGTTAATTTATTTAAATATTTACTAATTTTTAATAATTTCTTTATATTAAATAAGATAAAATTATCATTATATTTTTCCAGATTGGGATAGATCAAAAGACATTGACAGCGAATTTTATAGCTTTCCTTGCTCTGTCTTTGGTACACGCTTACTTTTATTGTTACTTGGGAAACGAGCTTATCATACAAGTAAGTGTTACATTTATCTTCCGCGTTACTGTGATTCGTCGGTATACAACTTTTCTTGGTATATTACTTTATACAAAGATTAGTATTAAGAGATTTTATAAATCACGTTTCGGGTCTTCTGAACTACTTTTCTATTATCCCGAAACGACTGTGGGTATTCTTTTCTTATTGCAATTGTGCTTGCCATCAGTTACAGAGCAATTATTTCACCCCAAATTCAGTAAATCGAAAGAGTAGTCGCAGGTTTTTCATACAAACCTTCGACCTGGTATCAGTAACCCAATTTCGAATAGTATATTTTGTTTTCAAATTAAAATCCCTCACCCGATCATTATAAGCAATTTTGAGTTTACTCTAAATATTTTAGAGCGAAGGAATAGCCGTAGCAGCATATGAATCTCCCTGGACCTCTTGGCCCATCGATATGCAGAAGAATTTGTTCACCATAATATTAGCCTCTCAGAGACCCATTACACTGACTGCAGGTGGTATGGCGCCGATGTCACTTGAAACTTTTGCTTTGGTACGTATGAAGCTATTAGAAACTATGAACATAAAAAAGCGATATTGTTAGGATATGATTTAGATGTGACTAGCGGTCGGACCCGGCTTCGCCCAGGTGCAGATAGCTTTTGAGTCCAGTATTGATTTGGCAACAACATATTATTTCGCGTAATAATTATATTTCTCATCCCGTTCTATCCGGTTTATGTCCCGTCTCATTCAGTCACGTGATGAAATTTTAATTCTAATTTATTTTCAGTTTTTTGTATTAGCTTTATTGAAAAATTTCTTCATATACAATATTTTGTAATTGTGATATTGATTCGTTGGTGGGAGAAGTGGTGGGAGGCGCCCGACGTGACGGCCCAGTGGTGGCATGCGCGTGAGCTGCGCGCGGGCATTGCAACATTACTTTATTTTTCTAAAATAAATGTAGCCTAAGTTACTCCTTGTTATATCAGCTACCTGACAAAAAAAGTCCCGTCAAAATCGGTCCAGCCATTTCAGAGATTAGCCGGAACAAACAGACAGACAGACAAAAAAAATTTAAATATCATTTTCGGCACAGGTATCGTGTATATAACGATATGTAGTTGGAATTTTTTTTTATTTTCACTTTTAAAACAGACACTTCAATTTTATTTATATGTATAGATAATACCACACGCATAGCCCAGCGGCTATCTGTTCATCAATATACCGGGTATATTAAGACTGCTACTGAAAACGAAGCCGGGTGGTAGTTTTCGTGACTACAATCACAAGGCAATTTAAAATTTTGCTAAGAAACGCGACATTTTTTTTTTATTATTATTTTAAAGATCGTCGAGTTTGGGTGGTAAATCCATAGTTTTTCCTAAAATAATAATTTAAAGCCTTGCGTACTATAGCGTGTTTAAAAATAAAAGGATGGACACTATTATTTAAGGAAAAACTATGTATTTACTACCCTAATACGACGATAGAAAAAATGTAACAAAAAAATTTTTTGCACAAAATTAAGTTGCATTGGGTCTGAAGTCACTAAAACTACTACCCAGCATCGTTTTCGGTAGCAGTCTTGATATACCCGGTATGTAGCCAATCCATTGCCACTACAACCTATTAAACCTACTACCATTATGAACCTACTTATTACTATTATTAAAAAAAATACCTTGGTTGTCTGATGGATCAGTTCGTTCCGAATTTTGTTCTTCAAGCAGACTCCGAGGTTAAATATTTCTACAGCACCTTGGACCGCTTTAAACTAATAGAATAGCCCCACTATCAGTATCCTGTGCCTATATGTGGGACGACTTTCACAAGAGGTCCGGCAGCGACTGGATGCATAAAGCAGCAAACTGAGCTCTGTGGCATATCTTTGGAGAGGCCAATGTCCATCAGTAAATGCAAAGGGCTGATGATGACATAAGCTGATCAAATCAAATTGCACGAAATTAAAAGTGATACAGTAACACTTTAAATATCTTGGAATGTTCTTCAAAGAAAATAAATTAATTTTAACATTAATTAAAATGTTAGTACATTTTCTATCGCCATTTTAATTCGCTCCTGTTTTTACTAGGTTCGAATTAATTGCTTTTAATATGGAGAGTTTTTCTTTTTTTCTTTCAGACGGTCTACAACGGCTACTCCATCTTCGCAGTACTGAAAGATGTTGTTAATTAGATGCACACTTTTATTGCTTTTCCTGTTTGAATTAGCTTCAGTAGTACAACAATAAATCGTTGTTTTTGTCTCTGTTCAGTATTGAGATTGAAAGGAATGTGTTTTATTGGTTTATTCATTGCCAATATTACGTTTATTTATTTAAATAAGTGTAAGATAATTGTCACCTAAAACTGTAATATGACCAAAATATTGCCTAGTGAAGTAAACACAGTCTGGTCATAAGTATTGACACACAGTAAAAACTTTTCTTTTAGAATGCTGGCCACAAAAAAGTTTATTGAATTCGAATTTCGAATTGTTCATGAAAATAAAAATGTATACTTTTTAGAATTTTACTCATTTTTAAATATGGAGTGGACACTTAAAGAAGACCGTGTTGCAGTTATTGCGTTGCATCGTTGCGGTTACGCGCTAATTCACATTTTTGACATATTGAAAAATTTGAATATAACCAAAAGATTCGTTTATCGTACCATCAAACGATACAATGAAAACTCTAGTGTAGATGACAGGTCAAGAAGTGGTCGCCCTCGGTCTGTTAGGACTCCAGCAGTGATAAAAGCTGTGAAGGTGCGAATTCAAAGAAATCTCAAACGTAAGCAGAAACTGTTGGCCCTTCAGATGGGGTTAAGCTGAACCACGGTGAAAAGGGTATTAAATGAAGACTTAGGGCTTCGGGCATATCGAAGAAAAACAGGACATCGTTTGAATGCTCGTCTAATGGACCTGAGACTGAAGAGATGCCGCGCTTGGTTGAAGCGGTACGCGGGAAAAAAATATCAGAAATTCTTTTTTCAGATGATTTTTTTTTTACCGTAGAAGAGAGCTACAACAAACAAAATGATAAGGTGTACGCACACAGTAGTGAAGAAGCGAGCAACCATATTCCGCGTGTCCAACGAGGTCATTTTCCATCCTCGCTCATGGTATGGTTGGGAGTTTCTTATTGGGGTTTAACAGAGGTACATTTTTGTGAGAAAGGTGTGAAAACGAATGCAGTTGTATATCAAAATACAGTCCTGACGAACCTTGTGGAACCTGTTTCTCATACCATGTTCAATAACAGGCACTGGGTATTCCAACAAGATTCGGCGCCAGCTCATAGAGCGAAGAGCACACAAGACTGGCTGGCGGCGCGTGAAATTGACTTCATCCGGCACAAAGACTGGCCCTCCTCCAGTCCAGATTTGAATCCGTTAGATTACAAGATATGGCAACACTTGGAGGAAAAGGCGTGCTCAAAGCCTCATCCCAATTTGGAGTCACTCAATCAATCCTTGATTAAGGCAGCCGCCGATATTGACATGGACCTCGTTCGTGCTGCGATAGACAACTGGCCGCGCAGATTGAAGGCCTGTATTCAAAATCACGGAGGTCATTTTGAATAAACTTTAGTGTCATAAGAATCTATGTTTTGTTAAGTTCATTTTGGTATATAAATGGTTACTTAATGAATAAACTTGTTTCAATTATTTTATATTAAACATGTGACAGAATTTATGACCTGACTAGGTATAGGTATCATGTATATTGTTGATAATGGTTACTATCGCCGGATAACATAACTATGTCCGCTCGAAGCCAGATGAATGCTGGCGAATCTCGGCACAGTTTAATTGTGTGCGCCACAAAGGTAAGATTTACACGTGGGTACGGAAGTTCCTACCGGTTACTTCCGACCACCAGCTTTTATTCTCGATTTACAATTGAGTTTGAGGGATAGAATTCTATAAAAATATAAATATTAGACCTATGATGCGTGTGAAAAGCTTTTAAAAATAATACAAGCAAACCATTATTTCATGCTATATAGTTATAATGATCGAAAGAACACTGCTAATGAAAGATTTAATTTAAATATATATGCTAATACATTTTATATTTAATTATATATTAATGATTTTACTTTAACTATTTTTTTATGCGCCTACCATGTCCTCTTTCTGTACCACCCTGAGGCACCACCCAAAAGTTGACTATCAGACAATGCCTCAGGCATTACGTTCGCCTTCATATTATCTAGTTATAAAGACCGTAATAAATAAAAAAAATCAGCAATTCAAAGGCTGTTTGAACATCCCAAATCGATTGGTATCCAACAATGTTTCTACAAAATCCGATACATTTCGCAACATCTGCAAAACCTTGTAAACTCGCCGTGGATCCATGTTCTGTATACAGGCTGACATCATACTGTTTGTTTGAAAGCTACGCAACTGTTTTATACAACATGGTATGGTATTTATACTTTAATATACTGAAAAGTTTGTTTGTTTGTTACCTCTAATCTCAAGAACTACTAGTTCGAATTTAAAAATCTTTTTTGTATTGGATAGGTCATTTATCGAGGAATGCTATAAGCTATATATCATCGCGCTATGATCAATAGGAGGGAAGCACTAGTGAAAAATTTAGCAAATGTTTTCTTGCCCATTAGCTGCTGATAATAAGACTAGTAGTTATAACCAGTTGCCACCTAAGATTTTAGTTACTGAACTATGAACTAACTTAACTTTATAAATGTGAACCATAGCCTAATAAAATTATTGAATAATAAATACAATGAATTAATCAAATAGGTTTTATTTAAGAGATTAGTTTTACACAGAACCACAGTTATCAAATACTTATTTATTCCATACTATAAAACATGAAGTAGATCAAATTTAATTATTACAATATATTGGTATTCTTCCGGTATCGGGATAGCGAACACTGTTAAAAATAAAAAGTATCAGCTCATATACATCCTACTGCAAAGGCGTCCAGACTTTACATACCACAGAAATTCTTACTAATCGCTGCGGTATTCAGGTTTCCTCACATTTTTGTCTTCAGCGTTATTGTACATGGTACATTTTTTCGGTGTTGTTACAACATTAATCGGCTAATTTGACTCTTGATCAGTGTAAAATGAATTGCAACAAAAAACTTGGGATACTTACACAAAAAAATATATTTACGTAATCGCTTGCCAAATGTATTACGTAACGTTTATTACAAAGAATTTCATAGGTTGTTAAATTTTGAAAACGTCATTTACAGTTTGTCCAATGATTTGGGAATAAAATGTAGCACTGATTTCATCTTCTACTTTCCTAAAACGTAACATGAATGTTGCATATTTCACCAATATTTTACTCATTTTTCGTGCTTACATGCATATTTCGAGCTTTTTATATTGCATATTATAATCCGCTCCCTATTCATTACGTATTGGACCTGTAATCCTTATGTCTATATTTTCTTCATGACGTTTCTAAATATGTGAATTGAACCAAGTTGCGATAGGAAAGCCAAGTTTTAACATAACTCCCGCTCAAAGGCAAATGAAGGCATGGCCTAACAATAGAAGGTATTTGTATTGTATTTTTTTTTCCTTTTCCATTCTTAAAATAAAACACCGAAATACAATTCATAACAAATATTACAGTTTAGTTTATTTAAAAAATCAAATACTGAACTTAAAATAATATTCGACGTCTTAACATAATATGTATTATAACTTCACTATCTTAACTTTTATACTGACGGGAATTTTCTTTTAAAAGCGTATCCATTGACCCATAAAGCTTTTATTCGCTAGACAAGTGACGTGCGACAAGTTTATTTTTATTTCAGTATTTTAAGACCACTGTTTTTGCCGGCACTATGCTTTAATCCCTTGCACTCGAATACAGGCTTTATAGGGTTGGCATAGAGTTGTAACGCTCGATTCCGCAGACATCGTTTGCTCGAGGTAATGTTATGAAGACTAGAATTACACGGAGTGCCACAGCCACTGTGCAAATTTTCTCACCGTAACTTTAAAAACCTAACGTGTGACAACCCTTTTTTAAGATAATCTTTTATTTGTTATTTTTTGTGTTGTAAAATGATTTCAAGTGTTGTAGTTATTGCCGAGATGATGTAATAATGATATTAAGTTTCATCCGGTGAGTGAAAAACAACTTTAACGTATTTTCTGAAATGGATCTAAGATAGTCTTACACATATGAATCTCACATCGACTTAGGAGTATTATATATTATAAGTTTCCAAACTCATGAAACCAATAAGTTTTAATTCATTTATAAAATAAATTCTCCTATATTCCATTCTCGTAAAATACTGCGTTTTCAAACAAAGCAAACTCAAGCGGCAAGTGGGCGCTTTGCACAAGACTTGACCAAATTAAATTTAGGTAACGAACAACTCCCGCAGACTTTGCGCCGGTCAAAGCAGATTATGGTCAGAATGGTCAACTGGCAAGTTTGTAGAGTGAATCGATATAACCATGTGCCAGAACGGCGAAAATATTTTGATACTTTCAACTGATTTGATTTTGTTTTGTGTTGTTGAAATGTTTTTTTGTTTTGGTATGATTCAAGTATGCTTTGGGAATTTTGTTTTTCTGTTACCTTATTATAAAAAACAAAATGGATTTTAATGTTTTGTACAATGTTATATTGAAATAATTAAATAAAATGAATTAATTCTTAGTTAAATTTATTTTTACGATAATCAAATCCTTGGAGATTTTCATACTGCATTATTGTCGCAAAACGTTGCAATGACTGCTCTTAATAATAAATTAATTAATCAATGTAATTTAAAAGTAATTAACCTTATTAAAATAAAAAAACTACATTGTCATGCGGTAGCTATTCTCTTTTCACTGCATAACTCGATAGCCAGTATCAAACTTCAAACTTAAATATCCCCAACTTATTCCGCATATAATTGGTATTATTACTAACAGCAATGGCCTCTCCAGTGTGAATGGAGCTCGCAGCAATTTACTCTAAATAACCAGTAGGGAGCGCACAAAAGTAGTCGAAAACCCTCAGCTTTGTGGCGCGGCTCGTTATCTCGCGGAACTCGGATTTTTATTGAAGCCAACTGCGAATATCGGTATTAATTTTGTATACGGACCTCTGTGTGTAATATGGTAAAGTTTATTCTATTAGGGAAGGAGGAGTCTAGTGAATTTTTATTTTATGTTTTTAGTATTTCCGTATCTATCTTTAGTTTATGGGTTGACTTTGATGACTCTTAGTAGTTTTTATGACAAAGTATGACATGGCAAGCGTAGTGCATACCATACAGTGCTACTCGTACAATATAACAAAAACCAAATACAGTCAAGGCGGCATTCTCTAACGGGTCCTAAAATTGACACACTTGTGTGAGTTACTTGGTGGACATTCTATGAACCACCATCGTTTGCATTGCTCACTCTCATATTCTAGCACTAGAAACAACATTATCTACGATAAAACCTTAAATTAAAAACCAATGAAATGAAACACAAAAGTGCATAAACACTGCTGTTTATCGGAAGAAATAGACATTGCGGTGGTACTCACTCATATAGCCCACACAATTAAAACTATGTCTCAAAATAACTACTTTTCAGAAGCAAATACACGCCCGTTAACATATTCGGAATCCCCAAAACGTGCACTGAAATAAGAAGTTTAATTTAAATGCAGTTAAGGGGTCCAAACTGTTTCCGCGCTTCATTATCGTCAAAGTGGACGCGAACATTTTACATATTTGTTTTAATGAATCAAAGGCAAGTGTAATAAATCCTTTAAATTTCTGAACTATGTCCCTAAAAATGAAATGTTGGTTAAATGTTTACATTTTATGCTTTTATGTATTAAAACTCACTAAAATTTCTTTTCGTTTTATTATTTTCATTGCCTTTGTTGGCAGACGAGCTGGCGGCCCGCCTGATTGTAAGCGGCTACCGCTGCTCATGGACCTCTGCAGTGTCAGGGGCCCAGCACAACCTTACCTTAAGAACAGTACTCTTTAAGCCTCGTTTGAAGAAGGAAAGGTCAAGACACACAAGACACGATCTTAGTGTAGGATCAGGACTATGTATGTGACTGTTGAGTGTATATATACCTATATATATAAATCTCTGTTACCCATATGGGTCTAATAGCGAACTGTAATCGGAATTAAGTTAATCCCCTGCTCTAGATACCCGACAATCTGAAGGCTTAGTCGGCGATACGTCATTGATTCCCTTTGACTTATGTACACAGTGCATGCGGGCTTTGCAGAGCTCCGTCTAAAGGCTTTGTATAACTTACACTGGTAATTATTGTTGCAGAGACTTATTGTATGGGTATTTGTAGTATCATTACTATTTAGTACTGACTCTTCAGTTAAAAAATATTTCCTAAAATTGTCACCCGAAAACAATTACAAAATAATTTATCCGCTTATTATAGGTATACTAAAACAACATGATTTATGGCAATGTAGTCATGTTGTTTACTAGCAAGCGCAGTGTCGGACGCCCGCCTATAAAGTGGACGAAGGACCTGGTGAAGGTTGCAGGAAGTGCTTGGATGCATGCCGCTTCCAACAGGTCAAGAAGGAGATTCTTAAGGGAGGCCTATGTTCAGCAGTGGACTTCTTGTGGAAAAAGAGAGTGAAAGTGCTTTTATTTTTTATCATTTTAATTGTACTTCTTTTTTGGGATTCCCCAGGTTTAACCCAGGTATTTGTATGAATATTCTGTCCTGGAAACAGGCAAAATGTCAATGAAACTATTTCACAATATTTGTGTGTTGGATAAATGTTTGCTAAAGCTCGTTGTATTATCTTAATATTGTAATTATTTACCAATATAAAACATCCATAAAATTCATAATTAACCGAGAATATTATAGATAAGTATAAAATATACGAGACGTGTCCCCAAAGATTATACCCGAGTGTCTATTGTGTCAACCTTAATTAACTTGAACTTTTTTCTCGAAATATTGGCTTGAAATAAGAAAGGAACAATAGTTATCAGCCCAACGGGCAATGTGACTTAAATAATTATAAACGTGAGTTCTAATAAGTAATTAATAGTTTATTAAGATGACAAAGTTTTAACAATGTTCTGAAGCAACTCATTAGTTAGATAATTATTTCACAAGAACAACTCGTAGTTTTTATAACTATCAGCTATACAGCTATACAGCCCATATACATCACACTACAGGGCATGGGCCTCATCTACAATCGAGAGTACGATTGAGATTGGGTAGGATAGTCTACCACGTTGGCCTAGTGCCGTTTGACCGACTTTAAATACCATAGAAATTCTAGTATTAGCTGTATTTACTTTAAATTACGTCGAAATGTGAATGATAAAACATGTTTTGAGAGTCAATAATGTAACTATCCTTAACTTATCATAAGATGCTGTATTTTTTACACTTTATCAAAAAAGACACGTGCTTTTTTTGAGAAGAGCATGTCGGTATTCTTATAAGAAAAACGACCGCTCACGTACAGTGGCAAAACCAAACAACATCTTTAATTACAAAGCAATGCTTGGTATTCCACTGCGCTAGCGCTCCTGAGACATAAGCTGTTATGTATCGGTATGTCCAGTAGTTACTCTAGCTACAATGTCCTTCAAACCGAAACACAATAACGCATTTACACAGTTCGGCAGCAGAAATAGAAATTGCGGTGGTACTCTCTTATAGTATACTTTACTATTATAATATACTGGTGGTAGGTCTCTCATATGTGAGAGGCCATCTGGGTAGGTACCACCGCAATGTCTATTTCTTCCGTAAAACAACACTGCGTAAATGCACTGTTGTGTTTCGGATTGAAGGATATTATAGCCAGAGTAACTACTGGACATATTGAGACTTAACATCTTATGTCTCAGGATGGCGAGCGCAGTGGAATGTTGCTACTGTTTATGAGCGGTCGTGTCGCTTACCATCAGGCGAACGGCTTGCTCGTCTCGTCATTCATTGCAATAAAAAAAAACTTAAACATTGATTATTAGAGATAGTTACTAGGCAATAATAAACGTGAGGCTGTGGGTTTGTTTCCCACACCGAGACAAGCAGTCTCACGTAGTTTCTGATGCCCACGACACAACAAAGACTCGATCTTAGTGAGAGGCCAAGAGTATGTATGTGACTGTTTGGTATAATTGATTACAATAAGTGTTGGCTAAAAATCAGAACTTGATTAAAATCAGTACTTTAGTCAACACTAGTACATACAACACACAGGTGGCAACTAACCCAGGCGACCTAAACTACACAATAACATTAAAACTCAATCACCAACACGGGTCCAAGTTATATCCCTGAACTTATCGGGAACTTGTCACAAGTAATTCTGAAACGCTTGAGTGGGTTGTGAAATATTGAACCGCCGAAACTGGCCTCTGGGCGTGGTAATATGTGAATTGATATATAATATTGTGTGCGATGTCTACTGGATTTGCAACCGATTATTTGGTGATTTATTAGTGTAGGGAGACATTAGTATCATCGACCCTTGAGCGTGCAACAAGGAATAAGAAGGACTTGGTAGTAAGAGTAACTACTGGACATATTGAGACTTAACATCTTATGCCTGAAGATGGCGAGCGCAGTTGAATGCCAAGCATTGCTTTGTAATTTAAGGTGTTGTTTGTTTTGCTACTGTCCATGAGTGTCGTATCCCTTACCATCAGGCGAATGGAATGCTCGTCTCGCCATTCATTGCAAGAAAAAAAAAACAGCTGGGCGTAGGGCTCTCCGACGGCACTCCACTGGACTCGAGATGTTCAGCCCAACTGCTGTCTCCAACTGCTACCAGCCATTTTTCGAATATTGGGAATAGCTATAATGGCTATTAGTCACCAATTTTCAAGAACGCATTCATGATACTTATTTAAGCGTTCAGTATATTTACAACAAAATAATAAAATATCTACGCATGTTGACATTTAGATACGACGATACTGCTCCTAATTTCTGAGATGTAGTATAGCTGAAATGTCAGTTTGTACCGAACGTTTATGTGTGGAATAAAGGCATGCAGTAGACAAAGAACAAGGTGTGGTTGTCAGTATAGAAGACATGTACCAACATACCAACCGCAGACTTAATTCTCCCTTCTCCACTTTTAGTTGAGGACGATCAAAAAGCCTTCATAGCCGAATTATTTCACGAGAATATGACTCCCTATAAAAGAAATATGGCATCTTATTTTTACACGTACGATATCCATTTAAACTCCAACCTTAAGACCTATAAAACAACAATAGCACTTCACCTACGGCAACATGTGCGTGTAACAGCCTCTGAATCATACTGAAGCACATCACATTGCCAGAAACACTAAGTACTGCCGTTTGGGAAAATACTTTCTACGTGATTTGGGGTATAAAAGTTATAGAGTTCTTTACGCTGAGAGCCCATATGCCTATTATGCTTTTAACAGCGTGTTTTTCTAAGATTACCTTAGATTTTTGAATGTTTTTGTACTTATGTTTTTTTTCTTTTTTTGACAATGGGCACAAATGTATGGAACCTGGTACCAGCTCCAATCGGAATGAGTGATACATCATTGGAAAGGTATTTTAGTGTAGATTGATGATATCAAGGGCGCTAGACCTGATTCGCTGTCCAATCGAAGAAATCGTACTTTTTAGTTAAACATTTTTTGTTACATCATTGTAGGCGTGCGGAGGTCGGGAACCCGGAGACGGGCACCAACGTTCCGCCGCGACTTCACTGGGCGAGAATCCGAGTCCTTAACTCGGGCGCCGGAGCCCAGCGTATGCACCCCCTGGTGCGTGTTCGGGCACTCTATTTGACGTCTAGCCTCTAGGAATGTCGCTCCGAAAGGTGCGGTTTGTATAGGACGGGCAACGTAATGAAACACACGATATAGAATATACGCGGAATCGACCACGCCCCGCCCTATGGTAGCCCCGGAGTACTCGATCGTAATGACGCCGGCAAGCAACGTCGCAGTCCGGATCGCTTCGTACTTCAGGCTTCTTTCTTCAGGGTTTTCCCAGGTTTCTTCTTTTCTTGGGGCTTCGAGTATCTTCAGGTTTCTTCGTATCTTCCTCGGAGAGCTCTTCTGGATCCAGTGATTTCCTATTTTTGCTTGCCGGCTTAAGTACTCCGAGGCGTTACCATAGGGAGACCCCCGTAAAATGTTCCTAATTTCGGGTCCATTTTTACTTCGGGGCGCGGTCATTTTCCTTTTTATTTCCACAAGTATCCTATTCTTAACTACTTGTCATACATCGTTAAATAGGTCTCGTCACGCCCTTTAAAATGACATATAAATCATTAATGTGTGAGCGGTGGGTGCGAAGCTGTTCAATAAAAACATGTCAAAAAACAATAAAAATGCACCCAATCCGCCCACACATACTGCGATCGTGGCGTGACGAGACCTTACATAATGTGTTCTATGTGCTACGCCGGGTGATGTGCGCGTGCGTCGTCAACATCCTCCCCCTCGTGCGCAGCACCTTCTTCTTCGTCGGACGACGCCGCCGCTGCTGCCGCCGGGACGAGGAGCACCGCCTTGGTGCTCGGTCGCCGCAGCACGCCGTTCGCCGTCCGCACCTCGACGATCCTTGTTCTTCCGTCGGGTCCATGGTGCGCCGCGATGACTTGGCCTCTGGGCCACACACAGCGCGGCAGTGCGGAGTCTACTATGAGGACCGTGTCCCCGCACTGCAGATCGCGCCCGTCGCCTGACCGCCCGGCGATTCTTCTTGGCAGGAGAGTGGGGAGGTATTCCTTCACCCACCGACTCCAAAAGTGGTCGGTGAGCCGCTGCGCCACCCTCCAAGTCTTCTTACTCGTCGCGTCTTCGTCGGCGAACACTCCTAGTCGACGAGCTCCGCACGACCTGCCTATTAAAAAATGGTTGGGCGTTAGGGCTTCTTGTGCCGGTTCGTCTGCCTCCACTAGAGGCCTCGAGTTTACGATGTGTTCTGCCTCCGCAACCAGCGTGTGCAGAACCTCTTCCTTCGGGCACCGCTCCCGTAGCGTTGCCGCCAGCGCCGTCTTGATGGAGCGAACCAGACGCTCCCATGCTCCTCCCATGTGGGGCGCGCCAGGCGGAATAAACTTCCACCGCACGCCCATTTCCTCGGCCGCCGTCGCCAACGCTTCGTTTTTCAGGCCTTCCGCCGCCTCCTGTAACTCCTTATTTGCGCCCACAAAGTTCGTGCCGTTATCACTATAGATAGTGACCGGCATCCCTCTCCTTGCCGCCATTCTTCTCAGGGCCAATATCATTGAGTCCGCCGACAGAGACGCGGCCAGTTCCACATGCACAGCCCTTGTTGTCATGCACGTGAACAGCGCGCCCCACCTCTTCTCGTGACGCCGCCCGACGGTGACGGTCATGGGCCCGAAATAGTCCACCGCCGCATGGGTGAACGGTGGGGCCCCGTGTTGTAGTCGTTCTGGAGGCAAGTCTCCCGTCGGCGGTTCCTGCGGTTGACCCCGTCGCACTCTGCACCACTGGCACTGGCGCGCGGCGTGGCGCACCGCTGAGCGCAATCCTAGCACCCAGAATCTCTGCTGCAGCTCGTTCAGGACAGTCGCGTGGTTTCCGTGCTGTAACAGTTCGTGAAAATGCTGTATTAACAGTTTCGTTACGCGGTGACTACCGCCGAGCACGATGGGCCTCTTGTAATCCTCGGTGACGCCGGTGGCCGCATCTATGCGCCCGTGCATCCTTATAAGCCCATCGTCTCCTATGTTGACCGCCAGCCCTCTCAGCCTGCTGCTCTTGTGTAGCGGCATCCCGCTGCGAATGCGACCAATGTCCTCTTCGAATTCTTCTTCTTGGCTCCTCTTCAGCAGCAGCCTCTCTGCCTCGCGTATCACGTCCGGGTCGAGCGGCAGCAGGTTTCTGCTAATTCGCTCCCGAACGGTGGTCTTCTTTTGCGCCGCTTCTTTTTTCTGATACGGCTTCCAGGCGGGGTCTTGCTCCGCCCTGTTCACGGCGCCAACCGCATTCTTCTTTTGGCACAGTCGCACGAACAACAACACCCTCGCGGTGGCCCTTACCAATCTGGTCCACCGCGAGAATCTTTCCGGTGACGGCGTCGCGAACTTACTCGCTTTTTCTCTAACGGCGGTCGTTGTTTGCGTCTCTTTCTCTTCCCCTGTTCGTTGAGCTTCAAACTGACGGGCGCGAGGCCACTTCTTTTCGGCCTCGCGCAGGAAAGCCGGACCCTTGTACCATCTGTGGTCCGCGCCGAAATTCTTCGGAACCTTCCGTGTCGCGTCGTCAGCTGGATTCTCCTTCGTGGGCACCCAGCGCCATTGTTGTGGTTTCGTTGTGTCCTCGATTTCAGCCAATCTGTGAGCAACGAATGGCTTAAATGTTCGCGGATCGCTCTTGATCCAAGCGAGGACCGTGCTCGAGTCCGTCCAGTACGTAGTCCTGGTGGCCACTAAGTCGAGCTCCTCCTTGACGGACTGTGCCATGCGGGTCCCCAGCAGCGCGGCTTGCAGCTCCAACCGCGGCACGGAGACGGGCTTCAGTGGCGTGACTCTCGCCTTGCCGGCGAGCAGCGTGACGTCACCCTTGTCCTCTTCCGTCCGCTGTCTCCAATACACCGCGCACGCGTAGGCCACTTCGCTGGCGTCGGTGAACACATGGAGCTCCCCCTCGTGTGCGGTGCGCGTGATGCACCGCGGCAACCGTAGGTCTTGCAGCAGGCGCAGGTTGTCGATGTACGTTCCCCATTGCTGCTCTTCTTCGGCTCCGATGTGCTCGTCCCACCCGACGCCGCTTCTCCATATGTCTTGAATCAGCCTTTTTCCCTGTATGAGGATCGGGGCCGCCAATCCTAGTGGGTCAAAGGTTGACATGACCACGCTCGTTACTTGTCGCTTTGTCGGCGTCGCTCCTTCGTAGACTGCACTCGCTGGGCGCGCTCGGAAGCCCAAGCAATCTTCCGCCGGGAACCATCGGAGCCCCAGCGCGCCTTCTTCTTTGGAGCCCAGCTCCACCTCGCCGTCCTTCGAGTGCTGGCCAAGTGCAGCCAGCACGCCTGGTCTGTTCGACGCCCAGCTTCTTAAGTGGAAGCTCGCGGCGCGGTGGATCATGTCCACCTCCTTTGCCGTCCGGATGGCTTCTTCTTCGCTATAGAAGCTCTGCAGATAATCATCCATATAGTGGTTCTTCTCCACCGCTGCAGCTGCCTCCGGATACTTCTTCTTGAATTCGGCCGCGTTTCTATTCTTGACGTAGATCGCGGCGCTCGGTGAACAGGCGGCGCCGAAGACCAACGAGCTCATTCGGAACTCTTTCGGCGGCCCGTCCCTCTTGTCTTGCCTCCACAAGAAACGAAGGCTGTCGCGATCTTCGTTCCTTACTTTTATCTGTAGGAACATTTCCTTTATGTCCGCTACCACCGCGACAGGACGCTGTCGGAACCTTAGTAGCACGCCGAACAGCGACTGTAGCAGATCCGGTCCGGGTAGTAGCGCGTCGTTGAGGCTCTCCCCTTCGTATTTTGCAGCCGCGTCAAACACTAGCCTCTTCTTTCCCTTGGTCGGATGCGTGACCATAAAGTGCGGCAGGTACCACACTCTCTTGCCCGTTGCTGGTCCCGCTTCCTCGGCGTACCCGTTGTCCAGCAGGTTCTGTATCTGACGCCGATACTCTTTCTTCAAGTCCTGATCCTTGTCAAGCTTCTTTTCTATGGACTTCAATCTGTTCTCCGCCGACTTGTAGTTCGCCGGCAACACCTTGTCCGCCTTCTTCCAGAGAAGCCCGACCTCGTAACGCCCGCTCGGCGTTCGCCTGGTAGACTCCTCCAGCTGTGCCAGGGCTCTGGCGTCTGCATCTGTCGTCGGTCTCCTCGGTTGCACACCAAGCGATTCCACGGCGAAGTGCTCCTTGACCAGCGCCTCCAATTCGTCCTCACGCGAGGAGACGTGTGCGCATCTTCCGAAGCGCACGGCCTGCGCGCTTCTCCCATCCAAGCCGTGGAGCACCCATCCCAGCAGAGTGTAGGATGCCACTGGCTGATTCTTACTGCCTTTTCTGGTGTTTCTGGACACTATCAGCTCCCAGTTGTCCTGGCCTATTAGCAGCCTTGGAGACTCTTCTTCGTAGTACAGCTGCTCCGCTATTTTCTTGAGGTGCGAGCATTCCCGCAGCCTCCTTCGGTCGAGCCTCTGGGGCGTGAGACTGATATCGTCTATCGTTCTCACGCCCTTCAGCAACCTCATCTTTTTCTGGTGCGCGCCCTTCAGCTGCACGTCCAGCTTCATGGAGTCCTTCTTCGAGACTATCTTGCCTCCGACGGTCTCCAGAGTGAGGTTCTCCCGCGGTCCCCTGAGCCCAACTTCTTCCGCGACTGCAGAGTCGAGAAGGGTAACCGTCGACCCTTCGTCCAGTAGAGCCATTATTTTCTTCGTTCCTTTGGGCCCGTGTATGATTACCGGGACCATCTTGAGGAATGCTCTCGTTCCCACCGTCGCGTTCACCGGAAGGCGCACGTTGTTTGCCACTTCTTTGGCCGCGTCTTCCACTGCCTCTTCTCGGCGCACCGGGCTCCGCTCCTCGTGAAGCAGTATGTGGTGCGCGCGCTTGCATTTCCTGCACGGCGGCTTCCGACAGTCTTCTTTCCTGTGCCTCCCTTGAAGGCACTTGAAGCAAAGGCGGCTCCTCTTTGCTGAGTCCCACCTGTCTTTGACCGCTGCTCTTCCAAAATCTTGGCAGTCCAGCATCCGGTGATCGCCGCTGCAGTGTGAGCAGGTCGTCTTCACTGCTCTTTCTTCGTGGTGATCCACGGCGACGTGCGCGGCTTGTCGCGCAGGAGCCCGTGGTCGAACCACCTCCTGTACTGCATACGGACTGCATCTGTCGGCCTCCCTGTTCAAGAACCTCATCATCGAGATGAGTTCGGGCGCCTCCTCTTCTGTGTCCGCGGCGAAGTCGTACCATCGGTACCGAATCACCGCAGGCATCTTGTCCACTATGCTCTTCATAATCTCCGGCGAATGGAGATACTGTGGCTTCTTCAAGCCCCGGATCGCTGCAACGGTGTTGTTCACTTGGCTCGCGAAGACACACACGTCGCGCGCGTTTTCATTGATTCTTGGCAAGCTCTTCAATTTTTCCAACTCGCCTAAGACCAAGGCGTCTGGTCTCCCGAATCTGCGGCGCAAGGCCTCCATGACTTCCTCTGGTGTACAGTCGGAGTACAGGACGCTCTTCACCGCATCCCTGGCCATCCCACTGATGGCCTTCCGCAGTCGGGCCATGTTCTGTGGCCGACTGAAAAACGAGGCTGTGTCTTCATACACTGTCTTGAAGGCGATCCATTCTCCCGATGTACCGTCGAACGGCGGTAGTTCGTGCAGGAACGCCGGAGCAGACGTCCCAGCCCGCGGAGCTGCGTTGATGGCCTTCACTATAGCTTCTGCCAAACCGCATGCGTCGCTCTTCGGTGCGTCGCTAGGCTTGACCTCTTCGGTGACAGCTTCGACCTCGTATTCTTTCACGGGCGCCGTTGTCGTGGCTTGCACCCACTTCGACACGGCGTCTTCTTTGACTGGATCCTCACCTGTACCCGTAGACGAGTCGTCGTCGTCTTCTTCGACTCGAAGTAATTCGAGTCGCGCTCGAGCGGCCGCTGCCGCTGCTTGCGCCGCCTCATGCTCGAGGCGCGCAACTTCTGCCCTCGCTTCCAGCTCCTTCCTCTTGTTGCTTGACCGCGTCGAGCGTCCTCTTCGAACCGTCGCAGCCGGTACGTCTTCACGTTGTCCGGGTGCGCGAGGAGTTTCGGTCGCGGTTGTTGCAGTAGTTGTGGTCCCGTGTGACCACGTCGTGGTGACCGTAGATCCCGACATGCCTTCAACACGGGGCGCCGTGGTCGCGCCGGTCGTCGGGGTCGTGGTGGTCGTCGCTGCTGGAAGGCTTGATGGAGCGCCCTTCGTGCTTCTAGTGACTGGCATCTTGAGTGCGGCGAACAATCCGGCTCGAAGGACCAGCTGTAGGCGTGCGGAGGTCGGGAACCCGGAGACGGGCACCAACGTTCCGCCGCGACTTCACTGGGCGAGAATCCGAGTCCTTAACTCGGGCGCCGGAGCCCAGCGTATGCACCCCCTGGTGCGTGTTCGGGCACTCTATTTGACGTCTAGCCTCTAGGAATGTCGCTCCGAAAGGTGCGGTTTGTATAGGACGGGCAACGTAATGAAACACACGATATAGAATATACGCGGAATCGACCACGCCCCGCCCTATGGTAGCCCCGGAGTACTCGATCGTAATGACGCCGGCAAGCAACGTCGCAGTCCGGATCGCTTCGTACTTCAGGCTTCTTTCTTCAGGGTTTTCCCAGGTTTCTTCTTTTCTTGAGGCTTCGAGTATCTTCAGGTTTCTTCGTATCTTCCTCGGAGAGCTCTTCTGGATCCAGTGATTTCCTATTTTTGCTTGCCGGCTTAAGTACTCCGAGGCGTTACCATAGGGAGACCCCCGTAAAATGTTCCTAATTTCGGGTCCATTTTTACTTCGGGGCGCGGTCATTTTCCTTTTTATTTCCACAAGTATCCTATTCTTAACTACTTGTCATACATCGTTAAATAGGTCTCGTCACGCCCTTTAAAATGACATATAAATCATTAATGTGTGAGCGGTGGGTGCGAAGCTGTTCAATAAAAACATGTCAAAAAACAATAAAAATGCACCCAATCCGCCCACACATACTGCGATCGTGGCGTGACGAGACCTTACATAATGTGTTCTATGTGCTACGCCGGGTGATGTGCGCGTGCGTCGTCAACAATCATATTATGTACACATACTTTTATTGATTTTTTTTCAATTTGGCATGGTATTATTAGTATCCCAGGGCACACTCCTGTTTTTTCGAAGCCATGTGTAAAGTGATAGTCAATTACCCTGCACTTTAACGGTGATAGAAACATCATGAAGGAAACCTGAATATCATAGAGATATTCTAGAATTTCTGTCTAGGTAAAGTTCGCCAACCCGCATTTGACCAGCGTGGACTATGGCTTGATACGTCTTGACCGGTATTTCGATTGCTGAGGCATGCCTTGCAGTGGGACGTTTAATGGGCTGGTATTGTTAAAGTATATTTATAAAGTATCTTCAATTCCCTAGTCAGTTATGTCCTCCACAGCAGCTTCTCTATAAGTTTCGATGAGATATAAACTGTTATTTAGGTGTAAGTTTTAACTGGTATGTCCCCAATGATAGCAATATCACGCCTTGTTCACTTAATCGTGGAAAATCGGCCATATCATTGGCTTTCAATCTCTGAAAAGCAGCTCTTCTGTTATTTGATATTTTTTCTTCTTCATCTGTATCAGCTCATATACGTCCCCCTGCAGGGCACGGGCCTCCTCTACAATCGACAGTTCAATTGAGACTGGTTAGGCCATATAGTCCACCACGCTGGCCTAGTACGGGTTGGCGGACTTACATACCATAGATTTTTTATAAATCACTATGGTATGCAGGTTTCCTCACGATGTTTTTCTTCACCGTTTTAGTGCGTGGTGATTGACTATCAATACACACATGACATCGATAGGTGAGAGGTGTGCCCTGGGATTCGAACCCGCGACCACCGTGAACATGTTGGCAGTCGCGTCTAGTCCGTTTACCAACAGGCCACCACGCAAATAATTCTTCTACATTTCATATCACTACATTTCATTACATTTCTTCTACATAATTGTATAATAAGTTTAGGATTAACATTTTTTCAGTTACTTTTTCTAGAAAAGCTTCTGCATATTGGCCATCTGCAATTGAATAGTGGAAGTGATTTATTATTGCTGCTGCAATCGGAAAGTGCGCAAACATGTTATGAATTGTATTAATTAAAATAAACTCATTTGCAAAAAAAACGGGCACCTAAGCAATGAACCATTTGAAATGTTACTATTGGTTTGTTTGATAATTATAGGTAGTTTTACTTTCACAATTTTGTAAATTAATAAGCAAATAATCGTTTTCGTCAGTATTATCATAAAATTTTGATAAAATTTATGGGTTTTAATGCTAAAGTTCACTAGTAGTGTATGCTCGCTAGTAGTGCATATGCTCGTGAAGTAAAAGTTAACAAAGATTTTTATTTGTTTTTTCTTTAATAAAGTAAAAGCAGATAAATGTTTAGTATCGAGTGTGACCCCCTCTAGCTGAAATCACAGCTTGAATTCGTCTGGGTATGCTAGCGAGGATATCCCGGATACTTGCTTGCGGAATACGTTCCCACTGCGCGGTAATCACATTCTTCAGCTCTCTGATGGTCTGCGGAGCCGGTTGTACTGATCTCACGCGTCGTTTCAGAACGTCCCAGACATGCTCTATAGGACTGAGGTCGGGACTTCGAGCTGGCCAATCTAAACGACGAATGCCGACCTCTTGCACATACGCTTCCACATCGCCAGACCGGTGGGCGCGAGCGTTGTCGTCCATAAAAATTGAGTCTTCGCCTAAAGCGGCCAATGCGGGTTGTGCATGAGGAATTAGAACTTCCGTTATGTATCGATGTCCAGTCAGTGAGCCGTTTTCAATGAAGACTAACTCTGTACGATCCATTGAATTTATTCCTGCCCAAAACATAATAGAGCCCCCACCATAAGGTCTGATTTCTTCAAAACAAGCCTCTGCAAAGCTTTCTCCTCGTCTTCGTAGCACTCGCAAACGTCGATCTTCACCGAACAGAGATATCCTGGCTTCATCGGAGAACAATACCCTATTCCAGTCTTCTTGAGTCCATGACTCACAATTTCGAGCAAACCTAAGCCTGGCAACTCTGTGCTCACGGAGTAACTTAGGGCCGTGGGCCGGGCGATGACTGCGTATATTGGCCGCGAGAAGCCTCCTCCTGACCGTCCATAGACTAATATGCACATTTCTTACTTCTTCGAGGTTGTTATTAAGGTCCACATACGAAGACTTGCGATTTCTCAATGCGCGACTCACAAGAAAACGATCATCCCGTGGTTGGGTACATGGTTTTCTTCCAGAACCAGGCCTTTTCTCGACGGAACCGGTGTCTTGATACCGCTGCCAGGTCCTCTGAACCGTCGAGCGACTCACACTTAGCCTCTGAGCCACGAAGCATTGGCTGCAACCCTCTTCGAGCAGCGCAATAATTGTAGTAGATTTTACCACTTTCTCTAACATTATTGAGACAGCTAAACAGCAATAAATGAAGCTTTGACAATTAAGAATATAAAATAAATTCATAAAAATTGACTAAAAGTTATGAAAACCGATATTATCTTTTGGAACTTCGCACCAAAAATGTAGGATAAAAAGTAGTTTTCTGTAAAAACGAGCATCAAATGAAAATTTGAATTTAGAACGTACTGTTTTAAACACCACGGCATTTTTAAAACCGGCCAGTAACATGTACAAATGATTGAAATCATTTTGGTACCGTATTTTTTTAAAGAAGAATTAAAATCAAAACCGCCCGTTTTTTTTGCAAATGAGTGTATATTAGGCACAACAGCTTAAAATCTATTTTGATTCGGCCGTTAACCACTTCCACTACCCATCAGCATATTGTAACCGGTCGGGAATTATTTTCATGAAGAGAAAGTTGTGCATGTCGCAGGTTTTTTGTCGAAGAAACGTGGTATTCGTATCCATATTCTTTGATATTGCCTAAACTGTCTCTTAGCCCACGGTCAAAAATAAATAAATCATTGGGCTGAAGCAATATGTGCAAGCGGTTTTTCTCATCGTTCATAAAATCAGGCATCAGTGTTAGTGGCAGCGTATGGTTCTTTTATATATATAATGCATCCGTCTTTCCTCATTTCCGAATAGTGTTTTAGGAATTCTGAGGTTTCTATCAAGGACATTGTCTTTAGGTATGTGATCGAAACCCTTGTCAGGCACAATATAGTTAGTTCTAGGACAATATCGTGCAAGGGCAAACTGGCGTTCGACTTTTTTTCCTGACATATTAAACAATACTCCAACTCTTTCATTGCATTCTCCAGTAAGTAGCCTTGTCAAAAAAATACCCAAAGCGGTTCTGGGATCTAAATTTGCATTTCGTAGCGAAGTCTTTAAGTCTAAAATTGCATGAAACTGTTCTGTAGTACGTCCAGTCCAAAAATACCAACAATGCATATAATGACTGATTCTTCGTTCGTACGACTTTGCTTCACTCAGCTATATTAAATATAACGTAAACATGCTCGTATTTAAAATGTTATAACAAATTATGAACGAACTGTTGTGATTTAAACCAATTATTGTAAAAGAACAACACTGCAGAATTTCTTGCCCGTTCTTCTCTAGTGAAAACTGCTTTCCAAACCAGGTGATAGATAAAAAAATGACTGAATCTAAATTATGTACTTCATCTTAAATTGATTCAATAAAATATTTTCATTTAATTTCGTTTTATGGAATTTTATTCATGGTCAGCCTGGAATCAAAACCTGGAAACATGATTGACCTGGTAGCACCCTAGCATAGCATAGCTACTAGCATCTGCCCATCCCTTCTGGGAATACGGAGTGAGTTTATATGCATCCATACAAAAAAGGGAAGAAAAGTCAAAAAGTTAATTGACAATTAACCTTTAATGTAGCATTTCCTCGAATTAATTCAGCTATATTTGCACGCATTCTTACTAAGTTTTCCGATGAAATACGCATTTGATATCAGCTTTGGTATAGCCCTCTTCAGCACATTACACAGTTACGGAATCAGTCAGTTATTACATATGTATATCTAATATCTTCTGACGACTATATTTCAAAACGGACAATACATACAGGTTTTTCGCCTTAATATTATTTTCTTCTCTTGAAAAAAGCTATCCAACGAGGGTAAATTCATTTTGATTGGACATGGGTACCAAAACGCCCATCATCCTTTGTACCTAAGTCACGGACTTCATGAAAACCTGTAACAAATTATATTTATTATCTTCCCTTCTCTTCTTCTCTGCAGCGACAGGAAGCCTACTTAGTAATAGGCTTAGTTTGGTACCTTAGTTTAGTAACTAAGGTCTATTCCAAGGATTTCCATAAAGCCTTTTTGAAAGCGGTCTGCATACAGTGATTGCCTGCAAAGTGATCTGTATTCAGAAAGTTCCTTCACCTTTATCTAGGTGGGCTTTCCACCATCCACATTATTGTAATTTTATTTTTCATCAAAAGTATATAATACGAATATGTTGCGATTTTTTAAGTTGTTAACTACCATAGTTAAAATATATGATGACAATAATAATGCAAGTTGCACAGATATTGAATAATCCGATATTGCACTATAGTCGTATATCAATATTACTGTTAGTAGTCACGGGGCAGATTCTGTTAATGCGTGGTGGCGCCTGAATTATTTATGAGCCACATTTAGCTGCGAGCGTTCGACTGCATTGATCTGGCTTCCAATTTATTACCATACTGAGTTAGTGTTTCCATTTGGATTGTTTTTTTGATGATCGAAACTGAAAACTGATTAGTTAAGTTGAAATTATACATATTTTTTTTACTAATATACACATTTACGTGTAATTATTATACAATTCCTAAATTTCGTGACATCGACGAGACCCCCTATCAATACATTTTGTCAGCTATAATTATTTAATCAACGATAGCGTTAAGTTACGATTCTATTACATCCACATCGAACACTAAAGCATTTAAGTTGAAGAATTTGAGAAAATTCGTCCGTCCCCATTTGGTCTCATTATAATTCATCTATTATCTAATGGCGTGCGGCGGAAATTGGAATTACAAATTGAATTAAAAATATGTATTAAATGCTTTATTTGAGATGTTTTCCTTAAATAATAATAATTTATACTAGATATCTAATTAAAATATGAACGTTTTATAAAAATAATATAATAGTAAAATGTAAATGGAATGGGTTTTATTTCCAAAATTTTAGCAACAACGCACTCGGCCGCTGAAGGCTCGTAGACAATCTATACTATAATTGTTATCTCGATTTTATCACACATCTTGACACCAAGTCAAAGGGGACCGAATATCCTTCGTCAAATTTCTATGAAATTAAGCTAACTCCGAAGTTCGGCCTCTTATCGGGGTAACTTTACGGGTAAATCAACGGCGGCCATAAATTAGATTTCGGAGGTCACAGCGTAAATAAAAAGTTACTTAGATGACATCGCAATTTCTTCGTTTTATTGCTAATTCGTTTGTGTTTATTTTATGTCGGTGCGAGTAGAATTTATATCGGAGCTTCTGTACGCTTGTATTCGGTGATGATACTACACTGAAAGTAAACAAAATGTGGTATATACATTTTTATTCATCATATCACGCACGTGGAGTAAAATCCTATCGAAAAACGGGAAAATATAGAGTAATAAAAAAATCTTGCAGCATTTTTTCTTTACAACTGTAACATGTTCCGAAACGGTAATTCAAATATAAAATAATATAATTTAAGCCCATATACGGCTTATTGCAGAGTACCCTCCTTTAGGGTTTAGACTTTAGGAACTCTACCTAGCTATGCTAACCTGATACCCAATAGAGAACCTCACCTACTTTTTATTTCCTATGCAGAATTCTCATACATGTAGATTTTATCATCATACAATATTTCAATATGTACATAATAATTCAAAATACCATTTAATGAGCATAAAATATATAAAATTTTGAACAAATAACAGAATCTAATCCATTCAAATAATCGTCATTCCGACGATGATCATTTCCGGAGACTGTCTTAAACTTTCAAAACAAAATTCAATATAAAAGGAAAGTTATCAAAGTAAACACAGGCTATAATTTACAATTTCCACGCAATATATTGTATGAAGCGAGCTACTTGGTAAAGTTACGTTTAAGTTACCTCGATACAGCTTAGGGATTTCCATCGCTAAGATTTTGATCGATTTGATTCGGTTCTTTCTTAAACGTTTCTTTTGGAGAATATACAAAAGGACGACTCAGAATTTGAAAGCAAAAACTATCATCATATCACATATATTGTATGAATAGAATTTTAACCCCTAAACATTAGTTCGGAAGGCAAAAATGAGGAAGCCAAAATAAAAGAGCCTATTTTTATTGTAGAGTGAATATTAAAAATTCACTCTTTAAGAATCTCCAATATTCGAGCGAACTCATTTTAGAGACTCAAATACCAAAGCCAAACCAAAAGGCCAACCCTTTCATGCCGATTCAGCTCCTTCATCGGTTTTATATACCCCAACCCTACTATTTCTATACAGCACGTGTAAAGAATACTAATCTTGCATCTGAAAAGCCATCGAGATTGAGGCTCAACGCAAGGTGGCCCTGGCCGCGACTATTTTAAGCCCGATATGGGCCTCATTGGCCACCGACGGCTTGTTTAGATCCGTATCGTTATGTTATGTAAGCCACAGCGGATTAAAAATAGGCTTTTCAAGAAACACAACGGTGTAAGTTCAAGGAAATCGTGTAATGGTCTTGTTTAACTGCCTATGTTTTACAGCTATGAGACGGGAATTTGGGATTCTAAATTCAAATACTATACCGGCCACCGAATACAGTGATATAACTCACATAAAAATCGTGACTCGAAAAAAATGATTTTTTTATTGTTCTTAATTATCTAACCTACGTTGCAAAAATTTCAAAAGTAAATCCTCACAGACCACATGATTTTTTAAATTTTAATGTGTTTTTCCTTTCAATTAGTACTATTTTAGTTTTCTTCATCATGAAACGAGTACATACATATATACTCGTATTATTATTATCTTTTATACATCCAAGCAATTGAATCTCACACAGTGTCATAAATTTTGGTAGATAATGCACACGAGCAAGTTACTCGTGGCGGTCATTCATGTGGTCCTGTGCAGATCTTGGCAACAAGACACTGTGACATGCTTTATGTGTAAATTTTTTAACCGACTTCAAAAAAAGGAGGAGGTTCTCAATTCGACTGTATGTTGCTTTTTTTTGTATGTTTGTTACCTCGTTTCTCTGTACCGTGTGAACCGATTTCGACCATTCTTTCTTTGATTGAAAGCTGATGCTTGTCATTTGGTCCCATAAAAATATGGTGAAAATCTGATGAATATCTTCGGACCTGGACAGGGGAACTCCTTAAAATTAAGTAGGATTCCAATGGTTCTTTTTGCATTCGGTTCATTATAAAAGTTAAGTTACAGTGAGAGACGGAAAAGGGGTGGGGGTGAGGGGGGGTAAGTGATAAAATTAAAATACACGTAAATTGTAATAGCTTCGGCAGCTTTTAGCCGATTTTAGCGATTTCATTATCATCGGAAAGAACATATTCCTTGTGGGGACCAAATCTTCTTAATTTAAATTCCTATCAACACTAAAAAGACAAAAATAACTAAAATTTTTAATAAAAAAATAAAAACCGACTTCAAAACAAAAAACCACTAAAAACCAAAAAATAACAAAATAGTAAGTACCACTGCAAAGCAAAAACATTATATTTATTTCATGGAACTTGTGCTTGTTGATTAATTTGCTTAATGAATTGACTATAAAAATCAAAATATATGCATAACATATTGAAGGCGGGTCGCCAAGTACCAAACATGTAGGACCTATGCCTTATATTAATTTAAATATCTATATGTTTGATACTGGGCGACCCGCCTTCAATATGTTATGCGTATATTTTGAATTTTATAGTCAAGTCATTAAGCGAATTAATCAACAAGCACAAGTTCCATAAAATAAATATAATGTTTTTGCTTTGCAGTGGTACTTATTATTTTGTTATTTTTTGGTTTTTAGTGGTTTTTTGTTTTGAAGTCGGTTTTTATTTTTTATAGTATTACTATATCTACTTAAATATATATTTACCATCGTGTTTTTTTTAATTATTGAAATGAATGGCGAGACGGGCATGCCGTTCGCCTGATGGTAAGCGATACGACCGATCATGAACGAATCACGAACGAATAAGGCCTTGAATTACAAAACAATGCTTGGTATTCCACTGAGTTCACCATCCTGAGATGTAAGATGTTAAGTTTCAATATTTCCAGTAGTTGCTCTGCTTATGATGTCCTTCAAACCGAAACCCTATAGTGCATTTACACTACTGTTTGGCGGGATAAATAAATATTGCGATAGTACCTACACAGGCGGCCTCTCACATATGAGAGACCGACCACCAAATGTAATAAAAATACTAATTAGCACAAAAAACAGCCTAGGACTACAAATCTACAACTCATAAACTTCCCATAACATGTTTAGAAGTGGAAGAGCCACGCTATTGTCAGCCATGTCAGCATATATGGATAAGCTCGCCCGGGGCGGTACCACTGTCTCACAAGAAATCGACGTGAAGCGACAGCTTACTGCCGTGTTTCGTTCGCTGAGTGAGATTACCAAATGCCCATTACCGCTTTCCTCTTCCTATCTCTTCCCCACTCCTCTTCCGATTTGATGGGCTTGCATTACATGTATGATCCAAGCGTTATGGATGTTCATGGGCGGTAGTCATCACTCACCATCAGGTGACCTGTTTGTTCATGTGCCCTACCTATACAATAAAAACTTGTTTGGACTATAATTACAGATAGACTATCATGACTACTTGCACTACTATCTCTAAAAACACGATGTAAACAGCTTCACGATTATATTTCGTTTAATAAAACATTGTGGTTCGCTTGTCGCTGGAATAAAACCCCTTTAATTTATTATACTTCGTAACAGATAATTTAATCTAAAGATTTCATTACTGAAAGCATCATTCGTTTTTGTAATTAAACCTCTCTGTTAGAATTTGAGTCTGACCCAGTTGCAATTACTAAATCCTAGTGTTCATTTGTCTTTCAACTCTTTGTTGAGTCAATCAATCTTTACGAAGTTATCAAGGTAACATATCACCTCGCTTAGCCTGTTTGACCGTCGGCATGAAGGTCCAAATAATGGTTTATTGAATCGCATCAATATTTTTTTTTCAACAGAATGAAATAATAATTTCGGGAGGTACCATCGTCTGTAGTCATCGCCACAAAGCCTGAATTCAGAGATGCCACATTTTGGAACAGGTTGTATGCTCTTTTAAAAAACCAAAGGGTCCAAACCAAAGTGTATTATTTGACAGTAATCGAAATAATAATTAATAAGTTCAAAATCGTTGCTACAAGATTTCCATAATAATTAACAAGTTCACAATAGTTACTACAAGACTTCGAAATTTTTGCTATTACTTCGCTAATCACAATAATAGCAACCAATAACATAATAGTTGTCCAACAAAAGAGAAAATGTTTTTAAACTGTCTTGTTTTCAGCTATGGATATCCAGACAAGTAAAGAAAATCTAAAAAACCAAGCCTACACAAAAAAAAGTGTAACAAAAGGATTATTAATAGATAAGTCGACGAACAGGTAAAGCAATCGCCGAGGGTAGGCAACATGTGTAAGATGTACAGGCGCAAGTTTCAGAACCAACTAACTTTTATTGTTTCGCCTACGGACTTGTTTGTTTTTTCATTGTGGTTTGTGTTGAGCGGAACGAGGAGCGATTTATCAACAATATTACAAAACAAATATGAGCATATTTGTATAAAATGAAATTTATTTTAAGTCACAGAGTGTAGAAATATGCTAGTCAGGGTACAAAGGAAAATTTATTTAAAGTCATATTATTCTTCTGTATCCGCCCATATACGTCCCACGGCAGGGCACGTAACTCCTCTACAATTGAGAGTACAATTGGAGTGATTAGGCCATATAGTCCACCACGCTGGCCTAGAGCGGGTTAGCTGTAGGCGGGACTAATTTGGGACTTGGCTTTTTGAAATCACAACACAATTTTTGGTTATACAAAGTTTTTGCGTTAAGATAATTGATATTGATTGATTAGTATTGAACTTGGCGATTTTTCGTATCACAGTCAGCTCTTCACCAATTGGGCCAGAGGTCTCTAGAGACCGTCAATCGAGTGAATGTGATAATTATTACCATCTAATAATAGTAATAATTTAGACGCACCTAATAATGATATTGTAACATTAGTAAGAATACTTCTTACATTTTTGATTGATATCTAGAACAGCCATATTCCTATTCTATAATTTAACTGAATTCAATTCCTATATTAAATTATCGGGACTATTACTACAGTAATTCACAATAGTCCTATCATTTGCATTAGTCAGTGCATAGTTAATCGGGCGTGTAATATCATCTGCCCACGAAGATAATTCAATGTAATCAGTTAACTCAATCACTCGATTAGGCTCCAGCGTACCAATACTATGATTCAATTCACTAAAACGGAAATATCACGCCGATAAGAATTGACGTCTATAAATGTGGTGAATTGATAGTTAAGCACTATAACGGTGAAAGTAAGTATCCTGAGGAAACCTGCATACAATAGCGATTTATAAGGATTTTGATGGTATGTAAAGTCCCCAAATTACAACAAACCTTGGTGGGACTACATGGCCTAACCAGTCTCAGTCGTACTGCATACCATAGCAATTTGTAAGAATGTCTGTGGTATGTAGTCTGCCAACTCGCACTAAGCCAGCGTGGACTGTATTGCTTAACCACTCTCAATCGCACTCTTGATTGAAAAGTGCCCTGCATTGACACGTATGAGGTAACACAGATACACAAATGTGGTGAATCAGTTGAAGTAGGTATTTTCGGTTCCCAGAAAATTGTTTTTTATATATATCCACCAACAGATTTTTTAATATACCCGTATTTAAAGAAAATATATACCCGCCAGTTGTATGATGAGGAAGGAGTTCAAGCAATTCATTTTGCTTTTATTTCCCGCGTGTATCTCCAAAGATTAGTGACAAGTACATCGAAATAAGATTTGTAATTTCCAAACTATTCGCAAAGAAACGACATAATTTCTACCTGAATACATTTTAATGCAAATGGACCGCAATAACAAACCATAATTTCTAATAAATACATAATGTACTTGATTTTATTACATTCATTACCTCCTTATCTACAGATGGATCGCAATAGAAATTTCAAACAGAACTTTGGAAGTCATTTCAATAATTAAATTAATTTGATCAAAATGAATACAACTGTCTGAATCATAAGTCCGGCTCCATCCTCAACGATTTACACGTATAAATATTGAAATAAATATTAATTTCTGCAGTATTACGGCAGCAATTAACTTCGTGCTCGAAATACGAACGCTAAATTATTTTTAATCTGTGAAGCGGCCTCAGCGTTTGAGTATTTTATCATACATGTGTGGGGAAGCGTAATAAGTAATGACCAACATAATTACGAAAAATAAATATGAATACAGCGTAGCTAATGCACTGATGGAGAAACAGTTTGCAAAAAGAAGTCTTTAGTTTCTCCCGCGCATCGATAATAGGTACATATTTGATTTAATTGTTGTGATTTACAGGTAAGGTCTCCTGTCCTATTTAAGAAGCTGCCTGGGTAGGTACCATCGCAATGTCTATTTCTCCCGCCCCACAGCAGTGTGAATGCTCTGTTGTGATTTGATTTGAAAGACATTGTAGCCAGAGTAACCACTGGACATATTGAGACTTAACATCTTATATCTGAAGATGGCGAGGGCAGTGAAATACCAAGCATTGCTGTATAATTCATGGTGTTGTTTAGTTTTACTACTGTCCATGAGCGGTCGTATCTCTTACCATTAGACGAATGGCATGCTCGCTTTGCCATACATTTCTATAAAAACATAATAATCAAGACAATATGTTTGTTTAAAGTCTGGTAGCTAGACCACCTAAAGTTCAGCATTTTAATTACACTTGCTTAGATTAGTTAAGGTAAGATTAGGTAATGTTATATTAATAATATACACGTGATCCGCTTATTTAAGTAGCTAATTAACCTTGACTCCTCATCAGCACTAGATCTTAGTTCCTTGTTGCCAACTTACAATTTCACCGGTATAGTCACATGACCGAGTAGAATCATCAGGGATAATATTATAGGATTCTAATGGTAAAAGAAATTTGAAATTTCATAGCCTATTCAAATAAACAAAACTAATATCTCCTCTTTATAATATTAGTTTAGATATTTCACACATAAGCTCTCTTATACAAAAATAAATCAGTTTCATAAAATCGCTACCTCTGGATCAGTGTCACCAACCTTACTGTAAGATAATATAAGAGTAAGAATTATGGCGCTCCGGAGAGGAAAGTTTGGACACGCTCTAATTGCCGTAATTAGACAAATAATACATATAGCTACTTTGCCGTACTCTTGCAGGATTATTTTTGTTTTAACCCTTTCCCGTTTGGTTATATTTAGATGGCTAAGGGTAGGATTTAGGCTTTTATAACTTACACTTTTTATACCGGGTCTTGGCTAATATGAAGTTAGTGAACCTAATCAAGATACAGGACTACTTGGTCATTACAAGAAATTTAATGATATTGTGGAATGAATTTGCTAGTCCAGTGTTGTGGAATAGAAAAGTGCCTCGTAGCTTTTCATAACCAAAAATTTTTTCCTACTTTGTTATAATTATAATTTTTACCCATCTGGTTTTAGTAGTAAGAAAAATCCAGAGACTATTCTTGCTTTACAGTTTAAAAACTTTGCGGCCTTTGTTAGAATTCCAAGTGGTGCCTAATCCTATGTCTATCAGCTTGCAATTGTCGCCTTGTCATTCTTCAAGAAGTATAATAATAATATTTGAAAACTTGAATACAACTACAATACAGTGGAATTCCTACAATATTCTGATACGCACGCATAAAATGATGATAGGCACGCAGAAAAACCTCGCAAATGTTATTCTTACGTGACTACTACGTACAGAATAAGATGTTCATTCCACTACCAGATACGCGATAAAAATATAAAATTGTTATCAAACTACTCTATCCACGGTATGGAAAAAATACCTTATACAATAGGTTTTATTTCTAGGTAAAATACTCAAACCTGGATTTGGCGCTATCATACTTCATGTCCCATGAAGTGGCTGACGTATGCAAACGTTAATCTATTAAATTGTATGCTATTGTTATTGTTAATTGGTCTATGGGGTCCGTATGCGGGTGACAGGAAATATTTCCATAAATTATGTCATTTCGCGCTCCCGAAATCGGTGTATCGACCAAAATAAATAAGTTATTAGGAACCATGACTATAAAGTTAGGATATTATGTAGGTTTGTGACGTGTAGCTACAATTACGAGTTGCCATAAAATTAATGCAAACCGCTTTCAACAAAACACAACAGTGCATTTACAAATAGACATTCCGGTAGACCAGGCAAGGCCTCTCACATAGGAGAGAGAGAATGAGCTATAAAATGTTTCACTGCACCAATACCTTATCCGTAAATGTCCTAAAAACCCGCTGATTTCGTGATACGTGAGCAAGCTGACTTAATCCAGTTAATACTGAATAAATTTCACACAAAATCTTGTTAACCACGCGTGTTCAAAAACCTTTGCACGGGTTTTGGTTTGCGGGATCGATTCTTTTTGTGAAAAGGATTGGATTACTGTAGAATACGTTTAAAATATCAACTAGCATACGAATGAGTTGAAAGTCTATTAAGGAACTTAATCTTAATTTGGGAATCAAAAGCATTCTGACGAGACATCTTAGCAGGCCGGCATAATTGTATCGAATGGCACGATACCGTCGTCTTATCCCATTCGATACTCTATCTGGACGGGCATTTGCGCTTTACATCAGGCGCGATGTAGTCACCATGCCGGGCCAGTATAAAAAAAGTAATTTTAATAAACATTAATACATCCTATTTTTTTGGTTATCGCTTTCAGGTGTAGGTTTATTACACATGGTCATTAGTTATAAACCACACTACACACCGAAACTGTCGGCAACTTTATGTTGGCGGGCTAGTCGGTTCATTGCAAATCGGATTTGTTGGCGATATGTCGGAACCTCGACTAGACAATTTGTACATGACGTTGTTGAGTGTCGCCAGCTGAACTATCAACAGAGCGCTTCATATAATAAATACACACAACAGTCACATACATAGTCCTGACCCCACATTAAGATCAATGAAGTCTTGTGTCGTGGGTATCAGAAACTACGAGAGACTTTTCGGTCTCACAAACACCTAGACCCGGGACAAATATTTGGGGGTCTCACAAACATTTGTCTCGGTGCGGGGATCGAACCCGCGGCCTCTCGTTTCACAGCCGGCGTCTAACCAACTGCGCCACGGAGGCTGTCGTTAATATGCCGCTAACATGACAGCGGGCAACACGTATGAGCGCTTGTTGCCGACATGATTCTTTTCTTGTATGCTGAAGGGTAGTGTGATTGCGGGCGGTGTCACCGACTCGGCGGCTATGGTACGTAGTGCGCTTAATACATACATAAACTCAGGCCTTTTTCCCAGAAGGGATGCCTATCTCTGCCTACAGGTGCTACCAGGACGCCCACGTTTCGCCTCGCTCTTCCGACAATATTATAGGTGGCGAGCCTATCGCCCATAATAGAATCTATAATGGAATCCTATAATGGAATATATTTGTGTCTAAATTTATTGGTATTTCGATGTTATTACGTTGCGAGTATCAATCACTAGAGATTCGGCGAATTCCAATCCTGGTTTTAATTTATTTCACGCCACTATAGATTCTGGCTAACGGGAGTTGAAGTGAAGTGGGTGTGAGCGGGATCATTTTTATAATTGAAGTTATTTCTATTATATTTCAGTATACAGTTATATGAACCCATTTATTTATACTTTTGTACAGCGAGAATACAATTCTACTACCATAAATGTGTCTATTGATATATTTAATTAATTTCGGTGTTTATGTATACCAGGTATTTCCAGACTGCGAATGAAAACGAAGCCAGGTGGTTTTTAGAGACTTCAAATACATTTTTTTTATCTGTCTTCCTTTTTGGGCGGTAAATACATAGTTTTTCTAAACTAATAATGTACGAGCTTTTATTTGCAATATAATATAAGCAATGGTACACTAGAGTTTGAAGAATCAGTTTAGGAAAATCTGTGTACTGTATCAGCCCTTACACATCCCACTGCAGGGTACGAGCCTCTTTAATCGAGACTACGATTGAGAGAGGTTAGGCCATAATTATAGTCGACCACGGGTTGGCGACCAAAACTAAAACGGCTAAAACTACAACCTGACTTCGTTTTCGGTCGCAGTCTGGTTATATCCTGCATAATAATTATAGGGTCCTTAAAATAGCCATGTTGTTATTATCTATTGTCTAAAGACCATCTTATTAAAATGAATAAAGTCACTGATCCCTTAAGACTAAGAATAAACTCCTTGATATATTAAACTCATTCACATCTGTTAGCTCGGCCTTTGTTATGTAAATGCATTAGAAAGGGATCAATTGAGAAATAACGAACGATATACAATGAATGTAGATTGCTTCATTTACTCGAGAATTGCATTTTTTTAAACACTAAGTTATTTTAAAATACTATTATTACAGAATAAAATATAGTTCTATTTAAATACATTCAATTTCGTAGTACTGACATTAGACTTATATACTAGTCTTGTATCATAAATGAATGGTATTATGATGATAGTAAAATTTTATTTACCAAAGTATTACAATATAACAGTATCACAATGAATTTATATAGCTAATAATTTTAACATAAACATTTCACTGCGGTACTGCACTAGGCCTGTATCTCAGATACCAACATTTTTAATCTCATAGCAGCATTGAAGCAGCTATAAAGCTCCTCTTTCGGTACCCTGAGGTAGGCTTGAAAGAATATGTCAGTGCTACTGGCCTTCCAGCCGGCACTCTGCGGATGTTGTGGCTGAATTAGTTGCTTAGCAATACCTATAACAGGATGATCGTCACACACCACATTGGTATCGGATGAATTAGCTCAGGGCAAAGAGCGCTCCGATTTATGTCCGCATAATTAACCGCAAAATCATTGCTGGTTCTTCGATTATAGGGGTCCCGTATGACGCCCATTTACAACCATTTTTGGTCGCACGTTTAAAATGTTATGGGTGTCCAAGACACATAGACTCTATCGCACATCTCGGAGGCATATTACACGTGGGGGTGCACCAATACCGGACTGTGCCCAGGGACTCCAAAGACCCCTTTAGGTCGCATCTTACAGACCTCATAGCACATAGAGATCTCATAGCACCCATACTAAAGAAAGAAAGAAAAAAAAGTTTATTCTTGGCACAAATGCAAAAGCTTAGCAAAGAAAAAAAAACATTCCAACACAAGGAAATAGATAATATAAAGATATTTACAAATAAAAGAAAAAGGTAATTACATATAAAAGAAAAAAATATACAAAGATAATAGAAGACAATAATATTTTCTCTTACTACTAATGCCAACAACAGGAACCCTTATTCAACTTATTACTGCAGTACATTAGTAGTACTGAACGATTAGTTCTATGAATGGTGATATAGACTCAGTGAGGGCCTAGCATTTTTATAACAATAAATATTTTTAAAGAAGTGTGCAATATTGATAATGAAAAAACAAATACTTTATTGGTTATTACGCTAAAGTGAACCTTGAAAAGTTACCTTGGGAAATTTCACAATAAACGTCTTTTAAATTAATTTATTCTCCATTCTTAATCAAATCTAATTTTGTGACGGCAATAATAATGCGAACTGATTCCTTTGAAAACAACGTAATTTTTTACCTCGTAATAAACGAATCACATTTTTATTATCACTTAATATCAACAAAATACTTTTAGCAACAGTAAAATGAGGTAATAAAACATTAATTATATTATCAGGTTTATATTTGGACTTAGCAGTGAGACATTGCTGAACATGTGCCGTCTCTACGATTGAGAGGGCTTAGCTCAAAGGATTAACTTTACTAGAGTTCATTCGCCGCCGAAATTCTTGTAAACAATATCTCTAACATGCAAGTTGCCCGACAATGTTATGTGTCCTCATTTATATGAGCAATAATTATAGATATTATATACAGGGTATATCAAGACTGCTACCGAAACCAAAACCGGGTGGTAGTTTTAATGACTGTAGATACAAGGCAAATAAAAAAATCGCAAAATAACGTATAATTTTTTTGTGATGTTTTAAATATTAACTTGCTTTGGGTTTACCACCCAATAATAATGTTATCAAAAACTATGCGTACCATAGTGTCTTTGAAGACAAGGCAGTACATAATAATTTAAGTAAAAAATATGCATTAACCACCCAGATACAGCGACAGGAAAAACATACAAGAAAAATCGTAGCGTTTTTTCTGCAAAAGTTTTAGTCACATTGTGTCTGAAGTCACTAAGGCTGCGTTTCCACTGACGCGGAGCTGGGCGGAGAGGAGCTTAACGGTGCACAAATTGACCAATGACTATGCTTGAAATCTCCGCTCCGCTTCAATGGAAACAGTACGAGCGGAGTGGAGCAGAGCTGAGCGGATATTCATACATCGAGGCGGTGCAGTGCGGAGGTCAGCGAGCATTGGGGTACAGAGCGGAGGACAGCGGGGCGGTACGGAGCGGTGCGTGATTCGCGTCACTTCATCTGATTCGTTATCTTCGTCTTCAAGTAGAGAAAGATATAAAATGATTGCTTTTTTCTTTTTAAGCGACAACATGATGTATGGTCTTTCCGAGAGATTTAGTGTAACTAAGTGCAAAAATGCGCGATTCCAAAAGTATGCTCAACTCCGCTCTGGTCCGCTCACTGATCACTCACCGCTGTTCATCGCTCCTCTCCGCCCAGCTCCGCTTCAGTGGAAACACTGACCACTTTTCACCGCTCTTCTCCGCTCCTCTCCGCCCAGCTCCGCGTCAGTGGAAACGCGGCCTAACACTACCGCTTGGCTTCGTCCGTCGTATACCAGTCTGGATATACCCTTTATATTACGAGTATACAAATAAAGACTTTTGAACAGATCTGTTAAATTTAAAACAAGCTGGGGTTAAGACTCGTGTCATAAACAGCGTGGATCATTTTCCATCAATAAAACGACCTAGTAGTGGCCACTTCGCGGCGGTGCAGTTGTACTTCGATAAAATAACAACGCTGAGGTCACGCTTTCGAATCCCGAGTCGGGCTAATTCATATTGTATTTTTCTATTTATTACAGCACAGAGTCAGGATTTTTTGCCCGATATGGTGGTAGGCTCGCCTCCTATCACTGATCACATCGTGTAATGGTACACACAAGGCGAAACGTGGGTGTCCTAATAGCACCTCTGCTTACCCCTTTTGGAAAAAACGCGTGGGTTTATGTAAGTATGTGTAACGGCCTAGTCTTTTGCATCTACGATGCTATAAAAAATATAAGCAATTCGTTCCAATAATGGACTGTTATATAATTTGCTGTAAATGTGAACGGACCGCGATTATTTTTATGCTATAATTTGCCTTGGCACTAAACTTTTCGGCCGGAATACTCATGAAAACGTAATAACAAAATCCGAATTCTAACTCGATCGGCTTTCCATTGACTTGCGATATATTTATTTACAAAATATTTCGTCGACTTTTTGTAAATATATAGGATTATGAACAAACCTCTGTGGTTTATAAATACTAAATAACCTACTGAGTCTGATTCTTTATTTTTTGTAGTCATCTTTAATAAATGAAAAAAATATATATTATTGAGGATGTGCTTGTTCGAGTTCTCTTAAATAATATAAATTATTTAATTCAACATTAGGAGGATTCACAGCTATATAAAATAGAAACTGCTTACGCCAATTAAGGATCTACACGAATATCAATTTAGTATAAACAGAATTATACGTTAGCAAACAAAGGAAACACGGTAGCAAGATATTACACTATTCAAGATTGAATAAGATAATATTACAAATTAAATATTATGTCATTTTTAATAGATTTACATATAAGTTCTTGAATCAACTGTAAGTTTAAGTATCTAATCTACCGAAAACTCAAAAATCCTTCATCCAAACACTCTCCGAAAACCGCACAAAAAATACGGTACACTGTTATAACAAGTAGTTTTCTCCATAAATTGTTTATCAAGATAAAAATTTATTGCCATCAATAAAATTGAATTCATTAAAATATTATTCTACATTTACTTTATAATTTTTAATACATTTTAATATTTTCGTAATTGACTAAAACTAGACAGGTAAATTAACATGGACTATAAAGCCTAACCACTCTGAATCGTACTCTCGATTGTAGGGGAGGCGCATGCAGTGGGACGTATATGGGCTGATACAGTATATTAACATCATAAGAATTTCCCAGAATTGATTCTACCCCAAGATATCCAATAGTAATAGACTTCAAGATATAATAATAGACTTCTGGATAACGACAGTGGGGGATCAAGTAATTGATGTCAGTGGTATGCATTCACATAGGTACATCTATCTAACAATTAATTACTTATTGGAACTCAATTCTGGTAACATGTCAAAGCAGAAGCTATTACGTTTGACAATCAATATTACGGGGAAACAATACTCAAAACCTTAGATGACCTGAGAATGTAACCTAATTCACATCCCACCTGATATTACTGAAGATAAACAAGAGAGGGAGGAATGACTTCATTGGAACTCAATTATGGTGACATGTCAAAGCCTGAGCTATTCCGTTTGACGATCAATATGCTCAACACCTCCTGAGAATGTAACCGAAATCACATTCCATCTATTTAATAGGGCAGAGGGGGATTATTGAGTCTCTGTCTATTAAACAGATTCATTCAAAAAGAAAAGATATAAGTAGCTTTACATTGGATAACAAATGTATCGTGGACTGATTTAGAAACTCCTTCATACATAATATACAGCAACAGTGTAGGTAGGCACACATACTGACTTTTTAGTTTTTTCACTATCCGGATACAATAAAATACTCCTGGACAAACTAGATTGCATGTCACTGGAACCGCACTTGAAGCACATGTTGCAAAAACCATACGTTGAAAACACACTAATGGTAATGAATTTTTTGCATTTACCCACTGCGCCAACAAAACTTTATCACAATTTACTTCATCAAACAAAACGGTTTTGATTGCATTGTGAATTTCAATAACGTGATGTAATTTTGCATGCAGTTCATATTTGATATTGTGTTACGATTTAAAACATTCAACTAAACATTGCTATGCAAATGTTACGGAAATGATTGCGTGATTTGTACATTCATCTGTTATTAAAAGAGGAATTCAGTTATCGCGGTGTGTGTGTGTGTTTGTGTGTGTGTGTGTGTGTGTGTGTGTGTGTGTGGTCCTCCACGACGTATCTATGTCTATACTCTGGAGTACGCCCAAATGTGACCCTTTGTGTTGGAAAGACCGTTAATTATGAAAGGGCTATTGCACCGTAGAAAGTAAATGGAATAAAGTCTGGATAGAAACACCAATTAAGAAAGAACCAACTCAAGCAAACTTTTATCTATAAATATAATTCAGTACTCAATCGTACTCTCTATTGTAGAGTAGGCCCGTGCCCTGCAGTGGGACGTATGTATATGGGCTGATACAGAATACAGAATACAGGGATCGATTCGACCGTCTCTCATTTCGTAGCTCCTTAACAAACTACGCCATGAAAATAAAGTTTCATAAACTAAAGTTTCAGATACCGGATCGTATAAAAAAACGAAAACGCATACTATTTAAATATTCTTTTATAGTTCAATAAAGGCTTGATGTTTCCTAAAATTCCTTTATTGTATATTTCGGAAATTTTAGTACCGTTATCAAATTGATTTGGATTTCTTCTTCATTTGAATATCATTATTGTAATATTTATAAGGCTAGATTTACCAATTAGGTATAATTAGTCGGTATATCGACGTTTGTGGCATACTTTAGGAGACAGCAGGAGGTGGACTGCAATGATGAATAATGATGTTGATGATAGGTATATATAACGAGCAAAAAGAAAATAGGTTTCTTTTGTGCAATAAGTTCGGAAACCAGCAAACAGGTCACCTGATGGAGAGTGATTACTGCCACACTTGAACATCCACAACGCTTGGATCATAGATGTGCTGCCGGTCCATTGAATCGGTAGGGAAGCGAGAAGGAAAAAGTATGGAAAGGAGAGAGGGGTTGAGATGTAATCATTGTAAGTAAAATAATATGTTATGATCTGTTATGCGCTATTGAAATACTGTTTTTCGCTTGACTTAGTCATGCATTATCATACTAACCTCATTAAATGAAGTAACAATAAGGAAAAAATCTATTAGAAATGTAAAAGAGGCCACGAAAGAAGTGCGGATTCAAACACTAAATAAAAAGTGGTACTACTTTAATAAACATCTGGAGCGTCGGGCTACTAGTATATTTGCATATAAAGCCTAAGGCATTTATTCTCTAAATAACCACTCAAGAACCGACAAATTAACTGCATTCCAAAAGAGAGCCAGCTTAGAATGTAATTAAAGCGTTCAGCGAATTCCCTCTCCAGACATTTGAGTTCATATCGTATTATATTAACAATTAAATATTCACGTGTTTATTTAAGGCAAGGCACCCAACAGGCACGCATAGTTCTGACCCCACAATCTGATACTAAGTCTTACGTCTTGGGTATTAGAAACTACAAACGGCTTTTTGTTCTCACAATACCCAGTCTCGAAAATAACATGTGGATATCGCAAATATTTGTCATGATGTTGGGATCACAATCGCAACCTTTCTTTTCTTAGTTGAATATTCAGAAAATCTTATTTAGAATCCAAATTATATTTGGATTATTATTTATATTTGGATTCTAAATAAGATTACCTGAATATTCAACTAATATATGTATATATATATATATATATATATATATATATATATATATATATATACATATATTAGTCTAATATATGTATATATATATATATATATATATATATATACATATATGTATATATATATATATATATATATATATACATATATTAGTCAGTATTTATAAAAAAAATCGAGAATTTTTCGAAAGATTGCAGCTATCCTAACCCTGCGGGTAGCGGTCCCCCCGCGGTGGGCTCCAGTTGAGGGGGTTAACTAATTCCGCCATGGAGATTGTTGGCGATATCTTCCAAATAATATAATACATACTTCCTAACACCCATAAATCGTTGACTCATTGTCAAAGTTAGAGGTTTGGGTGTAGACTATAGAAAACGAAAGGGTTAAGGGCAGGCAAAGAGTGTTATTAGAACTCCGTCAAGCCCTGCATGTCCCATTTCTTGTTCAATCAAGGGACATTTTGTACCAGTGTAGAAAATTACCTTAAACTTAATAACGTCGCGATTTTGTTGTATTGGTATAACAATTTAACCATGTGACAAATGTAGTAAGTGTAGCAATACAAACAGTTCTGCGACAAAACAAACAAAGATTAATAGTCGACGGTAATACACCGGCTTACTCAAAATCGAGTTTCTATAAATACAAAAATTAAGACAGAAATACGATATACTTCAAATTAATCATAATTCGTCAATAAATCTACTATGTAATAAATGACTTGAACCCCAAGTTAACATTGTTTACAAACATTCGGGTAATTTCTCATCCTCAAATCTGAGTTTACCGGCTTTCAAAACAGGAACGGAGTAACAACACCGCCCCGTTGTTTGTTTGTTTTAATTAAAACACGCACGACCTGCACTTTGTTTTCTATTTTACACGTTTTCTATCCCGTGCCATATAGTTTACTTTCAATTACCCGGTTTTGCATTCGATTGGGAGTATATTTCGGGTTGAAAATATCCAACAGCAGGAAGTTTGAAGTCTGTTATGTCGACGTCAACGACGCCGCATCGAGATGTGCGGAAGTTTAAACTAGTTTGTACGTATAGGTTGTATTTATAAGTTTTATTGAATAGGTGAAGTTTAAATTGGTAGTAACTTCAGAATATTTTTCAAGAAAATAAGATATATTATGCACGCCAAGAAATGAAATGAAAAATAACGGCAATAAATCACAACATCTGTCGATGTACAAAAATGCAAAATTGAATAAAAAAATTAATTTGCCCTTTCAATATTTTTCTATCGCTATATTGGAAACATTTCAGCAAATCTTTTAATACATATTTGACAAATGAAAATGTTATTACGAAAGGTTCGAACGCCAACGTAGCGTGTAATAAGGTATCGTTAAACAATATAAGGGTTTTATGCGAGTTACAATTGGGAACAGGATTCCGTACAAATAGATATGCTATCGGCAATATGTATAACCGGATTAACCGGCTTTTATGGAATATCCTATACTAACAGGAAATGTATAAAATAAATATAATTTAGTTTATCCAGGCATTCTATACCTATAATACCGAATTCTATTGTGGTCTTTACCCTTTCAGAAATAGTATGACATTCATGGATAAACACAGTAGTGCCTTAACAAAACATTGTTAAATAATTATTTAACTGAGTAAAGTTCAAAAATAAAAACCATATTGTTAGAACAAATCAACATCACAATAAAATTTATTCCGCGCCACATCACAAATTCATTTTTTCAATAAATTTTCCACACTAATGGAAATTTATTAATAACACTTCGAAAACACATTTAATACACGTAAAAATTTCATAAACATCAATGTGATTTCAAGATATTTCGGGACGTTATAGATTTGTGAAATATTTGCTTGGTTCATAGCATTACTAATGGGGATCCCTAAAATCGTGTACCCCTAAATAAGCCTAGGCCATGTGTTGTGTGTTTTTGCGACCGGTTCAAAGATTAGCAAAAGTTGAGGGACCAATTTTCGGCTATATCGCATTTCCAACCTTTCTCTAAACCCCTTTCAATACGACGCTCCTAGTATTACGTTGTACCGTAACACAATTACATGACTTTTTATGAGATGGTTAAGGGATAAATCCTTCTATAAAAATTATGTTTCAATTAAATATTTAGATATATTCTAAAACTATTTTTGTGATAATATATGAGGAATTGTTCAATTTAATCTCTATTCCTAAACAGAACCACGCGTGTTGGCTTGACAAGCCATAGCTTAATGACCCAAACCATGTCCAATCAAAAGGTTCAGAAATTCTCTTTTGTGCCGCACCGTCAAGCTGTGAAATTGTTTGCCGTCACGCGTGTTCCCTCCTTCCTATAATCCTGGGTTCTTCCGCCGTAGTGTGAAGAGGCATCTTAGCAGGCCGGCGTAATTGTATCGAATGGCTTGAGACTGCCGTTTGATGCCACTCGATTCTCTGCATGGACGGCGTTTGCGCTTACCATCAGGTGAAGTGCATTCATTCTGCCGTGCATGTATAAAAATTCACCGCAAGCGACCAGCTGCCTCCTCTATCAACTGCGAAGCAAACTTATTGGCCAAGTCTATGTTAGTAGTTGGTATTTTTTGTTATATCAGTTCGATGCCAATTGCCCTATTACTGATTCAATCACATAATTACATACTTTTAGCAACGACTCCTTTCAATTTGAACAAAATATAAATAATATCAAAACAATTTAGAAACTAATCGCAATTATAGCCATGGCATTCACTTTACCAACCCGCACTAGGCCAGCGTGGTGGACTATATGGCCTAACCACTCTCAATCGTACTGTCGATTGTAGAGGAGGCCCGTGCCCTGCAGTGGGACGTATATGGGCTGATACAGATTCACTTTACAGCACCGCACAATCATTTTCTGACAATTTGCGTCTGCAAACTGAGCTACGAGATCCATCCGCTCTAAAGCCACACTTATTTAGCGCGACAATAAATTCACCAGGGAAGACAAAAACAAAATTGAATTTTGTAAAGTGTTCCTCCATTTGGAAGCGTTCGACATTTCGTTACTCCACAGTGTACCGAAGAATAATGGCTCCAGACAAGCCTAAAAAAAGCGTTAGCGACTCACGGAGTAAGTGTTGTGAGTTCCGTATAATATTTTTTTCGTATAAGCCGTGCATCGGCAAGCGGAGTACTGGATGTTCATAATGTGGACCGACGGCAAAATAAAGCTGCAGGAAAATCCTAGATGCAGACAGCTTCAAATAGGTAATTGTGGAAATACTTGAGGGAGACCTAAATTCACCTGGACTTCTTGTGGCTAAAGATAATGATATTTATGTTAACATTTTCCACGCGATGATACGTTGCATTTAATGGTCAATGCCTATAATTAATAATACCTATTAATTAATAAGAAATTTAACTAAAATATTTATTGCGAAATATTATGCAATATTAATTTGTCAATTACTGATGCGCAGATTTTTCTTTCGATAATATGCGTATAGCCTTACGGCTATTAATTTTGCATGTGTATAGAAAAATACTAATCTCTGCTAAAAATATTCGCTTTCAAGCCTAACTAAATAAATTAAATAAAACTACATAATAAAACTGATATATTCAGGAGTTTTAGAAAAATCGCGAGGGTCTGCCAATTTCCTGTCAGCGAATCTCTAAAAATAATGTAATCTCCTTACACTGATCCCGTGATGTCAGTCCATTACGCATAACGCCCAAACCTGCCACTGTGGCGCAAAAAGGCCGCCCTCGTCGCATGCCACTTGACTCCTAATTTAATTCGTTCCATTTTTTTGTTACTTGTAAACATTTCATTCTAAATTTATTTATGTTGTATTTTTAGATTTTCTCCATGATTTATTTCGAGATTGTAATTATCTTGGAAGATGTTGCTTTAATTTGGTAGTCTTTAGGGATTACGCCTATTTTCTAATTGGTTCATAATGAGATCGTAAATATTGTTTTTTACTCCTCGTCACGTTTTGGCCTTATTAACATAGCACTCTACAGAACTAATTACCCTAAATCATCATAAACAAACCAGGGAGGGTAAACTTCAAGTTTTGTCTCGAAATTTACGGAGCAATTTGGATACCTAAGTGGTTTGTAATAATTTTCTTCTCAAAACTTCAAATGTCATGGGTTATGTATTGAATCTTCTTATTTTATTGCATAGGTCCGGCAAATGAGACCTAATGGTTAGGAATCACTGCCGCCCAAAAACATCTACTACGCTTGTATCATGAATGTATGGGAAGAAGAAAGGAGTATTGAGCATCTAGATGTTATGACACCGTAAGAAAATGGGCTTAGTTAATGTAAAATACGTATTAACTTAAAGTTAATGTAATGCGATGACTTCTTGGCAACTACATTAAGTTCACTATTAGCCACGGGGTGGCAGCCTGGCAAGTTAAAGGCCTTAATTATTTACACAGCTAAATCTTCGAACTACCGAAAAAGATCTAATCTAACCGACGCATTGTTACAGTAAACATAAATTGTATGAATTTGGACATCGGCCGGCCGCAGTGGACCGCGCGTGATTTATAAATTTCACTCCACAACTAGTGGGAAATTGCGAAAATAAATTTATTTTACACACCTACCTCAAGCTAGGAAACAACTAAATGTTTACCGGAAAGTTGTTAATTAATGCTTCAAATCAAATAATTATTTCCATTTTTTATGTAACTTTATATTAATTTAGTTACATTTTAAAGAGAAGAAGACTTCAATAGAGCTGTCAACAGCATATAATCAATTCGATCATTGTGACTGCACTTGCTACGAACATAGTCATGGAATAACAAATCGTATTTAACACTGTCTGATCTTTGGGTATTGGGTAAAATTTTACAATCAACCAGCCTCAATATCAACCCTTACTAATAAATCAATAATCGACAAATTATATCTTCCAATAATAATAATCCCAAAACACCTCCAATGCTTTCGATGTATATATCACCTAATTAAGTCATGAAGCCGGCTGAAGCTCGTTTAAAATTGCCATATCATCCCCAATTTTTACCTCATAAATATGCCTGGCGTGACAAGCGGCCAATTTAATGCATCGGTATCAAACAGGAATTACATCTGCATTAATGCTGTGAATCTTTTTACATGTTTTTTTAATGGCTTATGAATATAATATATAGATATTTTTTGATAAACTGGTGTGTCATGCTTTTTCTATAATTCGTATAAAAATCACTAGGTGTTGTGAAGGAGACGGGCGAAACTTCTTAGAACCTCGACGTTTGTTTTTCAAAGGTGGTTTATGCATTATCTTATAGGAATTAGGTAATTAAACCGAAAATAGATTTTAAAAAAATATATGCTCAATGAGGGTAAAGAAATAACCACTATACTAGTAAAGCGGAAAAATACATATTATGTAATGGCTTAATATATCAAAGTTATATAGCATACATACTGCTTCGGTGCTAAAGAAGACATATATCTGACAGGAAATAGTTGAAGTTTGCAGTTTTTTTTAATATATTATAGTTATGAAATAACATTGATAAAAATTTCATAAGTGTAACGTCAGTCCAATATTCGCCTGTCTCCTTTCAAGGTTAAGGATCTTCGAATTCTTATCACGCACTGTAAACTGCACGCACACTTTAAAATAATCTGAAAATCTTAATAAATATCCATGAGGTTCAAACCATTTGTCATTGTTTTAACTTTAGTACCTATCCATAATTTCTTTCTTAAAATCTTCTATCACTCCGTACATAGTTAAGAGCAATGGAATTTATCAAATTACTATAGAACCGCCCGCCATTAATTATTAAATGAATTCATTATGCATTTGATCAATTACCCAATCATTCAGTTAATTCAGCTAATGATGAGAGGTATGTGAACCTCTATAACCTGTTTCAAGTATTTATGCCTGGTCCATTCGAGCTATTTTCGATTTAAAACGAATACCTAATAGAAATACTGATAAATTAAATAATAGTTAAAAAAAACTAAAATACACGCTTTAATAAGATACACAACTAAAAAAGTAATAATAATTGATACTGAATTTAAGATAAGAAAATAGAGTAAAATACATATATTTTATTGTAACAAAGCGTGGGGTGTTTACAACAATTACTTATCCTCCTGCACCCCACGCTTTGTAACAATAAAATATATGTATTTTACTCCATTTTCTTATCTTAAATTCAGTATCAATTATTTTTACTTTTTTGGTTGTGTATCTTATTAAAGCGTGTATTTTAGTTTTTTTTAACTATTATTTAATTGTTTTGACTAAAAACATCCATCTACGGCTGTATTTCCAATCAATAACGCCATCTGTTGGGCAGTAGTAACATTTGACACTTGAAGAATACAATGTTAACGCCATCTAGCGATGAATAGTGCAAACATTCATTATTGACGTTATCACGCCATCTGTTAGTCAGTAGCAAATTATGTTCATCTATACGCCATCTAGTGGTCAGTAGCAATGGTCATCAATTATAAGAATAATGAATCCTGGCGAATCTAATCAGGATAATCATATATTTTAATCGAATTATTGTATTGTCATCGGTCTTTGACAGGTGTGCAAAATTTGAACGAAATCTGGCCGTTTAAAGTGGGTCAAAATCGCGCCCAAAGAAGTCGGTTACAAACAAACATACAAACATACAAACATACAAACATACAAACATACAAACATACAAACATACAAACATACAAACATACAAACATACAAACATACAAACATACAAACATACAAACATACAAACATACAAACATACAAACATACAAACATACAAACATACAGGTGAAGCTAATAAAAAGCGTGTAAAAATAAGTAAAATACTGTTAAAAATACTGTTAAAGGCTTACTACTATATGGATGGGCTAGCCTAGCTAAATCGCCTGCTCAGCATATTGTGTGTTAGCATATTGTATTAGGTTAATAGAATAACGAAACGTTGTAAAAACCTGTGGCCTGCAGGAAGCGGATACAGACATAAGAATAGAATGATTTATTAGAATAATCTTCATCCCTCGCTTTTAATGTATGTTCTGAAGTACAACATATGCAGTCTTAATGTATTGTTTTTGACAGCCTCCGTGGCTCAGTTAGTTAGAGGCCGCCTGTGAAACGAGAGGCCGCGGGTTCAATCCCCGCGTCGAGACAAATGTTTGTGAGGCCCACAAGTATTTGTCTCTGGCTTGGGTATTTGTGAGACCGAAAATTCTCTCGTATTTCCCGATACCCACGACACAAGACTTCATTGATCTTAATGTAGGGTCAGGACTATGTATGTGACTGTTGGGTGTATTTATTTTATATATTGCATATTGGTTTTAGTAAATTCATGCCACCGGGTAAATTACTTGCTCATTCGTTGACAAGTTTGTCGCAATTTTAAAAGTCAGACAGACAGAAATTTCCCTCTATCTTCCGCTTGCTCTCTTTAATCACTGACACACCACTACTAACTAGAAACTGTTCAATTTTAGTTCTTTATTGAATTCAGTAATATTTAAACAAAAGTAAATCAAAGTTTAAGTCCCAAGTAGAAAGAACCGTCTGCCGTCCATTTCCCTCATTTCGCAACACAAATGTCCGTCACATTTGGGAGCGTCGGCGCACTTGAGCGAACTCATCGCCATACGGGGACAGTAATAAAGAATATTTATGCACAGTTGTGATGAAACGGGCTGCTCTGTAATGAACTGGTATTGGACGGCCCGAGTCGGTGAATTTTTTACGTGCGTTTTTTGTCAAACGATGATTAAAAAAAACTTTTCACACTGGTCTGATTTTTCTCTTGTTCTAATTTTAGTATTAGAGTTATTTTAAATTTAGAAAGGCTGTATCGAGAGGCAAGCTGTATAAAAACTGTGTTTTATTATTCAAAATATTCCTTACCCATCGAAATTACCGCAACATTATATTTCTTAAGGAAGGGAAAGAATGTGGAAAAGGTTTTATTTTTCCATTAGAATGACAGAACATAAAGTGACGTTGCACCTTATAGCTATTACAATGAGTGTAGATGAAGTATCAACCGACCATAGGTTTACAATCATATCTGAACACAGTAACAAAATAGTGGAGTACCCTATGTCGTTCCGCAAGGAACAAGAAACTAACAAGCTGACGATTAATAATTTCAAACTATTGCAATTTTTTATGATAAACTTAATCCAAATAGGTAGGTTTTAGCTAAAACCGCTGTACATTGGATGGATTCACTTGAATTTTCAAATATTCCCACCACACCGGATTCGCTTAAATAACTGATTCTATCTCAGTTTCTAATAGAAATATTCACTTTCAAAACTAAATTTGTTTTGATATTGAATTTAGATAAAATGCTACGAACTTATTTAAGTGGAATATAAAAATATATCTTAGTACAATATGCTTATTTATTGCGATTTAAAAAACAAAAACACAAGTCGTACAGATTTGAACAGGGGCACAATTGGCTGAAAGCCGGCTGTGAATCGTGAGGCAGCGGTATCAATCTCTGTACCAAGACTAATTTTTGGTATGGCGTAACTAATTTTTAACAAGTAAACTGAGAAGAATACACAAATAAGGTTGATACGGTCGCTTAGCCATAATGTCCTTGCAATAAATAAAAAAATTGCATAAATAAAAATAAACATGAATAAGACTTTTATTAGTATACATTTTAAACATTCACAGAAACGAACTTATAATTCACTAAAAAAATTACGAGCAAACTACAAAAGAAATGGTACCTGTTTTATGACCGATAGCAATATGAATTGAATATAAAAAATGCATCCGTTGGGATTTTGGACGAAGTCGTGTGCGTGAAGCAATTTTTAGACTAAGCCCTTCCCCTTACAATTTATAGTCCTCCGGGCGCTGTAGAAAATATGCTGGGGTGGTACTGAGAGCGAGGAATTAAAATTAAAATCAATCATATGTTTATTGAATTCACTATCGCCTGGTACCAATATATTCTAGAAATACGACCTTAACCCGTTTAATGGTTCAAACGTTACACCATTAATAGCAGATGCAAAGAAGATTTTTATTATTTATAGTATATGTTTCACCCAGAGCCGATAAATTCACTGGCGATTAATTTTTGTGATCTCTAACCATTTGAAAGAACTATGTTAATATGCATAATTATTCTTCACGAATGGCGAAATAAGTTCTAAACGTTTTCCTCTCTATTAATTTATTAACCCGTTCCTGTCCCGATCTCTCATCGGAAGTAAACGGGAGAAATATAAAAATAACAAAAACATTTTTACTCAAAGCAACTAGTGGAAAAGACCGCACAAACTCGCTATAACTGGGACGCTCCAAAGGACCAACGACACAGCAGGTGGCTTGCGTGATAATATATGTCGGGCGATTTCCAAGTGCGCATTATCCTTGGAACCCTTCTGTGGGGCGAGGACGGCTGCTCCCATCAATGAATATAAATCAAGCTCTGGATTTTGCGGATCACTTTGAAATGGCTATTCGAAGTAACCGTAGGAGTTAAAACATTTAATTAATTACCTGTATTTTCCATTTGTGTTCACCTGGAAGTTTATAAATAAATAAATAAAAAACCATTTATTGCTTTCTTACATCAATCTTAAACTAATACAAATTAATGCTTTTACATTATGTAGAAGGCAAAAGGAGGTGGCTCAGCTCGTGCTGACCGGGGCCTAGATACCGGGCAGCGCTGATTTTCAGCCTCTCCTGACTTCCTAAGTTGTTGAGCGGTAGTCCAATAGCGGCGGCCTACTAGGCGACATTTACTAATAAAACGTTGTGACATTTATTAATTGGAAACCAGAAAAAAAAAGGAAAATTAACATTTTAAAATGTGAGAGAGAATAATATTAGAGAATAATAATGTGTGTATGTGTATGTGTGTGTGTGTGTGTGTGTGTGTGTTTGTGTGTGTGTATGTACTTGTGTATGGGCGTACTTAACCATGTAACTGTTATTCAAAAGTAGTCGTGCAGATCCAGAAATTGCCAGTGGGAATGAATCAAGTTTTCTGCAGCAAGCTGTCTTTTAAGTAAAGCTTTTTTGTACTTCGATTTAAATGTAAATAAACTCATCTTTTTTCTTAACGGAGGGGGGAGGTCGTTCCAAATTTTTGCTGCAGTATACTTGAAACTAGTTCTGTATCGAGCGGAACTATGAGCTGGAATTTTGAGAGTATCACAAGTAACTGATCGGAGACTTCTGTGGGTCATATCATATATCTGGATGGGTTATTGTTTTTATTTTTACGAGAAATTGACTGCAACACATCTGATTGTAAACGCAGTGCTCTCGGGATAAGAGTATTCTTCAACAAAAATCCCTGCTGGAAGCCGAATAAATACTAATTAAACTCAAACGCTAAACAGTAGTGTAAATACACTGTTTTGTTCCGGTCTCTAGGACATAGTAGGTAGAGCAAGTACTGAACATAATGACTCACATCTCAGGATAGCGAGCGTAGTGGAATGCCAAACACTCCTTTGTAATTCATAGTGTTGTTTTTTTTTTTCTATTGTACATGAGCGTTCGGATCGCTTATCATCAGGCAAAAAGCATGCTCATCTCGTCATTCGTTCAATAAAAAGAAATAAAGTATCGCGATGTACTTTCGTATGTCATTTTAAAAGTGAAGGCTTATACACAAAACTGCGATGTAACGTTGCATTGTAAAAGTCTACAAGCTCCTACGCATGGCAAGAACTTGCGTCTTGATTCTTATTCCTGCTTCTTTGTTTGCCTTGTATTTCCTTAGCAATCAATCACCCGAATTGTGCAATTGCCACACGAAAGCACATCGCAGCAATTTGTGTCGCAGTTTTCTGCATTGCAAATTGGCATCGCCCGATTCCCAGTTTTGTGGTTGAGCCCTAATACATCGGTAGCTTTGATGAGTTTTCTTCTATTGTGTGTAACGCTTAACATCCGAATGAATATTTACAAATTTTCCAACTCCAGCATATTGTTTGCTTACATTGCCCAAGTGTGGATGCCTTAAGTAACGATGTTTAAAATAAAAATAATTTTAAGTTACTCCAAACTTAACCCATGTGTGCTTTGCGCCATTTTACTGCATATTCATTCGAGATATTATTACACTCAGCTCCAGGATGTGTTTATCTTCGGGAACTTTACATTTTCCGGTGAAACTATCTTCTACGCTACTTTGACGCATAATTTGCATGCAAGCGGAGGGCGCAAGCTAACTACGTATGAATGTTATTATCCATATGACATGTAATATATAAATATATATATTGTATATATCGTATTTATACATATATTACGACAGCCTCCAAAGTGGAGTTGGTTATTACTCGTATATCGATTGAAATTAAAGGACATGGGTAATCAATCTTTCTGATCTTTTTCGTTTTATATCGAAATTTCCATCAAGTTAGATTGAGATTTCCTCAAAGTCTTATCACTTTTTTACCATGTGCATAAAATTGATGGCCCTAGACCTCATAACATATAATAAATATAACTAATTGAATTTAAAAAAATACGTATTTATAGTGAATTACCGAAACACTATAATATCGCTGACCAAATACAACATAATTCATCAGATTCAACAAAGACGACCTGTGACTAAGCACGGAAATTAAAACCAACATCACAAAAGTAAAATGTAATTACTGGATGTACGTATAAAAAAGTCCAGATAGTTCAAGCTCAGAAGTTACTTTCCGTTCGCATTAGCTCCATTTTGTTTGAAGTTGTGCATCGCACTCGGTTTGCTTTCACTGTGCAATACTTTCAGGCATTAAATAAATCCCAGAAAGTTGTATGGAACTATCTTTAAAGTTTGTTTTATTTTCATTGTGTTATTTACTTCCTGGAATAAAATGGAACAAGAATTGCCAAGATTATTGGAGATAAAAGCTTATAGATCAGTACTTTCTACTTTGGATTGCAGAGAAAATGCTTATGAGCGAAAAACTTAAGTCGGGTATTTCTAAAGAAACAAAGCAAGGATACTTAAAGAAAATATAAATCTTGTTCAGCCACAGACTTCTCTAACGCTACTTCTAATTATGGATGAGTAAAGCGAGTTATTGTTCGATGTTTCAGGATTAAGTTGTTAAAATAAAAATATGGTTTACAGTTCAAACTAATTGAATATTTATATTCACTAAGCAATACCTTTTTAGAAAACTTATTGACATTGACTTGTAGGAAGAGCGTTTTGGAATAGATAATATAATTAATATTACGGTGATGACTTTTTTTATTGCAATTAATAGCGAGACGAGCATGTACCGTTCGTCCGATGGTAAGCGATACGGCCGCTCATAATACACCTAATGCTTAAAAAATAACTCTATATGGACGACACAATACAAATATACAAGACCATAGCCACCAATTTTCCTCATAGGAATATCAATCAATCTCGAACAGCATCCTCGGAATATTTGTAAAATGCTCGTTTGTACATAGTTACACGACACGCGCGGCACGCAATCATTTTCGCATACGTGTTAAGTGGAAGCCGTGACGTGCGTATATTGTTTTTAGTAGACGTTTAGTGTGAATGAGTAAATACGTCATAGTAAGTATAAACAACGCTATCGGTAATTTTTTTGGCTCTATGAACCTGAATCAGTTCAGCGTCGTGTTACTAGAAAAGAGACAAGGTTCTTGCATGTGCCGAATAATAGAATATCGAAAATTATTACGTACATTCAATAACGCATATAGAGCGGTTAATATACAGTCAAATACTTATAATATAGATTTCATTTCATGAAGTAGCAAACGTAAATTAAGATTTCATATCGTTGCATTTATCCATAGTATAATTCACTAATAGTAGTAGTTTATAATACGATGGCGAACTGCCAGACTCAACCAAATCCATCTTGAAACCTTCAAAATTAGACACTCATAACACAAATTTTCCGCTACCGCAAAAAGTATCTTCACGGTCGTTCAAGCCCAGATAATTAAGGCGCAGTTCATAAAACAAAACTGAAACAAAAATTGGGCTCATTAGTCTTCGTAAAAAGAGCAAATCACGTAACTTTCCGAACTATCCCGAGCTGCCTTCAGCAGAGGCCCATCAGTAGCGTCCCCTTAACGCTCGGGACCGTGGAATGATTGATGGCCAGCCCTAAATTGCTCGGGCCGTCTGCGTCCGTTGGCGAAATTTGGGACCACGGTCTTCACTTGTGCTTTGGTTTAATTATTAAGATATAGCTGTTGAAAAAGCGTGTGGTAAAGAATTGAATAATTACCTGATTAAATAGTGATAAGTAATGACTTGTTGCTACAAAATTGATTAATGTTTTCACTTTCGCTTCATCCACTTTCATGTACTCTTGTTATGTTTTAGACATTAGATGTTAATTAAAACAGAGTCACAAAAACGGTAAAAAAAGTGTTATCTAAACCGTTATTACACATAACAACACCACATAACAACATTATTGAACTTCATCAGAAATTATAACTAAACATATTGAAGTGTCTTGGCAAACGTAGCATGAGAGGCCCTCTGGCCAGACGGGACGACTTGCACAAGACGGTCGACAACAATTGCATGCATTATGCAGCAAACTGGGCTCTATGGCGTTCCTTAGGAGAGGCCTATATCCAGCAGTTGACTGCAACGAACTGATGATGATAAGTATTATTATTAATGTCTTAAATCTACTTTTACGTCCAGCCCACCACACAAACCGCATTATTTTACAACTGAAAACTATTAAACCACGTCAACAAGAACCGTGCAGAAATTTCCTCCACCTCTCGGCGCTTGAACCACGCTGTCACCACTCATGTCGGCCGAGCCAGCTCCAATTTGCATGCAATCAGCCATCGGTAAGCGGATATTGTACCTGTACTATTAGATTATTTAACGCCCGCCTGTACCCGTCTTAGACCACGCTCGATAGCTTCATTTCCAGCTTTGGGTACAGACCGTTAGGATCTGGAAGAGTTAACTTGAATTCATACATGTTTATATATTGGTACGCCAAAATAACTTAACTGGCTTTAGTTGCAATGCACCCACGACAAGCTGTGAGTAAATTTTGCCTTGAACCGATGAAGAAGGTAAAACAGCATGTGATCTTTCGGTTACTCTGGAATGAACTTGAATGTTAAGAGAGACTTTCCCGCCCTCACACCCACCACTGCAACTCCTGTCAGTCAGGATCAACCACAGATCACTTCCAATAGATACCGCATTACGATAGTTTTGTTTTGAACCGAAAACGCCAACGAAGGGAACTGCGCGGGGAGTGGGTGGGTTGCAGCCCGGTCACGTGGACTTCACTGGAGAGATGAGGCATAAGTCGATAAATAAAAAAATGTATCGATAGTTCGATTTGCCAGTAAGTTCATGTGCTATGATCGCTTCTATAACTTAATTACCAACTTGTTAAATGTTTGATAATATTTTTTCACCGGCCTGATCTAATAAATTATACCAACCGGCAACCGCTAACTAAGAATAAAATAGGATTAAGATTTATACTGTAGTATGTAACGGTTTTATTTCTATTATTCACTGTGTATTTTTGTATACCATAATTGCGAAATACCCAAATTAAGCGTTGATATAAAAGATCAGATAAAAATATGAAATACTAAATAACTAAACCTCACGCCCTAAAGGGCTACAATAACTTATTCCGTTTCTTGAATTCCGACGGCGGCTGTAGTAAATGTAATATCGACAAGTGACGATGAAACCCACTTGACGAACTATGAATGTTTTTGAGACGATATATACAACTATGTTAAAATTAGTGGAATAGCTTGTGCTACTGATTCTCAATAGACTTAGTATACTAAAACTTATGATATGAAACTTATGAATACCCTCCCATTTGAAAACGTATACAAATAGAGGGAAAAAAGGAAATTTAATTACGCCAAAGATAAAAATAAATAAAAAATATTGTAAAAGTACCTTGTTAACAAATTTAACTATTTCAAATTACATAAAATAACGTAATTATGGTAATTTGCAATTTTTATTTAAATCAATATATATATTTTGTGACATTGTCATTTAATAAAATTAATTTACATTTTTGTTTTACAATATCGATATTTCTGGGAATTATATTATAAACATGCGTCAAACACTAGAAGGACGCGTGATTTCGCCAAAAAAAGATGGCTTATTACGGTTATTGCTATGCGAAAAAGAGACGGCTGATTCTCCATCCGAACTCGACTGTTTTATTGAACAAATCATTTTTAACTGTAATATTATGTTCCCGAAATGTAATTTTCGCTAACGTGCGACGACATGTGCAGGTCCACTACTTGGACGACACTGATGACGCGACATTTGGCATCGGTTTATATCTATCTGATAGCTTATATGTGTTGGGCGCAACCGCTGCCTTGCATTAGGTATCTATTGGGAGTGATCTGTGGGATCAACACATTGACACCGAGCTCCGGAGCTCAGCGAGTCTCTCAGGGACACTAGCTTGTCTTTAACCCGCATCGAAATTAATCAGAAAAGTAAACAAATAGGAGGAGTTGGAAACAAATAATTATCCACTTCCCTCCGCAGCAAAAACTTGAATGTTAAGTCTAAGATAACTACGTTTAATAGAATTTATCTGCTAACAATTTTTTAAACTATTTTCGTACCCCATGAAGCATAAATGAAATTGCCAGTTCCAGCTTATATCATTTTTGCAATGTAACTGTGATTTGAATGGACCAAAAAATACTTTTTAAAGGCTTACAGCGATTTTAAATATAATATAGATACATCCGGTGAGTAAATATTATCAGACAGCGATAAAACATTAAAGTACGTCGAATAAATGCAAATAAAACAGCGGATATATTAAAAATATTATGTATTTACATTAAATATAAATAAAAATACATTAATGATGAATCATTTATTAATTATTACTACTATCTCTATAAAGTATTGTATATGAATCTGTAGGTTAAATGTACGCAAGCAATCGATTAATAAATTTATTATCGAGGATGAAAATATTTGGAGTTGTTGAAAAAATAATTTGTATTTTATACTTTTGCAAATTTTCTGACAGTCTCCTATCGAGTATTAAATCATTCGAAAACTCCTACTTTCAATTTTATTTTTTTGAAAGAATCAAATCATGGCTTATTTAAATGTTAAATAAATATTAATACTACTCATAATACTTTCAGCATTTAGCAAAAGATGATGATTTATATCGAATGATATCATTTTAAAGGTTATTTCCAGTATCTTTATGATATGTGACGAAGATCAAATGCAATGATACAGGCTTAAATGCTCTACAGTAGACTGCATTAAAGCGGTTATCGTTAGTTTCACTACCAAAACAGTTGCTGATCTCTTTTTAACCTTATTCTAGAAGTTAATACGTCATAAATTTCTAATATATGAAGATAGTTCCGTCGGAAGGATGGTTGTCGACTTTAATTTCTGGTGGTGGAGGGTCTCTCTCCAGGAGGTACGCTCTTAGCCGAATGAGACCTACGTTCGTCATGTTGCAGAAGACGGAACAAATCAGTATCCTGGAATGAGAGAGAAATTATATTAATTTAATAGTTTTGTGCAGTAGTTACTCCTCACAATTAAAGTGATGTTGTGGAGGACTCCTGTATTATAATTTTTGAATATTATTTGACCTTAGACCGAAACTAAGGCCGTTGAATAATTTTCGTCGATAAAATATAGACCCCGGTGAGGTTCTTTGGATTCTTTCAATATTCAATCACGGCGTCATGAAACGTAGCATTCAAAACTGTTTTTCCATATTACTATTATTTCTAGAAAAAGGTATCTCCTGGACAAAGTGTAGAAAGTAGATATAGTAACATTGACTGTATTAATGTACATAATGTAATCATCATCATATCAGCCAAAGGAAGTCCACTGCTGAACATAGACCTCCACAAGGATCTCCACAACGACCTGTTGGAAGCGGCCTGCATCCAGCGACTTCCTGCAACCTTAGCCAATGTAATATAATTAATTAATACAATGTAATATATACAATTAATAATTATTTTTCATACACTCACCAATAAGAGTACCCAAGTCCTGGTGAGGGTACAAATAAGCCTACCGCAATATAGGACACTGCTAAATGGTCTTGTAGTCCTGAAGTCGCCCAGTATATGCCAAACACCATTAATACCAGGATACCCAGGTTGGCTGTAATCACATTCGCCCAGAAACAACCTGTAAAAGGGGCCACTAGTTATTATAATTTTCTAGAAATTTCCAACGAAAAAATAGTTTGCACAAAGGTTTTGCTATTCATATTATGGGTAAAAAATATCATATATATGTATAAAATATTTTTTGTTCTTAAACATATTCCTGTTTTAACCCTGGCGACAAATTTGTATAAAATAAAATAATAATCATAACATTTACATTTTGTTCACAGAAAAATATTTTTTATTGTACTTCAAGTTCATTTTTCCACAAACATCGGCCCTAGGTCGTAATTATGTTTATATTTATTGAAAATACATATTATTTTTTCTGTGCACAAAAATCTAGATTTCATCGAGGGACAAAAATGTTCGCATTGATACTAAGTTTTGTAGCAAAATGTATATATACTAGGTTAAGTTAGTTAGTAAATACTAAGTTTTGTAGTATATATAAATGTAGAATTCTCCTTCAATACCACACCATTAATAGACAGGAATATAATTATTTCAGGAGGATTTAACAGTTCTGTCTTTTTACATAGGCGCTACAAGTATATTTCTATATGAAGACAAAAAATAAATTAAACTAAAAAACATAGAAACTTTCAATTTTATGCAAAGAACTTTGAAAAGTGCAAGTCTCTATATAACCATTCCCTCCGCCTTAGAGTGCAATAATTCTCTACGCACAAACAAGTAACTTAGAAAGTCAGAAGTCCTTCTATTTCAGTAAACCAGTTGTATTTCATCGAGTCTCACGATTTTCTCGCATACCCAAGTCTATGGTGTACTCGATCGTTTATATTCAATATCAATCTTTCATTTTGTTGTGATAGTTATTTGGGGAAGTACATAAATACGTAAACTACAATAGAGACAAATATTTGTGTGTTTTTCTTCAAAAGTATCCTATTTTACTTATAATACCTTCCAGAATATGTCTACAAGGTTTCGTGATGATTGGTTAAATAGATTCACGACAAAGCGTAACAAACAAACTTACATTAAAATTTTATAATATTAGTAGGGATTTTAGAATCTAACCTGGCAAACCGAAAGCCGGTTCTGTAGGGTTCTTAGTAGCATTGACTATCGCCAACGCCGCAGCGATCACAGCAAACAGCAGTTGAAGGAATACGATTAGTAACGTACTGACGTACAGCCCGAAAGATATGACAGGCAGCGTGCTCACTGGAACATACAATAATATATATGTAGAACATTCGTAGCTTTTTTTATTGCAATGAATGGCGAGACGGGCATGCCTATCGCCTGATGGTAAGCGAGACTACCGCTCAAGGGACAGCAAAACTTAGCAACACCATGAATTACAAAGCAATACTTGGCATTCCACTGTGCTGGTCATCCTGAGACATAAGATATATGTGCAGTACATTGCAACCAGAGTAACTACTCTGGTTACAATGTAGCTAGATAATGATCTCCGTAGAAATTTGAAAGGTCTACCTATATTTATGTAACACATGCGTATGTAAAATTCTGGAATCTGCTAGTTGAGATGACGTCTGGTTAATGTGACTTCTGAGACAACATATAATAATTATATAAAATAAAGCATTTACAATTTTAAAGGAATGTAAATTAATATCCATATCAGTAATAACAACCAGGCCCGGATCTAGGGGGGGGCAAGTCGGGGTGCGTGCCCCGGGCGGCACGATCAGGGGGCGGCATATTGAATCTTCAGAGACAACTACAAAACTCATCAATAACGTAACACCATTTACACTTTTTTTTTCGCCGTGCGCGAATTAGTGATTATGCGATAGAGGCGCGTGAAAAAGAGATGAAAACTTAATACTTGGAATGTATAATAATTTATCCATCTCAACAATTACGTTTAGTTTCTAATATCCAATTTGTGTTTAGTAGTTAGTTTTAGTTGATTAACCATCGAACGTCTTTTATGTGGTACAGGCAGTGGCGAATTTACTAGTAAGCGGAGTAGGCTGGAGCCTAGGGCGGCAAATTTAAAGGGGCGGCAAATCTGGGCCAATTTTTTTTGTTTTGATTTACTGAAATAATAAAAGGCAATATTTTACACACTGAAAAAATGGGGTTTGAAAATTAAGAATAGTTAAAATATTTTAGTAATATGTTCCCACGTTTCCACGTTGACAATTTAATAATAAACTTATTATTAAATATCTATACTTGGATCTTCTTCTTCTTCTTCTACCTGACGTTATCCCGGCCGGTGCCAGGGTCCGCCTTCCGGCAAATTCTCCTCCATTTCGCCCGATCTTCGGCATCCTCAATAGTAAGGCCATTGACCCTCATATCTTCCTTGATGACATCGAGCCAGCGCTTCTTTGGTCTACCCCGTGGTTGAGGTCCGGGAATTGAGGCTCAGGCACACATTACCGACGCACTCCTGCGGTTTGCTTAGGACGTGACCATACCATCTCAAGCGGGATTCCTGGAGTTTATCAGCCACATCGCGGACACCAAGACTGCCACGGATGTGCTCGTTACGGATTTTGTCCAAACGCGTAACGTTGCACATCCACCACAGCATCTTCATCTCCGCGACGTGGACCTCCTGGACGTGCCGCTTGAGGGCAGGCCACGTCTCAGACCCATACAGGAGCACCGGCCGCACGATGCTTTTATAGGTGAGACCCTTGAGCCTCATCGGCATCCTGCAGTCGCAGAGTATACCCGAGATCTCCCTCCACTTAGCCCAAGCAGCGCTTATACGGGCTTTGACGTCAAGGGCGATGTCACCGGACTCATGCAGTACGGACCCAAGGTACTTGAACTTGTCAGTCTTCACGGCCAGTTCGTTCCCCATCACGATGCTTTGGGGGTCCGTACTCCCGCAAGCCATGTACTCGGTCTTCGCCACATTTAACTTCAGACCACCGCTCTCAAGCGTTCCTTCCACCGGTTGACCTTGCGCTCCAAAAGTCGTCGGTCCTCCTCCACCAGTGCAATGTCATCGGCATACATCCAACAACCAGGGCGCAGGGTACTGGATGTGAGACGTAATGGCATCGAGCACAACACTGAAGAGGAATGGACTCAGCGCCGAGCCTTGGTGCACACCGACATCAATCGGGAAAGGATTCGTATCGCCAACGGCGGTCCGAACGAAGGACTCGGATCGGAGGTACATGTCTCTGATAATGTCCACATAGGCTTCCGGTATCCCTTTCATCCTCATCGCCCACCAGATTGCCTGTCACGGCACACAGTTGAAGGCCTTCAGCAGGTCCAAGAAAGCCATGTGTAGTGGCGTCTTCTTCGCTCTGTATGCCTCGCAAAGCATCCTGAGTGCAAATATCGGGTCGGTAGTACCACTGCCAGGACGGAAACCGTATTGACACTCAGAGATAGTACACTCTTGGCGGAGCCTGGACTCGATGACGCGTTCGAAAAGCTTCATGGTATGACTCATGACCTTAATGCCACGATAATTACCGGATTCCTGAACACAGCTTTTACCCTTGTACACGGGAGTTATCACACTCAACCGCCATGAGTCAGGCATGTTTTTGGTATTTAGGATGCTGTTAAATAACGCAGCAAGAAGCTCCACACCGTGAAGCCCCAACGACTTTCACGCCTCTATCGGAATATAGTCAGGCCCTACCGCTTTCCGGTTCTTCATGCGACGAAGACTATAGAGAACTTCTTCAGGTGCAACAGGTGCAACAAGACCTTGTTTCAGGGGCAATTTGGGGTAGGACACTCCCAAGTAAATATCTATACTGGGATATTATAAAATATTCCAATAGTGATACTTTATAAAAAAATCTTGCTTAAATGTGAAAAAACAGCTATTAACATTGATTATAGTCTTTAGACTTCCTTGCTAAAAATATAGTTTTTTTTCAAATTGGTTATTAATTGTTTACACGCACCACGTGGTCAAGGGGTGGCAAACTTTTTTCCTTCACGGTTTCCTTTGCCTGGCGTAAGAGGCGATTAATAGGGGTCATTGGGGTCGCTGGCACACTCTAAGATTTGCGGCAGAACTCATGGCTTCATAGCGGACGCCCACGGTTAGGGCGTCCGTTGCAGAGAAAATCTACGCCTACCTAAGTTGTGAGGAGCCATATTAGGAAGTGCGTCGGGTGGCACGGCGAGTCAACTAGGTGTTACTCGCTCATCCGCATCGCCTATTGTCCGTAATACATCCAACCTGGCTGCAAAATCTATGCGGTACGGACAATAATTGTCCCCGTGCGTCAAATTGGAAGGCTGGAGACCTCGACATGCACCTTATGATCTCCCCGTAGATATCGATTAAAAAAAAGGTATTGTATTCACTCCGTTTTTAGGAAATTGAGTTTGAATCAGACCTGGAAGTTTTAGGGCTGACAAGGCTATCCTTATAATATCCGTCATAATATCTGTGCCGCTGTACGTATGTATAATGTATATAAATGTATGTGTATGATGTCCTACCACGAGGTCTATTTCAGTCTACTCTGCCCTATTAACTATAAGACGTTCTATGGAGTCGTTAATTCGTCGTGAGAAATTACCGAATATTCGAAGTATATGGGGCCGTACTATCTCGGAAAGACGCTACTTGATGCCGAGTTCTTGAAACGTTTGTGTGGAATTCGGACCTGATATTCCAAGCATTCCAACACCTCATCTCTGAAATGAAATGAAATGAAATGAAATGAAATGAAATGAAATGTATTTATTGATCACGTAGGCAATTAAGGAGCTCTTATGACAAGTCAATAGTCTCTAGGGAATCTACATTTTTCTTCTCCCGTAACGTCCATATTTCAGCGGCATACAGAAATACGAGAAAGTGCTCGGACAAGCCTGATCTTTAGTAGCTTTTGTAGTAGTACGATTCCTCCATATTTTCCTGAGTTTCTCCATTGCCCCTCTAGCCATCGCCATACATCGTTTTATCTCAATGATACAACCACCATTGTTATTTTTAAACAGTCCAGGATAAATGTACAACTGAACCAGTCTTGGAGGAGCCCAGCGACAGTTTGTGTTGTGTATTGAAATCCCCCAAGACCATTTCAGCCGACGGGAACTGCGTCCGCCCGTCATCAGCCACATGGCTGAGATACCTAAACAGCCGCGTCGTCTCATCTTCCCCGTTGTGAGACCTGTAAAGGCACACGTCGATGCGGCTCAGGCAACCAAGATTCACGTGCAAACACAAAGCGGAGAAGGACCCTCCATGCAGCTTAAACGGTGACAGTAGATGTCCAACCGAATATACATACAAGCATACCCCGACTTTAGGCTTGAAGCTTTCTTCAAGCGAATAACCGGGGTACAGCAGGTAGGAATATTCGGCCGGACAACGAATCCGCGTCTCCATCAAGAAGAGCAAAGCAGACTAGGCCGTCTCGAAATGGTGGTGGACGGCATTAAGGTCGTTTGGAGTTCGCGGATGTTGGTGAACTCCATAGTGAACGTGATGGTGGGGTTATGCACCGCTGAAAGACCTGCTTTGTTGAATTGCGCTGTCATGAAGTTGAAAGGATAGGTTTGATGAAGAGGCATCCAGAAGCCAAAGTCCGGGAATTAAGTAGGCCGAATGGGCACCGGCATGAAAGGGTCGGCATGTCGCTAAATGTCGGCCACATCCGGTCACCAACTGGCACGACGTACCCGCCCAAGATTATGTGTGACATGGTGAGGCAGCCCCTCGTGGTGGTTAGTCACGATTGGGTTCTTGTACTGTACTGTCTCTTTGGCCGGCGGGTCAACACTCCTCCCTTTGAGAGCGATCAAAAATACGTACAAAATCACTATCAGATCACTATTACGGTCTTTACGCCCCGTGGACGGTGATCGCTACCCAGACGGACACTTAAGTCCTACCACCAAGAACTGTGTCACTCATTTGGCACTACCCAGGGGTTACGTGTAGGAAAACTAGAGTCAAAGCTTACAGACGTGTGTGACGTTAACCCTCAAAAGTGACGCTAATATAAAGCGTGTAAAAATGCTTAACGACGTTCTTTCCCGATGTCCTGTGTTGAGTGGGCGTCTGGTTGCTAAAAATGATGATGATGATTAAGATAAAAATATAGGCAAGGGGGGGGGGGCGGCATTTTTCAGTTTTTGCCCCGCCTCGAAAAAAACCTAGATCCGGCGCTGATAACAACGGAACATGTAGCCTGCAGATACTAATTTTAACTACATATTTCTATATGTAAATCATTGTTAACTCCTATGAGAGAAAAGTTTGGCTATATAATTTTGAAAATAGAAGGAAGGGGTCATCTGTTATTATAATTAAAGTTCTTTATCTTGGGCTTTTGTCCATAAATGCAAAAGTTGAACGGTCGAAGACAATATACTAGTTTAAATTTTTTTTTAAACCAATATAGATGTTGATTTCGATCAAGCTGGTATAATTCTATCGATTCACTATTTGGATTTGACCACAATTGCCATTATGAAAATATAAAATTATAATATTCAAATAAGATATAAAGGTACATACATGGATTGGTTGTATCAACGTCTGTAACAGAAACGCACGCCGGGGTCGGACGGTAACCTTGCGCTAAAGCTGTAACCTGAAAGAGGAATGTCATATTTTTAACTATTTTATATTATTAACGCTCTAGACTATTTATTGGCCTCAACGTTGCTGCCAACCATGCCTGATTATTTTGCTGCATATCCACATGTCATATTAATTAGTTATTTTCGTAAAGGAACCTAGCCTGTTGGCGTTGCCTGATGCCAACGCTCGTGCCAATGTTGGAGCCAATGTTATTTACTACATCCCTATATTGGTCCACCGTCGAACCAGAGTAAAAAGAGAATGCTACGGTAGAATACTTTACCTCGTCAACCCTTGCTATTTGTTCAGTCTTGCAACTTAATGCACACGCATTATGTTGGGGTAAACATGTCACTGAAACATAAAAGTAATAATTAGTTTGTATGCAGGAAAGTGATACACGAGATACCTATTGTAAAAACGGATATTGAAAAAGTATTTAAATTGAATATTGAGGTACAAAGCCTCCATTAAAAATATTTATCGGAAGGAGGAGCCAAAATATAATCAAAAGTTTCGTGAAAATACACGTCTTATCGAAAATAAAAATTAGTTATAATATTATCATCTGCAGAGGGCATTAAATTAGGGATTCAATTAAATAGCCGCGACGCGACGTTGTGAATACAAAATATAAATTAGGAGCTGAAGCGAAACGTTTTCATCGCATTATTCTATTTTGGGGACTTGCCGCTTCCGTAACTTATCTTGTACAATACTGGTAGCGCTATAAAAAGCCCATAAATAATAATTGTTTAGATTAAATAACGCGACGCGATAAATTTACGTACAATATTTTTATACTGTTCAAGGAAAGCAAAGTTTGTACAGTGATGCAGATAAAGTATTAATTACAATACATTTAGACCAATGTAATTGTAATACAATTACAATCACATTACAATATTATTAATACAATTACAATTACATTGGTCAACAGTTCGAAATAACAACGGCATAACACAACATTCAGACATTTGAAAACCACTTAGAAGGCTTTTGTTGAGTACTAGACTTCAAATTGCTGTAGATGATGCTAACGAATGAAAACCAGGTCATTATCTTTATTTCCCGCGTTCTCGACGTCTTCTTTTGATCGATATCAAAGTTTATGATATGAATATGTTCATTTAGCTCTGGCTAGATGTCGTCAAGGAAAATATGAAGGTCAATAGTTTTACTATTGAGGATGCCGAAGATCAGGCCAAACAGACGAGACTCAACTGGAAGCACCTTAGCAAATAATGCCGAGTATGAAGAAAGGGAAGGAGGTATGAAAATGCTACAAGTTACAACCAACAAAACGAACTGTTGTTTCAAAATGTATACAAATATTAAACGATTACCAACTAAGTACCATTAAGAAGTCAAGTATTATATTATTAACCTTTTAATCTTTTTTAAACTTAACACATATTTATTTATTTATTTATAAACTTCATTGTACACCAGAAAAAAACAAATACAATAACAAAAATTAAAAATAATATTAGCATAGGCCTCCCCCATGGATCGCCACATATATCTATATTTTTTTGTTCAATTAAATGAGATGACGTGTACTTCACTATATCATTTGGTAATCAATTCCACAGATAAGAACAGAATTTCTCTACAATCATGAGAATCAATTGAAACTTCGGGTTAGCATTTACTTGCTACATATTCTATAATATAGAATGTCTATAAAGTCTATAACGGTGTACGTGATCTGATATACACCGTTTTCTTTTTATATTTTAATTGCACAGGTCTGGCAAAAAAGCCAGCAGGTTGGTACCTTGGTTACCTAATGGTATGTGATCACTGTCGCCTATGGACATCTATAACGCTTGGACGTGTTGCCAGTCCATTAAAATAAAGGAACGGGAAGAAGAAAGAATGCGAAGAGGGTCTTGGTGGTGGGAGAGTGGTCTTGGGCATCACGAAATCTTACTCACCGAACAAAACGTGACCGCGAAGCTGTCACTTCTCGCCTGTGAGAAAGTAGTACCAGCCAGACGAGCCTGCCCAGTCATGATTGACAACAGCGTGGCCCTAACACTTTTAAAACATGTAGATATGAGACTTTCAACTTTTGTAACTTTTTTGTAATCTATTTCTAATCTCCTTTACCTAATGATAGTACATCTTTCGAGCCAAGTTCTCCAAAATAAACAGGCACTACACAAAGAGACTTACTGTACAGAGTGTTGAATGTCGGAGTGATCATGTTTCGAAGTGTCAACTCTCCTCTAAATAAGCCATATCTGATGTTGCTGTCGCGGTATTGGCCATCCGTCGTCGCAGTGGCTACTACCTGGAATATAATATTTTTAAATTTACAAATAATTAATACTCAACAGTCACTTACATCGTTTTGACTCCACAGTAAGATTCAAGTCCTAGATATCAATCAGTAATTCTGTTTCTCGGTAACAAACATCCAGACCAGAAATGTATATTTTTGTCCTTTACACAACCAAGACATAGATCGGCTGTAAAACTTCTAAGATATTATTTTTATTTCATTAATCTTTGGAAAACAAACAGAACAATATTCACGTTTAAAATATTTATACCCAATCCAGCAAAATTTCCACTTACTAATTAAATATTAACAAAGTGTATAATGGTAAATAACCCTTGTTATAATAAATCTTTTTTTTACTGTACCAGCCCATATACGTCCATATACAATAGAGAGTACAATTAAGAATACGATTGAACCACCGTCAATCGTACCCTCGATTGTAGAGAAGGCCCGTCGCATAAGTATCTGCCTATTCATACGTAATTATTTTAATTAAGTCTTTGAGGGCAGTTCTTAGACCTAGCTTATTAATTGAATGATACATTTTAATTGGTTCGGTTTATGCCCATAAAACGTCCCGTCTAATTGGCCTGCTCCGGGATAAGCGACTTGAGTACCATCGCGTTCATAATTTAAAACTTCCTTGGTGCCTATCTCCGGTGCTAATTAGCTTCATTAATTAGTTATAATGATACAGTCTGCTTCACGATAACCTTTCTTGTCTTGGGTACTGAATGAAATACTAATTAAACCCAACAGTCAAATACATAGTCCTGACCCCACACTAAGATCGAGTCTTGTTTCGTGGATATCAGAAACTACGAGAGACTTTTCGGTCTCACAAAAACCCAGACCCGAAATAAATACTTGTAGATCACACCCCACACTAAGATCGAGTCTTGTTTCGTGGATATCAGAAACTACGAGAGACTTTTCGGTCTCACAAAAACCCAGACCCGAAATAAATACTTGTAGATCACACAAACATTTGATTCGGTGCGGGGACCGAATCCGCAGCCTCTCGTTTCACAGACGCCGTTTTACCAACTGCGCCACGGAGGCTGTCTAAATGAGTTCTATCTGATACTTTTGTTAGAATATGACTTATTCACGAAAAAATACTATTGCGACTAAAACTATTCGTTTCTGTTTCACTACAGAATTTGCCATGTTTCCGATGATATTACTTATCATGCACGATAAACTTATAAAACTTTGGATGTATAAGTATAAGCTATGAGACATATTTAATAACACATCCAGTTCTTCTTCTTCTTTAGTTCTTCTATTGTAGTTACGTATGCGTTTGCGAAAAAAGTAGTGCGTTTGATAGACTAATTTTATTTAAAATTTACTGCACTGCGTGTATATAATAATCGTAAGCGCAAATGCCGTCCAGGCGAAGTATAAAATGGCCTTAGACAGTAGCCCCATGTAATTCAATAAACTTATGCCGGCCTGCTGAGATGCCTCTTCATACTACGGCAGAAGGACCCAGGATTGTAGGAAGGAAAGGAACACGCATGACGATAAATATTTTTGAAATAGTAGACCCTCCCTATATCACGGTAAACCACAGCGGTAAACCATCAAGATGGAGATGTACAACCTGTGATCTGGAACTGATTTTTTTTTTTGCATTTCAGGTTCCGTCTGTTTATCACTTACTAAATACGACGAACCAGTAAGCTAGCATAATAGCAAAGATTGAGAGATAATCGTCTGCGTCCGCTGGATACTTTATTTGCACTTAATATCAGATTACTATCGTCAAGTAAATTGTAGTTTCTTTATCGTAATAGTTTGAAGATACCCAATATATAAGTTATTAGTATTAGGTATCTTCTAAACGATTGTAAGGTACTCTTAAGCTTCAACAACATAGGTTACATTTATAGGTAAAACAAGCAGTAACTATTTATCCGTGTACCTACTATATAACTAAGAAAAGTCGGAGTTGTCTTTAATGGAATCGAATGGACCACCGTATTTGTCGTACATCCAACTGGACAATTATACACGTTTCTTCACTAAAAGCATCTAATAAGGATATATAATTACAAAAACACGTCATGCATGCGTTTATTTTGTAAATATTTCCAAGTCCTAATCTTATCTTTGGGTATTACTTATAATCATTTATAACACAACGTGTTTTTATTACACTCTCTTGTTACTTTATTAGTACAAAACATGTTTTTTTTTAAGCTATTTATTTTAATATGCCAAACTTGGAATCCCAACATGGGTAATGATTTATCATAGTTAATAATATATCGTCTTTAATACCTATAACTATAAACGCCCCCTACTGTGCAAAGTTCTCCTTTACAATGAAGAGTACAATTACAAGGATTTATAGTGTGGTCAAATTAGACGTAAAAATAATAATAAATTAACAAAAACTCCGACAGAGCCAAATCTTGGTACAGACCTCAAGTGTATTAGTAGAAATAGTGGCGAAAGTGACCATTGATCCCAAGAGTGTTAAAAAAGTTATTCAAGGCCAAAATCAAAATTTTCGGATACATGTTTTTTTTTATTTTGTCAAAAATATAGCCTATTAAAAAATTATGAGCCATCAAATCATCTACAAAAACGTTATTTATATTTTTTTCTAACATCCACCATTCCTTAGTTAGCTTAGTCCACAATGCTGGTCTATTGCAGGTTCCTGACCTCAAATACCAAAGACTGTTGTGATATGTAAGAAACTATCTTCCGATGATTTTCCAGTATTCGTTTCATTTGTTTTCCTATATTGTTGAACCTCCCTTGTAACATACACCAGTATGCCATCAACATTCTCAAAAGTATGATATCTTTAACCAAGCTCTGTAGATATACTATCGGATTTACACTGCACAACAGCACAGCTGAGGAAATTGTAGCTCAAATGACATGCAGGATTAGAACGTACTTTAAACTGAGCTTAACGTCTTTCAAGGCAATTTGATAGGCGATGTGAATAGCCAATCAATTTTTTTCGAGAGCTAATGTGGACATAACTCGCAAGCACAAGCACAGGTGTAGATTCTTAGTACTTACCCAACTATCGCTAGATATAGCCACTAGGATCAACAGCACTGAGAGCACACTTAGTAGGAACGCTCCGAATATGTACACACGTCTGGTCACCGCCATGTTTGGCGCTCTGCACAACACTGATAGCGCATTGTACCACAATTATCGGCGATAATGATAATCGCTTCGTGATAGCCACACTAATGGAGAACAGTAAGGCAGTTGTGTTAATCCTTTTTATTACAAAAAGCTGATTTGTCAAGGTCAGTGTAATTTCGCAAGGCCATGATACCGCCATGATAGGTAATGGAATGCATTTATTTGATCATAAATTAATAAGCTAAATACATTAACAAGACAGTACAATTAAAATATTCGTTTATTTCGGCTGTTGATGTGTGATCTGTGAGGTCTGGCTGATCCAAGTCTCTTCAAGTTTATACTAGATATTTAAAGTTATTTAAAGTCTCTACCTGTTGTATAATATAATAACGCATTCTCTGTTGACAGGGCAGTCATGATATGATCAGCTTACTCTTTATCTTGTATTTGTTAGAACAGTATATTATGAGGTTTTACTATATTCCTAGCTTTTTAAAGAGGAGACTAATAATCAGTGGCGTAACAATAGGGTGGCAGAGTGCGCAAAATGCCACGGGCCCCCGGCCTTAGGGGCCCCCGGCCCGGCGGGACCCTGGTCCGACAGGGTCTCAGGCCCGACAGGACCCCGGCTCAAAAGGGTCCCGGGCTCAAGCCCGACAGCGTGTAAGCAGAGAATAATGTAACATCAATAATGAAGTTAATTAACACAAATAAATAATTGCCATTTTAAGCATGACAATCATTTCACCATAATATTTGATTTAAATGTCTTGTTTTGTTTCATTATAGTATAATCTTAGTTAGTAACCAATAAATTACAATTTAATGAATATTAAGGTAATGGTTTCCATTTGAAAACCATTTATTTAATTAAATATAATTATTATTTAAATATAAACATGTCTTATTAAAGAAACTATTTAAGTGGTAGCGAAGACAGAAAGAGAAAGAAATCTGAAGCAATGAATAAAAGGTTACCTAAAATAAGTTACTTTGGGAACGAGCAATTTATTGATGAAAAGGCGAGTAAACAGAGAGTCCCAGAAATGAACGAATGGATGAAACTAAAAATTCCATAATAGCATATCGCGGCGATAATGAATATTCAGACTACTAATGTAGTGTACGACGCCCTCCAGCTAGGTGGAGTGACGATTTGTAAAAGGTCGCTGCCCGATGCTGCTGACAGGCTAACGACACGGTGAAATGGCGCAATTTGCAGGAAAACCTATGTCCAGCAGTGGAAAAAAAGGATAAAAATGAATAAATTTCGGTCTCTCAATGTGCGGAAAGCCAATGGTCCGGATGGAATATCGGTTGTGGTTCTAAGAGCTTGTACGCTTAGTTGTCTCCTGCACTAACTCGTCTTTTTCGAGCGTTCTGGAATTGTGCCTGGATCTTGGACGAAAGGCAATGTGCAACCGATCCCCAGAAAGGGTGATCGGTCAGACCGTACCAATTATCGCCCTATCGTTATCACCTCAGTGATTTGTAAGGTTATGGAGCGGAGCATCAACGCTCAATTGGTCCGCTACCTGGAGGATCACTCGTTGATCAATGATCAGTGACAGACAATACGGATTCCGTCAAAACCGATCAACGGATGACTTTCTAGTATTGGTCCTGCATCGCTGGGATGAGGCGATTGACCGGCGTGGCGAGGCTCTTTCTGTGAGTCTCGACATAGCCAAGGAGTTTGATAGGATCTGGCATCGTGGTCTTCTTTCCAAGCTTCCGGCATGCCGTCTGCCCGACCACCTGTGTTCATGGATTTTCGGCTTTCTGCATGGGTGTAGAATACGTGTAGTCGTCGACGGACGCGCTTCGGCGCTCATATCGGTAAATGCCGGAGTTCCTCAGGGCTCGGTGCTGTCGTCCACCCAGTTTATTCTACATATTAATTATATGTTGTCGCTAGGCAACATTCATTGCTATGCAGGTAACAGCATGGTTCATGGGCGATACCATTATGGGCCTCCGGGTTGCTGGATCGAAACTGTGAGGGGACGCGAAGATCTTGTCGTGAGCTCAAACGGACCTTGGATCTCATTTCTACATGGGATTCCAGGAATATATTTGAGTTCAATGCCAAGAAAACCCAGGTGTGTGAATTCAAGTGCAAATAATCCCCATTCTTTCCCCTCCCCATACTTCAGGGTGCTCCCCTCTAATAGAGAATGACCTGAGAATATTATTATTACAGATATGCCAATCAAAAACAACTGCAACATTTCTGTCTAGACATTTTTGTCATGATCCTTATTAGTTGCAGAAAAAAGCGTATTTTAAAATAGAATTAAAAAAAAAATCTGATTTTTTATATGTACTAAATATACACGTGATGTTGAAGGGAGGGTGGTGGGGTTAAAAATGCCAAATAAAAGATCATGTGATTAATGGACGGCCCTATAGGCCATTTTATAAAAAGATTCATAAAAAGTAAATTACAATGTAAAGTTTTTTACATATACGAAGGGCCCCAGTTGATGAACTTTGCCACGGGCCCCCGATGGGGTAGTTACGCCACTGCTAATAATTTCACATCTTAACCCCCATAAACATGGAAATTCACAATTGTATGCATAGTTACATCTTTATTTCACTTAAAAGAGGCTCTTCAACAATTAAGGGCCTTGCATTATTCAAGCACAGGCATTACTGTTAAAATCCTTTTATCTGAAGATATGAATAAAACAACGATGCGATTGATATTACTGTAAATCAAGAATAACCACTACTATTTCTATTTATTATATTGCATGTGTTGTATTTAACTGACAGGATCTTCCCATTAATGCCATTGAAATTATTTGTGATAGTTTTGCTTACCAATTTAAATCGGTAAGCAAAATGCTTTTTGAATACATCATCGTAATTTCAACCATAGGAAGTCCACTGCCGAACTTAGGCCTTTTCCAAAGATTTCGACATTGTCTTCTTGGAAGCGGGCTGCACCCAACGACTTAACAGCAATCACTAGTATGATCAATAAACATGTAAGTAACTTGCCCAATTTTATCTTGGACCGAATTGCCTTATTGAAGTCTTCATAGTATACTGTAAATTACGAATTCGTCCCGTGAATCAGTAGGAATTAGTAAACGCATTGTAAAAATATTCGATATAGATACATATAATATAGATTACATATTATCGTAGATAAAACAACGTATTCTGCACAAATTAATTATCAACTTGATAATAAACATTATCAATGTAATCTCTTTTTTTGGACTTTTTAGTTTTGGTATTGACATTGATGATTAGAATTTGTACATTATTGCCGTCATTCTTCATTCTTGAATTCCCCAGCTAAGGTTATTATGATTTTTCTCTAGGAAATAATTTTATTCATAATATTTGACAATGTATATATACAGCTGAATACCTATAAGGCTTCGAATGAACAACATTATCCGGTCTTACAATATCTGCAAATAAGATATCAGATTATGAAGTAGTTGGTTTGTTCCATAACCGTCGTATTTAGTACACATTAATCTAGTCTTATACTCAAGGTTTTTTCCAGAGGTGCTTTCGGGACCACGTTTCGAAGTTAGTGTGGCATCCCACGATATGATAGAAGGCGAGCCTATTGCCATATCAAGCACTTTCTGACTCCGGAATGATAATGAATTGAAAATCCAATATTACTTTACCCAACCTGAGATTCAAACCGGAGACCTCGACGTTGAAATCGTACCCTAATAGTTAAATCCGTATTTAGTTTCAATTAATAATATTGTTAGATTTCATTTGGGTACAAAAGAAAAATTAAAACAATTTATAAGAATAAAACTAGTGGTAAATAATTTTATTAACACGAGGAAGCAATAATTAATATAATAACATAATTTCATAGAATATACAAATTGTACAACATTAAGTATTATTTATACACAAGTTGACTAAAAGCTGGCAACATTAAGATGATAAAATATATTGTAACGAGTGATTTTTATGAGCGATGAGTAAAGCAACCTATTATAGTATGAGACTGGTGCTGGCAGATAAATTTAGAAGATAGAATAAGTATTTGAATACAGAAAAGAGTTGTCAACGGCTGATGCGAAGGATAGTCAAGTAGGAAGATGAGTACACTGTTATTGTTCAAAAGTAGACATTGTAGGCATTTAGATAAGCGGATTGTTTGTTGTAGAGAGCCTTGTGTTAATAAACATGGTTTTTGAAAATACCCGAGGAAATATGGTTACACAACCAGTGGCGTAACAATAGGGTGGCAAAGTGCGCAAAATGCCACGGGCCCCCGGCCTAAGGGGCCCCTGGTCCGACAGGGTCTCAAACCCGATAGGGCCCAGGCTCGATTGGGCCTCGGCCTTAAGGCCTGGTCTGTCGAAGGATACGCGCGGCACTGCGGTAAGCGGCAACGTCGTGACGTCATACAACGTAGTTCACATAACAAAAAAGGTGGTTCATATAGGTTTTACTCTGTGCGTAAAACCGTTGACCAATAGCAGAACTTTTCATTGACAACCAACGTTACTATGACAATTTCACATTGAAGTTTTCTTGAATTTCCATGACAACAAATAACAATCATTTATGTTCGAAAATATATATAATTTCTTTAAAAAAAATGTTTGTGCGTCATTTTAAAAAGACTGGGTATATATGTTTACGAGATGATTTACGCAATATTGATATGTGATAGAAGTGGTTCGTATCATTCTAATGAAATACGCGTCTGCTGTATACATCTTTTTTCGCCTAAACAACTTATTGTTCGATCAAATTAAATTTCACTGGATTTATTTAGATATCCATTCTTAAATTATCGTTATCGATCGTACCGTAATTGGGTAAAAGTAAATTACATAACGGTTAAATTATTTTCCTATAAAATTTTCACAAGCAAAACCTGGAACAATACTGATAGACAATTTTTACAATAATAATTTTATTTTAGTATTTAACAGAATTCATAACACAGAGCTCAAAATATATATGCATAGGTGTAAGTAGCATAAATTACAATATACATAGAGGTGGTTCTGATGGAGTGAGAATGGAAAAACGGGGAAAACACAGAACTTAATACTACATTGAGGAACTACATATTTAAGATTGCACCATATCGTAACATAATGCTCTCTAGGTGCTAGGAGAGTGGTGCTAATTGTGTCGAATGGCGATAGTTCTCTTGTAGTAGATCTTGCAGGTGGATTTTGTAAATAACTACGACGATAATATACAACCATTATGCATCGAATGTAGGTATATGGGCTGGTACACAACTCATATAAAAAGCGGGTGCACTTAAACGATTGATGTTTTTATTGGGTTTGTTGTTTGTATTTCTTTCTATGCACATATAGGGATAAGGCCAGCTAGCGCAGTGGACTATAGTATGGCCTAACCATTCTCAATCGTATTCTCGATTGTAGAGGAGACCGGTGCTCTGCAGTGAGACGTATATGGGCTGATAAAGTGCCCTGCGAATACGGATAAAGACTGAATTTATATAGATACTTACTAATAAATCGTCTCCAATTATACTCCAATTGTACCCTGATCAGTTGGGAACTAATTCCGTTGCTATATTTTAAGTACTAGGTACTTAGAACAATTAACATACAGTTCCGTATGCCATTTTTATAACAATAAAATAAATGTAATTGACTCCATTTTATAATCTGTGTTATAATCATATACTTATTACATTCTAATTATTTCTACTTTTTAACTGTATTTTTTTTACCAACGCAAGGTTTTAAAGTTGTATCCCTACGTGATTTTATATTGCGCCATTGTCATTGGAAACGCACGTGAACTGTATTCAACGTACTGCGCGGCAGTACATAGTCGATGGACGCGCCACAGCCTAAACAAAAGTTAAACCAAACGAAAATTGATAGAAATATTGTCTTCAAATAAATCCATTACGCAAGTACGCTTACCGCGACGAAATGATAAGAATGACGGCACGTTGTGCGGTGTATCCGCCCCGCACTTCACTACACTTGCCCCTCTACACCGACGCATACTGTGACAGTACCAAAGACCAGTCTACCCGTCACCCGGTTGACCCCTTACCGCAGACGCTGGCTGACGCATACTCCGGCGGAGCGTCATGTAAATGTCAATGTTTTTCATACAAAACCGAGTTTGACACCGCATTCCGCGCAACGCAACGCTGTGCGTAGCTTCGACAGACCAGGGCTTTAAACCGAGAACCGAAAAACTTAAAAATTATAATTTAATGAATATAAAGTTAATATTTTCCAAATAAAGTACATATCTTATTCTAGAAATTATTTAAATTGTAGGAAAAAAATGAAAGAGAAAGAGGGAGTCTGAAGCGATAAATAGAAAGTTATCTAAAATAAGTCAGTACTGCAATAGACGTGGAAGTACTAGATTCAGCCTCACAGCGAGAAGGTCTTAAAATTAATATATAATAAAATATAATAAACAAAACCATACTAGTGATCTACAACCGCAGACGTCTCGCTGTATGTGGCCACCAGCTCGAAGTTGTTTTTTATTTATCAAGCTGGGGCAGACCCTTTAACTAGGTAGAAACATCTTTGAGAAAGATATTAAAAGTCTTCACCTATGCCAAAAAGCTTGAAAGCGATAGCTTTCAACCAGTGCGACCTACGGTGTTGAGACTTGGCCACTTACAGTACTACTGATCCACTAGTTTATAGTCGCTTAGCGAGCTATAGAGCGTGCTATGCTCAGGGTCCCGTTGGAAAATAAGATCCGTGATGATCTTATCGGACAGAGAACTAAAGTTATAGACATACCACATTGGATTAGCAAGCTGAAGTGGCAGTGCTCTGGCCACATCTGTCGAAGAACTAATAACCGTTGGAGTAAACGTGTTCTTGAGTGGAGGCGGCGTGTTGACTAACGTGGCGTGAACGAGTGAAGATTTGCAAAATAGCGAGTTTTTGCATGCTGGATGTGATGAGCTGACAAAAGGGTGAAATGGCGTAATTTGGAGAAGGCGTATATCCATATAACAATGGCGGTTACATTGGACATTAGAAGAAGAGCAACAATGCATATAAAAAAATAAACATGTTTTTTTTACGTCGAGAGCTTACTATACTCCACGAAGTTACTAATTTAGTTTTCGTGGACATAGAGATAGCCCTGATAACCATAATAAAGCAGTTACTAGCAAAATGTGATCCTGATTTAGAGGAATGGGTAACTAAGTCCAGGGGCTAGATTAAATACTTAAGTCCGAAAATGCAAAATGAGCTAATTACTGTTTTGGGCCTAAAACTCCATTACATTTAATACAACTTGAGATTTTTTTCTAAAATAGACCAATTATTTGAAGTTTATCGCTACTGTGTGATAGAAAGAAATGAAAATGGAATTCAAAAGCACTCGTTCATCGTTATTACAGAACCTTTTTTTAGATTTTAGAAAATGAGTTATGTTCATAATTTGATGAGAAACATGAGGCCAAAAAGATTTTGTGATGTTCTGTATCAGCCCATATAGTCCCATTGAAGGGCAAGGGCCTCCCCTACAATCAAAAATACGATTGAGAGTGATTAGACCATAATATAGTCCACCACGCTGGCCTAGTGCGGGTTGGCGAGCTTACATACCATAAAAATTCTTGCAAATCGCTATGGTATGGAGGTTTCCTCACGAATGTTTCTATTCACCGTCATAGTGCGTGGAGATTGACTATACATGTCCGAAAATTCAGACTGAGATTCAAACAATACTACAATTTACATATTATATATTTACTACAATTTCATAAAAACAAAACTACAATATTCATTTTTTTTTTTATATCTACGAAGGGCCCCATTTGATGATTTTTGCCACGGGCCCCCGATGGTGTAGTTACGCCACTGAACACAACCTTCGTATTATTCGGAGTTTTTATAATATAGTTCAGTTATTTTAAAAGTCCAATAATTATTAAACTATATTAACAACCTTAAATCTGATTGTAATTTTAATATTTCGAAAAATACCATAATGATTTTGAATATGCTAAAATGTTTAAACAAATCCATTTAATATTCAACTACATGAGATGCAAGAATGCTTAATCCAAAATCAATAATACTCAATTTAATAAACCAGAATAAGAGGAAATAGTATTATTTGACGATCATTAGTACTAATTCTCTGATAATTCTAAACATAATCTTCGATGTTGCCAGCTTTAAACCCTGATACAAGAGACAAGAAACAAGACGTATTGTCAATACATTAAAAGAGATTATTGTGTAATACGTAAAAATAAGCCGTGACACAAATTATTCGACTAAATTCGATTTTCATACATTACATGGTACAAAATATATTTTTTTCTATTTCAATTTTCTTCAATAGTAACACTTAAGGAGAAAACAATTTCGTTGAGTATAATTTCCACATATTTATTACCATTATTGTATTTAAAGCGATTTGTTACAATTTAATCAAATAGTATATTTTTTTTTTTTTTTTTTTTTTTTTTTTTTTTTTTTTATTGCAAGGAATGGCGAGACGAGCAAGCCGTTCGCCTGATGGTAAGCGATACGACCGCTCATAAACAGTAGCAATATTCCACTGCGCTCGCCATCCTGAGACATAAGATGTTAAGTCTCAATATGTCCAGTAGTTACTCTGGCTACAATGTCCTTCAATCCGAAACACAACAGTGCATTTACGCAGTGTTGTTTCACGGGAGAAATAGACATTGCGGTGGTACCTACCCAGATGGCCTCTCACATATGAGAGACCTACCACCAGTATTTAAATGCATTTATCGAACAGTATCCCTATTTAAAGAAAAACAATTTTATTAGCAGAAAGATTTTAGTACGTGTCTTGATACGCTTTTAATGGAATAATCTTAAGGACCAGTTTTAATTCTCATTAGTATATTGTTGTTTACCCTATTAAGTTCCATATTATTCGGATAGATGGCGCAAACAATACATTTATTACTTTTAGTATTCATTTATTTGGAAGTAATCTTTTAGAACAATTCATTAGACATCACAAATTTTAAATAGATTATAAATTCATCATTACACATTATTAAAACAATAATGGAATGTTTAAGCCAATTATTTAATTTCGTAAAATTTTAAAATAACATTAAAAATATTAAGTAGAAGTCAACTTTTAAAAAAGTAAAAGGAATCAATTTTAAATTCATCTTGGATTAAAAATAATAATATACAATTATTATACAACTTAAAAACCTAAAAGAACTCTATTATAGTATAATAAATACATTACGATTAGTTAAAATGAATAAATAAATATTATTGCATCATACATTAAAACATTTCAAAATTGATTCCCTTTATTTTAAGTAACAATTTTAAATGTGCTTTTATAATAATTAAAAACGCGAGACAGATCTCGCTCAATTTTAAGCATGTTTACTAAATACTGTTATAATTTATAATGAAGATTAAATTCATATCTTTTACAATGGTACAACGACCAAGTAACGAAAAGGAATTTATTAATTCTTTTATAGACTGTTGCCAAGCAATTTATTTATTATGTTCCTGACAGTCTTCAATATTATAAGAAATCCATTTAACACATTAGCTGCATAATTTCACAACTCAAAATATTTCCCTCCTAACTTTTTCCTTGATGGTCATGGGGTGAAAACTTTAATATTACTACAAATATGACACATACAACTATTTAAATGATTAAATATATTAATATCCAAAATATACAGATCTGAGTTATTTTATGCTTTTTATCACAAAATAAAACCTCATAAGGGCTGTGGCGTTTGCTATCAGCGGATAATATTTATACTTTCGCTTTAACATCTGATCATTTCATCATTTGATCTAGATCGGTATTGTCAAAACTAATGCTCTAAGAAGTCTAAGAGAAAGACAATATAATCATTGATATCGTTCTTGATAAGACATAAAATTCTGCATTCAACTGAATGATGCTTAGAAATATTGCCAATTATATTCATAAGTTTGAAACTGGTCAAACTTCATATCATAGCCATCTAGACTTTTGCTACATACTTTAGTATGTAGGACATAATATAACGAACCAAACAATATTATTGTACTTAATCCCAGAAGTTGTTACGTTAACCATATGAAGGAACTGTTTCGAAATTGGTTTATTTCTCCTTATAAATATAATTAACGATATCTTGAGATGAATCTGTTGTCCAGTTTACATCGTCGCAATTTGTAGGGTGAACCGCACCATAAGCACTAAGAAAAATATTCCACACCATTTGTACTCGTTCGTTTCTAGTTTATTCTCTATAAAACTAACAGACTAGCATGCACTACCTTTTAGAATTACAAACGCATATAAAGTTATTCGTTAAAATTTCACGAACCTAGTTGATGGCGTTTCTTTGTCACCATGTTGCGTTTTTGAAACTGTGTCACATAACCGCTGAAATAATTAAATTAAACTATTTACGCTATACTAAATAGTGTACAAGTATGATAATGAAAGAATGATTGGATAAGAATTTAAAATTCCACTATAAAAATTATATTTAAACATGATACAAAATTGACTTATACATTTGAAAAAAGGCCTCAAACTGACAAGAACTACAATCCTCGACTTCCTTCTAAATCTGTTTTTTTTTCTTCTAAATTGAAGTGATTCTAAATCCTTACTATCACTAAAATCCACGCGATCTAATCGAACCGACCTACATCGCAAAAATATAATAAATTTGACACTACAATATTTTATCTAAGTCCACTAACAGTGCAGTTCACCCAACGAACACCTAGACACACAGACAAGACAACAAATCTTGTAAACAATCGTCAGTTTCACACATTTCCTTCAACCTTTCTAATTGAGGTCCAGTATAGTCTGAATGTAAGGCGACGACACACAACAACCTTCGGTCAGCAAACGACAGATGTCTATCACTCGATAAAAAGTCCTTAAAAATACCCCAATCTCGATCGACCGTGTAGTTCTTGTAGAAACCTGATTTTAATATCGCGTAAGATAGGGGTGCTATTTCTCGTATGTGTCGACATGAACTCGCCGATACTAGTAAAGTTAACAGGCAATTTGGAAGCAAATTAGCAGTGACTTTGCCATTTAAAAGATGGCAAAGTGCCTCGAATATCCACCCACTGAGAACTGGTAATTGGTCTTGTGATATCGATGTTTGGAATACCTGTAAATTATAAATAATATTATGTTATTATATAAATATTGCATGATTCTATTTTAGTACTTTATATGTCTAAAATAAGATAAATACAAATAAAACGCTGTGCAGGAAAGTACGGCATATCGAATCAAACTACAGACAAGTTGTAATTCATATCCTTCATAAAAACTAATTTACAAAAGCGTGAAGTAATAACATGGGCAGTAAGTCTATATTCATTTTCACCTATATAAGCATAATATATGTTATTTATTTTTTCTCACTTTGTACCCATTCCCTTTATTATAATAACTAAAATATTGCTTGTCTTAAGAGCGTATACACCTTGCGCGCAAAGTCAACTATAGGTATTTCTTCGTTAATTTCACGCACACATAAGCGACCAAAGCTGTGTGCGTAGAGCTGCCGCGTCGCCTCGCTATACAGTCAGCGCAACCAACTTTGATCCGTGCGCTTCAAAGTTCTAACATTCAATTGAAATGTAACTTATTATATCATAAGAATATTTTATTTGCATTATAAGTAGATAAATATTACTGTGCAAGCAATGAACAATCCAAATTTAGATACTAATCATATTTTCGTTATTATTATATTGTTAATTTGCATTTAAATCAGTGTTCAATCAGTAGACACTACGGACGTTTATTAATCATTTCGTGTTCGAACACATGAAAAGAGTTAGGGGCCTTACAACCCCTTACAATTACGAAATATATTTAATTTTATATTACAATACATAACATAATTTAGCCTCGGAATTACATCCCATTATATTACCTGAAACATCATTTATACTCACTACAAAATCATTGCAGGTAATAAAAAGAAAAAATATGTTTTACTACCAAAGTACTAAGATGTGGCAATCGCAGCCCGCGCGTGGCTATTTTTACTACGCACGGCAAAAATCGACTGCAGCCAGGCCGGAGCGACGAGCGATACGTCCTCCCTCTAGAAGGCCTTGCGGCGGTCTGATTTGAGCCACGTCGGACAGCGTGTTTTATAGTGGTTTTTAAAATATTTGTAGAAAACATGAAAACTAATTTTGTTGAAATATAAAAATGGCAATTTATTGATAAGATGTTCTTCTATTATAATATGCAATTGCTATAAAAAATTATGTACGATAAGTTGGTGAAAAAAATATGTTCTTGACGAGAGTTTCTGAATAATTTCGCATTGTTTAAATTTTTATTTTTCAGGAACTAAACATAAAAAGATTATTTTTCTCAGCAAGATCCCTCCATAAGGGTATTATTAGTCGGATAATATTTTTATTTTCATCTTATATTTAGTGATTTCGGATATCTTAAGCTTCTAAATTGCCACTTAAAGCCTAAATAACGAAACTTGTGTTCAGTAATCCTTATAGTACTCACAAATTATCCATCAATCTATAATGTTTTCCACCAAAATCCCTAGATGACAACCTTTTCTAAAATTAGTACTAATTATTTTTCCTTTAAATTGTTTATTGGTGGCTATTAACTCGTTTGAAAAGTCCTGTTTTTTAGCCAAAAAGCGCGCAAAGGGTATAAACGCTCTTAATAGCTACATTACTTGTTTGCTAACCTCCAGCTAAAATATTATTAAAATTGATGTCTTGTTATTGGCTATCAGACTTCTATTCTAGATTTTATTTTAGGTTTATATAAAAGTAAGTCTGTAAGTCTTCCATGCCACGATTCAAAATAAAAAAATAAAATAAAATGGTATTGTATGTACTCTGACTTTTCGGAGTCATGTGTGTATTGATAGTCAATCACCACGCACTAAAACGTTGAAGGAAAACATCATGAGGAAACCTGCATACCATAGCGATTTATAAAATTTCTATGGTATGTAAGTCCGCCAACCCGCATTAGGCCAGCGTGGTGGACTATATGGCCTAACCACTCTCAATCGTACTTTCGATTGTAGAGGAGGCCCGTGCCCTGCATTGGGACGTATATGGGCTGATACAGATTGTATGTACTGACCTCAAAAACAACTTCAGCATTCAACACGGAGCTATCAATCCACCTCTCTCTTTCGCTAATCACACCCATTTTAACCTTCTCCGCATCTTTACAACACTCCAGAAACTCAATCACGACTCTACTCAAGGTCGCTGCTGGTGGTAGAGTCTCTCTCAGGAAGTATTTCAACGTATTTGTAATGATTCGTCGACTCTCCTTAAGCTTGGTTTGACGCAGAGCCTTGTAGAGTAAGGTGATTCTCTCCATAGAGCTCATGAGTACATCAGGGTCCATGTTTGACACGTCCGATGTTAATTTTGGGCTTAGGAGTTTGTTGTCAGCTAAAAATAATTAGTTGTTTTTAACAGACACAATTAAAACAATACATTTCAACATGGTTGACAAAAAAAAAACTTAATTTACAAAAAATAAGATACAAAAAGAAGTGCCATGCTGCCAAGAATTTAAGTATTTTTTTATTCATCTCTTTATGTAAAAAATTAAAATAATATGTCGAAAAGTCCCTTTTATTGTAGTATTTAACACTGAATTTACTTGCATCTATGATAAGTCGTGAATTACCTGAAAACAAATGAACGAGTAGTATCTGTATTGCATGATGCTCGGAATAATTTTTCATGTTCTCCAATAATTTCTCTATTACTGAATTCTTCAAATCCTTTGGTAGAACTTGCTGACGAATTGTGTTTGTTATACCCTGAAGACAAACAATGATGTTTAAAACTTGGTAATCTACTGAAATGTTATTTTCTATAGAATATCACTCATCAATAGTAATTAATCTCAATAATTAACTTACCTTGACGACTAGATCTATGCAATAGTGTCTTGGACAGGATAGTACGAAATCCACAGCCAAGTTAATGAGATCAGGGTACCCAAGTTCTACGAGTGTGAAAAGCACCGTCCAATACAAACTTTGCTCATATAACGATATTCTGGAACAAAATAATCAGAGTTAGAGGTCACTGCTCAATTTTTTAGTAATAACAATTTCATTTGACAGCCTCCGTGGCGCAGTTGGTTAGACGCTGCCTGTGAAACGAGAGGCCGCGGGTTCGATCCCCGCACCGAGAGAAATGTTTGTGCGGCCCACAAATATTTCTTCCGGGTCTGGGTGTTTGTGAGACCGAAAAGTCTCTCGTAGTTCCTGATACCCACGACACAAGACTCGATCTTAGTGTGGGGTCAGGACTATGTATGTGACTGTTGGGTGTTATTTATTATTTATTATTTATTTATTATTATTTATTTACCGTCTTTGAATTTTATTTAAGCAAAGGATTACCAATTAATTTTCAGTTAGGTCAAAATTATCATAATGAATCAAAACAATCTTCTAATATCACAACCAAAAAAACAATTTCTCAAAAACCTAACCATGAACCATTATTTTTGACAGCCTCCATGGCGCTGATGGTTAGACGCCGCCTGTGAAACAAGAGAGGCCGTGGGTTCGATCCCAGCACCGAGAGAAATGTTTGTGCGGCCCACAAATATTTCTTTCGGGTCTGGGTGTTTGTGAGACCGAAAAGTCTCTCGTAGTTCCTGATACCCACGACACAAGACTCGATCTTAGTGTGGGGTCAGGACTATGTATGTGACTGTAGGATGTAATTTATAAAAAAATAAAATAAAAAATAAAAATTATCATTGGACTCAAACAACAACCATAATAATTTAAATCAATCCATACCGATTATTATACGGCAAGTACTGTCTCACAGCAACATTCAATTGCGAGATGAGTTCCTGGTACGGGTTTGGCGTGGCCTGCTGCATCGACAAGCGTTGACACTTGCCGCTCAGTTGTAGCAGACAACCTTGTAGCGCGGCGTGACGCAAAGGCGCATACGATGACGATAATGACTTCACTAGTTTTTGATGGACTGTTGATAGTTCCTGTGAAAGAGTGATGATTTATACAGAGTGATGATATAGATTGAGCTAATAACATAATTAACCGGCCAGCTGCCTGAGCGACGCGTGCGCGGGCCCGTGTAGTATAGTGACGCGACTCGGAATGGATTTTACTCGAGTGACTCAAGTGAATTTGTTAAACTCGTAATTCGAGTGAAATCAAATGTGACTCGAGTTCATCTGCACTCGAGTTACCGGGTCAACTCGGTGCGCCGAATAGATTTGTTATTTCATATTACCAAATATTCTTAATTTAAACAAGATATTTAATAATTCTCGTCATCTGATCAGGCGTCCCACGATGCGTTTTCTAAAATACGGTTGAGTCGGCAGCGTCTGAATGCATGAGGCAGCAGGACGGACTTTGTACCGCACCTTAGGTTAGACTTATTTAAAAATTCTTATTCTAAACAACTCGGAACTAAGCCGGAGACTCGAGTGATTAATTACTTACTCGACTTGTAAGGAGTGCATGAGGTTTACTCGAATGATTCAAAAACTAAAGTACAACTCGAGTGACCAAATCCTACTCAAGTCGCATCACTAGTGTAGTGTAGTGTAGTGTAGTGTACTCACGTGCAGCTCGTGATGCGTGTGCGAATGCAGCACGGGCAGCGCGGTGGCGAGCGCGGCCAGTAGCGCGCGGCCGGCGCCGGGCAGCTGCGTGAGCGGCGCATGCGCGGGACCAGTCAGCGCCACGAGCAGCGCGCCCGCACGACGCCACTGCGCCGCGCCGCTCAGAGCGCACCCGCTCGCCTCCACGCACCACACGCACGCGGCGCGCGCGCACACGCCCGTACCCGCCTGCGAACACAACATAACGCAACTTTACTATTATAGAGACCTAATCTAAATCTACAAACACAACATATCCAACCTTTACAATTATAGAGATCTAATCCAACGAAAAAAAAAATTGACTATAATCATATTTTGCTCAAAATGACCTTTCGACCCGTTATTTAAGGACCTATTGACGCAATAAAGGCAGAAATATGTATAAGTCAGTTCTCTAGATGTATCTTCTACAAATACAAAATTTCTTATTTTACAAATCTGTAAAGAAAGTTTCCCAAAAAATAAGATTTTTTAGTTAGGTTACCCTAATTTCAAAAGTTACAAATCAAAGTCAGTTTAAATCGACTTCAAAATGTTAATAAAAAGTGAGAAATAAAATTAATCTTTCAATAGATCTAAAATAACTAAACAGACCAAAAAAACTTGAGGTCAAAATTAAATAACTTAATCCTATGTTTGTATAATACGGTAGAAAAGTGCATTGGAAACGAGAAAACTAAATCGGAGTCGTCTCCGATTTCAAATGACTCAATCATTTAATTCAACACATATACCTACCGAAATTAATATGCAGATTTGATGATTCCTACATATCTCCGCATCACTTTCACACGTTTCAATTATACAACCGTAAACGTACCACTCATCACATTGTTGCTATAATGCTATGAGTTATAGCGAGAAAAAAGATTTGAAAGCAACAAATTTACAAACCTAGAGCAAGTTTTCAATCAGTCATATTTACCTTCGGATCTAACATTTGAGTTATTACGTCCATCAGTATTTGTAGACAGCTATTTATATCGATCTCTTTATTCTTTCTGGTTCGTTTCACTTCTTTCCTAACTTTATACGGCGCATCTTCGGATATGTCTGAAATTAAAACATCCACATTATCTACAGTTCTAAGGGCCGTATAGTGCATACCTTTCAAAACGAACAGTGACAAATATTCAAATTCTATGAACTCAAATATAATGTATTACATATAAATTATTTATCGTACTTACCAGAAGCGTACTGTAGATACTCGGTGCTAAACTGTGCGTAGTGATAACCATCAAAATCATCGTTTTGTAGAGGTATTCGTTCTAAGTTGACGTCATCGAATAGTCGATATGCAGAGGTGCCAATTAAAATATTGCGAAGCCTTTGCATCCTGAGGTAAAAAATCAACATAATTTAGCAATTTATTTTCATTATCTGTTGCTATCCGATTAATTCATCATCATCATCATCATCAGCCTATTCGCGTCCACTGCTGGACATAGGCCTCTCCTATGGCACGCCACTGGGCTCGTTCTTCAGCCCAACGTCTCCAACCGCTACCAGCCATCTTTCTTTTATTTAACAAAACCTATTAATGGCGAAGTAACTCACACACCAGTTTACACACCGTACAGTCCAAGTATGATTATATTTTTTATGAAGAATTATTTATTACTCAAGAAATTTTTGATAACAAACATTTTTTTTTACATACACATAGCATATTTGTATAAAACGTTATAGCATAATTTTTGGTACATAACCTGAGACTATATTATCTAACCCCTCTCAATGGTAACCTCGATTGTAGAGTAGGTTCGTGCTCTGCAGTGCGACATACATACATATATGAGCTGACACGGATAAAATTTTAAAATTGAATCTACATACCCATGGGCAGTGGAATGTACGTAGTCCCTTGCAACGTGTCTGCCTTTCGCTGTCGATAGCAGGAGATGCGCCGTGGCCCTGAGTGCAGTATGCGGCGCCTCAGCTTGCAAGGCGGCTAGTAACGCCACCCATCGCTCTTCGAACTGACGACGACCGCTCCAACCGATACATTGCGCTCTGTGACAATATTATAATGATTTTTTATGTCCGAAGTTGCATGATGAAGAAACATGATATTTCTAGAAGATACTGGCTTATATTTAATACAGGGTATATCAAGATAGTTACCGAAAAGGAAGCAGGGTGGTAGTTTTAGTGACTTCAGACACAATGCTACTAAATTTTATGCAAACAATTTCGACGAAGGTTTTTTGTTATTTTTTCTATCGTCATATTAGGGTGGTAAATACATAGGTTTTTTCTTAAATAATAGTGTAAACCCTTATATTTAAATACGCTATGTTACACAAGGCTTTAAATTATTATTTTAGCAAAAACTATGAATTTGCCACCCAAACTCGACGAGTTAAAAAATAATAATAAAAAACTGTCGCGTTTCTTTGCGAAATTTTTAGTTACATTGCGTTTGTAGTCACTAAAACTACCACCCGGCTTCGTTTTCGGTAGCACTCTTGATATACCCGGTGTATTATAATTTTTTTAGATATCTATTTTGTTCATTCAAAATGAAATTCGATATGAAGTAGATAAGACGTAAACTTTATTTATTATTTATCTACATTCTCCATGATCGTTGTGATAAATGTATCGATGATACACATCGCCACATTTTGATCGAAAAGTACAAATTTGTAAAAATAGGGACGTATGCAGATACATCCAATCCTGTCTTTAATAATTTAAAACTAACCTGAATAAGAATGTTTCGAGAACGTCCATATCTTGCAACGCCTGAAGTGGTAAATCGATTTTCTGTATTTGCTCTTTATTGGTGACCACCTCGACTGACGACCAGGCTATAGGCGGTATTAAGGCTATGTTACTTAATAAATCTAGCCTGAAAACAAACAAGTTATTTGATTTTTTTTGTGCACCACCATTACACCCACGTAAGTGACTATCTGGTTAAAGAATAGGAAACTGTGCCATATTCGATTCAGAGCATTTGTATGTTACAGCTTTGTTCCTTCCGAACGACTTTTTTATTCAGTTTGAGTGAAGACAAAATATTCGATAACTTAATTAGGTTTTTATCTATTAATAAGGCCATAAATTCTTCGTCATTTGATATCTTAATACATTAAACTTTTCAAATAATAAGTTACCTGGATAAACTCGCGAGTAACTTCTCAATAGGCTCTTTATAACACTTGGCGAGGACGTCGCTATTACCATTTGCGTAGAAGCTTCTTTCCCAGTAATCCCACATTGTAACGAGCTTATCTCCTGTTATCATCATGTCGGACCTCGGGCCTGGGTCTTGCGTATGCATGTATTGCTTGAGTACTAGAGGCTTTGTGTCCTGAAAAGAAATATATATTTACTGTCTTTCTGAAGAATCGGAAGAAGAGTCAAAGAACGATGCCGTTGTTCGGGATCCAATTTTAAATGTGTATTTAATCAAACTCTTAACAGTTTGTAGTAAATGTGGTGTAAGAGATAATATGATGGGTGGATGGTGCATTATAATTTACTAATGCATTAACCAAATAAGCTTAGCGTCATTTGATGAATAGTATTAAAAAGATTGCATAAAATATACATACTCACTTTGACTAAATGCTTCAGAATAGCGTACAAACAATTAACAGCCGATTGGGTCCTATTCGCATTACTGTCCACATTTAACTCGACCCAAATCTGTTCGATATCCAAAGCTTTAGAAACATTATCGATAGTCCACACTATAACATTATCGATAGATACACTATCCGTTGCTGTCACTGTCGCACGAAATGAAACATCAGCATGCGCCGGCGATTCAGCTATAGTCTTATTCTTAATCAAAAACGATAAATACTGCAACGAAATCACAGAAAATATCGCTATATTCTTCGCTAGGGACGTCGGTAATAAATTCTCCATACATTTCTCTAATAAATCACAGTCTGCATCATCGATAAATTGCATCAAATTCTTTAAACAATCGATAAAACCCGTTAAGACTGTATGGAGTATCACAAACTCTTTGTGGAACAATTTATCTTGGAACACTTGATGACATCTCCGCGTGTAACGGTCGATAGTATGTTCGATGTTTAAATTGAACGCTTCTGAGTGGCTGTGCGGTCGGCTTTGCTTCGGAAATAATCGGATAACTTCAGCTAAAGACTTATCTAGTATTGTAATAGACACTCTGTATAGACTTGGTAACTCTGGTACCATCAACTCAGTTTCCTCTTCAGATATTTGAAGATTCCCAAATTCTTTGACATTCTCATTATCCGTTATCGGAATGAAGAACTGTGATTTCGACTCCTTACTGTCGCTTTTCTTGAAAACATGTAGAGTATTGACTACATTCAATTTGTTACTATCGATAGATGACGACATCTCTTCAGCTATTTTCATCTCTTTTTGCAGTCTCGCATTATCCTTTTCAATTTCCTTTGCTTCGTAAATAGAAACTATATCAATAAAGTCTTTCAAATAGTTTTCGCCTGCAACTTTAAAGCATGTGCCAAGAAGTTTCCTATCGAATTCTGAGCACGACATCACAGTTGTAAGATCTTCATTTGACAGATTGGATAGAAGTCGCGCTATTTCACCTTGGTTTTGTACTTTTGGAAGACTACAAGCTGTCTGGCAACATCTGGAAATAAGTTTTTTTAGTATAAATAAATGCATACGTTTTGAACAAAATCATCTGTTCGACTATATTGTAATTACAAGATAAATTTGATAAAACGTTAGTAGAAGAGAAATTGGCGCAGCAGATAAAAAGTTGATGATAAGATTTAATGTATGTGCATAAGGAATATTTGTAAACAAAATGTCCCTACAACACAGAAGTAGAATGTATACCATTAGCGAAAGGCAATGTAATTAATTTAAAAGAAAAAATGTTTACACTTTACCTGCTTTTAACCTGGTTCATCAACCAGTTGGAATCGACATTGGTTGTAATGATATACTGAGGATTGATAGCTCTATCCTGAGACAAATCCAGTGGAGATAAGTCGAACACGCTTGACGCTAGTGAATTCAATTCCACTACGAGAGACGAGTATCTGGGAATTACAAATTATTAAAGGTTTTTAAAACTATATAGTAAGAAGTGAAAGTATTTAGCCCTGAAAAGGAACAACATAAGTAAAATATATACATATATTTATCTGAAAGAAAAAACTCACCTCACATATACTTTATCCCTTTGTAAAAGCTCCAATGCTACTTGAACATCCTCTTTGGATAATTGCATATTTATTTTATCAACTGGCAACTCTTTTAACATTTTGCATCGGTCAATTGCTAATTTCGCGAATCTGAAATGGTATTGTATGGCATTACATCAGAAACCAAGCAAAAAAAATTGGTTGCTTAGCACCTAATAATTTCAATTTACCTTACTGCTATTGCCGGTTCCAGCTTGCCAATTATTCTACAAATGAGAAAAACTAAAGGACCAGACTGACTCTCGTGGCATAGCGATAGAATTTTGTAAGTGTTCAATGCAAACTCATCCTGAAAAGAAGATTTATTAAATATTTCACCAAATAAAGATTTTTTTTTCATTAAACTCTATGGTCTCTTTCGGGTATCAACGTGAATGATCAACATTAAATAAATTCTGTTTTAAATACTTAAATTATTTAATCATTTCGACAGCCTCCGTGGCGCAGTTGGTTAGACGCCGCCTGTGAAACGAGAGGCCGCGGGTTCGATCCCCGCACCGAGAGAAATGTTTGTGCGGCCCACAAATATTTCTTCCGGGTCTGGGTGTTTGTGAGACCGAAGTCTCTCGTAGTTCCTGATACCCACGACACAAGACTCGACCTTAGTGTGGGGTCAGGACTATGTATGTGACTGTTGGGTGTTATTATTATTATTTGTCCAAGGGCTTCTGATAGGGCAGATAAAAAACCTATACAATGAATACTTTTACTCTGGACATTAAACATAAACCTCGTTTTAAAATATCTCATTTTATTTTTTGGAAAGAACATCTTTAATAGACGTTTCATTCTTTGCAAGAAAAAAAACATAATATATCACTCACTTTCAAACAACTCTGGCACCTAGCCGCAACAGCTTGCAGTAACAGTCCAGACGCGCCAGCTATCTGCTGCACCTTGCTTATAAGACTTTGTACCACGTGTTGTTGGTATTGACTTACTAGAATGTGCACCCGGTTTACTAATAGCCAGGTTAGATGCACCGCCTCTGCTAGTCCGTTTTCTACCTATGGGGAGAATAAGTTGATGGTTTGAAGTAGTTAGCACATGAAGTGCAACGTACGCATACGTATTTTGCGGGCGTAATGCGTATCCGGTTACTATATGCCAGGTTAGTATTTTTTTATATAAACCCCCGAGCGGCACTGTTGTACTGTATATTCTTTTGAGTCCGTAGGCAATATTTTACTATTTAGACATATATAATCCTGGATCAGCCCATATGTCTCACTGCAGGGCACGGGCCTTCTCTACAATCGAGAGTATGATTGAGAGTCGTTAGGCCATATAGTCCACCACACTGGTCTAATGCGGGTTGGCAAATGTAATAGTAAATTATTCTTATATATGACATTTATTTATTTATCTAATGTATCTCGTCAGTTTTAATGGGGAAGTTAAATAACCATTACTATCAAATAAAGGTGTACTGAACTTACGAAATATTCGCAGTAAGCAACCACACACGCGATTTGGAGCATGTCTAGCCTCAGCAAAGTTGTGTCTCCATTGTCAGCGCTAAGCGGCAGATTACGAGCGAATCCGACTAATTTCTGCCAATACTTGTGTGACAGGAAATTCAGTCTGGAATGAAAAATAAAAACGGAATAATTATTATGTAAAAATATGAATATTAAGATTTTTTTTTTTACTTCATACAGTTTATAAAATGATCTTACACGAGTTGTCACACCTTAAAGAGATAATTGAGAGTAAACTGTCCACCTTATATTATGGCATTAAATACGGTGAAAAACCCTTACATGGGAAGTCGCCGATGGTTTGCAAAAGCCCTTACAGGAGTAGACGTATCACATCCACATTTCAAAATATTTATATTCAATACTTATCATATGTTACATAATATGTACACAAAAAAGTAAATAAAAAGAGATACAAAATAATTACCTTATTAAAAGATGAGACCAGTGCACAGTAAGTAACGGTAACCGATGCGCCGACTTCAAACATATCAAGTTGAGAGCGTCTAGCGGTATGTTCTCTTCGGGGCTGTAGAGACCAGTGTTAAGGCCACTCTGTTCATTATGCAAGATGTTTTGCGCAGTCTTAGCGGTAAGAGGAAACAGACATCCGGCTGGAAGGATCAAAATATTTGTATAAATTTTTGTGCTGATTTGGAATACTGGGCATTTTGTAATGCTAGATTAATTGATTTAGATTATTTGTGTGAATTACTAGGAAAAGTTATGAGCTCATGATTGTAATCGACAAGGAACTTAAAAATTACTCCTCATAGAATTTATCAGAGAAAATTTGTTTCTGCGCCCAACATACTTGACAAGTAGTATATTCAGTCCTCCTGTTACAAGAAATATAATAGCCATACTCACTAGTCAAATGCAGCATATGTTTCACCTGCACGATAATATTTACACAGACAGCATACACCAAATTATTCCTTAGTACTGTTCCCTCATCCTTTTGCACTCCGCTAGGCTCATAACACCCTTCAGCTTCAAGCAGCGCATACGTAAGAGTTTTAAACAAAAACCTCACTAAAACGACATCTGGCGACAGATTCGCGCAATTCTCATTCACATTCTGCACGTTTAAAGGATCAACATCGGGTTTTACGTTGAAAAATATCGATTGAGGCGATATACAGGTAGCCTTTAAGTAGTTTATCGAGAGTAATATCTCGCTTTCTGGTATTAAGATCAGTATTTTCCGAAGTAGTACCATGATTATTGAGAGGTAACGGAGTTTCAATTTCACTGGTGTTGTTGTCTGAAAATATTTAAACACATATTTTATCAAATTAAGATACTTTTACATGAAACCATCGAAAAGAATAGGCATTTTATTAATTTCGAAATAAATATCCGTCTCAAAGGACCATTTTCATGACTAATAAAGAACTTATCGAATCTTAATCTTCATAAAGACTTTTGAATTATTTAATATGAAAGTATGTTGATTGCCATACCTGATCTGGAGGCGCCTTGAACAATATCTTCAACAGTATTTCGACCCTGCTTTGCTCTAAAAGTACATCTTTGTACACTGAGTCTATGAGTCTCTCCAATGAAGAGATGGCTCCTGAAGTATCCAATTCAATGGACCGTTGTGATAATAAGTTTAGGAGTGTATCACTTGCCAATTCTGAGTAGCGGTAGTAACTCTCCGGGTGTTCTTGGGATAGAGAGAGCACGCACGATACTAGATCTATTACCTGTGTGAAAGAGATAAATATTGTTTTATCTGCACTAAGACTGGATTACTATGTCTAAAATAGATTTCAAGTTACGATAAAATTGGATAGAATTGTTAGTTACCTTTGGTTGATGCATAGTTTTTTGCAGCATATAGAAAAGAACCTCTCTCGTGGCTTGAGCTTCTTGCTGTTGCGCACGACCTATAATACTGGCGCCTGTGATTGTGAAACATTTATAAAACTTTTAAATATCTATCCAACTAGTATAAAAGTACTCAAAAATGCTTGTGACTGTTTTTTCATACTAACGTTCATAAAGGCGTCAACAAATTATCTATATATTTGTAACAGGTAACATCTGGTAGCAGTTTATTTAAGGGACTACTACATAATGCAACATTTATGCCACATGACACATGATTCCCCGCTCACCTCCCATTGAACTGAAAACTCGAACTGCAACGGGCTCCAGTCCCGCGGTACATTCGGCGTGAGCGCCAGACGCCATCAAACCATCGCAGAGTTGGATCAGCTGTTTACAAACCGAAATTGTGCATATTTTATTCTATTTTGTCTAAAATACTATTTTTATTTAACTATACAATAATTTATATTCTGTCGGAATATTACCAAATGGTCATCATTTGTACCATGTATTTATGAAGTGTTAGTTGATATAATAAAGTACCTTTTGCTGTGGTATTGACGCTGTTGTGAACTCTCGTTAGCTCTAGTATAAACCTCTTTGGTTTGTTAGTTTGTAAATTATGTATTTCCTTTTTTAAATAATAAAAACTTTCTACTGTTTTAAATTATTTAATTTAAATTTTCAACTGTCTACTCGCAGTTCACTTCATTTTAGAGATGTTAAAAAATAATCGATTTTTAATTTAATCGATTATTATTTTCTTATAATCGATTTTTTACAACCGATTTTTAAAATAATATTAATCGATTTTTTATAAATCGATTATATAAATTATCCGTAAAAAATCGATTTTTATTAGCAGTGCTATCTATGCGACGCGACGTATGAAAAAACTCGAAATCAGTTTATACTGTTCAATATTATTGCGATGCTCATCATTTCATTTTTATTAAAATAAACGTTTAATGGTACTGAAAATTTGTATCAATAAATAAATTGGGTTTCCTTATTGAAAGTTCAATGGAACATACACTTTGATTTTTAGTTTTGAATATGATATTTTTTTATTCATATCAATTTATTTGATTTAATTTTAATAAATTGTTAATATGAATTTCTGGGGATTATTTTTGGAATATGAAAAGCATTTAGATTTTTAAATGAGAGAAAAAAAACGATTTTTAACAAATCGATTAATATTACATAAAGAAAAATCGATTTTTATTTAATCGATTTTTTTTCCATTAACCTCACATTTCTACTTCATTACTATACAAATTAAACAATAAATTACCTTAGGTATTTCTATGATCTGCTTTGTATGGTGTTTCGAAGAAGACAGTTGCACCATAAACATCAAAATACTGTGGACCAGATCGCAACAGTCTCTGAAAAGAAAAATAAATCTCCATTACCATAATATATTAACTACGAAAAAATGTTATAAATATAGCAAACAAGCAAAAGATTATTTAAAACAAAAGGATTGCATTAGGTAGAAAGTCAATCCTGTGCAAAAGTCTGACTAGTTAGATACTACAGTATTATCTATTCTGCCATCAACAGTGTTGGACCACTGTTGTATTTATGTTTAAAGGAAATTGAAAATAAATTATAAATACGACTTACGGAATCTCGTGCTGCTCGACCAAATCTAATTGTTTCATGAGGAATCCTATGAAGATCTGATCGCTATCCAACATGCAATAGTTAACCCTCAAAGTAAGGAGTTGGTTAAGAAGATTCAGCACTTGGAACTGCAGCGGTATATCATTCTGCATGGTGTAACTCTGAAATATTAGAAAATACTTGAATGAAATAATTGTAGATTATCAGTCAGTACTATGAAACTAGGTAAATTTTATATGGCTGATGTTACGATGTCTAAAATATAAAATCTGAGATTATAAACTAAAGGCCCCATAGAAATAGGCATTCCTATAAAAATAAATGGAAAAAGCTTTTTTAAGGTTAAACATTATAAAACAGCATTGAATGTATGTGGTCCAATTGACCTATTTGTTAACATTACTACTTCCGCTAAAAGAAACTTTCCGCCTAGAAAATAACTTCAAAATAAACTCACCTTCAATGCCTGTATCACAACCGGTTCAAACAACCTAATATACCTCTCCAACTCTTTCTTATTAGTGCTCCATTTCCTATCAGACTTGTTCTTCGCGAAATGCTCTAATGTCACCAACAACTGTCTTTCAGCAATCATCCTCGGGTTTTTACTGTCCAAAGACAACTTCTGGCTCGTAGTAGAGCTAACACTACTTCTCCTAGAGCCTTTATCATTACTCAGAGGGTTCATCACCATGATATCATCGAAGAAATTGGCCTTTTCATCATCTTTCTTATCACTAATGCTCATGTAATCACTGTATTGATTTAGCATGTTGGTTCCAAATAGGCATTTCAGTAGTTGGGTGATGCAATAGACTGTAATGTTTGGACATAATGGCATTATCGCTTTTAGGTAGTAAAGCATCTCTTCAGTGACGTGACCGGTTTCTTTCTCAGTTGATAATTCAAGTTGTATCGCGAGACAGTTCAGCGTTGTTGTTAGAAAGAGATGGAAAATGCTCGATTTTGGATCTAGGTTTATCTGAAAAGGGATTTTATTATTGGATCATTTGAAGAGCATTTTGATTTTTTAGCTAATTGTACGTTGATTGAGATCAATCAAACGCTTTACTTAATATCATCATACGATTTATTAGACGTTTTTTTATACGACTACAATATGGTACAAACAAATTATTTCTATTTCTTTGTTAATTTCTTTGTTAAATAAATTGTGTCGAATATGTTTTTATATGCCAAGGAACAAGTATTACGGAGGCTTCTCAAGAATACGGCACCGTGTAAGATAAATTGAATACTTACGAATACATAATTAAAAAATTGTCATAATTTTTGATTGAGGTGAATTATATTTGATTTTTACCTTGTGATTAAAATACGTGGCTCTCAAACTCTCGTACAGCTTCATGTAAAAGGGTTCGTTATAGAAATGTCCGCTGAAGTTTGCCTTCAGACTAGTTGCCGGTGTTGGCGGTTTTTTTCTTAACGAACCTTTGTCGTCGAGATTATCTGTTGGGGTACTACTCTTACGCACAGGTATTGAATCTGAAAATATATGCCTACGTACATACATAAACTGACGTATTTTGTTTTTTGTTCCGAGGAGATATCGGGCACAAATTCCTAACTACGTGCTGATACTGAATAGAAAAAACCAATATCATTTTGCACGACCCGGGATTCAAAGTCATTTTCGAAATATATTTCTTCTACCGGTACTGTCACCAAAAAAGGAAGAAATAATAAATGTATTTCTGATACATTTAAGAATTCGGTACCACAACATCAAGGTCAAAATTAAATTTTCTATTAAAGCACAAACATTATATTAAAATCAAATACAGTGGAACTCAATTCATAGTGGGCACATGTTATCATAGTCTCATGGTCATTTCACATTGTGGTAAACTTACTAGGCCATGTGTATCTAGGAGAGAATTCAACCTTCACAGTTTTTAATTTTATGTTAAATGAAAAGCAAGCTACCTACCCTGAGTTTTTCTTCTAACAGGACTTCCAGGTAATGCTATCCCAGTTCTATTCAAATGAACCGTGGGATTAACTTCCTCAATCAGGTGTACCAATACGTTTAAAGTCTTCAGCGTCACTTGCAGAAACTTTTCCGCTAGGTTGGCAACCCTAGTGTCTTCCAAGTGCTGCCATCTGTCTTTTGAATTTTGCGTATCGCGCTCGAATATGTCCCTATTTGAGGTTTTGTGACGCATTACGTTGTGAATTTCGACTGAAAAAAATATATATATAAGTGAAATTTATTTTGATAGTTTAAAAGAATCGCAATTTTCATTTTTTTGTTTTATGTCATAGTATTTCACTCAGCCAAGCCCTAGGTATTCATTTTTAGCGAGATTAGACTTCATGTGACAAACTGTACCATTTTTAAAAGAGTTAAGATCCATAAATAAACTCTTTTTCAGATATCTAATTAGTCATTCATACCAGGGTTGATGCGAATATTCGCATCCGCATCCGCAAATGCGGAGCTTCCGCATAAATTTTGACATCTGCATCCGCATCCGCATCCGCATTAATCGATGCGGATATTTATGCGGATGCGGATGTAATACAAAATGAGACAAGACAGAAATTTGGCGGTGCCGGCGATTGGCGCGTGCCGTACGCACGTGACATTGACCAGTGGGAGCGAAAGAAATATTGACATGATCCAACGCGTATGTTGTTAGATTCTTTTAGTGAAAATGAGAGTCGACAAATACCAGAAAATGGTAGCACTGAAGCTGTACTCTAAAAATAATTTATTTCTTATCCCAATAAAAAAAGAGTCTATGTGGATGAAAATCCTCTTAAGTGTTGTTTATCGAGAGGAATTAAAGATATTGTTTCCGATAGCACAAAGATTTTTATCCACTCTACTAAGTAGTAATCCTAGCGAAGAATTATTTGCAGCGTGGGTTTAATTTACCAACTTCTTCCTAAACGCCTTGTTATCAGAAAAGGCGGTGCGGCGTTATATAATACTTATTAAATGAAACGGTGTTCTTTTGCGAGCTCTTGGGGCTACTCAAAACGAAGGTAATGCATTTAATTATCAATAGAGAAGATGGCTAGAACCTTGCACAAGCATGGGATCGAATTCTACACTTAATTATATCGGAACCCAAAAGACCAACTGCCCGACATCAAGACACAGTGGGCTTCTTCTGCGTAGATTGAAATGCAAAAACAGATTAACGTTTTAAATTAACTTCTTAATTTAATAATAGTAAATTACGGGCAATTAAATTTCGCCCTGTGACCATGAATCCTTTAAAGTAATCAAAATATCGGGATGTTAAAAAATATAAAACATTAACATAGATAAATCGATAAATATTAGTAAGCGGTAAAATCCGTAAATAATAGTTTAATAGGCTCCGCTCGGGTGTATACACGTTTTAAAACGGCGGTCAAAATATTTAATTCTGACTATCAGTTTAGAATATCGACCAATCGGACCACGAAAAACGAACAAAATTTCCTCATATTTGCTAGAAATATCACTACTGCTTTCCTCCTATAGGTCATAGCGTGATGATATATAGCCTATAGCCTTCCTCGATAAATTAACTACCCAACACTGAAAGAATCATTCAAATCGGACAAGTAGTTCCTGAGATTAGCGCGTTCAAACAAACAAACAAAGTCTGCAGCTTTATAATATTAGTATGGATTTACATAAGATCTTAAACATCCGCATCCGCATCCGCATCCGCGGATGTGAGCCTTTGAAAATCCGCATCCGCATCCGCATCCGCGGATGTGAAAATATCGACATCCGCAACATCCCTAATTCATACTATTAATCATAGAAAAACATTGGTAGGTACCTGGATAAGTCATACAGCAGAGATCCATGAGCAAAGTCCTCATTTGGACCGTCCCGTTACAATAGTCCAGGTTTTCAAGACAATAACTCAATATCCCTTGATCTGAGTACGCTTCCACGTGTTTCCATGGAGACCACTTCTTCGATACAGCTTGTAGGGCTTCTAGCAAGCCTTGCTGGGAATAAATGATGGCGTCATTATTCCAGAATTTTCATTTATTTACGAACGAACGTCGGTTTGTCTCGAAAACAAGGTTGTGCCTTTAAAGGCTCACCAAGTTAATTGTTTACGGCTTTAATCATAAATTTATTTACTGGTAGATCTCTTATATTCGAGAGTAACTACAGGACATATTAAAACTTAACAGCTCATGTCTCAGGATAGCGAGCGCAGTGGAATGCCAAGTTTGCTTTGTAATTGAAGGAGTTCGGTTTTGCTACTATACATGAGCGGTCGTATCGCTTGCTCATCTCGCCATTCATTGCATTAAAAAAAGTACTTTTAAAACCTATTTTATGTTTTGAATGTTTCGTCTCTTTCTAACGAACATTTTTTTTGAGTTTAAGCGAAGAAGCCAAAATATTTGATAGCTAAAATAAGTTTTAAAACTGTATATCGCTCATCCAATAGAACAACGACGTAATTACAATGATGAAAATGTTTGATTGTATTATATGTTTTTTTAATTCTTGGGTTTTCGCACGAAATTGTTTTGAATTACGTTCATAGTAATTATTTTATGTGTGTATATAAAATAATTAAGATTTCATCGAAATGATTGGAAATACATTCTATTATTAATAATTTTTTTAAAATTTCTTCCGAAAAAAATCTAAAACGTAATTACGTCATTGTTCTTTTGGATGAGCGATATGATTAATACTTTTAGACTAAAGTGTGCAGCGTTATTTTAATGCATGCTTCTCTCAATGTAGTAGGCTCACAATAATAAGAGCGTATGGAAGGCACGTGACTGCGTTTTCAGTTCCCACTGAAGCAGATCGGAGATGTATAAACATAGGCGAATCGTATCGATCCAACACATCATAATATGATTGGTCAATTCCTACACATATTGGTTTCTGATTCAGCAATTATTTTTTGTGATTCGAATATGATCTGATTCAGCAATTATTAACATTTAACATTACTTACCGAAAAATGCCTACAACTGCTCGCCAACAATTTTGCCATCAGATCCCCTACCACGGTCCTGAGACAGTCAGCTTTCGTCACTTCTCCGCATTTCAACTGTTCAGGCAGATCGTTGTAAAAGTAAATATTGCGAACTAAGTCGAGAGATAGACCGATATCATCGAAAGAGATGAGTTTGGACTGATCTGAAGCAATTTCACACACCATCGTGGTAGGGGTGTGGCGCTTTGATGGATAGATGTTTGGGATGATGCTGAAAAGATGTATTCCGTGTTATAATTGCCATTTAAAGTACAGTTTAAATTAAGATTCGCAAGTGATTCTACGGTCTACCCGAAATACGGTTTCGTTTGACCTATGCATATACTTGTACTTATAAAATTTATGAGTTTTCATAACTACATTTTTAAAAATGTATTCCATTTCATAATCTAGATACGAAGAATATCAACGCTTGTCTAAACCTATCTGATATCCATGCAATAAAATTTCCTTTCTATGCATTTGGAATGGACACATCTTTTTGCTTATAAATACATAATTATATTCGTCTAAATATTTTAAATTCCATTTTGGAGTCGCACTTTAGCGCACGTCCTCCAACCCGCACTAGTATGGTGGACTATATGGCCTAACAACTCTCAATCGTAATCTTAATTTTAGAGGAGACCCATGCCCTGCAATGTGACGTGAATGGGCTGCTACTTTAGTATCGGATATAGTGTATTTACCCTAGGATATTTTTCACAGATAGTTACACTTACTTAGCTATAGCTTGCGCCGACGCATTCCTCACTTTCTGGTCGTGGTCGCCGAGCAGACGGAATAATGCGTCCATTATCATTTTACTTCTGGCGTAATATCCCGGGTATAGTGTGTATAGTCTGCAAAACACGTATTTTTACAACATCAATTTCTGTGTGAGGAAGAATAAAAAACAAATTAGTATTTAATAGGTATTTAAAATGACTCCTTCAATAATTGATACTAAAAAAAATATTTTCTTTCGTAATCCTAAAAAGTTTTATGGAGACTTTGCACTTGTGTCCTTCTATTATTTTAAAAATAAGCTAAATTATAAGAGCACTTTTAAATTCCGCTTCTTTAAGAAACACCTCTGTTTCATAAGTATTATACACATTAAAAAAATGCAAGTAATTACTCACTTTTTATAAGGCAATTTCTCGTAAAGTCTGCAAAGATTGACCCTACATAACCAATAGCTGTTGGTCTCTACATTCACTAGGAAGTTTAGGGCTTCAATTACTTGCGCCCAGTGAGGACTGTTGCATAAAGCTGGTGCAAGAGTAGTTAACGAGGAAAGAGTGTGGTTTACTGTGGAATGGATACCGTCTGAAAGACCCTGAAAGTAAACAAAGAGTCATTAAATAAGTGATCAAATATTTTAACACGAAAGTATGGCCTCTATAGCCTAACCACTTTTAATCGTACTCTCGTTTGCATAGGAGGCCCGTGCTCTGCGAATGGGACGTATATGGTTTGATAAAAATGTAAGGGCACAAATATGATTGCTGCGGCCTAGTTTGAGTAATAAACATCCTGGGAGTGAAGATGACGGTAAACTACAAGCTACAAACAGTAATAATACAAATAGTTGTGAAAATAATTTGATTTAACTACGAAAATCTTTCTCTCTCTCTCTCTTCAGCCCCAGAGAGTCCATTGCTTAACACAGGCCTCCCCCAGTGATCTCCACATCGAGCTGTTGAAAGCGGCCTCCATCCAGCGAATTCCTGGAAACTAAACCAGGTCGTCCGACACTACGCTTGCCTGTGGGAGGCCTCCACTCCAAAACCAATCGGCCCACTGCCAATTCATCTTGCTAATCCTTTGGCCTACTTCGGTAAACTTTGTACTCCTATGGATCTCCTCAATATTGATTTGATGTTGTAGGAAAATACCGAACATAGCCCGTTATGTGACCTTGAGCCTCCGTACGATGCCCACAGTGAAAAGCCACGTTTCGATAACGTATGGCATCACTGGTAACACACAACAATAAAAGTTCTTTCGTTTTTAGGCACAATCTATGGACATGCTATACTGGAATTATATTTCTGATAATTTATAAGTAAAATACCTTCAAAATAATGTTGACCAATTTCTCCACAGTCATGTTGTCGCTAACATCCTTGGACAGTGCATTCAAATTCCGCCATCTCTGATAATCACCATGAGACAGATCCAGCGCCGCGGCCAAATAATTCCCCGCACAAACCCTCACCAACCCTCTGATCTGCGGGTCATTATGACCCTCGAGCAAAATAAAAACATCCGACATGTGCTGGTACTCAAACTCTCTTTCAAAATCTTTATCCTCCTTATTATCACATAACCCTCCGCCGACACCCACTTGCATCTCATCGGTACGAGTCAGGGGTCTTTTAGGCCGCTCTCCTTTTTTATCGAAATCCTTCAGATTGTCCAAATTGGTGGTGGACTCGCCGAAGTGATCGAACTTCATGTCCAAATCTATACTTGATGACAATATATCACCGCTGCTGGACATGGGGTATCCACTAGTGGGGTCATTGCTACCCGTCATGTTGGAATTCGTAGTGAAATTGCTGTTTGTCATGTTAGGGTTGGTGCTGTCTGTTATGATACTGGTTAGTAGTTCATTTCTGATGACGTTGGAAGTACTTTTCTGATCATCATCATCTAAGCTTTTATCTAAGGATTTGCTCTCCTTCTTTGAGGTTTGTTGAGATGTCGCTTGGCTATCGACGCTTCTATTGAGGAGGTCTTGGCTCATGGAGTCCGTGAGTGAATCTTGATAGCACACATTGCGTTCTAGAATAAAATCGTTGATATGTTCTTGGTTTGATTCTGTTACTTCTGATGAACCTAAAACAATGTGACGTTTTATTTAACTGATATACTTGAGCCCAAGCTAAGGGCATAAGTCATTGTACAGCCAACCGATGTATCTTTGCAGAATTTTAACACTTTGAACGCCACGCGGCCCACCGGTGGGCGATATGACTAACTGCCATTTTTTGCTCGGCGTTTAACGTGTTAAATACCACTATTTTATATACTTAAAAGAATTAAATAAAACTAGAAATAAATAATAATAATAATAAATAACACCCAACAGTCACATACGTAGTCCTGACCCCACACTAAGATCAAGTCTTGTGTCGTGGATATCAGGAACTACGAGAGACTTTTCGGTCTCACAAACACCCAGACCCAGAAATAGAAAATTAGAGGCTGCATAATGTTTTACTTTTTTCTAAAGAGTGGTAAATATTCGTGCAGACCGTTTTTAATGAGACGAAATTCGTATAAAAGATGGAACGGGAGTATTTCTCCTCATAATATCGACACAATCCGCATATTTAGATCAGCTTTCTCTATATATTTTTTTTTTTTTTTTTTTATTGCAATGTATGGCGAGACGAGCAAGCCGTTTGCCTGATGGTAAGCTATACGACCGCTCATAAACAGTAGAAATATTCCACTGCGCTCGCCATCCTGAGACATAAGATGTTAAGTCTCAATATGTCCAGTAGTTGCTCTGGCTACAATGTCCTTCAATCCGAAACACAACAGTGCATTTAAGCAGTGTTGTTTCACGGGAGAAATAGACATTGCGGTGGTACCTACCCAGATGGCCTCGCACATATGAGAGACCTACCACCAGTCAAATATCTTCTAATAAATCTATATCTTCCTCTAATAAGCATTTACGAAAAAAATAATAACAATTCGGCTACTCACCAGATATATTCTGACTCTTTACATCAGCATCCTTATCCAAGTAAAGCGTCATAGCTTGAGGGTATACAGTCAGTATTTCCGATATACAATTTAGCGCTGATGCCTTCACTGAAACTCGTATCACCCTGATCAAAAATGAATAAAAAGAAATCGATAAAATATTTGTTTTACCCATAATTGCATTGAATGTTACCCAACTGTCTGGTTTATCGTACAATACCATCTTTGGTATTTTATATGTTAACACACATTGAATGTTAGAATATTAAAAAAGTTTCAGATAATAGGGATATAACTAAGGTTTGATTTTGAGCATTACATAAAGGTTCCTAAAAATATCGCTTATAAAACACAAAAATTTGAAACCACCAGCAAAATTGGTTGTAAAATGAATTTTATATTCATAATAGTGCGGACAGTTCACTCGTTTTCTCTTTTACAAGCATGCACGTTATGGAAGATGACGTCAATTTGTGCTTGGTACATCCTTTTCTATTACTCCTACCACACACTTTTATATATTTGTAACTTGCGTGTTTAAAATCCGTTTAGTTATAAAACGGATTTTAAAAACTCTTCCTGATTATGATTATTCAATATAACCAATAATAATTGAGGGCACTAGCCTATTATGACTGCTTCGAAACCTAGACAGGAACACTGATTAAAAGTAATCGTACCTATCCGGTATTAGATCTCCTTTGTTTCCGGCTAACAAGAACTTGGACGCCAGCAGTCTCGTGCAAAACTTGAGTGGAACATCATCATCGTTTGAACTTCCTATATTAATCTGAAAAGGAAAAAAATGTTTTCGTAATTTCTCCATGGACATTTTGTTAAAGGTCCTTAATTATAACATTAGAAAAACTAGTTCAGCGTCAAGTTATAAGATTATTACTCCTACATTTTAGCTACATATGTCTATAAGTGTTAAGCTTAAAAATACTTTCCAACTAAAATAAACTTCTATTCTAATAAAACTTCTGTTCACTTACTTCATCTCTACCTTAAAAGTTACAGCACATTTTTAATTTAGGTTTTTTATAAAATGCCTAGGCAATTGACTTACCTTAAAAGCATCAATAAGAGTGGTGTCAACCGGATCCTCTTTAGGATCACATTCTTCGTATTCTTGAAGTTTCTCGGAGATCTCTTTCGATAATTGTTCCGAGTTTGGTATTTCTATTCCACCCTCACTTGCTGGAGAATCTGGGGTCTACAAAATTCAAAACATCAATGAAAAAAATACTTAAAAGATCAATGATAAAAAAGTTGCCGCACATAATTATAGAAGATTTTACATGTCTCAATCCTTTCTTTCGTTTATCAGCATATTTCCTTCTTACATTTTACTATTTAAGAGTTTTACTGCTCGCAGTTCTAAAAAACCATACTGTCGTAAACAAATCTATAATTACAAATAACCACAGTGACATCAGTTGATGCCAATATCTTACTTGAATTGTAAGATCTTCAACACTCAAACTGGGTGTATTGAGGTGTAATATACTCCCAAGTTGTAATGCACCGGTGAATGAAAGCTCCATTGCTTCGCGAGTCTCTGAAGGCGAACTCGGTGCAAAACGGGATGATATCACACTTGTTGAACCTGAAAAATATTGCAAACATTCAATTATACTTCACCGAAATGTATGTTCCACTCTGTTGATTTTATTTCATTATCTACTTATCTTTCAGGATTTTTTAAATTCAATTCTAATTGTGTTTTGTCTTGTTTGTAAGACACTTCATTTTTTTGTAACACATTGACTGTGTCTCGCACACATATTATCTTTTTAACATGTGCGGCATTTACAAACCAAGCGCGTTATTTAAAATGAATATGCACAAATGGATAGTTCATTTTTTCAACACAGATAACAATGTATGAAAATTATTTTTCTGTATTCCATTATCTCTATATATTCTAACAACCTATTATAAAAATACTATACTCACTAATATTCCGCCTATGCCCTTTCCTATTATGTCTATCATCTAGATTTACAGAAGTGGGATGTCTTTCAAGTAGTGCTCTCCTGTACTCGCCACTGGCTCGAGATAGCAGCGTAGTGAGACACTCAATCACACAATTCTGGACATTGTGATCTGTTGTTGAGTCTTCTATGTAATATATACAGAGGTGGTACAGCTGGAAAAAAAGAAAAAATAAGGGTTATAAGTAATGTGGAAGTTAGGACTTTATGTCTTAACATTCTAAACAAACATTCCAAATGATACTTTTCTTAATGAAGCTATTGGGCTATATATTTAACATTAATCTGTGCTAATGGATTTGTGGTCATAATACTGATATTACAATTTAAAAGACAGTTGAATGATTTTCTTACCTCTAAATAATCTTGTACATTGAAGAGATCGTTTTCAGAAAATTTCGACGTATCGTTAAGTTGGAATATGGCTTTGACAATACAAAGCCAACCCATTATCACAGCGCCCTCTGAAGTTGGCGGCCATAATTTATCTGTAGAAAAAAATGTATCATAAACATATTATAATGTAAGTAAAATAAGGGCATCTCAATTTCTTCACCAAGTGCCTTGCATGCAGTGCGTGCCTTTTTACTGGTTTGCAGGATTTAAGGCTCCCACACAATACACAAGTTTTGCTCGGTATTAGGAATTCTAAATCACATCAATTTTTTTTTATGTTTATTCTACAGAGCTTCTACAAATAGTATTAAACGAACTTCTCTTCACATAGACCACTGGCTCATAACAGTCATTCTCTCTCTTCGTTCGACACAATTAAATATTACTTACCAAACACTTCGCACAATACATTAGTAAGGAGTGGCTCTCTATGTGAACACAAATGTGCAATGCATGTTGATATCCCACGCCTAATAGCCGGGTCTGTTGTCTCGACGTGGGATAATAGAGCTTTTGATAGTTCTGGAACATACAAAAAAAAAATTAAAAACCATGTTACTGGCCACTATTTTAAAATAAGCACAAAATTATTCTATACAGCTTTTTTATATTATGTGGGTAAATAATACCCCTGGTAAATAATAGTTGTACATGCAATGCATCCAGAAAAAAATCAAGGCAGACAAGAGCTGTGTGTGTAGTAGATACACTCAACATGTATTTTTTTTTGTCAATTTATTAAATGATCAGGCTAATATTTAGGAATCTCTGTATCAGCCCATATACGTCGCACTGCAAGGCACGGGCCTCCTCTACAATCGAGAGTACGATTGAGAGTGGTTAGGCCATATAGTCCACCACGCTGGCCTAGTGCGGGTTGGCGGACTTACATACCATAGACATTTTTATAAATCGCTATGGTATGCAGGTTTCCTCACGATGTTTTCCTTCACCGTTTTAGTGCGTGGTGATTGACTATCAATACACACATGACTCCGAAAAGTCAGAGGTGTGCCCTGGGATTCGAACCCGCGACCACCGTGAACAGACAGGTAGGCAGTCGCGTCTAGTCCGTTTACCAACAGGCCACCACGCACTTATTACGCACGCACAATATTTAGGAATACATACCAGAAATCTCTTCATCTGTTGTATACTCAGCCAAAGCATTCAGCAGCCGTGGCAAATTATTTTCCAATGCCTCAACTATGAGGTGTATCTCTGTAGTATTTCTCACTATCTGACTGAGTTTTGGAAATAAAGATTGCGCTTGAGTGCGAATTTTCCCAACTCCCGGCCGAAGCCAACATTCTCCAAGACATATGCGGGAGAGAGCTGCTCTGATCCATCTGTAAAACAATGATGTTACTTCAGTTGAGCCAGACACCATAATGGTGAGGAGTTGATAAAAATTAAGGTAGTTTGCAAGTAAATGATGCGCATAACAAAAATATATTCCTGGATGTCAAAAAATATCCTGCTAAGTGCGAAACCAAAGATTTTTTAGATCTTATTTGAATAATAACTTAAAATTTCGCTCAAATTGTAGGAATCTGTTACTATTTATTTCAATATGGGAACCGCAATTCCCATTAAAATTAGGTCCACAGAAAGCAAGATAGTTGGCCACCTTATCTATTAAAGTATATTGTTACTTTTTTTAACTCATATAAATAGTTGTAATTATCAGGCATAGATTATCAGTATCATTTGATACACTGTTCTAAGTGGACTGTGCAGTATTGACTCAGCCATGCTTCAAAAAACTGTCTGATCTGCCTACCTTGCATTTTTCGAGTGATCAATTTGGTTCTGTAATATTATATTTGTTTTGTATGAGTGGAAGGCAAATCCTCCCACTACAGCCCTGTTCAGAGCCTCATCTCCTACTAATCTCACTTCAGCCTGAAATAACAGGAAATGCATAAAAGTCTGATAACATAATATTTCTGCTATATTAGGTATCTCAAGACTGCTACCGAAAACGAAGCCGGGTGGTAGTTTTAGTGGCTACAAACACATTGCAATTGAAAATTTCGCATAGAAATGCGACGGTAAATCCATAGTTTTTGCTAAAATAATATTTTAAACTCTTTTATACCTTAGAGTATTTATAAATAAAAGGGTATACACTATTATTTTAGGAAAAAATGTATTTACCACCCAAATATGGCCATAGGAAAAAAATAACAAAAAAAAATTGACGCTTTTTTTGCAACTTTTTCTATTCTATTGTGTCTGAAGTCACTTAAACTACCACCCGGCTTCGTTTTCGGTAGCAGTCTTGATATACCCTGTATAAAGTGTTAGCATTCTGTCATGATAAATTTTGAAATTGAAATCTAATGTTTTTTTTTCAGTTGAATTAAAATGATTGGGAAACAATGCTCCAATATTACTTAACATATCTGTATCTGTATCAGCCCATATACGTCCCACTGCAGGGCACGGGCCTACTCTACAATCGAGAATACGATTGAGAGTGGTTAGGCCATATAGTCCACCACGCTGGCCTAGTGCGGGTTGGCGGACTTACATACCATAGAAATTCTTATGAATCGCTATGGTATGCAGGTTTCCTCACGATGTTTTCCTTCACCGTTTTAGTGCGTGGTGATTGACTATCAATACACACATGACTCCGAAAAGTCAGAGGTGTGCCCTGGGATTCGAACCCGCGACCACCGTGAACATGTTGGCAGTCGCGTCTAGTCCGTTTACCAACAGGCCACCACGCACTATTACTTAACATATAAAAAACTATAAATCATTAAATGCATATATGCACATCCATATTGATCTAAATAGAATTAAAGTAAATATAATAATTTCATGCCTAAATATCTCTGAATACCTTATTGGATATTTTTTAAATGCCTACTCAGAAAGATGCAACAAAGAAAATATGAAAGCACTGCATACAAAGGTTCTATATTAAACAAAACATATCGTAAACATCAATATTTTTTGCATAATTAATAATACAAAGTTTACTTACACTGTCATTGCTGGCCAAAAACAATAAGGTAGGTATAGCAGAGTGCAGTAAATTGGCATAGTGTCGAGCGCAATTTGCCCTGCTCCCCAGAGCTCCCAAGCATCTGCCGAGCGTCCCTGCAGCCGCTTGAAGCTCATGGCCCCTAAAAACATAGTTATTATATAAAAACATCCAACCGGAAATACTAAGTAATCCAAAAAATAACACTCACTTGGCCGAATTCTCATTTGCTTTCAAATATTCAAGGGACTTCTCGGCCTTTTCCAAGACATTCATGGCTGCTTATAGTCAGCCGATGTACGTATAATGTATTTCGTTCATAATTTATTCACTGTTTCAAGCCAAGAACAATTAATTTACGTCGTGGAGAACGCAAACAAATATGAAGAAAATCAATGGATTATGGAGTTGACATAAGTAGTTACGTTCAGAAATCAGAAATGTTTTTTTTTTTGTTTTCTTTAGTCACAGACTCACAGACGGCAGGCCTATGTTTAAATAAAAATTATTAAGCAAAATCACAGAACATCAAATAAAATTTTCCGGGTACAGGTTCCTGTGAAAAGTTTTCGTTATGCAAAAACCATTAAGAAATCGTTATGTGAGGCTCTTATAATAAGGAACATATTAATTTATACCTGTGCCTAAATGTATTCAAGGGCGGATCCAGCTTCTTCGCCAGGGGGGGTTCATATTTTGCATGTGAGAATCAGAAAACTGGGTCCGATTTCAATACTCCAATTCGTAATAGTGACTTTTTAAAGTTTGTTATAATCGTAATTTGTGAACACACACACACTTTTTTACTTTATTTATCGACATACAAAGAATTCATTGTACTTATAAATTTTATCAACAAGATAATTAATACATTTTGTCAATCTGGAGCCAGCCCAGGGGGGAGTGTCATGACCCCCATGTCCTCCCCACTGGATCCGCCCTTGAATGTATTATGAACTATCGCTCTGTGAATGCCGGACGGTGGACCGTGCACGTTCATAATTTTCATAAGCTTAGTAGGTATAATTACAGATTTATAATGACAAAAAGATTTTAAAGTATAATGGCGCGTTCACACTATCGTCGATGTTCGCCGATGATAGGCGATGACACGTTTGCGCATCATTGCCACAAATTTTGCGCACCTCGCCACGTATTCGAGCGAGTTGTCAATAGATAAGTCGTCAAAAATGGACGTCGATCGACGTCGATGCATTAGCGGTTGCCACGACATATATTTAAAAAGCGCGTATAGATACGAGTTTTATGAATATATATAAAAACCAAATAATACCGAGTAAACAGATAAGTAGAAGATGGTGGATGTTAAGAATTTACCGCAACATAACTAGGTATTTGTAATCGTAAAAACAGCGTTTTTTCTAGGGATATATTTTACACTACATAAGAAAACAATATGTTCTTATTATCGCCCTTGAGTTGTTGTTGTTTTGAATCATCATTAACATTTCTGATTCCTTCCCGTTACATCCCGTCTTATCAAGTTTCATTCGATGCCATACCTCAATCCTGTCCTATTTTATTCGCCTCATACTTTCTAGCATACCATCCACTTACATGCAAATAGAGCGTCGTAGATAGCCAGAACAACCCTTAAAGTAACTTATTATTTGTATTACGATTAATATCATGGTTATAAACACAAAATAGAAAATAATACATTATTTAAATAATTATTGAAACGATTATATTGAATAACAAGAAGATAGACTTATATAAATTACGACGGATATATTTTTTGAAATTTATTAGGATTAAAAATTTTGCCTCATAAACGTAATAGATAACGTAACTTTACCCGTTTACACAGCTCACACAAGGCAATTGGTTCAGTGGTGTAGGCGTAAAAGTTTAACAGGCACTAGACTGTCAAACAAACAGAAGTGTTAGAGCCACGCTATTGTCAGTTATTGCTCAGCATGAATGATCAACGTGAAGTAACAGCTTTTCCATTGCATTCGGTAAGTGAGATTGCTGGATGCCCAATGCTCCTTTCTTCTTCCCATCCTTTCTCCTTTCCACTCCTCTGCCATTTCATGGACACGCAATACATCTTTGATCCGAACGTTATGGATGTTCATGGGCGGTAGTGATTACTTACCATCAGGTGATTTGTTTTCTCATTTTCCATTAATAAAAACAGACAGACGACAGACAAAGAGTTTCGTTTGAATTTATAATATTAAGTAGACATAATAAGATGAACAGAATCAGAGCAGCACGAGCAGAGACATAGAATTAATTGGATTGATAGAATTGGCTGGTCGTAAAATTATAAACCAAATAACTCTGGTGGATGAACCCTTATTCATCACATAGCTCTGAATTATAACAAGTACCACTAATACCTGGTTCAAATCAATGGGTGAATTGGCTATGGTAGAATGCTGGTTTTGAGATGAGATGTCATAAATATAATGAAAATAATAAATAACACCCAACAGTCACGTACATAGTCCTGACCCCACACTAAGATCGAGTCTTGTGTCGTGGGTCTTTTCAGTCTCACAATACCCAGACCCGAAAGGAGTATTTGTGGGTAGAACAAACATTTCTAGCGGGGCGGGGATCGAACCCGCGACCTCTCAGTTCACAGCCGACGTCTAACCAACTTCGCCACGTAGGCTGGCATATGATTCAACGACATTTATTTTTCATTTTGGAAGTCAATCATTTAACTAATCGCAAAGCCCGCAATGCCTAGTGTTTTTTAAAGCAGGTACTCATAAAACTCGTAGTAGAATTTCATAAAAAAAACGAAGTTATTAATAACAGACATATTAATTGGATTAAAAACTTGAATTGGTAATGGACGATGAAGGTTTTTGGTCGTATATATCCACAGACGTCCACAGATGTCAATTGTGTCATCTTTGTCAAAAATATAAAAATATACGAAAATTATGATTATATATGGGGTGTAATTAAATAATAATGTACAAACAGTTTATTTAGAATTATTTCAATTAGTAATTGTGCTTTTTACGTACACTATATTGCATGTAGTGAGAATTGAACAATGGTGTGGAATTTTATAATAAGAAAATGAAACCGAAGAAGTTGCAGCAGGCAACTAGGTGCAGATACAGCTGAAACGCACGCGTGCCCTGTCCTATAATTCGACTTATTTATTTTAAAGTATTTTTTGTATATTCTTGTTTGAAATAAACATTTTCTGTACATCTATAATTTTATTTATTTTCTTTTAGTATATATTGTAGAAATATCAACCCGCAATAGCAAGCTAAAGTGGAAGTAGGCGGACCTTATAACAATAAATGAACAAATATTTTGAGAAGACCGGGTTTCTGTAAACGCAATGCACGTCATCGGCATAAGCGGAGTGATATTCATACAGATATCAATCATAATATTCAAATATATAGTTTAAATCATGTACAAACACTTATAAACTATGATACTTATTTCTGAATAGATTTCGTATTGTGATCAAACTGAACCAATTATTATACGGAAGTAACTGATAGCTCCGGAAAATGCTAGCTGTTATTACTGAAACTTGTATTTCGATATTTTTTTAATGAAAAATTAAATTTCTATAGCAATACACTGTCACAAACCCGCGGGGCATGTGGCTAGAAATCCATAACTAGCGGATCGTCGACGATGACAGATGACTTTACTCTCACTCTGATTACCGACAGTTGGCGAAAAACCCCGAACACGAATGTTGTAAAATTTTACCAGGGTTATAAGTTTTGGAACAAATCCCTAAATTGTGGGTGTATATCTTAATAATTTAATTGGTTCATTTTATGATAACGAGTTAAATTATCAGAGTCATTACACTGTAATGTGAGTTATTTAGTATTATAATAATATAAGATTAACAATAAAAATGCATTACAAAAAAAAACACTACATGAGTCAACATTATAAATAATTTGTTACTTATTTTAACATAAGCATAATTTTATTTACTATACTTCGCGGAACCGCTACATTCTCCAGATTTGGGAATGAAAAATATTTCGTTAGCAACACTGCTTGATGTACACGAATATCGGCAATGAAAGGCAATAAGCCGTACACATTACCGTCATCGCCTATAGTTGCCGATGTTGGGCGATTATGTGAACGGGGCATTAGAATTAAAACAAAAAAAAATCAGTTAAAGTTATATATTTTCTGTAGGTGTGTGGCGAAGCTTGGAACTAGAAATAAAATTATAAAAATATCTAAATAACGCATTGTTTCATATAATATGTTTTCATAATCCGCATTGGCAGGCATAATTGTATCGAATGGCATGGGACTGCCGACTGATTCCAACGGCATTTGCGCCAAGTGCCAACCGGCAACCATCAGATGCAGTGCAGTCATTATGCCAGACCAGTTTAAAAAAATAATATAATCAGCAAGCATTTATATTCGTTATCTAGTGGTATTAACATTTCAATTAGCATAAAATAGAAATAAGAGAAAAAAAGTGTGCCGTATATTTTGACAACAGCGCATTCAAAGTTCAGAAATCAAGATCATAGACGATCTACAGTGCGTTCCATTTGACGATCGCAACGACCACGCTCACGACCACGATATTTACCGTTCCACTTGCTCGTGAGCGTTACGATCGCAAACCCAAGTGGAACGGGTTATGGGGCGTTTTAAGCGTTTAGGTAATAAATATTTTAAAATAGCTATAAAAAGGTTAGGTTGCACTATGCGTTTAAAGTAATTTTCTCCGGTGACATGTTTGTTTTGACATTTCAAAATTCCGCCAATATTCTCAACGCGCACCACGACCCACCTCTTAACATGGGCCGTCGTGAGAGTCGCGTGAGCGTTTGTCATGACGTCATCAATGACGTGTTCACCGCGACCACGACGATCGTGATCATCAAGTGGAACGGCGAAATGAGTGTTTTGAGCGCCTTGAACGCCAAATGGAACGCACCCCTTTATAAATAAATGTCATTTTTGATCTTATCACACCATTCTAAGCTGTTGATAACAAACGTCAAATAAAAATACAGTAGAAAAAGCACATAACAAATATTTTATTATGTCTTCGGAAAGTGAAGTCGACGTAATGTATGGACTTAAAAATGTGCTTGCCCAAATTGAGGCAGCTGTTGCAAGACGAAGTAAAGTAAGGAAACACTTTTATTTGTATAATCTTAATTGTATGCAAACAATATTAATTACGATATTAATTACGATACGTGTTATTCAGCGCCGGATCTAGGTTTTTTTCGAGGCGGGGCAAAAACTGAAAAATGCCGCCCCCCCTTGCCTATATTTTTATCTTAATCATCATCATCATTTTTAGCAACCAGACGCCCACTCAACACAGGACATCGGGAAAGAACGTCATTTTTTTTTTACCACCATGTTAAGCATTTTTACACGCTTTATATTAGCGTCACTTTTGAGGGTTAACGTCACACACGTCTGTAAGCTTTGACTCTAGTTTTCCTACACGTAACCCCTGGGTAGTGCCAAATGAGTGACACAGTTTTTGGTGGTAGGACTTAAGTGTCCGTCTGGGTAGCGATCACCGTCCACGGGACGTAATAGATCTGATAGTGATTTTGTACGTATTTTTGATCGCTTTCAAAGGGAGGAGTGTTGACCCGCCGGCCAAAGAGACAGTACAGTACAAGAGCCCAATCGTGGCTAACCACCACGAGGGGCTGCCTCACCATGTCGCACATAATCTTGGGCGGGTACGTCGTGCCAATTGGTGACCGGATGTGGCCGACATTTTGCGACATGCCGACCCTTTCATGCCGGTGCCCATTCGGCCTTCTTAATGCCCGGACTTTGGCTTCTCGATGCCTCTTCATCAAACCTATCCTTTCAACTTCATGACAGCGCAATTTAACAAAGCAGGTCTTTCAGCGGTGCATAACCCCACCATCGCGTTCACTATGGAGTTCACCAACATCCGCGAACTCCAAACGACCTTAATGCCGTCCACCACAATCTCGAGACGGCCTAGTCTGCTTTGCTCTTCTTGATGGAGACGCGGATTCGTTGTCCGGCCAAATATTCCTACCTGCTGTACCCCGGTTATTCGCTTGAAGAAAGCTTCAAGCCTAAAGTCGGGGAATGCTTGTATGTATATTCGGTTGGACATCTACTGTCACCGTTTAAGCTGCATGGAGGGCCCCTCCTTCTCCGCTTTGTGTTTGCACGTGAATCTTGGTTGCCTGAGCCGCATCGACGTGTGCCTTTACAGGTCTCACAACGGGGAAGATGAGACGACGCGGCTGTTTAGGTATCTCAGCCATGTGGCTGATGACGGGCGGACGCAGTTCCCGTCGGCTGAAATGGTCTTGGGGGATTTCAATACACATCACAAACTGTCACTGGGCTCCTCAAAGACTGGTTCAGTTGTACATTTATCCTGGGCTGTTTAAAAATAACAATGGTGGTTGTATCATTGAGATAAAACGATGTATGGCGATGGCTAGAGGGGCAATGGAGAAACTCAGGAAAATATGGAGGAATCGTACTACTACAAAAGCTACTAAAGATCAGACTTGTCCGAGCACTTTCTCGTATTTCTGTATACCGCTGAAACATGGACGTTACGGGAGAAGAAAAATGTAGATTCCCTAGAGATGAGGTGTTGGAATGCTTGGAATATCAGGTCCGAATTCCACACAAACGTTTCAAGAACTCGGCATCAAGTAGCGTCTTTCCGAGATAGTACGGCCCCATATACTTAGAATATTCGGTAATTTCTCACGACGAATTAACGACTCCATAGAACGTCTTATGGTTAATAGGGCAGAGTAGACTGAAATAGACCTCGTGGTAGGACATCATACACATACATTTATATACATTATACATACGTACAGCGGCACAGATATTATGACGGATATTATAAGGATAGCCTTGTCAGGCCTCAAAACTTCCAGGTCTGATTCAAACTCAATTTCCTAAAAACGGAGTGAATACAATACCTTTTTTTTAATCGATATCTACGGGGAGATCATAAGGTGCATGTCAAGGTCTCCAGCCTTCCAATCTGACGCACGGGGACAATTATTGTCCATACCGCATAGATTTTGCAGCCAGGTTGGATGTATTACGGACAATAGGCGATGCGGATGAGCGAGTAACACCTAGTTGACTCGCCGTGCCACCCGACGCACTTCCTAATATGGCTCCTCACAACTTAGGTAGGCGTAGATTTTCTCTGCAACGGACGCCCTAACCGTGGGCGTCCGCTATGAAGCCACGAGTTCTGCCGCACATCTTAGAGTGTGCCAGCGACCCCAATGACCCCTATTAATCGCCTCTTACGCCAGGCAAAGGAAACCGTGAAGGAATTTTGCCTCCCCTTGACCACGGGGTGCGTGTAAACAATAAATAACCAATTTGAAAAAAAAACTATATTTTTAGCAACGAAGTCTAAAGACTACAATCAATGTTAATAGCTGTTTTTTTACATTTAAGCAAGATTTTTTTATAAAGTATCACTATTGGAATATTTTATAATATCCCAGTATAGATATTTACTTGGGAGTGTCCTACCCCGAATTGCCCCCGAAACAAGGTCTTGTTGCACCTGTTGCACCTGAAGAAGTTCTCTATAGTCTTCGTCGCATGAAGAACCGGAAAGCGGTAGGGCCTGACTATATTCCGATAGAGGCGTGGAAGTCGTTGGGGCTTCACGGTGTGGAGCTTCTTGCTGCGTTATTTAACAGCATCCTAAATACCAAAAACATGCCTGACTCATGGAGGTTGAGTGTGATAACTCCCGTGTACAAGGGTAAAAGCTGTGTTCAGGAATCCGGTAATTATCGTGGCATTAAGGTCATGAGTCATACCATGAAGCTTTTCGAACGCGTCATCGAGTCCAGGCTCCGCCAAGAGTGTACTATCTCTGAGTGTCAATACGGCTTCCGTCCTGGCAGTGGTACTACCGACCCGATATTTGCACTCAGGATGCTTGGCGAGGCATACAGAGCGAAGAAGACGCCACTGCACATGGCTTTCTTGGACCTGCTGAAGGCCTTCAACTGTGTGCCGCGACAGGCAATCTGGTGGGCGATGAGGATGAAAGGGATACCGGAAGCCTATGTGGACATTATCAGAGACATGTACCTCCGATCCGAGTCCTTCGTTCGGACCGCCGTTGGCGATACGAATCCTTTCCCGATTGATGTCGGTGTGCACCAAGGCTCGGCGCTGAGTCCATTCTTCTTCAGTGTTGTGCTCGATGCCATTACGTCTCACATCCAGGACCCTGCGCCCTGGTTGTTGGATGTATGCCGATGACATTGCACTGGTGGAGGAGGACCGACGACTTTTGGAGCGCAAGGTCAACCGGTGGAAGGAACGCTTGAGAGCGGTGGTCTGAAGTTAAATGTGGCGAAGACCGAGTACATGGCTTGCGGGAGTACGGACCCCCAAAGCATCGTGATGGGGAACGAACTGGCCGTGAAGACGGACAAGTTCAAGTACCTTGGGTCCGTACTGCATGAGTCCGGTGACATCGCCCTTGACGTCAAAGCCCGTATAAGTGCTGCTTGGGCTAAGTGGAGGGAGATCTCGGGCATACTCTGCGACCGCAGGATGCCGATGAGGCTCAAGGGTCTCACCTATAAAAGCATCGTGCGGCCGGTGCTCCTGTATGGGTCTGAGACGTGGCCTGCCCTCAAGCGGCACGTCCAGGAGGTCCACGTCGCGGAGATGAAGATGCTGCGGTGGATGTGCAACGTTACGCGTTTGGACAAAATCCGTAACGAGCACATCCGTGGCAGTCTTGGTGTCCGCAATGTGGCTGATAAACTCCAGGAATCCCGCTTGAGATGGTATGGTCACGTCCTAAGGAAACCACAGGAGTGCGTCGGTAATGTGTGCCTGAGCCTCAATTCCCGGACCTCAACCGCGGGGTAGACCAAAGAAGCGCTGGCTCGATGTCATCAAGGAAAATATGAGGATCAATGGCCTTACTATTGAGGATGCCGAAGATCGGGCGAAATGGAGGAGAATTTGCCGGAAGGCGGACCCTGACACTGGCCGGGATAACGTCAGGTAAAAGAAGAAGAAGAAGATCCAAGTATAGATATTTAATAAAGTGTTTATTATTAAATTGTCAACGTGAAAACGTGGGAACATATTTCTGAAATATTTTAACTATTCTTAATTTTCAAACCCCATTTTTTCAGTGTGTAAAATATAGCCTTTTATTATTTCAGTAAATCAAAACAAAAAAAATTGGCCCAGATTTGCCGCCCCTTTAAATTTGCCGCCCTAGGCTCCAGCCTACTCAGCTTACTAGTAAATTCACCACTGCCTGTACCACATAAAAGACGTTCGATGGTTAATCAACTAAAACTAACTACTAAACACAAATTGGATATTAGAAACTAAACGTAATTGTTGAGATGGATAAATTATTATACATTCCAAGTATTAAGTTTTCATCTCTTTTTCACGCGCCTCTATCGCATAATCACTAATTCGCGCACGGCGAAAAAAAAAGTGTAAGTGGTGTTACGTTATTGATGAGTTTTGTAGTTGTCTCCGAAGATTCAATATGCCGCCCCCTGATCGTGCCGCCCGGGGCACGCACCCCGACTTGCCCCCCCCTAGATCCGGGCCTGGTGTTATTATGTCTGTTACTTACAGTATATTTGTGTCTAGAAACATCACTGATACCAACGTGTTATGTATTACATAAAAAATTACTGAAGTTACGATTTAGGTCTTTGGAAGGTGTGTTATTTGTTGCCAATTGACTAATGAAGCAAAACGTAATGTTCGCCTTTTCACTTCTTATATATGATTATTTATTTATTTATTTATTTATTTAAATCTTTATTGTACACAAACTTAACAATACAAACAAACAGAAATAATAATAACAAAGAGTACAAATGGCGGTCTTATCGCTCAACAGCAATATCTTACAGACAACCATGAGATGGATTTAAATGAAGGAGAGGGAGAGAGGGCAGTGTAACAAATAAAGAATTACTTAAAGCTAAATAATACTAATTAAACATAACTACTAATATACATATACATATCCATAAAAATACATATATATATATACATACATACATACAAATAAATAATACAAAATCATACATAAATTATAATATACTACAGTTATATTTGTACATGTTGCTTATTATTTGTACAGTCAAATTTCACACTGTTGCAGGATATCCAATTAATATGTTATAACTTTATATCCCATTGTTACAAAGAAATAAATAATATTCCATGTAACATGTGTTCAGCAGAAAACAATGTTCCAATAAGTGGCAGTTGTAGCAAACAAACAATACTAACTATGCAATATGTATGAATATGGCATTACACAAATATTTATTTTATTTTTAAGGATCTACCACAGGTGGCTCCAAGACTGGTGGCTGTATCAAAGATAAAACCTGTAGAAATGATTGCCCAAGCCTATGAGGCTGGTCAACATCATTTTGGAGAGAACTATGTTAATGAACTGGCAGACAAAGCTGTTGATCCATTAATTTTAGAAAAGTGTAAAGATATAAAATGGCACTTCATTGGCCATTTACAAACCAATAAAATAAATAAATTACTTGGATCACCTGGGTTATATATGGTTGAAACTGTAGATTCAGAAAAACTAGCAGATAATTTGAATAAACAATGGATAAAATTCAGAAAGGATGATGAGAAATTGAAAGTGATGGTTCAAGTTAACACTAGTGGAGAGGAAGGTATTTTTTTTGTTATAATATTGGGCATGGCCTTAAAATCACAAACTATTGTAACATGTTCACAAAAACAAACACAAAATACTGTAATGTCAAGGAATCAGTACAATATTCTTACTGTAATCCACTTAATTATTTTCATGTTTATACCAAATTCATTATTTTTGGTATATTAAAGCCAGTTTTTAGTTTTAAAATTTTGCTTCTGTTAATTACCTGAATTTTATCGGTTTTTCTTTTTAATTGCAGCAAAAAATGGAGTAGAGCCATCAGATAGCACAAAACTTGTAGACCATGTGCTGAAGAATTGCCCAAACCTTGAATTTACTGGGCTCATGACTATTGGGCAGTATGATTATGATGTATCGAAAGGACCTAACCCAGACTTTATCTGCTTAGCAAAATGCAGACAAGAAGTGTGTGAGAAACTCAATCTGGATATAAATATTGTTGAATTGTCTATGGGCATGTCTAGTGACTTTGAACATGCGGTAAGTGTCTAAATTATACTTATTTTATAATTATAATTAAATATGCGAAACAAATAATGTTAATTACACTAGTTTACAAGGTATTTGTCCTTTAAATGAAAATTATTTTTTCTTGATAATTATGGTGTACTAGGTTTAAAAAAATTAAAAATAGTGTACAGTGACTGATTCTCATTTAAAACAAATTTATTGATAATGTTATAAGTATTGTATTTAAATATGTATATAAAAATGAATGCATATACCTAGCTGAAGTCCAAAAAAAATTAGATGGGAAATTTTCAGATTTTATTTGCCTGATTTGTCTAGAATTTACACCATGAAAAAAAAAACCTACAAAATTATGCATGTTGTGGATACCAAATACAACAATTACTCATTTTATTCCTTTGAGATTCCGATATTTTCTTAATTTAAATTTAATATACAGCACTAAATTTGATTCAAGTAATTAAAATGTCTAAAATGGAATTTTCAATAAAATATAACATTATTTTATTTTATATTTCAGATTGAACTTGGAGCTACCACAGTTCGTGTTGGGTCTACTATTTTTGGAGCTAGGCCTCCAAAAAATAAGTAGAAAATTTAAATGCAAAATCTAATGTATTGATATATAGTTTAAGACATTATTTGTTATTGTTTTAAATTTAATCTCAATAAAATTATATCCAAGGGCTTCCACAATTGTTTGTTAGTTGTTAATAGGCTGTACCACAGAGGGCTGTACCATTGTAACTGGCAACCTATTTAATTTAGGCGAAGTTTAAAACCCGCTATTTCTTATTGGGCAATTCATATTAATAATAATTGAAAACAAAAATTAATCGACTAACGCCCGAATACTGGAACGCCATTCAAATAATAAATTGCTCTTAACAGCGCACGGCCCACTTAGCCAGTACCGTGAAAGTTGTCAACTTTGCCATACAGGTTAACATTGCCCTAAAATCATTTTTTTAATAAATTCGTTAATATGAAAAAAATATTTAGGTCTATGGCATCATTTATTATTTGGTAGGAAAGTTGATTATATTTGTGATAGCACTGTGAATCGCAGTTATTCCTGAGTTTATTTAGTAGCTTGTAGCCAATTTCGTCTGAAAAATATTCGTGGATTGTGCGTCATGACGAGACCGCAGATAAGTTATTTTAATGTATGCCATAGAATATGAATTATTAAGGCTCAGTTGCACCAAGTAACTTTGCCAATACCTTTGCCTATGAAAATGTCATCGCCATACATTTGAGATGTATTTGACCTTGCGAATGTATGGAATTGACAGTCTCAAGGGCAAAGGTATTGGCAAAGTTAGTTTGTGCAATTGAGCCTAAATATAACATAGCTAATAGTAGCATACGGCCTAACCACTCTCAATCGTACTCTCGATTGTAGAGTAGGCCCGTGCCCTGCAGTGGGACGTATATGGGCTGATCCAGATCCAGAATAGTAGCATATGGTTATGTAGTTGATGTAAATGAAAAAAATATATATAGGTGGTTATAGAAAAAATATGAAATATAGCAGATTTTATCAAAAAATCGGGCAATGTTGTCGACTTTTACGGTACATTTCATCGGGATTAACGTAGTTAAGCGCAACTTATTTTTAAGTTGAGTTCCAGTAGTTGGGCGTACAACTTTTTAAATAAAAAGAGAAATATAAAATTAAAGTTTTACAATTGTAAAATATTTGAGGTTTGATTAAAAAAGTATATTTTTGAATTTTTCATTTTGAAATTTCTATAGATCCGTGGCTCCTAACCTGGGCGTAACTACAAACCTGAATTTGTAAAAATCACCAAACTTGTAAAAGCTAAGCAGTACCTCGTGGTACTGTGGTGGTATAAAAATTTTAAACTAATAGAAATTTCAAAAGCATAATTATTGGTTATGTGAAGTCAATGGTTATGTGCAATTGTTTTTAAGTTTAATAAAGTCTGTATTAAGTATTAACACGTGTTGTTTGAGATTATCCTTGAGAGGAGGGGTAAAATCAGTCACCCTAGAGGGAGAGAGGGGTAAAATCAGTCACCCTTAGATCATAGGGGTAACGGACCTAAAAATCCGTTGCGTAGATTTAAGCATACAAAGGGACATAGGGACAGAGAAAGCGACTTTGTTTTATACGTAGTGATAATAAACTCTTCACAACCCTTGTTCGATGCTCGGTTTTTTTAGGCTCAATTGCACAAACTAACTTTGCCAATACCTTTGCCCTTGAAACTGTCAATTCCATACATTTGCAAGGTCAAATAAATCTCAAATGTATGGCGATGACATGTCCATAGGCAAAGGTATTGGCAAAGTTACTTGGTGCAACTGAGCCTTAGTTAACCCACAGATAACTATATACTAGTAGTGTTGAGTAGGACATACAAGAGGCAGTACATTTGTCCCGTACATGACGTCAAAATGTAAGAGCGGCTCAACTTTTTAATTTGTACTACTTCATATTTGGTGTACTACTTGGTCTATAATGTCATTTCATTGGTTTGAGCCGTGAGGCAAAGTTTGACCCACAAATAAGCGTCAGTACGCCTCACTTCAATTGAAGTGGGACATTGTACTGGCTCAGTACAAAAATGAGGCTACTCTTACAAACTCTTCTTCAAGTCATGTCCTACTCAACACTATATACTAGTCAGAGAAGATATCCACAGGATTTAACTGTCATCGTTGCTGTGCAATCTGTATTGCCAGCTTAGTGGATTTTCCACTAAATCTGGTAGTTTGAAGTTTGGAGTTCCCTCAGCGGTTAGTGGATTTTTTAGTGGTTTCAGAGTTACCGTAAACTATTGAAAAAATCTTATCCGCTATTCGTTCCGATACATACTAAATATTCTTTTTCGTAAACTTTAGAATATTTTTATCGGAAATTATTAGAAATTAAATTAATTTTATCGCACGGTTACCTATCATTCATTACAGCGAGCGCGGTCTGCTTCCTCTCCGCGCCTCCGGGTATTTTACATACACTTTAGGGTACTAGTAGTCTAAAGACTACTTGAAGTCGGAGTGTCACGAGGTGGTTTTGGAGCTCATTCGACCTAACTCGATCCATAAAGTGGCTACAATATTTGCAACTCACGTATTTTTTTACTTTTTTACGTTCCGTTTCACCGATATTTCTCGACATTTTACACAATAGACTACACCTATATTTGACATACCTATTATTAACGATTTGTGTTATTGTTTAATCATTGGTTTGTCGGTCGCCTATAAAAACCAAAAACGTTCCATCCATCAGCCAAAGGAAGTCCACTGCTGAACATAAGCCTCCCCCAATGATTTCCACAGAGATAAGTTGGAGGCAGCCTGTCCGCGACCTTTACCAGGTCGTCTGACCACTTTGTGGGTGGACGTCCTACGCTGCGCTTGCCGCTACGTCACCTCCATTCGACAACTTTCCGACCACATCGGCTATCAGTTCTCCGCGCCCCGTCCATTGCCACTTCAACTTACTAATCCACTGGGCTATGGTTATTTTAGTTCTCCTACGGATCTCCTCATTTCTGATTCGATCTCGTAGGAAAACCCCGAGCATAGCCCTCTCCATAGCTCATTGAGTGACTTTGAGCTTCCTAATAAGGCACATAGTGAGAGGCCACGTCTCCGTGCCCTAAGTCATCACTGGCAACACACAACTATCGAACACTTTCGATTTAAGGCACTGAGGTATTTTGGATGAGAAAACGTCACGTAGGTTCCTGAACGCTGCCCAACCGAGTTGGATTCAACGATTGACCTCTCTCTCGAAGTTGGACCTGCCTAACCGGACCACTTGTCCTAAATAGACATATTCGTCTACAACTTCAAGAGTCGAGACCCAACCCTCGGTTTTGTGTATAACTTACCGAAGCGTATGGATGTGGTCTATGGTGCTAAAGCCTTTTTGGAAACCGGCTTGTTAGGGAAGCTGGAAGTCATCAAACCTGCATTCGAGACGATTTGTCATGACCCTCGAAAACAACTTATAGACATGGCTCAATAGCGAGATGAGCCTGTAGCTCTTCAGCAAAGTGCAAAGCAAAAAACGTTCCGTTTTACCTAATATGTGATTTGAGATTAGAAACTATTTTCATTTATTTCTCGAAGACCACAGTCGAAAACTTGGCTTCACCTTTTAATAAGAGTGATAACGTTGTATTCGGAGACCTAAACCCTACCACCTGTGATCACTTTCACCACTTCCCCGTGCCCTAATATTCTAAGGTCCAATCATCAGCTGTTGGCAACACTGCCACTTGACTGACTGCTGTCTGCTGACTACTGAGAATTTCCGAACGTAATGGCTGCGCATTCACGTCGCGCACACGATTTATTAAATTGTGTGGTGATTTTAGTTTAAAACAATAATTATTAAAACTAAGTGCACTCAAGTAATCATCACATTAGTCTGCTAGAAGTTAAATAACTATATGTGAAATTTTATTTTGTGTTAATAAATGTGTGGTGAAGTGTACAGTGTACACGAATCATTTTTTGTGTCAACAACTAAGCATCCCAAGTTGAAAGTTTTGGAACAAGGCCTTGCTAAACAGGTGAGGATTTAAGGATAACTACTTTTGATAAAAGTTCATTTGACATTTTGATTTTATTACCTTACCTATAAATATCTCGTACTTTTTATGTAGAAATGTTATAAAATTGTTTGGAGTTTCTCCTGGTATTTATTTCATAGAATTGAATAAACAATTTACATTGCAATGAAATGTTTATTTTAATTTACTTAAATTATTGATTATTTATATGTAAGTGATCCTATCTAATGACCATAAAAATTAAAGTTATTATTTTTTAAATTTCCGTAGAACACACTTCCATCATTATCGACACAGCCTTTAGGGTCCCATTGCTAGGTATAGGCCTCCCTCATATTACGCAAATACTTACATTGATTAGCAGTCAGCATTGATTAGCAGTTTTACAATGAGGTGGAATCAAATTGTATCTGGTAATTTAGACATCAATATTATAAATTCAGAATTGTAAATCATATTATATAAAGTTACAAAGTGCAAGTATCTTTATAAAAATAATCGTTGAATATCCGTTTAAGTGCATTTGATGGGGAATACTTAGTGTCCGGAAGTTATCAAGCTGAAGGCAGTTATCCTAATTAAATTCTTATTCAATTATATCTGGTCAAACAATTTAACCTATAAAGAATTCCTTAGTAACTTTACTTAATTAATACTATTTATTCAATAAGGTAATAATATAATATAGGAAGACAGAAAAACCATTTTATAGGCACTTGCACGGAAGTTGATTAAAGTGTTGTAAGTAATAAATATATTGGACTGGAAAGCAAGAAGTAATTGTACAAATAAATACATCTCATAAAGTTATTTTGTACTATAATTTGTAAATCATTAAACAAAAAATTTATACTATAAAATTCATATTAATAATTGTAAAATACTTTTTATATACTTTCATAAGTAGTTTTGCTGGAAGTTTACAACTATTGCCTTTGGTTATTATTTAATTTTAATTAAGATATAACTTACCTACTTCTGATATTATTCCTAAATCCTTACTAATATTATAAAGGTGAAAGTTTGTATGTATGTATGTATGTATGGAGGTTTGTTACTCTTTCATGAAAAAACGGCTCAACAGATTTTGATGAAATTTGGTATAGTGATAGCTGACACCCTGGATTAACACATAGGCTACTTTTTATCCCGAAAAATGTAGTGTTCCCGTGGGATGAGTCAGGAAACCAAATATACATATTTTCTACTCTTTCAAATTCAAATTGTTGGCACGGGATGTCCTCTCCTACGGAAGGGAAATATAGTCGACGGCACGCGGGAAATATAGTTAGTAGACACGCGAAATAATATGTTCTTGATGTGGATTGGACTCAAAAACTATCTGCACCCGGGCGAAGCCGGGCCCGACAGCTAGTATAATATAAAGTCTCCTGATAATTTAACTAATTATATTAATAACTAGCGGCCCGGCCCGGCTTCACCCGGGTGCAAATACAGATGCCAGTCTATATTTTATTTAAAAGCAACATGACTGCCATTCTGTTATGCCGTTAAACTGCTTATCCAATCCCGTCCTATACCTATTCTTCTGTCCCATTTTGTCCACCTTATATTCTATTCCATCCCATCTCTCCAGATTTAAATCTTTAGTTTGCTACGGAGATATTATAACACTGTTACTACTCCGACGACATACATTAAAATCAATTAATATAAGTATATGATAGCTGACCCGGTGAACCTTGTATAGCCACATTTTTTGCCATCAATACTGTCTAAAGTCTAAGATTTTAATACCTAATTATTTTATTGCATTGTAATGAACAACATGTATCGTTTTTCCTTCCGGAGACAAATAGTGCTGTTATAATATTAGGTCATATTATAGTCCACCCCGCTGGCTTAGTGCGGGTTGGCGGATCTTATTTCACGTATAAATTACTCCGAAAAGTCTGAGGTGTGCCCTGGGCCCTGTTACCAACGGGCAACCACGCGCTTCTGTGAATTACTTTTATTTATTTGAGAAGACTATCTATATATGTATAATATACAAATCAATAAAACCTTCATACTGCCTTACCAGGTGACGTAAGTAATAAAACAAATATTTAAAAATATAAAACTGCATATCGTTTCATTATAATGTCTAGATACGGCATCAACGTACCAATACTTTTATTATTCTTGAGTCTGAATACAATACTAATGCAGAATTTAAATTTGTCCCCCAACGCTTGTAAAGGTATCAATTCAAAAAACAATGTCCTTTATGAAAACGATAAATTATAATTACATATATTTTGGTGTACTTCGGCAAAACGCTTCGATAGAGTATATCTTGTTTGAAACTCTTGCAATACTCCCAAAAAACTATGAGCTATTTTTGTAGATATGGACATCATTTTATTTAGCATTTAACAAATTTCGCGAAAGACGCCATATCTAGATATATAGACAATGTACACATTTTTTGAATTTTGTTCTATTTCGTCAGCCGTCAATGAAAGACAATGGAAAGATAGATCATTTTACGTTGGTTGGTAGTTTAAGCTTGACTGTCGTTTACCTCTCCCGTCAACCAAACAAAGATCATCCTATATTGGCTGGTCGCATCACGCTTGAACAATTAAAAAATTGGCTTTTCCTCGCAATTTTTCCATTTTTTCTCACCGTTTAGACCTTCCCTAGACCTCCACGAACATTTCAAGCCCAAGATAAGATAAATCCGTTCAGCCGTTCTCGAGTTTTAGCGAGACTAACGAACAGCAATTCATTTTTATATATATAGATTACATCCTGGACCACACATTAATAATTTTTAATCAAATAATCAATCGAACAAATTAGATTGATGTCAATCTGGATTGTTTTTTACTTTTCAATTTGTCATTTACCATGTCGCCATAGTTTTTTCACTACTGAGATTTATTATTGGCAATATAGTTTCAGAAAAAAGATTGAGCTGTCAATCTCAAATGGCAAATTTTGGATTGGGATTGTTTATTGGCAGCGGCTGTTATTAGTGATTGCAAAGTTTGACACAGGACTTAAACCAAAAAATAAACAGCATATTTTGTTTGTTATACATAAAAAAATAAACCACAGTACTGGATCTGGACAGCACTGCATGTATCAAACAGGTGCAATGTGTAGTCATTTTACGGAATCAGTGGATCAAAAATAATACTTGCATCTTATAAGATGCGAGTATAATCTATAACAATTTTGTTCCATGTGTTCTGTGGCATCAGGACTAATACTATGTATATGAATATTGGGTGTATTTATTATTATTATAGAATAAAAATAAATTGCCCTACTGCTGCCCCTATTATTTTTTACACATTGTAAAAATTCATAACATGTTAAGTATCTACTTACTATAAAACACTAATGTTAGGGATTTTATAATGTAGGTACATATATAAAATTTGACTATTGTTAAAATTTTACTAGAAAGGAAATCTTGTTCTGGCTTATTTTCGTTTCATAAAATATTATCCTTTGAGTGTGACCTTTGATGAAAGGTTACAATGATCATTAACATTGAATATTGATCAAGTCATGCACTATATGGATTTTGTTTACCAATTAAAACCAATTTAGAATTAGTCCGTACAAAATATCGTAAATAAAGGCTATACAAGTATAAAGCGGTGTTCTAAAATTCTCATATAAATTGTATTGACTCATTGTGACAGCGTACATTTATAAAGTTTAAACCAAGAGCTTCAAATCTTATCTCTGGCAAAATATCTCATATAAATTTTCGTCGTCTGAGACCTGAGAGGGTCATCGAGAATACTAGCTGTACTGCAGGGGTGATGAGCAATTATCGATATATTGAAGGTGGGTGACAAACTTAATAGCTGGTAGCGTTATATCTGTCGCGAATACACATAAAACATAAGCAGCCGTCCAAAATGGTAAGGACGCGCCTGCCTACTCGAAGGACCATTCTCCTTCTCCTCTCGCCCTGTATCATCTATTGTCGCACGTAACCCGCGTATATGACATAATTTGGTCGGTATACCGCTCTAGTATTCTGGCCACATCCCAGTCCCATAAGCGTTGTTGATAATTCTAGAAGCCTACAAATGAAAGTTGAATTTGTAAACATACACTCACAGGGCATCCACGTAATGTTTTCATATATGATTGCAATCTGAACTGATTAGTGCGGGCTGGCTCGGTGTCACTTTCCTGGTAAATAACCGCAAATTTTACTCGAAGCCTCTACTTGCATTTCAGTTAGGTTTCACTATTTAATTTAGTGATTAAAGTAATAATAATTACGTACATACATGGTATTCGACAAATATTTACATTATTCAAATTACAAACGCATATTATAATTTTATTGTTTGGTGATCCATGGCAATCGAAAGTTTTATGATTGCAATACATTGCGTGGCCTCACAATGATTATTAAATTTATTATGAAATTGATCGAAACTTTTTTAGTATTCGGTGTAGGCTTCGTTAGTATTCAATATAATAATTTTCTCTAAAAAGTACCTCTTGAATATGACCCATGATTTTAAGTCGATGTAAATACATACATATATTTACTGTAGTATGTAATGTATGTACTATTTACCGCTGCAAAGTTACTACATACCCGTGTGAAGAACTAACCGGCGATTTGTTTGCAGCAGACCTTCACACGCATCTCGATGTGTGCTGAAATAATTAACACAATCTGTTGGAAAGTAAGACGTGGACGGTCCGAATGCATAGTTCTTCAATTTTGTGGGAAAGATTTTTAGGGTATTTTGCCTGTTCATACCTTTTATTTGGTGGGAAATTAATATAAGTCCTCACATCTGTTGAATACATTGTCAATAGTAAACATTAACAGTACCAAAAAAAACCTGCAGTAATACTTGTATTTTAAGTCGGTATCGCAAAAACATAAACAGTGTTTTCCGTCTCAAAGTTAGTTCTGATGAAGATAAATCGTCCAAAGCAGCCGCACGATTCCAACGAACGCTACAGTAGGGTGAATACTCTAACAAAGTGATTCATTCCCAATTGTTTTTCGGGACTAGCCAGTGTATATCCGCTTTTGTGGGCCGGAAGACCGTTAGAGCCGTCTCACTCCGTTGAAAACACTCAACTTGCCATAAAGTTTTGGGAACTAATTCACTCATCTATGAATTAACTACCTAATCATGTTAAACAGATAACTTTTTAAACCACACTTTAGATAGTTTTTACAATATTACCTTAAGACCACATTTTTTTAGTAGCCTGCTCATAGGGTTCTTTTAAAGATTCAGCAACTGTTGTCCCTACTATTCTTCATACCAGTATATCCACTACATCCCGCAATGCTGCCTCCATTCCTTTTATAAAAGCTTTCTCATGTGCATGTACATGTATGAATGTACATATGTACAGTCAACGACAAAAGTCGTTGAACACATTCAAAACGCCAAAAGTCTTGCACACATGAAGCAACAGAAGTGGCTGAGCAGGGTCGGCCACAAAAATTCGTGAACACCTTAAGGTTACAAAAGTTTCTGAACAACAAAAGCAACAAAATTCCTGAACACGCAAATTGTACATGTCAGTATTTTTTTTTGATATCTTTGTATTGCGCACGCCCACCGACTTCGATATGAACCAGTTAGCTGGCGAATTTCCGTGACAACTCATAACAATAGTCAATGTAGTTTCTCAAAATATTCCTAAAGCCACAACGCGTGTTTTATATCAATGGAGACAGTTAAAAATAATAATTATTAGTCAGAACGGAAAATACTTTTTCAAAAGTTTCTGAGCGACAAAATACCTGAACACACCAATGGTACATAAGTTTCTAAACACCTATAAAAAGCAAGTTTGCCGCAGATGTGTTCAGCTACTTTTGGCGCTTTGTTATGCATTCATTGTAAAATGTTATTTCATAATTTATATTTTTTGCTTTTCTCTGCATTTACTTATTGTTTTCTGTTTTTGTGAAATAATGTTTATTTATGAGAAGTTTTAAGCGTGTTTTATATCAGTGGCGTAAATAAATAATAATTATTATTAGATTCAGAAAGAAAATAGTGGCAGCATTTTTGAACTTTTTAGATTCAATTGGGTTCAGAATACATATCTGAGAGACCCTTCGCGCCGATATTCTAAATTGATAGTCAAAATAGAATATTTTGGCCGCCATTTTTTACTTTTTAGTTATTGGTCCGATAGGTTTCAAAATCAATATCCACTGGGTTCTTTGCTCGCATATTCAAAATTGTAAGATCAATGGAAAACGATACGTATGATTTAGACAATAATAGGTCCACATAAAAACAAGAGTACATAAAAACTCAAGAAGTTTACTAATTTATCGTATATGTTATATCAAATATTGATTATTTACATAAATTCAACACTTGCATTTTAATAAGAAAAATAATCTTAAATAAAATTAATTCAAATTTAACCTTTCAAAATAAAAAAAATAACTCTGACTTAGAGTACTTACAAATTCAAGTAAAATTTGTTGTTATGACGAATGGGTAAAAGAATTCAACGAAAAATCTAAATTGAAAGGTATTTGGTATAAAGTTATACAAAGTGAACCACCACGTTTTCCTGTGCTTTGTAAATATATTGTTAACCGTAAGTTATCAGTAACTGCTTTCAGGATTCGTTCCGGACACATGCCATTGAAATGGTTTTCTTACCTTATGAGGAAAGTGGAATCTCCGAATTGTGAGTTATGTGGAAAAATAGATGACGTACAACACATTTAGATGGAGTGTGTCAGAAATGAGTCCAGAAGGACACAAATTATAAGAGAATTAAATATAAATAAACTTGATTTAGGAATATTCCAAAGCATCCTCTCTCGTCCTGTATCACTACAGGCCAACATGTTATATGAATTAGTTATTATGTAATGTTTAAGATTTATTATATTAATTTTGTGTGTGTAGTATAAACTTGTTTAAAGGTTCCTAAAAAGTAAAATTTGTATCGACACCACGCACAAATTACATTGAAAAAAGTATTAGTTCTGAAGGGGCACAAATGTAAAACGACTTGTCAACAATCATAAAAGAAAAAGATAACTTCCGTATTTCCAAGACAAAAATTAAATTATTTAAACAAAAATCAAAGCTATGAATGCGGCCCTGGCAGCAAGACTTGGTTTGTGAATTGACATGTGGGTATTTTACTGTGTTATTGTTCCGATATAAGCACATTGTAACTGTCTTACCCATAGATGTAGTATAGAACATAGATCGGCAATGTGTCATCTTGAGCGCGACCAAAACTGATTTACGATTGTGTGCGTGAAGTTTACATGTGTGCTTGACATATAGTGGTGTACCATGCACTTTCGATACTATCATATCGATATCGATATAACTGTGGCCTGAAGTTGTGAAATAAAATGTTATGGATATACGCGACATTTTATTATATATTAACAGAAACTTATTGATGTGTTTATTTCAATACAGATTGATAAACATACAAATAAATAAAGATAAATTGTCATATTATTTGAAAACATTTTGTTTGAGATGTTTTGTATGGGTCTTTATGTTCACCTGAACAAAATTATTTTTTCATTGTGATGTATACATAGTACATACACCTAATTAAACTGAGAACCAAAAACAGTTTTATAAAATAAAACTATAATTTACAAAGTATTAGCGTTTTCGGTTTATTTTTTTCATTTTTAATTTCCTGTCGCGAAGTTTCGATTACTTTACAGCTTTCGTAGTCACAGGGTGGACTCAGTCTGCAACAAAATCCGTGATTATTAGTTTTTTTCAATGAGTAACATTCGCGTAAGTCTAAGAAACACATTTTTACTATATGTGTACTAGAGTTAAAAAAATATGCTTATTTAAGTCAATTAATTGACTTGTAACACATTGGTAAGTGTTGGACGCCTGCTAGGCCGCGTTGGAGGTGTACGGAGGAGCATGTAGGAAGTCGTTGGATGCAGGCAGCTTACAACAAACTGATGTAGACATTCTTGTGGAAGGCCTATGTTCATTAGTCGCTTTCCTGTGGCTGAAGAAAGAGACAGTTTAATAAATTATGAAGCTTTTTTCGATCACGTCACCTAAATTAATGTTTTCCCTATGAGAATTATAAATTTTAAACCTATACCTAATGTTATGATAAATGAATAATGTTGCTTCAAGGTTTGGACGATGATACTGTGCATAGAAGTATCGCATATTTTATAATAATATCTAATATGTTCTTGTTTTACTATTATAAATTGACAGCCTCTTGGCAGAGATTGAAACAGGTTCTTAATTCATAAATCACACACATGAAGTGTTATAATAAATATTCCACAATTATAAATAAATGAGTAAAAGTAAAGTTATAAGTAATATTGTAGAATTAATACTATAATAATGGCCGGGATAACGCCAGGTAGAAGAAGAAGAAGAATAATGCACACTATCACAACATACTATAGCTCCATAAAAATGGAGGGAACATGTGTTGTGATCGACTATTTTATCGACAACCTTTTATTGATCGAACCTGTCAGTCAATCCCTAGCAACTTTTGGTTGAAATTATTGTAAATTCACGTATTTGATATTATTTTATATACGCAATGGATGCTTTCAGCGTATTTATATAATGAAATACTATATTCTTTTCTACCGATATGTATACACGGATTTCTATTTAATTCTATAATATCGTCACAAAATAGTATTGTGCAAAAGTGGCCGGTACCTGTGAAAACTTTAATTATTTCGAATTTTTACGCCTGCATGAACCACACCTTGGCACTGCACAATGCACTATAATAAACTACGTCTAATAAATATAACCAAGTACTGTAAAATTAAATAAATTATGAAATTAAGCGAATTTTGTTGCTCGCTTAGTTTGACATATTTTGACTCTGGGTCACTGCAGGCTACTCCTGTGTTAACGTATGGTCGCATCATGCATCTCGCTTTAACATATGAGTTAAATTATTCTATCTCTTTCACATTGCCGATCTATGTTTTATACTAAATCTATGGTCTTACCCACATCATTAAATTGTAGATTAGTACTGTCCGATACTAGCATAATTTTACCTATACAATTATTATATCTCATGAAGTGAACTTTAGAAAAAACTTTTGAGATAAATGTTTTTTAATCTTAACAATTTATTATTAAATATCTCGTGCAATAACAGATGAACAAGACATTTAAACTTCTCATAAATAAATATTATTTCACAAAAATAGAAAACAATAAGTCAATGTAGAGGAAAGCAAAAAATATAAACCGTGAAATAAAATTTGGGACCAATTGCCCAATATCTAAAAAGTTCAAAATTGCGGCTACTATTTTCATTCTGACTAATAAAATTATTGCTATTTATTATCTCCACTGATATAAAACATACTAAAAACTTCAAATTGCTAATTGAAGAGAATAGTGGCAGCATTTTTGAATCTAAAAAGTTCAAAAATGCTGCCACTATTTTCTTTCTGAATCTAATAATAATTATTATTTATTTACGCCACTGATATAAAACACGCTTAAAACTTCTCATAAATAAACATTATTTCACAAAAACAGAAAACAATAAGTAAATGCAGAGAAAAGCAAAAAATATAAATTATGAAATAACATTTTACAATGAATGCATAATAAAGCGCCAAAAGTAGCTGAACACATCTGCGGCAAACTTGCTTTTTATAGGTGTTTAGAAACTTATGTACCATTGGTGTGTTCAGGTATTTTGTCGCTCAGAAACTTTTGAAAAAGTATTTTCCGTTCTGACTAATAATTATTATTTTTAATTGTCTCCATTGATATAAAACACGCGTTGTGGCTTTAGGAATATTTTGAGAAACTTCATTGAATATTGTTATGAGTTGTCACGGAAATTCGCCAGCTAACTGGTTCATATCGAAGTCGGTGGGCGTGCGCAATACAAAGATATCAAAAAAATTACTGACATGTACAATTTGCGTGTTCAGGAATTTTGTTGCTTTTGTTGTTCAGAAACTTTTGTAACCTTAAGGTGTTCACGAATTTTTGTGGCCGACCCTGCTCAGCCACTTCTGTTGCTTCATGTATGCAAGACTTTTGGCGTTTTGAATGTGTTCAACGACTTTTGTCGTTGACTGTACATGTATGAACATTCAAATAACCATCATATCATACCATTAAAATTCCACGATTACTATAACATTTAAAATAGTTTCTTGGTCTTCCTTTTGAAATTCTTGCATCAATCAAATACGAGTTAAATTATGGTCCTAAATCTTCACGCTCAACCATCGATCCTTTTATTTAACTGCTATCATCTACTTCCACGCTAGACTTCATGGTTGGTCGAAACTGTTATTATTTGTGATCCATTTCAAACATGTATAGTCTAGATACGTAATTCGATTATTGCTCTACTTCTATTGAGGTCATAGACCTTGCTGCAGTTCATAATGATCTGATTACTGGATAATGCTCGAAAGGTATTGAGATTAGGAATATGTGTAACCTAGATTAATTTAATATGTTGAGTATAATGTGTATTATTGTTGATACATTTAAGTATGGACTTATGTGCAAAAGCTTAAAGCTAAATGTCTTTTATCTAGCTTTGTCATCTATTTCTACAGAAGGTAACAAATAGGTTTAAGAAACACTGTTACATATAAGTAGTTTAAAGGAATTAATTTTCAAAACATGTACAATGTATTAACTATATCAAAAGCAAAATATATCTTATATATTTTTTTTTTTAAATCAAATTATAAGTTAAAATGTAAACACCAAACTAATAATACCTAAATAATTATTTACATTGTGTCTCCATTCATATTCTAAATGCTTTCTACGAATGTAAAGTAATACCAACATTGTCTAATACTGGTTTTTAACCACAAACCATATTGTTGGTGATTGATTTTAAGAGAGAAAGTTACCTTTGTCATTGATATATTAACAAACATACTTTTGAAGCCATTCAAATATAAATCGTAACTTCTAATCAATTATTATTATCACATTGTTTTGAAAGAAAAAGCATGAAATAATGATTGTTCTCTTATTTCTTCTTGCTAATTGTTGCAAAGGTTCACGTCCATTTAACCATGTAATCAAGCCTTAGCTAATCTATTGCGAAAGTTATACAACCGAAATTTACTTAATTTATCTGATATAATATTCAACAAAGGCATTTATTTACTTAGCGGGTCACGTACGCGAGTGTTAGAAAGTGGAAAGCGAGCACGCCTATAATAAACACCACGCATTGAGGAATTAAGATTCTTCTAATGGTGTTATTGCGCTCCGATTGCTTTGTATATTCCATCGGCATTGCCGACTATGCTGCGGAATTTAATAGTTTCTGTTCATTGATGTTGTTTGACTGTAAAGCACCTTTTTATTTTATCGTATTGGCATGTTTGTGAATGAATTTTCAATTTACGCTTCACTGGTTAGTGGTTAGATCTTAAATTTCGATAGTGTTGTTATTATTGGTAGTTTTACATGTACATATATTGCTGGTTCTAGTGTAACTTGATCGCATACATGTAGTAACGACGTGCTTGTTGTACACATACTATAATTAATTATTATTCACAACGAATTAAAAACTATATTTATACGCGATGTTAGTAAACAAGCGCACGTTGTTTTTAATTACTTTCAAGTGGCTTACTTATTAAAGTTATTAACGTTATTTGCACTTAGTTTTTTAGCTATACACAGGTTTCCAAAATAATTTAATACTATCTTAATTTCATAATATTTTCTAGATTCATTCAAGTAAGTGATACAACTTAATTAAAGGAAGTAATCATAAACGCAGTGAAAAGGCGAGTTAATAGAGCTCAAGATAAATACAAATATAATTCTTGATTATATTTAGATTCTTGAATGAATCTTATAATTCAAACGCTACTGATTACGTCAAGTCTTCGTCATTTTGAATCTCAAAAATTAACCAGGCGAGCAACAGCTCGTTCTCACAAACACATTTCTAAGGTAATAAAACAAATTGCAAACATATTTCTAAGGTAACTAACTGCCCGACTTCCAGCTTCGTCTCGAAGTCATTGTTCCATCCGTCACACTTGCCAAATTCTTGTCACCAGTACGAAGGAGTTTACTTCCGATGGCGTAACCAGAGGTTAAGACAGCGCATTTACGTGGATAGCCCATTGTGAGTTTAACGCGCAATTGTACTGGTTGTGGTCCAATTTTCTGTTTGATGTTTATGACTGCGAATGAGGAAGTGGTATAGCTATTGTTTTTATGTAATATGTGATAAAGTAAGTCATACGGCCTGTTGGTAACGGACACACCGTACGCAGTGGTTGAGAACCCGTCATACTGACCCACGTAAGTGTGTCGCGTTTCGGTTGTATTCTATGTATGCCCGGACACGATAAGACCAGTATAATTGTGTCGACCAGGAAGATATAGACATAGATGAAAAACTATATTTAAACTTCACTGCACTTACCATGAGGCCCAATCAATCATTGAATATACGATCGCAGTTCCGATCCATTACACGTTTCTGGTCTTGTATAGCTTCAAAGGCAGTGGCGTAACAATAGGGTGGCATAGTGCGCAAAATGCCACGGGCCCCCGACCTTAGGGGCCCCCGGCGGCTCGGCCCCTTAAGCCCGAGAGGCCGTAAGCAGAGAAAGAACCTAACTGATTTATTACCCATTGAAATAAAAAAAACGTAAATCTAAGAAACCCTTAATTTATTACCTACAAAATTAGTAATCAAAAACGATTTACTTAATTTTTTCCAAAGATAAAGATTTAATTTAAAAAAATGAATCGTCAATATTAGGTCTTCTGAGGGGGCCCCATCACCATTGCAGCGTTTGCGCACGTAGTAAAGATATTACGACGATTACTTGGTCTCGTTGTGAAGCTGTTTTTATGGCCTGTAGACAAATGAGCATACAGCTCGCCTGATGGTCAGCGTTCACCACCGCTCATGGACCTTCGCAGATTCAGGAATCCAGCAAAATGAAGTCGCTTCCTACCATAAGCAGAACACTCTCTTAAAGCCTCGCTAAAAAAAGTATAGGTTATAGCGCTCAGGGAATACCGAAGCACAGAGTTCATTCCAGAGCTTGCACGTGCGTGGTAAAAAAGAACACTAGAAACGTACTTTCCGGGAACGGATAGTTTCCAGGTATTAAGAAAGAACTCTACTGCGGTGACGGGAAGTGTGATGGGAGAACAGCGACCATGGCACCACCTTCCTCAGAGCACTTTCCGTGGAACAATCGATAGATTACACAGATACACCCGAAGTTTCATCGCAAGCCTAATGGCTCCAAATTTTCCGTGAGATCGGGGTTATCGACGATTCGAAGAGCTCAGCGCCGTAAGGAGTCAAGCTGGTATTTTGGGGCTTCTACCCAGAGGTGAGAGCAGTACTCCACGTCGTGCCAGATCGTCGCATTTATAGAGCAATAACCGATGATCTAACGGCAAGTACCGCTTGGCTCTGTTGAGAATCCCTAACTATTTGCTGATCAATTTAGCCTTGTCTTCCAAATGACACCTAAACTGCACTTTGCTCAATATTTCGGTTCCAGGCATACTCTCCGATACATATTTATAACTCGCTCCAAGACCTTGGGGAGTAAGCATGTGATAGCAATCGGCCTATGATTCGAAGGATCCGACTGGTCACCCTTTTTGGGGATTGGATGAACATAGGCGATATTCCATGAACCCGGGCCTGGGTTGTTTTAATTGAAAAGACGATATAGGCGCGTGAGTACGGGGGTCATCTCAGGGCCGGACGTCCTAAAACTGCAGGGATACATGCCGATCCATTCAACAAGTAGCTGTCGAGGAGCTTGACTTGAGATGATGAGCGAACTGTGAGTATTGGCCGTGATTTTTTCCATCGCCAAGAGTTCCTGGTTTTGCGAGAACGTGATGTCGCGGTTAACGAGCGCGATCGTGAGCGGAACCATTCCACTCACCGCCCCCTCTAAAGAAGAAAACGTCAGGTCATGATCTGCTCAAAGGACGCCTCTATCTTATAGTTAGAGGGCCTTAGAATTCCAGCACGGTCTCCCACGCAAGTCTTAGGAGGCTACCTAAATGGGCCGCGGGGGTAACTGTTGTGTGGCGCACTCTTACTAACTGTGATTCTGCGATGGACGACAGAGCACGTGGTCTCGCGTTTGTCGTGGACGCCCATAACATCTTAAAGGGGCGTCCAGATCTAGACATAAGTGGAGAGCAACTTTGCTCCCCACTGAGAGAGACCTGTGTCCTGGTTTAACACCGGGTGATCACTGGGAAGGAATCGGAGCGCTTATCCCCCTTTTTGTATTATATAAAACAAAGGGGGCCCCATCCGATGATTTTGCCACGGGCCCCAGATAGTGTAGTTACGCCACTGTTCAAAGGCAAAGGAAGAAAAATATTTATTAATCAACAAATCATTACCCATTTCGGGTTTAATGAAGTTTCGTGGGTATTCGTAGTTAATTTATTCTATTGTTAGCTTCAAAGGCAAATGAAAACAATATTTATAAATCAACGAATCTATGGAGTTCACGAATAGATATTCTAAAGCATAATAAAATATGAAATCCATCAACATGATTTAGTTTGGTGGATAAGCAACTAAAATAACAAAACACCCAAAAAATCGAAAAGGTGTGAGACTCGTGACTATTCATTATGTATCACAGTTGCCATTTTCAATGTAACATACTATTAAATTATGATACGCAAATATTTGCCCAGAAGCTAGTTGAATGTAAAGTAAACCAAGTCAATGTTACCAAGCATAGTAGAGTTTCCTGTTTTGTAATGCTCCGAAGATTCCCCGACTCATAAAAACGTCTCACGTAGTATTGTATGTCTCCTCAAGACCTTGGAATTGATGTCGTGCATGTTGCTACGTCTTTAGTAAGTCATTGGGTTGGAATTCAATTTAAATGAATTGTGTAAAGTAATAAACTGCGCAGTGATTTATGATGCTTGTTATGGGACGAGTATATTATACATTGATGTTTCAAATGGGCTTGAATATAATCTTTAAACTGACATAAGTATAAATGTGAATACTTTAATTGGCAAAAGTGTAGAAACGAAACTAACCCTTTATTTCACCTAGCAGCATTAACACATCCCATTTGTGAATTTTGATTGTATCTCGCATTAAAGTTTTCGTTTTATTAAAGTATTTCCAGTGATAACGTTTATTATTAAATAATATAACCTATTCTTTATTAATTTATATTAATAAGTATCAAAATGAAAACTCAAACCAGGCTCAGTGTGCCCCCATTTATTTCTACATATTTTTGCCAAGCTGTAGCTAATGATGAGTGCACCAGTCCAATTAAAGTTTTGACTGGTGTTGCCAATGCATTTACACGCTTCCTTGTATCACCCAAGTTTCTAATCTTATAAATCCATGGTAAGGGACAAACGCGAATAAACTTAAAAAACATGAGATAAAATATCTGCACAACTTTCCCAAAAAAATATACGATTATTACATATTCGGATTTAATTATAAGTACTTCCTTTATTGCCTATATTTCCATCATATAGGAACGGAAGTGGCGAGAGTAAATATTACGGGCGATACGAAATTTCGGCCCGATTATAATGATCGTAGTTGTAGAGCGCGAAAGTGGCCAGTGGTGAAATTTCTAAATGATTAGTTTTAAACATTTGTTTCGGAGCTCAATTTTGGTAGTGAATGTTCATTGGTCAGTCTCGTGTACTCGATAAGAAATGAAAAGCACCGAGGTTTTTCTGATAATAGTTTTTATACTTAAAGCTTGTATTTATAAAATTAATTATATTACTAGTCAATTATTTATAAATCACGACTCTAGTACGGTATGACTGCAAAGCTGGGGTTTCGGATTCGAGTCCCGTGTCGAGCAATGATATTGAATTTTTGTATTCAATGTCAGCCTGGCGTCGGGAAATTGCGGCTGATATGGCGATAGGCTCGCCCCCTATTAAATCGTGGGACTGAATATACATAACATATGGCGAAACGTGGGTGTTATGGTAGCACCTCTGTCTTTTCCTTCTGGAAAAAAGGCATGAATGTTAATTTGAAGCCTACAAACATTTAGCCATACAAAACCTCCTGTAGTAGTTTTTAACTGGTTTTGATTATTCGCTAAGCAAGTGACCTTTTAGGTCTAGCACTTATTTTACATTTCAAATTAACAACTGTTGCGGCACGAATCAAGATCAGGGGCGAGTACTAGGCTGTATTAGTTTGACTGAACGGCATTTATGTTTTGTTCTTCATGTCAAGGTATTTACGTTAAAAGTTCCTTTAATTTATGATCGTTTAAATTTTTCGGCCTTACCAAGGCTTCGATGAATTTTAATGTCACATAATAATACTTTTATATTTCCGAAAGAAATTAACGATATGTTTCCTTTCAATTTTAAACAGGTTGTAATACTCGTAAGGTTACAACGACTATTAAAAAATGCGTGATTTGGAACACATGGAATTAGGTAAATGAAAACGGGTCCACCATAGCATCAAATTATTCAACCGTCAAAATAAACACCGGATTTATTCAGTTCAATCTTAGATTTTATTGTTATTTTATGAATTATTAATATTAATATGGATAATTTTTTAAATCATTTTATTTATTTCAGTTATTTTATTAACCTGACATTAATGTGGGAGCTAAAATATTTAACTGTTTAAATAACCGTTTCCCCTTCACACGATATGGAATCTTATTCAAAATATCTGTTTATCTGTATCCATAAATAACTCTGATTGAAAAAGTGATGGGTACTTTTTCCCACTTACGAATGGAAACCGTTCGCTATACCACCATACAAACAGTTATATTATGCAGTAATTATCAGTAACTGAACCGCGTGGTATAATTTCAAAGCGGTTATTTAACCCACCAGTTGCGGTTATATAATTTGCATTGCCTGTAGCGAGCCTTGGTTTCAAATGCCTCGTGATAATAGCTGTAGCCGTTTATTTTGCAAATATGTGGTTTATAGTTCACATTTATCAAAACGTTGTGTGGTGGAAGAAGTGTTCAAGGGGCACCTGTTAATTAAATTACAGTAGTAATTTAATGTAGAAAGTTCTTTATATTATTAAATTTTCTTTTAGCTTCTCACAAATAGACTATTATTTGTTAATTATTAATCATTATGTATAGTAAAGTATTGAAGTTTCAAGGAAACATACATATTTAAAATACAAAAGAAGCACAAATAATACCAACATTTGCAAAAAAAAAAAACTTTTATCACAGATTCGTACGTAACGCAACAAAAAGTGGTAAAGGTGACGTGTTTGAAATTAAATAAAAGGCTGTTGATACGTGAAGGTCGATGTATCGAATATCGATTCGTTATAGGTGTGCAACCGGACACTGGATTGTACATGGCTGTGTTTTGAAATGTTTATCTCACAGAGGCTAGGTCAGAAACATGTATGTTATCCTCATTGATCAAATTCTAATTCTAAAAGTTGGATCGGTACTTTGTAAATTGAGTAATGTGAATAACTACGGTAATAGCGTGATCAACACAGTAAAGAAAAAATAACCATGGAAGATTTTGTAAGAATCAATTTATCAGATAGAGCGTGATGAGCAAGAAACATGTCCTTTATGACTTGTGAAGATTAATGGCCTCATTAAATGTTTTGTCCCTTTCTAACGATTTTTGAATTCAGTTTGAGCAAAAAGGACAAAATATTCGATACCTACCTAAAATAGGTTTTAAAACTTTGTATAAATAAGGCCGTTGCTTTAGAACCAAATCGTCAATCACCAGTGGCGTAACTACACCATCGGGGGCCCGTGGCAAAATCATCGGATGGGGGCCCCCCTTTTTGTATGGAGAGGAAAACTGTTAAGCTTATTTTCCGATACCCTGGAGAAGACCGAAAGGAATATATGTGTCACTGGCCTGCTAGTAAATTGAGGCCGAAGCGGGTCCCTAACAAAAACTCTAGGCTAGCATACCGAATAAAACCCTAACCTCCGCATTTCGATCGGTACTACACATCTACTAGTCGAGTGGGTCGGAATGTGTCCCTACAGTGGTTCTTAAGATGTTCGCCCCGGAGATTACACCCGTACTCACGCGTCTTTTCTATTAAAACAACCTAGGCCCGGCTTCATGGAATATCGCCCATGTCCATCCAATCCTCAAGAAGGGTGACCGGTCGGATCCTTCGAATCGCAGACCAATTGCTGTCACATGCTGACTCTTCAAGTTCTTGGAGCGAGTTATAAATATGCAGCTCTTGACGTATCTTGAGGATCACCAACTGAGCGTCGTTCGGATGGTGATCTTCTCGTTAATCTCACCCACCATCAGGTGGAGGCATTGGATAGTGGGGGTGAGGCGATTTTGGCCTTGAAATTGTCATCTAGTGTGGCATGCCGTCGTTTTGGTCTGTTTTTGCCTGGTATTTCAACCTGAGGAACTCTGAAAGTAAATCGCTAGCTTTCTGGATGATCGCAGCATAAAAGTCATATTGGACGCTTTTGCATCGAAACCATGACCATTAATTCTGGTGTTCCATAAGGCTCGGTGCTTTCGCCGACCCTATTTATCCTCCATATCAATGACATGTTGTCTATCACCAGCTGGCATTGCTATGCAGATGCTAGTGCAAGTTAGGCAAGATACATCTGACTACAGAATCTCTATCAGGGATCCGTTAAGGAAAGATGGTCTCAAATTTTATCAGAAATTGAGATCTCTCTAGGGCAGGCCTCTCAATGGGGTAAATTGAACATAGCACAATTTAACCCCACGAAGATATAATTATGCCCGTTTACAAACAAGAAGACCCCTTTTGTCATGGAGACACTCTCTCTAAGCATCCGAGAGTATTCATTGACCTGAATTATTGATAAAATTGCAGTTTAGGTGTAATTTGGAAGGCAAGGGCAAATTGGCCAGCAAAAAGTTAAGGATTCTTAACAGAGACAAGCAGTGCTTTTCGCCGGATCATCGGTTATTGCTCTATAAATGCGACGATCCGGCACGACGTGGAGTTCTGCTCTCACCCCTGCGTAGAAGCCCCAAAATACCAGCTCGACCCACTTGACTCATTACAGCGCCGAGCTCTTCGAATCATCGATAATCCCTATCTCACGGAGAATGTGGAGCATTGCATGGAGGGATTGCAGTGAGACTTTGGGTCTCTCTGTATAATCTATCAATTGTTCCACGGAAAGTGTTCTGAGGAAGACGGTGCCACTATCGCTATTTTCTCCCATCACACTTCCCGTCACCGCAGTAGAATTCATTCTTTGTACCTGGAAACTATACCTTCCCGGGAAGTACGTTTCCAGTGTTCTTTTCTACCACGCACGTGCAAGTTCTGGAATGAACTCCCTGCTTCGGTATTCCCTGATCACTATAACCTATCCTTCTTTAAACTAGGCTTTAAGAAAGTGCTCTCCTTACGGTAGGAAGCGACTTCATTTTGGTGGATCCCTGGATCTGCAAAAGTCTATGAGCGGCGGTGACCGCTGACCGTGAGGCGGGCTATATGCTCGTTACCTGCAGGCCATAAAAAGAACTCCACAACGAGACTAATTAGTCGTCGTAATATCTTTACTACGTGGGCGAAGCCCAAACGCAGCAATGGTGATGGGGCCCCCTCAGAAGCCTTTTTTTTTTTTTTATTGCAATGAATGGCGAGACGATCGAGCCGTTCGCCTGATGGTAAGCGATACGACCGCTCATAAACAGTAGAAATATTCCACTGCGCTCGCCATCCTGAGACATAAGATGTTAAGTCTCAATATGTCCAGTAGTTGCTCTGGCTACAATGTCCTTCAATCCGAAACACAACAGTGCATTTAAGCAGTGTTGTTTCACGGGAGAAATAGACATTGCGGTGGTACCTACCCAGATGGCCTCGCACATATGAGAGACCTACCACCAGTAATATTGAAGTTTCGTTCTTTTTTAAACCAAATCCGCACTATAGTCTGTACATAATAGTTAAAAAAAAGTTAGTAAAATTCGTGTAAATCTAGAAAACTATTTATTATTACTTTTATGTATCAAAAATAAACCTTGGTATCTTTAATGGAAACTAAGAAAATAATTTTTGATTATCAATTTTGTTGGTAATAAATTGGCTAGGTTCTTCTCTTCTTGCGGCCTCTCGGGCCTGAGAGGCCAGGCCGCCGGGGGCCCCTAAGGTCGGGGGCCCGTGGCATTTTGCCCACTATGCCACCCTATTGTTACGCCACTGTCAATCACACAATATATTGACGAGATTTAACAGCTGTTTTGTATTTTTACTGAGATTGATTGGCAAACGCTGAACAATCTTAAACGTATGCATCGGATAAGGCATCTTTGATCCACCAAGCATTCACATCATCAGGCTGTTCGTTCATTCAACTTCTAGAGTAGAAAAAATGCTTTCCCAGCCTGTTGCTAATAGGCAAGTATAACTCGGTCAAAAAATCTGTGCACCCGGCGTTGATGACGTCATGTCGGCGCGTACGGAGTGTAAAATAATCATCCAAATACCAATCCGTTACTTTTTTTTGTGTAATGATTGAATCATAGATGTAGTTATACTAAATCTATGGATTGAATTAATGTTTGTGTTAAATGTTACGTAATTCAATGATAGAAAAAAAGTTAAACATTTTTTTAAATCTTATTTAGTTTATAAACTGTACATCATGATTCCAGAAAATATTAATTTATAACATCAATAGGTTTAAAAATTAAAACTTTATTGAGACGCGTATCGGCAACGAAAGTGCTAACCGTACTGTCGTCTGTCGTGTTCGGACGAGCGCGGGAAGGAGAAAGGACAGCGGGAGGGGCATCGCATTCCTGCGAGGTGCAGAGATATTGTGACCGAGTAATAGATAAGATGTGTAATTTGATTATACTTGTAATACAAGTCTTACTATCTAGTAATTTGAGAACGACCTGCTCGTTGTCTACAAGGAAACGATCTCGACATTTCTTCCGCATGGCGTGTAACTGAGACGGGGAATTCAAATTGTACAATTTAATTATTAAATGTAATTATTGTCGTGTGAATGTTTTTATGTTCAGATTCTTCTGATAGAAACAAAAACACGCGAGTTATTATTAATCTTGTATGAGATTAGTAGCTTCTGAATAATGGCAAGAATTTTACTTCCAACAAATAATTTGGATGGTCAATAATAATACGAGTATAAAAACAGTTTATACTTGAATGTCCTTGGACAGTAATTATTCAGAGGGTCTACACAATATCACAACGCTTCGTTTAGCAGTGTACATTACAGAGGGGTGGAACATATGGCCTGGATGATTGTTATAATTTGACCCTAAACGTAGGGTAGAATTTAAGCAAACACCATTTGGAAGGTAATGAAAGGAAAATTACATATTAAAATACATTGTTTCAAAACAGTATCTTCTAAATGTTCTTAAATTGGCCCATTTTACATTAAAAGGAGTGCTGATTTCAGCAATTTGCATCCTCATGGTCGCCACTAAAAGGTTTCCACCATTAAGCTTTGCTGTTGCAAGCTCACACCGTTTTTCTTGCGATATTGGATATTTTGGACGATCGTTTAAGAAAAAAATTGCGATAATATTATTATGATTGTCTTTCGCTGCTGATAATATCAATAGTTCGTACTTGGTATCCATGTAATCGAATTTAATTATAACTAAAACAATAATAGTAACTAAAACATTCACATAATTTAAGATTCCAAATCGTCCCAGTTTTCCCAAATTCATAAAACAATGAGTTCGAAGTACTAACACAGCAAACTAAGGGAAACCCAAATCTCATAGCGGTAATTAATGGCAGCTTATAAATTGTAATAGCCTATAATGTTAAGAAATTTCAATGAATAACGATTATTCATAGTAACTAATAACCGCCGGATCTACAACACAGTTTTACGGAATCCGGATTGCGGTGACTTCTTTTGCTACTACGAATAGTGAAACCAGTTTCTAAATGTATTACTTTACTTTTAAACGCGGTGTCAATGCATATTTATAATTATTGATTAAGCGTTAAATTATTACTACTTTTGATATAAATTTATGGTTTTAAGCTTAATTCTGCGGATTGCTTAGGTAATGGTAAAGTTTATGTATTCAGATTATTTTGGGAATGCTGTGTATGGTTGATAACGTCACGCTCAATTGAGTGTAAGGGCAAGTAGTGTCGTTATTTTTTTTTATTGCATTGAATGGCGAGACTAGCAAGCCGTTCGCCTGATGGTAAGCGATACGAACGCTCATAACAGTAGCAACATTCCACTGCGCTCGCCATCCTGAGACATAAGATGTTAAGTCTCAATATGTCCAGTAGTTGCTCTGGCTACAACGTCCTTCAATCCGAAACACAACAGTGCATTTAAGCAGTGTTGTTTCACGGGAGAAATAGACATTGCGGTGGTACCTACCCAGATGGCCTCTCACATATGAGAGACCTACCACCAGTATAAGTTTCGAAATGAAGCTCTCATCAAATCGCATTTTGTGTGCCTAGCAGAACCAATTTCACTTCAAGAGTAGGAACAAAATCAGACGATGTGTTTTTTTCCTTATGAACATTCATTTTTTTTGATTCAATTTTTGTTCTTAAACGGCCTGCGTTGAATATGGATTTCATGTTAGATTCCACATTAGGTAGTAACTAAAAGAACGCCAAGCTTTGTTGCTCCGGTACTAAAGTTACAGTGATTTACATTAATCACACGTTAAGAATACTAAAAAAGACACACATCTACAAATGTCACAATTTCATATTTGTCTAATCAAAGTTTATCTACTTATTTGAGGGCAGTATAAGCAGATGACCATCATATCGATGTCATAATAGTAACAGTGACCTTCGTGTAAACACGTCGTGTGGTGAATATGCAGATGTGCGCGGAGGCGGTCGAGCGCAGCGCGGCGTGACCGCGCATCGCTCGTCCGTTACACTACCACTGCCAAGGTTCCAGGAACTGTGTATATGGGATATCATGTAGTATAAGTGTATTAATTTTGTGGGACAAAAACAAGATAGATATCACACAAAAGTATGGCTTAGAGATGTATAAATATAGTGCTCCATAGTTGTATACGATTCAGGCTTTGGATACTATCCCACTATCACATACCACCTGCCTACTTCACATAATATGCTATCCTTGTGACCTAGGATCGGCATAGACACGGATTTTATTTACATCCAGTTCTTGGATGCAATATTTTTGATTAGTACTATTCCATAGTTTACTTCATTTCAATCCTGTCAATCAAATCATACATTTAGAATGGAAAAATGTGGAATGTCTCTCTTCAGATGTTTCTATTTATTTCACATAATATGTTGTGAGCTTACTTAATTCCAGAAAGATCTATAAGTACTTCTATCACAATGAAATTAGCCATGGAGATTGTATGTCGCTCTACAGACCGATATCTTTTTGCCCGCATGCCGTTCCGTTAATCGATGAGCAATTAAATTCAGTTTATCGATACATGCTTTCCCACACTTGGCGCGCCAGATACAGTTAATATACAAGAAACATGCCATGATCTCAAACACACGGTGAAAATGCGGCCACGGACTATACACTAATATAAAATATAGTTAGGTATCATTGTCTGACGTGCCAGGTCACCCACATTTCGCCTTGTATATTCTGTCCCACGAAGTGATAGAGAGCCTATCGTCATATCGGACACACATTCCCAACTATGGGCATTAGCCCATCATTATCAAATGAATAGAAAATCCACTATCACTTTGCCCAACCCGGGATTCGAACCCGAGACTTCAGCTTTGTAACCGTACCCTAGTATATCTACGCCACTGAGGCAATCAGGTTTGCACCAACACATGGGAAAATATGACTTTAAATTTATTCCTCGCGTTAGGTACTGAAATTGAAACTAGTGTAACTACTAGATAGTCTTAAATTAGCCTTTTCCATCAGCAGTGTATCAACTGAAGAGTTGTGAAATATCTCGTAACCAATGAGAAAACAAATACCAAATTCCGATCAATTACAATTACCTAAGCGCGCTTTCCAGTCTTGATTGGACTGATTTGTGTCTAGAGAATTCAGGCAATGCAAAATCAACTTTTTCTTTTGCTTTTCAAATGCAAGTTGACTGCAGTTATTATCACGTAATCTAACGCTATATCCGTTGTTGCGTAATAAAAAATGTTTAGTAATAAAAACAGCAGTAAAAGTTAAGATGTTGGAGATCGAATCTTAATAGCTGAACATACCTGTATGAACATTAAAATTTATTGCCGAAATAAAGTTGAAACATAACAGTGATATTTAAAATATATACTACGCTGATTCATCGAAATATATAAGTACTGATTTCTTCACGTACCCGTGTACTGTCCCAGCACTTAGTTTTTATGGATATTGTAAAATTATTTAGCTTACGATTTTGATCGCCCTCGATTCTTTGGTTTGATCTTCCCTCAGAGACAAATGTTTCTGTAACTCATAATTTTGTTGTGATACCATAATGGTATATCGTAGTTTCTGTTGCCCAAGATAAAATACATGCGGCTTTATTCATAGACAGGTTTAAAACATATTGCAGCTATCGAATGTTTTTACCTTTAGAACGACATTCATATTTATTACCGAAATGAAGTTTAACTATAACAGTAACATAAAAAAAAATCCAGCGATTCAACCAAAGATTCAACGGACCGAATCGATCGATGTACCATAACAAACTCGCAACTGATTTAAAAATATTTTATGCGCTGAAATCTTTCTAAAAATACTTTCATTATACAATCTGATTGGCAGTTACACAGTTTATTAGATTCGGCTTTGTCATGGTGTTTTTCTATTTCATTAAATCATTTTTGTAATAAAGTTCATTATAGTAATGCTGCGGACCGAGAAAAAATTCAGTAAAAGTAATGCTTGGCTAATCTGCTCATAATTTGTTATTTTTGCTTTCACTGAAATTTTTAACTCGTTCACGAGTTAACGAGGATTGGGGTCATTTCATAAAATAATGTTACATATTGTGTCGTATTGTTATTAGAACACACTGCTTTGCAATTGATAATAGAACATCATTAACTTTCTGTTAATAACCTAGCTTATTTATCTATTATATTTTCTCTCACGTAAAATAGACTTTTAATTACCGCTGAATTGAGTAATCCAAACGAACTTGACTTTACATAATTATATCTCTTTTGTTACAGATATTTCTTCAACACCGTGAGAGCGCGGCTAAAGAAAACGAACGATAATGGCGACTAGGCGTCAATAAACCAAAAAACAATGAAGCAAACGCGATCCCACAAGTTGAATAGTTAGAAACCGATTCTAAAAACTTGATAATGTGGCGCGCAAATCTTCGGCTACATTGATAAAGACAATGTGACTTAGTGACATCTAGCGGTGAACGAACTGACTAAGCTAGTGAAATTCAAGGCTGATTATCTAATTTTATTCAAAATGAAGTTGAATTTATTTAAACGGTCGATGATTTTCGCGACCTTTTTTGGGTCGTGTTTGTGTATAGCTTTAATAGTGGCGTCTTTGGGGACCACGCATTGGATAGACGCACGAGCTCGGCGGACGTCAAATTCTCTAGAATCTGAGGGCAGAATTAACTTTGGGCTCTTCGAGGGTAGAAAAGAGTTAAACTTCGGGTATGGATGGAGGAATCATGATTTCAGTGGTAAGTGATTTGTGTAATTAAATTAATTTATTATATATTACTCATGGTGTTTGCAGTGTGCATTCTTGCGAATTTTTGAACATAGAAGTTAGAACATTTTATCTTCGTACGGAAAATGTGAAACTTAAGCAAAATAGGGGAAATGTACCTATTCCTAAATAACGTCAAGATAAAACTATAGAAAAACTAGACATTTAATACAATCTGGCAAAGCTTAACATTGTTAATAGTTTGAAATATAATAATGAAATGTAATAGTTGTACATTTCGAAGCTGTGAAGGTGTAGTGAGACGCAAACAGGCTTTGTTTTGCGAAATGAAGCAAGTTCTACAATTCAAACAATGATAGCTAGCCCCGATTAGCATCTAGTCTCGTTCCATGCTATGATATTATGAAGCAATCAGGGTTGCCATATCTAAATAAGATTTATTATTACATATTTTGAACTTAGAACAGAACTATGATTTTTCTCGCCGTAGTAACATAAAGGGCCTCAAGTAATCAAACAGTCGTACTCAGAGATATTTAATGTCAATTAAATCATTAGCCACTTATAAGTGTACATTATACGAATATAATCTGTATTAAAATACAATTTTAATAAAAAAAAAAAAGTTTGGTTAGGAGTTCAATACTATAATTGTGTCGTCTGGCAAAATATAATCTAATAGCCAATCCATACTATACGGATAAAATTACACTTAATATTAGACGCAGTCAAGTTATGTCATATCCATACAAGTAAAAATCGAATATGCATTTAGTAGATATTGCATCTAGATTCTAGTTCGTTGAATAACCTGTTTGGACTGATCTTCGATGTCATGTTGGGCAATAATTCACGCTCCAAATGTTTCCACCGGACTAACAGATTCATAAATAATGTAATAGAAGGCCTTGGACTTGGGCCAGATTTTTGTCAATGTTTAGTTTTTATTTTACATTTATGGGTCAGACTGGCAATAAATCAGAAGTTGCCGCATTTAATGGTCCTAATGATTGAATATGAGAACATTTTTCAATAAATATGCTGTTTAGTTGATAGGATAGCAGTTGTAGCACTGAATACAGATGTCCTTTCATATTATTCATCTCCTTCACCAACTTTTATTAGTTCATTACTCGTAATAGTAACTATGAGTGCTTTATCTATCTAGCAAATATCTCAATAAATATAATATACAATGTTTAACTAGAACTGTTGTTTGAATAATAAGGAGTGTTGCCATTCCTAACGAAGTAATTACATACTTCCCATCTAGTTCAGTTTTACATTCTCCTCCTGATTAATACAATTCCCTTGAATTTCCAGTAAAGGCAGGCACGCATCCAGCTCGGCGGTGGGCTTGGTGCGGCACCGCGGCATTGCTCGGCGCTGCGTTGGTCTGCGCTGGCGGCGCTTGTATCTTAGCAGCGTTGGGGTCTGCGGCAAGAGCGAGGTGCTCGCCGCGACCGCTGCTGGCAGGGAATACTCTCGCTGGTAAGTCATATAATATATGTTGTATAGTTAGTAGTAGTTTAAAGAGTTATGTTTTACATTGTCCAATGTAAAACAATATTCAGGAAAAAAAATGTAATAGCTTTATCGCTGAGCTTTAAAGACGCAGTTTGTCCTGGTTTGATTTCTTGAGACAAATATGACTGATTGATATAGTCATACGGATTAGCCAATTTAGGTGTTAGTGCACGGGACAAAGAGCGCGAAGAACCGACTCCTGACACTTGTGTCCAACAGAGGATAATGTTTTGCTAAAGATATGATTAGTTAATGATGATGAAGATCATGATGGCTTTGAAGATGATAATAAGTGTTGCATCCATCAGCCAAAGAAAATTAACTGCTGAACATAGGCCCTCCCAATATTTTTCACAGTGACCTGTTGGAGGCAGCCTGCATCCAGCGACGTCCCACGACCTTTACCAGGTCGTCTGACCACCTCGTGGGTGGACGTCCTACACTGCGCTTTCCGCTACGTGGCCTCCATTCGAAAACTTTTTGGCCCTATCGGCCATCAGTTCTCCGTGCTATATGCCAGTATATCGACGCTAGAAAGCAAACACGTAGTAACCCGCAAAACTGAAATTGTTCACCAGAGCCGAAAAACATTTTGATTTTTCAAAAAAAAATCATAACTCGCGTGTTTATGGGGCTAGAGTTACCAAATTTGGACACTATATTTATATTTTCATGCAGAATAAGTTTTCGAGGACGGCATTATCCTAAAGTTTGTTGAAAGGATTATTTTGTGGGTTACGACATATTACAATATTTTGTTCAATCCATTAAAACGTAGTAAGCGACGAGAGTAAATGTATGCAACAAAGCAAACCACACTTATTTACGGAAAACAAAAATGTAGTAACGAACATTACTTCACAATATTTTGCCATCAGTATGTCGTTATTAACATTACTATTCGTATACTGAAAAAAGAGATTGTTTTAAGTGACAATCTGTTAAATTAAGGTTACTAATTAAACTGCTGTAAGATTCAAAGGAACAAATTTTAGTCTAACTTTAAAATGTTTATTAAATTCAATCCAAACTATTTTATACCAATATGTTCTGTATTGTATTTTTTTTATTTGGACCAAATTTACAACCATACACCACCGATAACCGACTGCCTCGGTGGCGTCATTGTACTACGGTACCGCTACAAAGCTGAAGTTGGGTTCGAATCCCGAGTCGGACAAACTTATATTGGATTTTTCTATTCATAATCAGCAGTCAGGAATTTGTGCCCAACGTGGCGATAGGCTTGCCTCCTATCATATCGTGGAACAAAACATACATGGCGAAATGTGTGTGTCGTGGTTACACCTCTGCCTACCCCTTCTCGGAAAAAAAGGCGTGAGTTTATCTTTATAGGTGGCGGCATTGCACCTGATGGTAAGTGCTAATGCCGCCCAGGCAGAGTATCCATTGGCATCGGACGGCAGTCCCATGCCAATGGAAACAATTATGCCGGCCTGCTAAGGTACCTCTTCACACTACGGCGGAAGGACCCAGGATTGTAGGAAGGAGGGAACACGCGAGAAGGCAAACAATTCCAAAGCCTGACGGTGCGGCATAAAAAAGAATTTGAGAACCGTTTGGTTCGCGCCGGGATGGTGTGGACCGTCAAGCCATGACTTCGCAAGCCAGCACGCGTGGTTCTGGGTAGGAATGGAGAGGAGGGGATCAAGTTGAACAATTCTTCAGAGCACTCACCGTGATACAGGCGGTAGAACACGCTTAGAGAAGCGATATCTCTCCGGAGTTGTAGCGACTCTAAGTTGCTCGTAACGTCTGCATCATTCACAATGCAGATGGCCCGCCGCTGCAATCCATCCAAGGCATCGAGCAGGTACTCGGCGGATCCATCCCAGAGGTGCGAGCAGTACTCCATACCCGGCCGGACCTGCGCTTTATATAAGCGACAAAGCTGACCGGGCGTGAAAAACCGACGCACCCTGTTCAGGACTCTTGGCAATGTCGAGGCTCACAGCAAGAGCCTCGCCACGCCGGTCAATCGCCTCACCCCAGCGATGCAGGACAAACGCTAGAATATCACCCGTCGATCGATTATGACGGAATCCGTATTGTCGGTCACTGATCAACGAGTGATCCTCCAGGTAGCGGACCAATTGAGCGTTTATGATCCGCTCCATGACCTTACACATCACTGAGGTGATAGCGATAGGGTGGTAATTGGTAAAGTCCGATCGATCACCCTTTTTGGGGATCGGTTGCACATTGGCCTCCCTCCAAGATTCCGGCACAATACCTGTGCGGTAGGACGCTCGGTAGAGGCGAGTCAGTGCAGGAGACAACTCGGCTGCACAAGCTCTTAAAACGACCGCTGGTATCCCATCCGGACCACTGGCTTTCCACACATCGAGAGACCGTAACTCACGCCGAACATCATACTGCCTGATGCGAATATCCTCCATTGAGAAACCGCAATCAGGCAGTGTGGGCAGCATCTGGGAACCACGGTCTTCGAGGCGGGAATTAGCCGCAAAGAGATTTGCCAGCAAGGCAGCCTTCTCTTGCCGCTTGTGGGCCAGCGACCCTTCTGGGTACCTCAGCAGTGGCAACGCTGGACGGCAGAAGTTAGATTGGAGAAGGATCCCAATATCAACCTAAGAAAGAACCTTCAAAAAAGCCTAAAACCGAGCCACCAAAGCCTGCAAAAAGACCTATGTTCGTAGCGGATGCCCAGCGCGTTAGCAGAATTGGGCGTGCGTTGGCCAATGACCCAACTGGCAGTCTAACTTTTGCCATCTAGCACTGCCACCGCTGGGGTATTCAGAAGGTTTGCTGGCTAACAAGTCGCAAGAGACAGCCGCCTTACTGGCAAATTTATTTACGGCTAATTCCCATTTTGAGGTCCATGGTTCACTGACGTTGCCTATACTGCCTGGTTGCGGTTTCTCAAAGGTGGATTTCCGCATTAGGCAGTGTGATGTACAGCGTGAAATACGATCTCTTAATGTGCGGAAAACGGTTCCGATGGAATACCGGCAGTGAATTTAAGTGCTTGTGCAGGGGAGTTGCCTCCTGACTCGCCTCTACCGAGCGTCTTACCGCACATGAATTAGCCTGAATCTCGCAGGGAGTTGAGATGTTCAACTGATCCCCAAAAAGGGATCGATCAGACCCTACTAATTACCGCCCTACCGTGATCACCCAAGGTCATGAAGCAGATCAGAAACGCACAACTGATACGTTACCCGGAGGATCACTCGTTGAATAGTGACAGACAATACGGATATTACGGAATCAATGAGTGATCTTCTAGCATTTGATGAGGCGATTGAGCGTCGTAGTGAGGCTCTTGCTGTGAGCCTCGACATAACTAAGGAGTTTGATAAAGCCTGGCACAATGGTCTCCTCTCCAAACGTCCGACATATGCCTTACAACCTGTGTTCGTGAATTTCCGGATTTTTGGATGGGCGTAGAACGCGCGACGTTGAAGGACACGCTTCGGTACTCATACCAGTAAATGCCGAAGTTCCTCAGGGCTCAGTGCTATCGCCCACCCTGTTTATTCTGCATATCGATGATATGTTATCACTTAGAAATAAAGAAGAATAGCCTGAAGAAGAGCAGAGGTCCTGCTCCAGACAGGACGACGGTAAGAGTACCATCGCGTTGGAAGACTGGGATGTTAGTCCTGCGCAGGAAGGAGGGACGGCCCGCAGAGTCGCAATCGGCCTAACGGCCTATTGTGTTGCTCGGCAAAGTGACTAAGCTCTTTGAGACTGTCGTCCACAATCGCCTTGTCGAGCACCTCGAGATGGTCGGTCTAGACCTGGCGGGTTCTGGAGAAGTCGATCCACAATACCCGCGATTTTGCGGGTGAAGGTACATGCGGATGAGATAGTGGCCCGAGGCAATTGCATCGTGGCAGTGTCACTTGACATCGCCACCGCATTCAACACCTCGTCCTAGCCCTGCATCGTAGAGGCACTGCGGTACCACGAGGTGCCACCTTATCTGGTCTAGTGCATTCGTTCCTATCCAAAAGGTACATAGTTTATCCCAGTGCTGACGGATGGCACCGACGAGCGGTTTCCCACAGGGGTGGAACCTCGGACCTCATCTGTGAAACATCGGCTACGACTGGAAGCTCCGTGGTAACATGCCGATATAATGCTAATGTTACATAAATGCACAAGTCATTAAAATTTCGTGTTATTGCGCGTTTTTTTTCAATAAATCAATATTTACTACAAAATGTCCGATCACTTTTGTTACTCAACCCGCACTAAAGCCGGGGCGTAAGCATCAAATGAATGCCGCCGTTCGCGCTGATCATTAGGCATAAAACTGCGATGTGATGTAGCTACAATCTTCAGTAATGATGTAAATGAAAGTAACTTGTTAAATTGGATACTTGTAAATGTTGTAAAGATCACGACCATAAGTACTTAATATCGTGCAAAGTGTCGCAAACACCACCATTTATAACAATATCGCCCTCTAAATGGTGTAAACGCAAATAATAAAAATTGTCGAGCAGCAAAAATGCAGTAACCTACTCTAGAGATAAAATTAGTGGTGATGTAAGTGATAGGCTTATTTTTTTACGGCAAATGAATTGTTGTAATCAACATAGCTAAAAAAAATACCAGATTTTTTGTAAGTTGCAGCGTTTCAAGGTACAAAAAAAGAAAAATTAGGCAAATTTTGAAAATCCTATTTTTGTTATTATTAATCGTACAGTTACGAGACCAAGACCATTCGACGTATAAAAATTCGCTGATTCCAATGACGCTATAAAAGAAAAATGTGCTATGTGTCATTTACTACGTGTTTGCTTTCCAGCGTCGATATGTATCAGTGTCGAATTAAAATATATTTGAATTTCAGTACTGTTCACTCTGGGAGCGATAGCAGTGTGGTTGACGGAGTACTTCCTTCGGTTGCAACACAACGTCATGTCTGACGAGGATCTTGCCAATACGTGGTCTTCAGATGGCATGGCGGACCTGGGGTTATCATTTTGGTAAATAATTATAACTTCCTAATCCTTTCCTAATATATCGCACCTTTAGAATTATAGAGACCTAAAAAATAGATTTTTTGGGAAATGTTCATTAAAGATATGTAACATATGAAATTTTGTACATATGGTCCTTATGGATGATAGATCGAGAAGACTGAAGTATACATCTTTTTGTCTTTCATGCGTCAATAGGTCCCTCTCTAAGTCATAAGGGGTCGATGGAGATAGTTATTTTGAGCCAATATATGAATCCATTTTTTTTTGGATTATGTCGCTAAAATTATAAAGCTGCGATATCTGAATTCAGACTCCAAGAGTTATGGTAGACAGCCACAAGAATCCTTTTGCCTATCTAAGAGCCTTATTACTCCAGAATGGCACTGTGGAATTTAGTTGCAGGAATAAATTATTTATTAGCGGCCTTTAAAATTCGTCATGAACAAGCTCTAGAACGCTAATTTTAAGTTGTGTTTGATTTATTCACACAAACCCTCTGTAATTCCTGTAAACTAGAACGGAATGTGACATTTAGTTATTTAACAATATGTAGTGTTTTATGCGTTTATTATAGAATTGAGGCAGAATTACTATAAATGTAGTGGTGTGTTGGTAGACTCCGAGGCTCTGTTGATTAGACGCCGGCTGTGAAACGAGAGGCCGTGGGTTCAATTCCCGTGCAGAGACAGACGTTTGTGTGAAGCAAATGTATTTGCTCCGGTCCTGGGTCTTTGTGAGATCGGAATATCTCTCGTAATTTCTGATATCCCCGATTAGACTTGAATCTTGTGTTGGGTCAGAACTTGTATGTGACTGTTGGATCTATGTATTTATTTTATCATTTATCTGATTATTCTTAGCTGGTTGTTAGATATTATAAACATTTCAGTCACAGAAAATATACTGCTGAACATAGGCCTCTCCAAGGATCTCCACAGGTCTATTGTACATTGGAAACAGCCTGCATTCAACAACCCGAAGACACGTTGTTAGATATACTTATTTATTTTTAATATTTATGTTTCCAGGCTAGTGGTAGCTGCATCTATAGCAGCGTTTGTGAACGACGTGTGCGTGCTAGTAGCGATGGCGGACAGCCGCGACGCAGACACCATCGCACCAGCGCTTGAAGAGAAAGTCAACGGAGCGATCATGCTCTACTAATAGAAGGTTCTAGAAACTCCTCAAATATAGTTAACTAAATTATACCAGATCTGTAACACTTGAAAATCTTCCTTATAGCTGCAAGCACGTTTATGTGATTAGACATTATGTTGTTAGAAAATTCAGATATACAAGAGGTGACAATACAAACAAAATTTTTCTAAAAAGAGCAGTACATGTACTGCTATATCTGTCTCATGTCTCACAGACAGTAACACTATCTTCCCTCTCACTCTACTGGTTTCTCACATTTTGTTAGGGATATCCGGTCCAGTATAATACCTAACGTAGTAAAGTGACATGGAGTTGGATTTTGTGATATCACAAAGACAAATAAATCGCTTTATTCTTTGCTTTTCAGTTCTTCAGCTTCTATTTCGTATCTAAAAGCTTTTAATTTTTCCATTCCCTTGTGTTACATTCCGTAATTTATATGACAGGTATGTTCAAAATTATTTTTTAAGTATCTGCTTTATATATTATGTCACATTTTATCGTCCGATTAGCTTCCTTTTGATCTTACCCCTTAATTTTCATTATGCTACAAACACAATGTTTGCCCAATGAAAGGGTGGGTAGAATTGGATGAGTCACAAATTAGAACACGAGATAACTTAGTGTTATGAGAAAAAATATACCGGGTATATCAAGACTGCTACCGAAAACGAAGCCGGGTGGTAGTTTTAGTGACTACAAACACAATGCAACTAAAAATTTTGCAAAGAAACGCGACAATTTTTTTTTATCATTTTTTAAATTTCATATTTTTTGGGTGGTAAATCCATAGTTTTTGCTAAAATAATAATTTAAACTCTTTTATACCTTAGAGTCTGTATAAATAAAAGGGTATACAATATTATTTTAGGGAAAAAAAATGTATTTAACACCCAAAACGACCATATGACAAAAATAACAAAAAAAAATCGTCGCTTTTTTTGCAACATTTTCTGTTGCATTGTGTCTGAAGTCGCTTAAACTACCACCCGGCTTCGTTTTCGGTAGCAGTCTTGATATACCCTGTATATATTCATATTTCTGTCACTAATGTATGATTTGTCAAAACCTCACGGGCTTAAGTATGTGTTTATAAACGAAGGCTGAATATTAGCTTGTAAAATTATTTTAGTATAATTTTGTTGTGAATATAATCCGTCCATGGTAACATAGATGTAAGGATTGAATGAAACAATTTTAAGACTAGGGAAAATTTAACAAGACTATTTTTATGTATTTGAAAATGATTTCAAAAAAATCAGTGTACATATATGCTCTGATTTTGTCGTTGACAATAAACATAATATATGGAATATTTTGCTTCAATATGCTCGAAAATAAATCGAAAAATTGTTTAATTCAATATATAACTCCAATTGGGTATTCAATTTAGTTTTTAAGTGATAATGTATTTTGTATTATTTTTATTTACGTCGAAGAAATATATATTTAAGTACATATCGAAAACCGAAAGTACGAAACGATTAGACAATGTCAGTGTGAATGTACGAGTGTTATTTTATTAAAATGGGTCTTGCTCAAATATAAATTAGGGACTCATACAAAAAAAAAACTTGCAAGTCTCGTTAATTTTATTCTTATATATAAATTTCATAACATTCAGCTTTATTTTAAAAAAATGTCTATAACTTTTATGAGTATTTGTTTACAGAAAAACAATGTCTTAAACCGAATACTCATTTTTGAACTCATGTTATGTATGATAAGAGCAAATACTTAGCGTATCTTCCATAATATATTATCCCATTTATTACCTCATCGATAATACTACGTATAAAGCTATTTTTGTATCCAAAAGGTTGGGGCCTTAATTTTACTCTCATACGTACTAATATGGGGCCCTTCTCTGAAAATTTGAAACGAAGTTCGAATCTTCCGACGTTTGAAGTTTATGACGATACGAATGTACTTACTCTGTAAATTTACGGATTCATATAACGTACATCGTAACCATAAGTCTGGTTACGATCATAAGTCGATAACGACCATAGGTCTATGTAGGTACATTCGAATCGTCATAAACTTCGATCGTCTGAAGATTCGAACTTCGTTTCGGATTTTCAGAGTAGGGCCCATGATTCCAAGCAGGCATATTTGTGTCTATTAGCGCCAATCGATATTGTCTGAACATCCGTACAGACCGATTGGAACATAATGAACCCAATTAGCTTCCAAAATGAACGGTTTCGATACTCGAACCGAAATAAGTTTTTGTATGACCTTGAGAACCTATTTCGGATCTAGATGTTGTGGGAACGGGAAATCTATTGTATTATCTGATATCCACGGCAGTGTAGACAGCTTGTTGTGTATTTATTATTACAGTATACCCTTAATTAATGTATTTTAATAATCTTATATACCTAAATAATCTCTTAGTATTTTTGTAGTATTATACTCTAGTTCGATAACTGGTTTTAATACACTCCGTCCAAAGTATTATAGCAGCACATTTTATTATATTAGTCGTGCCATTAGTTTAAGGATTATGTGTATTTAATAATTATTTTTGTAAATTTTCTTTGATTACATTGATTATTGTTTTATTGATAATAAAATACTACTGATTTTTGTATATCGTTTTTTATTCTACACATATTAACTGAGTTTATGCAAGTCACATATATTAAATTAAAAAAAAAAATCATTTACATGAACCTCCTGTAGTGTTGAAAAAGGGCATGAGAAATACTATGTCTATTTTCCAAATGATGGATGGCTAAATGAAATTTGAAACCAGTACAGAGGGAAAACAGGGTTTTTTCAATTAACTATTAGCTACTGGTGGTAGGTCTCTCATATGTGAGAGGCTGCCTGGGTGGGTACCACCGCAATGTCTATTTCTCCCGTCAAACAGCAGTTTAAATGCACTGTTGTGATTTGGATTGAAGGACATTGTAGCCAGAGTAACTGCTGGACATATTGAGACTTAACATCTTGTGTCTCAGGATGGCGAGCGCAGTGGAATACCAAGCATTGCTTTGTAAATTAAGGTGTTGTTTGGTTTTGCTACTGTTCATGAGCGGTCGCATCGCTTACCATCAGGCGAACGGCATGCTCGTCTCGCCATTCAATGCAATAAAAATAAATATTGAAAGGTCTTGGGCCTCCATAACTTTTCTTTGCATAGGTCCGGCAAAAGAGTAAACAGGTGAAGTGGTGGTACCATTGGGCCATACAAATGTTCATTAATCGGAAAATTATCGAAAAAATCGTGATAATTTTTCATTTAAAATCTTATTGAAAATCGAGGTGAATAGAAAGTCAGGGATAAGTATAAATAAATTAGACGTCTTATAAAAGAATCTTTGAAAAATAATGATTGACTATTATTATAAGTAAGTCTCTTAGTCCAGAAGGCAGCCATTACATTTGATCCCTACCGTGAATTTGGACTTTACAATACGGATGCTTATTAGCAAATTAATCAAGACTAAAAAAGTATAAAATACATTTTACGATTTACAACCTCCAATAAAGCTCAGTAAATTAAATTTTTCATTATTTGATTTTTTTTTACGTTATGCTGGCAAGCTTGCCAAGCTGGGGTCTCGGGTTTGAATCCCGAGTCGGGCAAAGTGGCATTGGATTTTCCTATTTATTATCAGCCCGGAGTGCGCAATTTGTGCCGGATGGAACATACAAGGCCAAATGTGGATGTCCAGGCACCTCTGCCTACCCCTTCTGGGAAAAGAGCGTGAGTTTATGTATGTGTGTATGTTTAATTTTTTTCCGTATATGACCTGATTTGCTGAACTAAAAAAATACACAACACTAACTTGTGGTAAGTGCTCACTGATCACGGATGTGTAGCCAGCCTATTAAATCGGAAGGAAAGCATAAAGGAAAAATAATGGGGAATTTGGCATCTGGTAATCTCGCACACCGAACAAAACGAGACAGCTAAATTCCCTTCCCTTCCCTTCCCTTCTAGATAGTGAACTACCGCTCCGGTCGGGGTTGCTCATTCATGCTGAATCAGGAATTTAATTTTTCTTTCTTCTTTTAAATAACACCAAACAGCCACAACGATAGTCTGACCCCAAAATAAGATCGAGTCTTGTGTCGTGCATATCAGGAACTACGAGACACTTCGGTCTGACAAACACCTGGACCCGTGATGAATATTTGCAGCACAAACAATCCTCTCGGTGCCGGGATCGAACTTGCGGCCTCTCGTTTCACAGGCAGCGTTTAACCAGCTGCGCCACGGAGGCTGTCGTAATGTTATGACTGAAACAGCATGGCTCTACCACACACTAAAAAAATAGAATAAATAGGCTTTCTTAGGCTTAATTTCCCCTTTATAAAGCTGGTCATTATAAAATATATTTTTTTCCTTATAGTGTGTGAACTTTCTCGGCCTACTTCCTCCTCCATAAAGCTATTATCAGCAAATAGCGCGGTCTTCCTTGTTACTGTGGTAATTTGTAATTTGGATAACACATTTCAGTAGATTGTGGTTCACATTTCACGTTTCACCTGTGACAAATGGAAAAACAGATCGCATTGTCTTTGGAAGTCAAGCGTAAAATCTTATTACCGTATGTGTAAGCCACCGGCTTATTTATAAGAGGTAGCGATTTTTAATACCTATTTAAAATTAAAAACATGATAGCATTCCGAGTTTTTAAACGATTTAGAGTTTATTTAGTAGAACGGATGTAAGGTCAGCATCAAAAGTAGCTAATTATGTGTGGTATCCATGTGTCGCACACATATAAATTAATGATTATAATATTAAGTATATTAAGAAAGTTAAGAACCTAAAAAGATTCTTGTGAGCATCCAATCTTTCAGTTGTTTTCCTCTTTCTAAATCACTTTTTAACCTAACTACTTAGACTTAAACATAATATTGGCTTAAGTATGTAGGTTGTGAACCATGAGGAATGGGGATTAATATAAGATTCCTATGTTGAAGGTCGTAGGCCCAGGTCAGATCCTAATCCACTTCTTAAATTTTTTTCAGTTTGAAAAATTAAATAATGTTTTTATTTGTAGAAAACAAACCCTCTCTCACTTCTCGCTAGTATTTCCTTACTATGTCATCGGCATTAGCACCTCGTCGCAGTACGAATGCGGTTACTAGTGGGTGTATTGGATGCTGTTGTGTTCGCCTTTTTGAGTGTCAGAAGGTGTACAATTTTTCACAGTGTTCCCGTTGTGCGAATAGTACAAAGAGTCCTATGACATTCTATTATTATCATCCAAAAATTGAAAATGCTGACTGTTCGGGAAAATGAGGAACGGAATATTTATGAATATTCACCCGAATGGGGAAATATATTTTTCCGCATGCTAGTTCGTTACGTTCCGATTATAGTTTAAGTACCTAATTTAAAAGAATAATTTAAATTCTGTTACAAATGAAATACGACTGCTCGTGGATGGACTCCCCGCTTCGCAGACGATCCGATGCAGGTAATGATGATTATATGATTTTTCGTTGTAGCTATTAGGTAGTTAGAGTGTATAAGAAATACCCAAATACAATTGGATACTAACTTTTTCGATCGTATCATGTCTCGTAATTAGGGATTTTAAATAACAACTAACAGCCGCTGCCAATAAACAATCCCAATCCAAAATTTGCCGTTTGAGATTCGCAGCTCAATATTTTTTCTGATACTATATTGCCAATCATCAATCTAAGTAGTGAAAAAAGTATGACAACGTGGTAAATGACAAATCGAAAAGTAAAAAGCAATCCAGATTGACTTCAAACTAATTTTTTCGATTGATTATTGGCATTGGCCGTATGTCCGCAACATACTTACATAAACATTAATGCAGTCATCATTGGAAGCTACGAAATCCGTTCCATCATACCTACTAAGTGGATTTTCGCTTAGCCGTCATAAGCCTATTGGGATTTAAGTGATTGATATGTTAACAATCCCCTCGCATTGTCGGTTGTCTTAATATTAATATGCAATATGTTGCTATTATTTGTTTCTTTAACCGACATTTATGTCTAGTATTAGTAATGAACTAATAAAATAATTCACATAAACCAATGTAATGGATTGTAATATAAACATGGAATTTATCTTTTCACTTTTTATTATGACTGGTTATATACTCAGTTGCTTCAGCGCGTCGCTAGTGTTTATTTTCTCTATTACCAGCTAGCCATCTGGTAACCCGCGGTAACCACATTACGCAAGTTGGAAAACCTGTCATAGAGACTCACGCGAATATATTGTCGTTTCGAGATTAGGATCTCTAAAGAATATTATGCTTTTTTTGTATCAAACTTACTTTCAGGTGCATTTCAGTCACTTTATTGTATTAATATAATACGTAAATTGACCGTTTGCTTCTTTGTATATATAAGATGTGTGTGATGTGTAAATAAATCAATCAAATCTATTTTTAAACAATGACGTATTCAAAATGTATGCTGTGGCCTATCCGTGACTAGATTCAATAGTCCACTTGCAAATAGCGTAAAAGTAAAGAAAAATCCGGCGACAGATTGAACAAAGCTTCGGTATTAGCTGTCGACTCACGCACAAAAAGAAACCGGTGTAGACCGTAGAAAATTGGTGATTGAATTCACAGCGACCGTATTGTATGGACCGAGCCAGGGGCGGCGCTAGCCATTGATATTGCTTATGGATTTCAAAACTATTGTTTAACTTGTAACCTCCTATTGTATACGCGAGGTCGTTGCTATTTCATTTTCGTGTATTGTTAAGTAGTGAATTTTGTGGCTGAGGATCATAATGGTCAGGATATTTAAGGTACTTACTAAGATTCAGTTTATGGTCATTGCCGCCTATAGATATGTTTTCTTGTAGAGAATTATGTAATCTTGGCTGCTTGCTTACAAATTTCTTTAACTTACTTATGTAAAAAAATATTGAAACTACTATCGTACTATAGTTATTAGTGTCAACGTTAACTTTGTATTTAATTTTAATAAAATATGTTAAGTCTCAATATTATATTCAGTAGTTACTCTGGCTACTATGTCCTTCAAAACCAAACACGATGGTGCATTTACACTGCTGTTTGAGGGGAGAAATGGATATTGCGCTAGTATTTACCCAGACGGCCTTTCATATATGTATGAGATCATCACCAGTAAACTCTACTCACGACCTGACATCTAGCAAAATTTATTATTAGAGTACGTAAATAATGTAATTATGTAATGTAATTATACCTAATATGGCAGGAAAAATGCAGGAAAAAAGAAAACGTCAAAGAAGCAACTCTTTGCAACTGTTATTTTCCGGTTAATAATTGAAGAGCATAATTTAATAAATTTACTAGGGCCTATGATCCCCAAGTTACTGAAATACGGACCTGTTTAACTATAACATAATCGTTTGTTTTCTAAGCGCGACTGGAATCAAATCTGTCTGTTACTATACTTTCAGACCTTTTGATTCCAATTGCGTTATATTGTTATACAGAAAGATAAAGTTTTAACACAATCGTCTACGTAGTATTTGTTGAAATAAAAACCAATTGAGTGAATCAAATATTCCTTTAATAGAAAGTAATCATACTAGCTATAAACATTCAAAAACTTGGAATTTATATAGCTAGTAGTAGTAGTTTTTGGGTTCTCATTTTTTTATTATAGATTTTTTTTATAGAGATAGTGTACGATCACAAGATTTTTTGGAAATCATGTTTTTGTGAAATACATATGTACATAGCGGTACGTCGATATGGTGGAAGCCACGGACCGAAGCTAAATTGCTTTAAAAATTCGACTTTTTCTAAGCCTAAACACGACTATACCGATCTATCAGTCTCTTTTCTTCGGCATTCGGTATATTATTTACAAGAATTTTACTGGTGGTGGTGTTACTTACTGCTGTTAGGCCTCTCATATGTGACAGGCCGCCTAGGTAGGTACATTTCATAAAACAGCAATGTAAATGCACTGTTGTGTTTCGGATTGAAGGACATTGTAGCCAGAGTAACTACTGGACATATTGAGACTTAACATCTTATGTCTCAGGATGGCGGGCGCAGTGGAATGCCACGCATTGCTTTGTTATTCAAGGTATCGCTGCCATCAGGCGCACGGCAAGCTAATCTCGCTATTCGAGCAATAAAAAAAAACGCACTTTTACCTTTTTCATTTGCTGTTATGGCTTTAGGCTTAACAAGCTATTGATATATAAGCAGCTCGCAAAAGATTTTAGAATCTAGGTAAGATTTTCAGGCAGGGCACACAATTTTCTAAAACTAAAAAGGTAATATATGAATTAACTTAATAAACGCTGCAAAATACTCACATTATATCCTGAAAAACAATCTCTCAATTCAATTCAATTCTCATTTTAAATTATATTAAGCTCCTTTATACATTTGAGTATGTAGAAACGTATACAAATCATTAGTAAATAATACAGTTTCTCAACTGTTTTAAACGAAAATCTACATCAATTTCACGAATGAACGCATTTCAACTTCTAAAACAAACAAAGCAACAATAACAACAGTTATTTGTTCATTTCAGTAAACATATTGTGCTATACACGCCTACTCTTCTTCATATAGCTCAATATAAACACATGCTTATAAAGTGTGCCGTGGTCTGTTGGTAACGAATTAGACGTGACTGCCTAGATCTTCACGGCAGTAGCGGGTTCAAATCAGGGCCCACCTCGAACTTTTCGGAGTCATGTGTGTATTGATAGTCAATCATCACGCACTCTAACGGCAAATTAAAACATCGAGAGGAAACCGGCATACCATAGAAATTCTTTTCTTTGGTATGTAAAGTCCGCTAACACGCACTAGGATAGAGAGGTGGACTATATGCGTTAACACCTCTCAATCATGCTCTTGTTTGTAGAGGAAGTCCATGCCCTGCAATGGGACATGTATATATGGACATGATAAACAGGTTTAACGTAGGTGCCTAATGAATTTGATTGTTTTCTCGTGTATATTGTACAAAAAATGATCTTGCGGAGGTATCATTAACATTGTTACACATACGCCCGTTCTCTATATCCTATCTATGTTTAACAAGAGATAAAAATAGCTACCATTCCTATGTCGGTATAATCTTACGCTTTATTAAACAAAGGTAGATATATATATTTATTGTGATTAGTTATTTATAAATATATTGACCATATCTATACCTCTCTATCTTTGTTCACTGAAACATCAAAAGCATCCAAATATCTATTGAAATCTCTAGTTAAAGATAGATAGATTAAAGAAAACGGCTGTACGATACGATATGTGATTATTAAAGGTTAATCTAACAGAAATATTAACATTGAAATAAAATTATTATTTACGGATTTTATCGCGAATTTAGTTTAATTTTTTACATTTTTGACTTCCCGACGTTTCGATCACTTTACAGCTTTCGTGGTCACGGGGCGGACTGGAAATTATAATTTAAAAAGAAATATTAACACTTGAGAATTAATCCATTCAATTTCACCAATAATTTTGTAAACTATGAAACGAATAAGTTCGCTAAAAAAAAATTCAACATACTCTTATCCCATTTCAAGATGGCTCTACATTCGTTTTTCCTCATGCAAAAGTAGCAAAAGCATTTGTCTTATGATTTTATATCCAATCGACGCGACTGTTGATTGCAGCTTTGTGTTAAATCGTGTTTATATGAGTTGCAAAATTAATATAAATGCCAAATGAAGAAAGATTTTTTATTAAGAATTCTACGTTCAATTTTCTTATTGAAAACCAGGTTCCTGCATAAAAACAGAATTTCCAAAAAGCTTACACTTAGTAAAATGAACGGTGTTATAAATGTACGTCATATTTTATGATAGTACATATTTTATACTTGATGTAAGGACAAATATCCTTGTAAAATCCTTACGGAACCCAAAGAGCAAACACTCGCCCAACACTCGAAGAAAATCAAAGTATGACGCATAACGCTTCACAACGATGTATGGGAGGGTAACTCTATACTCCAACACGAAGTTCGAATGTTCGGATGATGAACGTCAGCATATAAAATAAAAGTTTGCTAATTTTATAAATAAATACATATATGATTCACTTCGAATTTACTCTTAGATTACGACGTACGATGCAAGATTCGAACAATTTGTTATGTATTTAGGCATATTCTTACAGTTTAACGTACGGTGAACGAATATTTGTCGTCGTGTCGGAGTACAGAGTAACCCCCCCTGGATCACTCAGCCACCCCATTTAACTTACATTTATTTATACGGCGCCATTGTACCGCACAGAACGAATGAAAGGCATTGTTGCTCATATTGGAAAACTTTTCATACACTGCTTCTGTATTCTGTGGGAATTAAACGGCATTCAGTTTATTTGGCGTAACGCTTTGGATAATGCTTTTAATGTTTTAAGACGTGTTTGCAAATTGCGTTTGAGTTGTTGTTGATTTAAAATCTTGAGCTTGATTTTTTATAAGTAGATTTTTACTTATGAAAGGTCTAACATATGTGAGTCTATTTCCCCCGCCAAACAGCAGTGTAAATGCACTATTGGGTTCCGGTTTGAAGGAAATTGTAGCCAAAGTAACTACTGGACATAATGAGACTTAAAATCTTATGTCTTAGGATGGCGATCGCAGTCGAATGCCAAGCATTGCTTTGTAGTTCATGGTGTTGTTTTGCTACTGTTCATGAATGGTCGTATCGCTTACCATCAGGCGAATGGTAGGCACGGCTTGCTATTCTTCGAAATAAAAAAAGCTTGAACTAACAAATAGACATCATCTTTTGGTTGCTGTAACCATAATTTAAAACATCGTCAACATTTAATTATACTTTTTCCGAACCTTAGCCCCTTAAAGAAATCATTGGTTGTTGTGAGTCATTTCTATATGATTTACGAAAGGTTACAGTTCTTAGGAAATGTGATAATATAATAAAAAAATTGTACCGTACATATTTTTGCGATATTGTTGATTTGCAGTCGTGCATTTTCCTAGGTCAGCGTTTACACAATTTCTTTAACATTTTTAAATAATAAATTAGCGGGCCACGCAAAGTCGTTTGTTATATCACAGAGTTATCAAATGTTACGTATCAGATTCATCTCATAAGTCTTTGTAAATATACGAGTACGTTTTAAACATTTTCTTAGCATTTCAATTACCACACAAATAGTGCACGTTTCAACAAGGAACCGTAGAACTACTTTTTTATTTTTTTTTTGGATAGTTCACAGGATTATTACAATGTTCAAATGAGTTTTATTACACATCAAAAATGGCAATCTCTTACAGCCGTTCTCTGTAATCTATGTATATTAATCAAGAGATTTCATTAGATATTTCGATCCATTTTATGTTTCAGTTAACAAAGAAAATAAGGTATAGATATGGTATTTATTTATATATAGCTAGATAAGCTAAATTTACCGGGTATCGCAAGACTGCTACCGAAAACGAAGCCGGGTGGTAGTTTTAGTGACTACAAACACAATGCAACTAAAAATTTTGCTAAGAAACGCGACAATTTTTTTTTATCATTTTTTAAATATCGTCATTTTTGGGTGGTAAATCCATAGTTTTTGCTAAAATAATAATTTAGACTCTTTAATACCTTAGAGTCTTTATAAATAAAAGGGTATACACTATTATTTTACGAAAAAATGTATTTACCACCCAAACACGACCATATAAAAAAAATAACAAAAAAAAATTGTCGCTTTTTTTTCCAACATTTTCTGTTGCATTGTGTCTGAAGTCGCTTAAACTACCACCCGGCTTCGTTTTCGGTAGCAGTCTTGATATACCCTGTATATGTCTATATTTGTTTAAAGAAGAGCAGAATTGTATCGACACTTATGTTAGCTATTTAAAACCTTGTTAAAGATAGATAGGATATAGAGAATGGCCGTTATTAAGCTATTATCATAGCGACAATAAATGAGAAATGCCTATATATTATATGTTTTTATAAAATGAACATCAGAGAATCAAAAGATTCAAACTTTATATTCAATCAATCAACCAAGAGATTAATAGTTGATATAAGGCTAAAGACGATAAAGTAACCGCAGTATATAATTTAGCCGCAATATGTTCCAACCACGTGTCTATGACATTGTTGAACAAAGGGACTCTATTTTAAAAGCTTTCGATAAAAAGCTAGCTACACTCTCTCTCATTCGACACTATGATGTCATCAAAGTAAATTATATTGTATTTTTTTATATTTAATTTATCTGGCCCTCAGTATTTTGTGTTAATATTAAGTACTTGTAAACTTTTTTCCAAACTTTATTTGGTTACGAAACGTAAGGTGTAACGTAAGGCAAGAACGTTTTAATAATCTTGTGTTGGTTGGATCTACAAGCGGTGGAAACATATGGAAAACATATGGAAACATATGAAAACAGAAACTGTAGAAATTCCTATCTCCAGCAGAAAATACTGTAGCAAACCATAACGATGACCATTTTATATAAATTACCCTAAGGCGCATAATAAATGCCAAATATCGTATGCCATTATAATAACCCCCTGCGCCCGCAGTTTCCACCCCACGGCGGCAGATGGCTCCACTTGGCTTTTGTTTTAAATTCAAGCAACAACTCAGCTCGACCCAATATCCGGTATCCAAGCGAGCTGCACTCCACTTTACCGTTATAACATTTTGTATCTGCCACGTAATTTTATTCTACTTTTAGCTTAAGGCTTTGAAGTAAATATGATTTTATGGGCTTACACACAGTTTATGCATAAAAGTTTCTGTTTATTGAGACGCTGGGGTATCAAGAATTTCTAAGTAAGAATTGGTAATCTTTAGGGCAAACCTATGTTTGGTGGTGGACATAAATACACATAATATAGTGCTTGTTGGTAACAATGTTAATAATCAGTTTTCAATCACATTGATGGGCAAAAAACATCACATTTGTAACTGATCACGCTTATTGACTATAGAATCTGCAGCATCCATATTACTAACACCTTGTCAGACACACACATATACCGTTAGAATTTTTAAAGTTGAAGTTCATTTATTGTTGGGAAATAGAGTTTTTAACAATATCTCATCTAAAAAAATAGCAAAGTGATGTAAATTTTAACATAAACACTTATTCATCGTATTGTAAAATAAAAACCTTTTTTCTATCTAAAATAGCATAAAATATATTTCATTAACAACTACCCCCGCTAATAAATCCTAATAATTTCAACTTCAGCAACAACTATTAAAGTATAGAAGCTATCGTACGTGTTGTTACACAGTTCCCTCGGGAAGACGTGACGGGACTACGCTGTCTCCGGGAGCAGCGATAAATTACACTTAATTGCACCTCTTTCAACCAGGTCGATGTGTGAACGTTTTCTCAACCTCATATTGGCTATTGGGTCTAATGGACCAATTAAAAAGGGATAATATTTTGCTATTTGTTTATGATATATGTGTCGATGTTTTGGAGGGTAATGGCTATTAATTTGCTATTGCTTTTAAGTTATTATTTTGTCATAATCATTAGGTATGTGTGTTTTTTCGTCTTTTATGTAAAATTATTTTATATTTAGTGTGGGATGCAGCCTTCATACTCATAATTTTAATAAAATCCTATGAAATGGTCTGTCCTCAATTTCGGTGCATATCAGTCTTTGTTTGTAAAGCCATATAGATATGGATCTTTTACGGTATTGAGTTACTCAATCATGCGTGATTGCTTAAAATATTCTTGAGTGACGCAGGTCTCAATCAAAATACGCCCATCTTCCATAATTACTTTCCGAATACTAATTCGTCCCAGATTTTGAAAAGCATCTGTGGTTTACCCAAACAAAAACGATGCAGACTTGGGTTTTAATAAACAATCTTGTTTTGTTATTGAAACACTGTTTTGTACAAAGAAAAAAATGCAATTGTAGCTAGCAAGAAGATAATAGATCGATACGTCACAATAGTCTCTATTGATGATCTTGGTCTGTCATACCCATTGCGGAGATAAAGGTCATGTTAATTAGCGTGTGTATTAGAGGATTAATAATTCCTTTTGTATTGGAAATTATCAATGAAGAGATAACTGTGTTACAATGTACTGATTTCAATACATAGACTCATTTCATATATGGTAAGTAAACGCAGAAGGCAATCAATCGTTATTATTTCCAGTCTAAAATAAATAATAATAATAATAAATAACACCCAACAGTCACATACATAGTCCTGACCCCACACTAAGATCGAGTCTTGTGTCGTGGCTGATCAGGAACTACGAGAGACTTTTCGGTCTAACAAACACCCAGACCCGGAAGAAATATTTGTGGGCCGCACAAACATTTCTCTCGGTGCGGGGATCGACCCGCGGCCTCTCGTTTCACAGGCAGCGTCTAACCAACTGCGCCGCGGAGGCTGTCGATAATACGCTGTCGAAATACGATTATTACGGTAGGCAATCTTGTCAATATGCTAAGTAAGAGTTTCTGTTACACGCAACTCATGTGATATACTACGAACCGAAAAACTGAGTCTGAAGTGAGTGAGTATCTGAAAATAGGGCCCTGAACGGATATGTATCTGTATCTGTATCAGCCCATATACGTCCTACTGTAGGGCACGGTTCTTCTCTACAACTGAAAGTACGATTGAGAGGGGTTAAGTTTAGTCCACAAAGCTCGCCTAGTTCGGGTTGGCGGACTTTAAATACCATTTTTTTATGTTTGGTGATTGAACATCAATACACACATGACTCCGAAAAGTCAGACGTGTGCCCAGGATTTGAACCACCCTTTTAAAGGCTATAACGACGACTTACATATGTAAAGCATATTAAGACGTATAAATTACGTGAAATTAAGCTATATATGCGTGTCCCAATGCTAAGCCTGCTCTACTAAGATATTAATCTCCTAGATAATTAAAACGTAAGGATTAAGGGACTTTAATAATGAACAGTGTATATGCAGCGGCTCATTATATTTCTTTTCTTTATTGTTATTGTTCTATAGCATAGGATTATCACATGAGAGAAAATATGACGAATAATTAGTTCACGTCTCCCGGGATTGCTTATTAGGGAGAATCATAGGTATGATTTATAGAAATCTTCTGAAGATCAAAAGAATCTCCTGAAACTTTTAAAGATTTATGACTGTTTCTCCCACCAAACAGCAGTGTTAATGCACTGCTGTGTTTCGGATTGAAGGACATTGGAGCCAGAGTAACTACTAGACATATTGAGACTTAACATCTTATGTCTCAGGATGGGGAGCGCAGTGGAATGCCAAGTATTGCTTTGCAATTCAAGGTGTAGTTTAGTATCGCTACTGTTCATGAGCCGTCGTATCGGTTACCATCAGGCGAACGGCATGCTCATCTCACAATTCATAACAATAAAAAAAATGCAATGGCAAGTAAGTTCGAAAAGAACGGTGGCATTTCTGAATCTGTAGGTGTATTTATTTCGAATACACTTCTTAACAAATAACTGGTGTATGAGTACACTTTGTAGTAACTGCATAGCACATTCAGACTTAGTAATCCTGTTAATCATTACAAACATCCCTTCCAGACTACAAACATTGAAAGGCAAACCAACCTGTAATTTATTCGGCCAATAACCGTCCCTCGGGAGAGTCTGGAAATTTACCGATTCATCCACAATGTAATTAATGATCTAGCTGTTTGTGAACTGTGGAATTTTTATGAATTTGGAATATTTTGGTTATTTTATTAGATATTTTCATGGCAAAGAGAGCGTTTTCTTAAATATAACGCAATTTTGACACTCAGTAATGCATAATTGTTTGCAGGCAGGTCTTAGTCGCCTTTACAGTTCCTAGATTCTTGGAATTTATGTATTAGGAAACAATTCCTGGACAAATTCTCCCTCTGGCCCTGTTTCTAGGTATGAATATTTGAACACTTAACCCGACCCGACACTCTTGAATAGTCCACCATGACGGATTTTCCATTAAAGTAGTCCTTATTTGACTGGTAGGAACAAACTATCAGTAAAATTTATCACTACATAGTATAAAACAAAGTCGCTTTCTCTGTCCTTATGTCCCTATGTCCCTTTGTATGCTTAAATCTACATTACTCACATTCTCTCTCTTCTTTACAATATTTTGTTTAATCCTCTCGCCTCTTCTTACCTTAAAGAACGATTTCTTTTTCTTCATGAGTCACATTCGAGATCCTTGAGATCGTCGGAGAATCTTAAACTGAGAATGCCCGTACACACTACTATATTTACGGATAAATCATTCACTGTCGAAGCTGTTCGATTATGGAACGCCCTTCCTGTAGTGGTAAGACAGGCTCAAACTTTGTCGTCTTTCAAAAAGCTGATGAAAGAGCATTACTTTCCGCTATGAACAGATTATATTGATGTGTTTTTTATTTATTTATTATTATATATATATATAGTGTATGTATTTTATTTGTATTTTACGTATATACATGTATAAATTTATATATATAGTGTATGTGTATTATGTTAAGAATATGTATTAATGTTATTATTTGTATATTAATTACTTTATTATTATTATTTTCTTTGCTTTTTTTCGTTTTGAGCTTTTATTATTTATTCTTACACTGCCCTCTCAATCTCCTTCTCTTATATCCATCCAAAGGTTGTCTGGCAGAGATCGCTCAGAGCGATAAGACCGCCTTTTGTACTTTTGTATTTTATAGTATCCCTTATGTAGTTATAGTAAATCAGTGTACAATAAAGATTAAATAAATCTCTAAAACTACGCAACGGATTTTGATGCGGTTTTTTTTAATAGATAGAGTTATTCAAGAGGAAGGTTTATATGTATAATACGTACAATGTACATGTTATGGGCCAAGTGATTAATTTAGCATTATTCATAATGCCCGGGCAATATGAATAATGCCCAATAAGAGCGAGCAATGTGATTATAATCAATCGATTTATCACATTGCCCGGGCATTATGAATAATGCCAAGTGTCTATTGGGCAGAGTGATGTAAAGCGAATCAAAATGAACCGAAGTGGTAGAATGAAGAATAGGGCAGCACGATGGGGTGGGTTGAGAGGAGTGGAGGTGGAGGGGGAGTATCGCACCTCCCCTGGTACCACTCCCATGAAAAGGTGACGCACCATTCCTGAGAAATATCTATTATAGCAACCTAACCCTTAAAACACTTGTTGTCAATACAAATTAGCTTCTGCATCGTCTCCGGCGCTACGGGAAGTTCAGCCCCTTCGCCCTTGCGTAACAAAAGATAGGCACCCATGCTCACCTTCGCAGCTTCGGCTTGCTGGTCGCCTACGGCGACCAGCCTCAGCCGCTGCGGCTCGCACGGTTGCCTATCCTTCGTTACAGCGGGCGGGGGCTGCTCTCCCTCCGCGCCTCCGGCTTTTTATATACACTCTAGGGTCGGTAGCCAAAAGACTACGTGAAGTCGGGGTGTTCCGAGTCGGTTTTGGGACACAGTCGACCTAACTGATCCATAAAGTGGGTACACTAATTTTCTTCTGAAGATAATATTTCGGACGTTAAAAAACAACTAAACATAAGCAGATCAATTCAACCTTTCTAATTTATGGGTCTATCGCAGATGCGACAATGCGGCAGTGCACCACGTAAAAAAATCACCTATTAATCACACTGCCCGATCATCATGTAGCCATATTCATAATGCCCGGGCAATGTGATAAATAGGTGAGTTTAGATTGTAATTAATCACTTGGCCCGATACGGATCTGCTATATTCATACTGCCCGGGCATTATGAATACTGCTCGCATTAATCACTTGGCCCATAACATACATATTTTATTTGTGCCCGGATGAAGCTGGGCCAGGCCGTTATTATTTCATAATAAATGAACTGTAATTCATGTATTCCTACAAAAAGATTTGTACATTCATAGTGTATGAACCTTCCCGCTTTTATCGTCCGTAATACCACGGTTATTGTACAGGAAAATGAACACCCGCCTTCTTATACATTGTGAGAATAAAAAACTTTGATGTGGGTGATAGAATGAAATATTTTTCTACAAAAAACTCGGGTTGGAAGTTAAAGTCTCTCTGGAAGTATTTGGGAGCCCATTGTTTAGCTGTGGACATCTTGTGACTTATGAAAAAAGTTTTGTATTGTGTTATTAAATTACTGTGTTTTTTTCTCGTACAAAAATACCTGGCATCTGTTATCTCCCACGTTAAAGAATGAATTAAATATTGAGGTGTTTGAAATATGAATAATAAAAACAACAAACAACATGTTGTTTTCACCTTTCACCATGCAAAGGTAGGTTCTTTGTATTCTTTATAGGTACATAAATATTCAATAAATAAAGAGAAACCTAATACACGTTTTGAAAACTATTTTTTTTACATAAATATCGAGACGAGCATATCATTTGCCTGATGGTACGCAATAATTTTCAATTTTCATGTTGTTTTTGAATGGATGTGTTAGGTAAACTTGCATTGTAGTTCTATCCTATTTATATAACTCTAGAATTACATTAACATAGAGCAGAGGGAATTCGGACAAACAAATAATATATTTCAATACAAAATGGAATCCCGTTTCATTTATAATATTTGTATTGGTATTAACGATAAATTAATCGGCGTACATACATAAATAAATATTCCTACGAATCGAGAACTTCCTTAGTTTAAAGTCGGTTAACAAAAATCAACTAAAAGAAATCTTAAAGAAATTTTGAACAGAACTTGAACAAAGGCCTTCGAAGTACCCTTTATGCCGTCAATAGCAACCCACTGGTCATTGTTGGTGATTATTCATTTTTCACGATTCAATCCCTTGGCACCCGCCTGACTCAACCGGTCACTCATTCCTTCAACGTCAATTCCATTTTATTATTTTTTTAAGGCTCTACTGATTTTCATTCTGAAGGTTATCGTTTTTAATTATTATTGTTTAATTTTTTTTTATAAGTACAGCAAATAAGCAAGCATCGTCTTTAATGTTATCACCGCATCACGAACGTCTTATAATTAAAACGCTAAGGTATGTCCGAATAAATAGCAAGAGGAAACAGTTAATCCACAGTATTTTGTAGTTAATTCGTGTGTGTTCGACCCAGTGAAGCCACACTAGAAAAGGTTAGTCATCCAGAATCTTAAACAATCTGTAATACGCCACACTTTTCCACCTACGCCAAATATGTGCGCGGCGAAGGGTGTATTTCACCCAATAAATTAGAAATCAAGTAGGTACCTGATGTATGAAAGTAGTTGTTTTTTTTTATTTCAATGGACAGCGAGACGAGCGTATTGTCATTCGCCTTATGGTAAGCGATATGACCGCTCATGGACAGTAGCAAAACCAAACAACACCATGAATTACAAAACATTGCTTGGGATTCCACTGCGCTCGTCATCACGGTGCATAAGATGTTAAGTCTCAATATGTCGAGTAGTTACTTTGGTTACAATGTCCTTCAAACCGAAACACAACAGTGCATTTATATTGCTGTTTCCGGGAGAAATAGACATTGCGGTGGTACCTACCCAGGCGGCCTCTCACATATGGGAGACCTACCACTAATAACGTAGTGTTATTTGGTATATTCCATATAACTACAATACTATAAGCATATGTCTATAGTAGTAAATACTCTTCTTCTTCTTCGTTGGTGTTATCCCGGCCAGTGCCAAGATCCAGCTTCAGGCAATTTCTTCTCCAATATATACTAACTATAATATATTCTCCAAAAGTGCTAAATCCTATAACCAGCTAAATATAAACTGGCGGGGTGGGCAGTTTTTATATCTCTTTCTACTCCGTAATTGGCAAAATCATAGAATACCGATGGAATCATACTTTTCATAGAAGAAGAAGTAGAAGTGTCTATTGATACAGTAATAACCAATAAGCTTCTTGGTAATTATATATTTTATAACACAAAATACAATAGGAAATATTATTCAATGCAGATATCTCATTTTCTCACTCCCTCGTTTCGCCAATACATACGGGATTTTCTCAATACCAGTACAAGGTCAAAGCCTTTAAAGAACATTATTTACTTCATTGAATACAGGGAATGTTCAGTACACTACGAGTAAACAAGAACAGCATCCGTCCCTGAAGATTTATTTCTTTGTCTCAAATCGCTTTATTCTACGTTTTGTTTTCAAGAGCTCGACGATAGATAGTTAAAGTATGATGTAGATTTATAATAGCGTTTATTGTATTGCAAGGTCTTGTAACCGTCTAGACGACTTTTGATCCGTAGTTTTTTTTTTGGAGAACTATATTGTGTGCTAATATATAAACATGAAGAGTTGGTTTGTTTGTGCCCACTAATCTCAAGAACTATTGGTTCAAATTAAAAAAAACTCTTTTTGTATTGGATAGGTGATTTATTGAGGAATGTTATAGGCTATATAACATCACGCTTTCATCAATAGGAGCGAAGCAATAATGAAACATGTTTCAAAAACGAGTAACGAACGAACTAATTACTATACAATGTTCAAAGCTCCATTAATGCACCACATTCTATTATGATCGAATGAGCTTAGGCTACGGCTTCACAGTGTAGAAAGCTTATGTTCAATAAAATTACATAAGCAAAATCGGTAAAGAAGAATAGGACTATCCTCCATCAGATTAATATAAGAGGAATATCAACAAAGAAAAAGATATGTCAGACTTATAAAATCCATTCTAATCAAAGAGTTCACTGAGCAATAAGCTGCGTGTAGTAAGAGCTGATATTGTATATCAAACTCACAATCTTCTAAAATATTGCAAAGGTTTATATCCCTGAAATATTTATTCTGCACGTTTTTATGTGAGCGGGAGGTAATGAACGCGGCGGCCACCTGATGGTCGAAACTTGAGAAACTTCCAGACGTGGCAGTCATGTTTTACTTATCCGTTATTATAGTAAAAGTCTATGTAAGTTGAAAGAATTAAAATAGGATTTATTGATAAATGAAATAATAATGAACGACAAATACTTCGGGGAATATTTAGCCTATATTTAGTAGTAGACATCATGTGTTGCAGGATGTTAATGAGGATTACGAAAGATTAGTTATGATAATATTTTTTTAGTACAATACTACATTAAGTCCGCCTTGTATACATTTGTATTTGAAGCTTAATATATATATATAAAAAAAGTACAAATGGCAGTCTTATTGCTCTATAGCAATGGCTTACAGACAACCATGGGATAATAGTAATATATATATATTACTATTATCCCATGGTTGTCTGTAAGCCATTGCTATTATATATATATATATATATATATATATATATATATTATATATATATATAATATATATATATATATATATATATATATATATATATGTATATATATATTACTATTATCCCATGGTTGTCTGTAAGCCATTGCTATAGAGCAATAAGACTGCCATTTGTACTTTTTTTATTGTTTCTGAATAGTAATTTAAGTTTGTGTACAATCAAGATTTAAATAATAATAATTATTTAGAACTGTCTATTCTGTAATATCAAATGTCTAAATTCTACTCCAAAACTACACAGTCCACTTTCTGTATACATTTCAACTATTTATTCTTTATTGTAGCTTTTTATTCTCTATTATATTACCAAAAAAAAAGTTCAGTGAAGCTTATTTTTAGAAGAGTGACGAATAAATACACCTTCAAAATATTGTATATTAATACTCACATCGTGCAATATTAGACCGTTTATCGGGGCGTAAAAAAGTAATTAAGTAGGTCGCTATAATTATGAAGATCGTCGAGATAGTTTCGCTCAATTGGGTCGACAATATATTTAGACATTATTAGCAGATTTTGTCGACCTGTTAGGTCGGTATTTTCACCTTGCGGTATTTTTTTACGCATTTTGCACAGACCTTGTCTAGATCTAGTCTAAGGTTTCTGAATATATTATTCAGCACTTTTTCTTTACTTGTTCTTGCTTTCAATATAAACTAAACTACCATGTCGTCCGCTACGAAGTTTATTAACATATTTTGTTTCTTTTGCAAACTTATTTAAAGAATAAAATATAATACCTTATCTAAAGCTTCATCCCGTAATAAGGATGATCTAGCAGTCTCCAAGCTGTTTAACAGAAATTGATTATTAAATAGCAAAACACAAATTATATACGGATAGTTACAAACACAATACGAGTATACGGATTCATTTCTTCGGTGGTCTATAAAAAAGAATAATTCACGAACACATTTACATTATTAGACGCCAATATAAATCGTTAGCCTCCTTATTCAATTAATGTCTCTCTTTAAATCGTATTATAAATATATTCCGTAACACCCACATCCTTACACGTGTGGGAGTTGTCGGAGGTCTCAATACTAAGCTATAATAAGGTTGTCGTGTAACTGTTAATTAATGGAGATCATTTAAATTTATATGACTTTATTCCTTATAATATTGTATTGTTTTTAACGCTTAAAGTACTTTTACCTCCGGCAAGTAACCAGATAGGATATCATATTTTATTGTACAATATTTTGCTATGTCCGGATACTCAATACCCCTTTCCTCTTCCCATCCTTTTTCCAGGTTAGATATTTACGATCCAAGGATTTTGCATATTCGAGGGCTTTAGTGACCATTTACCATCAGGTGACGCGTTTGGTCGTTTGCCGGACCTGTTTTATAAACATTTTGTTTTATAAGAGAATTTGTACAAAATTTGAAAAAAAAAAAATACAAGAAGGATGCATTTGGCACGTCATGACTGTGATTAGTAAGTAGGTGATCACTTAGCACAATATTAATCCATTCAGTTACTCTCCAAAAATATTTGTAATTTCTTTTGTAATTTCACATTTCTTTTTGTAATTTCATATATTTCTCTGGTGCTACTTAATTAAAGATGAATTCCTTAGTTTATGTACTTTACACTTTATACCGTTCATAACTCGCCTTTTTAGTTTTCGCCTTTTTTTCAGCCTCATTTCAGCCTCTCCTTTTAGCCTCGATAGACAAAATGCAAAATGTCGGATCTGTCGTTATTGATCGCAACGCATAAGTTATTCATGTTAAACTCTTCGGGCGGTTAACTTGGCACATAAAACTGTTAGTTTCAGTGATTTATGTTATATCTTAGAGTGAATTGGAATTATTAAGGGGTCCGACAGTTTAGCAATTCAATGCCGCGAATTAAGATGCTTACTCGGTTTAAATGAAGTATTGTTTTAATTATGGAACATTAATGATAATTTAACATTTTATTTTAAACCTAGTTCATTTCAACATTCTGTGATTTCAACTGTCGATAGATGATTATCTTGTTTTTGGGGTCCGTATTTGTAGACTTGGACGAGAATTATACACAACTTTAGAGGTAATTTTTAAAATTTTAAAGTCTATCGATGGTACAATGTTTGCTTATTTATTATACGACCACCCTAACTCACATAAACTTATTGGTAATTTGGCTTTAATCTATCACGCTGTTCTACCGTGTTTTGCGGACCTTAGAATTTATTGCGTAGAATTTTCAAGTATGCAATTTCCTCTACGATGTTTTCCTTAAATATTAAAATGTTAGTTCAATGCATGGTTTTATAATGAGTAATTTATTTATTTAAAATATTTTATATTAGTAATACTCAATTTAGTCATCAATAGATTTACAAGCACTTGTATATCTATTTTACATTGTAGTTTTTTTTATTGTAGAATTTCCACAAAGAATTACGGTACAATATAATCAAGCCAGAAAGAACAAATAAATTAGTTTGCGAACTAAAAAAATGCCAACAGACGCCACGTTCTTACAAATTCAATTCGCAAAAGGTTTAAAATTGTGCAAGGAATGTTAAGTTTAAATATTTACTTTTTTCGAATTGAGGGTGTTGAAAATCCAAGCGAAATGCTGCGGGCGGTCGTGAATTTTTAAAAAGAAAGAGCACTTCGGTTTTAGTATCTAAAAACGTACAATAGATTTTTCATAGAAATAAATTAATGTTCTGAACAAAGTTATTCGAAACGTTTGTTTAAGTGTATGGTAATTTGTATTGTATCTCTCAATCGTACTTTCGGTTGTGGAGGAAGCTCGTTTGTTTAATAAAAGGAGAAAATTCCCTTCAATCAACTGGCGTTTGTTATGTTGAATTTTGTTCAATTCATGTTATTGTACGCCAAACAATAAAAAGTATCGGTCGATTCTAAAATAAGGGTAGAAATATCAATCTCGATATTTTGGGATTCTATAGCATTGTGAGTATCATCAAGTGCGATGAAGTCACTTCATCATGCTTGTAATAAAATGAGCAATGAAATAAAAGATCATTTGCACCATTAAACATTTCTTCATTAGCGTCTCTCAACAAAAATACTCCGTCAACGCGCAGCGGCACTTAAGCAGTTAATTAAGGCACGTTTTAAATACATTATAAACAGCCAAGTCGAGACGTGTTTCCGCAGTGATAAGCCCACATTTCGGAGCGAGTTGCGATGGAAATCTCTCGCGCCCGGCCCGGAGTCAATGAGTTGAGAAATTATTCTCGCACCCTTCGTATCTAGTAGACATGAATTGTAAAATTCTGGTAGTGACGGTTAAAAACAGTTGTATTAAAATGTAGAGGCTTATAATTAAAAGCTTTACCAAACTGTTAAGGAAAGATAAAAGTAATAGTTTAATTATTAAGGATCACGTAAGAATATATGCCTTTAACACGATATATTTAAAAATCCAGCATGGCTTTATAAATCGCTTCTTTTGCCGTATTAAATTGTGAATGTTGGTAGAAAAGGCATTTTACCTCCATCTATCATTATCATACGCGAAACACCATCCTAAGTTTGTGGCTAGCCTTTAATATTGGGTTAGTTGGGGATGAATAATATGAAGAAATTGCCTTAGAGTGTTATTGCCTTACTTTGTTGTTTTGTGTTGTCTCTAAAACTGTTATCCTTTTTTGTTTACAAGAAAGAATAAAATTAATAAAATTGATATATTTCCAAAGTCTCTAATTCATTCAATTTAGTGTTATTAATTCGCTGTCGGTTTTTTATGGATAGATAGATAGATAGATACAAACGTTTATTTTGGCTACAATAAAGCCTTTGCTTTATCATGCAAAGCAATGGATTCATTGCACGTAAAGGTGAGTGCAAAACTGGTTTGCTTTTAGAAAAACTATCAATTGGCACCAATCAACTCTCTTGCCATTGGATAAAAATTCGCGGACGAATTAATTAATCCTTCAAGTTATGGCGGAGGATCGACGAGTATACCCATAAAACGTGGTACACCAAACTGTGGACTACATCTTAATGGTACGGCACGGCTAAAATATAAGTTGTTATATACTCATATGTGTGTGTAAACATGCACTGGCTTGATTTATCACATGAATTGGCTTTATTAATAAAATAGTTTTTTTCTAATTCACTGAGTTCACGACTAGCGACGTTATAAGTAAATAAACCCATAAAATTATTTCTGACGGCAAAAGATCTTCAAAATATGCCTCCGGATGCTTAGGTTTTTATACAGGCATTTGTTGGACGCGTTCCCGAATGACAGGAATATTAAGGCGTGCCCTGTTTAGCCAACGAGCTTCCATATACCTGAACGCATATTTAATAATAAAGGAACCGATATCGATATCAGCCCGGAATCAGGAATTTGTGCCACATATGGCGATAGGCTTGCTCCCTATCACAAAGTTGGATGGAACACGAGGCGAATTGTGTGTGTTCCTGTAGCCTACCCTGTCTAGAATAAAGGTGTGAGTCTACGTATTTACGGAACCGATATCGGATATCTACATATTTCGCATGACGCATAAAAGAATGGGTAGGAAATATGTGGGTCTTGGGATATGAAAAACAGTGGCATGAAAATTATGTCACAGAAAGATATCTCCAATTGTACGGTTTTCAAAGGCAGGAATGCTCTTCTAATTAAAGCAAATAATAAGCTGTGCCACTGCGTAAAACATATACCGCAAGTATTATAAAGTAAAGCAGACGTCGCGTCGATATAAATACATGACACAGAAACTATTTACAGAAGCTACATTAACAAAAAGATAACAAATAAAAATCTGCAGTGTAAGAGATTTTTTTATAAGTTACAAAGTCTGTGGCAGGACAAAATTAGCATGCCGGAGCAATTCACGCAACAATGACCTGATGTTCCGTAAGAGTACACGTCTAGCACGGGATCAATAATGACGTATTATTAATACCTCCGACGGTTTATTAAACGATTTATGTCCCCAGCTTACCTCGTATATTTATATATTGTAATATATCACGAAAGACTTGGGGAAGCCTATGCGGGAACGCAAGACAATATCATTACCGGTGTCTAATAATTTATTTTATTGTTATAGTTTGTAAGATTGTTAAATTATTATAATAAAATAGGCTATTATTAAAATATATCACAATATATTACGTTACCGGGTGGGCGATTCTAGATAGACCTAATGGACGAATGTAGGTATGTGAAATACGATATTTTTGAGCGATACCATAGATTGTAGTTTCCAGAATTTACATTTTATATATAACCCGTGTGAAAATAATATTATAATTGATGTGGTTCTCGTCGAATTTTATCGATATTTTGCTGAGCAGATTCTGTAATGGTAGTAATTCGCGAACATATTGAAGGAATCGTAGACATTTTTTGAGACTTCGAGGAAGAAGGTCTAGTTTGAGTACGGATTTTATAGTATACATGCATGAATTATACAGCAAAAATATTAATATTACTTGATTTTTTTCTATGAAACTCAAGTACAGCCCTACGTTTATTGGATCAGTCCATATGTTCGTTAAGTAGAACCTAATGATCTATATCAATGATATCAATGCACATTTATTACATTTAGCAGAGAGAATATTGTATCTAAAATTCCGATATTTCTGTAATTAATTAAAACTTACTAACGCAGTCCCCGAGCTCACATCTATGACACAACACAAAGAAAAAACCCTCTCAAACCCACTCCAATTTTCCAGCACATTTGCGTAATATTAATGTACAGCGAAATGAATTTATAATACTTTCATAGACTCTTCCTGAACGGACCATTAAAGTCGCACTTAATACTTGGCGAAACTTTTAAAAAACTGTTAAGAAACTCCGTAAAAGGCACTTTGAATGAAATGATTTTAAAGGCGTCAATATCGTTTATCATAACTAGTGTTACTCGCGGTTTTGTCCATGTGAAAAAGTTTGTCGGGATAAGAGTCCTGCTATTTACCGGGTATATCAAGAATGCTACCGAAAACGAAGCCGGGTGGTACTTTTAGTGACTACAAACAACGCAACTAAAAATTTCGCTGAGTAACGCGACATTTTTTTTTATTATTTTTTAAATATCTTCGAGTTGGGGTGGTAAATCCATAGTTTATGCTAAAATAATAATTTAAAGCCTTGCATACCATAGCGTCTTTAAAAATAAAAGGGTGTACACTATTAATTATGGAAAAAACTATGTATTTACCACCCTAATACGCCGATAGAAAAAAAACAAAATAAAAAATCATCACAAAGCTTTGTACAAAATTCAGTTGCATTGTGTCTGAAGTTGCTAAAACTACCACACAGCTTCGTTTTCGGTAGCAGTCTTGATATACCTTGAATATTCTGCTAAAATAAAATGAGTCTATAGCTATCCTTAATAAATGGACTATCTAACGCTAAAACAAATTTTCAATTTAAATGAACAGATCCTGAAATTAACGCGTACAAACATACAACAAAATCAGCCTTATACATTAGTATTGATATAGCATTCTGATATCCATTAAGGCGTTGGTGGTCATATTTTCTGTTTCCGCAGTGGAATCGCAAACTCGCTGAAGGAAATGAACGCCCGGAGTGTTCCGGAGTTGAGTTTCTACGTGCTAATGCGCCGTCGCAAGCCTTGTATTCAAGGGATTTAGATGTGGAAATATTTAAATGTGATGTATTATATCCTGAGGATAATATATGTGCTTTGAGGATTTTTGAAACGACTGTTGTTTCGCAAAACAGAGTCTGATTTTAATGAGGGCGCTAAGAATTTAATATTAATATGGCAATAGGACATACTACAACGAAAACAATGTTCAGATAATGATAAATAATAAGTAAATACTAAATAATTTTAAATCACAAAAAAACAAAAATCATCTATCATATGAAAATATATAGAAATACCTACGTATTAAATTCTATTAAATTATTCAACGAATAAAATGAGATTCTATATGTTGTTGCCATAATTGTATTTCTTTAATGCCAATTGTCACTGTTTTTTTTTCTTGAATAAGTACTCCACTTACAACTTATATGATAGTGGAAATCTGTCACTTTTGGCTTCAGGATTTGTATTGATTGTTTAACCTAAGTTTAAGTAATAATTTCTTCTATTCGTACGGACTAAAAATGTACTATAAACTGCTGAATAAAAGTAATTACAACGTTAATAAATCTTACCCTATTGTCTTTCTTTGTACCAACAGATATCACTTATTCATGAGTCTAAAAATACATTTGCCGCTGACCTTTGGGCATTGCAAAGATGGACATAAAGGAGCTTAAAATCTATCTTAGCGTAGCTGTCCACATTCTTAACAAAATTGTTAATAAACTCTGATGTTATTAAATAAATAAGCAACCAAATATTCTTATATTACGACTGGAAAAAAATATTCGAAGGTAACATTAAAAGTGCTTTATTGTTGTTATTCTTTGTTATTTTTCTTTGCAAAATATTTCACATTACTAAGTAGGAAATTAGGTAGGTAATTTTTCTTTGGTAAAATATGAAGTTCTACTGAACATTCTGCAAAACATTTCTCAGTTCCAAGAAGTTTGCTATGTCGTGTGTTAAAATGCAAGGGTCGGCCACGAACAGTTAGCGTGTGTTTTAAGTATTAACGGACGTCCACAGTACTCACGCGAAATCAATAGGCCGTGACTTTGCTGGGTTTTGTAAAATTCATGCGGTTCGCCACCCCTGCACTGGATCGATGTGAATTACAGAAGTACTAAACTTGGCCCATTTGGTAAGGGCCGGTGAAAAAAATATAATTTAGTACTTAAGTTTTCTGGGGTGACGGTTCAACTCAACGGTTCAATGTCTAGACTTACATGGAGGAAATTGGTTTGTAGTGGACAAACTCTGAAAGTAATAATTCTATTTTGATAGATTTTATACTTGTATAAAGCTACTTTATCCTAGAGTAACATAGACTAAACTCTGTAATAGTAATAGAAACAGGGAATACTTTCTCATAGTAATAACGTTTTTTTTTATTGCAGTGAATGGCGAGACGAGCAAGCCGTTCGCCTGATGGTAAGCGATACGACCGCTCATAAACAGTAGCAACATTACACTGCGCTCGCCATCCTGAGACATAAGATGTTAAGTCTCAATATGTCCAGTAGTTGCTCTGGCTACAATGTCCTTCAATCCGAAACACAACAGTGCATCTAACAGTGTTGTTTCACGGGAGAAATAGACATTGTGGTGGTACCTACCCAGATGGCCTCTCATATATGAGAGACCTACCACCAGTAACGATATTTGTTTTTATTAGATTGAAGCAATCAATGTTGCGAAGTTTAGTTTCTTATTGCATATAATGGTGAGACAATCATGCCATCCTACTGATGATAAGCGATACGACCGCTCATGGGCAGTAGGAAAATCAATCAACACAGTCTACTGGTGGTAGGTCTCTCATACGTGAGAGGCTGCCTGGGTGGGTACCACCACCATGTCTATTTCTCCCGTCAAACAGCAGTTTAAATAGACGGTTTTTTTCGGATTGAAGGACATTGTAGCTAAAGTAACTACTGGATATATTGAGACATAATATTTTATGTCTCAGGATGGCGAGTGCAGTGGAATGCCTAGCATTGCTTTGTAATTCAAGGTGTAGTTTGGTTTTGCTACTATTCATGAGCTGTCGCATCGCTTACCATCAGAGGAATGGCAGCTAGTCTCGCCATTTACTGCAATAAGAAATAAATAATAAAAAAAAACACCAAGCAACGCTTGGCATTCCACTGCGCTTGCCATCTTGAGCCATAAGATGTTAAGTCTCATTATATCCAGTAGTTTAGTTAAGTATCATACTGTTTTTTCTTGCATCGTTAAAGTAAGCAATATAATATTAAAAAATAGGAATTGGCACATAATTTTCACAATCAGCTTTGACTTTGAACCTCCGGTCATCAGTGTCGATTTTAACCCGTTTAGAAGTATGAAGTATTTTTGCAAAGAATGTTAACATTTAAATGTATGTTAATGCAGTTTCAATATTTATAGACTACTTCTGAAATTATGCGCAAACAAATCAGGGCGCTTTTTATTTTTGATGGAGCAATTTTACGAATGATCACACCGGACAAACAGTAGTTAGATGAAAATAGTTTGCCAATGAAATCTGTACTTTATAACGTTAGTTTTACAGTGCATTTTTGAGTACTGTGTTAAAACTACGAGTTGACAAAGCGCAGACTACGTTGGGAGAGAAAACACGAAAATTGTACGGCGAATGTTGTTTTACAAGATCAGTGCATGTGCCGTGAAGTGTTTTCAACAGACGAGTTATGCTTTACAGTAGAATATAAAACAATAGCAATAATTCTATGTTATTTCTCCAGACTATAGCTGTATATGTGTACCTACTGCTTTATATAGGTAAGTATGCGAGAGTCATGGGAACAATATGAGGCATTAGTATGTTTTTTTTATCAATGAATGGCGACACAATCATGCCATTCGCCTGATGGTAAGCGACAGGACCGCTCATGGTCAGTAACATAAACAAACACTACGAACTACAATGCTTGGCATTCCACTGCGCTCGCAATCCTGAGACATGAGATGTGTCACTCAATATGTCCAGTAGTTACTGCGTATAATGTCCTTCTAACCGAAACATAACAGTGCATACACGCGTTGTTTGGCGTCTATCCGGGCGACTTTCATATTAAGAGACCTACCACCAGTAGTATTAGTTTATTGTGGTTTATACCATAGTTTATACTAGCTTGATTGATTTTCCTACCTAACGTTGTCCTAGCCAGAACTAAATGTTGCGGTTTCTGCGCATTATTTTCCATTTCGCCTGGTCTTTAGAACCCTTAATTGTAGAACTAATGGTTCTCATATTATTTTCATTGACGAAATCGAGCCAGTGGGCTCCACTTTGTGGCTGTCTTTGAAATTTTAGATATGAGTTGCCCAGGTCTGATAGGACTTGGCATGGCGACAGGGCAGCCATGATATCTACAGGGTATATCAAGACTGCTAACGAAAACGAAGCTGGGTGGTAATATTAGTGACTGCAGACACAATGCAACTAAATTTTGTTCAAAAATTTTATGACGATTTTTTTTCTTATATTTTTCCATCGTCGTATTAGGGTAGTAACTACATAGTGTTTTCGTAAATAATAGTGTACACCCTTTTATTTTTAAAGACGCTATGGTATGCAACGATTTAAATTATTATTTTAGCAAAAACTATGGATTTAGCATCCAAACTCGAAGATATTAAAAAATATTAAAAAAAAATTGTCGCGTTTCTTTGTGAAATTTTTAGTTGCATTGTGTTTGTACTTTGTAATCACTAAAACTACCACCCGGCTTGGTTTTCGGTAGCAGTCTTGATATAGCCGGTATATTTTGATATCTGTATCTATATATAAATAAATTCGTTGAACCACGTATGTCACTTCTTGCCCTCTGCCTATCCACTTTCAGCGACACTGGCTTGAACTTATGTATGTACGAAACATTCTTCAAGATAAAACGCTTCAGGAAAAGGCATTTGATCATTTACTCAATACGCGAACGTTCCGGAACTGTGGAGTTCAACATTTCATCATATATTTCAATAGGAAGCAATACGATAGTGTGGCAACACTCATCGTATATCAAAGTAGAAGCTGCTGATATTTTCCCGTCGACTTTTATAGAAGCCCGCCTCAACATTCAGGGTAGTGTGGGGCGAAATTTATTGCATTTGTATGGAATAACATTTCATGTTTACTTCAAAGGAAATGTGAGGGTATACAGTTATGATATTTTTTAAATTTTGCCCGCTCTGTGAAGCGAACGATGCGGATTATTTTCGTACTTAAAAAGACGTATGTATTGCATCTTGAAAAGAAATGCTCTTTAAAATTGTGTGTGTTAAGAGTGTGTTCAATAAATAAGAGCCTTCATTTCAAGTAAATATTTATAACAAAGAGTCGTTGAAAACTGCTCTTCTCTTCCATTCTTTTGCTATAATATAAGAAGCTTGGATATAAGAATTACTATTAAATATTTATTTTCATTTTACATACATTCATAAACACACGCCGTTTTCCAGAAGGGTTAGGCAGAGGTTCCAGAACACCAACATTTCGTCATGTATGTTCCATCCCACGATGTGATAGGGGGTGAGTCTATATCAGGCACAAATTCCTGACTTTCAGCTGTTAATGAATGGTAGAAAAATCTAATATCACTTTACCTGAGCCAGGATTCGACCCCGAGATGTCAGCGTAACCGTACCGTAGTAAAACTACTCCACCGAGGTATTCTATGAGTTAAACAAATTAAGCCTGCTATCGGTCCTAATCCTCATCAAATAATTGACTTTCCAAAACACACAATTCCTTATTATTTCCACTTCATAGTAAAGGAAGCCCGCTATTACACATGAGCCTCCTTCAAAGCTTTCATAATTGCAAGAAGCGACCTACATCCATCAACTTAAATAAAATAATTTGCATTTACAGCGCTGGCAAATTGCATCATGCATCTCAAGAGCTCTTACTCCGATCCAACGAGTTCTTAGTGGAATAGCGTGTCTTGGAGATAGTTTGCTACCGAGCGGCCTGAAAGCCTGTATCCGTCGCTCTTAAATGCTCATTACACGAAACATTTCAGTCAAACGTTATAAGTACAAACCTTTTTTATTACTATGGTGGACTTTGTCTCTTTGTAATTGAGATAATGTATAAGCGTTGTGTATGGGGAAATGGATAGTAGGTTAATGGAGTCCTGAGTTAGAATCTCATATCGAGCACTTTTTATGGGGGTTTATTTGGAAATTATTGAGCGGCTTGGGACCGGAATATGTGTCTAGTATGCGTTACTAAATCTATAGTATCGACAGACTCCGTAGCGCAGTTGTTTAGACGTTTACTGTTAAACGAAAGGCCGCGGGTTCGATTCCCGCACTGAGACTAAAGTTTCTGAAGCCTATAAGTATTTGTCTCGGGTTTGGGTGTTTGTGAGACCAAAAAGTCTCTCGTAGTTTGTGATACCCTAGACATAAGACTTAATTGATCTTAGTATGGGGTTACTCAGGACTATATTTGTTACTGTTGGAGGTATTCAATTATAATTTATATAAAGATTTTCAACCATTTACAGCCAAAATATTTGGAATTGCGAAAATGAAAATAAAATCATGTCAACAGCCTATACACATTGCCACTTGAACAACGAGGCGACCTATACAACAATGCCGCTTCAATAAATCCCAATTCTCTATGAGAATCAAACAAAATTATACCGTTTTCATACTAGAGTGGGACAACGAACTAGGTTCTCTCTTAAAGGTTCTCGCTTAATTGGTCACCGCGACCATTACTGCTACGATAATGATACAGGCGAATACAAATAAAATACACAAAGATCATTACTGTTACGTGAGTATGGCTTAAAGCGACTCCCTAATGTCCTTATGTTATGTTAAGGAGTAAAGACCATAAAAAGATATGAACCTGTACACATAAGATTATTGTCTCTCGCTCTTATTAATAGATAGATTGTTTCTTTTTTTTATTGGTACTAATGGCGAGACGTGAATGAAGCTCGCTTGATGGTAAGCGATACGACCGCTTATGAACAGTAGCAAAAGCAAATAACACCTTGAATTTCAAAGTAATGTTTGCGATTCCACTTCATTCCGAAACACAACAGGTAATTTACACTGCTGTTTGGCGCGAGAAATAGACGTTGTGGTGGTTCCTACCCAGGCGGGTTTTCACATATATGAGAGACTTACCACCAGTGTCTTCTTCGCTCAATCTGAATTCAAAAGTCGAAAAGGACTTCAAAATCTTTCAATACGACTGATCAATAGTTATTTCTCCATTTCAGATATAAGTAAACCTACGTCACTAGAAGCAATTTAAAAAAGCACTCTAGTAAAGGAGCGACAATTAATGCTTACATTGCAAACGCTTGCAACAATATCCGCAGGCTCCGCGCCGGAAGCTCCGAGGATGTGACATTACTACGTAAGGTTGGCGATATATTAGCATTTGTATGAATAAACCATTTATTTATTTAAATCGTTATTGCACAAAATAAAAATACAGTGAAGAAACGACACAATTATTAGGCAGCCTTATCACTCTAGGTAATTTCTTCCAGGCAACCTTTGGGTGGGTATTGAAATAGAAATAAGAGGGCAGTCTTAGGTATTTAAAATAATAATATTAACTTAATGAATAATGTATATTTAAATGTAAAACCTATTCTTATTGTGACGTCATTATGCATCAATGATTATCATTATAATTATTAGAAGTCGATTTCACGCGCCGCCAGCCAGTCTTGTATGCTCTTCGCTCTATGAGCTGGCGCCGAATCTTGTTGGAATAATAACTTAATACATAATGAATATTTAAATATAAAACCAATTCTTATTGTGACGTCATTATGCATCAAATGTCTATTCGCCGTATCAAATAGCAAGACCCTACCCCTTTCCGGGAATTCTCACCCCACATGCTCACCCACAAAACATAACAGCCAAAATTTTCGGTTCAGTTTTTATTTTATACCTGTGTCGCAGATACGACAATTCCTCCAATGTCAAGTAAAGCACGGATTATGTAACCATTGAGAGCGAAAGTAATCGCACACCTACAAAATAAAACACAGGAGAAAAAATACTTATTTTCTATTTACAGCATATATCAAATTGTTTAAGCTAACCCGTCGGCTAGTCACTAGTGACTTTCCGAAAATATGCAAGAAGGGTTAAACGAAAGAAAGAAAGAAAAAATGTCTACGGAAGAACATCTGTATCTATCATAATCTGGTAACTAATAAACTGTATGATACTGTATGGTAAATTGTTAAAAAAAATGTGGGTAAATATTCTATGCCACTGTCTAGTTGAATAAGGTTTATAACCAATCCCTCAAGGATTGATTATATTAGCATTATGTACTTCGAAACATGTTTCACGAAGGACGGAACCTTTAATATAAAACGCATACGACGAAAGGACATCGCTTTTCTGACGCCGTCAACCGTAAGAATCTCCAAGCAATTTCTGAATTGGAAAATCATATTTTCCAACGAAAGCGTAATATTACAGGGGTTTATAAGAAAATATGATCTTACGAAAGAGCAAAAATTTTAAGCAACTGCTCAAATATTTCCTTAAGTTTGATTCTCGGAACCAATCTCTCAAAGCTTCTAACGTTATTAAAACTAACAGTTTGAAAGCAGCTGACCTCGCGGAACGAGACGTACGATGTGTTCCGGGCTTAAGGCGCTCTGCAAATTCTGCGACGTATTGCAAGGTTACATTATTAACAACTGTCATCCTCTGCAGTCAACTCTAATAACATATATTAGGATTCTATTTCCTCCCTGCCAATGATGGCTTAGGATAGCGAGCGCAGGGGAATACCGAGTATTGCTTTATAATTCATGGTACTGTTTGGCTTTACTGTTCATGAGCGGTCCTATCGCTTACAATCAGGCGAATGGCATGACCGTCTCGCCAATCAACAAAAAAATATGTAAAATAAAACTTTTGGCTCACAACTTTAATACCAAAACCAACATCTTTACAAAATATTAGTAACAATTAAAACACACACACAAGAAACTTGCTAAATATATGTTAATTAATGTTTAAGTTAAATTAGCAGAAATTGGAGCCACATTTTCAAGGAATAAATATATCAGTGTAAGGTAGTTGTCGAAACGAATACAAAAGGAGATGTTGATTGAAAAGTTAAGCGGCTCATGTTCAGATCTTTTACATCTATTAATTATATTTTAGGAAGGTAAAAGTAAAATAAGCCATAAATGACGAAAAAATATACACGAAAATGTGTCAATTGAATTTTCTGACTGATGAGAAGTATGAAGTATTTGTCATTCTCTACGGGATTTGTGTCTAACTATCATGTATGTAGTACATGTACATTCAATGTACATGCTGCCAATTTCAGCCATATGAAATCCATTGGCAGATATAAACCTTCCACAGGCATCACCTCATTGGCTTGTCCGTTGTGGTCGGTGTTCAGCTTTATCATTTAGCCTTTACTTCATCTATCCTCCTTCGTGCAAAGAAATAGACAGTATAATAAATAACCTTGTGATACAAACTTCTCTCTTTAAACTGATTGATTATTAAATAATTAAAACTAAAAAATCATTTGAAAATATGTGATTAATAAATACTTCCAAAATATATCACCATAAAATAATTATGTATTTCATAAAAGTTTTCTAAGACGAATGCTGCACCACATAGCTATTGGCGATTGATACGAAGTAAATCCATGCTGAAACAAATAATAGGTATTTTAAAACCACTTATTAGATTAATTTTATTTTTAATTGGCATTTTAAAATTGTTAAGATTCACATTTCCTGCAATGCTCAATGCCTACAACACTAACATATAACACGTTTTCTAAATAAAGCTTTAAACTGATAATATGTGTGTATGGTAATTTTAATTTCGTTTCCAAAAATAAATCAACGCCACACTCAAAGCATGAATGATGTCTTGTGTAGTGGGTATAAAAAATTGCATGAGGTTTTTTGTGTAACAGCATCAAAAGTACTAAAAATGCCTATTTATGGATATGAGTTCTGTTCTGGTATGGGTATAAAAACTGCGGCCTTTGTTTCAAAATTCGCATCGTAAGGATTCTGATAGACACAGTATTAGACCTTACACGTAAATGGTATGTATATCAAGACTGCGATCGAAAATGAAGCCGGGTAGTAGTTTTAGTAACTACAAACATAATGCAACTTAAAATTTCGCTATTATTTTTTGTGATGCTTTCGATATCACCGTGTTTGGGTAAATCTATAGTTTTTGCTACAATAATAATGTAACCCCTTGCATACCATAGCGTCTTTAAAAGAAAAGAGTGTACAGTCAGCAACATAAGTCGCTACACATTCACGAGATTTGGAATTGTCTTATCATCCAAAATAATAATTATTTTCAATATCGTATGGCACTTCTCGGCATAGATGACTTTACTTGGTTATTTTACGACTACAGAGTAGTACGTACAAATTAATTCATAAAAAGATTATCAAAAAATTTGAAGGGTTCAGCGATTTATGTTGCTGACTGTATATTAATATTCAGGAATGTGTTTACTACGTACAACGACAGAAAAAAAATACAAAAGAATTCATCGCTTTTTTCCAAAATATTTATTTGCATTGTGTCTCAAGTCACTAAAATTACCACCTAGTTTCGTTTTCGGTAGCATTTTGGATATATCCGGTAGATGCTATTTTACGTCCACAAACCAAAACCTAAAATCACTAACCAATGTCTTTCCACGCCACATCGCATTAAACTTGAAATAACAAAAACCCCTTTCGACGTGTCCCTAAATCCCTTTTCAATTAGAGAACAGTGTAGTTAAATAATAAAAAAACGCTGACCCCAAAACTAGTCCAACGCAAAAGTTTAATACCAACTGGTTTTATAGTCAATCGATATATGCGACTGCAAAAACTTTATTTAGAATTGATAACAACAAGTATATATATATCTAGTTTGTTTCTAAGATGTTAGATTAACAATAATTTCATGACTGAACTATAAAGGTAACTATGAGTATTACATACATTTTCTCTTTATTTAAAGGAGTTTAATCACATTGTGGTGATGCCATAGTTGTTCAACAAAAATACAGAATGTAAAACTAAATTAAAGAATATAGCTACACATTACAGTCTCAAGAACAACCATATTCTGAACCTATAAAAATAACCTGCGCAAATTCCTGGTCTTAACAGACATAGGTGATGCCAGTATGCTGAGAGTGTTAACTCTCCAATACTAAATCCGCCATCAAGTATACGTTGCCGTACGTGCATTTCGACCACATTCAAAACGTGATAAGTATCCCCTAAAACTCCGCATTCTTGGTAAATGTTATATTTGCTTAGGATATTTATTGTTGATTTTCCAGAATCTTCAGCAGTTGGACTTCGACGCGTCTTCAGGACATCACAAACATCAGGCTACCACATTTGTTAAAAAAAAGCTAAATAGTTTTAGATAAAAATGATGGTCAAGTATTAAATATTTTATCAGATGTTTGTAAAATACCTGTTAATCACTCCAACGCTACGAGAGCCCTTGTTACATACACATGGAGTTGACGTACAATTAATTAACGAAATTAAACATTGCAAACATTTACTAATTACTTTCTAAAAATAATGTGATAAATTATATGAATATTCTGACTATTATATTCAATTTCATTCCTATAGGCTATCCGCGGTTTATTTTTAAGTATCATTTTCTTGAGAACTACCTGTACCCTTACTTTATTGCAAACGGTGAAGTATTACTGAAGTTTGACCTCATGCTTTATGTTATGTTTAGAGAGCTTTACTTAGGAAACCCTCTGTCAATAACTTAAACCAGTATTTTCCTTCGCTTTTCCTTAGGTTAATCCCTCATTTTTCTTAATTACCTCCAAGTTAAGCCAGTAACTAAGCGATACGGTAAACGAACGTCTACCGGACCGCAGCTCAGGTCAGTTTCACGAGGCTTAATGAGTGCCACGTCACGTACCAGGCACTTTGCTCGCCACTTACCGTTCACTAGATATTGATATAATTATGGATTTGCATACATATTAGATATCCAATAAATAATTTATCCCCCTAATACATAAAAAACCGCTAATCAATAACATAAAGGTAAATTACTTTAAATGATGTTAAGAGGAGATATGACGTTCATTACGCTTTGTTCTTTATAATAGTTATTGCTACATATTTTAAGATAGTAATTCGCCATTTTTCTGTTTAAAATTTGCTTTTAAACAATGGTCTCGGCCATCTTAAAGTTAGCGTTGTTAATAGCTGATTAGTGATTTTTGAAGTCTATGAATATCGTTCCTGAGTTAGCCCATATTAACGGCATTTGATTGAAAGTATAGGATGAACTTGTTTAGTAGAATCCTAGAATGTGGTCTTAGATATTTTAAATTATGCAGCGGATTTTAAAACTGCTTCAGTTTTCTTCTACGAATATGCCATCCCATCAAAAACATCCTGTAAAAAAATTCCAAGTCTCGCAGCTCAGGTTTTCTACCGCAAAAAGTTGTGAGATGCATGTAATACCAAGTCGATTAATTTATTTAGTCCTTAAGGGACCTTCTATATAAAGTTATTACGTTAGTTATTACCATATCAATATTAAAAATTCTTTACGTTTTAAATAAATGGATCGACTTGGCCATCGCATGAAAATATAATGTATCGTACAATTTATACATAATGCTGCTGGCCAAGTTGATCTATTTATTTAAAACGTAAAGAATTTTTAATATTGATATGGTAACAACTAACGTAATAACTTTATATAGAAGGTCCCTTAAGGACTAAATAAATTAATCGACTTGGTATTACATGCATCTCACAACTTTTTGCGGTAGAAAACCTGAGCTGCGAGACTTGGAATTTTTTTACAGGATGTTTTTGATGGGATCTCACGTCTTTTTGTAGAGTCCTACTTTTTTCCTTTTCGGTACTTCTTATTTCTAGAATACCACTAACGATTTTTCTTAAAGCCTCTGTCTTATGTATTTTTCTTATTTTTGTAGGTATCATATCAATTTATCACAAATATAGCGGATTTGATTATTAATGTTCTTTCTTTCATTGTAATTTAATTGATATGTTCGAGCTATATAGTCTATTTATTTGCAAGTTTTTCTTCGTCATGTTTTTCTAGAGAAATGTTGTACAGTTTCATGGGCTGAATACACCATTTCCCTCTCTATATCCCATCCTGTTATGCCTCATATATATAGATATCTATCTACAACTATTATTCCATTATATACGGGTACAATGATTCATTAACTGCAAATGTAACTTTGTAATCCTATACATTTATATGGGATTACAAAGTTATTCACGCAGTTGGTCTATCTAGAAAACTAGACACAAATTATGAAATGTTTGAATTTTCCCTTACTTTAGACACTAAACACTAATTATATTCTAAATTTGAAGGTTCTATGTCTGCTAGAAGTGCCTTAGACTTTTGATGATCGGTCAGTCAGTCAGTGAGTGACAAAATTAAGAAAGTTTGACTAGTTACAATTCTTAAACTACTGGTTCAAATTGAATGAAATTTTAAATATACCGTGTTTACACAATGCCTACTTAGTAACTGAAAATTCAGGCTTCATGCTTTAGCCACAACGAAGTTATAGGGGGTTGAAAATGGTCTGAAGTGCTTCGAGAAAAGGATGTTACGGCCTATAGCTCGACTTGGAGGGGGCTCGGCCGCGCCCCCAGATTCAAGGGGAAGTTTATAAGTAGAGGTAGGTCCGTAGGTTGTTAAAGATTGAATTAGTTTCTTATGATGTAACATAATGTATGCAATAAAATTTGGGCTCGTCCGTTATTATTCAATATCAATAAATAACTTACCAAATAAATACAGAACCACTGCAACCAGGAATGCGGAGCCTGACAACCAATCCATAGTCCTTAGTATGCACTTGTCCTCCTCGAAGATGCATTCGAAACATATTGCAAGGACCAGAATGAAACCAAAAATTACGTTGAAAAATATTCCCCATATAAATATTTGGACAAAACCTTCGGAGTTCTGAAACAAAATATTTTTTAATTTATTTATTTATTGCATTTATTTCTTACATACATAAACTCACGCGTATTTAACAGATGTGGTAGCCAAACGTACTAATACACCCACTTTTCCCCTTGTATGTTCCGTCCCACGAAGTGATAGGTGGCGAGCCAATCGCCATATCGGGCACAAATTCCTGACTCTGGGCTGATAATGAATGGAAAAATCCAATATCACTTTGCCCAATATGCCCAATTTGTACCCGAGATCTCGGCTTTGTAACCGTACCCTAGTACATCTACGCCATCGAGGCATTTATTTTTTGCATGATACATATCGACTTAACCCTTTTCGGACCACTAGCTGCGTCAGGCGATCCAACGAAACCAAAACTTTTCATTTTGGAATTTTCAGTGCCACTCCAAATGCCTGTGATGGTTACTATGAAGTTTTAACCCGTTATTTTGGTAAAGGATTTTGTTCAAGATCCGACTTGGCCGCAAAATACGCAAAGTCAGTGACATTTGCTAGCCCTTTCTGCTTACTGCGGGGTACTGGAATACAAGCTTAACTGTTTATATCTTGTTAAAAAATGCCCCTCAATTGTAAAAGAAGTACGTACCCTACAGTGGGCTATTTGACGAAAATAAACTCGGTTATTATTCAAATGAATAATACTAAATAATAAAAACTCACTCCTAAGTTAGCGGCCAGTAATAGTGCGCCCAACAACATGTAACAGACTGCTATGAATGTAAGTCCGGAGTTAATAAGGCTGGTCAGGTTTGAATACGCTTTTTTCGGATCTGAAATACAGTAAAATCGTTAGTGCTACATTTTTCACCCTTAATAAATAATTTAAAGACAAACACTTATAAAAGGCCCCAAAATAAGATGTAAAATCAGATCAGAAACACTGAGAGAATTTTTGGTTACGAAACACTCGGTACCAAAAAAACCTAGTGGGTTTCTATTTCACTCGGGATCGAACCCGTGGCCTTTTCATAACCGGCTCACAAACAATTGTTCCACGAGGGAACAAACAAACAGAGGACAACTTAACTAGTTGTCAATGCCAAATATGACCTCCGGCAGTAAAATGACATTATTTATATACCAAGATATAAAAAATATAGTATTTTTTTTTTAAATTTTTAAATTATTTCCTTATAAGCAGAAATTCTAATATGCTTGTATTTTCCGTATATGAATACTTGCCTCTTATTTGTGTGATATTTTTCAAATTCTCGTAACTCACGTCTGTACTCTGCTCTATTGCGGTCAGCATTATCGCTCCCGATATCTGAAAGAAAGATATCTAAGATATACAAGATTATTATTTGACTTATAAATAAATATATCCAACAGTCACATACATAGTCCTAACCCCACACTTAGATCGAGTCTTGTCTCGTGTGTTTCAGAAAGTACGAGAGACTTTTCGGACTCACAAACACCTATACCCGAAACAAATACCTATGGTTTACTCAAATATTTATCTTAGTGCGGGGATCGAACCCGCGGCATTTCGTTTCACAGGCAACGTCCAACCAATTGCGCATACGGAGTTTGTCATTTACGAATACCGTGCAGTCCTGTAACTTAAATCTTCTAGTAAAACGTTACAGAGAGTATGTAGTTACTCTTTTGGAATCGGAAATTGTCCCGTCCTCACACCCACCACAGCAATTCCTGTAAGCCAGGATCAACAGTGGCACGCAATGTAATGACACCGAGCATTGAAGCTTGGCGTGTATCCGGGTATGTCTTAACTTGTCTTTAATCCGCAACGAAATTAATCACAAAGTTAAATTACCAGAAAGAGTTACTCCTTTGGCATATCGCAAGTTTGTAAGGCGATAAGATTTTCCCTTAATAATTGTTCAAAGCTTCGAAAGGAGTTCAAATAATTATTAGAGTACATACCGCGTATTTATTTAAAGATACATTAACAGCTTTTTGCCGTTTTGTAGTTCATTTTTATATTAAAAGTATCAAATCCTCATCCTAGCGTGTTGAAAGTAAAGCAATGTTAGAAGAAAATTATATAGTATACGAAACGCGAGTATAAGCACATATATCATTTTGATTTAATATAAATTAATATGATTGGATTGTAATTATAAATAAATACATTTAATTTTACAGCGTGATAAATCCGACTTTTCTATACACACTTACGATTGCTAAAACCGAAATAAACAGCAATCCAACTCTTAAAGACACAAGTAAACAGCAACTTTCGAATTCTGGAAATATTTCACACATCCTGATTGGTAAAATTAATTGTGTAAATGTTTCAATTATATAAAATCAATTAACTCATAATTAAATTTATATTTATGCCATTAAAATGATTTTGACTTGGGTTACTGTTTTGACTTATGAAGTCGTGATAGTTTTCGGCAATTAAAAAAAATGATAAAAAGGCGCACATATGGGCGCAGTCAAGAAAATCATTTTAAAAATATCAAATTAGGCATTATGTTCTCTGTCAAAAATATTACTCATTATTTTATTGGGAATAAAATATAATTTTAATAGGCATATTATAATTATATTCCTGCATGGCATTGCATTGCTTAGTTTTATTTTAAGACGGCTTCCACCGAAGAGGTATTTAGTATATAAATATGATTATTACTGACAACGATTTCTTCTGTATATGTAGATTTATGAAAACCGTAATTTCATATTTTGATAACGATATACATAGTCACACTTATATAATTAATGAAATACTGCAATATCCCTTTACCAGACCCGAGATAAGTAGTTTTTGCGTACCGGTAACCGAAATGTCGGATATCCGCATACAAGCGGGACGAACGACTTGGTTAAGGTTGCAGGAAGTCGCTGCCTGCTGTCGCAGGTCGCTTCCAACAGGTCGATATGATCCTTGGGGAAGGCCTATGTTCAGCACATGACTTCCCAAGGCTGAAGAGAGAGTGTTTTTGCATGGTTCCCTAAAACTGTAGATGGTCTGAAGAGCGCTGAATGCGATGAAAAAGCAAAAAAATGCAAGAAATTTTGTTAGTCATTTGCGAAATTACAAAATAAAAATACAAACGCATAACTTTCAACAATTTATTTGCACAACACGCCACTGAAAACTTGTAACTTCACGTTTCTCAAGTTCAAATAATGAGGTCGTCACTGGTCAGATATTTCAGAGACATTCGGAGGCTGTTCGCAACTATGATAAAATATGCTGTCACTGAAAAAGTAAAAGTTTTCTTAAGTATTTAAGAATGTAGGTATTTTGCGTTTTTGTTGTTCTTCTGCCTATCCTTCATCATCATCATCATCAGCACGCGACAGTCCACTGCTGGACATTGACCAAGCTACGCCACAGAGGCCGATCTGCTACTTAGTGTGGATACACTAAGTAGATACCTCTTGAGCAAGTCGTCCCGCCATCTGACTACCCTTAACATTTACTTATATCTGGTTCGTAGCATCATGGTTGATAACGATGTTGCATAAATAACTGGCTTATAATTTTATGATTTGATGCCTGCCCGACTTTAACTTTTCAGGAAACTGCTGCCCAGTTGCATCAACTAACTGTCTCCAATAAGCATAAAATAAATGTCTATCCCATCTATTTTCTCATCTCAACGTTTGTTGGTTCATGTAAATGGGTCCGCGTCTGTCACGATACTGAAGATATTATAAAAACAGTTATACTTACTCAATACATCTACTATGATAAGACCACACAACACACCACCAGCGAGATAGCAGTTAGAGTGAACGAAGAAGCAGCACATAGCTAAGATTAAGAAGAGGAACACTACGGTGGCGCTGTATACAATGGCGCCCCACTGGTATATCTCGATGAGAATGGGCACGTTCTGAAAAAAAGGGAATAAAAATGTTATTTTACGTTATAATTATCATACTTAGTCGGAGGAAGTGTATTGCTGAACATAAACCTGCGAAAAATACCACTGACTTCATTGCAAGCAGTTTTGATCCAGCAAGTTCTTACTATGTTTTCGATCCAATTGTACCTATTAAGTATTTATGATCATCATCCTTAGTTAAGGATAATTAATTGGCACTAAGTGTCATCTTAAGGATATCCTACCTAATAGAATGAGAAAACTGAAGACATGATTCTTTAGAAACTGTAATTAGAAATTACAGTTTTACGTCTTAAATTTAAAATTAGCCTATCATATTATTAATATTGTATAAATTATGCCATGCAGTATCTAAAAATATGACTTTCGCAATATAAACATTACTAGGCATTTACTATGCAGCAGTTTTTATGACGCATAATTGTTTTCCCCGCGTGTGACACGTTTTTCCGGCATGAGGGCTGTGAATGAGCCCAGTCGTGTGTACGACTTCCGTATGCTATTCAACACGTCACAGAAACCTAGGTCAAGTGCATTTTATAATACCGATCGAATATTTTGTATAGAAAAGTTTGTTTTTAATCATAAAATTATATTTTATGTCTTGTCGTGGATAATGGTGTCTTAGATTTACGCGAATGTTACACATTGAAATAAAACTAATAATAGCGGATGCATAATACATCAGCCCCCCCGTGACCATGGAAGCGGTAAAATAATCGAAACGTCGAGAAGTTAAAAATGTAAACAATAAACCAAATCCAAAATAAAATTCGCAAATAATATTTTTAATTCATATCTTATTGTATAGTTACAAGGTACTGTGCAAATGTAGCGTAGTCTAAGAGGAATTATATTACCACAGAGTTTCTTCTTTTTGAAGTATGTTGTTTTGGCATGATTTAATATTACAGTTTTCGGTAATGCTTTAGCAACTACTGAAATGCCGTTGACAGATCTACAATCGATCACGGGTAGCATAATCTCTATCATGTCACTAATTATATTTAGTACATCTTTTCCCAGCCAATTTATTATTTCATTATCTACATATTCATTTAGTTTGTCATCATTGTTCATTCTTAATAGACATTTAGGAATTAGCAAGATCTAAACAAAACTCACACAACAAGCGCCGATGACTAGTAGAAGGCTGACACAGCACAGCATGATGGATATGATTCCTAGCGTCATCTGTATGCTGGTCTCAGTGGCAGTACTGTAGTTGGAGAGAACGGCATCCATATCCCAGAATCCAGGGGTTTGGTTTGTATTGGGAGCGAAGATAAGGCCAACAATCTAGAAAGGAGGAAATAAATAAACGAGTTCCGATAGTTTTTTTAACACATGTTGGGATGGAACTCCACCATTTTACTCACAAAAGGATACTAACAGCTACATTACATACATACATTTTGAAGACTAAGTATAAAAAGTTTCGAAAAATATACATAACCTAAACTTAATGAGTCTAAAGTTACCGTCATTATTATCATTTTGGATTGTTTCTTTCGTATTGAAACTTAACGATTCTAAATCTAAAAATAAATTTTAAATTTGGCAGCACTGACACCCACAATTGTTAATTTCCAGCATTTTCATACCCTCGCGTTTGTTTGCTGTCGGTAAAACTGCATTAAAACTTTATTTATCACGACCGAAGTGTTGCGAAGCCGTGGAACCAATCTAAACTCTTTAAGAGCTCGCGTAGTTTGTTCTGTTTCTGTGTTAGAGAGTTGTGCTATAGGAATTATTCGATTATGTATGTTTATGAGTGGAATAGCTGTATTGTATATTGATTGAGTTTAAAAGCATTGAACGAATGGCTGTACATTTGTGTATCGCTTTGTCTAGAGTTTTTTTTGCGTTTAATGGCGAGACGAGCATGTTATTCGAATGATGGTAAGCGATATGAGCGCTCATGGACAACTAAGCAACAGCTAGAATTATAAAGCAATGTCTTATTATAACCAGTAGTTACTCTAGCTATAATGTCCATGTCTGTCTTCTAACTGGAATGCAACAGTACATTAATATGCATTGTTAGCGTTAGAAGAATCTGCATTTTTCAATTTATATCTAGCTCTTGTACTGCCTCACTTTTGATTATCATTGTTTTATATGCCTTCCTTAAAAGCTGTATACAAGTATCCTCTATATAGGATATATTTATCCCAAGCTAGCTGTTGTAGGTTAATTTTCTGAATACGTACTTTGAGTTATATGAAGAAAATAATCAAGCAGTCCAAATGATAGGACAGGTTTTAAGTAACCAAAAATAAAGGTAGGTTTCAAGTCTAATTGACTATTTGATCATGGTGTGACATAACTGCATTGTATGAAGCCATATATTTACTTCGAGGAGTGAAGTGGCATACACTCAATATTAACGTGACTGAAGCGGTTCATGTTGCCAAAAATTGGACCAGATAGCGCAACATCGTGCTTAAAGGATTGTTTCCCGCATGACTCAGGACTCCACGCATTGGGGAATCGAAACAAGGAGGAGGAGTGATGTGGCAAATACTACAGGGATGTGCAGGCTAAAACCCAGCTCAGCTTTCTAAGTCCAACTGATTCGAGATTGAAGTCTACGTGAATGTATTCCATGTGCTACAAGCTAATATACTTACGAAAGAGAAAGTGGCGATCATCACAGTGCCAGCCCTGAGGAAGCAGCAGAAACAACAGCTGATCACCGTAGGCAATTTGTCCATGAAACTCATTTTGCTGTTGTTTCTTTGCAATTTATTTTATATTTTTTAATTATTATTAATCTTTTTTGACATATTGTGCAATTGACACTGCGATTTGATAGAAGAGAAAATAATAATTTAGAAGAACCAATATCGATAGAGGATTTAACTATGCTGATTTTAAAAGATGGTTTCTGGTGAAGTGAGCGGTAGCTACGGGTAGCTAGAACGGATCCGGTTTTAGTTCTGTCGCTATCTGGTTTGTCCTAATACCCATAACTGATATATAAAATATAATTTATAATAAAACGGTCTTCGATAATTCTACAACATGTTACTACTACATGAATGGTGTTCCACCTGATCATAATACTGCATTGATTAGCCTCAGTACTAGCATATTGGTGGTCTGCGTTTCAAAGGCTGTGCCAGTAATAGCGGAAGGAATAGCGAACTACACCTAAGTTACGTTTGGAAATTCATCAAAATTATACCCTTCGTGAAAATTGCCGCGGTGTAGACTTGCGACATATTATATTTGATAATTTTCAGCTGTATATTGATTGAGTACATAACTCATCATTGATTATATTGATAAAAATCTTAGGAAAATTTTGGCTTAAATCTTTATAGCTCCTATATAACTCATTTATATAAATACACCCATCAGTTACATACATAGTCCTGACCCACAAACACCCCTGATAGAAAAGAATTAAATATGATTAGAAGTGTGATTTACACGAAAGAAAGTGACATATATAAGGCTTAATTTTCAAGACAATTTAGTGTAAATATTTTCAAGACAATCTTAAAATATGTTCAGTAATTAGTTGTAATGTTGAACACTATCTGATACGGAGAGAATGCTTAATATTCTCTCTAAAATACAGGGCAACTCGGCACACGTAATAACAGACATTTGGCTTGAAACAAATGTTTATCCAGGCTGCTAATGAGCTCGACAACCTTGCTTCTCGTCAACGAAATTAACACTTCATTATAAAGTGTATTTTTAATTTGGTCATTACAGGATTTATACTACAAATATGAATTTTAAAGGTATGGTATGGTATGGTAGGTAATGCTTCCTTCTTTTTAGCGTTATCTCGGTCGATGTCAGGGCCCGCCTTCTAGCGGTCCCTTCCATTTTGCCTGGCCTTCGGCATCCACATTAGTAAGAACAAAAACACCAATGTAACGACAAAACATCGTCATAATGATTTCACGAACGAGGTTAAAATTTAAGTCTAAGCTGTGTTCAGCAATTTATTTTCTATAACTAAAATGATGTTGATATTTGTATTGTAATATGCTAGCAGGCATAAATATATACTTGCAAAACCATTTACCACATTCAAAGAAATAGCATTGAACTGAGATACAATGCAGTCAGTTTACCATTTTAATACCAAAGTAACTCAAAGTATTATAAATTAGGAATTTATTTTACCTTAATATCAACTGACACGAGCAAATCGCTCGTCTAGCATTACCAAGAGGCCCTCGGGACACGATTCCCGGTCAATTTGCATCGAAATCGGTCGTCACTAACCCGGATCCGTCCGTAATTACAGCCCACGAACCTTAGACACGACCGACTTCATCTTGGGAGAAACTCGACGACAGATGGGGTTAGAACATGAAATGACTCTTGCATTATAATCTTCAAGTTTCTTGAGACCTTGAAACGTATTTCAAGGATATTCTACAGAATAGAGGGTTACTAGAATCAATCAAATTATTATGATTACGGGATATTGAAAAGAAATGCATGGCGCGGCAAGTAATGCGGTGGGACCCTAATAAGGTCACATCCGCTGTGGTATGTCATCATAATATGTACCTTATCCACGTATACGTAAGTTATAAGCAGGTATTCAATTTAGCGTACCACTCCTCTTACAACAGGGTTACAATAGCAGTATGAGAATAAAATTGAATTACAAAATGTTATCTCATCACATCATTATCTCAGCCACAGGAACCACTGCTGAACATAGGCATTCCACAAGGATCTCCACATCGACCTGTTGGAAGCGGCCTGTTGGAAATGTTGTCTAGTTACAGAGTAATTAGAGTACTCACATACTTTTCATCCTTAGTATCACGAACGCTGTATTGCTAATTAGAAAAGCCTAATAAAGCTGTTCCATCGTAGATGCCCTAGAACATTAACAGTGAGTAATTAAGCCGGCTCGCAAATGGGGACACTCAACCAGCTACTTTGTAAAATGAAACCACTGCTGATAGAGTGTTATTGGTGTTATAATTACAACGGTACAGAAGATAAAACCTATCAGCAATACTGAAAATTGGTAGTCACAGTTATAACACTGACAGGAATTTGAAGAGGACAATTATTTGTTTCCAAATCCTCGTATTTATTTTTTCTTACAGTTAATTTGGATGCGGTTAAAGTCAGACTAGTGCCCCTAAAAGACTTGAGGTGCTCGAACTCGGTGTCAATTCTTTTTGTGCCACTATTGATCCTGACTGATTTGAGTTGCAGTGGTGGTTGTGTGGGCGGGAAAGTCTCTTGTCGCAGATATAAAACTTACTAGTTTGGAACTTTATCAGGTAAACTATATACATGCATAAACTCACGCCTATTTTCCAGAAGAGGTAGCAGATATTCTCTTGGTAGCAACAAGGACGCCCACGATTAGCCTTGTGTGTTACACCCCACGATGTGATGGGCGAACCTATCGCCATATCGGGTACAAATTCCTGACTTCGGGCTGATAACATAAATAGAAAAACCCATTGTAACTTTTCCCGATCCCGGATGTGAATCCGAGACCTCATAGTTGAAACCATTCTGTAGTATAACTACGCAACCGAGGCAGTCGAGTATACTAATTCTTCTTTATGATACACAATCAAAACAGGGATTATCAGCTATATGTCAAAAGTTATGTTTATTTACATATATATAAACCTAGGCACGCAACTAACTAACTAACTAGGAATGCCATCCATGAATGCTGAATCTTAAAATACTATTGAACGACAACCCTATTTTATTCCACTTTAAACTCCAACTAAATATTTCAAGATTAAATTCTAAAGCCGGTTCGTCAAAGAAGCTCTTCAATTCAATGTAACATTTTGTATGATATCAAAACGTTCATGTAATTAGGACCGTATGACGTCTATTCAGCCAAACTTGGCTAAAGCTGAGATTACACGTCAAAAGTTTAAATATCATGCAGGTCCCTCGTAGATAACCATCTGGGACGCAGGGTTGCCGGCTACCGAATGAAATACTTCTTAGTTATATCTGCCGAGTCATATACCTATTGTGAGATTATCTTGAAACGTATGTTATGTGTTTTAAGTATTAGTGTGACAAAATAAATTGATGCTAAAGCTCATGCACTTCAGTCACTCAACGAGCCATGGAGCGGGTTATGCTCGGTGTTTCCCTACGAGATCGAATCAGAAATGAGGAGATCCGTAGGAGAACCAAGGTTACCGACATAGCCCATAGGATTGGCAAGTTGAAGTGGCAGTGGGCCGGGCACATAGCTCGTAGAACCGATGGCCGTTGGGGCCGAAAGGTTCTCGAGTGGAGGCCACGTACAGGCAAGCGAAATGTCGGACGCCCGCCTACAAGGTGGACGGACGATCTGACTAAGGTTGCAGCAAGTCGCTGGATGCAGGCCGCTTCCAACAGGTCATTGTGGAGATCCTTGGGGGAGGCCTATGTTCAGCAGTGGACTTCCTGTGGCTGATATGATGATGATGAAAGGTCATGCATAATTGCTATTATACACAATTTGCTAGCTTCCTAGAATTCGAATGACCAATGAGTAATATCGGACGAGAAACTTTCGTGAGCTGATTAACTTTATTCCCTGAAGTATTAAGGTCATTATTCGGGCAGACATGAATGCGCTTTGACTAGCAAATAATTATCTATTAACTAGGATTGTAAAAGTTAAGCGCGGGCACGGATGACCATGGACTAGGTGAATAGAAGGCGTAATAAAAGTTGCAGGAAATCACTGAAAGTTGGTAATTTCCATTTAGTTGTGAAGATTCTTAGAACAGATAATTCAGCAGTTATTTTCTAGTGGCAGAACAAGATGATAAAACAACATTAAAGTATATGTAAAATTCTAGGATTCAGAACATAAATTCCAAAATATTTAGGTGCGCCAAACTCCTGGCAACTTGGATGGCACGGCTTGTGACAATCTCGCCTGCGGGTACACGCTGTGAAACTAACTGCTTATTAGAGAAGACATTCGTGACACGTGGGTAGTTGTGATGCGAACCTGGGTTATTACATTTTATGCTCGATTTATTAGGCGTTTAATTGGATTTTGGTAGATTGATGTTAGAGCTTACTTATTGGTCTGCTTTTAGTACTGAGTAGTGTCACTTTTTTGGGTTTTAGACCGTTATAGTTCTCAAGGTTTATTATTTTTATTTAACTAATGTTCCTGCTATTTGCAAGATTTATAACATGATAAATTAATGTTACATAATTCCAAAATGTTTTAATTTGAATACTTAAATCTCTATCATTAATCGTTTTATTAAACGTAATTGTAACATATAAGTAAATGATGACACATCTACTGGTGGGGCGAGCGGTAGTGGTGGGGGTGCGGTGAGTGCAGTGCCTGCACTCACCGGACACTTGCTGCTGGTGAGCCGTACGAATAGTGTGTCTGTCGGAAATCAAACTGTGTTTCCTTTATATAACCTACACCGAATAGTGAACTCTACATGTGGCGACCCTGCCATCCACAAATTAAGGTTATGAAGGTATGCACCAAACAATTTAAAAACTAAGCATGAGCTTAGAGGTAAATCGGTAGCAAATCAGTTTTGTTAATATTCGTGCCCTACATTATTGTTTCTGCGTTTTATTAGCATCTTTAAAGTATTTATGGGCATTGAATCGTCGTAACTGACTTAAGTTGTTAAATTACATCTATAACAAGGCACTTGTTATTGCAAAACGGAACTGATTTAGTTACTTTGATTGGTACCTAAATATGTAGCACATCAATGACTAAATGCTTTGATTATTGGCAAAGACAGATTAGAATGTGGGTTTTGCTTAACAAGATATATTTAAACTTAAAGCAATAAAACCATTTTCGGGATATAAACTATAAACAGCTGTTATTTATGATTGTAAGAATGTTTAAATCAAGATATTGTAATGGACTTGATACAGTGTGAAATATTCTTCGATTTTTATGATTAATTATTATCTACCCACATTTTCTTTTATTGGTTAAACGCAAATGTTGAACATTGGATAGCATTCGTTAGTTATCTCGATGTCGATGTTCAAATATACACTTTTTAGTCTGTCAATAATCAAAGTTAACATTGTTGTCAGAGGTAGTTTGCTTATGCAAACAGTACCTAAATGATCTTGCATTGTATAAAGAACAGGCTAAATGGCCTTAAGTTAAATACAATAAGATCAAGAGGTAGTTCGATTTATTCGGAACAGTACCTAAAAGGAAATTACTCCAGCCTTCTGGGTAGACCATAAATATGTCGCAAACACCACCTTTGGAGTCTTTTGACTGTGACAGCGACTCAGCTTCAATTGGTCTATGCTGGAAAAATGGGAGTGTGCACTACTAGTGTAAAAGGGGACAAAGGCCTTGCTCCTGCATATGGACGGGTCAACCCTACAAGAAATATATTATAATATTCCTGGTGCATATGTAGAAACTACTAGTAATAATAATACTAGTATAATGACAACGATGTATTTATCGTCGCTGTCAACATGCTAAACGAATACTTTTCCTCAAAAAAAAAATAAAAAATAATAATAATAAAAAAAGTACAAAGTGGTATTTATGAGCGTCACTTGTTTAGGCTCATCAAATAAGGAAGTGGAGGAAAAAATAATGACAATATTCTCGTAGAGTTAGACACCAGAGCTCTAAATGTCAATTCACTGCCCCTAACGAACACGTGATTGTTCAAGTCACAGAGAAATGTAAGTCAGCCAAATTAAGGGAAACAATTCTAACCCTTACCGATGATGTGACTCTTGACAAAATTATTTCCGAAATCAACGCTCTAGAGGAGTGAATCGACAAATTAATAATTTTGGTTTGTCGAAATTAAGTAAATACCTAACGGTTAATATAATGGAGGGTTCTAAAAAAAAAAAAATTAAACTTGAAATATCGAGCCCCGTGGACGTTATGACGACACTATTAAATGTACGCTACTAAAATAGGGGGGTGTCAAAGTTGAGATGGTAATAGATTCCGGTCGTAAATGCAATATTACTAATGATGTTACATGGCAAGTTCTCAAGAACAATAGGGTCCTAGTTGAAAATCAAGTGAAATCTCCAAACAAGAGATTCATGCTAATGCATGTAATACTTTAATTGTACTAGGATCTTTTGAATCATTACAATTGGCAGCAACTACCCCCGAGCCGAAGCCACCTTTTATGTAGTTAAAGATGGTAATGGGAATTTGCTAGGAACATATTATACTGCCACGTCCTTTGGCTTTCTAAAAGTTGGATTAGTTCCCAAAATTTAAAGATGTTCAGATTCATATCTTTTTAGATAAATCAATCAAACCAGCTGCTCAGCCTTGTCGGAAAGACCCTGTTCCTCTTGAGTCTAAAATTAATAAAAAAACTTAAGAACTTATTGAGTCAGATATTATAAAGCCAATTAATAGCCAGCCTGACTGGATCTCTCCCTTAGTATCGGTCTTAAAAGCAGATGGTGATGTACGCATCTGCGTAGACATAAGGAGAGCAAATAGAGCTATCATTATCTATCCTTGCACAATATGGAACAGTTTATTCCAAAGTTCAGAAATGCTTTCATTTTCTCTTAACTTGAAAAAAAAAAAAACTGTCCACCAGCTAGAGCTAAGTGAGGACAGTAGACATATCACGACATTTTATAAATGTCTAAACGAATGTTGTGTTCGCCTGTTATTGGCACGTGTACGTGTGTATTAGACCAATGGTTAATTTACTTAAGAATATTATGTATACTGTGCTGTTGGTGTACCAAATATACTAAAATACATTCATTTGTAGCCGGGGACTATCTCTGCCTGTTTAGGTACAAACGCGTCATTTTGTGAAACTCGTGTGTCTCGAATATTAAATATAAAAAATAAATAAATTAGAAAGTATCCTGTTGCCTTGTACAGGAGTCGCCAACTTATTGGTGATATAGTCGTTTATGGTAGCAATGAGGCCGAGCCTTGCACAAGACTACAAAGTTTTGTTAAACGATACAAAATGTGCATTCGAGTAAATCAAATAGACTTTCTTGGTCATCAGCTATCTTCCGAGGGGCCTAAGCCTTTTAGACAAATATGTAAAGGCAATCGAATTGTTTCGAGAACCAAAAGTTACGGGAGAAGTGTCAAGCTTTTTAGGGCTAAGTAATTACGTAGGAAAATGGATCCCTAACTTAGCTACTTGGACAGAACCTTTGCGCTAACTTCAAAGGCTAAAACAAAGCAAAGGTGTAAATATCATTTTATTGGCGCAATAAACAAAATTGGCGTTTGAGGGGTCGAAAAGCGCTATGACTCAAATTAAGACCTTAGGCTACTATGATCCGCTTGACTGTACCCAAGCCTTCGCCAATGCTAGTCCAGTCGGTTTAAGAGCTGTGCTCGTCCAAAATGGCACTAACGGGCCTCAAATTGTTGCATACAGCAATAAAAAATCTGACAGACCGTGAGAACCGGTATTGTCAGACTGAGAAAGCTCTTGCGTTGGTTTGGGTGGTGGAACATTTTGATACATACCTATTTGGGAAAGATAGTTTTGAACTTGTCAGTGATCACAAGCGATTAGAGGTGATATTTGGACCTGACTCTAAGCCGTGTGCAAAAAAATGTTTTGCGCTTACAGTCATATAATTACATATTGCCCTTAGGCATTAAGTCTGCCTGTACTATTAATTTGTACAAAGTGGGTAAATAAATAAAATAAAAATAATTTCAAAGTGGTCTATACTGTGTCAAGACTGTGGGTGATAAGTCACCACAGCTTTTGATGTTAATAATTATTCGAACTTGTTGTTGACCAATATCGACCTGTAGCAGAGTTACCTTGCATGAGTCAAGAATAGTTTGCGAGGGAGCCTTTAGAGCTAAAGTTAGTCAGAAACGGAATATATAACAGCTGGGACCAGAGTGTTAACGCTTATAAGGTCTTTGTGCAGGAACTTCGTTCTCAAGGCAATTTACTATTACATGAGAATAAAATTGTTATCCCATCATGATGAATCAAACTTTCTAACAGCTGCTCATGAAGACCATCCAGGCATTGTAGCTATGAAAATAAGACTACGTTCTAAAAGTGCCTAGGCCCAAAATTGATAGAGATGCTGAACATTATATATGAGCTTGCAAGGGTTGCACTCTGGTTTCCGCTCCAAATTCTCCTAATCTCATGCGCAAAAGAGAACTGCCAATCAACCCTGGGTTGATACAGCCATAGACTATCTCGTACCTTTACCTATCGGCCATTATCTTTTACTAGTATAGATTATCTTAGTAGATATAAAGAAATCAAAATTACTAAGAACATCGATTCTGCCTCGGCGTAGTTGTACTAAGGTATGGTTACAAAGCTGAGGTCTCGGGTTCGAATCCTGGGTTGGGCAAAGTGATATTGGATTTTCCTATTGATTATCAGCCCAAGGTCAGGAATTTGTGCCCGATATGGCGATAGGCTCGCCACCTATCAAATTGTGGGACGGAACATACAAGGCGAAATGTGGGTGTCCTGGCACCTCTGCCTACCCCTTGTGGGAAATAGGCGTGAGTTTATATATGTATGTCTCGATTCTGCTTCATCGATTCATGATAAAGAGATTTTCCTCGTTTAGGCTCGCATAGGTATTACCGCTGACAATAGTTGGCAGTTTGTTCATACCGAATTTGAAGTTGTTGCAAAGAATTTGGAATTCGGTTGGACCATAGCATTCCTTATTGGCCTCAACAAAATGGGAAAGTTGAGAAGCAGAACCGTGATATATTGAAACAACTACGGGCGTCAGTTTAAAGATAAGTTGCCTTCCGTTGTTGATGTTTAGTTTACTGACCTAGAAGCAAGAGACAGGGATACTCTAACGAAAAACAAGGAAAAGAATACACAGATAGAAAGAGGCAAGCAACGGAATCTAATATTGATATTGGAGAGAAGGTATATGTTTAATATACAGTGAAGAAAAACAAGTTGTCGACCATATTATAGTAGTAATAAGCTTTATAAAATGTGAAAACATGTTAATTGTTAATTGTAATTTTAATATTGTATATTACCTAGATATATAACTGTTTGTTTTCCGAATAAAATAAAATAAATAAAATAAAATATTATAAGAACGGTTACGTAGAAATATAGTACATTCCAAGAGGGTTGAAGGAAAGTGAGTAGTCTGCACAAATGGTGATGATAATTCTTCAAATAACGACACCACCGATGACGAAGCAAGGGTCGAAAATAAATAAGTGATGTGTTTAATATTATATAACATACATAGCGTTTGAATTTAATATTGTTCGATGATTGTTTTGATAAACTAATTTGTAAAAAAAAAAGAGTTGTGAAAAGAGCAACACTAGAGTTTCTTGCCCGTTCTTCTCTAGTGAAAACAGCTTTCCGAACCGGGTGGTAGATAAAAAAATGACTGAATCTAAATGATGAACATTTTAATGGATTCAATAAATTATTTTCATTTTCATTTTCATATTTGACTATAAAAACTAATTCTACTTTTTTAAATTTTGTAAAAGGTAGATGTAACATATAAGTAAATGATGACACATCTACTGGTGGGGCGAGCGGTAGTGGTGGGGGTGCGGTGAGTGCAGTGCCTGCACTCACCGGACACTTGCTGCTGGTGAGCCGTACGAATAGTGTGTCTGTCGGAAATCAAACTGTGTTTCCTTTATATAACCTACACCGAATAGTGAACTCTACAGTAATGTTTAGTTTTCATGACAGGATAAATCATCATCACCATTATTGTTTTCAAACACAGGAATAATTCGGGTGAACTGAACGACACTTTCATGAATTCTACAGAAACTTCTTAAAAAAGCCAATAGCAATAACACTGGATGTAACAACTATTGATGCAATTTCGATTACCTTAATCTTTAAAATTGTAAACGATCGCTAAACCCAAAAAAACAAATCTCTATTTTCGATACCAGGTGCCAAATTTATGTATCAAGAAAAAATAGCATTGACGTTTATAGCTCAATATTTTAGAAACTCAATTTCGAAACCAACATCCTTATCAAACCGAGGCAAACAACCCCAAATATTGAACAAAATGTGCACGTGGCGAGAAATCTTTAGAATTTATTTTCCGTCGGATAAAAGCCTTGTGTGTTAGGGTACATTCAGATGGAACAGTTTCAGAAGTCAAATCAACATATAATTTATCCGTAGTTTTCGAGTGGTGTTATTGTTGAGTGAACACCACGAGTCAGCAAGCATAGCGGTGGGCATGTTCTCACAAGGCGGTCTGAATTCATAGTAAATATATCAAATACAATATGTCTCGAGACAGCATTGTAAAAAAATATGTTGGGTATTGTGAAATAGATATTAATGCTTGGAAGTTATTTTGTTGCAGTATAATACTACTAAAGAACTAAAGAAGAAAACAAAATCGATTGAAATATGAGAATATGTTTAGACACACTATGTACGTAAGACACAATATGTTTCTGCATTGTAAACGCGGCCTTAGCAACCGCGACAGCGATACTGTAGAGCGAGATGAGACAAGCGCCCCCTTCTGTGAAATTGACGGTATATTCGTTCGTTGCATTCGTGGCATACTGTAGGGTAGATTGGGTAGCTAAGCTGGAAGTCTGAAGCTGAATTAAGGATATAATAGAAATGAAATCCTATATTAGATTCGTTTATACGTAAAATGACTTTAATTGTTGCAGTTCATAAAATAATAATAAAGGACCTAAAAAGTTTTATGGTTAATCAATTAGTCCACCTATTTGGTCTCTCTGCAACTAATATTGGATCAAAAACCTACACGACTAAGCACTAGATCAGCAAGGGGGACCATGATTTAAGCCCTTTCAAGGCAAGGCTTGGGGGACTTCAGATATCATATAAATTCTTTCAAATCGCTATGGTATGCAGGTTTCCTCACGATGTTACACTTCACTGTTAAATTACGTAGTGATAGACTATCAATACATAGATGACTCCTAAAAGTCAGAGCTGTGCCTTGGGATTCAGACCCGCGACCACCACGAACATGTTGGCAGCCGCATCATTAATGAAAAACAAGAAAAAAAAATCTCAAAGATCAGCTATCCCTTCGAACTCTGTGTACCACCACCACGCTGAAACTTGCGTTCATAGTCACGGTATCTTAAGTGGCCGCCGGTGCGTGGTCCATAATTTATGCCAGAGTTACTCTAATGCTCGTACTCAGGTGTAGTTTGTTAATGCATGGGGTAATGAACTCCGCCAGCTCGGTTATTACGACCTCATGACTTTAACTCGTAAAGTACTGGAGTAATACAAACATCATATTTGCATGGAATTATGTAGGTCTTGTAACTCGAGAAGGAAATGTATACAGGTAATTTCAGGTTATTTTTCAAGAAGTAGGTGAGTAAGCAGATATTTATGATGAACTACGAATAAAGTATACTTCCTAGTAGGACTGCGTAGACTTGGCTTTCTCTCTGTCTCTCTCATCAGCCACATTAAGTCCACTGCTGAACATCCCTCTCAACTCCCAGGGATCTCCATGTCGGAAGCGGGCTGCATCCAGCGACTTGACGTAAGCTTATAAAATTAAATTCAATTGCTTGGATTATTATAATTGTAATACATACAATAGAATTATCATTAAACCCAAAGACACAAATAAGCTTCGAGACCCAGCTATTCAAGTTAGAAGTAAAAATAAAATTATATATGAGGGTGTTAAATCACTAGATCGTATAGTTAATTTATAAGCATCTTGCTGCAAAGCGAAATAATTGCATAATGTAGGGTAGCCTATAGATTAGTGAACATCAGTGAGTAATAGTAACACAGGTGCAGTACGACCACCAATTAGATTCATAATAATGTATCAAACGTTGAATATACTAACACTGTAAATCAATTAGATACCAACGCCTTAATTTTAATTCCTATTATCTAATTATCTTCAAATTACAAAAAATGCCAACAATGTATATGAACAAATTATGGCATGTGCACTTTGCAGACTATAGTTGAAGACTTACATTATGCTTACAGCTTCTTAAATTGGCCCCTAGTTAGTCGAAACGATGAGTAGAGGGCGCTGCAAACTCGAAAACTACTAAATTATACAAAGTGATTCACATTCGAGGACGTCTGCATAAAATAAGTTTCTGCGAAGTTCAGTTTTCAGACTTATCACTTAGAGATTCTCCTGTTCAGTAATTTACCAGTCACAAGGCCTTTTAAGCTGTTTTAATTAGGGTTAAAGTATGTTAATATGACTGAAAAGTTGGTAAAACTGATTATAAAAGTTGCAGAAACAAAAGACCATACGGGTAATTAAACAATTTATAAATTAAGAATAATCTAGTCGATTTTAAAAGCCCAATAACATGGAGATTTTCCCACGGCGAGATTCGTATGCCATTATCGCATGCCATAATTTGAGTAACAATGTAAAAATAAAGATACTGTGTACTACTTATGACAATAAACATTATTTATCCAGAATAGTGACATTTCCTGATAAATTAAATCTACAGACTACACTGACCCAACTCTAAACATAGAAAGAATCGTTAAATGGAACATCCAATTGATCCTACAGATCAATGAAACTTTTCGAATTCCATTCTGAACAGCACAAAGAGTGATATAAACGAGGGTGGCAATGGTTGGTGGTGGCTGGTAGAAAGAGCTGGTGTCACAAGCTTGTTTGTTCTGCGTCGCCTGCTTGCGGTCAATTTGTAATGAGACGAACGTCGGTACGGTGCGCAGACAAAATACGACTGATTTATTTGGGGCAATATTTTTTGTCCATGTCTTGGGCATTTTACTAAAATAATATTATTTTTACTAAATTATTAATAGTACTTACCAAACGTAATCCGATGCATTTCATTTTGGCGTTAATTTTACATTACTCGGCTATTTACACGGCCAGAATTGTATGCCGTTATCGTATGACATAGCTGCCATAGATATTATCGTGGACCATATGGCCTAACGACCATCAATCGCATTCCCGATGGTAGTGAAGGCCTGTGCCTTACAGTGGGACATATATGGACTGATACATTGCAGTACAGTTATAAGACAAATATATCTGAAATATAAGTAAAAATCTTGTTCTGTTTCTAATACGATAGGGACTAGGATTAACTAACATTCAACATTTTTATAAAGAGTGGCAAAACGTTCATGAACTAGCTCCAATTCTTTTCCCGAAAACTATAATTTATTTTACTTTTCATTGTGCTAAAAATAGTCATTATTAAATAAGTATATTGATTACTGAAAATGAATATTTTGTCGAAAATAAAAATTGATGTTGCTCTCAGTACTTCTCATTACCGCCTCAGGCGAAGCCTGTAATGAGTTTAGAAGCGGGCACTTATACATTTTATACGTAGATAGAATTCCTTCACCTTTTAATTATTTCTTAATGTTTATTGATAGGGTAAACTGGGTTATATTTTAATTTAACTTATACTTGGGAAGTACTATTGCTTTGAGTACCCGGGGGCGTAACTGTTATTGATTTAAATTAAGGAAAATGTGATAAAAGGGGTTAAGTACGCCATAAAGATTTATATATAATTAAGTATAAAGTACTCGAGCTGTAGTTATTTGCGAAATTACTATCTCTTTCGAGAAATATTTATGCAATATTTATGAACTGTATATCGCCAAAGTAATTATCCTTTTTCCTATTAGGCTATTATTTACTATGCGTGTTGATATGGAATCTTCGTTGAAGAAGTTCCATTTTTATTGACCATCAGTTCCCGTGGTATTTCCTGTTATTATATAAATATATTACTGTATTTTTATGCTTCTGTCTATTATTAATAGATAATATAGGTTTTCGTACAATTTCCGTATTTAACTCATTTTTTTATTATATACTAGCGGCCCGACCCAGCTTCGCCTGGGTGCATATATTTTTTTATTCCACTCCACACCAAATACATGTTGTTTTTCGTATAAACTCTTGTATGCCCAAACTTGACGTAGCTATCCTACTGTCCGGCTCAATCCCGTCTCATCCGCCTGTTCAGTCTCTTCCCAATCTGTCCCGTCCTTTCTCTTTATGATCCATCCCGTTTTATAACGTGCATTTACATTTCGTCCTAACAAATTTGTCATCTATCCCAGCCCTCTCCCGTACCTTCGATTCTATTTTACTTTATGTCCCTTCTCTCCATAAACATCCATATACACCTTATATATAAAATAGGAATGATTAATAGTTAATATGAGAGTTACACTGAGATAGCAAAATAATAATTGTCAACGTTACTACTACACTTGATGCATAAACAACTTAGAGTAATTACCTAAATAATAATGATGGCCGACAACTGAGTAGGGAGTGAGAGAAGTCTTATTGTGTGAGAGAAACAGGAGACCGGCTTCGTTCTCATCCCTACTCCGTGCTGTTTACTGGGTCAGAAGTGACACCTGTAGACAACTGGCGGGGATAAAAAATTAAATGTCGATTGATCAGTTATCGACCGGGGATGAAAAATGATTAAATTACTAAAATGGCTATTAAAAAATAGGGGTTGGTGATAAAAGGGTAAACATTTAGGGTTGTATGTATTTTTTAATGCCACATAATAAAAAAAATAAAGAAATTAAAAAATGTCTAAAAATTAAAGAAAAATGTTAAGGGTGGACAACCCTTATCACTAAGGGGTATGAAAAATAGATGTTGGCCGATTCTCAGACCTACTCAATATGCTCACAAAATTTCATGAGAATCGGTCAAGCCGTTTCGGAGGAGTACGGGAACGAACATTGTGACACGAGAATTTTATATATAAGATATCTCAAAAAGTATCCAAATCCAAAATCTAACAAAGAATTTTGTAAACCCGTTTAGAATGAAACAAGTTACAAACGTTTTAAATCTTGTAGTTATAGTATAAGAAAAGGTATACAAGACAAAGCTAGTGACGTCACTCGGCTCAACATGCGCAGTTTGCATTTTTTCCACTACACTCTCACTCTTTAATATAAAATAATTGACAGAAACTTATTATTTTAATAGTATTTGTGTTTGAACGTAAAATAATATAAAAATACCGTATTATGGAAAGTTTCACCTAATCCGTTATATATCATGACCCTTCCATTACATAACATTGGTCCTACCTTCGCCGTTTTTCCAAAGCATAAATTATTCACTTATCCTAATGGATGTCGATTCCATTAATCAACACACAAATGTCAATCCCACCGGTATAAAATATAAAGCAAGAATTACAATACGTACCCATCTGGTGGGCACCAGATGGGTTCAAGTGTTTTCGATGTGCTTGTTATTGAACCGTGGGGCCGGATTTAGAAGTAGGAATTTGGGGGGTTATATCTGAAGAATAGGCAGTATTTGATGAGTGTTTTTATTTGAACAGGCATGTTTTGTTTTAGAGTCGGTTAGTAACAAGTTTGGGTAGCTACAACCCCTTTTAGCCCCGGAGTTTCTTGTCTCGAAGATGCGATGATCGTAGGGATATAAAAAAGTTGCATCGTGTAAACATTACTATAACACACTGATCACCAGGCCAAATTTGCAGCAAGATTCATGCAGTTTGTCTAGGTATAGCTGCAGATGCTCAGAGCTGTCTGCCATTAGACATACGTCGTCAGCATACAGAATCTCTAATAAAGAACGCTGCATGGTTTTCCCTTTGGATTTAAAGCGAGATAGGTTGAAGACACTTTTATCCATTCTTACATTCAATTCTATGTGTCCAGTGCAACCATTCAGAGCATCCTTCATCACAGCAGCAAAATAAAGGGCAAAGAGTGTTGGAGCCATGACGCATCCCTGCTCACATCACAAAACATCACAAAACAGCTCGGGGCAGCTGTTTTGTGACAAGTGTAGCCGGACATTTAAAACAAAACTCGGATTCTCCAGCCACATCCGAGCTCATCAAAGAAGAGAGTAAGAGTCGCCGTCGACGGATACGTCGTGGAGGACATCATCATCATCATCATCACTATAACACGATAATAGTATGGCGGTTATGGCATATCATTCTCGATGCGAGAAACTCTCCTCGTGTGGCGCTGAAATCAATATTTTTTTACACAATCCGAGTGAAGTTGAAGTGTCATGAAAACCGACAACTAAAGGTATTTGTGATACCAGGAGGCCACTTCCAATAAAATTCTAACTGCCTATATAAAATATGGCATTGAACATTATTATTCCATCATTTAAATTCCAAAATCTGTAAATTCGTAAAAAAATAATATTAAAAATAATATCTAGATTAACATAAAATCTACTAAATTTGAGTTTCTATAGAAGTTTTACCATCCCAAATAAAGCACATACTTATATACCACGGAACATGACTCTCCATTTCCTAATAACGAACAAGACACAAAAAAATATATTATTTTTACCTACCAAGTTTATGGTCCCCAATATCCCGTACCAAATCCGTGCTACCCTAACAGCCCTTAATCAAGCCTTGGCTACCGTTAGGGACGGCAACCCGGAATTAATCAGGGTTCGAGAACGATCAAAGTTTACTGTTGTATGCTCTGATGTACAGATACCGGAACAAGGATTATCATCACGCTAAACAATTAAGGAGCTTGTAGCGGAGATTGAAAGGTACAGAACGCTTGGGAACTTTCCCTTGGCCTTTCAGCTTTATACTTGTAATTCATATATTTACATAGTTTTGTTTATGGGTGACTTATAATAGAGTGAATTTATTGCTATAATTTTTCTATGATATTCAATGCGCTGTTGTTATGCTGTTGTCAAATTATTAGCAACAGTTTTTCTCTCAGAATAATAAATAAGTATTTTTCTTCGCCACACGCCAATAGATTTTAGTCAGACGTTACGTGGTCATATTGAACTATGATAGCTAAGAATAAAAAAATATTAACTTAAACGATTCACATTTCGCTGTATAAGTTCAGTAATTACTAAAATACTAGTGAACATATATTAAAATATTTAACATAAGGTTACATAGAGATATGAACATCTTATGCCGGTTGATTCTTCATCTGTGCTACACTGCGCTGACCGTTAGGCGCATTGTTGTGCTTTGTAACACTAGAAATCTATCTGACTGTATCAGCTCTTATACGTCCCACTTCAGGGCACGGGCCTCCTCTACATTCGAAAGTCGATTGAGAGTGATTAAGCCATATAGTCCACTAAGCTGGCCTAGTGGGGACTGGCAGACTTTACACACGATTACATATCGTTATTGTATTGGTATGTAGGTTTCCTCACGATATTTTCCTTCATCTTTATAGTGCATAATGATTGACAAACAATATATAAATGACTGTGAAAAGACAGAGGTATTCTCTGAGATTTGAACCCGCGACCACCGGGAATATGTTAGTAGCCGTGTATGGTTCGCTTACTGACAGGCCACTCTGTACTTTATGCTAGTAATAAAACTACTATTCAAATTTATTGTTGGAATTAAGTGTAATAAGTTGCATAGCCTCATCTATATATTAATACGTGATGCAAAAACTTTGGATCCCTTTTTACGAAAATTGCGCGGACGCAGGAGCATAAAATTTGGCACACTTATAGTTTATGTGTAGGAGAAGTGGAGAATGCTAATATTTTTCAATAATAATGCTTATAAAGTACATTAAATCAAAAAATAAAACATTACACACACTGCCATGCATTTCACACACACATCCATACACAAGTATACATACTCTGGTGTCAAATTGTTTCTTTTCTTTTTCATTTTGTTCTTCTGACATAGACATATCAAAAAAAAAGTTTTATTTGCCTAATGAGGTAATAATATTAATATTAAAAGAGAATATTAATTTTAAATGAGGCAATAATATTAATATTAAGCCTAATATTAAATGTAATATAAAACAAGATTTTAATAATAATGCATAAAAAGTACATTAAATCAATAAATAAACCAGCATGCATTTGACACAGGCATACACAAGTATTTGTACACGTATACATACTCTTTGGTCAAATTGTTTCTTTGCTTTATTATAGACATATTTATGTAGTAGAATGTCAATCAGAAAAAATTGTTTACTGTGGTTTTGTTGAATATCAAACAGAAAAGATTTATTTGACGAATACTAGGTGAAATACTGAGCGCTATCATTCATTATATGCATAAAGAAAGTTTTGTAGCAGCAATCTGCAATAACAACATTCAGGTACAGAAAAAATATATAATTTACTATTGCTGGTTCAAAGCAATTATTGTAGTTTACGATTTTAGTAATTGCATATACTTCAGGGGAAATAAGTGATTTTGAGAGATACGTACATTTAAATGTGCACGAATTATCAGAATAACATCATCATACAGGTAAAAACTTTTTCTCTTCTTGATTTGGTCGAATTTCGACCGCTAGGCGACCACTAGTATAATTTAATCCGAGGTGCTTTGCAGTCAGCCTTTCAGTAGTAAAAGTCTTTTTATTCGAGGTCATTATCTCTCTAGTTTATCATTTTGTCTCCCGCTTTGCTACGGAAGGAAGTGGATAATAGTTTATTTCATAGTGCTCAATTTAATTGAAGTGTTTCATTAGTTTCCGTACTTTTTACCTTATAGTATTTTTTTCTTCCTAGTAGAATCTTTTTAAGCAGAATATTTTCTTTATATGTTCGTACTGATTACACTTAGACAAAGTAGGTCCTGAATTCTTTAAAAAATTGTCATTAACGTATTTTGTTTCTTGCAAACCCAAAATATTCAAATTAGACGTGAACGACATTAAAGCACCTGTGACTAAAATTAAAAAATACAAAAGAGAAATACACCAAGAATGAAATTTTAATACCGCAGATTGAAATACGTGCTCCACGCTAGCTGAATAACAAACAAAAGGAAGCCACTTTAAGATTCTCGCGGGTATTCGCGTCCTGCGACTAGACAAGCTTGACGCGTGAAGTTTTGTTACCCAAAGTGTCAGGTTAAGGTTATGTTATCATTTATTTACTGTCGGAGATTAGAGTTAAAGATGGGACACCGATGAATACCAGTCAGACATTTGGTAAGCGATCACCGTATATGATGTTGGGAATTCTTTCATAGTGATTCCGAAAGTTTGTCATGATTCTAGATAGACTGTATACTTAATTTCTTGACACTGAAATAATCGTAACAATCTCTTCTCGGTGACGATTGTGGTGAATGTCTTGGTGGTAGAGTTGTACAGCATGGTTACACAACTAAGGTCTCGGGTTCGAATTCCGGGTCAGGCGAAGTGATATTGGACTCGTCTATTTTTTATCAGTCCATAGTCAAGAATTTGTGCCCGATATGGTGATAGGCTCGAACCTGTCACTTCGTGGGACGGAACACAGAAGACCAAACGTGGGTGGCCTGGTACCAGGTTAGAGTGGTAGCCTAGTAACCTCTTCCTACGCCTTCTTCGTGGTTAACCCACAAATTGCACTGAATTGCTATTTCTATTACGTCGTATTATAGAAATCATTATTTACACATGTTTATTGACAGAAAAAATAGGTGTGTAGTCTTTTCTCATCAGGGAGACGAATGCATTATAGTTTAAATATGAAATATGCAGCAACGACTTGCACTAAAAATTGGTAATATGAAGATGCATTAGCTGCTAAAACAAAAACTATACACAGATACGTAATCCATCTCACTTGCTCTTGATCTGTCACAGAACCACAGATCGCTTAAACACAACTAATGACTTCTCTGCTGTTGACAGTCTCTTTCCTCCTCTACAAATTTTAACTCTAATCCTCTAATCATAAAGTTCACTATGCATTAGCTCTATGAAAGGTGTAATAGAAGAAAACTGTCTTGACTTATTGTCTTAGACACATCCTGTAGCGGCTCAAGATAATGCCTCCTTCGACCTTCCATTCAGGGTAATGGATCTATTTTTATACGATATGCTGGAAATTGATTTATGGTGGTGCACAAGATATTGTAAGTCCCGTGCTGTGTAGAATATTGGTTGTCAGTATTTTTACCGTATCTTCATGTTAAATAAGAATTGTATCACAATAATCTTTAATCTTATACGGAGGGTCATTAATCTTTTCACTTCTTTTTTTATTATATCGTTCCTTTAAGAGTAGGCACCATATCTAGTATTAATAACTTTAACTACTGCATGCTAAGCTTATCGTAAACCATTCTCGACTATGATATTTGTTTATGACTTATTTATGAGTCAAATATATAAACAAGTAAATACACCCAACAGTCACATAAATAGTCCTGACCCCACATTAAGATCGAATCTTATGTTGTGAGTATCAGGAACTAAGAGAGACATTTCGGTCTCACCCAGACCCGAAATAAATAACTGTGATTCACACAAATATTTGTTTCGACGCTGGGATAGAATCCGCGGCCTTTCGTTTCACAGCCGGCATGCGCCACGGACGAATGTATCTGACGAATATGAAGAAAAAAACATGAATATATTATGGAAATTGAATATGGACTCTGAAATGAATACGTTCGCCAATTTTACACACCGTTTGCTAGTAGACAACGTTGTAAAATACCGAATAATACAATACACCCACATGTCTACAAGAGCTTATTGATGCTGTTTATTGTTTACAAGACGTTCTCTCGTCGGGCATTTTAACACGAGAATAACAAAATACCAACATCGTTTATATGAGGTCGGGTTTCTTTTTAGGTCAGGGTCGTGGGAGATCTAACTTTAATATAGAATACTTTTATATATGATACTAAAACGGTGAAGGAAAACACCGTAAGGAAATTTGCATACCAAAATTCCAAAGCGATTTGTGTGAATTTCTATGGTATGTAAAGCCCGCCTATTCGCACTAGAACCGCGTGGTGGACTATATGGCCTAACCCATCTCAGTTGTACTCTCGACTGTAGATACTATATAAAATAACAATAAAAAAAATGATTTCAGCAATTTGTCAGCAGTTCAGAATAGGGTTATAGTTAATTGACTTAAAATACAATGAAACAACTAGCCACTGATTAATAGCTGAATATTTGATTGGATGATTCCAGTATTATGAATAATTTCAAGGTAAAGGACGTTCGCTATGACCTAGAATCTAGATAACCGAGTGGAGGCGAGAAGCGAACGGACGATCCATAATCGAATTAAATGCTCGAGATTAAATTATTAACGTGGCTTCTATGGAATGTGGTATGTTATTTTCGAAAGTTATCCATCATACGCAGTTTTCACAAATTGATTGAATATCTATTATAAAATACACTGGGAATTAGAAAGAACTTTTTTCAAAGAAACAACACTTTAGGGTATTTATAAGACTTTAATTAATTAATAATCTAAAGATCTTTACTCGACGAAAGCAAGGTCTCATGGACTCCTGCTCCACAATTTTAATATTGACAGAATGACAACTATAGCTGAAGTCAGTTTAATACTTATAATTATTACTTAATAAATACATTGAGGAAACGGATATGCCTTGGGAACATTAATTACACGAATATGGTATTAGCCTGTTACTGTTACAAACTTACAATGCTTAAACACCGGCAATAATAATAGTATGAGTTAGGAATATAATGCTTTATTATTTTAAAATACGCTGTAACAGTTAATTGGCTTATTTTCCCTGTCCCTTTGATTGTATTTTTGCCATTTTAATACGCTTAAAATAAGCACAACGAGTACAAACATATACTCGTAATATTAAAGGGTTGATATTTATTTCAATTTCTTTCATCAAAGACAGTTTTGTGTAAATACTTTGACGTGTCGAGTAGAGCCACGCTGTTGATAGACATGAGTCAGCAACACAAATCATTCAATCTGTGATCAGCAAGACTCGGTTGGTTGTCTGGGCGGTACCATTTCTAACTACTACTATCGGGGAATCGATATGAAGAGATAGCTTTTCTGTTGCGTTTCGTTCGGTGCTTGAGATTGCTGGATGACAAGTACCCTTTGCCCCTTCAAACCTTTTTTCCTTCACGTTCCCTTCCCGATTTGATGGAGCAGCAATATATCTATGACCCAAAGGTTGTAGATGTTCATGGGCGACAGCGATCAGATGGTAAGCGTCGAGTCTATTACCTGTTCAAAAAATACTTTGATAAAATAAAGATAATAATGACAATGATGCGATAACATTAATCCTTTATATACCAAATACCTATTATGGCTAGCACTAACAGCTCGTGAAGCAAAAATATGATGACATTATATCCTAGAAATGTTAAAAAGATAGATTTATAAAGCAGAAAATACTTAAGTATTTCGTTTGTATGATAACTGTATATATAGGGTGCCCCAGAAGTAAATGATAAATCAGCAACGGGTTTTAGGTCAAACTACGACGCAACAGGAAAAAACCACAGAGGATGTAACTGTGATGTTTTTTTATTGAATGGAGAGACGAGCATGCCGTTCGCCTTATGGTAAGCGATATAGCTGTTCATGAACAGTTGCAATACCAAACAACACCTTCAATTACAAAGCAATGCTTAACATTCCACTGCACTCGCCATTCTGAGACATAAGATGTTAAGAAACATAGAAGTTATTTTTAGTGTTCTTATTTGTTTGTTGTATTCTATGTGATCTTTTATCAGATTGAGTTGAAACTTTGTTGGCACATTGGAACTTCATGTATCCATTTTTCTGTAGTTTCTCCCTCAAAAGCGTTTTTATGTCTTGCTTTTTTAAATACTATCATGAAAAGAAGATATTTCCCAGAAAATAATAATGCCAGGCGAAAATAAATTTTCTCTGAATGAGAATGAAAATTCCTTATTCAAATAGCATTTCTCAAGATATTTTGAATTGTTAAGTATAATTACCACCGCTTCAGAGACCATTTTAAGGCTGTGAATAAAAACGGCGCAAGCTATCAATGTAACACGGTATTATTTTCTTCATGTTTTATTACTTCACATTAAGAAATCATATCATAATTGACCACTAATAATACAGGGTATCTCAAGACTGCTCCCGAAAACGAAGCCGGGTGGTAGTTTTAGTGACTTCAGATACATTGCAACAGAAAATTTTGAAAAAAAAAGCGACGATTTTTTTTTTGTTATTTTTTTCCTATGGTCGTATTTGGATGGTAAATTCATTTTTTCCTTAAATAAATGTGTATACCCTTTTATTTATAAGTATTCTAAGGTATAAAAGAGTTTAAATTATTATTTTATCAAAAACTATGGATTTGCCACCCAAAAATTACGATATTTAAAAAATCATAAAAAAAAATTGACGCGTTTTTTTGGGAAAATTTTAGTTGCATTGTGTTTGTACTCACTAAAACTACCACCCGGCTTCGTTTTCGGTAGCAGTCTTGATATACCCAGTATATACTGTATACGACAGATTGGCATGGCAATTTTGTAGTGATATAGTATCGCTTCCAAGTAGTTTATATCGATATGATTTTTGCAACGCCATGACATCAGAATAACATTAATGAAGTCAATTATTAACAATTTGTAACAGATCAATGTCTTCACATCGAAGGTATATGAGAAAACCTATTATGGGAGGACTGTAAGAACGTAATAGAGCCTTAAGAATGAAAATGATATATTGTTTTTTTTTTGTTCAACTTTAAAAGCTATCGCAATCAATTATAATATATTATGTATGTAAGAACAGAATCACAATTAATGCTTTTATCGTGTGCAGTACAATCGTGTGCAGTATAATTACAGATGAAATCTGAGTTGCGTCCAAAAGGTAAATACATGTATAGCTAATGACATAGTACCTTCTCAACTCCAGTATGTCAATACTTGTAATTATTCACGATCCTTTAATACTCTTGAAGTGTTTTTGCCTCGGAGTTGCATTACCGTGTAATTACGTGCTACAACTACTGCAACACTTGCTGCGGTGAAGTTTCTTCTAATTAATTAGTGTTTGCGTGTTGGTTTTCGCTAGTATTTAAAGTATCGAAATTTTGTGATTGAGAGTTCTGGTGACGTAAGCTTCGATCAAATATATACTAGATGCAGGGTCTGGAATAAAATCGCACGCCAAAAGTTGCCGAGGTTGCTTATGCGAGTACTAAAACATTTGAATTTCAAGCAAAAAGTCTAAAATTATAATCAACTTCAGGTAACAATAAATCATATTCATTTAAATCAACATTTATTATGGTTTGGATCATACTACAATCAAATAAGAGCACACGCTCATTCATGCTCTTATTTCTCTTGCCGTTTTTAGGCCGTTACTTATAAGCATGTGTTTAGGAGCCGACTGCTAAGACGATGAGCACGTCTTTATCGTTTTCTCTTTACAGGAGGTTCACTGCTAAACATAGGCCTCCACCAAAGATCTCCACATCGACCTGTTTGTTGCGGCCTGCGACCTGCATCCGGCGACTTCCTGCAACTTCTTCGTCATAATAACAAGTTTATTCGTATTTGAGCATCGATAATTATAGATTTTTGATTACACATCATATTTCGTTTATGTTACATAGTTCACGCGCCTGTGACTTTACTTTCCGGCCTCGCGGAAGATCAGCGTTGGTTTTATTTTCAGCACATGCTGAGTATGAGCGGTTTTGCGATAAGCACTGTTAAATTTGTACAATATAAGTTAATCTAATATATTATGTGGAGCTGTAAACCATTGCCTGTAACAAATAAATGTCTCTTACTTTTTTCTTCATTCGGAACAATTGAAAGTTTTCGGTAAAACAATCCAAGAGATCCGAGAATTTAATTAACCCGCAAAAGTCAACAATATTTTAGGACTGTAAAGGAGATCGAGACTAACTGTAGATCTAACAGTTCATGGAGATGCCTATACAGCCTTATCTTTATTTATTTATTTATTTTAAATCTTTATTGTACACATAAAAAAAAATACAACATACAGAAACAAAATAAAATAAAAAAAAATTAATAAAAAAAATAAAAACCGACTTCAAAACAAAAATCCACTAAAAACCAAAAAATAATAAATACCACTCCAAAGCAAAAAAAAAAAAAATATTTATTTCATGGAACTCGTGCATGTTGATTAATTTGCTTAATGACTTGACTAGCCAACAAATCAAAATATATGCGTAACATATTGAAGACGGGCCGCCAAGTACCAAACATGTAGGACGTATGCCTTATATTAATTTAAATATCTATATGTTTGGTACTGGGCGACCCGCCTTCAATATGTTACGCATATATTTTGATTTGTTGGCTAGTCAAGTCATTAAGCAAATTAATCAACATGTACGAGTTCCATGAAATAAATATTATTATTTTTTTGCTTTGGAGTGGTATTTATTATTTTTTGGTTTTTAGTGGATTTTTGTTTTGAAGTCGGTTTTTATTTTTTTTATTAAAAATTTTAGTTATTTTTATCTTTTTAGTGTTGATAGGCATTTAAATTAAGAAGATTTGGTCCCCACAAGGAATGTGTTCTTTCCGATGACAATGAAATCGCTAAAATCGGCTAAAAGCTGCCAAAGATATTGGAATATTCACATGTTTATTATTTTTCTCCCCCCCCCCATCCCTTCGCGCCTACCGTTGAAATCCTATTAAATTTTGAGGGGTTCTACTCTCCAGGTCCGAACATGATAATCAGATCTTAATGTTGTGTTCCTGGGATCAACCTGTTAATACGTTCTTTCTAATGAAAAAGAAATCACTAAAATCGGTTATAAGCTGCTCAAGATATTAGTATTTACGTGTATTTTAATTTTATCACCCCCCCCCCCTCACATCTACCCCTTTTTCCCTCCCTCACTGTAACTTAACTTTTATAATAAACCTAGTGCAAAAAGAACCATTGGAATCCTACTAAATTTTGAAGAGTTCTATTCTCCAGGTCCGAACATAATCATCAGATCTTCATGTTGTATTCCTGGGATCAACCTGTCAATACGTTTTTTCTAATGAAAACGAAATCACTAAAATCGGTTGAAAGCTGCCGAAGATATTAGAATTTACGTGTATTTTAATTTTATCACCCACCCCCTTTCACCCCCACTCCTTTTTCCCTCTCTCACTGTAACTTAACTTTTCTAATGAACGTAACGCAAAAAGAACCATTGCAATTCTCCTTAATATTAAGGAGTTCCCCTCTCCAGGTCCGAAGATATTCATCAGATCTTCACCATATCTTTATGGGACCAAACGACAAGCACCAGCTTTCAATCAAAGAAAGATTGATCGAAATCGGTTCACACAGTACAGAGAAACGAGGTAACAAACATAAAAAAAAAAAACATCATACAGTCGAATTGAGAACCTCCTCCTTTTTTTGAAGTCGGTTAAAAAGTACAAATGGCGGTCTTATCGCTTAAAGCAATGTCTTACAGACAACCATGGGATGGATTTAAAAGAAGAAAAAAGAGTGGGCAGTGTAAAATAAATAATTAAAAGTGAGGAAACTAGATAATACTCATAGTATCTAAACATAAAAATACACCAAAATAACATACATACATACATACATAATAAAAAGCATAAATACATATCTTATCTTTAGTTATTTTATAAGCCTATTTTAGTTGTCAAATTTTTATCCTTTTCCAACGACTTTTGAATTCAGTTTGAGAGAAAGAGACAAAACGATGAATAAATAAAACAGGTTTATAAGTTGTTCTACCTTGCCACGTTTAAAGAGAAAACAAATCTGTCCAGTGGTCTATTTTATTTCTCATTTCCAATAATATTTTCTGTGAAATTCAGCAGAACTTTCTAGATGTGAGACCGCATTATGTGCTACAAGAGAAATAAAAATGGCGCACGCGATGTCAACCCAAATGTTTCCGCTTCAACAAAAACGTTTCGCATCTGAAAATTCTGCTAACACTCGTCGCGTCTGCAATTCATTTGGAAATGGTTTAAGTCATATTTAATGTTTTACCAGACAGTGAAAGTACGACCTCTTTTGTTCTATTTTTAACTAAAAGTACTACAATTTCAAACGCTTTACAATTTGGCTTGATTACCGTGGTGACAGCCCATATACGTCCCACTGCAGGGCACGGGCCTACTCTACAATCGAGAATACGATTGAGAGTGGTTAGGCCATATAGTCCACCACGCTGGCCTAGTGCGGGTTGGCGGACTTACATACCATAGAAATTCTTATGAATCGCTATGGTATGCAGGTTTCCTCACGATGTTTTCCTTCACCGTTTTAGTGCGTGGTGATTGATTATCAATACACACATGACTCCGAAAAGTCAGAGGTGTGCCCTGGGATTCGAACCCGCGACCACCCTGAACATATGGGCAGCCGCGTCTAGTCCGTTTACCAACAGGCCACCACGCACTCTTGATTACCGTGATTAAGAATATTGTTTTTATTTTGTTCTTTCCTTAACAATGCACAAATTAATTTTTACATTAGATATTGATACTTTAATAAAATAGTTTAAAGGATACTATAAGGTTACCATATAAAAACGATACGAACTTCGAATGTTCGTATGTTCGACGTCCGGAGCAAGATATAAGATTTCTACTTCTAAAAATCAATACTATTCTCTATTATACTTATCATTTTCTCCGAACTTAGTCTATAGTTGCGACCTACGATAAAGGAACCCAACATTTTGTGGAGTATCTAGGCATATTAGTAAAGTTTTACGTAGGGCGTCCGAACATTCGAATTCGCATCGTTTTTATAGAGTAACCCCCTGATTTATTTATAACAAATTAAATTAAGACTTGCTCAAATAATATTTTTATATAATATACCCTTGTTCATGCTTTCCTTTTTAATCCCAATCTGTTTTGCAAACCAGTAACACATCTAAGCACTGCAAATATAAAAAAATAATATAAAAAATAACTAACTGTTGTAATTTCACTTAATAATTTATATTACAACACCACAACCCATTCTTATAAAAACAAAAAGATTGCAACACAAACACATACAATATGAACTGCGCTGGTCGCATGCCTTTGTGTCATTATTGTCTGGAGACTTATGCTATTGTAAGCATTCTTTAAGGAACCATCAACCTGTTGCGTCGAGCATTGTACTTGGAATTATGTCTGGCCACGGCACATCTCTTGAATTGTGTACAATATTGCAATAAAATGAATTTTATATTGTGATATATTTTTGCGTTGGGTTGTGTGATCCGATACAATAATGGTATTGTAGATAAAATTGTTTTCTTTGTAATAGAATTTTATTCCTTTTAACGCTATTATTAAATCGTTTTATTTTATTCGTAGGATTTATAGTCACTATAGTTGTATATCAATCGGTTAACAGTTCATTTCATTTAATAACAAGCTGTACCTGTGACTTCGTCCGCGTGACAAAAAATTTAATTAGTTTATTTTTTTAAATTTAAATAAAATATTTTTTCTAAATAAATGTAGCCTAAGTTACTCCTTATTATATCAGCTACCTGACAATAAAGGTGCCGTCAAAATCGGTCCAGCCATTTCAGAGATTAGCCGGAGCAAACAGACAGAAAGACAGACAAAAAAAATCTAAGATAATTTTCGTTACAGGTATCGTGTATATAATGATATGTAGGTGGACATTTTCAGACATTTTCTTTAATGTTTACTCTACAAACAGACACTTCAATTTTATTTATATGTATAGATTATGCAAGGCTTAGATTTTTTTGTTTCTAGGGCAACGATTATGTTCAAATCGGTTCCGTTATTGATCTCGCATTATCGTGGATTGATGTTGATATTAATTTAGAGTAAGTCCGCCAACCCGCACTAGGCCAGCGTGGTGGACTATATGGCCTAACCACTCTCAATCGTATTCTCGATTGTAGAGTAGGCCCGTGCCCTGCAGTGGGACGTATATGGGCTGATACAGATTAATTTAGAGTAACTTGCACTTCCATAATGGCCACCATACACGTAACAATATAACTGTGCCAGTCATGTATGGCAAAGAGAACGTTCTTGTTTGAAGTTTGCGCAGTTATTTGTCCACATACGTTATACGGGTGCGAACTGAAACTTGACAGTTATATTGTTACGTCTGTTCTGTGGTTCTGGTCTGTGGCGACTATAAAGCTATTCTAGTTTGAGTTATAAGACTTCACATGCACATGCATTCGAAAGCCCTTAAGATGTTTTATTTTAGCGTTAAACAAGTAAATGTGAGAACTACATCTGTTATATGGAACCATTGATTTGTTAGTTCTTTAATTTATGAGCCACCGTTAACTTTATAGTTGACGACTCTTTATATACATTTTTATTTCACATTTTTGAGATTGGGATAATGATTTTACCGTTGTATAATATCACAACCCCACGCAAAACTGACGTCAACTGTCCGAAAACTAATCAAATTCGGCAATAATCATGTGTTTTAAATAAAAGCTCATTCAATACGACTTGACCTACTAAAATAGGTTCTCATTACTAACTTCATTCGGTAGGCCCAAAATAAAAATGTCTTTACATTTAACAGAAAAAAAACAGGCATTTCTATAAATGAACGAAGTTTTTAACTCCGCAATAATGTGGGTTGATTACGCAAACATTTTAATGTCAAACTTTGACCTTATCATTGCTCCGAAAGTCATATGTAACTCTCAACAGTTGGAAGTTCCCGTTCCAACAAATGTAAAAACTTTCAAAATGCAGGAAGCGCTGTTAAAACGAAACTTGTGCTTCCTTCGAACCAATTACTAGTTGCGGGAATGAGCAACTAAATAAACTACTTAAATTGCGGGTAAATAGAAGAATCTAAGATAAATTAGGTATCGCGGTTGTCTGTATCTTATCTAGTATAGCGTTGGGGATTTTAAAAGCTGGGCAAATAAATGTAAAAGAAGTTTAAAACTAGCATTTTTTTGTTTATTGCAATTAATGGCGAGACGAGCATGCCGTCCGGCCGATGGTAAGAGTTAGGACTGCTCATAAATACTATTTAATTACAAACTTATGCTTGGCATTCCACCGCGCTTTCCGTCTGGAGACATAAAATATTAAGTCTCAATATGTCTGGTACAATACCTACAATATCCTTCTATCTCTATAATATAGCTATATCTAGCTACAATATCCTTTAAACTGAAATACAACAGTGCCTTTATAATGCTGTTTGGAATGAGAAATAGACATTGCGATAGTATATATAGAGACACCACCACCAGTACACGTATAGGGGTATCTAATTCTTGTGTTAGGAGGCTCCGCTCTTCAAAAAGTACTCATGGTACAAGTAGAAATTCAAGCAAATATAAAAAAGAAAAAAAGAAAATTTAAAGATCAGATTTATGTTATACAACCCTAGATTTCATAATTATTAGTTATGTTTAAGTGTTTGTGGGAGTGTGTGTATATTTATATGTTTGCGTAAATAAATAAATACATAGTATTAAATCACTGAATCAATCACCACGCACTAAAACGGTGAAGGAAAACATCGTGAGGATACCTACATACCATACCGATCTATGTATAAGAATTTATATGGTATGTAAGTCCGCCAACCCGCACAGCGCACTAGACCAGCCTGGTGGACTATACGGACTAAAAACTCTTAATCGTATTCTCGATTGTAGAGTAGGCCCGTGCTCTGCAGTGGGACGTATATGGGCTGATACAGATTAAATTACTGCTAGAGCGAAGTGTAGAATAGTAACAATTAATATATAGGTAAGTATGTAAGGATAGACAATACAAGTTCATAAGAGAATAATTATCGTTTTCTGGCTCAAACATTCGATATAAAGTTCAATTTCAAATAATTTAATTTACTTTTAGATAAAATTAACTTAGTATAAGTGACTCTCTAGTCTGAAACTAGATTCATCCAGTTAGTCGTACCAATTTAGTTTTGGCTGGAGTCCCAAAAGCTCTCCAAAACTTATACTGGAAAGCTATTAGAAGTGAGTAACGGATTGCGTTTATTCCATTGGAAAATGTCTCGAAAAGTAATAAGAGACAATAAGAGCTAATTTTGACTGTCGAGAAAGAGATAAAAAATCGAATTCCACCGACAATTTCCATGAAAAATTGTACATAGATAAATAAATATTAATCAGAAAGTAAAGTACCAGTGTTTAACATAGGCTATGAGCCGTAAGTTCCTGGGTTCGATTCCGTGACTGAAATCTGTATAAATAGCATGCCGAGAAGCTTTCCTTCGGATATCTTTGAAGAAATATTTACGTAAAAATATTGATTAATTTAGATTCTAGTCTTATATTTCTCAATACAATAAATAAGTTATCCACTAGATATTATGACTTTGTACATGTTAGAAAACTGATACCCAAATTTCGTTGACAATTTCCGGTTACACAACCTTTACCGGTTCATTCATTCTGGTAAAATCGAAATGGCAGTGGTTTATTAATTTAGCTCTTGGTTAAGTGCATTGGGAAAAATAATCCGAGCAATCACAAGCGATACGATTAACAAGCTATTATTACTGCAGAATTTATACTAAAATAGAAGTTTGGAATTCATTCAGTGGAAAATGGTTGTTATCACTCTCAAGAAGTCATTTCTTACAAAAAATACTTCCAACAGTCTTATGCATAGCATTAATCCCGCATTATGACAATGTGCTACGGGAATCAAAAACTAACTAACATTTCGGCCTCCGACATCAAGACAAGATTATCTGTGGACTATACAAACAATTGTCTAACGGCCGTTCTCTATATCCTATCCATTTTTAACAAGAGGTTAAAATATCTACCTTTACTATGTCGGTACAATTGTACGCTTCATTAAACAAAGATAGAAACACATATTTATCTTACCTTTCTATCTTTGTTAACTGACACATAAAATGCGTTTAAATATCTAATGAAATCTCTTGTTAAAGTTAGATAGATTAATGAGAACGGCTGTAAGTGAAGATCGCAAGCGTGGCCAGTAGTTTCACAGTCGGCTTTTATCCTACGAAATTATAGAGGGTGTAAAAATATATTAAATAAATTCAATATGTATGCATAGAAAAATTACGAGCATCTTTCCATAACTACAACATCCAATTTTAGACTCAAACCAAGGGTCTGCTAGGTTAGGGCTATAAAGGCCTTATTCATGAATATTAAAAAAATATACCGGGTATATCAAGACTGCTACCGAAAACGAAGCCGGGTGGTAGTTTTAGTGGCTACAAACACAATGCAACTAAAAAATTTTGCTGAGAAACGCGACAATTATTTTTAATGAGTTTTTAAATATCATCATTTTTGGGTGGTAAAACCATAGTTTTTGCTAGAATAATAATTTAACTCTTATATCCCTTAGAGTATTTATAAATTAAAGGGTACCCACTTTTATTGACAAAATGTTCAGCAGTGGACTTCCTTTGGCTGATGGATGATGGATTTACCACCCAAATACGACCAAATAAAAAAATTACAAAAAAAAATAGTCACTTTTTTTGCAACATTTTCTATTGCATTGTGTCTGAAGTCTTAAACTACCACCCGGCTTCGTTTTCGGTAGCAGTCTTCATATACCCTGTATGTATTAATATTTATATACCGAATGTTTTGTCTCTTTCAAACAACTATTGAATTCAATTTGAACGAAGAAGACAAAAAAACTGATAGATAAAATAAGTTTCAAAACTGTTTATGAATCAGGCCTTTAGATAAAAACATATAATGAAATGCTGCTTGCTAGCATAGATTTATTAATTAATATTTAATTGAGGATTAATTAAGTGTTTCGAATTAGTGACCAATTACACGTGGTTTATGGTTTTCACCAACTGGTTGAACAATTTAATGACAAAATGTGTATATTGTATATAAAATGTCAAAGGTCATATTTGGTTCACGGTTTAATTAGAAATTATAATAAATTAATAAATACACCCAATAGTCACACACATAGTCCTGAACCCACACTAAGATCGAGTCTTGTGTCGTGGGTATCAGGAACTACTAGAGACTTTTCGGTCTCACAAACACCCAGACCTGAAACAAATACCCGTGGTTTACATAAATATTTGTTTTGATGCGGGGATCGAACCCATTTCCCAGCTGGCATCTAACCAACTGCACTATGGAGGCTATATAATGTACCTGTATAATAAGAAATACTATTAAAAACCCACATTTTGATACCCCGCTAGAGATTAACTTCAGCCAGGTAGGACACACATACAATTAGAATTGAAGAACTGTTACAAGCTAGGTTGCTCTACTTTGGAGTTGAACCCACGACCTCACGATTCCCAACTTTATTACAACTAAAATTAATAATATGGCTTCCTCTTCTCTCCTAAATTGTTGCCGTGACCAATAGGGTCCACATTGCACCTTTTATAAAATGTTAACATCTTTACAACATATGGTGTGCAATAAAGATATTGCGTATTGTGAGTATTGAAAAAATACACATTGCCTTTGGACCAATAATATTAATTCTCAAGATAACTTTGTGTATAAACTCTACATATTACACATCTCTCGCAGCCTAGAAACCGCATATTACATACAGAAATAGTTCTATGAAATTCATGCCACGTATTTTTAAAGAAAATTTTAAAATTCTCGCTTTAACTTTCCCAGAGATATGAACAATCTTCGCGAGAACAAAAATGTAGGCTCGCTCGTGGCGGCTTCAACTAGTCTGCTTTCTAGGCATTAAATCTACATCTAACAATAGACTTCGCGTAGTGTCGTGTTGGACAAAACGGTTGATATTTCACCACAACCAGGGGATTTTAGACTGTAATATTATGAGTATTATGGTGAGAATAGCTTGGTAAGTCGAGTTAATATTCGCGTCCAGTGAGGACGCTTCAGAAATAGCTTTATGTACCTCGATTGACTATCCAGCCCTCCAGCCACTAAGTGACATGTCGATATATTTGTCTTGGTCTCTTTTATCATTACTGTGTCGGGTTGGTTTACGTGCGCAGTTGCAGTTTTCAATTACATGAGAGTCAGGGTTTAGATCTGAAAATAATTTTGTGTGAGTTTTATTATGGCTTTCGTGAATCTATTTGCGGATCAAATAGGTTATTTATTGTTATTACTCCATATTATTTCTTCCGATATTATCCCTTACAAAGACAATATCAATGAAAAAGCAAGAAAATTAAATTTCATTCCAGTAAGTCTGGATTGCGTCACCGCAATATTATACGAATTACGAAGTATAATAAACCTATATGAGAACGAGTGTTTCCATCAATCAATATCTTGTTCCCATTGCTCTTCTCAACCAATCATTAGTAATCATAATTGACAATGGACTGACCACGTATGTCGCAGAACGGATAACCTCTTAAGTAAACGTGTTCTGGAGTAACTGGATGCATAAAGCAACAGACCGGGCTCTGTAGTGTACCTTGGGAGAGGCCTATGTCCAGCAATGAACTACAAAGGTCTTATAATGATGAGTAATCATAATCATGTACTCTATCGTGTACCTATTATTTGAAGCAATGAGTTGAAAAATATTTCGTTTCGAGCTAGGGCGAAAATAGTAACAAAACTAATTCAGGGATTATGTAAATGCTAAGCATCAGCTGGTACAATATTGAGTAAAACTTTTAAAAATGTAGCGGTCGATTAAACGTGGTCGCCACAGCCTCTGTTTGGTACGCTCGATCCACGTCCCAAACTTTTATCTTCGCAACATTTTCATTAAATATTTCAAGTTGTACTAACAATATTTAAGAAATGTAATAATAACCTATCAGGCCCAAAAACGGGTCGCTGGCTCAAAAACTTATTATTTTTCCCAAAGAATTTGGTGAGAGGAATTCAATTTTATTTTTGTAAAGTATCTTATCTTGTTTGCACGGAAATGTTTCCCTTTTTCGCGGTAAAGAATGAACAATATAACCTTAAACCTTCTTTTCCTTTATTATCTAGAAAGTTTAACTTTTTTATTATTATTTATTATTTAATTACTTATTATACACCATCAAAGAGACAAAACATATTTAAAGAAACAGGCTCAAAAATAAATTATTGGTAGTACAAACGGTGGTTTTATCTACCTGCTATATGTATGTTTATGTCTTAAATTACCTACAATATGGTAATCACAATGTAGGAAACTGAATATTTTATCCAACGTAGGTAGGTAAGTTTGAAAATGTATAATATCTTTGAATGACAGGTATATGCAGGCACAGCATACATGTACCCGCAAGGTGGGCACATTATATAGAAACGTTGCAAGAAGTTTGTGGTTGTAGGTCGCCTCCACCATATCGAAGACAAATTTGAACAGGGCTGTGGTGAATCGTGGGCATCCTGGCACTGAAGAAGACAATTTCGGTAAGTAGTGAGAATTAAACTCGTCATATTGTTTAAATCTTGTAAACTATTCAGTAATACTTCTTTACGCTAAGTAACTGTGACCAATTCAACATCATTTAAGCTGTGATCTGTGTACTACTATTATAATGTGTGAGTATTGCATACACAGTGAAGAAGTAATCCTGGTGTGGGTTAAACTTTTTAAACATCATAATATATTCATGAAATATATTCCATGAAAAAGTTTGAGTAGGCCGGAACCACTCTCTTATAGAATAAGAAATATTGATTATTGCATTTTTTTATTGGTATAAATAGCGAGATACGCAGACCATTTGGTAAGCGAGATAACTACCCATGAAAAGAAGCAAAACCAAACAATACCATGCAAACAACAACAAAGCAGTGTTTCGCATTCCTCTACGCTCGTCATCCTGAGACATAAGATGTTAAGTTTTAATATGTCCAGTAACTACTCTGGCTACAATGTCTTTCAAACTTGAGCCTCTCACATATGAGAGACATACCACCAGTAATTTTGAGTGAAATAGTTGCACTACGTAATATGGCTTTCCTGGGATACTATTATTGTTCATTTATATGTATTTAATCACTTTTCATCCAAGATTGATGGGTGTCAATAAGCTTTTGACATAATATATCTAGTTTGAAGAACATTGTATCCAGAATAACTATTGGACATATGACATTGCCTAAGGATGGCGAGCGCAGTGGAATGCCAAGCATTGATTTATTGTAATGCACGCTGTTGTTTAGTTGTTCATGAGCGGTGATATCGCTTACCATCAAGCGAATGGCATGCTCGTATTGACATTTATTGCTTTATAAAATTTGCCGTACGTATATTTTAAAAGCATCAACAAAGTCTCCAGTCTCCTGAGTCGAGTAAATACGACGTGTTGACTCGTGGTTTGTTAGGATAACTTGATTGTAAGTAAATACATTTATTGAATGTGGCAATCGGAGTAAACATTTATGTACAATGAAATAGTTAATGATCATATACAAAATGTGAGCTATATATATTTATATTTTCTTTGTTCTTTTATTTATTTTATTAATAAATAATGTCTTAAGGTATAACATATCTTAATGCATTTTCTATTGTTTTTCTACAATTCCACTTGATCGTTTCCAAAACTATTACAGATCATTGTCAATCGTGACAAAACCTTTCTTCTTTATCAGCCCATATACGTCCCACTGCAGGACACGGGCTTCCTTTACAATCGAGAGTACGATTGAGATTGGTTAGGCCATATAGTCCACCACGCTGGCCTAATGCGGGTTGGTGGACTTTCATACCATAGAAATAAACAAAACGTGACAAAATGCATACCGACAAAGATAATATATACACAAACACACAATTTAGCATCAACAATAAAAGCCGCACTAAGCTAAATTAGAAGGAGGTGGCATCAACTGATTAACAGTCGTTCTGCGTATTTCCTTCAGCTGTTCGCATAATTCCGAACTGCTAATCCGATGAAAATATACAGTTGTTGACGATTCCCGTCTGCGAATTTACATTTGAAATTGTTAAATAAACATTCAATTCGTGATCCATTTTGTTACGTTGTTGTGTGTGGTTTGTGTGGTGGCGACTTTACTATATTTTAAATTACAGTCGCATTCATAGTTAGTTCATAAACCAATTTTAGTTATCAAATATTTTGTGCCTTTCAAATGACTTTTCAATTTATGTTAATTATTGAATGACTCTCATGCACTGTCGCCCCTTAAGTTTGAACGATTTAAACAATGCTTTTTTCTCCTTAACTGATGAGAATGAGACGTGTAAGTCGCTTGTCTCAAGGTAGGCGTAATGCCTGGCCTGGTAAGTCTTATAACAAAGTACTGATAAACGTTTTTTACATTAAAGTTTTTCTATAAAATGTATTTTAGCATTGAATGTTTATTAGTACCACTATTCTCTATAAAATTCTCTTAATTCGTAATAACTAGCTTCAAATTTTATTACCTTCTTAATAAAGTCATCTGCTGGACATAGGCCTCCTCCGATTTACGCCATTTCACCCAGTCTTCTGCTTGTTCCGTCATCCTGTCTAAAAAAAAATTCTTTGTATTATTATTTTTTATTCTTATTATATCACAAACCGCTATCACTGCCACCATACGTACTTAAACACACCATTAAATATTATTCGCTTTAATTCGTTCGTGTAATCGCCGGGTTAACATTTCGCTATTGAGACTCGTAGCTGGAATACGTACGGTTTCCACACTCGGCGATTTAACGTGAGTGTTTTTGTATTATATTAATTTACGTTCCTCATTTGATATTTATTTGTGTTTTTATTTTCTTTTTTTGTGACTGTATCAGCTTATATCCGCCGACTGCAGGACACGGGCCTGCTCTACAATTGAAAGCACGATTGAGAAAGTTTAGGCCATATTGTCTGTCTACCACGTTGACTTAGTGCGTGTTGGCGGACTTGACATACCTACCGTAGAAACTATTTTTTTGCTATGCTATGCAGATTTCCTCACGATGTTTTTCTTCACCGTGATAGTGGGTTATGATTGGTTATCAGTACAAACATTACTCCGAAAAGTTAGAAGTGTGCCCTGGGATTTGAACCCGCGACCACCGTGAACATGTTGGCAGTCGCGTCAAGTCAGTTACCAACAAACCGCCACGCTCTGATACGAAGCCTGAAACGCAACAAATTATTATACATTTTTTATCATCATTATAATTAGGTTAGTCGCTATCCGGACAAGCCTCATAAAAATAATGAGCAATAAACACAAAAATATTTTTGTCTTAATTTTAATTATGTTCACGGATCTAAATAACCTTATTATATATTATGTAGTGGAAACAGTGAGACAGAAAAAATTAAAATAAAATAATAATTGTTGTATATGCTGTATATTAATTTTTTAAATATAAATTATACATACATAATCTTATGTAAGTACAATATAAATACACACATACATATGTATACTATTGACACTAATTAATCATTAATATACATTTTATTTATTATATCGCCAATTAGTAGTTAGTACCGCTTACCGAAATAAGTATTTATTTACGAGTAACTGAAAATTTATACCAAGGCTCCAAAGTCTAGACATCGGTAGTAGTCAATAGAGGAGATATTATCTCATTGCAATTCGGAAGGAAGCCACTAGAGCGCGCTGGTCACGCCTTGTGAGTTATTACTTCAGAGATGTCGCCAAGACTTTGTAGTGGTCTTGTTGAACCATTTGAGAAAAAAAAAATAAGTATACTAATGTTACATACATTATACAAGAATAGTTTCAATCGCTGCTATCCCGTATCACTACAGGTTCCGTATGTCATATGGTAGATTTCTGTTTAAACATGCCATACATGCAAATCCAATTGTGTCACTTCTTGCGTCTCGAATATCAACTTGTTAGTCGTTACCACGCATGCAGAAAGTAATTGTTTCTAGGGCTATGTAAATGAGCCTTAAATACATAACCATAGGAAAAAATTATGATGTAATTTGATACTAAATTATGATGAAAGACATAATTTGTAGTCATTGTATTTATGTGGCTAATTACTTAGATGTTAACCCCCTTTTATCTATTAAGGGCATGGTCAGGGAAAATTTAGGGTAAATTAAAGTGTCTAAACGTCCAAACTAATTTTAAGGATCGGTGTTACAAAAATTGAATTAGCGCTCCTTAATTCTTGCGGGTTACCCCAAAATGGTTTAAGTTAATAGCGATAAGCGGTGACTTAACTATGGTTTTTTTACACGATCCTCCCACGATAGTGGCCGCTTAAAGTTAGAAACATTAGATTATCATATAAAAATATGTCTGTTATCTACCACAGATTTATTTTCAAGAGAGAATATAGAAATGATTTTTTTGACAATAGTATTTTTTTTTTATTGACATATTTTGTTGATATGCATATTATGTTTAAAAAAAACAACCACTCGTACAAAAATAGCTTGTTTGTTTGAAATAAAATCGCTGTATTTTTGTCCTCTAGACTCCACCACAACCCGCATCACGGGTTGTCCGCTGTCAACGTGGACAATGCCCTAGCGTCTTGTCCCAAAGTATAGTCATTAATTGATAAGAATTTAATCAATCGCAATTCCCTTGCTCCCTTGTTAACACAAGCTTCGGTTCAAATATTCGCCACAAGTTATTATGGCACAAGTTATTGTGGCTAATATTTAAATTGATTGTATAGAAAATTATGATTTGGACATTGATTTCTTATTTAATTAATAATTGGTCGTGTATTGATTGGGTTGGTTGATTGAATTAAGCGCAGATCAGTTGATTTTATAACCTACATACAAAACATATTTTGAATATGTTCGTCTATGTATTATGTTATTAATTTCAACATAAAAGATATTGCCTATTCATAATATTGGTAATATATATCGTAAAACCCGATACCGATACTGGTTAAAATTTATTATAGCATGTTTATGGTTTGTCCTTAAATGTTTACCTGTTTTATTCCAGGCGATAGATTTTTATCAAATAAATTAATTATCGTCACATTTTAAATTCTGTTTAAAGAGCCGAAATAAATATTTTATTATTGGATTTCAAGTTAATTTCTGCAAGAACTCCATGCCTGGGTCGCAATTATGTTTATGTTTATTGAAAACTAGCGGCCCGGCCCAGCTTCGCCCGGGTACAAATAGATTTTTGTACAATAATATGCACGTATTATACATACATAAACCTTCCTCTTGAATCTTACTATCTATTGGAAAAAAAAAACACATCAAAATCCGGCGTAGTCTTAAAGATTTAAGCATACAAAGGGATATAGGGACAGAGAAAGCGACTTTGTTTTATACTATGTAGTGATGGGTATTCTCCCTTATTTTATTCTTCGAATGTAGTATTTATTCTAACACTTGTGTTTCTTACAATGCTCTAAATATATATGGAAACCGCAGTCTGAAATGTAGAATTTGTATGCTGACCATGAACAGGTGTGTCGCTGACAAATACTAGAACTAGCCAAGCCAGTAAATATAAATTTAAGATTTTTTTTATATTTTACCTGTTTGGTTATTTTGGTTTCAAGTATTTTATATTAACGAGAGGTCGCCTAGTGGTCGAAATTCGACCAAATCAAGAAGAGAAAAAGTTTTTACCTGTATGATGATGTTGTTATTCTGATAATTCGTGCACATTTTTTGTACCTGAATGTTGTTATTGCAGATTGCTGCTACAGAACTTTCTTTATACATATAATTAATGATAGCGCTCAGTATTTCACGTAGTATTCGTCAAATAAATCTTTTCTGTTTGATATTCAACAAAACCACAGTAAACAATTTTTTCTGATTGACATTCAACTACATATGTCTATAATAAAGCAAAGAAACAATTTGACCAAAGAGTATGTATACGTGTACAAATACTTGTGTATGCGTGTGTCAAATGCATGCTGGTTTATTTATTGATTTAATGTACTTTTTATGCATTATTATTAAAATCTTGTTTTATATTACATTTAATATTAGGCTTAATATTAATATTATTGCCTCATTTAAAATTAATATTCTCTTTTAATATTAATATTATTACCTCATTAGGCAAATAAAACCTTTTTTTTTTATATGTCTATGTCAGAAGAACAAAATGAAAAAGAAAAGTAACAATTTGACACCAGAGTATATACACTTGTATATGGATGTGTGCGTGAAATGCATGGCAGTGTGTGTAATGTTTTATTTTTTGATTTAATGTACTTTATAAGCATTATTATTATAAAATATTAGCATTCTCCACTTCTCCTACACATAAACTATAAGTGTGCCAAATTTTATGCTCCTGCGTCCGCGCAATTTTCGTAAAAAGGGATCCAAAGTTTTTGCATCACGTATTAATATATAGATTAAATAAGAAGGTGACACGTGTGCATCCTAGCACTTCTTCGAGATGTGAGATTATGTATATACAAACATACACACATTTTATTTTTATTTTATTTTATTTTATTTTATTAGGATCACCAACATAACGTGTATTTACACTATTAACAAAGCAATAATTAAAACACATGCTAAATACCGTTACAATTATAGGCGGCCACGGCATGCGTATGACGTTTGAAGTTAATACACTCACACACATAAACTCACACCTTTTTCCCAGAAGGGGTAGCCTAGCCTAGGTAGGGGTAGAGACGCGAGGAAACTCACGTTCCTCAAGGGGCAAGTCTATCGCCATATCGAATACAAATTCCTGACTCCATCCAGGCTGATATCAAATAGAGAAATATAACTTTGCCCGACCCGTGGATTCGAATCCGGAACCTCAGCGTTGGAAGTGTACTTTCAATTGCGCCACCGATCCAGCCGATGCATTGGTTACAAATTGAACATAAAAATAAGACACACGTTTTAATCTATCAAAGCGTAAAATTCGATTACACAAATGAATCTGCGTGCAAAAGCAAGCCGAATTTATTCAAATAATTTGGCTTACACCTAAAGAAACAAAATAGGCATTATATTCAACACGTCAGTATGTTCACATATTACAGAGGGGTGAAATGTGAAATAATAACGTTCATGACACATGTCTGTTCTGAACGGGAATATTGGTCTCAGTGGAAATGAAACAATTCATATTTTTCTTACAATGTCTCATGTGGAATGACTTAAAATATTGGTTACTTAGATTTACGCGAATGTTACACATTGAAATAAAACTATTATTTGAGTCCGCCCCGTGACCATGAAAACTGTAAAGTGATCCTAACGTCGGGAAGTAAAAATTGTAAAAATTAACAAATCCGCGGTTAGCAGTAAAGATCTAGTTGAAATTGCTAATGCAGTGTAATATAAGGCTATGATGGAGCTGACATAGACTCTTGTCTAAAAGCCCTTTAATAAAAACAGATCGAACAAAGAATTCGCGATAAAATTCGTAAATAATAGTTTTATTTCAATTACTAAATATTTTTTCTCTGCTTCGGTGGCGTAGTTGTACTACGGTACAGTTACAAAGCTGAGGTCTCGGGTTCGAATCCCGGGTTGGGCAAAGTGATATTGGATTTTTCTATTCATTATCAGCCCAGAGTCAGGTATTTGTGCCCGATATGGCGATAGGCTCGCCACCTATGACATCGTGGGACGGAACATACAAGGCGAAATGTGGGTGCCCAGGAACCTCTGCCTACCCCTTCTGGGAAAAAGGCGTGAGTTTATATATGTACGTAAATATTTTTTCTTATATTTTTCGTATCAGGAGATTGCTTTAGTATAGTGGTAGACTAAATAGATTTTGATCCGTGAAGTTAATATCGTGTTGTACCCACGTGCCATCGGGACCGGAGTAATTATGTATTTAAGAAGGAACAGCCCATAAATATTCTATATATGATTTTAATATTTGAGATCAGAGCTTGTATTCAACAGGCTTCTTCCAATAGATTGATTCGATATTTTGTGAGTTCTGTTAATTTAACGTATATTGCACATATATTGAAAACTAAAAATGAGAAATGGCGATCTTATTGCATGACATAATAACTTACACATAACCTCGGAATGGATATAAAAATGACGAATGAACGAAAGAGGGGGTAGTCTAATGGGGCAAAACTTAGTGTATGGAATAACTACCATCACTACATAATATAAAACAAAGTCGCTTTCTCTGTCCCATGTCCCTTTGTATGCTTAAATCTTTAAAACTACGCAACGGATTTTGATGCGGTTTTATTTAATTGATAGAGTGATTCAAGAGGAAGGATTATATGTTTAATACGTACATATTATTGTACAGAAATCTATTTGTACCTGGCAGAGCTGGGCCGGGCCGCTAGTGTTAAATAAAATTAACAAGCGGTATAAAAATTATATGATGTGGAATAATAATTCTTTATTTGAAGATTAGTCAGTGTTTTTATTTGGGCAGCATTTTTGCGCTTGATTACATTTTTCTTAATTTTACTTCCAAGGCATTGAAAATTACGTTAATATGTTGATAAATCAGGAGAGACATAATGAATTATTTTCAATTATATTCTTACAAAGATTATTGTATTGAATATCAATAGTTTTAAGTCGAATTTATGTGCCGCTAGCACAAAAAATTTTGTGAGCTGTTCTGGGAAAAAGGCGTGAGTTTCTGTACACATTTAATTACGCAGATCCGGTGTTGTAATTAGCTTTCAATATCGACTGATGGTATTTTTAATTCCTATGTTTAGTCTGTGGTAATTTCTGGCTTCTAAACGTTTCCATATATTCAGGAACATATGCTCCATAACATAAGCACCTACAGGTATATCTCGAGATATTAAATTACGCCCACATGTGTGTATGTACAGTCTCACGTCTTGAACGGTGGTGAAGGGTGGTCTAAGTTCAAAGAGACAGCGATTAATTATTTATTTTTATATTACTAAGGAATCTGTGAAAGAAAAATTAACACATTATTTATTAAGGAAATTCCATATCTTCTTGAATTGACGTAAAAAAAATATTTTTATACTACAAGTATATGAGAGTCTAAATAAAACAGTACAATAAGGATGTTTTCAATGTCTGCAAAATCTCTGCAAAATATGCCTTATTAAAATTAATTTGAAAACAGCATGATATGGCCGAGATATTTATATTTTTGTAAGTAAAGCGCAGACACTAGCTGTCTCTTTCGCACCCACGTGCATTATTGAAGATGACGTCACGATAGTTACAACGTTTTCTGTTACTTCTACCATATAATTTGAAATATATGTTTACTTTATTTATTACCAAGTGAATAAGAATAATTCTATCTGTTTACGACTTTCCAGAATATACACTTTCGATATAAATCCTAATAAAAATGAATTCAACATACCTATTACATTATCAGCGCCATCAAATTGATCCCTTATACTTGAATTGCATAGAACATTTGAATTGATCGCTCACAATTTTATTTTATTGCTGGAAAAATTTATGCTATAGAAATATTACCTCTTTCCTCTCCATTAAACTTTTATATGTTCGTGATATTCTTACAGCTCGTCCCACATCAAATCTCTTGTACCAAACCCGTTCGTAATCGCGTTAGTAGAGCTCAGCGGCCCGGGGGACTCTCGCCAATCCAGGTGCCGGCAAATAAAAAACATATCATACGAATTTTATAGCGTCGGGTAAGTGATACGCTTTGATGTATTACGTCTGGTGTGGTGCTCGACTTGCAAGTCAATGGGAAACAAGTATAGAAAGAAAAACCGAAACACCTTGCAAGTTTATACTTTTTAGGGATTATCAGAAAAATATGTGACAATTTAATTTGAATTTAAAACATCAATATTACGATTTGAAAATCTGGTATTATTCAATATTATACTACATTTGACTTACATTCCTAAATATACATATTTTTCTGATAATCTTTATAAAACATACAACTTGCATAGTGTTTCGATTTGGTGATGAGTAGTAGTATATTTTTATTATGGAATTAGAAATTGAAATTTTATGGTGTTGATGTAACAGTTTAGTGGTAGGGATGTTTATTTGTGGTTCCGAAGGGAATAAACGAGGGTGAATCTGATACTTAATTGTGAATTGATGTGGGTGAAAATATACTTTTTATGTAAGGGAAAAGGTTGATTTGGCATAGAATGCCTGTCATGAAATCACAAGCCAAATATCCGGAATATATAAATGTAAAAAATCTTTGCGGCGATGGATAAGAGTCAGATGAAGATACAAAAAAGTATAAAGATAGGAAAAAATAGAAATATATTCTGTTATTACTTTAGACATCAGTGAGAATTTCACAAACAGTATTTTTTCTTCATATTTTCTCTCATATTAATGTACGTTAATGTTGTGGTATGAATTTAAAATATAAAAAAAAATTTTTTTGACATATAACTTCGTAGTTATATATGGTGATTGTCCAGAAGTTTCGAAGCTCATAAACATGCACGCTCCGCCCGGCTCCAGGCGTTAACCCCCTCGACCACCCCTGTTAGAACTAATCTAAAACTATTCTCAGCTGCGTCTAGAATGTGCCGTAATTACAATTATTTGATAGATTCGGCCATTTCGTACGAACCTTTGTGTGAATTTAAAGTTTATATTGATTAAATAAAAACCTAAAAGTACCTACTTTTTATGCGTAGAAATAAATTTCTGTGTTTTTTTGTTAGATTTCTTTATTATGTAATAAAACTAATGTTTAGGGCGAATTCAGTTATAACACACAGCAAAGGAGAATACGGATACGGATGCTGCTTAAAATTTAATATATTGAACGTTTAAAACAAAACCCTATACAAAAAAGGTTTCGTCGAGGGCCAAAAATATTCGTACCGATACTAGTATCATAGTAAAATGGGTATTCTCCTTTACTTTAAGAAAGTAAGATGAGATTTAAGGGTCAATTTATTATATTATGAAATAGTTGTATAATAAAATATGACGTATTTGAGAGCCAAATAATTATATAAATAATAAATAAATAACACCCAACAGTCACATACATAGTCCTGACCCCACACTAAGATCGAGTCTTGTGTCGTGGGTATCAGGAACTACGAGAGACTTTTCGGTCTCACAAACACCCAGACCCGAAAGAAATATTTGTGGGCCGCACAAACATTTCTCTCGGTACGGGGATCGAACCCGCGGCCTCTTGTTTCACAGGCGGCGTCTAACCGCCTGCGCCACGGAGGCTGTCATGGCTGTCATATGCTGGAAGTAAAACATGCAAGTTTCAAATCTATTCAAAAAGGAATGAAAAATACACATCACCATTACGTAGACACGTAGCACAACGTAGCGGACGATTCGTAGAACTTCGTAGACTCGTAGCACCGTAGAGATTAAATAGCCGTATTTATTATGTAGATGCGGCAGTAAAATAAGAAGAGTGGGATTATTTTAATCTGTCCAGATTCATATTTGTGGATTTATGTCTAACACATACAGGATACGACATAGCCCATAGGATTGGCAAGTTGAAGTGGCAGTGGGCCGGGCACATAGCTCGTAGAACCGATGGCCGTTGGGGCCGAAAGGTTCTCGAGTGGAGGCCACGTACAGGCAAGCGAAATGTCGGACGCCCGCCTACAAGGTGGACGGACGATCTGAGTAAGGTCGCAGGAAGTCGCTGGATGCAGGCCGCTTCCAACAGGTCATTGTGTAGATCCTTGGGGGAGGCCTATGTTCAGCAGTGGACTTCCTGTGGCTGATATGATGATGATACAGGATACATCTAGATTGTGCAAAACAAAGCCAGTTGGTAGTTATAGTGACTCTGTACTCACTTTTTTGTTGCATTGCGTTCAGAAGAAATCAGAGATTCTGAAAATATATTATGTATTTACCACCCAACATTGGAAAAAATATGTTTGGGTGGTAACCAAACAGGACAATAAGTAATTACAACAAAGAAAAATGATTTTTTTTTCGAAACTTTGAGTATACCCGGTATATTTTAAATAAATGCTTTTATTTTTATATACATAATCCAATTTTATTACCAAATTTGATCCTATTATATCGTGCATTAATTACTGTTATGGATAAAAATACATTAATAATTTACTTACGTGTAGTTTGATGTTGATTATGCATGTAGTACTGTTGAAACGGTCAGTTATGAGGCTTAGTTAATGTGAATGTACACATTTCTAAATAATGAGTGGGTGATAGATAATATTTTTATAAAGGTTGGAGCTATTATAACTATGAGGGTTTATTATTACCGATGTCTACAAATTTCCATTGCCACGATAAATGAATAATTAAAAAATAAATGCAAATAAGTTTTTAAATTTTTTGACTTCTCGACGTTTCGATTACTTTACAGCTTTCGTGGTCACGGGGCGGACTAATATAATATTATTAAGCTATATTTGTGTATTTGACTTAAGTACTAATGATTATAAAAATTGAAGATAAATTTTACTTAAACTGTGGCACAGACTTGCTTTCCTCAAGGCACCTGCCTGAGATAAGTTCCAACGTAAAATACTTAGTCTAAGAATATTTTAATTTAACATTAATGAGATTATATGAAAGTTGCAGTGCTGAGGAATATTTAATTTTATACATTTTATAGTAGTAACTTATCTCATTAGTTTTAGATAAGATATATTAATGTTGGTGGTAAAATATTTAAAACAATCTGATTAGGGCTGCCACTTATATTGCCATGTGTGATGACAACACTATTATATTATTATTCATTTGTACAAACCATTATTTCAAAATACGTACATTTAGACAGCCTCAGTGGTGCAGTTGGTTAGACGCCGACTGTGAAACGAGAGGCCGCGGGTTCGATCCCGCACCGAGAAAAATGTTTGTGAGGACCTCAAGTATTTGTCTCGGGTTGTTTGGGTGTTTGTGAGACCGAAGAGTCTCTCGTAGCTTCAGACACCCACGACAAAAGAATTGATCTTAATGTGGGGTTAGGACTATGTATGTGACTGTTGGGTATATTTATTTATTTTTATATACCGGGTATCTCAAGACTGCTACCGAAAACGAAGCCGGGTGGTAGTTTTAGTGACTACAAACACAATGCAATTAAAAATTTCGCATAGAAACGCGACAATTATTTTTTATGATTTTTTAAATATCGTCATTTTTGCGTGGTAAATCCATAGTTTTTGCTAAAATAATAATTTAAACTCTTTTACACCTTAGAGTATTTATAAATAAAAGGGTATACACTATTATTTTAGGAAAAAATATATTTTCCACCCAAATAGGGCCATAGGAAAAAAATAACATAAAAAAAATTGTCGCTTTTTTTTGCAACTTTTTCTGTTGCATTGCGTCTGAAGTCGCTTAAACTACCACCCGGCTTCGTTTTCGGTAGCAGTCTTGATATACCCTGTATTTAATAATTACCTTTGTCACCAGATTTGATTACATTTACATTTAGGGTCTCTATTCATAATTTAAAGACACAGCTGTTGTTATCAACAAAATTTTTAAAATATGTGCATGTAGGTATAACTAGAATGATAAAAAACCCTGTCTGATTTATACTCTAACGTCCCAACCTCTTTAGAGGCTTGTCAATGTAATGTTAACTTAACGTCAGTTAGAGTAAAGTTTAGTTTAACTGTCAATGTAGGTGAAATGACAGCCTTATCGCTATTAAAATAAGGTATATTAAAAAAAAAATACATATGCGGCCCGGTCAGCTGAAGTTCAAGTAGCTAAAACGCGTATTGGATATTTCAATTATAATAAAAAAAGAAATAACTATATAATAAAAATAAAATAACTATCGTAAGTAATTATAAACATTTTAGTGTCAATGTTATCCTAAATTCTAGCAAAGTTTTAAAATCTGACAATAATAACATACATTTAACTTGCTTGTTACGAACGCGGTTGTTAGAAGTGTAATGAGAGTATCTCATTTTTTAAATTCAATTAAGGATTATTTTTATCATATTATATAAAATGTGTATTTTAAATAGATGATGCCTGATAACACCTTTATCGATCGAATACTATATTTTTTGTCAGTCTGTATTATTAAATATCTTTATCATAGAATTTTCGATATCAATGTCATAGTACGAGAGATGACAACCAAAATTTTTGTCTCATAGCAATACGGCCACAACCGCATCAAATTGATAGATTTGATTTTTTCGAACTCGAAAATACCAATTTCAGACATTTTTCGCGTAGCGTTTGACCGCACTGAATTTTCAAAAATGTCAACAAATTTTACCGGACTGTATCATAGCAATCTGTCTGATTTTCTGACTGTAGTTATATAATAGCCATAAGATACCGAAAACATATTTTTCAGAAGTTAATAGTGTAGCGCGAACCCAAAAAATAATTTAGAAAAATTAAAAATGAGACAAAAAAATATGATGATAGCAATCCGTCTGAAAATGTTCTTTACGGGTAAATTAGGATTAGTTAATACGGAAAAAATTATTTTCAGAAGAAAATTCGGATGCAACAAATTTTGAGACCATTCTAAATATGTTAAGGAATTTCACCGATCGGTATCATAGCAATCTGTCTGAAACTTGTTGAAATTGATGAAATGAATTAACCAGATGTAAAAAAAAATTATATCAGAAGAATTCAGTGTAGCACCTCCCTTATCAGACAACTTTTCGATATCGACCGTATTGAAGCGTGACTGATTGCAAGTTGGGCAATCACCTTGCTTTTGTCTTGCCAAAATAGAGCGCGGACAACGTATCTATGCTATAAAAACGTCTATTATAATTGATAATTTTGAATTCTTAAAATACTACTCTTCCATCCCCGAAAACTTCGTCAATGGGAGATGAGCCTATTCACTATGCCTTATCATTGGAAATAGAAGAAAAAAACGTCCGCGAGCCCTCGGACAACCAGCGACACACCCACGTCCGCCTGAGCTACTTATAGTTTGTTGTCACTTTAAGTGAGCGTTATTTCAACGGTTAGGACAGCTGGTGAGTGACTATGTATAGTAAGAGAGTGGCAGGAGTATAATATGCGAAAAAACCATTCCCACCGCAGCACAAACGTAAGAAGCGCTCAGGCATCGGCCAAGCGACTCCAAAACGTTCTTTTCTCTTTTGGGAGTACATGCGACATCTAAAATGTCTGAAAACATTTTTTTTTTGCAATCTTGCCTTATTTACGAACGGTAGAAAAAAAATTCATTCGGATTGCTATGATACAGGTCGGCTAAATTTGTTGACATTTTTAAAAATTCGCTTCAGCTATATACTACGCGCAAAATGTCTGAAAACCAACTTATTCGTCATAAAATTATAAAATCTATGTACATTTCCAATATCAGACGTATTGCTATGATACCGACTGCCTTTTTTTTTGGACACAGCAGAAATAGCCTGACATGCAATTGCTACACTTTTGACCGTTACTACCTACCTAGTCGGGTTTAGAATTACATAATCTAACGATTTTATACAGTTTCGACCGTATTGCTATGATACATGGTTTTGGTCGTCATCTCTGGGACTATCATAAGTTATGCAAAAACTAAACTTAAGGACGATAAACATCAATCACAAAATGTTGATAACTGAAGAACTTACAATGACAAAGCTAGTTTATATCTCTCATTATTGTGAAGGTATAAACAGGAACAAGAAGAGTCAGCAAGTTGTTCCCTGATAGCATCTATAAAAAAGCGCGTAAATAACGTATATGCCTCGCCTTGTACGTACATTTTATGACGTCATAAATTCATTCTTGTAATCAGTCGACTGCATACTGTGTAAGGCTTGATATGTACCAGCGTTTTGACGCTAGGTTTGACGTTTCTCCCTATTTACATAAATATATGGACATTAATACGTAGTGTACCGACGTGAGTGGTGCGCACACTCCAGAACATCTCTAGTCTATCTCTCTACACTTACTTACTCTTCTCTAGTTACCATGTGTGCTTTGTTTCTTGGTTATATAATATTGCCGTTATAAGTTACACAAACACTTATTTAATTTATCTTTATTTTTACTATTTCACATAAATGTAGGTATATATATATATGGATATGTGTATGTGTATAAGTAGTTATGTTTAATTAGTATTATTTAGCTTTAAGTAATTCTTTATTTGTTACACTGCCCTCTCTCTCTCTCTCTCCTTCATTTAGATCCATCCCATGGTTGTCTGTAAGATATTGCTGTTGAGCGATAAGACCGCCATTTGTACTCTTGGTTATTATTATTTCTGTTTAGCTATGTTGTTGTTAAGTTTGTGTACAATAAAGATTTAAATAAATTAATAAATGCCCACTTTTATTTTCATCTCTTACGATCCTTTCTATGATTTTTGGTTGTCTGTAAGAGATCGCTCATAGTGATAAGACTACCAATTATTCACTTATTTGTAAGGTCCCTCTGTCTTTTTTTTTTTTTTTGAAATTTGTGGTGTTCAATAAAGCGTTGCGAAATATGATGTACTGAAATTAGTCATCAATCAGTCAGATTTTGAAAATGCTTGCTTGTATAATGAAAGAAAGTTCAATAATTTATATTACCGTTCAGACAAAATCAATGAAATTAAGTTAATTTAATATTTATTTTAGCGCCATTTTAATGGTCAACTTGTTGTAAATCCAAATGCACTAAAGGCAAATCAATATTTATGCCAATTATATTTCGTTGGCAACCCCTTGGTGCAGTGTATTACAGATCCATGGAACAAGCAATATTTTAGTATGGACAAAGAAGGATCAGAATAGTTTGTTTAACAATCCGAGGTGACGGTGAGTTAAATGCAATTATCACACTAGGTCAGGTCTGAATAACGGTATTACTTTGTTATGAACAAATGGGAAATATCAACTCTATTAATAAATACAAATCAGACCAACTAATTATTTCTTTTCAATAAGTCAGCCTAAAACCTCGTATTTATGTTGTAACAATAATTAAATTTTTTAAAATGCTTTGAAGATAAATATTGAAATTAAAAAGATGTTGACAAACACCAGTCTATAATTGAAGTACAGTTACTAAAGTTAGAAAAAAAATATTATATCAAAATTAGAACACAAATATTTTTCCACTCTCCAGTGTTATTAAAACAACCACAATGGTTACATTTCTCCAACAATTTAAATGTAGGCGTGTATGTATGCATAAATATAACAATTAATTCATTTTTAAATAAAATGTCGGTGAAACCGCTCGTACATTTTAGCCTCACATCATAATTTGTTTATTTATGTTATAAAGAACCCTCGGTGTTTGCGTTGTTCGCGCGACAATATTAATATTAATAAACGCACGGACAAATATGCTGTATCCGTGTACGTTTCTGTTAATAAGTAAAAGTACAAATGTATTTTACTGAATACAATGGAGGGTATAAATTAATACAAAATAAATAAAACAGGCGGCTTGGAAAATTGATGACTGACTCACGGATGTGATTTTTTTTCTGTCTACCCTTATCCCAAATCTATGATACAGTATTTACTGATAATATACTATTACAATTTAATAAACTGGCTGCCCATTTGACCTTAATCGGTTACTTATGGATTTTATGATTTAAAAAAAATATACATCATTATTAACCCTTTGCAGTCCAATGCTGAACATAGGCCTCATCCTAGTAGCCGTTTGGCTACTTATGTATTCAGTCTGCAGACATTTTTTATTGCTTTATTATCTATCTATCTATATCAGCCCATATACGTCCCAATGCAGAGTACGGGCCTACTCTACAATCGAGAGTACGATTGAGAGAGGGGTAACTTGGTAGTGGTTGTTTTTATTTTATTCATTAATGGTGTTAATAGTTATTAATGAACAATGTTCTTTATATTTGTAACAATAAAAGTAACAAACTAAAGTATTCTTTATTCCTAAAGCACATTCAAACAAATCGCCTTATAATCTAGACTTGAATATAGGTCACTGCCAGGCCTTGTATTCTATCTTCCTCTACCGAGGGCAATGCAAGGACGATCTCCTTACCATTCTACAAGTAAAATGCTTTACTGTATTCAAGTTACAGATGAGATTACTTTACAACTGAAAGGTAGTAAATTTAACGTTGGAAAATAAAAAAGAGGGTTTTGAAATTATGTTTTCAAGTTTTAAGTGCGTCTTGAGACTTATTTTTGATATAAACTCCCTTTTGGTGCTCACTTTTAACTTTTTACCAAAATTTACCAAACAAATATTCCCTCATATATTCCTAAATATACCCTCATATTATCTCCACACAATTTGAAGGTAAAAACAAATAAGATTCGCGAGGATTTCCCGCTCGTCGCAATCGATAAGGTTGCCCTTTTCAATCCTACTGACCCTCCCATTAAAACTTCGGTCTCGCGTTGTTACGACCCGGCGACTTTGTGATGGATGTGTTTTATCGTCCCGCTTACCTGACGATTTCAAATTGTTTATATTGCATCCTTGTATAAAATATCACTTATATTAATTCATCATCATCATCAAATGATTTACTGGTACTTTATTGGTATTAAACCTAAGAAAACTGGTGGTAGGTTTCTCATATGTGAGGACCACCGCAATGTCGATTTCTTCCGACGTTTTTTTTTTTCTTTTTAATAACTTGTTTTCACAAATTTGATTTTAAATACAGTGATAATATATCTGTGTACAAAAGCAAGCATATATGATGATTGTATAATTAGTGCTTTATTTCTCTAATATATCCCGTAGGTCTTTTCGATTATGCGCGACCGCTGCCGTAATAAATGACCGCACGCCCGCTTGAAGTTTAATAACATAAATAAAATTAAGCTTTTATACTATAACACTGGCAAAATTCCGTGTTATTAAATATTAAGATATCTTCAAACTTTAACAACCTCTTGGTCTACTTGGTCAGAGTTACAAATACAATATTTAATAGAAAAATGAGAAAAACTAAGACTGTATAACCATCACAGCATTAATATTTGTATGAAAATAAATCTAGTAGATCCATAGCTCCATTAATGCTATTAAAACGTAAAACAACACAATCTAGTTGATGATATTAATATGATTAATAAAACTAATAAAAACTTAATCATATTACAGCAAAATCTCTGAGCCCACGGCGCTAGTATGATCAAACTATTCCGCCCATAAATCATACCACTCGCCAACAAACTACACTCCAGAGAATAATATAGAATAGGGACGGCGCGTATTTTCTGAGCGCCCACAAACATATTATTAATTTGTAGCCTTGAAGATGGCAAATAGATTATGTTGAACAGGAAAATATTTTTATTTGTTTGTGTACATTGGTATGTGATATATTAAAGTTACAAACTTTGACAGATTATTTGAATGTGCCCAGAATTGGTAGATAAAAATTACTGCTTACTGGTGGAAGGCCCCTCATATGTGTGAGGCCGCCTGGGTAGGTACCACCGCAATGTCTATTTCTCCCGCCCAACAGCAATGTAAATGCACTGTTGTGTTTCGGATTGAAGGACATTGTAGCCAGAGTAACTACTGGACATATTGAGACTTAACATCTTATATCTCAGGATGGCGAGCGCAGTGGAATGCCAAGCATTGCTTTGTAATTCAAGGTGTTGTTTGGTTTTGCTACTGTTTATGAGCGGTCGTATCGCTTACTATTAGGCGAACGGCATGCACGTCTAGCCTTTCATGGCAATAAAAAAAAAGATAATTACAACTGATAATACGGATATATTTAATCACAAACGTCATAACAAGTTACCAGTCTTTATACTTAATAGATTTTTTTAAACAAACAATACTGTTCTTCTCTTATAAAACAGTCAATAAGTTAGAATTAATGGAACTGAACCGAAGTAGGTCGTAGGATTTAGAAAGCTTTAAATCTGCCGCTGTGGAAAATTTTGTGGTAAGCCGATATGCAACATTAGTGTTCTTAAGGCTATAGATGATAATGATATTACAAGAATTGTTTATTTAAATTGTATTGCTTATGTAAAATACAATTCCAAAAAGTGGATTACACTAATTTCACTGGTGGTAGGTCTCTCATATATGAGAGGCCATCTGGGTAGGTACCACCGCAATGTCTATTTCTCCCGTGAAACAACACTGCGTAAATGCACTGTTGTGTTTCGGATTGAAGGACATTGTAGCCAGAGTAACTACTGGACATACTGAGACTTAACATCTTATGTCTCAGGATGGCGAGCGCAGTGAAATATTGCTACTATTTATGAGCGGTCGTATCGCTTACCATCAGGCGAACGGCTTGCTTGTCTCGTCATTTCTTGCAATAAAAAAAAAATGGAAAAATGTTATTGGCTCGCAAACCGGAACATGAAATACATACAATCGGTTCGGTTTGTGCGGATTCAATAAAATATTTACAACAATGAAACACTAAAGAGGCCAGTGCTTTTATACATCTACGTATATATTCTCAGAATTTTAACAATCGATTAGAATACTCGATGGTTCGAAACGTTTTAATTATCCAACCGCATTGTCGGTTTCATACAGAGTATATCAAGACCGCTACCGAAAACGAAGCCGGGTGGTCGTTTAAGCGACTTCAGACACAATGCAACAGAAAATGTTGCAAAAAAAAGCGACAATTTTTTTTTGTTATTTTTTTCCTATGTCCATATTTGGGTGATAAATACATTTTTTTTCTAAAATATTAATGTATACCCTTTTATTTATAAATACTCTAAGGTATAAGAGAGTTTAAATTATTATTTTAGCAAAAACGATGGATTTACCACCCAGAAATGACGATATTTAAAAAATCATTAAAAATTATTGTCGCCTTTCTTTGCAAAATTTTTAGTTGCATTGTGTTTGTGGTCACTAAAACTACCACCCAGCTTCGTTTTCGGTAGCAGTCTTGATATACCCTGTATAAAATGAAATTACATAAATTCTCAAATATGTATATGAATGGTATAAATATCAGTACTTAATAAAGTATATAGTGCCTAAATCAGAATTATTGAAGTGGTCAAGTTTGTTAATTAAAATGATTTGATATTTCCTAGAATATGAATAATCACGAATTCCGATACTCATTCATTTGATAATTGAATTGATTGAATATTTGAGAACTATTCCGGTTTAACCCAATTGACCTTTCAGTTATTACAATTGAATTTATCAATAGACTTTGGTAAATGAATGAAAAACGCACGTCCTATCAATCTTGTTGTATTAAGGTTTATTAAACATAGGTCTAGATCAGAAGTCAGCAACCTGCGGCATGTGAGCCACATGCGGCTTTTTAGATGTGAAGCTGCGGCTCTTTAAATCCATACAGCAACATTATTTATTTAAAAAAAATGAATATTAAAAAATCATTTTGAATCGATCAATGAGAATAAGGCACAATTTTTTTCTCTCAGCCACTTGCCCCTCCCCTGCGACACGCGACTGCTGAAGCACTTTTTTTTGTATTAAAGAAATTGCCTAGATAAAATAATCCTCTAAATATATTTATAGTACAGTATTGTTTAATTTAAGTCCTGTATTTAAATATTTCCTTCACCGTTTTAGTGCGTGGTGATTGACTATCAATACACACATGACTCCGAAAAGTCAGAGGTGTGCCCTGGGATTCGAACCCGCGACCACCGTGAACATGTTGGCAGCCGCGTCTAGTCCGTTTACCAACAGGCCACTACGCACTTACACTACTTACACGCTACTAAAACGGTGAAACCTGCATACCATAGCGATTTATATAAATTTCTATGGTATGTAAGTCTGCCAACCCGCACTAGGCCAGCGTGGTGGACTATATGGCCTAACCACTCTCAATCGTACTTACGATTGTAGAGTAGGCCCGTGCCCTGCAGTGGGACGTATATGGGCTGATACAGATTTAAATATTAATGATCGACTATTTTGTAGTATGGCGCTGTAATGGACAACTTCACTTCGTTATATTATTTTGTATGGGTATAATTATACGTTATAGGAACATTCTAAAACCGTACAATGGTGTGTGAAAAATCAATATTTTCGATGTTCAGTACGACGATAAATGTCACTGAAATAAATTGGTAGTTTTTTTGTTCTGTGAATAACAATATAATACTTTCTATTTCTGTAGATATATGTAGCTACTCACACCCTGGCTTTCTTTAGGTTCAGGGCTGCTCAGACCCTTGTATTAAATTATAATATGTATATTGAAATGTGTTTCGATATATACCTGTTGCTGTAAAGCCAGTATGTAATGTCATTTATGAAGTGATGAAAATATGACGAAATAATTATAGCCATATAAATGATACTGCCCACAGTCCCAACGCTAAATGTATATGTATATAATAATATAATGTATACTCAATGATACGGCTATTGTATATTATGTGTATTTAACTGAATAAATTATCGTGGGATTGATCATTTTCTCATGTATTTAGTTATAAATTATAAATGCCTGTTGTTGTAAGTCCAGCATCTAAAGTCTTATATTATACTAGCGGTCCGGCCCGGACCGCCCGGGTGCAGATACAGGTTTCAAAATGGCGGTCAAAATGTTCTATTCCGATTATCAATATAGAATATCGACCAATCGGACCACGAATAAAATTTCCTCGTATTTGCTAGAAATGTCACTACTGCTTCCCTCCTATAGGTCATAGCGTAATGACATATAGCTTATAGCATTCCTCGATAAATGTACTATCCAACACTGAAAGAATTTTCCAAATCGGACCAGCGATTCCTGAGATTAGCCCGTTCAAACAAACAAACAAACAAACTCTTCAGCTTTATAATATTAGTATAGATGAAGTGATGAACGAAAATCATTATGACGAGATAAATTATAGTGTACAGTCTCAGTACTAAATATAATCAAATTATACTCAACGATACGGCTACTGTATATTATTTAACTGGATAAAATATTATGAGATAGTTCATTTTCTCATTTAGTTTGTTAATGGGAAAAAAACAACTAAAAATTTCGCAATGAAACGCGACAATTTTTTTTATAATTTTTTAAATATCATCATTTTTGGGTGGTAAATCCATAGGTTTTGCTAAAATAATAATTTAAACTCTTTTATACCTTAGAGTATTTATAAATAAAAGGGTATTCACTATAATTTTAAGGGAAAACACAGACGAACCTTTCACCCAGATTTTCCATCCATAAATACATTGTACAAAATTAAAAGCGACAGTTACACGCCGGAAACGAGAGGCCGCGGGTTCAATCCCCGTACCGAAACAAATATTTGTGTGAACCACAGGTATTTGTTTCGGGTTTGTAAGACCGAAAAGTCTTTTGTAGTTCCTGATATCCACGAGACAAGACTTGATCTTAGTGTGGGGTCAGGCCCATGTATGTGACTTGGGTGTTATTTATTTATATAAGATTTATCTATTTGCCCAAAGTGGCGATATGCTCGCACCCTATCACATCGTGGCCTCTGGGAAGGAACATACAAGGCAAAACGTGGGGATCCTGAAAGTCCCTCTGCCTATCTCTTATTTATTTATTTACATTTTATTGCACAAAAAGAAAATTAATACAAAAAGAAATCAAATGCATAAAAAGTACAATTGGCGGTCTTATCACCGAAAGGCAATGTCTTACAGACAACCATGGGATGGATTTAAGAAGAGGATAAACAGAGGACACGTTAAGGTGTAAAGGATAGAACCTACATAAGGAAAAGCCTCTTCTGAGAAAAACTAGTTTATGTGTGTGTTCAGTATTTAATCTCACTAGTAAACGAGCGTTCACACAGTTTACGTCAGCTACTCCTACATTTTATAACACATGATATCACAATTCAAAGTAAAGGTCACAGACAAGTCTCAATAGCCTTGAATCAACACGTAACTAAACATATTCCAAGCATTGGGACGGCAAACGAACCCGTGTTGAGGGAGGACTAACAATCATTATCCGTTTCAAAGCCGGGTTCGGAGCAATTTGACGGGATTAATTAGGGATAGGTTTGCGTGCGGTACCGCAGGTTGCCCCCATCCAAATAATGGTACAGGTGAGTAGAACATGTGTAGTTGGGGACGATTTAATGGACGATATGTGATATCTGATGATCAAATTTGATGAAAATCAATATTTATTTAGATTTTTTTGGTTTTATTTTATTCTGGTTCAAAAAGACTGCTACCGAAAACGAAGCCGATTGATAGATTTAGTGACTACAAACACAATGCGACCAAAAATTTCGGAAAGAAAAGAGATTTTTTTTTGTGAGTTTTAAATATCATCCTATTCATGGTAATTCCATAGTTTTTGCAACAATAATAATTACCTTGCGTATCATAGCGTGTCTGAAGTCGCTAAAACTACCAGCCGGCTTCGTTGTCGATAGCAGTCTTAACATGCTCTGTATTTTATGGAGTTATTAATTGAAATAAAACGATTATTTACGGACTTTATCGCGAATTTGGTTTAATTACAGCTATTTTATTACTCGGACACTCCCCGCCCCGTGACCACGAAAGCTGTAAAATAATCGAAACGTCAGGAAGCCAAAAATGTAAAAATTAAATCAAATTTGCGATAAAATCCGTAAATAATCGGTTTATTTCAATGTATAACATTCGCGTAAATCTAAGAAACCAATATTGAGTTATTAATATTACATTAGCGTATTGGGATGTGGTTTGAGTAATTTACACTTTGTTGTTCTTCAGCAACATTAAGTTCACTACTGAACATTGACCGCAACGAAGGGTAGATGACTTTTACAGCCACCTGTTGATAGTAAACCGGCATAAACTTCCTGTAAATAAAACGTACTTAAAATGAAATAAAATTGGTTCGATCATGTAGGCAAATAAATAGCTGTTACGACGAGTCAATATATAGTACTCAATTGGGGTGCGATGTCGGGAACCTCCATGTGGTGCACCCTGGGCAACGTGGGTCATTGTAGTTGCAGTTCTACAACTACTATGGCCGACGGCGAATATCCGACGGGGAGGGCAGGGGATTTGGCGGTCGCTGCCTTTTGCGGTGGCCGCCCCCATCTGTCGCTTTAGGTGGGGCCCATCCCTGGGCCATCCTCCGGTTCTGTCCCGGAGGTTTCGGCGGGCCCGGTGTGCGCTTACCCCGCCACCGGGCGGGCTGTGGGAGTCTCCCTCCCACGGTCGCCGTCGCAAATCGTAATCCGGTCGTGAGGTTTGTGGTCATGTCTCGCACTCCTACCGGACCGAGGGTCTCGGCTTAACAGCCCGGACCGCGAGGGAGTATGCCTCTATAAAAAGTACCCCGAATCCCAAGCGGCGGCGCACCGCGAGGGGATGCATGGCTGATGGGTAGTTCAGTCTCTAGTGCGACCCCCGCCAGAGTACCGGCTGACCCTCTGGCGGGTTACGCTAGGCTTACCCAGGTACAGGGGGCACTGCCTGGGCGGACCTTTCCTTCCCCCATACTCGTGGGAACAGATATGAATGATCCTTTAAAAAACAAAAATCTTCGGAGTTCAGTGGTAGTAGATAGGTTGTCTGACGGAAACGCTTCTCAAGCGTCTAGTCGGGCATCCTCTTTGATGGGTCCACCTGCGGAGAGGATCGCGCCCACCCGAGTCACACATCGGAGTCCGGGATGAGCAGCGACTCTTCGCAGGCGTGTAAAAGAGACGCAAAGGTGCGAGGGTCCCGGTCTGCCGAGAAGCGGCAGAGGGCCAGTGATGGTGGTAGTGCGGTGGAGACTGACTCCCGTGCTGCCACCAAAAAGAAGCAGAGACGGCGGCCTCTAGCTCCGAAGCAGAGCTCGGCTGCCGAGGACGAGGAAGTCGAAAGGGCACAGGCGGCTTACGACGCAGCTATGGTCGCTGAGAGTGTCATGGAGGCTGAAATGAGGGAGGCAGACGAAGCCGAGCGGCGGAAGGCCAAGGAGGCTCATCCTAATACCAAGCCGGCTTCTAGGGAGGTAGGCCCGGTCACCCGCAGCGAGGTGCTAATGAAAATGGCGGAGCGGCTCCAGAACGTCTCTCGTACGTCCCGACATCTGAAGGGCACATACGTTCGTGACCTTAACGAGAGTGTGTCGGAGTTGTTTGCAATGGCCCAAGAGACGGCCCCTGCGGAGCTCGCAAGAGCAGAGGCGGAGAAACGTGCCCTCCGCGACAAGGTGACGGCACTGGAGGCGGCCTTGGCTGCCCAAGGAAAGATCCTGCAGGAGCTGCTGGCCGCGCAGCAGCGACCAGTGGTGGAGTTGGCGGACACCTCGGCTGGACCGAGGTTGGATCCCATCATACAGCGCCTGGAGGTGCATATGGCGAGGGTAGACGCCAAACTCGAGGCGTTCGCCATGCGGCTGCCTCCAGAGCCAATCCTCAGGCCTCCGCTGGCTGCTGACAGGGCAAGAGCCCATGCAGCTCCTAAGCCGCAGCCCCCTGTTGCGTCGCCACTGGTCACTTCATGGCCAGCCCTAGGGGCAAGAAGAGGAAGGGTGCCCCCCGCAACCTTTGGCCAAACTGCAGCGACAGCCCGACCGGCCGCAGCTGCTGCACCACCGGAGCCACCTCAAGTGGCCTCTAGGGAGTCACGCGGTCGCGTGCGGGGACGCCGTAAACGCGCCCCCAGGTTGTGTACTTCGCTCCCGCCCCCCCAACCCACCACGACTACGGAGGCTCCGTGGACAGTGGTGGCTAGGAGGGGCAAGAAGAAGCCCCGGATGGCTCCACAGCCAGCCCAGGCCCCGCGAAAGACTGCTCCCAGGCTCCGCCTGCCACGTAAAGCCGCCGTCACTCTGACAGTGTCGCCGCAGGCGTTAGAGCGGGGAGTGACATACGCGCAGGTTCTGCGGGACATCACCTGTAAGATTGACCTCGCCAGCCTGGGCATTACAGCTGGACTGAAGCTAAGACGGGTGGCCACAGGGGCTTATCTGTTTGAAGTGCCCGGGCCCGAATCAGAGGCGAAGGCCGACTCCCTCCTCGGAAAAATGAGGGAAGCTCTCCTAGGGTCGGAGAAAGACGTACGCGTCTCCCGACCCGTTAAGACCGCGGAGCTGCGCGTCTCGGGTTTGGATGCTTCAGTCACGCCTGAGACAGTCGCAGCGGCCATCGCCCGCCTCGGTGAGTGCTCCTCGGAGGACATCAAGATCGGAGAGATACGCGCCGAGCGCTCGGGCCTGGGCGCAGTCTGGCTCCGCTGTCCAGTCAAGGCAGCGGAGAAAGTCGTGAAGGCGGGACGTGTCCTGGTAGGATGGGTGGCAGCGGGAGTGAGGCTTCTTGAGCCTCGGCCCATGCGCTGCTTCCGCTGCCTATACAAGGGGCACGTTCGAGTGCATTGTACAGACGAATGTGACCGCAGCGGGCTCTGCTACCGCTGCGGTCAACCTGGCCATAAGGCAAGGGGGTGCTCCGCGGACCCGCACTGCATGCTTTGCGCAGAAGCAGGGAAACCCGCGGACCACAGGGTGGGCGGTAAGGCCTGCGCTGCATCACCGGTCCCGCCCCGCACTCAGCGCGGCATGGGGGCCGGGGCTGCGGCGCGGCCACCACCGTCCCGCCCAGAGATGATGGAGATCGCCCAGTCATAAATGGCGCTGAACTTCCTCCAGGCGAACATCAACCACTGCAAGGGCGCACAGGGCATGCTCGCCCAGTCCCTGGCAGAATGGTCGATCCACGTGGCTGTCGTCTCCGAGCCACACTCTGTCCCCGACACTGATGAGTGGGCCGGGGACCTGGATAGCTCGGTGGCCATCGCCACACGGGGCGCTGCCGGCTCCCCGCCCTTCGAAAAAGTAGCAAAGGGCTCGGGATGTGTGGCAGTTCAGTTGGGAGGGATATGGGTCGTAGGTGTTTACTTCTCTCCTAACAGGCCCCTGGCAGACTTCGAAAACTTTCTCGTCCGTCTGGGGGCCCTGGTGGTGCAAGACAGTCAGCCTCACTCGGTGCTTGTAGCCGGCGACTTCAACGCCAAATCCTTGGCCTGGGGTTCGCCGGTGACCGACGCGCGGGGCGAGGCCCTGGAGGAATGGGCGATCTCCATCGGGCTGGTCGTCCTGAATCGGGGGTCGGAAAACACGTGCGTGCGGCACAATGGCGGGTCGGTGGTGGATGTGACGTTCGCCACCCCGGCCCTTGCCCGCCGTGTTCAAGACTGGAGGGTCCTGGTCGAGGAGGAGTCGCTGTCCGATCATTTATACATACGGTACAGCGTCCAACCCTCCCAGGCCCCCGTCCGGTCTGGTAGTAGTCCGACCGTCGGTTTCATGGGCGGCCGGCGATGGGCCGTAAAACGCCTCAATGTGGAGGCGCTGAAGGAGGCCGCTTTGATTCAGGCGTGGCTCCCCGTACCGGACGGGCCGGTGCGGGTCGAGCAAGAGGCGGAATGGTTCGGGGTGGCGATGTCGCGCGTCTGCGACGCGGCCATGCCCCGGGTCACCCGCCTCCCAGCGAAGCGCCAGGTGTACTGGTGGTCGGCCGAGCTCACTGAGCTACGTGCGGCTTGCCAGGTCGCGCGCCGCCGACTCGCCAGGCACCGTCGTCGTCGGACCCGTAGGCCAGGCGACGACGAACAAGAGCGGCTCCTTCTCGACCTCCACAGAGAGGCGAAGAGAGCGCTGCGGGTGGCCATCGCACGAGCAAAGGCTGCGGCGAATGATGAGTTCCGGAGAACTCTCGACAGAGATCCATGGGGGCGTCCGTATCGCATGGCGATGAAAAAACTCCGCCCGTGGGCGCCCCCGCTGACTACGAGTCTCCGGACCGACCTCGTCGAGGACGTCGTCGCAGCCTTGTTCCCGGCCATCGAGGAGTTCACTCCTCCACCGATGGCGCCACGTCCATCGGCGCCATCGTCGTCATCGGTTTCGGAAAGGGATATCCCGGAGGTTTCGCCGCAAGAACTTGACGCGGCAGTGCTACGACTGCGGAGCAAAAACTCGGCCCCGGGGCTTGACGGGGTGCCCGGTCGTGTCTGGGTGCTGGCCGTCGAGTCGCTGGGTACGAGGCTCCGCGGCCTTTTCTCTGCGTGCCTGGAGCAGGGCATCTTCCCGTCGCGATGGAAGACGGGCAAGCTTGTCCTGCTTCGGAAGGAGGGGCGACCCGCAGAGTCGCCATCGGCCTACCGGCCCATCGTGTTGCTCGACGAGGTGTGCAAGCTTTTTGAGCGTATTGTTCACGAGCGCCTCGTTGAGCACTTGGAGGACACGGGCCCGGACCTAGCGGATTGCCAGTTCGGGTTCAGACAGGGCCGGTCTTCGATCCACGCGATTTTGCGGGTCAAGGCACAGGCGGAAGAAGCGGTGTCCCGGGGCAAAGTCGTGGTGGCGGTATCTCTCGATATCGCCAACGCTTTCAACACCATGCCCTGGGCTTGCATCGTTGAAGCACTGCGGTACCACGAGGTGCCGCCCTATCTCCAGCGCATAGTGCACGCGTACCTTTCTGACAGGTACGTGGTGTATCCGGGCGCCAATGGGTGGCACCGAAGAGCGGTATCGTGCGGTGTTCCACAGGGCTCGGTTCTGGGCCCACTCCTGTGGAACATCGGGTACGATTGGGTGCTCCGTGGTGCCAACCTTCGGGGCGTCGCTGTCGTCTGCTATGCGGACGACACATTGGTGACAGCGACGGCCAGGACTTTCAGGAGAGCCGCCCTGCTAGCCTCATTTGGCACGGGACTGGTGGTTAGCAGGATTCGGCGACTGGGCCTCAAGGTGGCCCTGAACAAGACCGAGGCCGTGTGTTTCCACGGACCTCGGCGTGGGCCCCCACCAGAGGCCCACCTCACAGTGGAGGGCGTGCGGGTTTCCGTCGGCTCGAGCATGAAGTATCTTGGCCTCATCCTCGATAGCCGATGGAATTTCCGCGCGCATTTTGAGAAGTTGTCGCCGAAACTGGTGAAGGCGGCGGGCGCACTGGGGCGCCTGCTGCCCAACACTGATGGTCCTGGCATCCCTTGCCGAAACCTGTATGCTGGAGTCGTGCGGTCCATGGCCCTCTATGGAAGTCCCGTTTGGGCCGAGTCCCTGAACGCTCGTTGCGTGCGCCTGCTGCACCGTCCGCAGCGCATGGTGGCGCAGCGAATCGTCAGGGGTTACCGCACGGTCTCGCACGAGGCGGCCTGCGTTTTAGCGGGAACTCTGCCCTGGGAGCTAGATGCTAAGACCCTCTCGTCTGTCTTCTTCGGACGAGAGGAGGCGTCCCAGCGCGGGCAGAGACTGGTGCCCCGAGAGGTCGAGGCAATGTTGGCCTCCCTCCGCAGGACCGCCGTGGAGGAGTGGCGTTCCAGGTTGGAGAACCCAAGTGCTGGCACGAGGACCGTCGCGGCAGTGCGACCTGTCCTCCAACAATGGCTGGAGAGGCGCCACGGTGCGCCGACATTTCGGTTGACGCAGGTGCTCACCGGGCACGGTTGCTTCGGTGCGTACCTGTGTCGCGTAGCCGGAGCTGAGGAGTCCGCCGTGTGCCACCACTGTGGCAACTGCCGCGAGGACACGGCCCAGCACACACTGGAGGAGTGCCCAGCCTGGGACGAGGAGCGCAGCGCTCTCACTGCGGTTTTGGGTGGAGACCTCTCGCTGCCGGCCGTGATCGCCGCCATGGTTGGCAGCCAGAGGTCGTGGCGAGCCATGCTCTCCTTCTGCGAGCGCGTCATGTTGCAGAAGGAGAGCGCCGAGCGGGATCGTGAGCGGAACGATCCCGCTCGTCGTCACCGCAGACGAAGAACGAGGCGCCGGGACGCCAACTAACCCGGCGCCGCAGAGGCCACACGGGGCCGCCTTCCCTATCCTGGCGGCCCCCGAGACGTAGCGCTACAAGCGTCAAAAACCCGCGTCGCTGTAAGCGGCAGTGCACGTGGAGGCGGTCCTGGCGCGTCTGTTGAGCGGTATCCCGGGGCCGTCTCCAAAGCGCACCGATGGTGGCCAACGCGGGGTTTTTAGTCGGTATTTCGGTGCGCAGACTACGGGTAGGGACCCGACCCAGCATCACGTCTCGCTGGGCCGGAAGGCGCACCGGTGAGTCCGACACACCCTCGCCCCTTCGGGGGCGGGATGGTCCGTAAAGGGATTTTCCCCGCGAGAAAAAAAAAAAAAAAATAGTACTCAATTTATATTTACAAAATTATTGGTTAAATTAGTATATCAATTTTTATTTAGTTTTTGTTAGTGTTCTTATTTACTATTTTCTTATATAAGGCTTTTTATTGTACATGATTAATAAAACAGAATTATAAATAAGGAAAATAAATCTGAATAACAATACAAACAGCGGTCTTATCACTGCCTGCGATCTCATCTAGACAAAATAAATAAATAAAATAAAATAAAATTTGTTTATAGACAATTAATTTACATAAACATCTGTATAAATTAAAGCACATATTTATGTTATTACTTGTAATATGTACTATGCCTTAGGATGGATTAGAATAAATACTTAAATTTAAATAAATGAATTATTCCACTCCAAAATCATTTTCGAATATACAAGATTTAATAAATGTCAAGGTAGATTCCTACATTAGGCTTACTCTATGTACGTGCCCAAAATCCCCGGCGCACTCACTTAGCAACCCCAATGACCCCTTTTAGTTCACTCTTACGACCGGACTTATACTACGTACGCATATATCACGTAGAAACATATCTACATTTATATACGCTTATAACTCCAGTAAAGGTTTCACCACTTATTTAATGAATCTTTCTCTTGTTAAGAAAATGTATAAAACCATAAAAATGTTTTTACAACTATTATGATGACACAAATACAGGGTATATCAAGACTGCTACCGAAAACGAAGCTGCGTCGTAGTTTTAGTGACTTCAGAGTTCAGACACACTTCGTCATTTCTTTTTGCAAAACTTTTAGTTGCATTGTGTCTGAAGTCACTAAAACTACCACTCAGCTTCATTTTCGGTAGCAGTCTTGATATACCCTGTATATATTGTACACCCTATTATTTTTAAAGCCATTTGGTAGGGCTTCAATTTTAGCAAACTTATTTTAGCGAAAACTAAGGATATACCGCCCAAACACGATAATATTAAAAATCTCAAAAAAATACGATTTTATTTACGAAATTTTTATAATAGTTTTTATAATTTGTCACTAAAACTACCACCCGGCTTCTTTTTCGGTAGCAGTCTTGATACACCCTTTATAACACAAATAAACCGCCATAATAATAAAAACCTTATTATAACTCATAGCGGTGCTTAAGTACCTACCAACATTATTCATACGCGGCCTCAATAATACGTCCCTCCAGTAAGCAAGGTCTTACACAAACATTATGACGTATGGAATAAACCCATATTATTGCTGCAGTTAATCTCCACTTACATACAGACATAAACACACGCCTTTTTCCCAGAAGGAGTAGGCAGAGGTGCTCCCACCCACGTTTCTCCTTGAGTGTTTGGTCCTCCATGTGATAAAGAATGGCCTTGCGCCATATTGGTTACAAGTTCCTGACTCCGGGCTGATAATGAAGAGAAAAATCTATCGCACTTTGTCCGACCTAGGATTCGAACCGGAGACCTCAGCTTTGTAACCGTACCGTAGTACAAGTACGCCAGTAGTATTAATAAGGTAGTATTAATAAAGATTTCTTTAAAAGTCTACGTTAATGTGGATTCTCGAAACGCCTCAATATACTCCTAACTTTCCGCAAATTCACTCCGGTTGTGTAACAAAATAATACCAAAATTTTACGAAAATTCTAATAATTAATAATTAAACCCCTTTTGAGCCTCAACCACAAACGGTAAATTTAAACATCTAACAATAAAATAGCAATAATTTCACCAAACAAAATTCTTCATATAAATTTTATTTGGACAAACTTTCCCGGCGTTCGTAAATTATGATCAGCTTGGAACTTCGCAAATTAAATCTCTTAATTGGGGTACGTTTATTAGTGGGACGCGCAGTTTGGGGTATTTGCTCCTTGTAATGTTTGGGACCACTTTAATTCGGTCATTAAGGGGCTATCGACACATCTGGTGCGTTTTTGTAACGAGCTAAGTTGGTAACACGTGTCCATTAATCTTAGAATTATTACCATTAAGTTGTGGTCTTTATCGTCGACACATTGTTCTAGGTCTAGCATTTTTTGCCAAACACAAATGTCTTTTTTACCTTAGCTATAAGTATTAATAATTAAGATTTAATCGTATCTATCCTGCAGTAATAGCATACTGGATATATCTTTATATTACTACTACGCCTACTTCGGACTATTAAATATCCAGAATTTATCCATCACATCCCAGATGAATGTTGAACCCGAATACCATGAGACTTTCTTAAATTTCCCTTTACTCGATTTACACACTTCATTTGTTCTTCGTGCCAACCCGCACTAGGCCAGCGCACTGTGATTCGATTAGTACTAGCTAGCTAGACAAAAGTCATTACTGAATTACCTGGATTTTATTACCTGAGCCTCTAGCCAGATACCCAGGTGTCCCGATTCTAAGAATTGTTTTTCACTAGTGTCAACTACTCATAAGTTAATGAGGTGGTTATAGAAAGAAAGGGTTGAAAAATTTCTTTTTATTTGCATTTTTGCGCTTACCGAAGTAACATCATAATCCAGTAAGTTTAAGTATTTGAAAAGTGTTATTTACGGATCTTCAAGCTAAGGGTATGTACTTCATAATTATATTTAAAAAAATGGATGTAATTAAACCGCACTTCTATTTAATACATCAAGTTTATTAAAAAAAAATTTTTTTTACGATTTTCTGCATTCGTTGGACTAGGAAATACTTGTACCCTCTTGTACCCGGGCTGGAAATAATATATATGGTAGCCGTATCTGTTAGCTTTTAAAATTTAGTAATTTTAGCCTGCGCACTTGAGTGCAACTTTGTCATTTCGTCTATTTTTCAGAATAAGAATTTCCAGTCGCAAATATTGATATTTTTGATGAATGGCGGAAACATCCCAAGGACAACCTTAATAGTGGACTATATGATCTTCTATCGATGAAACATGATCTAGCAAATATTATAGTAGTATCTGCGAGGGAAATCAAAATGTCAATTGGAAGATTTTCAACCAATTGCGCAGAAAAATTGGACACTTCTGGCAAGCGCTGCGATCGCTTCTTGTCTTCAAAATCTGAGTGGTTATCTTGGGATTTCATATTCAAAGTATCTATACATCACTTACCACCATCATTATCAAGTAAAGCCCCCATTCCTGGGTTTCTATTAGTGGATTTCGTTGAATCAAGTCGGTTTTTTGAAAATCCTGAATAGGCATCTGATATTACAGGTGTAAATGTGACACTAATTACGAAGTTTGGCACTATCCTTATAACTTGAGCTTCAGGTTAAGACATTGATATTGTTAAATTTAACTATTTTGTACAGGACATAAATAAATGTATGTATGTTAGTCTTTATTCATGGTATTACATGCTGGTTACTGTGCACAATTTTTTTGTTCTCAGTGAGTGCTATTGTGAAATTGGCTCACCTACTTAATGGGCAGCTTTCTGAGGAAGCTCAGGAAGTACGTAATAGGTATCATGGAAGATTTCTGGATCACAATACTCGCAAAAAATCATATATAGCCACGAATAGGGATTTACTAAATATGTTATTATTTTGCATCTAATCCTGTAATAAATGATCTTTGTGAATTTCCAAAAAAAAAAACAAGTAAACTTCCCTTTGGGGTTTTAGACTTAATAATAACCCCTTTTATTAATGTAAGTTCTAGTGTTAGTCATAGAAAATTTTGTCTAAATATTAAGATATCAGACTATGATGTAGAAGATTCTTCAAAAGAAGAACTTACTGAAGTAGAATAAATAAGGGTTATAAATAATATTGTACAATTTCTGAGCTGTGTATCATACCTTTTTTTTTGTTGTTGTGTTGTCTTATTCAACTTTATTATTAGTTAAAATATATTCGTTTCAATCTGCATGTAATTAGTGAAAAAAAATATTGCTACTAATTCGTAATAAAGCCCCATCATGCCATTAGCATTTATGTTATTAATACTTGAGTTTTTCCTGTTATTAATTTTATTTAATATGGTTTTTATTACCTGTATGTCAAATTAAAAGTACGTATTATAATTTTTTGATATTTTTGAATTTTTTTATTTTTTTATTTTTTTTTCTATTTTTTTATTTTTTTTTGCTAAATTTGTATTAGAACATCATAAAGAAGCCGCACCAAGCAAAATATCCCAATAAATAATTTTGTCCCGCTAGCTTGTACTAATCGAACCACAGTGCAGCGTGGTGGACTATATGGCTTAACCACTCTCAATCATACTGTCGATTGTAGAGAAGGCCCGTGCCCTGCAGTGGGACGTATATGGGCTGATACAGATTTGTTCTTCGTGCATTACCTCGACCGATTCCAAGGCCCACCTTCCCGCATATTATCATATTCTTCTACATTTCTAATAATTATGTAAAAATATTAATTGTAAAGAAGATTAATCTCTGAGCTTTTCATGTGGCCACATTGACATTATATCAGTAATTTAATTATAACTTTTAAAAGCGTCTAGACTAATATTCACTTCATTTTAATAATCTGTTTATTATCTTTTAAACTTTAAGATAAGAAACATGTTAATAAAAACTAACTTTACTGTTCTTCAAGAATTGCAAAGTAGTCTTTATCTTAACGAATTTAAGAAATGCATTTAATGTGTTTTATCTATGACAATTAAGTGAAGTTTTTCACGGCCAAGACTATCAAATGTGTGTTTACCCCTGCAGCCCTGCCCTTGAATCAAGAGGGTAGGTCACACTGGGGGTGCGAATAATAAAATCTAGGGTAGTTTCATGCATAAGTTATTCTTGTGGGACAAGATAACGGGTTTAAATTCTATTTTGGTATTTAAATGTTTGTTTACACATGCCGGATGAGAAATTATTCAGAGACCTTGGTTTTGTTTTGGCTAGTGTTTATGCAATGCGAATGTAGTTTTTGAAATAATAGGTGGTATATTAATTCTCAGTTGCTGCAATGCTGTTGAAGGCCTGAAAAACAGATTTTGCATGTTATTTGGATACTAATATGTGCTTATTGAAATCATATAAAGGAATAAAATAAACTCGTCAGACTGTTGGCGATACTGCTGACTTTAGACTCGTGTATTGTGTCTCCATTATACCACAATAGACAACAAAAATTTAATTCACAAACGCGTAGTGTCTTCTATAACTCGTTATTCCTCCCTCGGTCCTGATTCGTGATAAGGGGTTAGCCGGATACAATTTTTACTCTCTGGCAATTCTTAATCCTTTTACTGGCGCCGGTCCTGGACATCAAAGAAGAATGCCCATTTTACTATGAAGCTTAGTATCAGTGCGAAGATTTTTGTGCTTCGATGAAACCTACTTTATGTCTCTGTGAACAAAATGTAAAATGTGATGATAAGTACTTTATTTTATAAAAACCTGTCGCCCGGGATAAGCTGGAAAACGTTTAAGGACAAACCATAATAAATTCTATAATGAATTTAAAGCAGTATCGGTATCGGGATCAACGATATTTTTTAATAATACTATGAATAGACATTCTGCTATAAGAACTCGGGGTTTATAGATCATACATTGACTAAGGAAGCAAACAATATATTTTTAATAGTGGTTGGGCCCGGCTCCGCCCGGGTGCAGATACAAGTTTCAAAACGGCGGTCAAAATGTTCAATTCCGACTATCAATTTAGAATATCGACCAATCGGACCATCAAAAGCGAATAAAATTTCCTCGTAATTGGTAGAAATGTCACTACTGCTTCTCTTCTATAGGCCATAGCGTGATGACATATAGCCTATAGCATTCCTCGATAAATGTACTATACAACACTGAAATAATTTTTCAAATTAGAGCAGCGGTTCCTGAGATTAGCAAGTTCAAACAAACAAACAAACAAACTCTTCAGCTTTATTATTATAGTTTTTAATAATTAATCATTATTAAACCTAATAGATAATTTTGAAATTAATGTGACATCGCCCTAGTAGTCTCCGTTGTCTAAACTTTTAACTACTTCTCGGAAAGACAATTGGAAAGTAATCAAAGTAATCCGTCGGCACTGATAGCTTTCTTCTAAGGAAGCAGTCTCATCTCCGGGGAGATCTTTTGATGTTCTTATTGAAACATTGTATTAATTTTGTTGTGTTTAAAAAAAATATTGTCTTGAGATTAGCTATTTTGAGATATGAGAGAAACTATGATCATACAGGCAACAGTTTAAGCCCTGTATATTGTTAATAAGTAATGATGTTAACGCTGGCTTTATGTACACATCTGCAAATAACAAAACTTTGCTTTTAGTACAAAAAATAACTTACAAATATTAATTAATTGCAAGTACAGTCAGTCGTCTACTTCCCGTGAAAATAATTTTGGTACTGTAGTCTTATTTAAGTAATTTCATTTTAATCTTTATTTTATACTACACAAGAATCTCAATTAAATTACAGTATGTAAACATTGTTCAACTAAATTATTACCTAAAGCTAAATAAATAAAGCACTCAAAAGGAAGTATAAGTAAATTACAAAAAAAGTAATACAATTTTATGTTGCAAATAATCCTCGGAAAATTAATGGAGGATAGAGCCTGTGGAACTTGTCAAAAGTTTTCATTTTATTAAAAACACAATTCATAACTCTTGTTTCCCGTCTTGTTTATAAACTAGACATAATTACATTAAGTAATATTTTTACGTATTTAATAATAAAAATGTAAATTGTGTTTTGTCGGGCAATAACGCGATAACAAGTAGTACTACTAATAGGTTGTTACTAGAAAAGCTGGTATAGGATGATTCACAAACTATGAAGACCTATGTTTATTACTCCAGTATCCAATATAACCATTATTGTGAGTTTTTAGGATTCACAATTACTTACTAATTGACTCGATCAAATATTTGTGCTTGGTATAATATGGCTCCATATATCGGGATATAAATTGGCTTGAAGAACTATAGTATAACTCTGCCTACACTTTTGAGAATAAACACTCAAATATAATGTGTGTATATTATATGTAACTGTATTGTTTTTCCAGATTGAGTACCAAACATATCTATAGCATTTCAGATAAATTAGTCAAAGGAAACAAAATATCTGACATGTATGCCTATTAAAGACGTATAAATCATTCATAAAATTTAACAAATCAACACCATGCCCAATGATTACAAAAAAGTAAATACTGAAAAAAAAAATACAGATACAAAACAATTAGGTACTTATTTTAAATGATCGTATTCCTTACTATTTCTAGGACATTATGTAGATTGTAGATCTTTTATTTGTAGTTTTATTTTTTGTGCCGGATCCAAATCTAACGTGAACACGACATAAAAATGTTTTCTAGTACAGTTACACAAAATAACAGCATTTGAGTAATTACTTACGTGTTATGGCGTAGTGCCAAATTCTCGCACGAAGTCAATTCCCTTAGTGGATGTAAAAATGCTAGTTCTTTTATTAGAAACACATTTTTTCTGTTCGACTTAGAATATCAGGAAGTTCTATTTAATTTCAGAAACTAATGGGATTTGCAATTTCGAAGAACAGAATTTAGAAAAATTTTGAAACAGATTTTCTTATATCCTACTTGCATACATTCTATTTATTAGCACAAGTCTTCTCTCGAATTATGATTAAATTACTTTCTTGTTTTTGTCTGATTTTTTAATTTGTATACTAAATTTAAGAAGCTTCAACGATGCAAAAGAAACCGAAGTTTAATCAAAAATGATTTCAAAGTTGGTAGTATTTACTTCAATTCTAACATATACATGCACCGTACACATAGGTATATTTTACCTTTTAAATTATATTCAAGTCCAATATACTGCGCAGGTATCCTCACTATTCCATCAATGTTAAGGGCACAATAATCTAACCTAATATAAAAAGCTAAACAGTTTGTTTGTTTGTTACCTTTAATCTCAGGAACTACTGGTTCGAATTGAAAAAATATTTGTGTGTCGGATAGACCATTTATCTAGTAATGCTATAAGCTATGTATCATCACGCTATAACCTATAGGAGGAAAGGAGTAGTGAAAAAACTAGCAAATATGAAGAAATTTTATTCGTGTTTTGGTGGTCCGATTGTTATTTTCTAACTTGATCGGTCGGAATTGAGCATTTTGGCTGCCATTTTGAAAAGTGTCTTCACGCGGCATGTATAATAACACACGTGTAACTCTTATAAGTCAGAGGTGGGTGCCGTGATCGATCAAATAGGCCATCGTTCACTTCTAGTAATAAAGAGTTGCCAATGTATATACAAGCCATTCAATCTAGCTTCGTTCGGGGGCGACTTTAATATGTAAAGTATACCCTATAAATATTTGGTGACCTGTTGGTAGTGATACGAGTCTCATCTTTAAACTTGCACCTTCAGGGTTCACCTCTATATTTTCTTAGATACTATAATAGCGGTCCAGCCCGGCTCCGTCCGGGTGCAGATTTACTTTCGAAAATGTTCAGTTCCGACTTTGACAAATCGGACCACGAAAACCAAATAATACTCTTGGCTGGATTGTCACTACTGCTTCCCTCCTATAAGTCATACCGTGTTGATATATAACCTATAGCATTCCTAGACAAATGATTTATCCAACACAAAAATATTGTTTCAAATGAAAGGTCGCATCGCCTGATGGTAAGCGATGCGACCGCTCATGAACAGAAGCAAAACCAAACAACACCTTGAATTGCAAAGCAATGCTTGGCATTCCACTGCGCTCGCCATCCTGAGACATAAAATGTTAAGTCTCAAAATGTCCAGTAGTTATTCTGGCTACAATGTCATTCCATCCGAAACACAACAGTGCATTTAAACTGCTATTTGACAGGAGAAATAGACATTGCGGTGGTACCCACCCAGGCAGCCTGTCACATATGAGAGACCTACCACCAGTAAAACTTAATGCCTCTCTTTCGAAAATATTCTGAATTACAAATTATGATATTGTACAGTTACATTGGAATCCCATTAGTAATTTTTGTTCGAAGTCTAAAAATCCATCCATACTTATACAATTTCACATAAATAATATTAGTAGGATATTTGAAGCGAACTTTAACAGTCTTTACTTACTTAATTTCCGTTCGCCGTCGACTTTGATCGAGCACAATCAATTTAATAAACTTCATGTAGGTAATATTACAATTATGAAGGTGTTAGTATATAAATGTAGGTAATAATAAAATAAAACAATGAAATCCCACTCTCAATTTATTAATTCAACGATATTTTTTACAATGTTAAAAAATAATTGTAAAATATTGCACATTTTCCACATATATTTCTATAGAATCTACAATTTCTATGCTAATATTATTTACACAAATATCTAAAATACACATTATATTTACAATTAATAAATATTATCTTAATTTAATAATTAAATAATGTCTAACATTTTCACAATACAATTTGTTAAAAGAAAAAATTCAGTTTCATTTATGATGCACATTTATTAATGTTATCTCGACATTTGAAATACGAATCGTTTAATTAATATGCCTAGTTGAATTTCAAATAGTTGAAATGAGTCGAACAAAATTCCAAATTTTGAAATTGACAATAGTATTTCATATAATATGACAAATTTAAAATTTTAAACCGTATTGATTATGTTTAATAGTTTTGAATATACATATGTATGTAAGAAGGGTGTCCCTTAAATTTCGAGTTCAATATATTTCAACGAATACCTTTTTAAAACTTTCGTATTAACCCAATATAGCATAGAAAAAAATATAAGCCCGTTTTACAAACAATAACCCGTGCCGACTTGCAATTTAAAGGTTTCCATACAAGTTACGCGGGTACCGGCGCAGTGACCTGTAACTATACGTTTCTTTTGGTCATTTTAAGCGAGATTTTTAAGATTGTGAGTGCGCGTGTTATTGTTTATTACATTAATAATGATGTCAGTGGAATTAAGAAGTGATAAAACAAATATTTTTCTAATAGGAACGCCTAGCAATCAAATGAATGGTGCAAAATTGAGAAGTTTTCGTTTGAAAGTGCAAATCTTGTGATTCGGGAGTGTATTATATTTTGGGAAAAAGCCAGAATACCCACAAAGGCATTACCTAACTGTGTGGAGAAACATACTGATTTGTATCACGTTTGGAGAAATGCAAAAAAAATACAATTAAGATGACTCAAGACTCAAGAAATATTCAACCACCGTGACAATAACTTAAATAGACCTAGAAAAAACTATTCGATATTGCGAATTTGAGAGAATGAAAACAGAGGAAGACAAAGTATTTTGAAGAAACAGAGAGAGCCAGGTCGACCGGGATGCTTAGGTGGTGTGGACAAAAAAGGGCATAAAAGAAGAAAAATCTAGACAAAGACGATTGGAAAAAGAGGAAAGAAAATAAGACACGATTACAGCAAACTGATTGAAATAGGTGTAATGTTTTTGGGAGGTGATCCAACAAATAAACTAAAACTCAGGCCTCCTGAAGTTATGCATCAGGTACGATGGATAACGAAAGCCTCATTAAAAATATGTTTGCATTAGTCACAATTCCGAATGATTGTAAAGGACAAAAATGTTCTACAAGATGTTTGTTTATTTATCGTCACACTATATGTTAAAACCTTGGCTCGAATGCACAGTGGCAATTACGAGTAAAGCACCTAGTCAAGATTGGTGGTCCTTGAAAGTTTTCAAAGATTACGAAAAACTAAACAATAAGTAAGTTTAGCAATCACTTGTGGCGTTTATGCGGGAGACAGTCTTTCTATATATTTTTGATAATGAAGTTGACAATCACATTAAAAGAAAAATGATCGCCAACTTAAAAAGAGATAAAATCTCAGATTCAAGCAAATGCTATGTCTCACCAAGGAAGACCTACCCCAAAAGCTATTTGGTAAGTTTTTTTGGTTTGTATGTCATTATGGTGTGTTTTTAGGTGTTATTTCTTGTTGTTATTTAATCAGTTGTCTTTTTTTGCATTCAGATAAAACTTTTGATGAATTCGTTTAGAAGAAGAGCAAATAATTTCAATCTCGGACACATCGACGACAGTTTTCTCCAGAAGGATGTATGTTCTTGGGACGATAACGCAAATTTTCTGGGATCTAAATGGAAAATAAGTTGTTTGAAAGTTGTAAATGACACTGCCGAAAGAAAATAAGACAACTAATGCAAGATTTAAATTGACTTATTACTGCTGAAGAAGAGCAAAAACAATTATTGTTACGCTGTGTCCAAGAACATAGAACTTTGTATCCAGATTGTAAAAAATCTACGCTAAAAAGAATTTGAATTACACTGGCTGATTATTGTTATTTTGTGTATTTACATAAAGCTTTATGATTATATTGTTTTATTATTCCCAAAGTCATTATATATCGTATTTATACCATTTTTACACTGGACGAAAATATCACGAAAAAGTACGATTTTTTATAAACTTTGAAGCTCGGTCGGCACGGGTTACAATCACGCTAGAATTAAAATAAAAACATATTTAAGTATACTTTAGCATTTATAAAAAATATAGAGGGTATGCATTTCAAATATAAAAAAAAAAAATTGTCCTATAAGGGACACCCTAATGTACAGTCAGCAACATAAGTTGCTACACATTTACGAGATTTCAAATGATCTTAGCATCCAAAATAATAATTATTTCCAATATCTTATAGCATTTCTCGACAAAGGTGCCTTTATTTGATTATATTTTCAGACTACAGACTAGTAATTATAAATTTTAATTCACCAAAGGGTAATCAAAAAATTTGAAGTGTGTAACGACTTATGTTGCCGACTGTACATATTCTTTTAACTCAATATAAGTAAATTTTGTCGGCAAATGTCTTAAAAACTGAATCAACATATTTTAACTTTAAAACTATGCATAAATATAAAACTCCATACCTGTAATATCAGTAAAGGTCGCATTAAATTAAACGGATGGAATTACGCAAACTCAATCCCATTTCCATTACCAAACTTCTTTTATCGAGGGATTTGAAAAAACCGATTTAGCTTCTTGGAATTTCGATAATCGCACACATGGTAATGAAATTAAAACATGCCATACGAAGTTTTTGGAAAAATTGAATCCGCTTATGACGGTATAAATATTTCTACGCACGGAATAATCTCGTTTTAAATTCCATGAATTCATCGGCTGTATCCACTACTATGTAATCAGGATTCTTGACAGCTTGTTAAATATTTTTGGGAATAATAACGATGCGATTTTTCGCATGTGGAACACGGAATTAGACCAGTCATTTGAAATGAATATTGTATTTTCTTTTTTCAAACAGAATTGAAATATCGATTTCCAGGTTTTAGCAACTTTATACAAGGTTATATTGATTTGAGTGCACCACCACCTTATTAAACCCATTTATAAATGCTTATTACATAATTATTATTTTGAATATTTTCCACTACATGTTAATCTGTACATATTATTCTCTTGAGTTCAATAAAAATTGTGCAGACGTCGAAAAATAGCCTCGTACTTGTACTGGATGTGCAGTTAAATTATTAGACGTAATGCTTGTACACAACTATATTTTCAAATGATTTTCTATAGTGTATGAAATTCACTAACCTGGTTTAGGCCGGAGTGGTGGACTTTAGACTAAAGCCTTTCGATCGAACGCTCGATTGCGGAAGAATTCAATTATGCGATTATAGGCTTATACATTACTAGATTTCCAATTATGATTTTACATTAAAACAATAATACATTTTGAAAAGTGAGTTTTCGTAGTAGTGGCGCCATCATGGACATTCTTATACGATGCACCGGTGAAGAGGCGGTGAAAATTTTCATTCGATTGCCGAGACCGGAATGTGTTTTATTAAAACGTTCCTCAGTGCACATGCGATGTAAAGCGGCCGCGCATTCTAGTCTTTTTACAGGCAGATTGCGATTCTGCTTAACTGATATGGAGATTAGTTTCAATTGTATGTTAGGTGTTTGATATAGTTTAGAGTATTAATTAATCATCATCATATCAGCCACAGGAAGTCCACTGCTGAACATAGGCCTCCCCCAAGGATCTCCACAATGACCTGTTGGAAGCAGCCTGGTTGCATCCAGCGACTTCTTGCAACCTTAGTCAGATCGTCCGTCCACCTTGTAGGCGGGCGTCCGACATTTCGCTTGCCTGTACGTATGAGATAGAGTATTAATTATAGCTTTTCTAATCTAGCATGTGATACTAAATTGATGATGTTATTGTCAACCTCCGTATCACAGTCGATTAGACGCCGTCTGTGAGAAATGTTTTTGTGCGAACCACAAGCGTTTGTTTCAGGTTTGGGTGTTTGTGAGACCGAAGTCTCTCTTTGTTCCTGATACCCGCGACACAAGACTCGGTCTTAATGTGGGGTCAGAACTATATACATATGTGACTGTTGGGTGTTATTTATTTACACGTTTGAAGTGAGTTTAGTTTCTACACAGTAACATATAATATATGCAAATTGTCTTTTCAAGCGGGCGTGGGAGAAATTAAGAAAAATATAATTCGGCGAAATTATCAGAAACCGACGAATATATTCAACAAAAATGACAGATCAATAATTTTATATGTATTTAATAGGTACGTACTATATAATATTATGTGTACATAGGTCGATACACTGTTCTGGGTGTGTAGAGAGCCCATAATAATATTAATTACGAATAGTCTGATAGCCATTTCCATACCATTGCGCTGATCCGTTTTGAACTAGATTTAGGACCATCCAAATAACACAATTCAATACAAATAAGTATAAAAAATATTATTAATGTCGAGAAAAAAATATTATAATTGATGAAAATTAAAATAATCACACACATTATCTCATTCATCTTAATTAAAATATAATTGTAATTTCACATTAATTTTATAATGTTATGTTAAAATATTATTACCTCGTATTAAAATACATCTATTAAACATTTCAAATGTGACATCAATTAGAAATACAATAATTAAATTTTAAAACTACTATAATTTCATTATTTACAATAATAATAAAATCCATTTAATACCCGTAACAAAAACTACTACTCTCTAAGTATTTACAAATTTTATTACTAAATACTAATACTGTACAATATATTAATATTTCACAAAATAGGTTCTTTATTTATAAGTAATGTGTTGATAAAAATTAAAAGACTTTTGTACGGCGGAACTTACTGGGAGATTATTTTTTCACTGATCCGGTTTCATGTTATAAAAAAATAAGCGATGAAAGCATATTCAGAACTTATTTCTTGTTATTGTCTTTTTGTTTGTTAACTATTTATTCAATCCAAAGTAAGTTTGATCTGTAGTACCATTTACCCGTAGATATTTATGAGTGGTTTGTTATCATATCAGTTGGATAAGTTTTAATTTAATAATTTGAGTTACCTTCACCAATTTCATGTCAGTGTCCATGTTTTCAATTGAATAACAAAGATACGGTTATCGCCCACTAAAACACACTAGCTAAGCTGTTACTTTAATAATTTAAAGAATAGTTAGTTATTTATACGTTTGTCGCTTTAACCTCGATTCGAGTGAATCGATCGCCGCTGCTATTTTAAGCTTTTGGTTCTATAAAATTATCTTCAATTTTTTGTCTTTTCTTTTATAATGTGTCTACTGTTCCAAATACAACAACACACGTTAAAACATTTGTCTCGGATATACCTGTGGTGTTCCATTTTATAGATACAATTATCTAAACTCATGTCTTTTTCCCAGAAGGAGTAGCTAGAGGTGCTACTAGAACTCCCACGTATCGCCTTGTGTGTTCCGTCCCATGATGTGATAGAAGAGGATCTTATCGCCTTATCGCATTTAACTAAACTGGTGACATACATAACGCCGAACGTTGATAAATTAAATGAAATGAATTTCATTTTATGTTAATTTCATTTCATTTCAGTTCATAATATTAGATCACGCATTATTAGCACTGGATTAGTGATAGTAGACTTGTTTACTCTTGTTAGCGATAGCAAATTGGATACACGGCCAAAAATACGAATGGATTATTGCCTTGCATTACTGTAATGATAATTTGGTCTCGTGAGACTCGTGAAAAATAATAAAATTTTATTTTTTCACGATTTCAATAATTTTATTCAAAGTTGTTTGGTGAGGGTGGTAAAAAAAGAGAACATAGGTAGAATCACAGGTAATTTCCTGATATATTTTAGAACCTGTCTTAGAAACGAACTGAATGTTTGAGCGGAATTGTGGGTGATTACTAAAACTTATTCAACAGATGATGTCAAATCTTGTTGTATGGAGATCTTTTTCAACAAATCACTTCAGAATTATTTGGGATGGAATAAGGGGACGACAATGTTTTTATGGATGTGAAGATGATGGAGTATTTGATTCCTTCATTTTTATCAACACATTTTACAAAAAGAATTGCACTAATCACCTTTGGCACACAAATTGTCATACAGATATGTAAAATAGTTTCTACAAGTCATGTTGAAACATATAATATTAAATCTTTAAATTACATTTACCAAAAGAATCATACTCTTTTGGCTGCTAATGACTTACAAGCTATACAAAAAAATCAACTAGTAATTAATATTTATACACAAATAACAATAACATAAACATCAATTTATAATCTTCCACAATATACAATTAATATTTACATTTTATAATTACACTTTTACCCGTGACTACATATTTAATCCGGCCTTTTGATCATACTAAATCTACATAACATAAATAGACAGTTTTCACAAATCATAAGACTAGCTATCCCTAGGCGTTGTTACTACACTATTATGGTAAAATACACCGCACGTGATTTTAAGCATTGTTCGGATGAAACATCAGTAAGAGATGACTATCTCGTGCCTGTCAAATTATTTACTATATACCGATACTCCGCCCGTGCTGTGCGACGTATATGCGCTGATGCAGATACAATGCCTTATGAAACCACAAAAAAAAAGAGCAACACGAGAGTTTCTTGCCCGTTCTTCTCTAGTGAAAACCGATTTGACTGAATCTAATTAAAGTCGAATTTTAATGGATTTTCATTTCATACTAAACAAGAAAGGAGAAACAATTGAAATTGTAAATTGAAATATAAGGTGAAACAAACTAAAATACTTACAAGTTTAGCAATAAACTATAACCGTAATTTAGGCTATTTCTGCGTTCGTTTAGACTTTAGGCCGGAAACATACTACTGAAACGCCACGCGACCGACCCAACGCCACACGTGTTGAATCAAATCAAGTTGTAGTTTTTTGTATGACCAGAATCACACTACAAACACGCCACGCAACGTGGCATCGTATATTTGTAGTGTGGTTCTGCTCATAGAAAATACTTATTTTTATTATTGCTATTTCAAATTAACTCCACCACCTTGTTACGTTGGAAGCCTAAGGAAAAAAAATACTATAAATATTATAAGCATTTTTCACATCTGAAACTATACACACAAACTTGACTGTTCAGTTTCTTCTTTAAATGGGCAGGTACGGAAATCGTTCTTATTTCACACAAGATCGTATAAAAATATTTGACGGTCGGCTTTTTGAATCACAATCGCAAGTCGCAAACTTTAGCTTCTTTATTTACAAACAAAAGAACATAACAATATAAAGAAATAACATATATTAAAAGTACAAAAGGCGGTCTTATCGCAAATAAGCGATCTCTTCCAGACAATCTTTGGATGGATATAAAAGAAGGAGAAAGTATAACTTGTGAAATGTGAATTATCGATTTCACTTGCTATTGCCATTTATTACAACACTAGAAAATACTGCGATTTGGTACAACACGTGTTGCGTCGGATCGGTCACGTGGCGTTTCAGTAGTATGTTCCCGGCCTTAATCTTTCAGGTTACGTCCTTGAGTAAACGTCTAAGCCAGTGATTCTCAACCTTTTTTTGTTGCGGCACATATTTAACGATTTCAAAATTTGGCGGCACACAAAGAGCGCCTTGAGACATATTCCTATTGCTATGCACGCCGCTTCATCATAATTTAGCACTAAGAAAAAACGCGTTGCAAAGCAAATAATAAAATAATTAACTTCTTTGTGGATTTAAATATATATTCATGTTAAAAATATTTTTCTTTTTAAATGATATAATTTAATAATATTAACATTATTATATATTTGCAAAATTTGGCGGCTCACTTTTGAAATTTGGCGGCACACAAAAGTGCCGCGGCACAGTGGTTGAGAATCACTGGTCTAAGCATTCACTTAACAAAATTGCCTGTATTGGGCACTATTGCTATTTCCCTAGCTTTTAAGGAGTATTTTCATTACTTACACGATGCTTTTAACCGTTCAGAAATGTGTTTAGGTTAGGCTGGCTTAACTCGATCTGGCTGCTTCGAACTAAACATATTTTTATGATAAAAAAGGAATTGAGAATGTTCAAATACTATTTTATGTATTTATTTAATAGACCCACCAAGAGCGAAACATATGAAGTATGAAAATTAAAGCGCATTTATTAAAATATACAAATGAACGCTTATGAAATATCATCAAATAATATGAAAGTAGAAATTAAACTTTGACTAAAGTGAGTCAAAATCACGGCCAAAGGAGTCGATTGCAAACATAGAAAAATAGAAGTGAAGCTAATATAAAGCTTGTAAAAAATAATGTAAAATTATTGACTATAGTTCAATAAATGTAGTTTTCTATTCTGACGTTGCTAGTTCAATACTATAATAGAGTGTTGTGAGGATAATTATTTACCTAAATGGATGAATAATAAAATACACCCAACAGCGACACGTATTTCCGATCACAGGAAGGCACATGTTGTGTCTTGGCTCATAAATTATGCGTAATTTTTCGGTCTCGCAACAAGATATAATAGTTTTTATTGCTAATAAGACATGTGCATACAGGGTATTTCCAGACTGCAACCGAAAACGAAGCCAGGTCGTAGATTTGGTTTCTACAGATACAAGTCAAATAAAAAAAATCGAAAAAAACGACGAATTTCTATAATTACTTTATGAATATCATCGTATTTAGGCGGTAAATACATACGAGTATTTGTTACTTTTGCTGAAACATTGCATTTACGTGAAAGTAAAAAAGTGCAGAAATTGCATTGCCTCTGATAGGCATTAAACTAACGACCACGCGTTTTAAAGACCAATCAAAGATTAGATATAAAAATATTATGATGAAATGAATCCATGAACAATGGTTTCATAGTTTGTCAACCTTTGTCTTACATCTCGTGATCTATTATAACGAACTAAACAAACAATATGAATGGCTTGTTGTTCTCTTATAAGCACATTGTAAGGAAAGACCATTAATATTCCCAAGTTGTCGTTCTTCGTAATAAATGACCTAAGGAATGCGAAGGAATGGCATTCAAAATATTTATATTAAAGTCCACATAAGAAGCAGTCTCTCGATCAAGTTTATGTTTAGTCAGTTAATTAATAAAAGGACGTATGTTCACTTCAAAGAAGGGTTACTTACAACTTTTTGGTAACACACATTAGAGTAATGAAAAGATTTGAAGTGGAAACTTCAAAGTGTCTCAGAATTAAATTAAGTGAACTTGAAAGTTCGACATGAATGAAAGAGTTATATTTAATTAGCATGAAAAACTATTAACGAAACATCAAAAAGTTAAAATCGTTTTTGATACAACTAAAAGTAATTTTAATTTAAATCGTTTGTACCTAATCCATGGCGATTACATTTTGATGTAAAAGTATCACGTTACTCAGACTTATTCAAAAAAATGTCATTGTGCACAGTCATTCTCTGACCTAGGGCAAGAAAAATTATAAAATTATCTGCGCATATGAAATGTCAGGGCTTTTCTATATATGGTACCTTTAGAATTAGAGTGACCTAATCCCAAAAATGTTGATATTGACTTTTAATCATATTTTAGCTCAAAATGACCTATCGACCCGTTATTAAAGAAAGATCTATTGACGCTTGAAAGGCAGGAAGATGTATAAATCGGTCTTCTAGATGTATCTTTTTTTTTTTTTTTTTTTTTTTTTTTTTTTATAATGGCCTGGCATAGTGGCGGCATTGCACCTGATGGAAAGTGTCAATGCCGCCCAGGCAGAGTATCCATTGGCATCGGACGGCAGTCCCATGCCAATGGAAACAATTATGCCGGCCTGCTTAGGTGCCTCTTCACACCACGGCGGAAGGACCCGGGATTGTAGGAAGGAGGGAACACGTGCGCCGGCAAACAATTCCACAGCCTGACGGTGCGGCACAGAAACGAATTTGAGAACCGTTTGGTTCGCGCCGGGATGGTGTGGACCGTCAAGCTATGGCTTCGCAAGCCAGCACGCGTGGTTCTGGTTAGGAATGGAGAGGAGGGGAGCAAGTTGAACAATTCCTCAGAGCACTCACCGTGATACAGGCGGTAGAACACGCTTAGAGAGGCGACATCTCTCCGGAGTTGTAGCGACTCCAAGTTGCTCGTAACGTCTGCATCATTCACAATGCGGATGGCCCGCCGCTGCAATCCATCCAAGGCATCGAGCAGGTACTGGGCGGATCCATCCCAGAGGTGCGAGCAATACTCCATACCCGGCCGGACCTGCGCTTTATATAAGCGGCAAAGCTGACCGGGCGTGAAAAACCGACGCACTCTGTTCAGGACTCCAACCCTGCGTGATGTGGCAGATATTACGCCCTCGATGTGATTCCTTGGATTGAGATCACAGCGGATATCCATACCAAGGATACACAGGTCATTCCGCACTGAGAGGGGAGTACCCTGAAGAATGGGGAGGGGAGAGAACGGGGATTTTTTGCACGTGAACGCACACACCTGGGTTTTCCTGGCATTGAACTCAACCATATTCCTGGAACCCCATGTAGAAATGAGATCCAAGGTCCGGTTGAGCTCAATGACAAGATCTTCGCGTCCCTTCACAGTTTCGACACGGCAACCTGGAGGCCCGCAGTGGTATCGCCCATGAACCGTGCTGTCATCTGCATAGCAATGAATGTTGCCAAGCGACAACATGTCATTGATATGCAGAATAAACAAGGTGGGCGACAGCACCGAGCCCTGAGGAACTCCGGCATTTACCGACATGAGCGCCGAAGCGTGTCCGTCTACGACTACACGTATTCTACGCCCATGCAGAAAGCCGGAAATCCACGAACACAGGTTGCCGGGTAGACCGTATGCCGGAAGCTTGGACAGAAGACCACGGTGCCAGACCCTATCAAACGCCTTGGCAATGTCGAGGCTCACAGCAAGAGCCTCGCCACGCCGGTCTATCGCCTCACCCCAGCGATGCAGGACAAACGCTAGAAGATCACCCGTCGATCGATTATGACGGAATCCGTATTGTCGGTCACTGATCAACGAGTGATCCTCCAGGTAGCGGACCAATTGAGCGTTTATGATCCGCTCCATGACCTTACACATCACTGAGGTGATAGCGATAGGGCGGTAATTGGTAGGGTCCGATCGATCACCCTTTTTGGGGATTGGTTGCACATTGGCCTCTCTCCAAGATTCCGGCACAACACCTGTGCGGTAGGACGCTCGGTAGAGGCGAGTCAGTGCTGGAGACAACTCAGCTGCACAAGCCCTTAAAACCACCGCTGGTATCCCATCCGGACCACTGGCTTTCCGCACATCGAGAGACCGTAACTCACGCCGCACATCACACTGCCTGATGCGAATATCTGCCATTGAGAAACCGCAATCAGGCAGCGTAGGCAGCGACTGGGAACCACGGTCTTCGAGGCGGGAATTAGCCGCAAAGAGATTTGCCAGCAAGGCAGCCTTCTCTTGCGGCTTGTGGGCCAGCGACCCTTCTGGGTACCTCAGCGGCGGCAACGCTGGACGACAGAAGTTAGATTGGACGGCCCTGGCCAACCTCCAATAAGCACGACTGCTAGTCGGGTGATCGGCCAACGCACGCCCAATCCTGCTAACGCGCTGGGCATCCGCCCTAACGTAGGCCTTCTTGCAGGCCTTGGAGGCACGGTTATAGGCTTCTTTGAGGGAACTGATATTGGGATCCTTCATGGCGCGACCCCTGATCCAAGCGCGATACGCCGCCTGTTTGTCACCGACAGCATCGGCGCATGCACGATTGAACCAGGAGCGTCCACGGCCCTTACTGGCGATCTCAGAGGAAGGAATGTAATATTCCATTCCAAGTCTGATCTCGTCAGCAATAGCGTTGGCACTCGCTGAGGGATCTTTACCCTCAAAGCAGCGCTGCCTCCAAGAGATGGATGCAAAATATTCCCGCATACCATCCCAATCTGCCGACGAGTAATGCCAGACCCTTCGCCTAACCTGCACGGGACGTGGAGGTGATGCGATCGGTACTGACGACCCAACCAGGCAGTGATCGGAAGTGCCCAGAGGCGCACTAACGGTCACATGATACCCGGCTGGGTGACTCGCCAGCAGAAGGTCCAGCAAAGAAGGCGCATGACTCGCCACATCCGGGATCCTGGTGGGCTGGTTCACCAGTTGTGTCAAGTCATGAGTCAGAGCGAATGCATGGGCAGCTCTGCCAGCATGATCAGTCTTGGAGGAGCCCAGCCACAGTTCGTGATGAGCATTGAAATCCCCCAAGACCACCATTTCGGCCGACGGGAACTGCGCCTGCGCGTCATCAGCCGCCTGGCTAAGATACCTGAACAGCCGAGTCGTCTCATCGTCCCCGTTGTGAGACCTGTAAAGGCACACGTAGATGCGGCTCAGGGAACCTAGATCCACGTGCACCCACAGAGCGGAGAAGGAGGGGTCCTCCATGCAGTGCAAACGGCGACAGCAGATGTCCGACCGAACATACAAGCATACCCCGGCTTTAGGCTTGAAGTTTACTTCAAGCGAATAACCGGGATACAACAGGTAAGAATTATCGGTCGGACAACGAATCTGCGTCTCCGTTAGGAAGAGCAAAGCAGGCCGGGCCGTCTCAAGATGGTGGTGGACGGCATTGAGGTTTTTATGGAGTCCGCGGATGTTAGTGAACTCCATAGTGAACGCGGTGGTGGGGTTAAGCACCGCTGAAGGACCTGCTCTGTTTAGTTGCACTGTCATGGTAGAAAGGATGGGATTGGTGAAGAGGCAACGAGGATCTTAGGTTCGGGCACTAAGAAGGCCGAATGGGCACCGGCACGAAAGGGTCGGCAGGAAGCGAATTGATCCGCCGGACGGAAGGGCCCCCGTACCCTCCCGGGATGGGCCGCCGGGACCCCACTTCCGGTCACCAACCGGCACGACGTACCCACCCAAGATTATGCGCGGCATGGTGAGGCAGCCTCTCGAGGTGGTTAGCCCCGATTGGGCCCCTGTACTATACCGCGGGCGGCCAGCGGACAACCGTTTCTACGGGTCTCCCTGGCCGGCGGATCAACTCTCCTCCCTTCGACAGAGGACCGAAAATACCCACACGGTACAACCTCATGCCCGGACTTAAGATCCTCGAAGAAACCGGAAAACCACTGGCTGATCCCGGAACGCGATCCCCTTACGGAGATCACTATGGCGGTCTTTACGCCTCATGGACGGTGGTCGCTACCCGGGCGGACACATAAGTCCTACCACCACTATGTCACTCATTTGGCACTACCCAGGGGTCACGTGTAGGGTATCTAGAGTCAAAGCCTACGGACGCGAGTGACGTTAACCCCCATTCCCAATCTTCCATTAGTACAATTTTTTTTATGTTACAAATCTTTAATGACCGTTTCACAAATAATAAGATTTGTTTAGTTAGGTCTGTATAATTCTAAAGGTGCGATACATTAAAACGTTTTATTCCTGTACTAAATACGGTAAATTGAAAGCGATTCTCGGCATTCGACCAAGTGGTATTCTAAAGACGAGCATCCTCTCCAAATGCTTACACATCAAAGGGCGAACGGCCTTCAAGTATTAGCTGAACTGTTGGTCAGGCATCGAAATACCGCACGTGAGTATCATGTGTGTTATTTAGGGCTTTATTGCCTCTTGGATGTAGAGTGATGTACTCGTATAATATGTGTATATATATATATATATATATATATATATACCGGGTATCTCAAGACTGCTACCGAAAACGAAGCCGGGTGGTAGTTTTAGTAACTACAAACACAATGCAACTAAAAATTTCGCACAGAAACGCGACAATTATTTTTTATGATTTTTTAAATATCGTCATTTTTGGGTGGTAAATCCATAGTTTATGCTAAAATAATAATTTAAACTCTTTTATACCTTAGATTATTTATAAATAAAAGGGTATACACTATTATTTTAGGAGAAAATGTATTTACCACCCAAATACGGTCATAGGTAAAAAATAACAAAAAAAAAAATTGTCGCTTTTTTTTGCAACTTTTTCTGTTGCATTGTGTCTGAAGTCGCTTAAACTACCACCCGGCTTCGTTTTCGGTAGCAGTCTTGATATACCCTGTATGCATAAATATATATATATATATATATATATATATATATATATATATTTATACATATATATATACATATATAAATATGGGGTTTTGTAAAAGGACAAGTAGCGCTGTAGTTTAAGATATCTTATTGTAATTATAACTAGTAGGTTTCATCCAAATATGAGACTAATAATATTCGTTATCTATATGAGTATTTTGAATTAAACTATTATTTACGCGTCGGGTAATTAAAAAAGTGTTAAAATAAAACAAAATATAAAATCCCTAGTTTTTATATCAATGTTGGAATGTTGTTGTGTTGGATCCCGAAAAATCCCTCGTAGCCAATAGCCGACGGGAGACATGCGTCATACAAAGTATGAGTTGAGGAATTGTGACTATTGAGTGTATTCATTTAGATCAACTTAGATCGTTTAACAAAAGATTAGGATTTGCTAAACAGTCATAACTTGGTAATAGGCAATACGTCGTTTTCCTTCGACAACTTTTTCATGTCATGAACCTTTCTATCAGGTAAAAATACACCGAAATAAATTCTGCATAGCCTAGATTTGCGTCTTAAAATACGGCAAATAGTCAAATATTTATAGAAGTTAAATAAAACGATGACGAGCATGGTGCACCATTACTATGTATTCAGCATACATTCCACTGCTGCATACAAATATAGCACTAATGTTCAACCTTCACCCACCAACTGCATTGCCTATTTCAATATTATTGATTCCTAATGCTACACTGACATGTAATTTAGCTCTGTAATAGGTCAGTATTAAATGACAATAATAATTTATTTATTTTTCAGGTAAAGAAAGCTTAAAAATCAAAATAGATATACACACCCAATAGATATAAATATACTCCTCACACTACACTCAAATACAATTACTATCGTGGGTATATAGCACACTACACACTGAAGCCGCCGACCCGCCGACCCGCCGACACATTTCAATAACTTTTTGTGGGCGGCTTTACTCTTTGTAAGTCGAAAACTTAGATGGCAACATGTCGAAGGCTTGACATGACATGAATATTTTTAGGACTTGTTGAGTGTCGCCGGGTAACTGATTAGAGCACATGCCGCCAACATGTCGGCGTGTAACATGGATGGAAACTTGTCCCCTACAAGATTAATTTCTAATAGGCTGCCAGGTTGTGACGGCGGGTTGTGTCGCCGGGCCGACGGCTTTGGAAGCTTGGCTTTTTAGAAACTACGAGATAATTTTCGGCCTCACAAATACCGAAACCTAAAACAAATATTTGTGGAGTATGCGAATATTAAATTTTTTCTCGGTGGCGAGACCGATATTGGTAATAATCCGAGGTATTTATATATCATAATATTCTGCAATGTTCTACGTTTATTCCATACTTAGGCTTAGGCGCAATATCGCTGATATGCTGTCAACGGTGGAATAATGAGTCCACTGTCACCTACCTGTTGTTAGCCTTTATAGAAATTGTAACAAACAATAAACCCTATACAATAAACGTGTTTATTTTGTATTTTTTTTTGCTCAATATTAATAACGGTAACAATTTGACGCTTAAAATTTTCACAGAATGTTTAATTGTATATTACCTTTCATTAATTAAATAAATATTAAAGAGGGGCTTCCATACAACAAACAAAATTTTTAAGCAATTTTTAACTCGTACATAACAGGAACAAACGTGATTTTTAGGGTTTCTTTTATGATGATGGGACGGAACCCTTCTTGCGCAAGATCGACTCACACTTGGCCGGTGTTTTTTTATCAACACTGATATAACGGGTGTTGTAGATTTATGCATATTTTATAATACTCTCATTTTACAAGCGTCCCAAAAGAAGTAAAACGTAAAAAAAACTTGTATAATAAGTATAAATTACACTGTGAAACTAGATAGGGATCGCTGACCACAGCTTTAAAACCTGATTTACATTCAACCAGCCTATTGCTCATTATAAACGGGACTAAGTTTTATAGCATGTTCAATATGTAGGTTAAGAGGCAAAGTGCAGTATAATCTGGCACACAGATTATTGATTTCATCTTTGAAATAACTCAACCAAATGTCAACTATTTTTCAGAGCTGTATTTCATTGACGGCGCTTCAATAAAACAGCTCCAATGATTATGATAAGAGATTTTAAACTCAGCTGGAATCAGTTTACTGAAACACCAAAATATAATTCAATGAACGAATATAGATTTTAGGAAATAAAATATCATATACGGGCTAAACAGAGGGCTATGCTAAGTATCTCATTATGCAATTGAATCAGAATATGAGATATGTAGATGAAAATGTTCTCAATGCATTAGCAAGTTGCATTTATTACTATTATTATGTGTTACTAATGCAAACGAAGTAATATCCGTCAAGTTCATACATTACCGTACAAATAGAACATTTATATGAAACTCCACACGATATTAAAGGACTATCTTCCCTCCAGCCAATCTCAATGTCAATATTAAAGGTCAGAAAAATAAATCTTGCAAATAATATCGCATTACAAAATTCGGCTATGAAACGAGATCGCAATAACAATGATGTCGTAATTTGATTACGCGAATATTGTTTTACCGAAAGAAAATTCGTTTGTACAGTTTTCCATTTATTAAAATTCACGTTCCGTTTGATCATGGCTGAAATCCGTCATTTTCCATATTTATGTTTATTGTTCAAAGCGACAAAGGCTTTTGAAAGTGGGAATGAAGCTGAATGATGAAATTAAGTGAGGGATTTCCGTGAACATTGAAAGTTCATTACTGTTATAAACTATATTGGCCTCGAGATGGATCCCACAACCCTAGATGTATATTATCAAGTAAGATAAAAAATAAATGGCGTAACAGCGGAAGGAGGCGAAGGTTATAGACCGGGCGATATCCTTTTAGCTGAGTAGTAGGGTTGACCCCGACGAAGTTTGTGATTGTGGTGATAACCACGTACATAGAACGAATAAACTAGATATCTATATTCTCTTGAATGAAGTAGCAGATACAGGGATAGAATTATCAAGAAATTCATACTATGGCTGCACAATTGCCATTTGGAAATAACTAGGGGGGTTATTCTATGTTCTGAAACTAAGTTCGAATGTTCGAACGCTCGACGTCCGAGGAAAGTTATTAGTGTTCCATTTATATAAATCAATACTATTCATGATACTTATCATTCATCATTGTCTTACAATGACAAGCATTGCTTTGTATCTCAAGGTGTTGTTTGGTTTTGCTACTGTTCATGAGCGGTCGTATAGTTTACCATCAGGCAAACGGTCTGTTTGTCTCGCCATTCAATGCAATAAAAAAACATCCAAACTATAGACAGTTGCGACATACGATAGAGGATTATGTGAAGGATGTAGGCACATTCGTATAGTTATCCATACTACTTTCGTTTGGGATTATAGAATAAGCCCCCAACAATAATACAATAAGAAACTGCTAATAAACTACTTTTAAATATAATACTATAATCGTCTTTCTTTATCACTTTTAGATGTGTATTGTCTCATCGCAATATTATCCCTAACCGTTATATTCGAAGAGGTATTAACTTTCAGGTTTTAAGCAATATTAAATAACTAATGGAATAATACATCAAATTGGTATTGTTTTTGCCATCGAGAGCGATCCGCCTACACACTTCACAGAATAATATAAGGCACTTTTAAAGGGTATTATTCAAATAATAATCGGAATATTTTATTAATTCATTTTGAATCATGTATTATTTATTTTAATTCTTTGATCTATTAATGAATTCATCGCTGAAAAGAATGAACGCGCTGAGCGAATAAAAATATGTATGCGAAATATCCGGGAATTAAGTGATATCACCTAAATAGATAACTAACTAAACTAACTAGATAGAATAATTGTTTCGGCTCACCAATGACATAATAAAGTCGATTATGATACACCTAACTTTCAAAACGCCAGAGGTACTTAAAGTATATATTAATAACCCTCCTTCTTTCGCAGTTCGGTACAAATATATGCGCGGAGCGCATTTTTTTCTCTTTATTTAAAGGATTTTCAATTTTGAAAGACTCTCCCGGTTGCGCAGTTGTACTACGGTACGATTTCAACAACGGTCTCGGGTTCGATTCTCGGGTCGAGGGAAGTGATATTGGATATTTCTATTTATTATCAACCCGGGAAGCATTAGGAGTTGGGAATTTATACCCGATATGAGGATAGGTTCGCCCCTATAAAGCGGGAACAAAAATACAATACGGAACGTGATTTTCCGGGAGGCACCATTGCCTACCCATTCTTGGAAAATGGCATAAGTTTTTGTGTGAGTACGTTGCACTAATGTTTTCCGATTTAAAGGACACTGTAGCCAGAGTACTGGATATATTGAACTTAACATCTTATGTCTCAGGATGACGAGCGCAGTGGAATCCGAAGCATTGCTTTTTGTTGTTTGGTTTTGTGACTGTCCGTGAGCGGTTGTATTGCTTACCAACAGCCGAATGGCATTCTCGTCTCGCCAGTAATAATAAAATATGTATATTTGAATGTTAGTACATACACGGTGCCTAGACGTCAGTATCCTGTCTGGGCCGGCCAGACAGTAAATTGGTCTGAATTGCCAATAAAACATTTATACTAAAGGACTAATATTTACTGAGTGCTCGTGGACTACAATGTGACATTTTCTGCTTATTTGAGGTATCCGATCTAAGATTGAGTGGTAAGATAAATGAAAGTAATAAAGGATATATAAATCATACTTTATTTTGGTCGTTGATTTTCAATGACAATACGTACTGGCGAAATCTTATTTTGATAAATAAAATAATAATGGAGACTAAACTTCACAACACCTTTAGTGTTGTGAGTGAGAAGATTATTTGTAATTTTCTTTAAAATCATATTTGTAATTATTTATTTGTTCAATGGAGACATCGTCGATGCAAGATATAAGCCGCTTGCCATCATTATTGCCACGATAAAAAAATACCCTACAAAGGCATAGCTCTATTGGAAAATAAGTCCAACCAGAATCGAACTTAATACGCCACAAGTAGCAACCCCCACTATCACTGTTAATAACCATTGAAACTATACATTTTTAAACCGCCATTAATAAATTGCCCCTATCATAAGCGCGTGTATTTCTAGACAGAATTCACTTTGAGCTATCCAGTAATAAATATGTAAATTGCTGGTATTGAATTTACGATCCCTAGGAGGATGGCCGCAAGGACATCACTTATTAGTCCGGATGCATGTACATTGAGAATATTGTACGTCTGTACGTACATTAATTCAATGAAACATCCAAGGTATACAACTGTATATTATGGATTTAGCATAACAAAGGATTTATTTTAGTAGTGTATTTGCATGTATGTGTTTATTGTAGCCTCGAAACTGCTAAAGAAGAATGCCCATTCACAGTATCCATAAAAATACCCTTGATTTCGATATCAATATTGTTTAAAATTTATTATAGCATTTTTATGGTTTGTCCTTAACGTTTTACTGTTTTATCTCAAGCGTCCGATATTTATAAAATAAAGTAATTATCATCACATTTTATAATTTGTTCACAGAAACTATGACAAAAAAGATATTTTAATGGACTTCAAGTTCATTCCTCCAAGAACTAAGATCGAGGACTCCAAGTTTCGGAGTTTTTGAATTTCGAAATTCTCTTACGAGGTACCCGGGAATGGAATTGACGCAAAGTTTCACATACTATGTCTAGCACCTCCAGTGCATCAGTGTCACCTCTGCTTACACCTTTCAAAAACTGACTTATATTTTTTTATTTATATCAGAAATAGCGGCCAGACCCGACTCTACCCGGGTGCAGATACACATTTTTGAAAATATTCTATCTTTAGTAGTTTCAGAGCCAATTCAATACAAACAAACACTCAAATATTTCCCCATTATAACATTAGTACAGAAAAATGAATGAATGAACTCGCCATATTCTGTACACGAGGAAAAGAAAAGCGTACTGAAAACACTGTTAGCAAAGTACGTAATGCACTGCGACCGCAGTCAGCTGTTGAATGTTAATAAATCACTGCGCTTCGGCTCCGAAAACCCATAAAAGAACATGCCTAGAGCGTTTTCACACAATATTACTTCCTCTGCAATAGCTAGTACATTTAACTAGAAGTCACTTGGAGTATCTAGCCATTCTATACTGTTGTTTATTTAGTTTTTTTCATTTCAATGAATAGCGATACGAACATGCCGGTCGCCTGACGAAAAGTAATAGGACCGCTCATGGAAAGTAGCAAAATTAAACAACACTATGAACTAACTACATTACTTCACATTCCACTGCGGTCGCTGTTAAGTCTCAATATGTCTTGTAGTTAATTTGGCTGCAATCCTTCAAATTGGAACACAACAACGTATTTATACTGCTGTTTTTCGGGAAAAATAGACATTGGTACCTACCCTGTTATTTATAGATTTGTTCAAGATAAAGTTTCTCGAATTTATTTCGGTCACCGGTATTATTTTATTTTAAAGATGAAAGGTCTCCTCCACCTTTCATTTAACTTTTTGTATTACCATCTGTTGCGTATTTTGAAAAGATTTAATTAAAAATTACGATTTTTTCGACGATAAGCATTAATGAATTTTAAAATATTTAATCGCGCATCACACTGCCAAGATAAAAATATCAACTTAGGGTCACAGCGATGTGACGCGCAACTCTTGCATTATTCAATATTTTTTTCTTTTATTTTTTGTATGACTATGTATGTTTTGCGAGTGTGTGCGTCGTATTATGTGCTCAATAAATTTCTTTTGTTTATATGACTTTTTAAAGTTATATGTGTATATATATATATGGCAAAAATTATTTTATTCAGGAATTTCCTTACAAGATATTTGACACTAGCCAAGTTTAGTTCATATGGCGCTAATACATACTTTCAATAAAAGTTAAATTAGGCATACACCTTTGGAATCAAAAGCTTCATTATTCCATAGGAAATATAATAAAAGGGTTATTGCGCCTAAGCAACTAAGTAGAAGATAATTGATTGAACATTATAGAACATACGTATCGGAATGTAATGATTTGAGTTAATTATATTCCGAAGACAATATATGCAACATAATATTATAGTTATTTTAGTTTGTTAGACGCCGGCTGTGAATGCAAGGCCGCAGGTTTGATATCCGCACCGGGACGTTACTTTGCTGACCGCAAAATCTCTCGTAGTTTCTTATACCCATGACACAAGACTTATTTTATCATAAAGCAGAGTCAGGAATACGACTCTTCGCTTTGTATGTGACTGTTGGGTATACTATTATTTTATTTAAATTACAATTTCAAATCAAATTATAAAATATATTTTATAAGAACAGCGAACAAAGAAAAATATATTAAAAATGAGCACTGATGCTTGAAAAGGTAATCCTGATCATTACACCAGCATCCTTCCATTTTTACAAGTATATAATACTTATATGAAGCTCAGTGAAGCGCTGTTTCCAACATTTACATTGATACGTCCTTGTTAATACCGATATTACGTCCTTACCCCGAGCGACTCGTTAGCTCCGATACTTCGATTTGATTCACTTATATTGATACCAACGCGAATAAAACGGTAGCATTGGTTTTAATTGGCCACCGATAAAACATTGAAATAGAATTCGATTATGTAAACCCTAAGAAAGTAAGAAACACGAGCATGAATTAACAAAAAAAATATTATTGTTTTCCGTTTGAAATAATGTTTGAATTTATTGTGATATTATTTAATTGTTTTTATCCTTCGCTACTTCTGTATATTAAATCCCTGTGACTGTCTATTGCAAGAGATACAATGAAAATGTACTAATGAATTGTATACTTTCTCAATTATTTTCTCCGTTTGATAGTCTTAAATAAATCAATAAATAAATCGTGCAATAATAAGGACCGACTGTTGTTCGTAAGTCCGAGCTCAGAATGAGCCTATGTCTATTGTAAGTAAAGAAGAAATTTAGTCCAATTTGTGTTTATATTTACCGTGATAGTCAGGAATTTAGACACAGAAATAAGAAAACTATATGCAACTTTTTTATGTATGTTACAGAATGTTTGAGCTATGCTTGTCTGTCTTCAATCCATTTGGGAAAACGTTTAATTTCAAAATTCGCTTTTTTTGAAATAAAACTATTATTTACGGGTTTTATCGCGGATTTGGTTTAATTTTTACATTTTGTGAATTCCCGACGTTTCGGTTACTTTACAGCTTTCGTGGTCACGGGGCAGACGGAATCCGCGATAAAATCCATAAATAATAGTTTTATTTCATTGTGTAACATTCGCGTAAATCTAAGAATTCACTTTTTTTGTTATTTTATTCAAATTACTCTGGCGTATTGATCAAAGAATCCTACGATAAAACGGGATATACATAGCTTGATATTAAGGAATTCGCCAACAAGAACTGGTTAATGAAAAACGCCTCCTTTGTTTCATATTATTTGCATTTTTATAGCGTGGGAGGAGATATTGTTATTAAGCGTGGGTTTGTAATTACAAAAATGGCTTAGTAACTGAAATGTAATTTTAGCTCTATACTATTTTTATTCCACATGATTTTTAACAATACGCTTGGGCAGTTTACTATGGTATTTTTAAATAAATTAAAAGGAATCAAATAAACCGTAACATTATGGTTTGTACCATAATGTTGCTAATACAGTGTCATGATTCACGTCCGAGATTTAATGTTTATCTAGTCCATTAGCCAAAAACATGAGTTTCAGCAGTACGACATAATTTATGATAATTTAGGATTTTTTTTTAGTTACATTAAACTATTTACAAAGCATGTAACTATTTTTAAGACATAATTTGTAATTATAATTATCGCTTTAGAAGCACTGTAATCTGACTGTTCTCGTAAAATATAATAAATAATAATAACAAAAGAACTAGTTAGTTAGTTTCCAGTTACTACATAGCTTCCCAATAAAATGTATACTGATATTTAAAAAAAAATATTAGATAAAAAAAGATGCGTTGTAAAAAAAAGAAAATTTACTGTTTGTAGTTAAGTAAAAGGTTCATAGAGTAATATCACAGAACCTCTCTGAAATAATTCCCTCAATGTTGAATGCAAACTTGGCTATTAGTTTGGAAGCAGCTTTGTGAAGTTGGAACATAGTGGCCGTTAAGCGAGCGTAACCTACTCCACAAAGAGAAATTACTGTGGACTGTTCTACAATTTTCAAACAGTTAACGTTTCATAAAATTATTAAAATTTTAAATATATAACAAAATTCGATTGAAAATATATTCAAACTAACAAAATCTTTTATGAGATATATTTATAAATATATTTTATAATGAAATAAAATCTTAATGATGCGCGGGTATATTCAATTTTAACTTTATGAAAATAAGTAATAAAAAAATTGTTATAGTTTGAACAACAAATTTAGCATTAGTAATTTAATTAATTTGAGTAAAACATAAACGACAGGCATACAATTTAATTATGGTGAAAGATGCAGATGACGGACTAACAAAGCATATTCATGAACGTGTATACATCTCGAGAAATAAAGTTAAAAATCGGACCGCATTAGGGAGATTCCTCGCAGCGCATCTCAGTATTCGCAATGAATCTTTGGTCTTGTGATCGGTACGCAAAATATGCTGCGTTGTGTCATGTTGTGTTATTACTTCTTGTAGGCGATGCAAATTATGACAAGAACACACGATTCTTGACGTTTTTCATCCAAAGTAATTTTTTACAACCCATATTGCACATTACAGCGTTGTGAGTTTCGATCAAGCGGCCAAAGCTTGAGGTGACGGGACAATGCGGTTCGACCTTTAAGATTCTTAGAAACATATCAACAAAATAGTATATTAGATATATCCGGGTTACACCACTGAAAGAATCAAACTACCTTCTACGTTTCAAACATGATCTCCTCAGGTCTCGAGCAGGAGGCTTGGTGGGCTCTCAACACGTCTGCTGAAGTGGACTTTACGCAGTTGTTCATGTGAATGTCTGATGACGCGTTGGAGTGGTGGTTCTCGCGACGCTGACGCTGGCAGCAGTAGCGGCGGCCCATGTCTCCGCAGAGGGACCTGAAGGATAGGAATTGGTTAGCAAAAATTGACTTGTAGAAAATGCAACGGCATTGAGTCCGCCTGTACAATTTTAGTGTATGAAGTTTAATAAAAAAAGTAGTCCAGTTTCATACATTTCTGGATTAGAAAGGCTTGGTCACGTCTCAAGTGAATCCGAAAGAATGTAACCAATCCAATCTGCGACTCTGCGAGATCGATATTGAGATCTAGCTCCTTTATGCGATGAGATCATCAGAGAAGATATCAGAGTAATTTGTTGGAAAACTAAAGACCACTAGTTCTACTAAATAATGGTTTTTAAACATTATAACATCCTCCTTCTCTTAACTTTTTGGATATTGAATAAAAACATATTTTAAAAGATGCTTAGCCAGTTTCGTATATGGTTAATGTCACTTTTTTTTATTCCATTACATAGTATCTATTAACTTCCTGAAGCTAAAGAGAGAGAGAGAGAGAGAGAGATAGGTATATTTATTTTCCCAAAGAGTAATCGTAAATTAGTTCATGTGTTAGTTCATAGTATAGTGTTTAGTCTGATATTAGCAAAGACCAAGCTTTGCTAAAGTAAATTAAAAATAGCAATAAATATATGTATGTCATTTAGCTCAGTTAGTTTAAAATAGTGTAGCTGTTATGAAGCTTTAGTGAACTACATTGAAGCAATGAAACGGTGGAATGTACGATTTATAATTAAATGCTCTAATCTTCGTATTTATAAAATCATCCAACCCTCTGAATAGAAAGGGTAATATAAAGATCTAAATAACAAATGTAAAGCTTTTGATTCGACTGAGAATTTTACAATTAATACCGTCATGGCTTCATGCACTGTTATGTTTCGGTTTGAATGATGTTGTAGCCAGAGTAACATATTGAGACTTATGACTCAGGATAATGAACGCAGCGGATCCCCAAGTATATCTTTGTAATTCAAGGAGTTGTTTGGTTTTGCTTCTGTTCATGAGCAGTCGTGAGTCGCTTACCATCAGGCGAACGGCATGCTCGTCTCGAAATTCATTGCAAAAAAGTTAATACAAGAATGTTAATAATAGTATCAATTCTTGTAAACATATGAGTCATAAAAACCTTAATTTAAGTTTACAGTTAATTGTATGAGTTGGCCAATTTTGATATTACTAACTTGGTACAGGTTACCCTTATCAAAACTATGATTATGCCAAGCCCTTGTCTTTGAAGTAATAAATCTCAGATATTTGTTAACTAATAACAGAGGCTGTTATTGTGGAAACTAAAGTTTGTTAGGAATTGCTAATAATCTTTGTTTATAATGTCGAACAAATTGAATAAAATATTTTTCACATATACTCGTGACACGCGTCGCTATATTTTGAAGCGAGTTGTAAAACAGGAATATTCGCAGTCTTTTTGAAATCGAAATAAAAATTGCATGTACCATAAGAATATCCTAGAATCGTTTATGTTCACTGGAACCAGTCATACGGAACGTTCCATTTCATAAAATGTTCCACGTGTTACGAATCGATTGAAAAGTTTTTGAACGCCAAACATCCAGTTGTCGACTGTATAGCTATCTGCAAGTTAGATGTGTCTCGGCTAGTAGTATACAAAAGCGTGTTTTCGTGCTTTGTTCGAGCGTCCGCCGAACACATTGACATATCTTTGATAGCCTGTACGACACAAGAGTTTGTATTTGGAAATACGGTCATCGATATTCCCCTGTCCACTCAATTCATCCATGATGCCTTTTGAAATAAATTGTTATTGACTGCCCCCATTTTGGCTCTGCATAAATCCATCCATAGATTTTATTTATTTAGTTTACGAACAAATTATATAACTACTATTGGCCTAATAATTATAATCTTTATGATAAAGGTGAAATTTTAGTCTATCATTCTAACCTTGTCCATTATAATCAATCAGGGTATTGTTACTAATACTTATCTAAAAAACGAGGCTGCATATAAAGAGGATCATAATCAGCTCTCAATAGTCAACAATTTTGGAAAGGGTGCAATTGTTGCGTGGCACCTTTGCCTCTGGAATTAGCGTACTTTGCTATGCCGACGATACATTAGTTGTAGCGCGAGGGAGATCGCATCGAGATGCCACAATATTGGCCACAGCCGGGGTAGCTCAGATTGTCGACCGAATTCGGCGTCTAGGGCTTGAAGTAGCTCTTAACAAATCAGAGGCCTTGTATTTTCACGGTCCCCGAAATTCACCACCTCGCGGGTCCCATATAACAGTGGGAGGCGTCTGTATCAGAATAGAGACAACAATAAAATATCTTGGACTCATTATTGATAGCAGGTGGAAATTTACAGAGCATTTTCGGCGGTTAGGACCCAAGCTCGCATGTACAACAGCAGCGCTTGCACGACTTTTACCTAACCTTGGCGGACCAAATTCTGCTTGTCGCAAACTTTACGCGGGGATAGTACGTTCTATTGCCCTTTATGGCGCACCAATCTGGGCGAATAGCCTGACTGCTCGCAATGCGGCTATGTTACATCGGCCACAAAGAGCAATGGCTATCCGAGCCATTAGAGGATACCGAACGGTCTCCTACGAGGCGGCTACGGTATTGGCAGTATTTCCACCCTGGGATTTAGAGGCGAAAGCTCTTGCGTCGTTGTACCAATGGCGCAAGGAGGCTATAATGCATGGCTTACGACCTGCAACTAGGGAAATCAAAATTCAAAATTCAATACTTCATCAGGCGTTGATTGTACAGTGGAGTAGACGACTTGAGACCCCTAGCTCAGGCATAGCGACAATTTCAGCAATTCGGCCTATCTTGGCCGAGTGGCTTCAAAGACGGCATGGCGCTCTGGCGTTCAGGACGACACAGGTGCTTACAGGACACGGCTGTTTTGGGAAGTACTTGTGTCGTATAAGACGCGAGCAAACGCCTGTGTGTCATAGTTGTGGATGTGAGGAGGACTCGGCACAACATACACTAGCTGATTGTCCCATTTTTGACTCGTTTCGTCGTGATCTTGTGGCAACAATTGGGAATGATCTTTCACTCCCGGTTGTGGCTCAGGCTATGGTGGGAAGTGAAAGAGGCTGGAATGCCGTCGCCTCATTTTGCGAAGAGGTTATAGCACTGAAAGAGGCAGCGGGGAGAGAGCGAGAGCGGACGGGCAGAGTCTTGCCTCGTACGCGGCGTGCTCGCAATCGGAGAGACGATCTCCGGCCTCCATAGGTTAAACTATAAGAGCCGCAATCTCGCATCGCACGGTACTTCACGTTTTGGTCAAATACGTATTTAAGGTGGATAGAGGTTAAAAGCTCAAAATACAGCGAGTCCTCTTTAAGGACCAACTCCTGGGGGGTTGCGGTTGCATGCTCGCGCGTATCCCACAACCCTTGTTCTAGAGGAGATAGCGGTATATCACGGGGTTTTAGTCGGTAGGACGTTCTATTGACCTTATATTAGAACGGTGAGTCCGACATACCTAAATGGATCCGTGAAGGGATTTCCTCGTGCAAGAAAAAAAAAAGGGTGCAATTGTAAGAGCCGCTGACATAGCATAGAAACAATGGGCTGTAAATGACACTGATGGCAATTGCAGTGCAATCCAAATAGTGTATTCATTGCTGTGAAATATCCAAAGCTTGTCCGTTGATACAATTATGCTGGCTTTCATAAAGCTGAATATATACACGCCGAACCCTAAACACAACACACTGATGAGAATCCCAAAGAAATATATTACACCATCCATCCATCCATCAGCCAAAGGAAGTCCACTGCTGAACATAGGCCTCCCCCAATGATTTCCACAGAGACCTGTTGGAGGCAGCCTGCATCCAGCGACGTCCCGCGACCTTTATCAGGTCGTCGGACCATCTTGTGGGTGGACGTCCTACGCTGCGCTTTCCGATACGCGGCCTCCATTCGAGCACACCAATACATAATATATTACACCAATGTGTCATAAAATATTGGAAGCCGTAACAATAAATGATCTCCAGAAGATTTTATAATGCATCAAGCAGAAGCGTTGGTGAGACAGCACCCATTAATAATTAATTAAACTTACATATTTCAATTATCATAATCTGACCTGCAGCAGGAGTCCAAAGTCTTCCTGAAGGCGGCTCTGAAGTCCCGGTTGAAGTAGGCGTAGATGAGCGGGTTGAGCGCGGAGTTGAAGTAGCCGACCCAGAAGACTGCGGCGACTACTGGCGGTGGTGACGGACACGCGTCTCCGCACAGAGCTGTTATTATGTACCTGGTGGAATAAGGATAATCTGCGGATTAAATTCATACTTGATAATACATTGGAAAAAATGAAAAAGACATCGGAAGTACTGAAACGATTCCCTTCCTATGTTATTTAGAGGAGATCCGAGGGTAAGCTCTTATTTTTGTTTTTATTTTATTGTGTCTTATTCCGTCTTTTCCAGCGTCTACGTTTCGGATTAATCTACTTTATTTAGTTTAAGATCCAGTAAGACCAAGAGTAAGGCAAAAACCAGTAAACGTAGTTTTTTCACTGTCTGATATGTGAATTGTTGTATCGATAAAAAATTGTATTATCATTATGACGAATAAAGTATCTTAGGAATACTCAAGTATCTTCGTAAGTATCATCTTGTTATGTACTGTAATTGCTATTACCCTTTGTTAAAGATATAGTTGATTATGATGAATATTTCTTGCAATAGAATTTAATTTCTAGGAACTATTATCTATATTTAACCAGGACCCATGACTTTTGATTCAGTTGGAGATAGGTAAGCTAAGAAATATTTTAATGTAAATCCCAATTTTCATAAAAATATTGCGCTATAAATGTTTTGTGTCCTCCCACATTAAACTATTTATACCACGACAAGTGAGTTGGTGGCAAATAGTACTGTCTGATTTAAATCCCATTATACGCCTACGAATGAATGATATTTAAGAAGGTAATATCCTTTTTAGTATAAAAGGTACTTAGCTTCATAGAATATTATATTATTACTCTCCTTACTCGTTGTCTTTGTCTGATATTAAAGTAGTAATTTGACTGTGATATTGCTTTTTACATCAGTTTTGTAACTATTAAAATAATTGTGTTTTATCTTTAAAATTCGATTTTCAAAATTCGCTTAATAGAAGTTGTTTCGAAATAATCCACGTTGCATATTTGTAGATGCATAAAAATCTGCTGTGATACGATAAGAAAATATGCCTCTCCTACCATAGCTATCACTATCTCTATACCGACTCGTTCTATCACCATGACAGCTATTGAAATTTTACTTATAAAAAATCGCTGTTAGACCTGTCTAATACATCGGGAATAGCTATCTGAATTTATGATATTGTATGATATTCCTAATAATATGATAATAATAGACATTCATAATTTGAATTCAGATAGCTATTCTGGATGTTTGAACCCGGGCATATTGTGTCTTTAGATTATACAGCATTGGAGCTTCCAGAGAACTTGGTTTCTCTCTAATAGCTCAACTATGTATCATACAAATAAGTCCATTAGCCCAACACGGGTTCTCTTTAATAGGTAAACTATATGTCATGCTAATAAGATCAACTTGGTCACATCTGATAGACTCAACATTGTCACTCTCATATGGTAATACTTAGGCAAAGGTGGTCTTTCACTCACCATAAGAAAAAAGGCAGCCAGCAAGCCAAAAAAGCGGACATGATGATCCCTAGGGTCCTGGCGGCTTTCCTCTCCCTCTTCATCTTGCTGCTGGCCATCGGCTGCATCTGTATGCTCTGCCGCTCGCGCATCACGTCGCCCATCGAGATTCCGTTGATCTGCAGGTGCTTGTCCAGGAGTAGTGCTGCTACTTTACTCCTGGTGATATGAATAGTGGTTATCTTTTGTTCCTTTTTTATTGTGGCAGTGAAAGACTTCTTAATCAAAACTACCATATCATTAAAAGCATATTTTGTATTTAATTCGAATCACATTAAAATAAACTTGGGAAATGAAATTCGATAATTATAATTTATGGAATTTATGAATTCGTACTGTTGGACTCATTATTTTTATTGACATGAGGTCTATTGAATTCATGGGTGGAGCAAATATTAGATGTAGTTAGAGCCGTTTCTACCACAAGACGATGTTGTAAGTACTTTTTCGATCTTAGGGGATAATTTTTAGTGGCTGAAAGGTGTAAACAAATACAGGTGTAATTACTATTGTTTTCTCTGTTTCTTTTATGGCAACATATCAGAAAAATGTTGGGAACGAACTAATGCTATCGCAGTTCTTGTGCCATTTGAAACCGAGAAGGCCTAACGTGCTCTCCCCAATAATATAAGGAAATTGTTTATCAATTCAAGGTACTTCCTTGTTTGAAACGGTTATACTGACTTATTATAAAAAAAAGGTTCCATTATTTCTTTTTTTATTGCTATAAATGGCGAGACGAGCATGCCATTCGCCTGATGTTAAACGATACGACTGCTCATGAACTAAGCAAATCCAAGCAGCTCCTTGAATTATCAACCAATGCTTGGCATTCCACTGCGCTCGCCATCCCGAGATATAAGATGTTAAGACTCAGTCCGTCCAGTAGTTACTCTGGCTACAATATCCTTCAATTAATTTAGATTTTTTTAACACATTATCTCATGTATTATTAACAAATTAACTACTAAGCAACAGATTAAAGGTTACGGGGCAATGATCGCACGAATAAATAGTAGTTAGCCTAGTGAATTTACTCGTAAACATTTGTGTCGGATGGTTTGAAAATTATTTTTCTAAACGGAGTTTCTTTATACGTGATGAAAAACATACAGGTATCTTTTTATAATTAAAGAAAGCTGTGTGAGATTTCCAACATATTATCGTAAGGTTTTTATGCTCGAAGCACATTGAATATTAATTAGATCATATTTTAGGCAAAGTAATTACAACTTGGAACTAATAAGGTTCAATCAGGTTGAAAGTCTTTAGTTCGTACTTATTTTCGGCGATGTTATTTTCCCAAATTCGAAATAAGACGGCTAAAAAGTTCAGGACCTTTTACTTGTCTCTATAAATTATTAAAATTAAGCGGACCAATTACTGCTTCATTTTATTTCTCATTTACTCATATTTCGACAGATGAAAATAAAAACATCTAGAAGATTAATTTACAATTTGAAAATGAATATTTTTTGCGCTTTCAGCCAAAAAATATAGCGTAAAAAGATAAATCCTACGAGCAAAAAGTGATTTATACTTTACTAATGAAAATTTGATATCGGCGTTGGTTTCGCCTGTTAAATATTTTTAATATTCATTTGGTTTTATTTTTTGGAGATATTTGGCAAAGACGTTGCCGCGGAAGGCTTCTACTCGTGGAAAATTAAATGCGGGGTTCTATTTTTATTCAGGGACGAATTAAAAAATTCTCAATAAATAACTTGGTTCCGAATTTCAGATATGATAAACTTTTTTATATTTTGCTTAAAGTCTTACATATTTTATATTACAGGATCGGGGATCCAGGAAACAGAGAGGAAAGAACAAAAAAGCACGGGAAGACAGAAAGTTTTTGGACCCTCCAGTAACCTAGATAAGAAAATGTTTACCTCCTACTTATAAAATCATTTGTTTTATTTAGCAATAAAATGACACATTTGGCGACCCCCTTTAGCAAATATTCTGCTAATACAAATTCAAGGCAGTTTTGTTTGCACAGCACAATCAAATCTTACCTTGGTAATCTGATTTGTCACGCTTCGGTGACACCCGACTGAATTGGGTCCAATATTTTTTTGAATAGAAATTGGGCACAAATATTTGCCAGGTTCACATTTAAGGAATTTGTTATTGGAGGACAAATGGACAAAGGTATTTTTTCCATTTTCGTATACAGATCGAATTTATATGCCTCCTGGCAGCGTCTGTGGAGCATAAATGTTACCACTCATTAGACCCACCCGGCACCGCCTTAATATTAATATTCTTAATATAAAATTGTATGGATATACGCTCACTCCATTAACTCCATAACGTCTCGGGATCGCCACCGTCCATGAGGGAACCAGTCGGTGACAACTCGTTGCTCGCATGCACAGAACAGTTCAATATGCAAGCATTCCTGTCTTGCGTTATTGCGCAATGACAATTCACAAGCCCCGAATGAACCGCGCGTTGCCAACGAGTGGCCCACGCGAGGTCAACCCGTGTTCCATCTGCGACAATACGGTGTAGGGTGGCTCTAATGAGCGGTGACCTAAAGAAGCCGTGCCGGCTGACAGGGTTCAACTGTGGTTCGAACCCATCACCAACAAAAATATATTTTATTATCTAAAAGAATTTGTTTCGGGTTCGGGTGTAGTAAGAGTGAGACTGAAAGTCTGGTGATTTCTTATATCCTCAAAACTTGTTAGGGTGTAGTACGGTAATATTATTTATACATCGTCATTCATAACTCACACCTTTTACCCAGAAGGGGTAAACAGAGCTACCAGTGAACACATTTCGCCTTGTATGGTACATCCTACGATGTGATAGCCTATCGATATATCGAGCACAACTTCCTAACTCCGGACTATTAATGAATATAAACAACTTTACCTCACCTGGGATTTAAACCCGAGACCGCAACTTTGTAATCCTACCATAGTACAACTACGCTACTGAGGCAGTAACATTATTAATGTATTTAAATTAAGCTGTTAAAACCAAACTGCAAGGTATAGCATTCAAGATTGACTCTTCCATAAACATTGATATATCCCGGTCATAAATATGTATTTACCAATAATTATAGAAAGTCGAAAACATTAGAACATATCTGTTTATTTTAAAATAGCTACAGATTTCAGGTTCAAATCATAATATTTATTCTCATGATCATCATCGTCAACGCCAGGATCTCCATTTTCAGTGTTACTCTATAAAGGCGATACGAACTTAAAATGTTCAGATGATCGTCGTCCGGAGTAAGATATAAGATTTCCACTTCTAAAAACCAATACTATTCTCTATTATACTTATCATTTTCTCCAAACTTAGTCTATGGTTGCGACGTACGATAGAGGAATCCAACATTTTGTGGACTATTTGTGAGTACTAGCACATTAATGAAGTTTTACGTACGGCGTCCGAATAATCGTAGTTCGTTTCGGTTTTATAGAATAACTCCCCTGAACAAGGAGAGAACTAGGAGAAGGCTCCCCAGAGTTTTTACATTATTTCCAATTAACTAACTAAAATGTTACCAACAATATTCTACAACTATTTTGGCACTTACGTTCAAAATTACGTTCCAAATTTTGTGGTTGGGTATTTAAGTTTCAGGAATAATATTAAGTTTCCTAAGACCACGTGTGGGAGTATTTATAACAATGCCAACAAGTCAAAACTTAGATTAAATCTTAAACTTTGTATTCAACTAAAAAAATGTGGGTTTTGTCAAAATTTCATTAGGTGATGTTAAAAATTACAGAATGATTGTTCGACGGATATCATTTCCAAGCAGTTTTATGTGCGCGAAGAGATCTCGCGATTGAGAAATATAACAAATTCAATTTTGTTTTTTTTTTTATTGTTATGGTAAACGATATGACCGCTCATGAATAGTATAGCAAAACCAAACAACACCTTGAATTACAAAGCAATTCTAAGCATTCCTCTGCGCTCGCCATCGACATCGCCATTCAGCGCAACAAAAAAGTAGGTATTAGAAAAACAGGATCCAATAACTTAATTTATACTAAAGACCACAAAACAGTAGCTTTATCCTCTACTGCGGGTAAAACCAATTAGGTATCCCCAATTTTTTTTTCCTTTTTCATTAATATTCAGGGGTAATTTGAGGGATCGCTACGTGTTCTGGTAAAACCGTTGTAAACTGGCTTTTAGTAAAATTACACTTTCTTTTCTATACTATGCAAATTCAAGTTCCCGCTTCTTCGTGACGTAATTAAATTTTAAACAGGACTCGCGATCGTAATTTTTGTATTAAAGCCAGAATATGCAATGTAGAAAGGGACTCTGTATATTACTTCCGCAGGCTTTACCGGTACCGCCAAATATAATAATAAATAATAATATTATATTTAAAGACTCACAGTTACTAGGTAATCTCTTATATGTGAGACACCACCTGGGTAGGTATCAACGCAATATCTATTTCTCTCGCTAAACAGCAGTGTAAATGCACTGCTGTGGTTCGGTTTGAAGGAGATTGTAGCCAAGGTAACTACTGAAAATGTTGAGACTTAACATCGTATGTCTCAGCGTAGCGAGCACAGTGGAATGCCAAGAATTGATTTGTAATAAAAGGTGTTGTTGTTTGGTTTTGCTACTGTTCATGAGCAGTCGTATTGCTTACCATCTTCATCGGCGAGCGGCATGCTCGTCTCGCCATTCATTGCAATAAAAAAGTCTCTGAATAAGGTCTTTAGACTTCATGTTAGCTCTTTTGCAAGGCCAGATGAGCTTCTTGCAGATTACAAATTATTATTAAAGTTTAAAAAGGCGTAAGTTATAACCTTAAGATTCATTTTTACCATCTAATAATATTCTAAAACTTGCTGTCGTTCATTAAGTAAACTTTATTCGGAAAGCTTACATTTCAAATAATGATGAAATAAAGATAGATTCTGCGATTCCCGTTTCTATTAAAAATTATCAAAACATATAACAACACTAAACCAAAACCAATCGGTTTGTATGTTAAATACCTGCAACTGAACTATTAGAACAATCTTCATTGGAAATTCCAATATTTCAGCAAATAAACTCCCAATATTAACTGATTATCTATTTCATTCCGTTTCGATGTAAATGTCGGAAAGATTAGAGCGTTTAATGCTATTTGCGCAGATATAAACGCCTAATAATGCCTTAATGAAATTCAATAGAACACAAAGTTTCCCAGTTTGAAATCTATGCAATCAGTACCGAACTTTATTCTCTGACGGTCGAGAGTATGCTAATCTACTATACTATGGATTTGAATAATACTGGCAAGTTGCGTTTGCCATAGTAGTTTAGTTTCGAGTATTGAATGCAATTAGTGCGCTTAATTCAGTGAATTCTGTTGAAAATACATTCAGGCATAGAATAAATTTTGAAACAGAATTCGAAATAAGAATACTGTTTCTCGAAACTCCCAGAGGTTTTTGATATTGTTGATACTCATTACAAGCATGAATTCTTTATTTCAAGGTAGATGTGTGATATCTATAAATATTTATTTGGCGTCTAGGTGTTAGGGAGACGAGAGGTCTCTCGTGGTTTCTGATGGCAACGATACAAGACTTTCAACTTAACTTTAGGCTCAAACTTTGTATAACTTTTGAGTGTATCTTTGGATTTTGTTGATTCTCTTTCCTGTCGCTTTTTTATATTGTCTGCTGTTGTGTAACTGGTAAATATTCCATGTCTTTTTTTATGAATAATCGTGAAACTTAGGTCTGTCGTTTTGGGAGAACATCTCAAGTAAATGTTGTATTTTATTAGTTCTCAAATTAAAGCAACTACCGTTGCGTTGTGGCTCGTGCTGCAGCGCAACATTATGCTGTGTCACCCAAGTGTCACATCGATGCGGCGTGCAAACACCTTCTACAATTGTATTTTTCATTTATATCTCTATGCTTATTTATGTTGTATGACTATGTGCGTTCTATTGTTGTGACAATTAAATCTATTTTTCTTTCTTTCTTTCCCAATAGTTCATTAAATACGATAATCGTCAATGCTTCTATTCAGTAAATCATTTGTAATCGTCTCACCTGCTTTTTCTATTATAAAACAAACAGTTTCTAAAACAGGTATGCCATCTCAAACCTCATTTTCACAAACGAGAAAGAGATTGCTTTTATCAAGCAACCCGCCCTTTGCATAATATAAATCTATTTCGATCAGTGGAGAGCGTAAATGGATTTTGATCTTTATCGAACGTTTCGAGAGGCGCTTTGTTTCAACGTTTTTATTTAGACGTGCTTATGTTTAAATGAGAATATTTACATTTTATAGCAAAAACTGTTATAGCTTAATGGCTAAGGCACTCTTGGGAATGAGATCCTTGAATTTTTATATGCCGTGTCGTGTACCTCAAAAATATTTTCTAAAACTTATCCCGCGCAGACAGTTGTTGCGAAGGTAATAGTGGTTACGATGCTGTAGAAGCCTCCAAATGAATGTAAATTCATGTAATATTATCGCCTTAGGTAGCATTAAAATAAACAAAAGAAAATGTGGAAACACTTTTAAGGATTAAATGTCAGAAACTATTTTCATTAATGCAAAACTATCATAAACTTTTCCTATAATTTGATATCTGAACGGATTATCGATTGCGCTTCACTAGTTCTCAAAGCTGTTTTCATTGTTTGAGTTGTGTTGTTTCAATGTTGCGAGTGGAATCTAGAACAAATAACAAAGCTGATTCTATTAAAAGCCTTAGGTAATCCATTTGTAGAATTTAATATTCATTAAACAAATTACCATTCGATTAGCTCTATCAATAAGTTTGCTCAATAGGTGAACATTAGTCACTCGCTTCGTTTATTTCGCTTTCTTAATCTTAATTAAATTTCAGGCTCATTTCATTAGAATTAACCTCGCTGTCTGTAATCTCTATACGAGGTATATTTTCATTTGTAATTCATTGCGTGATTAACACTCTATATATTCTTTATTAATTTTCTGCAAGTCTATTTTGCAGTAATGTTGTTTTTGTGTTTGTTGCTTTGATTTTGGTTTGGTTGATGCTCTGAAAGGCAAAAAATTGACGAACGAAAACCGAAAGTATTATTAATTATTAATTACACAACGTTCTCATTTGTTATTTTATAAAGTTACTGTAAATTATAAAAAAACTTTATAATGGAGCGCGTGCAAGCACCTACTGATGTACGCTTTCGTTATAAGTACGTATTATATTCTGCCGATTTAAAATATAAAAATGGTCACTTTACCATTTAAGAGCGTATACACCTTGCGCGCAAAGTCAACTATAGGTATTTCTTCGTTAATTTCACGCACACATAAGCGACCAAAGCTGTGTGCGTAGAGCTGCCGAGTCGGCTCGCTATACAATCGGCTCAAACAACTTTGATCCGTGCGCTTCAAATATTCAATTGAATTGTAACTGTAATATAATATCATAAAAATATTTTATTTGCATTATAAGTAGACAAATATTACTATGCAAGCAAAGAATAATACAAATTTTGGATACTAATCATATTTTCGTTATTATTACATTGTTAAGTTGCATTCAAATCAGTGTTCAATCAGTAGACACTATGGACGTTTTATTAATCATTTCGTGTTCGAACACATAAATAGTGTTAGGGGCCTTACAACCCCTTACAATTACGAAATATATTTAATTTTATATTACAATACATAACATAATTTAGCCTCGGAATTACGTCCCATTATATTACCTGAAACATAATTTATACTCACTACAAAATCATTGTAGGTAATAAAAATAATTAAATATTTTACTACCAAAGTACTAAGATATGGTAATCGCATTCCGCGCGTGGCTATTTTTACTACGCGCGGCATAATCGACTGCAGCCAGGCCGGAGCGACGAGCGATACGTCCTCCCTCTAGAAGGCCTTGCGGCGGTCTGATTTGATCCACGTCGGACAGCGTGTTTTATAGTGGTTTTTAAAATATTTGTAGAAAACATGAAAACTAATTTTGTTGAAATATAAAAATGGTAATTTATTGATAAGATTTTCTTCTATTATAATATGCAATTGTTATAAAAAATTATGTACGATAAGTTGGTGAAAAAAAATATGTTCTTGACGAGAGTTTCTGAATAATTTCGCATTGTTTAAATTTTTATTTTTCAGGAACTAAACACAAAAAGATTATTTTTCTTAGCAAAATCCCTCCATAAGGGTCTTATTAGTCTGATAATATTTTTATTTTCATCTTATATTTAGTGGTTAAGGATATCTTAAGCTTCTAAATTGCCATTTAAAGCCTAAATAACGAAACTTGTGTACGGTAATCCGTATAGTACTCACAAATTATCCATCAATCTATAATGTTTTCCACCAAAATCCCTAGATGACAACCTTTTCTAAAATTAGTAATAATTATTTTTCCTTTAAATTGTTTATTGGTGGCTATTAACTCATTTGAAAAGTCCTGTTTTTAAGCCAAAAAGCGCGTGCAGGGTATAAACGCTCTTAACTTACATTTTATGGTATCGTGTGTTCTACAATCGGTATTCACCAACGAATCGGTCTAATTAGAATTCATTTACGCCAAGTCTTAGTAAACAATGATATTATCTCCGAATAAATTATATTGTCATGTTAATAACCAAGTTTTACATAATAACAATTCCACAGCTCTTAACTTTAACGCTTAGAAAATTGAACATCAAAATGTAGGTAGCACAATATCCAATTTATAAATTTACTCAGTAAAAGATAATCAAAGTCTCGGAAACGGTTATTTTGCTTCGATGTAAATTTAATCACAATCCGCTAATTGGAACAGGAGTGGGAGTTTCTCGACTGCGCAATACTGGTTGCACTGCTCCCTATTACCTTCAATATCTGTGTCAATTTCTTATAATTAATTGTTATTGAGTTGGTGCAACGTATCAGTGAGTTTGTAATTCCATTGTTCACCGGATTCTTTGTTAATCAACAAAAGGAGCAAATATCGATGTGGTTTGCAATGAAATCATAATTGCTAATTTATATCACAAATCTACGAAGTTGGATAAAAGCAGACAAGTCATTGACGATTTTAATACAAATTCTATAATTTCAGTAAACCTGATACATTAATAATATAAAAAATCCAATAAATATTTTATATTATTATTACTTGTATCTCTAAAGTATAAGCTCTTGCGACGCAGTATAAGGTTATTAATTACCACCAGTATTTAATGAGCTACATATAATTTTTATTTATCGCATTCGACGTTTGAGTTTGACGGTGATACAAAAGATATCTTCAATAGTTAGAGATACTGATTCCAACAGTGGGCAAATCCATTAAATATTGTATCTATCAGTAATAAACATGGAGGAAAGAAAAAGATATTCACCTGTACAACATCCTCTCCTGTCTATCAGCTTCCACATAAATCCTATAGTACATGAAGAGCATGATCACTCCCGGTATCCAGAAACTCACACTGCTCGACACGACAGCATATACTTTGTTAACAGTGAAACTGCAGACTTTAGGGTACCTCCTCCTGAAATCTAGGTGATCTTCTGTAGTATACCAGCCCATGAATATCGGCAAGAACGACACCAGTGCTGGGCTACACCAAACCACTGCCAACATGATACCCAACTTCGCTGTAGTCATGATCAGAGGATAGTCCAGTGGTTGGACGATAGCGTAGTATCTGTCAACGCTGATGCAACAAAGATGGAGGATGCTTGCTGACGAGAAGTAGACATCTAAGGAGTTCCACACGTCGCACATGAAGTACCCAAAGAGCCAGACACCGTTAGTGATCTCCACGCTGAAGTTGAAGCACATCGCCCATATAGCAACGAGCATGTCAGCGAGTGCCAGCGACACGACGAAGTAGTTTGTGATGACCCTGAGTTTCCTATGCCTCATAACAGAGACGATGACGAGGAGGTTCCCGAATATCGCAGCCAGGATTATGAAAAGCATGATGACGCATTTCAAAACTACCAAGAAGACTATGAAAGGGTCATCTTCGAATTGGTTGGAGTAGACGAAGTCGTTCGTCGTCTCGTTGAGCTCCAGGGTCTTGTTGACGTAGCTGTCTGTGAGATACATTGAGGTGGACAGGTCTCGCAGGTCGAGCGTGAAGTTTCCAAGGTCCACGCTGAACAGGACCTCAACTTTCATGGTTCTTTACATTTTGTTGGACGTTCACGTGTAGTCTTCTTTCAGTGCGCACTTTTGTTGTTTTCGTGAGTTGCTAATGTCCATTATTGGTGGGGTGGGATATCTGTAACAATAAAAATATATACATAAATATTTGATCATTTCGATCAGTGAAAGATGTCTATTTCTTAGGTGTGAGTTTTGTATTTTATATACATTTTACTTTCGTCAACTGTATTCAGTTTGTAGTGCTAAGTAAGTAAGTAAGTAAGTGTATTCGTAAATAAAACAAGCCCCCAGCTTTATTTATTTTCTTTATATATTAGGAACATATCTTGTTATACAAAAGAACTAAGCAATAAAAACGCCAATGTTTTCATACGTGGCATTATAAAGATAACAGATATTCCCGTACATTTTGTTTCAGATAAAACCTCTGTCGCACACACAAAGCGTTGAGATAACATTGTATAACAAACACAGTATGACAACATTAAATAGCGTTTTATTAATATGTATCACGGCTTTGATTTACAACTGTCAATATAGTAAAGATAATAACTCTTTCCTTGTTAGTGCTACGTGGAAATAAAAAAAACTATTTAGATGAACAGAAAGGCTTTAGATCTGCGAAAGACCTTGGATTTTATGTTGGGTTATATTGTAGATTTTATCTTAGGCTTATTTCTTTAATCTTAGTTTTATTTTATACGTTATACTAATAACCATAACCATAATTTCTATGGAATGTTAAAACTGTAAGAATAAATTTAAAAATAAATCCAGCGTATAAATTCTAGTTTTACCTTTTTGAGAAACCTTTTTCGTATTCGAGTTATATGTAGAATCGTAGATATGTGTTATCTACGGAATTAATTAACTCATACATCATTTTACCACACCTTTAAAAAGATGAATAAATATTATCACAAAGGTACAACAATCCATCTCGCCGTATTGTTACCATTAAAAAGAAGCCCAAAAGGAATAATACCCTCATTAACATTTAAATTATAACCGGATGGTTTCACGTTGTCCTACTGGTCATCCCAGCGTATTGTGTTGCGTGGAATGAGTCAATACAGATAAGGTAACGGTTTTTCCCGTGTATTTCACCCAGCAACCGCTACGGCAAATCAAAATGTATGCGTGTGACCAAAGATACAACACAAACCAATTTTAGAGTAAATTTCGATGGTAAATATTGATTACTAGCGGTACGGACCACCTTTGCCCGGGTCTAGATTCTTTTTGAGTCCAGTCCACTTTGGAGACATTGATTAATGAATCTAATAGAAGCCGGATACGGCTACGGCGACCATTTACTGTTAAGAGAGGTCATTTATGAGTCCTCACATGGCTGGTATACCCAATTTGAGCAGTAAATATTCTTGAGCAAATGCTACAAGTGAGGAGGACGCCATTGACAAAAGGAGATCAGTCGATTTGGTCCAACTACGGACAAGATATTTAGTATGACTAAAAAATCAGGCGTATTTTTGTAGATTCATTTCTCTATTTATTTTTATCCTACACCGTCGGGATCAGATTTTGTAAAAAAAAGGATATCATAAAATATTCTTCCACTTTTTTCATTCTTTGCAATATTATCAGAATTGACATCTGTCTTATAATTAGTGTTTGTCAAATTCTATTTTAGTTCCAACACAAGAAGCTTATATTCCAACATGTACAAGACATGTTTACAATTATAAAGAATTCTAAAACATCAATCGAATTTAATGAGATAAATAGTATGCCAGACCACTTAGTGCGTTATTGGTTAGGACAGAACAAAAATATGTTTTGTTTATATTCAGATCGACAGCTCTCAAAATGGCTACAATGCAATAATACAACATTATTATTAATGCATTGCAATCAAAAGGACAGTGGGATGCTGTGCACATGTAATTACTATTATGTGGTACCTTGGTTGGGCTAGGTACCAAAATAATATCACACTTCCTGCAAAGCACCTCGACAATATATTGTTACTACCAGGTACATGAGATATTGTTTAGGAACAAGTTTAATAGAACTTTTTATTATAAAAATGTGCTTCTTATTATCAATACCAACATTTTTACCGTCATCATTCACTTTTTAGAATAACTTACCTTCTTTTGAAACGGATATTTCTACCCCCAGAAATGCTTTCTTTATCAACTTTATTTCGAAAAGTATTTAACGTGTTTATAAGTATGTAATACATTTTACAATATTATTAAACTAAATTATTTACATAGTTACAGAAAATATAAAATATTGTCCAAATAAGATATATGTGAAGATAGTAGAATATGGTAGTTTTTGTAAAACTTTAAGAGGATATATCTTAAATACCCCATATCGTAGCTCAAAAAGACTATATTATATTTAAAGGATATTGAATCTTTATTATTTAATTCTAGGTTTAATTTGTGTCCGTCAAGTTTTCACTACTAGGCCCAATTTCCTTAGGAAATCGACCGATCTCCTTTAATATTATTTTAGAAGGTGGTTTGGATTTGATGTGATCTCTTTTTGCATTGGGATCACACAAGACATAGGAAATATTTCACGTCATAACTGCGTTCTGCGCAATTTCATCAAAATATGAGGTGCGACTAAACTGAGAATTAAAAATATTCAAGTAATTCAGACTAAAATGAAAATCCTTTAACATTATCCGGCTAAAATGATACCTATTACTATTCACAAAAGGCATAGATAATGTCTGGTTAAAAATAGTATAATTTAAGGTAAAAATGTACAGCATTAACGTTGTGCCCTTCCCACGTCCCTGGACAGTAATCTCTCATTTAAATGGCCCTGCGATGCCAGGTAAATTATGAGATGAAATGTGTAAAAATAATTTTACCCTAATGATATGGTTTGGGGTAACAAAGGGAATTCATGGAATGTTTTTTGTTTCACTGTTTTTCTATTAAAATATTTAATTAGCATACGTTACAATTAGTATATGTTGGTGTGGATAGCTAGAAGCTGTTGTTTAACAATGTATAGATTGTACATAGTATTCACAGATCTTGTACAACATTACAGGCTCGTAAGTTTGTGATATTTTAATTCCCATATTATATAACTACAAGCCTCACTATTGAAGTTATTAAAAAATAATTTTATGAACTTCGGTAAATTGTTGAAATAGTTGAAGATTTTCTATGAATTTATATTTACAGCATTCAAACTAAATTCGTTCAAGAATAGGTCGAGAAAATTCGGTAACAATCATAGCTCTTGTGGCCCCATTTAATGTGTTTTGTTGCTTTGCTTACACAAGCAAAAAAAATATGAGTAGTATAATCTTTAATACTGAAATCCTCTCTCTATATTTGTGTTCGTTATGTGTGAAGTCAACAGATGTGAACATAAAATAACTGGATTACTGGGAATGACTGCCTCTCTGTCGTAATATCTATAAATCCGTATCAACCCATATACGTCCCACTGCAGAGTAAGGGGCTCCTCTACAACCTAAAGTACGATTGAGAGGGGTTAGGTCATATAGTTCACTAAGGTGGCCACGTGCGGGTTGGCGGACTTTACATACCATAGGAAACCCTGTGTTATGCAGATTTTCCTCGCGATGTTTTCCTTCACGGTTATAGTAATACTTGATATGTAGGGTATAAGTAAACCGATGACAAATATAATTCCTGGCTTTTAAAATACTGTCTGGGTAAAATACATTTATACCTATGTTAAGACGGATAGTTCACTTAAAAATTAGGTGAGTAAATACTGAAGTATGAAAAGAAAAACCCAAGCATAATTTAAAGTTAACCTTTTACTAAAATATTAGTATCCAAAAATTTTATATTCAAATTCTCAGCATCCTAAATTGTTATTTACATATAGTTTTAGGTTTACTTTATTTAAATTTTCCAACCCTACCCTTAACTTTTGGTATCCAATGCAAATTCAAGACCAATATTTATATGAAGTTAAATTATAGTTCGAAGTAAATCATTGAATGCTTTTCTTGGTACGATGAAATTAGTTTAATTATAATTGTTCCCAGTATTCGTTTTCTGATAGAAAGTAATTGAAGTTTCAAAAAGTAGCTCAGTTCAAATACTAGTTTCAAAGGTTTGCGTAAATCTCCGAAAGAGTCTGACGTTAGAAAGCTTTCGTCGTAATATACCAAATCGTTCCACAATATGATTTTAGTGCCTTATTCATAAGCAACTGCCAGTATATAATAATAAGTATATTGAATTTAAATATTATCATCATGTCTCTAAAATGTTTTAAAAGAAAACTGTGAAAGAAAGTGAGCAACGATAGTGTCTTTATTTAAACAAAACAAAATAATGATCTAAGTTTGGAAGACAACATTCTCAACTTAAATTTATCTTTACACAGACGAGTCACCACATATTTACTTAAAATGATTGATTTAATACCGTCGAATTAATGTTTATTCGGTAACTAGTTTACCCAGATCTCTAATATGTACAAAGTATCATACATCCAAAGGTCTGGCAAAACTAAATTTAGCTTCAGCAATTATCTCCGAGTGTTAAAGACACTTAGATGATTTGTCTTTGACTTGGAAACTCGTGTAAATTGCTTACAAATTGTATACTTGTGAGATCCAGAAGCTGATATTCAAATTATGACTGAGTTTATCCCTTTCAGTGAAATCTTTTGAGCAGATACCACGGGATTCGTGTTTTGTCAATAAGTCTTGTTCTGTAGTTAAGGAAACTAATATAACATATTTTCTCTTTTGTTTTCACAGAAAGAATATAAAACAAATTAAACTGATTGTATCCTTCTTTGATAGCGTAAGATTTACGTAAAGGTATATCAAAAAAAATATGTATATAAAAAAAAATATGGACACTGAAATATACAATTACTAAGTTGAAGTTATCCTCACATTTATACACATAACAAACATTTTTGACGAACACTATCATCTAAAATAGACCGGGCTGGCCGTAGTATCTTAGAAGCTAGTCACTTTCTATGATATTATTATTTTATAAATAGAATACAGATAATGTAAGATACTATAGACTAAGTTTACAATATCACTTTGTTAATTCGAATAAAAATTCTAAAAATCTATTAATATATAGATTGGTTTTATATTGCAAATAACTACTAAGCAAATTTACTAGCTGGTGAGAGGAGGTCACGACCCTCAGAATTGAGGAGAACAATGCAAACAAGAGGAGAGGAGAACTTATTTATAGTACACTCGTAGTCGGATATCATAATTGTTACCAACCAATGACGTCACAAATTTGCAAATATTATCATAGATAGATATATCTTCGACAAACCAATTAAACAAACGAAGTTTATAAAGTAAGTTATACATTACTTTCTTAAATGTCACGCTTAGTTAAAAGGGACTCTTTGGCCGAGATTTTTCGCAAGGTCAAAAGCCGATAGAATATCCAATATATATTATCGCTAAATCTGTTGTCTGTTCGATAAACTATGAGCGAGATTCCTAGTATAGATATCCGGTCTTCATTTCCTGGCAATACAAAGGGACATATCACGCGCTTTTTATGAGCATTCATAAGGATTTTATGATACTCGTTTTTTTGATAGGGTATGAATAGTGTGTAAAAATAATTATGAGATAAATTGGCGCAATTGTTTTGCTGTACAAAAAAAAAATATATGATTTAATTTTACATTTGACAGAAGGTTTTTTTTTTACTAACCCGATTAACATACTGGTAAAATCAATGTGATGGAGAACGTTGTCTGAATAATTGCTTTAGCTATTGCAGTACGCAGGGCTATTTTTCAAAGTTTTTTTTATTGTACTCACAAGAATTATACTGATTAACATATAGAGAAAAATATTTAAATTTGCAATGTAATAAGTCATATTTTATTTTCATTTCATAATAACCTAATCAATGTTCAAATCATACTCTACATCTGCTACAAGCACGGTCGCCGGTCATTTTTAGGGTTCCGTACCTCGAAAGGAAAAACGGAACCCTTATAGGATCACTTTGTTGTCCGTCAGGGTACATCTTGTAAACTGAGAATCTTGAAATTTTATAAGAAACAACGTCTTACAGCACATAAAGGATACAGGATAATTGCAAATATCGTAAATTTTTAGTTACATCATACATCAAAATATTTTTAATAATTTTAAAGTACCTACCCCTTTCCTCACGAACGCGTAGAGGTATAAAATTGAAATTCCTACCAAGTACTCAGGTCTATAGTTACTTTAACTCGTAACATTATCAAACTTTTATGTCAACACTATTAATAAAAATAGCCATTTAAGCCGCATTATATCAAACTCGCAACTACTCGCAAGGGAACCAAAACCTAAAGAGTAATGATTGAAATTTGGCATGAAGCAATGTTTTATAGCACATCTAAAGGAGAAATACTGAAAAAAAATTATGGAATCTTAAAAAATAAACATATTTCAGTTTATTTTACTAATGGACTGTATTCATAATTCTGAACCTTCTGTTAAAATTCGTATACTCAAATCAAAATAACCCCATATATTACAGTCTCTGATATAATTCAAACAACGTTCTGAAAGGTTTCGTACTACAAAAACTGAATGATTAATGGAGTCTAATAAATCAAAAACGTACCGAATAACTTGAGCATCAACAATTTCATTCACAAGGCGAAGTTCAGCCAACTTCAGGCTATAAAAATAATAGTGAAACTAATATTCAATATTGCCTCAATGCTTCAAAAGTGCCCCTACTAAGTTTCTGAAGTTTTAAACTTTGTACTTGCGAATATTCTCGGAATACTAAAACCCGTTGGGATATGTGACGTCACAACTGTTGCCGCCTGTCGACCGCGATGGGTTCCAGAAGTTGCCTACGTAATTTATGGACATCTAGTGATCTTTGAAGCTAGAGCAAAATGTGATGTAAGTTTTTTTTATTTATGCATTTCGATGGTGTGTTTATGATACTGAAGGTGGCAAAGAAGTTAAAAAAGACGGTTTTGAAACGAAAGGTTATAAATTATAATAAGGTACCAGAGGAAAGCTGATGCTAATAAATATTTATTTGGAATTTGAATATTATGGTATTGAAAGAGATCCGTCTTATTTCCAAATACTCATATCAAAAAGTAAAATGTCTCAAGTAATACGTCCTAGCATGTTTTGCCTTAAACAAATTACTAATATCTGACTAAATGTAAGTAACAGTTTTTCCATGCCAAAAAACGCAAAAAATAAAAAGATGTCGCCATATCATGAGAACTTATCATTAAATAACCCACATGTACTACGTTCCATCCTCTACACAATTTCAAAAACAAAATCCTTCAATTAATTAATTACAAACTCACTAGTAAGACAAACATAATTCAATCGGCTTAAATCTCTAATAGAAATTGTTCGACAAAATTTGCAAAGCCAAAAGAAAAGCAAATAACTTGTAAACAAGCAAATATGCCTAATAATCAAAAAGTTTCAAACTCATCCGACTTTGATAGGATTAGAAGTACTTTCCCGCGGGAGCATCCGTTCCTACTTTATTACCTTGTGTTTTTTTTCGTAATCTCAACCGCAAAGTTGTGTTTCTTATAACCAAAATGACTTTGACAACGAAGTTGTTTTCGGTGGTTTTAAAATATTTTTTTTTTTTAAACGGCAGGTGGTAAACAGACAAATATTCAGTTCAGTTTTTTATTTGTCAAACAGTGCCGATGTCGATACTTCTAACAATGTCAAATGTAATATGAATGAATACTCGTGTGTTTTGGTGGGCTACGAGTTCCAAATAAAGATTCCCTCACTTCCTTTGTTTCACAATTAATTGCAAGTAATGAGTCGACATTAAACTAAATGTTTTAAATAACGGCAATGTATTTAGTAAACTGAAATGAAAGGACACGCAACTACGCAAACAAATATTATTTTTAAGAGAACGGTTTTCAATACTGTCACGCTAAAATGACTATAGTGCATGGCAGAATCTTCGATACTACTAGCCATCCATTATTAAAAAGAAGAATAAGACTACAGTGCAATGCCGTCGGTAGTGTATAGATTACCATCTCGAAATATCCCGTTTATTTATCCTGATCTTCTTGGATAAATCGACAGTGGCATCTTCAGTGAAAAAACAAACAAGGAAACCGTAAGTAGCATGTTATTTGTTCATATAACTTTGAATCTATCATCCCGATTTATTATTGGTATACTACAATTTTTTTCATTAAAATATGTTTTTTTACCTTCATCGTAAAAACAAAAAGATAAAAGCTCATTATTTAGGTCTATTTTACCACTTTCCGAAGACTCCCTATACTGAAAAGGTTACAAAGACCCAATTTGTCAAAATAATTTTGTCGCTGTCCGCTTACCGAAGACTCCCTGTACTCAAAAGTTTTCAAAGGCCCAATTTGTCACAATAAAACTTGTCAAAGGCCCTTAACAGCCTAATAGCAGTGAGCAGTTTGTTGCTATGTATGAGAATACATCAAAGGTTAAGACTATTGTCTGGTTTAATTAGAACACTTGTAGCTTGTTCAATTCAAATTGATAATTAATTATTGGACATGGTTATGCAAAGTAGATTCAACAGCGTTATTCTGAAGTAAGCTATCGTTTATAATCGAATTGTTTCATTTTGTTTTCACTGTTATCTTTCTACATGAGTGACTACATAACACAATGCAGGGCAGATAAAGCACCTTCTGGTGAAAGATGGGTATCTCTTTTTGCATGTACACTGATAAAATTGGATATGCGTCAAACTGGAGGCAAATTTCACGTAATATGTGAGAGACCGCCTGGGTAGGTACCACTACAATGTCCATTTCCCTCGCCGAACAGCAGTGTAAATGCACTGTTCTGTTCTGGTTTAAAGGTCATTGTAGCCAGATTACCTGACATATTGAAACAAATATAAATATGGATGGATGGCGAGCGCAGTGGAATGTCAAGTATTGCTTTGTCAGTAATGGTATTGTTTGGTTTTATTACAGTCCATGAGCGCTCGTATCGCTTACCATCAGCCGAATGGCATGCTCGTCTCTGTACACATTGCAATAAAATAAACTTGTGGCTTTGTACATCATGTTTTTTTAATGCATTTTTCATGATTTCCGAGTACTAAAAACATATATTTAAACAGATAGTTCAATTTGACCTACCTACCTACCTACTATAACATAATGAATTTGGCTGACAATAACTTCGAAATAAGGAGTTCCCGAACACTCACAAGACAAAGGCAACGGTGATTCTATCTCTAGTTTTACGGACTTTGTGAACTATTGGAGCGTATATTTTAATTAAACGGTCCTGTATAATTTTCGCGAAAATATTTCTTAATATAATTCACAAGAGATTGTTTGTCGTATTTTCTGTAGTGTAATGTAATGAACAGAAGTGTAAAGAGCGCCGTTTTGTTAGTTTATTTTACTTTGAATCAAATCTACTTTTAACTAAACTTTTGGAAGACATAACATTAAATATTTTATACCGCTGCATCAAAATTTTCATTTTCGTATATTATGGTCCATTTCTAACGTCACCCTAATACAAACAAGTGTAACTTAGCAGCTTTGTCCGGTCCGCTATATAAAAGTTGGTAATTATACCTAGGCCCTGACGAACTTAAACAAATGAAAACTAACAGAATAATAAGGCGACGAGTACTAACAATACGAATGAACTATTATTTCCTTCTACCAGGCGTTATCCTGGCCGGTTTAATATGTGTCACTGATTATATACTGAATAGTGAATTAATGATGAAACAATAAATATAGAGGGATTTATATGTTCTCATTCATCACTACAAAATGGATGCTACAAACTATCGAAATTTCAGATTTATGTCACTAATATGTCACACTCACAACAATCGTTCCATCACTCAAATATACCACGCATCGGATAACAATGACGTCATACTAGACAAAGCTCGACTATAAATACATCCAATCGTCACATACATAGTCCTGACCTCACACTAAGATCTAATCTTGCATCATAGATTTCAGGACCTACGAGAGACCTTTCGGTCTCACAAACACGCAGACCCGAAACAAATGCAAGTAACAAGTGGATCCAATTCAGAAAGATTCTGATATTATGTAGAGAAATAGTTATCATTATATCCTAGGTCGATGCACTGCGAGTTTGTTCGAAACAGTCTAAAACTGAAACATGTCGCAATTACTTGGATTCATGCGTTGACTAATCGTAAATATGTGCTATGCACACTTTGTACGGAAACTAAAAATAATATCATAAATCTTGCATACAGGTTTAATGAAATACCTTGGTGGCGCAGTTGTGCTATTTTTGTTTGCAAAGCTGTGGTCTCGAGACCGAATCCCGGGTCGAGCAAATTTATATTGAATTTTTCTTGGACTGGACTTGGAGTCATAAAACAAGGCGGAACGTGGATGTTCTAGTGGCACCTGGGGGGTTTTCTATACTGGGACATGAACATTACATCAAGGTCAGTTCCCACGAACAAAAAAACTTGCTTCAGTAATTGGGCCACTGTTGGCATTCACAGAAGTAGGGAGAAATTATATGATCTTTATTCTGAAAGAACGTATAATCATAGTGAGGGTTTCAAAAATTATGTCAAAAATTATTCAAAATTGTATAAACAAGTATGCTATAAAGCTAAGGCATTATATTTAAAGGAAAAAATAAAAAACTCCAGGAATAAAATTAAAATGACATGGAGTGTAATTAATAAGGAAACTGGGAAAGCTAAACCTCGTGACACCGAGTTTAGCTTAAATATTAATAATAATATCATTAACTCTAATACAGAAGTAGCTAGGGCTTTTGAAAACTTCTTCACAGATATACCAGTTTCCATAACAAAAATCTTAAATTCATCTCCTTCTCTAGTCCATATGTTATTGCAGGAAAGTGTGACTGGGTGTGGTGATTCATTTAAATTCCAATGCGTTGACAGTGTTGACATTATAAAAACGTTTAAACTTATAAACATTAAGAATACTAGTGACCTCTGGGGAATCTCTACAAAGATCCTCAACTATGTAATACCTATATTAGCTCCCCAGCTAGCTATAGTTTTTAACACATGTATTAATAGTGGCATATTTCCTGATAAATTGAAACTCAGCAAGATTATACCTCTTTTTAAATCAGGTAGTACAGGTGACCCCTCAAATTTTAGACCTATATCAGTACTGCCATCATTAAGCAAAATTTTTGAAAAACTGATGCTTATTCAATTGCAAAGATTCTTTAAAAATAATAATTTACTTCATAGTAAACAATTTGGTTTTACTCAGGGTCGCTCCACCACTGATGCTGGTGTGAAACTCATGGATAACATATTTGATGCTTGGGAGGATTCTCAGGATGCTTTAGGTGTATACTGTGACCTATCCAAGGCATTTGATTGTGTTTACCATGATATTCTTATCAGGAAATTGAGCCACTATGGAATAAATGGTCTTGCACTTGAATTATGTAAATCTTATTTACACAATAGGGTTCAGAGGGTTGATGTCAACGGACAAAGATCTCCTGGATCTGTTGTTACTATGGGGGTTCCGCAGGGCTCGATTCTTGGACCCTTTCTCTTTTTAATATATATTAATGACTTGCCTTATTTTATAAGGGATAAATGTGAGGTAGTGTTGTTTGTTGATGATACTTCATTAAAATTTAAAATTAAACGACATCAATCAATTCTTGACGAAGTAAACCACACTCTCTCAAAAATAGTACATTGGTTTGGCATTAACAATTTACTGTTGAATAGTCAAAAAACGAAATGTATTCGGTTTGTAACACCTAATGTCAAAAAAGTTAATGCCGACATTTTTATGAATGGGGATGTGTTGAGCCTTGTGGAGACTACTAAGTTCTTGGGAATCACATTGGATCATAAGCTTCAATGGGGTCCCCACATAACTGCGCTAGCTAAAAAACTGAGTGCTGCAGTTTTTGCAGTGGGCAAGATTCGCCAATTGACTGACATTGATACGGCTCGATTGGTCTATTTTGCTTACTTTCATAGCCTAATGAGTTACGGAATTTTGCTGTGGGGTGGTGCTGCTGACATTAATACCATCTTTGTTCTTCAAAAGCGGGCCATAAGATCTATTTATTCGTTAGGCTCCAGGCAATCGCTGAGAGAAAAATTCAAGGAAATAAATATAATGACAGTAGCATCACAATTTATATTTGCTAATCTAATGTATGTCCACAAGAATATAGAACAATTTCAAAAGGTTAGCGATATTCATGACAGAAATACTAGAAATAGAAATAATCTAGTCAGTCAAAAGACCAGGCTCCAGAAAATTAGCAAATCTTTTAAGGGTTACTGTATACATTTCTATAATAAAGTTCCCACTCACATAAAAGCCTTAACTATAAATAAATTTAAATCTAATATTAAACGACAGTTGTGTAATAAAGCATATTATAAAATTTCAGAATACTTAGAAGATAGTAAGGCGTGGGAATAAAACATAATATAAGTCCCCGAACCGGATGTGTGTGTACTCTGTTAAATATAATTAAAATAATTATCCCACTTGTTTCACCATAGTTGTAGGCAATTTGAGTACGTCATGCTCGCTTAAAGGTCTGTGCTTGCGGCGGCGTCGTGTGCCGGGTCGGTCACTTCCCTATAACACGGTTGAGGAGACCGATGGCTGGCACATGGGTCATACTCGTGAACGGGTGCTGCTTGTGTAGACTGGTCTGCTCAATTTGCTTATAATGATAATATTAAATTACTTTGTTTTTTTTCTTATTTTTTTTTATTGCCTTTCATTGCTTTTGCTGAACAGTGTATACCGATTCCGCGTCAGGGCGACCACACTTAACTCAGCCGAACAATATAATTATTATTATGAATAATAATTAATGAACTGCTCTGAATTTCAACTCCTGTATGATCATTGTATTGTAAACTTATTTTGAAAAGAGCAACGCTAGAGTTTCTTGCCCGTTCTTCTCTGGCGAAAACAGCCTTGTGAACTGGGTGGTAGTGGAAGAAAAAGTGACTGAATCTAAATAGTGTATGACATTTTATGGATTCAATAAATATTTTCATTTCATTTCAGAAGTTCGAATGTTCGAACGATGAACCTCAACATATAAAATAAAAGTTTTCCACTTGGAAAAATCAATACTATTTTCTATGAAACTCACTTCAAACTTATAACTCATTCACTTCAAACTTAGTCTAAGATTACGACGAACGATACAGGATTCCAAAATTTTATAATATATATATTTAGGCATATTCGTACAGTTTTACGTGTGATTTTCGAACATTCGTCATCGTATCAGTGTACAGTGTAACCCCCCTGTGTCAACCCATTCTAGGAAAAACGCATATTAAGCATGTATGTAAGTATAATTTTGATAGTACCTACAATATTTCAAACCTGGTAAACAAGTTTTTGTTACAAAAACACCCGGTCCACAATAAGTTAAAGTACGTTAGTGTGTCGATATCTGTAAAACCCTTACATAATAGAGGGCGACCCTTGGCCAACTTCCGGCCCCGGGGCCCGGGTAGTGAGATGTTTTGCAAATACCACAAAGTTTAATGTTCGGAGACATTTATGTGTTAATAGAGGTTGTGCGTGCGGGTTGACTTACTGAGGTTATTTTTATAATGCTCTATTAATTATTTATTCCATTTTTGCACTAAATTGCAACAATAAAAGTGGATAAATTACACAATACTAATAGTATAAATGGCGGCCTTATCGCACCAAGTATTGTATTTTGAAAAGAGCAACACTAATTGCTTGCCCGTTCTTCTCTAGTGAACACTGCTTTCCGTACCGGGTAGCAGATATAAAAATGACTGAATCTCAATTATGTAGAATATCTTAATAGATTCAATAAATTATTTTCATATTCATAAACAATCTTTTTCAGGCAGACTTTGGATGGAGATATAAAAAGGATATACTATTTATAGGTGTACCTAATTATACTCTACTGGCTTTTTTAAATAATTCAAACGTATTTTCTCCCACTTTAGAAAAATGCAAAAGAAAATATTTCCAACAAATCTTTACAATTTTACTATTTTATTAATTTTGTTGAGCGTAAAAGATAAGTTAGACATTCCCGAAGACTCTAAATATTTAAGAACAAGGTGTGAAGACGAGACAAATAGTTAGTTAGGAAAATACAAGTTCACTTCAATATACCCGAAAGGTACAGGGGATGCTAGTGTCAATCACAGTTAGCCAAGCTTATTTACATGCAAAGCGGCAAAGAAAAAAACTGTTTCTGTTTGTACAATAGAAGCTAAAAATAAAGCGCTCTAGAAAATAAATATTTTGCTTTGGTTTTAGTGTCGGGCAGTGTAAATAAATACTCCGGAAAGCGTCTAAATTATTCATAGATTCCACGAGGTCCGTGTAGAATCCAACAGTAAAAGTAGCTTGCTGATTATGGAACATGGAGCATTCATTTAGCCATAAATAACCACTCTACAATTCTAGATAAAAAATATTTTTTGGATTGTGATTTGTGAGATTGATACATACATATATGTACTGGTACTAAACTAACACATAAAGAAAACGACTCACCATATTTACTTTAAGCAAGAAGCTCATTTCCTTGCTACTCACAATCGTACTCTCGATTGTAGAGGAGGCCGCTACCTTGCAATGGGGCGTATATATGCTAATATAGTACAAGTAGCCCATTTATATACATCCAACATCGGGTTCATAATCCAGGCCCTATATTAGAATAAATCTTTTGTTGTAGCTATTAGAAACTGCGAGGTACTTTTCTTCTCCATCTACACCTAACATAAATGTGGGAATAGTTCCGTAAAGGGTCAAATTAAACGAGGATCGTTTGGATAATCTTCAGTTTAATCAAGTATAATAAATTCGTCTTTACTTCGTCTTCTCTATATATTCTCTATATTCTCTATACTGGTGGTAGGTCTCTCATATGTGAGAGGCTGCCTGGGTGGGTACCACCGCAATGTCTATTTCTCCCGTCAAACAGCAGTTTAAATGCACTGTTGTGTTTCGGATTGAAGGACATTGTAGCCAGAGTAACTACTGGACATATTGAGACTTAACATCTTGTGTCTCAGGATGGCGAGCGCAGTGGAATGCCAAGCATTGCTTTGTAAATCAAGGTGTTGTTTGGTTTTGCTACTGTTCATGAGCGGTCGCATCGCTTACCATCAGGCGAACGGCATGCTCGTCTCGCCATGCAATGCAATAAAAAAAAAAAAAACTTCGTCTTCTCTTCAGTCGTCATCTACGTCTTCTGTCGTCTTCCAAACTGTTCTCCCCTTATTCCGTCCTTGCATCCTTCAACATCTTAATCATTCATCCTCTTACTCGTTCCGTCCTAAATAATTTTATTCGTCATCTCTTTCAAACAAACTACGTTCCATATCAGTCATACGTCTAACGTTTCTTTCTGCTCATCTTTCTTCATAATATTTAAATCCTACATAAATACAACTTAGACCTACTATAAAAATTAACCTGGGAATGCGGCAAACATTGTGGGAAGCCTAATACATATTTCCTTCTACTGAAATCATGGTCAAATGAATAATAAGTCCCGTGAATGAATGAGATCATGCTGAAATGAAATGTAGGTGAGTTAGTCGTCTGTTTATTTGTTAGTCTGTGTAGTGACCCCACATACCAACAAGATAAGTGACCCGTTGTATTTGTTACGAATATATACATTGGATGGTCCATTACTATTCAATTTACACCTAAAAATATATTAATATGTCACATATACGACTAGTATGTCTAAATAATAATAAATTAACCCAACAGTCACATACATAGTCGTGACCCTACATCAAGCTCAAGAAGAAACTACAAGAGACTTTTGGGTCTTACAAACACCCAGACCGGAGAAAAATACTTATAGGCCTCACAAACATTTGTCTTGGTACGGGGATCGAACCCATGACCTCTCGTTTCACAGCCGATGCGGCGTTTAGCCAACTGCGCCACGAAGGCTCCCTATTCGCGTGTGGCGAAATTTGAATAATATTAATCAAGGACCAGTCTATTCAACAACAACAAATACTTTATGACCCGTGAATCCCGACAAATGTTTTCACTTCAAATCAAGGTTATCTGAACCAAGCTATAATTCATCTTGTTATGAGCTTAGGAATAGAATTACAATAATAAAATGACAAATAGGCGTGCTCGACTTCAGAAGTGATTAGCTGGAAAGCAGTTCAGAGGTATGTAGAACAAACAACAGGGAAAGAAAATAGTCGTGGCGTTTTATTCAAAAACTTCGCTTATATGTAGGAAATGTTATAGAAATGTACGGCCATTGTTTCCGGGAGCTGTTGGGAGAAATTTTACGGGAAGAGTAGCTCTTTGAAGATAAGAATTTCTAGCTAAACGGGAGTGCTGGTGCATACGTTTATCTTGAATAGAAAAACTTAATGCAGGCTCGTTTGCCACGTGTTGGTGTTTTAATGCACTTTAGACTGAAGATTTAATTTTCAGTAATTAGTGAACGATGACTGAGCATTAATTTATTAACACTAATTAAGGAGGCATAAAAAAGCTTTTACTGCTAATAGATTTTATATGTATTAAAGTTATAATTAACCAGAGGCAGGGGGTAATGACCGTTAGAGCAGAAAAGTACTTACAAGTAATTTCTTAGAATTATAATACTTTTGTTACCTTGGTATTGAAGTGTTCGTATAAGCTCCATTTCAGTCACTCTTTGTAAATAAAGTACTGTTCTAAACTACTCCATTAGTTATAAATTGTTAAACGACAACAGTTAGCAGCAAAATCAAACAACCCCTTGAATTCACGGTGAGTGCTCTGAGGAATTGTTCAACTTGCTCCCCTCCTCTCCATTCCTAACCAGAACGACGCGTGCTGGCTTGCGAAGCCATAGCTTGACGGTCCACACCATCCCGGCGCGAACCAAACGGTTCTCAAATTCGTTTCTGTGCCGCACCGTCAGGCTGTGGAATTGTTTGCCGGCGCACGTGTTCCCTCCTTCCTACAATCCCGGGTCCTTCCGCCGTGGTGTGAAGAGGCACCTAAGCAGGCCGGCATAATTGTTTCCATTGGCATGGGACTGCCGTCCGATGCCAATGGATACTCTGCCTGGGCGGCATTGGCACTTTCCATCAGGTGCAATGCCGCCACTATGCCAGGCCATTATAAAAAAAAAAAAAAAAAAAAAAATTACAAAGCAGTGCTTGGCATTCCACTGCGCTCGCAATCCTGAGACATAAGATGTAACTTGAGATGTTACAATGTCTAATAGTTATTCTAGCTACAATATCCATGAAACCGAAATACAATAGTGCATTTATACTATTGTTTGGCGGGAGGAATAGACATTGCGTTGGTACATATCCAGGTGGCCTCTCAAGTATGAGAGGCCTGCCACTGGTATAAATATGTTGTAATATAACATTTGTATGCCTTAAAATATTGGGAAATGGAATCCTTCTTACAATGGCTATTTTTTTTCTTTCATTTACCAAATAATAGAAAAGCTGAAATAACAAATTACAAACAATGCTCAATAATAAACTAACAAACCTGAACAAATATTACTTTATTAGGAAAGGATTTATACAAGTCCGAATAAATTGTTCGTAACTCTACCACAATACTCGAAGTAAGCTTTCCTAATTGAGATAAGATTTCTTTTCGGAATCATTTTCTTTCGTTTATTTGTATTCCTTTTTTTCTGATTTCATAACAATAACTTGGAAATTTTACGAATTGGATAAGATTGGACGTATTTTTGTATGCTAGTGGGCTGCCTTTATTTTTTCACTTTATTAATTCAAGTTAAGCAAATCATAATTTATAACTACTTCACGGCAATTTAAGATTTAATTAAACAATCAGTCGAATAAACCCTTTTTACAAACAATCCTTGCTGCACATTTCACCTAAAAGTTGAGGTTTAATACATATCACGTAACAGCCTCGGTGGCATAGCTGTCCTACAGTACGATTGTAAAGCTGACATCTCAAGTTTTATTCCCAAGTCGGGCAGTGATATTTATATTTTAAATCACCATCAGACCGGTGGCAGCTTGGTGATAGGCTTACGATATGGTTACTGGTGGTAGGTCTCTCATATCTGAGAGGCCATCTGGGTAGGTACCACCGCAATGTCTATTTCTGCCGTGAAACAACACTGCGTTAATGCACTGTTGTGTTTCGGATTGAAGGACATTGTAGCCAGTGTAACTACTGGACATATGAGCGGTCGTATCGCTTACCATCAGGCGAACGGCTTGCTCGTCTCGTCATTCATTGCAATAAAAAAAAATGTTGATAGGCTCGCTCGCTATTAACATATATCGTGAGACGGAACATACAAGGCGAAATGTGGGTGTCCTGGTATCACCTCTGCTTACTCTTCCTACAAAAACGTGAGTTTATATTCGATGTATCTATGCAAGTTACTCCACCGTAGTCTAGCTTAATAATTATTAATAAATTTATTAATCGCGCAGTCCGCCCTGTTTTAGTCTATGTCGTAGTCCGATAAAATTAGTTTCTTAATAGGTAATATAGTACAAGACCTACAGTAAGAACAATAAAACCTAGTAACAAAAACAATGGATTCAGCTTTTAATCATTCGACTACTGGACCCTGAACTAAATATAGTCGCTTTTGTTGCTCTCTTTCTGTGATTTCGTGGCCGCGCTCAGAAACAATGAACGCAAAAACTTTTAATGAACAAAGGATAATGCTGGCGCAAAATAAAGTAACATTTATTTCTGCTAGAACCGCTGATTCATACTCTCATTCTATTGAAGTATTGTGAGACGTGAAATAACGGATGGCGCGAGGAAATATTAATTTTATCAATAATACCTTATACAAAAAAAATCTTCATTTTTTGTACAACGAGCATAATATATGTGAACATTGAATACGACATTTGATCTTTTAATCTGTTATTCAGAATTTTGTATTGCAATGCTCAAATGGAAATCATTTAAGCTGAGATATTGATGAAAATGGAAACGCACCAGTCTTTTATGATTCTTTTTTTGTTGTTGTTGCAATATATTGATAAAAAAATTGCAATGAATGTCTAGACGAGCATGCCGTTTGCCTGATGGTAAGCGATAATACCGCTCATGAACAGTAGCAAAACCAAACAATATCTTAAAGTACAAAGCAATGCTTGAAATTTCACTGCGCTCGCCATCCTGAGACATATGATGTTATATATCAATATGTTCAGTAGCTACTCTGGCTACATTGACCTTCAAACCTGAACACGACAGTGCGTTTACTGCAGTGTGACAGTGCTGTTTTATGAGAGAAATAGACATTGCAGTGGTACCTATCACTAGTTTGACGAGTATCCGATGTAATCTGTGCATATCCAATAAGAGATCTTTCAGCAGTGGATGCACCATAATCCCTCTTTAGATATAGTGTAACAAAGATTAAAAAAACATCATAGTCTCACTATATTTGCCATCCCTAAAAAACCCTGGGAAGTGAAAATATTAACAAGTCGACGGACATAAACTTCGCAACTTGTAGACTGAGTTGGTGTCATTATCAGTATTTTTCAAAAGTATACAACACAATATGTCGTTTATTTTGTTGAGCGTAAAGTTAGGCGGAGAGTTTTTATTGTGTCGACAAAATCCAGTTACTTTGCATGCTCGAGTTTGCGGTGGTAATTTGTATGTTGTTCGCTGTTGATACTTCAAGAACGAACTAAGCTCACTGGATCTTATAACAAGCGGTTATCAACAACAGAATCTTACTTATAATTTTTTAAATCCGCCTTATACTTTTTGAGATATGCGTGGACAAACATACATACATTAATGAAATTTAACACGCATATTCAGGCGCTGGTATAGACTAATACATCTAAAAAATGTTCAATTCTAACAAAATCACATACTCGTATATACACATCGAATTAATAATGTCCTTTTTTTGAACTCGATTAATCATACTTTGAAAATCAAATTTATTATAATCATTAATGTTCGTATAAATTATTGGAAAAAGGTATTACTTAATACTCCAATCGCTAATTCGTAGAAGCAATTTTACTCATAATTATATCAGTCCAGTTATTTACTAGGAAAAAGTAATTTTATTTTGTCAGTATTCACTGTGTCACTCGGTGTTCTGTTACGTTCTCGAACAATTTTAATTCTACTTCAAACGCCCGTAACGCAAAAATGACACGTAACCTTGGTAAAAAGTGCGTACTACGATAGTTGGTAGTTGTTACGCGTACTTCGGCGTTGTTGTTGCATTTGAAGCGTATTATTTGGTTTCGTCGTAATTACATGTAGCTGCTCTTCAAAATGACCTAATTATATACGGCATAATAATATAGGCAGTTTAAAACATTTATTTGGTATCGAATGTTTCCAACGAAATTATCAGAAATTATCAAATGTCACGTTAAGAAATCTTCGCGACAAAAATAGATTATGTATTATAAAATCAAACACAGCATTAAAACATAAAAGTATATTTTGTTTGGCACCAATCATTTATAATAAAGTCCCTAAAGGTGCGTCCAAACATTGAGCGGCAATCGAGCGCGGCTGCCGCGCGCGGCTCGCCGCGCTATGTTTGGACGACAGCCGCATGTGAAGGCGTCTGGCTGCCTGCCGCGCACGAACATTCTTAGCAGTGGTCTCGAACCTACCGATTTTTCGGTATTTCTACCGATATGAGCTCTGTTCTACCGAAATACCGAAATATAACGATTTTTCTACGATTTCACAGTATATATGGAAATTCTCCCGATTTTTCTACCGATTTCACACTTTCAAGCTGGCAACCCTTTTCATGTATGTTTAATGTTACGGGGAATCCCTCAATAATATGGAACTAGTGCAGCAATCAATAACGTAATATTCCAATATATTATAGTATTATGTTAATTGTAAGATCGATAATATTAATAAGATTAATAATTATTAAGTATAACAATACTGTTGTTAACTCATGTCAGCTCTGGTATAAACCTTAGTGGTTTTGATTTTGTGGTTTGATTGATGCTGTTAATGTTATGATTTATGTATTATTTCCTTTTGTATCAAATAAATGGAAATAAAAATTAAAATACGTAAAACTGAGAACACACGTTTGTTTGATAGTCCTGAGAAAATAATCTTTGCTGCACAAATGGAGTTGAGAGCGGAGGGAAACAGAAGTGCGTCAAATATTTTTAAAGAGATTTTGTAGAATAGAGATCGTGCTAAAGGGAACAGGAAGTCAGAAGAACGTGATGAGGCACAAGTTAAGCAAGTTCACCCAGAGAAAGCGTTTGAAACGTTTGTAGATGCAAATCTGTCAAGGTTGCAATATGAGAGAATCAGACAAACCACAGGATACCTTCCATGCTATTCAGTTTTGCAGCAATATAAACAAAAAAACAATGTTATCCTCCCCATGAAAATTGTGAAAAAAAGGAAACAAAATTAATTTATCAAAGAAACGTTAGAAATGTTAATATGTGAAGAATATTATAATTTAAGCATATAAATGTTATTGTGACATTTATTTATTATTTTAAATATTATTCTGTGTTAAAAAACAAATTTTGTTAATAAAATGTTTTTTTTTTACCTATACCCGTATTTGGTATACCCCTTGCACTATAAACTGATATTAACAGTTAGCGAACACTTGAATTTAAGGTATTACAAGTTACTGAGACATTACCTAATGAATAAGAGGGATAAATAATTTTGGCCAGCTAGATTAGTCAAATACCCCTATGTGCGGCGTGTCTTGGGTGTGCCGCGCAAACATTAGTCGGCTTCGTTCTAACTTGAGCGCGGCAGAAATGTGTCCTGCAAACGCCGCGTGTTGCTGCCGCGCTCTTGCCGCTCAATGTGTGGACACACCTTAACACTATTAAACAACTGCCGACCTCACAATACAAGTTCGCCCTTAAAAAAGTTCTTCTACAGAGGTGTTACTACAGCTTATCAGAATTTTTAAATGACACCAATTTAACCCTATAAACACAATAATATATAAAATAATATTTAAATATCATAAATTAATCACAATCACGATGTTTCCTTTAATGTCATGAATTTGAGATTTACAAACACGAGTCGTCCAACTATTGCTCATATTTTGGTCCGCAAAAATCACAAACAGCAAAAATACACATGGGAAAATAGACAAACAAATTCTATTCACAAATTCACATTGATGTTTTAGCATAACATATCAAAGGTGGATTTGAAATAACATTTTTATATTGAATTCGTAGAGGACATGACCCGGGGCCCAAACGGCTGATAACCTTTGAATGTTTTATATTTATAGTCTGTAGGTAGCTAAGGAAGTGTAATGTTTGCTCCCTGAGGAAATTTAGAAGGTCGTTGATGCCGAAAATCCATTAAGATGGTGATAAAGGTTGTGTCTCATGAGTATGCGGCAGACGGCCAATCTTGAGAGGGTTTTATCCGCCAAGATAGCTTGTCCCAATTGAATTTTACAAACTGTTTATAGATTTATATATGTATGTAACTTGTTAGTACTGGTCATAGAGGTCTTTGGCGACTGAATTTTAGATGTAGAAGTGAAAAAAATGCGTGGTGGTCTGTTAGTAACGGAACAGACGCAGCTGCCAACATTGTTCATGGTGGCCGCGGGTACAAATCCCAGGGCACATTTCTTACTTTTTATGGATTCACACCACTTACTGGTAGAAATAGAGGCGAAGAAAAACATCACGAGGAACCTGCACACCATAGCGATTTGTAAAATTTCTATAGTGTGTAAAGACCGCCAATCCACACTAGGCCAACGTGGTGGACTACATGGGCTGTTGCAGTTAGATGTTAAAAGCCAAAATTGTATTAACTTTGGTTGGAGAAAACTGAAATTCTTAATATAAACTTGATATTCATAGAAAAGTTATGTTAGTTTACTAATTACAATAGTAAAAAGCGCTAATTACCTTTGATTGTAAACGTTATGAATCATAGCAAGTACGTACATATATATTCAAGTGGAAAAGTCTGCAGCATTCTGTATTTACACTATTGATATTATCTTATATTTATTTCAGAAAACCAAAACCTACATTACTCCGTTTTGACTGTGAAAGAAATAACTTAATAAATATTTTATACGCTTAGAAAATATCCATCAAAATTATACACTTCATTTACAGATTATTAGTATTTACAGATTTGGATGAGTCAGTATATCGATATCGAATCCGCAGTTGAAATCCGCAGATTATATTTTACAAGGCGATTGACGACAGTAATCCGTTTTCATCTCTGGTAATCGGGCCTTTATTGAAAAACTTGCTCGAGTCGATACTGGCGTTTTAGCCTGTATTGCTTACACAGAACCTTAAGGCAGTGGTCGGGTAATATTTTTTGTATGATAATGACAAGGGTTAACATTGATTTATTAATGGATGAAATGAAATTGAGGTTTGGATAGAGGTGATTTCAAAATTTCGAAAGATATTTATTTAGATAACATAATAAATACAAGATATCCATGTAATTTCTATGTAAGTATAGCGAAAATAAATAAATAAATATATCGTGATTTGTCGGCACACGAGTACATCCATTTTCTCAAGTACCGGAATTTAATGATAAAGAAATTTATTACATAAGATGATATGGGATACTACATAAGATATCATATGATTAACAGCCGCTGCCAATAAACAATCCCAATCAAAAATTTGCCGTTTAAGATTGATGCTCAATCTTTTTTCTGATACTATATTGCCAATAATCAATCTCAGTAGTGAAAAAACGATGGCAACATGGTAAATGACAAATCGAAAAGTAGAAAACAATCCAGATTGTCTTCAATCTGATTTTTTCGATTGATTATTGGCATCGGCCGTAAGTAATGTCCAATTAACCAAAATTCCAATCGATGAAGCGATAAAACCAGTTGTAGAACAATATTGATTTCTAGTTAGTACTTCATCACACAATCAGCCTACCACTGGCCATAAAGCAAATAAAAAAAAAAAAACAAAATCGAACATTTCGAAATTGAAATATTTCGCTCTATTCAATTTATCTGTGCACTTATGATCAGGGCGTCCTAGACTTATTTTTCTGAGCCGAAGTCCCCACTGCAGAACATACGTCATCACAAAAAATCACAGAATTAAGTATTTTTTTCGTAATGGTATTAGTTAGGGTTGGAAGCATACTGCCAACAACGCTGGTGGGTTGTGAAAAACCGTGTAAATCCCTCGTCCGGCCATTCATTATGCGTCAACATGCCCAACCAAAAACTTTATTATTCGTGCCCTCGTTAAACTAGAAAGGGCACCAGGTGATGCTTGCTTTTAAAATGACAATGTTTATTTTTAAATAAATTAAAACAAGAAAGACGTTTAAACAGGCCCTATTAGACAACTGGTTGCGAGTGGAAGGTCTCTCATATGTAATGCTGCCAAGGTAGGGACCACCGCAATGTCTATTTCTCCCATCAAATAGCAGTGTAAATTCACTGTTCTGTTCCGGCTTGAACGTATTGTAGCCAGAGGAATTACTTCATATAATGAGACTTAATATCTTATGACTCAGGATCATCATCTTTGTTTGGTTTTGCTACTATTCATGAGCAGTTGTATCGATGACCATCATGCGAATCGGATGCTTTCATCGCCATAAAAATGCAAGTGACTAGCTTGTTGTAAAGTGAACGGCTTTTATAAACTACTAAGACACCTGTAGAATACTTGGTACGTTTTCGGCTTTATAGAATAAAAATCTAAGCTTCGACTATGCAATCTAAAATCAGCATATTATCATCTGCAGCATGGCTTAGTTGCATTGCAATCTAATGCTCGATGGAAGGACTTTGCTATGTATAATGTACAGCAGCATTCAGTATTTTTAAATTTCTTGATTGTACACCGATTATAATAAATTTATTGTTTTTTTTTTTGTCTAACAATGGAAGGTGTGTCTATATAGCAGGTAAAAGTTAATGAAATAAGCTTTACAGCTTCATAGCTTCTTGTAACCTCACTGATCGAAAGATATGCAGAGTAGTCATTTCATTCCCTATTAATTCTTATATAGTAGCTCTTTCAGGATTAAGCAAGGATAAAGTCGCAATAGCATAGCCTATAACTTAACCTATCACTTTGCACAAAAAGGTTTTTTTAGTTAATAACAAATGACGGGGTTCTGTTAGGGAACTCTTCCAATCATTTTAGACGATCAAATGCCATTCGAGAACCAAAACAGTAATGCAGGGTCGACAAAAAAAACTTTAATTGAATCCAAATAGCCTCTTATGCACCTATTGAATAGTCAGGAATTTTCCGGCAATTCAAATTTACCTATTATCAAAACTGAATTGTCGAGGTAACATCATAAACCGAAAATTCGACACAAACCGACAGCCAACTTCAAAACACACAAACTCTTAAAATATGGTTCGGCCGCAAAAAAAAAAAAACATTTTTGCAAGAGAAATTTCCACGCATCAATTCATTTCGGGCGCGGCAGGTCGGCTAAATCAGACCCTTGTATTTCGTAAAATAACCCGGCATATTCAAATATACGTACATTGTATAAAAATGTTCCAGTACGGATTTATTTTAAATTATCCGGATATTAACACCTACGCCCAGTTGAATGAATTGTGGAGCTATATCAAGTTTGGTTAATTTTATTAAGCCCCGAAAGATTAAATATGGAACGAGGTCAGGATTTATAGAATGGGTAAATATGCGGCTTATGAATTTATTTCGGTTATTTTACATTTTCCGATCAACAATGTGGTGAGGCAGCATGGGTGCGCAGTTTTTGTATTACGAGTACGTCATTATAGAGTTCGATGTCCCGCTGAAGTAGGAGTGTTGCGGAAGTCAAATTTCCATCATTTTTTTAACGCATTTTCTGCAAGTATTGAGAATACTGAAGTAAAATCTATTTGCAGCCTAATCCACATTGCTTAGAGCGATAAGACCGCCGCTTATACTTTTTATTTATATAGCTTTTAACTACTTTTAAGTCCTTGGAGTGCAACAAAGGTTTTATCCGTTCGGATTGAGGTCACTGTAAGCAATCATGGAATACTTGTCGTAATAGGAAACGCAAAAGCTGCGTAATTTTATTGATAAGAGCAAGATTATATTTATTGTCTTTATATGATGCCATTATTCTTTTTGGATATTTTGAACTTACCATACACAATAATTTGAGTCATTTTGTCGCATCAGGAAACAAAATCAATAAAAAAAAATCAAAAATACCCAGAATGCGGTAGGTGCTCTGATTAAAAATCTTCAAATATTATTTTTGTCAGCAACAGTAGATAAGCTAACAAAACATAAGACCAAAAACATTCATAGAAACCTCATCTCGCTAACGCAAAACTGAAAACAGCAATAAAAAAACATGCACAACGAGACGGCTGGAACAGCTACAATCAAAGCGTTCACGAGAGAAATTTTAATGAAAAGCCTTCCGTAATCCTTTGCCGAGCCTTTGCTTTACAAATACCATATCGCAGTTATGGGGCGCATCCGAGCAGCCAACGATCCTACATGCTGAAAAGCGTTGAAAAAAACCGCTGAGAGCGCTCAAGCGACTGAATCCAATAATCCGATACCCCGCTGTATTTCTTCGTGCATTCAGTTGAATTTTTTTTTAAAAAGGAATTTGTTGTTTCTCTGAATTATGGTTACGCACACGACGCGACGATGGATGTCACGTATAAAATTAACTCAACAATAGATATCAATATATGCTTTTTTTATAATAACTACGGTGTTGTCGAGGTAAATAATTCACCAAACAATATGCAAATTAAAATTAAGCGCCAATTAAAAGAGTTATGAATTCAACATATCAAATAAGTTTCTTTTTTAATTTAAACATTTAATTTTATTTGTTATTCTTATAATAAATTGTATTTTCTGTGTGTATAACATGTATCTTATAGCTAGAGAAATGCGACTAATACCAATGATAAAGCCACTGCTTCAATATCTCGTCAAATTTATAACAATAAATATTAATATGTCACGTTATTGAAAATACAGCTTAAGCTCTTATCAATCTATTGGCTATAAATATCGCAGACAATAAATAAAATCCTTCAGATACGCGATCCTAAAACAATTTTGCCATTCAATTTATAACGAACGAAAACCTATTCAGCTTAATTGAAGGCCTATAGATTTTCAATAATGAATTATTTATTATCATTGTATTACTTATTTTATTCGAAATAAAGACGTTAATATTGACGAGAAAATTTATATCATTCCATTTTTATTATTACAAAGCTCAAATATACGAATATAATGGAAATTAAATAATATATTTCATTGTGAACTAACAATGTTCCGTGTTGAATTTGCACAATTCTAGTTCGTTCAATTGACCACCTTACAAGAATATATATATATATATATATATATATATATATATATATATATATATATATATATATATATATATATATATATATCACTCGCTCACTCTCTCTCCCTCTCTTAAGCCACAGAAAGTTCATGCTGACGATAGGCCTCCCCTAAGGATCTCCACATAGACATGTTGGATTTGGCCTGCATCCAGCGACTTCCTGCAACCTTTACTAGGTCGCCAGTCACCTTGTAGGCGGGCGTTCGACACTGTTCTTGTCTGTACTCCACCTCCAGAACCTTTCGGCCCCAACGGCCATCAGTTCTTACAAGAATAGTTTTCAAAAGTAATGCTTCAACAACAAGATTCTGCATTTTAAATAATACAGAAATAAAATCCGCCGGTACATTGTTTTGGATTTACACTACGATTTCCTTTGACATGATAATCCGTGCTTCAAGCACAAATATTTCTCGTAAATTGTTCCTAGTGTCATTGTAGAGGCGATGAATATTCCACTAGTTATTGTTAGTTCTGATAGCATCGCTAACGAATGTGCAAAGACTTTATTTTTTGTACTTATTTATATTTGATTTTATCCACATCTCAATTGAGCTTAGTCTATGAATATTTAACAATACAAATTATGGTCAATATTTGAAGGTAGACTGCAGGACATAATGTTTCAACACATATATATTTTTTGTAGTATTTTAGTACTATTGACATTAATATTGTAGGCAGAATAACTACTGGGCATATTGTGTGGTACAGTGGTACAGTGCGTACAGTGGAATGCCAAGCATTTAGCTTTATAATTATTGGTGCCGTTTGGTTTTGCTACAGCTATCTATGAGCCGTCGTATCGCTTACTTTCAGGCAAATGGCAGGCTCGTCTCGCTATTCACAGTAATAAAAAAACATACTATATCACTTTTTAGTAAATATTCAAATTTTCACATAACCATCCCAAAACCAATTAGACACAACATAGATGCATGTATTAAAAACGTATGCATATTTTGAAAAATATTTCCAGAACAACTTTCCAATCATCATGACCTTTTTCTTGAGATTAAAAAGACTTATGTGCTTCGAGGTTTGCGTGGTGGCCTGTTGGTAAACGGACTAGACGCGACTGCCAACATGTTCACGGTGGTCGCGGGTTCGAATCCCAGGGCACACCTCTGACTTTTCGGAGTCATGTGTGTATTGATAGTCAATCACCACGCACTAAAACGGTGAAAGAAAACATCGTGAGGAAACCTGCAATACCATAGCGATTCACAACAATTTCTATGGTATGTAAGTCCGCCAACCCGCACTAGGCCAGCGTGGTGGACTATATGGCCTAACCACTCTCAATCGTATTCTCGATTGTAGAGTAGGCCCGTGCCCTGCAGTGGGACGTATATGGGCTGATACAGATGTGCTTCGATGTCGGCAGTAGAATACGAAAGCTATTTCGTGTAACTCCAGCACCTAAAGGCATTTTTCTCTGCAAACATGGATCTGAACAGAGTTTTCATTGCAGATTCTGCTTTTTTATTTTTGTACTAAAATATTATTATGATTCCTATTCGTGGTTCTATTATACGAGCCATTCGTTTTTTACATTCAAAAACTGAATAAAATTTGCAGTCGTAATAAAATGTAATATATCTGCCAAGATGGCTTGTTTTAATTCAGTTTATAGGTTATCGAAGATACCTCATATGTAGCACGTCATATATTTCAGTATTAAACTATTATTTATTACACTCGCAAAAACAATTCATCCGTTAATCCTACACTATCCGACATACATCAAAAAGTTAATTCCGCGCCATTGAGTTACACAACTGGAGGGGACATCAAGACCAAATAGACGACGAAGACGGAACGTCTTCGCTGAAACGTCAGGGACGACTGACAGCCTAGCGGTACATGTACTCTTGCGAATGTTCCAAACTATTTGGTCTTGATGTCCCCTCCAGTTGTGTAACTCAATGGCGCGGAATTAACTTTTTGATGTATGTCGGATAGTGTAGGATTAACGGATGAATTGTTTTTGCGAGTGTAATAAATAATAGTTTAATACTGAAATATATGACGTGCTACATATGAGGTATCTTCGATAACCTATAAACTGAATTAAAACAAGCCATCTTGGCAGATATATTACATTTTATTACGACTGCAAATTTTATTCAGTTTTTGAATGTAAAAAACGAATGGCTCGTATAATAGAACCACGAATAGGAATCATAATAATATTTTAGTACAAAAATAAAAAAGCAGAATCTGCAATGAAAACTCTGTTCAGATCCATGTTTGCAGAGAAAAATGCCTTTAGGTGCTGGAGTTACACGAAATAGCTTTCGTATTCTACTGCCGACATCGAAGCACATCTGTATCAGCCCATATACGTCCCACTGCAGGGCACGGGCCTACTCTACAATCGAGAATACGATTGAGAGTGGTTAGGCCATATAGTCCACCACGCTGGCCTAGTGCGGGTTGGCGGACTTACATACCATAGAAATTGTTGTGAATCGCTATGGTATTGCAGGTTTCCTCACGATGTTTTCTTTCACCGTTTTAGTGCGTGGTGATTGACTATCAATACACACATGACTCCGAAAAGTCAGAGGTGTGCCCTGGGATTCGAACCCGCGACCACCGTGAACATGTTGGCAGTCGCGTCTAGTCCGTTTACCAACAGGCCACCACGCAAACCTCGAAGCACATAAGTCTTTTTAATCTCAAGAAAAAGGTCATGATGATTGGAAAGTTGTTCTGGAAATATTTTTCAAAATATGCATACGTTTTTAATACATGCATCTATGTTGTGTCTAATTGGTTTTGGGATGGTTATGTGAAAATTTGAATATTTACTAAAAAGTGATATAGTATGTTTTTTTATTACTGTGAATAGCGAGACGAGCCTGCCATTTGCCTGAAAGTAAGCGATACGACGGCTCATAGATAGCTGTAGCAAAACCAAACGGCACCAATAATTATAAAGCTAAATGCTTGGCATTCCACTGTACGCACTGTACCACTGTACCACACAATATGCCCAGTAGTTATTCTGCCTACAATATTAATGTCAATAGTACTAAAATACTACAAAAAATATATATGTGTTGAAACATTATGTCCTGCAGTCTACCTTCAAATATTGACCATAATTTGTATTGTTAAATATTCATAGACTAAGCTCAATTGAGATGTGGATAAAATCAAATATAAATAAGTACAAAAAATAAAGTCTTTGCACATTCGTTAGCGATGCTATCAGAACTAACAATAACTAGTGGAATATTCATCGCCTCTACAATGACACTAGGAACAATTTACGAGAAATATTTGTGCTTGAAGCACGGATTATCATGTCAAAGGAAATCGTAGTGTAAATCCAAAACAATGTACCGGCGGATTTTATTTCTGTATTATTTAAAATGCAGAATCTTGTTGTTGAAGCATTACTTTTGAAAACTATTCTTGTAAGAACTGATGGCCGTTGGGGCCGAAAGGTTCTGGAGGTGGAGTACAGACAAGAACAGTGTCGAACGCCCGCCTACAAGGTGACTGGCGACCTAGTAAAGGTTGCAGGAAGTCGCTGGATGCAGGCCAAATCCAACATGTCTATGTGGAGATCCTTGGGGGAGGCCTATCGTCAGCATGAACTTTCTGTGGCTTAAGAGAGGGAGAGAGAGTGAGCGAGTGAGATATATATATATATATATATATATATATATATATATATATATATTTATATATATATATATATTCTTGTAAGGTGGTCAATTGAACGAACTAGAATTGTGCAAATTCAACACGGAACATTGTTAGTTCACAATGAAATATATTATTTAATTTCCATTATATTCGTATATTTGAGCTTTGTAATAATAAAAATGGAATGATATAAATTTTCTCGTCAATATTAACGTCTTTATTTCGAATAAAATAAGTAATACAATGATAATAAATAATTCATTATTGAAAATCTATAGGCCTTCAATTAAGCTGAATAGGTTTTCGTTCGTTATAAATTGAATGGCAAAATTGTTTTAGGATCGCGTATCTGAAGGATTTTATTTATTGTCTGCGATATTTATAGCCAATAGATTGATAAGAGCTTAAGCTGTATTTTCAATAACGTGACATATTAATATTTATTGTTATAAATTTGACGAGATATTGAAGCAGTGGCTTTATCATTGGTATTAGTCGCATTTCTCTAGCTATAAGATACATGTTATACACACAGAAAATACAATTTATTATAAGAATAACAAATAAAATTAAATGTTTAAATTAAAAAAGAAACTTATTTGATATGTTGAATTCATAACTCTTTTAATTGGCGCTTAATTTTAATTTGCATATTGTTTGGTGAATTATTTACCTCGACAACACCGTAGTTATTATAAAAAAAGCATATATTGATATCTATTGTTGAGTTAATTTTATACGTGACATCCATCGTCGCGTCGTGTGCGTAACCATAATTCAGAGAAACAACAAATTCCTTTTTAAAAAAAAATTCAACTGAATGCACGAAGAAATACAGCGGGGTATCGGATTATTGGATTCAGTCGCTTGAGCGCTCTCAGCGGTTTTTTTCAACGCTTTTCAGCATGTAGGATCGTTGGCTGCTCGGATGCGCCCCATAACTGCGATATGGTATTTGTAAAGCAAAGGCTCGGCAAAGGATTACGGAAGGCTTTTCATTAAAATTTCTCTCGTGAACGCTTTGATTGTAGCTGTTCCAGCCGTCTCGTTGTGCATGTTTTTTTATTGCTGTTTTCAGTTTTGCGTTAGCGAGATGAGGTTTCTATGAATGTTTTTGGTCTTATGTTTTGTTAGCTTATCTACTGTTGCTGACAAAAATAATATTTGAAGATTTTTAATCAGAGCACCTACCGCATTCTGGGTATTTTTGTTTTTTTTTATTGATTTTGTTTCCTGATGCGACAAAATGACTCAAATTATTGTGTATGGTAAGTTCAAAATATCCAAAAAGAATAATGGCATCATATAAAGACAATAAATATAATCTTGCTCTTATCAATAAAATTACGCAGCTTTTGCGTTTCCTATTACGACAAGTATTCCATGATTGCTTACAGTGACCTCAATCCGAACGGATAAAACCTTTGTTGCACTCCAAGGACTTAAAAGTAGTTAAAAGCTATATAAATAAAAAGTATAAGCGGCGGTCTTATCGCTCTAAGCAATGTGGATTAGGCTGCAAATAGATTTTACTTCAGTATTCTCAATACTTGCAGAAAATGCGTTAAAATATAATAGTTAAAAAAAACTAAAATACACGCTTTAATAAGATATACAACTAAAAAAGTAAAAATAATTGATACTGAATTTAAGATAAAAAAAAGGAGTAATTTACATATATTTTATTGTTACAAAGCGTGGGGTGTTTACAACAATTACTTATCCTCCTGCACCCCACGCTTTGTAACAATAAAATATATGTAAATTACTCCATTTTCTTATCTTAAATTCAGTATCAATTATTTTTACTTTTTTAGTTGTATATCTTATTAAAGCGTGTATTTTAGTTTTTTTTAACTATTATATAATTGTTTTGACTAAAAAACATCCATCTACGGCTGTATTTCCAATCAATAACGCCATCTGTTGGTCAGTAGTAACATTTGACACTTGAAGAATACAAGAAGCTTATACCCAAATGGAGATTGCATTCCGTATATAAAAGTGAAGCACAAAAATTTTACCTTGAATGACGTCGCTGATGCCTGCTATCCTTTTCTTTAGCGTAACAATGAATGAACTTCACGTGAACTTCATTCATTGTCACTCTAAAGAAAAGGATAGCAGGCAACAGCGATTGCATTCAAGGTCAAATTTTTGTGCTTCAGTGTTTTATACGGAATGCAATCTCCATTTGGGTATAAGCTTCTTGGAAGAATACAATGTTAACGCCATCTAGCGATGAATGTAGCAATGGTCATCAATTATAAGAATAATTAATCCTGGCGAATCTAATCAGGATAATTATATATTTTAATCGAATTATTGTATTGTCATCGGTCTTTGACAGGTGTGCAAAATTTGAACGAAATCTGGCCGTTTAAAGTGGGTCAAAATCGCGCCCAAAGAAGTCGGTTACAAACAAACATACAAACATACAAATATACAAACATACAAACATACAAGTGAAGCTAATATAAAGCGTGTAAAAATGATGGAAATTTGACTTCCGCAACACTCCTACTTCAGCGGGACATCGAACTCTATAATGACGTACTCGTAATACAAAAACTGCGCACCCATGCTGCCTCACCACATTGTTGATCGGAAAATGTAAAATAACCGAAATAAATTCATAAGCCGCATATTTACCCATTCTATAAATCCTGACCTCGTTCCATATTTAATCTTTCGGGGCTTAATAAAATTAACCAAACTTGATATAGCTCCACAATTCATTCAACTGGGCGTAGGTGTTAATATCCGGATAATTTAAAATAAATCCGTACTGGAACATTTTTATACAATGTACGTATATTTGAATATGCCGGGTTATTTTACGAAATACAAGGGTCTGATTTAGCCGACCTGCCGCGCCCGAAATGAATTGATGCGTGGAAATTTCTCTTGCAAAAATGTTTTTTTTTTTTTTGCGGCCGAACCATATTTTAAGAGTTTGTGTGTTTTGAAGTTGGCTGTCGGTTTGTGTCGAATTTTCGGTTTATGATGTTACCTCGACAATTCAGTTTTGATAATAGGTAAATTTGAATTGCCGGAAAATTCCTGACTATTCAATAGGTGCATAAGAGGCTATTTGGATTCAATTAAAGTTTTTTTTGTCGACCCTGCATTACTGTTTTGGTTCTCGAATGGCATTTGATCGTCTAAAATGATTGGAAGAGTTCCCTAACAGAACCCCGTCATTTGTTATTAACTAAAAAAACCTTTTTGTGCAAAGTGATAGGTTAAGTTATAGGCTATGCTATTGCGACTTTATCCTTGCTTAATCCTGAAAGAGCTACTATATAAGAATTAATAGGGAATGAAATGACTACTCTGCATATCTTTCGATCAGTGAGGTTACAAGAAGCTATGAAGCTGTAAAGCTTATTTCATTAACTTTTACCTGCTATATAGACACACCTTCCATTGTTAGACAAAAAAAAAAACAATAAATTTATTATAATCGGTGTACAATCAAGAAATTTAAAAATACTGAATGCTGCTGTACATTATACATAGCAAAGTCCTTCCATCGAGCATTAGATTGCAATGCAACTAAGCCATGCTGCAGATGATAATATGCTGATTTTAGATTGCATAGTCGAAGCTTAGATTTTTATTCTATAAAGCCGAAAACGTACCAAGTATTCTACAGGTGTCTTAGTAGTTTATAAAAGCCGTTCACTTTACAACAAGCTAGTCACTTGCATTTTTATGGCGATGAAAGCATCCGATTCGCATGATGGTCATCGATACAACTGCTCATGAATAGTAGCAAAACCAAACAAAGATGATGATCCTGAGTCATAAGATATTAAGTCTCATTATATGAAGTAATTCCTCTGGCTACAATACGTTCAAGCCGGAACAGAACAGTGAATTTACACTGCTATTTGATGGGAGAAATAGACATTGCGGTGGTCCCTACCTTGGCAGCATTACATATGAGAGACCTTCCACTCGCAACCAGTTGTCTAATAGGGCCTGTTTAAACGTCTTTCTTGTTTTAATTTATTTAAAAATAAACATTGTCATTTTAAAAGCAAGCATCACCTGGTGCCCTTTCTAGTTTAACGAGGGCACGAATAATAAAGTTTTTGGTTGGGCATGTTGACGCATAATGAATGGCCGGACGAGGGATTTACACGGTTTTTCACAACCCACCAGCGTTGTTGGCAGTATGCTTCCAACCCTAACTAATACCATTACGAAAAAAATACTTAATTCTGTGATTTTTTGTGATGACGTATGTTCTGCAGTGGGGACTTCGGCTCAGAAAAATAAGTCTAGGACGCCCTGATCATAAGTGCACAGATAAATTGAATAGAGCGAAATATTTCAATTTCGAAATGTTCGATTTTGTTTTTTTTTTTTTATTTGCTTTATGGCCAGTGGTAGGCTGATTGTGTGATGAAGTACTAACTAGAAATCAATATTGTTCTACAACTGGTTTTATCGCTTCATCGATTGGAATTTTGGTTAATTGGACATTACTTACGGCCGATGCCAATAATCAATCGAAAAAATCAGATTGAAGACAATCTGGATTGTTTTCTACTTTTCGATTTGTCATTTACCATGTTGCCATCGTTTTTTCACTACTGAGATTGATTATTGGCAATATAGTATCAGAAAAAAGATTGAGCATCAATCTTAAACGGCAAATTTTTGATTGGGATTGTTTATTGGCAGCGGCTGTTAATCATATGATATCTTATGTAGTATCCCATATCATCTTATGTAATAAATTTCTTTATCATTAAATTCCGGTACTTGAGAAAATGGATGTACTCGTGTGCCGACAAATCACGATATATTTATTTATTTATTTTCGCTATACTTACATAGAAATTACATGGATATCTTGTATTTATTATGTTATCTAAATAAATATCTTTCGAAATTTTGAAATCACCTCTATCCAAACCTCAATTTCATTTCATCCATTAATAAATCAATGTTAACCCTTGTCATTATCATACAAAAAATATTACCCGACCACTGCCTTAAGGTTCTGTGTAAGCAATACAGGCTAAAACGCCAGTATCGACTCGAGCAAGTTTTTCAATAAAGGCCCGATTACCAGAGATGAAAACGGATTACTGTCGTCAATCGCCTTGTAAAATATAATCTGCGGATTTCAACTGCGGATTCGATATCGATATACTGACTCATCCAAATCTGTAAATACTAATAATCTGTAAATGAAGTGTATAATTTTGATGGATATTTTCTAAGCGTATAAAATATTTATTAAGTTATTTCTTTCACAGTCAAAACGGAGTAATGTAGGTTTTGGTTTTCTGAAATAAATATAAGATAATATCAATAGTGTAAATACAGAATGCTGCAGACTTTTCCACTTGAATATATATGTACGTACTTGCTATGATTCATAACGTTTACAATCAAAGGTAATTAGCGCTTTTTACTATTGTAATTAGTAAACTAACATAACTTTTCTATGAATATCAAGTTTATATTAAGAATTTCAGTTTTCTCCAACCAAAGTTAATACAATTTTGGCTTTTAACATCTAACTGCAACAGCCCATGTAGTCCACCACGTTGGCCTAGTGTGGATTGGCGGTCTTTACACACTATAGAAATTTTACAAATCGCTATGGTGTGCAGGTTCCTCGTGATGTTTTTCTTCGCCTCTATTTCTACCAGTAAGTGGTGTGAATCCATAAAAAGTAAGAAATGTGCCCTGGGATTTGTACCCGCGGCCACCATGAACAATGTTGGCAGCTGCGTCTGTTCCGTTACTAACAGACCACCACGCATTTTTTTCACTTCTACATCTAAAATTCAGTCGCCAAAGACCTCTATGACCAGTACTAACAAGTTACATACATATATAAATCTATAAACAGTTTGTAAAATTCAATTGGGACAAGCTATCTTGGCGGATAAAACCCTCTCAAGATTGGCCGTCTGCCGCATACTCATGAGACACAACCTTTATCACCATCTTAATGGATTTTCGGCATCAACGACCTTCTAAATTTCCTCAGGGAGCAAACATTACACTTCCTTAGCTACCTACAGACTATAAATATAAAACATTCAAAGGTTATCAGCCGTTTGGGCCCCGGGTCATGTCCTCTACGAATTCAATATAAAAATGTTATTTCAAATCCACCTTTGATATGTTATGCTAAAACATCAATGTGAATTTGTGAATAGAATTTGTTTGTCTATTTTCCGATGTGTATTTTTGCTGTTTGTGATTTTTGCGGACCAAAATATGAGCAATAGTTGGACGACTCGTGTTTGTAAATCTCAAATTCATGACACAAAAGTAACGAGCTAGGATTATAGGATTATAGAATAAAAGATCTAATTTTACAGAAGAAAATGTACTTTCGACTGCCTAGGTGACTTTGTTATATTATGATACAAATATAAAGATATTAGAGTTTTCAATTCCTTATCAGCCCGGAGTCGGGAATTTGTGTCCGATATAGCGATAGGCTTACCCCTAGGACGCAGGACGGAACACATAAGGCGAAATGTGGTTGTACTGGTTGCACCTCTGCCAACCACTTCTGGGAAAAGGACGTAATATTTATGTATGTATGTAGTTTTACTTTTGGTATTCGAATAGCATGCAATCTCTTTCTCGTCTTTAATTATCATCAACTATGGAAACAACTGTAAAGCCAAGTTAACATCTGATAAATGTGACTAAATTCGAACAGTATAATATTTAGTATACTGTACAGGTCACTATTTGGTATAGGTTATATAAAGGAAACACAGTTTGATTTCCGACGAACACCTTACTCGTACGGCGCACCAGCAGCAAGTGTCCGGTGAGTGCAGCCACTGCACTCACCGCACCCCCACCACTACCGCTCGCCCTACCAGTCGATTTGTCATCATTTACTTATACATTAAATATACGAAGCGTTAAAATAATATTTAAAGGCACTTGGTAGAATCTGCAGCGCGATCAATTATTTAAAATTGATTTTTACAAGACCGGTCCCCAGTAATCCCACTACTTTAGACTGATAATGACGGATGAGAAATGGAAAGCCACTGTTTTCTCGCGAGTGCTATAGTCCATCAATTTGAAGAGAAATATTAAAACAAAGAAACCGTTTTTATAACTTATTGACTATTCGGGCAACACCAACAGTATTCAGTCTGAATATACAAATCGCAGTAAAATAAACAGTCTTTTACATTAACGTACCTATTTTCTCTTCGTTTCTTTTTTTTTCTTTGCTAAGAAAAATGAAGAGAAATGCGTTGTTAGACTATTAAAAGGTCTTTTAGCACTTTTGTGCCAGAGTGTTTTATAAAAACGTTTCAATAGACGATTACTATGAAAATTCGAAGGTCTGTCAGTAAAACTTTAGCGATAAGATCGATATTGTGGGTGGTTTACATGAAAAACTAGACGTAAGAGACTACAAAAGGCTTACTGTGGTTGTGGCTAAAATGATTTTGAGAATACTAGCCGAATTGCGTGGTGGCCGGTTGTTAAATGGACGAGACATGGCTGCATGAGAGACATGCTCACGGCAATCGTGGGCTCAAATTCCAAGGCGCAACTCTGACTTTTCGGAGTCATGTGTGTATTGATAGTTAATCATCACGCAGTATAACGTTGAAGAAAAACATCGTGAAGAAACCAGCATACCACAGTGATTTATTAAGAATTTCTATGGTATTTAAAAAAATTATCGAACACTGACCTATTATGGCGGACTATATGGCCTAAACCACTCACAATCGTATTCGCGGTTGTAGAGGAGGCCTGTACCCCGCAGTGGGACTTTTATGAGCTGATACCCATACTTAATAATGTTTTTTTTTTCTATCCGTAAACCGCGTCTGTGATAAAAATAGATGACTTCCCAACAGTCACTCTAAAATTACATAGGTACGTGTTTGACAGCTTCCCCAACCCTTACACTCATGTAACCGAATAGTATGAGGGTTTAAAGGTTATCCTAAAATAGATTCTATTAATAAAGCCACTTAATAAAATTTTAACAAGGCACTGGAATCTTTTTTTCAAAGACCTAAGTAATTTGAGATGGGTTAGGCCCTTCACCATATAGTCTACTACACTGGGCTAGTGCGTGTTTCCAGCCTTACATTGCTTCCTCTCAATCCTATTGTCGATGTTAGATGAAGTCCTGCCGAAGGATTTCTTCTCCTGATGTAAAGAATATATAAATAAGGACAATATAGGCTGACACAGATAGATTTTTAAAAGTTTTATGAGAACAAGATGGCATAATAAGTACTTGACGTATCAGCTCATTTGATATACGTTGGCTTATGGTAATTGCTCAGTCACCTAGTAACAGAATGTGATCACTTCAGTGCTTCCCCACAAAAAAAAACATGTGCTCGATGACGTTCCAAATGGCAAAAGCGAAGTAAATGGCATTAAAAATAAAATAGAGTTCGTACCACATCCATCATGTCGCAAACCAATACATCACGTGATATGACTTGTGGATGCGCTACCTTATTTTGTGGTGAAGTTTATTATACGTTTTTAACGAATCAAATAAATGGCATTACCGAAGATCACATACGGACGGGTACCTACTAATAGTATCATTTACCCAATGTAAAGCTTTTATCACCCTTTCTTAGTTCAGCGAACAATTACAAAGGAAATAATAACAGAACGCCTTAAAATACTTCTAGAAATTGAGAAAGAATTATCATCATCATCATCAGCCCATCTGCATTCCCTGCTGGACATAGGCCTCTCCTTTGGCACGCCACTGGGTTTAATCTTCAGCCCATAATCTCAACAGCTACCAGACGTCAAGAAATAATGCAGAGAGTCAATATCTTCTGACAAATATTTAGCATGGCCTAAACATATAACTTTTTGAAAGAAATATCAATTTCCCAATCATAATATTAGTTGGTCGTTTAATTCTAAAGTTCTTAACCAGACCTTCAAAGATAACAAACAACTAACCACCTAAATAATATATGGGGCCCAACTAGGGCCATCATGCGGAATATAGCACAACAAAGTTCTCATTCACAAAGCCTTTTGGAGTACGGTAATTAGTACATATTATGCGCCCTCAGCGCACCATTTAAAGCCGAAGCCAGGCAAAATGATAGCACAATAGGATTCCTCGACGTCCAACAATTCATTGAAGTCTCATCCCATCCGAAACTCATTAGCCATAAACGGTGTGGTGGAGTAGAAATCAATTAATCAGTTTGGTGTTTGTCTTTTGTTCGTGGATCTCGGTGTGATTACTAGCCTATTGACTCAACGTGCTCTAGCGGGAATGGATTTTAAATTTGGAACGATTGTCAGAAGGTTGATATGATTTAGGTCTGCAGAATATTTTGACTTGGAGTATCTGATGGTGATGGGTCATGAAAGCTAATAAAAAGTTCCTAAACCTGGATTGCAGATGAGTTTTTGACCTTTGAAAACGGATGCAGAATGGGTGGTGGAAAGTAAGACATAGGCAAAATGGATTATTGATGATTTAATGCTGGCCTAAGACATAAATTTATAATTCAACTAAAATCAACAATATAAAACTATTTCTCGAATTTCTATATTTTTTATACAAAAATGACAAAAGAATAACCTTTGGTATACACAATACAATCCAAAAAGAGTACAAACATAATTATAGCGACCTGCTCAAGAGCCCACAAAGATGACACCTGAAACACGCATAGGTCTATTTGAGAGCTTTTACTATTCTCACTACTTGGGCGAATACAATGATCCAACCACATTTCATTCGTAGCTAAAACCTTCACAAGAGTAAAAATATAAACTGGCAAAAGTCTCCACTATTTATTTCTATAAATAACGTTTACAATTAAAGTGCTCACTGCTCAGCTCACAACCGTTTCTTGGACATTTCTCGCCAGTATTTATTCTCTCCGACGGTTGTTATAAAGGTTTTACGCCCACATTTAACTCGTTTATTTTCCCAACAACGATGAACATAATTAACGTTAAGTTAGCAATTTGTTGCTATTGCTGTACGGTGGATTATTTACTTTTGTTTTGCATATTTTGCTTAAATGTTGATTCGTAGTCACCCATTGGCGAGATGAATGAATGTTTGTAGTATTAGTGGCGTTTTCATAGCGTCTTTTATTATTTTCACGAAAATCGTGGGTGAACGCAAACAGCTTTTGTAATATTTTAGCGGAAACGGACTTTTATGAAATGCATATGTGCATAAAAATGTTCACTATTGTGTTCGTAGTAATGTGATAAATATATTAGTTAAATGAATAATACCTACTTAGTTACATAATGTTTATGCAATAAATATGTATGTATAAATGAAATTAAATTATAAATGCAGAAAGGCAAAGCCTACACGCACGCAGTAATGAAACTATCAACCAAATAATTCCTTATTGGATAAGTTGATTAAAGTAAACAAAGTTCAATGAAGAAAGCTTCATACCAAGCCTAGTGTGGGAACTACATATTACTACAGTAATATATGTAACACCATAAATATCCACATAGAATATCCATTACAACATAGATTAGATACATTAAGTGTAATAATTAAATTCTAAGTACTATTTTATAAAGTAAACAATAAATTTAATATTAAATATTACTACCACGTCAATCGTGGCATTTCGCTTATAATAACCACTAGCGGCCGAGGTCGGGGGGGTTGTAGAAACTTTTTGACTCCAGTCTACATCAGAAACATATTATTAAATAATAAAATCGATAAAATTAAACGGGTAAGAACTGGTTTATATTAAATTCAACGTGACTACCATCCTCTACTGCTTTCCCCATCCCGTGAGACCTTTTTAGGAGGAACAATCCCGTTATACACCATTGTAGCGTAACTTAAATCGTTCACATAACACACGCAACGGAAGCTCATAAAGGAACAAAATTTCCCCGTTTTGAAACCTTTGTCACTACTGCTCCGCTCCTATTGATCATAGCGTGATGATATATAGCTTATATTGATAAATTTTCAACCCTATAAAAAAATATTTTTTTAATTCGAACTAGTAGCTCCGGAGATAGCGGGCACAAACAAACTCTTCAGATTTATATATTAGTATATATAATAATATTGAAGGTGCCGAAAATCAAGCGAAATAGAGGGGAATTATCCGGAAGGCGGACTCTAGCATAGGTCGGAATAATTTCAGGTTTAGACCTATAACTAAGTCGACAAGAATCTAATTGCATTGCACTGTACTCATCATGCATTTTTTTGCGGTAAAGCAACAAGCGATATATGGCACCCCATCCAGCAAAAAGCAGTATGCAGGAAGCACTCCCATTAAACTGTGGAAACACTCCCATTATGCGTGTAATTAAACTGGATCCTGCATTTTACTGGACATTGTCATCCAGTTTGTAGTGGCAAAACCGAATGTCAAATTCGAATGGATCGGTTGTTTGCTGGATTCTGTAAACAGGATGATCGTGTGAATGCTAGTACCGCAGCACGTACCCTACTAAACGGGATACTGCAAAAAATTGTTCCTGCAAAAAACGGTATGTTGCCGTGTGAAAGTAGCGAAAGTATGCAAATTTCGAGTCAAACCGACGCGACGATTTGAAGGGGGTCAAAATCATGTTCAAAGATTCCGTTACATACTAACTAACATACATACGTCTGAAGCTAATAAAAGCGTATTAAAAACAAACAAATATACTATATCTTGTAATATGACAAAACTTGGAATAAAATCTCTGTAACTTTGAGCTCATATGCCTTGCACCTGTCAAGAGCAGTGACACAGATGTTTTAAAAAACAACTTCAGCTGGCTTTATCTTCAGTTCTAAAAGAAGAATTTTCTAAAAAAACACTTTCTTAGAAATAAACTGTTAGTAATAAAATTTTATGAGATTTTATAAGTCAGGCGTTTTTTAAAAAATATAGTGATACTGCGTATTTAATTTAGAACCATTAAGACTAATAGTATAAAGATATATATTATAAAGAAGTAAATATAATAAGTATATTTTAAAGAATATAGTTTTAGTAAATGAAAATATGGTTCTAACAATTTTATTAGAATCACCCTTTATTGTTGCGCGCAGATATTAAATTTAAGATAATCAACTCATAAAACGGCGATCTCTTGACTTAAATTGGAATATACCGTGTAGTATACGAAGAACATCCACCATATAATCCATCCGTCGCTGATATAATAAAGAAAAATATAATATTTTCCATCGAAGTTGTGTGAATCTTTACTTAGGATTTACTAAAGTGGCATTGAGACATTCCTTCAAAGTAACACCTGTAGAAGAATAATACAATGTTACCTTTTAATAAATACAGGGTATATCAGTACTGCTATCGAAAACGAAGCTAGGCGGTAGCTTAAGTGACTTCAGACACAATGCAACTAATAATATAGCAAAAACGACGATATTTTTTATCGTCTTATTTGGGTGGTGAATACATGGTTTTTTCTAAAATAATAATATACACCCTTTTATTTTTAGATACGCCAGGTAACGTAAGTTTTAAATTACTATTTTATCAAGAACTATCGATTCATCACCCAAACAAGATGATGTTTAAAAAATCACAAAAGTAATTGTCGCAATTCTTTTCGAAATGTTTAGTTGCATTGTATCTGTAATCACCAGTCTTGATATACCCTGTATAACACAGAACCAAGAATTCTCGCAACTCGTTTTCCAATCACTATTTCAAACACTGGAATCAATAAGAGAATCGAAATAGCTCTGCGGACTCCTCGAGTACCAAAACGAACAAAATACCCCAATTTATTTGCCGTGACAACAGACAAGGATGAGACATTCGACTTGTGGCAAGAGTAAAAGAGATGGGAAACTAGAGAAATGTCCTTTGCTTCTTTTGTTAATTACAGAGTGAAGTGACCATCCAAATAATGGACGAAACTGAAAGGTACGGAAGGGCGGCAGGTACGAATTGAGTGAAGAATTATTCAGGGGTCAAGATGTAAGTAAGTATGTAGTCATACCATATTGATTTACGATTATATCACAATCAATGGGATTATTTGTTCGAGTTGACATTAAAACGGGTCGATATGAAGGCTACAGATCTAGATCTAGATTATCTGTGAGACAGAAAAACCATTCCGTTTCTGATACGCAACATACACCTTTCCACGAATTATCTCATAGGTGAGAGGCTGTCTGGGTAAGTAACTCAGCAACATCTATTTCCCCCGTCAAGCAGCAGTCTAAATGTACTTTTCTGTTTCGGTTTGAAGGATATTGTAGCCAGAGTAACTAGATGTGGAATGCCAAGCATTGCTTTGTAATTCAAGGTGTTGTTTGGTTTTGCTATTGTTCTGGAACGGTCGTATCGCTTACAATCAGGCGGACGGCATGCTCGTCTCGCTATTTTTTGCAAAAAAATATAGTAAGTTACTTATTTCAGCACATCGATATCAATGTTACTTAACTCAATGTTTCAGCACAAATGTTTGATATACGAAGGTAAATACAGCATCATACATACATATTATGCATCTGTTTATAGTACTCTCACATCGCAATATTGCAAGTAAAATCCATTGAATGTTATTATAGTGCGTCAATATACGAAGTCACTTAATTTCTCACGCTAAAAGCATTGGTTGCGCTGAAATGCTTCGCGTTAAATTAAGCTCGCTTACATTAATTCTGCGGGATCATTGATCACTATAACCGCAGTGCAGTGGGAAAGTATATGGTTTTAAATATAATCAAAGATTATATTCCAGAGGTAAAAAATATTTTATGAATAATAAATATTAAATCATTACATTTTGTTTTCCAGTTTAAACACTCGTCGTCTACAGTATATAGGCCATAAGCAGTTTCTAGATCCATACAAGGTGTTTTAGTTAATTGTGACACGGAAAAATCAAAATAGCCTTTAATTCGGGGGGTTCAAGACCTCCCCGTTCACTTTGTCCGGCCCTGTAGTGGCCCCGGCTAGTAAGCCGAGTGAAGTTTGCGCTTCACGAAAAATTGCTATGAAAGGTCAGAGTTCTGTCGAGATTTAGATGTCGGATAATAGACCGCTGTGTGGAGTTTCTCACACGAAATACATTTGTACATTTGTACCGACTGCTATAAGTGTCCTTACTAAGAGTACTTTCATATCGAAATTATGTACAACTAGCGGTCGGGCCCGGCTTCGCCCGGGTGCAGATAGTTTTTGAGTCCAATCCACATCAAGAACATATTATTTCGCGTGTCTACTAACTATATTTCCCGCGTGCCGTCGACTATATTTCCCTTCCGTAGGAGAGGACATCCCGTGCCAACAATTTGAATTTGAAAGAGTAGAAAATATGTATATTTGGTTTCCTGACTCATCCCACGGGAACACTACATTTTTCGGGATAAAAAGTAGCCTATGTGTTAATCCAGGGTGTCAGCTATCACTATACCAAATTTCATCAAAATCTGTTGAGCCGTTTTTTCATGAAAGAGTAACAAACATCCATACATACATACATACATACAAACTTTCACCTTTATAATATTAGTAAGGATGTAGCTAAAACGGAATAAATTGGTGGCAATTTGTCATCGTGGTTGAGATATTGGTTTGAAAGTCAAAAACGGTTATTAATTTGTTGAAGGTTTTTGGACAAACTCCTGCTTCTGGCAAAACGCTGGTAAAACTTGTTATGGAGAACTCTTAGGTACATTTTAGATGTTTTCCGTTTCTGTTAAAGGTATCTGATTAAGATAGCTATGAGAGGAAAAGGTAAGGATTGTCGGGCCTCCAGCCCTCCACCAAGTTATCATTATCGTCAAGAACAGAGACCCAAATATTCTTACTACATGTTGTTTTTCTATTAAGTATTCTCCGATTTATGCGTAAAGTAACTACAGTTAAGCACACCAAAGTTCCACTATAATTAAAATATTTTGTAGTGTACACATAACACTACGAAATATTTAAATTATAATCATCAAGACGTGACATCCAATGAAACCTTTCAAGAAATCTAAATAGCTTGCGTTGCTACTTGGTATTCAGAGAGAACGCGAAAGACGACAGTTTACTAATGGGATACATTTTTCTATGTCCAAGAACTACAGTAAAATCCACAAGGACAAATGTCCACGTACTCTGACATCTAAATTTCTCAAAATAAAAATTCAAAAATCTAATCTACCCGAACTATCCCAACGTTGCTGTCTACATGGCCTAACCACACTCAATCGTGCCCTTAATTGCAGAGGAGGCCCGTGCCCTAGTAGGATGGGCTTATACAAATACCGAAATCAATCAAAAAGTGAACACACAGCACTTTATAGGCTCTGTAGAGTATCGAAACCACTCTCAATCGTACTCTCGATTGTGGAGTAGGCCCGTGCTCTGCAGTGGGACGTATATGGCCTGATACAGATACAGAGTATCGAATGACAGTTGAATATCCCTTGTCGTTCGGCATCAATACTACACAATTTTTATTGCTAACTCCTGGATAAATACGGTATTAAATATTGGTTTCTAGATATGTAATTGTTTAGTAATAAGTTTGTTTGTCTATTGTAGTCTTATGTTGGTAGATTTCATATTTATATTTGAAATTACGATTTATTTATAAGTTCTACCAAAACTGTCTGTATCAGCCCATATACAACCCACTGTAGGACACGGGCCTTCTCTACAATCGACAGTACGATTGAGAGTGTTTAGGCCATATAATCCACCACGCTGGCCTAGTACGGGTTGGCGGACTTACATACCATATAAATTTTTATAAATCGCTATGGTATGCAGGTTTCCTCACGATGTTTTCCTTCACCGATTTAGTGCATGGTGATTGACTATCAATACACACATAACTCCGAAAAGTCAGAGGTGTGCCCTGGGATTCGAACCCGCGACCACCGTGAACATGTTGGCAGTCGCGTCTAGTCCGTTTACCAACAGGCCACTACGCACTTCTACCAAAACTACATGTGAGAAATTAAACGAAAGCCTATAATCTCTAGCCATCCTTTAATAGTGAGCAGGCGTATATCAGCAGAGTGGGGTTAACATAATGAATCATTTTGAAAAATGATCTGCCTCGGTGAACGCACCCGATGCTACGATGTATTATTTCAGCGAAAATAACCTTTATTGATAACTTGCTGTGGATACCTGGTAGATATACACAGGAACATGGATAGTGGATACATTGTGGATCCATTCCATTATTATGATAGCATTATTTATGATCTGTTAAAATAACACGGAAACCAAATGTCTTAATTATTTTTTTCGCAGCTACAACTTTCTAATAGTAGTAATTCCAAAAAGTGATTGGAAATATGAACTGCATAGTAGAATATGCATAGAATCGATTTCAATAAATATTACTACAAGGATTAGAATATCTTCGTAACCCTTAATGATATAAGATATGTATAGATATGTAGAGAGCCGCAATTATTTACATTTGGGTTTTTTTTATATTTTAACAACATAATGCTAACATTTACTAACATATAAATATATATACAAGATGATAAATACCTCCATTTTATTAAGTCATTTAAAAATAGTCTTATTTAGGTTAGAAAGGCCAAGGGCAATGAACCGACATCCTCTTGGAATACATGATAAGCATATTCATGAAAGAATTGAAGGTTAGAGTCACGTACAAAGAAACATCCTGCTATAAACTTATGAAACGAAAACATATTGTCGGTCCATGATAATACGTTTTCCTGGTTCTTTAAATCACAGGGAAAAACCATTTCCAAATAAACGATTTTATCTATCTATCTAGCTAATATAAATAACTAACCTATTAATCCGATGGTCAGTGAAAAGTGAAACTTCTTTAGCCACTATCAAAACGCCTGCCGTCTGTAGACGTCTACCAAAGATTTCTACTGCCTGCATCCACCAACTAATGGTACAGACAACAGATAATAATCATAATCCGTGTTTACCATTCATAAATAAATTAACTCTCCCTCAAAACCGTAATAAAACAATAAAGTATATATTTTAATATTCGTGCAAACATTATAAATAACACCACTTCGACACAATTATTGTGTTGTTTGAAAAACATTAACTGCGGCGTGATGTTATCTATAACAATTGCTTTTGTGATAATTAAGGTGTTAGCTGTGCATATATTCTTTGTCACAACGTGATGTATGAAAAACAAACATTGATTTCTATTTTGGTTCTTTAAGAAGCTCGGTTTTTGATTTTTTAATACTTGTGAGTCATAATCGTTTCTTAAATTTACACGAATGTAACATTGAAATTAAACTATCATTACGGATTTTATCGTGGAGCGCTGTACAGTAATGGAAAACTAGAGAAGTTAAAAATATATAAAAATTAAACCAAATCCGCGATAAAATCCGGAAAAATAGGTTTTATTTAAATTCTTATATGTCAGTATTAATTTTATTCCAATACTTTGTTCTAAGCTCATGAGTTTCATGAATGGTTTATGGTTCTGGTATTTTAATACTAAAAGCTGTAAATATATGTCTTCTATTTATATTACTTATTGCTCAGATTTAAGAAAGGATGAGATAAGAAGGTTTCTACTCTGCTATTCTTATCAAGGTTATAAATAATATCATTAATTTATTTTGGAATATAAGCTAAACACACCCATAGTTCCACATAATCTGCAGCGAACAAAATGGTGTGTCAGTATTAAAACTACGCTAGAACTACGCTTGTAGGACTGTATCTACACACGAAATAAAAAGAAATGCACATGTTAATTTCGGGAATCAAACCCAAAGCCTCTATCGCTACTGTTCACTGTGCCACACATGACACAAGGTGTAAAAAATATATCCATCACTGTGTTAGTAGGTGCAGATTGATTATCAGCCGTTATCTATAATCTATCTATCTTTAACAAAAGATTTCATTAGATATTTCGATGCAATTTATGGGTCAGTTAACAAAGATAGAGAATATAGATATGGTGCATATATTTATAGATAGCTAGATTAGATAAATACATATGTCAATTTTTGTTTAATGAAGCGTACAATTGTGCCGAAAAAGTAATTGTTGCTATTTTAAACCCTTGTCAAATATAGATAGAATGGCCGTAAGTTTATCTCGCACCTAACTACGGTAACCGAACGGTGTAATAAGTCATTACAGCTCGTTAAGCAATCTTCATAGATTGCATTAGATCAGCTAATGGTGCAGGCGAGATTTGAAGCTATATTATTCCATATACGTAGGTGCAGAGTGATTGCCTTATTCATGTATCCTAAAGCCCATAGGTCACAATTGAATAGTTGGTGTTATTTTAACCGATTTTGAAAAAGGACATTATCTGTTGCTTATGTTTTTTAGTATATTATTTTAGTTTGTCTCCCATCACATCGTGAGACGGAATACACAAGGCGCACTTGGGTGTCCTGGCAGCACCTCTGCCTAGTCTATCTGGGAAACAGGTGCGATATTTATGTATGTATGTAAATATTTTGAGTAATAATTCTTATGTGATTTTTCCATTCGATTTTTTTATCTAAGTTACTATTATTTCAGTCCGAGTTTAAAATTTACAAATGTTTAAATTGCATTGTGTATGTAATCACTTAAACTACCTGGCATCGTTTTCGGTGGCAGTCTTAATATACTCTGTATGAGTCAATATATGAAAACCATAATGCCTATGTCTCTCATTTATCTTCGTTAAAGTGACGTGAAGAATTGAAGAAAAAAGAAAATCTAGAATAAAAATCCGCTCTTTCACACGTCAGGGAGCAAAAAACTAATGTGCAATCCAAGTGAAATATTATCTAGCTTTAACTTTGTAGTTTTTGTGCTGAATTCATCTATACATATAAACAAAATTGAAGTGTCTGTTTTAAGAGTCAAAATAAAAAAAAATGTCCTACTACATATCGTTATATACACGATACCTGTGCCGAAAATGCTATCTAAATTTTTTTTGTCTGTCTGTCTGTCTGTTTGTTCCGGCTAATCTCTGAACTGTAAAGTAAAATAAAGTAATGTTGCAATGCCTAAGTACTGTCCAGTACCGCGCGCAGCTCACATGCTTTTCAATGAAGCTAATACAAAAAACTGAAAATAAATGATAATTAAAATAAAAATGCAAAAAAAAAAACTAAATAAACTAATTAATTTTTTTGTTAAATTCCACGCGGACGAAGTCGCGGGTACAGCTAGTTATAATATAAGATCAACATCTTACAAAAGTGCTGAAATGCAGTTGGCAATACTGTTTTGCCAGATACTGACTTCTATAATTTTCGCAGACTGCTGAGATAATGCAAAATTTAATGAGGAAAGAGCTGTTTTTAGCAGAATTATTATAATTCTAAGTTTCCTGACTTCATGATTAGCCTGAATCAATATAATTTATATACATATACTATCCTCTTATCTTGATAGCTGTTATCGAAGATACCGCATTCTAGATTTATTTTTGAAATCATAACACTTGAACGATTGTTCGACCTAGATATGCATTTGATCATTTATCAGCTATAGATTTTCAGGAAGTGAGTAATATCTCAGTTGGCAGCAGACCAGACTGCCAAATCAGGCGTTACAAGCTAGATCGTTTCCACAGGTCTATACGAAGCACAGAATTCGAAGTCACCTTTGTAGATAATAATTCTTATATCCATCCCATAGTTGTCTGTAAGACATTGCCTTTCGACGATAAGGCCGCCTTTGTACTTTTTATGTATGTGATTTCTCTCTGTATTAATTTTCTTTTTGTGCACTGTATCACTGTATCAGCCCATATACGTCCCACTGCAGGGCACGGGCCTACTCTACAATCGAGAACACGATTGAGAGTGGTTAGACCATATAGTCCACCACGCTGGCCTAGTGCGGGTTGGCGGACTTACATACCATAGAAATTCTTATAAATCGCTATGGTATGCAGGTTTCCTCACAATGTTTTCCTTCACCGTTTTAGTTTGCACTAATGGTGATTAATTATCAATACACACATGACTCCGAAAAGTCAGAGGTGTGCCCTGGGATTCGAACCCGCGACCACCGTGAACATGTAGGCAGCCGCGTCTAGTCCGTTTACCAACAGGCCACCACTTTTTGTGCAATAAAGTGTAAATAAATAAATAACGACGAATGTCCAAGAGTTCTGCAAAAGAATTTTAGAGACAATAAATAATTTCTGTCATTTAGATGTAGTAGTTGTAGTAAGCACCATATATCAAAACGTTCTTGTTAGGCAAGTATCATAAAATTACATGAAATCATTCAGTGATAATCAGGGCTAAATTCAGTAATGTGTCCGCGGGCCCTAAGTTATTGTGGGATAGGAAAACGCAGAAGATGATTTTACATTTAGTATAATACTGGTTACGTCTTGCAAATGGATAATTTATGCTTGTTGGGAACCTCTAAGTAAGGTAACACCACATCATTTACATACCTAATCATGTGGTGAAGTTTTATTGATTGTTCTCCAAAATAGACCGACACAATGAATCGGCATAACAGTTAAGAAGTAAGATTTCTACATTACTGATCACAAGTTCAATTAACAAAAAACTAAAGGTAATATTTGAATGGTCCGCAAACATTTGATATTCATTAAATATTTGCCACCTCATTGAAATTCAGATGTCGCGTACCTATAGGTTTTGAAGCGAAGGTCATGGCCTCGATCCTTTGGTTCTTCCCTCTTCCCTCGATACCCTGGATTGGACACCCTACTAAGGTAATGCTATTATTGCAGTTTCATAATTCCAATAAAAGTTGAGGGCTAATATTTGACAAAAATGTTCACAACTTGGGTCAAAATAAACTCAATGATATGTATGTGCCGCTTTCTCCTGCCTATCCTCTTAGAAAATGCACGCTTGAGCGTATACATTTATAAATGTATTTACTATATAAGTATATATATACTTAAACTACTACTTATACTTTACTTGTAAAAATATTACCAGAACGAAACCGTAAAACATATTTTTCGTTAACAAAATTATGATAATTCTAAAATAAAGAATACACACGTTCCTCAACTTCAATAATTACACATTGAATAATACACAAATATTAGCCTTGTGCCTAAACGGGTTTCCCGTCTTCAACACTTCAGAAATAAAAAAAAACCTTTTTCCATATTTGAAACGTAATAAAAAAAATACGAAATTTCATCCGCTAATGAACCAAGAGGATTTTTTTGGAAAAGTTTTATAATGCTAGTTTGTTAAGAAACTCTTGTTGCTAATTACATTTTTCTGTAGCCGAAAGTTTAGTCTGTGAGTTGTCCGGCAGTAAAATATAATGTTTTAAAATGGGTACAATCTGAATTCAAAAAGAATGAATTTTTGTTCTAGCTCTGAAAAGTGACATTACTGCAAATGGTAGTAATATAATTTCATAAAGACAGATTATAGATTGTTAACAAATACAGATGTCCTCCCATAAATATTATATAATTATTTCGGCTTGCAATTTTTATGATATTCATAGTACCCATGGATGTAGATATCATTGATAGAATCTACCAGCTATTATTCGTGATTTATTCCGTACAGATAACTAGCATATAAATTCCAAAATCGTAATTTTAATATAATTAATCATTTAGTATGTACTATATGAAGATATAAAAATATTTTCAAAAACACAACTCAAATAATATTTTTATCGAAAAGGGAAAATTACATAGTTATGTATTAATTTCCAATACAATTGATTTTCACCGTTATTACCGTATCCATTTAAGTTATTTCATCTTTTTTTAAATAATACTATTCTTTTTTCACACAATATTTATAATGCTCTGAATAATATGTATTTAATTCAAAACTCACTTAAAATAATTATGCTTTAATATAACGTTCATTTAAAATGTACAATCGTAAAATAACTACGACAGATTCTTAACTTTTTAATTGTTTCAAACTTTGTAATTAATGCAACAGGATTAACCGAAAGCAAAGTAAAAATAATATGTTGATATTATCATAAAAAACATATCAACTTACTTATTAAAATATTTATATGTGATTACAATGACTATTTAAATCTATTATAATTATGTTTCCTGGAACTACTTTTTTCCATTTTTTATTTCCTAAAGAATTTAAACTTAAATAAAAAATATTTTCGTGGTTTAAGAATTATTTAAAATTTAATCGTAATTAACTTTTAATAATAGCATTTAAACCAAATTGATTCCTACAGTTAAAAATTTAAAAATATTTTACAAAACAAAAACATTTAAATAAAAAAAACTAATTATAAATAACAAAACAAATTTCCAAACACGAGCTTACCTTTAAATCACAATAGCACATACACACATAACAATCACACACGTTTTTGTGTTCAACACTGTAGCACAGACACACAGCGCCGTCCGCGTCCGAACCGAGACTAAATGCTGCATCGAGTGGCGCAAGCCTCGGCCTGCAGTTGGTAAGCTATGGGGGAATAATGGAAGGTAACTCCGAGATTTTTCTGGATACAATCCAATTATATTATTGTTTAATTGATGTTGTGAGATATGGAAATTGGCTTTTAAGTAAACAGGCAGAGCGACTTTTCAATATATTTTTCGTTCGTAATTTGAATTTGTACTTATTATTGTGTTTTGAAAATACTGTTTATTTGGGTGTAATAAATGAAAGAATGATAAAAAATTAAAAAATAAATTGTCTTGATGTAGTTGTGTGGATTTCATTATGATTAAGTAAAATAGGATTTATGATTGATATAAGTAAATAAAATATATTAATATAATCTGGAAATAATAAATTATTTAATATTTTATTTATATTTTCCCCTGGTGGAAAAGCTACTTCGGGTTCACAAGAAACTAGAAACAACGAGAAAGTTTTCGTCTCGCGGCACCAAAACTAGAATCAAATATTTGCGCATTCGCCAAGTCACTTATTCAATTATTGGTTAATAAAATATAAAAGACTGGGTATTTTTGTTGGACTTTGTTCTTAACTTTGAGATCGAATGTTTACAAATCCTCAAAGAAATAGTTAATTCTAGATTTAGTGTAAATAAATATACGTACTTTTTATAAAACTTGAAGCGAAAATAAATTAATGAATACAAGCACATGGGACTGTAACTCAGCCCAATCTTAAAGTCCGTTATATTTTAACTATCATAAACTGGGATCGTTCGGTCTCACGAAATCCAGACATACATTTTGAAAATTATAATGCATACGTTTGGCAAACGAGCAAACATGTCACTTGATGGTAGGTAAGTGATCACGGCCGACCATGAACATCTGCATCGCTTAGATCATGGATCTACCAGACCATCAAATTAGGAGGAGAGCGGGATGGAAAAGGATGGCAAGAGGAAAAGTGTATTAGGCATCCAGCAATCTCACTCACCGAATGAAACGCGACAACAAAACTGTCGCCCCACATCGATCTCCTGTGAGACAGTGTTACCAGTCCGGACGAGCCTGTCCATAAACAATCACGAAAAGTTGTCTCGTTGCGATAATAAAAGCTAGCGATTATCTCATATTATTACTTTCGAATACTGAGCTACAGAGACAGTCTAAAATCTCGATTAGCTCGTTGAGCTAGGCCAGCAAATTACATCTATCATGGCTCTACCTAATATATTAGGTACGCTGACTTATCTACTCATCCCATACTGACTTGAGGCATATACAACATAGATTTTGTGTATGCTACAGAAATGCTTAGTTGGCTTCGTTCATAAAGAATGACTTGGTTTATAAACCAAGCAATTATCCACTAGCGAGAAGAATCGTAAGTATTTTTTTTTAAACAAATTTTAGATTTGAAATCACTCAAAAAAGAATCTTAGGATTTTGCAGATCCTGTAATCGAAACCAGGAACGTTCACAAGAGCCTATTTACTATTAATTACTCTTTAGACCCGTAATGTTGGCTGTATGACTGACATCAGCCGAACTGCTGATGACATGTTAATAATTCGAGATATCTCCGCCACTCGTATCACGTGTATTGTTCATATATTCTGACACACGTTCACACAGATTGATAAAAGATAACACCTCGTATACGTTGCAGACACTAGGCAAAATCAGGTATTTTACTTACGTAATTAATTATAATATAGATGACCCATATTTGTGACGGTGCTATACAACATCTTAGAGATTTACGACCGAATACTGGAACGCTACTTAAATATAAATGCGCCTAAATTTCTTTAATCCCGCTTAAATGTACCGGCTAAGTGGGCCGTGCGCTGTTAAGAGCAACTTATTATTTGAATGGCGTTCCAATATTCGGGCATTAGACCCATACATATCTATTCTTTGTATCGTACGTCGTCAGTTGAATTTCGGTCTCATAAACACGTAGACCCGAAACAAACACCTGTGGATCACACAAATTTTAGTTTCGGAACGGGGATCGAACCCGGGACCTCACGTTTTTCAGGAGACGTCTAACCAACTGCGCTGCAGGGGCTAAATATTGACAATATTTAGATACCTACTTATCAGTTCAATAAATCAACAACTAATTATTTTAAATGAAAACATTAATTTAAAGATATTCATTTTTTTTTCTATTAGACAAAACCAATATTTACAACATTTTGAGCAAACCGGTCTAATATGGAACGGGAAAAAATAAGTATAATTTGCCTCTGTATTCTGTATCTACTCCATGACCATACTGAAATTATCATCAATTAGCCCCTTTGTATTATAGTAATATTGCATAATCACCCTGTATATGTTAGAAAAATAATTCATTTAGGATGTTACAATTAATGCTTACTTTACAGAAAAATTACGAATATTTTGGATCATTTCTGTATAATTACGTTTATAGATGAATGAACATAATCACAAATGTAAAAATGTATCAACTGACGATATAGAAGTTTCATGCGCTTTTCAAGTTATATGACAGCTTTTCCAATAGTTATCAATATGGTCCCGAGTAAAAATATTTTACAAACTCATATTCTTTGAAAAAAATCCATCCAAATAAAGGCTCTAAAATATTTTAGATACTCATATGCATTGAAAAAAAAATTCAAAGGCACAAAATGATTCGCTTTTAAAAAAATATGAAGCCTTCTTATTGTAAAATGCCTAGACGTTATGCAAAATACACTATTGTGTACACCGCCTGTAACATGTCGGTTTATCTGGCGCGCAGAAGTGAACCTCTATCGCAAATATGTTAACGATTTTGCTGCGAATTTCTATTGAATATTTCTCTATTAAATGTACAAATATTTACGTTACAGGCAGTTTCAATATTAACCACCTCAGTCGTTTAGTGGTAGCTTCAATATACACGAGAAAATGTAGGTGTAATATTATTTATGTTTTATGACATTTTCTTAGATTTGCGCGAATGTTACGCATTGAAATAAAACTATTGTTTAATGATTTTAATTAATTAAGAATAATAATAATAATGAGGTATTTTTTAACTCCCCGACGCGACGTTTCGATAACTTTGCAGCTTTTATGGTCACGGTTTGGACTGATGTTTCAAGACATTTTTATGATGTAATATTAATATATTGATATTCCGAATTAAAATTCCCTAAACGACAATTGCCGTTTTTTAAAGTAAAATCTTGACAAAAACGTATAAACTTGACAAAGTATGATTATTACTTTCTATTAACTTGTCCTTTTAGAAAAGCATTCAAGATAATGGAACGGCAGGGGAGCGGAAAGACTAGATATGTTTGTAGTACGACAATCTAAATGGCCGTATGAAACGCAATAAGGCTTTTACTCCCCGGCTATCTAAGATAATGGGAAAACCCCGTTCAATTAACAATTCTAATGTTGTTCATTACTACTTTCTATCAGATCCCATTTACCCAGAAAAGTTCTGATCTACCCAGAAAAGTTAGAGATTATCCTACCTTCGTAGCCAGAATCAACGGAGTATCAAAAAAAAACATCTGTAAATACCATCTGTCTACAACAGTATTATGGTCGTACGCTTTAAACATCTGTAGGTTAAAGCCTGGAGTTTAAATGTTATGAAAGTTTCGATAAAATGTTGTAGTGGCGATAAACAATAACCTGCAATGTGGCGCTACCTTTAGTGTTTACTTTCTTATAGCCGCTGCCAATAAAAATCCCAATCCAGCCCTTTGAGATTGACAGCTCAATCTTTTTTCTGATAATATTGCTAATAATAAACCTCAGTAGTGAAGAAACTATGGCAACATGACAAAAAACCAATCGAAAAGTAGAAAACAATCCAGATTGACTTCAATCTAATTTTTTCGATTGATTATTGGCAACGGCCGTTAAACGCTCCTTAGATTTGGCTTAAAGAAATGTATGTTTTCTAATTTTACAACCAGATATTTGATAATTTATTAGAAATAGAATATCAGAAAATAGCGGACATAAATACAATTAACTAAATTCTTCCATGCAAAAGAAATAAAAAAATGTGGAGTCAATATCCACCTTTCCTTCCCTGCACGCAAGGTATAAATAGAATGATACTTACTCAGTGTATTCTTCGGTGGCGTAGTTGTACGACGGTATATTTGCAAGGCTGAGGACTCCGGTTCAAATCCCGGGTGCGACAAATTTATAATACATTTTACTATTCATTATCAGCCTGGAGTCTCAAATTTGTGCACTATATGGTGATAGACTCGGTCATTATAACAACATAGGATGGAATACAATGCGAAACCTGGATATCTTGGTGGCAGCCTACCCTTCTGTCTACCATTACTGGGAATAAAGGCGGTTTATGTATGGATGTCTGTAGAATGGTAGTTAATTGATTCTTTCAGTATATACAGGGTATATCAAGACTGATACCGAAAACGAAGCTGGGTGGTAGTTTTAGTAACTTCAAACACAATGCAACAAAATATTGTTATATTTTTTTATCGTCCTATTAGGGTGGTAAATACATAGTGTTTTCTTAAATAATAGTGTACACCCTTTTATTTCTAAACACGTTATAGTAGTACAAATGGTCGCCTATCTTTGACAGCCTCCGTAGCGCAGTCGGTTAGACGCCGCCTTTGAAACGAGAGGGCGCGGGTTCGATCCCCGCACCGAGAGAAATGTTTGTGCAGCCCACAAATATTTCTTCCGGGTCTGGGTGTTTGTGAGACCAAAAAGTCTCTCGTAGTTCTTGATACCCACGGCACAAAACTCGATCTTAGTGTGGGGTCAGGACTATGTATGTGACTGTTGGGTGTTATTTATTTATTTATCTTTGCGAAATTTTGAATTACTTTGTGTTTGTAGTCACTTAAACCAATCAGTTTCGATTTCGGTAGCACTCTTGATATACCCGGTATAAACTAATATATCAAGTTTGATCATAAGATGCAGTCATGTAATGGGCTTCGATGACATCCCTCTACTTAGTAACTATCTATTCAATACTGGGAACTTTACCCACTCTAATCAACAGTATCCAAGCAACCAGTTCCAATAGAATTTTGCTTGCAATTTATTCCGCCCATAACTCGATAACCGCACACTAATTCCGCTATGGGGAGTTGGAAATTTGCTTACAAAGTGGACGGCGACGTCAAACAATTTTTGATTGCATAAATTCTTGTGCAGACCTTTGTACCCGATGCAGCGTCCGCTGGTTTTTTAATTTCAGTATCGGTACTCGATATATTGGGTCAAAATTGAGCTGGAGAATGTAAAGTTTATGTCTTTTGTTGTTTATAAAATGTGGGATAGACTAGAGTGGTATTACCTGACTGACAGAAAGCCGAAAGATCGGGTAATAAATTTCGGAGTTTATGTATATAGTGCTATCTACGCTTGTTCTACTGTACCATGGAAACTATTCACTAATTTTAATTTAATTCAAGTTTCATAATATATTTTCGTTTAAAATATATATTTTTGGTACAGTGGACTACATTTTTATTGTTATAATTATATTATATGGGTGGTTAATAAAAAGACAATTAAAAAATAGTACCTATATAAAAATAAATAAAATTGGGAATATTTTTTAATCTAGTTTCTTTACTTTCTAATTTAAATAATAGATACCACTGAGCTAAACGGGTTAATATTTAATACCAAAAGCCTTTGACCACATTTTTAATAGGCGAGAAGCAATAAAGGATCGGGATATAAAGTGACCACCTCCGCCGTTCACACCCACACCATCTGCAAACCGTAGGCGTAGAAATGTATTAAAATTCTTTTAAAACCAAACCGTAAATCTACATAAACCAATAGCTATAGAGCATTAAATTAAATGATTTTTTTAAAGTGGTAGAGTGAAGCTGCAGTCAGTAGTGAAGTACAAAAGGGCTGGCTTGACCGAGGTTGTACTACGCACAGAAGACCATAATATTGTATCATATAGGTCTCATTGCAGTACACGGGCCACCTTTACAATCGTATGGTTGAGAAAGCTTGACTATATAGTCCACCACACTGGCCTAGTGTGGATTGGCGGACTTTACAAACTGTAAAAATTCATACAAATCGCTATGGTATGCAAGTTTTCCCACGATGTTTTCCTTCACCGTTACAGTGAGTGATTGAGAGACACTCACGCTAGTAATGTTTTGTGTGAACTGCACTGAGCTTAACATCGGACAAATTGTAGTGACTTTGTAGAATCACTTTAAAAAAGATTGAGACGGGTTTTTCTAATTACCAATGGAATCTTCATAATATATCTGTTAGAAAGATGTCAACAGCGACCTGTTGGAATCAGCCTACATTCAGCTATAACCCTGCTGCAAATTAATTTCATCGTATTTTTTTATTATATAGGTATATAATATATTTATAGAAATTGATTAATGAAGAATTTTGTCTAAACTTTCGTAATGGCAATAGGCCAATAACTACATTTTTCTATTTATAAAGATTTTATAAAGAAGAGGACCAAAGAAAACAAAGAGAGCCAACCGCGGCCCTCCACGCGTCCAATGCGATAGTAGGGTTGCCAAATACATTTTATTGCAAATATAATAGAAAATACTTCATGCAGGAATATATAAATATATCGCCTTTAAAGATCGATAAAGTCCGCAGTAATAAGCAATGAAGTGCGAATAAGTAGCCTGGGACCACAAACAAAAAATATCTCTAAAATGTCCTATCTACACCTTTTTTCTATTAATATCCTGAGATTATATATAAAGCTTACTAATATAAAGTTATATTTAATTGTTTGAAACTTTAAACGATTCTAATTTCATTTTTTACGCCTCTGAACTTGCAACTTACAAAAATTATTCCCCTTAAAAATGAAAATTGCCTTTCGCAACCAAAGCCCACATTTCCTTACTCAAGTACAAGTTTTTAAACAGTAATGAAATAACTCGCGTGTGGCAGCCCTAGCGGGATACGGGTCAAGAGTGAGCTACTCGTGTCTAGTGGCACACTATGCTCGTATTCCCCAGCTTTGCTTTAAATCCATACACAAAATACTTCTACACAGTTGACTGTTGAAGAAACTGGATTTCAGTCGATTTCTCCAGTTTAGGAATGTATTGAGAATTGTTTTATAAGTTGTCAATAAATAAAATATTGGAAATAAATTATAGCTTTGTCAGATGCTTGATCTAATGCGTATAGTCAGTAAAATACTAAATCCTGAGTATGGTTCCCAGGCGTTACTAGAATATTTTTTAAGTTTGAGAAATATGATATTTGCCCCAGATTCATATTTGTGAACCGTGTGAAAAAGAACTCACAACATATCACAATAGATGGAAATAGGTATTTTGAGGTTTAGGCGGTAATTTGTGCGGTAATACTGAACTAAAATTATTACTACAAAAATATAATGAGACCACACGTCTTCCAAATAAAATACAAATAAATCCACGAACCAAGTGTCGTAGATTTTCATGGGCGGCGGTGCTCAATTACGATCACGTGAACCATTTGCTCATGTAAAATTTAAAAAAATATATTTTAACAATGGAACCCTAGAGACCATACCTATTGGAAAATGTATTTCGTTCCCGCAGTAAAACGTTGCTACGCCGTGTAAAACTGCGTGGGAAGTAATTAAGGCAACATTGTTGAACAACTACAAACAGTTGCGCTATTTACACTACAAACTTCGCACTCAGTTCCTTAAATGAACAGATAGGAAACTAGATAACAATTCCACTGCACTGTGGAATATTTTGATTTTTGTTTTCCAGTCGAATGAATATTCTTAGCGATTAATAGCACTTTGATGATTTTACTGAATGTAATTCTAATTAATAGTATGTAATTCAGACAATCTGTAATAAACTATAAACTCAAATTATTCTGCAAAACTATATGTATTTAACCTTCGAGTTTTTTCTGAAGTCATATCTATATGATTTGGCGTATCTATCCCTTTTTATCAAAATGGGTGGCAACGGTATCACTTATTTAGTCCTAAAGTTATGACGCCTCTTCGTAACTCTACGTGACTTGTATTATTCAAAATGTCAGTACAGAAATAAAAATATTCAAAGGCAATTTAATATAACGTCTCGAAACCAATAAAAATTCTTTGATATAAGACCCGTGACATTATTGTGGTATTTTGCCAGCTGAGGTTTTGCAGAATGCGGAAAAATTAATTCTTGGAAGCGCGAAGCGTGGGCGCTATGGGCGACCGCCTACAAACTTGTAGACAAAGAGGCCTCCAGCCTTGAAGGTTAAAGAAGGTTTCTTTAACTCAAGGAATGTATTTAGAATCAACAAAAACTACGTTTAAAATGGATTGAATGGTACTACTGCCATCATGATTTAACTGCAAGAATAATGTCCTTACCAATTATTTTTTTTAACTTCTTATAATAATATATTGCGAAATGCTAAAGTAAGCACATCAAGTGAGCTCAACACTTCGCTGTTAATTCATCCATTTTGCATTACTATTCATCTATAGCAGACTGTCATTCTCTTCAAAGTATATAATTAAATACTTAACCCAAACGAAGCCTTGATAGCCATCATTTCGGTAGCTTGAACAATCGCATCTAAAATCTAAACACGAAACTTAATTACTTAGGTTAGCTCCGCGGGTCGTACCTAAGGTCATTAAGTGAAGGCTTCTAAGCAACTAAACACTAAGTTGAGCAACTTAGACAAGAGCCAAGTGACAATAAGTTCTGTGTTGCACTTTGACAAAGTTTCGTTACAGTAGTTGAGTTAAGTTTTGGAAACATAAACAAAGGATATTGGGAATTTGAAGATAAAGTCACTGGGAATAATATGACAGAGCTGATACTTTGGGTTTGGTTAGTGTAGCATATTAGTAAAACTTATATGCATATTCCTGTTCATGGTTGTTGTCAATGTAATCGTTTCTGATATTTTAAATGCGACAGTGAATTTGTTTATTTATTTGCTATGCTGTCATGACTTAAGTATTCCGATAAGTATGTTTAGCATACACATTTTCGTATAAACTGAAAAGAAGATGACTTATAAATTTATGTCTATTTCTTCCGCAAATAGCAGTGTAAATGCACTGTTGTGTTTCGGTGTGAAGAACATACTAGCCAGAGTAACTATTGGACATATTGAGACTTAACATCTTATGTCTCAGTATAGCGAGCGAAGTGGAATGCCAATTATTGCTTTATAATTCAAGGTGCTGTTTTGTTTTGCTACTGTTCATGAGCGGTCGTATCGCAAATAAATACAAAAATAAAAACAAAATAAATAGTGATAGAAAAAGAAGTATATTAAAGTGCGGTCTACCGACAACTTATTGCGTCCCATCATTTTCCTTTCCGATCCTTCCAATTTGATGGGCCGGCAACACACCCATAATCCAAGCGTAGTAGGTGTTCATGAGTGGCAGTGACTACTTACTATCAGGTGACATGTTTGCTCGTTTGCCAAACCCTCAGCCGAATTGATACAATAAAAAAACCACAACACAATTCGTATTTTACCAATAATATCTGGATATTGTATGAGACTTCACAGTATATTTTAGTGTTGTAGAACCGTGTAGAACCTTCTTTTTCTTTGTTGTCACTTGTCATGTCAAAATTATTTGAAGTGTAAGGGTAAATAAATATTGTTGCTTCGCAAAAAATACTTAAAGAAATTATGTGTGCCAGTAAGTAAGTATTTTAATGTATGTTTATTTAATATTTGTAAAGTGTTATGGTTGAGAATATCGTAGTTAAATAAAATTGCACTGATACTGCTAGATTACCAAGTACTATTGACCGTTAGAGGGTAATTCCAACAGGTGGATGTTGATATACTTGAGGGAGACAGATGTGCAGTAGTCGATATTTTGTAGCTTAAAGCGATAAGATTGAGACAATACAATGCCCGCATACTTTCTTATTCTTTAAACTGTACCTAAACTGTGTTTTTTCTTTATACTTTCTGCGTAATATTGTTACATTTAAAATCTTCACACTAACCAAATTTTTTGCTTATTGAATTAATTCTAAAGTTATTTTATATAATTGAATACATTAAAAGATTTTTTTATACTATTCACATTGAGCTATACCTTTACAAGTAACGATAGTATTTTGTTTTCAGCCCTAAACAATGTACATGTCCAAATCTTATTAATTTGGGTGAGATTCCACTCAAACTTATTGGCTCCACGCCTCTCGACTTCCTGGGATATCCATCTAAATGCTGCGGGTGCATACCTTTGAGGTCGGCTTGTGTTTTAATATGCATTATATCTTTTGTGAGTGTGTTTCATTATATTTTTATTCATATTCATACTCACTTCCGAATTATTTCTTTCGTGACTATTATCATTTAATTAGCGTTTTCATACTCATATAATATCTATAATCTACCCATACAAAGATATATGTACAACTGGAAACACCTCGTATAAATGCGTCATACAAAGCGTTCTATTAAATTAACCTTATTAGTTATGACAATTGACGTATGGAAAAAACTTCGATCTTGCGATGTTGTTATACCCACTATGTTAAACTCGATGCAAAGTAGTAATAGTAGATAGCAATTACAGTAATATCAAAGAGTCCAACATTAAACCTGATAGATAAATTGCGGCGGCATTCGGCAATTCACTCTTGCTATTTAAGACAATCTCATTAGCTTACTCAATAATTTCCTGAAACTAACGACCTGATTTATAAACAGCTAATAAACCTATCTTATCGAATGTTTTGTCCTCTTCGCTCGAACTGAATTCAAAAATCCGTGTCACTCACTAAAATATATTTATATACTGTCTGTGAATAAATCCATAAGAATGCACAATATAGTTTAACATACAGTTTGAATATGTCCAACTTTCCTTATAACTATATTTTCTCGCGATGTGTACTCGTGAAAGTTCCTGATGCTACCAGAAGTTTTAAACTGGCTAAATTGTATTGTGTTCCACTCCTACGCGTTTCGCCTCGGTTCCACCGCACTTGAGTATATTCTGTTATAGAAATATTAGGAACCCACACGGACAGTTTCATGATTGTTTTACCTAGTATAAACTGTTCCATTGAATAAACTGTTTGTAGGCGGGAGTAATCAAAAAAGTTCTTATTAGGATGGATATAGATGGAAAAAAGTGCATGGTGGCAAATGGATCTGACGCGGTTGCTCAGTTGTTCACAGTGGCCGCGGGTTTAAAACTCAGCAGTGTGTACTGAAAGTCAATCACTAAGCACATTAAAGAAAACATCGTGACAAATCTGCATACTATAGCGATTTGTAAGAATTTCTAAGGTATGTAAAGTCCGCCGACCCGCACTTGGTCAGCGTGGGGAACTATATGGTCTGTTGTACTCTCCCTCTCAATTGCACTCTCGATTGTAGAGGAGGCTCGTGTCCTGCAGTGGGTCGTATATGGGCTGATACAAATACAAACAGGACGCATCTAAATTTTTTAGCTTCTGGCGTAAATAGATGTGAGCTGTGAAGATTCAAGTGCTGATTCTCAGTCTGTATTGGTCAACTCTACATTGAGTGTGCTTTAAACTGAAAAATATTGATAATTTAATAAACAAAAAAAGATGGTAGAGATGTTCCTATTAAATGTATCTACATAGGAATACGTTTAACAAACTCAACCCTCTGGGTAATTTCCAAACAAAAAACATTACTCAAAGAAGATTGTTCGACATGAAAACTCAACAAAAATATTTTACCGAAATTTTAAGACTGCGATCGGTCGTGACATGATGTATTCTGGAACATCCTTATGAATTTTATTAAATCGACCCAACTTAAGTGTCTCATAGACTCAGGTAAAAAAGGAACCACAGAAACATAGAGACATTAATTGAAAGAACCGTCCCGAATACTTTTTGTCTGAATGCTTCAAAGACCTTTTATACATTTAGTCCAGTCCTTGTTATCTTTGTGAATTACGATCCGAAGTTATTTAATATAAATCTGCTACAGTCCAGATATAATGGATATCGTGCCTGAAATTATAAATAAATTTCATTCAATTTCAATTTACTGGTGGAAGGTCTCTCATATATAAGAGGCTGTCTGGGTGGGTACCACCGTAATGTCTATTTTTCCCATCAAACAGCAGTTTAAATGTACTGTTGTGTTTCGGATTGAAGGACATTGTAGCCAGAGTAACTACTGGACATATTGAGACTTAACATCTTATGTCTCAGGATGACGAGCGCAGTGGAATGCCAAGCATTGCTTTGTAATTCAAGGTGCTGTTTGGCTTTGCTACTGTTCATGAGCGGTCGTATCGCTTACCATCATGCTCGTCTCGCCATTCATAGCAATAAAAAAAAAAGTGATCACTCTCGCCCATGAATATCTACAACGCTTGGATCATAAATATGATGCCGGTCCACAAAATTGCAAAAGGAGAGGAAATGAGAACGAATGCAAAGTGGAAAGGGTATTGGGCAATAGCCCAATAGGGCAACCGCCTATCTTACTCGCCGAACAAAACGTGTCAGCAAATTTTCACGTTGATTCCCTGTGAGACAGTGGTACAGCCCTGGATAAGCCTACCCATGTTTGCTGAGTCTTGACTGACAATAGCGTGGCTGTACCACACATTGATGGCTATAGCAGTATTAAAATAGCAAGGTTTCAGCAATTTGTCAATCTTTAGCAGCATCATGTATGTCACAGAAACTGAAACTAAAGACAACCCTTGCTGTCGTTTTTTTTTTAAGAAATAGCCATGAATTTATAATTATGTTTACAATGTAATTAATATTTCTAATTTTTTCCAGTTTTGGGCGTCGTGTGAACTGAATAAAGTTGACAAGCTAACAGCCACCATATTTACTGACGACAATGAGGAAACAGCTGCCTATTACTTTAGAATATGCTATATAATAGTTACCATATGTTATTTAGTGGCGATTGGGGCTTTCATGCTTGGTATCATTGTGGTAAATATATTTTCATGTCTCATTCTCATTCAAGACATGCAATAGTATACCTTTCAAGTTTCAGTAACAAATATATTTAATTCCTTGCGTATCCCAAGGGAACACTACATTTTCGGGATAAGTAGCCTATGTTTTAATCCAGGGTGTCCGCTACTTCCATACCAAATTTCAACCTAATCCTTTAAGCCGTTTCTAAGATCATAATACACAATCGCACAGACACACAGACAAATTATATTATTATTTTAACAATTATTCTTTTGCTTCTATTCCTTTTATACAGTCCGTGCGTAATTTTTTTGTTCAATGTCTTCTATGTACAGATATCGGTTACAAATTTATTATATATAATAGATAGAAGAAGACTTTTTTATGCTAATAATTAACTTATCTGTTAATCATTAATGCCATTTGTTTATACGTTCACCATATAAAACACATACTAAGAAAGGACCTGGACAGTTTCTGCCTAGTTACTCTTTATCATGCACAGAAATAAGGCAATAATGACATGAATATAAAAAATCAACTATTAATTATAGAATATGTCACATTTCTGTAGAACTTGAGGGAGTAAAATAAATTTTAATAAGATTTTGCATTGATATCTACTCATTTCCGCCATTGTTGGCCCCACATAAACGTTTTGTTCGCAGTAAAGCAAGTGTAGGAAAATGATAATACCTTTTCGTAAAATGATCCTAAAAAATCTATATGTAGGTAATAAGTTATATTCATTAACAATACTAAATATATATATATAAAGTCATTTTTGCCATATATACTTACACATAATATATTCTCCCCATTTTTACACATTTTCATTGCAACAACTAAACGCTACGTTATAATTCTTGACAGGAGCCGAGCTTTTGAGTTTTGTACGTTATCTGTGGTAAAATACGACTCTAGTAGGGATGTAACTTGGCTGGGGAGAAATCGATTTTTATATTAATTGATTTTTTTTACCAAATAATAATCAATTTTCCAAAAATCGATTTTTTTAGTCAAAATAATCGATTTTAAAAAAATCGACTTTTTGATAAAATAATAAAACAACCCTACTCAATAATCAAAAGCTACTAGTCTGTATAAAATAATTATTTATTATACAAATAAAATATTTTTGAGCAGATTGGATTCTTTATAATTCAATCTTGTGTTATGTTAATAAATTACTGTTACTACAGAAAAGTAAATCTTGGTGATCTAGCAACCAATCATCTCTATAAATACTACAGTCTTTATTTGTTAATCAAGATTAAAATAAAAACTTACTAAATGTAAATAAACAAAAACAATCCACTTCTTTCATGAAAACAAAATAAAAATCTTGAACTAACGATACGCTTCACTAAATAACAAAAATCATCTCTATTTATTATTCAAAATTAACGGAATAAAATAAAGCTACGGATGCATCAACCTACTGCCATAAATCACTTGGCAAAGATTAGAATGGAGAAATAGAAGTTTGGGTAATCGTTTGCTCAAGATGCGATTCCTTGTTTTACGAACAACATTTCCAACTTTAGAAAAAAGGCGCTCTGCTGGAGCTGATGAAGCAGTTATTAGTAAATGCTTTTTAGCTAACTTTGCAAGTTTAGGGTATGCTCCTTCATAGCTTTTCCATACAGCCAATGGGTTAATTTTTAAATCAGACAAAGGAGCAGCTATGTATAAATCCAAAGCTACGTAGTAAGTAATAAGTAAGTAGTAATTCAAAGTTGCGACTATTAAAAAAAAATCGAAAGTATGAAATAGCGAAATAAAAAATCGATTAAAAAAATCGATTATTCTTGGTCAACAAATCGATTAATAAACATCGAATATTTTAAAAAAGTAATCGATTTTTTTGATTGATTTTAAATAATCGATTATATTTTCACATCCCTAGACTCTAGCGCTCATTGAACGTTATTGTTTCTATTTTGTGCCAAGTTCAAGGGTTATGTTAATTTGTGAACCATTGCTACAAGAACTGGGATTGCCAGTTCTCGTATTTGATTTAAAATGATGAGGTGCATTAATTGTGGAATAGCGACAGGGCGGTTAAAGCGACATGCTATCTCCACATTGTCAGTTCATTCTACAACGACGCTTTAACGATGGATATCAATTGAGGTACTTAGGTCTACTTATAAAACATTACTAACGCTTTTCTCTTGATTATAAATAAGAATAGAATAATTTATTTGTATCCAAAATGTGAATTATTTACATTATGTTTTATTTCTATTGGTCCCAAACTATACGTGCCTGTATCTTTGAAACCAAGCTATGTAATATAAACATCAAGTGAGATGACTACAAAGTTAACAGGGTGATGTAGAGTTAATTATCATGGAAAACATTCGTATGACTTATATTATACTGAACTTAACTTATTTTTCAAAAAGTTGAATAAAAATAGCGACTTAAATACATAACGAAGTCACCAAATAATATAATTATACAAATGATAAACATATAAGGTAGTATGTAGTACTAATTATTAATGATTATTGATAAGTGAAATTCAAAAACCAATTAATAGGTAATCTAGAACTAGTTGTGGGTTGGAAGGGGAGGGGGGTAGTGCCCCATCTTCCCTGGTACCACTCCCATGGAAAGATAATGCAACATTCTGAGAAAACCCAATGAAAGTAATCAAACCTCAACCCAAGCCCGTTCACCCTTATCCTGTTATTATGCCAACATAGCAGGTCGTAGATTTCAAGTAAACATATTGTAACATCTTATTGTAACCAAGTTCCACAATGAATATATTTGATTTGATTACACAGAAGAATAAGTATACAACTTTAATGTCTTCATTCAACCTAGGAATAATGCTTGTTGGCCATCCTTTTAAAGATGGACTTAGATTTGGTCCTTTTTAATGTTACTAATAAAGTATTCCACAACCGAGCAGCGTGTGCAATGAAAGATCTATCTATGTATAAAGCAGTTTAGGGTGGACAAAAATATTTAAATGATTTATTGTAGTTATTAGTATTTAAAATGAATATTTATCACATCAGCAATGCTATGCTTATAATGTTAAACTTGTATAATGAAGTATATTTTTTTCAGCTTCCTGCAGATGGACATATTTGTCATTCGTGCTACCTATTATTAACTTCAGAAGGTACATCTAATCGGTTATTGGGCCATAACATGGTATGTCTTGGTTGTGGTCGATCAGTATAGAATAAAAAGCATCATGTTATTGAAGCTGGGAATCCACTTGTACAGAATTTTCATTTTGCTATATCACTTCAGGTACTTATTTTGATTAGATAAATATTTATTTTTATATTTTATGCAGTAAACAAGAACACATAAAATGCTGTATACACATTATTACTATTATTTAAATCTTTATTGTGCACTTTAAAAAATTACAACATACAGAAACTAATAAATAAAAAGTACAAATGTTGGTCTTATCGCTTAAAGCAATGTCTCACAGACAACCACGGGATGGATTTAAAAGAAGGAGAAAGAGAGGGCAGTGTAAAATAAATAATTAAAAGAGAGGAAACTAAATAATACTCATACTAACTAAACATAAAAATACACCAACATAACATACATACATACATGATAAATAGCATAAATACATACATATATAATACTACATAAATATATATATATAATAAACACAAATTGTAAAATGATTTAGATGTAGGAAATAAAATTATCTACTTAAATCTATTTAATACATTATTATACATATATTTAATACATTATTATATACTAAAACAAACAAAATTGTTTTAGTATATAATAATAATAAAAAGAAGATGTATTGAAGATTTAAATTAGTATTAAGAATTATTTGTTTTAGGGAATAACAATGAATAATGTTTGCCATCCCTGTTGGATGAAGGCTAATAGACACCATGATAGATTGAGAGAAGAAATGAGTCAATCTTTAGACAATGTTATGCACGAAGAAGATACATTGATACTCAGTCCCGTGCCTCCTACTTTACCTCCTCTTCCCTCAGTTACACTACCATCCCGTAATTCATCTCAAATAAAATTGCCAAACTATAAAAGGGCGTCAAATACCTCTGCTCATTGTATATTTAACAGATGTAATCACAGGGCATTTTTTATGATTCCTAACTATATCAAAAGGATGTTGTTGAATGATAATCATTTTTATGTACCATGTAATTCTAGAGTGTGTGAATCACATTTGTATGCAGGTGAGTGGAATGAGTTGCCACAAAATATCACAACATTTTCTTATTTTAATGCCAACCAAATAGAGGATATTATCAACATATCAAATTCCACAGGGGAATTAATTAATTTTGAAAACATTCAAGATATGCCAAACCATGTCTGTCATTATTGGACAGGACTTCGATCAAATGATTTCTTGAACCTTTTTAATGGTTTACCTACACTTAATGTAAGGAAACCAAAACGAGCTCTATATATTTATCTAAATTGCGTATAGGAGAAAGTAGTAGAAGGTTGTCGACAATTTTTAATATTCCTAGATCAACTTTAGAACTCTTAATGAATAAAGTGAGAACTTGCCTTTATGATCATTTTGTACCACAACATTTAAGACCGCAACATATTAGTCATTCTGATATTGTTGCCAGGAATTTACAAATACCATATGCACTTTTTAGTGATCCAGAATCAGCCCTGGAGAGTAGACCTGCTATAGCTATATTTGATGGCACCCTGTTCTTGTAGATAGCCCACTGTGTGGGCAAATTATTCAAAGAGCATTGCGATTTATGGACGAAAGGTATTATTTAGGTGATTTTGTAAATGATTACAACTTAAATAGGTGTAGGGTCATGTTTACTAGAATCTATGGTAACCTACCGCAATTGGGGAATTTCCCTAGATTAACTCATGAACAATTGTTATTGATTGCTTTAGGGCCTTATCAAATAAAGCAATCGCGATCGTATGATGGCGAATATATTAGAGGGAATGGCGCATATGAAATAGAAGTGTGTCCAGAACGTGATCTTTCTGAAGAACTGGTCTCACATATTGGGGGAAACAATCCTTATTTATTAAGAGGACGAATTAAATCGAGGCATATAAGTCAAAGGATATATTATACATAATATATTTTGTTCGATGTTGAACCTTCTAGCAACTGTCCATTAGATGCCATCTTATGATATTATTGCAGCTGCTTGGTTGACAACAGAACAGTAGAATGTTGTTGTCATGTAATGACCACGATCCGGTATTTAAGCTGGGCTCTGTATCGGAACAATGTTTGTCCGCCAGCTTCATTTTTAGACGATATTTTTGTACGTATTGTTGAATATTAATATAATATAGTCGCTCTAATGTAACATAGTTCTGACACCAGTAATATTAGGCTGGTTGATCTTGTTGCGAGGTTCGGGATGGCTATAGGGGAGGTTGGAGGCCACTATGAGGATCTTATCCTGAACGATTGGGAACTCAAAGAAAGAGGTTCTATGCTCACTGGTGTATGCGAGTTATAAACAATACATTACACATACTGTCTGAGAGAGCGCTCTTAGAGCGTTCACTACAAGTATTAGTTACTGTATACAGATTCATTGATTCATTGGGTGTATTCAGTTTCAGTTAAGTGTCAGTAATATTAGGTTGGTAAAGATAGGTTCGGGGTGGGTATAAGGGTGGTTGGAGGCCACGATGAGGAACTTATCCTAAATGATTGGGAACTCAAAGAAAGAGGTTCTATGCTCACTGGTGTATGCGAGTTATAAACAATATATTACACATTCTGTCTGAGAGAGCGCCCTTAGAGCGTTCACTGCAAGTATTAGTTACTGTATACAGATTCATTGATTCATTGGTTGTATTCAGTTTCGGTTAAGTGTCAGTAATATTAGGTTGATAAAGCGAGGTTCGGGGTGGCTAATAAAGCGGAGGTTGGAGGCCATGATGAGGAACTTATCCTGAACGATTAGGAACTCAAAGAGAGAAATTCTGTGCTCACAGGTGCACGCGAGTTATAAGATAACGAACTGCGCCACGAAGGCTGTCAATGTATTTTTTAATAATAAATATGTGTTTTGATAAAAATGATTTTTATTTATTTCATCCTTTGGTGTATATTATCTCCCAAAGCACCCACTGTATTGATTGAGACTTAAATAATTATGCTATGTGTGGGAGGATTGCAAGTAATCTTGGCTGCCAGTAGCTCATTTCACGCTGCGCCAAGTGTTTAAAAGAGGACGCGGGTTCGATTCCCGCACTAAATGTGACAGACTAATGTGAATCACTTGTATTTGTTTCGGGTCTGGGTGTTTGTGAAACCGTAAAATCGTAGTTCATGATACAAGGATCGGTACTAGTGTGGGGTCAGAATTATTTATGTGACTGTTGGGTGTATAGGGTGCGTGTGTTCATGAATAATCTGTTTGCAACTCACGAGTATAAAGAATTAGTATACGTAAGACTGCAGGGCACAGCCCTCCTCAATAATCGACAGTATACATTGTAAACTTAATCTAAATCTATTGACGCATTCATAAAAATAAAGTACGACGATGAAGATATATTTTTTTTCATGAAAAAAAATGTGTCTGCAAGGGCCCTGGATTCGTTAAGAAGACAGGTTTATATATTTCAATGATTTTATGTGTTTTAGTGTATTATATAACTAGCGGCCCGGCCCAGCTTTGTCCGGGTACAAAAAGATTTCTGTACAATAATATTATGTACGTATTATACATATAAACCTTCTTCTTGAATCACTCTATCTATTAAAAAAACCGCATTAAAATCCGTTGCGTAGTTTTAAAGATTTAAGGCGACTTTGTTTTATACTATGTAGTGATTTCATAATTTTATATATCTTTTTAATTATTAATTGGGAGACAAAATCTATTTGTAAACGTATTTTATCAAGTTCAATAAATTGACAGATAACCTACAAACCTAACCTCAAAATAACATCTATTTTTGTAAATATCTAAAACCCCTAAAGTTCCTAGGCTTTAAAACTTTTAGTGTAATAATCTTGGAACTAACATTATCCCAACAATGCAAAATTCATTGATGTACAGGACTAGGCACAGCGCCATACTGAAACTGTCCATGTCCTTTACAGCTATTTCTTTACGTGAATTTTCTGTGGCTCAGTTGTGTCACCTCGCTATGTCGTAGCCTTTTGTCCTATAGATTTAGCGACCTACATTTGAACTGTATAAGCCCACTATCGCCCACTAGTAAGCTAGGACTTCTCAATACTACTCGCCTACTACGGGTTGGCAAACTTCACATTCCTTAGAAAACCTTAATGTTCTCTTAGATTTACGCGAATGATACATGCTTAAATAAAATTATTTTTATGGATTTTACCGTGGGTTTGGTTATTATTTTACATTATCTTAAGTTTGCGATGTTTCGATTACTTACCATTATTTTACAATTACTAAAAATAAAAAAAGTTAACATAATAACGTTAGTTATTTTATGTATTGTGAAACAAAATCCGCAAAAAGAATCTGTAAAAATAGTTGCTTTTGAACACAGAAAATCTTGTTAGCTCTCCATGCAATAGATGTGTCTTCACGGTGTTTTCGTTCACAGTCAAACCTACACATACCTACTTGTTTTTTAGAATAGATACAACATGCTGAACTTTTACGTTTGGTCATCGTTTATGTACGTGTGCGTGTATTTTGGATCTACGTTCGCTGGTGTTGTGCTGGCTATGTGGAAAACTGGGACTATACAGAAAAAGCAAATCACTGCGATAAGTTTTGCTGTCGTTTGGTCCTGTTGTAAGTACATTTGAATAATTAATTCTTATGTATAAATAATAAATAAATACACCCAACAGTCACATACGTAGTCCTGATCGCACACTAAGATTGAGTCTTGTATCGTGGGTATCTACGAGAGACTTTTTGGTCTCACAAACAACAACAATGTGTCTGGAACACATTGACTTAGTTTAATATTTATATCGATGCCCAGAATCTGAAACAAACGCTTGTTGTTCGCACAAACATTTGTCTCGGTGCGGGGATCGAACCCGCTTTCTCTTGTTTCACAGCCAGTGCCTAACCAACTGCGTTTTTAAAGATTCCTGCTGTAAAACGGGCACCTTTTCGGTCTCCGAACCGAGACAAATAATTGTTGGTTGGTACACGAATCAACCTGTTGGATGCAGCCTGCATCCAGCGACTTCCTGCAGCCTTAGGTACCTTGTAGGCGGGCGTTCGACATTTCGCTTGCCTGATATGGAGATGCTCCAGGGGAGCCTATGTTCAGCAGTGGACTTCCTGTCGCTGAAATGATGCAGACGACAGGAATATTTTTGGGTCCGGATGTTATGAGAATGTTATTCCCTTGTTAGTGAAATCCAAGACATAATAGTCATGTTACTATGGCAGAATGACTATAAGATTGACTGTTAGATGAGCTTGCTTATAAGTATTCTTTTAACTAACAAATTCAATTAATCACTTAATATTTCCTTAATTTAAATGTATTAGCCATGACACTTTATAGTTATCATGCCTACGAAGTGCAATAGTTTAGAACGGCTATGTGACGATTTACCGTACATTTCATAACCATACCAAGAAATATGTTTTTTATTTGTCAAAATGCGGGGATATACACTGCCAATTCGTAATTTAAATTAAAGTTCTACGTATTAATATTTTTTTGTTTTGTTTCAGTTTATTTTTATTGTTTAATCGTTGTAAACAGTTACAAAATGACACTATGGTTATCAAGTTAAAATCGCAAGATTTAGAACACAACGAAATCAAATACAATAAAGAAGTTAGTAAATGAACGGGTAGTTTTTAATGACAATAAAGTCTTGTAAGCGAACAATCCAGTGATAAGTAATTACTGTACAAAGTTTTAATGTATTTTAAATTAATTATCTTAACTTTGACAATATCAATCTGGAAAAGTATAAGAAATTCTCGGTTTCTTGAACTGAAGTCTTAATTAAATTAAAGCATTTTTTTACACCTTGCATGCTTATTTTAAGCATATTTTGACCCTTTCCATGCATGTTTTAAGCATTGTTCATGCCTATTTCGCGCTTTTTGAACTAAACCGAAACATGACAATTTGTCGCCACTGGATCCTTTATCTCAGTTGCAACCAATACAACTCAATTCCAGTCGACCAGTCTTCATCGTTTTTAACGCCCCAATGCTGGGCCGTTGTGTGTGCGAGGTATTAGATGCATTGCAATTTAATCATAAATGGGGAATAGGAAGAAAGAAGAAAGGCGGTAAATATTACATCGCCCGCGGTTCTTCAACATGCCAGAATATGTTAATATGTCAAACCGAGAAGCTGCATAATATTCTTGTTATATTCGCATATAGGTTTCAAAGAATACAAAGCTTTAAATAAAGACGTGAGTACCTTGAAATAATCCGAACGCTCGTTTGTGTTTTGTACCAGAAATAAAACTGATCGATATGGCCGAACCAGTTTTTATAATTAAGTTTAAATCGGTTATTGTTTGAAAAAACCTATTTTTTCTGTATGTAAATGATTGAGAATGCCTTAGGCATTAAGTCCATCTTTATAAAAAGTTTAAATAAATAAATATGTCCCACCGAAGGGCGCGGGCTTCGTCTATAACCAAGAGTACTATTGAGAGTGGTTAGGCCATATCGTACACCACGGTGACCTTGTGCGGGTAACTCGCTATGCCACAGAAATTCTTACAAATCGTTATTGTAGGAGTATGCAGGTTTCCTCATAATGTTTTCCTACACCGTTATAGTGCTTGGTGATTGACTATCAATACACACATCCTCCGTTCCGAAAAGGCAAAGGTGTGCTCTGGGATTTGAACCCGCGACCACTGTGAGCATGTTGGCAGCCGCGTCTAGTTCGTTAACCAACAGGCCACCACGCACTTGGCAGGCACACACATACCATAAACTTATTAGTTATTAGACATTAGGTTCAAAGTAAAAACATGTGATAATTTCTATTGTCAATAATTACATTGAAAAACGAGCGATAGTCACCTTAAATAGATATTAAACGAATGACAAAAACAAGACGACCTTTTTTATCAAAAATTGTCTTTATTTTATCCCTTGTTTTCGTACCTGCGATCTCTAGTTCAACTCCCGTTCTCGTTTAACTAGACTACCCCTTATTCATACAAAGTATTATACTTGAATACAAACTTTACCCCATTACTCAACTTCGAAACCACTCATGCATAAAATGTCCGGTTTCCAAGTCATTAGAGTAAAAACTATTGAAAGAAACCAATAGGATCGATTTGAAAAGCCTTGCCTTGGATGCAAAAGCCTTCGTTATACCTTGTTTAACAAGCGCAACACTGGGTCAAGAGCGACTGAGGAACCTATATATACGTTTGAACTAAACGTCTTTGAAAGGAATTCTTTTGTAGATTCACCAATTTATAAAAAGCTAATGTGGGTTTGCATGTAAAGGGTAGCCCTTTGGAACTACTATAGCTATTTCAATAATTATTTTACCTTTTAAAACATGCATACCGGGTATCTCAAGACTGCTACCGAAAACGAAGCCGGGTGGTAGTTTTAGTGACTACAAACACTACGCAACTAAAAATTTCGCAAAGAAGCGCGACAATATTTTTTTATGATTTTTTATATATCGTCATTTTTGGGTGGTAAATCCATAGTTTTTGCTAAAATTATAATTTAAACACTTTTATACCTTATATTATTTTTAAATAAAAGGGTATACACTATTATTTTAGGAAAAAATGTATTTACCGCCCAAATATGGGCTTAGGAAAAAAATAATAAAAAAAAATTGTCGCTTTTTTTGCAACTTTTTCTATTGCATTGTGTCTGAAGTCGCTTTAACTACCACCCGGCTTCGTTTTCGGTAGCAGTCTTGATATACCCTGTATATTTTAATTTCCGTAGGCTATAATTTATTTCATTACTTGTTAAAAGAAATAAGTTTTCAGGCTGAGAATACATGTGAATATAAATGAACACAAGAATGCGTTACAATGCTTATACCTTCAGCTAGATTCCTGTATCCTTTATTAACCCACATACGTCGCACTGCAGGGCACGGGCCTAGTCTACAATCGAGAGAGTGGTTTGGCCATAGAGTCAACAGTGCCTAGTATGGGTTGGCGGACTGTAAGTACCATAGAAATTCTTCGCTATGGTTTGCAGGTTTACTCACGATTTCTTCCATTATCGTTATAGTAGATGGTGATTGACTATCAACACACATTACTTCGAAAAGCCAGATGTGTGCCTTGGGATTCGAACCCGCGACTACGTCTGCCGGCCGCGTTTAGTCCGTTTTCCAAATTCGTGTATTTTGCTACAATTTTCCCAGTAACCAGCAGAAATCCTTCGTCAACTTGTTTGTACTGAGAATGTAATAAACCGACGCTATCATCTCATGTCTGGCAAGTTATGAGCTGGGAATATTTTGAAAGCAATAATTCATTAAGTTTCGGGTACAAATACCTTAATGACGTAACAGCGTTGTCAGGAGTTGTATTCTGTAGCTGAGTAAATACGGAATATAGAATGTAAAATGACTTGGTATTAAATATATTGGTACTTCTAGGATGTTGGAATTGTGACGATAATATTTAACTAGTATATTATCGAAACTGATTTATTACAATTTTACACTTGCCCTATATCTCCTAATAGAGAATTTACTGGTATTGATTTCTATAATAACCTTGTGAATCGTGATATGAAAACTCATCTTTGAAGTATAAGCTGCTCTCAAAGATTGATAAATAAAGAAAGAAAGATAGATAGTAGATGTTGATGAGCAACAATGATCACTTACCATCAGGTGGACTGTACGCTCGTTTGCCCCAATCTATAAAAATAAAGCAACGACCTGTTGGAAACAGCCTGCATTCAGCCACTTCCTATTTCATTAGATTTTCACTTTTCGGTGGACGGCCAACACTTCGGTTGTCGATACGTCCAATTGAAAACATTTTTAACCATATTTGATAATAATGCTAATGTACCAGCAAGGAGGCTGGACACGGTGTTCAGCTGAGCTTTTCAGCTGCCGAGGGGGAGGTCCCCAACAGAATTTCGACAGTAATGTGCGCTGCAGAAAAAACGGTTAATTCCAAAACTGAGTGCTTATCGTCTACCACTTACCGAGGCTTCCGGCTTCACCAGCTCTCGCAGACCAGGCAACTCCAGCAGCAATACTCTCGAGGGAACACGTTAAATGGGAATATATCGGGTATAGGTTTTGGTTACGAGGTTGCGCAACAGCGGAGTTTTTGACCAAGTACTTCCACGATTCAAAAACGAGTGCTGGGTTTTTTCCAAGGCAACGGTTTTGTGACCTGCTCGTTGGTCACACTAGAACCTCGCCTATTGGTCGGTGGTTTTTCGGTTGTCGAAAAGTTGTCTATGCGACGCCCGGTTGCGCCATCTAGCGCCGGTTCGTGATATCGGATTCGAACCCAGCAATGGAACTCCGATGCAGCGCACATTAACTTTGGGGTGACGATACATACCGCCCACCAAAATATGAAGGTATTTTACTTACAATAAAAAATAAAAAAAATAGAAAAATAAAAATATAGGAAAAATAAAGAGAGAAAATATAAAGGGTTGATGATAGACTGAATGATGTTTCGCGTTGAAATCTTTAACAGTTAACGACTGGTGAAGCTTGTTCTGCACTGATGGGTAGAGGACAAAGCTTCCCCAGTGGGCGAGTGATGATATGATGGTTCGCTATCCGTACCGATGCGCATCTTATAACTCCATCCGGACCAGGATGCACATTGACTACCCGACCTACAGACCATTGTAATGGTGTTCGATTGTCATCCTTGATGATTACAATAGAATTTAAAGGCAATGGTTTACTGTCTTTTGTCCATTTTGCTCTTTGCGTTAAGGAGTGGAGATATTCGTTCCGCCATCGTATCCAGAAATGCTGTTGAAAGGCTTGTAGAAGTTGCCAACGGTTCAAACGGTTTAGATTGGTAGCTGTAAAATCATGTTCTGGTACGCTGGTTAAGGGTTCTAGTGTTAAGAAATGACCCGGTGTCAGAACATTTAAATCGTTTGGATCGGAACTAATGGGGCACAATGGTCGCGAATTGAGGACTGCTTCAATTTGGGTGAAAAGTGTGCTAAGCTCCTCAAATGTTAGAACCTGATCTCCTACAATGCGATGCATATGACTTTTTGCGGCCTTTATTTGGATTTCCCACACCCCGCCGAAGTGTGGCGCCGAGGGTGGGTTGAATTTAAACTCGATGCGTTCTGTCTGTGCGGCTAGGTCCATCAACCTACACAATTGAGTTTTTGCACCTACAAAATTAGTACCACAGTCTGCATGGATGATAGAACATCTCCCCCTACGCGCCACAAATCTCCTCAACGCAGCTACGAAGGCGTCGGTGGATAAGTTAGAAGCTACTTCGAGATGGACTGCTTTTGTAGTCAGGCACACAAATAGACACAGATAAGCCTTATCCAACTTGGCACCACGATGTTTTCCCAGCTTAATCCGGAAGGGACCGCCAAAATCAACCCCGACTACCGAAAATGCCTTGACTTGGTTCACTCGATATGATGGCAGATCACTCATAACGGGTTGAAGCGGTTGCGGACGCGTTTTAAAGCAACGTACACATTGGGATAATTGTTGACGGATAACGCGTTTCGCCGCTACGATCCAAAATTGCTGTAATATTAGGTAATGTGTAGTGTTAATACCGGTGTGACAGTGTTTGCGATGCACCCACGTAATGTAGTAAGTAGTGAGCGGGCACCGAGTAGGTAACAACGCGGGATGCTTGTGGTCATGTTCTAAACCACTCCGAGATATTCTACCGCCCACCCTGAGGATACCTTTGCTATCCATAAATGGGGTGAGTTTCCGCAACCATTTGGCTAATGCTTGATGATTTTTTAGCTTGTCTATGTCATTATGAAAGAATTTCTCTTGATAAAACCTTACCGCGACGTATAAAGCCTCATGTCGTTCACCGTCCGTCAACGTAATGCGCTCAAAGCGGGAGGATGCTTGACGCGTATTGTTCATGAACCTACGCACATACCCAATAATATTTATAATTTTATCTAAGGAAGAAAACTTTAAAAATAGGGCATCGATCCACCCAAGAGGCTCCGTCATCGTCTCCGTCACTAACGCAGATTGGGGTCGTTGTTCTGATTGGATAATATCTTCCTCCTGCGTTTTTGGTTCCACTAGATTAGGTGGCCAAGTTTCGGGCGCTTGCGATAACCAGCTGGGGCCCGCCCACCATAATCTATTGTCGAGGAGTTTAACTGGCATAAGTCCCCGTGAACAGATGTCGGCGGGGTTGTCGTTTGTGGGTACATGCCGCCATGATTCGGTCGGTACGCTGTCCTGAATTAGGCTTACTCGATTCGCCACAAACGTGACCCAACGTGAAGAGTGCGATCGTAACCAAGATAAAACAATCATAGAATCTGACCATAAGTATAATCCTTGTAAGGGAGGTCTAAACACCGATTTGACACTTGCCAGTAACTGAATGAGAAGGACCGCCGCACACAACTCGAGACGAGGCAACGAAATTTTCTTAATGGGAGCGACGCGAGCCTTTGCGCAGTGTAGAAATGTACGAGCTGAACCCGATGCATTGGCCACACGCACGTAAATTACAGCTCCATAGGCCCGTTCCGATGCGTCACAAAAGCCGTGAAGTTCGAATGTCGGATTCGCTCTAAAGTGGACGCAACGTGGGATTTCAATGCGCTTAAGTTGAGGCAATTGTTCTAAATATTGGGCCCAGTGCTCGATAACATCCTGTGGGGGGGTCTCATCCCACGGAGTACCGACTATCCATAATTTTTGGATTAGACATTTGGCTTGAATGGTGAGAGGCGAAAGAAATCCCAGTGGATCGAAAATCCTAGCCAATTCGCTTAAGATATTGCGTTTAGTGCAAGGCTGTTGCAGGGGTGTTACGTCAAAAACGAATGCGTCGCGCAATGGTTCCCATCGTAAACCAAGCACCTTTAACGTTGTATCCTGCGTTTCGTCAAAGTTCACCGTATCTTTTAGTAACTTATGTTGATCCGGAATGTCGTCAAGCAGATCTGGGACGTTACTAGCCCATTTGCGTAGAAAGAAATGCCCCTTAGAAAAGAGATTGATGACTTGTGCTTTGGCTTCATGGGCTTCCGAGACCGAATTACACCCGGTTACTACGTCATCTACATAAATGTCGGACAGTAAAATTTGCTTTGCGATTGGAAACGCGTCACCTTCATCATACGCCAGCTGTTGCAACGTACGACAAGCTAAAAACGGTGCTGCGGATGTTCCGTAGGTGACAGTGTTTAAATTGTACTCTTTAATAGGTTCTGTCGGACTTGATCTCCACAAAACACGCTGAAAGTCCCGCTGAGTCTCGGTAACTAGAACTTGCCTATACATTTGCCGTACATCCGCCATAAAAACAACCTTGTGCTCCCGAAAACGCAAAAGAATCGAAAAAATATCATTGTGTAGTTTAGGACCCGTTAGTAGAGTATCGTTTAAGCTCTTGCCGTTGTAATCTTTTGCCGAGGCATCAAACACTACTCGTAATTTCGTGGTTGTACTTTCTGGTCTTAGAACACCGTGATGTGGGATGTAATATCGTCCGTTTCCCAATTTTGTGCTTGGTACCAATGACATATGGCCGCTGTCCAAGTAGTCATTCATGAAGTCCACGTATTGCGTTCGTAATTGTAAGTCCCGAGACAAGCGTCGTTCGATTGCGAAGAATCTCCGCAAGGCAATGTCACGTGATCCGTAAAACACAGGAACCGACTTGTCCTTGAATGGCAGAGTCACGATATAGCGACCCGTCGGGTCCCGGGTATGCTCCGATGCGTATTTGTATTCACAAAGCTGCTCTTGGGGCGTGAAAGTGGACGCCTGTGGAACGTTGTCTATATCCCAAAATCTTTGAACTACACTGGCCAACTGCCCACTATCCGTAGTTGCGTTAATCCCGAGTAAGGAACTATGGACTATGGACGTCTTCCCCAGTAAAAGCCAACCGAACACAGATCTCAGTGCGGGAGGTTGAGATCCTTGACCCCTGATCTTTTCATTCAATAAAGATTCCGCAAATATGTCTGCACCTAACAGAATGTCGATGGGACCGGGAATATCGAAACCAGGGTCGGCCAATTGCAAAGATTTAATATTCGACCAACCGTGTGTGCTCAATTTTGCTATGGGTTGGTCGCTGCATATCCTGGGGATGACTAACATATCTAAGTCGAATAAGGTTTTAGAAGACGTCCCCAACTTACATCGCACTACACCATTAATTGATGCTTCGGCACCTCCTAAGCCAGTAACATTGACTAGTGCCGGTCGAGATGAGAAACAAAGTCGATCGGCAGCTTGTTGAGTTATAAAATTGTTTTGACTGCCAGTGTCAAAAACGGCGCGGAAAGCTAACGAGCGCCCGAAAGCATCCCACACGTATACTATAGCCGTGGCGAGCAGCACAGTAGGGCTAGTACAAGCTAAGTCGTGTCGCGTAATTAGTGTAGTATGCGCTGTCGACTCGGGCGACGTTGCTAAGTCTTGATGTAAAAGTGTGTGATGTCTATGTTTACATCTCTGGCACGAGAACATTGATTTACAGTCTCTGATTGTATGTGATGCCCTTAAGCAATTAAAGCACCACTTATTATTACGCGCTATATTAATTCGTTCATCTACAGTGTTTTGCAAAAATGATTTACAACTTGTTATTGAATGTCCGTCTGAACAATAGGCGCATTTGATAACCGGTTTGCTAGTTGTAGGCGGAGTCAGTTGCGTCGAGTGGGGCGCGATGTACGTTCCGCTTACCGCCGCCTCATGAGTGCAGTCCTGCGCAGCTACTAAGGCATGACCCATTTTCGGTTTGTTGGCTCGGAAGTCTAGATTCGACTTTATGTGTTGTTCCCTATTCCATGTGGAAGTGCTAGTTGATGGTCCGGATTCAGTGAAATGTGTATCTCTAATTAAAGCTTCACACTTTAAATATAGAAACGATTGCAAATCCGTGTAACTCGGCAGCTCAATGGTAGACTGTCTTTCTTCGAACTCTCGACGTAGTTTTGGGTCTATCTTTGACAAAATGTGATATGACAATACGAAATCCCATTGGTCTACCGGTAGGTTTAAACGTCTCAAAATGGTTAAATTTTCGTCAAACATATCAAGGGAACGGCGGAAATCGTGTGGGTTCTTTAACATGAAGCTTGCGTTTAATATATCGCGCCAACAAGTGAATGCGAGGTCTCGTTTGTTTTCGTATCTTGTAACCAATTTATTATATGCATCGGAATAGTGATCACCTGTGGCCGGGAATGTGCGGATGAGTGCTAACGCGTCGCCTTGTAATGTTGACATCAAGTAGTTAAACTTATCGGTGTCACTCATACGTGTATTATGAATTAGGTTATCATACGTAGAAATGAATTTAGGCCATTCCTTTATATTGCCGGAGAAGGACGGGAGCGTTATCTTAGGTAACTTTACGTGTGAGTTAACACAGTGTGAATTTGTGTAGTCAAGGGAAGATTCGGGTGCATGTGAGACGGGTTTTGTGATTGATCGGTGAATTCGAATAATCTCATAATACATTTCGTCGAAACGTTTGCACATGAGTTCGTCTTCCTCCGGATCGTCGGCCAAATCCAGAATAATTAAATGTGCTTCTTCGAAGGTAGCCGCGATTTTTTTTACCTCCTGATGGTAAGATAAAAATAATTCGATTTGGGAAGGATCGTTAAGGGTAAGGGCGGCGATTTCGTGGGTCTTGGTCAAGCGGTTATATGCTAGTGTACGCTTTCTACGCAAAGATGGTAAATTTTCGGTTGTATATTCCCACGTATCCTTAGAACGGGATTTCTTTGCGATACTTAGTTTTCGTTTTGAATAACTCATGATAACTGTTGGTAACGAAATTCAAAACCCGATGGAGAGGTCAGATTATGGAGGTAATCAGCTGACGCGCGATAATGAATCAGATAGCAACGTTAAACGTTTAAAAACACAGCAGACACCGATAGTAAATTGAGAAGTGTGTTGCTATAGAATTAACGTTACGCACTGGTCGTTATTTGAATTATCAGCTGATTGGCTATGTGTACCACTCGCGTAACGGAATTTTGTATTTTTTATTTTTTAACAACTAATAGCAAAATGGACAAATAGAAATGATTTAAAAACTCAATAGGTATTCAATAAAACACACTGGACCGTATACGAGAAATGCGAAACTGATTAGGGTAATTAGGACATAAAGGATTACTTTAAACGATTAATTCATATGTTCCCGGGTTTCGGCACCAAAACATGTACCAGCAAGGAGGCTGGACACGGTGTTCAGCTGAGCTTTTCAGCTGCCGAGGGGGAGGTCCCCAACAGAATTTCGACAGTAATGTGCGCTGCAGAAAAAACGGTTAATTCCAAAACTGAGTGCTTATCGTCTACCACTTACCGAGGCTTCCGGCTTCACCAGCTCTCGCAGACCAGGCAACTCCAGCAGCAATACTCTCGAGGGAACACGTTAAATGGGAATATATCGGGTATAGGTTTTGGTTACGAGGTTGCGCAACAGCGGAGTTTTTGACCAAGTACTTCCACGATTCAAAAACGAGTGCTGGGTTTTTTCCAAGGCAACGGTTTTGTGACCTGCTCGTTGGTCACACTAGAACCTCGCCTATTGGTCGGTGGTTTTTCGGTTGTCGAAAAGTTGTCTATGCGACGCCCGGTTGCGCCATCTAGCGCCGGTTCGTGATATCGGATTCGAACCCAGCAATGGAACTCCGATGCAGCGCACATTAACTTTGGGGTGACGATACAGCTAATGATAAAAATATATATAGATATCATTACAAACTCTAAAATACATATTAAATAATAAATTATAATTTACAGGTGATCATTACTTATTACATTTTAAATTTACTAAAATAACGAGATATCCACAGCCATTACGAAAAGTGTATAGACGCCAGTGTAAAACTTGTAGGTTCCTAGGTACGCAGTTTTGGCATAAATAGAGTTTTAATATGTGGCCCGTGCGTTCACGTGATGTATATCGAGGTGCCCGTTAATGTATCGACATGACATTCTTACACGTAAACGTACTGAGAAAATATGCTAGGGGCCAAGAACCCCATCTGTTATTATTATTTCGTATTTAATTTTGTAACTTTTATATATTATTGTGTTAAGTTTATTTTTATATTTGAGAGGTGCTTATAATGCTAGATCTAAGTGCACCCTTACAAATGCTAGATCTAGGATCTAGGTATAAAACAATACAGTGAAGCGAAAAATTATCAACAGCTACATTATCATGAAACATTACATAATTCCAACTTCTATTTGTGTTTTAGATAAACCACCAGTCACTATTTCCATAAACCATTTCTCTTTTTAACTTCATTACAAAAAATAACATGCAATTTAATTGAGATCCTCATGCTTTTTTGAGGTTAATAAATTACCCGTTCTGGCATCAAGTCCAGCCCTGCACAGTCCCACCCACCTGTATCGCTCGTACATCGTCGGTGAGATATAAGGCAAACAAGAACCCTGCCCATCTTTATTGCGCCCTCCGCTTTATAAATGTTGTACCGGACGTGCCACTTCACGCAGGAACTTGGTGGTTTCATGTTCAATATTTTACTCTAGATTTGAAGAAAAAGAAGCTTAATATTAATGTATTTTTTTTTGTTACGTTTTTTGTAATTCTTTGATCTATTTAGCATGCCATACTTTACAATGTTGAATTAATATGATTTAAAAAATATATTAGTGTAATTCAAAATTGTAACTACTGTACTGCCTTGGTGGCGTAGTTGGAGATACTAGGGTACGGTTACATAGATGATGTCGGGTTCTAATCCATAATTGGGTAAATTGGTATTGGATTTTTCTATTCATTAACAGCCCAGAGTCAGGAATTTGTGCCCGATATGGCGATAGGCTGGCCACGTGTCATATCGTGGAACGGAACATACAAGGCGAAATGTGGGTGTCCTGGCACCTCTGCTTACCCCTTCTGGGAAAATGATGTGAGTTTATGTAATGTACGTATGTATGTTTGTATATACCTATGTATGATAAAAATAATTATCCTATTATATTGCTCGTGTGCAAGAAGTAATAAAAAATATATTTAATTTCACGCCCATTATGTACGAACTTCCCTTTTTTTCCTATATGGGTGAATATACAAAAATTGGGTAACTCGCTGTCATCAGCCAATATATACAAAGTCTTATTATATTTTATTGAAATAACAACTTATTTTAAAACAATGAAAAGTCCTTTATATGGTCACCCAATTTCACTTATTCATTTTAAATACAAGTTAATAAAAAAACAAAATTAATACTTAAAATGTCAGTCCTTTGGCATGTCACAATCCCGAAAACCAACAATCAAGTGACTATCTATTAAACATTATCATTGATTTAAGAAAACTTACTAATTTACTACAATCTGTGATGAACATAGTATTATATACTACAACTTTCATAATGCAATGTTCTCCAATTTATTTAAAAAAAAATAAGAAACTTTGTGTTTGTTTTCATCCGTCAGTCCGTTGTGTGTTCTTTAAATTTGAAATTCTCGCCATATATCACCGAGTCAAGGTCAAATCCCTGTTTATGTATTAATGTTGGTAATGAAGTTAGTTGCGGACAGCACAATTTGACGGCCGCCATAACTGTACGAGTTCTTGGGTTGTGTTTGTCTTCTATACACATGCAAAGCCAGTCAAAATTTCAGTCCCGTGGTGGGTCGTTATTTTCTTGTTAATCTGAGGTTTATTATCATTTATACATAATTAACTATGATTTGTTAAAATGTAGTTTGTTGATATTCGAAATTATCAAAAAAAACATTAGTTCTGATTATAACCTCAAATTATGTCTTTTTCGTCAATCCGCTGGCGTCAGTCCTTTGTCAGGTATCGCGCTAGAGGATTGAATTGTCTCCATAGTACTGCTTTTTGTTGTTGTTTTAGAGCACTTTTATCTTAATTGCTACCGTGTATAAGCATTTCTATTTTATATTTCAGTTTAGAATATCATACGGCACACTAAAAGCAATTTGACCAGGGAAGAAGATTAGAAAAAAAAGAGAAGCCGAAAAGGCTCGCTTGGCCAGAATTAAAAGTGCCCCATTAAATTAGCGGAATACAAAGAAAAACAAAAACTTCAGTACTTAAGGAAATAACTAAAATTTTTAATAAAAACCTACTTCAAAACAAAAAACCACTAAAAACCAAAAATAATAAAATATTAAGTTACGCATATATTTTGATTTGTTGGCTAGTCAAGTCATTAAGCAAATTAATCAACATGCACAAGTACAATGAAATAAATATTATTTTTTGCTTTGCAGTGGTACTTATTATTTTAATATTTTTTGTGGATTTTGTTTTGAAGTCGGTTTTTATTTTTTTATAAAATATTTTAGTTATTTGTATATTTTTAGTGCTGATAGGCATTTCAATGAAGAAGAGTTGGTCCCACAAGGAATATGTTCTTTCCGATGACAATGAAATCGCTAAAATCAGTTAAAGCTGCCGAAGATATTGGTATTTACGTTTATTTTAATTTTATAATTATTTTTAATTGTTACTAAGTGATTTGAATACTTAAAAGACATGTGCCATTATTAAAACTAAGAGATTTGTACTAATTCTTATTAAATTTCATTATAATTCTTAGAAAATTGTGTACTTTATCAGTACTATGTTAGCCTCGTCAGTCCCCTGGCAGTCAAATTCAGAAAATTTTAAATATCTCATAATTTACTTAAAAAAGTGACTGGCCCGATTTGGAACAATATAATCATTAGATTTGTCATCATATGCACCCGAATTTGTTATAATTTGATTTAATTATTATAGTAAACAAAATATCCTCAAAAGTTACCCAACTTTTGTATAATCACCCATATATCACTTCTTTATATTAAATAAAAATAATCCCATCTTGAAAAATTTGCCATAAGTCAGAATAAGCACAAAATAATTTCACATGCAAAATGCCAACTCGGCTGGAAGTTTGCGCCGCGTAAAATTCGACAACTGCGAGACTTCCTCTCGACCCACATGACGACATACGAATTTAACTCGCGTTAATGACGCTGTCTAGAATTTATATAAAATATCTAATTATTTATCCCTTAGAAAATAATGGGGGACGGCGCTTTTACGTATTTAGTCTTGCCGATCAATCCACGGCAGAAATGGATCGACTCAATGAAACTTTATAATAAATAAAATACTCTATTACCCGGCCCCTTCTCAGAGTCAGTATATTTCAAACCTGTAAGGAATATTTGCTATTAACAAGTACATTTCCCTCATTGCAGGAAACGAAACATCATATAAAAATCATTCAATCCAATGCCGCACATTATAAACAACAGTATATTATCGTTCCATTCATTAATTTTATTTTTTCGTACATACATTCTTACAATGTTCCTTCCAAAACCCAACTACAATACCATATACGTAGTGTAGCTTCACAAGCCAACTTTGATGCCATTGTTAACAAACTTCACGTAAACACGAGACAATTGATCTCAATTTGAGACCGTCTACTCTTGCTTATTGGTCTGTGCCGTCTACACCATCCTATACAGGAAATGGCATTAATTGATCCAGTCCCAATGCGATTGCCTTGACGGGAGCGAAGCGAAAGGCTCGAATATCGCCGAGCATGCAGATCGCGTCACGCGCAAGTTTCGAGAGACAGCCGACGATGAGAGCTAATGCATAGTTTTAGATTATAAAGAGGTTACATCCGCTGCTTCAGCAATGTTGGGAAAGAATGCAAAAATATGTACTTTTTATATAAAGTCTACGAAATGTTGTCTAATCTCAGTTTGAATGTTCAAACGCCACGCAACGTAGCATCGCGTGTTTGTAGTGTGGTTCTAGTCATAGAAAATACTAGGATTTGATTTGATTCAACACGTGTCGCGTCGGGTTCAGTGGCGTGGCGTTTCAGTAATATGTTTCCGCCTTAATGCTTTCGTTATGAACTAAATACGTAAGAATATGTAGTGTTTCGGTTTTTATTTACATAGTGCTAATGGATTTATTTAAAAAAAAACTTGTGTTCGATTGGATTTCCAGTCGCTTAAGTTTTAGGAATTTCTATCACATTACACTTGTTTATTATACCTACCTATGAAATATGAACAGAAAAAAAAAAACATTGTTTCTGACTTAGGTTTTTGACCTTTTTACTGCCTGTTTCTCCATCACTCGGGTAAAAAACATCCTTTAACATCTATAAAGCCCGTACTAATCTCAATAACCGTCAAGTGAAATGTTCGTGTCCCAATTTCACGTTACAATATTAAAGCTCGCCTCGTAGTAGTCGGACGAAAATAATAACATTATCGGCAACCCGGGGCTAGCGTTACAGACGCGGTGCCATTAATAACATTAATTTTTGCTGCAATCTGCAGAGACGGTTGAGCTAAATCACTTAAGGATTTTAATATACTCGTAGAACGGATGGTGTAATTTTGTTATGTTAAATTAATAGAGGTAGAAAGGTCGCTGTTGAAATCCTTGATGGAAGCCTGTGTCTAGCAAAAAACTTCCTATTAGTTTTCCCTTCTAAAACTACTTTGAACATTAAAGCATGGAGACAACACGGAGACACAAAAATCAAAAATGCTAAGTGTTCAATAACTACTAATGTTGCTGTATTTAAAAATAAATTCATAAAAAGAAATTGATATGTAAATCCAAAGTAAACCTAAGTTCTTTATCCGTTTAGCGTCTAAAATATTTGCCAGTTTAAAACTTTTTCGACCGCTTAAGTCTTCATTGCCATTGAAAGTCATCAACATTCAAAACTCCTTCAGTTGTTACATAATTCATTTTTCATCAGCGTTAAACCGTCTGCGTTTGACTATTAACGCCTCGCTCAATCAGCATTCCGTCTAATTAATGATTTAACCAATTACGTATTATCTATTTGTTATATTTGAGTTTCTCATTCAATTTGGAGTTCGGTGGGTCTTTTTTGTTTTTGTAATATTTTAAGGTCAGCTTCGGAGCAATATTTTTTCATTGTTTTGAATGGCAAGACGAGCATGCCAATCACCTGATGGCTAACGATACGACAACCCACATTTAATCTCTCGGTCTGGGATAAATAGGAGTGGCTAATTATTTATGTTTCCAACTACACCTATCTCATTCCATTTTGATTTTTGCCTTGAAAATAATGGATTGTTGGTAAAATCACGCTAATGTGAAAAATGCTTTCATAAATTCAGGAATACACTAAGCAAGTGGATTCAGGAAAATTCTTCTACTTATCAAGTCGAAAATGACTTTCAAGTTTAAATAAATAAAAACGTGAATTACTGCAGACTACAAGGCTGATTAAGCTGTACAACAATTACAAGAAGATATTTTTACGTTTCCCAAGGGTGAAGTAAATGGAAAACAAACAATAAACGAGTAGCAATCATAATTTCATTCTTTCAAAGGACAGGGTGGTAAAAATAATAACGATATCAACCCTCGCGGACGGGTGTATTACAATTTTGGTAATTCTTGTTTATTTTTCATTTGATTTTTATTCAACTTTTCTATACTTCTAAATATGCTTGGAATTTATATTCGACATGACATAAATAACAGATTCTGAAGGCTGAAATTGGAATCCAATATGTATTTATAGTTTGGAAGATTATAATAATTACTGATTATGAATGCAGAATTCGTAATTTTATTTTTAAAATATTATGCACATCTTTTCTTTAAAAATAAGTATGTACCTACGTATTTTACAAGCAGTCTTCTGAAAACATTCGTTAATAACTTGTTGATAGATCCTATTTTATTCGTCAAATATAAAGAGTATCTCTTCTGTTATTATTCCAGCCACGTCATCATAAAAAATCAGATCCAAAATGTCACAGATAATTTTAAACGCATTTCTAGATACTTTTAATTGTGAAAAGCTTGCTTGGCGTTTCGGTTTAAAGATCGGGACTATCATTTTTGCATTGTTTGGTATTGTTAGTATATAACCATTATTTCTGTTGTATGTTTTTTTGTTTGATAAGAACGTATGATACAAAAACATAGTCATTCGTTTCTTTTTTATTGCAATGATTATGATATTGGCGAGACGAGCATGCCGTTCGCCTATGGTATATGATACATGGTATATGGTGGATGGTAAGTGATACAACCACTCATGAACAGTAGCAAAACCAAACACCTTGAATTACAAAGTAATTCTAGGCATTCAACTGCGCTCGCCATCATAATACATCAGTAACATAAATAATACATGAAATTCAAAGTGGCGCGGTGATTATTACCTACCTAGTTAGTGTCAAAATTTAATACTTATTGGTAGGGCTACGTAACATAGTATAAAAACGACAGAGTAAGTAATAGGTACCGAGGTACTCATTATATTCTTCCCGTTTCAGTTTTGCTGGTGTGCAGAAGTATTATATGAAAGAAATAATAGACTGATATTTATATTAAACAAACGGTACAAATTATTTTACACTACGATATTTTTTTTGTACGTACTGTGTTCTCTTTGTTTATTTTTACATGTGATAAAATATAAATTATTTTAACAGTATAACCAATTAATTAAATGATTTCCATATAATGCTTGTGGTGTATATGATGAAAACATACACATACATAAGCTCACTGACAATGGGTAGGCAGAGGTTTTCCTGGTAAGAGCCAGGTCAGTCAGGTTTCGCCTTGTGTGCTCCCTCCCACGACGTGATAGAATGTGAGCCTATCGCCATACCGGGACAAATTCCTGACTCCGCTAATATTTAATTAATAGCAAAATATCAGTTTGCCCAACCAGGGATTCAACCCCGGGACTTCAGCTTTGCAATCATAATGTAGTACAACTGCGCACCTGGGGCAGTCGCCGTGATTATGAAAATATTTCTCAAACAATGTTGAAATCCCTTTATATTGTTTAATTTAATTTGTAGTTTCAAAGGCCTTCATTGTAATCAATTAATAAAATAATTGTATCAGCCCTTATTTCTCCGTTGTTGAGACTTGAGGACCCGACTTCTCTACAATAGAAAGCGATAGAAAAGGCTTAAGCTAAGACGAACACGCCGCGCTAGTTTAAAAAAATACAGGTATCCAATTTTGTAAATATCTACTTCGCGAACTACTGTATGGATAGCAGATAAAAACCATGTCATCGTAGGCGAAGTTAAGTTTAATAATCTTTTGGCCCGAAGTAGTCATACGATCTACCAAAACTAGTACCTAGATATTTTTTTATACAGGCATTATTCTAAATTTCCACGCGCTAGGCTAAGTGAGCCGTAAACTGTGACATACCCTTGCTACCACCTTTCAGAATATGAAAGTCGTAAGCGTGCCTGCACCTTGAGTTAAAACGATTGTTAAAAATGTAGTTATTACCTGCAAAAAAAATATTAAAATATAACAATAGAAAGAAAGAAAATAATGTTATCCCTTAGAACGATCTTACTGTTATAACGTCATAGGTGTATAGGTACCTATTTGGCACCATTATATTTATATTTTAGGAACCTTATATTTCTAGGTATTGTAGTCTATAATTCCGCTATTGGATGCATTAACCCTTGAGCTTCAAGAGTGTCTAATTTTATAGTTTGACGTCAGCAGGCCGCAGGCTATCCACGCGACGAGCCTCTTATTTGTAGTCTATGTCTTAAGATAGATCATAGATACTAGGTCTTAAGATAGATGCCAGCGACCTGCATAAAATGTTGCAATTGTTAACAGGTATATTTTTTATCTCAGACTTGATAAGGTGGTTTAATCAATCAATTTTGAGATCACTATTAGGTACGATAACAAAATCAACCCAAGTCGAATCCAGAGTAATGGAATATGCGCCCTAACGTCTCTTAATCGTACTTTCGCTTGTAGAGGCACGTGCCCTGGGGGGTTACTCTACAAAAACGAAACGAACTTCGAATGTTCGGACGCTGTACGTAAAACTTGACTAATGTGCCTAGATACTGCACAAAATGTTTCGATTCCTCTATCGTACGTCGCACCCATAGACTAAGTTCGAAGAAAATAATAAGGATAATAGAGAGAAGTATTGGTTTTTCGAAGTGGAAATCTTATATATTACTCCGGATGTCGAACATCCGAACATTCGAAGATCGGATCGTTTTTATATCTAGAGTAACCCCTGCAGTGGGACATATGTATGTATGTGGGACGATACAAGTTGAATCAGCTGCAAGAGATACATTATGAAGATACATATAATTAAATCCCAAAAAAATCATTAAGTTTATTATTTTTGCAACATTATTCTTATAATGTAATATATACTTAGCAGTTATTTGTTATTCAATGCTTGTAGTGACGCCTGCAGGAAGTGCATTCACCATTTTACCAAATTGTAAGTGTATGAGATATGTCCTTCAATAAATCAAATAAGACATTCCAAACGAAGATACTTGATAAACATTTGGTTTTAGCTACTTTACAATTCTCACGCTCGGTTGCTTGTCATGCAAACGTTAATATCAAATAAAGAACTAACGTTCAAACAACTTCACTATATTCACACTATTTTTTGTTTCTGTCAGATATCAATAAAATTATTTCACAGAAAAACGCGAAGTCTTATTTATGTAGCGAGCAATGACTATTTGTTCTCCCAACACTCGAGACGCGAAACAAATATTTGTGCTCTCACAAAATTTGCCTCGATGAACCAACTCGTCGCCTCGCTTTTCACAGCTGACTGCGCAACATTCGAAGAAAGGGTAATAAAAATCCATTTATACATAAATGCATATTTATTTCGAGCCAAAGCATGTAAACACACGAGTCAACTCCCAAAAGTCGTACTTACAGTATATTAACAAAATAACGCACTTTATCATGTTTCGGAGAGACACGCTTCTGGGTACGATTCTACTAAAACTAGAAAAATGTTTTAGATTCACAATTATTAAAATTACCACCATTACTCACTGTTCCTCCTTATCCATTTAGTTAACCTTATAATAATTCTGTTTCTACAATTGCCTACTATTTATTAACATTACAATTTGATCGTATCGGTTTTGACAAGTCAAATATTTTATTTACATACCTCAGTCGACTAAAATACTTTTTTGATTTCTTTCATAATTTATCTTATTTTCTATATGAAATAGGAGATGGAAAAACTAAATTTAAATATAGCAACTCAAATGTTTAGAGCCAATTTTATAGCCGTTGCCTATCCGTATGGAGAAAAAAACTAGGACAGTATCTATGAATTAAAATAGTAGTAACTAATGATATTAGAATCTGAAAATAATTTACAAGTTTTGATATTATTATTGAAACATCTATCATAATTTATATTGGTGTAGACAATTACCAATATTTCCAAACAATGTCTGCTTTGGTGTTAACTCATAAAAAACTTACTCAAAACTGACACGACACAAAATATTAAAACTGGAGAAAAACCTTAGACAAGAACTAATTCTGAGGTCAAAAATTCATTTATCTAGCACTTAAGGCAGTGTCAAGCATTCTTAATTGTCGATAGTTATAAAAAAGGTACATCTCAGAATTAATTCTGTCCTAAACCTAACAAAATTCGACAAACACTTGTGCATATTTAGTTGAACACATTTTCACTATCGATAAAAGTAGAAGACAAATGCGTTTTTACAGGTATATGAAACTCATTTAATTGTTTATCACTTGCCGAGTTGTTAACCTAACATTTACAATGTTATATTTGTCGATATCGATAGATATTTGTCGATAACATCGATAGACTTAACCCACTGAGCATTATTTGTAATTTTATACACCGATTCGAATTTTATATACAATTGGTCCGTCTTATATTGCTATCGATATTAAGAGTTGACGAATCGATGAAATGAATGGTACTTAATAATTCACAGTAAAGTTGTTCCAGGCAATAAACCAAATAGCTTACGATTATTCTTGCCAAAAAAAGGCCAAGGCAGTGACATTGTACTCTTAACTACAATAACTCGATAAAATCTTGTTAATAGTGTAACTATCCGTACATTCATCGACAACTAGCTCTATTATACTACTCATCGACACGTTTATAAACTACTCAAACGTCAACAACTTCGATAATTTAACAAATATCCATCGAATCAACATTAACATATTTATTTTCAATCGCCGACTTCTTTCTCGAAGTATTTTTGCCTTTTCGAACTAGGCGATTCAGACCCATTGTAAAGTATAATTTCTTCTGATGAAAAACTCACCCTTTTTCTTTTTAATGCCTTAGGATTCCTATCGCCTTCAGAACTTAGACTTCTACACGATTCGTCACTAGATAGGCCGTTAGTGGCATTTCTTATTATTAGCAAATCTTTTTCGATCTCGCTGAGTTCTTTAGGTTTTGGCGGACGCCCTAAGGGCTTTTTAGGTTTTGGTTTGGTTGCAGAAGGAGGCGTTTCTGGCTTTTGTTTTTTGTAGGTTCGTTTACCTGGCACCTTGCCCTTTTTCGATTGAGATTCCTCCTGAAATTTAAATATATTAGATGACTTTATAATTCACCACCATTCTGAACAAATAAGTATTTGTTCGAAAGAAAAAAAGATCAAGTGATCTATTTACCAAAGTAACAAAAGCAATATTCTTTGCGATTCCTTCCTAATCATGCTACGTTAATTCAACACTCAATAGCTCATTATTTAATAGATAAGTAAAAAAATACCTGTTTAGGCTTTGCTCCTATGTAGCCAGAACATCTCTTGGCTCCACATAAACACCTCTTCTTTTCAATTCCCGCACACTCCAGATTGTAATTGAACGTCACTTCCGAATTCTGAAAAATAACAAATTACCAGTTTTTCATATATACTGAAAGGTCCTGAAACTGTATTTTAAATTACAAAATACTACTAAACGCTTCTGTTACATATTCAAAACTAGTTTGTTATTGAAAGGATTTTAATACGAGAAATTAATAGTTATATGCAACGAGAAGCCGCGGGCCAATCCCCGCACCGAGACAAATGTTTATGAGGCCCACAAGTACTTGTCTCACGCCAAGGTGTTTCGTTGTTTCTGATATCCACAAGACTAACGGCCGATGCCAATAATCAATCGAAAAAATTAGTTTGAAGTCAATCTGGATTGTTTTCTACTTTTCGATTTGTCATTTACCATGTTGCCATAGTTTTTTCACTACTGAGATTGATTATTGGCAATATAGTATCAGAAAAAAAATTGAGCTGTCAATCTCAAACGGCAAATTTTGGATTGGGATTGTTTATTGGCAGCGGCTGTATATTGTCTAAATAAGTCTTAATGTGGTGTCTGGAATATGTATGTGGGTGTATTTATTGATATGAGGCAAGTTGGATCTCATAAACATTATAAAAATACTTACAGCCGGTATATCGTTGATCGCGAAAAGTCCGACACGAACGTCGCCGAGTACCGTCCACTTTTGTGTTTCGCAGTTAGGCTCACAACAGTGGTTCATAAACCTAAGAAAAAGTCAAACATGTTTATTTGAAATATTATCTCATTTATGATAGTGTATAGTTTTTACTACACATGGATTAACCAGGTTATTGAAATTTCTGAGGTATTCTGCAATACCATGTCAGGCTAGTATATTTATTCATGTTGCTGAAATATGTGGCATTTGGCCAGATAACTTACTAGGGAAAATCCACACTGGATTAAAATGTTGAACAGAGACAAACGATTCCTCAGATCTAAAATCGACTCTCCAACTTAACAGTCCAAGCAGTACAAAGCACCTAATATAAAAAAAATGTATCGTTTAAAGAATTTCTCAATATTACCTGGCCAAGTTCCCTTTCGGTCCAGCGTCGATCATCCTCTCTTTATCCAGCGTTAGGAAATAAAAGTTTTCATCGCGAATCTCGTGTTTTCTGCGCATGCGCCGCTTGAATTCCTCCTCGTCTATCAACTCGCCTACGTATTCTATTACAAATTGACCTACGACAACAGAAATAGTGTTTAAAGATTGTTAGCATATGGTCGAAAATTGCATAAACGCATAACTTGAAGGGAAGCGGTCATATTGGGTATTCCAGATATGGAATAAATGTAGGAATAAAATTAGATTTTTTCTGCAAAGTTAAAAGCACACTCAAGCCACTAGAAAACTTGAAATAGTCCCGTTTCATAAACAATGGAATATAGAATCGCCTTGAGCTATATACCTACGAGAATAAAAACCGACCTGCTTTTATATCCTCCAAAGTCTTGAGTCCCCAACCACGATGTGGGGTTCTGTAAGGCACTAGTTTAGGATACAGACGTTTCTCGAACGCTCTGTTATTGCACCGGTCGCCGGCGCGGCACGTGGGGCCACATTCCGTTAACAGCATTCTGTAAAAATAAACGTTTTACATAATGATTTGTGGTGTTTGATTAAATACGCTATGGTACGCAAGGACTTAAAACATTATATTTAGCAAAAACCAGATATTTAGAAACCCAAACACAATATTTAAAACAAAAAAAATCGTCGCGTTATTTTCGATTTCTTTTTTAGTCACTAAAATTACCACCGGGCTTCCGTTTCGTTAGCAGTCCATATACCCTAGATATATGTATATATATATATATATGTTACCTATTAAGGCACTGCGAGTATAGTCCACACGGGTCGTCCTCGTGCGGGTTGCAGTCGCACTGCGTGAGCGACAGCTCGGGGTCGTCCACGCGGCGCCCGCACAGCGAGCCGCACGGCTTGTTCACCTTCAGCTTCACGTAGTGCGGGGGCAATAGGGACGACGCTATGTCCAGGGACTCCTCTTCGTTGGGTTCCGCACCTGTTAAAAACATTTTTATGAGGTGATGATACAAATATTTAACTGTAATATTAGGAGTTGGCAAATAAATTGTATACAAAATTATTATATGATGAACTGCTCCATTCTTTGTCGATTTTTTTTTGAATTTATGGCCGATATGGCGATAGACTTGCCACCTATCACATTGTGGGACGGAACATACAATGCGAAATTTTGGGTGTCCTGGCACCTCTGCCTACCCCTTCTCGGAGAAGAGCGTGAGTTTATGTATGTATGTATGAACTGCTCCACTAATTTTATATTTGTAATTAAAAATATTATAGCGAAATCTTTACTTTTGATACAGCTATAGATATTAAAACGAATGAACTAAGAAATGAATTCGAGACGCGATTTTAAAAGTTACTTTTTTACTCTTTTTAAACGCACTACACACCGAAGCCGGCACATGTCGACACTTTTTTGTTAGCGGGACGTGTTTCCGACACATGCGGTCCCATTAAATATATTAATAGTTTGATTCGTGGTGCTTTACAGCTGGCTTCTCTGGCTGTAAATGTTTATCAGAGGTTATTTACCTTTTTAGTCCATTGATTTGTCACCCTTTGCTACGGCGGGAAGTGGACAAAAATATTTCCATCCTTATATTATATTGAACTTCAGGATTAATTTCATTGCGGGGACTGCGCCTGATGGTAAGCGCAAAAGCCGTCCAGGTAGAGTATCGATGCAACTTTAATACTCGGTGTCATTACGGTGCATGCCACTGTTGATCCTGGCTAACCGAACTACAGTGGCAGGTGTAAGGGCGGGCTTTTGTGTGTAGTGCGCTTCATACTTATTTCGTTTTCAAAAATAAAAATACAAAATTAACACATCATATGGCAGTCCTAAATACTTAAAAAAGGATGGATTAATCTCTAAATTTAAAAAGTAATAATTACTTTTAAGTATTTCACACGCTCTTTGAGCATGCTCCATTGCAGTGGTGAAAGCCGCGTCTATTTTAGACTTCTGACTCGATATGCGTCCCGAATCACCTGAAATCAAAAGAAAATGTAACACAATGCATCTCTTGAGAAGTATTATGCTATGAAAGTCCGGCATCCCGAAATGGCCCAGCATGGTAGGCTAAATCTTTAATTCCTCTCAATTATTGAAGCAGTCCTGACTCATGTCTACAGATGGAGGATATAAAAGTGGCTCAGTCAGTTAGACGCCACCTGTAAAACGAAAGGCCGGGGTTCGATTCCCGCACCGAAAGAAACGTTTGTGCGACACACAAATATTTCTTTGAGATCTGGGTGTTCGTGAGACCGAAAAGTCTTTCGTAGTTTCTGATACCCACGACACAAGACTCGATCTTAATGTGGGGGGTGAGGACTATGTATGCGACTGTTGGGTGTTATTTATTTATTTTGTCGTTGTATGTCCTTGTGATTATTGTAGTCTTACGAGTTCCCAAATAGTGCTATATTGGACTTACTTAAATTGTCCAATATTTCTTTATATGTTAATTGATGATCAATATAAAGCTTACCTTCTTGGAAAGGAAACACCCTGCCTCTATTCACCCAGTAATGGTCATATTGGCCGAAAAATCGAACCACGAATTCTCCTAGCCTGTGTTTTACCGCCAAAATGTTTAACGGTATCTCGCACGGATGAAGAATTATACCTGGCCACCACCTGTACACCAAACATATAATATTAAAAAATAATACATACATCTGTGTAAACAAATTACTAAGATAATCCAAGAAAATTGATCCTAAGTTAGACAGTATTCCATTTTTTCCATGAATTTTATTTACTTCTAATTTATGCCACAATATATATCACAATAAGCCCGGCACAAATAATTCTTTTATGACATTTTAGTAGTAATGCAAACTTCATCTAGTGACATACTTAAATTATTTTACGCAAGGGAGTTTGTTTTTTTTAACTAAGGCTGATCAATGTTTTAATAAGGACATGATGTACCTATCACAAAGTAATTAACAAGTCACCTATAATGTCCAAGCTTGACCCACACCATCTCTCCGTATAATGGTAGTCGGCCAGTTTCGCAATCTTCACACATGTAGCCACCTGACAAAAAAAAAACATAGTTATGAATAACATTATGTACTGATGGTAGGTCTGAGGTCTCTCATATGTGAGAGTCCGCCTGGAGGCTGGGTAAGTACCCCCGCAATGTCTATTTATCCCAAACAGCAGTGTTGCACGGTTGTGTTCTGGTTGGAACCACATTGTCACCAGAATAACTACTGGACATATTGAAACTTAAATCTTATGTCTCAGGATGCACAGTGGAATGCCAAGCTTTGGCTTTATAAGTCATGGTGTTGTTTCGTTTTGCTACTGTTCGTGAGCGGTCGTATCATTTACCATCAGGCATGCTCGTCTCGCCATTACTTGCAGTAAAAAAATAACACTAAAAAACTATATTATTCTTTAATATCGTCTGACATTAACCTTCTGTATTGCGACTGTTGTGAAAACGTTAAAATACTTTAACAATACTGGATTTCTTAGTAAGAAATTATATTTAAAAATCATACCTTCCGGCGGGTCAATGTTAAGGCACTCTGCGTGGAAGGAGGTCGGACAATACTCGCAGCATATGAGGGAGCCGCCCAGAGCACAAATGAAACACCATCCAGTATTCACGTGACAAGGAACTTTGCCGGGACTGAAAAGTAACAAAAAATGTTCTGTTAAACTACATTTTAACATACCTTATTGGGTGTAGGCAAGGGGTGGCGAACCTTTGCCTATCAACGTGTATTTTTTTTTATATCGCACTTTTTAATATTAGAGTGACCTAATTAAAAATTTCTTAGTGTTTGGGAAACATTCATTAAAGATTTGTAACATAAGAAATTTTGTACTTATGGGAGATACATCTAGAAGACCGATTTATAAATCTTTCCGCCTTTCATGTGTCAATAGGTCCTTTTTTAATAACGGGTCGATAGGTCATTTTTAACTAAAATAAGATTAAAAGCCAAAATCTACTTTATTTAGATTAGGTCACTCTACACCACTTTGACAGCCTCCGTGGCGCAGTTGGTTAGACGCCGCCTGTGAAACGAGAGGCCGCGGGTTCGATACCGGCACCGAGAGAAATGTTTGTGCGGCCCACAAATATTTCTTCCGGGTCTGGGTGTTTGTGAGGCCGAAAAGTCTCTCATAGTTCCTGATACCCACGACACAAGACTCGATCTTAGTGTGGGGTCAAGACTATGTATGTGACTGTTGGGTGTTATTTATTTATTTATTTACTCTAATTCTAAAGGTGCGATATATTTAATATGACCATAGAAGTGCCATCAAATAATTTTGATTGAATTATCATTGTGGAAAAATTACCTATACAATAGCAAACGAGCGCGGAATATATTTCTTATTTGGACCAAAAAATCATAATTGAGGTTTTTTATCTTAGTTCATTTGTCAAATTTGTTATCAATGATGTGCCCAAAATATTATGTCGCGTGCCATTGGTTCGCCATCCCTAGTATAGGATGATTACTGAATGCCAGGTCAAATCGCGATAGGACAATATAAGAAATATTTATTTTTCATTACAATAATTAAATAATATGATGTTATAGTTAAATCATTCAATGTAGTGCTATTACTTCAAAGTATCATATTGCAATTTTTCAAACGAGCCGGAAATATGTATGTATATTGCTTAGATAGTTTCTTATCATGTTTGGAATTTATTTACAAACAATTTTCCTTAATATTTGCATTCGCAATGCAACAAATAGGTTTTAATTTAGCTTCGACATAACCCACCCACTACTCATACTGCGCATTAAATATTAGTTGATAAAATTTAAAAAAATATAGCTATTAACAAATAAAAAGAAAAGGAAATTACCTGTGCTCATAATGCCTGGGACATATAATATGTGATCCAGTCAATATTTGACTTCCAGCTGGTATGCATTTCGTAAAAGAATGGTATGTGGCAGGGCACCTCACACATTTGGCCAATTTATCTCCACTAAATCTTGTCTTGCAGCCTCTCGGGTCATCTGACACACAAGTATGGCACACATGTCTAGGACAAGTCAAAGATTCATAGTGCTCATTAATCATCTTGTTGCTTTTAGATGGTTCCCCCGCATTGAACTGAGTCTGAGGCCAATGATCCAAGCAATCCAGATGGTAGTACTTGTGACAATGCGGTACTTGACACCGTTGTCTTCTTTTTGTTTCCTTTTTACTGACGGCAGATTTACAAACAAAACATAGAGGAATGTCATACTTCTGACAGTTGTTACATTTGAAATCTGAAAAGTCTACAACTTGAGTTGTCCTTAACTTCAGTTTTACATCTACTATTTCACATTTGCCAGGCACTGAGTAGTTCCAATCGACTTCTTCATCACTCGAATAAGAATAGTTCTCTGGGGGATCCAGGTTGTCTAAAATTTCCTTCATTTTTGCTGATAATTGGGCTTCTAAGGCGTCAGCGTCAACAGTGTGAGATTCTGGTTCGATTTCATCAATGTGCTCTTCCGAAATATCAAGCTGTTTGTCATCATTATGACCATCTGCATCTTCTGAACTTTTAGGCCTTCTGCCAGCTTTCCTTTTTTTCTTCCTACCGCGTGAAGGTGTAGGTGCATCAATAACTTGTGACTGTTTCTTAACGCAGTCGACATGAAACCAGCTATTGCAACCTTTGCATTTAACTAATTGTCCAGTGCTCTCGCAAATTTCACACACTTTCTCTCTTACTAAACCTTTAAAGATATTTGGTTTCGGTAATGTTAATTCGGAAAAGTATAATTCAACTTCATCAACATTATCTTCTAGATCTTGTTCGCCGCCTACACATTCCATTAAAGTATTACTAGGTTCAGCAACAGATGTTTGAGTGTCATTTTTGGTATCGTCATTTCCTTCGCTTTTCATTTCTGAATTTGTTTTTATCTCAAAAGTTTCTATCTCATCCTCAATATCAGTATAATCTTCATTATACGAAGGCTTAACTGTTTTTCTCTTAGGTTTATGCTTAGGTACAACGTCAAAAAAATCTGTGATTTCCTTAGGCACTTTCACTTTTTTCTTCACTCTTTTAGGAGGCGCAGCTTCTGTAACCTCATTATTTAAACCTTTAACTAATCCAGACTGTTCTATCTCATCAGTTTTTTTCATTTCAGGCTTAGCATCCTCTTCGTAAAGCCATGTCTTGAATAAGTAATTAGTAATTTCTTCTTGAGTTAATTGTGGATTTTCATCGATTAACGTATCTTGTCTTAGTTCTACATATTTTATGAATTCTGGGTCATCCAAACCTTTTTCCAATTTTCTATCACACTTTATTTTATTTTTGCGTTTTGAAAGAACCACATCACTATCTTCAGAAGTTATAGATACATTATCAGCCTCAATTCCGTCTTCATTGTGCTTTACATATTCATTCAACTCAGCTTTTGTTCTTATACGAAGCTTACTGTAAGCTAATGGTATATCACTTGCTTCAGAATTAATTGATACACTATCAATATCACATTCTTCTTTCTTAGTAGGTTCTGAAGAATGATTTTCTTCACTGTCTGTGGTCTTTTCATCTTTAGCTTCTAAAGAATTTGGTAAATCATGATGTATTACTTGGTGTTTTTGATTATTGTCAGCATTTTTTATATCTGTAGGATCATCTTCTTTATCTATGACTACATCTATCTTTTTTAAGCTAGTATCAACACATTCGGAAATACTACTTAATTGTGGTATTTCTACCTCTTTATTATTTACTACCATTTCATTAATGTTGACAGGACATAAATCCATCTTATTTTCTTGTCCTGTATCTAACAAATATTCTAAGTATATTTTTCGTTTATTGCGTTCCCTGGTCATTTTAAGTTTCTTTTTAGTAGATTTTTTTCGTACGGGTTCATCCAGGCCCTTGACAAAATTTGAATGTTCTATTTCATCGGATTTCTTTAAATCCGATTTGTTTGTTTCCTCATATAGCCAGGTTTTATGTAAATAGGACACAATTTCAATCGAACTAAGTTCTGGATGCTCGTCCATCAAAGCGTCACGTCTCGCTTCTAAATACTTACTAAATTCCGGATCTTCTGTTGTATTTTCCTTTTGTTCATTATTACGTTTTAATTGCAGTCTCAATCTACTTCTAGTAAATGATACATGACTATCTTCTGAACTTACGGATGCAGTATCTATATCAAAATCTCCATCTTTTTCACTATCAAGTTCGTGAAAGCCATTTTCTTTTATGGTATCATTCAGTATAGGTGCATTTACAAAGTTTGTATTCGAATTATAAATGTTATCTGTATTGTTAATTATTTCAGTATGGGTATTGCAGTTATCATATGAAGACTTTAATTTTAATTCGTCGACCTCATTTGACTGTGTTTCTCTTAAATCATAGCTTATTTCACCACATACCTCTGATTTGTTACTTATTGCACTTTCATCACCATCGCCATTTTCATTAACTTCATGATTATTTTGATTGATTACATCTGAAACAGAATCTTCATTTTTATTAGGAATTTCTGGAGCTGAATCAATTTCAGATGCAGTATTTACAGTGTTCTCGTCATCTGGCTGGCTTCCGTCCGTACTTATTGTGTCTTCTTCTGTTTCGCTTCCAGTAGATACTTCTTGAGAAAATTTACGTGTAACATCATTCTGAAAATTAATTTGATTATTGTCTTCGTAAGGCATAGTGTCTTCTTCTTTTGGATCGATTGCATTGTCTATGATATTCTGAAGTGTTCCCTCCATTTCACTTACAGTTATAAAGGTGTCATTAGTGCTTGTATCTTTTTCAATAATATCTTTTCCAAAATTAACAGCACTGTTAGTGACATGATTGCTATTATTGGTCATCATATTATCTTTATCGTCACCCATATCTTCATCGGCACTTGATTCAGAACTTAAACTTTTCACATCATTTAAATGCATCATGGAACCTAAATTAAATTCAGTACCTAATTGTAAACTTAAACTATGTATTGATTCTTTTTTACCATTTCCTTGATCATTGTTTGAATTAATCCTATCAATATCCATTCTATTCAAAATGTCAGTGTTTGTGCTATCAATACTATCCTCAGTAAAATTAGATATGTTATTATCGATATCATATTCGCCATTTACTTCTTGGTTTGTTTTATTTGCTTCTAAAGTTAGAACATTGTCTTCAGAACTAGCACTAAAATTTACAGCCGCATTTTTCTCTACCATGTTATTGTTAGTAACTAAAGAATTTGTTGGACTTTGAGAATCTGTGTCGGATGTTTCGATTTCTGTGCTTTTTTCTGTGGATAAACAGCTATCTTGAGTATCCGATGTTTCATCTACATCCATATCCTTAAAATCTTCGCACGATACAATATTCGATTCATTTAAAGATACATTGTCTACATCTGACTCTGTCATACTACTTTTCTGATTTCCAATGACTATTTCATTACCATCTGTAGAGCTTGCTTCCAGAAAAACATCAGCTTCTTGTGTGATATTGAATTTTTTATTTTCATTTTCATATTTACACTCTACTTTTTCTGTAACATTGTTACTATTTGCTTCATCACTATCATTAGTAGTAGGGCAATTAAGATTATTATCCACATCATTTGTCACAAACTTACTATAATCGTGTTCATTTTGATGTGCTAACAAGTTCCGAGATTCGTTTGTAGATTTTCTTAGGCTATAAGGCTTTGAAACTTCTCTGGGAGGCATTCTTTTCTTTTTCTTGTGATGTTCCTGTTTACTTATTGGTTTATTATCTTTTAGTGAAATAGGTTTAACATGAGTTTTCTCTGGAGTTTTGGATTTTGCTTTCTGCAACCATCTGTCCATGTGAGATTGTCTTTGTATTTTAGTAATACCCGTTTTTGCGGCCATATTATCTAGACATGCAGTTACAACTTCCGAAACATCTAGAGATTTGTTTCTTATCTTATTTCTAGATCTATCACTGTCGTCAGTTTTAACATCATCTTCAGAAAACAATGTGTCATAAAGACTCTCACTTAGTGATACATCACTATTGGTTCTGGTGACTTTACTACTTTTTTGAGTTTTAGGCATGATTTTCCTAGATCTAGCCTTTTCTAACATATCATTGAGTATATCAATTCTCAATCTTTTTGGCTCTTTGCATAATGTTTCTGCCTCTTCAACAGACATGTTCCATAGTGACTGTTTCTTTTCTGATATGAAAAACGCTGCATATAGTCTTGGATCTTTTTTCTTATCCTAAAATGTATAATTTGGATTTACTACAATAAATATCATAATAGGCACTGTATACTTAAACTGTATGTACATTCCACATGAATAAAAAATTAAAATTGAATAAAATAATAAATAATTTTGCGATATTACCTTCTCCACATAAATAAATAATCACATACCTCTGGTGTAAATTTGTCTCTAGCTAACTCAAACTCAGAGAGTCCCATAAACTTCTTCAGCATATTGTCTACGATCCAGCCGCGACGTCCATTATCGCCGAAAAATGTTACATGTATAATATCTCGTTCTATCCGCCCAAACACTGGAATATAAATATATTCTGTACTTTAAATACACAAAAAATTACACACATAAGGCTAAACAGAAAACTTTGAGAGCAATTCACATTTGAAATATCACTTTCGTTACATACACTTTCATCAATATCATTTTCATTCATAATTTTTCATCATTGCATTATAATACTGGCATTATTTTTATGATCAGTAAAATCCTATGATATATTTAGTAATACAGATTATACTGACTAACGTGGTTCAAAAATATAAATTGTTATTACTAGTAGAGTATTTCTATTAAAGTTTTTAAAAAGTTCAGACTCCAACTACACAAGTTCAACTTTACTATTAGTATTATTAAAGATGATTATTAAATTGCATAATAAGAAAATACTTAAAATATTATCTAAAAATTAATTATTGAAATCAAAATGTAATTTAACCTATTATAGATAAGTTTAAGTGCAGGAAAAAATTTGGATACTTTATAGTCCAATTATAATATGTAGATCAAACTACATTACTAAAATTAACTTACTTTTAAAACTTTTAAATTTTATCTTATTTCAAATTATATAAAAGTTTCTAAACCAAAGTATTAAATAATAAAATGTTTTTACAGTACATTATAAGATAAGTTATTTTTGTTCCAAGTCATCTGCATGCTATCTAGATTGTGCCACATTATTAAAAATAAGTGTTAAATAAGTGTTGTGTTTTTGTTATAAATTGTAATCTATACTAACAAAATAATTTCAATAAACTGTCATAATAAATCAATTACAAGAGTGTAATTGTGTTCCTATCAAGTCCTATTAATAAGCCTAGTTCAGAGGTGAAATATTGTCTTTCATAAAAGGCACTGAAGGTTTTTAGGAAAGGCACTAGAATCATAACTAAATTGGACCATATATTATTTCATAGTAAAAGTAAATTATTTTTTAAAATGTTTCTTACTTAAACAAACTAAGGTCAAATAGATGTGTTTTACAATATGTGAGCGAGGTATGAAATCAACCTGCAACTTACATTTCTTCTTCACAAAGATTCCATTAGAGGGATCTCTAGTGACAATACAAGGCCAGAAAGGATAAGTTCCCATTCGAGCCCAGGCCAGATCACCAACTTGGTATGGGCACCTAGCTTCCAACTCAAACAAGTCATTTTTAGACAACACCTTCTCTTTATGGTCTTTCTTCTTCTTTTTACTGTCAAAATCCAAAGTCTTCACTACTGACGAATTATCAATATGACCATTAAGATGCTTACCAATATTTTTTATGCCATATTTCTCTGAAGATCTTTGTAAAACATTACTTAAATGGCTGTTACTAGATTTTGGTGAACTTTTTACAGGGGAAAATATGTTCTTTATCAACATTACAGTTTCCTCTGGATCTCTGTTCTGTATTAAATCTTTTCTTATATATATTTTAGGGATTTTCTTCCCTGGAGAAGGTTTGAATGTCTCCTCAGATCCAAATCGACTTAATGATATATTCTCTTGATAAATACTCTCAATTTGATTGTCTAAATACACTTCAATAGGTGCCTTTTTTGGTGATTCCAAACGGATTGGTGAGTTTGATGCATGCATTTTATACACTGGTGATTGGACTTTAACTGGTGATTTCTCTGTTCCAGAACTTTTTAATACTTCCAACATGATTTTTCTCGAATCGCTAAACTCCGACTCAGTTTTCAATCTTCTGGCTCTACCATATCTACTAGTGCTAGTGCCCTCTCCATTAGACACTGGTGATGTCACTCTAGCAGTCAAGTTGGTTTCCAGTTCACGTTCAACAAGTGATCTCTTTTTGGGTTTTACACGTTTTGTTGTCGGACTATCAAGTTTTGTTATATCCTCAGCACTCGTATTATCTTCAGAATCGTCCATTTTAATGTTTATTAGATTTATTCGCGACCTTTTGTACACCTCTGACGTAACTCAGCAAAGCATTATACGCCGATATTGAATTTTCATATATTTTTTTAAATTCCCAAGTTTTTTTCACAGCAAACAAAATGAATTTGGCGGCCTCAATATCTTAATTAGGTATTGCGACCACCAAATCGCGTCTACGTTGGTATTCTGAAACAAAAGAATCAAAATGAAGTTTCGTCTCCAAATGCATATAGGTTAATCTCAAATGTAAATAAAAATAGTCAAATTTATCACACAATAAACGTATTTTTATGAATTAAACTATGAATTAAAGTATCTCGCATATATTGTGCTAATTTATGTCGTCAAATATCGCGATTTAGAGTCAGCATACCGTGCGATAGGCGGTCTCACTAGTCAACTGCAGGGGCATAGTTGGTCGAAAACTTAAATTCCTTTAATTCATAACACCTACAATGTTTATGCTTACTTAAACACATATTTCACGAAGAATTAATGTCATAGTTGCAAAAACTTTACACAAATTCCGCAGCGGTCGAATATCGAAGGAGCAAAGTCTTAATTTCTTACGAAAATGAGACTCACTGTACAATCAGGCACGCGCCATCATAATTTCTTGTCTCGTTACATACATTATTCCACAGCAAATCATATTCCAGTGCATTTTTAAATACGATGTAACTATTTATGTAACAGTTAAAACAACACACAACGTTATTTCAAAAATATTTTCAGAATTTGAAAAGAAAATAAATTCAACCACATAGAAACGACGCGCACCGTACCGCGAAAACACACGAATAGAGCTTTGTGTGTGTGAGTGAAAATAGGAAACGAATTTTTATGCATAGACGCACACATGTGAATATTCTCACACAGTTCAGTGTAGTGTTGTAAAAATGAGCGCTGAGAGTCGAGCGTCGAGCGCTGAGTCGACGCTTTGGAGCGTTTTAGACTCGAGCGTTAAACGCTTGAGCGTTTAAGGCTTGCGAGCGTTGAGAGCTTAGACTTTCATGCTCGAGTTATGCGCTCGAGCGTTCAAGCGTTGTAGTTTTTAAATACGGATAGATGAAATAATTGTGATAAATAAAAATGTTAGGAGTTGTGGTGGGCGGTAGGTATGGTGAGTATTACTTATCTTTTGACTTTGGTCGTATAAGCTGGCCTTATCTATACTTACATATCCACTCACACGTCCACGTCACTGTCACTTATTTTGACAGAAATTTTCCGATTCCCGCCTTTTCAATATTCATAAACATAAAGCATTATATCCTTGTACCTATTCTAGCTACAGGGAAATAAAAAATAGCTTTAAGTATCTAAAACTATGCAGAATTATTAGATGTGACAATTATTGTACAAATATAATTCAAATGTGTTGTAAACAAATAATAAAAATTCTATACAGATCGAATTTCAATGGTATTTCATTTTCAAATCATGTTTTCACCCATTAAATCATATTACATACCAATAAAATCCATTTATAAATAAAGTATATACTATAAGCTTTCTTTTGATATCCATATTTTACTACTTAAAGTTATTTTTATCTTATAAAAAACCAAAAAAATATACCCATAATCACATAACCAATTTTTGTTAAGTTTGCGTTTGCGTAGTGACTCCCAGTTCCGGGTTACGATTTAATGTTGCCAAGTGATCGTATTCAGTGGAGTCGAATTTTTTACTGTTTTTTTTTTATTAATTAATTTGAACTTTTTTGTGTACATTTTTGTAACAAGTCTTTATATGTTATAAATATTCGTTTTTAATAGAATGCCATAAGCAGAAAAGAACGTCAATTCGACGTTTTTTTTTCATAACTATTATATTTAATAATAAGGCCACAACTTATGGTTTTGAGACATGCTAATGACTTCGGGGGTAAAAAAGCTTAAGATCAAATTGTCGACCAAGATTTCCTGCATGTGCATTTTTCGCCATCTTGAAAAGGGATTTGAATTCAGTTTTTTTTTTGCAATAACTGTCTGGGTATAATAATATAAATCAGAATAATCTAGCTAGGCAGATGATGATAAGGTCTGGAAACGCTCGGAAAATATATATAAATATGTACATTTTAGATTTCCTCGTGACCCAATACGATGCGGAGAATGGACATCAATCATCAGCCAGCAAAGACGTGAACATTTTTTTAAGCCGAATATATCGAAAATTAAATACCTATTACATTTTACACATAAATATTTGTTCTATTGATTTATATACATGTCTTGGCCAAAACATATCTACGCTCAGATAAAAGTACAAATACAAATTCATCTTCATATAAAAGTAAAAAGGATATTTGTCTCCATTCCATGCCTTGTCCTACCGACTAACGTCGGTCGTAAAATTTTATTGCATTTTGTACACTGCTTTGTATAAACAACTTTAAACAATCCGCGTAAGGTTGAATTTGCAAAAGATATGTTTATAGTGTGACTGTAACTACATAATATGCAGAATTGTCGAGTGTTTGGTGACAGTTTGAGTAAGGTTTCGAGTGTTACTTTTGTTCGCAACTGTACATCTTGGGTTTTTTAAAATAATGGCAATTGATGTAATTTTTTTCAAATTCAGATATTAGTATTTGTATAGATTACAAATAAAACCCTTCAAATGATATAAACAACTATTTATTTCATTTCATTTATACATTCAAAAGTATTCGTCGAAATATACAAATGTGTTTATTACAAATATGACATCTTGAGTTGAAATAAAGTACACTTTTGCCTTACGTAGCTACAATTTTACCAAGGTTCCTAACTGGGCGTACCTGAGTCGGAGGTACCAAAGATACGAAAAAATGTAAAGCCTCTTATATTGGATTATATTTACATAAGCATGTGTATTATGTTATAAGTAATAGAAATGTTTCATCATAAATAAAATTAGATTTTATTAAAATTCTAACATTTGGTACATTGACTTTACACATTATTCATTTAAATATTTATATGAAACTAATATGAAGGGGTAGTAAATAAACACAAAAAACGAAATCGAACAAACATGAATTTAGATAATAATAAACATTTTCAATTGAATTAATTAGGATGCAACAACAATACATGTATTTGTAGGAATGTATTTGTGGTGTAGACGAAATAAAAGTTCACCAAGCATACGCATTACAAAGTATTTAATTCCGAGGCACACAGATTACATGTTCTTAAGTCTTATTCACTAATGTAAGGCTATTACAGTCATATCTACACACTGCTTAGTCCCTATAACAGTATACACATACTATGAAGGAGATGGTGCGATAGTATTGCAAGGTTGAAGGTTCACAGCAAAGCGGTACGAAATATTATCCCGAAACTATTGCGAGCGGCAAGGCGAGCTAGGCGCATTGCGACGCGGATAGTGTGCCGTGTGATAATGGCGCGGCCGCTCGGCCGGCTGCGTTGACGCGGGTCCGATGACGTCACGAGTACCTGAGCGCCTGCCGAGCCGGGGCGGTGGTGTGCCGTTATTTATCTGATACAAAAATTAAATTGTCGTGTGTCATGTGTGTGTATCTGTGTGCGTGTCTGTGTGTGTGTCTGTGTGTGGAGCCTACATATTTATAAAATTACGAAATGTCTACTGTTTGTGATTGTTACATTCATAGAAATCAAACAAATATTTGGAGAGAATATTTACATTTTTGATTATTGAATTCATGAGTAATGATTTCTTATAAGTTACGAGCATTATTTTCCAAATATTCAATTGGTTCCTTGACGTCACTTACACTGCACGTTTAATACACGTATTCACTGCACATTAATCACTGCACGTACATTTGCAAATTCACTAAAATAAAATACAAGTAAATCTATCGACGCATTTGTTGTAAACAACATGGCGGCCCAGGGCGCAGACGCACCCCAAACCGCAGGTTAAGTAGGATTTGCGCACACTGTAATGATGCCGCGCATAATACCGCGGAAAAGAAAACTATTTGACAGAAGTTTTGACGTAACAATGTAATCGTCCCCTCAACCGTCGGAACCGGAACCCGGTTCCTTCGGATTTCAAGCAATAAGCACCCTAATGTCATTGAAATAGGGTCTATTATTAATACAGCTCATCGATTTCAAGCAAAAAAGCAACATAACATCATTGAAATAGGGGCTATTTTTGAATCAAGGTTAGTAGGCGGCGCTTACGACAGTCCAAGGGTGGCGTCCGCCTAAGCGACGTCGGGTAGAAGTAAGAGGTGGGGGCATCGAGGTAACTGTCATGTTCAATAGCCTGAGCCATAGACAAGCCATGTCGTAAGGCGATTTTTTTTATATGAAGATAACCTGCTGTGGATTTGCGCGAGGGGGGGTAATGTCATGTCGTGGTACAGAGCATTGATTAAAAATATCGCAAATGTTTTATTGTACCTAATCAACCAACTCTTACCGCCGCGTCTCGCAGGACATTTGTTTGCATGTATTTAGTAATTTTGGTGTCCACCACTGTGGTGTCCACTGTCCGTGCACAGTTCGCAACGCACACACCCATGAATATCGAAAGCCGCGACTCTAGCGGCAGGCTACGGGAGTTCGGTATTTGTCGGGAGTAATCGGGAATGTTCGTTGCCTATAATCCGAGTAAAAATAATAGACGAAAATCTAACATTCACATTATGCATTTTTGTTTAGTAAGGTTTTATTTGTTTAAATATGTGATAAGCATTGTTTACTATTTTGTTTGCTTATTAATTGTAGTGCTATCGTTTTATTAGTAAGATTGTTGATTTTTTGAAAATATTATTTAATTGTGAGGTTTGTGCTTAAAATATGTGTTTATTAAAAAATCAAAATAACAATTCTCACCATTGTCATTCAGTGAAAAGATTTAAATTGTGTGCAAAGGTAGGTGTGTACCCGAGTTAAAATAACTAAACCAGCAGAAAGGGTATGTATCTCGAAAGTTTCATGTTAAAACTTAAAAGTTATGAACCGCTAGTGTTGAGTAGGACATACAAGAAGCAGTACATTTGTCCCGTACATGACGTCAAAATGTAAGAGCGGCTCAACTTTTTAACGTGTACTACTTCATATTTGGTGTCCCGGTACTCGTCACTCTACGTAATTAACTATAGGATGAGAGCGAGAGGGAGTGACGCACATGCTAACAATACTATCTTAGTATGGCCAAGCGTCAGTACGCCTCACCTCAATTGAAGTGGGACATTGTACTGGCTTAGTACAAAAATGAGGCTACTCTTACAAACTCTTTTTCAAGTCATGTCCTACTCAACACTATGAACCGAACAGAGTACATTACTATATATGAAATAGAGGTCTATCTTCATGCTCAAAATGGAAAACACATGGTTGTCAGTTCCAAAACAAGTAGATGATGGCGCTGTTACACAAATAACGCTGGGTACCTCTATATTTATCGGTAGATGGCCCTGTTACACAATTAATGCTGGGCACACATAGAATGGCTTAACACATCATTATTCGCCAATAGATGTCAGGAAGTCATATTTTCGGTTTGTATTTCTGTTTTTATTTTTTAAACATGAATTCTAATTACATATTAATATTCCTATTTCCTAATTAATATCCTAATTAATATATTAACATAATATTGTTCGGGTTCGATTCCCGCACCGAAACAAATATCTGTGTGAAGTAGAGGTATTTGTTTCGGGTCTGGCTGTTTGTGAGACCGAAAAGTCTGTTGTAGTTCCTGATACCCACGACACAAGACTAGTTCTTTGTGTGGGGTCGAGACTATAAATGTCACTGTTGGGTGTATTTATTTGATTATATATTTGGATATTTGATTACAATATATGACATCATATTTTCAATAAACAATGATGTGTCGGAATTGATAATGACAGCTTTTCAATAATTCGCCAGCCCCCAAACCTTTTAAAATCCACTAAAAGCTATTTTTCCCAACCAGGACCAAACTACCAGATTTTGTGGAAAATCCACTAAGTTGGTAACACTGGTGCAAAAAAGCTTGAAAGATGGCCGCCCATATAAGTTCTTGTCCAGACGATATTTGATACAAATGTTAGCCGGTTTAAAACAGCGCAGGGCCAATAAATAAATTACTGTCGTGTAATAACATGAATGGAATATAAATGAGTTAGTTCTATCAAATGTTAACATTGTTATACCTAGTTTTTTAATGTATTTATTGATTTTGCATTAATGAAATTTTAGCGATCGAGACATGCAAAGCTGTTATCCTTTTTTATAGTGTTTGGTTTAGAAACCAAATTATAGTTTATGGTAGATTTTTAAGAAAATATCCTTAATTACGACGAGATTTGTATAGGTAAAGGTACTGGCAGGTATAGCGTAATCCATTACAATCAAAAATTGTAATAGTATTAAAAAATTACGAATAAGGGTAGTTAAGTAGTGGTTGAAAATTAAAACAAAATAAAAATATACAATTATTATTATTATCAATGAATAAATATCTAAGAATAAATACTGACAATTTCAAACCTATAAATTAATAATTAAAGATTTGTACGACTAATTTAGTTTTTTTTTTATTTGGCCCGGCATAGTAGCCCGGCACAGTGCCTCTGCCTCTGCCTCTGCCTCGGCTTCTGCCTCTGCCTCTGCCCGGGCCTCGTTCTCCCCCATTTCCGCACTGCCCGCTCAATGTAAAGTTCAAGTTAACTCTTAGCACTAGTGATGGTTTTTTATTTGCTTAATTGACACAAACTATGCATGCACTCTATCACTGAAATAAAAAAATAAAACACTCACGAGCATTCTTGCTTTTCCGTTGATAACCTAAAATTAAAAATGCATTTTATTATTATTCTTTTTTATTTCAGTAAATTTGTCCAATTGTAATATGTACTAGTTTTATATCAGAATAACTACGTTAGTAAAGCCGGGTACAATTTATAAAATGCGGCTGATGGACGTAGCTGAAGATATATAGAAAATTGAATATTCTGCCACGCCGCGTCCGAGAGACCCTGAATATTATTACCACTCTTCAGCCGCGTTCGGCAGCCGCATCTTATAATTTGTTTTTGGCTTAATAGTAGATCATTTCAATGTTCGGATTATTCGCAGTCGCGCATCTATTATCTTATTGTAATGTACGTTACGGTTTGCGGTCCCTGATGGCGGTTTCCATTCCGTATATGTATACATATATATTGTTTTAATAGCCTAGATTGTGTCCCACTGCTGGGCAAAGGCTTCCCCTTTGTCATTCCATTTGACCCTGTCCTCGGCGAGCTCTTGTGATTTTGGCTCGAATGTATCCAACTCGTCTTTCCACGGTTTGGATGCATATTTGGAGAAGAAATATTGAAATATTTAAACTGAATTAATAAATTAATTCTTTGATATTGAAAATTTAAATCACCATATCATTGGCTTTATCACACTTAATTTATAACAATCACATCCAACATCAAACATACCGCACATTCTAGTTTGAACAAAATCTTTGGAACGCTAACACTGATCTTAATAAATATGGCGCGCGACTTTCTACGGAATACTGGAAATCAATTAAAATATTGAATTGTTTTGATATATTCTCAATTATCAAATGGCACCTAATTATTCTTTATGATATGTTTTCTATCTCTAACACTTTATTTTTCATTTTTTCATTGAATTGACACAGAAATATTTAATGAAAACCGACAAACAACGATCCTGATTTACTTTCGTGTCTAAAAAACTTCGAATCACGCGTCGAATATGGCTTATTTTTAGATAATTGATAATTATTAATGTAAAGGTATCTTTTAATAAACTATATAAGAACAATAAGAGAGTTACAAATCAATATTTACATTTTTATAAACTCCTGCGCACCACTCGTCGTTGTTCTCAAACAACACACGAGTTTGTCTTTTTTTTTGAAATATGCCTATTGCTAATTTATTTTTGGCCAATGTAAGATTAAAGGTAGTTTATTCAAGCATTATATATATTTTTTTCATAACGCTTTTTGTAATATATTTTGAATTTAGGACGCTTTTTCATTACCAGTGTATTTTCCTATAAAAATGACAGCTTACGTCAAAGTTGGAGGTCGGGACGTTTGAGTGGATATAAATAAAATTGAAGTGTCTGTTTGTAAAGTGAAAATAAATAAAAATATCCAAGTACATATCGTTATACCGGGTATATCAAGACTGCTACCGAAAACGAAGCTGGGTGGTAGTTTTAGTGACTACAAATACAATGCAACTAAAAATTTCGCAAAGAAACGCGACAATTATTTTTAATGATTTTTTAAATATCATCATTTTTGGGTGGTAAATCCATAGTTATTGCTAAAATAATATTAAAATTTTACCTTCCAATAAAATTTGTATTATGCTTCCAAAGACGTCCGAAGTCCCTTATGAGAGTACATCGATTCTTTCTCCTTGCCTGGTCGCTAGATGTCGCTACTTCCGCCACCTAGATGCACCAACAGCGCCACCTACCGTTTTCCGGCTGCATCTAAACCACCTACTAAATACAAGCCGCCCTCTATGTCATTGTATGGCTCATAATGGTATAGCCCCAGGAAGACATTACTGGGACTTCGGACGTCTTTGGAAGCATAATACAAATTTTATTGGAAGGTAAAATTTTAATATTATGCGTTCCGTTTGACGTCCGAAGTCCCTTATGAGAGAGTGTTTGTTATCTCCTGGTGGCTTGTATTTTTGGTAACGATTTTAAATTAAAACGCAACAATGTGATTGAACATATAATGTAATGTAAATGCATATTGATTTAGATGCTAGGTATAAATCAAAATATTTCTCTGTAAGTATTATGAATCATGTTGAAAATATTGTGATAAGGATTTTTCTGAAATAATTTCTCTATTAGACTTATTAATTTGTTTCAGATAAAACTTTTTAAAAGTACATTCATGCTGCCAATTAGCTTTAGCTAGGATATCATTAATATGGTAATTTTCTACCCAATTTAAAGATGAGACTGCTGATCTACAGCTTCCAGCTGAAGCCTGAATACCAGCATCAGCTAGAAGCCTCTTCATCCAACCCCCAATCATAGCTGCAGTAGCTGGCCTTGTAGGACTTCTAGTTGCTAAGAATAAATTAGTAATATTTTCACGGATCCCTCGCGTCATATCTACTAGTGTACGTAACCAATATACTGCATCGATGCTTGTATCCGGTGCGACCAAAAATGTCCAGCTAGATTGTTGATATGAGGATGAATCAGTTTTCGACCCAAAAGCGGGGTGCAAAGTAATAGAATCAGTGTTATCTATAAAATGTTGACTATCAGTATGTAAAAGAGTAAGATCGTGTACTCTACGGCCAGAAGATAATAGTAAAATAGCAGCTGTGTGTCTAGATACTTGATATAAACTATTTAAATTTACACTGTAATTCTTTAACCATCTAATCAAAATCCTTGCATCCCAAATCGGTAATTTGGAAGGCGCCGGTTTTGCCACGGAAATAGCTTTCAGTATGTGTTTTACTATCGGGTTTGCAGTAATTTTAACATCAGATATTGTTTCGCAAACGGATGCAATAACCGATTTATGAACAAGAATCGTTCTGTAAGAGAGACCACTGGTCAAAAATAGATAACCGAGATACCTCGCTACGTTTACAGGTTCCGGCAAACGAAAATTAATACTATTTTCTTGGCAAAATCTCACCCATCTGCTCCAAATGGGGGCATAAGTCTTTATTGTAGACTGTCTCCAACACGATGACAATAACTGTTTCTCTTGCGGCGTCCATGTATCCGTCAGGGCATCCCACCCGAAATGAGCCAGGCTTCCAGGTGTAACTTGCCGACTTGTGCCGGCGGTAGCATTGTCGCTGTGTCCACCAGTGTCTTCTCCAGATTTTTGAGTTTCACGGGACGTTTCAGAGCCCGATTCTTCAGGTCTGGCCTCCAAAAAGGGCTTCGTCCACCTGGGTGCTATTAGAATGTACTGGCCTGAGGCTGAATTGAGATGATCCAGTACCCTGGGTATTAGACTGGGCGGCGGGAACAGCCATGCAAGTCGGTAATGCCAGGATCTGCTGAACGCGTCGTGATAGTAAGCGTTCGAGTCTGACAAGTCTAGCGAAACATAGTTTGCTACGACATGTGCTGTTTTTGACGCAAAGAGGTCTAGGTCTGGCGTGCCCCACATACTGAACAGTCTCGATGTTTCCTCGCCTGTGAGGTGCCACTCTGCGGCGGCGCGATTTCGTGAGAGGTGATCTGCTTCGGTATTGCACAGGCCTGGTAGGTGGTGAGGCCGAAGCACAATGTTGAGGTGGTCCGCCAGTTTCAGCAGCTGTTGGGTCAGATCTAGCAATTGACGAGATCGTGTTCCTCCTTCGTTTTTTATATAGGACACGATTGTTTTGTTGTCGCTCTGAAGAATCACTGTAGAATTCTGGAGCTCTATTGCTTTGGCTGATATAGCGGCTATCACAGCATACATTTCCTTCAGATTGCAATGCCATTTTGACTGGTGTTGCTCCCATAGGCCTTTTATCATGTCGTTGTTCACCAGGGCTCCCCATTGAATGTCCGACGCGTCGGTGATGACGTGGTTCGTCGGCATTCTTTGGAGATGATTTGGAGATGATCTCTGACTGATGTTCTCCACCCACCATTTTAGTTCTGTATGTACCTCTTCTGGGTACTGAATCTGCGATCGAGGACACTTTCTGAGTTTGTTGCTGTGTCGCTGCAGTAAGCGGCAATGCAACCTTCCCCGTGGGGTGATGAAGGTTGCAAAGTTGAGATGACCTAATAGGCGTTGCGCCTGTTTTAGGTTCCAACTGCCTGTTTCGAGTCGTACTCGCAACATCTGACGAATTCGTTGTATTTTCTCTGAGGGTAGGAACTTTGTGTTGGATTTGGTGTTCCATGTGACTCCCAGAAAATCGATTTGCCTCGTTGGTGTTGTAACCGATTTCTCCATATTTATCCACCAACCCAGACTGCTCAAAAACTGTATTGCGATTTCTATATGTGCTGTAAGCGTATTTTTGTCCTGATGTACTATCAGATAATCGTCCAAATAAACCACTAACCTCAGTCCTTTTTTGCGGAGTATTTCTGCGGTCCAGTTCGTTACCGAGGCGAAAATCCGTGGCGCTGCTGCCAGACCGAACGGCAGACACGTCATCTGCAGCAGTTGACCTTGATAGCTGATCCGGAGAAACCTTCTGTGTGGATCTTTTATTGGCAGGTGGTAATAAGCCTGACTTAGGTCCAGTTTCACCATCCAATCTCCGTGTTGTAGAAAATTTGGCATTTGGTGATGGTGGAACAGATGGAAATGTCTTGGTTTCAAGTACTGGTTTAATGCCTTGAGATTGAAAATTGTTCGACTTTTGCCGTTGGATTTCGGAATTATGAATAGAGGCGATATAAAAGACGGTGTCAGGGGAGCCGGCTCTAAGACTTTTAATTGAATTAAATTTTGAATTTCGGTTGACATTAACTGAGATGTTGGAGTTTGATACTTTGTTAAAACATCTGAAGTTGGGAGAACTAATGGGGGTGTCTTGTTGAATGGTATTCTGAGACCTGTTATCAATTTCCATATTGATTTGGTGGATTGAAAAGAGCCCAAGTCAAGTTTTGAAAGCGTCTCAGACAGCCGCCTGAAAACCCTGTCGAGTCATTTATTTTTATATCCCGATCTTTTACCCTCTGCCTTATATTTTCTCCCTCCCCCCCTCTTCTTGGCTGACGAGTTGTTGTGAAAGAATCGTTCGGAATCTTTGTTTTCAGCACGTTTGGGTTTGTAATTGTTATTCGGCTGGCTCCGAAACAACTTTGCGTCAGCAGACGAGGTCGAGGGCTGTGGCGATTTTGCCCGGGTTCGTGTAGAAGATGGGGACTGTTTTTGTAATTTATCTACTCCACCAATTTTCTGTAAATATGTTGACAACTGACCGGGGTTAAACATGTACTCGCAAGACGGCGGAATACTACTCAGGTCCTCTCTCAAATATTTATCTTTTAATTTTTTAACTAAATCTCTACGGCGCAATTCTAACACTTCAGCTCGTTTCCCGCAAATCACCTGTAGCATATCGTGAGATATTGTCTTATATTCGGAATCACTACCAAATAGCTGGTTTAACTTTTCATAAATAGAGGACGCATTAAGCTGGATGTCCCTAGAGGCAGACCAGTCAACTAGATTTTGTAATGCCGAGTTTACGGCTTCATTTTGAGCTAAAAATGCATTGGATAATGCGGCAAAACTACGTTCCATTTGAAACCAACGTAACGGGGCAAAAGGATCCTCCAGACGTCGCAGCTCCTCATTTACTCTTAATTCGGTAAAAGCTGGAAAAGCCGCGTATTTCTTCTGAACGTCTGTATACCGAACCGCGTTCCAATCAGGTGAGTCAAATCTTTGCATAACCTTAATTTTTTCAACACGTGCGCAATTTGCTTTTGGTACAGCCGGTTCTTTGACAGACACGTCCAAGTTAACAATACTACTCGCATCTAATTTGGGTGGATTTAAAAACTGTTCATTAGATATTGGTAGCGAACTATCCGGCAAAAGCGAAGTATGTGGCATGCTGCTGCTATTAGCTAAAGGCATTTGCGCGGTTAACGGCGGAGCCTCCGTAGATGTAGCGAATTTGGCCGTTAAAATATTATTCAAATGACTCACCAATTGTTGTGACAAAAAGTCAAACCTTTCCTCCAGATCCCGTGAACTGGTACGCCTTTGGCGTTTCCTTGGTGGCCCTTCTTGATCCGACGAACAATCCGAAGAACTATCACTATCATTTGAATTAGATGCGATAACCTCTTTATCACTCATTTTTTCCCAAAGAGGTAAAGGTAACGGAAGACAAACTAACTTGAAAAATGTTTGAATTTAACTTTCTACTTAAATCTCGAAAGCTAATTAAACTAATATAAAATTTGCGACAAAATTAATCTAAATAATTTAATAACTAATAAATATAGATTTTTTCGTAACGACCATGTGCTCGGTTCGAAAAACGACGCAACAATGACATAGAGGGCGGCTTGTATTTAGTAGGTGGTTTAGATGCAGCCGGAAAACGGTAGGTGGCGCTGTTGGTGCATCTAGGTGGCGGAAGTAGCGACATCTAGCGACCAGGCAAGGAGAAAGAATCGATGTACTCTCATAAGGGACTTCGGACGTCAAACGGAACGCATAATAATTTAAACTCTTTTATACCTTAGAGTATTTATAAATAAAAGGGTATTCACTATTATTTTAGGGAAAAATGCATTTTTCGCCCAAATACGACCGTAGGAAAAAAATAACCAAAAAAAAATTGTCGCTTTTTTTTCCAACATTTTCTGTTGCATTGTGTCTAAAGTCGCTTAAACTACCACCCGGCTTCATTTTCGGTAGCAGTCTTGATATACCCTGTATACACGATACCTATATCGAAAATGACCTTAGATTTTTTTTGTCTGTCTGTCTGTCCGTCTGTCTGTCTGTCTGTTTGTTCCAGCTAATCTCTGAAATGGCTGGACCGATTTTGACGGGACTTTTTTTGTCAGGTAGCTGATATAATAAGGAGTAACTTAGGCTACATTTGTTGTAGAAAATTTCATTTATTTAAAAAATAACTAAAACAACTAATTAACTTTTTTGTTAAACTTCACGCGGACGAAGTCGCGGGCTCAGCTAGTCATAACTAAAAGAAGGAACAGACTTAGTAACGAAAATATACAGGCCAGTATGTGACTTTTCTCATGGTTAAAAAAATTATAGTGTTGCAAAGGTGTGTGATGATTTTAGGTAGGTATTTAATTTAACTTAGTTGCTAAGAAAAATCAGTAGGTAGTCAGGAATTGTACAGAAACTTCAGCTATTTTTTTTTATTGCATTGAATGGCGAGACGAGCACGCCGTTCGCCTGATGGTAAGCGATGCGACCGCTCATGAACAGTAGCAAAACCAAACAACACCTTGATTTACAAAGCAATGCTTGGCATTCCACTGCGCTCGCCATCCTGAGACACAAGATGTTAAGTCTCAATATGTCCAGTAGTTACTCTGACTACAATGTCCTTCAATCCGAATCACAACAGTGCATTTAAACTGCTGTTTGACGGGAGAAATAGACATTGCGGTGGTACCCACCAAGACAGCCTCTCACATATTAGAGACTTACCACCAGTAAAACACAAAAACCAAAAACAAACAAAAAGCTAAACCACACTTGTAATGTAATTTGGGCCTTATGGCGTAGATCATATGGCATATTGTATACTAATAATAAATAAGTATTTTTCTACTATTATGATATAAATATCGTTAAAAATAAAATTGAAATTGTCTTATTTCAATTATACTATCTTTTTTACGGTGGTCGCGGGTTCGAATCCCAGGGCACACCTCTGACTTTTCGGAGTCATGTGTGTATTGATAGTCAATCACCATTCACTAAAACGGTGAAGGAAAACATCACGAGGAAACCTGCATACCATAGCGATTTATAAAAAATTCTATGGTATGTAAGTCCGCCAACCCGCACTAGGCTAGTGTGGTGGACTATATGGCCTAAACACTCTCAATCGAACTCTCGATTGTAGAGTAGGCCCGTGCCTTGCAGTGGGACGTATATGGGCTGATACAGATACAGATCTTTTTTACAGTTTCTCTAACTATGTAATCTAAGCGCGCTCTCAAGCTCGAGCCGAGCGCTCAAGCCACTGCTCGAGCGTCGAGCGCTTCAGTCGAGTCCCGACTCGAGCACGAGCAATCTGCTTGAGCGTCGACTCGAGCGTTTAAGCGCCGACTCGAGCTTTTTTACAACACTGGTTCAGTGGCTTCGTTTTTATCAAGACTGTTTGGTCGACACATTCAAATAATGGTTCTGGGGTTCATTCACAAACACATTCACAAATAAACATTAATGGTTTTTCTGTCACTGCAAATAATAGCATAAATTGCAATGTTTCTTAAATTACACCACGTATACATAGAAATACAATTTGATTATTTTTTTGCATTACGTATATGGATGCTTATTTATTGATATAAACTAAAATGAAATTACATTATGCATTTATTCTGTTTAAATAATTCCTCTGATCGTATCAATTATAAACACAAGCAGCAATGGGTAAATAAAATAAATGGTTGTTAATTACATTAATTGAAACTGTAATTTATTTTTCTAATTACATCGCTGTTTACGGGGCGCCTACATATATTTTTTTATTCGGGCTGAGAGTACAACTGCGAGAGTTAGCGGATAATTATTAAAGGAAGTAACATTTATTTCGAACACGAAAATGACGACTACATGACTAGTAATGAGACAACGTATACTAAATAATAGGAGTATTCCATTAAATCATAATTAGTTTTGCTTATTTCGTTTAGGGAAATGTAACGTGTTTTTTTTATAAATTGTAAAGGTAAAGTAGCTACCGGAGTAGTGACATGACTAGTTCAATCTTCAAGAGAGTGTTTTCCATTTATAAGTTCCCTCAGAATATTTTGTGGTTGTAACAAAAATGAAAGTAAATGGGTTCTAAATCGATATAAAAAATAAACATTTATCCAAGACTAGTTACATCAGATATAATATTTTTTTCAACTGTGAAAACAGATAAATCGGTATTAAGTAATATATTCAGTAAATCAACAAGTTTTTTTTAGTTTAAATGTGATATAAAAAAAGTAAAAGGAGATTAAGCTTTAATATTTAAAATAAACTAATGCAGTATAAGATATTATTTTTGTGAACGCGACTATAATTCCATCGAACTTTATTCATCATAGACGTAGTATCAAAATAGATTTGAGATGCATTTTACATATATTATTATAGTCCATCTCACTTACGACTTATGCATAAACCATAAGAATGAAAGTGACAAAACACAATTGCCGTCCTTGTCATAGTTCCACATAATTTTGTAGCGTTCATATTGTATCGGCTAAGCACATAGGACGTGCGGTTTGTTTTAAACTTGAATTACTGAGTATTTTACGAATATTTGCGGTCAAAAATGTATGTAAAAGAGTGTTGAAACTGATTATAAGACAAAAGGTATGGTGCGCTGCTTTATTATTGGCTGTAAGAGTCGATCTAAACGATAATATGACAATATATCTGTCCCTTACGGTGGAACTCGAATGTCGAGTCCATTTGATGCTACGTCCATGTTATTCATTGATCAAACTGACATTTCAAAAATGACATAATTTGTGACTTGTCATTAATGTCATTTGTCAATAGACGAAGTCCGAAGAAGCTGACATACATTTCATATTATTTTTGTGACTTTTATTATTAATAATACACGCCATGGCGACGATAAAGTCTAAAGACAAATCAGAGCCAGTGGCATATAGTGAAGCGGCTTTGAGAAATAATGCAGTGGTAGTGGAATATTGCAGGACGTCCATGGCTGCGTTGTCAGGATCAACTGCAGGTAAATAATTATAACTTAAACAATAACTTACATTATGTTAACCAACGTACTAGGCTATATTTTGTATAAATTGGTGATGGAACATATAAAATTTCAAAATTTAATGTTCATAAATTTTCCTGTCTTAATGTTACATACATACATACATACATACATAAACTCACGCCTTGTTCCCAGAAGGGATAGGCAGAGGTGCCAGGGCACCCACATTTCGCCTTGAATGTTCCGTCCCACGATGTGATAAGTGGCGAGCCTATCGCCATATCGGGCACAAATTCCTGGCTCTGGGCTGATACTAAATAGAAAAATCCAATATCACTTTGCCCAACCCGGGATTCGAACCCGAGACCTCAGCTTTGTGACCGTACCGTAGTACAATTACACCACCGAGGCAGTCTACAGACTGTCTTAATGTTGTCATTACAAATTACAATGTAGCCAGAGCGAGGCTTATAACCTCTACATTATTGATATATGTTTAGTTCTAATCGCTGCTGGGTACTGTATTGACGTATAATGTTATATTAAGATGCATATCATTAGTCCACATTTAATGTATATTACAAAAAATAATAAATATACAAAGATATTAATAATATAATTGTTTGAATGATTTCAGGAGTACTCGGCCTTACGGGTATATACGGATTCGCATTCTACGTATTTGCAGTAATGATTCTGTGGATAATGTTTCTGGCTAAGGCAGGACCACATTGGCACAAGTTCTATGTATCCCGACAAGGGCTCTTGACAAATGGATTCTTCGGAGCATTATTCACTTATGTTTTATTTTGGACTTTTATATATGGGATGGTGCATGTATATTAAAGTTGTAAATTTACTATTCCTGTAGCTGATTTTATACAAACCTAAGATGGATGATGTATCCTAATGGAATTTTTGGTACTGCACCAATTACCAATGTATGGAAAAATGGTTGGATAAAGAGGTGATAATTTAATCAGTGAAATGCAATAGCATTGGACCTATTTTCCATCATAAGCATGAATATTAAATGGTTCAATGTGTTTAAAAGTATAGAGAGTGTTTATGATGGGAGGCATTCCTTATTTATTATAGAAATTACTAGATATTTTTTTTCATTTATAGCTATAATATATCCTTGAAGTATCTGGTTATTCATTAAACAATCAAACACAATAATTATATAATAGAGATACCTAGTAGTGTTGCTTTACCCTCTGAATTATATAAATACTTAATAATAAAATGGTGTACTGTGTTTATGGTATGCAAAATGTTAATTTTCTGCATATAAAGTGGTCTGGTTCATGCATATTATGTTTATTAATACATATTTATGTCTATAAGATTTGATCATAAATCAGTCTGTAATAACATAAGATTATGGCATAAGCATGTTTAGTCCATGTTCATTTAATATTATAGCATTTAAAACATTTATATCATGCTATCTGCAAAAAGAAACTGTATTTTGATTCCTATGTTTATAAGTAATAATGGTGTGTTTTGTTATGAATGGGTTTAGAATATAATTGTTTCAATAACAATAAGTTTTTTGTATAATTATGTTTTTACCAAATACGAGGTATTGTAGCTTATGACATTACTTGTTAATTAATATGCAGGGCCGCGCCGATACCCGGCAGCGCCTGTGTGCGGATCTTATGAAGCGCCTCTTTTTTAACGAATCTTCCTAAAAAACGAATTGAATTTTTTTACGAATATTTTTAATTGTTAATTTTGACTGAAATAAATGTTCTCCAGTTATACAGTATCTGTATCAGCCCATATACGTCCCACTGCAGGGCACGGGCCTACTCTACAATCGAGAGTACGATTGAGAGTGGTTAGGCCATATAGTCCACCACGCTGCCCTAGTGCGGGTTGGCGGACTTACATACCATAGAAATGTGTATAAATCACTATGGTATGCAGGTTTCCTCACGATGTTTTCCTTCACCGTTTTAATGCGTGGTGATTGACTATCAATACACAAATGACTCCCGAAAAGTCAGAGGTGTGCATTGGGATTCGAACCCGCGACCACCGTGAACATAAATCCAGCAATCTTTTTTGAAGACCATTATTCTTACCGCGCATATTTGATCCATTATCATAACCCTGTCCCCTTAAATTGTTTATATCCAAATTAATGTTGTCTAGTTTTTCTATAATAAATGACGTTAATCCAGCGCCAGTTGTATCGATAATTGGACAGAAAGCTAGAAAATGCTCTCTTATTTCCAACTTTCTAGTTTCTGTGTTAAAATTGACAAATCTTATTATAATACTAATTTGTTCTACGTGTGAAACGTCAGGAGTACAATCCAGTATTATTGAAAAATATTTACTAATTCGACATAAATTTAAAATAAAATGTTGAATTTGATTACCCAGTATATAAATTATATCATTTTGAATTTTATCTCCAAGATAGGTTGGCATATTTTTAAAATCCGTATCATTCGTTACGCGTCGTATGTGCTCAGTCATTGTATGATCAAATTTTCCTAACATTTCAATACATTTTAAAAATTACCATTGTTACGATCATATTATTCTTTTGATTACATCGTACCAGCGCTGCTTTTCAACCTCTAAAAGTTTTGTTGAATACTATCAATAGTGTTTTTATTTTTAAGAGCATGACACAAATCTGTCCATTCTTTATAATTATTGAAATGAGCAGAACTTTTCTCATGTCTGCTGCATTACAAAGCTAGATGTTGCCAATCACTAATTCCCTCGCATAATTTATTTTTATGTTTTGATTCAAATAGTTTGCAACAGAAGCAGTAAACGGCATTTTTGGACACTGAATACAGCAGCCACTCTCTGTGGTACTTTTCACCGTTTCCTAAATGCCTTTCATAATAATACTCAGAAAATTTTCGTCCCGAAGAGTCACGCGGAAAATTATACTGTTTAATTTGTTAAATCGGATTTTCTATTAAATACTGGATCAAAGTAGCGTTTAAAACTTCTGGCCAGGCTCCCGGGTCATCTTTGGAAAAAGTTGGTGGTGACGATAATTGTCTTGACGGTGACGATGGTGTATCAAGCACAGGCACAGACGTAAATTCGGCGGCATCATCTTAAATTAAAACCAGACAAACAAATACATAATATTGTTCACATGAGTACCTATCTATCTCCTTGTCTGAATAAACTGATGTATCTATCTATTAATAATTATTTTTAAATGCTTATGGAAGTCAGCATTTAGTAAAAAGTAAATAAAACACGGTACATAAAACAAAATAACAATTTTTAAAATTTTTATCTGTCTGTTCCTTCCGTCTAATCTCTAAAATGACCGGGAAAAAAGTTAATTTTTCTATTCAAAATAAAAAAAAAAACGTTTTTTTAAATATCCCACACAGAAGTTATATTTATTTGTATAGAAAATAACATAAAAAGTACATACCACTACATGAAGCGTTTCTTGAATCAGATTTAATAACACTTTCATCGATAACATGACTGGTTTCTGTCTCTGATTGTGTCGAAGTGGATGGTAGTGCCGTAAAATATTTACTTATTTTAGTTGCATTTCTATTACGTTCTTCTTCTTGTTTTCTTTTCCTTATTAGATTCTGGTAACCAGATAATTTCTTTTTTTTATCATGATTACTATCACTCATCGTGAAAACACGTTAAAACAATCAGTAACACACAAACTATTTATTATAAAAATTCAATGCGCACCAGCGCCGGATCTAGGTTTTTTTCGAGGCGGGGCAAAAACTGAAAAATGCCGCCCCCCCTTGCCTATATTTTTATCTTAATCATCATCATCATTTTTAGCAACCAGACGCCCACTCAACACAGGACATCGGGAAAGAACTTTTTTTTTTTTTACCACCATGTTAAGCATTTTTACACGCTTTATATTAGCGTCACTTTTGAGGGTTAACGTCACACACGTCTGTAAGGTTTGACTCTAGTTTTCCTACACGTAACCCCTGGGTAGTGCCAAATGAGTGACACAGTTCTTGGTGGTAGGACTTAAGTGTCCGTCTGGGTAGCGATCACCGTCCACGGGGCGTAAAGACCGTAATAGTGATCTGATAGTGATTTTGTACGTATTTTTGATCGCTCTCAAAGGGAGGAGTGTTAACCCGCCGGCCAAAGAGACAGTACAGTACAAGAGCCCAATCGTGGCTAACCACCACGAGGGGCTGCCTCACCATGTCGCACATAATCTTGGGCGGGTACGTCGTGCCAGTTGGTGACCGGATGTGGCCGACATTTAGCGACATGCCGACCCTTTCATGCCGGTGCCCATTCGGCCTACTTAATACCCGGACTTTGGCTTCTGGATGCCTCTTCATCAAACCTATCCTTTCAACTTCATGACAGCGCAATTCAACAAAGCAGGTCTTTCAGCGGTGCATAACCCCACCATCGCGTTCACTATGGAGTTCACCAACATCCGCGAACTCCAAACGACCTTAATGCCGTCCACCACCATTTCGAGACGGCCTAGTCTGTTTTGCTCTTCTTGATGGAGACGCGGATTCGTTGTCCGGCCGAATATTCCTACCTGCTGTACCCCGGTTATTCGCTTGAAGAAAGCTTCAAGCCTAAAGTCGGGGTATGCTTGTATGTATATTCGGTTGGACATCTACTGTCACCGTTTAAGCTGCATGGAGGGCCCCTCCTTCTCCGCTTTGTGTTTGCACGTGAATCTTGGTTGCCTGAGCCGCATCGACGTGTGCCTTTACAGGTCTCACAACGGGGAAGATGAGACGACGCGGCTGTTTAGGTATCTCAGCCATGTGGCTGATGACGGGCGGACGGAGTTCCCGTCGGCTGAAATGGTCTTGGGGGATTTCAATACACATCACAAACTGTCGCTGGGCTCCTCCAAGACTGGTTCAGTTGTACATTTATCCTGGGCTGTTTAAAAATAACAATGGTGGTTGTATCATTGAGATAAAACGATGTATGGCGATGGCTAGAGGGGTAATGGAGAAACTGAGGAAAATATGGAGGAATCGTACTACTACAAAAGCTACTAAAGATCAGGCTTGTCCGAGCACTTTCTCGTATTTCTGTATGCCGCTGAAACATGGACGTTACGGGAGAAGAAAAATGTAGATTCCCTAGAGATGAAGTGTTGGAATGCTTGGAATATCAGGTCCAAATTCCACACAAACGTTTCAAGAACTCGGCATCAAGTAGCGTCTTTCCGAGATAGAACGGCCCCATATACTTCGGATATTCGGTAATTTAACACGACGAATTAACGACTCCATAGAACGTCTTATGGTTAATAGGGCAGAGTAGACTGAAATAGACCTCGTGGTAGGACATCATACACATACATTTATATACATTATACATACGTACAGCGGCACAGATATTATGACGGATATTATAAGGATAGCCTTGTCAGGCCTTGTCAAAACTTCCAGGTCTGATTCAAACTCAATTTCCTAAAAACGGAGTGAATACAATACCTTTTTTTTAATTGATATCTACGGGGAGATCATAAGGTGCATGTCGAGGTCTCCAGCCTTCCAATCTGACGCACGGGGACAATTATTGTCCGTACCGCATAGATTTTGCAGCCAGGTTGGATGTATTACGGACAATAGGCGATGCGGATGAGCGAGTAACACCTAGTTGACTCGCCGTGCCACCCGACGCACTTCCTAATATGGCTCCTCACAACTTAGGTAGGCGTAGATTTTCTCTGCAACGGACGCCCTAACCGTGGGCGTCCGCTATGAAGCCACGAGTTCTGCCGCACATCTTAGAGTGTGCCAGCGACCCCAATGACCCCTATTAATCGCCTCTTACGCCAGGCAAAGGAAACCGCATCGTGCGGCCGGTGCTCCTGTATGGGTCTGAGACGTGGCCTGCCCTCAAGCGGCACGTCCAGGAGGTCCACGTCGCGGAGATGAAGATGCTGTGGTGGATGTGCAACGGTACGCGTTTGGACAAAATCCGTAACGAGCACATCCGTGGCAGTCTTGGTGTCCGCGATGTGGCTGATAAACTCCAGGAATCCCGCTTGAGATGGTATGGTCACGTCCTAAGGAAACCGCAGGAGTGCGTCGGTAATATGTGCCTGAGCCTCAATTCCCGGACCTCAACCGCGGGGTAGACCAAAGAAGCGCTCGATGTCATCAAGGAAGATATGAGGGTCAATGGCCTTACTATTGAGGATACCGAAGATCGGGCGAAATGGAGGAGAATTTGCCGGAAGGCGGACCCTGGCACCGGCCGGGATAACGTCAGGTAGAAGAAGAAGAAGAAGATCCAAGTATAGATATTTAATAAAGTGTTTATTATTAAATTGTCAACGTGGAAACGTGGGAACATATTACTGAAATATTTTAACTAGGTATTCTTAATTTTCAAACCCCATTTTTTCAGTGTGTAAAATATTGCCTTTTATTATTTCAGTAAATCAAAACAAAAAAAATTGGCCCAGATTTGCCGCCCCTTTAAATTTGCCGCCCTAGGCTCCAGCCTACTCAGCTTACTAGTAAATTCGCCACTGCCTGTACCACATAAAAGACGTTCGATGGTTAATCAACTAAAACTAACTACTAAACACAAATTGGATATTTGAAACTAAAAGTAATTGTTGAGATGGATAAATTATTATACATTCCAAGTATTAAGTTTTCATCTCTTTTTCACGCACCTCTATCGCATAATCACTAATTCGCGCACTGCGAAAAAAAAAGTGTAAGTGGTGTTACGTTATTGATGAGTTTTGTAGTTGTCTCCGAAGATTCAATATGCCGCCCCCTGATCGTGCCGCCCGGGGCACGCACCCCGACTTGCCCCCCCCTAGATCCGGGCCTGATGCGCACCTTACACACACTTTCAGTCAAATGATTGTTCAATTGTTTTGTTATGGCTTGGCCGACCGGGGTTGCGTCGCCCGCATCGCATCGGGTTGCGTTCACAAACTCACTCATACTCATACAAACTCGGCGCCTCTACGGCTCAAAATAACTAACTGTAGTTACTACAGTTAGTTAGTTGTTATTTGGTACTTTAACTGTAGTTCAAAAGAACTGCCGCCACTTTAACGTTTAGCTCATAAGTAATGTAAACTAAAACCCTAAGCGTAAAATGAAACCATAAACGTGAATAATAATAAACATATAAATATTGAGAGACTTGTTCAATAAGCGTACTACATGTTTTGTTGTTTACAAGGCCTATGTTGCACCTCTTGTACCTACTTACTTATCGATGCTCCACAACAAAAAACACAATAATTTAGGTAACAAAAATAATTTAGGTGGCAGTGGCAGCGCGGCGCCCCTATTGTCTTGGCGTCTGTGTGCACCGCACACTTCGCACACAGGGGCGGCTCGGCCCTGTTAATATGTTGTCAATATGTTGTTTAAGGTTAACATCAATCATTATGCCCCGTTCACATAATCGCCCAACATCGGCAACTATAGGCGATGACGGTAATGTGTACGGCTTATTGCCTTTCATTGCCGATATTCGTGTACATCAAGCAGTGTTGCTAACGAAATATTTTTCATTCCCAAATCTGGAGAATGTAGCGGTTCCGCGAAGTATAGTAAATAAAATTATGCTTATGTTAAAATAAGTAACAAATTATTTATAATGTTGACTCGTGTAGTGTTTTTTTTGTAATGCATTTTTATTGTTAATCTTATATTATTATAATACTAAATAAATAACTCACATTACAGTGTAATGACTCTGATAATTTAACTCGTTATCATAAAATGAACCAATTAAATTATTAAGATATACACCCACAATTTAGGGATTTGTTCCAAAACTTATAACCCTGGTAAAATTTTACAACATTCGTGTTCGGGGTTTTTCGCCAACTGTCGGTAATCAGAGTGAGAGTAAAGTGAGAATACCCATGTTTGCCTGTCATCGTCGACGATCCGCTAGTTATGGATTTCTAGCCACATGCCCCGCGGGTTTGTGACAGTGTATTGCTATAGAAATTTAATTTTTCATTAAAAAAATATCGAAATACAAGTTTCAGTAACAACAGCATTTTCCGGAGCTATCAGTTACTTCCGTATAATAATTGGTTCAGTTTGATCACAATACGAAATCTATTCAGAAATAAGTATCATAGTTTATAAGTGTTTGTACATGATTTAAACTATATATTTGAATATTATGATTTATATCTGTATGAATATCACTCCGCTTATGCCGATGACGTGCATTGCGTTTACAGAAACCCGGTCTTCTCAAAATATTTGTTCATTTATTGTTATAAGGTCCGCCTACTTCCACTTTAGCTTGCTATTGCGGGTTGATATTTCTACAATATATACTAAAAGAAAATAAATAAAATTATAGATGTATAGAAAATGTTTATTTCAAACAATAATATACAAAAAATACTTTAAAATAAATAAGTCGAATTATAGGACAGGGCACGCGTGCGTTTCAGCTGTATCTGCACCTAGTTGCCTGCTGCAACTTCTTCGGTTTCATTTTCTTATTATAAAATTCCACACCATTGTTCAATTCTCACTACATGCAATATAGTGTACGTAAAAAGCACAATTACTAATTGAAATAATTCTAAATAAACTGTTTGTACATTATTATTTAATTACACCCCATACTAAATAAAATAATCATAATTTTCGTATATTTTTATATTTTTGACAAAGATGACACAATTGACATTTGTGGACGTCTGTGGATTTAAACGACCAAAAACCTTCATCGTCCATTACCAATTCAAGTTTTTAATCCAATTAATATGTCTGTTATTAATAACTTCGTTTTTTTTATGAAATTCTACTACGAGTTTTATGAGTACCTGATTTAAAAAACACTAGGCATTGCGGGCTTTGCGATTAGTTAAATGATTGACTTCCAAAATGAAAAATAAATGTCGTTGAATCATATGCCAGCCTACGTGGCGAAGTTGGTTAGACGTCGGCTGTGAACTGAGAGGTCGCGGGTTCGATCCCCGCCCCGCTAGAAATGTTTGTTCTACCCACAAATACTCCTTTCGGGTCTGGGTATTGTGAGACTGAAAAGACCCACGACACAAGACTCGATCTTAGTGTGGGGTCAGGACTATGTACGTGACTGTTGGGTGTTATTTATTATTTTCATTATATTTATGACATCTCATCTCAAAACCAGCATTCTACCATAGCCAATTCGCCCATTGATTTGAACCAGGTATTAGTGGTACTTGTTATAATTCAGAGCTATGTGATGAATAAGGGTTCATCCACCAGAGTTATTTGGTTTATAATTTTACGACCAGCCAATTCTATCAATCCAATTAATTCTATGTCTCTGCTCGTGCTGCTCTGATTCTGTTCATCTTATTATGTTTACTTAATATTATAAATTCAAACGAAACTCTTTGTCTGTCGTCTGTCTGTTTTTATTAATGGAAAATGAGAAAACAAATCACCTGATGGTAAGTAATCACTACCGCCCATGAACATCCATAACGTTCGGATCAAAGATGTATTGCGTGTCCATGAAATGGCAGAGGAGTGGAAAGGAGAAAGGATGGGAAGAAGAAAGGAGCATTGGGAATCCAGCAATCTCACTTACCGAATGCAATGGAAAAGCTGTTACTTCACGTTGATCATTCATGCTGAGCAATAACTGACAACAGCGTGGCTCTAACACTTCTGTTTGTTTGACAGTCTAGTGCCTGTTAAACTTTTACGCCTACACCACTGAACCAATTGCCTTGTGTGAGCTGTGTAAACGGGTAAAGTTACGTTATCTATTACGTTTATAAGGCAAAATTTTTAATCCTAATAAATTTCAAAAAATATATCCGTCGTAATTTATATAAGTCTATCTTCTTGTTATTCAATATAATCGTTTCAATAATTATTTAAATAATGTATTATTTTCTATTTTGTGTTTATAACCATGATATTAATCGTAATACAAATAATAAGTTACTTTAAGGGTTGTTCTGGCTATCTACGACGCTCTATTTGCATGTAAGTGGATGGTATGCTAGAAAGTATGAGGCGAATAAAATAGGACAGGATTGAGGTATGGCATCGAATGAAACTTGATAAGACGGGATGTAACGGGAAGGAATCAGAAATGTTAATGATGATTCAAAACAACAACAACTCAAGGGCGATAATAAGAACATATTGTTTTCTTATGTAGTGTAAAATATATCCCTAGAAAAAACGCTGTTTTTACGATTACAAATACCTAGTTATGTTGCGGTAAATTCTTAACATCCACCATCTTCTACTTATCTGTTTACTCGGTATTATTTGGTTTTTATATATATATATTCATAAAACTCGTATCTATACGCGCTTTTTAAATAAATGTCGTGGCAACTGCTAATGCATCGACGTCGATCGACGTCCATTTTTGACGACTTATCTATTGACAACTCGCTCGAATACGTGGCGAGGTGCGCAAAATTTGTGGCAATGATGCGCAAACGTGTCATCGCCTATCATCGGCGAACATCGACGATTGTGTAAACGCGCCATTAGGCACAACATTGTTGTTTTTTTTTGCCTAAATTATTTCAATGAAATAGTGTTTTTTTTTTATTTGGCTTGGGAAATGGGTGTTGTCATTTGCGAAATGAAAATAAAATAAAAGATAACCTCCTTTCAATTAGCCTAGAAGATTGAATATAGGTTATTAAATCAAACTATTGAATAATCCACGAATCAAACAAGTCATACATTATATGGCACTATTTTAATGCCATCGATCTACATTTTTTAAAAAGTGCGTGGTGGCCTGTTGGTAAACGGACTAGACGCTGCTGCCAACATGTTCACGGTGGTCGCGGGTTCGAATCCCAGGGCACACCTCTGACTTTTCGGAGTCATGTGTGTATTGATAATCAATCACCACGCACTAAAACGGTGAAGGAAAACATCGTGAGGAAACCTGCATACCATAGCGATTCATAAGAATTTCTATGGTATGTACCTAAGTCCGCCAACCCGCACTAGGCCAGCGTGGTGGACTATATGGCCTAACCACTCTCAATCGTATTCTCGATTGTAGAGTAGGCCCGTGCCCTGCAGTGGGACGTATATGGGCTGATACAGATCTACATTTTGCGCAATAACAGTATGCTCAACTACAACTTTCTATTAAAAAATATCAACCGGAAACGGCAGAAATACTTGAGTTGCCTCGTCGAATATGGTCACCCCATATCCATATTCTGGAAACAAACCAATGCCACATCACTGTAGATGTATTACGATTAAATTATTATTTTACTGGTACCATCGCTGGATACCATTGATTTAAAAACTAAGGATAAGACATTCAGTACATTTACGAGTTATAAAAAGATGACCGTGAAAATCAATTAATTTATTAAATTTTGTCTAAACGATGATAAACAATATATTTTTAAAACCGTTGCTATCGACAACTAATTTCAGTAACGCTTCACTAGATACACTGGAGAGCGTGCACCTATTACGTCGGATCACTACGCGCTTTCGGCTCATCCTCCCATCCAGACCCCATATGTGAGAGCCCGCTTGGTTAGGTCCCACCCCAATGTCTATTTCTCCCGCCAAGCAGCAGTGTACATGCACTGTTGTGTTTTATTTCAAGCATTACTTTGTAATTGATGGTGTTGTTTAGTTTTGTTACTGTTCATGAGCGGTCGTATCGCTTACCACCATGCGAACGGCATGATTGTCTTGTAATTCATTGTAATAAAAAAAACGAAAAGGCTCCACAACTTGAGCTATTGACATTATCAACAGCTAATCTCCTGTTACATCATCATCAGCCTATACTGTTGTCCACTGCCGGATATAGGCCTCCTCCAAATTGCGCCATTTTACCCTGTCTACGGCTTGTTGCATCCAGCATCTGCCAGCGACCTTTCGCAAATCTTCACTCCACCTAGCCGGTGGGCGTCCTACACTACGCTTGACAAGATGCGGTATCCACTCAAGAACACGTCTGCTCCAGCGGTTGTCAGTTCTTCGGCAGATGTGGCCAGCCCACTGCCACTTCAGCTTGCTAATCCTATGTGGTATGGCCTATGTCTACGACTTTGGTTCTCTGTCGGATAAGATCGTTACGGATCCTATCCTTCAGTGAGATTCCAAGCATAGCATGCCCCATAGCTCGCTGAGTGACCCTGAGCTGGTGGACCAGTCGTGCTGTGGGTGTCAAAGTTTCAGCACCGTAGATCATAACAGGTAGGATGCACTGGTTGAAAACTTTTGTTTTCAGGCATTGTGGTAGAGGTGACGTGATGACTCGACGTAGCTTGGCTGCCCAATGCTGCCCAGCCTAGCTGAATCCTCCTAGTAGCCTCCTTCTCAAAGTTGTACCTACCTAGTTGAAGGGTCTGCTCAAGGTAGGTATGTATATTCGGAAACAACTTCAAACTGATGGCCACATACACCGACAGGTCTTAGATCAAGGTGGTGGTTGATCATATTATGACCTTGGTTTTATCAAAGTTCATTTGAAGACCTATTCGCTGTGGGGCTGAAGCTAGACCGTCCAGCATCTGTTGCAGATCCTCCAGCGATTCCGCCATCAAGACTATGTCGTTTGCGAAACGTAGGTGCGGGATGTGCTCGCCGTTTATGTTTATGCCCATACCGTTCCAGTCCAGCGTCTTGAATATATCCTCCAGTGTGCTTGTGAACAGTTTCGGGGAAATAACATCCTCCTGTCTCACCTCTCTGCGCAACTGGATGGCCTCAGAAGGGTTTAATCACCTTATTAATAAAGAGAACCACCAAACTCCGGTTCCACACCTTTGGAGTTCTCACACAGCGAAGAACGGTGTTAAACAGGCTTTGTAGCTCCTGTATAACAGGGGCTCCTCCTGCTGTCAGAATTTCTGAGGTAACTCTGTCTCCTCCGGGAGCTTTTCCATTTTTAAATTGTCTCAAAGCCAATACGATCTCGCTTTGGTCAATGTCTGGCAGCTCGTCAGAATAGTGTTGTGTCAGGGTGGCTCTAGAATCTCTTGACTCTTATTAAACCTCATTCAATTTAAAATTCAAGTATATTTTATGAAGGTTCAGTAGAGATGTATTAAAGAACCATGTATTACAAAGTTATAGGCTTCTACCCCTAATAGTAAGTGACGTCCCTATAGTGTAATCTGACCTATGCAATTTTCCAATGCAGTTCTAAAACACCAATGCTGCAATTTAAAACGAATTCTTAAATGTGATTCGCGTCGTGTATGCGGCTACGACAGCCGCTAATAGCTGCAACTTCACTGTTCGCAAACTTCCACATAATTTGCTACTTGGTAACGTGGTTTGAAGCTATTAGTTCTACGATCGGTTCCTGATAGCTCGGTAATTGCAAGTATTCCTTCCTTGTAATTAACTGCAATTAATATCAGTATTTGGAGCGCTGATTGAGTTGCACAAGAGAACACGTGATGCGTTCCGTTTTTGATTCATATTTTGTGATTATGATTTACGATGTCTAATGTCAGGAATTTATATTTATTTACACCAGGTAGCTAATTTTTATAGGGCACTCTAATTAATAACGCTGGAGTTTCATTCAATTTCTTAAATATCATGTCGTAGCCCACTAGCCCAGCCCCTAACTGCATCCCCACTACTCACGACTTCCACATAAGTTGGCAACGTGGTTTGAAGCTACTCGTATTAGTATCTAAAAGAACAAAATGAAATGCGTTTATGAAATTTAATTCATTTATTAGTCATGCAGATAAATAAATAACTCTTGACAAGTCTATACATACAGTACTTAATGTCTATATACAATATTTAGCTATACATCTATACATATAAATAAAATTAAAGTGTCTGTTTGAAAATAAAAACAAATGTCCAACTACATCACTACAATGTATAAAACAAAGTCGCTTTCTCTGTCCCTATGTCCCTTTGTATGCTTAAATCTTTAAAACTACGCAACGGATTATGATGCGGTTTTTTTTAATAGATAGAGTGATTCAAGAGGAAGGTTTATATGTATTATATAATACGTACATATTATTGTACAGAAATCTATTTGTACTCGGGCAAAGCTGGGCCGGGCCGCTAGTATCGTTATATACACGATACCTATAACGAAAATGACCTTAGATTTTTTTTTGCCTGTCTGTCTGTTTGTTCCGGCTAATCTCTGAAATGGCTGGACCGATTTTGACGGGACTTTTATTGTCAGATAGCTGATATAATAAGGAGTAACTTAGACTACATTTATTTTAGAAAAAATCTTTTATTTTAGAAAAATAAAGTAATGTTGCAATGCCCAAGTACTGTCCAGTACCGCGCGCAATGCACGCGCATGCCCCCACTGGGCCGTCACGTCGGGCGCCTCCCACCACTTCTCCCACCAACGAATCAACATCACAAAGGCTGCCTTCAGGTGTGGAGTGGAGTGAAAGAATATGTCCACCCAGGCGAAGCTGGGCCGGGCCGCTAGTATTATAATATTTACGACTATTTTATGATAAATTATTTTTTCAAGGAAATACAAAATTTACGTTATTCAATATCTAAATAGACCATGAGTATTATTAAAACGGTGCGTAGTGGTTTAATGTTACCACCAGATCTAACACGGCCCTGCCTAAGCAGACCTGGCGAAACAAACTCAGTGAGCTTACATTATTGGAAACTAGGCGGTTCTGCGATCGGTTCCTGATAGCTCGGTAATTGCACACATGCCATGCTTATACCTAACTAAATTGAAATTAGTTCATTATATGGAGCGCTGATTTAGTTGTATACGAGCGACTACGAGATGCGTTCGGTTTTTGATTGAAATTATAGTAATAATGTTCGAGGTTATTAGGTGTAATGAGTTTTAAGGAAATCTTTTTACGCTCAGTTCAGGATACTGTAAATTGGTTTTTAATGAGAAGTCTCAGTGAAGCAAAGTGCAGTATTTAAATGAAAACCTAATAATAATATGTGAGATACTTTATGTGTACTTTTTATTGAAAAAAAAAATATATTTTAATAATAATGTTCACGGTGGTCGCGGATTCAAATCCCAGGGCACGCCTCTGACTTTTCGGAGTCATGTGTGTATTGTTAGTCAATCACCACGCAGTATAACGGTGAAGAAGAACATCGTGAGGAAATTTACATACAGTCACGAGCATAAATATATTACTATGGGGAGATTGGCAAAAATATCTGTCCTAAGAACGAGTTCAATAATATCTGACTGCACGTACGTTGCAAAAATATCTGACATTATCAGGCAGCACAATAAAGTGGCATCAAAATGATGTGATGAAACATGTACATCAAATAATTGTGATAACCTTTGGAAGCAAAAATATGTGACGTTACTGGTGGCAAAATGTTGTGATCCCTTGTGGAAAGCAAATATATGTATCGTTTTCTATTTCTGTAATTTGCTTTCCACAAGGGATCAGAACATTTTGCCACCTAGTTGATGTCACATATTTATGCTCTTTGCGAGGAATCAATGCAAATTACAGAAATAGAAAACGATACATATATTTGCTTTCCACAAGGGATCAGAACATTTTGCCACCTAGTTGATGTCACATATTTATGCTCTTTGTGAGGAATCAATGCAAATTACAGAAATAGAAAACGATACATATATTTGCTTTCCACAAGGGATCAGAACATTTTGCCACCTAGTTGATGTCACATATTTATGCTCTTTGTGAGGAATCAATGCAAATTACAGAAATAGAAAACGATACATATATTTGCTTTCCACAAGGGATCAGAACATTTTGCCACCTGGTTGATGGCACATATTTATGCTTTTCGTGAGGAATCAATGCAAATTACAGAAATAGAAAACGATACATATATTTGCTTTCCACAAAGGATCAGAAACATTTTGCCACCTGGTTGATGTCACATATTTATGCTTTTCGTGAGGAATCTATGCAAACTACAGAAATAGAAAACGATACATATATTTGCTTTCCACAAGGGATCACAACATTTTGCCACCAGTAACGTCACATATTTTTGCTTCCAAAGGTTATCACAATTATTTGATGTACATGTTTCGTCACATCATTTTGATGCCACTTTATTATGCTACCTGATAATGTCAGATATTTTTGCAACGTACGTGCAGTCAGATATTATTGAACTCGTTCTTGGGACAGATATTTTTGCCAATCTCCCCATAGTAATATATTTATGCTCGTGACTGTACCATAGCTATTTGTAAAAAAATACTATGGTATGTAAAGTCCGCCGACGTGCACTAGGTCAGCGTTGTGGACTATATAGTCTAGTCCCTTTTAATCAACTCTCGATTGTCAAGGGGCCATGCCTTGCAGTGGGATGTATGAGTAAATGACGGGGCGATAAAGAACTAAGTAATAATATTTATTGATTTTATAAACTCACGTTTGTATCACCGAAGAGATAGGCAGATATGCAACCAACATCTACAGTTCGTCTACATAAGTTCATCATGTCCTATCACCATAGCATAACCAGTGCCGGAGAACGCATATTCTGTATCAGCCCACATACATCCTACTGCAGGGCACGGGCCTCCTCTACACATCGAGAGTACGATTGAGAGTGATTAGGCCATATAGTCCACCACGCTGGCCTAGTGCGGGTTGGCGGACTTACATACCATAGAAATTCTTATAAGTCGCTATGGTATGCAGGTTTCCTCACTAGGTTTTCCTTCACCGTTTTAGTGCATGGGGATTGACTATCAATATACAACGAAATACATATTAGATTATTCAAACAGAAAAACACAGTTGAAGGGGCTTAACCGCATCGGGAATTGAACCCACTATACAAACTCAGAAGTGGAGTGATATATGGCAGTAAAATATTCATTAAAGCGGATATCGAACGTACAACATCAGTCGTATAAAACAACTTCGCACCCACTGATCCAATCGGCATGTAAACAAAAGTTTCCATCAAACGCAGATAGATCGAAACCAATAAATTTAAGCCTTAAACGTTCGGAACACATTCCGCCAATTGGTAAAGTAAACGTGTTGAACAAACCATAGATTCAATTAATTCGCCATTGTGAATTGTGATAGTTTGCGGACAATTATTTGCCACGGTGGGACAGTTTGTTCAGATCTCGTGCTCTCTGAATACACACTAGTGGTGTTTGTTCGATATCATTCGATCCACCATTTTACACTTCAGTTTGATATTTAATGTGTCAGCTGTTAAAACAATCTCTTCTATCTGTGGTAAAGTTTGCTTGAGTTTGTTACTGAACCTACTGCGTATTATGGACGGAGTAAAAATATTAGGATGTTTAACTTGGATAGGTCTTAATACAAAAGGTATTTTTGGAGGACGAGCACAGTGCAGTATCAGGTAGTTTTCAATAAGTGATGAGTTGAGTTGCTATTGTTTATAGGCATGACGCTTACGATCCCTTGCTCGAACCTGCTCACCTTCTCACCATAGTTACACCCACACTTACAACTTTATATCTATATCAATTATCAGCCCACGTCCCACTGCTGAACATAGGCCTCCTCATTTGCACGCCACATTTTTCTGTCCTGTGCCAAGCGAATCCACTGTTTTCTGCGACGATCACGATGTCACCTGAGCATCTGGTAAATGGGTAAAGTCGCCGTGCTTCTCTGGGCCATCACTCCGTCAGTATCTTAATCCATCCGTCGTCTAAACGTCTAACCAGATGGTCTGCCGATCTCCACTTTAATTTGGTGATGCGTTCTCCTAAATTTCTACCTATAAAGTATTGCCTATTATGAACTCAACACTTCGCTGAGACTCAAAAATACATTTATTTAGTACATGTCACTTACGTTGCAATTTGTTAAAACTTAAATTGTTAAATAATTACTCTTACACAGTCTACTAATTCCCTATACTATCACTATTCAAAAAGTAGCCTAGGTAGTTAAAATGTAACGTAGGGCCGTCTCATAACCATCTGGGCGTCCAAATAGTGAGACCCAGATCATTAGCCCCTTGTTAAACACCTGAGACGAACAAAGCCCAGCTACTTCATTAAAATGCTCACTACTTTAATTGATTCAGTGTTGGTGAGATTTACACTGCTCCTAAGTCCACGCGTTTTTCGATTATTTCATGCCTCGCAAAATAACTACAATTATAAATATCGTTAAAAATATAATAATCGTTGTGATCTACATTGTTAATTAAGCTTTATTCCAGTTAAGTATTAAATAAAATAAGCACACCCAACAGTCAAATACATAGTCCTGACCCCACACTAAGATCGAGTCTTGTGTCGTGGGTATCAGGAACTCAGAGAGACTTTTCAGTCTCACAAACACCCAGACCCAAAACAAATCCCTGTGGATCACCTAAATATTTATTTCGAAGCGGGGATCGAACCCGCGGCCTCGCGTTTTACAGCCAGCGTATAACCAACTGAGCCACGGAGACTACCAGCTAGAATCAGAATCAGAAATCCTTTATTTGCATAAAATGTAGGTAAACAGCATAAGGTGTTACAATGTTATATAAAATAGTTCCTGTACATTTTGCCATGTGGCGTGCAAAAGTTATAGTTATAGAGAGTTAGAGGGATAGGGTCAAATTTTAATTTTATGAAGCAATGTGTGGTCTCACATATTGTTTTTATTTTTTAATGTTATCTATGACATCTTCACTAGCCACAAGGAGTCAAACATTTATCACATCTCATGTAGAGTTAAGTTTTTTAATCCTTGCGCCCTAACTCTACAAGGTCTAACTTCACTAACGCTATACCTACCTTAGTCAAAATATGTGACGGATTGATATGTATTTAATATTGAAAATATCTAATTTTCATGGAACTTTATAATTATAATAAATTATTTGTAATTAGTTGTAAGCGATCTTACCCAAAACATGCGTTCTAAATTTACACCCACTTAAATTTCAGCCTTGAAAATGTTCACCACATAAATATCAGATTTCAATTAGTGTGAAGATGTAAAAATAGTCGTATTTTGTGTACACGTCAATCATTAACTTAATCATGGAGTAATAAACTGTAAACGAACCATTGTTTGGTTCTTAATTTAACCTAAACTTTATTGGTGTAATTTGATCAACAAACCATTTTCTTTTATGATTTCGATTAATTTATTGAATTATGGAGCTATAATTGTGTATGAAGAACAAAGAAGTGACTGGGTCAACGATCTATAGCGTTGTAAAGATAATGGCCGAAAAAGCTAATGTTTAATTACAAATCGTAGGGTTATGAACATTCTCAGAATGTAAATGTATTATTTCGTACACCCGCCATAATGTAAACCGAATAAGACATTAACATTATGACACAATCATTATATTTCTAAATCAGTCTCGAACCTTAATCCCACATATACCATTACATCGTTGGGGGTAGATTTCGGTTACCATTTAATTGGCAATAATAATGTTAGAGGTATAAGGTAGTCTATCTAATGCAGGGGGGGTCATATAGTTCATGTCAGAACATTGGGTCCGATTTCAATACTCCAATTTGTAATAATGACTTTTTAAGTTTGTTACAGGCGTGATTTGTGAACACACACATACTTTTTACTTTATTTATCGACATACAAAGAATAAATGTGCTTATAAATTTTATCAACAAGATAATTAATCAATTTTGTCAATCTGTGGCCAGCCCAGGGGGTCATGACCCCCATGACCTCCCTCCTGGATCCGCCCTTGCTCTTACATGAATGCATAAGCTACCGCTTATATCAGGATATGCAGAGATTACAACATATTTACCTACCTACAGTTCGCTTGCGGTAACTGTTATGCTTTCTGACCTGGGAATCAAATAAATGACCTCACAGCTCCTCTATGCTCCCACAGAATCAATAAAACCTATAAATCTAAAATTCGGAGACTTAAGACTATCCGAATTCTAGCTTCTAGACAAAGTTTAAAAAAAAGCAAGAATTTTATGTTTTTCTAAAATATTGTTAGGTTTTTAGCTTTTGTGATAGCGATTACTGCGCTCACAAGGCACTCAGCCTCGGACGAACGAACCGACAGATTTACTGCGATCGCAGGCGCGTCATTTTTATATAGCTATCACAGGGCTGACACTTGGAAACTGTATTGTATTGTTATTTTGTAATGGAAGATAAGTTAACCCACGATAACACTTTTTGGGTATTGAATTACTTGTATGGCAATTCGTTTTCAAGAACAATCATATGAAAGAATTTTATTTATTGAAAATACCATGAAATAAAACAATGCGTTTCTTTTACTACATAACATAAGGCAACTAAATAATAGATTATAGGATCTGACCTTTGGATATATGCATGAAAAGGCTTAGTGTGGTGTCGCTAATGTTTATAAAAAAAATCGTCAGTAAATCGATTTACTAGTCTCGTTCTCATGGCTAGAAACAAAAAATATCTTTTGCATCAGCCAATTCACTCAAAGTGGTACGATATGCCGCATATTGCATATCATATGCGATAGCGACCGCCGTTCATAGTGGTTAAGGACCCATTGGTAACCTACGTAAGTCAGTCACGTTTCAGGTTCTGTGTAGAGATCAGGGACGAACGTACCGATTTTCTATTTCCTTGTTAAATTTCGCAGGTCTTGTTAGATTATTGGTCTTTCATCTATCAATGAACATCAACTTATTGCAACTCACCAATCTGTCGTATCAGTCATAAAGCGGATAAGACTTGATAAAAAAAAATGTTACATTGGTCATGCGTACTTTCGGCCCTGGTCTCCTATATATCTGGTAAATATCAGACGTTGATACCCAATCTGGACTGCACTGCGCTTACCATAAGACGCATTGTGTTCGCTTTGTCGTGACAAAATAAAAAAATACACTTTAAAATAAATACAGCGCTAGCCCTAGAAGCAACTCATTTTATATATCTTGAGACATATTCTCAACTGGATTTACGGCTTTGAAACCACATACCAGGCGCAAAGGAGGCGTTAAATGAGAACACGGTCGAGAGATGGCGTTGCTAACTGAAATATTGTCTTTTAAGTGGACTCGTCTGACACTTATTAAACATATTTCGTAATAACTTTATTTTAAAAGAATTTTAATTATTTTATTCGAATAGAATGAAGCAAAATCGATGTAATTTTAATTTAAAAATAAAATGTGAGGTTGGGCGGTGTTGTATATTCAGTAGTAGGTAATAAATCTGGGGGCACGGCAGTGCCCCCTCCAAGTCGAGCTAAAAAGCGGCACAGCCGTACTATCCTTTTCTCGAAGCAATTCAGACCATTTTCAACCCCCCATAACTTCGTTGTGGTTAAAGCAAGAAGCCTGAATTTTCAGTTACTAATTAGGCATTGTGTAAACACGGTATATTTAAAATTTCATTCAATTTGAACCAGTAGCTTAAGAATTATAACTTGTCAAACTTTCGCAATTTTGTCACTCACTGACTGACTGACCGATCATCAAAAGTCTAAGGCACTTCTAGCAGACATAGAACCTTCAAATTTAGAATATAATTAGTGTTTAGTGTCTAAAGTAAGGAAAAAATCAAACATTTCATAATTTCTGTCTAGATTTCTAGATACACCAACTGCGTGAATAACTTTGTAATCTCATATAAATGTATAGGATTACAAAGATACATTTGTAGTTAATGATTCGTTGTACCCGTATATAATGGAATAATAGTTGTATCTATATATATTATATATGAGGCATAACAGGAGGGGGGTATAAAGAGGGAAAGGGTGTATTCAGCCCTTTAAACTGTACAACATTCCTCTAGAAAAACATGACAAAGATAACCTTGCAAATAAATAGACTGAATAGCTCGAAAACAATCACCATGAAAGATAGAACACTAATAATCAAATCCGCTATATTTGTGATAAATTGATACCTACAAAATAGGAAAAAACCATAAGACAGTCTTTAAGAAAAATCATTATATATATTCTAGAAATAACAAGTACCGAAAAGGAATAAAGTAGGACTCTACAAAAAGACGTGAGATCCCATCAAAAACATCCTGTAAAAAAATTCCAAGTCTCGCAGCTCAGTTTATCTACCGCAAAAAGTTGTGAGATCCATGTGATACCAAGTCGATTAATTTATTTAGTCCTTGATTAAGGGACGTTCTGTATAAAGTTATTACGTAAGTTATTATCATATCAATATTAAAAATTCTTTATGTTTTAAATAAATAGATCGACTTGGCTAGTAGCATTATGCATAAATTGTACGATACATTATGTTTTCATGCGATGGCCAAGTCGATCTATTTATTTACAACGTAAAGAATTTTTAATATTGATATGATAATTAAACTTACGTAATAACTTTATACAGAACGTCCCTTAATCAAGGACTAAATAAATTAATCGACTTGGTATCACATGGATCTCACAACTTTTTGCGGTAGATAAACTGAGCTGCGAGACTTGGAATTTTTTTACAGGATGTTTTTGATGGGTAATAACTATAACGGGTGTTAAATGTCTTGTATTTGCTGTTATATTCTCAGTTCTTGTTGGTTGCATTTTCCACTGAATTTTCGTCATCGGTCGTTATTGATGGTAATATATTTTAGACATAAATAAGACAATTTGAACGAGACGTGGATTAGTTATCAACAAACCCATTTGCAATGAATCCCTGATTTAAATAATACGGAAATAGTCATACTAATACTTACATATTAAGTATCAAAAATCCTTCTCAAGTGTGTAAATCTATTTACTGCATGCAGTTCGAAAATTAATTTGTACTTATGATTGTACGGATATACCTGCATTCACCATTCTTATACCTGAATGGAGATATTTATTTGTGTGTGACGCGATTAAAGTGCCTACTTGTTTGAAGCGGTTTCTATCAAGCGACTTTTTGCAGCTTCAATACTTGCAGGTGGAACTTCTACGCTGGGCTTGCCGGTAAGTGTTTTTAATACTACTCGGTCAAAATATCTGTGCACCCGGCGTTGATGACGTCATGTCGGCGCGTACGGATTGTAAAATAACCATCCAAATACCAATCCATTACTTTTTTTGTGTAATGATTGAATCATAGATGTAGTTATACTAAATCTATGGATTGAATTAATGTTTGTGTTAAATGTTACGTAATTCAATGATAGAAAAAAGTTAAACATTTTTTTAAAATCTTATTTAGTTTATAAACTGTACATCATGATTCCAGAAAATATTAATTTATAACATCAATATGTTTAAAAATTAAAACTTTATTGAGACGCGTATCGGCAACGAAAGTGCTAACCGTACTGTCGTGTTTGGACGAGCGCGGGAAGGAAAAAGGACAGCGGGAGGGGCATCGCATTCCTGCGAGGTGCAGAGATATTGTGACCGAGTAATAACAACGTAATACTAACCGACATTACCTCAAATAGCAAGTCATACGCATGATGGTTAGCAGCATGCTTGCTTTTAAAAAGGAGCGACACCAATGACAGTTTATTATCAAGCAATTCATAGCATTGTGCAGTACCCATCACCTCACATTGAATGTATGTATGTATGTGGCCTATAGTTTCACTACGAACAGAGGCATAGGGAAATTCCAGTGTCTAACATTATCAACCGAAGTCACACGCCAGTCGCCAAAGCTAGCAACATAAATCCCTCATCATGTCAGCAAGCGCGGATTCAGGGTGGAGGTCATGGGGGTCATGACCCCCCTTGAGCTGGCTCTAGATTGAGAAAATTTATTAATTATCTTGTTGATAAAATATGTAAGCACTATTAATTCTTTGGATGTCGATAAATAAACTAAAACAGTGTGTGTTTGTTCACAAATCACGGCTGTAAAAGTCATTATTACGAATTGGAGTATTGAAATCGGACCCACTGTTCTGACATGAACTAGATGACCCCCTCTGGCGGCATAGCAGGATCCGCCCTTGCGTGTCAGTGAGGTCGGTAGATTTGCGGAGTGTCGGGCCTACACGTCAATACTACGGTGGATATGATCTCCTTTGATTTGGGTATGACGCGGAGCCTTCGCCGGATTTCATATTCCATCTGCATAATGTAACACGACCGCTCACAGTCAGATTAGGCACGCAAGAAACAGAATGGATGGAAGTTTTTTTGTATAGTAAAATAGGCTTGGAATTATTTTTTTGTCTGTCTATTCATCCAATTACTTTTGAGTTGTAAGTTATAAGTTACCTATAAATAATTTTGAATTATTATAATATAAATGATTATTAATTCTTATGTCGGTTGTATAATTATGCAAGAAAGTAATTTATGCAAAATAAAAATCTATTCATTAGATTTACATACCTCCTGACTGACATAGGTGTGATTGTGATGTATGAAGGTGATGAGTGTAATTATTTCAAAAATGTGTATAATTAAGGTACGCGTAAAAGTAATTGTTTATCCGAAAACTTTTTGAGTGGTAAGGATCAGAATATTTCGCTTACCAAGTTTCATCACTAGACTGGGAAACACAAGAGTTTAAAGCGTTTCAACCGAGAATGGAACCATGATTGTAAACTTTATTGTGGCGCAACAAATGTATGTGTAAAGGGGATACCTAATTTTGGAACAGTATTTTTATTTGTGTAATTTGTAAAAAAATACGAAAAAAGGCGCTATTACTAAAATACTGCGACGGACAAAGAATGAGACTTAAAAACAGATTGAAACGTAATATCGAAATCACTCTCAGTAAAATAGTGATAGCCTGGTCATTCGTACTCCAAAACAATTTACAGCAAGTCTGTACTGCTTTTAAAAACAAATACAAAATGAATTCAATCGAACACTGTCCAATTAAGTACATTTACATACAAAAGTGCAACACTGTTAACCAATTTTAAAACACCAAAGTAAATTACATTCAATATAAACGGTCGATCAATCAACCGGCCAACCGGTCTCCGGTGGCGCCGGATGCCACCGGCTTTTTGCCCGGCCAAACCGGCGCACGACGAGCAAATCAATTTGTCTCTTGCCTTAATTTATTTTGCACTATCCTAGAGCCTTTTATTTCGGCGTTTTATCCGGCTAAACGGTCGTTGCTGAAGTTAAAATCCGGATAATTTTTAACTTGCATTTTGTGTGGACGGATTAAGTCTGCTCCTATTAAACAACTAAAATGCTTGTGTCACTTTGGTATGTTTTGTAAATGTTTAATGTTTTAAGCTGCTTACTGCTTGCCACTGTTGTTAGTTCTTTTTACAAATAAATGGTATATTTTAGGGGATTACTCAATCACGGAATATCAATCATTATTGTTGTGTACGATTTTAACATTTCATGCGGTTCTAGACATTACAATTTACGATTACTTGTTACACAATTATAACATATTTTATGCATTATAAATAAGAAAAAATATACATCGCTCACTAGATTGTATTATTTTCCTCAAATATTCAGGTTTGTACCTAAAAATTAAAAATGTTTAAAGGAATTAAAACAGGAACGCAATGTGTTAAAATGGGTCCTGGGAATTGTTTAAGACGCGTACAAATTGTTCTGTTTTTTGTTATGTTACATTTGGGGGATGTTTTTGTTTCGCTCGAGTCGGCTAACCCGTCGCGTCCATTTTAAAACGCTCAAGCACAAGCTTCTGAATTTAATTTTATTCTGTAGGTTTTGCATCGTCACATGTAAAAGGAAATGTTAAATGGTTTAAATATTTACTCTTATTTTGTAACTTGTGTATTTGATTTACTTTATTTTTTATGTTACTCGCCGTGGCACAGGCGGTTATACGCTACCTGTGAAACGAGAGGCCGCGGGCTTAATCCCCACACCGACAGAAGTATTTGTGAGGTCTACAAATATTTCTTTCGGGTTTGGGTGTTTATGGGACCTAAAAGACTCTAGTAGTTCCTGATACTCACGACACAAGACTCGATCTTAGTGTGGGATCACGACTATGCGTGTGACTGTTGGGTGTAAAGGTTGGGTGTTATTATATTATTAGATATTATTTAAATGTATGGTTTCTGAAAGTTTTAAATTCTCTGTCATAAAGCACATACGACACAAAAAGTTTCAAGACGCTTGTTTAATCTAGTCTAGACTATATTTATTATTCTGTTAATATTGAAAGAAATTCTGTAAGAAATGTTAACAGTCCTGTAAAGTATTATAGGTAATTAAAATTTAAAATTTGGATGATTTTTAAATCTGTCTGTCTGTATCAGCCCATATACGTCCCACTGCAGGGCACGGGCCTACTCTACAATCGACAGTACGATTGAGAGTGGTTAGGCCATATAGTCCACCACGCTGGCCTAGTGCGGGTTGGCAGACTTACATACCATAGAAATTTTTAGAAATCGCTAATGTATGCAGGTTTCCTCACGATGTTTTCCTTCACCGTTTTAGTGATTTTTAAATACCTACACCTAAAATGCGACCAGTGAGTAGTACTATGGTGAAACAAATAATCCACTAAACCGAACAAAGAATCACACCCCCTGAAGTGCAACACAAAAAAACAAATAAGTTTTTGGAGAAAAACAAAAGAAGATCTTCAAATAATTGCAGACCCAATCGTGTAACAAAATCATCGCGGCAAGTGTGTAGGAAAACGGAGGAAAAAATGTTATCCGACAAAATGAAATGTCAGCGCGGCGTAATATATGCTTTGGACGTGTCATCTGTGATATATTACGATGGTACTAATAAATCAAAACGCGGGGGGCTGGGCTACTACTGATTGGAAGTAGATAATGGATATTATCGAGTCACACCATTCATTTGGCTTGGCTGGTCGATAGTCTCTTTTTTTCTTCATAAATTCTTCACTCTAGGTTGATAATAATAAATCCATTATCACTTTGCCCGACCTGGGATTTGAACCCGAGAATGCAGCGTGCGCCACCAAAGCGATACAACTATTATGCATCAAATAATAAATTAGAAATTAAATCCACCCAAATACCTACGTTCCACTGTAGATTATGAACCTTTTCCTCGAATAGTATATAGCGGTTTAATTTACTACGCTGGCCTAGTGCGGGTAGCTTACATATTTTCTAAACTATTATGCCAGTCTCGCCAATCTCCAAAGTATCTAAAAATATCATTAGCAAATAAAAATATAATTTACAAATAAAAATAGTTATCAACATATTTATTAGTTTTAAATAAGGTAAATGCTTAGGACATATTGTATATTAACAAAATTCTGATGAGCAGTGTTGCCAAGTCTCAGATAAATTACTAGACAATAAAAAGAATATCTAGTAGATAGGTATTGGTACCGCATAATGAGTAATGTTTTATTGGTAGTCGACACTGTCTTGACGCCATTACCACTTACCTTAATCCTTATTAGATGCAGTACATAAAAAGAAAGGAAAACTTTGATAACAATAAATCCTACAAGGTTCCATAAAACTTGGATTGGTACGCAACTACACATGGCCTTCTAAGAATTATAATTTTCCATCATTATAAAGGCAGGTTTCGCCAAGAAACGACTGAAATAGAAAAGCGATTTTTCAGTAGAACTTACCTCATATTGTCTTCAGTAGAAAAACTCATTCATCTACATAGCTAAAAATATATCCATGTACAGATAGCGATCAGTTACATTTTTATGTATAGATTTCCAATTCAAACGTGTAGGAAAAGGCTGAAAAGAAAATCTTATTTTACGTTAGCGTCAGTCGCTTTAATTAAGGTTCTCAATAATTATCACACATTTAAATGAAATGGTAATAAAGGTAACTATAATGTGTTAGAAAGAGATAGAATATTTTTTGAATGGGGATTAGTTTAATGCTTACGGAATATTACAAGCTTTGTACAACAATTTTGTAAAAATAGTTGATATTTAATATTAAACAGGCAACAACGAAAAGCAAACTCTATCCGAAAGCTTATTCTATTTGTTTCCCTTACATACGAACCGAAAATAATAAGGTTATGTAAACACAAAATCAGGTTACATGTATGAAACCTAAAAATAAGTTGTCTTGGAATTAGTCACGTCTAGCCTTTTCATGTTATTGGGTAGACTCTTTGATATAATTCATAAGTTATTTTAATACAACCTAATGGAACCTCGTCGTCCCTGTCTATAGGACTGTTCGATACCGTAATGTTGAGTGCATCGGTGACGTAGCTTTATTAAGGTATGAATGCAAAGCTGTGGTCTCGGGTTTGAGTCCCGGGTCGGGCATAGGGATATTGGATATTTCTATTCATTATCAGCTCGGAGTCAGAAATTTGATATATATATATATATTTATTAAGACATGTCGGATTAGTATTGAATCGGTTTAAAGCTTCATACGAAGCCATGATGATGATTATGAATATTACTGAATACAGAAATTTCCCAAAGGTTTCCATAACCTGTAACCAGCGGCTTCCTGTGATATTTATCATTCCGCCCATGCACCTAGTAGATCTATACATATTATGTACGCCAGTTGCTTCGTTATCCAGGATACGCTCGGTTGCTTCTTTACTAAATTAAATTAAGTCCTGTTGACAGAAAACATATGCATTGTTTGAACTTCTTGAATTTGTGATTTAAAATCACATAACGTAAAACAAAGCGTCTCCACCATGTGTGTCTAGCGTTGACATGTAAAAATGTTCTGCTTAAGTCAAACCACGATCTCGTGAATATGAAAAGCGGACGCGAGTTCGTTTAGCTTGAAATCTGGAAAAATAAAATGTAAATCTCAACGTCCTACATCCAGGATTTCAGGTTAAGAACACTTTAGGACATAAATGAAGAACCAGGAAATTTTGTATAAATTCCATTACAAATTAAAAATTAAGATGGACTTTAGGCAACACAGGCAGCAAAGTAGTTTTGGGTCATGTAATGGATTACATACATAAACTCACGCCTTTTTTCCAGATTTCTGACTCTGGGCTGATAATGAATAGAAAAATCCAGTATCACTTTGCCCAACCCGGGATTCGAACCCGAGACCTTAGCTTTGTAACCGTACCCTAGTACTACTACGCCACCGAGGCAGGCAGTAATGGATAACACAGGAATTAAATACTAGCTCAGTTCTGAACCTTTTTTTGAATCTGGAATTCTAAATTTTTGGGACAACGAAATACAATGTGAAATAAAATGTCCCACTCAGTCTGACTTAAAATTTACATAAAGCCAATTATGATTATACAAAATGTCGATGACATAAGTGCTTTCCATTGGACCACATACAGGGTATCGCATCAGCAGCCCGTACACCAAATATTATTAATTTATCATCACTCGTTTAGCCACAGGATAGGTTTTTAGTTTTTCATATTTAACCACCTGCTGTAGCAAATTGGCTAGGTCATTGACACAAAGTCAAGCGCAAAAGAATACAAGGTTTTATTATTAGTTGCATAGATATAAAATCAATAATTGAATTCAGACCCCATATTCATGATATTAAAACTCATAATAGCTCAGCGACGCGACGCGACGTTGTCAGTTCGAAATCTGGGATTACACGTGACTCCTGGGCAGTGTTGCAAGGTGCGCCGTAATTAAACTATAACTATTTGTTACATTTACTGTCAAGTAACAAAACTGCAATATGATTAATAAGATAAATAATAAACCTATTTTTGTAACTTACAAACACAAAAACAAAATTAGCACCATAAAATAATTTTATAGGGTTTTTATTTCACCGAGACAACCTTAAATTTTCAACCTAACCATAAACTCGATCTTAATGTCGGGTCATGACTATGTATTTAACTGTTGCGAGTATTTAATATTTATTTATTATATCTCCAGTACTTTATGAAAAAATAGAATAGTGACACATACAGCGATTAACAGTCTTTTTTTTACAGAATACTTGTAATTTTTAATAATGTATGTGTATTATCGCTTACTGTAAATATTCCTGTAATGAACAGTATAATAATCCACTGTGGTTTACATCCATCTACTATTTTTTACGAAACTTTTTCCGTATTTTTTTAAATCTAACCTAGCAACACTGCGGGGGTCAGGGGCGGGGGCGAGGGCGACTCGGGAGTCGGGCCCCGCGCCACTCGTCGCGTCGCCTAATCAGTGCGCCGTGCTTGCTCTCTGCGAATGCGCGTGCGTTGCTCACAATACATTACGAATTACGATAGCATTTTATTCATGTTCATGATGTCGCGATTTACAGCTGTGGAATACACCGATATGGTTTGTTTGAAGGTGTGTTTAGTGGCAGTAATACTTTACGCGATGTGCTATTTTGATCCCCCGACAAAGCAATTTTGACCTACTTTATTTGTGTAAAAGGGGACTTAATTGAGAATGTTTAATTGGAATGTAATACATTTGTTATTAAACGAATAAAAATATGCCTAAAAACTACAAAGGAATCAACGCGCCAAATCAAATGATACCATTGGTTACGTGGTGACGAAAAATGCGGCGTTGCCGCTCTTATGTCTGGGTCAACTGAGGGCAGTAGGTAGACATATAAGGCATGTTGTATTTTAACTAAATTATTTTATTATTTACTTTCTTTGAAAATATCATTTTTTTAATTTTATTGCGATATAAAATCTAGTCATTTTAATTTGTTTTAATTGACGTTATTTATTGATGTTGCAATTTAAAGCATTTATAACACCGACACTTTGTATATACAGGGTATCTCAAGACTGCTACCGAAAACGAAGCCGGGTGGTAGTTTTAGTGACTTCAGACACATTGCAACAGAAAATGTTGAAAAAAATAGCGACGATGTTTTTTTGCTATGGTCGTATTTGGATGGTAAATTCATTTTTTTCCTAAAATAATAGTGTATACCCTTTTATTTATAAATACTCTAAGGTATAAAGGAGTTTATATTATTATTTTAGCAAAAACTATGGATTTACCACCCAAATGTGACGATATTTAAAAAATCATAAAAAATAATCGTCGCGATTTTTGGCGAAAATTTTAGTTGCATTGTGTTTGTACTCACTAAAACTACCACCCGGCTTCGATTTCGGTAGCATTCTTGATATACCCAGTAGAATGGGAAAGATAAAACTAAAATAAATCTGCTGGTACCTGATGCCAGGCCACTTACTACTCTCCACATATTACACGTTTTCGATCCTGTAGTATACTGATGAAAACGTTTATGGCCAGGTCATTCGCTTCTCTTTTATCAGCCTCAACCCATGAGACAAAAATAATAGTCCCCACTTCAGTCATAACATTTTATTTAACAACATGTACAGCCGAAAGCAAATTAACAAATTACCATACCGACATGTGACGAATTAATCAGGCATTTAATAAATAAAGCAATTACCCTATTTCTTGTCATTCTTTTCACAATCTAGGCTCACTTGTCCCTGTCCCATATCCAACACGGTGTTGGCTTTAATGCGATCGTTTAAATACGGCATAGGGCCAGTATGTGCTTAACGGCCCACATTAAATGTTACAGGGTTGTAGGCCACCGCACCACTTACTGCGAGGGTTTTCTTGATATCGCCGGAAAAAATAACATTATTCCGTTAGGCTGTCTGCAGTGGAACGGCTTCTTTATTTTTGTGTGGCGTTTTTAGTGCATGTTTGGTTGGTAACTTTTTTAGGAATGTTGTTGTATTTATGTATGTCAATGGTAATGCTGTTTTGTCTTACTGTTTATATTTTGTCTTTATTCGCCCAGATTGGCCATAATGGTGGAGTTTTTAAGTACGCTACGGCAATATGCCATGTTAAGGATTTGTGAACAATCATCAATTCATGATTAAAGTGGTATAAATTTTATAAAGTTGTATCATTATGTCTAGTATATGCGTTGTGCCAGGCGAGTGTATTATTTAAATTTATTAGTATTTTATATTTTCTTCCTATTTTCTTTATGTACTGGTATAATTATACTACATCTTATAAAGAGATCTCTATTATCGTCGTGTAAATGTGAACGTCAGAATCTTAAGTATAGTCTAATTATGTTACATATTATATTTCTAAGAAGTAATTATAGCTTGATACCTTTTGTTAATTTTATAAAGAAAGCAGAAGCACTAAAATAAAGGTATCTATAATTTTGAAACAAACCGTTTGGATGAGTTTCATATTCGTAATTTTGACACTTTCATTAAACAATGATGTGAAGTAGTGACTTGCTGCTGGGCTCCCTCTTCTTAATTGACTCATACAGTTTTAAAGGCGAGAAATGTAGCAACAATACCTGTGTAAAGTCTAAATAAATAAAAAGACCTGGAAGCCACTAATTATCAGTTGTCATTTGTATTTAGCTGTGATTTGAAACTGATAAAAACTGTATCATCTCGTCAAAACAAAATAAATCGCTCCGTGTAAATCCAGCCTAACGCAAGTCCATTAAACTAGGCGACTTCTCAGTACATTTGTCAACGAGTGCTCGCTGACATTAAGTTTTGGCATTCGGCACAAAACGCCAAGTTTCGGACAAACAAGTCATCTCATAAGCCCACTGAGGCTTACTCCACGCGAACTTTCACCCGTCTGGATGTAGCTTTACAAAAACTTCAAGTTTATTTTGTATGGCTTCTATTATACGATGAGTTCTGATTTCTGACTCATCCTGATTCTGAATGGATATTGTTCAGGCACAAATAATCTATTTAAAAAAATATATATTCTGAAATCATTTTAACAGATCAAATGTTGCTTACAAAAGTTTAATTAAAGTCTTAAAATTAAACTAAACTTAGCATAACGATATCCATATTAGCATACAACATTGCGATTTGAAATATGATTAATTGAACAATTATACAAACAAATACATAATACGAAATTTGAATAAAATATATTACACATCACCTCCACATTCGTGTGAACTAAAAATTACCCAAAGAAACCTCTTCGAACCGGCCTGGTGAGAATGTTCCCATCATACTGGCAACATTGCCTTGTTGAATTGTTAGAGATATATGCTGCTTCAGAAAGATTTCCGCGCGGTGACCCTGGCCATTCCGCCTCGAGCATCGCCAAAGACAAAATCCTTAACCTCTGCCCACCACACCCCACTGACCTCAACCGCGAAGGGAACAAAAAAAAAATTTGTTCGAGCGTGGCATATTTATGACGTTTCTGAGTTGCAGCAGCTGCCCCAGCTCTTCGCCAGGTATGAGTTAAGAGAGAGGTGGCGCAAGTGCTAGCATACGTCGAATCCTACAACAGACAATGAGCTTTCTCCCGCTTTACACGTATTAGTCCTTTAGGTCGCTTCAAAGCGACTCAACCGCGGTGGTTTCAATGTACCTGTTATCATGTTAACTACATGCGACATACCGAGGTTAGAAAGGTTGTTTTTCTTATTGCTATGAATGGCCAGACGAGCATATTATTCGACTGATGGTACGCGATGCGGCCGCTCATGGGCAGAAGCAAAACCAAACAACACCACGAATTAAAACCGATGGTTGTCATTCCACTGAGCAAGCCATCCTGAGACATAAGATGTTAGGTCTCAATATATCCAGAAGTCACTCTGTTTACAATTTTCTCCAAACCGGAACACAACAGTGCATTCACACTGCTGTATGGCGGGTTAAAAAAACATTGTTGTGTCAATGTAGTGAATGTTTAATTATAATATTGATGTAAAAATAAAACAGTATTTGTGTTACGCTCTTCATGACAAACAACAGCCATTCACCCAGACCCAAAACAAATATTTCTCGACCACACAAACATTTATTTTAAATTCAACAATGCGCGAACAAATTGTTGCAGTCATACACAACATCAGATCATTTATTCCGTCTAGTAATACTCGTACACAGTTGACATAGAGTTAAAGGCGTTGTTTTCTGCTGTATATCCGGTTAAGTATAGTCATGTAAGGCGCGACGCGTCTACACCGCACCTACGCCAATGAACCTTGGGGCCGCACTGGAGTGGATAATAAGGGGGGCATATTGTACTTTTTTAATTAAAAAGACAGAGGTATAATGTAATTATGTGTATTTAAATCCGATTATAGACAGTACACGACGCGACGTCAGTGATAAATGTGAGTACAAGTAAAATTACATTATGTGTTAGTTAGCTAGTTAGCGTCAACCGTGAACTATGGCAGGGTGACACCACCATTGACAAATTTCAAACTTCCATATTCTTAGTGCGCAATAAAATATCATAAATAATATAAGAATTCATTTAATTTTCTCTATCTCCCAATAGTCAATCCCGAATATGTCCCTGTTGTGTACTCAAACTTTTGTTATAAATATTTTTTATTCGGCGTTTTATTAGAAGCAGTAGCGCGGGTACAAACGTACTTTAGCCAATTTGCGAGCATAGTTCAAAGGATTTTTTGTTTAATAAATATTTTTTATTTTGCTTTCCTTAGTGATTGGTACGAGCATCCTAATTGCCTAACTGGGAATGGAAAGCTTCACCCACCTAACGAAAATGGAGTTATTTTTAGCAAACTAAACTTTTAGCAATTAAAACTACCCTACAATTTTTTAGCAAAACCGTTTCAGTAGTTCTATCGATGCGTCACAAATAGACGAATTCTCTCGTGCGCATGATAATTTTTCCTGTAAATGGTTCAGTTAAATTGGAGATATTGGTATTAATCATTGAGTGTCATACATAACTCATAACATTCATATGCATTTGAAGCATTTTGGCAAAAAAATATATTTGTAAACACAGGCGGCAGGATAAATAATTATAAAATCGAATAGTGTATATTTGTGTTCCAAATTAGGAAAATAATATCACATAGTGCACTTAATTTATTCAAAACAATCTTAATAATTTAATTTGAAGAAAATAAACTTTCATTTCCCTTCTTCCTGAGTTTATTCATACAGACCTATTTCTACTTATTTTTGATGTAGCGCACATTGTTTTTACGAAAAACAAATGGTTTGTTTTACTAATTATGAGCATATCTCTACCATAATACCTAACAGGCCAGTAAAAACATCCAATTACAAAAGACACTGGCGGATATATCTCGGGTCATTTGCACCGTGACCTCACACACTAAACGCAACCATAATAATATGTATAAATGCTGGCAAATACAATAAACAGGGGCCGGAATATAAGAGGAAGGAAGGGCGGTTAGTTCGTAGTGCCCAGCGTACAGGATGAGTCTGGTTTGCCTTTTTCGTTTTGTGTTGAATATTTCTTTGTTATATTAATATTAATTAAATCATTATTGTGCACATTAAAAATGCAGAAACAAAAAAATTATACAAATGGCGGTCTTATCGCTTAAAGAAAATATGTCTTACAGACAACCAGTAGATATCTACATTTAAAAGAAGGAGAAAGAGTGGTCAGCGTAAAAAAAGAAAACAAAAAATTGAGACATTTTCTGAAAATATAAATTTATTGAATATATGTATGTGTAGATGAGAACTTATTTTGTATTTATTATAATTTACAGGTGTCCCTAAAAAGAGAGCGGCTTCAGAAGTTTTTACAAGAAAGTAAGAAGTTCTAAAGCCTTTGCCTTTAACTTTTTAAGCGTTGTTAATTAATATGGATGTGAAAGAGTTTATTGTAATACATCTTGTTTATTTGGATAAATATTAAGCTGCAATTTTTTCGATAGCGCGCACTAAATGAGCAAAAAATTGTCCTGCACACACGTAGTCTATACGTAAAACAATGAGCAAAAATTCATATCGGAAGTCGGCACCCTGTGAGCGAAGGTCCTTATCGCTAGGTCATTAAGAGTGACCCACACTTGACCTTAACCTCGACCCTGTATATTATGAAAATAAGATCATCAAGCGAAGCTTTCATTATTTCTAACCGAGGGTCAGTGAAATCGTCCGGAAGGAATGTCTGGTTTTACCGGTGTAAATTATTGCGTCTGCTTTCGGATTAATTTTATTCTTTTTATCATTCATAAATGGGACAGAATATGGTAATATTTATTCGCTGTTATAATAAAGATAGGGTCTAGTATCTGCAAGATTCGCCACTCAAAGGTTTGTAAAATTTCTCGATATCATGTATTAGTTCTCCATTTTCTTATAAAAGATTCTTAATCCTTTATCCTTTACAAGTAATGTATTCCTACAAAATCTTTTCTATAAGTAAAACCGTCATTTTTCCCTATTTTAAAAGTGATATATTCACCTCAACAATCTGGTCGTGACATAAAAAACACCAAGAGTTTTACAAGTACGTGTAATCTAGCCCCTCCGAATGACCGTAAACTGTAATCTATCCTTCACCCTTTTCACGTAGTTATTCCTTAATGGCTTCACATTTACCGCATTCTGGCCTTTTACACCTAAATTATAAGGGCCAAAATTCCTTGAGACAACTGTTAATGTGTAAAGTAAAGGCTTTTGCATAAAAGACGATGAGTTGCCGCGTAAGTGCTGAAAATATGTTCCTATTAAAATCGGTTTCTTGTACTTGTAATATTTGGGAATAGCGCGGTATTTTCAATAGTTAAAAAGTAAAAATATTGACAATAATTTTACAGTACGTTAGTCAATATGTAGCTCTGTACTCATTTGTATCTATGTGGGAAGGGCTAATGTAAATTCATAAGAGTCGTTATAGTTCAGACAAAACTTTCATGTGTTAATTTATTCCTGTGATAAATAAATACGAAATATTAAACTTATTTTGAATACCATTTAAAGAGCATTTAGTTTCGATTTATTCTTGATGTATTTTCATAGAATAAGCTCCATATTCTTTTTAAATAATACGAAATGAAAATGAAATGTAATGAAAATAAATACTTTATTGAATATTTAATGGATACACTGATTACACTGTAATATTACCCCAAATATGTATCTCAGTACTACATACGCAGCTCATGTATACACAGGCTAAGTATGACCGCCGTAAAATACTATGATAAAGTCCCCTTACACGTAGTTTACGATGATTTTTACGTAATACTAACTCTTTGAATGGCGATATTCTAGGGAGATAGCCAGAGCTCTTATGTCTCGTATGTCCTGTTGCGACATCGTGGGATTTCAAAATTGGATAAAGGAGGTTTTTATGATTTAAGATTGGATATATTATAGTTTCATATAGGCTTCATACAAGGATCTTTACAGCGAATTATTGGAAATCTACGTTTAAAAGTAAATTGGAAATCTACTAGAATCTACCAGTAATTTATCGCATATCATATAAATTATGTATGATTTCACTACAAAGTCGTCCAAAAATGGCGATTTTTATCAATTCGAAACCTTTAGAATGGTGTCTGAAATTTACACGAATGTTACACATTGCTGCAAAATAATGGAAAAGTTGGGACGTCGGGATAAAACAATGTAAAAATTAAACCAAATTCGCGATCAAATCTGTAAATATTATTCTACTTTTTTTCTACCCTAGATCCCCTAATAAGAACAAGCGTAATTAAGCATCCAATTTTAAAAAAAGTGTTTTTTTTTTATATTGTATTAGCCCATATACGTCCCACTGCAGGGCACGGGCCTCCTCTACAATCGACAGTACGATTGAGAGTGGTTAGGCCATATAGTCCACCACGCTGGCCTAGTGCGGGTTGGCGGACTTACATACCATAGAAATTTTTATAAATTGGCTATGGTATGCAGGTTTCCTCACGATGTTTTCCTTCACCGTTTTAGTGCGTGGTGATTGACTATCAATACACACATGACTCCGAAAAGTCAGAGGTGTGCCCTGGGATTCGAACCCGCGACCACCGTGAATATGTTGGCAGTCGCGTCTAGTCCGTTTACCAACAGGCCACCACGCACTTCAAATGACCTTTGACCTTATGAACCTTACCTTTAACCTTAAAATTCCACTAATTCAAAGTTGAACTAAACAAGCAGCTATACCACAAACAACAAAACCATATAAATGAAACAAGCTGTTCCAGTTATGAGAAACCTGACACGTTGCTAATATACCTCAAAGAGCTGAAAATCTTTACAAAGCTGGCGACAGCGGCCCTGACATTTTAGTAGAAAACAAGTTGTTATAATATGGTTAGGGTTGTATGGTTGCACTGCAGCGCAACACAATGTCGTAGGAGAACACGTACAAATAGACAAATGACGTCAAATAAACGTAAATTTTACATATATTTATACTATTGAGTCTTGTGTACACGTACATAAATGTGAATTGTGCGACTATAATTCGCGTAATTTGCATTATATTGCATTTGTATATTATGTCTAATTATGATTAATTAGCATAATTCAATGAACTGAAAATAAATGTTTAGTATGAAAGTTTGATTTTCTAAAAATACCTTTACCTGTTGTTTTAATTTTACAGGAATATCAGGCACAATATTATTATTACAAAGATGTATAGTTTCCGTTTTTGTTATTATATTCTGATGAGTTTATGTTTGAATTATCCTTCATACATCTCAATAAGATATATTCATAATATTTATGATTACTTCTTAGTTGAACTATTTCGTTAAATATACCCCTATTTGTAGTACTCCGTATTATGCTGTAAACAGCTGACATGGATTGCAAATCTTTGTCATTCAAGGTTCATTCTAAAAGTGTTCAGCAGCATCTGTCACACCTACTACAGATCTAGGGTTTACGTCACTGACAAAGTAGACTGTTCGTAAATAAAACAGAAATGTACTGTTGTGACAAAAATACATTCTGCGTAGGTATTCACGTATTGTGTGAAGAAGTTCTCGTTTAGTTGGATTTGGTGTATGGCATGAGTAATAGCGTATTTGAGCGTGAAGAGGTGACAAACACGCAAACTTTCGCATTTATGATATTAGTAGGATTTTTAATTTATTTACTTCATATTTACGCAATTTATCGAACTAGGATAGGATTCCATAAAAATAGTATTGGTGAAGTAAACTCTTTTGACAATTACTGTTAAATAGATGGTTATGAAAAACTGCCTGCATAATTTATATGTTTCTAGGATAGCTGGAATCCATATATTCAATAGAAATCAATCATAAAATTCGCAAATAAAACACCAAAAAGGAGGAGAAACGGTATCCATAAACTAAAAGGAAGGACCTAAACAATAAAACAAGTTCGACTATATAAAAGTGAGTTCAGGAAGTTTTAATTAGGTTGCTGAAGGATTTTAAGATTTCCATTACGAGCATAAACTTTCGCGATCCACTGGAGACTACCGTTTTTAAGCCAGTTTGTTACATCAGTTTTGTGTTTCTCAAAAGCTACGTAATTCGCAAAATTTGTAGAGGACATCATTTAAATAAGCTGGAACTAATGAACTTTAATTTGCCTCCTTATCGTCTGCTCCGTTCTTACAATGACGTGTAAAATTACTTGTACAGAAACAATGAAACTACTAACTACCTTATTGCAACAACACATGTTTACAACAATATATGTTTTATGAAAACTCTATACATATCTTGACATGATAAGCTTGGCGAAATAAGTTTAAAGTAATTCTTAATCATTTACTAAATTGTAAAGTACAATATAGGTTTTCCAAATTAGGTCGTGAAAATCGAAGGTAAGTTATTTGTAGTATGCTAAACTGAAAATGTTATGAATTTTATTAGCCTCATTTGTGTAATGAAAACGACATTATACCCACAGGTTCTTCTGCCTTAAATTCTCACGTTACAGTATCTTTGTATAATATTATCGGTGAGTTTTAAAACAACTTCGTAAAATCATCTCGATTTTACTTCAACAAACTTATTTTAGTTTTGTTTTAGAATGATCGATCTTTGTTTACTAACTCTCGGTGCATATTACCACTAACACTTACCCGATAGAATAAGCCAATTAACTAGAATGTACTGATGATAATGTTGTGTCACATCCAGGGACACAATACAAATACACCACAAATAAGGATGATTGAAAAGTACTGGCAATCATGGGTGAATCATGTCTTTTGAAGAGAAAAACAGTAAAAGTAAATTGCACAAGCCATGTAACGAACCTGACGGTTCTTAGCTTATTTCCATAGCTATAAGGCCGAGTTAAATAAAAAAGTGAGGTTATAAAAAACTCTAAGTATAGATGCTCCAGTGTTCAGCAGAGGTCTCGCTCTGGATTGAAAGAGATTTATGCATTATTCACTACGCTTCCCGCTGGACTATTGCAGGTTGACATACGATACCATTGAAATTCTAATATAGATATCAGATATCTTAAAATATATTTTAGAAAATCAACCACCAATATCGTGTATCGTACCTTTAAGTGATGAAACGTTTCATTAAAACGCACTTCAATTTAGCAAAATATATTTGTTTTAAGCAATGTTGGGAGTATTAAGAGAACCACGAAACCTCGAGTTCGCAATTTGGTTGAGTGCAATTTGGCAAAACGCCTGCCATTTCGCCTCCCGCGATATTTGATGCCAATCAAGGATTACGTGTGGGTAAGTGGTTAGCAACTTTAGGCACGTTATTTCAAAAAACGAAATTCTTGGTACTAGGCGAGATTAAGTTAAAACACAATGTTTTATGAAATTTGAAAAGAGAACTCAACGGTCGGCTTCGTGCCGAGTTCTAAAGCCAAAAAATAGATTGCCGATATTGCATATCGAAAGTTACCAAATCCAACTGTTATAGCACCGATGGGCTTCAAAATTGTTCCCACTAAAAGTTTAGAATCTGGTCATGTCAAAAGACAGGTAGTGATTATACACCAACAAAAATAGTTTTGTAATGCCCAATTTTTTTTTTCGAGTCAAGGCTTTGTAAAACGTGAAAAACCCTTTGTACTTTTTAATACCCAAGACCCAAAATTTGTGTTCGGTCATTTAATTGGGACTGTCGGGTGATGCATTTTGGATTTTTAAATATTATTTATGGCTATGTGCAATTGATATTCAGTTATCGACAGATCTGTGGCACCAGTCTTGTCACAGAAACTTAGTAAGAAATTAAAGTTATAATGAAGCCCAAAAGTATATTATATATGTATACCTGTACAGTGTTCACTAAGCCAAGTTTTGGTCCATTAAGATAAAGAATTCCTCAAGGTTTCAAGTACTTAGCGGTGTTTATCTAAAGTATAACGTTAGAAGTTTAATTGTTTTTTTTTTTTGTCTATAATCCCTTGTTTAGTAAGATCAAATTAACTATTGGAACTAACGTAGTTTATCAGATCTGCTGGTCGATTCATTGCTAACTTAAACATTGTATGGTATAAATAGGGTATTTGACTATTATGGATTTTTGGTATTATTTCGGTTACAAACACAAATATGTTAAAATTAAAGCATTGCAGTCAAAAAAATATGAAAGTAGTAGTTTAACTTCTGAATGGATTTAAAATTTTCATTGTTTGTTAGACCATAGGTATGGATACGTTTTGATAAATATAATAAAAAAATGGAGTCAAATACCCTATTGTTCACGGTATTATACCAAAGTCATTCTCTATAATGCTACAACGTAGATGACCTTGTCTTGTGGCTGGAAAAATTATCCATACTAATACATGAAGCTGAAGAGATTCTTTGGTTGTTTGTTTGTAACCTCTAATCTCAGGAATTACTGGTAGAAGTGAAAAAATATTTTTGTGTTGGATAGGTCATATTTTATCGATGCTATAGGCTATATATAAAAGTAGTAATTATTAATTACGCTATAATCTACAGGAGTGAAGTAGAAGTGAAAAATCTACGAGAAAATTTTATTCGTTTTACGTGGACCGGTCGATATTTTAAATTGATAATCGGAATAGAATATTTCGGCCGGCATTTTGAAAAGTGAGTGTGCACCCGGGCGGAACCAGGCCAGACCGCTAGTCTGTCATATGATTATTTCCAATCGGGTATCGTGCTGTAATTGTTTAGAACTTATCTGCGCTCAATCGTTTCACCAATTATAATTTTGTTACGCACAAAAGTTGTATACAACACAAAATTATCTACAATTTAAATGGAAACAGCAAAAAGGTTGCCAACCCCTGGTCTTGGCGTAACAATCTAGCCTTTAACAAATACTTATTTTTACTGAGCTTTAGCAAAACATTTAGCATTGGGCGTACATTGTATTGTTTCGGTATCGTTACCCTCCGAATAAACCCGAGCCGAGAAAATAATAAGGGTATACTCGCGCTTGAAAATGCTTTTTCGTAATACGTATTACATACATTTCTCTCGGATTTCGAACCCGCGGCCTCTCGTTTCACAGGCGGCGTCTAACAGACTGCGCCATCGAGACTATTACAAAGCGTAAAAATACTTAAATTATATAGGGTATGTATATCAAGACTGCTATCGAAAACGACGGCTTCGTTTTCGGTGTGATCGATTAACAGCCGCTGCCAATAAACAAACCCAATCCAAAATTTGCCGTTTTAGATTGACAGCTCAATCGTTTTTCTAATACTATATTGCCAATAATCAATCTCAGTAGTGAATAAACTATGGCAACATGACAGGAGACCAATCGAAAAGTAGAAAACAATTGACAACAAAACAGATTGACTTCAATCTAATTTTTTCGATTGATTATTGGCATCGGCCGTTAGTGACTATAAACACAATGCAACTAAAAACGAACGAAAAAAGCTAGTTATTTTTTTATTTTTAAAGACGCTATGCTACGCAAAGATTTACTTTATTATTTTAGTAAAAACGTTTTACCATTTAATATTTAAAAAATCAAAAAAATAATTGTCGCGTTTCTTTGCGAAATTTTTGTTTGCATTATGTATAGTCACTAAAACTACCACTCGGCTTCATGTTCTATAGCAGTCTACACTGTATTTATATATACTGTACTGTACTGTACTTATTATACTGTACTGTACTGTACTATACACTGTATTTATGGTCGTCTGAGTATTATTTACTAAGCTGCTATTATATTTGATTTGAGTAGTTCGCCCAGTGTGTACAACGTTGGCCGATATAACTTTTGCCCTAGAATTTCGTCACAGCAAATTACTTTGTGGAAAGTTTTTATTTGATAACTTGGTTTTCATTACAAAGGCGGTCGGACATCGGCCCTGTGGCGGACAAAAACTTCAATATAAACATAGTTTATTTAAATATAGTATATAAGTTATATTTATTTAACGTATACTTTTGAATATGATAATTTTGTTTTTAAATATTTATATACAGACATATACAGACATATTATGCTTAACAGGTCGTTGTCTGGGATTTTTGAGCAGACGCCCATAAGATCTTATACGGAAGTGATCAAATGAGATAGAAAACGAAACTTGAGAGAGACCTACGCCAGCTATATGCCAGCGATGGACTTATTAGGTACAGGCTACAAAATCCGTAAACGTGCTAAACTGGCAGATCTCAATAACAGCATATCTCTTGCGGTCTTCTCCGGAGCATCGGAAGGGAAGCATTGTTATCTATTTCTTATTTAAAAAGGTATAAGATAGGTTTTAAATTCATGCATGAATCCAGTAAGAAACAATCCTAAGTAATGATTTTGTAAATTACAAGAAGTAGAACGCCCAAATAAGTATCCAATCAAAAACTACGAAGTCAAAAGTTCTATAGACCTGTATACTACCAACAATACAGGTTTAAAATACATGGCAAATTACACTCGAAGCATCAAAGTATTAATAAATTATCTCATGCAAAAATTCATACTTGGAAACTCAAAAAAATTGGAGGCCCACTCTTTGCGCCTACGTGATACTCCGGAAATATGTCTGGCGGCCTTGTTAATAGAGATAAGACTGGGAAATTCACAATTTTTACACACGAACGAAATTAATCCCTTAATATTTAAACCTTTACAAAAAGCGTTTGACGTGTGGCGTTCGTCGACACGCCGCGCCGGCGTCAGTGGCCATCTATTCATTTATTTACTGGATTTAGGCAATAAAAATGTCAATTTTCACAATAATATGAAGCTAACAGTAAAGTAACAGCTTTTATGATGAGTTCAGTAAGTACTAAGTGGGATTAACAAAGACCCGAAGTTGATGGTTTTCTTATATCCTCGGATAGGGGTTGCCGTACGTGATGGTGGATTAATTTATGACTATGTTGATTATTTCTTAGGGGTGGTCCCTACATTTGGGCCGCCATAAATATACTAAGAAGTGCATTGTGATTCTGGTGCTAGTAATAAAAGATAGCTTACTTTAGAGCGAACTGAACGAGGCAAACTTTGCTAAAATAAATAATCTCTAATACAGAACACAGTCCTGATTCGTGGGTATCAGTAACTACGAAACACTTCGAAAATAACGTGTTAAAATATATTTACGACTGCCTCGGTGGCGTAGTTGTACTACGGTACGGTTACAAGGCTGAGGTCTCGGGTTCGAATCCCGGGTTGGGCAAAGTGATATTGGATTTTTCTATTCAGTATCAGCCCAGAGTCAAAAATTTGTGCCCGATATGGCGATAGGCTCGCCACCTATCACATTGTGGGACGGAACATACAAGGCGAAATGTGAGAGCCCTGGCACCTCTGCCTACCCCTTCTGGGAACAAGGCGTGAGTTATGTATGTATGTATGTAAAATATATTTAATACACCCATCAATACGTGATCGTATTTCACACATGTGTGTCCCTCAGCATAAAGCGGTTTTGACGCTATCAATTTCCTTTCAGAACTCCTTGTAACAAATTCTAGGCTGGAATTAATTCAGCGCTGAATGGTTCAGCCATACATTACAGTGACATCAAAGGGCTATGCTTATCTACTCGGGGTCGTTAATCATAGTTCTATTGTAATTTATCGAGTTAGGCTGAATGTGTTTTCCTATATCATTTACGGTACATAAAATGTATCTAATGTTACTTTTTGTAAGGATATTTTGGTTTAAATAGCCTATAGAAGCCATGAAGGTAATAAAGATATCTACATTGTGTATCAAATGGTATAAAAGTAATTACATTTTTGTCTGACGTTACCAAAAGCTATAACATAGTAACTATATCATTATTTGGTCTAAAGATTTTGTAATATTGTATTATATTTGTTGCCTTTTTAACAAGTCGTTCATCAATTATGTCGGTGTAACATTCTTTACTCGGGTACAGATACACTTTATTTAGAACATTCTATCGCGTATGTTCGTCAGGGATAGTGAAGGATTACAATGGTAAATGAATGTTTCAAATCAGTCCAGTATTTTCAGAGCCTAATCAATGAAAACAATCAAATCTTTCCTCTTTATAATATTAGTATAGATGCTGTGGTTAGAGCTTTATTAGAACCGCACAGATTTGCAAATACCTTTACCTGTTTGTAAACACCACCAATCTCGGTTGATGTTGCAGTGAGTTGCCAATAGCCCACAGCAAGGGGTATGACGTGTCGAGTGTAGCAAGAGCGCGGTTTCTATTAAAACTTGCCAGCTTCAAACTTGCTTCGATTTAGTTTCATGGACGTTTGTTGAAGCCATTCAGTAAGCGGACGGTTTTGGTTTTTATTATTAATGTGCTTTGTTCGGTAACAATCAAATGAACATATTGCTTTTTTTCAATTATGTAAGATATTTAAAGAAATACTGGTGGTAGGTATTTCATATGTGAGAGGTCATCTGGGTAGGTACCACCGCAATGTCTATTTCTCCCGTCAAACAGCAGTGTAAATGCACTGTTGTGTTTTGGATTGAAGGACATTGTAGCCAGAGTAACTACTGGACATATTAAGACATAACATCTTATGTCTCAGGATGGCGAACGCAGTGAAATTTTGCTACTGTTTATGAGCGGTTGTATCGCTTACCATCAGGCTAACGGCTTGCTCGTCTTGTCATTCATTGAAATAAAAAAAACTACATCGATAATACCTCTAAGGAACTAAACTACGAAAACAGGTGTATGTAGGTCTGTAATATAACATAGAATAATACATTCCTTAGTACTCTTTGCATTTGAAGTTTCTCCGTTTTTAAATACTAAATATAAAATTTTGTTATACTTTTCAGAAGTAATCTTTTTGTTTAAGTTCCGGCATCGGTAGGCACTACGTTCTTATCTGTCCTTAGCCAAATAGTAGGCATAGGTAGGGTAGGTATGAAAAAAAGTATTATCTTTTCCGCGTACTTCGTGGCGGCACAACAAACTCACTCGAAGCTGAGGACATTCTCTATTTACTTGTTTGTTTCGCTCCCATACTTCTGTCATTTCGCTTGTACTTCTACACTATTCATAAAAATAATTCCACTACTAGATATAAACATTTTGTTATCACATAAAAATTATGACATAATAGCGTTCGTACCGTAAAATATTTATAGCACGAATTTTCGGCACTAATCCTGGGTTGGGCAAAGTGATATTGTTTTTTTTCTGCTCATAATCAAACAAATATATACAAGGCGAAACGTCGGTGTAGCCCTAGCCTGCCCCTTGTGGGAAAAAAGCGTCAGTTACTGTATGTATATAGAGAAAAGCACACTTTCTAGATTTTTAAAATAATTGTTTTGATGTAGGCTCGTGGGTAATAATAATTAAAAGGACATAATAAAACATATGTGTCCTTGAAATTACATCTAGTTGGTAGACCTACCTATTCTATGATGTACATCGAATACTGGGCCTTTTGTATCAGACATGGTATGGCTTCCAATCACCCTATCAATCATAGTATTGGCTTTTACAAGAATTTTGCAGCCGTTATGCAACTATCCATGACTTAATTTCATGAAATTCTTTAGAGTACCTATGATGAATAGATAAAAGTAAACGCATTGACTCAAAAAGTGTTTAATATTATGAACACGGGGCATTTAAAATTCATTATGTAAATAGAAAATGCGTTAAATTTTAACACATCGAATGGTTCTCACGTATCAATTCAATAAAGTTTAGAATTCGTGTGTCACATTTCGCATGTTAAACAATATCTTAAACTGTATTTATTTTGATAGACTTCGTTTTCGATAAAAAGTTTACATTTACGTATTGGTTCATTCAATTTGACAGCCTCCGTGGCGCAGTCGGTTAAACGCCATCTATGAAATAAGGGTTCCATCCCCGTACTGAGAGAAATGTGCGTGAGATCCGCAAATGTTACTTTCGGGTCTTGGTGTTTGTGAGACCGAAAAGTTTCTCGTAGGCATCTACGACATTAGATTTCATATTATTGTGGGGTCAGAACAGTGTATGTAACTGTTGAGTGTATTTTTTATATTTTTGAACCTCTATTGTCGCCCCAGTAGGTAAAGGTGTTGCTTAACTTCCTTCATTTATTCCTATTCGTTGCTGTAGTGATGGAAATACTGAGTGATTATGCTCCTCACGCCATAATACTCCTATTTGAGTACCAACGGTTTTAAATGCTCATGTCGTAATTTATATCATTTCTTATTATTAATTATCGGATCGCATACGCTAGAGGTTGAAACCGCAGTTCGATTTTTAATGAAGCTCTACCACAAACACTACTTAAAGATATTTTCATAGAAATTAATTTAGAATTTAAGTAACGAGAAAACATTTTAATTTGGAGCAACTATGTAGCGTACAAGTAATTTTCCAGTATTCAAAAAAGTCTTACTCAGTATGGCGTCATTGAGATATTTGATTCTAATGGCGTGGATGACCACTTGATTTCAAGCAAGCATATTTATTTATTTATCAATATCCTTTATTGTAGATTTGGTAAACTTAATAATATAACATTATATTATATAGTAGTACAAAAGGCGGTCGTATCGCTCGAGGCAATCTCTTACCGACTACCTTGGGATGTATTGATATTGTTTCAATTGTGATTGCAATGGCTAAACTCATGAAAATATAATTCAACGCATACTGTATGTAACATAGTTTTACGTAACTGCTAGTGAATAGTAATATGAAATACTATCTTAAAATAAATTCAGAATAAAGTTTTGGTCATTCAGAATAAATTCAGAAAAAAATGATTATAAAATATTTTTGAGATATTGGAAAAAAAGATAAGATTTGGTTTCATGCTATTTTTAATAATGGTACTTAATATAGAGAGCATACATCGTGCAGTTGGTTAAAGTTAAAACAATTATAATTAGCCGAGAAACAAGAAGCCATGATAGTGACGGAGTAGTAAGAGACCCAAAACTATTTGTTTCAGTCCTGAGTGTTGTAAAACTGAAAATTCTATTATAATTTTTGATGTGATGCCCCGATTAGTTGTACTACGGTAGGTACAGTCACTAAGCTGAGGTCTTGAGTTCGGTCGGGCAAAGTAATATTTAAATTTTCTATTCATTATCAACCCGGAGTTAGGAAGTTATGCCCGATATGGCGATGGGCTCGCCCCCTACCACATCGTCAGACGGAACATACAAGGCCAAATGTAGGCGTCCTGATAGCACTCTGCTACTCCTTCTGGGAAAAAGGCGTGAGTTTATGTTTGTGGTATCCATAACACACGATCACATCATAATCTGTAGTTATGATAATTCGTGTCACTTGTGTTCAGACATAATCAATTTCGCATCAACTAATTTAATGATTGATATCTAACATCTCCATAGGCAGAATTGTGTTGTATAATGTCCACGTAACATTTAATTAATGTGTTATGATATGATTATGGCAATTAATTATTATAATCAGTTATTAAACGCGTCACGTCCGACTCGCCGTCACGATGCAATTAACACAATACGATCAACGTCTCAAGCACGTACAAATTGGGGTTAACTAACTAATGACGCACTGCCAGTAGTGACGGCGTATTCGATACTATTAAATAATAATAAATTAACATGACTTTCTTAAAAAAACATTTCTTAAATTTTCAATGTAAACATGCATAATGTAATCCATGGTTCAAGTATTAAGATGAGTTTATAAGACTAGACTAGACTTTATAGTCTGGAGAAGTTGTAATTTGTTTTGGAAGTAAAGTCGAATTATTATGATTTTATTATATCTGAGGAGGTCATCGTAATTTAAAGAACATGGAAAACAACTTTGAACCTATTATTACCACTAAGCATTTATTGGGGGCAATAAGTATTGTTACATAATGTACCTATATATTGGTATCCTAGAGTACCAACAAACTAAAGAACAAATCTCGCCTTTTATTATACCGACCTGCAAAGGTGCAAAAACCGCATCAGCAGCACGAACAAAGACCTAAATATCGCGAAGTGCATGCACTTGTTTTCAACCAAAATAACTGACGTCAATGAATCACAGCGGCCGTATTAATGTCGTGTTACACATTTAATTTTAAACCACGCTCCCTGCAGGTATTAGCAATGTGATAAATACAAGTCATCACTCGAACTGTAAAAAAGTTACGATCGCAGTTACTAAAGCTAGAGTGGTAAATAGGGAGATAAGCCTCATTTCCTACATTTTTAGTGTTGAGAGTTATATTCATATCAGGATAGAAGTAAAATCGAGTAAAGTTTTAGTATTTTTTTATATTTGACCAAATGTTTGCTATTTATGTAATGAATTCTAAAAACAACTACGGTAGGTAAAATAGTAATGAACTGAAGTTTTTTCATACCGAATCTAATTTTGTTACGTTTTGTCACTGAAAATATGTAAAGGAAGCTTGATCCAAAGTTTGTAATGCCAACCTAATGCAAACTATCGAAAAATTGCATTCAGAACTAAGCTACATTCTTAGAATACGTCTAAACAGTTTTATGAAATTTTGATCAAATTGGACATCTTTTTTATATTCATAATGTGTTTTTTTTTGTTTTCTTTTTTATATTCATAGTGGTCATTAATAATATCAACATATCAACAATGGATTATTTGTAACAGCGTCGAATGCAATGATAAAAATAGGAATATTATGTTTTTTCATATTCAACAACAATACGAGTAGATGATGGCGTTTTATTAGTTCTATAAAATATGTTTTTATACCGGGTATCTCAAGACTGCTACCGAAAACGAAGCCGGGTGTTAGTTTTAGTGACTACAAACACAATGCAACTAAAAATTTCGCAAAGAAACCCGACAGTTATTTTTTATGATTTTTTAAATATCGTCATTTTTGGGTGGTAAATCCATAGTTTTTGCTAAAATAATAATTTAAACTCTTTTATACCTTAGATTATTTATAAATAAAAGGGTATACATTATTATTTTAGGAAAAAATGCATTTACCACCCAAATATGGTCATTGGAAAAAAATTACAGAAAAAAAATTGTCGCTTTTTTTTACAACTTTTTCTGTTGCATTGTGTCTGAAGTGGCTTAAACTACCACCCGGCTTCGTTTTCGGTAGCAGTCTTGATATACCCTGTATACATCCACAGTTTTGTGTATTCAATATAAATTATTTTCACGAAGTTTTGTAGAAAGAGGGTGTAACACACGAGATTCAAATCATCTATCTTGAAAATCAGCGCTGCAGTGCAGCTGCGTTGTTTTGCAGCAAATAACTGAATAGCTGGGGGGTCGGGCGGTCGTCATTATTGTCTGGCCATGCAATAATAAATATTTTTTCTTTCTTTCTTTCTATTTACTTCGGGTCTCTAAAGAAATCGGTTAATATGAAATATTACATTTTATGTTTCGACATTTGCATAAATTTGAATTAAAATTGATAAATAATACTATTCAAATGCCCTCCCACAAACAATCTGGTATTCAATCCAGTCTTAAATTAATATTATTATTAGGGACGGCCTTCATATCGTTGTTTTACTCCCTGGAAAATGAGAAATCGGGGGTTGAATACTTGAATAAAACGAATGTAAATGGAATCCAAGACGCAAATACTTTTTATTAGGGTAATTCATAAATGATTGGTTTTACAAGTTGGCCATTTATAATTGATAGTGCTTCAGTGACAAATATTATTTTTTAAATATCAGTAGATGATTTAAAAACATTTTGAAGTTTAGAAGTTCACGCCTTAACATTGATGAGGTAAGCATTTACGCCACGACCCAGTTGCTTATGTCCGTTCTAGCATGGGTAGTTGAGGCCTATTTTCACAGTGATTTTCATGACTTGGAAATTTAGTCTAAGACCCCACCGCATATTAACTATACATACTACCACTAAACCCAAGATAAAAAAGAACACAACTTTGAGATTATTTTTTATATTATTAGGATCTTATTCAAAATCAAAAACAAGAGTAAACTTTATAAAAGAAATATCACCAAAGGCGGGAATTTTCTTCAATTCCTTGCATTTAGCTATCGCAAAGCGTTCTCATTAAATGTTCCTTTTTAACTTTACTCGTATTCGCGTTATTGGCTGATGGCTGAACAGTTGTTTTAATTGCATTCCTTGAGGATTAACTTTGAGAATTGTTTAATTAAAACGAGCAACTTGTGTCCTTGACACATGTTTTTTTACTGAAAAAATGAGTACACTATGCTTGGTTAATGCAGTGCCAAGTTTCGGCTGGTAATATGGTCATATCAGCAGTACGATTTTCAGCCAATTTCTTCTCAAAAAGCAACCGTATTAGCGGCAATATTTATAAGATGAAATTATCTGAATACTATTCAACCTTGGGAAAATCCATTATGTAAAGTTGTCGATAAAAAAATATATGTTTGCAATTCTAAAGAAATATTGTCAGGTACGCAATCGGTCGCTAAATTATAACCTGAATCAACCGGCAACTCATTAAATAAATGTGGAGGCTTAATAATTAACTTTCGCATTCATAGTTTAGTAAATACCTATAACGTAGCTCTATTCAATCAACTGATGCATATCACGAACCAACAAGACCCTCTAATCGGCTATTAAGAAATACTCATTATCTCTTCTTCCACACTGGCGACCACATATTGAAACTTCAAGTCAAAAATCAATCTCCTACGGATTGTAAAGAACCACCCCGCCGTAAGAGTGACAAAAGCGTTATCTGCAAGCGTTATAAGCGATATAAGCGGTATAAACGTTATAAGCATTATGAGCGCTCGGGAATCACCAGCCGTACTCGCCTTTCTAGATTGGACGCGATTTACTGCCCGTATATTGTTATGGACATCTTAAGGGAGGCTGAGAGCACGAAATTTTATTATTTGGGAGTCTGTATCGAAAGAATTGCGTTTAGTTTCCTTTTTATCTTGGTTTATAGCTCTTCTGGTTATTTCTATAGTCCTCTTCCATACATAAATTGGTAGGCCGATATAAAAGAAAGAAATAAAATTCTTTTACTATCGCGCAATTAGCCCCATACAACACAATACATTATTAAAATACTATTAGTTTACTATGTTTAGACCAATATCATTAGTACCATCTAGTGTGATTTAGTACATTCATATCTGTATCTATATCTGTATCTGTATCAGCCCATATACGTCCCACTGCAGGGCACGGGCCTACTCTACAATCGAGAATACGATTGAGAGTGGTTAGGCCATATAGTCCACCACGCTGGCCTAGTGCGGGTTGGCAGACTTACATAGCACAGAAATTCTTATGAATCGCTATGGTATGCAGGTTTCCTCACGATGTTTTCCTTCACTGTTTTAGTGCGTAGTGATTGACTATCAATACACACATGACTCCGAAAAGTCAGAGGTGTGCCCTGGGATTCGAACCCGCGACGACCGTGAACATATTGGCAGCCACGTCTAGTCCGTTTACCAACAGGCCACCACTCACTTCTTATTCATATACATTAAAATAAGATTTTTACGAATTTTGTCGCTTATATTTATATCTTCGCGACGTTTTGATTACTTTACATCTTTCGTGCTCATCTACTCTGCGATTGTTACAATTTAACTACTCTTAATTTACAATTAATTAAAAATATGTTTTTTGTGATCCGATCCGATGAGAAGCAACTCACTGTTTCTTGGGGTCTGACAATTCATCTCACTAACTTTCACATACCTAAGAAATATAGAAATCGCACGTGGAGATTTCTCAATCCCCGACCAAAAGCAACACCAATCTGGGCAATACAGACAATGCCCGTTAGCCTGACTTCACTCACCACACTACCTAATCTCAAGTTCAACCTGAAAGGAAACTTTGTTATCGCGAATATAATAGTGTTTGTCTCAAATCTAATACCAATAAAAATATACTATCTCAACATATCAAATACTAGTTTTATGTACTGTTACAAACTCTCGAACGTCCTGAGTGCTGAGACTGGTCGTAACTTCAATACTAGATTTTATGTTTCACAATAAATGTAATAGATAAATAAGAAATATCTGTAAAAGTGCACAGTTTATTTTTGTTCTGAATTACTTGTGATATTAAATGAGATGTTATTTTGTTATACAAACATCGTTCAAATTATAAAATAAAAATAAATAAACGCATCCAACAGCCACAGAATTAATAGTCCTTACAGTATGTTCAGACAAGTTTGAAGTATTTTATGTATTTTTGTTCCGATGACAAAAGAGAACGTTGTTTTTTTTTTTTTTTTTTGAAATTTTCTCAAAGATTTCTGTTTGATACAGCCTCCTTAGGGAATTGCTTGAGAGCCAGTGGTGCAACAAATAGTCGTTCAATCTTTGCATTAAGATAAATGGTGGTACTTCATAAATATATGTTTTTCCACTGGAGGCCTATGTTCAGCAGTGAAATTCCTGTAACTGAAGAGAGAGGGATATATGCTTCTGTACTTCTTTGTGAGACTAAAAGTCACTCTTATTTGATAACACCCACAACATAAGACTGGGCCAGTTCCACATGTTTCTGATAAAGTCCCTGGTAGCTATCTGACATCGAATATAATACAAAAATCGGTTGCAAAAGCTCTAAATTTTGAATTCTATCTGACAGATGAATGCCAGATAGCTATCTGAAACTGGTCCTCAGTTTACTATAAGAAGATACGTACTAATTTTAGTCTGTAGGGTCTATGTGTGACTATCTGTATATGTACATTTAATATGTTCGTGTCCGGGCAGTTAATAACAAAGTTTTTCCACGCCAATAAACTGACGTTCACATTGCACGTGTGCACAGTATGTAGAGGAAATGCAAATAACGAACGTGCTTATGCCGGCGATACTTTATTTTCATTTCACAGTGACAGGTATTAAACTATGCGTGCAACTTGTTGACGAGTGTGACTCGCCTTAATAGCATATTAATTTATGAAGTACCATGGCAATGTATTATTTGCGAAATTGCGTTTTTCAGGGAATAATACTATTTGTTTAATGAAGCGATCCTTTCATATTCTGGCATGGTAAAGTAAAAAAAACCGCGCTTTTTTTGGTTTTTAGGTTCATTGGGACTGAAGTTACTAAAACTACCATCCGGCTTTCAATTCGGTAGCAGTCTTGATATACCTTATATACTAATGATTTGTAAAGATAACTGAACAACGCATAATCGATGGCCGTTGGGGCCGAAAGGCTCTATAGTGGAGGCCACGTACAGGCAAGCGATATGTCGGACGCCCGCCTACAAGGTTGATGGACGACCTGGTCAAAGTTGCAAGAAGGCGATGGATGCAGGCCGCTTCCAACAGGTCAATCTGGAGATCTTTGAGGGAGGCCTATGTTCAGCAGTGGACTTCCTGTGGCTGAGATGATGATGATAAATGATAACTCATTTATATATACTTATAATGATCTTCACAAACACTACAATTTATACACAAATATTTACACGAGGTCCTAATTCGTGAAGTTAATGCGACCATATAAACATTTTAATTCAAATTCCAACGTAATTTTCATTTTCATTTTTGCCCTAATGTTTCCCAAATTAACATTTCTTAGTACAGTGCATAACTTTGCTGAAACTATCAACACTGGTTAATTAAAAACCTTCAAAGTTAGTCCTTGTACATTAAAGTTCTGTATATATGGCGGTTTATTATTTATTCATATCAAAATCTTTGGACACAGGAAGGTCTCTGCTGAACTAAGACTTTCCTAATAACCACTTGTCGTTATTGTTTTTTTATGTGCCAGTAATAATTGTTTCCCCCCAGAATTCTTTGTCGTAATAAGCACAATATGAAGGTGTTAAAACAAGTATGATGGACGATGGCCACAAGACAGGCATTGCCTGGTGTGGACATCACCTATATTTCTTATTGTAATTCTGACAAAGTATACAAAGGATTATCTTATATATATAAAATCATTATAATTAAGCACTCATGTTATTCAGAATTACTAAAATCAGTAGATTTTTTTCTGAAATATAAATATTGATCTAATTATTTAGGTATTCATAATTTGGATACGAAGGTTAATACCCAACTACGGTATATGCTTATATACTTACAATAGAAGTCGGAGGAGTTTAAAATCGGTGAGCCACGCTGTTATTATTCTGAGGCCACGCTGTTGTCAAAAGAAGCAACAGCTTTGCGATCGAGTTTCGTTCTATGAGTAAGATTTCCGAACGCCCAATACCCTCTCCCTTTACCCATACTTGTTCCTTCTCCACCTCCTCCCGATTTAATCGGCCGGCAACACACCCATGATCCAAGCGTTATGGATGTACATGGGCGGCAGTGATCACTTACCATCAGGTGACCTGTTTGCTCGTTTATCAGATACTACCGGCCCGGCCCTCAAATAGATTTCTGCACAATAATATGTACGTATTATACATATAAACCTTCCTCTTGAATCACTCTATATATTAAAAATACCGCATCAAAATCCGTTGCGTAGTTTTAAAGATTTAAGCATACAAAGGGACATAGGCACATAGGGACAGAGAAAGCGACTTTGTTTTATACTATGTAGTGATATGTCATAAAAAAGGAATACAATTATGAAAACCTTTTAGAAGGTAGAGGATACGAGGTATTCTTTATTATCTACGGAACCCTAACTACAGTGTTCAGATGGGTTCTATTTAATTCTAACCTTTTAGTTTATGAATAATGTGTGAATGTGACCTTTTTGTTACCTAGAGTAAATGAGAGTATTCGCGTAGACTCGTAAGCTATTTAGTTCATAAAACTATAGTTATTTACACTGTTGTAACGTCAAACATTTTAGCATTAATCTTTATAGTCGAAGTATATCAATGTATAATAAATACACCCAATAGTCTCACATAGCTCTGACCCCACATTAATATCAATTCAGTCTTGTGTCGTGGCCCGTGGGTATCAGAAACTAAGAGACTGTTTGGTCTGACATCACCCAGACTCAAAATTAAATTTGAAACGTAATGTGTTCTAGTTTTTATCCTTTTACGCCGAATTCGTAACCACATTCATAACCTTCATCTTCACCCACAAAAAGATCTTCGCTGATAGGCTTCGCATATTTACTTTTACACCCTCAATATTCAATTAACAAAGATAGCAAACTTATCACTGATATAAATCAGTTAGCAAAGAAATCCCTTGGTTACAAAAATAGCATATAAAGTAGGCCAATAAGTGTGCGAGAGGTTCCTGGATTACAGCCCTCGGTCGAGAGCCGCTGATTGAGAGAAATGGACCACGCCAGACATTGACCTTCGGAAATAGTGCGGGGGCTTTGTCGATAATTCGTTTGGAAATCGCACTATAATTAGTAAAGCCTCTTGTGCTTTTGTTTTTGTGGTGAATTGTGAATAAAGTGCTAATAATCAATTGACACTAAGTAAAATATAGGTTTAAAATAATGCTTCAAATAAAATAATTAATAGAAGGTTTTTTCTATATGGCGAGGCGAGCAAACATTCACCTGATGGTGAGTGATACGACCGCTCATGGACAGAAACAAAAGCAAACAACAGCATGTATTATAAAGTAATTTCATTACGCTCGCCATCCTGAGACATAAGATAAAAGTATCATTATGACCAGTAGTTACTCTGACTACAATGTCCTTCAAACTGGAACACAACAGTGCATTTACACTGCTGTTTGGCGGGATAAATAAGATATTGCTATGGTACTAACCCAGGTGGCTACTCACATATAATAAACCTATAGCGAGTGGTTTCGAAATCAAAAATTATTTATGAGAAAAGGGCTTAAGAACTCATTCACCATAACGATATTTTATACATCGAACATACACTATATACTTGTATAATTTTGAAAAGGAAAGCTTAACACCATACATCATTTTTGGTATAATTCTATTCAGATTTGCATCACAAGTGCAGAGAACACAAAGTGCTACTTAAACCCATCGATCAAGTTGGTAGATTTATAGCCAAAAAGCCCATAAATCAAAGGCGGAACAAAAGTTAACAGTAAAGCAGAAATCTGTATCACAAAGGAAATCATATTATATTGACGAATTATAATAATTTGTACTTGATACATATTTTATGAAATAGTTGTGTTAATAATTTGTGTGGTAAGGCAAGAAGAGTATGCCAATCACCTGAATGAAAGGGATAAGAACGGTCTTGGACAGTGGCAAAACCAAACAATACCATGAATTACAAAGCAAAAGCATTGCTTTGAAATTCATTCCACTGCGCTCGCTATTCTGAAACATAAGATGTAAAGTCTCATTATTAAGTTCAATTATATCCAGATTATATCCAGTAGTTCTCTGATTACAATTAACTTCGAACCGAAATACAACAATGCAACACTGCTATTTGACAGGAGAAATAGACTGCGGTGGTACCTACCCAGCTGGTCTCTCACATATTAGATACCTACCACCAGTAAAATAGTTATCGACAATTTCCCATCACCAACCATTTAAAACACTGTTTCACGAATTTCTATCCGCGGTCTCACTAACACGAAGAGAATGCGTTAATGAAATACCCGGCTACATTTTATTTCCATCTTTTAGGCACATGATAAATTGATTTAGCAAAAAATACGGGTGAATGGTACATATTTATTATCCTCGTTACTTAACACAATTGAATTGCTGATGCATGAAAATGCGGACTTTGGATTGCGAATTTTAAGTGTAGAATGTTATCCCAGTAATGTTTGTTTGGTAGGATCAATTATTTCGTACAAATTGAGCATTGTAAAGCTAATTTATAAATGCATTTGTTGCTCTCTGCTGTAAGCCCCCCCGTTATCGCCTCCTTTGAGACGATCCTTGGTTCATTATCATCATCATCATCATCAGCCTATTCGCGTCCACTGCTGGACATAGGCCTCTCCTATGGCACGCCACTGGGCGTAAAACACAAGCGTAGTGTAGGACGCCCTGCAACGAGGTGGAGTGATGATATCCGAAAGATTGCTGGTAGCGGTTGGAGACGTTGGGCTGAAGATCCTTGGTTGTAACTCTCCAATACCAAGACTTTATAAGTTGTTGCCTATCTACGGTAGCGTGGCCGACATTTACGTAAACTCATTATACAGCTTTCGAAAAGGAATATATTCTTGTATTAGCAAATAATTAAATTGCATCTTTGCTTATACTTAATAATTATTGTTTATAGTTTCTTCTATTTTACTTTATTGCTATGCTTTGAAATGTTTATTTATATTACTTAACCATTATATAATATTAGTGTATTTCCTCTGTGTATGTTGTGTTTACTTTGAAAAATCGTTTATTTCCCTTTTGTTGTTAATATCTATTTAATTTTAGTGTACTGATAACATGTGATTTATTATAGACCTAATAACTAAACAGCATAATATCTACTGTATAGTTCTGTATCAGCCCATATACGTCCCACTGCAGGGCACGGGCCTACTCTACAATCGAGAGTACGATTGAGACTGTATAGTTACCATTTTGAAATTAAGATTACCTAAACTAAAATTCTGACAGGTTAGATCTCCAAAATGAACCATGGATTTCTTGTTGCGATCTCTGTGGTATGCAAGTTTTCTCACTTTTTTTTATTGCTATAAATGGCGAGACTAGCAAGCCGTTCGCCTGATGGTAAGTGATACGACCGCTCACAAACAGTATCAACGCCTTTAATTACAAAGCAATGCTTGGCATTCCACTGCGCTCGCCATCCGAGACATATTATTTTAAGTCTATATAATATTTCCAGTAGTTACTCTGGCTACAATATCCTTCAATCCGAAACACAACCGTGCATTTACACTTCTGTTTGACGGGAGAAATAGACATTGCGGTGGTACCTACCCAGATGGTCTCTCACATATGAGAGACCTACCACCAGTGAAAACACACGGGGTTTTGTTCACCAATAAATATCATGATAATTAACTCATGATACACCTTTAACTTCGACAAGGGAGTAATTGATCCTGCCACCAATTCTGCGCTAAATCGCCTCAATTTTGTTAGTAGTAGCAGATTATCAAGCTGCGGCAGGCTCTGCAATACGAAAGTTCGATTGAGAGAGCTTGGGCCATAGTTGTTCCTAAACAATATAAATTATTTTAAAGCTCTTTGTATTGTTTAGATGTCCTCATTATGTTTATGTTTGCTTTCACAACAAGGCCACAAAGCGCTTTAAAATAACATACCCAGTCAATAAACAAAGCTTACTACAGTAGAAGTTATTGAGATTCCAATATGCAAACCAATTGGAACGTATGTCAGTTAACCATATTCAACATGCTACGAGAATGATCAGGAATAATACGAGTAGTCGATGTTTGAATAAAACATTGAACTCCACTGTTTGTTTTTGGTTGCAATTCGATGTCGTTCCAATGCATTAATAGAATTTTGTTTGGAGAGGAGTTGGGAACTTATAAGCGAACTTGCTAAAGGTTACCTATCTAATTTAATTTAAAACATATTATACTTATTACTTAGGTATTTTTACATATGTAAATACTGGACTTGTATGATTTTCCAAAATATTCCACAGTTGAAAAATCGCACGCGTCAGAAGTCAGTATTGTAGAGTCACAGTTAATACATCAAATAATAAGGATTATTTGATATTTTAAAAAAGGTGACTCCCATAAATTAATCGAAGAGACTCCTAGCCCCTAAGTATAAGTAAAGGTTCATATAATAAAATAGTCGAAAAACACAAATATGCATTAGATTTTATTGCAAAATTTGAATATTGCTTCAATAAATTAAACGAAGTATGAATACCATTTTATGGATGTCTCCTTAATTCCCGTCTTAAAAATAAATGGGTCCTGAGCTACGCAATCGTAACTCCGTTTTATGGCTTTAAACACCATTTTAATATTCGCATCGTCTACATCTCAGGTATAGCTAAGATTTTTATGGAAGAATTTCGTAGATTGAAATGATTGTTTTATATGAATAAACTCAAAATTCTAATTAAAACTGTGATAGCGAGAAAGCTAAAACTTTCACAAATTATGTATTTCTATTGCCGCTATAACAACAAAAACAATAAAAAAAAAACTGAATATATTAAGGGGGGTCCCCATACAATAAACGTGATTTTTCGTATTTTTTGGTTAATTTTAATTACGGTAACAGGTTGACTCTTAAACGTTTCATAGTATATTTAGTTGTATATTACGTTTCAAAATAAATAATTAAATAAAAATAAAGTAAATATTAAAGGGGAATACCAAGCATTGCTTTGTAATTCAAGGTGTTGTTTGGTTTTCCTATTGCCTATGAGTTGTCGTATCACTTACCATCAGCATGCTCGTCTTGCCATTCATTGTAATGAAAAAAAAAATGATTGATCTTTTCACGAATTCCAAAAGTATGTTAAATCCATCACATTCCGCACTCGCACTGGGATAGCGAGGTGGACTGAAGACCCCGCCTAATCCTATTCATAGACAATTTTAAAATATATTTTACGTATCGAATGTTTTGTCTTTGTCGCTCAAACTGAATTCAAAAGAAATTAAATAGGGACAAAACGTTTGAGTAGGTAGGTAGGTACTAAAGTAGGTTTTAAAACTGTAAAAATAAGAGCGTCAGTGTTTAGATTTATATGGGCTCATAAAATTTGTCTATTCTTGAAGCATATCCAATACAATTTACCTTAAATATTCGCGCAAGAAGGTGCTTGCAGCTCAGTTGGTAAAATGCAATTTCGTAATACCATTGCGCTAGAGTGACGTAGCTTGAATACAGAATGAGGACCGGCCACGTTTAGTAGCTAAAGTAAAGCACCTCTTAGCTTGGAAAACAAACTAGTAGTGAAACATGGACATTTGATTTTCAGCAACATCAACATTTATTACATCACGTCAGGAAGTTCAAGAAGCAGTCTTCCTTTTTTTCCTTTTGTTTCGTTTCCAATATTGAAGGGCCGGTAAAGGACAAACAACTGTTCTTGATCCACCATCAGTATGGTGGATGTCCAAGCCAAGCCTCAAAGGTGGCGGTAATCGCTAACCATCTAGTGGAACGTTTATTCCTTTGCTGAACCCATAGGATGAACATTTTTCAATCACTTTAGAGAAGAACGTGTAATCTAGAGATAATGCTGGTGTTAAAAAATAGAATGTTGTTTCAACGGGAACTTATTCCAGTGGAATTCTAAGTATTGCTTTATAGTCCACGGTCTTGTTTGGTTTTGCTTCTGTCCATGGGAGGTCGTATCGCTTACTATCAGGTAAAGGACAGGCTCATCTCGTATTAAAAATAAAAAAAAGCGTCCTCCAATCTTGCGAACGCTTTGCGACCCACTCTTTACACTCAACGAAGTTTTTGGATGCAAAATGTACTTCTAAATTCATTACACTTCCCAAGTACAACACTTGAAGGTGACAGCTACGTGACCTTGAAGCATGTATTCTAATTAGACTTCGAAGGAAATTGCGTGGGGGACCAACTTTTAACAACAGCTCCCACGTGCTGTGAATAAGTGCATTAAAACATAAAAAGTAATAAGATTTTTAATAGCTTGTATCATTAATTTTATATCATCATGTCACGTTAAAAACTTGGCTACTGTCTGTAAGGAAATTTTTGTTTGAAATTCATCTTTTGCTTGTTTTAAATTGAGATTAGTATGACTGGAAATCGTTTGGTGTAATTGTGAAATTTGATAAATACAAAATTGCTATCATGACCAGTGTATACCGGTGTCAAGGCACCCTGAGCAATTGTTTTGAGCGATTACAGATAAGTATTGCACTGCACATAGGTACTTCTAGGTTTCTAGGTCTCTTTTACTTTATTTTGTCAGTATTTAGTTAACTTGATTATTTCCGTATTCTTTAGCGGCCCGTGAAACAGTTACAAAAGTAAGGAAAAATGTCGATTGTAAAACATCAAAAAAGGAATTCCAATCCAACTGGTCCGACATCGTAAACACCAGCGCAACTGAATCGATGTATTTTCAATACGCAGGGATGGAACCAGGATATTTATTTTACGAGAATTTTATTAGTTTCGTAATACTGTCCCTTTTTTCCCCCTCTTCTGCGAAATTGGAACGGCCCTGGGAACAAGCAAGGCGCCACAGCTTCTACCGGGACTAAAACACACAACTCTGAACAAGGAGTAACATCGAGTTGAGTTCGAACTCGCGGCCACTGGGGATCTACAGGCGGTACGAAACCAAGGCAGCCATGTTTGTTTTACTGGTAAAGTCAAAGTCTTACAGTAATTTTAATGGTAATTGTAGCGCTGTTTAGGTCGATTATTATCTCTCCTCTCGACGTTTGCCTGATTTGATTCATTTCCTCTTTATACTTTATAAATATAATCTCGGTATTTATAAAAAAGAGAACTTGATTTTCCAATTGCTTCGGTTGAAGAGGCCGCTCCGATGAGACCTGATAACCTTGAGTTGGCGACGAAGGTCACTGTCTAGAGCAAAGTAGGCCTTTTTGATATGTTTATTTTAAGAATGTATGGTTACTGAATGCAATAGACCCTTAAAAGTGAACTTAAGTAATTCTGATCAAAAGATGCCATTCATCTCTACTTGATATTTACTCATCCTTTTGAAATATTAGTCCACAATCCGAAAACGTTATTATTTAACAGGAACGTTTTTATATTATGTATGCGCAGTACCTACCAGCATGTATTGTATGTCAATGTTTCATGAAGCCAAAAGCGCACTTGTTAGACTGAGTATACTCTAATTCCCAGAAGGCGAACCAAAAACAGTTTATTGTGTTTTAACGGGTCTGGCCCCCTCACACAAGTATCCATTCCCTCCCAGCACGAATGCAAATATTGTTCGGTTTGAAACAGACCGAAACGCTCGTAAACTCTTCGACTAAAGCTGACACATTTTTATTTCGTTCGTATTGCGTTATTCGCGATCTGTTATTGCTATTTATAACAGTTTAACGGTTTATTTATAGTTTAACATAATGCTACCGTAAGTACCGTTTAGAGACAAAGAAGCAATAATAAAACGCAGTCTATTTTAAATTCTTTAAATTTTAAAAATGGAAACGCAAGACAAATGATTGTTTATAAACGAGGGAATAAAATAAAAGCAGTAATAAACACGTGACTTATGAGTTTTATTGCGTGTCACTGCTTTACATTGTGACCACGTATTTTGCGTAGGTTTTGGCTGCATAATATGTTTGATGACGCGAAATCTCAGATATTACAACTGCACCGGTGATTATTAATATTCGTGATACAATTAACGTTGGAGAGGCTTGGGTCTAAATTCAGGACTAGGATGTGCATGCATCAGATAGCATATCGCACCCTTAGAATTAATGAGACCTAACTAAAAGCATTTTATTTTTTGGGAAACCTTAATTAAATATTTGTAACATAAGAGATTTTGTACTTATGGAAGGTACATCTAGAAGACCGATTTATACATCTTTCTGTCTTTCATGCGTCAATAGGTCCTTTTTTTATAACGGGTCGATAGTTTATTTTGAGCCAAAATATGATTAAAAGCCAAAAAATATTTTTTTGAATTAGGTCTAAAGGTTCTAAAGGTGCGATATGTACTCCAACCCAATAGTTTTTGTAATAAATGCACGAGCTACGCTTTGCTAGAAATCTAATAAGACTGAGTATACTAATATTGTCCACTTTTTTTATTTTTTATTTTATTATCAAAAGTCCGGCAAACGAGAAAACAGGCCAACTAATGGAAAGTGATCTCTGCCGCTCATAAACATGCACAACGGTTAGATAATAAGCGGGTTGCCGACCTATCAAATCGAGAGAGGAGCTGGAAGGAACAAGATGGGAAGAAGAAAGGAGTATTGGACATCCAGCAACTCGTCAAATTATGCGTACTATTCTCTGAATGTGCCTTGATCACTTTTTTGTGTTTTGTTTTTCTTTTATATTTCTGTCATAAATTCAAATAGCTTCAACTATTCTGTTACATTTCATCGTCACCATAACGATACAAATTTACTACTGTACTGGTGGTAGGTCTCTCATATGTGAGAGGCTGCCTGGGTGGGTACCACCGCAATGTCTATTTCTCCCGTCAAACAGCAGTTTAAATGCACTGTTGTGTTTCGGTTTGAAGAACATTGTAGCCAGAGTAACTACTGGACATATTGAGACTTAACATCTTATGTCTCAGGATGGCGAGCGCAGTGGAATGCCATGCATTGCTTTGTAATTCAAGGAGTTGTTTGGTTTTACTACTGTTCATGAGCGGTCGCGTCGCTTACCATCAGGCGAACGGCATGCTCGTCTCGCCATTCACTGCAATAAAAAAAAAACATTTACTATTATTACACTACAGTATATTATTACATAGAAACCCAAAACTCTCTCTGGACAAAAGTATAATTGAAATGCTTTTACATTATATTTTTACTGTTATCATAACATTTATGCAATCGTCCGCTTCATTAAAACGTGCATTTAATTGTTTTTTGATACGTGCCTGAATATAAAGGGCATTCGGCAAAATGAATTTAATAAAAAAACATATATTTTTATGGCTCAATTTTATGAGCCGCTGATAACAGTTAATTGACTCTGTGAGATACATAAAATCGGACCAATTTCGTGGATATTGTTAATATCATTTGTAATAGGGTCTCTGCGGGTTTTAAGAATACAATAAAAAATCTGTTTTGGGATATGGTAATCGCAATCTACGTGGCGCCGCTGGTGAAGATCCTGGTAGTGACATGATAGGCCGCAGGTTCGATTGGCATCAAGATAAATGTTTGCGAAATGTTTAGATATTTGTATGTAATTGTATTATTAGAGCAAAGAGCCTTTTATTCTGTTTCTGACACACACGTCACAAGACTGCTGGTGGTAGGTCGCTCATATGTGAAAGGCCACCTGGGTAGGTACCACCGCAATGTGTATTTCTACCGCCAAATTGCAGTATAATGCACTGGTGCGTTTCGGTTCGAAGGACATTGTAGCTAGAGTAACTACTGAACATATTAAGGCTTCACATCTTATGTCTCAGGATGGCTAGTGGAGTGGAATGTTAAGCATTGCTTTGTGATTTAAGGTGTTGTTTGGTTTAGCTACTGTTCATGAGCGACTGAATCTTTTATCATCAGGCGAACAGCATGCTAGTTTTGTCATTCATTAAGATAAAAAAAACTCCATTCAGAGAGTGGAATCAGAACTATTTCGCTTGTAGTAGATGCATAGCACTCGTAATTATAGTATTGTATAGATCACTCAATCGTATGTGGTACCAAGCCATTACCACACAAGACGCCCCTAATTAAAATTATGTTGAAAACAGGACTCTTCAAATAAAATCAACCAAAAGCTCTGGTATCCTAGTTTGAAATGTATTTTTTTACCTCAGTAAATGTGTGTTAATCTATGTAGATATTAATTTAGAATTTATCTCCCTCACTCTTTAAATCACAGGAAGTCCACTGCTGAACATAGGCCTTCCCCGAGAATTTCCATAGCTTCCCGTTGGAACGGCCCGCATATAATGACTTCCTGCAACCTTAACTACGCCGTCTATCCACCTCGTTTGCCGATATTTGAAGCTTCGTTTGCCAGTTCGTGAAAATAGATTAACAATAATATTGATATACTTGTCAATAATATGTTCAAATAACGAAAGTAATAAATCAAAATTGAAAATTAATAAAGGCTTCAATTAAATAAATACAAGAAACGAAAATATACTTGATAACGTAAAACAAATGACAAAATGCAAATATTAAACATGTATTTTTTTTTAAAGATAAGATTTTCAAATTCGGTAAACAAAAAAGCATTATCAAAAATGTTTAATGTGGTATTTGGTTAGTGACTTCTGTTGTTATTAAAGGTTGTGATTAATAAAACCATTGTAAATATTCTGTAAACATACATTTATTCCAATTTTGCACATATGAAGGCAGTACGAGAATACATTATTTACTTTCCTTATATATACATTATAAATATTATATATTAGACGTTCTATATTGCGTTTTATGTAACATTAACTTGAAATCAACTGAAGAGCAAACTATATCTTTACATATAAGTTATAATAAATCAGAAAATATAACTCGTAGCTCGTTCTAAAATTACCTATTTTTTTCTTATTGTGTCGTATTTTTTTCGGCTATCACCGCTTTATAGTTTTGTTCTGCGAGCCCTGTTTAATTTTTAACAAATATTATTTATTGATAATCAAATAGTCTGTTGACATAAAACAGTTATTCGAAATAAGGTAATCGAATGTAGCGTATTATATTTTAATTACTTTTAAATGTCATCGCTAATAACACCATTTCGAATACCCGATACTGACTACATAATGTACGACTGAAACAACTCGGTATTTTACATATTACACAATTGTTTTACGACCGCTACCTGTCAATAATTTTTCGGAAAATTATCCAATTTCATAATATATGAATACACATTAAGTCAATTTTACAATACGCTGCCGTCTGTATGTCCCTAACCCGTAGAGATAACTTTTCAAACGAGCACATATTTTTTTATTATTATATTATTGAAAAAAAAAAATACGTTAAGCTCTACAACAATATCAAATTAAGTTTTTAAAACTCGTTACTAAAACGCAATATAGATTCCCATTGTTACATACATTTTACATATAATATACTGAAAATGAAAAAATACGCGTTAGTCTTACTAACATTTCTATACCATGTACGTATTTCGACTAAGTCAGTAAATTGAAGATTTAAAGATTTAGATGTCTGATCATGGATAAGATTTTTTCGACTTGATTTTTTTACATGAGCGAACACGACAGATTGATGTGTTATCATAAAAATCGTGGAAAATAAAATCAAATAGAATTTGCGTCTGCATTTATCAATTAAGTACTTTGCTTGCGTGGCCATATTAACTTACCATAAAAGTAGAGATAAATAAGGACAGGAAATTAGCATGGTTTTATAAATTTCACTAGTGCTATAATTTTGGCATTTTCAGTACCTACTTGATATTTTTGTGCATAAAAAATAAATTAACTATTGATATATGAATATATATTGACCAGGTGGAAAGCGAGTAAAATGTTCCAATGTAAGGGGTGCATATATGGCATGTATGGTGCGCTCCAGTGCATTTTTATTGGAGAGTTACTGAAATTAGTCGTCTCTCTCAACGATCTTGTAAATGCTTGCTTGCATTATATTGGAGAAAGTTTAATAAAACTAAGATAAGATAGTAATTATTATCATCGTTTAGACCAAATATATTAAATTAAGTTAAATTGATATAAGCATGATTTTCACGGTCGTCTTTTGAAACAAAATGTACTGAATGGCCTATGCCTATTTGTTAAATCAATGAAATTAACGAGTATAACTGTACTTACTAAAAATTTAAAGGTGTAACTTAAGATTTTAGAAAGGGTCATTTTGGAAAAATACCCACAAAATAATATTGAACACAAAAAACCTTGATATTTTCAGACTCAAACAAAAATGTTTCTAATTCTATGTCTGCTGACAATATGTAATGTAGAATTTACGTGAATACGTTTGAAAAAATCAAATATATTTAATAATAGCGACCCGGCCAGTTTCGCCCTGGGGCAGATAGTTTTTGGGGCCTGTCCACATCAACAACATATTATTTCGTGTACCGTTTTATATTTAAACTCAACGACCCTCGAGTATGTTGCTTTTCCTGTTCATTCACTTTTATATCCCGTTCTGACCCGGCTCATTCTGTTGCATGAAGAGAAACATGCAATCCTGTCCTCTCCTGTCCCACACTATTCAATAGAGTTTGAAAGAGTAGCAAATATCCGTATTTCAATTGCTTTCTGATTCCTCGGGAATACTTTTTTTCGAATTAATAAGTAATCCAGGTGTCAGCTACCCAATACCAAAGGAGATCGGTCGATTTGGTCCAACTACGGACAAGAAATTTAGTATGACTAAAAAATCAGGCGTATTTTTTTAGATTCATCTCTCTATTTATTTTTATCCTACACCGTCGGGATCAGATTTAGTAAAAAAAAAGGATATCATAAAATATTGTACCACTTTTTGCATTGTTTGCAATACTATCAAAATTGACATTTGTCTCATAATTAGTGTTTGTCTTTGTGCTTGGTCGCAAAAGGAATGTGCTTTTGTGGTGTTGGTTATTTTGAGTTTATTATTTACGACAACTCTTGGCTACTCTAAAAAAGATTATAATTATTATATTCCCAAAAATAGCAGAGCTTTCTCAGTGCATCTACGCAATACCTTATTGGATTTTATGAGGGAAAGGCTCTATAATATTAATAATAAAATGGCAGCTCTCAAAATGGCCACAAAGCAATAATACAACATTATTGTAATTGGATTTGCAATCAAAAGGACAGTGGGATGTGCACAAGTAATGACTATTATGTGGTACTTTGGTAGGGCGAGGTACCAAAATAATATCACACCTCCTGCAAAGCACCTCGACAATGTATTGTTACTACCAGGTACATGAGATACTGTTTAGGAACAAGTTCAATAGAACTTTTTATTATAAAGCTGTTTATTATTATCAATAGGGTAAAAGCCGGATAGTTGCCACACTTTTTAAAAAGCTCCTTTAAAAAATGTGTACCAATACATTTTTTATTCAAACTGTATTCTCAAACATAGTTCATTAATCTTCTAACATACACTATTTATAAAAAAATTATAAATATTATAAATTTTAAGTAAATCCAGTTTAAAATGACCTCTAAAAAAGAGGATAGTTGCCTACTATGGCGGATACTAGCCTAACGTTAAAAATGGTTGGGGGGGATACTTGCCCAATGTGAGGATAGATGCCCGTCTGTTTTGTTTTCAAATAAAAATGAACTTATATTCATTTAAATAATCTGTTTTTATTATTAAATACAATCTTTTATTAAGTGTTAATTAAAGTTGAATTATAATTATAAAATTATAACAATAATAGACTCCAAAATAGTAAATAAGTCTCCAAAATAAAAATGCAATGTTATTATTCATTTTGAAAATGGAACAATAATCAAAATTAGAATTAACTTTGGCATTAGCCTCTATTAAGTAAGTATTCAGTCCTTATAACTTACTGAGATCCTGTATTATGTACTAAGTACTAAGAGAAATTAAATTATTACCTAATCAACACTTAATTTAATATAAATATTTATCTTAAATATAAAAATATGGTAATCAACTTTGGTAAGCGATTCGACTGCTCTTGAACAGTAGCAAAACCAAACATCTTGAATTACAAAGCAATACTTGGCATTCCACTGCGCTCGCCATCCTGAGACATAAGATGTTAAGTCTCAATATGTCCAGTAGTTACTCTGGCTACAATGTATATGAGAATATGCCATTAATCCGGGTATATAAACGGATATTTCGTTGATACTTTTTTGTTTTTTATTTAGTTCTTCGAACGCAAGTGTTAAACTATCTTCTGCCCAGTTGATGTGGCGCGGCACCACGCCTGGCTTTCGTTTATACTTGCGAGGCATTTTGCTGTTGAGTATTTATTTTATTTAACATAAACTTTAGTAAAACCAAATAAAAATCACCTAGAAAAAATAGTAAAAGCAAATGAAAAAAATAACTAAGAAAAAAATCTGTCTTTGCTTGTTAAAAAGTATAGTTACAGATAGTTACCGCAGGGCAACAATCCGCAAAAGACAGTAGGGCAACTATCCGATTTGATACGGATACTTGCCCTTTTTATTTACGAAATAAATAAAACATATTTAACAATAAAACCTAATAAACAGTGCAATTTAAACTCTAATGCGTTCAAAGAAATATATTTTTGACTGAAATCGCTATCAGTTATAAAAATATTTAACGGAGATTACTTACCAATATAATTCTGGCGCTTGTCAAAGTATCACCGCGGAAGATTTTTTCATACACGGACAAAATAAGTGCGCCTACTTCAACTGCTTATGCGGCACCGAGGCCTGCGCGGGGGCGGCTTTTAATTATGATCAAAAAGAAACACTGTCAATTCGTCTAACATAGAGCATTTGAAACTGAGGCATGTATCCGTCCGAGGCAACTATCCGGCTTTTACCCTACCAACATTTTTACCGTCATCATTCCCTTTTTAGAATGACCTACCTACTTTTGAAACGGATATTTCTACCCCCAGAAATGCTTTCTTTATCAACTTTATATCGAAAAGTATTTAACGTGTTTATAATTATTTAAAACATTTTACAATTTTATTAAACGAAATTATTTACATAGTTACAGAAAATATTAAATATTGTCAAAATAAGATATATGTGAAGATAGTAGAATATAGTAGTTTTTGTAAAACTTTAAGAGGATATATCTTAAATACCCCATATCGTAGCTCAAAAAGACTATATTATATTTAAAGGACATTGAATCTTTATTATTTAATTCTAGGTCTAATTTGTGTCCGTGAAGTTTTCACTACTAGGCCCAATTTCCTTAAGAAATCGACCGATCTCCTTTTATGAAATTCTGTCCAGCCGTTTTAGCGCGAAGTAGTAACCAATATGTAAACATACATTATTATATTAGGAAGTATTTGAACCCATTAATTTGGAATAAATAAAGATGGATTTTTATAACCCAATAGAAATTTATGCATAGCACTTATTTCCAAGCCTATGCACCAGGATTTAGCTTTATCGATTTGTTTGAAATAGAGCTCGATCTAATTTCTGTTACAAAACGGAACAGTTTGCACCCGGCGGCGTTTGATTCCGGAGTCAATAGCAATACAGTCTCTATTGGATCTCTTTGAAATTGATTCCAAAGCCCTATACATCTTTCATAATTGCATTAACGTTAGCATCTAGAACGATATCTAACAATAGCTTCTGGCTACATTCTCGTGGATATACTTTGCTAGACGTCAATAATATACATCCAAAAAATATCCTGACTGCCAAAAATATAGAATTTAGTTCCTTTTCAATCACAAAATATTTAATTTATTTTAAATTGCGTTTCAAGATTTGTTTTATAAATCAGGAATAAACGCAGGAAATTATATATTTTACGAATTGAAATCAATGTACTGTCTTAGACATGTAAACATACAGCTATGCGTAAAAACATTTATTTTATACATTACTATATTTATAATTCTAATTTTCAATATATAGGTATATTCGATTTTCATTTATATTCTCGTTTCATTCGCTTTTAAATATTAAAACTATAGTTTTATTACACGAATTATAATCTGCATACTTTCTCGCGAATACACGTCTATTCTATATCTAATAGACAATCTTAAATGCACGTCAATTAAGTACATAAATCGCTGATTTTATCTACAGTACATAAATATTCCGTGTCTCACTGACGATTTATAGAATAAGTCCTTTTGTAAAATGTCTAAATTTCCTAAAGAATACCGAAGTCAGATTATAAATCATGACTCATTGGCGAAAGCTGCTTCTAAAATAGCTACACAAATACAATTCTAATAAAATACATGATACAAACATTTTTTGTTTTACATATTCTTGAACGTAACATAATGTATGTCTATAGGATTTTTATAGATTTTTCACAAAACGACTAATACTACAAATCTCCAGCAACACGTCTAACTATATTACTACAAAATACATTCGTACAATCAATAAGTAAGTAGATACATTTTTACAATTATTTTATACTATTTTTGTAGCGTATGAAAAGTTTCTTGGCAGTGTGTAGTTAGCTTATATTTGTGATTTTTACTCAGAATGAAATAAACATATTATGCGGTAGTACAAATTATTTTTAATTTTATCTAATTATAATCCAGTTCGAAAGGAAAAAAACAAAAAAAAAACAGCGAATGGTTATTATGATACAATATATTTTGCTTCCAGGAGTTTGGAGAATTTAAGTAAATTAACCAGTGTTATTCTGATAGGAATGTAAAAATTTTTTTTATAAAATCAGCGTTTAATTGTTCATACGGTCTTCTTCGCTACTCTGAAGTTCTCAATTGTGAAATGGATTATTTCCAAAACTACTCATTTTCTGAATTCCCTGTTTATTTTAATGGTTACACTGGGCTTTATTTTCTTTGTGTATAACATAAACAATAGTCAAGCCTCAGCTGCAAGTAACGGACAAAGCTTTCAGTAAAACTCCATATTTTTAGCAGGCCCGGCGCTCGTATTCTCTACCCTTTCAACAAAATGTTAGTTTAATATGCGCCCGTCAACGAATGTACGTGTTTTAAAATAATCGAGCAAATCACTATGTCTGTACGAAAGGATTTCAAAAAGAAGATAAATGTTATTAATACAATATAAAGTAAACAATCACATCATGATAACAATATAATATACACAAATAATAGGTTTTGTAAACTATACGCAAAAAAAAATACTGTTTAGGCATTTTCATATTTACATCGTTTTAACTTTTGCGTCTTGTTAAAATAGATTCAACAAAAAATTATGCGGGTCTGTAAATATTCATAATGCAAATTATTTGTAGTATTTGTAATTTGATAAAAGTGTTCCTATAAATCGCTTTTAATCCACGTAATAAAGGTAGGTATGTCTGTTATATATTGAAAACCTAATACATAATTATATGACTTGATCTTGTCTTCAAAAACTACAAAACTTTTCATACACTCCAAAATATTCTTACAGTAACAAAATTGTCTCAAATTGGTCTGTACCTCGATCTAACATAAACTTATCAATTACTGTGTTCAAATGTTGTCCAAATAAAAAGTTATTGTCATTCTCTTAAACTATGATAAAGTATGAAAATGCTGGCGTGTGCTGTGATTTTTAGACATAAGTATTGCCATACTTACAAAAACCATCCGTATTTTTTTATTTCAATGAATGGTGGGACAAGCGTGCCGTTCGCATGATGGTTAGCGATGCGACCGCTCATAAACAGTAGCAAAACCAAACAACACCTTGAATTAGAAAGCAAAGATTAAAAAAAAATACACTGCGCTCGCCATCCTGAGACATAAGATGTTAAGTCTCAATATGTACAGTAGTTACTCTGGCTACAATGACCTTCAAACCGTATTTGCTACATTTATTTTTTTGCCAATTTTAACCCCACACCCACTGGTTCCATGCCAACAGAACTTTTTTTATAATGACACAACAAAGTGTTTGCAATGCCTCTTATGGTAATTGCAGTGATTTACATATAGGGTATATCAAGAATGCTACTGAAAACATAGCCAGGAGGTAATTTTAGTGACTAGAAACACAATGCTACTAAAACTGAATGAAACGCGACAATATTTTTTTTGTGATTTTTATAAATATAATCATTTTTGAGTAGTCAATCCATCGATTTTGAAAAAATAATAAACTAAACCCTTATATACCATAACGTCTTTAAAAATAAAAGGGTATACACTATTTTTTTTTTAGAAAAAAAAACGGTGTATTTGCCACCAAAATACGACGATAGGAAGAAAAAATACAAAAAATTCTTTTGCAAAATGTTTAGTTGCATCGTTTCTAAAGTCACTCATACTACCACCCGGCTTCGTTTCTGGTTGCAGTATTAATGTAACTTCTATTGAGTATATAATTGCGAGAGTCGGTGGTCAAAGCAATCATGCTGGTCTTCTCGAAATTTGATTATAGATAGGCTGGTTTCACAACGTGACTTATGGCACCATATTGGGATTTCTATCCATGTAAAGTGGTCGCTGTCCTAATGAATATGATTATTACGAATATCCGTGCTGATATCATGTTAATTTTGCTGGTAAGCGTCATATGTATGGTGAACTCATTCCGAGCATTCTAAATCCAAGAGAATCATGGCACTGGACTAAATCGAAAACCTAATAAAAATAACTCGGCTTGGATACAGAATACGAAGATCTCACGTTTTATATCAGTGATTCTCAACCTTTTTTTGTTGCGGCACATATTTAACGATTTCAAAATTTGGCGGCACACAAAGAGCACCTTGACACATATTCCTATTGCTATGCACGCCGCTTCATCATAATTTGGCACTAAGAAAAAACGCGTTGCAAAGCAAATAATAAAATAATTAACGTTTTTGTGGATTTAAATATATATTCATGTTAAAAATATTTTTCTTTTTAAATTATATAATTTAATAATATTAACATTATTATATATTTGCAAAATTTGGCGGCACACTTTTGAAATTTGGCGGCACACAAAAGTGCCGCGGCACAGTGGTTGAGAATCACTGTTTTATATATTTTAAAAAGAACGCTTCATTGAAAGAAATAGAGCGGATTATCAGTTACGTTCAAGAAACATGTAGAAATTATAGTTTAGTTTTGAGGCCATTAAATGAATAACGTCAGTTATTCGTCTCTTTCGTTGGTGCCTTTGTAAACGTCAGATAGTAGAAGGAAATTCAGTTAACATTTGGTTAAACTTTTACACAGTTATAAAATTATAGGGACCACTAAACCAACCACAACGTTAAATAGCATTGTAATGAAGCTAGGAAACACAATGCCAAATATAGCACAGTTTATACAGGCTGACTGTCGATCTATGCTAGCTCGGTTTAAGCTTTATTGACATGTTTGACGTCATGGTAATCCAATGGATACTGTTTTGCTCATGCCGACTGTAATCCCATGACGATTCTGTTTACTTATAGAGTGAGTGTAGTATACTGTATTAGAAATTCGGCAACCAATGCGGTATATTGTAGGCTAAGCTTTTTCAAAAATAATCAAGACTGTACAGAATTTTGGTCCTTACGTTGTTGTGGGATAAAAGCAGGTACAAGAAAATTCATACATCTTTGTAATTTTTGTTAAGTTCCTGCCTCCATTCACACATTCACGTCAAAAAATCACAGCACGTGTGTTCAATTGGTCTGTTTCTATAAGAATTTATCGTTAACTAAAGTTATATAATGCTATTTTAATAAATAAATGCATTCTAAATCTTAACGTCAAGTTATTAATGGAATTACAATATATTGGAGCGGAACTTCTAATGATTTGTTTCTTCGGCAATCAATTGTAATTGCTGTGTTGAATCAATAATAAGCTCTGAGCTTCATCTATGTGTAAATTACTGAAACTTAGTCCTTAGTTTAATATCTAGAGATTAATTAATAAATAAACAACATGCCAAACATGATTTACAAGATTTTTTCACAAATCACTGTTTAAATATTGAATTTTTAAAAATTCAGGGTTTACAGTTAACGGTATTTTTTTCTTTATTTATACAATGTCTCAACTAAATTAAAAACTCTATAAACAGTTGTTTCAATATTGGTACTGTAATTTACGGACTCATAAAGCTCTTTTAAGTAACATGTATTTTCACATTTAATCCCCTTCTCAAATATCGAACTGTTATCAGTTATTAAAGTAAATATATGCAGTATCCACCCACTGCCACTTCAGCTAGATAATTCACTATACTATGACGCCCACTGTGTTTGTCTATCCATCGGATTATCCACTTGACCAATATTAAATATGCGAAAATTTATCTGTCTGCTCTCCCATTTCGATTTGACCTTAATTTTTTTATTCGTTTCGGATCTTATCATCAATGATAACACGATAAAGTAAGAATATTTCAATAAAAAACAAAATACTTGAATGAACATTTTTGTGACCATGAGATTAAATCGACATGCCTCTTAAAGAAATCGTAAATCCTTGTGTAAATTCGTAAAACTACAGGTAAGCTAAAAACATATACGAGCATTTGATATTACAGGAATAAGTCATTAGGTTACAACATACATTGAGTGCACAGTATTCATTTCATCAGTGGGTTTTACACGATAGAAAGCATCTAAGGGTAATCTTTAGAAGTTCCACTCCAATTTTGAAATCAAACAAAACTTTCCTTAGCACTGTAATTGTAAATATAAATATTATTTTTATATTCGGCATCCTGCGGAATACACAAGAACCTATTCCCGCTTTCATTATTTACATCTAACGTAATTGAATAAACGCTATTCGTCTTTTTGTCTAAGTTTAATATATGTATTTGTTTATTGTGTTCCGTATACTCTGATGACGCTTCATCAACAGCTTCGATGCTCTCATTTAAATCAGCGATTACTTTCATGCTATTCCTTCGCGTATTCTCCACGTTCACAATTTCCCCAATTTTAAGACTCTGTTTCCTTTCTGGTTCCTGTAACCTTTCCCTGTTCAGCACGATTTTCTGCGAAGAAGTTCGGTTACTATATCTCCTCCAGAAAGAATCTGAAGTATTCTGACTACTCGAGAACCCTGTCGATGTTGTTGTGTTGAAGGTATCTCGCCTTTGCATGTTCTCCCTCAGGTTCCTACTATATCTCATTAATTTATTGATCTTCAACAACCTTACGAAACCTTCGCGGAATTTTGACGACATTAAATTGTACAATATAGGATTAATTGCCGAATTTAAATAAAGCATAACTCTACAAAAATATAAAAGAATGTAATAACCATCTATACCTAATGACATTATTGTCTCGGGTGGGAATATTATGATCCATAGTGTGAGGGCTTTGAAGGGGAGCAGGCATATGAAGAAGGAGAGGACGACCGTCCCAAGCATCAGTATGACTTGCTTTCTGTACCGGACGACGTTGCCGGTGCCAGTGTTTTTGCTGTTCTGTGCTATGATGGCTGGGTTCTCCATGAGGTTTTTGGCTATGACGCTGTACAGCACAAGCAGTACTCCAAGCGGGACGATGAAGAAGACAGCGATGGTCAGAATGAAGAATAAGGCTGACCAAAATGTGTCAGCTTGTGTGAGGCACACGGGAACCTCCGTGCCGTCGGAATACTCTTCGTAAGTAAACTTCGCCACTGCCAGGATCGGACTGCGAAGAAAAAATACAGTTAGTTTTAATATGAGATACATTTTGCCGCAAAAACCCTACACAATTTCTAATGATTTTCTTATTAAATTTTTATTACATTTAAAATGTTCGTTTAATGCTTTGAATGCAAATCTATTACTTAGCACTTCTAAATCCAATTAAATTATGTTCTAAGAGCCGTCAGAACAAGAGGGAATTGTTCAAACCGAATTGAATTTTTTACACCCCCGTTTGTCTTAACCGATGAAAGATATTCATGAGATTTTCAATTATCGTGGCTCTTGGTGAGATAAAAGTTTATTTCATTTCTTTTATTTATATAATATATTCTAAAACCTTTGTTTTATGCATGATGCTAAAGACAATTACTTTTGTTTATTGTTCACATAATATTAAGTTTATTATTTACCGACATTATACTACAAATTATTCTAAATACAAACCTCAAAATGGCCAACTTGTATGCTATCAAATAACGTCTCGTTTTATTATTTTATTTTTATTTATTTAAAAAAGACATGCCCAATAGTTTATTTTCATTATATGCCAAATTTTGGCCAAATTTCTGGCCAATATCAATTTCTAAATTCAATGAATCATCATGTGACTTAATATTATAAATTTAAAATATTAATAACAAACGTTTCTCCTCCTTCCTACATTACGTCTTTTTCGACTTTATTATTCAGAAATTAACTTCATTTATTCATCATCATCATCATTATCATCAGCCTTTTATTGTCCACTGCTGGACATAGGCATCCTGCAAATTGTTACTCCTCCAACAATTCTATTACCAGATCTAAATCCACGGGCTAAATCTACTGTAACAATAAATAAGTAGGTAAATTCACCACTACATCTACGAATCCCTGAGAGAATAATTTGGGCACAATTGGCCGTCCTGGGAGGATTGCGTCGATATTTATCGCCGATAATGCCGGGGTTCCATGGAAAAGTATTACCGGAGAACTCTGGGCGGCTAGCCTGATATATGACTAATATATGTGGCTGGAGTCTATGAATTATTGGGATTTTGGATTTGTTGAAATATTTGCCAAAAATATTTTTATAGGAATTTTGCAATTTTTCTCCATACAATAATATCTTTAAAAAAATCCTTATAATGAACATCCTTAGGTACATAAATTTTGCTTGTACAATATAGGCTTTTCCCAGTAATTTGGACTGCAACCTTTTAGAAACAGGCTGCGTATTACTTCTTTTTTAGTTTTTTAATCCCGACTTAATGTAAGACTTTTCTATATCAGCCCATATATTTACGTCCGAAGGGCAGGGCACGGGCCTCCTCTACAATTTTTATTTTTATTTTATTTCATTTTATTTATTTAGGACAGCCAGTGGTTGTTACAATATAACTTAGACTATTAAAGATATACAGAAACAAACTTAAGAGTTAACACCCTTTGAAGGCGGCGCAACTTGCACCGTATGTGATAAAACAATATACATGATACATAATAATTATTATATACTCGTATTTAACTTACAATCAAGAATACGAGTGAGAGTGGTTAATACTTTTACTTATTTAGATTTTGAGTTAATATATACAAAAAGTCAGGCCTTGCCCAAAAAAGGATAGGCAGAAATTGGACAACCAACCTGATTGTACAACCAGGACACATCCTTTTCGCCTCGTATTTTCCGTTCCACGATGTAATAGAGGGCGAGCCTATTTGCCATATCGGGCACAAATTCCTGACTCCGGGCTGATAGAAAAATTGAATTTGCCCGACTCGAGACTTAAAGCCGGGACCTCAGCTTTACAATCATATCGTAGTACAATAAGTACAACTTCGCCACCGATGCAGTTGACTATAAACTCAATATACCTATACTAATTATTTAAGCCAATTTATTTCCTTACAAACCTGATTTAATGCAGTGTATAAAAATAGTTTAACATAGTATTAAAAATAGAAGTGCACACTAATGGAAGTAGATAGTAAGTGTAGAGAATAAAATTTGAAAGGATGAAATAGAGGTAAAGGCTAGGATTCTAAATTTATTCCGAAGGTCACTGATTGGCTCGTCTTCAGTCCAAAGTAAGACCCACAAATTTACATTTATTAGCCTGTTCATCTAATTGCCTACTCGTCGATCTAGGTCTATTCCTCTAAATATATTGGGCAGTGAGATTACGTATACCTACCTACCTTTAAGGTCTTCAAAAATGAAATACTTGTATAACTAGTAATTTTAAGGTATAATTAAACTCTAATCATTTCGCATGATAGCAAAACAGAACAATTTGTATAAGATATAAAAAGTTTCGTTATGGAGTGACAATGACTATATTTATATCTATTGTATTTATTTATAAATTCTTTATTGAACACCTTATGAATTATTAATAAGACAAAAATATGAACAGTGGTTTAAACAAAGGTGACAACCGCGGACTTATTATCGCTTACCGCAATTTCTTCCAGTCAATTCTTAGACAAACTGGATTGAAAAGAAGCTAAGAAGATGAGGGTTAGAAAATCTATATTTGCTCACTTATTATTGTAAATTGGAACTTAATTTTAATTTACTTAGGGTATTTTTATCATGCTGTATGTGGGTACACTGCAAGTTACGATTTGTAGTTACCTCGTGTTGTCAGTACTATTTTTGGTTCGATCTAAAGAACAATTCGGTAGTGACATTAGAAAATAATAAGGACATTAAAGTAGTTTTTGCTTAGTGAGAGTGCATCGAACAACATTTCACCAGCAGCAATCAATGTGAGTGATCTCCCAATTATAATGAGATTGACAATTGCAGGTCCCTTATATATAATAGAAAAATCATCAATAATCGTAACATTTGTCCGAACGATTTCAGAATGTTCTAGTGTCAAAATTTTCAAACATCACACTCATATTTACTTATAGCTAAGAATTATTATGTATTATTGACAATAGCAACGGCTACAAAATCCCCACTTTTGAATATATATACCTCCTGCAGAGATTTCTAAACCGAATTATCCTTTTATAACCATTATCAGAGGCATTTAAGTACATTCTGGTAAACTATGGTTAAAAGCAAATAATTTTATAGATACGTAGCCAATATATTTTATTTCTTTTCTTGTACTTCCTCTACATTAATTAATATTTGAAAGATTTTTACAGTTGTTGGATGGAATTTTCCATCTCTCTATATTCTCAGTGATAAAATAAACCTTTCTAATCCTTTTAGGTAATCGAAACTAGCTAACACCCATAACCAAGATGTGCGGACTTGCGTTTAATTAACCTCAATAAATAGCGATACATTTTTACGAGACGCTCGTATTTTTGCAATAATGTATGCAATAATTTTATCGTCCGAGTTGATTCGCATCAGAATTTATAGCCCCTCCCATTAGGGGTTACGGCGGTTTTTACGATTATCTTTTATTCGTGTTAGTCGAGTGGTTTTGTTCGATAAACTGGCGTTACGAAGGAAGCGAAATTGTACCCTCACGGAGTATTAAAGCAGTGCTTTTTTGTATTATTTTTATTGTTCAGATGGAAATTAGTATGAGATATACAATTAGTATCTATTTTGAATTATTTTATGCTGATTGCTGTGCTACCTGTTTGTAAAATATTAGGTATAGTCATCTGCTCAATTTAGAAGTCCGCATTCAAATCCCATAGTACAGGACACAAATAGATAGAAACTAGGGATTTCTCTCTTTCACTTCAAAATACTAGCAGCAGGCCCGATTTTTTTTTGTCCCAAAGATTGCCAACGGTGCCTACTTGCAGTGCAGTTTGCAGTGGTTATCACTGATATTTCTTATTGTGATTCTGACAAAGTATAATTAAGATTATTTTATTTTTATTTTTATTATGTATTATTTAAAATGCTATAATTTTACGCCTTTTTTAAACCTTCAAAAAGGAACATAGTTATAGCAATGTTCATTCCTGACCATGCGATAAAAGCGTAACATACGGTGGATTTAAACACTTTTATACAAAGTACCTTTACACTGCAACATGTCTAACATTTTACCATCATATTTACTACTAAAAGTGGCATTGTATATCACTCTTGTATCCGCAGCAGTGAATATGACGCCACATAGCCTTCCGTATTCAGTAAATTGTTTCGATAAAATTATGAATTTATGACCGCGATCACGGTTTACGACTCTCCATATTGTGTTCTTTCTAAACGTCACAAGATATTGTGTTATACATGCTTGAAATATGTTCATGAATTTCTTGGTCAGTTGGTAAAAAGTCACGTTATTACTGTTTTTTTTTTACCAACTTTAAATGAGTAGGTAATCAAATCGCCCGTTTTTTTTTTCTTGTATGTATGTTTCGCAAATGCGCCGAAAATCGGGAACTGACTTTAAAAATTTATTTTCGTCTTAACAAACGTTTCATCTAATATATGACGAAAAGTAACTCTGTTCTATGATCATTCAAAACAAGATATGGTGTTAGGAAATAGATTAACTATGGAACGGGAATGTTAAATTTGCCGAGTATGGATTTTCCTTGTCAGCAATTATGGGATGGTGACTCCTATGTGGTTGAGCTTATCCATCGATGGCTTTTTTTTAACAGTAACATACATTATGCGAAAGTTAAGTTTGTTTTTTGTGGCATGAAACCACGTTCTTCTAGATCCGTGCATATTTTACCTTCATAGTGTTCAGGTATAAGTATGTATATGAGAAGCTAGGTAGAATATAGGTACACTCAAAAATAACATATTCAACTATATTTCCGTATGTTTATTTAATACTTTAATAAATTCTTCCTAGAATTAACATACTTCAATGGTAATTAACAGCTTAATACAATCATATATAAATATAACTTCGTAATATTTATAGGCTTATTTTTTCATATAAAGCTACTTTATAATACATTTAATTTGATAAGAGAAATGTTAACAACACTGAGCTGAAAATATCTTGTTATAGTTAAATACAGCATAGTCCAAAACTAATTGTTAAAGATCAGACATATATACGATAGAATTTTATTAAATAAGCACAAACAGCAATTTTTAATTATTAAAAATATATGTACTGTTATAGTGAATATTATAATTTTCTAATGATCTATAGGTATAATTCTATTATTAGAAAAGGTTATCGTTTTTATACACAAACATTCTCAATAATAAAAATATATATATATATTGAAAAAAAAAAGACACATATAATGTTCCCATTTTCCTACAAACAATATGTACATTTATCCCTCTTTATTTTATGTTCGGTTATTTCCTGTACCAATTTAATAGAAATGGTATTACAAATCTTATGTTGAATATAGGTCTCTCATATGTGAGAGGCCATCTGGGTAGGTACCACCGCAATGTCTATTTCTACCGTGAAACAACACTGCGTAAATGCACTGTTGTGTTTCGGATTGAAGGACATTGTAGCCAGAGTAACTACTGGACATATTGAGACTTAACATCTTATGTCTCAGGATGGCGAGCGCAGTGGAATGTTGCTACTGTTTATGAGCGGTCGTATCGCTTACCATCAGGCGAACGGCTTGCTCGTCTCGCCATTCATTGCAATAAAAAAAGAATATATAGATTTGTTTCCTATTTCGATCGCTGAATCTAGGGCCCTACTATATTAATCCGAAACGAAATTCGAAACTTCGGATGATCGAAGTTTATATCCGATCCGAATGTACCTACATATACTTATGGTCGTTATTGACTTATGGTCGTAACCATAGACTTATGGTTACGATGTACGTCATACAAATTCGAACTTTTACAGAGTAGATACATTAGATATATATACCTTATATAAACTTTGATAATCCGAAGTTTCGAACTTCGTTTCGGATTAATATAGTAGGGCCCCTAAAAAGTAAGCAATATAAAACACGTAACATTATCGACCTGATCAATTAACCTGGATAGGACGATGAACAGGTGTCGTAACAAGAAAACTATACATAATATGTACGTGCTCTTATTTTTAGAAACATGGAACGAAAATGTGACTTATAAAATAATGACAACATTACTGTGTCCTCCTTTATTAATGTAACGTAGATAAGACTGAGAATTCAGATCGAAATACTGCTTATCAATTTCCTTCCATTATTTCTTAAAAGAAAGCAATTCCGATAGAAATTGTACTTAGGTAAAGGATTTTCTTGAGAACTGATTTTGAAATAAATTATAGTTCTAAATCGTTAACCAATAATTTTCTGGACTTAAATCCGCTATTGTAACTTTATTTCTCTAATATTAGACAAAGTCATTCCCAAAATATATAAATTATGTACTTATACTAGTAATACTTAAAATATTTGCTTATTCATCTCAATTATTTTGATGAATTCCCTAAATCTACAGTCCTTCGTCTGCATTCAATATTTTACGACCTTCATCCTTAGTCTGTTGGGAATCCTCCCAAGTCTAATTTAGGCGGCCCTGACATTTTAATTTGGACATTACTAATAAGAATTACCGTAGAAATACAAAGAATATTTGAAAAGAAGTTGACAAATACGATGTAAATTATTCTTCGGAATTAATAGTTATGTCTAATTTACGAATAGAAATGGAAGCCTTATTAAAATCTCACGAAAAAATATTCAGAATTGAATGCGTCATTTTGGACTATGCTGTACAACAGACAAATAATATTTTATGTCCATTTTAAACATGGAATCTACAATAAATTAAAGAACACTTAATGGACTTTCCGTTGATTATAAAATATGTATATGATAAAGAAAGAACGGAATAAACTGATTCGCAAATATTTAATATAAATATATTATTTTAATTTCATTTACAACATACTACTTTTTAATGCATACAGTATACCGGGTACATCCATCTACAAATGCACCAAATTTTCTAATGTCCTGTAATTGTCACATTCCAAAATCTGGCCAGTAAACCTACTTTGTTCCTCTTGTTACATTGTACACATTTTTACCAAATCTAACGTTACAACAATGGCACAAATTAAATTCATATTTTACTTATGGCGTATTGAAGTAAAACTTTCGTAGTTACATCGAAAAATGTTAATAAGTATTTAACATTTTGAGGATTAATATGTTACAGGCATTATTAAGATGATAACGAAATTTGAGCAAAGAAATACGTAATAAATTAAAAGAAGATGACACACAAAGACTATATTACTCGTAGTTTCGTGTCGGGTTAATGACAGAAATAAAATGCCCTTATAGATTATCACACCTACGATGTGACACATCTTTATATGGGGTTGATATAATTTGTATGATTTATTTTACGACAGAAGTTTTACTTCAATAATATTAATGAGACATATGTACATACATCATGAAGAATGGATGTATTTAAAAACTCATTGCTACAATGAAATCTTAAATGTCTTTAACAGTTTCTACATAATAAGTGTTTCAGTAAAAGTGCACTGTGTATTATACCATACAATAATATACGAGGTTTTAAAAATTTGGTCTAATTTGCTTTAATATAAATCACATAATACTTATAACAAAATCATGCCACGTCAGTTTAGGATCAAGATAGGGATATAATTGGGATGAACACATAAAATAGTGCGTGGTGGCCTGTTGGTAAACGGACTAGACGCGACTGCCAACATGTTCACGGTGGTCGCGGGTTCGCGGTCAATCACCACGCACTAAAACGGTGAAGGAAAACATCGTGAGGAAACCTGCATACCATAGCCGATTTATAAAAATTTCTATGGTATGTAAGTCCGCCAACCCGCACTAGGCCAGCGTGGTGGACTATATGGCCTAACCACTCTCAATCGTACTGTCGATTGTGGAGGAGGCCCGTGCCCTGCAGTGGGACGTATATGGGCTGATACAGATACAGATACATAAAATATCGTACTCCTTTACTGAAACACTCTGTATTAATTTTACAAATAGGTGTCTTATAAAAGCCTTTCTAAAAACAATTGTTATTTTATCGTTCTAAATGAAACAAGACCTCAGTACCAAAATTAATTGAGATCATACAAAATGTCACAATATTGTTAATACAAATTTTATTTTCTTTAAATTATATTTAGGTAAGTAGCTAATATACATTGATAATAATAACTTCTTTCTACATTAAAGCAATCTGTAATATTATTTTAACAATGCCCAATTATTTTCAACGCCCAAATACGGACGCCCTTACCAAAAGCAGTGTACCAAAACCAGAAGAAGTCCACTTAAATAAGTTTTATTTGTACATAATGCTGTTTCTGGATGGCTTTAATACTTAGTTTGACTTTATGTTCAACAACGGACTAAATATGACTACTTTAGTTTATAAGTACGGCATTGAGTCTATTTTATTTGATAAGTCAGTCATCCATTTTGATCTATTTGTTGCATTTCCATAATCCTACAAATGGAACTATAAAGCTTCGCTTTCAGGTCAACTTTGAAAATAAATCAATTCCTTGCCTTTTTCTAGTGCTCAGATTGAATTAAAAACCTTTCACTCAATTTTTATCCAAGATCCTTTCAAGATTAAACGATTGATTCAAAGTTATTCAGACTGAAATCTTACTTTACAGCCTTTCCTTGTATTCGCGAAAATGTTAGCGAAATTAGACCCAAAAATTAGTCCATCGGGAGAAATGGGAGTACCAAATTTTATGATCCTTTTGTCACGTACAAATTAATCCCAAATGAATAATTTCCCGCTTTTAAGTGAGTAATATGAATTTTTAGTGGCTAATATAAAAGTTTTAAATGTTGCCAGCTCGTCGCCTGCCACAGAATTAATTATTCGTGCAGTCCTAATTTTTCATTACTACATAAATTTAACTATTTATTAGACGGTATTACAGTTTCCTATATTTAATTAAATTTAATATATATACCATTTTTTGTGAGCATGTGGTTACTGCGGCAGATTTGACGATCGCAATAACTTATTAAGATTTAATTATAAGGCATACATATCATTTTCTCGGGCAAACACATTCTTGTAAGTTAGCATAATTTAAAACTCGAACACCTAAGCTGCCTTTTTGAAGAGTATTTTATAATGCCATATAATGGGAACATGCTAAATCTCAAACGACATCAACGTAAAGACGTTATCAAGTTATATATTTCGTCTCATTGACCTTACTTGTAATACGTAATAGTATTTATGTTCCACAACTCTAAGGCAACAAATTACTACATCATTATGCGTAATATATTCTTGAAAACAAAGAGCATCCCTACGAAGAAGATAAGAAGAAATGTTACAGCGCCGGAAAAAACAACATATTACACGAAGACACATGCCGATAAAAATAAATTCTTTCAAACTATACAATTTATTCGCATCACACAAAACTTTCGGGAAAATCATAGTCGACACTTTTAGACTTTTGAAACGCCACAACACAATCCACCTTTATCTTTTGGTACGAGACAAACTTTTTATCGGAGTCGACACTTTTTGCTTTGGCGCTGTTGATGAGAACGCTGCGCCTCAGCGAGTTGGCTCGCGGAAGATCCAAGTCTACACTCGACCTGATATTTTTATTATTTAAATTGGAATGAACTCGCCCTATCTCTTCAATCCTATCTATCTCCATACTCCCCTCACTTCGCATCCTGTTTATCTTATTAGAGTTGTTGCTGGAGCACACCGGAGCTGATTGTTGTCTTATAAATGTTCTGTTGGGAAATAACCTATCGAATAAACTTTTTTCCTCCTCTCTACTATAAGATTCTACTTCGCTCTTTTCAACACTACCCCGATGAGTGAAAAGCTTCTTTAAGCTGTTCGTAGTTCTGGTGAGACTACTGCTCGTCGTGGACCCGTTTGTAATAGTTCTTTGTGCTCTTCGATTTAATTCTTCCTCTTTCTTGTAGCATATGCATACTTTGCAAAATCCTACCCTGAATTTTGAAGACATTAAATTGTATAATATTGGGTTTATAGCTGAATTGATATACAGCATAACTCTTGAAAAATATAATATGTTGTACCATTTCTCCGAGCTGATATCATCAAAACCTGAAGGCGAAATTATAATCCATAAGGTTAGCGCTCTATACGGCATTAGACAAAGGAAGAAGCACAAAACTACAGTTCCTAACATTAAAATAACTTGCTTCCTAGCTCTGGCATTGTAAGGATCTACTGTCTTATTCATGACTACTTTAGAAGCTGCTGTTATCAAATTTTTGGCTATGACACTATACAAAACGATCAGGATGATTAGAGGTAGAATGTATAAGAGTATTATAATCATGACGAAGAAGCTGATCTGCCAAATGGTGACTGCTTGGGTGAGGCATTGAGAGGTGGTGGTCCCGTCGGGGTGCGTCAGAGTATGATGCTCCGCGATGGCCAGGATCGGGCTGCAACAGAAAAAAGAACCATAGACAATGAAGATTTTTTAATCTACATAAATAGATCTATGTTTTCAAAATATTTGTGATTAGCCAATTTCATTACTTCTGCAGAAGCGCTTGTCGCATTTTGTAATTGATTGATAATATATTTTTCATAATTGACTCTTTATAATTATCTATGACGGTTTTCGATATCAAAAAAGATCGGAGCCTTTAATACGCATGTTTTTGGCGTTTGTACCAAAGTATGACTTGTACAGTGTAGCGTGAAACGGAATGTTTTTCTGTCAAACTCTCCATAAAACTTGATGGAATTTTTAAAAGTTATTGGTCATGCAATCAATCCACAGTCTAATATCGAGAAAAACCTAAGTGCACTTGAGTAAATAGCGACAAAATAAAGAAAAGAGATAGTAATTTTCTAATACATAGATGTATAATAAAGTTCATAACAATTATTAAGAACACATTTAGAAAGCAAAATAAAATTGACAGTTTACAATAACAATCTTTTTACCGTCCAAATATTTTTGTGTAAAAGAAGGAGTAAATTTTGGGCCTAGAAAGCGTTACATCGCCCTATTTGGCGCCGATTCCGGAAAAATGAGTCATCTAATGAAACGGAATTAGTTAAGTCAGCGTTCGTACGGTCAGTTCCGCCCACTAGCAATTTCTATTTAATAAGACACGTATTTTGCAACTTCCCTTTTCGGTAAATTGCTTCCCAATTGTTTCGGGTGTTTAATTTATAGATGGCGTTGACTGCAACATAAAATAATCATAGCTCGATAACGGCCTAATGACTGAAAAACATATTAGTAAATATAAAAAAAAAACAAATCAAATTCAATTAAAATATCTCTACGACACAATGCTATGAAATGTTTGGCAACAAATAAAATAAACAATGTTTAAAATATATTCTAGATCAAAACAATAATATCTCTCCATATTTCTTTAAAATAAAATAAAGCTATATGGAATGTAACCAAATAACCAAAAAAAGTTAGAAAATTATGATATACGTCCATTGTCTTTTATTAAATAAAATGTAATATTTCAGAATGAAATACCACAATACAAAACACATTTGTACCTAATCGAGACATTTAAATTCTGTTTCGTATCTTTCGTCGTCATATCGTAATATTTTATAAATAAAAATATCATATAAAGGACACAAACATAACTGCGACCTTGATATTTTGCTTTACGTGAACAGAAACCTTTATTTTTCAGATATGTTTGACAAGTAGATGAAAGAATTATTTTTTAAAAATAAATATTTTCACATTTCTCAAATAAAGGTCCCAAATGTACAAATGTTAATCATAATAATAGAATTGTTTACTCATTCTTGTTTGCAAATGTAAATCCCTCTGAAAATTATCAAGCCTTTAAATATGTTTTACTTTTTAGAGATATTAAAAGGTTCTACAGACATACCATTATTTATCACAATAGAATTTCTTTTTATTTACTCAAATACTTATACATAAAAACGTAATATGGATGGGAAAAATAAATATTTTTATAAACCAGAAACAACCACTTTCTTAGATTGAAATACTGATCTAATCTGCGTACCGTTACTCCCAGTACTCTCAGCGTCTATTTCGTTCCATATATCCAATAATGTAAACAATCATAAAAATAACATCGATATCTTGGCTGTAAGATTCCGGATAATACGCAGCTATTTATCCTATTTAGTTACTTCCAAGCCAATGTTAATTATATATAAATTCGTCTATGACATAATATTGATTTGCATTATTACAACTAACAAATCTACTTTTGGTTGGAAATTAGCTGTAAATGACTAGTTGTAATTTATGACGATCATTTAATTGAAAACACCTTCCAAATCAAAGTACAGAATATTCGTAATTAGAATTAAGATCTTCACCATCTATCTATTATAAATTCGTATAAAATATGTAATTCATTTAGTTGTTTCCCTCAATTCAACTAATCCATTTATCTAATGCGTTGAGTCTCCATTCTGTCATGTCAACATTATCATGGGCTTGTTGTTTAGACTCACTACGACTATTGCTTTCATGTATGACCACATAAACTCCCATTCTACACGGATTGTTGGCTTTTATTATACTTTCTAGGACAATTTCTAAATCCAGGGCAAGGTCCCTTGGGAGAGTTTGACAGTCAATGACAGGATCACAAAGGGCAATACATGCAATCGAAAACCGATGTAAAAATTAACAGAGCGACACAAAAAGCATTGCTGTTGCGGACGAACAGATAAAGCGTTGAGGAACACTGAGCTTACGTGACTGGGTATTGACATGCGTCATTTGAATTGAAAACACAAGTATAGTTTGTTTTGTGGTTTGTACTAGATGTATAGGGAATATTTAGTGCCAAATGTTAAGTTTAACTCCAATTTGACAGCGTCTGTGGCACAGTTAGTTACATGCCGACTGTAGAACGGGTAAGTTCGATCCGCGCACCGAGAAAAATGTTTGTGGGACCCACAAGTATTTGTCTCCGTTTTGGGTGTTTTGAAGACCGAAAAATATCTCGTAATTTCTTATGTCCACGACACAAGACTTTTAGATCGATTACTAATGTACCCCACATTCCAAAAATAATAATAAAGACAACACCCTGTGAACCACAACTAATTATTTTGTCGATAAGCAATTGAATTCCCATCAATAATATTTTTATGCTATCCTTCGTTCGTTGATAACAAATATTTTGGCTTTGATATATTAGATAACTATTATTTAAAATGATTATATATAATGTTGTCTAAATAACAAAACAACATATAGTGACATGACTTATTTTTAACTAATTATTAACAAAATGTTAGACACTCTAAATAAAACTAATTTCTCCCGGTGTTTCAGTGTCACGTAAGCTCAGTCAGTTCCATTACACATAATAGCTGTCACATACATTTATATAAGCGAAAATATGTACGAACCTTGCTTCTCAAAGGGTTTGTCAAAGCGCACTATAGTTTCACATGTATTGTTAATTTTCCTTGACAAAGCCATGTCTTAATCTGTAGAGTGTCAGATTGGACCGATAAATGCAAATAGCTAGTCCATATAATTATATATTTTTTGTATTTAGGTTTTCTTATCGGTAATTTTGATTAAAAATATTATAATCGATTTTGTGGTTTACTTTCATATTCTTGCGTTATAATGAAAGATATTAAAATGGATTAAAATCAATATAATTATTATATTATATCAATGAACAAAACGTGGATGAATATTATACTGGCATATTTGGCAACATTCCAGTAAGTTTCGTCTTAAAAAATCGGCCAGAGAAACGCAAATATCTATTAGTTAGGAATTATATTGGGACACATAACTCAAGAATAGCGCGTGTGGAACGCTGCGTAATTAATATGTCCCAAATTGTATGTCAGATACATTTGACTGACAGCATTTCGGTTAACTTAACAAAGTCAATTACTGCGGCTTGAATTATGCATAATTATGTCTGTATTTTAGTGTACATCCCACTGCAGGGCACGGGTTTCGTATACAATCGAAAGTTCGATTAAAAGTGGTTAGGCCATATTGTCCACCACGCTGGCCTAGTATGGATTGGCGGGTAATTATATCATTTAGGGAAAAATAATATGTCTTACAAAATAAACACATAAAAATATATGCTAAATGGATATCTATTTTTCATAGTTTAGGACAAATACAATAATTAAATGCAAAAGTTAGTTTCAAGATCCTTGGTATAAATATTAGTTACTAAATATCAGACTATAACAATGCTAATATGTTATAAAGTAGATGCCAACTAATAATTGCAAGTACAAGTTAATCTTCGAGCTTTGTACTCTTACAACAAAACAATTTTGTTATAATGCGTAAAAAACAACCAATACAAACAACTCATGAATACTAATATCAAATTTCTAATATTCTAACCGTTGGTTATACCCGTATCGCAGCAAGTTAAGCGGTTGCAACAGCTGAATACCAGTGTATTGTCATTCGCCTGTTATCGCTTAAACAAAGTACATCGTTCGCAATCCAATATGGCGGCAATGCCAACTGCAGTTATTGCTTTCAACGCCACCTATTATTTAAACCCAGAACCAATATCGAGTAGTTGCGACGTTCGCGTGTTCCTTCAATAAACTGCGGGTATATTAAAAATTCTTGAGAATAATGTAGTGTTTGTGGAGCTCAAGTGCTGCGGATTCTTTTGTTATGTAGCGCCTTTATTGCGTAAACTTGCAAGCCACTTGAACCTAATCTTGGGAATAAAATTTATGCATATTCTAGGTCTTGACAACACAAATGTTTTTCGTAGGCTAGTGGTCGAAGATTGTACACCAGTGGTACGTTTGATAACAACTCTACTTTCGAAAAATTATAGCTATCAAGAAATAGCTGAATAACTATGACAATTATGACAGTATGCAGTTGATAGTGATTACATTTTGGATGTAAAAATATTGACGTGCCAAATAAGGACCTTTATTAAAACAACAGATTTCTAAACACTGTAAGACACATTGAAATTAACCTATTATTTAAGGATTTTGTCGCGAATTTGGTTATTTTTTTTAATTTCCTGACTATTCGATTACTTTACAGCTTTCATGGTCACGGAGCGAACTAACCCGTACAGTTTTATTTCAATATGTCACATTCACTTAAATCTAAGAACATAATGTAATAGACCATTAGTCATTGTTCTCATAATAACTACTCTCGACACCACACTCGACACCCAAATAAAATATTCACAACAAAAATAATTTTCACGTGACTACCCAAAGAGGACAACACAATGCAAAACTACGTATGTGGCCAGTCTACAGATGGCGGTAATAAAATGCAAAGCGTTGGAATTCCTTGCAAGTAACGTTCTGGCGCACCGAACAGTTTTATGTGCGATGACCTTAATATCCCGAGATCTGCCGCCGTAATGTGACGGGACTGGCTTATATCCTGCTCTATATTGATTGGTACATATTAAGTTGAAGTACTGCAATAATAAGGAGAGTGTGGATCAAATTATGTAATTAGTTATGCTTGTACCCTAAAACTTTAAAAAGGTAGAATGGGTATTATATTATACTTGTGAGAATGATGATGAAAATCAATGAAAGTCATGATTGGGAACTATGAATTAGTAAAGTAATAGAAATACTACCAGAAGAGGTGTTTAAACTTAATGAAACTAACACTGTATGTTAAAAACGATTTTCCTAACTTCTATGTTTTTATTCAAGGCAGTATTTAGCCTAACTGTTGAATTAGTGTCATGTTATATTTATTCGTTAATTACATTCGAACAACTATTTAAAGTGAAATTGAATATCCAACGCGGGAATACTGTAAAATATATTAATAGACAAAATATCGTTCGAGGCCCCATAGATTCACTTCAGACATAATTCTTCAAAACATCATCAGCCTTAAATCACCCTTCTAACCCCAATAGGTTATGCTATCACTGATCTATTCTACATCCTCGAACTGGGACGGGACGCATAAAAACTTTTCACGTAAATATTATGCTTAAACTCGTCAACTCCGGTGGTTCGGCCAAATATCACGGACCTTCGATTTCTATATAAACTTACATGACAAGTAGGCCTCTCTAATTTGTCCGGATTGGAGGAAATATGGTCATATACTTTAACGACGGCTATCAGACGCGTCAACAACGAAAAAAAAAATGTATCGAGTTGGCAATTTGTATCGTAAATATTGTTTTGGAAAACATATTTATTTTATTTACGAGACTTGTCTCCGAATATAAAGTTTGCGTAGGTAATCATATCGGATATCTTGATGACATTTGTTGTTGCCGTTTAGAAATAACGAGGTTACTGATATGTGAATTACTTATTTAATGCCCCTGTATTTATGGCCATATGATTTCTGGGAACTTCTTCCGAATTCCCTTAAAACTAGAGATGAGATGAAATTTAGAATTTTGTTGAGGATTTGGGACTCTGACCAAAGTAACGCCAGATAGAAAGTCTGCCGAAGATGAAAACGCTTCTGTATCAGCCCATATACGTCCCACTGCAGGGCACGGGCCTACTCTACAATCGTAAGTACGATTGAGAGTGGTTAGGCCATATAGTCCACCACGCTGGCCTAGTGCGGGTTGGCGGACTTACATACCATAGAAATTCTTATAAATCGCTATGGTATGCAGGTTTCCTCACGATGTTTTCCTTCACCGTTTTAGTGCGTGGTGATTGATTATCAATACACACATGACTCCGAAAAGTCAGAGGTGTGCCCTGGGATTTGAACCCGCGACCACCGTGAACATGTTGGCAGCCGCGTCTAGTCCGTTTACCAACAGGCCACCACGCACTTTCAAAACGCAAAACGCTTAAGAGAATGCTACTAGTCAGAAGCCGTCAGGGACCAAAAAAGGAAACATCAATAGTTGAATTATCTATAGACTTGTGCATATGGCGATTGAGTCAGTTTATACATCGTAATATTGAAATACTAACAAAAAGCATGTAGAATAGAAATCCAATTTAAACAAAGAACTCACTGGTGGTAGGTCTCTCATATGTGAGAGGCTGCCTGGGTGGGTACCACCGCAATGTCTGTTTCTCCCGTCAAACAGCAGTTTAAATGCACTGTTGTGTTTCGGATTGAAGGACATTGTAGCCAGAGTAACTACTGGACATATTGAGACTTAACATCTTATGTCTCAGGATGGCGAGCGCAGTGGAATGCCAAGCATTGCTTTGTAATTCAAGGTGCTGTTTGGCTTTGCTACTGTTCATGAGCGGTCGTATCGCTTACCATCAGGCGAACGGCATGCTCGTCTCGCCATTCATAGAAATAAAAAAAAAAATAAAAAAAAAAGAAATTAAACGATGTACAGAAATATTATTACATAACCTACATTTTATGTATTATTTAACTGTTTAAAACTGTGTTAATCGTCCTCATATTGTATCCACATTGAATAAAGACAATTTAAACCATTTATACTAAACATATCTTATTTTCAAACCACTCCATTCAGACAAATAAAACGTATTTCCTCACTTTAAAATGATAGATGTGTTCGAAAACGCATAAGACTCCGATAAATACTTGCAAATGACCCATCAATTGCAATGGAAACTGGAATATGGAATGAGGATATGATAAAATGTTCGAGATATGCTGAATATGCGAATTTTACTACATCTTCGAGGAGTGGAAGTTTCAACTCCCTCTAGTATGGAAGTTATTGAAGCAAATGGTCTGAATTTTATCGTGGCTCGTCAAAATAAGTATCTGGATAGTGATGGTGGGCACGACTATGGGCGTAACAATGGGTTTAACAACTTTTAAAGTATACATTTGGTATTATTAACCTAGAAGTGAATTGCTTATTGTGGGTACGAGGAAAATATATTATTATGAAGTATCGTCAGGTTATGGTTATGACAACAAATAAGTTAGATGAGAAAATATAAATGATAGTCGCAGGTACGGCTTGGGCCTTTACAGTAAATCTTATTTAGCTTTTTGCTAGTACGTATATATATCACACGGATTGGGGCCAATTGAAATTAATAGCATCAAAATGAAAATCCATTGTTGCTTTTCTTTCTTCAAACTACTCGGCCTGAATTTAGGCTAAGTCAAAGTTTTAGTAAACAGGCTTTAGATGAATAAAACCATATTTATATTAGATCAATAAATAACTACTTATTTAAATACGCATCTACCTATGTGGGTACGTATTTTAACATAAATCCATAAAAAATAATTGTAATACAGTTTTTTTAAATTTTAAACGAAACTTTACATCCTGGTGTTTTAAAAATATTTTTTCATAGAAACTGTTAATAGCAATTATTTCCAAATAAATTTATTGAGAGTTATTACAGAGCGGAATCTTGAAATAAAACTAATTTCTACAGATTTTAAAGCGTTTTGTAGATACATTTTTATATTTTTTATAACAATTTAATAGTGTAACACAAGATATATATTAATAGATTTCAAAGTTTTCAAGTTATTTATTAAGTAGTTACAATGAGCCATTATGCAAACGTATATGAGCTCTGGCATTTTTCGCACTTGCCGTGTGGTATGCAGCAATTATAGCGTTCCCCGCAAAGCTTTCCACTCAGTGTATTCTGAGCGTCGATCCACAATTGAATTATTGGTGGAGTGTACATTATTCTAAAGCCACACGTTACAAATACATTCAATTGTTCACATGTTGTGATAGCGCAAGCTTTGTCGTAATTTTATTTCTTGCATTTGTTTGTTTTGTAATAATTTATACACTAAATAATATACTATTTATATTATGCTACGGTAAGTGAATTAAACATGAAAAATTGATTTTGCTGTGACTTATTAGTCATATATTGTTTGCTAATCAATTTTTATCTTTGTTTTATAAATAATACCCTAATTTAAAAATAATTGTTTGTTTTTGTAAAAAAACAAATTATTGTCCATAAATTTGTCTTATCATCTACCATAAAGATTCATACATCCCAATATTCTTACACACAGGCAACACAATTTAAAGCATACATCCAACTCACCTAGTAAACAGAGCTGCGAAGAACCACACTAGTGCGCATATAAGGGCCGCTCTTGTCTTGGTGCAGACGTATCCAGCCCTCAGAGGCTCGCAGATCGCGTAGTACCTCTCGAAGCTGATAGCCAAGATCGTCAGCACTGACGCGTGAGTCACCGTCAGCTCCACGAAGGGTACTGCTAGACCTGGTATGGGAAAGTGTCAAAACTGTTATTTTGTGTTGAAGAAATCATATTTAATAATAAAACAAATACACCCAACAGTCACATACAGCATGTAATAAACAGTAGTGTAAATGCACTGGTGTTTTTCAGATTGAATGACACTGTAGCTAGAGTAACTACTGGACATATTGAGACTTAACATCTTATGTCTCAGAATGGCGAGCGAAACTAGAATATTATTATTATATTAAACTGGTATACTATAATATTGCTTTGTACTTCAAGGTGTTGTTTGGTTCTGCTACTGTTTATGAGCGGTGGTATCGTTTGCCATCAGGTGAAAGGCACGCTCGTCTAGCCATTCATAGCAATTAAAAAAATAGTAGTTCTGACCCCACACTTAAATCGGGTCTTGTGTTATGGGTATCAGGAACTACAAGAGACTTTTCCGTTTCACAAATGCAAAATGTCACCACCTATGATAATCATTATTAATGCGAACAATGGAATGTAATTTATAACTTCGATCCTTTTTACTAGAATTCTTCCACTGATAGCTTTGGTATTTTGGAGGTCGGAGATACCTAAGTCATATCCATCAATATATTATGTACGTATGTTACGTACGTCTGACGTCATTTGTCAGTAGTTTCGCCTGTCCCCTCATAACCCGTTTACTACATATTGTATTATCTTAGCAAATAAGCTTTCATTTGATGTGTATTAAGACACCGGGTGTTGCAGGCTATATATTTCACAAAATATTGCAGAATATATAAAATGATATTTCGGTCTATACTATTCAAACTGGCGTGATGAAAAATGAACAAAATATATACGAGTATAATATATTTTGTATATTATTGAAATATTTCAAACAGCAAGCAATTTCGCAATGAATTTTCACTTTTCTATTTTATTGGACATTGATAGTAAAAGTATGTTAGTAAAGTCTGTATGAAAGAGTTTTTTATCTCAGTGCAATAAATCAGCGGCCGAGCCCAAAATCCGCCTGTAGATATTACAAAACTATTAACCGGGCCATGCGGGCCGAAAATTCTGAATCTAGGTTTTAGTGGTCTTGTATTCTCGCGTTAACGCCTATTAAAAACTGCATAATATTTTTATTTTAATAATTTAGTATTTAAAATAAAATATTCATTTTTTGTGTAAACAAAAAATATAATACCCTGCAGTTTCTTTACTCTTCCTTTTTTCAGATAATACTGATTTTGAGGAATACTAATATGTTATTACTCAGTAAATCAAAAGTGTTTTTTTTTCTTCAGATAATACTAATTTTAGCAAATCTGTATCTGTATCAGCCCATATACGTCCCACTGCAGGGCACGGGCCTACTCTACAATCGAGAATACGATTGAGATTGAATTTTAACAAATACTCATATATTATTAATTAGCATTCCAACTGTGAATAATTCAGCGCTCTAGTAATTTCTTTAAAAAAAGTTTATAAGTTTATTAGTTAAGATATATTTGTTTTTAAACGTGCTGTAATAATAATTAATATTATCATCAGTGAACAAAATCAATCATTTGCAACAAAAAAAGCTTAAATTGGCCGTGAAAACAACAATGTTACTTTCAAGTGCATTAAAAACTCTAAAAGTTGAACAATCCTAGCATAGGCTTTGCGGAGTGAATTATTGGATGTCGGCACTAATATCCATGTTTATTTTATCAAATCAATCAAAATCAAAATATTGTTTAATCATCTACTCTTTCATAAATCCTTTATAATCCTTAATTACTGTTACCAACGCTTCGGGACGTGTTGTAGCTGTGAAAAAGAAACGGCACAAGAAATTCCCTCAGCAACAATAACTGCCTCTTTTTTCTTTAAAAGACAACTAAATATACCTACGAGTATAAAAGTCACTTTGTTACATCCAAGTGCATTACAAGATCCAAATGTTAGCCACACAGCCTACGGAGTTAATGCCAGTACTAATACCTGGGCGGATTAGTACCTTGAAGTGGCAATGAGCGGGACACATACCGCGGAGAACCGATGGCCAATGGGACCAAAAAGTTCTCGAATGGAGGCCACGTAGCAGAAAGCGCAGTGTAGGACGTCCACACAAGTCCCACAAGATGGTCAGACGACCTGGTAAAGGTCGCGGGACGTCGCTGGATTCAGTCTGCCTCCAACAGATCACTGTGGTAATCATTGGTGGAAGCCTATGTTCAGCAGTGGACTTCCTTTGGCTGATGGATTGGAATACCCGAACTGTCACGCAGCGCAGTGGCGGGATGGCGCCGGTGGCCAACATTTGGCAAGCGGCCATGCACCAAGCTGCCAGATTTATAGCCTGATGATACAGACGCAGCGAAATAAATATTAAAATGTTAGTGTTTTGATTTACTAGCTGAGAATTGCGTTAAAAGGAATGATTTAAATTGTGTTAACTATAATACTTGACTAGGGATGTATTTTAATGAGGATTTGTTTATGAATTCGCTTGTTAATCTTTTATATTGATGGTATGCCGTAGGATTTAGAACTTTGAACATAGATTTATCGACGTGTTATTCGTGTCTTGACAGCTCTGATAAAGATAAAGAATTATTTTCAATTATCATAAAATGTGGCAAGCTGAATTCTGATATATTGACGCCCGAATACTGGAACGCAACTTAAATATATATTGCGCTTAACTATGTTAATCCTGCTTAAATGTACTGGCGAAGTGGGCCGTGCGCTGTTAAGAGCAACTTATTATTTAAATGGCGTTCCAGTATTCGGGCGTGAGACTTACAAAGATTATTGCAGTTTTTGAATATGTACTTATTGATATTACGGTGTACGTAATGAGCAAAAAAACATCTTGACAAAATATACTACGACTGTAAATATAACAACTCGTCCAAGAATATCACATGAATATAAAAATTGAACAAAATGTCATAAATAATGTCTACCTTGTAATCGTTTCAAATTTTAATTAATAAAACAAGTAATAAAATATATTTACGATTATATTTACGACAACGCGCTACTTGTATTACCTGAAAGACCAAACGACACCGAACCGTTAACCCTTAAATCACAGCTTCCACATTCAAAATTTAATTTATTTTAGGTACCATAACAAACCCTACTTCAGTCTGCCATGTTCTCATTTCGTATAGCGGAGAACGTTGTCATTCAAAAAATTTAATAATACTATCTTTTATACCCCTTTGTATACAAATTCTTAGAAGTGAGTTTAGTCGAAGGATGTGTTTTGATGGTGGAATTATGAGGATTTTTTATGTCCGTGTTATGAAAGCAGGAAAAATTGGTTGTGGGAAGTAGAAAAAGTTGTATTTTCAACGTCAACCCAGAGTTATTTGGCCTAATTCGCCACTTAAATTGTTTTTCTGCAAAAGTTTGCCGAATAGGGGAAACTCGATTGCTGTCTACTATTTTTTGATGCAATTTTGACGTTTGGTTAGTTTAATAACAATCGTGCAGTCAAGTTAACAGTGTTTTTTGGATGCCGAGATGGGATAAGGTAGATTTATTATCAACATCTGCAACCATTAATTAATAGCTTCGTTTTCCAACTTCGAAAATAACGGGGTGGTGGCAGTGAGGTGGAAGACAAGAACAAAATAATATAAAAAAGATGACACAATAAACCTATAACATGAAGCAAAAGAACCCGCAATAGGCCAGCCGCCAGCGTGGTGGACTATATGGCCTAACCACTCTCAATCGTATTCTTGATTGTAGAGGAGACCCGTACCCTGCAGTGGGACGTATATGGGTTGATACAGATAAAGCAAAAAAAAAAGAAATTAAAGCATCAGCTACATTCTGGTGCAGTCGAGGCGTCAGTTCATCGAACTCAATCAAAACGCATTTTACGATCGCTTTGCAATATCGCCGATTTTGTAATTTCCGCCGTGAAGATTATATCAAGGGCAATAATCGTACAGATTTTAATAAAAAAATATTTCGGAACATACGAGTGCGTCCCAGAGACAGTCAATGACAGTTATATTGCGATATTTACATATCATTTGGAAATAATAAAATTCTCCGATTCACGCAATGTTTGCTTTGCAAAGTTATTCCAAGTGCGAGATTTTATTTTTTATTAATAAAATTTATAACATATATATTTCTACACATAAACGATACAAATAATGTGCTAAATCGTCCAAGCAAAAGATAAATAAATTTTATTATAATTTTATGACAGAAATAATATGTTAAATACAATATGAAGCTAGTAGCAAAATATAAGAACTGATCTTTTCATATTTCAAACATTACAATTTATATGTAATTTATTTGCGGGCATTGAAGAAATATTTTATTGTTAAAAGATATGTTCGAATTATAAATAGATGGGCACGGTTCTCTTTATGTCGGCTCTACATTGGATCTGTGTACAAAAATGCTCTCATTTAATTAATTGCAATTAATATTTTTAAACTAAAACGTTCTGCGAAGCTGTTAAAGACTTTATTTTGCTGCCTACACATAATGCTTCCAAGTAAAATAACATATGTTGAGAAATATCGAGTAATTATAAGAATTCTTCAATATTTGGGATAAGTCCCGTTGTTTTAAATACTCGTACAAACATCATTTTAAGTTTTTAAAATATCCAAGTTATATCGTCATATAATCGTCTTTGGAAGTCCTAGGGTCAATTCCCGGACAAACACCTTCGAGTTTTTGAAGTAACAACTTACTTGTGTATTCATACTATCATAGATTATCTCTCGCTGTATCATAAAACATGAGAAGAAAATTGCATACCTTAGACTACTAACTTAAGTAGAATCTGCTATCAAAATTAGATAAAATAGTAAGAAATAATAATTTGTGCCTGATATGGCGACAGGGACGCCCCACATCGTTTTACCGGGACATACAAGGCGAAATTTGGGTATCCTGGCACCTCTGGCTACCCATTCCAGGAAAAAGGCGTGAGTTTATTTATGAATGTTTGTAATAATAATTAATATCGTACCTTGCAAGAACTATATCATAAACTTTTGAAGCTTCACATTACAAAATGAATTAACATACTTAATACTTCCAAAATTTGTAATTCGCTAATTAATTTCCGCAGGTGCATTTTTAAATTTAAAAATTCCTGAGATCTTAATCCGAGAGAACATGACAAAACCATTTCTCAAAACTGCCCATATTGCATAAATTAATTTAATCCAGAACATAAAGCCCCCCACAAACGGAGCGGCTGAAAAAATGCCACGAAATCCCGCAAACGTAACATTCCCACGCGAGCGTTCGCTTTATTGAGTCTAATTAGGCCGTACTCTGATTCTCACAAGAGTCTTAACAATTTAAAGCAATATAGACCTTAATATCAGGGTGGTAAGCAAAAACCCTAGTAGTTTTGCAGTGTGGCATGTGTTGGAAATGGGCGGTGTGCAGTCTCAGTGTTAGCGGGTTTTTATATATTGTTGAATGTAGCGCACATTACACATATGCAATTTAATACATAAAAGCGCTGTTGGTGCTTGAAAAGATGCTTGTGGTTCTAGAAAAATCGCACACAGGAAAAAATAAAATTGATATCACTTCATATCAAATTCAGTGCCAAATCAGTTCTTTAATTAAATAGTTTCCAAAGATTAACATTCTGGGCCAATTGTTGAAAAAATTTTTTTTTTTTATTTTTATTTATTTAATCTTTATTGTACACTGATTTGTTATAACTATAAGAGATACTAAAAAATACAAAAGTACAAAACGCGGTCTTATCGCTCTAAGCGATCTCTGCCAGACAACCTTTGGATGGATATAAGAGAAGGAGATTGGGAGGGCAGTGTAAGAATAAAGAATAAAAGCTCAAAACGAAAAGAAAAAAATAATAATAATAAAGTATTTAATACACAAATAATAATATTAATACATATTCGTAACATAATACACATACACTATATTATACAAATATATACATGCATATACTTAAAATACATATAAATACATACAATATATATATATATATATATAATAATAATAAATAAATAAAAACACATCAATATAATCTGTTCACAGCGAAAAGTAATGCTCTTTCATCAGCTTTTTGAAAGACGACAAAGTTTGAGCCTGTCTTACCACTACAGGAAGGGCGTTCCATAATCGAACAGCTTCGACAGTGAATGATTTATCCGTAAATATAGTACTGTGTACGGGCATTCTCAGTTTAAGATTCTCCGACGATCTCAAGGACCTCGAATGTGACTCATGAAGAAAAAGAAATCGTTCTTTAAGGTAAGAAGGGGCGAGAGGATTAAACAAAATATTGTAAAGAAGAGAGAGAATGTGAGTATTCCGACGAAGCCGTATAGGTAACCAAAAAAATCAAAAAGTAAAAAGCAATAACGTACACACTATTTATGTATTATAATTTCCACTTGTTTAAAAAAAATAGTAAACTTCTATTGTAACCTACTTAGACATTTATTTCTTTGTTGGTAGAGTTCTTAGCTCAGCTCATTTGTTTTCTTCATAGAAGTTATTCCATTTATCACTGTTATGAAGCCAGTCTAGTCTAGTGTTTGCAACACTATCTTTTCCACACCGAGCCTATATTATTCACCTGATTTTTCCCCCATTTAATGTATAACGTAAACAAGGACTTTCATTTTTAAATGACATCTTGATACATATATTCTTGCTCCTTCATTAAAACTATAATTTTTAATGCAAACTAATTCTTTTTACTTTAATTTATTACCAACTTACACCTTAAGCTCGTTTCCATGAAAAGACAATTTGTTGAAACTTTAATGATTTAGTCAAAAAAATCTCCTTTGAATTTTCTTTCTACCTTACGCCTATTGCCAACAACCGTTAGAAAAAAACATTCATCATAGACTAAAATAGAAATTGATATAATTGTCTTTCTAATTGTGTTACGGGATTAACGATCATCGAATGGATCCATTTAAATTTTATTAGACCTTTTGATAGATCAATTAAGTATCTACCAACATTCGTGGTTACGTCTTCACTACTAGTATCCATTTTGTTTTTGTGAGTCATTTGTTCTAGTTTAGTTTACCGTCGGAAAATGTTGATTACACTTGTAAAACATATTATTTAAAATGTATAAAAAGTGTGATGTTTTCTTGGCATGTATTCGCGTCTTTATTAGTGTTGAAGTTTTAATTGAATCCTCCATTATACGAGCAATGTTTTTGTATCTATTTATGAGTTTTTCTTGAAAAATACATTACTTATTTTTATGAACTCGTTTATTTCTTATTGCTCGTAATAACTTAAGATATAAATTATCTTAACATACAGGGATTTTTTAAATTCTTTAAATATGTAATGTAGTGATAATAAAATAACATCTGACGATAGCGTGAGGGGTCAACGACTCACGTCCTACGATAAAGATACGATTTACATTTCTGTTTTCCAAAATACTACCAGATCTTCAATTTATACCTACAAGGCAATGAATACTATTATATTTCTTTTTCGAAAACTCAGGTTTTGCCATAAAACCTCGCCACTATCAGTGATACTCCAACATGTTCGCAATTTGTCGGGTGACGACACGCGGCTGCCTACTGACAAATAAAGAAGGCTCTTTTGTTTCGTAACGCACATTATAAATTTCTCCAGACGAGTGCTTTTCTTAGAAAACAACATCAATCCCCACCATACATTAAAACATTTAGATACGCTCGCTAATTTGTGTGATTTGTTCAAAAGGACGGCTAAAGAAATACCGCTACAATAAGCTGAGATCCGCGTGTGGTAATTTATTATACAAATGTGTGTCTTTGTTTATTGGCTGTACTCGTGTGTCATTATAAATATGAAACTGGGAAAACAAGCGACGTCCTTTTCTAGCATTTTAAGTCGGAAAAAAGAATACTAGCATTTTTAATAGCGGCCAGAATACAAGAATTAAAAAAAACGTTTTCCTACAGCATTTTCTTCGTTAGATATTTTCTTATGTCATAAATTAAAAACAAATACGAAGGATTAGATAGTCAATACCATATCAATACCATAGTAAGACACGACCAATTATAATGTCAATATTTGGTCAACATTGGATTTTTCGTCAATCTATACTTTTATACCCTATACTAATATTTAAAGCTGAAGAGTTTGTTTGTTTGTCAGTGCCCGCTGATCCTAGAAACTGGTTGTTCGAATTGAAAACAATATTTTTTTGTTGGATAGGTTATTTATGGAGGAATGCTTTAGGCTATATAACATCACTCAATGGCCGATAGGAGCGGACCAGTACTTGAATATGTTTTAAAAACTGAGAAATGTTATGCCTTTTTAGAGCCTGCGTGTAATCGATTGAAGTTACGATATAATCATGTATGACGGGATTTTTCCTCTTAAAAAGGTCTAACGGGACAGGACAGGCTTTAATAGCACGGGATGGGAATAGCAGTATAGAGGACGGTAGTCACATAGAGTTTCAATATAAAAGAAAAACGCGATATTCTGATGTGGACTAGAGTTAAAAAGTATTTGCGCCGTAGCCGGGCTGAGCCGCTAGTCAATAATAAAAATAAAAAATAATGGAATCAAAAAACGTTAATTAAACATTTCATTTGACTTGAATTAAAGCAGTCTTTCTTTACACATCTAACAAAGCTATCATGTAATCACTACTTAGTCAGTCTAGACCTTTGTATAACTAAATTGAGACACATCCCGCAAATCTTTTAGGATTTAGTGACTAATGCGTGATGTAGCATGTAGTTTAGATCGATCTAGGTTTGACATAGTACATAGGGCTAGAATAAATTGAAACAAAGATATATCGTGACGCGACCCTTATCATTCACATGCCAGAATAAAACAATGAACTGGGGACGAAACTATTACGAGACCAGAATTTCTGCTGTCACATAATTTTATTAGAAACTTTGTTTTACTGACGGCAATTTATTTAATCTCCTTTGGAAATATTTTGCGCCTATTGTTATTGCCTAGAACCACTCTCGTGGACGATACTAAGGAGTAGAGACCACGGGTTCTATTCTAACACAAGATATATATTCGAGTGAGCTTCAAACATTTATTTTGCGTCTAGATTTGGAATCTTACTGCATAGACAGGTCTGTAACTAAGTAATAATAGGCCAGAATCAAACCAAATATTAAAGGATCGCACAAAAAAAAATTTTGCTGACTAATTATGAATTCGGGATCTTAAGCAACTACGTCACATAGGCTGCCGTATAATATCTATGTTTGTTGAACCAGTTGATGCAGCTGCATAGCATATTGCATGAGCTACCGATTTTTTATCAGGCTCTCTATGTTCGTATTTTTTTTTTACTTTTTAATGCAATAAAAACTACTACAATAATATCTGAAACATAATTTAAAATATCAAACAGTGTCTTGGGAACCAAAACGCTCTATATCAAACACCGAGGGTTAAAATCAAATTGCAAGGGTTCTATATCGAAACAAATATAATTGAGCATCCATGAAAGTGGACCACCTTTTATTATGGTGTTCAATAGTTTGCTTCTTGTATCTTGAATTTTTCCAAAATAAATAACATTACACCTGATAATAAAACCCATTTGAAGCCATATATATTGCAAAAAATCAATATGATAAGTAAGGGGAAATTGAAAACCAAAAGATTAAGACAAAATTTTATGACCTTTGATATAGGGAGTGTAAAATAATAGGTAATTTCATAACAACATAAAACATAACATTGACAACAATTCTGAGGTCATACTACTAGTATCGGAGAACTACAACGCCTAAGTAATAACAAGGTTACCGAACCCTGCTCAAATATTGAAAGCTATTTTATGAATAGCTCCCTAATAAAACATTTACAGAGGGGAAAGTGTTGGAAACAATCAATGCCGGAATCCGTCAAATTTTCGATCCATTAAATACTCGTTTGTGCGTACCAACACTTTGGACTAGCGACGAAAATATAAACTATTAAACATTCTTATTTACTTGGGTGCAAACAAAATTATAGAAGCATGACTGTTAGGTTTTTACATCTACGTTGTTTTTCTAAATGTAAAATATCCCACTGTATACAAAATATGAACTTTAACAAAGTCCATTTCGAGACAATGTTTTCTTAAAAATTGCTAACTAATCAAATAAATCTGGTCTCAATGGCTCAACAAACCTCTCCCTAATAATGTGGAAACAATCTTATTGTCAGTTAAATAATATACAGGGTATATCAAGACCGCTACCGAAAACGAGGCTGGGTGGTAGTTTGAGCGACTTTAGACACAGTGCAACAGAAAATGTTGCAAATAAAAAGCGACAATTTTTTTGTTATTTTTTTCTTATGGTCATATTTGGATGGTAAATACATTTTTTTCCTAAAATAATAGTGTATACCCTTTTATTTATAAATACTCTAAGGTATAAAAGAGTTTAAATTATTATTTTAGCAAAAACTATGGATTTACCACCCAAAAATGATGATATTTAAAAATCATTATTTATAATTCTGGCGTTTCTTTCCGAAATTTTTAGTTGCATTGTGTTTATAGTCACTAAAACTACCACCCGGCTTTTTTTTCGGTAGCAGTCTTGATATACCCAGTATAAGGATGATTTAAAGTTGTTCTTTTTGTTATGATATTTTGTTTCTAAGGTAACTTCATAACCTGGAAGTGCGTGGTGGTCTGTTGGTAACAGACCACACGCGGCATAGTCACGGTTGACTTTCGATTGTAGAGTATTCCTGTGGTCCGGCTTTGAGATGTCTATGGGCTGATACAGAGAGTAACTTCATAAGCCTTCCCCCTTTACGAAGTACCACGAACGTCGTAGTTAAATTCTAAACTTCATATTGTAGAGGCATTAGTTCTTACTAACTGTAACTCTAAACGACAGCAGGCGCTAACCAAATTAATTAGTTTTTAAGCTGTTTCTAAACACTGATTTCATATGTAGAATGATTAAAGTACTAACGAATGCAAAAAGCATTATTAAAATTAAAATATAATTCGTAGAAAATAATTTCCTTACTGGAGCGATTAAGTATGCCAATCGCATAAGGCCTACGGGCAACACTGGGCAACACCAATGTTCTTTTATCAAAAGAGGTAATGATTCGAAGGTAAAATAATTATAAAATTAAAAACAAATTATTTCGCATTATGACTGAAATATAATTCTGCTGACCTCATGTAAGTGTGAGATATGGCCAGACGAAAAAAGATTGCAAGTAAAAAAAAAACACTAAAATAAAATTAACTTAAAAATATTTGGGTTAATTAATAACAACCATGCCATTATCCGGTACTGGCATATTGATGAAAAAACAGTAAAATCTTAATAAAACAATGATTTTATAATAAAATTATGTTTTTTATACAGCAATAAACGCCAGTTTGGATAATGTGGCGGATGTTGCCCACTTCAAAATCCATGTTAATTTATTAATTTAATGCATTCAAATCTCTTTTAGCCTTATAGAGCGTGTTTTATGAAACTCCCACTATAGTAATGCTGCGCAATTGTCAATTAAAAATTCAAGAAGTTACTTTATAACGTTTTAAAAATTGCTCTTAATCTCTTTTAAATTTTAATTAAAGCAAACTGAGGCGACTTACTTTCCTTAATGTAGTATAATAACCAGTAATGGACACTTATTGGTTTTTGTAATTATTATTGAATTATTAACAATGTAGTCGTCCTGTTGGTGTAATGGTGTTATAAATATTCCAAGTCGTAACATAAAATGTTCGATTCTATGGTCGAATAATATACCTTATATAAATGTTATACTTGAAAAGTCTCACATGAATTAATGAAAATAGTATAATCCAAGTATTATTATCAATAGCGTTGCAATATCGGTGTTTCCAGTGTATTTACGAACAAAGTACAAAAGCTTTAAATGATTTATTTAATACTTACATAATTCTTTGCCCAGTACCCAAGTCTCCGGCTTGGAGTTGACTTCGACCAGCACCGTGGGAGTACACACAAGCAGCACCATCAGATCAGCAATACTCAGGTTCACCAGAAATATGTTGGTCGAGTTCCTCATATCTTTCGTCTTCAGTATCACTATTGGCACCATAACGTTCCCTATCACGCCTAGACACATAATCACTATGCAAAACGTCATCGACGTCGCCTTTATGTAATACGGGACCTCAGCGTACTCCGTGAAGTTATCGTTCGACATTTCAAACGCAGAATCGGTGAGATTCGAATTTTGAAACGTGGAATTGATGAGATTTGAATTTTCAAACGTGGAATTACCGAATTCGAAGTCGGAATCGTATAATCCATTTTTTCCATACGTGTCGTTTTCCGTTGCATTTTTGTATGTGAAATTGTAGTTTTTTATGTTTACGTCGTAGTGCAGTGTTGTGTTCACATTTGTCTGCGTGTGTGTGAAGTTGACTGTTGAAATCATGTGTGTGTGTCAGTTCATATTATCACATTGTTGGTCACTTTGGCTTTATTTGGCACTGGTTTATCACTGTTGCAGATACGACGTCGTCATTCCAAGGTGAACTGAAACAATGGAAAAATAAATATTACTTCTAAACTCAAAACTAATTTAAATTCAAAATATGTCTATTATTTTTAAACTGCAGTTTTGAAATGGCTGACACAGAATATAAATAGGTAATATTTTACTGTCAGTATGACGATCACAATAAACTATACCTCTTTTTGAAGTCAAAAACCCTCAAGAGAAATATCGAACTAATTGCAAATGTATTCATCTCATAAATAGCTTTCACTTCGCAAAGATGCCTCGTTTGCGTCTTTACCTATCGCCACGGGCACTAGCATCGAGTCAAGGATTTATTCAAATTAACTAGAAAGTATTATTGATAATTCAAACCTGAACGTTTCAGCTGACTAGTACGTTTGAAACGAAGTGAAAGAGACACTAAAATATGTCAGCGAATATATTTTTTAAATAAAGAACTGGTATATTTTTTCTTTTTCCTATAAATTTCCTTGATTCCATATTAATCAAAAATCAGACGTTAATTTTCGATGATATGGAGTTTGGATTTTACAAACTCTATAATATACTAATTTTATGACGATGTTCAGATTAAACTACAATATTCATATCGTATGCGGGAAAACTATAAATAAATTATCTTAGGAAAATAACCATGCATGGTATTAATTTGACTTTATTGACCATGCTTGGTCCCGTAAAAGTAATTAAATAAATCCCAACATGAAATATTCTAACTTAATCACGGTTTAACTGATCATACAGGTTCATCATCATCATCATCATCATCATCAGCCCGTTGCAGTCCACTGCTGGACATAGGCCTCTCCCAAGGTACACCACAGAGCCCGGTCTGTAGCTTTACGCATTTTTTTTTTCATACAGGTTATTGGGAACAAAGGACATTATTTTGCACATTCGTCGACATTTCCATTTACTTTTTGATCGACATTTACCTAAGCAAAAAGAAAATGAAAAGAAATCGGCATGTCGTAAACATACATAAATACACCCAAGTCACATAGATACGTCCTGACCCCACACTAAGATCGAGTCTTGTGTCGTGAGAATCAGAAACTACGGGAGACTTTTCGGTCTCACAAACACCCAGACTTGAAGTAAATTATTGTGGATCACACAAATATGTTAAGTGAGATACTTAAAGCTCCTTATACAAGGGTATATTTTCTCGCCTCGAAGGAGCGATATCGTAAGGATATGAAAATGTTGCATCGTGTAAACATTAAGACTGAGTTGCACGAACAAACTATACCAATACCCATTACCTTTGAAAATGTCATCGCCATACATTTTAGACGTATTTGCCTGGCTAATGTATGGGATTGACAGTTTCGAGGGCAAAGGTATTGGTAAAGATAGTTTGTGCAACTGAGCGTTAATGTTTACACGACAAATTTTGGTAAACACAATAATCTTATGGTAGTTATGTGATGGGATAATAGCATACGATTCCCGTCGCAACACACTTTCCCCATGTAAATGGCGCTGAAGGTATTAAAATAGGTTTTTTTTTAATTATTAGTTACACACAATTTTAAGGTTATATAAATGGTATTGAACAAAAATGAAATATATAACGTAAAACTGTCCATAACTGGTGCAATCACCCTTAGTAAATAGAAAATGAAAAGAGGTCGGAATGCCGTAAACATATTCGTAACTGTTAGGTGAGCTACATAATATGGGATTTGGCTGTAATACCGTTCAGACCGTCTGCGTCGTCTCATGCATTGCGTCTAGACAAAGTTTCAAGATTCTGATGATAGATTAGCCCTTTCAGTATATCACTTGTCTCTGTTAGGGCACGTGGAAGAGTTAATTTAAAGTGTTAAAGGAAAATGATCCTTACTGCCAGCTCAAAGAGTCGCTATTTGTTATTGTTCATTCCGATTCCAATTCACATCTGTTAGATCTAAAATGAATTTCAGAAAAGGATTATGGTCTTAACTAGTCAACAATTTCTGTTTGTGTCTTTGAAGATATTAAGCTTTTGTTTCATATTTTTATAGAAAATATGGCATTTATAGGAAGCTTATTACGGAATAAATATTTTGATTCCAGATCCATTGATGAAATATTTAAGTATATCCATCAGAAAAGCAACTTTTTTAGTATAAAAGAGCAACTTCGATAGGAAAGAAGATTTCTAAGATTTCACTCGTCCCTGATTTTTTGTGACAGGCCGCCGGGCTAGGAACCATCGCAGTGACTATTTCAAACAGCAGTGTTAATGCACTCTTATATTTCGGTGTGGAGGAAATTGTAACCAGAGTAACTACTGGACATACTGAGACTTTTAACCACACCACTCTCAATCGTACTGTCGGTTGTAGAGGAGGCCCGTACCCTGCAGTGGGACGTATATGGGCTGATATAGATATTGAGACTTATCATCTTATGTCTCCGGACGGCGAGCGCAGTGGAATACCATACATTGCTTTGCCATTGTTTCATCTCGCCACTCACTGCAAAAATGCAGTAATCCACGCTAGTATATCGGAAAGTCGGCATAATTGTATGTATGTTTAATGCTAAGACCGCTTGCCGTAATTTTCACGCATATTTAGCTTTTAATTCAACAAAATTTTTCCCTTGAAATTAAATTGTGAATTACATAATGGTTATCACTCAAACTCTCTTTCGCAACATAAGGGGAGACCTATCCCATGTAAACCTAAGTGACCATCATCATCATTTCGACCTTTTCCCCTTTTTTATCAGCAAGCATTGAACCCGCACTTTACATTTTAAAGTGAAGGGTATCTGAGGGCTACGTAGCAGTTTGCATGACGGACCGACAAACTTCCAACATTAAGACTATTACACTCCATTTGAGATAACCGAGCTCTCTCAAACACAATTAAACATTTGACAATCTTATCTAATGCAGTAGTTGCGCCTTATATTTATAGTTTCAGACAGACTTCAATATGTATGTTTAGGTAAAATTTTGAAAAATTGGTTAAGACTTTTAAAAATATATCAACAGGATCGTCATCGTATTATGTTGGAGGTACATCCCAAAACTCATTTTAAGGAGATTTATTTATTTAATTCAAGTATATCAACATTTCGCCTTGTGCGGTCCGTCGCATGATATAATAGAGAGCGAGCCTATCGGACACCCATTTCTGATTCTGGGCTGAAAAATCCAATAGCACCTTGCCCGACTCGGGATTCGAACCAGAGACCTCAGCTTTATACCATACCCTAGCACACCCTAGCACACCCTAGCACACTGCGCCACCGACGCAATCAATTGCTTCTAGTAATCAACGTTAATACTCTGAAGTTGTTTGTAAATCGGAAAACTAATTCTATTCAACCTGCCGTTCAAGATAATCCAATTGTCTCTAATATAGATTCATAGGACAGCTAATTCGCAGTAATAGCTAATAAATATGATAATTTAGTTTTAACGACCACTCTAGAGTACGACAGCCATAAACACTTTTGTTACAAAGAATTAAAGGACTAATTCTTTTTATATTGATAACTGAAAATCATGGAAGACATATTTTTTTTATTGCCCTGAATGACGAGACGTGCATACCGTATACCTGATGGTAAGCCGCGTAAGACTGCTTATAAGCAGTAGCAAAACCAAACAACACCTTGAATTACAAAGCAATGTTGGGCATCCCACATTTTAAGATATAAGATGTTAAGTCTCAATATGTCCAATGGTTATTCTGGCTACAATGTCCTTTAATATACAATGTTTGTATTCCGCGTCTTTGTAGGCAATTATTGTACAGTGGCCTCCGACGTATCTCTGTGTATCTAACACTGAATTCGTTCCTTTACCTTTAAATTCCTTGAAATGCTTATCGCCGTTTAGTTTACAATATGGCGCTAGTCAAATCAGCACAGTTTACAGAAGGAAACACTTCATATAAAATGGATATCAAACAATACCGACCCAATTTAGCAATTACATTAAGATTTACTTGCGGTTGTTGTCTAAACGACATCGAGTCAATATTTATGAGTAACAGCAAACATTTCTCAAAATCTACATGTTGGACTAAGTTTCAGTAATTTTAGCCTCCTTGTCCTAAAAATATAGGTCATGAACCTAAGTCTGCGTCAAAATCTTCAGTTACTTAGTTCGTGTCACTGGTAGGATTCCTGCGCAGCCCATTAGAAAGATGAAATTCTCCTCGTAATGAGTTTAATTTTAGTAAATAATTGGGCTACATCAGAGCTTCCTCGGAATAAAGTAATTTTGGTTCATTTGCATTCGTAATGTATAAAGCAGCTTATACATGTGGTTTCGCTTGACACTTTGTAAAATATCTTTTTCATTTGCAATTAAATATTTATAAAATTATATTTTTAAACATTTTGCTCTGTGTAGGTGAAGTATTAATGTAATTCATGTTAAGTAAGTATTAATGTAAGATAACTCACGTCCATGGTAACAAGGGTAGCTAAGTTAAATAAAAAGAAAATTAATAGAATTTATTTTACGCCCAAACGTTTTATTATTAGGACTTTACTGTCGTAGTGGTATACGAAATACACAAGAATAATCATTCTCAGTAAAATATGATTTCGTAATTATAATTACTTCGAAACATTCAAGAAAATTATTCTAGTATCAAATCTTTCGTCCCTCGATCAACTTCACTTACATTAATTCTGAAAATAATAAGTCGATCCACTAAAAGTTTTCCTATCGCTTAATTATTTCATTACGAAGATTAACAATTAGCACACCACATCCATTTAAATGAGAACCATCTAAAAGTGTCCAGCAAATTGTATATCCCGTAAATCTCATGACGTCTTATTAAGTGACTACTTATAGAAGCTGATGGTGGGGAATGACAGAATTAATTGCCACGGTGGGTCCCTCAGGACCCAGCCTCGGAGCGACCCGGTCAGCTGCCCTGGGTCATGGGAGCCACGTGCCTTTATCCATTTACAAGATTTTAATCATTGGTAATAGTTTAGGGATTAAAATAGACAATAGTGATAACAATGGAGGTGATGGTAATGATAGACTAGATTAACCACTGACTAAGAGTTTTCTTAAACAGGATTGTACTAATGCCTATGATCGTACTGTCGATAGTATAGGATGCCCGGACCCTGCAGTGGTATGAATATATGTGGTGATATAGATTCAGAAGGCGATAATGTAAGAAAAGGGAATTAAATATTAGAAGAAAATATTATAGACGATGAAGACAGCCTCGTATACCTTCGAATTTTACGTAACCACTTTTCAAATATGTGTCAAGGGGAAATAAATTTGAAAGATGATTATTGCTTAGCCTCATAAAGATACAAACAAACAGAATATACTGACGCCCCGTGGTGAAATAAAGCTGGGTTTTTACAACATATTTACATTTATACATCCACATCAAATTTTAGATAATGATCACAAATTAATTGTCAATTACGTATAGATTTAGCAATTTAATATTTCCATTGCCAAATCAAATGATATAAATTGTAGCGAAGGATGTAAGATAAGATTTGATATTAATTCATATTTCGAAGAAGTTAAGGATGTAGCAACCACAGATATGAAAATTATGAATCTAAATAGATGACGCAAGTTCCTTGATATGTATGAAATTTTGCGGGTCATATTATTGCAGAATAGTGTAGTGTATAATAGTATCACAATAGTCGCTTGGTTATGAAATTATGTTCGACCGAAACAGAATCAAAGTTTACCTATATTGAAAAGAACCTGATAATCACACTGGTCGATTTTAAAAACGTCTGAACGTGATTACATGAAACATTGTTAAAGTAAGAAAAACAAAATAAAAAATAACAATCATGACAATTAGATGCATGTTAGTAGAAGTGGTTAGCCGTACGTATGAACAATATTGCATGAATCAGATCAACTCACGAACCACCTGTATCATGTGCATTCTGGATAAATTTATCTGGAAGATTAAAAGTTCCCTAAGGATAAATATTAATCTTGAACGAGTTGCGACGGCCGGCAAGGACGAGATTGCTCGGCTACAGCACGTTTTAAGTAGGGGAATTCAATTTGCCCGCTCGCGGTCCCTACGGCAGTGTCCTTAATTCACCTTTAACCTCATTTGTATTACGCAAAGGGTTATCTATCTATGGGAACTGATGATGTGTATTGTTTTGATTATCATAAATATAATATTAAATATTTGAAAAAAAAATGGGGTTCGATTGCCACCGAGAGTGTGGGTTGTCAAAATGCCAGTAATAGAAAGATTGTTTGTAAATACGTTCATCCCGATCGCTATTTCATCTTTTGTACAAATAATGCAATACATATTTACACTGTAAAATAGAAGTACACTTTTTTTTATTTATTTATTATTTTAAATATAAATAATTTACAATATAGCTGCTAACAAACCATAGAGCTAACAGAGTTTACAACAGCAACAATACGACAGTAAAATGTACTTTATAATATCAATTAGCACTTCACAAATACATGGTAGGTAATTCCAAGTTTAGTAGACACTGTAGATACATTATACAAAATAAAGTTATTGATTGTTAATGAAGAACGTTTTCAATTTATATTTAATATTAGTAGGTGTAATTTTATTAGCTAAGTCGGTAGGCATATCATTAATAAGTCGAGGTATATTTAGCTGTTCGCTCCCCGTACGCATTGTTTGCGCTCAGTGTAAAAAGTGTTTAATAATGTTTCTTAGGGACGAATCACAATAATATTGTTTAAGCAAAATATATTTTACTTGTGAATAAATATTTATTATTTTGCAATGTTTAAACAGTCCTTTTTCATCATTACGATATTTATGTTTGACATTACTGGAGACAATAGTTTTAAGGATCTTTAACTGAAGTTGATAAATGCGACTTAGGTACGTTTTATACGTACGACCATAGCAAAGGAGACCATATTGTATGTGAGACTCGGCCAAAGAGTTGTAAAGCAGGAGCTTTGCCTTGAAAGGAATGCGTCTGTTCAGAATTTTCATATTCGCTAAAAACTGCCTTAATTTATTGCACACGTATTCAATATGCAGAGACCAGTTGAATTTACTGTCTATTAACACACCGAGGTACATATGTCTATCTACAGTTTCTATAATAGGACATTGACAAGTTCTAATATTTAATAAATGTAAGCACTTATGATCGTGGGCTATTAAATTGTTAGAAGAAACAGATCTGATATGCCGTGACTTAATTTCTAGTAGTTTAGTTTTATTTGCATTTAGTACTAGTCCTGAGTCATGGCACCACCTTGCAAGGGAATTAAGATCGGATTGCAAGTGTTCCGTGGCTAACTTAGGGTCTTTATCAGATTACAAGACATGTGTCATCTGCAAATTGATAGCATGTGCTGTGATTGATACATTTATTCATTCCATTGACATATGTTAAGAAATGCAGAGGACCCAAAACTGAACCTTAAGCCGTTCCTTGGTTTGCTGGTAGAAGATCACTGTACGTATTATTTATTTTAACAGTAAACGTGCGGTTTTTAAGGTAGTGCTTGCACCAGGTAAGCAGAGGACCACGTACACCACATTCGTCCAACCTCTCTATCAATTTAATATGTATTAACGTATCAAACGCACGCGAAAAATCAATGAATAATGCCAGTACATATTTTTTATTATTTAGATGGTCGTTAACTTCGTCCGTAAGTTTACTTAATAGATCTTGTGTGCCTGTGTGTTTTGATAAATAACATCGTGGGTTTTATAAAATTTATGAATTTGGTCACATACAATTTTTTCTACAATTTTATCAATAGAAGAGAGTAGACTATTTGGGCGGTAGTTCTGAAAATCACTGCGTCTACCCTTTTTGAAAATTGGTCGAACACATCCAATTTTTAATTCATCTGGATAAAGACCTGATTTAAAACTACTGTTGATAAGATTGGCTATTGCAACTGAGACCTCTTTTCCTATCATTTTAATATCCTATTATTTACTTATACTTCTATTTTACTTGATCCTCTAATTACTCACAAAACTGTATTTTATTGCTTGTCATCTTTTTCTCCCGCGCGTAAAATAAATTATCTCATAGACCTCATATTCTCGCAGACTCCTTTTTTTTACCATGACGCAAAATGCTTTGGTGTTTGTAATCACGACCGGCTGTCTTACCTGATATTAATTTTATCATATAAACAGTCCCACTAAGATAAAAATAATTAACATTAATTCGATGACGACGCTACGATCAATATATTCATCTTGAAAACATCAAGATAAATATCATTAAACCGTTATCTAGTAAAACTTCTTTAGGTAAATAAAATAGCGTAATAACTTCTTCATTTAATGATCACAGTTAATTAAAACAAGAGCTAGATTATTCAGTTCATGTAGGCGTTGAAGTAAGTCACTACTTCTATTTGTACTAGACTTATTAAAATATACTGAATAATTTATTTCATTTTACTATATTTGGTACACCAACAACACAGTTTACATAATATTCTTAAGTAAATTTAGCAATTGGTATACAGGTATACGTGCCAATAATAGACAAACACAACATTGGTTTAGACATTTATAACTACTCTACAAACATAAACACTATTTACTGCTATTAATTATTTGTGTGTTATGAGCTGTTATATTAAATAAGGTTTTAAAGTACATACGACTATTTTACTATCTTGCGTCATCGATGTTTGTCGTCACGCATGGCTTTCGGATCTGCTGAACATGTGGACTTATTTCATACAAATAAATTATTAAAGACCATGACGTCAAGAAAACGTTTGTTGATCTTTATCTACGTCATAGGTATGAAAAAATATTTTCAAATTATCATCCATTTTGGAAGACAGCAATATATCTTTTGTTATTTGAACATCAAGTTTCTGGTCAGCAAAAAAGGAAAATCTAAGATAATGGGATGTTATTTGATTTGCTACTAGAAAAAATCGGCATAAATATTCTTATAATTCTTATAATTTGGATGTCGACCTTTAATGTACAGCTGACTTCTACCACCCAGACATCATCATGGTATACGGTGGAAATTAGAACATTAACTCCTGACCCTTGCAAATTAATACTTTATCTTAAATACACTTTCATCAACATTATAATTTCTCTATCGTCCCAGTATAAAATGAAAGTGTTAGAAAAAATTAAAAACAAAAGACTACACAATAGTACCACGCAAGCACTTGATGCAGTGGCAAGCTATTTTAATTAATTCTCGCGGGACGGTAATCACTCTTGCACCGTGTATAATGAAGCCGCCTCCACGGAGCCACACTATGTTTTACGTGGATTGTTTTTAAGCTATGCAAATATGGATAGTTTATTTTAAGAGGTATGTGGAGTAAACGACTATGGGACTTGAAATGGGCTTAAAGACAGCTAAAACATTAAATGAAGATGTAACTCGATATATTAAGGTAGCAAATTGTCAATTTTTTATAAAGCAACTTGAGAAAGACAGCCTGATTATTGTGGTTCCAAAGAAATTCAGAGTATAAAAAATACCTGCTCACACCTATGTTCCTAAATTATGGGACGAAATGGCAAGCACCAGCTTGTAATCAAAGAAGGAATGATCAAAATCAGGTCACCAAGTACAGTGTTATGAACTAACAAATATAAAAAACATACAGTCGAATTGAGGATTCCTCCTTTTTAGAGGTCGATTAAAAATGCGTAAAGATGCCACTTAAGTTCGCCAATATTACTTTGTGCGTAGATATGACAAGGGGTAAGCCCATCGCCATGAAATACCATATTAATCCATTGTTCGTTTTATCCTTTCAGCCAGTTTTGTATCTGTTATATAAAATGTTTGTAAATCTTCCACCGTCACGTGTTCGTGTACGTATGCTCCGTTTTAATTAATGCTTGCAATCCGGAATAATCTCCTTCTGCAGAGTGAGTTAATAATTAAGCCGCGCTGGAGTCACGCTATGCGATTTGTAGATACATAACATTTATTTATTTATTTATTTAATCCTTTATTGCACAAATTAAAAATACAGTAAAGAAACAATACAATAATAATAGTACAAGAGGCGGCCTTATCACACAAGGTAATTTCTTCCAGGCAACCTTTGGATGGATATTGAAAATAGGAAAAATGAGCGGGCAGTCTAAGGTATATGAAATAGTAATATATATAATATATACATACATATATACAAATACATACCAACAAGATATATTAAATACACATACATACAATTTACCATATACATAAATATATACCTATCCTAACATTTACCAAAAAAGCGAATGGACAAGATATTCCTCAGCTATGCTCTAGTTGAGAAATGAAATGGTCTTTAATCATTTTTTTAAAAGACGACAGTGTTCGTGCCCGTCTTATTTCGACTGGAAGTGAGTTCCACAGTCGGACAGCTTGGACTGCAAATGATTTGTCCATGAATACTGTGGAATGCATGGGCATTTTCAGTTTCAGGTTCTCCGACGACCTCAAGGATCTTGAATGTGAGTCGTGGAGAAAAATGAATCGATCTTTCAGATAACGTGGCGTGAGAGGATTAAACATTATATTGTATAAGAGTGAAAGAATATGAGTATTCCGACGAAACCGGATGGGTAACCACTTGAGCTTAGTACGAAATTCAGAAACATGGTCATATTTGCGAAGGCCAAATATGAATCTTATACAAAAATTCTGGAGACGCTCAAGCTTATTAAGTTGGTCCTCGGTGAGATCTAGATAGCTGACATCGGCATAATCAAGGATGGGGAGAAGGAGAGTTTGCGCAAGTGAAATTTTCGTGGTAATGGGCAGAAGATTGCTTAACCTTCGCAGGGACTTTGCCGAGGCAAACAGCTTTCTACTAAGTTCTCGAAGCTGCGGGCCCCAAGTGAAGGATCTATCAATGATTAAACCTAGATTCTTAACTGTGTCGCTAAATGGGATAGAGGTGCCATTACAGTAGACGGATGGTAGTTGGTTCCAGTTTATATTTGAGATGAATCTGGAGCTGCCAATAACAATGAGCTGTGTTTTGGATGGATTGACCATCAATCCATAGGTCTTGCTCCACTCACAGATCAGCTTTATGTCTGAGTTAATTCTCGCAATAGCGTCAACCATCTTATCCAAGGGCGCCCGGGTGTAAATTTGGAGATCATCAGCGTAGAGGTGGTAGGAAGAACAGAGATGATTGGTTATGGAATTTATAAAAACTGCGAAAAGTAAAGGAGACAACACGCCGCCCTGTGGAACGCCAGCAGATACAGGGCACCAAGAGGAATAACTATCCTCAACCCGAATGCGTTGCCGGCGTCCAAACAGGTAACTACGAAACCAATCAATTGCCATTGGAGATATGTTAAGAGAACGTAGTACACCAAGTAACACATCAAAATCGACAGTGTTGAAGGCGTTGCTGAAATCTAGCAATGCTAAGACTGTCAGCTGACCTTGCTCCATCCCCGATCTGATGCCATCCGTAATATGAGTCAGAGTGGTAGTTGTACTATGCCCAGGACGAAATCCCGATTGGAGAGGATTTAAGAGGTTGTTACTGGAAAGGAAATCGTTAAGTTGGGTATGGATCAGGCGTTCGAGGACTTTGGACAGGAAAGGTAGAATGGCAATAGGGCGAAATTCAGACAGTATAGAGGGTTTAGGTCTTTTAGGAATGGGGATTATGTGGGCTTCTTTCCAAGCAGTAGGAAAAGACCCACTGGAAACAGAATAATTCAGGATGTGGCAAATGACGGGAAGGATTTCGTCTAGGATAGGAAGAATCATATTACGGCTGACACAGTCGCTGCCCATGGCATTTGATGAGATCAGAGTAATGGTTCTCCTAACATCACAAGTGGCAAATTGTGATGCCTACATATAACATTTACCTACTTTTACGTCATTTTGTTTATATTTTTTATTGCAATGAAATTATAAAACGATCACTCGTGTCCCTATTCTCTTTGGGTCTCTCTCTATTAAGCCACATGAAGTCTACTGCTGAACAGCCTCTTTAAAGACTTCCATAGCGACCTGAAGCGGTCAGCAACATCCTGCAACCTACCTTCTAGATCTTATTAATATAATTATACTAGAGGTTTTGACTGGGTCAGTTGATTAAAAATCCGTGTTTTCTTCGTGATATAAACTTCTTCAAAAATTTCTACGGCATTTTGGTGTAAGTGTTTTTTTTATTTTTATGGTGAGACGACAATGACGTTCGCCTGATGGTAAACAATACGTATTCCACTACGCTCGCCATCCTGAGACATAAGATGTCATGTCTCAATATGTCCGTTGGTTACTGTGACTACAATTTACATTGGAGCGAGAAGATATTTATTTCAAGTATTTCGATATTCGTTTCGAATATTGATGTAAAAAGCTCGGAAAGTCTCCCGTAGTGTCTAATACTCAAGCATTAAGACCTGTCTTTTAATGTGGGTTCAGGAGTAAAAGAAAGCCAGATAGCCGCTGAATAGGAGAATTCATAGACCAATAGTGGACATATCTATGTACATCCATGTAGGTACGCATACTAGGAATTCAACCGAAATTTACCACCGAAACCTTATTTTGTGTTACAATTTGTGAAACTATTGTTATACTAAAGTTGAATGCACGCTACGCATTGCATGTGTTCAAATTGTTCTCGAAGTTTCCTTCGTCTCAAATGAGAATTCCCTCTACAAGCGACGAACTTTGATTATTCAGAAGACCCATAATTTTTGGAAGTGTACACTAAATTGTATTTCTACCACAAACACAGTGTTTATTTTCTCAATAGCCTAAAATGTCCATAAAACCTATGTATAAATTATACATATATCTGCTGATGGATATCTCGGTGTAGAAGTTGTACTACAGTACGATTACAAAGCTTAAGACTCGGGTTCGAATACCGGGTTGGGAAAGTGACATTGGATTTTTCTATTCATTTTAATTAATAAGCCCGGAGTCAGGAATTCATGCCTTACATGACAGTACACATACACATATTACATCGTGGCATAAAAAATACAAGGCGAAATGCGGGTATCCTGGTTGCATCTATACCTACCAATTCTGGGAAAAGGCGGTAAACTCCCGCCTGTTTGTATGTATCTTCTGATGGAATGTGATAACAACAACATGCAAACATGCAGTGAAACGATGACAATAGTAACTCTTCCGACAATGCTACAGCCATAGATATATACGGCATATTTCTGTGCCTACAGCTTACGAAAGAGTTTACATAAGAGCAGTTAAAAATGAATATGCCTATCTTTAAAGTCCTTGTAGTGCATGCTTCATCAACACAGTACACTTATCAATGATAGAACGACATCAGAAACAAAAATAAAAAGACAAATAAGTTTTAATGCACAGAGTTTTCAACTTGTACATGTCCAATGGGTTAACCCCAACCATATGTTCTGAGTTGTGATGAACTTTGCTTTCCCAGTGGAACTTTCGAGGACGTCTCACAAAATTAATAATGGAGCACGAAGCGAGTGTCAAGGTCAAACGCGACAGGTGTTTTAAGTGCTGCTTAAAAGTAAAGGAACTTTTGATTAAAATTGCGGTTAATTATAAACGGAACTTTACTAATAAATCACAACTTTATTCTTATAAATATGTAAATTAAGCATTATTTATTTTATTTGTATCCTTTATTATACACTAAATAAACTTAATAATAGAACAGTATATTACATAGCAGTGCAAAAGGCGCCGGGCGGCGGTCGTATCGCTCGAGGCAATCTCTTACCGACCTATAACCTTGGGATGGACAATAATAGATGTAAAAAGGAGAGGGCAGTCAATAGTGTACCTAGTAGGATAAAGCTTGACTGAAAAAAAAATATATCCATCCATCCATCCATCCATCAGCCAAAGGAAGTCCACTGCTGAACATAGGCCTCCCCCAATGATTTCCACAGAATCATTTCCATAAAATTATATAAATGAAATAAAATAATCACAAAAATTATTTATAAAATTATTACCATTTGGAGGTTGATAAGATAACATGATATTTAATAAATAATGAAAATAATTCATGGCTAAGGGTGTAACAGGACCCAATAAAAACCTTCCGGGATATGTCGGTCTGTGTGTCCATATTATATAGGTAGATAATGAAGGTAGGTTACTCCTATAATCAAATTTCTCTAATATAATTAATAATTCCCAACGTTGTTTTGACATCCTCGTGTTATGTAGATTTGTCACTTCACAGACGACGCTTCGTATTTAGAATTAATTAAGACGATTTAGATATGAACTGTTTGTGACAGCTGTGAACGAGATATAAATTGTGGCGTAGCATTCCACACCCATTTTTTCATTCTAGTACGTAATAAAAGATAATCCTTAGACACAAATCTTTTAAGTCAGGATCAACAGTGACCAGCAAAGAATATGTAATAATAATAATAACACCCAACAGTCACATACATAGTCCTGACCCCACACTAAGATCGAGTCTTGTGTCGTGGGTATCAGGAACTACGAGAGACTTTTCGGTCTCACAAACACCTAGACCCGGAAGAAATATTTGTGGGCCGCACAAACATTTCTCTCGGTGCGGGGATCGAACCCGTGGTCTCTCGTTTCACAGGCGGCGTCTAACCAACTGCGCCACGGAGGCTGTCGAATATATACCGCACAAATAAGCTCGGCATGTATTTAAATGACACCAGTTTATCTTTAACATTTATTAGTGTACCCTAATAGTTTTGGAATAAATAGCAATAACAATCACAGATAGCAAGTGAAGTTGATAATAAAATTTCACAAGTTATATAAATAAGCTAAACTTTGCGATTTGCGATTGTGATTGACAAAGCTGATCGGCTAATATTTTTTATCCCATCTCGTGTAATCTATGAATGAGTGACACCCGTATTCTAAGACGTTTCTTCGAATCTTCCTCAACCTTATCTCTGTCGAGATGACGTTTAAAATGAATTCGAGGAATCCTCGAAAATGGTATCTGTCTGTATCAGCCCATATACGTCCCACTGCAGGGCACGGGCCTCCTCTACAATCGAGAGTACGATTGGAAGTGGTTAGGCCATATAGTCCACCACGCTGGCCTAGTGCGGGTTGGTGGACTTACATACCATAGAAATTTTATAAATCGCTATGGTATGCAGGTTTCCTCACGATGTTTTCCTTCACCGTTTTAGTGCGTGGTGATTGACTATCAATACACACATGACTCCGAAAAGTCAGAGGTGTGCCCTGGGATTCGAACCCGCGACCACCGTGAACATGAAGTGCGTGGTGGCCTGTTGGTAAACGGACTAGACGCGACTGCCAACATGTTCACGAAAATGGTATGCTTAGTTAAAAATATATCTTTCCTAGAGGATCCTCGAGTGAGGTTGAGTCGAGGAAATACGTCATTGATGTGTTAATAAGGTACAGATTTAACAAAAACTATTTGACATTTCAATATTATGCTCACTTGAAAAGTGACAGTCAAAATATGTCATGTAAATAATAAACACTGTTTCCACAGTGAAAATATTTGCTCAAGTATTCCAGGAGTATTCCTTAAGGTAGGTCGCGACGTACCTTGAGTTTGACAATTGATTCCTTTCCTCGAGAAAGGAAAAGTATTGAGTGACGTTGAGTGGAGGAGACTTTTTTCAACCATGAATACGGATTTCCTCCAGTAAGGCCGAGTGGAGTCGAGAAATTTTCGAGGAACGTTTTAGAATATGGGTGTGAGTTTTTGATTTATAAACCCATTGAAAGAAGAAACTGAACAGTCAATTTTGTGTGTGTAATTTTAGATGTGAAAAATGGCTATTAATAATATAGTCAGTTTCTTTGTTTACAAATTCTGAGGGGGCAATTAGCAATAGCAAAAATATAGAGCATGCTAAGGCTTCAAAAATAACAAGGTGGTGATGTTAATTTGAAATAGCAATAATTCCCATTACTATAGCTTAGTGTAGGACGCGATCTGGCTAGATCACGCGACGGGATGACTTGCACAAGAGGACCGGCAGTTACTGAATGTACAAAGCAGCATACCGAGCTCTTCGGCGTACCTTGGGAGAGGTCTTTGTCCAAAAGTGAACTGCAACGGGCTAATAATGATGATTAGAAATAATTTTCCGCTCCTAAGTAACAAAATAAAATTCTCCTCCAATGTATAGAAGAATATAAATAGTGAAACAGAAAACACATAGCAGCAACACACAAATATACACTTGGTTTCATAGACTAGGCTATTAAGTAATTCATAAATATAGTGTTATTTTTTTGTATATGTGTGTGTGTGGAATAAATAATGGTTTAAATGGTTAATGGTTACGCCATAATAATAAATTGAGAAGCACGGAAGCTCATTTTGATAAGTAAGAAGGCTATTAATTCACACGGAACAATCAATCTTTAGCCTATGTTGAGTGAAATGGTTCTTACAGAGTTCAAGTGGCGGTTGGACCCTAAACCGCGGCAAATACTTTGACCCTCTAATATTTGTTTTGATTAAAGGTGTTGTTGGACTGTAAATATTTATAATTGAACTGTAATACAAACCACGATTTTATTAGATAAATAGGTCAAAACGCAAATAGAAACAAAAATAAACATGAAGCTTAACAAAATTATAACCAATCATTACAAATACTAAACAACCCAAAAATAAAATTCATCAACTTTTGTGACGTCACTACTCAGTAGCTCAAATTACGTAAACAAATACCCCAAGGCTTCACTCCACAAGAGTCAAGAATAATATAACCCTAATGACTAGAATTAACGCAATAAATATTATTTTTTTTTTTTTTTTATTGCAGTAAATGGCGAGACGAGCAAGCCGTTCGCCTGATGGTAAGCGATACGACCGCTCATAAACAGTAGCAACATTCCACTGCGCTCGCCATCCTGAGACATAAGATGTTGAGTCTCAATATGTCCAGTAGTTGCTCTGGCTACAACGTCCTTCAATCCGAAACACAACAGTGCATTTAAGCAGTGTTGTTTCACGGGAGAAATAGACATTGCGGTGGTACCTACCCACCTACCCAGATGGCCTCTTACATATGAGAGACCTACCACCAGTAAATAAATTAAACGTTACAATAGTTTTAAGCAGGTTCCCTGTAGAACAATTTGCAAACCAAAATAGTACGTGGCAGCAGTACCGTCACTCGTAAGCACCAAACAAAAGAAACAACAAATCGCATTACACGATATGAACTTGTGTAAAAATCACAAAAGCGTTGAAAACTTTTGTCGCGACGTCACGTTATTATTTATTTATTTATTTATTTACACTTTATTGCACAAAAAGACAACAAATACAGAGAGAAATTAAAAATATAAAAAGTACAATTGGCGGTCTTATCGCCGAAAGGCAATGTCTTACAGACAACCATGGGATGGATTTAAGAACAGGATAAACAGAGGGCAGTCAAAAGTGTAAAGGATAGAACCTACCTAGAAGGGGAAAAAAAATTTGCAAAATACTAATTAAAATAATTTAAAAAATTACAAGTAATAAAAGTCATGAATACTCATATTATGTAATATAAACATATACATGAATATATACATACATATATAAGATCATAAGAATACATACATCAGAAAATACATACACATACATGATATATAAATATAAATATATATAATAAAGTTCCAGACATGCAAATAGGAAAGCTATCCACATCAACGTGTCAGTTCAGTGAGAAAGGTAATAATCTTTGACAAGTTTTTTGAATGATGATAGTGATCGTGCCCGTCTTACCACAACTGGTAATGCGTTCCATAATCGAACAGCCTTAACAGTAAACGATTTGTCCATGAAAGTGGTGGTGTGGACGGGCATTCTCAACTCCAAACTCTCTGACGACCGTAGGGATCTAGTATGTGAGTCGTGGAGAAATACAAATCGATCTTTGAGGTAAGAGGGGGTAAGAGGATTAAACAATATGTTGTACAGAAGAAAGAGAATATGAGCATTCCGACGAAGTCGTATGGGCAACCACTTGAGCTTAGCACGGAATTCCGAAACATGATCATATTTGCGTAAACCAAATATGAATCTAATACAAAAGTTTTGAAGGCGCTCAAGTTTATTAAGTTGGTCCTCGGTGAGATCTGGATAGCTGACATCGGCATAATCAAGGATAGGAAGAAGGAGGGTTTGCGCTAATGAAATCTTCGTGGTAACAGGTAGAAGGTTGTGTAATCTACGCAAAGACTTTGCCGAGGCGAACAATTTGCGGCTGAGTTCCTTAAGCTGCGGACCCCAGGTAAAAGACTTGTCCAGAAATAAACCAAGGTTTTTTACTATGTCACTATAAGGGACAGTAGTACCGTCACAGATTAGAAGTGGTAGTTGGTCCCTATCAAGTTTTGAAGTCGTTCTGGGGCTGCCGATAATAATAGCCTGTGTTTTGGAAGGGTTAATTTTTAAGCCATGAGTCTTACTCCATTCACAGATGCGTTGGATGTCGCTGTTTAAATTATGAATTGCCTCAATAACGTTATTCTGAACAAATGTTGACTGTATAAATGGTGACAGCTGCTTCTCAGTTGAGGAATACAGTTATGGACAATAAAATTCACATCATTTAAGAATACGCATAAAAAATAATTCAACAATGATTTGAATAGTATAGTTTAGCATGGACGCGAAGATGTATTTTGGTGCTGAGTTATATTGCATTCAATTTATGTTTTTAAATATATTTTACCTAATCACTGTTGTTAAGTACACCATAGGGTTATTTGTTGTAATATTAACGTTCTTACTCATAAAAAGCTTTAAAAATTTATTTTAGTTATAAAATGTTATATATATTTTGTTAGAAAATAACATACTTTTCTATATTATGCTTTTAACATATCAAAACCGTTCATACATTTAATATTTCATAAATCACTTATTCGCAAAGCTAGAAACGTTTACCTATAACAATAAAAATAATATACAAAAGCAAACATATCTCTGAAACTTCTTTTATCGCGCCGGTATCACACGCGCGGCCAAAAAAACTGACACATCTAATTTGTTTGCTCCGTTCCGTTTCACCTTGCAAAATGACACACGACATACACTGTGAAGGCGTGAATAATGGACCGTATAAATAACTGATAAACCCGTTCAGACGTATCACATGTAATAACTCGCAAATAACTGAAAATGCTGAAGACAACGTTGAATTGTGTTAAGTCAAATTATTTTTCCTTTTTTACTTTTATTTACATCAAGATACAGACATGAGCATACATTATCTCCTTATTCCGGCAATCTATCTATTTAACAAGTGACTTCTTCCTTAAATAAAAAAATATAATTCCAATTCTGGATAAATTTCTGAAAATATTTGAATAACGAATTTACAAGTAAAAAAACATTTCAATTCTGTCAGTAAATTCTTAAAGTTTTATAATTAAGGCAGTCAAATGATTTTTAATAAATGTTAAGAATCTAAACAATCGCAATCTGAACCCTTTAAAATTACGTTATAATAATGTTAAGCTGCTTCAAAATCGCCAGTTTACGACATCAAATTTCACACCCTTGTTAGCTCGCTTAATTTCAAAAAGTCTTGTGTCAACTGTTTATGTCGCGGCATAATTGACATCAAGGAAATCGATTGACCCAAATAAAACAGTGTTACGTAAAACGCATCAATTGACACATTTGATCGGGAGTGACGTCAAATTGAACAGAAAGAAGGAATAAAATATAAAATCCGCACACGAAAGGCGAATAAAATCACTGTAGAGGGATCGCTTTGGACAGACATGACATGATGTATTCAATTGCTTGGTCATGGATTTATTGCATGAAACCATTAATAAATATATTCCTAGTAAAAAATACGAATTAAATCAAACCAAACAAAATTAAATCATCCTGAATCTGGGTTATTAAGATATAATTATTTCAAAATGCAATTACTAATCACAAATAAGTACTTGGCGACCAATATATTCAAACGTATTATGTCATATATTTTAAACCTATTTCATAACTAGAATTACACATATAATTAAAACGTGACGTTCGTGTGTATATGATGTGTGTATATATTGGTCGTGTGTGTGTTGGTTGGTATAGTTATTTTCTTTCATAGTTCAAAGTTCTCTCAAATAACATACAAAACTCCCTTTTTTACAATAATCACTCAAATGAATCTTGCAAAAAAACCATTACTATATTTCCCCATTAAGCCAACTGTACGACCAGTTCTCCGGGCCACGAGTGTACACTAACAACACAACAAGTTACTTAGCCGCAACTGTTAATAAGCGGCTTCCATGGATGAAATATTTTCACAGCCCTCCCTTTGTTTGCTATTGGTTTCCAATGATGGATGCAGGCCAAATGGGTGTAAAAGGAAAAACTGTTAACAGTTACAAAGCTTCAATCAAGAGCTGATTATGAGAAGTCTTATAAGGCGTTATAAATTGAAGTTAAGAAAATCAGCTAAGTGCTAAGCTATGAGGTGTATTTAAATACATATATACCTTTAGGTCTGCATTTCCAAGAGGGTTGATAGAGGTCTTTCTAAAAATATCTACTTATTCCGAACTTATTGTCCTCGCAAGATTCCAGTCAGCTCATAAAATATTTCTAAACTCAAAAACTTCTAATGCTAGACATTGAAGAACACTAGATAATTAACATAATAATGATCGGGGATTGAATAGCCAAGAGACATGGTATCAGCAACGCACCAAACTCTACTAACCGTAACTAAAGTTGTACATATCCACTGTGATTTATGAGTCCCGTTGTAACAATTTAGTTCTAATAATAGGGTTGCCTTATCTAATTGTAACATCGTCTATTAGGGTTATCTAATTATGGGTTTCTTTCTATTCATTGAAATCTATTATAATAATCAGCTAGCTATTCTAAGCGTTATTATTTCAATACTATTTTGGAACAGTTAGCCCACCCGCATATCAGCTTCTGTGTGGAAAAAGTGGGTGGTAATTGCTTTGTTTTTTTTTTTGGTATTGTATTATGAGGCAATGTGTGGCTAAATAAAAATCCTGTTAGATTTCCTCGAGTAAAATTGCAAAAAGTCGCTGGATGCAGGCCGCTTCCAACAGGTTGATGTGGAGATCCTTGGGGGATGCTGATTTCCTCGTTTTCTTAATTGACGAGTGAAAAAGTATTTCAGTTAGTAAGAAATATTATATCACCCTTACACTTGCGGCCTTATTCATAGACAGTTTATAAATTTATTTTAAGTTTCGAATGCTTTCTCTTCTTCGCTCAAATTGAATTAAAAAGTCGTTCAAAAAGGACAAAACAATCGATAACTGAAATAATTTTATAAACTATATGAATAAGACCGTTAATTTACGTATAAAGGTATTAATAGTGGAAAACCGTTAATAGGTACTGTCAAACGAAAATATATCCCGTTTCGGGTTCAGCCTACGCAAGCCGGCATAACTGTGCCAATCGTAGATACTCCTCTATCTGAAAGACTATCCGACGCATATTACTTTTCAGTAAAAATAGGGTTTTGTCCAAGGTTTGATTAATGCAGTATGTAATGGTTCCTAAAAAGTATCGCTTATAAAAAACATGAATTTGTAAACAGATTTTTTTTTTTCAAAAATGACAGTGTTATTCATATTTTATAGTGCGGTAGGGACAATCGATTTTTCAGGCACCTTATGGAATATGACGTCACGTCGTGCATGTTGCATCCTTTTCTATTACTCCTGCCACCAACTTTTGTATATTCGTAACTTGCTAGATTTTAAATATTCTTTCTGATTATGATTAGCCATAACGTAACCTTTCGACATAAACAATATAAAAAAATTGATGACACTAGCCTATTATATTAAAAATTGTCAACAAAGTAAATCTAGTACGATAACATCGAGAATTTTATTCTTTATAAATACTATGCAATAAAAAAATATTCTATTTTTTAAAGATGTCCTATAAGCAAAATATGAAAAAAAAACAAACATAAAAACTAGAGGCACATATCAGTACACACGAACAGCCGAGTCGTATGTCGAAACGCGATGTAACAACCCGTCGAAGTCGGCATTACGAGCCGCGGACAAAATGATTGATATTCCGCCGACCGACGCTGCCGGTAACAAATTACTGTTTTCAGTCGAGAGAGTATTTTTGTAAATATTTTTTTTGTGTGCCGCTCGAGTTTGCACGAACTTTATGCAGGTGATGTGAAGACAGCTTTTGTAGTCTTTGAGCTGAAGTTTTTGTGTGGCTTCCACTTTGGTAATATAGCCATTTGAATAAAAAAAGTGCTTTTGTGAAAAATATTATTTATATAAAATATTATGAGGAAGTTCTAGCTGATTCCTAAAACTCTTTACAAATTTGTCTCAAAAATAACTTATATACCATAATTGCTGCAACAAAATAGCGTACAATCAATAAAATGTTTATAAATTACAGTAGGTTCTGACGATCAAGTAAGTAATAATTACGAAAATAATAATTCACGTCAAATGAAGACAGGCAATTTATATTCAAAATATGTACATTATAACTCAAATTCTTACCGTACATATTTATTTACTCTATAAATCTTAAACAAACAACTTTACACTGATTAAGGCAACATCTATCATATTTATGGACGAAACTCGGAGCAATAACATAGAATTCCACAATTTTAAAACAATTTATATGAAAACATCCGCGCCGGGATTATAAATCAAAGTGATTTGGGACGGGAAAAAATAAAACGTGGAAAATAACAAAAGGAATGTTATATAATTACCGTGTCATTTCGGCGCGCGAGAGACAAACGGACAGACATTTTTGTCGTGTTGAAATGCGGATGTGTTAACTGCGGGAATTTTTATCAGAGAAAAAGTTTTCTATGAAAAGAGTATCTCTATAATAAGGATAACTAGTACAAGTAACTGTTTCTTATGAAACGAATGTTGGGATATAATTGACTATAAAAGTATATGAGATCACATACAATCTCATTTATTTATACGTTATTAGCCGCGTACTGACTAGACGCGCAGCCTCGCGCGGCAGCCTCAGACGTTTGCCGCGGGACGGTTGCCTCGCGAGGCAGCCTCGATGTGTACATTTTTTGGATCGAGGCAGCTTCGCGCGGCATGGCCGAGCCAGTTTTGCTCAAGATCGCCATGAGGCCGCACGTTCGGAAAGCTGTCGCCACCACTGCAATTCTAATAATTCTACGGCTTGTAAAGTAAAGAAAACGGAAACCTAAACGTTTTTGGATGAAACTATTATACCAAAACAGATTAGATTTTTTTCTTCAAATCAGCTATTGGAATGTTCATTTTCTAACTTATTCTCCATGCATCTTCTCTTAATCCTCTATTAGTATAATCGGGACATTGCGCATCCCAAAGTCTTCTATATTCACCGTATAGTTGTATTAATTTAAGACACTGTTCTTTATCCATGGCGCTAACCTGCGACGAACAAGCGAGGCGACACACAACCGTCTTGATTGAGCGCGGCAAACGTACCGAGGCGCCTTTGAGCATGGACAAAAAACCGACACCGCTCGGCTCGGGCCGCGGCACGCTCGGGCGAGGCAGCGTGTGCGTTTGCCTCGGGCGAGGCACGTCCCGACTAGCCGAGCATTTGCTTCGCGCGGCAGGCCTCGCGAGGCTGCTCGGTCAGTCAGTACGCGGCTATTGCTGTGTGCGAATGTACACAATAAGTTCGTACATTTCCGAAAAATCTATATATTAATACGTGATGCAAAAACTTTGGATCCCTTTTTCCGAAAATTGCGCGGACGCAGGAGCATAAAATTTGGCACACTTATAGTTTATGTATAGGAGAAGTGGAGAATGCTAATATTTTTCAATAATAATGCTTATAAAGTACATTAAATCAAAAAATAAAACATTACACACACTGCCATGCATTTCACACACACATCCATACTACATACTCTGGTGTCAAATTGTTTCTTTTCTTTTTCATTTTGTTCTTCTGACATAGACACATCAAAAAAAGGTTTTATTTGCCTAATGAGGTAATAATATTAATATTAAAAGAGAATATTAATTTTAAATGAGGCAATAATATTAATATTAAGCCTAATATTAAATGTAATATAAAACAAGATTTTAATAATAATGCATAAAAAGTACATTAAATCAATAAATAAACCAGCATGCATTTGACACACGCATTCATAAGTATTTGTACACGTATACATACTCTTTGCTCAAATTGTTTCTTTGCTTTATTATAGACATATGTAGTTGAATGTCAATCAGAAAAAAATGTTTACTGTGGTTTTGTTGAATATCAAACAGAAAAGATTTATTTGACGAATACTACGTGAAATGCTGAGCGCTTATACAAATTGTGTAGCAGTAAGATACATTTAAATGTACACGGACTATCATTATATGCATAAAGAAAGTTCTGTAGCAGCAATCTGCAATAACAACATTCAGGTACAAAAAATGTGCACGAATTATCAGAATAACAACATCATCATAGAGGTAAAAACTTTTTCTCTTCTTGATTTGGTCGAATTTCGACCACTAGGCGACCACTAGTAAGTGTAATTAAGCATATATTTATTTTTATAAGTATGTATCCTAAAAGTGGACTGGTAAAGGAGGCTCTACAATCTAAATTGTCTACATTTGACGAAAGAGGTCAGTGTTTAGATCTGGACAAGTCGCCGAAACAAACAAACTCCTACAAATATTTGTTTCGAGTCGCAGTATTTGGGAACAAAAGTCATTCGTGTTGAAAACTAGAACACAATGTCTTGTGTACAATATATGTCTATATTGCGAAATCGATACGTGACTACTTGGGTATATTTATATATTTGTTAATAAACACATCATTAAGAAAATCCTCACTTCTTTTAATTTTGTAATTTAAACTGAACTATTACAATAGCATTCATTTCCTTACAAAATGGTTTAATTTCTCCACTCACAGCTAATAATATTTCATCGCGAAGGAATTATTAATCATAAATAAGTTTCACAAGTTGATCAAATATTTCAGCTTCAACGAGATTACGTTTGAGTCTCCTGAGACTGCCCACGCTGGATCCTAATTTACACACACATATTTAATTGAAACTGTGGATAATCTGGCACCAGTGAATATATGAATATTATGAACTTCATTCATGTACTTTTGACAGTTATTTGGTTCTGGCTTTGGTATTTTTACTAATTTCAATTCAAATGATTTATTCAGCAATAGATTTATATGAGCTTAAGTTTTATTTTTTAGATTTTTTTAGGTTAGGGTTACTGGAAATTTCTGCCGCCGAACTGACCCTCATTCGGTCAAACTTTGTATTCATCAAACTGTATTAGACCAGCCTGGTCCACAAAGACCTAACTAGAACTAACTACATAAAATTGTGCGGTATAATATATATTTAAATAAAGAATGTATTTCCGTCTGATTAAAATATCTGGCCACACAATATAAATATTACGATTTTAAAACAATATCAATGAGGAATGGATTACTTTTTTTTTGTTTTACTCCTGGCCACAAAGATAAACACTTTTTGAATAAAGAATATTTTCTTTTTTTTTTAATATAGAGTTTTACAGCGCCGTCCAACAACTGGCAGCTTTCATTTTAGTGTTCCAGTTGTAATGTGAGTTGTAACTACTATCTACAGGGGCGTCTGTAAGTTAATGTGTCAAGTAGGTTTATTCTTCCCCAGCTTTTTCCACTGGCAGCGCACTGCACTGTTTGCCTTCGTATGACGTCATACAAGTTTAAAGTGGGTTCATAACGCAATATCAGTTTTACTAGTGCTTTTAAGTGTTTAAAGGCGAGTTTTATCTTCGTGATTTCGTATGTCAAAGGAGTCAAGTATGGAGTCTTACAAGCGATAGTACCATTGTGTAAGGTTATCTCTGAGATAATAAATAAATGTATCCAACAGTCATAAAAATAGTCCTGCCCCATTAGCAAGGTATAAGTCTTATGTCATGTGTCGTCACCGTATATTTACTAAACCAACAATAATAATAATTAAAATGCCCTACACGTTTATAATATCGTCACGGTATGCTTAATTGTATTAGGCAAAGACCTTTAACAACAAACGAACTGACTAAAAAATTCAGCATAGTTATCAAAGAATAAACAGACTTCAATAGATTAAAAACTACAAGACTGTAAATGAAAACGAACTACTTTTCATAATTCCAAACAACAAAGCGCGTATAAAGTTCTACTTCAGGTCAGTTTTCTGTGAAACAATGGTACAAGACTACGGTCGAACCAGCTCATTCAAATTGAAAATTAGCTGCAGATGAGAATTAGCCTAAGCCCCATTTACACGGGGAGAGTTTTTCACGTCGAAAATACGATTATCGTTAGGATATAAAAAAGAGAATAATGAACGAATCGTAATGAATGATTTTTTTGGTCGTTTAATGTTTTGTAAATCTATCTAATTGATCGCCAATTTTCAAGCCTCAAAATTGTTTCGACCTCCATTTTTTTATTATTATTTTATATTTTGATTTATCGTACATCAAACATCGGCTTGAGAACATGCTTGGAGAAGAACTGGTTAAAAATAACTGATACAACAGGACAATGTCCGAACAATACAAAGTAACAACAAAACAAAACACACCTACACATAACGCACCTTACAAGTAAGAAATAATAAATTCGATATCCATCATAAGTGAAAACCACATACGAGTAGTGCTAAACTCGATATCCTGTACACCTTCTCTAGTTACGCACGATTTGCTAAACTATTAATGTACTATTTATAAAATTGTGTCTTTATTTGTACGTCTTCCATGGATATATGATATTTTCTATTTTATTTTAATGATTTAAGTATTGCAATATAATCTAATACGCCCAGTATTTTTGTTAGTAACGTTCGACATATCAGTGAAGTTTCCTTACTTTAATATATTGTCAAAAACTTGCATTGTGCAGGTTGCGAGCCGGCCTGCATAACAATGTTTGCCTTGCACCAAAGTTACCATCAGGTGCAGTATTAGTCACTTTTATTTATCTCTCTCTTTAGCCACTGGAAGTCCAAATGATCTATCGACCTGTTGAAAGCGGGCTGCATCCAGTTACATCCGTTTTTATTTGCAAATATTACATACCAGTAACGTGAAATTGGAATCAAATGTCCAGCACTGGACTGGTCATTTTGATGGCCATTAAAGGCCGACGAGGAAGAGGTCCGCCTAATGCTAAAATGAAAATGAAAATAATTTAATGAATCCATTAAAATATTCAACATCATTCAGATTCAGTCATTTTTTGATCTATCATCCGATTCGGAAAGCGGTTTTCACTACAAGAACCTGCAATTATTATAAATCCTGAAGTAATCTTAATCGTAAGCAGTCGCGGCCGCTTTTGCAATGCCAGGGGGGATTCTACCTAACATGATAATTGATATATCATGTGATTCTTCGTAATCATATTTACCACTAGTGGCTTCCTTTTCACTTATGGGTATCGACCGTTGAACGATTCAATGCTATTGAATATTGTCGCATAAACAATATTCATCGACATTATAGTAAAAATGAAGAATAGGATGAAATAACAATTTGAAAAACGAACGATATATCGAGTATCGTATTACGTAGTCACCCCCAAGAGGCCTCGCACAACCAGCTCCCGGTCTACCGTAAGGAAATTGTTCAAGGCTGATGATAAATCAAATTTATTACACACAACATTGCAATACATTTAACAAAATGTTGTAACAAGCATGTACTGCATTAATTAATGCACCATTCCCCACAAAACTTTTATACCCATGTCCATATTTATCTTTCTAATTGTAGATTTGAGTTAAACTAGCCAGGGTTTAATAACCCTTGAATTAAAACATTAGTAGGTTCGCGCACGTTTAGACTTAACTAAATATGAATATGCTCAGGTCTCGACGGAACGAAATGAAAATGTATTTCAACTGTCGCTGGAGCTATCTTCCTGTTAAAATTCCATAGAAAACAAGTTTTGTTTATGTAGCCGCCGCCGACTTTTACAAAAATGAGGTATTTTGTGGAATGGAGAAATGTTGTACCGTTGAAGTTTTGAATACACTATTACAGGTTTTTTGAATGGTTTAGACCAACTACGGTACTGTATAATAGAAATCAGCGTAAATTAGTTTTATTGAAATAAAATTATTATTTACGGATTTTATCGCTGATTTGGATTAATTTTTACATTATAGGTAAATCTACGGTCTATAACGTTTTCACATGTTACTTGCTTATTTTAATGACAGTTTATTCACGATTCCTATCACGTATTATCCTGTAAGATATCTGTATCGCTGCAGGGCCCGGGCCTTTTCTACAATCGAGAATAAATACGATAGGGAGTGTAAGATATTAAAAAAGTCTACTATAATATAATTTATATTGCGTTGTAAAACGATAACCTGAAAACGCAACTAATGATAACTGTCATAAAAATACCCGTTAGTTTCGAATCCACGACCCCACAGTGTAATCATAATACTAATTTCTTAGTGTTTATATTTACCTTTACAAAATAGTCTATATTAAGTAAATCAACTCAATTGCTAGGTATGAAGCTTACACGAATCTTATTAGCAGTCACACAACTCAATTTTAAAATTAAGCAATAACAATTCCTGAACAATTTTGTATTTACATAATGAATGTGCGGGTTTGTGAACAAACTTTTTTATCAGAAAACAAAATCAGGAAACGCCCTAAGGCTTATTGTAGAGATAATTTGTTTAAAAATCTACACGAGTATCATGAGTTAATGTTATTGTTTATTTTTTCTTTGTTAGGGCTTTATCACTTAGCAACAATAACGCCCTACAAAATCATCAGTAAAAATACTACAAACTTAGCAACTAATTTCAAACTATACTTATTAAATAGTAACCATACTTATTAAATGTAAGTCCGCCAACCCGCACTAGGTCAGCGTGGTGGACTATATGGCCTACCCACTCTCAATCGTACTGTCGATTGTAGGGTAGGTGCCCTGCAGTAGGACGTACATATATGGGCTGATACAGACTTATTTCATTACATTTAAGCCTTTAATATACATAACTATTATCCTCAATATATTTGTGCTAATTTACATAAAAATCTATTTTTTTCTTTTGCCCGGTAAGCTTCTATTACACAAACTAACATTGTTTAATTCCAGGCTTGATTCATGTTAAAATATATACGTGAGTATATTTGTTATTAATGCATATATTTTTGAGTTCCCCTGAGAAATCAAAGGTGTTTAAATGTACTCACTGACCTCTGAAGGATTTGAAATTGATTAATTTCATACCAAATATGTTAACAAACAAATTCGGCATAAAACCTAGAACCAAAATCATAGGCCATGTACGAAGGCCATAGGTCGCAATGATGCGCTCTTTAGGGTAATCAATAGAGCTTTGATACGTGGAGATATTTCTTCCAAACAAACCACGACTTGGTTGTACCTATTGCATTGATAAACCAGAGACGAACTCTATTTAAGAAGAGATGATAAAGGGTTTAGCAGGATACGTATGACGAGTCGGCCCCCAAATGGGAATCGATATCGAAACTTATGTTTTGATATTGACTTGATGTTCTTACACGATTTATGTACTTTTCGCGACCGACTTCTGCTTTGACCTTGAGATAGAGAGCAAAATATCTGTATTCTTGACTTTTACTAAATGTGATATATCTCTGAAGCTAATTGAGATAAAGAAATGAAACCAACGCGAGGTATTAGGTTACATTACAGAGTACATCACATATATTATTTTATAATTTTTAGAATAAAAAATTACATTAAAAAAATAAAAATTAAAAAAATCTTATTTTTTTTTCTGAGTTCTCTGTGACTTACAATCACGAAATTAATATATGTGATGCTCCTTTGTGTGCTCTATTACCCATAAAAATTGCGTGAAAAAAAAGTTGGTGCAACACAACGAAAAAAAATTATATGTGATTCGCGCCTTGCAGTGTGACTGTATAAACATGACTCTATTTAACACGCGCAGACAAACAAACAAGTTCGAACTTGTTACATATCGCGCTGTTTATTGCATCGTTTGTTTAGCTACAATCGCAGTCATTTGTCTTACACAAGGAGGCAGTTTATAACTTAAATTCTGTCATCGGTATTTTGTATCAGCATTTTGAAATTATTAACTATCGAAGCAAATTATTATTAAGTCATAATGACGAAAAAGTGTAAAAATTGTAACAAGTACCTGTGTAAGATTCCTGGTTATAAAAAAAATATTACAGCAACGTTTACCTTTTGGTATAAAAATCAGTTTTTTAATAAACAATCGTATTCGTGTCTCCAAACATATTGTCATAAGATCAGTTGTTTTTTGACATATAATGCAATACGTTGAAGTGGAACTTCAATAAAATCATCACTCAGATGGTATTTATATGTAAAATCACTGTCACTACTGTTATCAGAATCTTCAGAGTAAACGTAAGTTTCTTCCGGCACTTCTCTAGTCGCTAATTCTTCAACAGATTCTTTTATGCTTAAAGATACCTCGTTAAATGCTGCACATTTAGAAGTAGAAGCTTTTTTGTAAACATATGGGATAAGTCGACACTTCTTACAAAAAATATCATTAACTATTACGGTTTTATTCAAACAGTCACTAAACACTTTAGCTTCTTCTTCATTCTTTATAATTTTTTTATAACCAGGAATCTTACACAGGTACTTGTTACAATTTTTACACTTTTTCGACATTATGACTTAATAATAATTTGCTTCGATAGTTAATAATTTCAAAATGCTGATACAAAATACCGATGACAGAATTTAAGTTATAAACTGCCTCCTTGTGTAAGACAAATGACTGCGATTGTAGCTAAACAAACGATGCAATAAACAGTGCCCCAAGCAGGAACATTTGGCTCTATAGTATAGTAATCGTAATAGTAAAATTTTGTATGGGAATTTGAACAGCGCCATTGTGAGCGTATTTGGAACTAAATTATGGCAGCGGGAAACGTTTACGACACTATAGTATGGTAATCGTATAGTCTAGCGATAGTTTTACTATACAAATGTGTAAAAAAGTGGTAGCACGAATATTTTTTGACGTATAGTATCGTTGTAGTAATAGTATAGTAATCGTTGTCACGATACTATTACTATACGATACTTCAAAATGTTCCTGCTTGGGGTACAGCGCGATATGTAACAAGTTCGAACTTGTTTGTTTGTCCGCGCGTGTTAAATAGAGTCATGTTTATACAGTCACACTGCAAGGCGCGAATCACATATAATTTTTTTTCGTTGTGTTGCACCTACTTTTTTTTCACGTAATTTTTATGGGTAATAGAGCACACAAAGGAGCATCACATATATTAATTTCGTGATTGTAAGTCACAGAGAACTCAGAAAAAAAAATAAGATTTTTTTAATTTTTATTTTTTTAATGTAATTTTTTATTCTAAAAATTATAAAAAAATATATGTGATGTACTCTGTAATGTAACCTAATACCTCGCGTTGGTTTCATTCCTTTATCTTAATTAGCTTCAGAGATTTATCACATTTAGTAAAAGTCAAGAATACAGATATTTTGCTCTCTATCTCAAGGTCAAAGCAGAAGTCGGTCGCGAAAAGTACATAAATCGTGTAAGAACATCAAGTCAATATCAAAACATAAGTTTCGATATCGATTCCCATTTGGGGGCCGACTCGTCATACGTATCCTGCTAAACCCTTTCCATAGGAATCTAACAGTAATATTGAAACATTCCAAATCCATATTCACTTTTAGAAAACCGCCATACTTTAATAAAAACACATAAAAAATCCATAAACATAAAAGGGGCAAAACGCACCACTTACAAAAACAGAAGTAAAAGTATAATGAAAAATTCCGAGCGTTAATATCACAGACGGAGCGATATAGGGGCCACGAACACTTAGCAACAGTTCAGACAATGGACAAACATCCATTACCGTCCGCGTTTATATAATGACTGTATACTTCATATGTCGGGTATAATCGGGGGTTAAAGCTATTATTTATATTTATTCGTATATAATAGGTTAATGTCGTAATTATTTATTATTGTTTATATTGTGAGGTTACGTAATGCATATTCATGATAAGAAAGATTTTTAAAATCTGTTAAGTAATAAGCAAGTTACAAATATATAAAAGTTGGTGGTAGGAGTAATAGAAAAGGATACAACATGCACGGCGTGCCGTCATTTTCCAAAAGATGCACGCGTGCGAAAAAGACAACAAGTGTCCCCACCGGACTATTAAAAATATTAATATCTCAATCATTTTTCATCCAATTTTGATGCTGTTTTCAAATTCATGTTTTTATAAGCGATATTTTTTAGGAAGCATTACACACTGCTCGAAATGAAATATTAGATACAACCCTATTCAACGGTGTAGACTGTAGGAAAGCATTGCGAGGAAACCTGCAAACCATCATAACAATATTTTGCTGATAATGCTTTGGGGAGACCTTTGTGGCATCCGAATTTCTATGGCCGTAAATTATTATAATTACACCTAACTCCGTAAGTAATGATTTGGATCCTTTACAAGCTTCGAAAGCTTCGATTTGTGTATAAATTACCAAAACTTTTAGTACTTCTGTAATCATTCATTAAAATTGCTTGTATTTTTTATGATCCTCGCTGTACATTCATAAGTGTGTATAATGTCTATGTATGTCTTTCAAAATGTGGATGTGGTTTTACTATAATATGTGAGTTCAAAACTCATTGCAGAATCATAACGTCACATATGCGTAATGACATCTCAACACAACCTCCATCACACAATCCAAAAAAAGAAAACCAAACCAATTATTTACAGTCACGTCGAATTTCAATAAAACAGACAACAACTCAATCTCGCAAACCCGATACACATAAACACACTTATTTATTACAGAATCAATCAAAAAATATCGATAAAATCTCGCAATAAAATACATCTCGTAGCGTTCGCAATTTATCAACAAGAAATATAAAATTAAAATGTTTCAAAAACATGCGTTATCTGCGCGATCTTTATCAGGACTTCTTTGCAAAGGCTTTCATGTCATGTCTTATTATCTGAGGTGATATTTCACTCGTCAACTAGCTTGCGCACTCGCAATGAATCATAATGGTAATGAGTCACGTTTTTTGCGATATTTTATAAATACACCCAACAGTTACATAGATAGTCCTGACCTCCTACTAAGATCGAATATTGTGTCTTGGGTATCAGTAACTATGAGAGACTTTTCGGTCCCACGAACAACCAGACCCCAAACAAATACATTTGATTCACAAATTCGTTTCGGTGCCGGTATCAAACCTGCTGCCTCTCGTTTCACAGCCAGCGTCTAACGAAAAGCGCCACGGTAGCTGTAATGATATTCTTACAGTTAAACTGCTGAAAACAGTGCTGCTCTATAATCGTTATTTCAGTTTTATTCGTATTATCCAAGCATATGGCATTGTTTGGGAGCTTTTGTTCATTATTAGGTCACAAAGTTAAGTACTATGTAAAGACCGCCAACCCGCATTAGGCCAGCGTGGGGGACTATATGGCCTAACCACTCTCAGTCGTACTCTCGATTGTAGAGGAGGCCCGTGACCTGTAGTGGGACGTATATGGGCTGATACAGAATATGCATCAAGTTAGCTGTGAAATAAGGGTACAATTTCAAATACAATTTAAACATTCAATGCTTTAATCGATGTCTCACAGAAAAATATAAGGACTCAAAGATTATGCCAACAGTTCGAAAGTAATAAGTGCCTACTTTCAGTTTTGAGATTCTAAGTCTTGTGCTCGATTGTACCCGCGGCTTGGCTGCCCGCCAAAGCTTTGATGTCGCCGATAATCCGGAACAGAGCAAGCACGATTAAAAATCTCGAAAATAGTTTATATTAGCATTGTGTATATTACTTTTCTCTTTCTTTGTTATTAAGAATAATTGTTGTTTGCAAAATATTAAGAAATTAATCTGTGAATGGATGCGTGCGAGTTTATTCAAAGTAGCTAATCTCTATAATCTCTCTGCTGCCATATAAATGTTATATACATAAATATTATCTAAGTATTCCGACTACAAATCTTCGTGCCGATTCTTCGAATTTGGCACCTTTTTTGAACCTGAACGTTTCATTCACAAAAAAAAATTGCTCTCATACTATAATATATAAATCCTTCAACCTGAAATTCAAATACTACAACAGGATATGAACCACATGTTCTGTTACCATCCTAGCAACTAATACTTTGCCAAGTTTCAATTTGATCAAAAGCCTCAAGCTTCTTCAACTAAAGTCAACAAACAAGTATATTTAGCAATCTATGAATCATAAACATCTGAATATTTAGACTGTTTAATAGCTTTAACGTGTGAAAATCAAAGATGAAATTTACGGCATTTTTCAGTAATCGTTAATTATATATTTGTGTGGTTCATGTGTAGTTTCCTTTTTTTAATCTAGCATGTATAATTGTATTTCTAGAGACAAAAGGAATAAAGGAAATAAAAAATACACACATACATACACACCCTTTTTCCCAGAGGGAGTAGGCAGATGTGCAACCAGGACACCCACATTTCGCCGTCCTAGGATATGATAAGAGGCGAGGGGAATTCCTGACTACGGATTAATAAATAATAAATAGACTGATAACTAAAAAAAGGTTTATTCTTGCAATTTGTATAAAATGAATGCGTGTGTACATATTTATGACTTAAAACTTTTATTCAAATTGGAAGAGACATGTTTTAACACTTTAAAGCTACTGTCTATAAATCTAATACCCGCAATAAGAGAGGCTTCGCAATCCAAGAGTATTTAGGGTATAAAATCAAGCTGCTGTAATACAGTACGTATTTTATTAAAATGTTGAAAATGGTCTAAACGTCGTGTAAGACATTCAAATCTGAAACGAAAGGAAGAACCCTTTGCCCAGCAAGGCGACACTAACAGACACTAACGAAGCCTTTAGGACATTAACGGCTGAAAATAAAACTTAACAGCCACTTCATAACACATTCTGCATTGTTGCGATATCAAGTTCACACTGAAACCTCAACAACTCATAGAAATCGGTACAATGACCCCAATAGCGAAGACGTCGCCGATAGGGACCATTTGCAAACGTCTCAAATAAATTATACCGCGACCTGTAGCACACTTAGTTATCCTTAACTTTCAACATTAAACACAAAACCAAACAATCGCAAACAATGTTACAGTTTTTGAAAGTCATTTGCGCAAGAAATCTCCTGAAATATAACGAATAGATATTCAATATATCTGTACTGTACTGTACTGTATCAGCCCATATACGTCCCACTGCAGGGCACGGGCCTACTCTACAATCGAGAGTACGATTGAGAGTGGTTAGGCCATATAGTCCACCACGCTGGCCTAGTGCGGCGGTAATATATCTATTTAATATTTATTTTAATCGAATGTCGTTATTGGTGATCCCGAGTTTAAATCCCAGGGCACACCTCTAACTATAACGGTGAAGGAAAATATTGTGACTAAACTACTCTACAATAAATAAGTAACTCTCTACTCTACTCTAACCCTACTCTACGCTATCGTGGTGGCCTAACCCTCTTCAAAGGACCTCTCGATTGTTGAGGAAGCCCATACCTTGCAGTGGGACGTATATGGGCTGGCGTTATTATGTAACTATCCTTAAAATTCTACTAGCATAAATTATAGTGGAATAAATGAAATGTGAATTGAGCCAAATAATTTTGTGCAGAATGTTGAATTTATTATTTACGCTGATATATGTGTGACGTCACCCCATTCTAGAGAATATCACGTCCCGAACAAGTACGACTCACGGGGATTGTAGTTGCATGAGCAGGTTCAAAGCTGTATCGTTTTTACTCGATGCCTTCATTTTAAAACTAGACCATCCTGTCATCCGTCTTATAGAATTTATGTTGGCAATATACAGGCGCATTTTTTTCAAACATTTTTTAAATGTGTTCTTTAGGCAGAAAACAAATTGAAAGAAATTAATGTAGAAAAACGACGTTTTTTTATGTATATTACAGTAAAATTTTCTTTCCTCCCTTCTACTTACTATTCTCGGAAAATACTTGACCTATTTTAGAGCGGTACATAATATAATTAACCAATTAAAACGTAATTACTTAAGCAAATAAAAACAACAACTTTTCTCTAAAAACAGCAAAAGGACACTACAGTAAAATGGGGCTAAAAGTCATTTACTCTGTAAATAAATATTGTCTTCGAATGAAATATTTTTTTACATATATGTTTCTAATACAATCGTGAGCCCGACGCGACATCCTAGAGAAGAGACGCCCAAAAAGTTCCCTTAATATTACACATTACCTAACCCTACCTAACATATACAAACGCACGCCTTTTTCCCATAAGTAGGCAGAGGTGCCTGGACACTCACATTTCTCTTTGTTATGTTCCGTCCCATGATGTGATAGGGTGCGAGCCAATCGCCATATCGGGCACCAATTCCTGACTCTGGGCTTATAATAAAAAGAAAAAACCAATATCACTTTGCCCGCCTCGGGATTCGAACCCGAGAGCTTTGCTAGCGTACCGTATTACAATTACGCCACCGAGGCAGTCGTTAATTAAAATATTAGAAATCTCCATAGCAATCTTTTATTTATAATTTAACACATTCGAACATACTTTTAGATCCATTAGTACACTATGTTTATTGTTTGTCTCTCATAATTATTTTATTACGTAAATACATTACTTAGAAACTAAAAGTATACATTGTTTATTATTGTATATAACTGGAATATATTTGTATGTATACACTATATATGCTTCGCTACAATTTGGCGTGCCACCTAAATCAGAGGAGAGACCACGCGCGGCTACCCTTAAACTGTTTACCAGATACTCTCGGAATATTCATTATAATAAGTAGGGTCTACACTCGCCGCTACATGGGCGGGACATGAGAAAATATTTGATAAAATCCCCTAGAACGCTTGTCTTGATTAAAGCAAGGAAATGTGTCGGCCCATATACATCCCACTGCACTGTCCGGGCCTTCTTTACAACCGAAAGAACGATTGAAAGTGGTTAGGCCACAACCCAAAGCAGGTCTAGTGCGAGTTGACGGATTTAATATATCATAGAAATTATAATAAATCTATGGTATGCAGGTTTTCTCACAATGTTTTCCTTCACCGTTATAACTGAAGTATACTGGGTAAATAATTCATTTACTTGAAGTTCAGTTAGTTACTTCATTTAGTACCTTCATGGTCTCTGCAAAATTTACGTGCAATATTTGAAAAAAGTCTTGAATCAAAGTTTTACAATTGAGACTTAATTATTCATTGTTACAAACTACCCGTATAATTACGAAAATTGGTGGCAAGCGAAACCCATTCAAAAGTAACAATTACGCACAACTACGAATGAAATTTGTCTGAAACTTGTAATTTAAGTCAAAATTACTCAAATAATTTATAATATGTAATTTAAAAAAAAAAACATAACTAATACTTCGCTCCTTTAGTGTCGATGACACAGCCTAACTCATTTGGCTAATATGATTAAGGTCACCGCAAATTCTATGCAACCCCTGTGAGATAAGCTGAAATCCGGCATCACTTTTCCATTTGGCCACCCCACTCATAACCTAGATACGAAGTAATAGATCGAACGTGGAGATAAAACCGCGGTATACATTTATAGTAACCCGTAGTTTCACCATCTATCACACACTCAACGTTTGCACTAAGTGGCAAAGAGGCAATACATTGGAGATAAGGATTTTGGTACAGTCAAATACGAATATTTATTTCTAAATTCAGGAAACTTAGGCATAGTTTTGATAGTATAGACTCGGTAATTATATATATATATATGCCAACACGCACTAGGCCAGCGTGGTGGACTATATGGTCTAACCACTCTCAATCGTATTCTCGATTGTAGAGTAGGCCCGTGCCCTGCAGTGGGACGTATATGGGCTGATACAGAATTATATATGCAACTGATGGGAATTGGTAATCACAGCTCAATAAACACTAACTATGCTTTGACAATTTTAGTAATTCAGATTGTACACTGGATACAAAAGAGGAGAGAGAGAGTTTGGTGACTGTGGAATGTCCTAAAACTTTACTAACTTCAATGCATCAATCAGAATATCTTCATTTGTGTATGTTTGTTTTTGTTTGTTCATACCGATCTTATTTTGGCGCATAGGCCTACTTTGGCAGTCATTTAATTTTAACGTATATAAATCCTGCAATCTTGTAATAAGGTACAGCGTATCTTGTTACAGTTTGTAGCTAAAAGGCTCAATTATTATTCTGATTTACACCCATACATGGTCTCTTCTGTATTCTCAAAATAGACAGAGGTACCACTACTGGCGCACATTCCTCAGAACCTAGTTCCCCATATGATAGGAAACAAGCGCAAATACAACATTTTCTCAACCGAAAGACTCATCAAAGACCTAACCCGAAATCCTAGGACATGACGTTTCACAAGCGAACAATACAATACTTGAACTCTAACGCTAGAATTCATGTTACATAAAAATATTCGCATGAATACCATACTCGTTAGGATCTCAAACCACATCAATCAAGCCACAAGCTGTCTATGACGTAAACGACATCCGCTAAAACAAAGGCGTGCACAAAGACATCGCCCGGTCATAAGGCGCCTGCATCCAACGACGGAGAATTTTTATTCTAATACTTTGGCTGCAAGGTAGTCTTTAAAAAGATAGCTCAAATCAAGATAGTGACGCCGATCATAGAAATAGCGCTCAAGTATGTTTGGTTGTTTAATTTATCTTTACGATAATATTATGATGAATTAATTTTCTGGTCTTATTATACAGGTTAATACAAAGTAAACAAAATCTTGATTTTGTTGGTGTGTTGAACAGTCCTTTACTGTAGATAATTGTATCCAATAACCTGATGATAATCACGAATATGAGACGCCATGAACCATCAAAAGAGTAAATCGCCTTACCGCGTAAATGTATAAAAGACGAATTACGTAAATTAATGATGTAATTAGAAAGTAGAAAGTGCTGCTTTACATTCGCAAATAACATAATTTCATTCGAAGATATTAACTCACTCACGTATGAAGTTATCCACAAATCTTCAGCGTGAATGGAGATATCGTGAGCGCGGCATTACAATAAACTACATCTTTATTTTTGACAAGGAAAAATGTTTTGTAGAAAGTTACTTCTAGAACGGCTGCTGTAGTTACCCTGCCTAAATTATAAGAGGATGTGATAATCTAATTCCTTAATTCAATTGTAATGTACAGCCCCTTATATGCTGTTATTAATATTTCAAAACAATCAATCAATCAAAACAGTTTTAGCATTCTAGCTACCAAAATATCAAATATAAACGTTGACGAATTTTAATAGAATAATAATAGTTAGACACGATACGTTTACCAAATAGCGACGTTGATCAATTTCAATAGAATAGTTAATGCCCATCATTATGTATATATTAATAAAACATACTCGGCCTTATTCTAACTTGTATATCGCCTTCCATCTCAAATAATTTCATGCTATAATATAACCGTGTTATCATAAAATAATGAGTACATTATTGTACCCACGTAAATAGATGAGTAGAAATGTAGCATTTATTTTCCATGCAATCGTCTATATGCTGAATGACTGACATTTAAAAAATGAAAGAACACGTTTTGCTTATTGAAGACTTCACTCCATGACGTGGGTGTATTCCTAGATTTACATTTCAACAATTTCATTTGAAAGATAATTTTCAACCAGTCCATCTAATATCTGTATCTCGGTCATCAAAATACTTTATGTTTAATTTAAACTAATAATAAAATCTTGAAAATACAGTTTAAAATATCATGACGTGCTGAAAACTTGCATCTTTGAAGATTGATCTGGTATTTGAATGAGAATATTTCTTTAATGGAGATTTGTTTATATTTAATAAATTACTTGTGTTCATATTATTAATACAATCAGTTTCCTTACACATAAGAACTTTGAGAATAAATATCGAATATCAATTATTGGCTAATCTTCGATTTGGACATAAATCTTTTTTTTTATTTAATAAATTAAATATATATAATTGACTAACTTCATAAAAATATTATCTAGTCTAAATCTGACCGAACCTGGCCAGAAAATTTCCATTACACTGACAACATTGCCATGTTTTAGAAACAGTAATTTATTTAGTTCAGTACAGACTGCCTGTATCTAAAAACATTCTATTTATAAAGCACTTTGAATATATAACTAATCCAAACTTTTCAATCTAGATGTTTCGCCCAAAACTCAAAATTGTACCAAATATTTGACTTTTATTATTTACTCACTTCCAAATGACTTTTCACGCTTTTCGTAGAATATTTTCAATACACATACTGTAATTACTTGTTACTTTTTTGGCAAGTAGTCTAATATGACCTCCGTAGTATTTTTTTTTTTACTTAATCTTAAAGACTTTCTAATACTTGACTGTATAGAAGTTTTAAATATTAAAATTATTATCTTTAAGTATGTAAATGCTTTTTTTGCATTGATTGGTATCACAGATTTTTTTTTCATCCAAATATTTTTGTACATATTCTTAAATTAATTATTTTCAACTTAACTTTTTCAGTCTGAGCAAAATGACAAATAAAAAACAAATTTAAGTCCATGCAACACTCGAAACTGCAATCTCCAGTAAATTGAATCTTCATTTCTTTCTCACAGCAATTGAATTGTTTAATTGAGCTAGTTTGTATTTCGTGAAACTAATATAATATTTGTAAATTAACTCAAAGAGCGTCGTTTTTGAAGGCTATAACTATTGTATGAGACCATCGGAGTTTACTATTTAATTTGTCATAAACAAAGTTCGAATAAATTGGATATAAGTACATAGTTGTTACTAGTTACATAGTACATAGTTGTTACATAGTTGTTGTTGTTAGGCTTTACTTAGATAATAGGTAGCCAAAGTGTTGTTCATCAATTATCGAAGTTCAGAGATAGTAGAAAAATAATTGACAGCCTCTGGCAGTTAGACGGCGCCTAAGAAACCTGAAGCCGCGGTTTCGATTGCCGCACCGAGAGAAATTTTTATGCGGCACACAAATATTTCTTTCAGGTCTGGGTATTTGTCAGACTGAAAAGTCTCTTGTAAGTAAGTAAGTGTGGGTTCAGGACTTTGTATGTGACCGTTGAGTGTTATTTATTTAATTATGGCTCTGCGTTATTAGGTCAAATTTTTAAATTCTCAAAACTCCCCCATTTGTGTCAATATAGGTTCTAGATATCAAAAAACATTTCAAATCGGTGCATTGGCATAATTTCTAAATTAATTAAACTTAAATAAAATAAATACAGCAACAATTCAACGGAACGAACACTTTAGGGATGTTTGGCTTAGATAAAATCAAATTAAGGAAACACAGGAACGATTCAAAATTTCTCTCCCTCTTTCTTGTTACGTCACAAGAAATAATTCATATTTAAGGCATTCTGTATCCAAGTGTACATCAAACCAATACCGAATAAGCATTATCAGTACGTCATAGTACGCGAACGCAGACATCGTATAAACAACTCGATAAAATAAATTTATGGTTGGCGTTAGATCCGAGACGTCTATTCGCGCCGATCTGTGTAATGAATGGCAATTAAGCCTTTAATAGCGTAGGAAATCGTAAGTTAAAGTCGATGACCAAACAATATGTCAGAGACGATGGTTGCTAACGGCCATATTCATAGTCAATTTATAAACCTATTTTATATATCAAATGTTTTGTCCATTTCGAACGACTTTACTAATTTAGTTCAAGTGAAAAAGACAAAGTAAAGTGCGTGGTGGCCTGTTGTTAAACGGACTAGACGCGGCCACCCAAATGTTCACGATGGTCGCGGGTTCGAATCACAGGGCACACCTCTGACTTTTCGGAATCATGTGTGTATTGATAGTCAATCACCAAGCACTTCATACTCTGCGCTGGCGCAGCCGGCCGGGTTGTTGTATTCATTCGATCACTAAGCGATAACAAATTTTACGAATACCGTCAAATTTGACGATTTTACACTAATCTTATTTTACCTAATTTGACAAAATATGAGTCAAGTAGCAGCATTATCGTATCTACATCCACCGTTATAACCTTGTTAATTTTGTTTTTCCCTATGTTAAATATTTGTAAAGACGATTAAGTCTATAAAAATGTTGTTATTATGTTATAAAGTTAGTAGATAAACTTGTTATGTTAAGTTATGATAATAAAGAAATTTCAAAATAAAAATACCAAGCACTAAAACGGTGAAGGAAAACATCGTGAGGAAACCTGCATATCATAGCGATTTATAAGAATTTCTATGGTATGTAAGTCCGCACACCCGCACTAGGCCAGCGCGGTGGACTATATGGCCTAACACCTTTTAATCGTATTCTCGATTGTAGAGGAGGCCCGTGCCCTGTAGTGGGACGTATATGGGCTGTTACAGAAAGACAAAACATTTAATCACTAAAATATATTAGGTAACTATGAATTTGGTTGTGAGGATATTCTGTATGGAATTATGGCGTATAAAACATCGAATGAGTATGACCATTTTTATAACAAAATTATCGTATATTGTTAACTGTTAAAGTTTTTTTGAGTTGTGCAAAGTGTTGTTAGTTGTCAGACTCACATTCATGTTGTTTAACACAGAACTTTATGTCGTTATTTCAATACATCAATCACATATAGACGAATAAAATTCATTAAACTTTACTGTGTGTTTTAGAATTTTCAGCTAACTTTAATGTAGGTTCGGCGACAAAGCGAAGGTTAGGCGACTAAAAACATCGCACATCAAAAAACTCTGAATTAAAAAACTTTACAAAGCCGTTCGATAAGGACGGCGCCAGACCCTCAGCCTAGGAAGTAGGTATGAGATATTTATGTTAAAAATTTGGTATGATAAAACCAACATTTTAATTTAAACTTAATCAAAAAAGAGTCTAGTACTCTTCTGAAAGTAGGAGTGACTCTAGCCGATATATCTTTATCTAAATGATCTTGCATTCTTTCCACCTTTACACTAGGCCGACAAGTTCGCCGCATTTATCTCAGGTTTAACCTCTAACATAGTTTTTATTAAATATGTTGGGACTCTAAAATCTCGGCTCACAGGACTATCAAGATATTACTGCAACTTATCCTAGTTATCGTCAAACATACCTCCTGAATAATTTACAAATCCTGTCCTCCAGAACACCAAATATCCTTAATAAAATATATAAGCTTCTAGTATGGCAACTTTTTTGATGAGACGAGCGTGCTTTTCGCCTAATGTTAAACAATACGACCGCTCATGGACAGTATCAACGTTTGGTATTCCACTGCGGTTGCTGTCCTGAAACGTAAAATGTTGAGACTCAATATATTCAGTAGCTACTCTAGCTACAATGTCCTTCTAACCGGAACACATCAGTGTGTTTACACTGTTGTTTGGCGAGAGAAATAGACATTGCAGTGGTACATACCCGGGCGGCCTCTCACATATGAGAGATATATCACCAGTTCTACTTTGAAACCCCACAACACTAAATAAGTCATAGTACGTCAAACCACTGAAGTGCTACGAAAAATCGTCGATACCATCTGTATTCGCGGGCCATTTGGCTAAATGCATATGCACTGTTGCATTATTCAAATCTGGTGTCTTTGCCCTCCCGGCTGTTAAATATATCTGTACCATTGCGTCCCGACGTATCTCATTTACAGTTTATTTAGAATTTATTTTACTGTCGTATTGTTCAGTTGCTCGGTTGAAATGCGTTTATGAGTAGATTTACGCATATTGAGTGCTGTATTTACTAGCTTTTAACAGACTTTATCGGCGTATAATAACGCTGGAACAATTCTCAAAAATCATAGTTTCTGGATAGAATAGGGAATCTAAAATACTTCAGTAATAATTTGGATGATAAAAATTATATCGTTCTGTAGCACTTATACTATATAGAAGAACGACAAACTAAGACAATATCTTAATCATAATGTTGGTAAGGATAATTTAATACTCAAATTCAAAAGCTAGATATACTAAATATCATTTAGTCGGTGCAGGTCGATACTTTTACTCCAACGCAATATTATTATGATAATACCTGTGTCTCCAGAAATATAAAGAATATTCTGACCAATTTTATAACAAGTATTGAAACAACATTGTACAATGTAAAAGATATGAAACTAAGCATTAGAAATATGCCCATATGTCTTTTTTCTTACGGAATTAAAAAAAAAGCTTTCAAAAAAACCTACCGTGAATCTTACTACCAACCTAAGAGATTGCTAGTAAGCCTCACAGCCGGTAGTCTAAGAAGCCGTAGAGTGTGTCATAAATTATTCCCCAAAACGCCTCCAATACGCCCTTGAAGCTAATTCATATTCAGCACGACGCTGCAAATAAAGGTAAAGTTAGTGTATATTTATATTCCCTCTAGAGACTAAGTGCGTGGGCTCTGTCTACCCTCCATCCAAGAATACTAGATCAGACTGTTCGGACTTCGGACTATGAAAATGTAAATTAAACGCTTAGACGTACATTAGAACGAAGATATAAAAATAAAATATATATTCATATTCTAAATATTCTACTAATGAATTCTTTAGAGTACGTTGATGTATTTATATATGATAAAATAGTAGATAGTAATTTTAAAGTAATATTCTGAACAAAGTTTATACTTTCGTTCACATGGGAGTTACAAAGCCAATATATTCAAAAGAAATCATGTATTTCGTCGGGAAAATGGTGCTCTATTCTTTGTCTATTACATAGTATTTTTTATACAAACGAATAAAATGCCCATTAATCACTAGCTAAACTACTTTCAAACTGCAACTCAATAGTGTATCACAGTGCTCCTCAGCGGCAGAAAATAGACAGACAGTGGTAACTACCCAAACCGCTTATTGCTTACGAAGGATCCAGGACCTCTCTCTCTCTTTAGTCACAGAAAGTCTACTGCTGAACATAGGCTCACCCAAGGATCTCCACAAAGATCTCTTCAAAGATTTCGAGGATCAAGGACCTACCACTGATTGACTATATACGGCTAAAATGTCATTCAAACCGGAATGCAACAGATTATCTATACTATTGTTTGGCTGTAGAAATAGACTCTGCTCCTACCCAGTACCATTGTACCTACCCAAGCGGCCTCTCACATATGAAAGCCCAACCACCAGTTAATAACCAAATTAAAATATTCCACGCTTATTTAGTTTTGTATTTAGGTCTTATCTGTCATCATATTTCAGTTGGCCACATTAAACCATCCTTACAGCTCTTACAGAGTTATTAACGAGTAATTTTCTGGTTAATGTACGTAAAGAACATTTATATTGTGTTTCAAGACCATTAACTCCTCAGTGTGAAATTCGTAAAATAAAGTGTCACATTGCAATTCTTGAGATACTAATTAATTAGTTTTGCAATTTTTAATTAGCTTTATCATGAAATTTTGGCAAGTATACTCATAACCAGTCTCTTGACATGTTTTTCAGTCATCATCTTTGACTTCAAGATGTCCTTAATTGAAAAAAAAACCGTGCAGAACAAAGACTTTCCCGTAGTCTACAGAAAAAACACTAAAAGAAATAAATATACATGATATTTACACACAGTGTGATGACTCTATCAGAAATTCCTTTATAAAGGTATTTAGCAAAATACGACAACATACAATTGTAATTTAGAAAAAGGAAGCTGTATATCTTCGACCTTTTCAATGTAGGTACTCCTGTTGCTAAAGCATATTCATATTAGTTAAACTAACAGATAAGTGTGATGTCAACAGTTTTTAAATTCCTGAAATATTAAATTTTATATTTTATTTATTTTTTATATTCAACAGTATAGCCGTAGGTATATTTTTAGAGAATACTTTCTCAATGAGTTTTTAAGGTGTACTTAGACATTACTTTTTAGCCGTAATGGGGAAGTACTCTAACAATTTTAAACTAGATATTCATTAGCTCATAGCTATAGTATTATATTTTAATGACGTCACACTTCTAACACTTTATATAAGAGATTCTTGTTGCTCCGTTTGCGCGGTGCATTTGCCTTATATAATTACAGTGGAACGAGTCTAGATAGGGAACGAAAACGATTATAGCAATAATCTCGAGTCCCTCCTTGCCACAGAGAGTACTTTAAACTGTCTGGCCTGATTCCCACTTCGCAATTGCAACAGTGGAAAACCACGTATGAAACGAACAGCAACTAATGACTAACACTTTAAAACACTAGACATATATACATAAACTCACGCCAGTTACGTAGAACAGTCAGGCAGAGGTGCAAAAATACACTCACATTTCACCTTGTATTTCCCGCCTCACGATGTGATAGATGCCGAACCTATCGCCATTTTGGGAACGAAATTTTGACTCGGGTCTGATGATCAATAGAAAATTCCAATATCACTTTACCCGACATGGTTTTCGAACCCTTTAGCTTTGTAATCATACCATAGTCCAACTGCGCCACCAAAGCAATCAATAAGAAACGAAAACACTTACTTTTATATAATTTAGTACACTGCAGGTGTGCAGGTTAGTAGACTAGCTTCAAGCAAAATAATATGAGTGGATAGTCTATAGCTTATAAATTCTTGTTTTTGGTATTTATGAGCGAAAATGACAAGGTGAGCAAATCGCTTCTTTTTAAGTAAGCGTAGCGCAACATCATTAATAAAGTTATTTTTTAAGTTAATATTAACTTAATCTTAAGTGCTTGCAGTATGTAAGCACTTAAGCGTCAATTAATGTCAGAAATAGACAAAGAGATAATACCTACACCTGCCTACATGATTCTTTTTCTTAGAATAAAAGTTTTTGTTACGCACCTAAAGGAACAAAAGAAGTACAAAACCAACATCATTATGTATACATTTATAAAAGAAATAACAACTAAAATATTAGGTCAGGAACAACAGCACTGTAAACACTAAACAACACAACTCAAGCAGCAGTGTAAACGCACTGTTGTGTTCCGGTTTGTAGAATATTATAGTCAGAATAATTACTGGATATATTGAGACTCAACATCTTATATCTCAGGATGGCGAGCGAAGTGGATTGCCAAACAATGCGACTGTCCATGAACGGTCGTATCGCTTACCATCGAGCGTATGGCATGCTCGTCTTGCCATTTATAACAAAAAAAAAACAGTCAAACGGACTAGTCTTTCAATAAAATGTCTAAAAAATTTGCTCAAACCTAATACAAACTGTACTTCATTACAACCTTATAAGAGGAAGCTCATACACTCCAACCTCTTATCTTAATAAAAGGAGATATCGTAATGCAATCTGCGATACAGAAAGCACGTACAGTGACCAACCCTTTGCGTTAGATAAATCCAATAACAGCGTCTAATAAAGTTGAAACAAGCCGGGCGTGCCTCTGACCGACAATTAAGAACAGATTTCCCGCTCAACAATTTTATTATAAGCCCCGCTCTATAAAAGATCTGAAACGCTGTACACATGCCCCCGTCGCTTATTGAACTTTGATCTACAGAATTGAGTTTATGACTTTCGAAATTATTTTCAAGTTGAAAGGAAATGTATTTTTGTTTTAAACGTGAGGTAAGGTATTTAGTTGTCGAAAATAGCTTTGTTTCGGTAACCGTTGATGAAAGACAACAATATTATGTTATCAAAATTAGCCTCAGGAACGCCGAACGCATCACCGCGTGATTTTCCCATCGAGACAAACATTTGTGTGATCAAGAAATATTTGTTTCAAATCTGAGTGATGAGAGATTTTAATTCGCGTCGTAGAATTTATTACTCATAATAAAATATGTAAGGATTGTTTGCATAATTTACTAGCGGTTGGGCCTGGCTTCACCCGGGTGCAGATTTAAACTCAATTTGACAGCCGACTATAACATTGTTTTTCCAGTCCCGTCGTGTTATATCCCGTTCGCTCCCGTCTCATTCTGTTCCATGACGAAAATCATGCAATCCTGTCCTATTCTGCCCCATGACATACATTCGAATTTACAAGATTAGAAAATATATATATTTGAATTCTTGACATTCCACGGGAACACTGCATTTTTTTTCGAAATAAAAAGTAGCATTTATGTTAATCCAGGGTGTCAGCTATTGGTCAGCTATACCTATACCACCGCCCAGTGGTCAAGGGGCGCCAGAATTCCACCACGGTATCCCCTGCCTGTCGTAAGAGGCGACTAAAAGGGGTCATCGGGGTCGCTAAGCACACAGCGGGGGCTGTGTGCTCACGTCGGGAGTGACCCCGAGATGGGCGGCAGAACGTGTGGCCTCGTGTCTGTCGCGGACGCCCATCTCACCATGGGCGTCCGAAGTAGGGAAAGAGGGGGCATCTGCGCCCTCCCAACATGTGAGGAGCCATATTTGGCAGTGCGCCGGGTGACACGGCGAGTTAAATGGGCGCCATTCGCCTGTCCACATCGCCTGTCACCCATAACGCGCGTGATGGCCACCGAGAGGTTTTAGTCGGTATGCCGGCAAAAGATCTTTTTAGATCTCGGTAGGGACCCAGCCTGATAACAGGCTGGAAGGCCGGAGACCCCGACACGCCCCTTCCGATCTCCCCCGAGTGTCGGAAGGAAGGCTAAAGGAGCTTTACTCTCGTAAAAAAATAAAAAAAAATAAAAAAAAAGCTATACCTATACCAAACATCGGTCGAGTCATTTTGCGTTACAAAATTTCACAACTATTATATAATATTAGTACCTGGATGACCGAGCTTAGCTCGGTTTTTTTTTGGACTAAAGGAATTGGACACTTGAAGGAATTACTTCACTAAAAGCTAAAAGTCTTCTTGTACTTTTCACTATTTATAATTCCAATACAGTTGAAAATGGTCTTATTCTCTTTTACAAATTATTGCTAGTACCGCTCCGCGGAACATACCGTACTTTATATGTGTTCTTTCTCGATCCAATACTCGCTCAATCGTGCAGTATATCTATAATAATCCATGATCCAAACAAATAGCCATATCCAAAAATAAACGCCAAATTACCAATGTCACTTTTTATTTTTAAAGTTTTGACAGATATCCCAATAAAACCTAAAAGCTAATAAACAATTGATTTTCTTAGTGTTGCTTAACAACGCCATCTGCTGGAATATCTTTAGTGTTATTGTATCGTTAAGCAGTTAGTTGCACACAATAAAAAATAGTATTATTATTCGCCAATAGATGTCAGGAAGAGTCATTTTATCAGTTCCTATTTTTATTTTTTATAACATTTTCTAGAAATGAATCCTAGCTAGATCGATTTATCGCCCCCGAAACCCTCTGTATACAAAATTTCATGAAAATCGTTGGAGCCGTTTCCGAGATTCAGAGAATATATTTATATATATACAAGAATTTCTCGTTTAAAGATATAACATTAGTATTATTTATTTTTCCATTCTTTATTTAAAGTATATTGTATTTTTTAGTGTGTACAATAAAATTTCAATAAATAAATATTAACCCTTGGTATGTTTATAATTTCTATGAAATTTAGTAAGAAATTAAAATCGCATTAAGATTCTACATTGTCCTGTAGCTGAAGTCAAACAGACCGTCCAGTGTTCAACGTGCGTTTCCCTATTACCTTTGTTCAGCTGTCTTCACAATCGCTCCCACACACGCTCCCTCAAACCTCGTTTAAGGATTTCACTCGTGCAGAACATCGAATTAGCTTAGAACGTGATTGTCTCTGCTAACGTACAATGTTCATCTAAACTTAAATATAAAGTTTAAACTGCAACATCGGTCGCCATTATTATATTTGCCAGCAGCCCGACCCAGGAGAGCTTGCGTTATCGCTATAAAGATTAAAACCTACATATGTGATATTCTGATGTATTATTTACAATACTGTGGAATTTCATCAAAATCCATACATGTTTAGGCAGTTTTAGGTGTATAGTTTTAACATATGAAAATGTTATAAGCCTTTGCACCAGGGACCGAAACCCATTCGAAATTACGGTACCGGTATCGACGAATTTCGGTTACCTTTAATAGACCAGGAGCCAGTGACAGATTCTCATGACCAAGTTCCTCCCAATCGAAAATTCGTGAAATGCATTAGGGACTTAATACTATGAATACTCCCGACCGTCAGCTGCGACTCCGTGGGTGGGGCGGGCAGTGGCAGCCTCCCACGCATGGAGAAAAAAAAAAGTTTTTTCAGTCATTTCCTCCCATTTGAAATTTTGTCAGATTATAGTTAACCTAGTATTTTGAAGGAAAAACAAAGTCAGCTGGCCATAACATGGTGGATTATACGTCAGCTGACTGCTTGAACATGAAAAAAAAAATATTTATTCAATGATTTCCTCTCAACTAAAAATTTACCTGGTGATCGTTTATATACTACTATGAATGAAAATTAATGTCAGCTGGCTGTATCTCAGTGGAAAGTTTGTCAGCTGGTACCTTGAAATGTGTAACGCAGCAGCATCTATCACCTACTGAATCTTATCAGCTGACGACTTTTCCCTTGACTTATAGCTAGCTGATTTCTTTCATTATTTACCAGAGTATGTTAACAATCCTCTTATAAATTTTCGTCCGGGAGGAAATAACATTTCTTAAGTTATTCGTCAGTGTGCTTGATTTGACTGTTTTGATAACAAATATGAAAGTTTGATAATGGAGGAAATGTTGGTAAGACTAAATTGATTAATGAATAATTTATTGTAGCATATTTTTTAATTAATTAACTTTTATTTTCATGAGTTGCTTAAAAATAACAATGAAAATCAATCATTTTCATTCTCGCTTTGGCTTGAGTCGCTTTCATCTCTCTCTGATTCATAGGGAAACTAATAACTTATACAAACAAAAAACGATTAGTTTAGTTTTTATTTTAAAAATATACGAAATAATAACTAATCCGTGGTTTATTTAGTTTAGTTACAATTAAAATCATCTTAACTAACTTAATTTACTTATTTATTTATATATGCTTTATTGTACACCAAAATGAGACACATACAAGTACTTACAAACTAAAGGCATGGTTACAATATGCGGCCTTATCGCTAGCTGCGATCTTTTCCAGGCAACCTTTGGATGGACTGGATTATTGTGAAATTGAAATATAGGGTAGTGCAAATAGTGAGAGAATAATAATAATAAACAATAATAATTGATGTACATGCTGTATCTGTATCTGTATCAGCCCATATAAGTCCCACTGCAGGGCACGGGCCTACTCTACAATCGAGAATACGATTGAGAGTGGTTAGGCCATATAGTCCACCACGCTGGCCTAGTGCGGGTTGGCGGACTTACATACCATAGAAATTCTTATGAATCCCTATGGTATGCAGGTTTCCTCACGATGTTTTCCTTCACCGTTTTAGTGCGTGGTGATTGACTATCAATACACACATGACTCCGAAAAGTCAGAGGTGTGCCCTGGGATTCGAACCCGCGACCACCGTGAACATGTTGGCAGTCGCGTCTAGTCCGTTTACCAACAGGCCACCACGCTCTTAATTGATGTACATGCTATATTATATTAATTTACATAATATAAATATATACAAACATACATACTAATATATATTGAGCTAACTATAATGATGATTTAAGTAAAGAGGAGCAAAAAAAAAGACTTTTTAAAGACATCGTAGACCATCCTTCTCTCTTGTCTTCTTAAAGTTGGCTGCCGAGCCATGTTATTCGCAGAAAAACAAATTACGTGTAGGTGTAGGAGTACGAAAAAAAAACTATGCGCATGCGCGCTGGTGTTTAAGCCGCATTCCACGCGTGGCACCTCATACCGCACTTCAGTTGAGACTCGAACATTAGTCACTGCGCATTCAATGTCATAGTTCAACTTATGCGCCGGGGACTTTACGCAGTTATGGGTAAAACATCCCCTCCAAGTGTACCTTTTGCTATAACATCGCCTCTGAAGAATATAATTCTAATCCAAAATCTAGCTGCAATATATAAAGAAAAAATAACTTAAGAAATGTTATTTTCTCCCGGACGAAAATTTATAAGAGGATTGTTCACATACTCTGGTAAATAATGAAAGAAATCAGCTAGCTATAAGTCAAGGGAAAAGTCGTCAGCTGATAAGATTCAGTGGGTGATAGATGCTGCTGCGTTACACATTTCAAGGTACCAGCTGACAAACTTTCCACTGAGATACAGAAAGCTGACATTAATTTTCATTCATAGTAGTATATAAACGATCACCAAGTAAATTTTTTGTTGAGAGGAAATCATTGAATAAATATATTTTTTTTTCATGTTCAAGCAGTCAGCTGACGTATAATCCACCATGTTATGGCCAGCTGACTTTGTTTTTCCTTCAAAATACTAGGTTAACTATAATCTGACAAAATTTGAAATGGGAGGAAATGACTGACAAAACTTTTTTTTTCTCCATGCGTGGGAGGCTGCCACGGTCCGCCCCACCCACGGAGTCGCAGCTGACGGTCGCGGGTATTCATAGCATAAGTCCCTAATGCATTTTACGAAGTTTCGCTCGAGAGGAAATAATTGACCGAAATTGTACCTGGCTCCAGGACCATAAGATTTCGGTAACCGCTATGACGCAATATAAAGGTTACCCTTATAAACGGGAACCGTTTTAATACCGGTAACCTAAAAAGACCTTGTATGCAAAAGAAAATGCGTTGTTGTTACATAACAAATAAAAATCATACTCGTCGTGTTGTTTACACAATATCGCTGGATACGGTTCAATTCATTTTTTGTGGGTAATTCTGTTGAAAAAATCATGAAATGAGTAAAGATAATTGTGTGGTATAGTGCCATAATGTTTAGTAAAGACAAATGGCGGTATAACCACACACAGGCACTGCCCCCGCTTTGACTTATAAGGAACTTCGCATGAAACATAAAGGTAACCGTTATTTCGGTTACCGGTATGATACCGGTTAAATTCTAGGAATCCAATAAAATTGGCGGATACCGGTTACCATTAAAAATACCGGTATTATCTTTTTCGGTTGATACCAAAAAATACCGGTATTTTCGATACCGGTTTCGGTCCCTGCTTTGCACATCCTTCCATATAATATTATTATAATATCATTACATTGCACTTTATTACTTTTTTAATATAAATAATAAATAAATAACACCCAACAGTCGCATACATACTCCTGATCCCACACTAAATTCAAGTCTTGTGTCGTGGGTATCAGGAACCACGAAAGACTTTTTTTTTCACTGGCCCGGCATAATGACAACACTACGCCTGATAGTAGGCGCAAATGCCGTCCAGGCAGAGTATCAAATTGCATCAGACGACAGTCCCAAGACATTCGATACAATTATGCTGGCCTGCTAAGATGCCTCTTCACACTACGGCGGAAAGACCCGGGATAGGAAGGAGGGAACACGCGTAACGGCAACAATTCCACAGCTTGATGGTGCGGCATGGTGCGGCACATAAAAGAATTTCCGAACGTTTTGGTTGTTGATGAGATGATTTGGACTGGTTTGGACCATCAAGCTATGGCTTCTAAATTTGTCCTTTCCGAACAACATTTAAATTCGTTTTGAGCGAAGAAGACAAAACATTCGATTACTAAAATACTTTTTAAAACTGTCTTTGAATGAGGCCGATAGAGTTTGCTACTTAAGTCCTTCATAAACAACACGAAATCCACAGCCCATAAAATTGTATTTAAAAAAGTAATACAGAAATAACTTTCTTGGTTTTCGAAGCCATTCAAAAGAGTGTAAAACGTTGAACGGTAAGAAAATTCCCGAGTACATTAGTATAATGGTTTCCTGCACGTTTATCGACTCATGTAGTTTTCGTTGAATGCAAGTCGTACCGGTTTCTTGATAATCGTTCATAATTGCGTTCTCGCTGATAAAGAAAATGTTTGTTCTTGCCAAGTATCGTACTTAGCTGTTATGTTTCATTAGTATGATGACACTACTGCCATTAATGGTGTATTTTTTTAAAGTATCAGCTCGGTATCGGAGCAACTTGCGTAATGGAAATTGATTACCTACTCCTGCGAACACATTCGAATGCCTGGGGAATCGGAAGTGCGGCGTCAGTTTTTGATGATTGAAAGTTGACGCAAAAGCAACGCTTTTACTGGAGACTGGAGGTGGGTCTCTCGTACTTGAGAGGCCACCTAGGTAGGTACAACTGAAATGTCTATTTCTCCCGCCAAACAGCAGTGTAAATGCACTGTTTTGTGTCGAATTGAAAGACATTGTAGCTAGAGTAATTACTGGACATATTGAAACTTAACATCTTATGCCTCAGGATGGCGAGCGCAGTAGAATGCCAAGCAGTGCTTTGTAATTCAAATTGTTGTTTGGTTTTGGTACTGTTCATGAATGGTCGTACAGCTTACTATCAGGCAAACGGAATGCTCGTCTCGCCATTCATTGCAATAAAAATAATATTATGATGCTGTACCACTTTGAAGATGGCTAAAAATTACCACATAATTCCTCAATGACCTTATACCAACGGCCTTATTCATTCCTATTCAATCTATTTTAGTTTTCAAATGTTTTGTCTCTTTCGAACGACTTTTGTATTCAGTTTGAGCAAAGAGGACACATTCGATAGCTAAAATAGGTTTAAAAACTGTCTTTGAATAAGGCCGTTCATGTCTTGTGATATAATAATACAAATCGATTAGGTAATAAATGTTGCATTACACTCGTAGTATACGTTAATCGATTGTGTAAGAATTAATTGAGTCTAGAATTATTCTCAGATAATAGAGGGAAGCGGCATACAAAATTAAATTCGTGTGTACTACATACAATACATAACAATTTGGCTGGGGAATATTACTAAAGCAATGACGTAATTGACAAAACAGAATTTATTACAAAATAATTTAAAAAAAAAAATTTATAAGTTAATGATTTCTAAGGGTGTGGTGGACTGTTGGTAAACAGACCAGACGCTGCGGCAACATATTCAGGATGGACGTGCGTTCAAATCCCAAGGCACACCTCTGACTTTTCGAAGTCATTAGTGTATTGATTGAATCACCACACACTATAAAGTTAAAGAATAACATCATGAGGAAACCTGCATAGCTTAGCGATTTGTAGGAATTTCCATGGTATGTAAAGTCCAAAATGCCAACACGCACTAGGCCAGCGTGGTGGATTACACAGCCTTATCTTTCTCAACCGTACTCTCGATAGTAGAAGAGACTCGTGCCCTGCAGTGGGAAGTATACGGGCTGATACAATACAAAAAATAACCATTACTACTACATTAAAAAGAATTACAAGCCACTAGCATATTTCAACGTTCACAAATAGATTGGAATACATAAAATATCGATTTTAACACCCGTATCGTAATCAGCGTGTACAACCCGCATGAAAGTTTAGTTCAAATAGCTCAAATCACGTGTAATTCATAGTTAAATGAGCCGTGAATAGCTAATAATGTTAGATCGTGTAAGACGGCTTTATAGTGATGTAGAGTGTATTGTACTCAGAAACTGACACTAAACCGACTTGTTTTATTATTTTTACTTCATATTGCTCGTATAAAATAGCTTGAAGTAATTATTTTTTATATCCTGCTCGTACTATAATAGTCACATTTTAGTGTTCCTACTTCTTACAAAATTAAGAAACGAAAACGATCAGAATAATTTGTTTATAAATCCAAGAATACTTATAGATATGTTTTAGCTGATATTTTCCATAAACTGGAAATAACATTGTTAGGGACAAATTATCTATTTCATTGTTTATTTCGTATAGTTGAGTCCAATATAAAATAATTTCAAACGCTTTAATGACTAATTTATTAATTACTAGGCAATGTCTAACTGAACATTGAATATAACAGATGAGATATAAATCCTAAAAATATGCACCTGGATTACAAGTGAATGTAATACAAAGTAAACGTTAAACTGGTATATTTTCAAATACATTCAAAGGATAGTTTTACGCCATCGTTCCGATGACATAATCAAAATTCTGAAATCCATTTCCGACGCTACCCAAAACTTTTCTTCCAAAGAAACCAAAACTGATGACAAACAGCATTAGAACCCCGAAAGAACCAATTAGCAGTTAATAAAGTTATCGTCGCAGTTAATAAATCTACTTAAATCATCGGCATCGTGGCATTAATTAAACCATCAAAACTTTAACCATAAAAATTAAATAAAGTCTCAGTAGTTAAGAATGTGATTTAACTCGCTCACTAGCAAAACTTCACAATTTCAGTCAATAAAAACCAGAACTTGGTCATCTTAACAAACAATCGTAGGCGCGATAAAGGGAGAAAATAAAAATGGCAGACTTCAACTTATTCCTTATTCCGTTCGGAAACTACAAATTGATGAGACCGTCTTAAAACAAGATAGATTTTATTTATTTCGCATTCTCCGGATAGCTTAGAAAGACTCCAGCTCTTTTTAGCTTTATCGAGATTTTTTAAAATAATGAAGCAATTTTTCTGAAGAATATCAATTTAAATTATAGAAAAAATGACGTGGGTGGTATTTCCGCGATACTCGTCATGATGTATGTATTACAGCCTTCCTTTTTAGACATAACATCTTAGCATAAAAAACGGAGTATTTATAGTTACTTAAGCGAAGGGGCGCGTATCCCTCTTGTTGAAAATTTCATTCCAAATATACTTAAACCCACGCCTCATCACGAGATTAGGGCAGGCCACAAACTTTTTTCTTATATTTGTGCTAATTCTGAATAATTTGGAGAACAAATCCCTGGGGCGAGAAGTTGGGGCAAAGTGTGAGGTTTGCTCAATTTATGTCAACGAAAACGTGTGAACCAAGTTTGTACGGAGTTAGAAAAATCAATGCAATATGTGTCGAGTCGTGTCCGGTTCTCCTTGAAAACATTTTGTCCTTCTTGATTTATATCGTGCCAAGGGATATGGAACACGTATCTTGTTGCTATATTTGGTAATTTCTTATTAACTACACTGTGGCATGTTTATGAGAAAAGGAATTCGTGGCTCAGTTGACAAGACACTGTTAGATATACAACTGCAATGGTTGATTCCAACTGAGGGATAGCGTTGACCGGTTTGTACCATTAATCATTTATCATAAATCACTAACAATCACCAAGAAAGACGAGCTTAGGACTTTATCTTAGCGTTTTTATTTACAAACTCGACTGTCTCTTATTACATGTTAAAAATAATATAAAAGGCTGATGATCTAAGAAAGATATCATGAGAATTAGACATTTGGAAGACAAACCAATTAAATTACGCCGCTATTAAGTTTGTTTTTGCAAAGAATCACCGAGGATAAACATCTAGCTCAAAGGATTTCAAGTAAAACTGAGGATATCTTCCTCTACTAAATATAAATTATCTATACTAATAATATACAGAGGTAAGATTAGGTCAGTAATTGTTTGTATTGAAACTACTGAATTGTTCTTTCACCACTAAAATCATACACTATCCCCAATAAACATACGCAATAGAATATTCTCAAAGAAGTACATCTGCACCTGGGCAGAGCCGGGCTGAACCGCTAGTACACTTATATATTTTATGAATGAAAGGACAATTTAAAGCGAGGCGTCGGACACGTGCCAACGGCGCCACATCAGGCAATTGAATACAATCGAAACCGGACAACGACCGAACATAGAATAAATAAATTACTAATATCCTCTTCTACAATCTAATCGGGTTTTACTATATCCCAGTAGGACAATTCAGTTCTCAATCTCGTGACCAAGGCCAATGTTAAATCCTTTAACCATATTATTGTCTGAAAGTTGTGTACAAAGAATTTATGGGAATTAACTCCTTAAATACTGACCCGAATTTCCCTTCATAATGTGGGCCAGGAGTTACATAGTCATGTCACATACAGATTCAAAGGTTGTGTAGACAGACAAATTATATCAAGGAATGTGCCAATTGTGTGACGTCATTATGCGCAGACCTTCCGAGATATGTCCCACATACGGTTGTAAATATTCATCAGCGGATCCGTTACTATTAACATATTAACAAAATGGCGAATTGCTTAACAGTTATTCAAATTTTATGGTTTCTCTTGCTGGCATTCGTTGTTATAGTTTGCGATAGATTAATGTTTGTATAGACGAGAAATTTTGATAAGATTCTTCCGCTGTTGCAGGACACTATACCTAGATTATAATGAACGCATTTGTTATAAGTAAATTTAAGCTAGTTGCAGTATAAACGTAATTGTTTTAATACTTTTATTTGCAAAACATCGAACATTGTAACAATTTATTTGAAGTATCATTCGGGTAGTTCCAGTTTTTTAGTTCGGACCAGGGTGTGTATTAAATCTGATGACAAGTACATTTTGAAATATTAATTGGCACCATTACTTTTGGGCAGTGGACTTCTTGATTTCCAGTGGTTGAAAAGAGAAAGAGAGAGAGCGTTCTACCGAGTCCTTCGGTCCTTCGACATATTATTACGCTGGCCTACATATCAACTTATCAGAAGGAGTTGAACACGTGAGCTGTAGAAATAAAAAATATTTTAATTTCTTCCAATTTGTCGGGCCATAGTTGAACGAATAAACGTATTTTATTAACATTATAATGTAACCTATGTACCACTATAAAATAATTCATTTGAAAATTCGACATTGTAATAATTCATTTAGTATTATTTCGGTTGTTTGATACTCTTAAGGTATGTTCCAAAGTTACATGTGGCAATTTAAAACGACCATTGAGAAGAATTATCTATTTACTGTCATTTCCACGACTTATAGGTACGATGGGTTATTTACCGACGCATCTGCGTAGTACCTTTCTGCACTACATAATCTATGCTAATAACAATGTTTTACAAACGCAACGTTTACATTATGTCATGGACTCCATATATCTTAATGCGAATATTCTATTAAAATAACAAAGGTATCTAATATTCCGTTTTGGCATTTATTAAAACTCGGATAGCGGTTAAGAAACAATTTTAGTCATTTGTTTATACATAGACACAATAGTGAAGAGATAATGATCACAATATTGGTTCAATATCTCTCGATATTTTATTATTAATTCAACAGTATTATTTGTATTTTTTAGAATTACGTTTCGTTCACTAAGAAAAATAATTTTAACAAAAACAAAAGAGTATTTATGTAGTACTAAGCAACAAACTTAGAAGTGTCTTATGTCGGATATGCACCGATAATTTATTTATTTTATTTATTTTAAATCTTTATTGTACACATAAAAAAAATACAACATACAGAAACAAAAAAAAATATAAATAGTACAAATGGCGGTCTTATCGCTTAAAGCAATGTCTTACAGACAACCATGGGATGGATTTAAAAGAAGGAAAAAGAGAGGGCAGTGTAAAATAAATAATTAAAAGTCTGGAAACTAGATAAAACTCATATTATCTATATATATAATCTAAACATAAAAATACACCAAAATAACATACATACATACATAATAAAAAGCAGAAATACATACATATATAATACTACAAACATATACATATCCTTACTAATATTATAAAGGTGAAAGTTTGTATGTATGGATGTTTGTTACTCTTTCATGAAAAAACGGCTCAACAGATTTTGATGAAATTTGGTATAGTGATAGCTGACACCCTGGATTAACACATAGGCTACTTTTTATCCCGAAAAATGTAGTGTTCCCGTGGCATGAGTCAGGAAACCAAATATACATATTTTCTACTCTTTCAAATTCAAATTGTTGGCACGGGATGTCCTCTCCTACGGAAGGGAAATATAGTCGACGGCACGCGGGAAATATAGTTAGTAGACACGCGAAATAATATGTTCTTGATGTGGATTGGACTCAAAAACTATCTGCACCCGGGCGAAGCCGGGCCCGACAGCTAGTATAAATATATAATAAATACAAATTTAAAATTAATTAGAAGTAGGAAATAATATTATCTACTAAAATCTGTTTATTTAGAGAGAGAGAGGTAATGTTCTTTGATTTGCCTCTTGAATGAAGACAGCGATTGCGCCTGTCTCACCACAACAGGAAGCGCGTTCCACAATCGAACTGCTTTGACAGTAAAAGACTTGTCCATAAATGTCGTGGTGTGCACAGGCATTCTCAGCCTAAGATTCTCGGACGACCTCAAGGACCTCAAATGTGAGTCATGAAGAAAAATAAATCGTTCTTTAAGATAAGATGGGGTGAGAGGATTGAACAAAATATTGTAAAGAAGACAGAGAATGTGAGTATTCCGACGAAGCCGTATAGGTAACCACTTGAGCTTAGCACGAAACTCAGAAACATGGTCATATTTGCGAAGACCAAATATGATTCTTATGCAGAAATTTTGAAGACGCTCAAGTTTATTTAGTTGGTCTTCGGTGAGATCTAGATAGCTGACATCGGCATAATCAAGGATGGAATCGATAATGTTGATCCCTTTATATTTATTTCATACAGGAACGTCACCCAAGTTATAACTTGACACAGTTATACCCACATACTCAAATGATTCTCCAATCTAAGTCCAACCAAACATAACTCCTGCATTTTCTAAATATTGCCTATTAAAATATATTTTTATATTCATATAAAATGTACAAATAAAGGAGCCTCGAGTGGAATAAAGTCTATTAACAAGGGATCTGCACAAGCGGATCTGAGCTGTCGCGTCGACTTTCACTCGCGTAACAATACTATTAAATGTCTAGGCTTTCGTTTTTCTTATCGTAACTTTTAAATAAATACTCTTTATTTTTTTACCCGCTCATACTGACAGTTCAACCCTGCAATCTGGTATGTTTTGTGGGTAAGTTTCGAAAATCAGAAAATAGCGTCGAATTAACTTGTATTGTCCAGTAAAACAATTTAAATAAAACACGAAGAAAACCAGTTCAACACGAGCTATCAAGTATACGTTTTATTTCATTAATTCAGCAATTTAGTCATGAAAAGTTATCATTGTCGCTATGGATACTTAATTACTTAAATCAGTTCCATCCCAGCGTTAAACGGTCAAAAGGACAACTATACAACAGATCGAACGAAAACGGCTAACAATTTTTATACTCGTATTTTATGCGATAGATATAGTGGTATTGTCATGAAGGGAGTTAATCATACTTACTGTAATCAAACTGAAATATGGCTCTACATCACTTTACATAGGCACTACATGTTGGGCCCAACCTTGGTGGAAACTATTTTGAATACCTAGTCATTGGAAGTGTGACGTTGTGCCAACATCCAACGTTAGCAGTTAGACTAATTCGACCCAATATTAATCTCACTAAGGTTGCGACTCCGAGACCTCTCATTCACTAGCTAGTTACTCGTTTGACGCGCAAAGATTCGAAGGGGGAAAATCAATTAAGTGCCTAGGTCGACGGCTTGAGTATCACTTCTCAATGTTGACATATTCATTTACACTGCAATTACCAATAAGTGCATTACGGGTTTTGTGTTTGCTTTAGCAAACATATTTTAAAGACTATGTCTGAGAGCTCCATTAGGTCGGAGAGTAGTAAGTATCTATTTCATACATTGAGAGCCAAAGTGGTACATGCCTATGCCGCAAGATGTCACTATAGCAATATTGTGTAATATAATTTTTTTTTCTATATTGTGTATTAAATGATTTATAGACTATTTTTTATTCCTTGGTATACACGAGTTGCCTTTAATACACCTGTGTGGTATTCATTTGATTTGAAAACTATTCACCGAAATGAAAGTCTAGAAAACTGTTTGAAAATAAAAAGATACAGATAGATACTATTTTAAATGTAAATATGGAAAACTTATTACAGCCTTAAAGTTTTACAACCATAAAGATATTATTACAAGTTATGCCGTTAACTCCAATATTCACAAAGTAAAATAAAAAAAAAAACTATTATTATTTATTGTTTTTGTTACAAACTTTGTACATAAAGCAGCTTTGACGTTGAATTTTTTTACTAATGGATATTAATAATATGTTGTAGTTACGACTTCGATAATGTGTTTTATCTATTAAACATAATGTCAATACGAACTAATAACGTTAAACATTAGCCTAACTAAAGCGTGTCCACACCGGCCCCGTACGACTTCTGCCAAGTCAACTGTCCTTATACATACAAAATTTCAAAAATCAAGAAAATAGAATTATACATTCTAAAATATTCAGATCTAACACTATTTTCAAGTAAAACCAACGCATAACTAGTATGCAACAAAATTTAAGACAAAGATTTAAAAATTATCCTCCCGACTGATCTATTAAATCAACAATGGACTTTGCAATTTATCACTAAGCTACAAAAAGAGCTTTAAAAGAAATTGGGCCAATCACCGATGAATCTCAGATGGCCTCAAAGAGAGTGAAATTTCCTTCGAGCTGGATTTAATCAAACGATAGAATAGGCGCACGAATATCGGGGTGGCTACTCCAAAATTCAGAGTTTGACTGGCTTTGTGTGCATGCGTCCCTATTTTATTTTTAAAGTTAAAAATAACATGGATTTTTATTTAATATTTATATGTTTTAATCAGGAATATATTTTAACTTAAACGAATTTAACAGTTTTCATATAAATAGTAATAAAATGAAGTTCTGTCTTTTTAAAAAGGGAGAGGAAATAAGGCTATCCACTGACCAAGTGACTAAATAAAGCGACATCAAATTACTTTTTCGGGCATATATTACCCTATTTAATGACAATTTATTCATAACAAGCAGAAATGAACTACAATTCAATTTAAACTGAATGATACAAAGCAAAAGTAATATTTTTTTCTAGAATGTTTTATGCTGAAGATAAAAACTTAATCTTGTATTTTATTTTCTCCCTATTAATTTACTTTAATGTCTGTCCTTTTGTAGATAACATTCGTTGAATAATTAATAACAAATTAGCACGGAATCTAAAACATTAGTTTTTGCTCTACAATAAGTGAATTTCCAACTTAAAAGACGCACGTGATTTTTATAAATATACGTAAATTCAATAAACGGAACATTACAATCTATTATTTGCATACGTATGTCCATTTTTCGATTGCATATTTATTCCACAATTACCGTTTCATAGTAGAGGCCCCGTGGAGAAGTAAAAAAAGATTTTATTACGACAAACAAATTTTTTATTTAGGTAGAAAAGAGTGCGTAAAACTTGGCACAGAATAGGTTTTGTCCCAATGTTATATCGAATGCAATATTCAGGCTGTATGTGATGTATTCCTTTTTATACGTATATCAAGTTGGAAAGAAATGTAGTACCCTTACTAGATCCTTATATTATTTTTAAAAATAACAAATATATTTACCTTACGAGTAAAAAAATAGTACTAAACTTTAAGTTAATATCAAATAGCAATATATTTCAATATTGAACATGCTCAGCTTAATAAATGTGGAGTTTTACTGAATCATTTAGATTTATTTATCAAACGGTTTAATTACTCGATTGCACGCTAAATGCCTTATGATGTAAAGTTGAACTGAGGGAAGTATATTTCATCATAATTGACTGATGTTTATAAACATTTTATATACATTAATTACACAGTAACTTTAAACGCGAATAAATTAAAATATATTAAGCAGATGTAAACAAAGTGACCGGGTTATTCGTTATTACAATGCAAGTCAAGGAGGATAATTATTGGTCCGAGAAACAATATATTCTATCTCTCTCTTTCATTAATGCACTTTGAAAATCTGAACTACTTTGCAGTCCATACAGACTGGCACAAGAGGACCAAATTGAAAACATCTCATAATTTTCAACGCTCAGACCAAAAACATATAAATGTATAATATACAAATATTTTTCTCCTGGACCGAATTTACCTCACACTTTACATCCAGTATCTTAACAGTACCAACTTAACAATGATTTCACCATCCAAAATTTATATCTAGATAGTTTTCTTTGAAACTAGAGCGCACTATTCTCGAATCGGCCGCGCCACAAACGAATCTCCATGGCGATTAGTATCAATTCTGTGTTCAATTGAATGGATTTATGGTCGCCCGTGCATATTCAGTGTTGCCTCACCGTCGGCTGTAGGGTGACTGCGTTTTATTGATATTGGGATAAACTCATATTATTGGTATTAAATATAGGCAAGCATAATTGTACCAAAAGTCATGATATAATAATTCGGATTTTCTGAACAGCATCACACTTACGTTACCATTAAGTGTCGTCACTTTGTGTTGCTGTTTTTTTATTCAATTATTTTTCAATTATAGGAAAATATTAAATTATATTTTCCGTCGAAGTTTAAGAAACAGTGCAAAATTAGGTCTATAAGTACTCTAATCTGTTGCCAAAGTATAAGCTTCAACATTTTAACATTAGGGCAGACCAAACTTCAATGTAGAATAATGGATATAAAAAAGAAACGTATATTCACAATGTATTAAAAAAGGCCCAACGTCAAAACGTTAAATAAACAAGTAGGTACACGTAAAAATAATTCGTTTAAAAGAATTAGAGTGACGCGCGGGAAATGAGAACCACGTGATTGACATTATTATCAGTCGGGTTTCCGCGAAGCTATTCCTGTCTCAGCTCGTAATTTGATTTAGAAGTATTAAATGGAATGTATTTATAACAACAGAAAGTTGGCGATGTCTCCAACTGGCCCTTTTTTTAATTGTGTTATTATATTGTTTTTGAAAAAAATAAATAGAATTGAATTATATTTTTTCACCTTGGCCTATTTTTTTTCGTGACATCATTTATTTTTCTGACAATAAGCTGGCCACTCTAGTGTTTTAAGTGTTTTCAGACAAAGTAAAACCTGGTAAGCTCTCCCTTGAGATTCCGTAGGTAGATCAAAAGGACTATGCTTGTGTACCCAGAATTCAAGTCACGACTGTGAATGTTGCGGTCAGACTGAGTTCCTATTTTGGTAAATTAGAAAAAAATAAGAACATGCTATAATTGTTTTTCGAAAAAAATAATTTGAAATTGCCTTATATTCTTCACTAGTATAAAGATGGGGCTTATATTAGTTTTTAATCTGGAACAGATACCGACTCATGCAAAATTTCTCCTACATATTTTATATTACAAAATTCATTACAAATCACTTCAAGTATGATATCGTCAAACAAGCTTCATATTTTTAAAATAAATTATTAGTGTTATCGCGAAAATTGTTTGACTGAATAAAAGCGCCAAATAAAAGAAAACGCTGATACCAGAAATCAGAATAAAGAGCGGTACTCAAAAAGCGCTGCAACTTTTAATATGAAACGCGAAATATCGCTCGGAAAGTCACGCGGAAGTTGCTTCGTGCAGGCTAATAGCTTTGTATGTACCGATTGTTGCGGACTAGTAACACTTATAAAAGATGGTAATAATCTATTGGTTTGAAAATCATTCATAAACTTACAAATAAAATAGGATTTATACTTTTAAAAAAAAACCCAACTCTCTGTCGGCTCCAAAGACAAGTTAACAATAGTTTCAAAATTAATTTTTGTACTATACTTGAAATTATTTGAAAATTTAATTTACTGTGGAAATGTTTAGTTCTAAATGAGATATTCAAGACATTTTTGAGGCTTCTCCCGTTTTGTCACAAAATCATCATCTTTAATACAAAGTGTTATTGTTTATGCAAATGAATGATTCGTAAGCAGAGATAAATGGACATTTCGCGTCATACTGACCTACGTTTACTGCCAGCAATAAAATTGAGTAGGGGCTATAAACGTCGGAACATATCAACTTGTATCTCAATAACACGATGTCTAAAATCTAAATTTGATGCGGAGAGCTGTTTTTCCGAAATAAAATCATCATTTAAACATCTGTACGGTCGTATATTATCAGGTATCGCCATTTCGTACATTAGTGAGCCAAAATGTAATATGTACGTCACTTACTGTCTCATTTACTGAAATCTTAATAAACTAAATCTATTATTTGAGTGTTTAATAATTTCGACTGAAGATAGATTTATTAAGCTTAATCATTGTTACCTACTCAAGAACTAGAGATGTTGTAGTGTATCCTCTTTGCTAACTTTAATTATTTAATCTAAAACCACAATATTCCAAGTCGATTATGAAAATAATTCATTACATTTACACACCGATATCAATGTTACACTATCTCAATGCATTTACATTTTTTATTTCTTAATCTATGTATTTTATTGTATGCATAAATGGTTAAATCCAATCCCGAAACAAACATCCTCCACTTACAAAGGTCTCAATACGAATCTCGAAACTTCCTATCTCATTCTTCAGTCGGAAACTCATCCATTGTCACACTGAGTCTATCAATTCGGACTCATGATTTTCATTCATGTATCCCCTATAAACTTTCCTAATTATTTGTCTTGACAACACTTCATAGTTCGTAGTGTTCTTGACCTAGATGTTAAAAAATTTATTTCGGTTTGAGCAGTTTTTCTAGACACCTATCCAATGACTATAAAATCCACCTACAGCGTACACCCACTTATATCATTCAAACTTTTCCACTGCAAATTGAACTGAGAACGTCAGAGCGGCGGCAAAGCCCAATCTTTGTACTTTTGTCCAACAAAGAACGGAATCCAACAAAGATTTTAGATATTTTACGAAAGCTCAACGACGGACTGCTGTAATCCTCTGATAATATGAATAGACATATTTTGTGATGGAAAACACGTCATACAGATTCCATTTTTTGCTATAATTGGCATGACAATAATCGTTCACCAGTGGATACCTTCTCTGAACTACACCATACTTTCCAGTTGTAATATTAAACGAATTGTAATATTTAAAAAACACTTGGTACATTAAAAAGGTTTCATATAGTTTTACTCTAAATAAGATCTCAGGCAACAATACAGCCGTCAATGGTTACCATGCCTTTAGTTTTAAATATGTTATCTATTTACTGTACTGCATGGTATCCGCCCATATATATACGTCCCACTGCAGGGCACGGGCCTTCTCTACAAGCGAGAGTACGAATAAGAGTGGTTAGACCATAGAGTCCACCACATTGGCCTAATGCGGGTTAGCGGACTTTACATGCCATAGAAACCCTTATAAATAGCTAGGGTATGCAGGTTTCCTCACCTTATCTGTATATTGATTCTTTTTCATAAATGTTGGTGTAAAATAATTTAAATAAAATAAATTAATTAATATTTAAATTTTAATTTGTTTAATAGGCAGAGGATTGTCCCATTAAATTTTTCAAGATGGTAACTACAGTGCATGATCCAACATTTGTTTCGGCGCGTAATGAAGACGCATGAGGGGTGATGTTTTTATGAGAACAGCTCGCCATTGAATTGACCAAATGGCTTCTCTAACCGCCATAATTACAATAATGTACTAATTCATTTATATTTATTGTATAGTGATAGATAAAATATATGAACATTGAATTTATTAAAAAATAGTAGAGCAACGCTAGTCATCAGACTGAAAGATATGTCAGTAGAAATAACGTGGACAATTATAAAAATGTCAACAAAAGGTAACGTATAACTGTTATTAATAAATTATAATATATTTATTTATTTAAGTAATGTTCTCCAACAGTATACACGTTATTTAAATTAATACTATTATTTACTAGTTGCATTCTGACGCATACACCAAGTTCGCAACACTTATAAAATTACACGTTAACAAAATCAAAGAAAAATATACTCAAATTATAGTGTACCTATAAGTAGACTGTCCCGCCCGCACCCGCCACTCCAACTCCTGTAAGCCAGGATCAACAGTGGCACGCATTTTATTGACACCGAGCATTGAAGCTCGGCGAGTCTCCGGGAATGTCTAACTTGTCATTAACCCGCAACGAAATTAATAAAGAAATAAATAATAGGAGGAGTTGGAAATATTTATAGTTATAAGTAATGTGACGTTATATACTCAGCTATCGAAATAAGCAACTATTTACAAACGAAAGTTATGCGGCTATAAAGAGTGCATACTTCAAAACTTTCCGCTGGCTTCAGTTTAATGATAAAGAAAAGTACAAAGGAATAATATCCTTCTGCTTAGCTTACAAATCCGCTGCATTAAAACTTTAGTAAACCGAGTAAGCGAAACCTAGTAATACAGAATTATATCAAGATTTCTACCGAAATAGAAGCTGGGTAGTAGTTTTAGTGACTACATATACAATACAACTGGAAATGCCGCAAAGAAACGCGGCAGTTGCTTTTTGGGATTTTATAAATATCATCGTGTTTGGGTGGTAAATCCATAGTTTTTGATAAAATATTAATTTAAGCCATATGGTCTTTCAAAATAATAGTGTGTTCTATATTACTTTAGAAAAGCTATATACATATTTACCTCCAAATAACAATCCAATACCACTATGGGCTTTTTTTTTTTAAATCTTCGCTTTTTTTCAAACTTTTAGTTGTATCTGAAGTCTAATATTGACCAAGTAAGTGTGTTATACTTATATTAGGTTCATCCTATGTATTTAACAAGTTTCGCACATACCGGCATATTAATGTCATTTCAGTCTCTACATTGCTCATACCATCAGATCTATTGCAGTTCCTCTTGTGAATAAATGTACATACATATATGAAAAAACTTTACACATTAATATAAAAAAAAATCCTAATGAATGATCCCTGGCGCTGACTACGAGCAGAAAAAATATTTCACGTTATAAAGAGATTAAAATTACAGTTAATAAAAAGTGCTTCAACAAATATTATAAATGAGTCACACGAGTAGAGCTTGCCAAAATTTCTTTTTCTTTTTTTTGTACGTCTGTCTGTACCTCTTAACACTCTGTGATGTGAACAAGTTGGAAATAATAGAAAGTAAATTTTCCAGCTGGTCGTTTCTTTCAATAATCTGATACAATATAAATATTATATTAACATTTTGTATGAAAATAATATAAAATAAAAAAATACAAAAAAAATTAATTTACAAAAATAATTATTCCATATTTTCAACCAATCACAGATATAAGTATTTTTCCTCAAAGTAATTTGTGTTATATAAATTTTGTTAAAGTATAATTTATGAATCTTTCACATAAGCATAGCCGCGGGCAATCACTATTACGCAATAAAATAAATCACTCTTAATTTTTTTACAACCCAAAAATTACAGTTTCCGAGAATTGAAGCAATACATGCTATATCATAAACTAGATTTCTCGCGAAAACACGTTATTCACAATTTTGTTATTTACAATTTTCTCCTTTGAAATTAAATACATTATGCTAAATAACAGGGAGGGAAATTGTCAAATAGCATTAGAACGCAATGGAAACTACCATTTTGACGTGTTATTTATATTTATTGGGATATACATCTTTGTTTATGCACTAGTAGTCCGGTTAATGAAAATTATTTACTTACATTACTTTAACCACCAGTGTAAATGGTGATAATACCATCAGGTGAACCTATATTACCGAAATATACATAAAAAGTAGCAAAAGTGACTTGAGTTCTTGGGCTACATTTTTGCCTAACCTTCCTTTTACAGTGACATGGTTTGTGGTAATACACCATTCAAATGAAGGTTTCTTCTACCTTTTGCACAGTATGCTAATTCTCAAGCTGTAACAGGCACGAAGCTGAAGAACAATTTAGTTCAAGTTACAAACAATAAGTTGAACCGACCTTGAGTATCTGATGTTCATTCGCGTAAACCTAAGAAATCATTATCTGATGTTCATTAACCCGCGCGAATTTACTGCTATAACTTGAGAATTAAAATTATGATAGCGTCTGTGGCACAGTTGGTTAGACGCCGGCTGTGGAACATGATGCCGCGGGTTTGATCCCCGCACCGAAACAAATTAGTGAACCACAAGATATTATTTCTTGTCTGGAAGTTTGTAAGGCCGAAAAGTCTCTCATATTACCTGGTACCCACCATGCAAGACTCAATCTTAGTGTGGTCAGGACTATGTATGTACCATACATTCGGTGTTCGGATTTATTTATTTAAATAGTGTTTAAATAGAAAATTATTATGTATAGACGTGTGTGATATTTCTGGAATTTGGATTGAGGCATCTATCATTGCATTGCATAGGTCTAGTAGAGCGTATTTCTTTCTTATACGGCTATTTTGCATTCAATACGTGTGGGCGTTTACTTAATGTGGTTACTGCATATGTATAAGAGTACACGTAGGAATTAACACGAAGCAGTCGCCGCCGAAATCGAATGTTTGTAAAGATTGTAAGACAATCCAAATATTGAATGTATGTAGGAATAAGAAACCGGCACAGTGGCCCGTAAATATCTGTCGCCATGTGAGGTCAACCTGTGTATAATTGATATTGAACAGACATAGTCGTGTTGACTACCAAGATCACGTTACAGTTTCAGCCTATATACGTCCCGCTGTAGAGCACGGGCCTCCTCTACAATCAAGATTACGATTTAGAGGGGTTAGCCCATATAGTCAGCCACCCGGCCTAATACGGGTTAGCGGAGTTTACATAACATAGAAATTCTTAAAAAATTATATAGTATGCAAAGTTTCCTCACGATGAATAAGAACATATCAAGATCAATGAAATCTTGTGTCGTACTCATCAGAAACTACGAGATACTTTTCAGTCTTACAAACACTTAGACATGAAACAAATATATTTTTTGGGACAATCGAACCCGTGGCTTCTCGTTTCACAGTCGGCATCTTAGCAACTACGACGCAGGGACTGTCTGAATAAGAACTTCCGTATAAAAAGTTCAGCCCCATTTAGAATTAGATACAGGATAAAAAAATCTGTGAAAACTATCCCATCACACCTCTTATAAGACAAAAATGGCACTATTTACTAAAACAATTAGAAAAAGTATTTCAGCACTTTATTAACTACCATTTAAAGTGCGTGGTGGCATGTTGGTAAACGGACTAGACGCGACTGCCAACATGTTCACGGTGGTTGCGGGTTCGAATCCCAGGGCACACCTCTGACTTTTCGGAGTCATGTGTGTATTGATAGTCAATCACCACGCACTAAAACGGTGAAGGAAAACATCGTGAGGAAACCTGCATACCATAGCGATTTATAAATAAAATCTATGGTATGTAAGTCCGCCAACCCGCACTAGGCCAGCGTGGTGAACTGGCCTAACCACTCTCAATCGTACTGTCGATTGTAGAGGAGGCCCGTGTACTGCAGTGGGACGTATATATGCTGATACAGTTTGATATAGAACGACGGTAATAAATATAACTATTTTCAAAATCGTCATTGACGAGCATCACATCTGTGCATTAACAGGAGCAATATAACTGAGAAATTATTATAAAATTACTAAGCTCAACATACAAATGCTCTCATCACCGCGAGTAATTCATTTGCTACAATTTCCTTCAAATTACATTTATCTCAAACATAGTATTATTACTAACTTAACAAGTGTTTTTCAAAATCGAATAAATTTCATACATTTATCTGGAAATTATCTTGGATTTAAATCATATTGCCACAATGATCCATTTTTTAACACGACATTTCTCGGAATATTCCGCCTAGACACTACACACAGCACTTAGTGAAATGTTTTGACGTATATCACGATGTTTTCCATCATCAACTCATAACAAATCTCGCGCACACGTATATAAACAATATTTCACCAGTTCACCTCGTTTTAAATACATATTTCTTTTAAATTAATTCTCAGATTTTTATGTCTCAATTAATTATGTATTTAATTTTCCTTATAATTATTACTTCACATATAATATATTTTACGACCGATTTACGAAGTGTTACATTTATTTGTCAATAAATTTTATTGGTGTCGTGTGTTGAAAAAAATATTTTAATTAGAATAAATTATTGAACATTAATCTTGGGTCATTTCGTTGTATTCAATATGGATTTCTAAAATAATTCTTTATTTAAAGAACTATTGTGAAAATTTCACTTTTTTATTAAAATAATCCTTACTAATATTATAAAGGTGAAAGTTTGTATGTATGTATGGATGTTTGTTACTCTTTCATGAAAAAACGGCTCAACAGATTTTGATGAAATTTGGTATAGTGATAGCTGACACCCTGGATTAACACATAGGCTACTTTTTATCCCGAAAAATGTAGTGTTCCCGTGGGATGAGTCAGGAAACCAAATATACATATTTTCTACTCTTTCAAATTCAAATTGTTGGCACGGGATGTCCTCTCCTACGGAAGGGAAATATAGTCGACGGCACGCGGGAAATATAGTTAGTAGACACGCGAAATAATATGTTCTTGATGTGGATTGGACTCAAAAACTATCTGCACCCGGGCGAAGCCGGGCCCGACAGCTAGTAATGATTATAAAAATGAAAATACCTTCTTATTTAATTCGATTATTATGCTTATATAAATATTATAATATGTGACAAAATCAATTAAACACTGAACAAAAAATACCAAATAAAACTATTTTTTAATTAATCAATAAATTAACTTTTTAAGTACTTACATCAAAATGTTCTTTTTATGCACAACAAAAGACCACAAAGCACATAAAATAATAAACACTTTCAAATAATTTCCGAACAATCACTACGACGTACGCGGCAAACTTTGCAAAGGAGCGGCGATATCCTCTCTCACGTGTTCACTCGGCGCCAGACGCGCGACAACTGAGCCGGAGTTGAGTTTTCACGCCCACCACACTATTTTTCATTTAGATCAGGCGGGAAAGTCACGTATTGCATTGTCTGTTGGTGTAATTTACTTTGTGTAATTTGGGTGTAATAGTGTAAAAGGAAACAATTATATGTAGACTGTGAAAAAGTGGAAGGACGACTTGGTTAAAGTTGCAGGACGTCGCTGGATGCACGCCGCTTCCAACAGGTCAATGTGGAGATCTTTCTGTATCAGCACATATACGTCCCACTGCAGGGCACGGTCCTCCTCTACAATCGAGAGTGCGATTGAGAGTGGTTAGGCCATATAGTCCACCACGCTGGCCTGCTACGGGTTGGTGGGCTGGAGGAGGCCTATGACCAGCAGTGGACTACCTGTTCTTTTATTAGCTTAAAAATAGTTTGCTGTTGGACGTAGTCTATTATGAACAAATTCTGATGGTTAAAATAAACACTTTATTTTATAATTTCTTAACCTATGTTACAAGGATGAACGTTGCATAAAGTTGTAAAATTATGTGATATACGTTGATATAGAATGTACGATTATCGTATTTCAAGATAATGTTTATTATTATGAGAACCAATCACCGTTGGGGTAAACGTGTTCTCGATTGGCAGTCACGCCTCGGCAAGCGTAGGACGCCCTCCAACTAGGTGGAATGACGATATTCGAAAGATGGCTGGTAGCGGTTGGAGATGATGGGCTGAAGGTCGAACCCATTGGTGTGCCATAGGAGAGGCCTATGTCCAGCAGTGGACGCAAATGGGCTGATGATGATTAGAAGAATATGTTTATCCCTAGACCGTTTATAAACCTATATCAGCTATCGAATGTTTTGTTCTTTTCGAACCACTACTGAATTTAATTTGAGCGAATATATATACAAATTTCTATGTTGTGTGATGTGTGTGGTGTGTGAAGTACGCCAACCAGCACTAGGCCAGCGTAGTAGACTATATGGCTTAACCACTCTCAAAAGAGTAGGCCCGTGGGACGTATATGGGCTGATACAGTGAGTAACGCCTCAACTTTATTAAGGCGATGACATTTCACACCTGTGATTCACTCTTTTTTATTATATCATAAAGGTACTTAAGTTTAAATAATGTATTACATTGTTATGATGAATAAGTATATAACAAGGAACAAAATAAATTTGCTTATGGAATGATTGTTCACCAATTTAAAACTTGTTAATAGTATGATATTCATATTGGCATGATAATGGAAAAAACCATTGCAAAAAACATATGACAGGGACACACGCCTGTATCGCGTTTCGAGTTCAATCTAAAAATTCCTCTGTGTCGAGCATGCGAGGTGAGATATCTAGTGCTTATAAAATTAACAATAAATAAATTCACCCAACAGTGACATACATAGTCCTAACTCTATACTTAATAGCAGCAGCACAGCAGTAGATAATCTCCAATGTTTAAAATGTTTTCCATATTAATAGAATGAAGCCATGATACGGGAAATATTAGGTTTAATACTCCAGTTAACAAGTGTCTTCTTGCCAATTGCATGCACTGTTGTGTTTCGGTTTGAAAGATATTGTAGCCAGAGTAACTACTGGACATATTGAGACTTAACATCTTATGTTTCAGGATGGCGAGCGCAGTGGAATGTCAAGCATTGCTTTGTAATTCAAGGTGTTGTTTGGTTTTGCGACTGTTCATTAGCAGTCATATCGCTTACCGTCAGGTGAATGGCGTGCCCGTCTCGCCATTCACAGCAATAAAAATAAAACATGACTGAATCCAAAATCATTTGCCCGAGACAAGATATTTATCCAAAAAAATGTCAACAAGCAGATAACTGTCAAATTATTCTGCAATCACAAAAAAAATCACATTGTGCCATATTACACTGATATAAAGGCACGTAAAAAAAGACCTAACATAAAATACATGGCCCAATCAAACCGCAGATACGCTCAGCTCATTGTACTGTACGTGACCCGTCGCTGAAAGTAACACTACGCGACACATCAAACAAATGTCATTTGTATTTTTAACGCGGATTTTTTTCTAAATTGGTCACGATTCATTTGTTATTCCTACTCGGTGTGTTATGTGATTTATTGGTTTTTAGAGTAGGTGTTTTTTTTTTCTTTGCCCTGATTTAGAAAAAAGTCCTAGATGAAGTAAACAGTAAAAAAATAGTTCATCTATTCAGTAGTCAATCTAATGAACAATTTATTTTTAACCTAATGAATGTCAGACGGAAAAATGTCTAATCATCTAGTCTTGTTTATAGAACAAAAAAGTTTAAGTTAAAAAAAGATATTTTTAAAATCTTTTCATCCTGAATGAAGGGAATTGTGAATCAACAATTCCTCAACCATTTTCCAATCCTAAAAATTAGACATATTGCCGAACCTTGAAGCCGAATTCAGTACTTATAGCAAGGTAACAAGTCACACTTATTGCTTTCGTCTAAATAACGCGACAACGTATACATTAATACAATTAAACACACACTTACATTTACATTACAATAAAATAAACAATTAAACCACTAACATACCGCATCATTTACTACACTACAAAAGACTAACATAATTAAATTAAAATAACAAATGATTACCAACTAATAAAAGTTAATGTGCCTACCTGCGAGCTCGTAGAGCAGCCGTAGCAATAACCGTAGCGTGCTACAGTCGTAGACGGTCCTAACGCTATAACGTTGTACTTAAAGGGTCTACTACCTAAGTAAATTCCTACCTTATATTGTTACCCAAGAATTTCGAACTGCAATTATTTTGGATTTAGGTAGATGTTATTTTACTTTGGAAATCAGTACTGCTTAACAGCTTATATTGGTATCCCCTCTACTAGAGATGTTGCAGGATTTTGTGTTCAATTTAAGAGCAAAAATAAATAATTTAAATCATAAAATTGTTAAACAATTATACCTTACAGGTATCTTCTGTGATATCGGTAATAAAAACTCACTAAGAATAAATGATAGACCTGTAAAAAACTCTGTATTTCGGACTTTCAATCTTAGTAATTGGATTGTTTCGTGATCTGCATTACATATTATTTCTTTGGATTACATTACCGCATTTACTCGACTTTTAGAAATGTTAGTAAGGAATAATAGCGACCTGAAAAACTAAGGTAAGTACAAGTATAGATCAGTTAAGTGAAAGGACTATATTATTTGTTTTATTGACCAATCTCTGTCCAAACTTTACTTTCATAATTGATTGACCTTGACTCAATATCAATATATCACAACAATCCTTGAACATATCACATTTTGCATATCTCTCATGAACTTTTAGCTCAAAGTAGAACAAAAACGAAGAAAAATATGCCAATTGGCAATTATTAAAAATATCCGTCAACACAAATCTCACATCATTAACCTAATAGTGATATTTATCGTCATCGTTTTCCCCAAAAGAAAATTTATCGCAAATATTACGCAGATAAACATAACAAATCACAATGATTTACGCACTCACAGAAATGTGAGATGCGCGTGTTTATTTGTTTACATTATTGTTACAGTTACAAAACTGGAGCGAGGGAGATTTGCTTAGTTTTGTCGTAGGAAACAATATGCTCTAGAAAAAACTTTATTGACAATCTAATTTCAAATCCTTTTACAATATAAAATGTCATACGCTGGTGTAAATTTTAAGATAAGCTAGATATTCCAGAGGCTCATGGTTTCCTAGATTTACGCGAATATTACACATTGAAATAAAACTATTATTTACGGATTTTTAACGGAAGTTAAAAATGTAAAAATTCAACCAAATCCGCGATAAAATCTGTAAATAATAGTTTTATTTCGATTCTGAAGGCTCTCTAAGCTTCAATGCTTGACATTAAAATGCGTGCACTTGCTTACAGGAGTTGCAGTGGCGGGTGTGAGGGCGGGACAGTCTTTAGCATTATCTATACATGGTTTTTAGTTATAGCCTATTATAAGACTGGAAAATGGAATAAAACTTTATAAGACAGTGCTTCTTGAATACTCTAAATGTAACTTTTCACACTAATCATTCATTAAATTCATGCCCATCTATTACACATAAGTTCCGAAATGTCGCAATTGAAGTTCTGCTCTTCAGTTCATTCTACCTATATTCTTTTTTACGATGTTATAAAGGATGGATGGAAAGTATTTTCCTACCCCTAGGCGTGACGATTATGTATATTATAACATAATCATTGTATCCGCCCGGACACCCAGATACGGGGGGGTTAAGGACCCGGCATTTTGACTCACGTGTGTTTCAAGTTCAACTGTATATGTTCGGATACAATCGAGCTTATTTACTTGTACGCTACATGATCCAAAACAAAAAATGTTCGAAATAGCCAACTCCCGTCGGAGGATAGGATAGAATTCTGGACTGCACTTAAAATCTGGTGCATTTTGGTCTCTTCATAATAAATAAAAAATACACCCAACAGTCACATACATAGTCCTGACCCCACACTAAGATCGAGCCTTGTGTCGTGGGTATCAGAAACTACGAGAGACTTTTCGGTCTCACTAACACCCAGACCTACAACAAACACCTGTGTATCACACAAATATTTATATCGAACCCGCCGCCTCACGTTTCACAACCGGCGTCTAACCAACTGCACCACAGAGGCAGCCTTTACAAAAAAAATATAGGATAAAATAGAAAACCTACATAATAATACTAATTAAGTACATTAATTTGTTCCTTTAACATTGGATCTCTAAATAGGATCTAATAATTACAAAAACTGTTAATTCATTCATTAGTAGACAAAATAAAAACAGGTACAACTTTGATCCAACTATTTAGGTAGCTAACATTTTTATTATGAACAATTAGACCTATATAGGCCAATCTTAAAATCATGTCTCCAATGTTAGCATTACTAGCGAAATTCGTGAATGTTTAATTTTAAACATCCTGTATTAAATTGTGATTTGTGACATCACTTCCCGGAAGACGGTACAGATAAATCTAATTTGTATCCGTGTTCTAAGAAGTAACAATATCACCAGATAATCTTTTGTATGAGAATAAAGACACTAGCTTTCATAAAGTATATCGCTTCCTTTTCATCAATAGCACAAAACTTTTTGACGCCTATAATTTAAAAAAAAAGGTCGCAAAATAATAACAAGCTTCATATAGAGGTACATAATTCCCACGAGTGAACATAGACATCCTTTTATGAAAGGACTATTGTCAGCGTCCGTGGCACCGTTGGTTGGACACCAGCTGTAAAATGTGAGGCCACGGGTTCAATCTCCGCACCCAAACAAATATTTGTATGAACCACAGGTATTTGTTTCGCTAGTTTATCTGGGTGTTTTTGAGGCTGAAAAATCTCTCGCAGTTTTTGATATACAAGAATCGATCTTAGTGTGGACTTTGGGATCAGGATTATGTATATGACTGTCGGGTGTACATATTTATTGGAAGCGACTTGCCTTTACCACAATCAAATAACAAAGATTTAGCAAACTAGAAGATAATTGTAAAGACATTTTGCGCCAACCTCGTGAACTTTTAGGTAATCGTTTTATCATTAACTCTATCCGAAATATTCGGATCTACTTGAAGAAGTGAGATTTTGACAAACGTTAACATCGTTAGCCAAACAAGTCATGAAAAGTATTCTCGAATATTATTTTTATAACACAAAAGCTTCTAAAATTGCTTAATAGAGATTTCAATGGAGATAACAATATACAAAAAGCACGTGAAAATGTAACAAACGTTGTATAAAACTGTAAATACAGACGAAAAAATAAAAGCAAAACAAACGCTCTCTAGAACGGAAACTAAGATCTGGGATATTGTTGGCATAAATCATATTCGTCTACCCGACCCAACACATTGCGACGTGTTGAAATAAAAAAAAACGTTGTCTATGCTCGTAAACCCAGCACTGTTTATTAATCATAAAGTATAAAACAAATTCGCCGTAAACAAATTGGAGAAATGACATTTACTGCAGTGAATGAATAAACTAGAATATGATTCGATATTTTCGGTGTAAATTCTAGAAAATGGCTTCAAATGTGTCGTTTTGTTGCTCAGCTATTTAAACGGAGCTTTTGAAGTATTGTGTTTTGATATGAAATCGCATACTTTTTATGCCAGCGTGGCAATTTTTGGTAACGTAAAAGCTTCTTTAAATGTTATAGCTAATTATTAATGACCTGCTCTAATTTAAACCACTTGAAACTTTTACAATAATCACCAAATTGTAAACTGGTTTTAAAAAAAACTAGAGTTTCTTGCCAGGTCTTCTCTAGTGAAAACCACTATCCAAACCGGGTGGTAGATAAAAAAAAACACAATCTAAATGATGTAAAACATCTCAATGGATTTAACAAATTATTTTCATTTCACTACATTAAGTATCAAATTCATAAATAATGTGGGCTCCTCAAAAGCTGATGTATAGTTAGAGAGTATTGTATAGTTGCTATCTAATATTTTTTTATCGTTCTTCTCTAGTGAGAACCGCAATCCAAACCAGGAGTTAGAACAAAGTTGCTGGTCTGAAATGCCAGTAATTAAGACAAAACATGCGCTCTACGGATGAGTTAGAAGTCAAATTGGATCTTAGAAGAAGATAAATCATTCAAAACCGACTCATATAGCCAATTAGTTAAGCGGAAATTAAATTTAATATCAGCTAATCTAATCTCCGGTAATATAATCAGATTTGAACTCATCTTTTAATCATGAAATTAATAAGTAGGTTGTGAGAAAATGGTGGACATAGACACATTTAGATAATACAAACAGCATATTAAATCCATGGTTGCCTTTTGAGAATAAAAATAACAGTAATACTTTTCGTGTATGTGATTTCTCTTTGTATTTATTTTCCTTTTGTGCATTTAAGTGTAAATAAATTAATATTACAACGAATCGATGGAGAACTTCCCGTTATAACAATATTTAATGTCCTCTTTCAATTGACATGTTGTCAAATGTTATCTACTAAAAATGTACCCTATTAATTTAGCAAGTTTCCGTCGCACCGTGACGCAGTAAACGTTTTACCGTGCACCATGCCCGCCACATATTATATTTTATATGTTCAACATAAAATCCGGCTTAATATTGGACGCCAATAAAGTATCGGGGTTTTAGAGATCAGCGTTCCCGAAGATTAAAGTTATAAAACGGCTTTCAATATTCTACTCTGCTATTCAAATAAAAAGATTTACTTTCGTCTCGTTGGCATATTTTGGCATACATAAGATTTGGGCAATGACGGTCATGTTTCGATTTCTATTGCAGCCAAATTAATAGGTAGCTATAGTTTTTGTTAAAAACATCACTTACAATACGATGATGTTGCTTAAACGACCTGTCATAGAATTAATAAAAAATCAATTTCTCTAAAACTGGTAACGGCGACAACACCGCAAGTACATCATTATATATTTTTTTAATTCTAAAATCATCCATTCTTGACAAAATATGCCATACAGAACCCGCTTGTTGAAAAGCGTTCGCGCGTAACAAGATAATCCCGAACACCGAAACAGATTGTTGGCTGATTAACAGTGGAGGCGAGATTTGTGGTGATTAATGCGGTACAACTCGTAGATAGGCGGGATTCGAATATGCATACCTGCGTTTATTTATCGTGTCCCGTGAAGCCGTGTGGAGGGATTACTAACGGTATTTAGGGCTTGTAAATTCTGGTTCTATTATTTGCTAACAACAAACAATGATATGACTTTAATATGTCGTATATTTTGTCTTTTGATGTTCATGCTGAACCACCATCACAATTTGAGAATAATCATTATCTTTCAGTAATGTTTCTAATTTGATATCGATTACCATACAAGAAATTTTAGTACGTGGAAAGAAAATTCAAACAAAAAATCGTGTATATCAGTATTTAAAAGAAGGAAAAAGGTGATAATATTATTATTTACATTGGAACAGAATATAAAGCATACTTTCGGGTTCATTAATTCCCACGTTAACATAAATTCTGATGTAAAACTTTCATCACGTATTTTGCACTAAATATGTGTACCAGAACTGGTTCTCCAATTCTGTGTATGTCATCTTTGCTGTTAATTAATTTGTATGTATTCGTGGGATTTTATAATTGTTTATTGTCCTCGACCTAATTGGGATACATTGATGTTTGCGCGTCGTTGATCCCGACGTGTTAAGGAAAAAAATGTTCAATTAAGTACTCACTTCTCAGTTCTCAATATGTTCTCAATGATTCGCCTTAGTGTGTTTAAATACAAATCTAGTTTTTATATAGTTGAGGATGTAATTAAACAAAAGCCATACATAAACGGTCTTATTCAGACAATTTTAGAACATGTTTTAGTTTTCGAATAATTTCTCCCTTTTTAACGACTTTTAAATAGAGATTAACGGCCGATGCCAATAATCAATCGAAAAAATTAGATTGAAGTCAATCTGGATTGTTTTCTACTTTTCAATTTGTCATTTACCATGTTGCCATGGTTTTTTCACTACTGAGATTAATTATTGGCAATATAGTATCAGAAAAAAGATTGAGCTGTCAATCTCAAACGGCAAATTTTGGATTGGGATTGTTTATTGGCAGCGGCTGTAAGAGAAGAAGACAAAACATTTGATAACTGAAGTAGTGTTTGAAAATATCTATCAATAAGACCGTTAACATCACACACCATTCTTACGTCAAGGCGTTAACGATTGTAGAAAGAGAAATAGATTGGAAGCGGTTGTAACCTGGCTAAGGGGGGTAGGTATCTAATTTGCTGTGCTTATTACATGAACAGTGATTTTTTTAGAGATAATGGTATTGCGCTCTTCCTTTAGCCACAAAACTCCATTCCTGAATAGAATTGTCCAAATCATTTCTATAGCAACCTATTGGTATACCTTCACCCAGTGACTTCCTGCCTTAATTAGTTTGTCTGTCTACGTCATGGTAGCCGGGATTCCAACATCGATATTATTAATATAGCATAGTAGTCTCTAAAAATAATACACTTTAACACCAAAAGAAGCGAGACATTTTTGACTCACCAACGAAGCACCAAATTCATAACCTTTTATTGAAAACGCAGACGAATTATAACCCACCATTCCTTTATAATATTCAGATTAGAATAATAATTCTATTCATCTTTTAAATAAGGTTTGTTTTTTCTCAGTCATGTTTTCGTAAGAAAGCTAAGTGTACTTGATCATTTTGCACTAATAGCGCTATTATTTGACGAAAATAAGAAAATCATTTTATTTATTGCGCTACTGTGTAAGGGTTTCTCGACGTAAATGGCTTTCGTAAATCTACTGTGGTAAAAACAGTTTCATACAGAACGTTCTTAATGGAATGGCTGAGCTTGGCTTTGATCGAATGACAGGCTTAAATTCCTGATGCCAAGCATTGCTTTGTTTTATGGTTTTGTTTGGTTTTGCTACTGTCTATTAGCGGTCGTTAGCTTTGATCGAATGTCAGACTTCTATTCCTAGATTAATAATGCCAAGCATTGCTTTGTTTATAGTTTTATTTGGTATTGCTACTGTCCTATCAAAGAATGGAAAGCTTGTCTCTCCATTCATTGCAATAAAAAAAACTTTCTTGGAATAAGAATTAAAGTAATATGTCCTTATAATATGTGCTAATATTTAGGGATAAACTTAGCCACTCGCCTCATATCCTCATCCTTTGGGTATACACTTCATACAGCCCAAAACGACTCAGCATGTTCCTAGATGGATTTCATTACGTAATAAATTCTTCTTCTTCTTCTTTATCAGTCCATATACGTCCCACTGCAGGGCATGAGCCTCCTCTAAAATCGAGAGTACGATTGAGAATGTTTAGGCCATATAGTCCACCACGCTGGCCTAGTGCGGGTTGGTGAACTTACATACCATAGAAATTCTTATGAATCGCTACGGTATGCAGGTTTCCTCACGATGTTTTCCTTCACCGTTTTAGTGCGTGGTGATTGACTATCAATACACACATGACTCCGAAAAGTCAGAGGTGTGCCCTGGGCTTCGAACTCGCAAACACCGTCAACATGTTGACTGCCACGTCTAGTCCGTTTACCAACCATTTGTAATAAATTAGTTCAATGTAATTGTTTTCAATTCACATGAAAAGTTTTGTGACATAGTGACATTCTTTTAACAAATGTAATACCATCACTATAAAACTCGGTCAAGGTTTAATTGTTCAAAGTATACACAATATTTCCGTTTAAAATTAAAAATACTTACGACACGTCCTGCTTATTCAACGAAATATTTTTCCTCATGTTTTGATTCATAATAATCAGAATTGTACTTTTCCTCAACATTTTTTAAACAATTATCACCACATTGGTATCGATTTCGTAAGGTCCTAGGTTCGATGTTCACATCGGGCAATAAAAAAATTAGACCCAGCAGTTACATAAATATTCCTGACCCCACACTAAATTAAAAGTTTCATTTCACAGATATCAGTAACTATGGGAATCTTTTCGGTTTCATAACAAATATTTGATACCGGACAAATATTTGCCCACAAATTAACATAAATTAGTGATTAATATTATAATAAAATACTAATTAGAAATTAATATAAATGATACTTTGAAAAATATTTTGTACCGGTGATAATTTGAACTTACAGCGAGGTCTGTGACGTCGATGCACTCTCATCGCTGTGTTCAGGCACGTGATAATGGGTAATGAATAAAACAAATGGAAATATTTCTATTTGATTTATAACGATCAATTACGTTCTCGGAATATTAGGTTTTAAAATACTGTCTTTAATGTGAAAAATAACTACACGAATTTGTTACATGAGTCAACATCCCCATTGCCTACAAGAACAATAAACGAATTTCATTTCAGCCTTTTTTTCCACAGCCTACGTCTAACCAAATGCGTCACAGAGCGAATAATAGTTCACAACAATATCACTATGTTGCCGAAACATAACTCTTAAGATGAGCATTATAAAGTACAGCGCCGCCCCACGATAATTTTAACGATGCAATAAATATATTGGTTTAATATATTTGCGATTCACGCCGGGCCTGGCCGACAGCCGAATATCACAGCTTTTACACGATGTCAGCAAGGACAGTAGGAAACTCCAAACTCGCTCGAAAATTCGCTCACAAAATAATGTAGTGTTTGTAAATATTTAATAATTGTGTTTGTAGAACTTATTATTCAATAAAGTTAGCATTCTAAAATATTATCATATATGCATAAACTAAACAAATACACAAACAGGCATACATGGACATAACGCATAGAGTTCACTGTCTCTTACGCACCACGTCAGTATACGAGGGCCTACTTGAGAGAATACGCTGAGTACAGTGTGTAGTACTGTGTGGCTTAGCATATGTTACACTACAAAAAAATATTTATAACACACATAGCAAGAAACGTTACATTCTTAGGCCCCCTTCAAGGAAGCATTTTTCATAGTTTGCGATTATATTCACATGCGAAAACTTAGCAACTTATGTAGAGCAAAGGCTGATTTAGAAAAACCCAAAAATAAATCCATTATGAAAGGTTCGTTAGTTAGATAATTTTTGAATAAATCTAAGATAAAAATACTATTATTATCAATGACATTCAAAAAGCACAACACGTATTTTTTGGACGAGTTCTTTTGAGTTAGTGTTAGAATAAATAGCAATATCAATCAAGTTACATAAATAAGCTAAATTTCACGATTTCCGATTTTGTTTCACAAAGCCGATCGGCTAATATTTTTATATGATTTTGTGTAATCTATGAAGGAGTGAGTTTTTTTCTTTACGAACCCATTTAAAGAACAAACTGAACAGTCAATTTTGTGTGTAATTTTAGATGTAAAAATGGTTATAATAAATGGTTATTTTTCTTGTGGGGGAATTAGCGATAGCAGAAATAAAGAGCTTGCTAAGGTTTCAAAAAATTATTTTCAAAAAAATAAAGTTTGTGATGTAAATTTGAAATAGCAATAATTCCCATTACTATTTTGGGTTGTAGTCTGTACGTGCCCTACGGACTCAGCCCAGAGTTTATTTTCGTATGTCCGTACTGTTCCCTTTCTATGTCACTCCCCTGGCCGATTCTAGGCCAGAGTCCAGACGAGTCTAGCCCACCTGCCGCCTCAGTGTCTGCGTGGCGTGCTGTCAGCGCGCACTAAATCGCGCCACTTCGCATTACGCTGACAATTATTTTAGATTTACAATATGCACTAGGTAGGACGTGTAGTACGATTAATGCATAGATTTATCGTGCCCAAATGATTGTTTATTTATTTAATGAAATATTGTTTTATTCTATCTTTAAAATAGTTTCAAGAAGTCTCCAAACGTGTGATAACATCCTCTGAATTAAAATTTTGAATGAAATTTGCAACAGTTTTAATTTACTAATGGAAGCTATCGTATATCAAATGAAGATCAAAAGTAAATAAATAATAAATAACACCAAACCGTCACATACATAATCCTGACTCCACGCTAAAATCGAGTCTTGTGTCGTGGAAATCAGAAACTACGAGAGACTTTTCGGTCTCATAAACACCCGGATTCAAAAGAAATATTTGTGGACCGCACAATTAATATTTCTCTCTGTACGGGGATAGAATCCGCGGCCTCGAATTTGGCAACCGGCATCTAACCGACTGAGCCACGAAGGCTGTTATATTAGTATAGTTATATAAAAAATATGTCGGTTTTGGGAGAATTAAATTTACCAGTACTATAGTCTTATTTTGACAGCCTTCGTGGTACTGTTGGTTAGACGCCGACAGTGAAACGAGAGGTCGCGGGTTTGATCTCCGCACCGACACAAATGTTTGTGTGGCCCACAAATATTTGTGTCGGATCTGGGTGTTCGTGAGACCGCAAAGTCTCTCGTAGTTTCTGATACCCACGACATGATCTTAATGTGAGGGCAGAACTATGTATGTGACTACTGAGTGTATTTTTTTTTCTAAATTAACTTTACCATTTTGGTTTCGTATGACCACATTTGTCGACTATGAAAACTTAAAAAAACCCAAACCTTACTTTGTTCTACAAGAAATGTCCTTATATATTCGCTTCAATAAGATGGTTATGCAAAATAGTATGTGTACAAAGGAAATGTCGAAATGCCCCAGAATTCGGAACCGTGTTAAAAGATTCCAGAAATCATATTACCTGGCACATAGAGCTATGTAGCCTGCAGACACGACTAAAATAAATATTATACATTATTGCAATATCAAATTGCGGATATAGGCAGATCTATGTGGATACATATCAATTAAATAAGATGCATTATTATTCACGCTAAAGCTATATTTTTCGTTATTTTGAATACGGGCATGGCAATGTAATTACGTCTCATGGCATGTGACGTACATTGTAGATATTTATGTATGTCTTTGCAATATATCGGATATACATAAGCTGAAACAAAATATATCAGGCTATCTCACCATGAGTACTGTTAATTAAAAATTAAAAATCCAATTAAAAATGTTCATATCCGAATACCAACAAAAGAAACAAAACCAATTCCAACCAACGAACTTTATGAAAGTAAAGTAAAATAGGCATTTATGTATTAAATTCACTTCTACATCTCAATATATCTATCGAAGAAGTCCCAAGTCTAGTTTATCTGACGGAACTGGATTCCGCAGATCGAATTTTTTCTCGTTGAGGTGACAAACATGCGGCGCTTCTGATCTTTTAAAATGGAATTTTGAGCTCGTATTTCCCCGTTCGATTTGATAAATATTATTCATACCGAATAAACAGCCAAAACCCGAGTTTTGAAATGATCTTGGTGAACTAAGGTATTTAATCAAAAGATATTATTCCAAGTTGGCATATTTGCAGAGCGGACGCATGATCATTATTCTTTTTAATATGTGAATATTTACTATGATATCAGATTTTTAGCTTTTTAAAAAGTTGCAAAGAAACTCCCTCCACAGTACCTAAATATTGTTTTCGTTTTTTGCTATACATAGTTTATTCTGTTTTTTACATAACTATCTTTGCATGGCAATTACATGAAGATAATACAAACGATAACATTTTGTAAATTATACCAATTGCATCATCAAAGTAAAAATTGAATTAGGTCCCAAGCTAATTAGTTGAATATACAAAGAAATATTAAAAATATGAATCAGAGAAAAGGATTTCGAATATTTTGGCGTGTTGAACTAACACATTTTATATCAAATAAAAGCCATCTGTATTTCTAATGGACTTTAAACTAAATTTGAATGAAATATATACAAAACTCACAGCCAAGACTAATAACATGTTCATTAAACACTAAATACTCACTAATACGCCACTAACTACCAACCTATTTACAAAACATTAAGAGCGTTTATACCCTGCACGCGCTTTTTGGCTTAAAAACAGGACTTTTCAAATGAGTTAATAGCCACCAATAAACAATTTAAAGGAAAAATAATTATTACTAATTTTAGAAAAGGTTGTCATCTAGGGATTTTGGTGGAAAACATTATAGGTTGATGGATAATTTGTGAGTACTATACGGATTACTGAACACAAGTTTCGTTATTTAGGCTTTAAATGGCAATTTAGAAGCTTAAGATATCCTTAACCACTAAATATAAGATAAAAATAAAAATATTATCAGTCTAATAAGACCCTTATGGAGGGATTTTGCTGAGAAAAATAATCTTTTTGTGTTTAGTTCCTGAAAAATAAAAATTTAAACAATGCGAAATTATTCAGAAACTCTCGTCAAGAACATATTTTTTTTCACCAACTTATCGTACATATTTTTTTATAACAATTGCATATTATAATAGAAGAACATCTTATCAATAAATTACCATTTTTATATTTCAACAAAATTAGTTTTCATGTTTTCTACAAATATTTTAAAAACCACTATAAAACACGCTGTCCGACGTGGATCAAATCAGACCGCCGCAAGGCCTTCTAGAGGGAGGACGTATCGCTCGTCGCTCCGGCCTGGCTGCAGTCGATTATGCCGCGCGTAGTAAAAATAGCCACGCGCGGCAATAGCAATTAAATATTTTACTACCAAAGTACTAAGATGTGGTAATCGCATTTCGCGCGTGGCTATTTTTACTACGCGCGGCATAATCGACTGCAGCCAGGCCGGAGCGACGAGCGATACGTCCTCCCTCTAGAAGGCCTTGCGGCGGTCTGATTTGATCCACGTCGGACAGCGTGTTTTATAGTGGTTTTTAAAATATTTGTAGAAAACATGAAAACTAATTTTGTTGAAATATAAAAATGGTAATTTATTGATAAGATGTTCTTCTATTATAATATGCAATTGTTATAAAAAAATATGTACGATAAGTTGGTGAAAAAAAATATGTTCTTGACGAGAGTTTCTGAATAATTTCGCATTGTTTAAATTTTTATTTTTCAGGAACTAAACACAAAAAGATTATTTTTCTCAGCAAAATCCCTCCATAAGGGTCTTATTAGTCTGATAATATTTTTATTTTCGTCTTATATTTAGTGGTTTCGGATATCTTAAGCTTCTAAATTGCCATTTAAAGCCTAAATAACGAAACTTGTGTTCAGTAATCCGTATAGTACTCACAAATTATCCATCAATCTATAATGTTTTCCACCAAAATCCCTAGATGACAACCTTTTCTAAAATTAGTAATAATTATTTTTCCTTTAAATTGTTTATTGGTGGCTATTAACTCATTTGAAAAGTCCTGTTTTTAAGCCAAAAAGCGCGTGCAGGGTATAAACGCTCTTAACGTGACAATACTAATTGTTAACAGACTACTTGGACTATCATTACTTTATGCCTAATACACTGGATATTACTTTGATCTCTCAAGCGTATCGCTGTGAAGGCAATACTGAAAAATATCTGAACACCAAAATACACACAATAGAAACTCATCAGTTCACATCTGTATTTCTGAAAGGGGAGGTAGAGATGACACAATTGCCACAACACAGTTCGCCGAGGTCATTTACATCTCTAATGTGGCAGGGGACCAATCTGTCACCATGCCAGGCACAAATTCCAGTCCCTGCAATTTATATGATATGATGTAAAACCTTTGTTCAAACACATTCCTCTATTGTTATATTATTGTAAAGGTTATTGTTGTTCCAATTTTACACACATTTTTTGCATATCATAAATTAATCTGTATCATAATTAAATCTTAAGTTGGAAGTAATTTTCTTACAAGAAAAATATTTACTTTCAACTAACACAAAATTATAAAGCAAACAAAAGTGACGCGACATAATCAACAAACTAATTCTACGCGCGTTTACACAACTCGAAATGTCATTTTCCAGCCGACGATAATCTATCTACGCCAAAAAATAAAATATTTATGAAAGCTAACGATACATTGCGAGTTCAGTTCTACGATTTTTATATTTTCTGGTACTAGAAGCTCAATGGACGAAGTACAATACGATATTGTCGTACACATCACGTCTGAAGTCAAGCTGTTGATATTGCCCAAGTTACACGTGTCATAACAAGATGACACGAGATTTAATATATCGCGTGTCAAGTCCATTTACTGGTGGACTTATTCTATTTTGTTCTACAGCGGGAACCATTTATCATATGTCTTTTGTTACTGATAGGCCTCAAAGAGAAAAATACAGGAACAATAATAGAAATAGACTATTTTCGTTTGTCAATGTTAAATTATTATTAGTTTTGTGCTGAGTCATGGTTACAGATTTTCTTCAATAGCGAACTAGTACTACATATTTGTATGAACTGCCTCGGTGATGTTATTGTACTAAGATACGATTACAAAGCTGAGGTCTCGTGTTTGAATCTCGGGTCGGGCAAAGTGATACTGGATTTTCTTATTCATTATTAGCCTGAAGTCTGAAATTTATGCCCGATATGGCGATAGGCTCGCCTCCACATCGCGGGATCGGATATACATAGCGAAACTTGGTTGTCGTGGCACCGCCTCTTCCTACCCCTTCTGGGAGGCGTGAGTTTGTGTATTTATAACATTATCATCATCACCTCAGCCACAGGAAGTACTTATATCTGTTGAATATTCATTAATTATTGCATAATACTTTTAGCACGTTTCTAGGTTTTCTCAAAATGTTTTGTTTCAACAAAATATCACGAAAGTTTACTCCTCAGTTCGAAACAACAAAATATAAATCAACAAAATATTTACTAGTAGAAACACTAAGCATCAGAAGCATATATAAAAATACTAGTGGAACATAAAACCTACGCCTAAAACCCGATACTAAAAGTACCACTAGCTCTTTATATTTTGACAAGCTTTTAAAATCACCCAACCGAGCCCATCTAGGGCGACAGTTTTAAATTTCACCAATTTTCCGCAACATTTTACGTTGTAATTTGCACAACTTTTTCTCTGTTATTTTTACAAGAGGATTCTCCTTTAATTTCCGTCGCGAAAAATCTGTATTTTTAGATCGCCAGGGGCATTATAAAAGAAATTGGGAAGGTGCGGTGGAAGGTTGCCAAGGAAGCCCTGTTTCCGCGTTCGATCCTACTCAGCAATAAATTGGAAATATGTTTTAAATTCGTGTTATCACCTTGACTTTTATCACCATTCATGGAGATATTCACCAAAGAGTATCGTGAAAAAATGCGTGATTTTACTCGAAAAATAAAAAATATACCATGAAGATGCACTGACTAGTAAATGGACGGATAAGCGTTTAAATCCAGGAACCAATGAAAGTTATATCAACTTCTTGAAAGGTATACAGCCTACGCTGCGCAATTGCTTAGACGCCGCCTATGAAACAAGAGGCTGTGGGATTTTTCTCTACCCTGTAACTCGTCAATCATCAACATCATATTATAAATATGACTTCCAAAAAATATTACCAATCAGAATAAGATCGCGAACCACTCAAAACAATAAAGTTAACAAGTAAGGTCAAACGAAACAATATATTTTATGCTCGTCTCAGTCGTAACGCCTCGATCATTCCTCCGAACTCTTTCTGTTTATTCGCCATTATTTTATTCAATTACAATACGATATATTTTATTGACAATGATCTGTTTCAATTTTATGTTAAGTCTGTCTCGGATTGTGTGTAATTTTGGACTAAAGAAAATTGATCGTGTCGTGTTAAAGTATATCTGTGGGCGTCGTTGAAAAGGTCAGTCGAAATATATTATGATTTGTCAGTATTAGTTACTATGGATTGACTACACTATTATTTATATTAGTTTTTGGTATACGATCAGGAATTATAGCTGGTCTAGACAGAGATCTTTGAGTATAACTCTTTCACTTGTTTAATTAAGATAATATAAAAGATAATATAAGATAAAAGAATATAAATAGTAATTATTTGCTTAGTCATAACAACTGTCTTAAATTCTTAAATATATATTTCATTCAATGAAAGAGGATAGTTACATAAAAGTCACGCTTTTTTTCTAAGAAGGGATAGGCAGAGGTGGTACGAAGATACCCAAGTTTCGCCACGTATGTTCCGTCCAACGTTTTGATAGCGGGTGAGACTATCGCTAAACTTAATTAAATGCTAACTAAATTACCAAGCAGTTTATAATCATTAATATTAATTACTCTAAATATAGTTTCGCAAACAATCGGCTCGTGGCCCTACGATGGGCCAGGGTGCCAACTGTAATCGTAATAATAGGCTGCCATTACAAATCCGGCTCGAAGGATCAAACTTTAACAGTTTGTTCCTATATGGTTACTTTGCCTTTAACGTCATTAAAATCAACGTGTTCAATACGAAGGATAAGTAGTTACTAAGTAACACTGATTACTACATCTTTTTGATACACCATCGAGTACATAGATTGTATAATGTAATTGTACAACCTACGATGTTTGAGTTACAAACCCTAAACGAAAACAATGCTGTTGCGGCTCACATCTTTTAAGTGATTAATAAATCTTATCTTCGGAGAACACACGCTCAATTTTGTTGATCAAATGTGTACGAAATTACATAAACAACATATTTATTTACTACTCATAGATATGAACGCAAAACATATTAAAAAGTCTCATATTTTCATTTTTGTTCCGTATTTTTTTGTTGATATTGCTCCAAACGATGAGTAAAGCAGTAAAGTATTCAAGGATTATTGGATTTATTGATGTACTGTACTGTACTATTTCAGCCCATATAGTATGCACGTCCACTGCAGAGCACGGGCCTCCTCTACAATCGAAAGTACGATTGAGAGTGGTAAGGCCACATAGTCCAAACACGCTGGCCTAATGCGGGTTGGTGGACTTACCTACCATAGAAATTCTTATGAATCGCTACGGTATGCAGGTTTCCTCACGATGTTTTCTTCACCGATTTAGTGTGTGGTGATTGACTATAAATACACACAAGACTGAAAGTCAGTGGTGTGCTCTGGAATTTGAACCTACAACCACCGTGAACATGTCGGCAGCCGCGTCTGCTCCGTTTTACCGACAGGCGACCACGCACTCATTTAATGATATATTTATTGGTAAATTCTGTAGACGTAGGAAACACATCTATTGTAAACACTCAATACTGTATGTTTTATTATTGTATCGTGTCTTCTATCGCCTTTGCACTATAGAATGCGCGACCTTCTTGTATACATAGATGAGGTACTTCGGTTTTCAACCGCAGCATTTTTTCATTTCACCAAAAAAAACTTAAATTTATTATTCACATAATGAATATCCGAATGTACGTAACAGCTTGACTCATAAATATATAATTAAATCATGCTGAGAAGTGAGAACACGTTTGTGTGGAATTATTTATAGCGGTAATGTTGGCAACACATGCATGGTGGCTACTGAAAAGGTCAATTGAAATCCCGGTGTCAACAAGTCTGAAGACTTAATCGTTTTATGTAACGCATCTATTAACAGACAGACGGCAAACGCTTATTTCAATTATTTGGTACGTACTGCAATGTTTTGTTAGATTAGTTCATAAATATGGCTTTGGCTAGAAGGGTTACTCTCAATTGTACAGGAACCCCTACAGTTGGACGTAAAAGAACAGGATGAATATAAATCGAGTAAAGAAAGGATGTTATCAATTCGACATCAAATATAATATTGTAGATTTATTTATAGATTGGTTTTATGTACTTCTTATTACTACAACTTTGAATACGGTTTTTTTTATTTACTTTTTTAAATATCTAATCTACGTGATAACCTACAAGATGGAGAGTACCTATACTTACACAGTACTTTTTAGTAATTCTATGATAATTTTAGGATGAACATCAGGCCATTTTTACGTATCAACCGCGTAGTTTTATACATTATACTCTAAATATTATCATTGAACGTTTTTTTAATCCGTATGTTTCCGATCGCGTAGTCGTGAAACTTTAAAAGTGCAGAACTAAGTCGGGCCTTTATGAAACGTTTTGTACCTATGTTGTAAAGTTTTTCACGACATATTTTTCCATCGCTTCGATGTTTTGTAGTTTTATTTTTTACTGATTCAGGAGATATTAGTCAACCATTATGACAAAAATGTGGATTATGAATAATATACCACTGGTTACTATGTCTGTTTAAGAATTCAAATTATTTTACAGTAAGAATAATTAAAGTACTGCAGTCTATTTATGTCTAAGATGTAAGCCGATAAACTTTAGAAAATATTATTTAGCAATTTTAAAATGTATCCTTTAATGCTTCAATATTATTATTCATATCCTGATATAGGCATTAATAATCTCAAAATATGTTAATTTCCCTGTTTAGTCCATAAGCAAGAAAGACTGTAGAAGTATCCACAATCATATCCTTATACTTCTATCCCATATCCTGAAATTCGAGAATCTGTCACGCGATCTTTTATAACACTACTGTGGCCCGAGCACGAATTACTATCGAAAAAGTATTCGTATCTTAATCGAGTAATTTTGTATGAGATTTCTACAGCGCCTCTATCGTGCGTAAAAGGAACTAATTTTGCGAGCTGTTTATTCGATAACCAACTTGTAATAATCCACCTCTCGACTGACAAAGATCTCATCTCGAATATTTATTCGATCACACTGACCTTTAACTTGAAAGTGTGCTTACTGGGTAAATATTGAGAGACTACATTCACGAGTATTTGCTGAACTCCGATACATTCAACCTCGTTCTATCATACCAGCCTAAACAAATAACACTTTAATATCGGGGATTATTTATATGAAGGTAAGGTGACATATTTGTCATAAGCTTGAATGTGATGAAACTACTTCCGGTATGTTGATGGACTGTTAAGGAAAACTATTAATGATTTGACGATATCATACTCCTCATCAGAAAAATCTAATCACCTGGCAAGTTTATGATTTGTAAGAATTATCAGAAAAAAGGATATACAGGGTATATTTAATTCAAATTTAGAACATCAACATTAGGAATAATAATATTCACTTTTTAAACGATATTTAACATATATTACAAATATCCTAATAAATATCCTTACAAAACGTAAACTGGCAAGGAGTTTCGATTTTTCTGATGAGATGTATACTAGTCGAATATCTGTTAAAGTAAAGCTTGATATTTCTAAAATGTACCAACAAGTTAACATCGTGTTTATTGAAATCGGTGCAGTCAGTAACATAAGTCGCTACACACTTCACATTTTTTGATAACCCTTTTATAAATGTCTAATTACTATTCTGCGGTAAACGAAAACATATAACGGTGAAAGAAAACATCGTGAGGAAACCTGCATACCATAGCAATTTGTAAGAATTCCTATCGTATTTAAAATCTGCCCACCCGCACTAGGCTATCATGGTGGACTATATAGCCTAACCACTCTCAATCATACTCTCGATTATAAAGGAGGCCCGTGCCCTGTAGTGGGACGTATATGGGGCCCTACTATATTCATCCGAAACGAAGTTCGAAACTTCGGACGCATGAAGTTTGTGACGATACGAATGTACCTACTCTGTAAATGTTCGGGTTGCCGATATATTCGAATCATTCATTCTTCGATCCGAAGATTCGAATTTCGTGTTACAGAGTAGGTTTCGAAACGAAAAACGTCACGAAGATTCGGATTTCGGATTTATATAGTAGGGCCTATGGGCTGATACAGATACAGAATTGCTACTATGCAGTCGTAAAATATAATCAAGTAAAGTCATATATGTAGAGAAGTGCTAAAAGATATTGGAAATATTTATTATTTTGAATGACAAGACCATTCAAAATCTCAAAAATGAATGGCGACTTATGTTGCTGACTGTACTCCCATTACGACTAATCAAAAATATCAAATATCAAATACAACTTTTGATTATTACAATCTTAATACATTAATTTTGCTGTAAAATTTATACAACACACGGATTAATAAATAATGATATTACACTAATCAAAAATATACTCCAATTTACAACAACAAGAAAAAATATACTAGTTAACCAAAAGTAAAATAAATTCATCCAACAAATTGGTCTCGACCTCATCAAAGCCAAAGCAATACCTAAGTAAACATAAATTTTAATTTCAAAATTCGTTATTATTAATTGCTGAAATTAATACATTTCCAATAAAATATTAGGGCAAGGGCGAGTAATTTGAACGGACATTGCTCAACTTCACACACAAATCTATTACTTTTATAGAACTTCAAAGGGATATAAACAAACACTACACATATTCGTGTTGCTAAATATTTATCCCGCTTTGAGTAAAATATTATTTTTAATATCCAGTGTTGAAATTTTCACTCTACTTTTTGACCTTTCGAATTTGTAACGAGATCCGTACCATAAAGGAGAATCCTCATTCATAGTATCGGTAAAAAATATCCCGATACCGATACTGCTTAAAGTTCATTAAAGCATTTTTTATGATTTGTCCTTAAACGTTGTCCTGTTTTAGCCCGGGCGCCAGATTTTTAAAAAATAAAGCAATTATCGTCATCTCATTTTACAGCCAAAAACAATTTTTTTTTTCTGACTTCAAGTTCATTTCTCTTAAAACTCGGGGCATGAGTCGCAATTATGTTTATATTTATTGAAAATATATGTTTTTCCCTACACTTAAAAGTAGGTTTCATCGAGGGACACAAATCTTCGCACTGATACTAAGTTCCATAGTAGAATGGGCATTCTCCTTTCTTTCGAAGTTTTTAACCACCAATGATGACAATTCCTCAACATTAATTCAATACAGTAATATTACGTTATGTACTGTTACAATGCTGTTTTTTTAATTAAATACACTAATATTCTGATAGTCAATCTCCACGCACTAAAACGGTGAAGGAAAACATCGTGAGGAAACCTGCATACCATAGCGATTTATAAAAAATTCTATGGTATGTAAGTCCGCCAACCCGCACTAGGCCAGCGTGGTGGACTATATGGCCTAACAACTCTTAATCGTACTGTCGATTGTAGAGGAGGCCCGTACCCTGCAGTAGGACGTATATGGGCTGATACAGAATATACTCACGCTTTGGTCTGCATAGATGTTAGTAAAGGCGTCATTCATCATCATCAACCAATCCGCGTCCATTGCTGGACATAGGCCTATCCTATGGCACGCCATTCAGATCACCCAAATGGCTAAAGACCTGATGGTTCACAACCCAAAGATAATGCCACTAGATCAATGAATCCAATGATCAATCAGACCAATTAGTTTCCATAATTAATGAAATAAATCTTTACAAATCAATATGTCCTACTGTAATTATTCTCGTATTGAACAGAAGTAAATTAAGACTTAATTTTAAAATACGTTTCCGATCCGTTAGAACTTGATAAAAATGGAATACGAAAACGGGGTTTCCTGGGCAACTAGCCAGTGCATTCTCGCCAATTTGTTTTCTTATTGTCTTTTGCACGAAGAGAAACAAAACCTTTTTAGTAAATGAAGAGAAATCTCTGATATCCGGGCTCTGATTTTTCTTTTAATTTATTTGATGTTAACAAAGATGATTCTTATTCGGATATTTTTATCTAATATGGCCAAACTATAGTTTCAATGGATAGGTTCGATAGAATCTGTGTTAATGTCCCACGTACTTTAATGAGGCAATAAAATCGAAACTTAGTTACCTCCTATTTTTCCCTACTCTTCCCCTCTTTCATACTACATCCTCAAAGACCAGTCAATAAAATAGAAGGGCAGGTTGCCGGTGGCGAAAGTATACTGATACTAATAAAATAAAAAAAAAAGATAAAAACAAAACCTACAAAATAACCATAGAGTATAATGTATAGCCCTTGTTCAAACCTTTAGTTATTAATATTAAAAGCTGACACAATGCACATTTCATCGCCCACAGTATTTCATAAGAAACATTTTTAATACCCTACCCTACATAACATCGGACAGTGCTAATGAGTCGCACACTTTCCCACTCATGCGTCTAAACCTCGGTTATTGTGCAACAGTGAAAATTGATAATTTGTCATTATGAGAAGTGGCTTACTGGAGTGTTTGGCAGACTCTACAAAAGCGCCACCGTCCTATTCAAATTAGTGGGCAGTTTAAATCATCTCCAACGTTGTATAAATCAGACGCGTTGCGCTCCGTAAATCTTCCGAACATTTCATAATGTTGAAAGAGTGTAACGTTTGGAATTAATGCAAAAATGGAAGGAAGATTGGGATAATATGGCAACAAATAATGCTTTTTTATGGAACAGGCCAGATAAACGAGTAAGCCCTTCACGTGTTCTAGGATCTTGGGCGTTTAGCTCATCATTCAAAATTGGTAAGAAAAGGAAGGAAAAAAGGAGACTTAATGACAAATATTTAACTATGAACACCCTCACTAATCAGAAGAGTTGTGAAACTCAAGTGATAATATATCGATTTTAGTATGATATTAGAATTGAGGACAAAAATGAAACATAAATATGAAGAAGTACTAACTTGACTGACTCGGCTCAATGATATTGTACTTTAAGCCTACTGCGTCTTGACTCCACCATTAAGTACTAGATCTACTCATAAATATAGTGGTATCATGTTTCTAATTACTATTTGTAACATAATATTAACTTGGAATATAATCCCACGCTTTTAATTATGTTATTGTGCAAAGATAAAGTCCAACGCTGTGGTTTATCGATTAATCGACTCTTTGTTATAAAACCAACGTCGCATATTGCTAGTGTTGCCAGAGTAATAAACAATAAAACCGCGAAATATTGGCGCTTCGGTTCCGCACCACCATTCTTCCTATGTAATATTTTTACTTTGTCTGAAATCAGAAAATTTCCTGCAAGAATTTACACTAGATAATTTAATCATAATAAAGGCCCAACAATGTAAGAGCGTACAGAGATTAAAAATTCATATAATACAAATGCTAAACATTCCAAAAATAAAATAAACGAATGTGACATCAATTTACATATTATTTTTTCATTTTGAAACACGATGTTTCCAATAACTCATTTACCATTAACAATTTTAAAAGCTCTAAAAACCTCAATAATTTAATTTCGGTATAATATATCAAATGGAAAATGAAAAGTTTCAAAGGCGGTCACCTAATGATATCGTTTGATTCGACGGACCTTTTAGCCGCTGTCCGCGATGATGGATCGCATCTGATCTCGGTCCTTGACCCAGCATCCCTGTGACGCACTGACTGATATGCTATTTGAGAGGCCCTGTGACATTCTTATTTTAGCCACTTTAATTAAATATCTCAGAGCTGACATTGCACTGGTTGATACTACATTTTTTTCATCCATATACATAATTAAATGATTTACTCAAAACATAAGATACTTTACTACAATTACAACGTATTACATAAATTTTAAACAATATTAAACACAATTTACGAATATGTGGACTCATTTGTTTGTATATTCATATCATATCATCTATATCAGCCATACGTCATACTGCTAGACACAGGCGTCCTCTACAATCGAGAGTACGATAGAGTGTGCTTAGGCCATATAGTCCACCACACTGGCCTAGTGTGGGTTGGCGGACTTTACATACCATAGAAATTTTTACAAACGGCTATGGTATGTCAATATGATAAGATGACGGTGAAGGAAAACATCATGTCTTAATCATAATAAATTGATGAGGATTACGAAACTCACAGTTGTCGAATCTGAAATTATATTGTAACAACTAAACACAATTGTTTCGAAACTAAACAATAAAAAATAATTCCACATTACCAACTATATCTTCCTAAAAAATAGGTAATTTAACCTAATAACCATTCTTACCAACCATACTAGAATAACCAACCATAAAAGATTACAACACTGTCAACAATGGATTTTAATCTGTAATCTTAGATAAACGATTATCTTGCAATGTGACATAAACTTTATGGCGGCATAACAGCCCTAGCTCATCAAACAGATCGGAACAAAACGACGCGGTGGCCCGTTTTCATCCATTGTCTTTAAATATTATTGACTGAGATAATTTCCCTTTCAGATAAGTTTGACACGTAAACCTAAATGAGCGAACAGAGGTTTTTCAAACTTGTAAGTATAATGAAGTTGAAATTATTCTGGAATAATAAGCTCTGTGCGTGGTGGCCTTTTGGTAGACGGACCAGACGCGGCTGCCAACATGTTCACGGTGGTCGCGGGTTCGAATCCCAGGGCACACCTCTGACTTCGGAGTCATACGGTATTGATAGTCAATCACCACGCACTAAAACGGTGAAGGAAAACACCGTGAGGAAACCTGCATACCATAGCGGTTTACCAGAATTTCTATGGTGTGTAAAGTCCGCCAACTCGCATTAGGCCAGCGTGGTGGACTATATGGCCTAAGCACTCTCAATCGTACTCTCGATTGTAGTGGAGGCCCGTGCCCTGCAGTCGGACGTATATGGGCTGATACAGATAGCTCTGGATTTTTTTATTGCAATGAATGACGAGACGGACATGCCATTTGCTTGATTGTAAGCAATACGATCACTCATGGGCTCATGGCGATTTTACATATGAGAGACCTACCACTAGTGGATTAATATCAGCACATTAGCACGCAGTTCCCCAGTAATAGACATGAGCTTGACTTATTATTAAGTGCAGACGTTTAGCCTTGTGAACGAACCACTAACTAATATATTACTTACATAAGGAACCCCGCATATTGTACGCTCTTATTTCTGATAACGGCAAAATATACATTTAAGGATTTTTTTAAATTATTATATTAGCCATATTATTATTAAGGAAAGGCTATGCATTTACCACCCAAATACGACGATGGGAAAAATAACAAAAAAAATCATTGCTCTCTTTTGCAACATTTTTAGTTGCATCGTGTCTGAAGTCACTAAAACTACCACCCGGCTACGTTCTTGATATACCCTGTATAAATTAAATACACCCTAACTCCTCTCAATCATGTTTTCGGTTGTGAAAAGTGCCCGTGATCTGCAGTGGGACGTATAAGGGCCGATACAAGATATAATGAAAAAAAGAAGGCAGGTCACAAACAGCGCTGAAGTGATCATAAATAAATGGAAACTATTTTTAGTAAAGTAGAATAAAATCAATAAAGAGTTATTTCAGTACACCCGCGTCCCACCTCAATTGATGTATCGGTAAGTAGTCTGTGCCACCATATACGCTATTTTAGGATTAACACATGGATCACGATATTTTCGGAAGTTACAAAATAATTATGATCGGTATTTCAGAAAGCATGAACTTGCAAAATGTATAAAATCCATTGATAACGTAACAATAGTAGAATAAGGTAATAATAAGGTTGTAAGAATAATTTGCATTATTAGCACACTTGATGATTTAAAATTGTTTACTTTTTTAAACATTGGCTTTTACTTTTAACGTGTCACTTAGAAATTCTTTGACGGAAGGCTACGCTTACCAATGGGTTAGAAGCTATTGATAATAGTTATGACTTTGCGCCGAATTTGTCAAAGGCAATGAAATACCTACATTTCTTAAAAAAAAGAACTTTATGTTAAGACGCATATTACTAAACATTGTAAAACTGATATTGCACAAGGTCCAAAAAAAATTCGACCTTCCTTTTTGTAGATTAACAACACAACAATAATCAACAAATCGTTCCCTTCTTGAAAACTTGTCTACATATTTCAAATAATAAAAACACTCCCCATTCTCCTTCCATTCCACACAATTAACACGCCCATAAAAATCACTAGATTAATAATCACTCCAACACAACAAAACAATCCCCGGGCACATATAAAAAATGATACAGTTTCATAATTTACCGCGTGTTCCACATAAATCTGTCATCGCTACAACTATAACGATATATAGTCGGTTTTTCAGTTTTCACGCGTGCAACTAACGGCCACCCACTTGTTTATATTAAGTTAGATCAGAGGCGCATTTAGGTGGAAATTAGGGACCATAAATTATAACTCTGCTTACAAACTACACAAAATTTGATGTATAAGAACCGTGGATCATAATTTAGTAAGAATATTAGTGTAAGAACTATTTAATATTTCGATGATTTTAAATTTATTATCTTAATATTTTTACTGTCTTTGGCATAAAGTAAGGGATGTTATCGCTTTGGCATATACAAATACTCGTAGGTCTTAAAAAAATCAAACGAATAATTAATAAAATTCGCTAGTACTAATTTCCATCCATCCATCCATCTGCCAAAGGAAGTCCACTGCTGAACATAGGCCTCGCCCAATAATTTTTACAGAGACCTGTTGGAGGCAGCCTGCACCCAGCGACGTCCCGCGACCTTTACCAGGTCGTCTGACCACCTTGTGAGTGGACGTCCTACGATGCGCTTTCCGCTACGTGGCCTCCATTCGAGCATTAATTTGTTTCCTTCCAATATCCCGCGACGAGATGTTTTTTTTTTTCAAAACTATTTTAAAATAAATAAGTATAAGGTCTACCCCCCACCAGGTTTCTAAGGTCCTCTCCGTAACAGCTGGTGTTTAAGCGTTTTGAAATGAGAATTTCTGCGGAAGTGCAATAAATAATTTGGTGTTTCGCGATGAGAGTACACGTGCGCAATTCCTGCATCATTTCATGAAACGTTATATTTATATTGTTTGGATGATAAACCTGCACCATTAACATTTGCCTGTTATTTTAATAAAGTACACCTCGCGAACATGAGGCAACTCACTAACCACGCATTTGCTAGCGTAGTTTTCTACATGAGTCATGAATAGGTCAACACGAGCGGTACTGACTAAAGAAGCACAGAAAATCGTAGTGGAGTAACATTTTTGCTTCCGAGTTAATACCCTCAAGACCTCTTGCGTACGATGGATCTTCTTCTTAGTAATAGTTAAATATAAACTTTTTAATCACTAGTGGATATTTTTACTCAGTTCTCACAACTGTGACAAAGACAACTCTTCAATTCTTCACTGTTATTTCACCACACGGTACGTATAGGGAAATGAATGTATAGTGTATACTATTATCTGGATCTTTTACTTCAACCATGCTTCATCTTCCTTGGCATGCAGGAAACAGAGTAATGCGAAGAATAACTTAACTAAGATTATCTTACACATTATCAATTATAGTCACTATCTGATGACGTGTACATATCAGGGATGTTGCGAATATCCGCATCCGCATCCGCAAATGCGGAACTTCCGCATAGATTTGGACATCTGCATCCGCATCCGTATCCGCAATAATCGATGCGGATATTTATGCGGATGCGGGTGTAATACAAGATGAGACAAGACAGAAATTTGGCGGTGCCGGCGAATGGCGCGTGCCGTTCGCACATGACATTGACCAATGGAAGCGAAGATCCGACGCGTTTATTGTTGCTATTATGTTAGATTCTTCTAGTGAAGATGAGAGTCGAGAAATACCAGAAAGTGGTAGCACTGAAGCTGTACTCAACTTTCTTACCCTTCTAATTTTCTTACCGCATTAAAAAAGAGCCTGTGTGGATGAAAATCCTCTTAAGTGGTGTTCATCGAGAGGAATTTAAGATATTATTGCCGATAGCACGAATATTTTTATCCACTCCACTAATTAGTGATCCTAGCGAACAATTATTTGCAGCGTGGATTTAATTTACGAACTTCTTCCTAACCGTCTTGTATTAGAAAAGGCGACGTTATACTTAATAAATAAAATGGTGTTCTTTTGCGAGCACTTGGGGCTACTCAAAACGAAGGTGATATTTAATTATCAATAGAAAAGATGGCTAGAACCTTGCACAAGCATGGGATCGAATTTTACACATAAATAAATCGGAACCCAAAAGACCAACTGCCAGACATCAAGACACAGTGAGCTTCTTCTGCGTAGATCGAAACGCAAAAACAGACTAATGTTTTAAATTATCTTTTTAATTTAATAATTGTAAATTACGGGTAGTTAAATTGTAACAGTCACTGAGCGGATGAGCTTATACTCAGTCCGCCCCGTAACCATAAATCGTGTAAAGTAATCGAAATGCCGGGAAGTTAAAATATATAAAAATTAACATAATTAAATCGATAAATAATAGTAAGCGATAAAATCCGTAAATAATAGTTTAATTTTAATATTCATTCATATATATTTATAGAAGATTTTAAACATCCGCATCCGCATCCGCGGATGTGAGCCTTTAAAAATCCGCATCCGCATCCGCATCCGCGGATGTGAAAAAATCGGCATCCGCAACATCCCTAGTACATATGTCTACGCTCGATTGAATGTCTTATTTGCAGTTATTTGTTGTGTTTTGTGATATACAATGTATTTGTGAAAATGAAAAACGTGACTAATTGTATTTTGCATTGGAACATTCATAATTTTCTAGCATAGTGGCGATAAACTAGTTGCTAACTAACATGTCGACATGTGATCATAATTCCTCGAATGAATCAAAACGTTCTATAATGCAATATACTTGAATAAGGAACTCTTTAAACATCAACTCGGATTGCGTTATTTTACTCTAATCAATCGTATCATTTCATCTAATGTCAACGCATTTAATAATACACACACAATAGTTTATGATCACTAGGCTCCACCACATCAATAAAAAACGATCTGAAAAAATCGCTTGACAGGACTTTATCTTAAAAGCTAGCATTAAATTACATTTAAAACAAGGTATCAATTCTGGCCCACTGGCTGAATATCAGGAATCAGAATTCCAAAAGGAATATTAGAAAAGTTTTCAACTTAGCATTCTTATAGGACAAGTGACGTAGGTGATCGGTAATAGCAACATTCCTAAGGAAAACATTTCATATTGATTTTTTTATAATTTGATAATTGGAATTGTTTTCGAACTAGGTCCTTTAATAATATTAATTTTATATTTAGTTCGTTATTTTGTGCAAATGAGTCGGTACTAAATCGACGAACATGAGAAGATGCAAAATAGAAAGATGTATCATTTGGAGTTCTGATATAATCTCTGTCCACCCTGACAGGACACAAGCCTTTATATGTATCAGCAGACTATTTGGTCCTAGTTAACTTCTTGGCATATTCCGCATTAGATTTGATTTTGCTGAAATAATTCTCCCTCTTCTGTTTTTAATCGTGATGCAATGGACTGAACATCATTGATATGCATGTTATAGAATATAAAATCTGTGCCTCATCTACCAATTAAGAGCAATAAATTGTGTAATACTTCGCAGAATCGCTCCAACAGATATTCAAGCTCGTAAACTCTCAAAATATATATAAACTCGACATTTACGTATCTAAAACACTTCACGCAAAAAATCACAAAGTGCTATCCGATACGAACGTTAGTTTCATCTGTTTCACTGAAAAAGCTTCGCCAATAAAACATAGATTTGGCGAAATACACAAATAATTTGTGAGCGGTCGGTCGCGACCCAATAAATAAATAATTCATCGGGCACCGATTCTTCAGGACGAGATTGTTGCGATATAAAAATGAATTATTATCTTTGTAGGCAATAAGTAAAGTGTTCTTAGTCAGGCAGACTATCGATGAATGTATTTTTAATGGAATTGACAATAATTTATTCTAGTCTGTTAGATACATGACCATATTTTTTAATTAAATTAATAGTCATGCTATAACCAAGATTGACTGTAACATTAAGGGACCACCTTGGTCCTTGATCACAACATAATAAAGCACTGAAATAGACCAAATAGTAACGTTTTTGAAGCTTTTTTCTTTATTTTTCTTTATCAGCCCATATACGTCCCACTGCAGGGCACGGACCTACTTTACAATTGACAGTACGATTGAGAGTGGTTAGGCCATATAGTCCACCACGCTGGCCTAGTCCGGGTTGGCGGACTTACATACCATAGAAATTTTATAAATCGCTATGGTATGCAGGTTTCCTCACGATGTTTTCCTTCGCCGTTTTAGTGCGTGGTGATTGACTATCAATACACACATGACTCCGAAAAGTCAGAGGTGTGCCCTGGGATTCAAACCCGCGACCACCGTGAATATGTTGGCAGTCGCGTCTAGTCCGTTTACCAACAGGCCACCACGCACTTGAAGCTAGCTTTCAACTTTAATGCAAGGTTTCATTTCAATCAATTTGTTACTGGAAGTGTAATAGAAATGATATTGCGTGAAAGGAATTAATTATTTTTTTCACCCCGCGTGTTCCCTTCAACATTTTCAAGTTTAACAATTATTCCATCCTTCTTCCCGCGTTTCAAGCGGTTATTAGAAGATCTGCCTGCTGCAGAACTCTTTCCCTTCAGCCACAAGAAGACCACTGTTGAACACAGGCCTCCCGCAAGTATCTCCACATCGACCTGTCCTGCTTACTGCTTGTCAGTCCAATATACATTAACCATTCCTCAGAATAAAAACACAATAACATAATATATAAGCAAAAAAGTATTTGATCCGATAAACAGTCGCTTAATCGCTAAAAGGAGAGTGAAATGTCGCTAGCACAACACACAAACCGACAAGTTTATATGGGTCAAACACTATGATATATGCCGGTAGACGTCAACTATTGAACCTCTAATATCTGAATATAGTTGTTGTTTCCCTGAATGTGGGAAATATCGATAATATCCCTAAAATTAGAACATGGTTATGTAAGATTCAATAAAGTAAACACACATAGTTGAGTCGACATACAAAAACTTGACAAGCATTGAGAAATTGGCGTGATTTTTATATAATTTGAAATTTAATGGTCTAATTTACTAGTAATAAAATTAGTTCTTATAATTATGAAGCAAGAGCAGTTAAAAGATGATTTCAACGAAAAATTAAGGAGCTCATAATGGCTCCTTAAATGTTTTAAATACCAAACATAATTGAAGTTTGAATCTTTAAGAAAACTATTTCATATTTTGATGACAATGTATAGGTATAAGTATACGTCATAATAATACGATTTTTTATTTTTATTAATTAACTAGCTGACCCGGCCACGCTCCGCCGTGGCTTAGTTTATATATATCACCGTTAAATTGTGAATACCGTTAGATTATAATCTATCTCGCGAGATTGTGAACTGTCGAAAGATTGTGAACCGTAGGTTAGGTTAGGTTAGGTTTAACAGTTTCACTTCGATAGATTATATAATCTACCGAAAAAATAATACGTTAAATTGCAAGCAGTATGTTATGGTTCACAATCTTTCGACAATTCACAATCTCACGAGATAGATTATAATCTAACGATATTTACAATTTTACGGTGACATATACATATGATTAATATTATATTCATTTTTTTAGCATAGTAAAATAGCCCGACCCAGCTTCGCCTGGGTGCATATATTTTTTGATTCCACTCCACACCAAATACATGTTATTTTTTGTATAAACTCTTGTATACCTAAACTTGACGTAGCTATCCTACTGTCCGGCTCAATCCCGTCTCATCCGTCTGTTCAGTCTCTTCCCGATCCGTCCCGTCCTTTCTCTTTATTATCCATCCCGTCTTATAACGTGCATTTACATTTCGTCCTATCAAATCTGTCAGCTATCCCAGCCCTCTCCCGTACCTTCCACTCTGCTATATCCCGTTTCTCCATATACATGTACATATAATGATTGACTTACGAAATTTTGATATTAAAAATTTTAGCGTTTTTTATTGTCCATCCAATATTCCTTCGCTTATTTCAGCACCAAAATGCTGTTTTCCCGTATATAAAGTAATAATAACCATTAAAAAAAAATGGCCAAATTGGTCCAGGCGTTGTTGAGTTATGCACTTATCAACACATTTTGCAATTCATTTTTATATTATAGAAGAAGATATAGTCAACCTCGCTGGCTTAGTGCGGGTTGGCGAATTTTATTTCACGTAGAAATTAATCCGAAAAGTCAGAGGTGTGGTGGATTTGAACACGTGACCATCGTTAACTTATTGGCAGTCGCGTCTAGTACGTTACCAAATACAAATTAATAAAACCTTCATACTGCCTTACCAGGTGACGTAAGTAATAGAACAAATATTTAAAAATATAAAACTGCATATCGTTACATTATAATGTCTAGATACGGCATCAACGTACCAATTTTTTTTTTATTCTTGAGTCTGAAAACAATACTAATGCGGAATTTAAATTTGTCCTCCAGCGCATCTAAAAGTATCAATTCAAAAAACAATGTCCTTTATGAAAACGAAAAATTATAATTAGATATATTTTGGTGTACTCCGGCAAAACGTTTCGATAGAGTATACCTTATTTAAAACTGTTGCAATAATCTCAAAAAACAATGGGCTATTTTGGTAGATATGGACATGGTTTTATTTTACATTTAACAAAATTACGCGCAAGACGCCGTATCTAGATAATGTTATATACACGATGTACAAATTTTTTGAATTTTGTTCTATTTCGTCAGCCGTCAATGAAAGACAATGGATAGATAGATCATTTTACGTTGGATGTTAGTTGAAGCTTGACCGTCTTTTACGTCTCCCGTCAAATAAACAAAGATCATCCTATATTGACTGGACGCATCACGCTTGGACGATACCCAAAAAAAAAGGTTTTTAGTATCTTCCTTAGAAATTTTCCAATTTTTCTCACTCCTTAAACCTTCCCAGGACTTCCACGAATATTTTAAGACCAAAATCAGCCAAATCGGTTCGTGCGTTCTGGAGTTATAGCGTCAGGAAGGAAAACCTGACTTATTTTTATATAATAGAAGATTTTATTCTTTACTGCACACAAAAACAAGAAACAGCCTACAATATTTTACAAATAAAATTAAGGACTTGGTGGTATTATCGCCCAAGGCGATTTTTTACAGACAACCTTTGGATGGACATAAGAAAAGTATAAGATAGGAGATTTCCAAATTCAATTCACAAAAAACCATACTGGATTTCACAAACCCATTCCCAAATCTCGTCAATATATCTTGTTACAAAACTTAAAACGTTCCCAAATATATTTTAAAACATCGCGGCGTTGACAACTTAATGTATTTGAGCATCCATTTGTCCGTGTGTCACTCACTTACGAAACATTAGTACGCAGGTTAAGTGCACTCAGTTAAAATATATACAATCTATACGCAAATTTATAGATATTCTGAGAATCCAATAGTGTTGATAAAAAACGTTTCATTGCTTATATTTGCGTACGTGGACTATATGGTAATGCCGGATATTTGATACCTGCTACTTGCTAGTGAATTATTTGCGAGGAATATTAATATAAAAAACATGGTTAAGTATGCTAAAATATCTGACAGTCTACTACAATCGTGAATTACTTCTTAATTATTTAAAGTTTACCACCACGAAGACCAAAAAGCGATTATTTCGTCATGATTAATGATTTTAATTCCTTCCCACAATGAATTATTCCTTTGCTAAATATTTAAAAAACTAATAAAAAATATTTTCAGTCTGCCGAATAGCTATTAAATCCAGTCCTGGAAAGTTTTTACATTAATCATTTGCACTGTTAATATTAAAGTTTAGAGCTGTAATAGATAAAATTAATAGTTGTACGTAAACTTTGAAAATACTCTGCAAACTGCGAGCTGAATTAACAGAGGGAGACGTGTCAAGGCATTTGAGGACAATTTTATAACATTCCCAGCTATGTTTTTCTTTAAAATAAGGACTCGAAAATCAAGCTAACTGATCTCGCAATCATGATAATGATGAATTGAGGTGACCGCCTGCTTCTTCAAAATGTGATTAAAAAATGTGAAATATTTTCTATCACCTCTGATGCCACTTTTCAAGAATCAGGCTACATAGATATATCCCTTAAACTATACCTAAAAACCTGTTAATTACAGTATATAGCCGCTTGGTCCTCCTACGTTTTGTATAATTATTGAACATACATGAACTATTTTGCTAGTTGTTGATCTGAAACAACAACTCATATTTTGTTCAACTTTATAGCGAGCATTACGTCTTAAACTTATACTTGCCACGTGTTTACCCAAACGCCATTAGCTTAATCATCCACAAGCCAACTAGCAACACGAATTTAAGTCGAAAAAGGATTGAGAAACCCAAGGCTTTCTCCGCAATGAGCAATAAAATGTTTTAACATAAAACCCTGGTCTATTGAGATGCCCACCGCCCGGCCTAAATTATGCGTTTTATCTTTTTAACAAATAAAAAGTAATGTGCCGGCGTATTACCCTTATTCAATGTACTAACGCTGAAGATGCTGATGTTGCAAAGTCTGTCTACAAAAAGTATAACTATTCTCGCTGGTATTGCTTAGTGTAGAGACAATCGTTTTTAGTGCTGCCTAATGACTGTGTACGTTACTAAGTTGCATTGTCCAGTTTACTCCCAGGTTTGCTTTCTTTAGCTACTAAAGCTTTGAAATTACGGCGCCCGAACGCAGCAATACTCTCATATAATATATCCCATTCGAACGGCTTTTAAATTTAGTTTGGGCGAAGAAGACAAAATATTCGATAGCTAAAATAAGTTTTAAAACTTTGTTTGAACAGCGACATTAGTATGACTATACGGTAATACTATAGTACAGTCATGTTATTCTACAAATGTGTCGTAAATATAATACAATTACAATAGAAAATATTAATTATGGAAATTCTAAAGTTCAAACTTTAAATTGTTGATCACAATTCCCTCGGGATATAGCGCCTGGATCACAGCTAATAAAACGATAACCGCAGTCTAACGACAACTCGTACGGATGTTCCAGACAGAGAACAAAAATAGACTCGGTCCACAGTTCAGTCGTGATTAAATTCTTTGAGGACAAAGCTCTTAGCTGTTTTATTGATTTTAGACAAAATGAGCCTTCGTCAGTTCCTATGTCGCAGTTCTTCTGTGTTTAGATTATGAGATTGATAAATTACTGTCCTTTGATGATATTGAATAGGTTTCTATTGATATTTATGCATATTTGGTTAATTTTATTGCCGGTTAAAGACAGGTTATTTCTTTTCTAAAACTTGGTTTCTGTAGATACAGAATACAGATGTATCAGCCCATATACGTCCCACTGCAGGGCACGGACCTACTTTACAATTGACAGTACGATTGAGAGTGGTTAGGCCATATAGTCCACCACGCTGGCCTAGTCCGGGTTGGCGGACTTACATACCATAGAAATTTTATAAATCGCTATGGTATGCAGGTTTCCTCACGATGTTTTCCTTCACCGTTTTAGTGCGTGGTGGTTGATTATCAATACACACATGACTCCGAAAAGTCAGAGGTGTGCCCTGGGATTCGAACCCGCGACCACCGTGAACATGTGGGCAGCCGCGTCTAGTCCCTTTAGCAACAGGCCAGCACGCACTCAAACTTGGTTTAGTTTCACTATACTCTCGGCGTACTTTAGAACTTTAGACCCACACTAAGATGGAGTCTTGCGCCGTGGCTATCAGGAACTACGAGAGACTTTTCGGTCTCACAAATATCCAGACCCGAAAGAAATATTTGTCGTTCGCAAACATTTATCTCGGTGCGGAAATCGAACCCAAGGCCTCTCGTTTCACAGGAGACGTCTAACCGAATGCGCCATGGAGGCTGTCAACCTTTACATTAAGGTACACTTTCTATGAATCAATATTAAATCGTGTATATTATTCGAATGAAAAAAAAATCAAATCTCAGATAAAAATGTTATCTACAGACCAAAAATTATCAGCGTCGTATTTGAAAAACCTCATTTTTTAAGTCGTTTGGACACATCGGTTTTCTAAGCGGAAATTATATTCAGTAGCGGTGCAAATGTAAGAAATGTAAAATCAGATGCGATGGAGTGAGCTGTTCATTTCCTGCCGCCGCTGTCTCATTGTTCAAACCTTCACTGCCTAACTCCTTTGACGGTTTCCTTCTAATGTATAGTGACTCAATCGATGTACTCGTATGGAACTTTGTAAACTTAACTTTTAATTGCGGTGTCGTTATAGTTTTACACCTGCATCCACTTATTTTAGCAGTGTTTTTGTTGCCACAATTTTTTAAGATTCGACCAATTATTTAGAAATATCGTTTACACAAGTGAAATTTGTGAACTTTAAGTAAAAAACTTAACGCTTTTTGGGTTATCTATCATTGTATATTTTATTTATCTGCAAGTTCTTACTGTCTTAAAATTCTAATATAGAACTCATGCCCGAGTATGACGTGGGCTGTGTTCCGGAGCAGTACTTATGCGCTAGACATCACCGCCGCGACGGCATTTGTACCCATCATATTGATTATGAAAGTTTTGCATGTGAATACGGCTTATTTATATACATAAGTACTGACATAAAATAATTCACATGAACATAATTTCAAGCTTCTATCTCTAAAAGGGAAAGATTTCCACTAAAGTTGCCTATAATTTGCTAGGCCTGTTACCATCGTAAGATGTAATAGAGCATATCACAAAACCGATATAGTTTCGATATGCAGATTATTATCTCGGATAATAAAGAATAATACATAGGAGACCAATCTTACTAAAACCCAACATTTTAATTTTGCGTCCTCTCCACACGTACTTTCTCTTTAAAGCTAAGTGATCACACAAATAGGTTACAGGCTCTGGCGTTACTCGGTGCAAGTGTCAAGCTCCGTTTGACATAACACTCGGCCAAACTGCAGTCCCGACTCGTCAATACTTGCATTTTACTTGTTGAATGAGTTAAATGTACTGCAAATATATCCTTTCTCGGATTTTTACCAAGCTAAACGTTTACAGTCTAGGACTAAAAAAAACCCTCGATGGCCGTCAAGCGCATTGTTGGCGGCACCGGACATCCCAGGGAGAATGGCGCCCCGTTTTACGTCCGCGTAACCGTCCTGCCCAAAGCCATCGCTAGTCCTACCATTATTATGAGAGGCCCAGATGGACTTATGCCTACTTTTGGACGCGCGTTTAAGTTGTTATGGACGTCGATGACAGAGACGAGGCTCTATCGTACGTCTCGGAGTCGTTATACGCGAGAACGCACCGCCCCCGCCTGCGACTCCGATGACCCCTTTACGTCGCCTCTTACGACGGGCAGAGGATACCGTAGCGGAAGTCTTGAATTACATCAGGGTAAAACATTTACAGTCCAGCACAGGAAGATAATATGAAAGCCAATGTCGTCAAGCAACAAGCCGACGATGTTTTCACGTCTGCAATGAAGTCAGTATAAAACTTAGTTGAATAATGTCTTAACCATATTAAGTTGCTAGTAATACCTAAGATCTGGTGGTACAATGACACCTAGTAACAAAACCAAGTAATCAGTATCTTAAGCAGCCTTTAAATTAATACGACACTTACCGAGTTAGTCAGCGTAAGGCAAATGTCTATTCCCCAAACAGTAGTAAAGGAATGTGTTCCCACCTCAGGCGGTTTACATGATTAATGTACCAGTTCAGGCTCCAGACACCCGCGTAATAGGCTGTCATTGTAACAAATGATCGAAATAACGCACAAATATGTAATTTTTCCCTTTAATGTACACGAAATCTCGATACACAGGGGCGTAGTGAGGTGAAAGGACTGATGGTTGTAAATACAGGGTATATCAAGACTGCTACCGAAAATGAAGCCGGGTGGTTGTTTAAGCGACTTCAGACACAATGCAATAGATAATTTTGCAAAAAAAAACGCGACAATTTTTTTTTTGTAATTTTTTTCCTATGGCCATATTTGGGTGGTAAATACATTTTTTCCTAAAATAATAGTGTATACCCTTTTATTTATAAATACTCTAAGGTATAAAACAGTTTAAATTATTATTTTAGCAAAAACTATGGATTTACCACCCAAAAATGACGACATTTAAAAAATCGTTAAAATTTATTGTCGCGTTTCTTTGCGAAATTTCTAGTTGCATTGTATTTGTAGTCACTAAAACTACCACTCGGCTTGATTTTCGGTAGTTTTTTCGGTAGTTTCAGTCTTGATATACCTGGTATAGTAATATTAAGGACATTTGTATTGTTTTTATTTGTGAACAAATATACGTTACTTCTTAGTTAACTTATTGATACATACATATATAAACCATATGCCTTTTTCCCAGTAGTAGTAGGCAGAAGTACTACCAGGCAACGCGCGTTTTGTCTCGAGTGTTCCAGCTCACGATGTGAAAGAGAATTAGCCCATTGGGCACAAATTCCGATTAATATTTATTGGTTCTGTGTTTATGTAATCGCTTTTTTTTTTGTAAATTTCTTAATGTTGGCACAACTATGGAGATCGTAACCAAATATTCATACGCTGGCTCCGAAACGTGACACTTGCCGGGTCACTGTGACGTATTTTCTCATCATGTACGGTAGTTGAGCAGATACAAACACCCGACGATAGGTATCCTAAATTCTAAAGTAAATTATAGCTAAAAATATCTTCTATCAGAATATCACGTTCAGTCAAGTAATTTATGTAAACACTATTAGTAGGAGACAACATTTGATTTACAGCCAATAACAGGATAAGTTTCAGCTACTTTGCATTATCGAGTTAGTAACTTGAATAACAATAGCTCACATATTATTTTATCTGCTTTATTATTAGGTTAGAGTAAAGAAAAATGTATAAGAAAAAGGCCTTTCCCAAGAAATTGCACAACGAACTCTTGGAAGCGGTTTGCAACCAGCTTCTTCTTCAACCTTTACCAAATTGACAATCTGCCTAGCTACACTTCGCTTTACAACATAACAGCCAGAGCAACTGCTGGACATGTTGAGGCTTAAAATTTTATGTCTCAGGATGGCAAGCGCAGTGTAATACCAAGCATTGCTCTGTAATTCATTAGGTGAATGGCATGCTAGTCCGTCTTCGCTATTGAGAGCAATTAAAAAAATCGAGTTAAATATATTTACATCTCAAAAAAACATATACCTAGGGGTATTTTTAATGCGAATTAATTTAAGGTTAATGGCCACCAAACGAAAAAACAGATTTCAAAATAGTAATTTGTAACAGATTTTGCACAGAAAATTATTGGGGCTTAGAGACATAAAGACTCACAAAGCTTCTGTATTTAATGTAAATTCTATGTGGTACTCGTGACTCCTATTTACAACAGATGTAGTGGCGAATGTATGAGCTGGGTGAAAGAAAATTATCAATGCACAATTTTCACAGAATAGTTAGATGTAAACATTTAAAGACGGAGCCTAGACTGGTGGTTCACGACCCCTTTCAGACTCGCCCAATTCCGTCTCTGTGAGTATATACAGTGTGACACAAGGAACACGCTTACGCTTTTAATGCGATGTGCGGCGCGGTGCGAGTGTAACGCATTATTATTTATGGGCCAAGTTGCGCTTGTCGCTAAATTATGATGAATTGTTGTTTAATTCGGTTTTTCGGGTCATATCATTGTAAAAATACTCCGGTATTCTAGTTTGATTTATTGCGAATATCGTTTAAGTCGCTCCATAGATTATAGAGGTATACCGTATATATCTGGATGATTATAGGTTCGATTTTCATGTAAATCATTCCATCGTGGTATATTAGTTAATATTATAATTCAAAATATTCTGAAACATTTATGGGAAAAAAAACAGGAAAATAGAGTTTGAAGTACTGCCCAACCTGGAAATCAAATCTTACGCATATCTTACGTTGTGCTAACCTAAGAATTTGATTGAAAACAAATAACATCTTCTATAATTTTACCTTTGTTATATTCATTAACTTATATAATACATCTTGAAAAACTATACTGACGCGAAGCTAATGCATTAAACGCGTTATAAATTAATTTGTGAGCTCCCAATGGGATTCGGGATACGTGGCAGCTCCCACGAGATTCCGGGAGACATTAAATGTTTCCAGCTATAGCCATAAGCTGCTGGCTCATTTAGTAGTTTGTATAAGATATGCTTAAGACGTATCTTACCTAGACTTAGGTAACTTAGCAGTAGCTTTGGCTATCCAGGTCAAGATAAATAAACACATAGGAACTTAAATGTGTGGGTCGATATGCTTTATGTCATCGGCTCACTCGGTATTTCAATTTAACAACGGGTTAGTTCTATAGTTAATATTGTCTCTACGTTATACATTGCAAGGCAATAAGAGAAAACTCTCTTCTGGTACTATCTTTATCATCTTCCACTAAGTCATAATTAGGCAGATTGTATAAGTAGGATTTTGACAGATTTTGTCTACATCTACTTCTGGTATTTAGTATGAAGTGGTAAAATAGACCCATCGTTAAAAAAAGGAAGTGTTTCATCGTCATATATTTATTCCTTCATTTACAGAAGCCAAGTCACAGGAAACCCTTGTATTCCAGCAAAGGCGTCATATATTAAAGACATTAATAGCCCATGTCCTAGATCATAGACATTAACAAAACCTGATTTATTCACGCCGACTGTAATTGCAGGCGTTAACTTGTGCTGAAGCAGGGTTAACGTTTTAATGGGCCATTAAGCAACTGGCACGTTAGACCCTCGCATTGTCAAGGGTTAATGAGCACACTCCATTAAAAAATGATAGGAATCGTAATATGCTAAGCCACTCCGCAATCTGCTCTAAGGGTAGATTTATCACTTAATTATGCTGAATCTGAAAGTTTAATGGAGGCAAAGGCCACTTGCCAAAAGCGGCGTCTTTGACATTTGGACTTAGATATTTCATATGGGTGGAGGCATATACATACATTACTTCACCACAGTGACCAATGCATGACTTTTTTACGAGCGTGATTGAATTGAATTTCAATTCGTTCCCAATGTATATCAACGTATTTATTTCAATTTTGCAATAGTCGCACCCACATATCAATAATCGCACCAACAATCACAGCGATTTCTTAAATAGCTTGTTCAGCTGTTTATACATTGATTGAAACTTGATAGTATCTGGAACCCTATCTTTTCTATTGCCACACGTTAAAAGTCTTTTGACCCAGAACGAGTATCTTAGATGTCAGTGTTTTTCGCCGTGTAATACTCCTGTTTTTTCCTCAATCACAATTTATTGTTACACCATTGTTGAATCAGTCTTTCTACAAGAGTTATATTTGGAGAATCGATACTTGAATTTGTTACATATAAAAAGGATATTTATTCTTGGACTAAATAGGATTTCTAAAGATCTTTAGAATCAAGAAGATCGTTTGAAGTAAGAGGAAACGTCAACAACCCAAATCATATTATTTTTGGTATCCTAAACAACACTGAAAAAAGATGCGGTCGCCTTCAATGAACAACCACTTTGACAAATTAATGAGCTAATGCCAAGAAGCTTATATCCAAATGGAGATTGCATTCCGTATATAAAAGTGAAGCACAAAAATTTGACCTTGAGTGACGTCGATGTTATCTTCTATCCTTTTCTTTCGAGTGACAATGAATGAACATAATGTCATTTTCATTCATTGTTACTCGAAAGAAAAGGATAGAAGATAACAGCGACTGCATTCAAGGTCAAATTTTTGTGCTTCAGTGTTTTATACGGAATGCAATCTCCATTTGGGTATAAGCTTCTTGGCTAATGCTCTAAGCTTACTGGCTATTGAGAACGGAAGAGAAAAAAAAGAAGAAGAAATCAAAAGAAGGGGACTTTCTACGTCAGGTATAAGCATTGCGGGTGAATATCTGCTATTGCAATTGCTACCAACCAGGATCAAAAATGAGTAACAGGCAATAAAACGATATCAATCAATGGGCTATATCCGAGCAATACCATGTTCGGCAGTGGATTTCCTATTGCTGAAAAAAATAGAGAGAAAGACTGAAGCTCGGCAAATATCATAGTTTGCCTAAATTACAATAATACTAATCAATGTTTAATTGACAATTTGCTGTTCAAAATTCAGTTATTACGAATTGAATTGAAACGAAATTGAAACGAGGCGAATTGTCCGTATATTCTCCTAAAATACGACAGTGATATGTTATATGTTTATCAATGTTCTCAGACACTATATGCGCACTCATTTACAGACTAATGGGCCGGCAGAAACCGTGCCAGATGTTGAAATAGATATTTTTCTATGAACAATACAACACAATGAAACAATAGGACAATACGCGTTGGCCGCCGTCCTATTGAGGCGTCTACAATTTCATATAATTTCTGAGAAAATCCATATTTGATTCCCTTTCCGACGGAAAATTGATATTAATATTTGTAAATTGCGTCTATTTTTTAAAAGACAACTAGTTTTTTTACAGGAATTAACTAAATGGTTACACAATATGCATTTTCACTATTTATATCTCTGATATGCATCACCACACACAAGTGGCAATCAAATAGTTACTTTAGAGTTTCTATATAAAATAAATCGTCGAATTACATCCTTATTGGCTAACTGGAAGTACGAAATAGTTTGCCAAAGGCATCGCAAAGATACAGATTAGGGAACCAGGAGATATTATGTAACGAAGCAGGAAATATTATGTAAGTATGCATAAATTGTTTCTTCTAGCCAAACAAAGGCTACAACATAAGTACTAACTGACAAATGGCAATACACAAAAATCCCAGTATTAGGAAAATTCCACGATAATTTACGTGAAGGCCTTTTGGGATGTCACTGACTTATCGTAAATCTTTATAATTTATGTAAGCAATGTAAAAAATATTATGGAGTATATTTTATTATGTATAGACATGTAGCGGGAACAGTGAAAAAATATTGTAAGTTATTTTCATAAAGTTCCACTTTATGGCGAAGGAGGCAAATAAATAAATAGTTTATCTGAAGGTAAATGAGGATATTCGAAGGGAATTGTCAGCTTTCTGATATACTGTACCGTATCTGTCCATAATCGCCCACTTCTGAACACGAGACTCTAAAACCAAGAGTTCGAATAAGGATTGCATTCATTTTAATACCTACAAACGTCACTGAAATCATGGTGGGGATGTATTGGATGGGAGACCACAACCAGCTTAACAGACGTTTAGAAAAGCATCTAGATTAGCGTTGAGATAAAAGTGACTTACCAAGAGAACAGCAGTCCTTGTACGTATTCTTTATGTCTGTTTACTATAATATTTGGAAATTGTAATAGATCCAAATTATGAGCATCCTGCTAATGAATGGTGCAAGTATCCAATAAGTCCACGTTCGTCATAGTTGAGTTAATTTGTTCGTTCATCTTTAAAGCATTATTTAGGGAATGAGTACAATCATGGAATAGTTATTATAATAATTATCTTCTTGAAATGACCCTTCGATTTGTTGTGTAGGTATTTATTCCAGGTTATTCCAAAACAAACGAAATTTAGATTTTATTTTTTCCCTAATTTATTTTGGGACCTTAATAACATTTAAACTCTAGACTTTTTCTAGAAACGCTGATCCGGGCCGCAACACAGAAGCCGAAAGGTTGGATTTAGGTAAATCATTCCCGTATCCAGTATTCGTGCCTAATGAAATTGTCCCGACGGGGTGGGGGTGTAATGGGACGCCCGCTGCGTGCATTACCAGCCGAAGACCACGGTTGGTTACACTAATGCACGCGATTATGTCTTTGTATTTTTATATTGTTAAGTAAATGACGGCACAATGACATCTGTGAGGTCTCGTATTGTCTCGACAAAGAACCAAATCTATCAGCAACCTTTATCTAATGGGCTACGTCATCATCTTCAGACACAGCCACTGGTATAGGTCTTGCCTGAAGATTTTCACATGGATTATAACGGATATTTTCATGCATCTAGAGATCCTACCTTTGCTAGATCATAGCTCCACTTCATCTGTGGACCTCTAACTCTGAGCTGAGCTATAAAGACGTTAATAATGCCCTGGGATAATATTAACTTACTTTAGACAAAAATCAATTAATCGTCAACATTTTTTTTCTTGCGGACGTCTGTAGTTTTAGGGCGGACGGTACATACCATAGAAATTCATACAAATCGCTATAGTATGCAGGTTTCTTCGCGATGTTTTCCTTCACCGTTTAAGTGCGTTGTGATAGACTACCAATACACTCCGATACGTCAGAGGTGTACCCTGGGATTTGAACACGCGACGACCGTGAACATGTTAACAGTCGCGTCTGGTCCGCTACCAACAGGCCACCACGCATGTAAACAGAAAAACAACAATTATATGCATGATTTTAATTATTAAAAATTATATGAAACACTCTGTAGGCGCAGTATTCCATCAGTGCCAGTCCTAGAGGGTACATCATCTTCGGTCCCGACTGCGGAGCGACAAAGTACGCGAACACTCCTGCACCAGCTGTGAACCATCCCCACTCCTTGTTGTTCTCAAAGGAGTAGTAGCAGAGAGAGATGATGTTGCACGTGATGACAAGGTTCCCGAGAGAGATGTTGTCGTCGCCCGCCAAGGCTAAGGCGAAAGGCACCAAGCCTGACACAAGATGGACCGCACTGAGCGGCTGATTGCTTCGGTACAGATCCGCCATGAGACAAGGCAATGGAAGGTATCTGCTCGCCTTATAACTTATTAAGTAGGCTGCTCTGAAATCGTTGTTAAACATTCCGCCTAAAAAGTGTGTTGAGTTTAGTGCACAAATAATATTAGGTACAATGTGCCGGTATTTCCTATTTACTGATAAACCTGCCAGCGCAGCGTAGGACGTCCACCCACAAGATGGTCCGACGACCTGGTAAAGGTCGCGGGACGTCGCTGGATGCAGGCTGCCTCCAACAGGTCTCTGTGGAAATCATTGGAGGAGGCCTATGTTCAGCAGTGGACTTCCTTTGGCTGATGGATGGATGGATGAATAAACCTGCCTATCAGTAAATAGGAAATACCGGAATATTTTTTATCACTTCCTGGGAGGTCTGCCATATGTGAGAAGCCGCTTGTGTAGGTACCACCGCAATGCCTACTTCTCCTGCCAAACAGCAGTGAAAATGCACTGTTGTGTTCCGGTTTGAAGGACATGATAGCCAAACAAGACTAATGGACATATTGAGACATAACTTCTTATGTCTTAGTTTGGTTTTGTTCCTGTCAATGAGCGGTCGTATCGCTTACCATCGGGTGAATTGCATGCTCGTCTCGCCATTCATTGCAATAAAAACAGTCAGACCTGTCTGTCTGTCCCTGTCTCTCTCTCATAAGCCACAGGAAGTCCGCCAACATATTTATAAGTCGCCCTTAATAAAGAGTTAAGAACAAGGTTGAGCACGTGTATTTAACGTTGGTAATAATTATATTTTAACAAAAAACCCATATAAAATATGTGTTCCTTACGTTTCACAATTTATTACTAATCTTGAGATGAATATAATAAATACACTGAAATACATACTTTGGTAGTGAAGGAATCCCAAAATTCCGTGTATGAAGAAATTGGCATGCATTCCTGGGTGGGTGTAGCTTTTACCGTGCATGCTACTAATGCCGCGCCCAGCCACGCAGCACAGCAGGACGTGGGCCAACGAGGCGTGCAAGTTATCGTCATGACCCATGCTACATTAATAAACACATAAGTAAATAAAAAATACAATTTACTGGAAAATAGACTCATAAATTAAAACATGTTTGAAAATGTCACCAGTCAAATTAATGTAAGAGATTGTGAAAGAGCCGCGACCTTTTTGATGCTGGCTGGTAAAAAGTTTTTATTCATATATTTATCGGAAATAAAATAATAATAGTGCGTGGTGGCCTGTTGGTAAACGGACCAGACGGGGCTGCCAACATGTTCACGGTGGTCGCGGGTTCAAATCCCAGGGCACACCTCTGACTTTTCGGAGTCATGTGTGTATTGATAGTCAATCACCACGCACTAAAACGGTGAAGGAAAACATCGTGAGGAAACCTGCATACCATAGCGATTCATAAGAATTTATATGGTATGTAAGTCCGCCAACCCGCACTAGGCCAGCGTGGTGGACTATATGGCCTAACCACTCTCAATCGTACTCTCGATTGTAGAGTAGGCCCGTGCCCTGCAGTGGGACGTATATGGGCTGATCCAGATCCAGTATCGGAAATCCGTCGTGGAATATGTGCACTGTACTTGACTGTACTGCTGTTAATGACAATTTTACTAGTAAAATTAAATAAATTCCTACTCTTAACCAGGTCAATAAACACTTCCCACGGCCCACCAATGAAATACTGAAAGCGGGCCTGTCTCAATGTAATTTTAAAAATATCGTAAAACATCTCCATTTCATTTAAAAATGATAACAATAAAATTTTAATTAACAAGCTAAACAGAAAAATTAAGAACGCAAGAAAATATAATATGATATTTGACAGCATCCGTGGCGCAATTGGTTAAACGCCGACTGTGAAACGAGAGGTCGCGGGTTCGATCCCCGCATCGGCACAAATAGTTGTGTGGCCCAAAAACTTTTGTGTCGGGTCTGGGTGTTTGTGAAACAGCAAAGTCTCTCGTAGTTTCTGATACCCACGACACAAGACTTAATTGATCTTAATGTGGGGTCAAAACTATGCATGAGACTGTTGGGTGTATTTATTTATTTATTATATTATTATCCAATGATCTATACTGTGTAATCTTAATATATCTATACTAATATATACAGGTTGACCAAGCTTAACCGCACAGGAACCAAAAAATTATAGCTAGCTAAAAATTATAGTTTTTAAAATACAGTATTTCTAGAGCACATTTAAAAAAATCTACCGTGTGTAACACTTTGCAATAGTGTGACATGTGGTTTGTATTATTTATTATTTGGATTCACGTTTTCCAATCACAAATAGCTAAGCTTTAGAACTACATACCGAATAATATGAAAATAAGTCTACTTTTCAAGAAAATTGATCAAGTTCCTCATGGAAGGAATTTTAAATTAATTATTGGTCAACGTTGACACCGCACACTAAAAAAAAGTACCCATGGCAAGTTTCACAGAAATTGGCGCATATGATCTAGATTATATTATTATTTATCTTTATTTTAAACCTTTTTTTTTACATTTTTATATATATAGTAAAAAACAAAATACATATAAAAATATAAAAAGTTATCCAACGATGGCGAGGCTCGAGACCCAAGCCACCGGTGGTTAGGAGCCCAAAGTGAGGAACCGCCTCACAATACGTGCCGTGTCAAGCAATACTGCCTTCTGAATCTGACTCCTGACCCAACAGCCGATTGAGAGCCTCTGTAGATGTTGGTCGAGGCTCTTTGGTATCAACCCATGGGCAGAAACGACAATCGGGACAATAATTGTTGAGTCGACATCCCACATGTCGGTAACCTCGTGTGCCAAATCTAAATATTTAGACATTTTGTCTTTTTCAGCTTTGACAAGGTTATCGTCATGCGGGATGGTGACGTCAACAAGTATAGCCCGGCGCGCCAATCGATCTATTATCACAATGTCAGGCTTATTGGATAGGATAGTCCTGTCTGTGATAATAGATCGATCCCAGTACAACGTTGCATGACCATTTTCAAGAACTGGTTGAGGAACATACTGGTAATATGGCACTTCAGAAGTCACCAGTCCATATCGAAGAGCAATTTGCTGATGTATGATCTTGGCTACTAGGTTGTGTCTATGCAAATACTCGCCGTTAGCAAGATACGAACAACCGGAGATAACATGCCTGATGGACTCGCCAGGACGGTGGCATGCCCGACAGATGTCGACCGTACCGTCCTTCAGGATGTATTTCCTATAGTTGTTCGTCTTAATAACTTCGTCCATAATTACAAAGACAAAACCCTCGGTTTCCCCAAAGAGGTTACCGAAGCGCAGCCAAGACACAGACGCTAGTCGGTCCACATCAGGCCCATGAAGGGCTCGATAGAACCGACCGTGCAGCTCCTTGCTCTTCCATATGTCCTCGCGATCCCTAATGCCTACCACCAGAGGTTTCCGCCAGTTCTCAATCGCCAAAGACAGCGGGGTAAATCCTTTATCTACCATAACTACAACCCCATGCATATCCACGTCACTGTGAAGGAAATAATCCCTGAGATTGCACACATCGCGATTATGTAGGTCCTTAGCATTAAGAATGCCTCGGCCCCCACATCTACGCGGGATGTACAACCTCATCACTGACGAACGTGGATGATGCATACGATGTGCAGTTAGGAGAGTTCGGACTTTACGATCCAGGGCGTCCAATTCGGTCTGAGTCCATTTGAGTATGCCGAAAGAGTACATGAGTACAGGCATAACCCAACCGTTAAAAGCGCGAATCTTGTTTCCACCTGACAAAAAACTGTTAAGTACTTTTGTCAGGCGGCTAAAAAAACGCTCTTTCAACGATCGTTTTACATCTGCACCCATGATACCTAGAGCCTCAGGCATACCCAAATATTTGTAGGTTTCCGTCACGGAGAGGGATCTGAGTCTTACAGTCTCTGAGACATGTATGTCATCAGAGACCGCAACCTCCCCTCGCTTCACATGGATAACCGCACATTTATCTACACCAAACTCCATATTGATTGAATTGCTAAATCTTTCAGTTATTTTTAACAACTCAATCAATTCGGTTTGTTTCGATGCAAATAACTTGAGGTCATCCATATAGAGCAAGTGAGAAATAGGCTCAGACCCTCTCCGCAGACGGTAGCCTAACCCTGAATCCAACAACAGAGTGCTGAGGGGATTCAGGGCCATGCAAAACCACAGTGGACTCAGACTGTCGCCCTGGAATATACCCCGCTTGATTCTAATCGGCTCATCACAATCAGGAGGAACCGTACCACCTGGATATCTCAGGACAGTGGTCCACTGCCCCATACAAGACCCAAGGAAGTTGCATAAATTTGTATTAATTTTATACAAATTTAACACCCTCATGAGCCATGTGTGGGGCACCGAATCATAGGCCTTTTTATAATCTATCCAGGCAGCCGATAAATTCCTTCGGTTGTGACGAGCCTGTTGGCAAATGGTCATGTCAATGAGAAGGAGCTCCTTTGTACCACGGGACCCATTCATGCAACCTGTCTGGCCGGAAAATAGAATTTGATTAGAAGAAATATGGTCTGTAATTTTGGATCTAATAATGGAAGTCAAAACTTTATAAATAGTTGGAAGGCATGTAATGGGTCTATAATTTTTTGGTTCCGTGGTAACACCGGATTTAAAGAGCAGGTGAGTGACACCTGTCGTCATAAATGTTGGGAGCGATCCCCTCTCAAGCGCATCCTGGAACTGTGTTGCTAATCGAGCATGCGAACTTGGAAACCATTTTAACCAGAAGTTGTGCAGACCATCCGGACCCGGAGACTTCCAATTTTGGGTTGGACGAATCGCTGCCAGAACATCCTCTGGACTGATTAAAATGGTTTCCATAGCCGGTATTGCCTCGCAAGCTCGATCGACAACACCAAACCAAGGGGCTTCAGTGTGAGAGACAGGGGACGACCAGATAGAGACAGGGGACGACCAGATAGAGACAGGGGACGACCAGATTATTATTATTTATTATTATTATTATTATTTATTATTTTTATTATATTATATTGATTATATTGCTACTGCACTCGATATATTTTTTATGATTTTGTTTCTATTAAGTTTTTAATAGAATACGGCCCAAGCTTTCATCAACCCATCGTATAGTGATTATTTCGCTCAGATGGTTTATTTCAACTCATATATTTACGTGTTATACACAATAAAAGACAACAAGAGTACACAATAATATCAAAGCAAATGCTGAAATTGTTTGATTTCGGCCCTAACACACGCTCTGCATCATCTTATGAAAGATCCCTATAATAATCTAGCATATCCATTTCTACTGCTTTCAACTGCTGCCTCATTCATTCTACTTCTTAATTCATTCAAATTTCTTATGGATGTTTAATAGACCTTTGAGTTTAAGTAACCCCAGTTGAAGTATTCCTGTGGGTTTAAATTTGGGAAACGCCAATGGATCGCTCCCAGACACCCAATCCACCTGTCGGGGTACTTATTGTTCAGATATACTCATTGTTAATATATGATAGACCTACCAACAGCAATTTATCTAAAATTTCATGATATATGAGCAGATCAAAGTTTTGATAATTTAAATTACGGTTACATTGAAGGACAAAGTTACCCTGATCATACTATGGTGTTCTTGCGTTCAATAATAAATCGTCATTTAATTAAGCGTATTTTTTGACAATAATTGATCAAATAAATATAATAATTATTAAAAACAATAACATTGAAAATAATCAAATAGATTTTTAAAATATCGTTATGAGAAATTGACTATGTGTGGATTAAAAGACATTGTTTCCGAGTCAATTTCTCAGCTTTACAAACCAAACTATTAAAAAGTTAAGCTGCCATTTTGCTGCATTTGAGTTCGATTGCGTTCGTTTTTACAAAAATATATAAATTGTATTGCATTGGTCTGTTAATATCTAGTGTTTGAGTAAATTTCGAATCAAAGCAGCATTATTAGTGTTGAAATGGCGGCCAGCGATTCCGGGACGGATGAGTCACTATACCCTATCGCGGTACTTATTGACGAGTTGAAAAACGAGGATGTGCAACTTCGCCTCAACTCTGTAAAGAAGCTGTCCACCATTGCGTTGGCTTTGGGCGTCGAGAGGACCAGATCAGAGTTGATTCCCTTTCTGACGGAGACCATTTACGACGAAGATGAAGTCTTATTGGCCCTCGCAGAACAACTCGGTAAGTTACCCGTTTTTTGATCGTTAACAGCAATTTAGCAGGAAATTTGTATAATTCATCGTGTAAGGTCATTCTAGCTATTACCCTGATATGTATTGCATAGTGAATGAAATTGCAACTGCTAGGCGACATTACACGTAATTGAGTTTCCATTTTGTATGATTCTAATTCCAGATTGTTAAGTTGTAATATGTATGATACATTTCAAAGAAGCAATAATTAGTATACAAACAATGTATAAACTATATTAAGACTATCTGCGTCTTTGGGAATTTTAGATGCATGTTTATTTTTTATGCTCATTGCAATGATTTTAAAAGCCCTCCCAATAAACTATAAAACTCGTCTAATAATATTACTAGTTATTGAGCTAATTATCCCATAATCATTTTGTCTTTCTCCATTATCAAGCTGTTGTATGTACTATAGAGTAATGTTTGTTATAATTATAATTCCTGGGTTGTGACCTATGCATTTATTGTGGTAACTCATAAAATACTATAACAATATATGTATATTACGTTTATTATTGACAAACATTATTAAAGGTTCACATCAAAGGGTTATAAAAGGTGTAATCCAATTGTATGAAATTCACAAAGTAACAATGCCAATTCAAATTATTATGGCATTTATACATCATCATTCAAAACACATTTTATAGCATGATAAAAAAAGATGTGAGGTGTTGACCTAATAAATTAGCCTTTTTCAAAATTAATTCTGTGGTAATTTTTTGTATACACTGTCAATGTCAATTAGTTCTGCGAAAATATCTGAGGTCAACATATTATGTTTTAAATAATGTCTAATATCATATCATTAATAATATAAATAGGCAGGCATATTTAGTAAAAGCCTTTAAAAAAAGTAACATCATATTTTTTTAAATTTTATGTCATTAATTTTTTCTCCTAAAACAAAGGCTTACTCTAACTAAAGATTTGGTTAGCCAACTTGTTTTATTTCATATGCCATCTGCAGTTTCTATATAATTAACAAATCAACTTGGTGCCCCAACTATTGGTGTTTCTAATTTAGTTACAGCAAAGTCATCAATGATTTTCAGGTAATTTCATCAACCTTATTGGTGGAGGCGAATATGTTCACTGCCTGCTGCCACCACTAGAGAATCTGGCCACAGTTGAGGAGACCGTAGTTCGTGACAAGGCTGTAGCGTCCTTGCGAGCTGTTGCTGCTCATCACAGCCCACAGGCTCTAGAGCAGCACTTTGTGCCAGTTGTGCAACGCCTTGCTGGTGGAGACTGGTTCACATCCAGAGCTTCTGCTTGTGGATTGTTCAGGTCGGTTCTGACTTTTAAACACTGAACAAATTTGTTAATCAGTATCTCACGTCTAAGCATTTTGGCACCAAAAAATCTCTTAAACGCCCATGATATACAACGTATTGCACCCTCGGTGCAACAATGTAACTTTAGCAAAAATGCAACTTTTCAGAAAAAACATTTGAAACTTTGACATTAAAAAATATTGTATTTCAAGATATAGACAAGTTAAACAGTTTCTATCACAATATCAACTTTTAATTTACCATTAAAAAAATAATGACCATGTAATATTCCAAAATATATATTTTTTTTTTTATTGCATAGAATGGCGAGACGAGCATCGCCTGGTGGTAAGCGATGCGACCACTCATGAACAGTGACAAAACCAAACAACACCTTGAATTACAAAGCAATTCTTGGCATTCCACTGCGCTCACCATCCTGAGACATTCTGTATCTGTATCAGCCCATTTTACGTCCCACTGCAGGGCACGGGCCTACTCTACAATCGAGAATACGATTGAGAGTGGTTAGGCCATATAGTCCACCACGCTGGCCTAGTGCGGGTTGGCGGACTTACATACCATAGATATTCTTATGAATCGCCATGGCATGCAGGTTTCCTCACGATGTTTTCCTTCACCGTTTTAGTGCGTGGTGATTGACTATCAATACACACATGACTTCGAAAAGTCAGAGGTGTGCCCTGGGATTCGAACCCGCGACCACCGTGAACATGTTGGCAGTCGCGTCTAGTCCGTTTACCAACAGGCCACCACGTACTTAGTCCTGAGACATAAGATGTTAAATCTCAATATGTCCAGTAGTTACTCTGGCTACAATGTTCAATCCGAAATACAACAGTGCATTTCAACTGCTGTTTGACGGGAGCCTCTCACATATGAGAGACCTACCACCAGTAAGATTATTTCTTTATATCTTCCAACCTTGCAATTTTTCCATATGTGACATTGTTGCACTGTGGGTTCGATATTATCTTATGGGGTCAAGACTAAGTTGTGTTTTATTATTTAAAATACAAAATTATGTAATGTTGTATGGCTACAGTGTGTGCTACCCACGCGTGTCGGCGCCCGTGAAGGCCGAACTGCGCCAGCATTTCCTCTCGCTATGCCAAGACGACACTCCCATGGTGCGCCGCGCCGCTGCCTACAAGCTGGGCGAGTTCGCACGCGTCGTCGAGGTCGAATACGTCAAGAGCGACCTCATCCCGATATTCTCTACAATGGCATCGGTTAGTTAATTTACTAATGATTATTATACCGTTTATTCTATTGTAGTAACAGTGATTCGTTATAAACAACCACAAAAAGCAATAACTTGTTTTACAAAACAAGTTGATGTTACATCCACCGGGTCTGACTATTGTAGCATAAATAGAGTGGTTAACTGTATTATATAATCCATAATTGGTTTTACATCAATTTCAATACAGAAACACTTGTCAGTCTATGACATATTCATAACTATCTGCTAAAATGAACATATCTAAACATTTTTTACCAATTCCCACTGTTCAATGAAAAATCAAATTTTAATATGTTGTCAGGATGAGCAAGACTCGGTGAGGCTGTTGGTAGCTGAGGCATGCGCCGCCATCGCCGCGCTGCTGCCGCCCGAGGACATGGAGCAGCTGGTGATGCCCACCGTGCGCGCCCGCGCCGGTGACACCTCGTGGCGCGTGCGCTACATGGTCGCTGATAAGTATGTAATCAAGTGAAACATGGATGAGTACTAGTTAGGATCTCAAGTTCATAGCCCGTACACATTATCCCTAGACCTGTTAGTCAAGGTAAAATTAAAGAGTATTTATGTATAAAGTCTACAGATAATTGTTTATAGTTAACATGTGTTTCACCCGCACAAACGAATGTTACTACAAGTCTTCTAATGCACTTATGATGTCATGAAATATTACTTGATGTTTGTTTAATGTCTTATTATTATTTATTAATTTTTGTCTTATTTTAGATTTGTGGAACTTCAACAAGCTGTGGGACCTGAACTTGCGCGTTCGGACTTGGCTCAAATCTTCCAAGCCCTTCTCAAAGATTCTGAAGCAGAAGTACGAGCTGCTGCTGCCGGAAAGGTAAAATAATCATTTTTACATTAATAAAAATTCTATTATCGTAGCTACATGTTTGCTGCTTTAGGTTACACTCAACATTAGAATATAAAGCAATCCATAAAATACATTTAATTGCTCTTAGATTTAAATGATTTTTATTACATGTAACTAACTGTTCATTAACAATAAATATTGTTATGTTACTTGTAGGTGAAAGACTTCTGTGTGAACCTGGACAAAGCCCACCAAGAGCACATCATTATGACCATGATCCTGCCCCAAATCAAGGAATTAGTTTGCGATGCCAACCAACATGTTAAGTCAGCCCTCGCTTCAGTTATTATGGGCCTCAGCCCTATTGTTGGACGCCAGAACACGATTGAACACCTGCTCCCACTATTTCTGACACAGTTGAAAGATGAATGCCCTGAAGTTAGGCTGAATATTATCTCTAACTTAGAATGTGTCAATGAAGTCATTGGAATTCAGCAGTTAGTCCAATCTCTGTTGCCCGCCATTGTTGAATTAGCTGAAGATACAAAGTGGAGAGTGCGCTTGGCGATCATTGAACACATGCCTCTCTTGGCTGGCCAGTTAGGCCAAGAGTTCTTTGATGAGAAACTTACAGGACTTTGCATGTCTTGGCTCATTGATCACGTTTACGCTATACGTGAAGCTGCCACACTAAATCTCAAAAAACTAGTTGAACAGTATGGATCACAATGGGCAGAGACAAATGTCATTCCTAAAGTGTTGACTATGTCCCGAGAACAAAACTATTTGCACAGGATGACCTATTTGTTCTGCATTAATGTACTTTCTGAAGTATGCGGCAAAGATATCACCACCAGAGTACTGCTGCCCACAGTATTGTCTATGGCTGATGACAATGTTGCCAATGTGAGATTCAATGTCGCAAAGACGCTGCAGAAAATGGCGCCTTACTTAGATCCGGCCGTGATACAGCCTCAAGTAAAGCCTGTCTTGGAAAAGTTGAATGTTGATCCCGACGTTGACGTGAAATACTTCGCTTCTGAAGCCATCGCCGGGATAGCTGGTTAATTTTATATTGTGTACATTATTTTAGCAGATAATTACATTATTTTGATCATGAAATTGATTCCAGTGAGCGATTTGAGTTGTATCGAAAATTATATATCAGTAATGTGTATTGCTATATTAATTTTGGATATCTCATAAATTCGTCCGTTCGGCATTTATTTCTACTCTCAATTTTCCACTTATGTACGGTTTAGATTATTTTTACATTTATTGCCATTGACTCCAATCCCGTAGATAATATTTATTCATAAAGCACTTCTAGATGTAAACAAAACAATTCCTTACATTATACGCCAAATGCCTAGCCTGTCGTAGAATTTTAACTGTCCTTTACTGCGTTTCATGTAAATAGGCGCCATAATGGTATATCAATAATAAACTATACAAAACACAAAACTGTTAATTTACTTTTTCAAAAAAATAATTATCTCCGTTCATCTCAGCAGACATTATCAAACTTATTTCTTTTACCGCCCCCTTTGAAAATTTATTATTTTTCTGCGCCACCAATTTATTATACTCTCCTAAAACTAAAAACATAATATCATTACTTTAATTAATTTAGTTATAGTGTATAACTAACATTCTGAACTAGATATTTTTACCAGAGAGAGCAAAAACGCAACTTTACTGAGCAAGTTAGGACAAGTATCGATGAACCAGCCAATCCTACCAAACAAGAAATGTATAATACAACGTGATTGAATTTGAATATTTTTAGTGATTAAACCACCTTAAGGCAGAAACATAATTAGTTTAAATTATTCGATATTGAGTAGTAGGTAAGTTATAATTTTAGTGAATTTTAAAATATAAAGTAAATTAAATTACAAATCAACCATCGCTCCCAAAACCATGTCAACGCCCCCCTCTAGGTCTCCAACGCCTCCAACAAGGGGGCGTTATCGCCCACTTGAGAAAGACTGGTCTATCGTCACAAAATTTCACTACTGAACATTGACCTTTTCCTATTTATTTCTGTTGCGATTTATTTAAAGCAGCCTGTATATAGAACTTCCTGCAATCTTCAATAAATCGTCTGACAGCATTGTGGGCATAGCTACCGATACTGCGATTATTAGTCCATTACTGCTATTTGAGAACTTTTCCACCAATTGGCTATTGGATCAGAACTCCCGACTTCGTATTTTCGGCCCTACTCACTGCTCTGTCCATTTTTTAATCTACTGGGCTGTCGGTTACTATTTCCGTACAGGTCCTCATCATTTTATCTATTTTGTACTTTGATCAAATATACACTAGATTATAAGTAACGGCCTTAAAAAACAGTAAGAGAAATAAGAGCACAAAATATAAGCGGTGATCTAAAGGAAAGGGGTTTATTGTTACCTGTAGTTATATAAAACTTTGCTAAATCTCGTAGTTCGAAATATTTGATCGAAGATCTTGTAAGAAAACCAACCGTAAGCCATTATATTATACTAGAGGGGATACTTCAAACAAAATGTTTGTAACAAAAATGAACGGTACCGTACCACTCCTTCCTTCACCGGGTTCCCGTGTGCACTTGGTAATCTTGTGATAGCATAATGCGCAGAGATTTTGTTTCCAAGGTCCGCTCTAGTATAATACCTCAATGCCTTAAGCCTGCATATGAGCCATGAAGCCACGCACAAAGTACTCTGTGCACTCAACGAACAGTTCGGTATGTGTTTTTCGTTGTTTATCAAAAAAGTCGCCGACGGTGTCTAGCTCATATACATAGTTGTTTATAAGTCCAAAATATATAATCTTTTGATATGTACTGTTCTCAACCTTATAATAAATCACCAAATACTATAATTAATAATAGGATTTCCGCTAACTAACCACGAATTAGAAATAATGTGTTGAAGGACTGATTGCAGATACAATCGTTTGTAAGGTATATAAGTTTTTATTCGTTAGGGAATAGTGATTCCATCTCGCTTTTTCCCATCCTTGAAACACGGGCAGAGATGCCCTTAGTGGCAGTCATGTATTCCTGATCTATTTCCAAGACATAATGGGGCGTGAGCCTATTTTCTGTGCCATTAGGTAACTCAACTCAAACTTTAGACAAAAACACACCAAGTAATGTAAATCAAAGCCAGGTCATCTTGAACAATTATGAGGATTCATATAAACATAGATTCAAAATGAAATATCACGTTAAACTTTCTATACTTTTAATTCAATTGAAAACAACAGTTTCCTAATTCACTTAGCACTGAATTACAGGCATCTAGTGTTCAGTGAACGAGGGCCAACACAATTTGGAATGTAACACTTCGTTACTGGGCTATTGGTTTATAGTTTATTTACATAAATATATTATGTCACACACAACTGCACTAGTCAAGCGATATCACATAACGTTACTTTTATATATTTTTAGATAAATTTCGATTACAATATATTTTGAACACATTATTCAACAGTTTGTGCACACAAAAATAATGTAATGACGTGTTCAAAGCACCAAAACAAAATAATTGCATCTATAAAATAATTTATTTAGACTATCGACATGGAAAGTATATACATATAGACGGCAACACTTTATTTCGTTAGCAATACCTATGTATCTTTAGAGATGAGGATATAAGATTTATATTTAATTTTGTAACTTGATCGTAATACATGTAATACACATTACAATAATCTATCAACAACTTACTATTAAACAATATTTTTATCTTACAATGTATTTTGGCCTACGTTCCGACATTGGCTATTGCCGCTTCGCAGCGGATATGACGTTAATACTTCAGGCAGACCGAGAAAATGGTAATAAGTTATTAAATACTACTATTGCCCGAGTAGGCCCTTGTGTTGTATATAAATTATCGATATATTTATACCGAATTAGAAGTCGATAAAATTCAAAGCTACAAAAGTTTTACTTGGCTCATATTTTTATATATTTCTCGCCAGTAGCTGTTATAAATGCGGGAACTATCGACTTATCGATATTAAAGTTCAACACAAGCAAGAGTGATTCCGAGTAACAGACGGAATATTGCCAGGCCAGAACGTAGTGCCAAGCGAGCCGAGGTGGTGGCCTAGTGGCGCGAGTCTCGTGGGTAGAACTCGGCGAGGATGGAGGCGGGGATACGCTTCAACATCTCCTTGGGGAAGATACGCAGCAGCTGCCAGCCGATGTCCAGGGACTCGAACACTGTGCGGTTCTCGTAGTTACCCTGGGAGCAGAGAACACACGTACAGTCCACTATGTCGCAGTAGGTATGTACTATGTTGTTATTCTATGTGTAAAATACTTTAACTAAAGTGACCATGTAAAATATTCCAAATATTTAAAAAAAAAGGGATTTTGCTTTAATCCATAATATTCAGGTATTATAAATAATGTCTAATTCTATGCAGATAGTGTTGCAAAACATCCCTATATTTAAAATCAATCAAAACAATAATATGAACTGGCGCATTCAGTGTACTGTGGGGGTCAAAATAGTTTTAAAATCAGTATCAATGCAATATGTACTGATGATCTCAGTGTACCATGGAGGTTAATCACGTCACATACCTGTGTGATGAAGTTCTTCTCGAACTTGGTGAGGAACTCGAGGTAGAGCAAGTCGTCGGGCGTGAGCGCCTCCTCACCCACTACGGCCTTCATGGCCTGCACGTCCTTACCGATGGCGTAGCACGCGTACTGAAATAATACTTACGTTTAGCATATGTGCAAAGGAAAATGGACTGTAATGCGGTGACTGAATGTATACTGTCAAATGTCACGCACACTCAGCATTAACAAACCGAAATTACTTTGACTAACAGTGAATTACCCAACTCGTAGGTATTTAACGAGTCGCAAAGAGCTTGTTGATGTTTTTTATTAATAACCAATTAGTAATGTACAATAATAACACTAACATATTTCAACTACAGTATAACAATGTAAATCCTGGACATCCATAAAATAAAAATAAAAATTTATAATTGCCAAAATTGTAGATAGCAATTTCTTTAAAATATATGATACCAACAGCTTCGCAAAACAATTCGAAAAAAAATAATAGTATGAATCATAGAGTAATTAGAATATTATTTTCTATGTAAATTGTACTACTAACTACTAAGTTGGTTATATGAAAGTAAAGTACTGACCAGCTGGTTGGAGACGTCGGAGTGGTCCTTGCGTGTCATGCCCTCACCGATAGCGGACTTCATCAGACGAGACAGGGAAGGCAACACGTTCACTGGCGGGTAGATCTGTCTGTTGTGCAGCTGACGGTCTACGTAGATCTGTACCAACACAAGTTTCATTCAGCAAATATACATTATTGATTAAATAATTATTACCCTTTTTGGAAATATATTCTGTTTACTAATGGGCATAGAATTCTCCAATTGCACATAGAACTAGGTGCTCAGCATGTTTTGATTATTCTAGGACGAATTAATTTCAAACTCTGTTGATTATGAGTAAAAAAGCTTGAATTTCAATAAAACAATTCTATGAACGATTGAAAATTACATCACAAAAAATCGATTGAAAGCATAAAATGTGCACGAATACAGACCTGCCCCTCGGTAATATAACCCGTCAAGTCAGGAATAGGGTGAGTGATATCGTCGTTAGGCATAGTAAGAATGGGGATCTGAGTGATGGAACCGTTCCTGCCCTCCACACGTCCGGCGCGCTCGTAGATGGTGGCCAAATCAGTGTACATGTAACCTGGAGGGAATTCAACATTTTGTATTTGTGCCACAACAATTAAATATAATAAACATAGACCTTCCCTAAGCATTCCCATAGAGACCTATATTGAAAGTAGCTCACATACTCCATACACATGCTTCTTATTGGAAGTATATTTGAATTACCTGGGAAACCACGACGACCGGGCACCTCCTCACGGGCGGCGGACACCTCACGCAGAGCCTCGGCGTATGAGGACATGTCGGTCAAGATAACCAACACGTGTTTCTGTAAATTATTCATATTATAGTAATTATCACTTTACACTATCAAAAAAAAATTTAATGCTGCCTTTTTAAACGTCAACAGTAAGTTACAAAGTTGGTTTAAGTTTTTCAGCCAAAAATAATAATTGGTAATTATAATTAATTATGAAAGTAATTATAATTACTTAAGTAATTATAAAAATTTTACATAATAGCATCACCTTCATTTAACCAACAGTTTTAACACTGATGGTACATAAAGTGTCGTAAAGTAGTAATCCAGATAGACAACTACCAACAAAATATTCTCTATTTGAAACAAAAAAATACACAGAAATAAATTACCTCGCACTGGTAAGCCAAGAATTCAGCAGCGGTAAGAGCAAGACGGGGAGTGATGATTCTCTCAATAGTGGGGTCGTTGGCCAAGTTCAAGAACAGACACACGTTCTCCATGGAGCCGTTCTCTTCGAAGTCCTGCTTGAAGAACCTGGCAGTCTCCATGTTCACACCCATAGCGGCGAACACGATGGCGAAGTTGTCCTCGTGGTCGTCCAACACGGATTTGCCGGGGATCTAGTTATAAACGCATCGTGAAATAAATACAACTGACAAGTATGAGGTGAGATTTTTCATTGTATGAAAAAGTAAAAAAATATTTTTTATCATAATTTGTCATTAATAACAACCATAAGTAAAGTAAACTATCGAATTTGAGAAAAATATTTATTTTTGTAAATATATACAACTGTAAAAATATAATTCATTCTTATGATTACATGAATGTTAAACATGAATAAAACAATTATTTTCCGGATTTTATCGCGATTTGTTATATTAGTATTTTACTTCCAGTAAACATAAGAGTTATCCAATACTTAAACTGTGATAAATAAAATGTAGTACTAAAAAACATGCCAAATGTACTAATATTTCAGTAAAACACATACCTTGACAAGACCAGCCTGTCTACAAATCTGGGCGGCAATTTCATTATGGGGGAGACCGGCAGCGGAGAAGATGGGAATCTTCTGACCACGAGCGATGGAGTTCATCACGTCAATAGCGGAGATACCTATAACATAACACCTTGTTCTAATAGCTCTTATAACTTAGTTGGAAGGAAAAAATATGGCACACCTCAAAGGTTAACATAGTTAAATTTAATTAACAATAAAAGAATATTACAGTTAATATTTTAGGACAGTTATTAAACTGCAGCAATACTTATATAATATAAACATTTGAAAATATTATGCTATATCAAATGTTAAGCAAAAATTACCAGTCTGGATCATCTCCTCGGGGTAGATACGGGACCATGGGTTGATGGGCTGGCCCTGGATGTCCAAGAAGTCCTCAGCAAGGATTGGGGGTCCCTTGTCGATGGGCTTTCCGGAACCGTTGAATACACGGCCTAGGCAAAGTATTTTAAAATAAGTATACTGTCAAACTTATAATTCATTTCATAATTTTAGTGTATTAAAAAATTCAATGGTGCAATTAAGTGAGCGCTAGAGATCCGTGTTAAAAAAGAGTCTACAAAAAACTACATAATTATTTTTTTTAAATTACGAATGATGGATATTTCTTAAATACAATAATTAATAATGAGAGACAATATTAAAAATGTACCACCTTCAAGTCTTTTCATCCCAAACATAGCCAGATGGGCTCTATTAGAGCATTAAAATATTACCATGGCCTAGATTAGAACCCAATTGCACCAAAAAAACAAATAGTATCATACCCAACATGTCCTCGGACACGGGTGTACGCAGGATGTCGCCGGTGAACTCGCAGAGAGTGTTTTTGGCGTCAATACCCGACGTGCCTTCGAACACCTGGACGACGGCCTTGGAGCCGCTGACCTCAAGTACCTGAGGGAAAATTAAATGATTAGTTATTTTGCTGGCTTCTAAATCTGCTGAAAGTATGTCATTTACATAACATTTTTATATACATGAAACTAATTTGTGTGGAGACTGTCCTGCCCTCACACCCACCACTATAACTCCTGTGAGCCAGGATCAACAGTGGCACGCAATGTAATGACACCGAGCATTGAAGCTCGGTGAGTCTCCGGGAATGTCTAACTTGTCTTTAACCCGCAACGAAATTAATCAGAAAGTGAAATTAATAGGAGGAGTTGGAAATAAATTATTGTCGACTTCCCTCCGTTCAAAGCGGGTGACAAAACAATGAACTAAACAGGTAAATAACCTCGTAAAAAGACTTTTACAGCCGGAGAACCCAGCTGTAAAGCACCACGGATCAAATCATTATTACATTTAAATGGGACCTATTATGTGAGCTTTTATACTTGATTCCAATAATAAGTATGGCAAAAACGCCGGAAAGCACGGAAGTTCTTCCTAGTCTTTACAAGGTCCATGTAGTATACAACTCCAGATGATATCTGCATACTATCCAGCATGGTTTTACGCTCATTCTGCCAAATACTACACTCCCAAAGTATATGATGCGCGGACTGCTCATACTCGCAATTAGGTGTTGAACACGGGCATTCAGGCGATTCAACAAGCTCAAAAGAGTAAAGTTTAGACCTACAGTTACCATGGCCCGTGAGGAACTGTGATACGCAATAATCGATATCCAACCAAGTCTTTGTCAAACGATCACGCACGCAAGGAAAATATTGGTATAGATGTCGTCCCTTCAAAGATACCTCCCATCTATTTTGCCATTCATCTAATAGTTCGCTATATACCACTGAAAGCGGTTTAAATAATCTGCCAACTTTTAAAAGTTCACGTGCAGTTAAAAATCTTTTATCCCTACTCTCTCTAGTAGAGTAATACATAGCGGCGCGACGTTGCACCTCCAGGTCGACTAGAAGTACACCCGCCAGGACAGGCAAAGCTTCAGTACTAACAGTTCTATATGCCTTACACAAGAATATCAAGGCCAAGCATTGGCTTTGGAGCAGTTTTCTTCGCACAGCACCGATAGTAGCCCTATCAGCCCATACGGGAGTTCCGTAACAAATACAATTCAGAGATTTCAATATTTCCACTAAGGTTAAGCAGAAAAGTAGTAAAAAACTATAATTATATAATATTCGTTATACACTTTTCTACTTAACATTAATGGCATATTAATCCAGGTATTTAAGAAAATAGTTTATAGTCTACATACCTGACCGGAGCGGTAGGTGCCATCGGCAAGCTTCAGCTGCACAATCTCAGAGAACTTGGGGAACTTCACTTCATCAAGAATGACCAGAGGTCCGTTTACACCAGACACCGTCTTGTAAGCTATTTGAACAAATGGATAACATTTAGATCAGGACAAGAAAATTTTACAAGCACACAAAACAATAATTCAGTATTGGTTTAATAATAAAATATATTTTTTTCATTTTCGTGTAAAACAAGAATTAAATTTATATTGCTTATCAATATACATAATATACAATATTTATCTTTCATGGATAATTTGTAATATTATTGTCATTGAAAATTGGGTTTAATTTCATCTATGAATTAGAAAAAAATCAAACCAGTTCATCAGTTAGTATAAGAGGAGCTATTGTTATGTCTAGTTGGTATTTAGAGTAACACTTTCAAGATTGTTATTTAACACTCGATCTTTTCCTACAATAAAATATATTCCAATATTTAAGAATATATTTTCAATAATTCCTTTTAAGTGCAATAAGCTGTAAATAATGTATATTTTGAATGATCTAAGAATCAAATCTTTTGGATCTTGATTGAACTAGCAACAATCTAAAACAAGCAACATAAAGTATAAGTATCAAGGCTAGATATCATATGATTTGCATCTGTACACCAAATAAATCATATGATCATATACATGGTAAATTAACACATATCAAACCATTTTTATATGTTTTTCATTATATAACAGCAGTGATCATTTATATGACTATGAATATACCCGATTTATTAATGTTTGGTTTAAAAATATGCTTTCTCCAAAGTCAGAAATCACATGTTATAATCAGCTATCCATTTGCTCTATTTGAACACTTTAATACACAACTAAAGCCTTAGATGTAATTGAATTGATATATTTTGTAATCAGATTATAAAGTATCATGTGACACACCTTAAAATTTTCATCTATTCAATATTGAAAGAAGATGTAAAATTATGTTATCTATATCATGCTGGATAAATACAATTCACCAAAACAGTAAAACTGTCCCAGGTAAACAGGGAGTTCAATATATTTGACCATAAAGAACATAGTCACATTGTAGATGACATGTATATCAGTCACCTGATTGATAATATGAAAATTGACACTGAAAACAGATTGAAAATCCCCATAAATCATTTATTCCTCTAAAAATGCTTATGTGCCTCTTGTTAAGTAGATTATAATGAACTTTATCAGATTGATAAGAATATTTGAAAAACAATAGGCACCGATCATTGTATCAAAATTCAGATTTGAAGAAGTAATGTATGAAGTAAAGTAGATAAAAACCTTAAAACAGATCTGCTACGAATATGAGATGTGTAATATTCAGATTGTAAGAAATCTTAAAAGTACACTGATATTACATGAATGATCGTCTCCGCAACCTACAAAGTTACAAAGATAGTTAAAACTTTTGAGATAATCTATTTGTCAATGGCTTATTGGGTAGATATTCAAGGTTGTTGAAATTTAACGATTCTTACAAGATTTGAAACATGGACATAAGGAAAGTATCCTAGAACTTTAAACAATCCCCAAATAGTAATAAATAGGCGTAATTTCAATACTTGCACGGAAAATCAATAATCTGTCAGATCAGAGTGACGTTACAATGAATCCAAATACGCCAAAAATATAGCTTTACTTACTGAGACGGGGCTGGGAAATGAAGTCCCTGGACACGGCCAAGACATGTTCCTTGTTCGCCTGGGCAGCGGAGAGGGTTTTTGCCATTTTTTCAGTTTTCACTTTTTGGCAGTCCGCTCAATAAAACACCAAACTGCGCCTGCCTCCTCGCCCGAAAACTGACGAATGGAAGACTTGTCTATTCTCCTTCACGTGCCGTCACGTGACCCATCACAAGGCGAAAGTTGCTCTATGGTTGCTATTTTTTCCCCAATTTATACTAAAAAATACCCATAAATACAAATTATTTTCTTTCAATATTAAATTGTGCTAAATTGAAATTTAAGAAAAATATGATATATCATAGCAGCATTCTCATGTCAAACGACCATAGACGATCTTTCAAAGCATATTATGGCTTTTAGAGGTTTGCTAGATATTGAGAGCTTGTAGAGAAGATTTTTACAAAAGCTCCTTTTAATCTTTGACCATAAACCGACACTAGCCTGGATCGAGGATAATCTCACGCAATCCATGTCAAATACCCCGTTCACACGCTTATATTTGTCGACACTTGGCACGACTTGCCAAGCGTGTAAACGTAGCGTTACCACTCGAATGTTAAGCCATCCGGTAAATAATATGTCCGTCCCGGCAATCGTTGAGTCGAGTTCCTACAAAATTCCTTCAGTAGCATATTAACTAAAAACCGTACGGTAGCCCTCTACCACGCATTGGAACGGCTCCGGATTCTTAGGCAAGAACGCCATAACCAGCATTCTCTATCACATTTACCACGGAGAGTGCTCTGGAGAATTGTTCCCTTACTTATCCCTTATCCCTGCTGCTGCAGCAGCTGAATACCACCTACATCACCTTGGAGGTTGGAAATCCACCACAGTGCGTTTCTCTAGACACTTCCTCCCACATACTACAAAGTTGCCAAAGTCACAGTTGCCAGCGACAGCATTTCCGGACAAATACGACCTAGCAACCTTCAAAAAAGAGCGTATTGCCACGCATCTCCATGCATGTGCTGCAGACGTTCTTGGGCGCCGGAGATCACTTACTATCAGGTGAACCGCATGCTCGTTTACCCCCTATAACATAAAGAAAACCGCTGAAAACGCTCTTTGGTGATTCCGTGGCACAGTCCGCATCTGAACAAGCGGTTCAGATACCCCACGCATTTGGTAACACCGTTGGCGCCCATCTCGTATTCACATTGCAAAATGGGCGTCACACAGCATCCCGGTTTAATCAAGTAACTACCATTGCCCCCATTAGTCACCACTTACTTGGCAGGAGGTTAACATAAATCATACTTCATACTTTCATCCACAAATGTAATGGAATCATTGCATTGCCCCACTTTATACATAAAGTTACATATACTTTTTGAATATGTATTTTCAAAAGACTTGGACTGTAATCAAAGTGTCCCGAAAACATTTGGACGCATAATATGATGATCTGGATTAAAGGTACTTCAAAGGCGCTGGAGCGCTAGAAATTTAAAGAATTTCCATGAGTTTTAATATATCAACTCATGTTTTTTTATATAACAATATTTTTAAATGTATGCCTTAAACTGATGTTTACTTAACTGATGTTTAATTTAGTTATGCAAAGCCTTATTAAGAATCACAAACATTTCCGTAATAGTATGTAATATTTATTGCATTGGCAACTGTTTATATATCAAGTTCTACGATCTATGGTATAAATGTTACTAGTGTTAAAAAGAGAGGTGGATATAGAATAAAAATAATAGTCTAAGATCCCGCCATACATCGACCTTCACCGAGATGTTTATTTGATGAAACGTATTTTATATTCAATTTAATATGTCAATAAATATATTGTATAGGGGTTACAATAAATATATTCTCAACAATAAATAGCATGCGCACCCTCTTTCTTTAAATAGGCGGACTTCGAACAGCTGCTATGCTGTGTCCTCTTCTATCACATGGGATGGTCACTCGAAGCAATATTTCACTTTTCTAAATTCGACAACCGCAATTCGGGACTGATTTTTCGCAGGCAACCCTATACCACCGTGTTCGTAATAAAATGATCTTTATTTTCATTTAATTTCCATTCAATAATCAGATCGGTGCAAAATGCTAGAAGCGATTTACCTGTTTATACCTGGCAACCTGAGGGTTGTGACCGGAAAAAAATAGGCAACCTAACGTTTACATATTCTATGGGTTTCATACTTTCGATTGGTATAGAATTTGTTTAATAAGCAAACAGGTGAAATGTGTAAAAAAAATTTTTTTTTTAATAATTAATTAATCGTATTCTGGACTGAAATTTGCAAGGCAACCCATATACAATATATTTATTGACATATTAAATTGCATATAAAATAGGTTTCATCAAATAAACATCTCGGTGAAGGTCGATGTATGGCGGGATCCTATACTATAAAGGGTATTTAAAATGCTTTTAATTTATATTTTGTGATTGATAACATGCAGCTCCTGAACTCCGATGCCAGTGCCTATATTTCATTTTAACCGTAAGAAACAAAATTCCGCAGTCATAAATTGTTTAAAATTCGAAGGTGGCTCAGAGTCACACTAAGGCCTCATTTGCACGGGCGCTATTTTAACGCGCGCTAAAAAACACGTTGCATTGAAACAAATGTAAATCCAATAGTTTATTCACACGAAGGCGATTTTAAAACGCGAACCGTTCTTGCCAAACGGCGCGGATTTTCGACGTTGAGCGTTGGACGTTAAATTTTCATTTCATATTTAAACATAAATATAGGGAACGTTAAAAAAAAGTCGATGCTTTTTAAGCGCCCGTGCGAATAGGGCCTTAATTCCAGATTACCAGGCCAGGCAAGCATCAGCAAAATTGCAATCATCATCATCATCATATCAGCCACAGGAAGTCCACTGCTGAACATAGGCCTCCCCCAAGGATCTCCACAATGACCTGTTGGAAGCGGCCTGCATCCAGCGACTTCCTGCCACCTTAGCCAGATCGTCCGTCCACCTTGTAGGCGGGTGTTCGACATTTCGCTTGCCTGTACGTGGCCTCCACTCAAGAACCTTTCGGCCCGAACGGCCATCGGTTCTACGAGTTATGTGCCCGGCCCACTGCCACTTCAACTTGCCAATCCTATGGGCTATGTCGGTAACCTTGGTTCTCCTACGGATCTCCTCATTTCTGATTCCATCTCGTAGGGAAACACCGACCATAGACCTCTCCATGGCTCGTGGAGTGAATTTGAGCCTTTTAATGAGGCCCACAGTGAGAGGCCACGTCTCGGTGCCGTATGTCATCACTGGTAACACACAACTATCGAAGACTTTTAATTTTAGGCACAGAGGTATTTTGGACGAGAAGAAGTCGCGAAGTTTCCCGAACGCTGCCCAACCGAGTTGGATTCGACGATTGACCTCTCTCTCTAAGTTGGACCTGCCTAACCGGACCACTTGTCCTAAATAGACATATTCGTCTACAACTTCGAGAGTCGAGCCCCAACTCCAATGGGGGTGGGCACAACATGGATATTCGACATGATCTTCGTTTTATCCATTTTAAGACCCACCTGTTGGGAGACTCGATTAAGGTCTTCGAGCATAGTGCTAAGGTCTTCCAGCGATTCTGCCAAGACTACAATATCGTCGGCAAATCGAAGGTGAGTAATATACTCGCCGTTGATGTTGATGCCGAATCCTTTCCACTGCAAGAGCATGAAGGCGTTTTCCAGCGCGGCAGTTAACAGTTTCGGAGATATGACATCTCCCTGTCTCACGCCTCTCTGTAGTGGAATAGCCTTCATGCTCTGATCTTGTACTCGGACCGACATGGTGGCGTTGTTGTTTATAATATACACCTGAAAAAAAATTGCAATAAAAAAATATTTAAAACAAAATTAGCTGAAAAAACATTTATCATGCGCTTAAATCCCGGGGATTTATTGTTTTCCCACCGTAGGTATAATAATTTTGATATAAAACACATAAGTCAAAATGATAGGTATTACTGGGTATTACAGCCATGAGGGTGCGACTTCGTTGTGGACTTCGTGCACGAAAAATATTGAAAAAAATAACTCCAAGAATTCCGGGCGTGGGTCTTAATTATGTTTATATTTCTTGAAAATATGTATTTTGCCCTATTTTCATAGTAAAATGGGCGAACGCCGGAGAACTCCTGTAACGAAATTTAACTTAATATTGGTAGGAGGTTATCAGTTATAAATTATGAAAAATACATTTTCCAATATTAACCACAGACGAGTAAACCATAATACAACATATTGACATAACAAATTTGAAATTTCGCGCGTTAGCCTAGCGTGCCCTCTGATGGCGAAACCATGTCAAAAATTTAAAAAAAGAAGAGGTGCACATGCTTGAAGTAAAACTTAAAAGGAATCAAGTAAATAGTCAGCAGTCAGAATAACGGCATGAGCGCCCTCTGTTGGTATACGACGTTACAAGGAACGTCCATATTCAAAATATTTATATATAAAAGATATAATATGTTGCCCAGGAATTTCCTAAGCCAGACAATTTCAATTGACAAGCCTTTTGGAAATGACCTAAGGGAAAATAGAAATACATTTGCTGGCAGAATAATAGTAACACGTACTAAAATGTATTTAATTAATTTTGTTGTACAATTGATTTTCTGTTAACGTGGGGAAACTTTCTTAAGATAGTAGAAAATGTTCTAATTCTAAAAACTAATTGTTCGTAATAAATTAAATAAAAATATTTTTAAATGTTTTAATCATTACCCATTATCACGTGACTGCACATAGTGATCGGAGCACGTCGACGTCATTGCTCGGGCGGCAAAATGATAAACTCAGTTCATTTGTATAGAAAGTGAGACTATTACCGATCGTTGATGAAAATTATTGACAGGCTCCGTGGCGCAGGTGGTTAGACGCCGCATGTGAAACGAGAGGCCACGGGTTCGATACCCGCACCGAGAGAAATGTTTGTGCGGCCCACAAATATTTCTTTCGGGTCTGGGTGTTTGTGAGACCGAAAAGACTCTCGTAGTTCCTGATACCCACGACTCAAGACTCAATCTTAGTGTGGGGTCAGGACTATGTATGTGTAATAAACAGTCAAATATCAGTTTATTTTTACAATATGTTGTATTAAGACTTTTGTTGTCGGAAGAGAAATATTCACTAATATGTTAATAAACATTATTTTATCAATAATTTATTTGTTTTTGATTCTTTTTTAAATTAGTGTATGTGTTGAAAAGCGACATCTAGTGCAAAATGGCATAATCTTTCCAGTCAAAATAGAAAAACCAGCCGTCAACTAGCATTTTATCGACTGTTTGGCCACCGTCACTGGAAGAAGTTACTCCTTAGTCTGTGGGAAGAAGATACTTAATACTAGATAGCACAGACGACTAAAAATACAGACGGCCAACTCCATACAAATTTTTTAACACGTTATGAAAACTCACACATTGAAACCAAACATGCTTTTCTACATATATAATTAATTAAATCTTCATCGGATCTTTCTTTTCTTTTCATTGATAATTTTGTCACTGACCAATAGTATTTAAGAATTTTGTTCATCGTATTTGAGCCATCTCTTTCGCACGTTATACGTATATATATTTAGATCCGTTTCCCACCAGAGCTGGAAATCGGTACTTTACCGAAATTACCGATTTTGAAATATTTAGGGATGTTCGTTATCCTTTCCGATTTTTACTACCGGAAAGTTACCGGTTTTATATTTGGATTTTATGCTTATATGTTTAAATTTATGGATTTAAAATAAAAATAAATAAAACCAAGTTATAATTCTAAACCTTTACTCAACAATATATTCTTTGATTTATTTGATGTTATATTTTTATACAACACTTTTATTTTAACATTTTTATCCTAATGAATATTATAACCTACAATACTTTTTTATACATCTTCAGATTAATTTAAACATTTTCAATTTGTTAATATCTCTTAATTTTATCTTTTAAAATTCTCTTAGTTTTAGGACCAATAAAACAATGCCAAATTTAAGACCATGACTACAGAATTGAAATATGCATTAACAAATAAAAAATTAAATGGAAACATTAATTATTGCAAATTATATTTTATAATACCATGAAACAGCATAAGATTGCTTTGTTTGTAAATTTTATCTAAGAGACAATTAACATAAAGTAAACAACAAACAAAACGATTTGGCTTACTTTTGGAGAAATTGAAAAGCAAAAACAAGACATACATAATTAAAATAAGCTATCAATTAACAAATAATTAGTCAAATCATGGAACACATTAAATGCATGATAGTTAAACACTAAAACATTTTTGATTCATTATTATAATATATTTAAGGAATAGGCAAAAAATATGTTTGAATATAGTAATTTTAAAGAATGTTAATGCTATTACTATTATAGTATGCACAATATGGGTCTATAATATACTTTTATAAACTAATGCATTGCACTGGATTTGGAAATATAACCAAAATCTTTAACAAATGTATTTTTATGAGAATCTTAATTATTATATCAAGAAGTATAAATATTATAAACAGATTATTAATGAATATAATTACTTCTGTTGTGATTTAACCCTCGCCAATATTAACATATAAGTCTACAGTGTAGTGATCCTGCAGACGTAGTAGAGACTTTCTTTGTACTTCCAACGATGAACCCATTTTCCTGCGAATTGCTTGGACTGGAAATTTCACCCGAGTCTAGCCTAGAAGTTATAATATAATTAATAAAAAAATAAATATAATAAGGGCACAATCTGTTGAAGTTGACTGCTTTCCTGACTTTAAATATATATAACCATAAAAATTGATAATTATAAATTAATATGTTATGAACTTGGAAATACCTATACCAACAAATAGCTTTAATCTTGCACTGTACTGTGCTGGGTCGACTCATATACTTTCCACTGCAGAGCACAAGCCTCCTCTACAGTCGAGAGTACGAATGGGAGGAGTAAGGATACATAATCCATCAACTCTAGACACTAACAAAAAGTTAACCTTATCACATGTTCGGAGATCTAATAAATCTGTATTTTAATGGGCATTTATTTCAACTAATTGTTATTTCTTATATTCGTGTAGCAGATTAAACTATAAATAAATGATATATATTACTGGCCACTTCGGCTCATAGTTCATACTCTATTATTGTACTCTATAATCTATTTACTTTATACTTCATGTACTTTGTCATGTACCTAATGTTTTTAGTGGAATAAAGCCATATTTCTCTGTGGTATTATTTCTGTCATTTATGTATCAATTTATTCCACTAAATTGTTTCCACAATGTCTATTGGAAAGAAAACTGAAAATACATTATCGCGGTATCTTCGCCCAGAGCGCTTCGACGAAGAACCAAGGAGTTCGGCTTCTGACTTGAAGTGGAAGCATTGGCGTTCCACATTTGAAAATTTTCTAGCCGAAGAATGCGCTGACATTCCGGATGAAAAGAAATTAAAATTATTGATAAATCACCTCTCACCATCAATATTCTGCTATATACAAGCATGTGAAACTTACAACGATGCAATAACGGTATTACAAGGTATTTACATAAAACCTAGAAATGTAATATTAGCTAGACATCTACTCACAAACCGCAAACAAAGAACAGATGAATCAATAAAAGACTATGTCCAAGCTCTAAAAATACTTGCGCTTGAATGTGAATTCAAAAATGTTACTGCTGAAGAACACAAAAGCGAAGCGACACGCGGTGCATTTATTGCAGGAATAAGCTCAAAAAAAATCAGAGAGAGATTACTTGAAAAATTAAATCTGAGTTTAGACGAAGCTGTTGATGTGGCTATTTCTCTTGAGAATGCTGAGAATAACAATCAAGCTTTTACTGGTGAGAATTCTACTTCCATGCCGTTTAATCTCAATGCTGCATCTAATTCTGGGAAAAACGCACTAGATACTTCCACAAATTTTCGTCCCATTTCAAAACGTCGATGTTTCTTTTGTGGAGGTAACGTACACCAACGCACCAGTTGCCCAGCTGTAAATAAAATTTGCCAGCTATGTTCTAAAAAGGGGCACTTTGCAAACGTGTGCAGATCGGGACCAGCACAAAGAGCAAACGCGATAATAGAAGATGATGTCCAACAAGAGGGTTGTAACGACACATTATCTGCCATATCTGCAGCATCTCAAAACAGTTTAAGAAAGGCTACAGTACATATTACTATTAATGGTTACAAAGCTGAAGCCTTAATCGATACTGGTAGCTCTGTCAGTTTTATTGACAGGAATTTAGCACAAATACTGAAGATAAAAGCTAATCCATGTAACCAAGCTGTCACATTAGCATCTCTTAATCATATATCCTTTGTCCAAGGAGTCTGTCAAGCAAATATTGCACTCGGAAAACACATTTACAAATGTCAACAATTATTAATTGTGAACAATCTTTGTTCCGATGTCATTATTGGTCACGATATATTAAGAAAACACTCTTCGTTACAACTAAATTTTGGCGGAACGGATGAACCATTAGAAATTTGTAATGTCATGGAAGCGTTATTACCACCTGTATCACTGTTCACCAATCTAACACCGAACATAAAGCCCATTGCAGTTCGTTCAAGAAGCCACAGTCAAGAAGACAAAATATTTATAACCAATGAGATCTCCAAGCTTCTTAGTCAGGGAATTATTGAGCCTAGTATTTCACCCTGGCGGGCACAAGTGTTGATTGCAGGTGGAGGCCATCATAAAAAGAGACTAGTAATAGATTATTCGCAAACAATAAACAAATTCACGGAACTTGACGCTTTTCCACTTCCTAAAATCGAAACTATTGTTTCGGAAGTGGCTAAATTCAATTATTTTAGCCAAATCGATTTAAAAAGCGCTTATCATCAAGTACCTATAGTAAAGAAAGAAAAACTTTATACAGCATTTGAAGCAAATGGTAAATTGTACCAATTTACTAGGATTCCATTTGGAGTAACAAATGGTGTGGCAGCATTCCAGCGCACTATGAATTATATTGTAGAACAAGGGAATCTGAAGGGAGTATTCATTTATCTTGACGACGTTACTGTTTGCGGGAAGACGAAACAAGAGCACGATGATAATTTATCAAAATTTATGGAAGCAGTAAGTAACTATAATCTTACATTGAACGAGCAAAAATGTGTATATAATCAAGTTACTATAAGCCTTCTGGGCTACACGATACAAAATAACAAGATCAAACCAGATGAAAGTCGATTAAAGCCATTGTTGAATCTACCGGCACCTGAAAATGCCGCAGCATTAAAACGAGCATTAGGACTTTTCGCTCATTATTCAAGATGGATACAAAACTTTTCAGAAAGAATTAAGCCACTTCTTTCTATAAATACTTTTCCGCTTTTAGATGAAGCTATAACTATATTTAATGGACTAAAAAAAGATATAGCTAAGGCAACTTTATTCGCCATTGACGAGAGTGCTACATTTGTTGTAGAAACAGATGCGTCTGAAAACGCGCTAGCGGCTACTTTAACACAAAAAGGCCAACCAGTTGCATTTTTTTCTCGCACTTTAACTGACTCAGAAAGACGACAGTCTTCGATTGAAAAGGAAGCTGCTGCTATTGTTGAATCTCTTCGTAAATGGCGCCATTATCTTAGATCACGACATTTTTTACTTATAACAGACCAAAAATCGGTGTCTTTCATGTTTAGCAAACACTCAAGTAAAATAAAAAATGAAAAAATTGAGCGTTGGAGATTAGAATTATCCTGTTATAGGTATGATATAATTTATCGTCCGGGCAAGGAGAACAAAGCTGCCGACGCTTTGTCTCGAGTGTGCGCACATATGGACATAAGCAATCTTAAACATTTGCATGAAAATTTATGTCACCCAGGAATAATACGAATGAATCACTGGATACGATCAAAGAATCTTCCGTATTCAATTAACGACATCCGTCAAATGACAGCTAATTGTCGAGTATGCTCTGAAATCAAACCGAGATTCGCGCAGTCAAATGGACAACTTATTAAAGCGACAGCATGCTTTGAAAGACTTAACATTGATTTCAAAGGACCATTACCATCTAAAACGCAGAACAAATATATATTGTCCATAATTGATGAATTCAGTCGCTTTCCTTTCGCCTTTGCCTGTAAAGATATGACTGCAAGCACTGTCATTAAATGCCTTAATGAAGTTTTTTTCATATTCGGGACACCAGCCTACATACACTCAGATAGAGGAACTTCGTTTATGTCGCAAGAACTTACAAAGTATCTCGTTTCTCTAGGCATAGCCTGTAGTAGAACGACGCCTTATAACCCTCAAGGAAATGGCCAAGTGGAACGTTTAAATGGAACATTATGGAAGACTATTCAATTAAGTCTGAGAAACAAATGTTTAGATATTACAGAATGGGAAAGAGTTTTACCATTAGCGTTACATTCGATTAGGTCACTGTTGTGTACTACTACCAACATAACACCACATGAACGAATGTTTAGTCATTCAAGAAGAAGCCCAAACGGAATATCTCTGCCTGCGTGGTTGATCAACCCAGGCCCAATCTTAATTAAAAAAAATGCTAGGAATACAAAATTTGATCCTGTTGTTGAAGAAGGTGAACTGCTACAAAGTAATCCAAATTACTCTTATGTCAGATACTCAGATGGAAGAGAAGGAACAATATCAAACAGGCATCTAGCACCACTACCATCTTCAGATGAAAATGATTTTGAGCCAATTGTTACTAATAATACTGAGTCTCCTGAATCTATGGTTAATGAAACTGCAACTCCATCAACGCCTGATGATAACGTTCTTGACCCTGCTATAAATAATTATGGAACTCCTGAACCTATGGTTGAAGATCAGAGAGGTGATGTCAGGCGTTCCGCGCGCCTCAAACGTCCACCCAAGCACTTTAAGGATTACATTTTAGGGGAGGGTGAATGATATATATTACTGGCCACTTCGGCTCATAGTTCATACTCTATTATTGTACTCTATAATCTATTTACTTTATACTTCATGTACTTTGTCATGTACCTAATGTTTTTAGTGGAATAAAGCCATATTTCTCTGTGGTATTATTTCTGTCATTTATGTATTACAGCGGAATAACATATTATTATATTTACCTTTATTATGTCAGATGAGGTTAGACTTATGTTTTTCAATAATTTGGTATTTTTTGCTTCTCCAAAATAGCTGTTCACTTATTAAAGTGTTTGTATATTTTGTTTGTGAATGCTGCACAGATATTTCTATGTTTTTTTCGTTTGTGCACTCGGGAACAAAACACATAACTAAAATTAATAATTATCACGTAAATCACAAGTTTTTAGATACGATTTACACAAACAAAACTATATCACGTTTGTAATGCTAAATATTTACGTTACTGATTACAAAACAGATGAAATAACATGCAATTAAAATAAATTAAGCAAATCCAAACTAAACAGGAATCGACTGATGAAAAATATGGCGGCAATATGGCGGCGACGGCGCACACCGGCACACGCACACATTCATAAAAGTGAAAGAGATGGGGCGAAAACGGCATATGAGAAAGCGAGATAGAAAATTGGGTCACTTTTTAAGCCCGAGTTAAACCGGCCTGCTAGATAGCAAGATAGTCTGTGGCCGTTGGCGGGGTGTGACGTATTAATGACAACTTTTGTAGAAACTCCGAATTCCGGAATAAATTTTATTTGGCCGCTGGGCGTATGAGTTCGGTCGTATTTTACAACGAATATTTTTGAATGTACACCTCCGTTAAGTAATCAATTAAATACGTAATAAAAGCTCAAAATGTCCGCAATTGGTAAATTCGTACCAAATGTATCCAGCCGCAATTTCGGAAAAATTAGTGCCGCGCTTTTAAGTGTAAAGTCAAATAGAAATTATTTTACGTACACCCAGTCGCTTTCGCAGCCGCTGGATAGGAAACCTGAAATTTTGACGGCGAAGGAAGCCTTCAAGAAATGTTTGAAATCCGGTAAGTTATAATTTATCTATGTTATAATCTTATGGATATTCTTGTCCTTTTTCCTTACTCATTGTACTGTGTGCTGTTTAATGTATGGTATTTTAGGATCTAATTAGTGAAACAAATTCTTTGCTTATAGGTACATATTTTATAATAAATATTCCTACTACCTATGTTAGAAAAATTAAATTTTGGAAACTCGTGATATTATGCGTCTCCCGGGATAGCAGCTAAGCGTGTAATGGTTGATGAGTAGCGGTGATAAAGTAGTATTTTTTGAACACACATATTATGTATACAATCCATGTTTTATATGACTTTTATCAACGCCACGAAGCCACCGACCGCGTATTTAAATACTTTACCGAAAGATTTTCGTATTTATTTTAGGTACCAATTTATATTCATGAAATTTTGCTTTAATGTAGATAGGTAGTGAATTTTTGTTGGTGCAATTATTATCATTATTATTTTGTTACAATGAGCTAAAAATGACTAAATGGTGATTTGTAATATACTTATTATTGTCTAATAATTAACTAATATTAATTAATTTCTATGTTTGTATCATGGACTAAACAGACAATAAGTACTAGCCTATTATATTTATATTTAAAATAAATCCCTTGTATATTTGTATTGACATATTACAAGAAGCATGAAAAATACATTTATTGTAGGTTTGATGAAATATGTGTATTATGAAATATAACCTGCTTTATCTGAAAGTGGTAACATTAAATGACATAATTTATATACTTACTGATTAAATTTTATTGTCCTTTATCACAGGTTTAAGTTTCTCTGCATTATGATTATTGTCTACTTTTAATTATTATAGATATATTTTGCAGATATAAGTAATAAAATATAAAATTTATCACACTTTTGCACATAGTTAATGTATGTGGATTGAATCTTAACATTGTTATTTTTAATTTCTAGTGACTGAAATTCCTTTAAGTAAAGAGAAAAAGCATCCTAGCGTTTTTAAGAACATATGGATATATACATATACACATAAGCCATTCAAGGATACTTGAAATGTATCTACCAGTAGTAATTCTTGTCTTGGATTAGAATTTCATTTAAAAAAAAAACCTTTTATCAACATAACTAGATAAAATTACCAGCCACTTCAAATAAATCATTGCAGTTATCTATAAGATATCTTTATGTCAGATAAATGGGTTATAAAAAGATAATTAGAATCAGTCTATATTTGTCTTATTGGCGGGACAACTACTACATTGTCAGAAGACATTGTAGTCATCTGCCAAAATCTATAGTAATTTATATATACTGTTAGATATGTGCATTGCTATAAGATTTGTTTGGTATTTGAATTATTGCATTATTACCATCAACTTTTTTGAAGGATATTAAATCCAGATTAACTACTGGACATATTGAGACTGAATATGTTATGTATCAGGATGGCGAGCGCAGTGCAATGCCAAGCATTACTTTGTAAGTCATGGTGTTATTTTGTTTTGTTGCTGTCTATGAGCAGTCATATTATGTACCATTAGGTGTATGGTATGCTTGTCTGGCCATTCATAGCAAAAAAAAACAAAGTAAAGTGATCAGTGCTTGTAACAAATCAAAAGTTGCCACTGCAACAGGCCTCCCAGTCAGAGTTTTCTAACTTTGTTCTCTTTGCCCCTATGGATAATTAGTTACAATATAAAGAATACATTTTAAAAATAACATGACAACACTATATAGCCTACACAAGGTTTTGATTTGCTAAAACCTATTATATTAAGTATGTAAGGTAGAAAAAAAGATCATCACATATTTTTTGCAACTACATTAAATATATAGAGTAGTTCAATATTATTTGCATGTTTCATCATTGAGCCCCAAATTGCAATTGCATTAAATTACTAATCTGTTGCCATTTCGTGAAATAACATTAATAAACTCAAGGTCATGATGCACCATACTCACCGAATGTGAGTTGAATGACATTTGTAATCCTTTAATACAAACCAATGATATTGAATGAGGCACCGTTTCCATGTACAATGTTCAAACGTAAACGCTAGGGGAGCACAATTACCTTATTATCTACTTGTGTAGATTACAATGACAATCAATAGTACAAAGTACATTTCAACTTACTTGTATAACCTTGAACTGTGGACACTTGGACACACACTATGCATTATACATAGATCATTTTATTGTCTAGAAATATAGAATTAATTAATCACTCACTGTACAGGCCTTGTTTGTTAGGGTGTATGATAAATATTATTTGTTGGGATATCTCTAATGGGTGGAAAATTGGGCTAGCTGATCTTAGCCAATTTTATTTAGAAACATAAATGTGTCAGTGCACAAAGCTTAGCTTTTATGAATATAACTAGTTATTTCTTTTTAATTTCTAGCTTTAACCATACTTAAAATAAAGCCTGTATAATTAAACATAATATACATGACACACACATTACACATGACTAATTTTGAGTAATTGATTTAAAACTGATTTGCTATTTAAAACTTCAATATGACAAATAAGGAGTAAAGGTAATCCCATCAAAAACATCCTGTAAAAAAATTCCAAGTCTCGCAGCTCAGGTTTTCTACCGCAAAAAGTTGTCAGATGCATGTAATACCAAGTCGATTAATTTATTTAGTCCTTAAGGGACCTTCTATATAAAGTTATTACGTTAGTTATTACCATATCAATCTTAAAAATTCTTTACGATTTAAATAAATAGATCGACTTGGCCAGCAGCATTATGTATAAATTGTACGATACATTATGTTTTCATGCGATGGCCAAGTCGATCCATTTATTTAAAACTTAAAGAATTTTTAAGATTGATATGGTAATAACTAACGTAATAACTTTATATAGAAGGTCCCTTAAGGACTAAATAAATTAATCGACTTGGTATTACATGCATCTGACAACTTTTTGCGGTAGAAAACCTGAGCTGCGAGACTTGGAATTTTTTTACAGGATGTTTTTGATGGGATCTCACGTCTTTTTGTAGAGTCCTACTTTTTTCCTTTTCGGTACTTCTTACTTCTAGAATATCACTAACGATTTTTCTTAAAGCCTCTGTCTTATGGATTTTTCTTATTTTTGTAGGCATCAATTTATCACAAATATAGCGGATTTGATTATTAATGTTCTTTCTTTCATTGTAATTGATATTTTTGAGCTATTTAGTCTATTTATTTGCAAGGGCATGTGACATGCTGAATACACCATTTCCTTCTCTATATCCCCTCCTGTTATGCCTCATATATATAGATATCTATCTACAACTATTATTCCATTATATACGGGTACAATAATTCATTAACTGCAAATGTAACTTTGTAATCCTATACATTTATATGGGATTACAAAGTTATTCACGCAGTTGGTCTATCTAGAAAACTAGACACAAATTATGAAATGTTTGAATTTTCCCTTACTTTAGACACAAAACACTAATTATATTCTAAATTTGAAGGTTCTATGTCTGCTAGAAGTGCCTTAGACTTTTGATGATCGGTCAGTCAGTCAGTGAGTGACAAAATTAAGAAAGTTTGACTAGTTACAATTCTTAAACTACTGGTTCAAATTGAATGAAATTTTAAATATACCGTGTTTACACAATGCCTGCTTAGTAACTGAAAATTCAGGCTTCATGCTTTAGCCACAAAGAAGTTATAGGGGGTTGAAAATGGTCTGAATTGCTTCGAGAAAAGGATGTTACGGCCTATAGCTCGACTTGGACGGGGGCTCGGCCGCGCCCCCAGATTGAGTCCCCAAACGCTATTGCCCTCACGAGGTTATTACAAATTAATCAATATTCAAATAAGTTACTCGAAATTTGGAATTACGCTAATGTCGCCTACACAAGTCCATGACTTCAGGCGCGAACGTAATAATTGTTTTTGGTTTATTAACGATTATTCTGATTTTTATTGTTCGTGGGTAGGTACATAAATTTCTAGTCTTAAACCATGGGTAATATTTACACACAAAATGCTGGAATTAAGTATATATCCTAAGTCCTGATTTTTTCCCTTCGAGTATCTACAAGAAATTTGTTTTCACTAACTAAAGTACGATTCATTCAATAAACCGAATAGCATATGCTTAGATAGTGTTATGTATTCAAGAAGACATTCAAATACTTCATATTACGCTCGGGACAATGAAGTGGGAAATATCGATCGAATTTCACCCCTTAGTGGCTCGTTTCATTCCGTACTGAATATTTAATGCGACGGCTTCTTTTGCCGACCTATAGGAAAAGGGGTCAAAAAATTAGGTACTTTCTGCTGATGTTACCGCCGTCGACTGTATTGCTTTTCTCGCCCCGTTATATCCTGTTCTGCCCCGTCTCATTAATTAATTTATTATTTGAATTCCTTGTTCATCCCATAGGAACACAACATTTATATAATATGTTAATCCATGAAATTTTGATATAGGGGTAGCTAAGCCATCCAGAATTGTTTATCTACCCTTATACCAAATTTCATAGAAATCGGTCCAGCCGTTTTGTACGTAACTAACAAATATCCACACATACAAACTTTCACAATTATAATATTAGTAAGCAGATACTACGGAGATTCTCAATCACAGGATATGGTTCGCAAAAATTGTTATATTTTGGTGATTTTTTATTGCTACAATGTTGTGCAATGTATAAATAGCTACATAATGTTATGAAATATTATTTCAGTAACGCAAGAGATACCTAGAGAAAATTCGGTGATTTTTTTGTTGAATTTAGAGAATCAAAATCATTTAATAAATCATATTGTGTATATCTTTGACCTCTTATTTTTATAATACATCGACATCAAATGCAGCCCGTGGTTTATTCGTCCATAAAAGCTATCCTATTATATTATTGTTTATTACTAAACCACCCAAGAATTTCGTAAAAGTTAAGGTCAATTACTGCCTTAAAATTATAATATGCAATCTAAATCTATTTTCCCTCGAAGAAGCTGATGAAAAAAATATATTAGCATAATGTTGAAGCGCCACTTGCGAATTTATCTCTATAAAAAAGGTGTAGGTGTTTATCGCGTAGCGCTGGCTCAGCGCCCAATTTTGTGCTCACAACTGTATTACAAATACTCAAAAATATTTGTTTGGAAACACACGTTATTTATTTCTGTATCCACAACTTAGATTTGATATCCGCTATTTTGTTAATAAGGCAAAAATACACATTATAATGACAAAGGTAATTGTACCCGTTTAAGAGCGTTTATACCCTGCACGCGCTTTTTGGCTTAAAAATAGGACTTTTCAAATTAGTTAATAGCCACCAATAAACAATTTAAAGGAAAAATAATTATTACTAATTTTAGAAAAGGTTGTCATCTAGGGATTTTGGTGGAAAACATTATAGATTGATGGATAATTTGTGAGTACTATACGGATTACTGAACACGAGTTTCATTATTTAGGCTTTAAATGGCAATTTAGAAGCTTAAGATATCCGAAACCACTAAATATAAGATGAAAATAAAAATATTATCAGACTAATAAGACCCTTATGGAGGGATTTTGCTGAGAAAAATAATCTTTTTGTGTTTAGTTCCTGAAAAATAAAAATTTAAACAATGCGAAATTATTCAGAAACTCTCGTCAAGAACATATTTTTTTTCATCAACTTATCGTACATAATTTTTTATAGCAATTGCATATTACAATAGAAGAACATCTTATCAATAAATTACCATTTTTATATTTCAACAAAATTAGTTTTCATGTTTTCTACAAATATTTTAAAAACCACTATAAAACACGCTGTCCGACGTGGATCAAATCAGACCGCTGCAAGGCCTTCTAGAGGGAGGACGTATCGCTCGTCGCTCCGGCCTGGCTGCAGTCGATTATGCCGCGCGTAGTAAAAATAGCCACGCGCGGAATGCGATTACCACATCTTAGTACTTTGGTAGTCAAATATTTAATTATTTTTATTACCTACAATGATTTTGTAGTGAGTATAAATTATGTTTCAGGTAATATAATGGGATGTAATTCCGAGGCTAAATTATTTTATGTATTGTAATATAAAATTAAATATATTTCGTAATTGTAAGGGGTTGTAAGGCCCCTAACACTATTTATGTGTTCGAACACGAAATGATTAATAAAACGTCCGTAGTGTCTACTGATTGAACACTGATTTGAATGCAACTTAACAATGTAATAATAACGAAAATATGATTAGTATCCAAAATTTGTATTATTCTTTGCTTGCACAGTAATATTTGTCTACTTATAATGCAAATAAAATATTTTTAGGATATTATATTACAGTTACATTTCAATTGAATATTTGAAGCGCACGGATCAAAGTTGTTTGAGCCGATTGTATAGCGAGCCGACGCGGCAGCTCTACGCACACAGCTTTGGTCGCTTATGTGTGCGTGAAATTAACGAAGAAATACCTATAGTTGACTTTGCGCGCAAGGTGTATACGCTCTTAAGAAACGACGCGATACATTTCCTATTCTGTTGAGACTAACGGCCGATGCCAATAATCAACCGAAAAAATTAGATTGAAGTCAATCTGTTTTGTTGTCAATTGTTTTCTACTTTTCGATTGGTTTCCTGTCATGTTGCCATAGTTTTTTCACTACTGAGATTGATTATTGGCATTATAGTATCAAAAAAAGATTGAGCTGTCAATCTAAAACGGCAAATTTTGGATTGGGATTGTTTATTGGCAGCGGCTGTTATTAACGTCCGACTGTAAATAAATTGGACTAGAGCAACTTTTCTCATTTCCTCTTCGCCCGACTCTTAAGGTTGGTAGCGTAACGTTAAACAGTAAATAACTTTCCTATAGTAAAAGACTATCAAACGCAATCCCGTCTAGAAGTGGTAAATATTATTAGTGCATTCAAACTCTCAAACTCCTTGCGTCGATTCCCCAATGTATTTGCTCCATTGCTAAACGGAACCACGCGTGCTGGCTTGTTATGCCATAGTTTGACGGTCCAAACCATCTCTGCATGAACCATAAGGTTCGCAAATTATTTTTTGTGCCGCACCTCTGTCTGTGTCCTTCCTATCATAATGGGTCCTTCCGCCGTAGTGTAGAGGCATCTTAGCAGCCCGGCATAATTGTATCGAATGGCATGGGACAGCCGTCTGCATTTGCGCTTACCATCAGACGCAGTGTAGCCATCATGCCGGGCAAGTATCTAAAAAAATGCTAGGGGTCATTAGTCATCCAGGATCAAAACCTTCGCGCACGAAGTTGTGCCATCTCGTCTGATTTTTGGCGACTTGAGCTGCTTCAGCCACGTTAAGAGCGTTTACACCTTGCGCGCAAAGTCAACTATAGGTATATCTTCATAAATTTCACGCACACATAAGCGACCAAATCTGTGTGCGTAGAGCTGCCGCGTCGGCTCGCTATACAGGCAGCTCAACCAACTTTGATCCGTGCGCTTCGCTAACTTATGATTTATATATTGGTAATATAATATCATAAAAAAAATATTTGCATTATAAGTAGACAAATATTACTGTGCAAGCAATGAACAATACAAAGAACATCGGTCACGTCCATACATTTTGGGACCTGACAAAGAAATATATTGTACACAGCTGGGATATAGTTTATTGTGTTGTATAGTGCATGAGGAGTGATGTCCAGTTACAAAAAGATTTCTGCAAAGCCGGAGATTTTAGAATTATTCATATATTATACATTATATACATTATAATGTCATTGTCATTGTCAAATATACCTAATGTAGGGTGGTCTTATGGTTAGCAGGTACCTAGGAAGAAAAGTGTACTAAATCATTATGATGGCTTAGTAATTACTATGCTTTATAATTTCCCTTGTCATCAAACTAATTAGCCGTTGAATATGGTGTACACCATACCTGTGTTACCTTATGGTAATGAGAGAAAATGTAGTATTTTGCTGTCATTATTTCGCAGAATTTTATCAGAATTTACTAGACTGTTTTGAGTATTTTTCGCTATTCTTCATAATTTCGTATTTGGCCATCCACACACACTTGAAAAATCCCCCCTATATGTTAGTATAGGAATATAGTGTGGTCACAAAAATAAAACACAAAATAAAATAAAACACAGAAAACATTTTTTAAATGTATTATTTCTCATCTTCTCTTATAACAATATAATCTAAGAACTCTACAGGGACAGCAACATCAAAGTCATGACATGGACACAGCAACAGTACTTGTGCGACGTCCTACTACACAGTTACAACAATACTTAGTTATTCCGTCGCTACTTGATTTGGAAGTTTGGCATCATTGTTTTTCATCAAAACACACCCACTTTTCCTGTGGGAACTCCAGGATACTAAACCATATTGACTAAATGGTAAATAGAATACCTTGTAGATTCATGGCTAAAAAAACTTCGATTAGTCGATAGACCCACCCACTGATTACAGAAATGAGTATAATAAGACGGGTATTGCATTGAACACAATGCACAAATTGTTGAGGAGCGCACTGTTGCTCCGAGTTCATGTTGGTAATATGGTAATACTTCACACTTTAAACCAAATCACAAAGCGTTATCGTTATACAATGGTTAATCTTACAAAGTGGTCAGAAATACAAGGGTATATTGGAGTCCGTGATTAAAGCCAAGTCACAAATATAAACAGAAAATTAACAGTAGTCGTAAATCGGAAATCAAAAGAAAGCAAAATGACAGCGCAAAGAAAAGTCATGTGTCATAGAAAATACCTACACTTTTTTTTTATTTGGTACTACCTTCAACGTTGCAGTTAAAACCTTATTTTAAAACAAAGTATGACTGATGGAACGCACTCATATGCGTTCAATATTATTAAAAACACTTTAAGTTTTTCTTTTTTATCCGGGTTGTATAAAATAAATTGAAATATGTATTTTGACTCTAATAAATCATGAAAATTTTTGATGTACCATTCATAACTGGTCCCGTTCATGGTCCATTTTCGCCGATGTTCTTTAGATACTAATCATATTTTCGTTATTATTACATTGTTAAGTTGCATTCAAATCAGTGTTCAATCAGTAGACACTACGGACGTTTTATTAATCATTTCATGTTGGAACACATGAATAGAGTTAGGGGCCTTATAACCCCTTACAAGTATGATATATATTTAATTTTATATTACAATACATAACATAATTTAGCCTCGGAATTACATCCCATTATATTATCTAAAACATAATTTATACGACTACAAAATCATTGTAGGTAATAAAAAAAAAATTACTACCACTATGCCAGGCCATTATAAAAAAAACAAAGTACTAAGATGTGGCAATCGCAGTCCGCGCGTGGCTATTTTTACTACGCACGGCAAAAATCGACTGCAGCCAGGCGGCAGGCCGGAGCGACGAGCGATACGTCCTCCCTCTAGAAAGCCTTGCGGCGCGGCGCGGCGGTCTGATTTGAGGCACGTCGGACAGCGTGTTTTATAGTGGTTTTTAAAATATTTGTAGAAAACATGAAAACTAATTTTGTTGAAATATAAAAATGCTAATTTATTGGTAAGATGTTCTTCTATTATACTATGCATTATGTACGATAAGTTGGTGAAAAAAAATATGTTCTTGACGAGAGTTTCTGAATAATTTCGCATTGTTTAAATTTTTATTTTTCAGGAACTAAACACAAAAAGATTATTTTTCTCAGCAAAATCCCTCCATAAGGGTCTTATTAGTCTGATAATATTTTTATTTTCATCTTATATTTAATGATTTCGGATATCTTAAGCTTCTAAATTGCCATTTAAAGCCTAAGTAACGAAACTTGTGTTCAGTAATCCTTATAGTACTCACAAATTATCCATCAATCTATAATGTTTTCCACCAAAATCCCTAGATGACAACCTTTTCTAAAATAAGTAATAATTATTTTTCCTTTAAATTGTTTATTGGTGGCTATTAACTCATTTGAAAAGTCCTGTTTTTAAGCCAAAAAGCGCGTGCAGGGTATAAACGCTCTTAAGAGTAAACTAGCCAGCTGTATAAAGAACGAACCGATAAACGTACATCAACACTAAAGTTACATAAAAATATGAATGGACGGTAATAAATTATAATGCTCCGTGGCTTAATAATTTCCATTTTTATCAGTTTTATTGTAACCGATAATCATGTAATATCATACCAAATTGATGGCTCCATTAAAAACATTCTTAACATATTATTACTCAATTTGAAATGCAAGTATCATTTTCCCCTACTAAACATAAAAAGGTTCTCGAGTGGAGGCCACGTACAGGCAAGCGAAGTGTCGGACGCCCGCCTACAAGGTGGACGGACGATCTGACTAAGGTCGCAGGAAGTCGCTGGATGCAGGCCGCTTTCAACAGGTCATTGTGGAGATCATTGGGGGAGGCCTATGTTCAGCAGTGGACTTCCTGTGGCTGATATGATGATGATGATGATGATGATGATGAAACATAAAAATGTTTTTTTTTAAATACTACCATACTGGTTTAGTGATCATAGTGTTGTATGAATTAAAAAAAAAATATTTTGCTAGTCCATATAAGTCCTACTTCAGGTCACGGGTTTCCACTACAAGCGAGAGCACGTTTGAGAGGGGTTAAAAGAAATGGCAGAGACAAACTTAACTTACCTTAATTACTCATTAAAAACATGTCAGCCTGTTTTACGTTTTGTTGAAGGAATTCTAAAAACAACTTATACTGAATGAACTCAATTGTATTACGTAGAACAAATTACTCGAGTCTATTATTGAATTTCTCCTTGAGGACTAATTGCAAGAGTATTGTGCACTGTGCAGTTGTGACCGCGCTTCGTGTTCATAGTGCGGTCAAATAACATTCCGCGTTCCTTTACTTAGATCAACAAGCTGTAATTAAAGTAATAACAGGGCTTATTTTAAACTAAATTTATATTAAGCTTAAAGGGTTTACTGTTCATTTTTAGTTACGGCATATTTAAAAAGTTACTTTCACAACGTAAGGTTACGGTTACGATCAAAACGTATTAAGGTAAAGGAAATACAAAATGTTTTTTTGCAAAGATTACCTCTTCCCATTATTTCGCCGTATGTCATTACTTCCCAGAATTCGATTCCTATTAACAACATTATAGAATGGTGGTTACAGGTGCCTTTTTTTTCAAGTTCTTCTGGTTCCATCATCGCTAGGAATATTCGTTTTTCAAAAATCCAAATATGTAGTTTTAGTTTTCATCACAATCGGGCTCCTGACTCCTTTCAGTATATTTAGCTATTCAACTTGAAAAATTGACCCTGTTTACTATGTATGACTAGGGATACAAGGACGAAGGCAAAGGAACCAATAATGAATTCATTGACTTAATTAAATAAACAATAGAAATAACAATATGACATTCAATTATCAGGTAATTTACAATTCAAGCGTTTTGTTGAAATTTATTGTTAGTATCCTGTGGTTTTCTTTATAAATGTTATACAAAACAAGTTAGAGTATTTAAATATGGTGACATTAGCACAAATAATCATAAAATAGTATTCATGTATCGCAATCCGTTTTCTTAGTTATTGGAATAAAATCGTCGCGATATATTCATGTAAAATATTAATTTTGTGCGCATCGTAACATTAGTTTGATGAAAAATGTTTAATATTGACAGAATACATCAGAACACATACTTATCATTAAGCAAAATGATAGCTGATGTAACGCATTGACGTAAATAGACAATACAACAAAAATTGTTATTTTGTTAAAATTAAGACATGTTTCTGAAGTTAAGACCCGCTTAATATTAACTGTTGATATGCAACATCCAAAGAGGATCCAATAAATTTTAAACTGTTAGATTCACACCAGTGCATGAGTGTCCTGAGATTCGAACCGAGGCCATACGCACGCGGTTAGAACCCGTGTACGGAACCACTATGTTAATAAAGTGTTAATTCTAAGGAATAATACGTAAACGAACTTGTACATTGTGGCATTTTAGTATATTCAAATTCTAACATGAAACACATGATCATGTATTAGCACGCATTACAATTTACACCATATGTAGACAGCGCCTGATCAGTACCCCAAGCAGGAACATTTTGAAGTATCGTATAGTAATAGTATCGTGACAACGATTACTATACTATTACTACAACGATACTATACGTCAAAAATTATTTCTGCTACCACTTTTCATACATTTGTATAGTAAAACTATCGCTAGACTATACGATTACCATACTATAGTGTCGTAAACGTTTCCCGCTGCCATAATTTAGTTCCAAATACGCTCACAATAGCGTTGTTCAAATTCCCATACATAATTTTACTATTACGATTACTAAACTATAGAGCCAAATGTTCCTGCTTGGGGCACAGAATAACAATTACAATAGGCTAGGAACATTGAGATAATATACTAGAGGGGACACTGCAAACAAAATGTTTGTAACAAAATGAAGGGTACATTCTATTTCTGTCTCTGTCACGCCTACGAAATAACATAATATCTTCCATCTCGCTTCAATGTGTACCCTTGTGCACACACCATACGCAGAGATTTTGTTCCCGATGTCCGCTCTAGTATAATACCTCAATGGCATAGGAATAATTTATAACTTCGAATCACAATGTACCATTAAGAAAAATAAACGGTTCATTTTTACTATCAATTATTTAATTAGGCGAGCAATTTTGTTGACATCCAATATTTCGACTTTTTTCGCCCACGTAATTCCACTTTGTTATTTACAAAAACATTACACAAAGAAACTAAACGTGCACGGATTTTAAAACTACATACAAAATACTTCAGTGCAGGATAAAAAATAAATAAATATAATGTAAATTGGAATACCAACACAGAATATTACAATACCTGCTTGATCTCAACCGGGCCTTGACATCAAAAAGCCACTGTCAACAAGGTTGCTCGCAAAAGATAAAAGGTATTACTGAATACTGAGATCTTTCTAGTTATTTATTTTAACTTCTAATGTATACTTTTAATTATACATTGATAGTCAATCAACGTGCACTAAAACGGTGAAGGCAAACATCGCAAGGAAACCTGCATACCATAGCGATTTGTATTTTGTATAAATTTCTATGGTATGTAAAGTGCGCCGACCCGCACTAGGGGCCCTACTATATAAATCCGAAACGAAGTTCGAAACTTCGGACGATCAAAGTTTTTATACGATACGAATGTATCTACTTTGTAAAAGTTCGAATTTGTATAACGTACAACGTAACCTTAAGTTTATGGTTACGACCATAAGTAATTAACGACCATAAGTATATGTAGGTGCATTCGTATCGTATATAAACTTCGATCATCCGAAGTTTCGAACTTCGTTTCGTTGAATATAGTAGGGCCCTAGGCCAGAGTGGTGGACTATATAGCCTAACTACTCTCAATAGCACTCTCGAATATAGAGGAGGCCCGTGCCTTGCAGTGGGACGTATATGGGCTAATATTATTATGCAGTTTTCTAGTATACTGTATGATAAAGAACTGCATAATATTATTCTTCGCACTCTTGGATGTTATTACAATTCTTCTCCATGAATCGAAAACACGGCAAGTTTATCATTCATTGGTCGGAAGCTTGGGTAAAAGCCATTAACTTTTTAATTTTACATTAGACTAAATATGCTATAATACAAAACGTTAAATAAAAAAATATCGTTTTGCCCGACGATAACCCCTACTCAAGCCCCTTTTACGCAAAAATATTATGCAAATTACAACTTGACCTGTATTTATAAACGGTAATGTTTATCAAAACTCGAAATAAAAATTGTTTTTGTGGGAGTGTCTCGTGATAACTTTATTATAGTTTGTGACGTATGTTGATAAACTTTACACTTGTATGAATATGGATTGTTTACGTACAGTTTTAATAGAGGACATAACAATAAATATTTTTAAAGATTGTTTACGTACAGTTTTAATAGAGGACATAAAAATAAATATTTTTAAATTATCAAATACTTAGTTATATTTTTTTATTATCAAAACTTCTAAATGGTCGTTGCTGAATATTCAAAATACAATATTGATTGCAACTAAATTCGTGGTGAAGATGTATTTACTGTAAAAAAAATAATAGGAAAAGGACTATTTTGTAAATTCTATAAATGTTGTAGCAAAGTCTGTCCGCGATGCATACGCATTGTATAACTAGGTCATTATCGAAATATAAACGGAAAAATATACCAGGAGAGGAAATGCTACGTATATGTTTGGGAGTGTCATTCTGAATGTGTTCAATGTACTTCCAGTTTTTAATTCAGGGTTCAGAAGAAATATTAATATAAGTGAGTTATAGAAACCAGCTGTGTTTTAAACCAGGGAGCTGGATATTAAATCATAGTATTGTAATTTAAGTGTTATATTCCATAATTACAATAGGATTTTTTTTAAAGAGCACTACAATAAATTTCTCGATAATTGCGATAAACGAACTGCTAATGAACTCGTCAAGATAATGTGTAACTTGGTCGTTGTTTATCTGCCGCAGCATATTGTGGCAGTCGCTATTGTGTATTTAATTAGCATCTCGGACTGGTTCATAGAATACTTATAACCGGTCCTAATGTTATCTTTTGAAAATAAACAACATCGCGCAATATTTTACATTTCATACAAATTCAATGTGATCTTTCTGTGGCATAAATGGCATGGCTATTAATATATCGAAATCAAGATACACCACTGTAATAATAAAGTAATATTATAAAGTGGAAAGATTTGATTGTTTCTTTGTATTAGATGGGCTCTTCTACTACTGGACAAAATTGTTTTTTTTTTGTTATCCTTAAAATCCTTCATTATCCCTTTAAACATCACTACATAGTATAAAATAAAGTCGCTTTCTCTGTTCCTATGTCCCTTTGCATGCTTAAATCTTAAAAACTACGCAACGGATTTTGATGCGGTTTTTTTTAATAGATAGAGTGATTCAAGAGGAAGGTTTATATGTATAATACGTACATTATTATTGTACAGAAATATATTTGTACTCGGGCGAAGCTGGGCCGGGCCGCTAGTAAGTGATAAAATATGTTCAAAAAAGTATATCTGCGTTCTGCACCTTGGTGGAGCCGGGCCGGGTCGCTTGTACCTATTACATATTTCATAATAGTAAAACAGAGTAGATCTCTCAACTCGCCTCCTATATTTGACTATTATATTGTATTAAACAATTTTATTTCCGCAACGTCAGCTTATAACTTTGATGATAAATAAATAACTACTTAATTTTGAAGGGTTAATAAAAAGTAAGAATAAAATGCTTCATCAACATTTCGTTTCGTTTCGTACTTTAAATATCAGTAGTATAAAACATGTATTTTGTTTCAAGAGAGTCCACTTGAAAAAGTATTTTTGTAACTTGAATAAACGGCAGACTCACGACCTACCGCTTGCTTTATAACGTAACATTTCCATAAATGTCTGCTATCTTACATTTTTCTTTCAAGAACTAAATTAATCTCTTGGTCGACTAGTACCTTTTACGGACTTTGAATGAAGACGTTCAAGATTCAACTCACACTGCGAAGTTTTATGTGTATTTCAAAAAAGTGATTCTCTACATCCCGAACATGGAAGATAGAAGCAAAGCACTTCTGTATCAGCCTATATACGTCTCACTGCAGGGCACGGGCCTCCTCTACAACCGACAGTACGATTGAGAGTGGTTAGGCCATATAGTCCACCACGCTGGCCTAGTGCGGGTTGACAGACTTACATACCATGGAAGTTTTATAAATCGCTATGGTATGCAGGTTTCCTTACGATGTTTTCCTTCACTGTTTTAGTGCGTGGTGATTGACTATCAATACACACATGACTCCGAAAAGTCAGAGGTGTGTCATGGGATTCGAACCCGCGACCACCGTAAACATGTTGGCAGTCACGTCTAGTCCGTTTACCAACAGGCCACCACGCACTAAAAAGCAAAGCACTTGATTTTTTGTTATGACCGATTCTTTTTTACTCAAGCAAGGTTTTGATGTTGAACGTTATTTGTATCCCTAGCAGTAGATAACCAGATAAACTTGACGCGGTTGACGGCCGAGTTTCATAATGTATCTAATCTCAGCTGATCTAGATACGCGTATTGGTATTGCAAGTTGTTCACCTCCATAATTTGCTTTTAGGTTCATTAAAAGATATAATCTAGACCGGTGACACCAGATTATGAATGTAATAGATGATGGATGCTTAGGGCATGATTATATACCAATATTTTATCGAAAGCCAATATGTTAATCCTGATTCTTCTACTCGTATAAGATGCTTGTTCCAATTTAGACGTCGTTATCGGAAATTACAATGATTAGAAACTTTTCAGTCGCAAACTTTTTATTCTCTCTATACGCCCTGTCTCATATGTTGCAGAAATGTTTCCGATCAGAATTCTTATTATTATACAATAGTAAAGCTGCTAATTCTTTTGCAATTCATAGGTAGTAGTAGTAGTTTGACCCCTATGCAAGAAATTACTGCTTAAGGTCTTCCGTCTTCGGGAGAAAGAAAAATAGAAAAGACCAGTTCCCTTGTTATATGTACGTCTTTTGTATACCCATGAAATTTGCAAAAATCATGGAATGTAATTTGATTGCTTGGTTGACTTCAACAGTTACAGACTTCAGCCCCTAGACCGTCATTTGTTTTTCTGTCAAAAAACTGTCATGACCGTAGTCTGTCGGAAGCGCCAGCGCGGCTTCAAGCAAAAAGCAACCTACTGCCATTGAAATAGGGTTCATTTTAGTGTAATAGAATTATAATGTAAACAAGAACCGCATTGCGGCTCGCCGACAATTCGCGGCAACCCTTTTATGTTTCTTCGACGAGCCGCAGTGCGGTTCGTCCGACAGTTCCAGGGGCCCTACTATATTCATCGAACGAACGAACGAACGAACGAAGGACCCTACTATATTCAACGAAACGAAGTTCGAAACTTCGGATGATCAAAGTTTATATACGATACGAATGTACCTACATAAAACTTATGGTCGTTATTGATTTATGGTCGTAACCATAGACTTATAGTTACGGTGTACGTTATATATATACATTCGTATCGTATAAAAAACTTCGTTTGTCCGAAGTTTCGAACTTCGTTTCGTTGAATATAGTAGGGTCCTTCGTTCGTTCGATGAATATAGTAGGGCCCCAGGAATTTTGAATTAATATCGTGATTAAAGCGCTTATTCATGAACGGGTGAAGCCTTTTAAGAGAATCGAGTTGCAGTATCAAAGAGATATTATTATTTTGCACGAGAGCAGTGAAATTCTGGGTCACAATGTAGGGCAGTTTGGCTCAATTCCAGAATTTGGACGTTCGTGTTATGTAAGTGTAATTTTGTGCAAGTTAATGTCAATAAACTAATTCCTTTACAGATGTTGCCATTGTTGCATGTTATTATATAAACTTTCTAATGTAATGTTGTGTTTCTTTTTGGATTTCTTTTCTACCCTGTTATTCATGGCAAATGAAAATTAATAAGCATATCTACAACATGTAACACATTTAAATGTAAAAGCGGAAAGTAGTACGTTCAGAATCAGCTACTGAACCGATATCAACATTTTTTTTGGTAGGTATTTTTTTTCAAAATAATTAGTTAAGACCAAGTAAATTACAGACACTCTTTCATTTACTACTCCGAACAAACGAAATTGAAACGTAACTCCAGGATATAAGATCATTTTTAAATGAATCACTAAACGAATACTCTAATAAACTAAATAATGAACAAAAATGAACTTTATTTCGATAGTCATAAAGTTTATTTAAGCAATCTATCATTAATCAAACGCACACAACGATAGGCCTCAATAAACGTAATAAGCTACCAAAATAAATAACTATCATATTCTCTTTTCCGCACATTTAACTACAACTAGATAGAGCAGGATGCAGCTATTGTTTAATGCAATTTGATCCATCCGACAAACGATGGCGCGCGCGGCGCGGCGGTACATCAAAAGGCAACCGGTATAGGGATGCGCCGCGATAAAAATTACTCCCGATATTTGCAAGACCGGGCGATCTAAATCCCGCGCAATACATGCACTTAAATGAAACAAATTAAATTGTAACAAAATCACTATGAAATGAAACAACAAGTAGGTATTTCTATGAAAAATAATTTCGCGGGACGTTAAAATGGTGATTAAATTCGGTTTGTAATTTTGCTACAATGTATGCGGAATTCCGGTGTGTCTAATATCCCGTTATTGCAATCCCTAAATGGGCACCGACTATGTGAAAAAAATCCAGTCGTGCACCGCAGTTATCTGTGTCTACTTGTGTTTAAGTGTTTAGTAGATATTTCGATAACTTTCGCGCGAGATGTCTTTTCGGTATTCGAATATTGAATACACTGAAATGGTGAGAACTTTGGCACTGTGTGGTGATAATGTATCATTGGCATGCAGGATATTTAACAACAGGCACGGCCGCGGCACCAGCGTAGTGTCCGACAGTATCTCGATGCTGAGTTCGGAGAGCGCTGGATAGGTCGCGGCGAACCTGTGCAATGGCCTCCTCGGTCACCCGACTTGACGCCTCTTGACTTTTTTTGTGGGGACGTAATAAATCTCTGGTATAACTAGACTACTAAAAAGTAGAATAGTGGCAGCCTTCCTAAAAGTGAAAAGTGACACTGAAGTTTTACATAAATTACGTGAACAATTACGCAAATGTGCATCAAAGTGTATCAAGGTGGTGGACATTTCGAACATATTTTAAAAAGAAATCGCCGCATGAGTGCCATGTGACACGTAAGTTAATTTTGTTGTATTTTTTTGTGTTGTGATTCCCAATCTAGTCTTCATTGTTAGATATTGCGTTATCTAATTATCTTATTCATTAGTAATGCAAAATAAATGACGCCCGTATTCTGCCCGCCTGTAGGAACGAAGTTTAGCGGAAGTGAAATTAATAATATTTTATAGCCGATTCATGCAAAATATTGTCTTACGTTGGGTTCGTACGCATTATATCTAGTAAGTAAAATATTTAGATTTTATAGCTACAACACAAATGTTATGCTTACAGATTAAATTAATAATAATTTGTTTACCAAACCACCCAGTAATCAGTTACGTACGTAATTTGTATTTCGTTTATTGTCAGCTGTTTCTGCCGGCGCGGCGCGGCGCGTCGTCGCGTCGCAGCGTTCGGCGTTAGGTACCTATGTTAGGTACTCGTGTGAATAGGTCTTGTGTAAATGTGTGCGTGTCCGCGAGCGTGTGTAGTAGTACTCTCTTATTTGTAACTCGTGAGGTGACCATGTTAAGTGCCTACATTTGGTATAACTAATTTCATAAATAAAATATTTTGTAATTATGGTAGTACGATTTCAAAGCATAAACTATGATTGCAATAATATTTTAAAGTTGGGGTGTCTGAGGTTGTGAATTAATCCTGTTACACGTTGTATATTCCATTGTTTGGAATATCACAAGTAATAGCACTCCTTTACGTACTGACGCAAATTGTTTTGATTTGCAGTAACAAGTGTGTTGGAATTTTCAAACCAAAATCCAGAACATAATATTTGACCTCAATCTTGTGCAGTATTCATATCGCGATATTGCACTCTACCAACATAGCTATTATAGCTTGGTAAAAAAGAGTCTGTTCTTAAGAGTGGGGTCTATGTGAAATGGCCTTTTTCACAACGTTTTTTCTTGGTGATCTTTATTATTAGGTGTTCAAAAAAAATATATGTTGATCTACACTATATGGAGCTTGGGCCCTTCTTTTCAGAATTCTTAAAAGTGTATTAAAAGTACTTGAAATAAAATTGCAAAGTGACCTCTATTTTCGCATTTACAACGTTTTTTCTCTTAAACTACGAGCACTAGGATTATTTTATTATCATCAGGATGTTAAGAAATGCAAGGCGGATGGGACCTTCTTTTTATTTTTTCTAATTTCTGTCTCATTTATTTTTAACGAATTTTTCACATTATCGATACTCTAAATCGCGAGCACGTCCCCGCTGTCGCCCAACAAATCATTGCGGGACGAACCGCCGTGCTAAACGGACCTATGTCGCTTGTCTTCGCAATATCTACGTAAATTTAATATTGCTATTTCGCTCGACACATTCATTGAGAACGGTTACGGCCGGTCTAACCGTAGTAAATTACTATACTACGTCACTGCAACTGTGGCGCTGTTGCTTGGATGCCAAATAAAAACGTGTGGCCGCGGGTTCGATCCCGCATCGAAACAAATGTTTTTATTTATAAATTCATTTATCTACTATCTAACCCAATATTTTATATAGGAAACATTTTATTTCTTGCATTTTTGTAACATTTTTATTTAACATTTTTGTATTTTTGATTTTTGAATATTACGATTTTTGTTTATGAATAAACCAGAAATTACTCAACCGATCTTAAAATTCTTTCACCATCCGATTCCAACATTATCCTGGAGTAACATAGGCTGTATATTTGCCTAAAGGGGTTGACATGAGTTAAAATGGAAAATAAAAATCATTGAAGATATTTTTTTGAAAAAAATATTCTACCATATTTTATAAAATTATTATTTATGTTCTTAGTAGAAAGTAACTGTACTATAATAGTATATTTATTTTGTTAAAGTTAACGATCATAATATTGTACCTACATAGCAAAATATAAGTATCGTGCGATGTTTTAATATTTCAATTGAATTTCATGCAACTTATGAGAGACCTACCCAACATATAAATAAATGAATTGTTATGTTCCGATCATATTTGAAATAGTAGGTAACATTTAAACACCAAAATAGGCACTAATATAATAGATAGTTACCGGTAATTTAGTCACCGAGAAGTAAGTATTGTTGGCCCGAAGGTTTGACCGATCGCTAGATGATTGTTGTGGCCGCAGGTTCGATCCCCGCATCGATACGATTGTTTTTGTTTATAAATTCATCTATATGTCTAACCTATAATATTTTATAAAAGAAACATTTCATTTTTTGCATTTTTGTAACATGTGTATTTTTACATTTTTGTATTTTAGATTTTTGAATATTTCGATATTTGTTTATTATGAATAAACACAAAAATTACTTAACCGACCGACTTAATCTTAAAATTCTTTCACCATTCGAATCCAACATTATCCTGGAGTAACATTGGCTGTATGTTTGGCTAAAGGAGTTGAAATAAGGGTTGAAATGAAAAATAAAAACCATTCGAGATAATTTTTTTTGAACATTTTTATTTTCCATTTAAACCCTTATAAACTATATATTTACCTCTTCAGGTAAATATATAGTTCTGTTAATCCCGGATTAGACCATTAGAAAATCGAAATATTTTTTTAAATTGGTCCAGTAATTTTTGAGTTTCATTGTAAATAAAAATCCAAAAATATAAATGTATCTATCCTCTTTGTAATATTACAAAAGAAAAACAAAAATAAAAATATTTAAAATCTAAAATGTAATATTGGTATAGATAGATGAAATAAGTAAACACAAAAATTGAACTACAAGTGCGGGGACCGAACCCGCGTCTTCTTGTTTAACAGTCAGCGTTCGTGCAATTCTGCCACGATAGCTCTGACGTTTGTAAGTGAATTAATCATACACTACGGTCCTAACTGTACTCGATGGGAACATCGAGTGAAATAACACTACGAATATATCGTTTTGTCCGCAGCGAAATAATGAATGAATAGGTATAAAGCAGCGCGCTCGCTCGCACGTCGTGAGCCGGCGTGCGCCGGTGCATGAGATTTGGTGCCGCCCGTTCGAGCAAGGTCATTGGCGTTACCCCTCCTCTTAATGAGGGCGCTAAGATCGAATTTAGTATTCATATGGCAACCCGGTATACAAAAGCAGAAAATGTTGAAATACTTTTTATTTTTATTTACTGTTGTTAATAGTCTCTTTATTTATTTTAAATTACTAAAAGAAACAAGAACCTTAGGAAGATGTATAGGAATGCCTACGTATAAAATTATTCAAGGAACACAATGACATTTTTTAAACTGTTGCCATAGTTGTTTTTCTTTAATGTACTCTTTTTTGCCACGATAAATAATCCCTTACAAAAAGTATTCCTAAGAAGATTTAACGGCGAAATACTGCCAGCTGTAAAGTTCATAAACCTTGCAATCTAGTTAATATAATTATGTTGAATCATGCAATATATGCAAACAGGCCGATTAATTGTTTGAGAGGTTTCTTGTTTACAAAACAAAATGGTAAAAAACGTTAAATGCGTCATATTGAGTTGTAAACAAATAGACTCGTTTATAATTAATATCGAGAGTGAAAACGAAAACAAAATATTATATCATTTAACTAATCCAATCCTAGTCGAACACGGCTATGACGACCATTTACTTTTAAGATGCGTTATTGATGGGTCTTCACACGGCTGATGTAAATTTTAGCTGTAAATGTTCTTGAACAGATGCTACGAGGACGCCAAAATTAACAAAGTTGAAGATCACACATTGGTTTGATGTATACTTCATTCAGTATTTTTTTTAAACATTGCCTCATAATTAATCTGGCGGTATTTTTTCTCCGTTTGTGTTAAAACGCGATAAGTCGCATAGGTCAATGTGGTGTACACGATGTATTTACAATTTATGTAAACAGATAAGGCGGCTGAGTAAACTATTGCCCCATGCGGCGCCGGTTAACGTCATTATTAAACCATTATTATATTTACTTAACACGATATTCGGTCTCCTATATTATAGGCACGGTAAAGTGTCTATGTTTATATCTGATAGGAATACGTGTTAGTGGACTATTCCTTAATGAATTTAACCTACGAGACTCGTTGTTGGGTTAATATAATGTTGTAGGTCTAGGTAAACCAAGGGGTTGAGTGGTCAGCTTGATGCATAAAGTGCACTGATCTTCGCGGGCATTCTTAGGTACACTAGCTTATCGTTAACCCGCTACGAAACCAGAAAGATAAAGGAAAAAGTATAGGTTGTTGAAAACAATATTCGCCCACTTCCTCTTTACTTTATAGCCTATATAAATGTGCGAAACTTAATATTGTGCTTACAGTTCACCCCCTGGTATAAATTTAAATATAATATAGACTCCATGGCGCAAGTTCCTAAGGTCTACTGCCCTCTTCTAATAACTATTAAAATGTTGTTGTATTCATCCGCAGAACAGACGGTGTACGCGCAGGGCGCGGCAGCGACGCCGGTGCCGCTGCTCAACGCCATGACGGAGGTGGGCAAGGAAGGCTCCATGAAGAACATCAAGGTGGTCCACATGCACACTGAGAAGGAGGCGCCCTACGTCGCGCCCGAGTGTAAAGATATCTTCAGGTTTGAGTCGATAGATAATGATATTTCATTTACCTCGTCGTTTTATCCTCCTATAGACATAGTAACGCATCGCAACGCAACGCATAAGATTTGTCGGACATTCTAATTTCTATGTATGATCGTTTTCCTTATGGGGAGCCGCCAGGTCGCGTCGTTGACTTCGATAATTATTTGAAGTAAAGCGTTTCTAGCATATTGACACATGTTACTTAATTTAACGCACATGTTTCTCATTACCCCAGGTGACATTGTATATAATTTGAAAGCAATATGAGAAGACTTTTTGGCATAAATCGTGATTTTCGTTTTCACGATTTTGGACTTCCCATGTAGATAAGACTATTTTTACCGCTTAGATGAACTTCAGTTCGGTTAAGGAACTTATCTGAACCAAAAAAAACTCAGTTTCTATAGGGGTTGATCAAAAGCCTTGAAACCTAAAATCGCGATTTTTGACAAAACTATCAGGCAGTTTTTATTCAAATTTGGCACTATAGTACCTAGGGGGATTAAGGAACATGTGTTTTAAATTAAATACCACATGTCAATATCACCCTGTATATTAAAAATCTGACCAGTTAGCGAGTGATGTCAACTGCTTATTATTTATTATCCAAAGAATAAAGGCTATTTACGTCAACAAAAACACTTCTGAGATATAAGGTTCTCCGCTAAGTTACGTGAGCAAGTTTATATCGTGTCAATCACGAAGATCTAATACGGTTTGATAGACTGAAGGATTTAGTTTGATTGATTACCTAGTTATAAAAATATTTCTTAAAGGAATCGACCCGTTCATTTCATATAAAATAACGATAAATTCGTACCTGGACTTCAAGACACTCATGTAAAATTATGCGATGGAGAAAAAAAAACATTGGCAAATAGATCTATATACAACATAACACAGTAGTCTTTAGCATTGATAAGCAACTAACCATTATTAAAATTGTCCGAAATTCTGTAATCTAGATCTTATCTAATTTATTCTCGGTGCAGCTGAAGTCTAAAACTATTGCAAATTCAAGCAAATGAAACATTACTAAATTTTAAGATTCCTTATCAACATTTTCGATGGCACAAGTTATCTGATAGACTGGTATTATGATTACGTTGTTTGTTAAATCGCGCCGTGTCGGGTTCGCGATAAACGCATCAAGAACTGTCGCGTGTTCATGTTATGTACGATTATGTCAACACTTAAGGGTTCGATAGACCATTATGAGGGGAAATATTATTTTAGATAAAGTATGCTTTCATAATTTATAGTTATTTTCGTTTACTGTAGACGGAGAAGGAGACTATGGGACTTAAAACAAGTTAAATATCTATTAGAGACAAGTGCGTATTTGATGTAAATTGTAATGTATCCAAATATTCTTTGCTAATGTCATTGTAAAAGTGTATGAACCTTGCCACACTTAAATCCGTTCCAACCGTATTCTCGCGTATGTTATACTTTTTCAAATTATTGTTATAGCGTTGAACTTTACGCATGTTGAATTGGTCGCGCATACTATAATTGATTTGGTTACTGGTTAAAGACTAGCGGTGTCAATTCTGAACATGCTACTCTTATCCTAGCTTACAGGAATTGTGACGGCTTTATGGGCAAAATATTCTCTTGATCGTGAAAAAATATACATAATAATTGTTGTTTTTATTTTTGCTAAATAGGTCTGTGTCGCTGTTCATGGCGGCTAACGTGAGGAAATCGGTAGCGGAAGGTCGCTCCGACGCGATACCCATCTTCCTGCAAGATATCCCCAAACTGTTCCACAGGAAGATTATCAAGCCTGACATTGCTCTTATCCAGGTAATATAATATATGTTAAATACAAGATGATTAATTTATTTTCTTTAGCTTTAGAGACAAAATGTGTCGTACTGGGCATTTTATAATATGCAGTATGTCCCTTTGATAATTAATAGACAAATTCAAAAAAAGGTATTGCGCATTAGAAACCATTCATAGTTAATTTTTCCGTATTAACTCGCAGGCAAAATGATTAACATATTATTTCTAATTTCTATAGTCATTTAATGCAGTATGGTCGTGATCGGATTTATTGGTTAAATATATGTATCAGCTAATATAGGTCCCACTGCAGGGCACGGGCCTACTCTACCATCGAAGATACGGTTAAGAGTTGGTATTCTATATAGTCCGCCATATGAATATAGCTAAAATGATATTTGTTATTGGTTTCAGGTATCGCCCCCAGACCACCACGGGTACTGCAGTCTTGGAACGTCCGTCGACTGCGTCAGGGCCGCTCTAGTCAACTCTAAAATTATTATTGGTAAGGTATCCATTTAAATAATTTACTTTATGTAGAGTAAGAACTTTAAGTAGTTGTAATACGAGACAGAGAATATGTAAGCTCCCAACGAGATTTTTTTTAAATTTCAATGTTTATTAAAATTAAATTATTATTTGATTGGCTTCGTGGATTAATGCTTCACACCACCGAATCCTCTAAAGGCTGGGTATTTACATAAAGAAAGAAAGAAAAATATTAAGAATATGTATGAAGTTGTTCATTGGTATTAAACCCTGATTTTTCATAGTTATCTTTTTGCAGTTAGATACCCATTTTGTCTGATCTCATTCATGTGTCTACGGTCTTGTGAATCAGTTCACACTATATGTTCAGATTAATAAATTGGCATAGTTGGAGCATGATAAAACGAAAGAATCAATTCCACATTTATGCGTATAAACCCTTATATTAATATCTTAATCATTAATGAAACACGTATTTAGATTCTAATCTTAATACGATCGCCACCGTTTTATCTTTGAAGTATATGATGACCTATTTTAATGCACATCGAGATTATATTATTATTACAATTAATTAATTACTGTATAAACACGTTTCTTAGAGTTAATCGTCCGTAGTAAAGATAAGGAGATGGGGAAATACTACGAGATAATTGAACCGTGTTCTGTAGAAATTATCTCAAACATTAACCGGTTAAAGTCAAATCAATCAGATATTATCTAAATTGGATTGTGTAAAGGTCTCAATTTAGTTTGACCACTATATTGATATTTACTGTAGATTTGTTCGGAAAATTATCGCTACTAGTTATATAAAATTAATGAGGCAACTAAATTTTAGCTTACACAGTGCCTATTGCCCGTTGGTCCCAAAATCATAATGGCTGATACAGTATATCAGTCTATAGTGCACTTATAAGCACAAGACTTCTCTAAAATCGAAAGTTCGCCTGAAAAGGGTTAGACCTGCACCCCTTATATGATAATTCTTATTATATTATTGTAGTTCAAGGAAATTGACGTTGAGAACGTTCAGACCATGTTATGAATTGTTTTCACAAATAACATTAAAGTGATTTAAATCCAGCTCAAGTGAACAAGCACATGCCGCGTACATTCGGCGACGCGTTGATCCACCAGTCTCACATCGACTACTGCGTGCACGACGACACGCCGCTGCCGGAGCACGGCGCCAAGCCCGCCAGCCCCGAGGAGACCAAGATCGGACAACTCATCGGAGACAACCTCGTCGAGGACGGCGCCACGCTGCAGATGGGTACGTGTCGTCGATGGGTAATCGGAATTAATGCTATTTCAAATTGATTGAAATTGACATCACCACATTGTAATTTTTGAAGCCTTAGCATGCTCTATATTTCTGCTATTGCTAATTGCACCCCACAGAATTTGACCATATTATAACCATTTTTCACATCTAAAATAACACACACACACACACAATTGACTCTACAGTTCTTTCTTTAAATGGGTTCGTAAGAAAAAATCACCCCTTCCATAGATTACATGATATCGTACAAAATATTAGCCGATCGGCTTTGTGAATCACAATGTCCAATAGCAAAACTTTGCTTATTTATCTTACTGGTGAAATGTTATTATTGATTAACTTGCTATTTGTGATTGCTATTGCTATTTATTCCAACAATCATCATCATCATCATATCAGCCACAGGAAGTCCACTGCTGAACATAGGCCTCCCCCAATGATCTCCACAATGACCTGTTGGAAGCGGCCTGCATCCAGCGACTTCCTGCAACCTTAGTCAGATCGTCCGTCCACCTTGTAGGCGGGCGTCCAACACTTTGCTTGCCTGTACGTGGCCTCCACTCGAGAACCTTTCGGCCCCAACGGCCATCGGTTCTACGAGCTATGTGCCCGGCCCACTGCCACTTCAACTTGCCAATCCTATAGGCTATGTCGGTAACCTTGGTTCTCCTACGGATCTCCTCATTTCTGATTCGATCTCGTAGGGAAACACCGAGCATAGCCCGCTCCATGGCTCGTTGAGATTCATTGAATTTGATCCATTCGTATTCCAACAATAGTAATAAGATATTCCTTTTGCTGTCTCTGTCCCTCCTATGCAATCACGCTATCTTCTCTCTCGTTCCTACTGCGTGCCCGCATACCCAGAAGGTACAAGCGATGCCCGCAGATTTGGTTCATGATGTCCCCTTTAATAAAATATCTGAATGATCTGTACACAGTGACTACGGCATACTTCTATTTTATACCTTTAGAATATTAAGCTAAATATATCTTAGATTTATAATATTTTATTAAAACTGCAGACTAACAGAATAGAAGTAATTGAAACAGAAAAGTTCCTTCTAAGGACGGCGGTCGTCTAGCTCTAAAATGTTTTTAACTACTTTATTCAAATTTGATGGTTCGTGGAAAACGCAAAATAATAAATACGTTTCCTTGTTTTGTGCTCATATTTCGTAATCACCAACAGTACCACTTTTTTTTTTGTTGCGGAGAAACCGTGTTACCGCTAACGCCCCATCTCGGGGGAAAGTGAAGCTATTATCTAAGGCACACCAACCAAAACCCCGCCTTGCCCTCTTCAGCGCAATTGGAATGGCCCAGGGAATCCGAAGCAAGAGCGCTCCAGCTTTTACCGTGACCAGCAGTGCCGCTGCCTTCCTTTGTGTGATTTCCCATGCCATATTTGATGTATGCCGTATTATTATTATGATTTTGATCAATAGGTATCGGTAGTATACCCGACGCAGTGCTGTCGGCGCTGAAAAACCACAAAGACCTGGGCATCCATTCCGAGATGTTCAGCATTGGAGTAATTGACTTGGTGAAAAGAGGATGTGTCACCAACAATATGTATGTATGACTAAACACACACAACAGGACCGAAGCTAAATGTGTATCTAGACTAGTCTGAATATAAAACAAATTTTGTTGAACAGTTTTTCGCTTCTTTTTTGGTAAAAGACCTATTTATTTGGGACTGCATAGCATCGTAAATGGATTCCTTATGATGTTATAAGCATGAACTTAATAATTAAAATATTAGTATTTATATGTATGTTAGATTTATTTTAGGCATGCCTAAGATAAGCTGATGTCCGAGTTCAATGGCTTCTACCGTATAGCTATTTGCATTATCTTGATGGATTGCTGAAGCTGTTTTTGGTGTTGACTGATGAAATAATGTTCTTTTATGTAGGAAGAAGACCCACAAAGGGCGTATCGTGGGCAGTTTCTTGGTGGGCAACCGGGATTTGTATGACTTCGTCGATAACAACCCGTTCATTGGTTTGTTTATTTTCTTTTTCTTTTTTTGCACATACATACATAATCGTCACGCCTGTATCCCATAGGGGTAGGCAAAGACTACTTCTTTACACCTTTATAAATATTTTATGGAAATTAATTATTCTTTATCTATGGTCACAAATATTGTAATTCTATTCCCGGACAACTTCTTCTACTTCTGTGAGTGCTTAAATGTATGTGGTGATATGAATCACTCGCAAACGAATGCTCGTGTCAATAAAAACGGAGTGGAAATAAATTAAATTTAAAACACCAAACAGTCACATACATAGTCCTGGCCTCACACTAAGATCAGGAACTATGAGAGACTTTGGTCTCATAAACACCCAAACCCGAATGAAATATTTGTGGGCCGCACAAGCATTTGCCGTGCGGGGATCGAACCCGCGGCCTCTCGTTTCACAGCCTCTTACCTCCTGTGCAATGGAGGCTGTGTATGTAGTTATATATGATGTGGATGTTTTGCAGAGATGTTGGAGATCGACTATGTGAACAACACGCACATCGTATCCATGCAGCCCACTATGACGGCAATCAACTCCTGCATAGAGGTGGATCTTACGGGACAAGTCTGCGCGGACTCTATTGGTACGTTGACGCCCCTCACTTTTTTTATGACTTAGACTACAGTGAACTAATTTATCTAGATTCTATATGATACACCCATGTACAAGTAGTTCAAAAATTACCCCTTCGCTTAATTTGTTAGTTTAAACGTTCTTCATGTCGATATTATGCAATATCTATTCGATTACCCTCACTAAGGCTCGAAAAGCACTAAGTATTTAAATAACATGCCAGACGTGCATAGACCCAGTGAATATGTACACAAAAAAAAAATCTGCTAATATTCTAATATAAATTACATTTAGGAATAAAATATCGCTCATCAAATATTAACTACTTAAATCATTGTAAAATTATAAGCAAAAATCTATCATCTATAAACTATACTATTCAAAAACAATTTCTGCTAAATATTAATGTTTTATTATATTTGCAGGTACCCGCATGTACTCAGGTTTCGGCGGGCAGGTGGACTTCATACGCGGCGCCGCGGAGTCGATTGACGGTAAAGGCAAACCAATCATCGCTCTCGTCTCTCACACCAAGAAGGGAGAGAGCAAAATTGTACCTACACTTAAAGTCGGTGAGTATCTGGCTAGGACTAATCTTGAAATAATAAATAATTACGCACAAGATCCGTCTACATAAGTACCTCTTTGATTAAGACACACTAAATAAAAGAAGTAAATGACAAACATGATTATAAAAAATGGAATTAATGCCTTCTATTACCTTTGCCTGTATGGATGTAACGGATTGAACTATATTTTCGGGCACATCAAAACGTCGGACAAAGATATTTTCACACTTTTTTACTTAAGAAAATAAAATAACTGAAATATTATCTCATTATATTTATCAGGACTTCCAGAATTCGTTTTTTAATGTTTAATTACATAATAAATATTATATACAGGGAGCGCAAAAAAATGGCGCACTTGCTCAGATGGGTACAAGGGCATAATATTAATATCGTAATAAAAAAATAATATTTGGAAAATACCTATCCGTTTTGAAGTTATGACCGTTTAAAGTTTTAAATTTAATCACCACTTTTTGGCATAAAACCAGTTGGAATGGATGAAGAACAAGATTTAAACACATACGTATTTTTTCGTTTCGTCGTTAATTGAACGGTTAACGAAATATACCACGAAAACCATTTTTAACAGCATCAAAACTTTCTTAGACATCGCTTTAACCGTTGTTTACACATGGGTAAGGTCATGAACTCTTAGCTGTATAATTTATCCTTCTCTAATTTCAAAACAGGATATTATTTGTTTCATTTCAAATAAATAAATCAGTTAAACAGGGACGTACTTAGATTTAAGCGTCAATAAATTAACAACATAATAACTTTAGGTGCAGTTGCATCGTGTATGGATTGACTATTTTGTTTGTCATTATTTTCCTTAGTGTCACAAATCCAAACTGAAAGACACCAAGAAATCACACTGGTCATCGCTTAAATCATGTAAGATTGCGAATTTAATTATAATTAGAAAAGTTTTGGTAATACCTACATAACATTTAAATTTTCTAAATAATTAATATTCATTGAAAAAATAATCTGATGACACTGATTAATAAAAAATAAGATTTTTAAAATGATGGCCCAATTCGGCCCTATTAGTCAAAGGATGCCGCCGGTCATAGTGTACTTCGTCGGATCCAACGCGGCTCGATTATTCTTCCTTTGAGGTTGCCGCCGCCCTTTGTGAGCGCGAGCCGAAAGGCGGCAATTTCTTTGTCGGTAACTTTTAGCATTTTGCAAAAGAAGACCGACATCTTGAGGTGTGTTCACACTACACACTTGATATAACTTAATTTGATTAAGTACCTACTCCGATATAAAAGTTACGTTAAAAAAAAGATCTTATTGGACTGATAGAATGGTCCTTACTTGCTCAAGAGCTTATAATATTATTTAAATATGTCATCAACCGATCCAGTCAGTTACAAATTGCCTATTTACTTTTGCTTATTATTGTATTTAACATTACTTTAATGTGTTTTGAAAATAATGTTACTTTAAAGTGATAAAATTTCTTCTAAATTCTTATACCTAGAGAAATGTCGTCTACCATTATAGCATAGAATTTGCATATGAGACTTCTGTGAGATAAAATTAGTGAAATCAATAAACACTAAGCACTAATTTACTGCACTGGAGACCCCGTGCCCTGCAGTGGCACGTATATGAACTGATACAGTACTAATACTAATTGTTCACATGAATTATTATGAACTCAAATAGGAAAGCTTTGTATCTAATGTGAACAGGCCTTTATCTTTCAAAAATCAAAATAATAATTTATTTTTTATTAGTTGAATTCGGATTGCGATCGCGTGTGCATGTATTAGTCGTGTGCATATTATTGTAAATTCGTTTTCAGTTATTTTGAGTAAATTTTATTAATTTCATTATGCTTTGAACATTACCCAATTTGATAGCTTTTGATGTAACTTGTGTTATGTGAAATGTAAAAGAAAAAGTGATTTGTGCTACCAAACTGTGACAGTGTTTTCGTGCGGGTTTTGGCGGATCCTGCGCTTCCATCCTTGCCTATCAAGGTCATTACGGTTTACATTACAAGGTCAGTTAACTATTTTAGTGGTCATTAATGACAACTAACCAGCCCATATGGGTCACCGACGGCCTCCGTGGCGCAGTTGGTAAGAATTGCCTGTGAAATGAGAGACCGCGGGTTCGGTTTCTGCCCCGAGACAATTTCCATGAACCATAATTATTTTTCTAATACCCGCGACACAAGATTTGTATCTTAGTGTGGGGTTAGTACCCATGTATGTGACTGTTGACACTTGACAGTATTAATTTAATATCTTTTTTATGTACCCTGAGCGTTATGTATACAATCGCACGACTTATAAGTAAATAATGAGCTCTGCTTATTTATTGTTGAGTGTCTACCGTTCAGTTGCAAGGTTCAATCACTTTAGCCGCTTAGCGTAATGTGTTAAGGGTTAGCATATGTAACGTTAGTTTTTTTTTTCTCGGCATCTTTCTTAATATTCGCTAGCGCCATGCAAATCCGTCTTAATTAAGATGCCTTCACCATATACTATAATGTATATTGGCAGGTGCGCCGTTTTCTTGTCCACCCTGTATATTATAGCACTAGTAACACTCTTCATCCGTAACAGGTGCGGGCGTGGTGACTACGCGCGCGCACGTGCACTACGTGGTGACGGAGCAGGGCATCGCCAACCTGTTCGGCAAGACGCTGCGCCAGCGCGCCTGGGAGCTCATCAACGTCGCGCACCCCGACCACCGCGAGGCGCTCGAGAAGGCCGCCTTCGAACGACTCCAGTGCATGCCAGCACCCTAAACGCGACACTAGCGACCACATACTAAAAATACGGGGTGGATAGGAACGCGGATGAATAGGACAATCTGCTTACAAACTTGATTAGTGCAATGTGAATATAAACGTACGTATCGGTACCAGTGTCCACGTCCCACTGCAGACCACGCGCCTGCTATACAATCGAGAGTATGGTTAAGAGGGGTTAAATAAATATGAATTCGAAAATTTACACGTCGCCGGTTTTGTCTCTATTCGTTCATAGTTTCCGTTCGCCCCGTTTTACAGTACGAATAACGAATGTTACACGTCAGTTTATCGTTAAAATTAGTATTACTGTTCAGTAGGTGTTCTCTGTAATTAGTATAAAATAGGTGGTAGCAGAAGATATTACTAAATTTGGCGCCTAATTTTAAGAATTGTAATCGGTCTCCCACTTACGTACTATGCATTTTTGTAGTTATTTATCTATAAGTTCAACACGGTCGTTATTTACAATTAATAGTGTTGTACGTGATTTGTATAAACTATAATAGAATCTGTATTATTGAAGACTTTATGTCGCAATCGTGTAAGTTACCGTTTTAATCATCCTTTTTCTACATATTATTTAGTCTTGTGACAGAATCTGTTTTAATGCTGCCTAAGTGAGTTTGATTGCAACTTACTGTATTAGTCTTAAATTGACTTAAAATTGGTGTGAAGTATTTAAGCGTATAGCTCAATAAGACAAAATGGCGACACAATCTTGGGCAAGTTATGTTTTTCGTATCGAAAAACTCTCACAATTCTTTGCTCGAGTTAGGAACCCAGATGAGAGTATTACTCAATTAGTGTATGTATGTCAGAAAATATCAAGTTTCAACAGAATTTGCTTGGGCATAATATCTACTCTCTGCCAAAACATATATAGTTACATAATTTAATAGTGGGGGGTTTTAAAATACGTTGAGAAACGATCAAATATTATGCTAGAAAGTAGGCCAGTTAAGACAGATATAAATTGGAAAAGAAGGTCTTCACTTCACAAAATCAACACAATAGGTTACCACCTTCAAGTGGTATTTGTATAAGTTAAGTTGTCTTGTAATTTTTTTGATACATAACATTTACTTATTTTTATTTCTATACATTTCTGCCAGTTGAGTTTATGAAACAGACCCTTAATCAGATATCAATAATATTTATAATTACTTTTAATATTTTATTTCTTATTCTCCCCTTTAATAAATCTTCACGTAATATACGAATTACTTAAATGTACCACTTGTTTTTATTTTCGTTGGTGATTGGAAAGTTTTATAAAGTTTAGGAGTTTTATTTTTAAAGGTGTTTTATGAGTATTAATCTGAATTAAAAGTCAGCTTAATAGTTCGTCTGAATAAAATCAAAATAGGTACTTCATATTTTATTTATGGTTGTAAATAGTCTCTTTGTGTCTTTTGAAGCACAAAATAAACAAAAACCGTATAGAAATAACGACCTATAAAATTATTCAACAAACACATTTTTTTTTATTGTTTCCATTAATGTTTATCTCTATTGCCATTGTAACCACATTGTTGCACCACTTTTGCAAAGTTATAACGTTAAGCTGGGTCCACGCTAGGCCAAGCTCAAGAGGACTGTGGAGCACCATCCATACGTAGCCATCATTCATTCTTACCAAATTATAAATTAAAAATGACAAATTAATTTTACAAAATAAAGATTAATCTTTGCTTAAGACAGGCCATATACGTGCCACTTTCGTATATTTATTTTATTTATTTTAAATCTTTATTGTACACATAAAAAAAATACAACATACAGAAACAAAAAAAAAATATAAAAAGTACAAATGGCAGTCTTATCGCTTAAAGCAATGTCTTACAGACAACCATGGGATGGATTTAAAAGAAAGAAAAAGAGAGGGCAGTGTAAAATAAATAATTAAAAGTGAGAAAACTAGATAAAACTCATATTATCTATATATATAATCTAAACATAAAAATACACCAAAATAACATACATACCATACATAATAAAAAGCATAAATACATACATATATAATACTACAAACATATACATATATAAATATATAATAAATACAAATTTAAAATTAATTAGAAGTAGGAAATAATATTATCTACTAAAATCTGTTTATTTAGAGAGAGAGAGGTAATGTTCTTTGATTTGCCTCTTGAATGAAGACAGCGATTGCGCCTGTCTCACCACAACAGGAAGCGCGTTCCACAATCGAACTGCTTTGACAGTAAAAGACTTGTCCATAAATGTCGTGGTGTGCACAGGCATTCTCAGCCTAAGATTCTCGGACGACCTCAAGGACCTCAAATGTGAGTCATGAAGAAAAATAAATCGTTCTTTAAGATAAGATGGGGTGAGAGCATGATCGTAGCCAGCCGTGGGATCAGGGTGGGGCAGCAGACTTAAATCATATGTAATTAGCAAACTGTACCCACGGTATTCTTCTATAACACCCTGTATCTGTGTTTATAATTCGAATTATCCTAAATACCTTGTTATTGCTCACCTGCCTAGTACTTTACCTAGATAATTTATTTTTTTAGAGTTGGTTAGGTACCTGACAGGTCAAAGCCAGGGTGGGGCAAGCGCCCCACTCTGCCCCACCGTGGCTACGCCCATGGGTGAGAGGATTGAACAAAATATTGTAAAGAAGACAGAGAATGTGAGTATTCCGACGAAGCCGTATAGGTAACCACTTGAGCTTAGCACGACACTTATATAACATAGTACTCTGTGGTTCCACTGCAGGGCACGGGTCTCCTCTACAATTTAAAAAACAAAAGGGGTCAGGCCTACATAGTTCACAACGCCGTGCAGCGCGCTGACTTAGTGCGGATTGGTGGAGTTTACATACCGTGGAAACTCTTTAAAAATCGCTACAGTATACAGTATTTCCTTCGCCGTTATAGCTCTGAGGTTATAGTGCGTGGTGACTGACTATCAACGACTCCCGAAAATTCAGAAGTGTGTCCTGAGATTTTAATTTTGAACACGCAACCACCATGAACGAGTTGGCAGTCGCGTTTTCTATTACCCACCAACAGAACACTGCGCACTGAGATCTGATTTTATACTTTTAACTAAAAACATTTTCGCCCGAATATTGAAACGCAACTTAAATATAAGTTGCGCTTAACTACGTTAATCCCGCTTAAATGTACCTACTGGCTAAGTGGGCCGTGCGCTGTTAAGACCAACTTATTATTTGAATGGCGTTCCAGTATTCGTGCTTAAACATCATCATCATCGTCATAGCCTTAAAGTATTAGTCTAAGATCCCGCCATACATCGACCTTCACCGAGATGTTTATTTGATGAAACCTATTTTATATGCAATTTAATATGTCAATAAATATATTGTATATGGGTTGCCTTGCAAATTTCAGTCCAGAATACGATTAATTAATTATTAAAATAAAAAAAAAATTTTTTACACATTTCACCTGTTTGATTATTAAACAAATTCTATACCAATCGAAAGTATGAAACCCATAGAATATGTAAACGTTAGGTTGCCTATTTTTTTCCGGTCACAACCCTCAGGTTGCCAGGTATAAACAGGTAAATCGCTACTAGCATTTTGCGCCGGTCTGATTATTGAATGGAAATTAAATGAAAATAAAGATCATTTTATTATGAACACGGTGGTATAGGGTTGCCTGCGAAAAATCAGTCCCGAATTGCGGTTGTCGAATTTAGAAAAGTGAAATATTGCTCCGAGTGACACAGCATAGCAGCTGTTCGAAGTCCGCTCATAAAGAAAGAGGGTGCGCATGCTATTTATTCTTGAGAATGAAAAGGACAGCGATAGACTCGTATATGCTGTGTTCTGTGTTACCTGGCAACCTGAGGGTTGTGACCGGAAAAAAATAGGCAACCTAACGTTTACATATTCTATGGGCTTCATACTTTCGATTGGTATAGAATTTGTTTAATAATCAAACAGGTGAAATGTGTAAAAAATTTTTTTTTTTAATAATTAATTAATCGTATTCTGGACTGAAATTTGCAAGGCAACCCATATACAATATATTTATTGACATATTAAATTGCATATAAAATAGGTTTCATCAAATAAACATCTCGGTGAAGGTCGATGTATGGCGGGATCCTATACTATATTAAAGCATGTCCAATGTAATAAAATATGAAAAAAGAAAAACAATTCTTATTTTATTTTACAACAACTGATTTGGTCGCCGAAAGATCGTTGTTCAATCTACCAATCGTCCTTCTATCGGTTCTATCGTCAGTGCTGTTCCTGAACGGTGAGCTGTCTCGTTGACAACACAATACAGAAACTTGAAGGGATGAGTATATAAAATGTGTATTTATCGATAAATATATTAATGTTTAAAAAAAGAAATATATTGAAATAGCTTAGTAATAACAAATAAACAAAAAATAACAAGTTCATATAAATATTCAATGTATTCATAATTTTGGTACAAAAAAAGCATGGACATTTTAAACGTTGTTTACAACGTTACATAGGTTAGTAATACCGTGTAACTAAAAAGCTTTGAACTTTGCTATTAAACTGACGCTGGACTAAATATTGATTATGTAAATAACTTTTTAAAATATTCTATATTCATCGGGTATATTGTCGGATTCTAATGGTGAAAGAATTTTCCAAATTAATTCAGTAGTTTCGGATCCTATTCAATGGAAACAAACAAACAATCAAATCTTTCCTCTTTATCATATCGCACATAGACAACATGAAAATTATTTAATTACACTTTATTGTACAACACAAAATGAGTAAATACACCACAGAAACTTAACCTATATTTGCAGTACAAGGCAGTCTTATCGCTATCGGCGATGTCTTCCAGACAAACTTCCTATCTTTCCAAGACTGGAGTGAATGGAAGTGGCCATTGTCTCCTTTTTAACAAAATACCATGTCAGTTCACTGACACCAAAAAGGGACTCTAATGACCCTAACCCCTATTTGCAATATACTATATAATACTTCTTCTACTACTTGGCGTTATCACGGCCGGTACCAGGGTCTGCCTTTCGGCAAATTCTTCACCATTCCACCTGATCTTCAGCATCCTCGATGGTAAGGCCTTTGACCCTCATATCTTCCTTGACGACATGTAGCCAGCGCTTCTTTGGTCTACCTCTCGGTTGAGACCCGGGAATATTGAGGCTCTGACACACATTTCATTCCTGAAATTTATCTGCCACATTGCACACCAAAACTGGCACGGATGTGCTCATTACGGATTCTGTTCAAACGTGTAACGTTGCAACTAGCACATCCATCGCAGCATCTTCATCTCCGTGGCGTGGACCTCCTAAACAGGTCGCTTGAGGGCAGGCCACGTCTCAGAAACATTCAGGAGCACAGGCCGCACGATGCTTTTATAGAGAAGACCCTTGAGCCTCATCGGCACCCTGCGGTCGCAAAGCATGCGCGAGACCTCTCTCCACTTAGACTAAGCAGCGCCTATGCCGGCTTTGACGTCAAGGCCGATGTCAGCGGACTCATGCAGTACGGACCCAGGGTACTTAAACTTGTTCGTCTTCACGGCAAATTGTAATTGCAATACTATTTAGAGAATAGGTCTTAGATGAGCAGGGTTTCATAAGTTGTATACATGATGGATCTAATCAATAAAAAAAAGTTGCGGGTTTGGATGATAATTGACATGGATCTTAATTGAATTTATTATATTATGATTGTCAAATTAGTGTTTGCTTCTGAGGATTATTTTGTTTTGGTACTATTTTAAAATGTAATGTTGCCCACTTGCTCCCTATTTTATGCGATATAGAAATTAGTAGAGATTCTGGTAGAGATCAAGTCAATTAAACATTCCAACTGAAATACATATAACTGAACGTATTAAAATCCCGATCACTCGTGGGTTTGTATGATGGGTTTATTAAGTTATTTCCTTAATAAAAACGCACGAGTCCTTCGTAGAAACTTGGTCTATCTTTAAAATCAGTAAAGATGATATGATTGCCTTCATCAATATATCGAAATTTTTATATCGACACTGGTCAGTTGCTCTTCAACTTCACTAGGTTTGACGTATCACGTATTTGGTAATGACATTTGACATTTGACAGAAGTCTTGTCAAATGTCAACTGTTTGGCATGTAATGTGTCTGTTTTGGTGTTTTTGTGCAGTTTTTGTGCTCACAGTGTTTATTTGAGTGTTTGTGTTAAAATTTGTACCAAAATTGGAAGTTTACTGTATCAATTAACCCAGTAAAAACAAAAATATAATGACACCATTTAAAAACTTGATCTATACTGAAGAAGAAGTCGGTTTTAAGTACAGGATAGTTAGAAAGATAGGTGGTGGGTCATTTGGCGATATTTATTTGGGTATAAATAGTTATAGTGGAGAAGTAAGTTATTCTTTGTTATTTCTAACATATTTCGCGTGTCTGCTGCACTAACATACGATAAAATTGTTGTGCAATTTTAGTCAGATTGTTGTGAAAAGAGAAGTAACCTACTTTCGTAAAGCACACACGAAATTTTATATAACGATTTTCAGCGAGAGGACGACTATAGTAATTAAATAATATAAAATACAATATAAAAGTAATTTAAAGTTTTTGAATGTACTTAAAATCAGTCTATTTAAGTCAAGATCTAACAGAATTGTTATAATAACATTATTTATTATATTGTGGTTTAAAATGATAACATTTAAAGCTCTAAAGTTGGTTACATATATAAATGGAATATAAAGCAGCCATTTCTATACAAATAAATAAAAAATGTACAGAGAAAGAAATAAAACCCAATGTAAGAATTATGTAAATTAGATATGATTATCTACTTGAGTGCTTCCTTTTTAGTAGTTTGAGTAAGTTGTATAAATATTTACGGCCTTATTCATAGACAGTTTACAAACCTATTTTAGTTATCAAATGTTTCATCCCTGTCAAACAACTTGAATTTAGTTTGTTACTATGCCACCGAAATGTAACATGAAAATATTGATTTTTTTATATGAATAGATACATGACAACAAATTTACTGAATGGGGTTGTTTTATTTCATGGTCTATTATTTTAGTAGCCATTATCCAGCCTTTATCCTCTTTTTCTTCTTAGTATTTTTTTATGTTGGCCTTTACAGTGACTCATTGGTTGGTGATCAAACTGCGGCAACTACAATAGAGGTGGTAACTAGTTTAAAGGGATATAAATGCTTATATGTCAACTAACCATGTAGTTTATATTTGCATGATATCTATTTATTCATAAAAGTGTAGTCAGGCAAATACTTTATACCTAAGATATAATAAAATAAATTATATAGGTTTTAAACTATGTCTTTCCTGCATCTATGTACTCCAGAAATTATGAGAAGATGTGTTTTCTTTTTGAAAGAAAATATTATCTATTCACATAAAATACACAGGCTAATCTAAGAATGCCAAGTGGTGATTTGTGTTACTATGACACCCTCATTGTAATCATTAGAATAATCTAATGAAAATTAATTGAATTTAAAAATAACTAAACTTTACAGCCATTTGATTTGGTGATTGCACCATATTTTAACCAATTTATGAGCTATATGGTAACTATGTAATCATAAACCATGTAAAGGACTGTGACTACTGAAGCTGAAATTCTATAGAGCAATGGTTTTATTATTACTCAACATTTAACGTATTAAGAAAATGAACACCCTGTATATTTGATCTGCTGCTATAAAAATGTTAAATTAGTCTATGAATGTATAATAGTTTTAAACCCTCAAAAGTCAAATGTCACATCCTGGTACAAAAACCACACTGTGGATGGTATGGGTTACTGAAAGAATGGACTGACTCAATTGGGATAAATCCCTCTAGGTATCCCTTGGAAACAAGCCTATTTGCTGATAAATCCAACTAGTGACAGAATAGGTAAATGGTTACACTTTAGAATTAAACTGAACCACAGACCAATAAACCAAAATGGGAACTGAGTTATTAGTTTCAGGTTCTTTTTTTCAATTCTTCCAGCCCTAATGGACCTAAATTGATTAAATCAAGGATAAAATAAAATTGAAAGAAACAGATGCATGAAATATATTAGCTTGGTTTTGTTTTTTAGTATAAGGTATTGCCATAAAAATAAAAACAACAATTCTTATCACCATTGCAATGTGATTGCAATGAAATCTTTTAAGTTAATTTAACATTTTCTTTAACATGATTTTCATGGTCACCTTTTTGTAACTAATTAGGTATACTGTAAGGACTCTCCTTAGTTTTTAAATCAATAGTATGTGGTATCATTCGTTTTTAAATCAATAGTATGAGGTATAATTTCACAAAATACCAAATATATTTAGCAGTTATTTTATTGAAAATAGACTAAACATGAAAATATTTGGTTTATTTGTGTGATAGTTGACCTCATACTTCATAATTCATATTGAAATTGGTAGCCATATCCTATTTGATAACGATTATCTTCTGTCAGCCCTGGTTGCTGATTTTTTCATATTAAATTAACATTCAAGCGCCACAATTAAATTTTATTTATTTTAAATTGTCTTTTAATAAATATAATATAATAGAACACTTTCCTACCTGGGAATCGAATTTCTTATTGGTCTGTGGAATTTAATAACCTCTTTTTATTAATAATTAATCTGGTAACATTTCAGCGTAAACACAGATGTTCGAAAACTACAATAATTTTTTTGCGTAAAGATGAACCATGACAATAAATGCTTCAATAAATAAAAAAAAATATTTATTCAATGGGTAATTAATTTGAATAATATTATATCTAAATTCCACTTGTAAACTCAGCTGACGGAAGTAGTGGTATTTAAAAATATTATAATTGGAGGAAAGTGTCTTAAAAGGCGCGTTTTCGTATCACAGTTTTCGAACGCACCACATCCTCCATTAAGTCAGTACCGTAAAATGTAGACGAGAATTTAAACTTTGTTTTTATTCGAGTAGTGCGTAATTTGTGATTTGTAATTGTATTTTTATATTGTTGTGGACTTGTTTATTTATTTGCAAACATGTCGCCTTTACGGAGGGCGACGTTGATCACTGGAAAATATAAGGTGCTGAAGAAAATTGGTGGCGGTTCTTTCGGGGACATATATTTGGCGATGAATGTCGATAACGGCGAGGTAAAATGTAAATTTATGCGTGTTATACATATTTGTTGATTTTTATAAATATACGACGTTTAATTTCGTTGTTTAGCCCCCACACAAGGGTGATTTGAATTTTATGACGTACGTTTCCTAGTTTATCATCCCAGGGTCGTCAGTGATAGTCTTTAAAAGGTTCAGAGTGTATTTATAATACTGCTTAACTATAATTTAATCTTGCTAGAATGTACATATATAATCATCAGTAATTTGACCAATATTAGTATAGAGGTGATGTAGGTAGATCTTCATTTGTAGTTAACATGAAGGTTGATTAAAAATAAAGATAACTTTGCTAAAATACCTTGAGTTTATTTAATTGCATATATAAAAGTAAACCATTCATTAACAAACACACTTTAATGAGCCATGCTCAGTCTCAAATGCCATTGAACATTTTGTGTTTTCTCTTTTATAAGAAATGTTTCTTATCAGTTATTTGGCAGAATACGGAATTTTTCCACTCATTACCATAGCATGATAATATTTGTTTTTTTTTCTATATTATTTAAATATGGACATATTTTTTGCCATTTTCTACATTCAAATATTACTCACAAAATTGTACAGCAATTAAATTATGAAAGATTAATTAAAATCATGTTTGGAAAGTTGTTGGTTTATAGAAAACAGAGTTTTGTTACAATGGAGATATGTGAATTGAAAAGAGAAATATAAACTTCGATTGAAAATAAGGCTGTATAAAATCAAGTAAATTAAATATAAGAATGTTTTTTACAAATTATATTTTGTTTAACTTCATTAATTGCCTTTGAACTGACTTGTATTAAGTGCTGTTTAATTGCCTACATGACGAATAAACAAATTTCATTTAAATATGACCATTGTAAATAGGTTGTATTCAAATATTGTGCTTGATAAAACTGACATTAGCAGTGAAGATTAACTAATTTTGTTTCCTTTCAATGGTAGAAAAGATTTGTGAAGCTCATTTCTAAATAACATGTTTTACATGTTTATACCCATCATACCCATCCATGCTTCAATATCACATTAATATAATCATTGTTATCTTTATTCATAGTCTTACAATTACAATCACAAGTGGGGTATCTTGCCTGTGTTAGTTTCCCTCTGAAACAATAAAAAAATAATCATTACAATTGTGTTAGTGCACAATGATATTGTATGGCAAAATAGAAAACATTAAATTCCAGTCAGTAATTTACTTTAATATCTGCCCATATATATCCCACTGGAGGGCACAAGCCTCCTCTACAACTGAAAGTATGATTGAGAGGGGTTAGGCCACCATACTAGCCTTGTGCTGGTTGGCAGACTTTACATTTCCTTTGCTTTTGATTTAGTATTGGATTTTATTAATATCAGGTTATATTTTCTATTTGTTTATATAATTTAATGAAGACAGTACAATAGTTTCGACAAAGTTTTATGTGACGGATTTTGAAGATTAAAATGCTTAATGATTATTAATATTTTACTATAATCCCCTAGACATTGATTAACAGCTTTCCTCTAATTCAAAAAACAGTTTTATATTCAGTAGTCTGAAATTATAACATGTTTAAATACTCGGTAATCTAAATTAGCGCCAAAAGCTGGGCTCATAGGTTTATTATCTTATAAGTATCACATGATTTTCATTTATCACGATTACATGTCTATTAAACAAATATGGTAAGAAGATTATTGTATGTTATTGTACAATGTCTGAAAATGTGTAGTAATTTATTAAACATGTGGAAGTAGTTATAAGTATAATAAATTGTAATCTTTTGTCACTTGGCATTTGATACAATGGGTGGTGCAAATTAAGATTGTATTTTTGTGAGTCAAATTATAATGTAATTCTCATGTCTGTTACATTCTTGAATACATATGTATTTTCTCTTGCTAAACTTTTTAATATACATTACCAACCTGTCTGCATGTAAATGAGACCATTGCATTTGGGAACCTAGATTGAAATGCTTGTCTAAATAATGTTATGAAAAAATTATGATTTAATTTTTTTTGAGTTATTTCTACATGAACTGTATCAGCCCATATACGTCCCACTGCAGAGCACGGGCCTACTCTACAATCGAGGGTACGATTGAGAGTGGTTAGGCCATATAGTCCACCACGCTGGCCTAGTGCGGGTTGGCGGACTTACATACCATAGAAATTCTTATAAATCGCTATGGTATGCAGGTTTCCTCACGATGTTTTCCTTCACCGTTTTAGTGCGTGGTGATTGACTATCAATACACACATGACTCCGAAAAGTCAGAGGTGTGCCCTGGGATTCGAACCCGCGACCACCGTGAACATGTTGGCAGCCGCGTCTAGTCCGTTTACCAACAGGCCACCACGCACTTCTACATAACTAATTAAAATAAATAATACCCGGCGCTGCGCAATTAACACGTAACTTAGCTGAATTAGGTCAATGCGAGCTTTAGTGGTCTAGTTTTATTGTTGTTATTTATTTATACTAGTAGTATTTTATTTTAGTAGGTATTGCAGTCTGAAGTTGCAACACTGACTTGCAAAGCTTTGGTAGTATTGACTTCCGGTAGTCTAGCAACACTGCCATTGTGACGTCACACGGAGCAGGCTGACGACGTCTTTTTACAGTTCGAAATTAAATGATTTTAAGTGGTTTATTTTAGTGTTTCTATGTTATATTGTGTTTTAAAACAAAGGTTGACGATAAATTACTTAAGTGTTGTGACATAAACGGACTCGGTGCGATGGGCCATTGTTAATTTCGTAGTGACAACGAGTGATGAAGGAAAAAGAAAATGGCTACCTTCGAACGCATGTTGATAGCCAGGAAAAATGTTATATTAGATGAGAAATACAACGTCGTCCGTAAAATTGGCGGTGGGAGCTTCGGTGATATATTTTTAGCAATCAACATTCAAAATGGAGAGGTAATATACTTCTTTGCTTAGAAAACATATTTCATTTTAGTCGACAATGTCGCGTCGAGGCGCTCGTGTATTTCGGGATTTTTGTTCTCAAAAATGGCGGTTTGGGCGTATACACGGCGAAATAACGTGTTGTAACATGTCTGTGGCATGTTTCAGGATCGATCCTTTCTATTTCTCCCGCATGTATATTGATTTACGTAATTAGGGCATGTTATAAAAAAAATGTTTGTCGCACATATGAAAGGAGTTCGTTGGATTATATTGAGTTTATGCAAATCATACTCGGGTATAGTTACAATAGTTTTACTGGTTTTGCAATGAATAACAATAGAAATGTGTTGTGCAATTCCATTTTGGGTGTCTAACATTAATTGGTGACTAGGCGTCTGTGGATAGGGCTGCCAATAATGAATAAAAAATAATTTTATTCCACACGGGCATTAAAAATGGTCTGACGAGTTTAAAAAAGGACTACAAACTATTCTATAGTTACAAAAACTATGAATGCTATTACTATACTTTGTCCCATTATTACGTAGATAGTAATGGGAAAACCCAGATGTACGGGAGTACTACAGGGGTCGCCAACTCATGCCATGTATTTCGGCGGAATCCTACTAACGGTTTTAGAAATTGAAAGGACGTGATGTCGCGCACGCTCGTCACGTTATCACCTTTTAGTCGTTTTCCAATTTGTTCCCTTGGAAGTACACGATATTTGAAAGATTATTAAGCTTAAGAGTTATAAGTTGAAAATAGGAAAAACACTTGAGTTATAGAGAACCATTTTCTAATCATTTCCATTCATTGTTTTTGTTTATACCTATATGCCACCCAATGTGTACAATATAATAGAAATAATCATACATTATTGCATAAAACAGTTGGTTATGAGCAGATTATATGGACTATTGTGGTAGGTTATGGATACATTTATCATACTGAAATACAACACTAAAATATGATGCAACATTGAATTAACCATAATAATCCTTTGTTTAATGTTTAAATAACAATAGAAAGTTTGATATACAGGGCAAAGGCCACCAAATTATATTAATACCACCCATGAGCACACCTCATAAGTGAATATTGGTAATGGTTACTTACTTTGGATACTGAAGTGCTTGTTTATTGGTACTAGATTATCTTGTGATTTGGGAACTGTTCATTCACAAGATGTTTCTAGTTGAGCTGTCTCAGATTTCATCCATGTCACATAGCTAATGACACATAATTTCCAATATGGGTTTGTTTATAATGAACAATGAAATAATAGTGATATGCCACAGTTAATTAGTGAGGAATATAAAATCAACAAATTGTTAAAAGATGTAAGGTGTATTTAAGGCTTTTACTACTTTTAAAACTGTGTTTAAAATTGTATAGAAAAATATATTTTGTTCATGTATTTTTCTTATTTTACTAATAAAACGTAAAGTCTGGGGAAAAAGAAGGCTGATATTAAGACATTTTCTATAAACAGGTCACTCTGGGCATGACTGATCATTGCAACAAAAGATCAATCTTAGTTTCAATGGCTGCTTTTGTTGTCAGTATTTTGTTCTGAGTTGATAAAGAGAACAGAAACATATCCTACAATAGTTACTGTTGATTCTGTATTGTCTGTCACATAATCCTTGTTTATTGAAGTGTTACCATATGTACTATATAATGAATGACCAACAAGACAAAAATATTGAGATCAGTTTTTAGCACCATTTGTGTTGCAGGTTTAATATTTGGACTTTGATATGATACTTATTAGTTTTTTAGTTTTTAACTTATCTGTTGATATACTATAGCATAAATTTCCTATTCTCCTAGTAAATTGACTCTTTTGAGTTACTCTGACTCTAGTGTAAGAAAATGTTATTTTTTCCTATTTATTTATACGCTTTAAATTAATTTTCCTATTGTTATTGACTGCCTCGGTGGCATAGTTGTACTAAGGTACGGTTACAAAGCTGAGGTCTCGGGTTCGAATCCCAGGCTGGGCAAAGTGATATTGGATTTTTCTATCCATTATCAGTCCAGAGTCAGGAATTTGTGCCTGATATGGCGATAGGCTCGCCACCTATCACATTGTGGGACGGAACATACAAGGCGAAATGTGGGTGTCCTGGCACCTCTGCCTACCCCTTCTTGGGATATAGGCGTGAGTTTATGTATGTATGTATGTATGTTATTGAAGCTCAAACAACCATTTACATGTAACAGAAGATTTGTTATTCAGGTTAACTCATCAAATCATTGAGTATTAATATGTACTCAGTGTAAGATTGGCTTCTGCTAGACATGGACATATATGATTTGCACACTTCAGCCTGCATTTGGTCACTATCCGCCACCATTTTCAAGTTGCAGATCTACATTTAGCAGTAAGTCCTTCAGTGTCGGGCCTACACAATGTGTAGCTTACACTTGTAATACATGTCTGCTCAGCCAAACACCTCCCCATGGGTAGGATGCCACTTCTTACTTTAACAAAATTCTGTATTGTTGTAGGAGGTAGCAGTGAAGGTTGAGTCCATCAAGGCACGGCACCCACAACTTCTCTATGAGAGCAGAGTGTATAAGATGCTCCAAGGGGGCATCGGAATACCACACATAAGGTGAGTTGATCAACTAAATTTGTCTTGTTTGATAACATGGCGTGAAGTGCGTGGTGACCTGTTGGTTAACGGACTAGACGCAGCTGCCAACATGTTCACGGTGGTCGCGAGTTCGAATCCCAGGGCACACCTCTGACGTTTCAGAGCCATGACGTGTGTATTGATAGGCAATCACCACACACTAAAACGGTGAAGAAAAACAAGGGAGGAAACCTGCATACCATAGCGATTTATAAGAATTTCTATGGCATGTGAGACCACCAACCCACACTAGGCCAGCGTGGTGGATTATATGGCCTAACCTCTCCCAATCATACTCTCGATTGATGAGTGCCCTGCAGTGGGATGTATATGGGCTGATACAGATACAGATAATGTTATCCTAAAATATTTGATATTAGGTATGTTCTGCAAACATCAACGAAAGTGTGATAATTATGGTGGCTTTTTCATGTACTGATAGTCCAAAATTATAAGTAGTATGTCCATCACAATATGTCCTTGTAGTAAAATTAGAATATTTTGTTGTAGGTGCAAGTTGATAATTAATACTTACTAGTCACTTGAATAACCATGATATATACAATTCTTTAGCATCATTCAAAAAAGATTTAACAATTTGACATTAACTTTATCTACCATTCTGATAATAATGTTTCCTATACACCGTTTGATTCTATTTTTATTTTGTGCATGTTGTTTATAATTAATTATATAGTTCATCTAATATTATACTTTTGTTGTTCTCTTTTCTGTAATATTTTAACTGATTGAATAACTGTAAACAATCCTTAAATAATAAAATAAAAAAAAAAAAAAATATTTTAAGGAAATGGTAATTTATATTCTTTCTCTTTGTATACCTTGCTGTACTATATTGTGTAAACATGGTGTTCCTCTGATATAGGAGAGGAATAACCTCTGAATATATTGTTTTTATAGTCTAGGGTGCAGATATTATATAAATATGAATACACTCAATAGTCCCAAACATATTAACAAACACTGCACTAAGATCGAGTCTAGGTATCAGGAACAAGAGAGACTTTTCAGTCTCATGGAACCTCTGTGGTGTGGTTGGTCAATATTTTTTGATTGCTCTCCACATCAGATAATGTTAGTTTTCGTTCTATCTCTTGTATACCTCGAGTTTACGTATAGACACAGGGAGGATCATGGAAGGATGGGACAATAGAACAGTCTATTGATCCTCCATGATGATGGTCCTCCTGTCCTGTCTTAATTTCCTCTCATCCCATGCATTGGCATTCCATCCTATCCCATCAACATTTCAGTTTAAAATGGCTTCCATAAATTTCAATTCTGTCCCTTAATTTAGTTTATTGAAACAAAGAGTGCCTCAGATTTCGTCGAAATTGCCGTATTATTGTTTTTAAATGAGTAACTAAAGTACAAAGTTTGAGGTCTGAAACTCCAACAGTTTCGATTTTTCCATACAAACTTTCATCCCTTATTTCAACCGCTCTCATTACAATACAAGGTAGCCTATGCCCTTTCAAAAGGTTTAATTTAAATCTGTGCCGACTTTCATCAAAATCGGTCCAGTGGTTTAAGTGTGACAAGGTAATAGACAAAGTTACTGTGCCATTTTAATATTAGTAAGTATTTCATTTGTGATCAAATCATTTGAAAATATAATTTCATAACCTACCTTATATCTGTACAAGTTTTGCATCTTGTGGAACTTAATCTTAATTATAATATAATATGATAGGTATAGCTACTTCCGCGAAATTAGTGAGGGTATCGAGCGTACGAAAAGAACATTACGTGATTGTCCCCTTATGAAACGATAACTTATTCAGATAATGCTGATAGCTTATCAGTAACGCGCAAATGAATATAATTTCATGCGAAAGTTGGCCATATCCCAGCTCTGTAACGAAAATGTGAGAAACTGTCAAGACCTGGCTCTTAATTAGAATTGTTGACGTGATGTGTGAATGGACCTTGAATTTATACAGGCGACGATCCCAGTAGAAACTTCACTCGACCTTAATCCGCTATTATAGGGTACAAGGTTGGTTATAGACAGAAACTAAATATTATACTAATACTAGCTGTCGGGCCCGGCTTCGCCCGGGTGCAGATAGTTTTTGAGTCCAATCCACATCAAGAACATATTATTTCGCGTGTCTACTAACTATATTTCCCGCGTGCCGTCGACTATATTTCCCTTCCGTAGGAGAGGACATCCCGTGCCAACAATTTGAATTTGAAAGAGTAGAAAATATGTATATTTGGTTTCCTGACTCATCCCACGGGAACACTACATTTTTCGGGATAAAAAGTAGCCTATGTGTTAATCCAGGGTGTCAGCTATCACTATACCAAATTTCATCAAAATCTGTTGAGCCGTTTTTTCATGAAAGAGTAACAAACATCCATACATACATACATACATACAAACTTTCACCTTTATAATATTAGTAAGGATTCTATAGACAGAAATATAATAACACCAAAGTTTTTAGTACTTCTTTTTTGTATATTTAAAGGATCATTGATAGGCCTCCTTGTGTTATACTTCATTCACGCGGCATTCCGTAAAAGTAAGTAAAATTGTAAGATCACTTGCTCTAGCTTGCCACATATTTTGCGAAATGAAGTTGTGTAGGATCAATATTTTGGTTTTGTATTTATTGCGCCTTTTGTTATGTGACGATGTTTCTAGTCGTTCGGTCTTCACTACCAAAAGGCGAAAATCTATATTCTAAATGTTAGCGTTGCGTGACTAATGTAACCCAGTAACGTAGAACGGATGTGAATCCGTATGACATGGTAGTTAAAAACGAATGAATTTGGTGAGTTAGCTAGCACGTCTTTGGGAAAACTTAAATAAATGCACTTTAACATAATGATGAGTCTTGGAATTTGAACACTACTGTCATGTTGTATGGGAATGCCCAGCCTCGAAAGAAGTTTTTGTGGATTACTAGTCGTACTAAAGTTGGTATTGATGCGGGGATAGAACACAGATTGTTGTGCGCTATGCCATGGAGGCAATCAGATGCTGTATTTGCAAAAAAAATAGTTTATATGGTATGGTTTCATGCTTTTTGTTTCTTTATTATCTGATATCACAATATCATTAAAAGTGACTCATGAAATAATATAATTAGTAAACCAGTCAATAACATTACAATTTACAACGTTTACACGTTTTGTTTGTCCTTGAACCGCTGTTCTATTTCAATATGTATTTTATATTTTTGGCCAGGCGAGTGTACACACTACACACCGTTAGGAAACCGTTCGTTTTCGTACCAGGAGTAAATGGAACGTAAATAATAATATTTTGAACTCTTTTATGCAAAATATTGGTATATCAAGTGGAGTTTATTGATGTAGCTGCATACATATTTTTTCAAATAACTAACTATATTACCTATCTGAATCTCTACAAAGTATATTTCCTAAAAACATATCTAAATTGTTCGAAGACAAAAACAATACATACTTGGGTACATATTGCGTTTGTTGCGTATTTTTAATAGCCTAAAGATCACTTGTGGTGAGTCGGGTAATGATAAAATTATATGACGTAGTATTTGTTCATAACACTGTTTCCTTTCTAAACATATTGAGACGCGATAGCTCTGTGGGCGAGCCGCAACCTTGAAACCGCGAGGTCGCGGCTTGTAATCCCGACAATGTATAACGATGGGTTTTCTAAATCTGATATCCGCATCTCTGTCCATATACAGAGTATTTATAACTTCTTTATTCATACTGTCACGTTATTTTTAGCTGTGGATATTTTTAAAGACATACAAAATGGGACAAAAATATTTGTATGTTTGAAATACATAGTTTGAATTTTTCAAATGGTAGGTGGCCTCACTATACTAGTAGTACTGTATGTAGTTCTTATGTTACGGTAAATTGTATACAAAACACAGTTTCGGTTCTAGTCACAATAAAAAATAATAGCATAGTAATTATAATATTTTCGTGCCAAACATTAAAAAAATGAATTATTGATCATTTCCGTTCTTGCACTAATTATTATTACTTGTTATATTATAAAATATTAAATGGATGGCAAGATCAACCAACACATTTATATTAACAAGTATTACGTGAACTTTGACACAAGAAATTAAAGAATCGTCTATCAGTCCACTTTCCAGATGCATGTTGTAGGGATATGTATCTGATGTGAAACAGACTGATACAAATATATTTAAATATTTTTTCGGTGACGCATTTCTGTCGCACCGGGTACACCCCGCTGCCAGATCGTTACTCGCGTGGTACCTACGTCCGGGAACCGTAATTAAACAAGTTCTAGAGGGGAGACCGGATTTCTGCGAATGCGATGTTTTCCGGTCAGGTGGGACGATGAACTGCGTAAGACAACAAGCAGTTATTGAATTTAACATATGAAATCTGAACAATATGTTGTCTATTCGTGTCTCAAAGCATGCTGTTAATGGTTTACATAAACGTACTAGGGGCCCTACTATATTCAACGAAACGAAGTTCGAAACTTCGGATGATCGAAGTTCATATACGATACGAATGTACCTACATATACTTATGGTCGTTATTGACTTATAGTCGTAACCATAGACTTATAGTTAGGATGTACGTTACCCAAATACGAACTTTTACAGAGTAGATAAATTCATATTGTATATAAATTTCGATCGTCCGAAGTTTCGAACTTCGTTTCGGATTTATATAGTAGGGCGATATTAGATTTTATGTCGTTGACAAGATTATAATGTATTAGATTCGCAACATAATTCTCTAAGTCACTAATTAATATGGCTTTAAAATCTGCATGAATAGCATAAGTTCTGCTATGAATAAGTCTTCTGTCAAGTGACACTGCCTCATGATGATTAGGTTCTGCATTCCGTCAGATGTTTAACGTGTGAGACTTCAACTAATATCATTTTCTTTCATAACTTAATTTTTTGTTATTTTTCCAAATACACAATGTTCAATGATTATAAACTGTTCTGTCTTTAAACCCATTGTAAACCTTGGACATACGGCGTGTTGCTTTATTGTTGTAACCGGTTTCTCAAAACCAATTACACAAAAAAAAAACGTGTGGAATAAGTGAAATCTTAAACACGGGGCACGTAACATAGTATCGTTAATTTTGCACAGAATTATAACACATTGTGAGCAAATTTCTCTCATCACTTTCAAGTTGAACGTTATTTTACCGAGTCAAACATAAATCTCTAATTTTGGTCGATATTTTTATTTACGTTGATATTTGTTTTCGTATATATCAATTAATAGCTCGACACGGCAAGAAAAATTAAAAAAAAGAAGTAATTATGCATAAAAATATTTATCGAATACTAATTATTTGCGTAAAATATCTATAGGAGACTAAATTAAGAATCATCTTAACCCATTCAATGCGGCGACATGTATGTACCAAATTTCAGTTTAGCTATTGATCACCCGGTTGGTTGTTTGTTAATACAAAGCGAAATGTAAATAAATAAAGGGTTTTGCTATCTTTCTATAAATACATAAAAATACATGCTAAAAAAAATTTAAGTATGACTTTTTTGGACCTCACTGGTCTGCGGACCATCGGTTAAGATCCACTGATTTATAGTACACCATCATTCTGTGTTTCTATTGGGCGTATTTTACGACGTGAAATCTAACGGTATGATATTTGTTGCAGATGGTACGGCTACGAGAAGGAGCACAACATCCTGGTGATGGACCTTCTGGGTCCATCACTCGAGGACCTATTCAACTTCTGCTCGCGACAGTTCACCATCAAGACTGTTCTCATGCTAGCAGGTCTGTATTATCCGTTTTTTGTATTTTTACTCAAGCATTTTCGCTACCAAATATTTCAGAGTAACAGGATGCATATATGTAGGAAATCCTTGGCGAATCAACGTTTTGTAATTTCAACAATAGTTTTTCAATGTTGCTATTTAACATTTAAAATAATGGCAGGCAGTATTATACTACTATTGGGGCTCTCATGTGTTTGATGTAGGTATATGTATTTACAATAATAATATTATTGTGATTGAATGAAATTTCCACTACAATGTCCTGGCTATTGACTTATATATTCTATTTGGATTGTATTTCAAACGTGCGATTTCGTTATCGTGGTTCAATTAGTCATTGATATGGAGATCAGATTAAATCTCATTTGCACTATCAATACATCCGTATTCAGTGGTAATGTTCTCTGGGTAAGTAATTTAATATAAGCAATTTAAATAAAACTATGTTTGTGGATTTTACATTGTCATTTCTGCTTTACTTTCTCTGCAACCGTGGGATTATCAAGGTAATGTTTGAAACATTATGTCTGACATAATCTGCTATAATTTTACAAAAAGTATTAACATAAAATAACACGGAAACTGGGTTCCATAATTTATTAATCAGTTTATCTTATACCAATTTGTCGCTCACGATTTATATAACCTCTTAACCAAAAAGGATAAGATCAAATGCACTTATAACGGTGTTCTTGTATTGTTGCGTAACAGTAAATTATGAACGCTTATCATCCCAAAGTGTTGCGTAGTGGATTTGCGACAGCACTGGCAGTTATGTAACACTGGGTGCTTTTGAAAATTAGCGTCACGGAGAACGCCTTCGACCTCTAATATTATACTGGCAGTTAACAGACGGTTGGATAAGTTCTAGGCCTCTACGCAGAAATCTAAGTATCGTGTTGCAATAATAACTTCAGCCATTGTTTACGAAAAATCGCTACCATAGAATAAAAATAATATTTTTTTGCATTCATAAGTGCCCAACCGGTTACCGGAACGATAGAAAATGGATGCCTTGCCTCATAAGAGCTAATGATGAATGGTCACCTCTACCCAAACATTTTAGCTGTTAAGAGCGTATACACCTTGCGCGCAAAGTCAACTATAGGTATTTCTTTGTTAATTTCACGCACACATAAGCGACCAAAGCTGTGTGCGTAGAGCTGCCGCGTCGGCTCGCTATACAATCGGCTCAAACAACTTTGATCCGTGCGCTTCAAATATTCAATTGAAATGTAACTGTAATATAACATCATAAAAATATTTTATTTGCATTATAAGTAGACAAATATTACTGTGCAAGCAAAGAATAATACAAATTTTGGATACTAATCATATTTTCGTTATTATTACATTGTTAAGTTGCATTCAAATCAGTGTTCAATCAGTAGACACTACGGACGTTTTATTAATCATTTCGTATTCGAACACATAAATAGTGTTAGGGGCCTTACAACCCCTTACAATTACGAAATATATTTAATTTTATATTACAATACATAACATAATTTAGCCTCGGAATTACGTCCCATTATATTACCTGAAACATAATTTATACTCACTACAAAATCATTGTAGGTAATAAAAATAATTAAATATTTTACTACCAAAGTACTAAGATGTGGTAATCGCATTCCGCGCGTGCCTATTTTTACTACGCGCGGCATAATCGACTGCAGCCAGGCTGGAGCGACGAGCGATACGTCCTCCCTCTAGAAGGCCTTGCGGCGGTCTGATTTGATCCACGTCGGACAGCGTGTTTTATAGTGGTTTTTAAAAAATTTGTAGAATACATGAAAACTAATTGTGTTGAAATATAAAAATGGTAATTTATTGATAAGATGTTCTTCTATTATAATATGCAATTGCTATAAAAAATTATGTACGATAAGTTGGTGAAAAAAAATATGTTCTTGACGAGAGTTTCTGAATAATTTCGCATTGTTTAAATTTTTATTTTTCAGGAACTAAACACAAAAAGATTATTTTTCTCAGCAAAATCCCTCCATAAGGGTCTTATTAGTCTGATAATATTTTTATTTTCATCTTATATTTAGTGGTTTCGGATATCTTAAGCTTCTAAATTGCCATTTAAAGCCTAAATAACGAAACTTGTGTTCAGTAATCCGTATAGTACTCACAAATTATCCATCAATCTATAATGTTTTCCACCAAAATCCCTAGATGACAACCTTTTCTAAGAATAGTACTAATTATTTTTCCTTTAAATTGTTTATTGGTGGCTATTAACTCATTTGAAAAGTCCTGTTTTTAAGCCAAAAAGCGCGTGCAGGGTATAAACGCTCTTAAACTGATGTATCGTGTTGTAATATGGTGATTTATTCGCAGATCAAATGTTGGGGCGTGTGGAGTTCATACACTGCAAGTGCTTCATACACCGCGACATAAAGCCGGACAACTTCTTGATGGGCATCGGCCGCCACTGTAACAAGCTGTACATGATTGATTTTGGCCTCGCCAAGAAGTTTAGGGATCTGCGCACGCGCGCGCACATCGCCTATCGTGAGGACAAGAATCTTACCGGTGAGTGGTTTGTTTTATATTATTGTAAAACAATATTCTTGTTTTGTCAATAAAATTATCGCTATCCTGTAATTTATGTAAATGTATTGGAAATGAGCATACTGAGCACGGATCTTCTATGGTTGATCGGGTAAGTTTAGTTCTCCAAAAAGTAACAGAACCTTTAGACTAGGCAAGTTAAATAACGTAATTGAACTTGCCCGTAAGATTGAAGCACAGATGTTCATTTCGGCCGATCATTTCACTTTCAACCAGGCTAAAGTTCATTTGAAAGAATGAGATACGCATTTACAATAATCGCGTTTTAAAATGATTTATGGTCTTAATTAAAGTGTAATGGAATGATTTTTTAATGTAAATATAGCTATGACGTGTATCAATAAAATACGTCATTGGTATAGCAAGATAAGCCTATCAATGAAGAGGAAAATAAACAAATATTTGGTTTAGTTGAGTCATAAATGTTATGTAAGCCAAATCATTTGAAGTTTTGTTTTAATTCGCAAATTTATTTTCGTGTTGCGCAAACTATTTTAAAGAAAATAATGTACTATACGGTCCTTCCATGTAGTTCCTCGAACAGCCTGACAGTCTAATTTTGCTAGTCCATATTGCATTTTAATTCATTGTATACACAATAGTAAAGAGGCCCAACCCAGCAAGGTACGGATTAAAAACGAATCCATACCAATTTATGTGCCCCTAATGAGTTCAAAAATTAACAGTGGTAAAATCCATCTGAGTATCTACGCATAACAGAGCCACTAGGGCAGAGGATAAAAACACCCATTGGTGCACACATGACAAAAGTTATTACGATAAGACTGCATCAAGTCAATAATCAATTTTAATATTACATTGGTGGAATACTTATATTTACTAACTTAACGGGAACATACATGAGATAACTCTCATAGTCTACTAAAAAGTATCCAGTGGTTATGCCGATGAGTGTCTTTTTTTTTTCAAATTTATTGTACTGTTGACCCGAACCCTGTGGGCGTATTTACGTAAATTGTTTCGAACTCTCAATGCACAAAAGCAAAAGTTGTTTTAGAATATACGAGCAACAAAAATGGTACTTGTTAAGACAATAGATTATGTTAGACACGGTGAGATTTGCACTCGGCCGCTAAACGAAAAGGTCGGCCGGGTCAGGGTTACAATTGACAGCTTCAATAATGTTTCTCAATGCAAAGAAACAGAACCAGCTATTGAAATATCCAGAAATGCCGCGCTCTCGTTTGGCTCTTTACTGTTAATAGGATTAATAAGATATATTTATTTAAGAGCTATGCTGTCTGAAAAAATAATTTTATGCGTCAACTACTGGTATTTTTTGCACGTGTATTAGACTTGTAGCAGTTGGAGAACATAATATGATATGTTTCAGAGTACGTAAGTGAGTGTACGCTTGTTCACAGGTACGGCGCGATATGCATCTATCAACGCCCACCTCGGCATCGAACAGTCGCGGCGGGACGACATGGAGTCGCTCGGATACGTGCTTATGTATTTCAACAGGTAATATTATTCACTTTTTCCATTGTTGGCCTATTTATGTTCGTCGCACTGTGATTCGCCTAGAACAAGCTAGCTGGACAAAAGTCACTTCCAAGAATCAACTAATTAGTGGTCACATATTGTAAACAACACTCCCAATGTCATAAAAACAAGTAGAAATGGTGAATAACATTTCACAGGGACGAGTCATTGACTAGCGAAGGTAAGTTATGTAATATTTGCATTAATTCAATTAGAGTAGTTGCATTTTTGCAGTGCTGTAGATAACATCTCATTCAATTTGTGTGATATATAACCGTGATTTTTGTGATGGATACTACTGTCGAGGGTCAGTGCTTTTATATTTTACCACCCATAAGATTCTAATATGAGAAACTTTGGTCCATTACGACTTGGAATATATTATTGAAAAATACTATTTTTTTGTCAAGTTCCGAAATTTTAATCGTATTTATCTTTTTGTATCCACATGTATCCAGTCCAATTTTTTTACAGTATATAGTAGTGATACTCACCTTTAAAACGAGATATAAATTCTCACCGCATTCCCGCACTAAAGGATTTTATTTCATTTTACAGAATGTGTCTTTTCCATTTCGAAAAGTGAATTTTTTGAAGAATGACTAAAACATTCCAATGAAGAGCGGAATGTTCGTATATTGGAACATATAAGTCTTAAATTTGGTGTTAGTGATATAACCAGTGATTCGATAAGGGCTATTAAACAAAAAGTATCTAGTATGTCGTCAAAATTAACTGAAAAATGGGCGGCATCATATAAGTCATTGGATCGGTTTTTAATTAATAATAAAGATTGCTTAGAAGGAGACAACATAAGTTTTACCATTTCTGTGTGTCGACCTTGCTCATCCAGGTCATCAGAGGAGAGTAGGCTTCAAGGTCATATTGATTTAATTTAAAAATCGATATTTTGTTACGACTTTATCTTCGGGTTACGAAATAAATATAAATATACTTGAAAATTTTTGTTCAGAGACTAGGGCCCTCTATCTAAGTTTGTATTCGTGGTACTATATGCCTGTCACTGGGCATAAAATTCTTGTGCATAGTACAGAGGTTGTTAAATCTTGTATTGTGCCCAATAGGGCAACTATCCGAAGAAGCTCAAGAGGCTCGAAATAAAGACTGTCGTAGATTTTGAGAACATCATACCAGGAAACAGTCACGTATTGCCACGAAAATACAGATTTATTGAATATAACGCCATGTGACGTTGATGATTACTTGGTACCTGACTCGTCTGATTGTGAGAGTGATAATTCATCTGGTCGGGATTTCATTTATTTATTTTATTTTTAACACTGCATACAATTTATGTATAGGTGAACTTAATTTATCTTTTAGTATATAATTTAAAATGTTATTAAATAATTTTATATTTTTTTTACTACTAAGTCGTATTATGTACATATGCTTTTATTTTGTTTTTTATTATAAATTTATTTTCTATGCTGCCATTTTTTTATTTAAGTTTTTCATCGATTGTAATTTGTGTTTTAATTACTATTATCCTAAAAGCCTCCTCTCCATTCCTAACCAGAACCACGCGTGCTGGCTTGCGAAGCCATGGCTTGACTGTCCACACCATCCCTCCTTCCTAATCCTGGGTTAGTGTGAAGAGGCATCTCATCTTAGCAGGCCGATGCCAGTAGACACTGTGCCTGGGTGGTATTTGCACTCACCATCAGGCGCAATGGGGCAACTTCGCCGGGTCAGAATAAAAAAAAAAAAAACTTTAAAAAACACATTTCTCCTTTAAAATATTACTGTACATAGCCAAAACAACCAACATACGCACTCAAATGTTTTTGTCCAGCTAGCTTGTTCTAGACGAATCACTGTGCGTCGGTTTGAAAATTTTAAGGTCATTGTTGATTACAGTAAGTCAGTGGACGTAGCGTGATGTAGGAAAGGCATTTTCCATTGTGGTTTTTCGTCACATAATGATAAGACATTGTTCTTTAGCAATTCCTCTCCCCAGTTATGTAGACTACAAAATGACTCCGTTGCTGTATATTTTCATACGATTCTGAAAGATGTTCTATCTTGTGATTTTATTGCTCAACGGTTTGATAATTGCTACGACATCGATATTGGGAATTTGTGACTCAGTGCGTGAGTCACTGTAGAATTCCTTTTCGTCTACTTGTTATAACGGAATATATTATGCGTTGTAAGAAAGACTGAACACGCAGGCTTATAGTAGCTCGTATTTTTATTTATGATATGATAAACTTTATTGTTCGACATTCATTCAACTGTAGAACATTTTGTTATACATGGGACTTATAAGACATCATTTGTTTGTGAATGAATTTCCTGGAACCCTGTCCTTTGTGAGAGCATTATTTCTGAATGGCTTTCACCATCTGGCAAATTTTATTTATCGCCCCTGGTCATACGTTCCACAACGTAGCGTATACCATGATTTCGGGATTGAAACATTTTTATTTTGGTTTTCATAGAGGTTCACTGCCGTGGCAAGGTTTGAAGGCAATCACTAAGAAGCAGAAATATGAGCGCATCAGTGAGAAAAAGATGTCCACGCCAGTCGAGGTACTCTGTAAGGTTAGTATCGCATTATACATGCACATTGCACATTACGTTCTTTTAAAATTAGTACCACTGAGTCCCTAAGTTGAAATGAGGACTAAATTAAGTAATATTTTTTTAGACACATTTTTTATGTCTTTATGTACTAATTACAACAAGCAATTTTATTGAATATTTTTATTGGTAGTCTATAATAGTTTTTTAGCCATTGCATTGAATTGGCCAGATAATGCATAAGAATTATTTAAACAACTTTTGACGGACCGGAAACATAAAAGTTAAATTGAGGTTCATTGTGAAAATAAGGTCGCCTATACAGAACATATATGTTTTAATATGTTGGGCACGTAAGCGGCGTCGAGGCGATACGGAACTCAAACACAGGTTTTAATAAAAAAAACAAAGCGAGTCAAGTCATCAGGTTGCGCGTCAGGTGTGCTGTGTGGCCGACTTCTGTAACATAACAATTAACTTAATAAACTAATTACGTGTGTGAAGTTAACGTTATCGTAGCTAATTATAGTAGAAGGCTATTTTTTACTGTCACGGTTCTTTAACCCCTCAAGTAGCGATTTTAATTTTCATTGAGTACCATTTGCAATTAATATATTTACTGGATAATGGCCTATTTCCCAGGGTTGCCAATTTACTCAGCTAACTTCCTTTCTATGAATGTGGCATACACTACAGCATGCTGATTCCCGCCACAGTGTATTTAGAATTAAATTTTTTGTAGGCATGGAGACATTTAAATAAAACTTTTATTGTAAGTATTTTATTTTTTGGCAGGGATTCCCGGCCGAGTTTGCGATGTATTTAAATTACTGCCGCGGGCTGTCCTTCGACGAGGCTCCTGACTACATGTACCTCAGACAGGTGAGCATTTATTATTAGAACGAAAAACTAAACTCGTAAATACAGATAATCGCGGTTGAGCGAGTCAAATGAGCAAATTTCTATTCGGAGGAATTTTGTATAACTTAAATCCTTTTCAATTTGCGTCATATAAAAGTATGCCCTATAACAAAAACTAGTGTTTTAATACGTTGACTGGCCAAGATAATTAACTCTCCACCAGTTGGTCTTAGCCGGATTAGGAATGAAAATACACGCATTGACTGTGTATCTTTTAATGTTTTTACATCGTAAACTAAAGAAGGGTATTGAGAGTGTAACACGTGGCGTTGCAGTTATTCCGCATCCTGTTCCGCACGATGAACTACCAGTACGACTACACGTTCGACTGGACGATCCTGCGGCAGCGCAAGCAGCACATGGAGGGCGGCGCCGCCAACGACCGCCGCTCGCCCTCCGTGCAGCGCCGCGCGCAGCAGCCGCAGCCGCCGCCGCCGCCCAACAACGAGGTGACACGCTTGATACACGCTCTATTACACCCGCCGCACATGCTCACACTCGCATTGGCCGTCACGAGCCGCGTGCGAGTGCCAGTATTTAAAACCTATACAGCGTCCTGCGTCCTGCGTCGACTCGTGGGAGCAAATGCGGAGTTTGGTACTGCGCCATAGGTTTTATTAAATACATATTGCCAATCGCACGCGGCTCGTAACGGCCTATGCGAGTGAGCATGTGCGGCGGGGTTTACACATCCTTGCACGGCTCACTTGCCTGTCCTTACCAAAAATCCGTTATGTTACACTTCGATCAAATATACAGGATTCAACACTGCTACCGTAAACGAAGCCGGATGGTAGTTTTAGTGACTTCAGACACAATGCAACTAAATTTTGTGCAAAAATTGAGACGATTTTTTTTATTGTTTTTTTTTTCTATTGTCGTATTAGGGTGGTAAATACATGGTTTTTTAAAATAATAGTGTACACCTATTTATTTATGAAGGCACTATGGTACGCTAAACTATGGATTTACCATCGAAACACGACGACATTTAAAAAAAATATAAAAAAAATGTCGCGTTTCATTGCGAAATTTTTAGTTAGATTGTGTTACTAAAACTACCACCCGGCTTCGTTTTCGGTAGCACTCTTGATATAACTGGTATACTAGATACAGGGTCCGGAACAAAATCACACGCCAAAAGTGGCCGTGGTTGCTTATACTTCTAATTTGAATTTCGAACTACGAGATGTAGCTAGTCTTACATTATACTGGGTATATCAAGACTGCTACCGAAAACGAAGCCGGGTGGTAGTTTTAGTGAGTACAAACACAATGCAGCTATAATTTTCGCAAAAAAAAACGCGACAACATTTTTGTTATGATTTTTTAAATATCGTAATTTTTAGGTGGTAAATCCATAGTTTTTGCTAAAATAATAATTTTAACTCTTTTATACCTTCGAGTCCTTATAAATAAAAGGGTATACACTATTATTTTAGGAAAAAAATGAATTTACCATCCAAATACGAGCATAGGAAAAAAGAACAAAAAAAAATCGTTGCTTTTTTTTCAACATTTTCTGTTGCTATCTGTGTCTGAAGTCACTAAAACTACCACCCGGCTTCGTTTTCGGTAGCAGTCTTGAGATACCCTGTATAATAAACTTCTGGTAACAATAAACCTTATTCGTTTAAATTAAGATTTATTATGGTTTGGACCGTACTAAAATCAAATAAGAGCACACGCTCATTTTTGCTCTTATTTCTCTTGCCGTTTTTTAGGCCATTACATATAAATCTAGTGTATATTTGATCGAAGATGCTAAAACTTTATTGCACTGCAAACCCTTAGGGATAATGCAGTTGGTGTTCCTCAATAGCACTAACAAAATGTTATTATGTAGATTGGTGAATTAGTATTTTGAAACAATCGGGTTTTAATCTTTTGCTCCTCTAACATCCTAACACCCCTAAACCTTTTAGGTGAAGTCAGTGCACGCCACAAACGATTCAGTAGCCAACAAGCAGACGGTCAAAGGGCACCAGTCAGTCAGTCAGCTGAAGAAAAAACTTACTGCCATATCCTAACATTTAGCATGTTGGAAACATGATGCACCTTGAGTCAAACTTACATGTTCATTTGTGTCGGGCAGGTATTAATTGTACTTTATGAAGTTGAAAATTAAAGTCACATTTCACTTCTATTCAAAATGGTGGTTTGTTTCAATATAATTATCACATTCATACAAAGTTTTGTATTACAAATCGAATCTGTTATTTATACAGTCCACTCATTTTTCGAACATTGTGAGCACAATAAAATGGAAAGAAGAATAAGTTATTCAAGGTGCATTAAAAAAAATCTTAGTGGAACTATTTGTTTTAATAAAAATATTAATGTAGTGCTATTTCCGTGCGTGCAATTGTAACATAAATTATAGTTTGAATTAAAAACAGAGAAACAAAAGGCGTGAGTATGTGTAGATTTGTGAGTGGTAGAATATTTTACTTGTGTACATTTTTACTTTCTAAGTTTTAAAGATGTTGATTAATGCTTTTTTTCTTATGTACATATAAAATTTAAATAGCATTGAATTGATGTTGCTGAAAATTTTATATTGTTTTGTTTTTGATATTAAGAATGAACGATTTCTCAATGTTTGTAATGCTTCCACGAAAATAATGATTAAATAATGAAAAAAATGTATGTTAAATATTTTTATCTACTTCAATGTTCTAAATTAGCACAGTTGACACATCTCCATATTTTGCATTTGTGTAAAAATAGAAAAAAAATATTAAAAATAGTATAAATTTATAAAATGAGTGAACTAAAAATATGGTAATGTATAAAGTTACATTTCTATGATAGATGTTAACTTTATATGTAATAAATGCTATGTGACATTCAACTAATGAACGCGTTTTTATAAATCTGCTCAATGGCATGCAGTGTACACAAATGGTAATTTCTAATTATATTTTCTGGCAATTGCTAATCAATTGTTATTTAGAAGCCTCATTATCGTTTCATAACAATAACTTATTTCCCTGCCGGTTTTATAAATCACAGCAAGATAAAATTAGTTTATATAGTAGCTGCGGTTAGTTTTCGTCATTAACAATATATAAACGCACATTCAACATCAATTAGTGAATCATGAGCAGGTTGAATATTTTAATGTTAATAAGTGATCAAACTTACAGTTCTGAAACATCAGTGTAGTTAAAAATCGTCCATTAGAAGCGAGTTTGAGCCGCATAACCGCGCGCGTGCGTATGGTCGGTTGCGGCTGGATTTTAGCGAATGCTTGTTGCAATGTTCATGTAAATTTGTATTTTGGTACCATATCGCAGCGTTCATGAACACCTTCGTGCAACTGTGCAGTGTAGTTGAATACGTGTAATGTTCTGTCCGCAGTGAAAGAGATTACGTCGTTCGGCGGCTGCGGGTGGTCCGGCGAAGAAGAGGGCGCGATAGCACCAGCACGGGCGCGGAGTGCGGAGTGCGGCTCCAGGGCTCTGCAACGCGCGTCGAACGCGAAGCTCACTTGGACTAGCTTTTTTTCGATTACAATGAGGCGACTGGCCTCGATGATGACCGTATGTTAGTGTAGCGCGTGGTTGTCTCTGAGTGGAACGTGGCGTCGGCTCGACACGTGACGGACACTGTGGACGGCGAGCCAGTTTGCACCATCTTGAACTCATCCGTGTTGTTAACGAAACTTCGGTGATTAACTGTGCCGTGTGACGTGCACACGGTTTCTATGGTTTTTTTTATATTGTATTATAATATTTTGTATTTGTTATTTTCACCACAATAAGTATCCGTGCATTGAATGAAATGTTTACAATAAAGAAAATTAATCATTTTTAGGATTTTTTGTAACAAAAATTAAAATATTTAACCTTATGACAGTTAGTTGATATTTACTTAGTTTTCGATGTTAGTTTTTCCTAATTAGCTAGTGTCTATGTTGGGTCGTATTTCAGGCTATTGTATGTAAATACGCAAACGAAATGACATCAGTCGAGGTGCAAATTTCGAATAATTAATAGACGAGTTAATTAAAAGTATCGTTTACTGTATGTAAGTAGGTTTCTGTATGAAAAAAATTAAAATGATAAAAAAAAGAGTAAAGAATGGTCTAGTATTAAGAGAATTGATTCCCTCTTCTATAGAGCGCACCGGTTCCGAGCGTATGTACGTAGTTTTAAGAATTCATTCGTTTCTTTTGGTTTGGCATCATTATAAATTGTAAATAAGAAGATTTAGTCGGGGCCGGCGCGTTCTAAAGAAACATGGTACGTATTGTATCTTACATTTTAATTAAGTTGTAAATACAGGACAGTGTTCCATTTAAACCGTATTTTTTTAAGAACACGAAACTATAATTTTTCCCGTTTTATCGTTGCGAGTTTTGTGATACTCGTGACTCTTCAGTGATCCTTCAAACGAGAGTAATATTTTTATATCAGACGATGACTAACACTAATTCTTCCATAGTAGTTCGAAGGCGGATGTCATGAAACTCTGTTAAACGTTAAACGAAGGTTATGCGATGATAAGAGCTAGGGGTTTGTATGTTGAAATAATTATTTAAATGTATCAAGTGGAGACAAAATAAATCATATTGATAGGTAAACAGGCAGTTTACAGTGTTGATGCACAGACTTTGGGCTATATGAATCGTTTCTATGTGATATTATGGATCTCATTCCTTTTCGTAAAAGTATCAGTAATTAGCGACGACTTCCTCTTAATGCCAGGCTTATTTTGTCTCCAACTGAATGTGTATATTCGATGCACTTTCACATACCTAATTATAAATTAATAAATGATATATTAAAACGGATTATATTTGTTTTTTTTTTAAATAGCCACTCTACCTCAGACCGTATTATTAGATCAGGGTGCCTAATTCCGGCATAGTTTTTTAAAAACTCACTTTTGTTTGCCAACAAATTATCAAGGTTTATTTTTTTTTTTTGGGAATGTTATATGATGAACAGTGTATAAAACTTTTAAATGCATTTAGCACAAGTAATTTAGCTATCCAAATAATTAAGATACAAATATTTTTGGAAAAATGGCTACCATACGGATTTTCTCTTCAAAATCGGGAAAATCCGTCTACCATCAATATTTCATATAAATTATTATTTGTTTTATGACCACGTAATATTATTGTTCATTGGTGGAAGAGGATCATTTATTAGCTTCAGGATCTTAAAAATCTAGTCGTGTTCGCGATTTATTTGTAATTAACTGTTTTTGGGGCTATCCATTATCCCGTCATATTGGTGAAGTCAGGGGTGGTAAACATATTTAGGATAGGTACCTACACCTATTTATATATTCATCAGTCATAATAACATAAGATTTTGTAACTAATAAGGCGTGAGCCTTTTTCCCAGAAGAGGTAGGCACAGGTGCTATACCAGGACGCCTATGTTTCACCTTGTCTGCTCCGTCCTGGGGTGTGATAGGAGCCGAGCCTATTACCATGTTTGGCACAAATTCCTGTCTCCGGGCTGATAATGAAAAGTAAAATCCAATATCAATTTGTCCGAACTGATATTCCAACCCGAGACCTCAGTTTAGCAATCATGCCGTAGTACAACTGCGCCACCGAAGCAGTCCACACTACCTTAGACCACATTTGTAGAAAACATGTCCACAAATATTATTCTCATTTTTAATCGACTTCAAACAAGGTGGATGTTCTCAGTTCGTCAGAATATTTTATTATGTATGTTTACCAATTACTCGATGAAGCCTGAACCGATTTGGAAATTATTTTTTTGGTTTAAAAGCGTCTTCCTCTAAATAGGTGATGATAGGTCTCTCATATGTGAGAGGCCATCTGTGTAGGCACCACCGCAATGTCTATTTCTCCCGTGAAACAGCAGTGTAAATGCACTGTGGTATTTCGTATTGAAGGACCAATGACCTTGGCTACAATTAGCCAGAGTAATTACTGGACATATTGAGACTTAACATCTTATATCTCAGATGGCGACCGCAGTGGAATTTTGCTACTGTTTATAAACTGTATCGCTTACCACTAGGTGAAAGGCTTGCTCGTCTCGCCATCAATTGCAATAATAAAAAAAAAACTAGTGCTTATAATTCTTCACAGGTACCATAAAGAATTGATCTGAAGAATATCTTCCGGCGCTGGAGAGTAAAACTCCTCAATTGAGTAGTATTTCAATGGTTCTTTTTGCATTTTGGCAAAGATTTTGGTAAGATAGAATGCCGAGTTTGGTCACGAACACTAACGGCCGGTTTCTATAATCTATCCATCTTTAACAAGAGATTTCTCTTGAAATTTCGATACATTTTCTGCTTCAGTAAAGAAAGACAGAGATATTTCGATAAGGTGCATATATTTATACATATCCAGGCAAGATAATATTGTATATCTATTTTTGTTTATTCAAGCATATAGTGGTATCGACATAGTAACGATATCCATTTTAACCTCTTGTTAAAGATAGATAGGATATAGAGAACGGCCGTTAAACTTTAACGGCGACAATCCGTACTTAACCCTTGGATATCTCTCTTACCTCATACATCAGGGTGACTGCGGTCCCTGCTAGCGAGACTCATCCTGTACTATTCCGCAGCCATTCAATGCTGCTTGGGAGACTAATTTTCCCGACAACGGAATAAAAAAACCTGGCCAAGTTCGAGTCGGACTCGCGCACGAAGGGTTCCGTACCATCATCTATAAAAGAAACCCTAAAAATTACGTTTGTTGTATGGGAGCCTTTAATAAGTAACTTTATCTTTATTTAATTTGAAAGATAATATACAACTAAATATTCTGTGAAAATTTTAAGGGTCTATCTATTACCGTTATTAATATTGAGCAAAAAAATACGAAAATAACACGTTCATTGATGGGGACCCCCCTTAATATTTTCATTTTTTATTTTTAGCATTTGTTATAGCGGCAACGGAAATACATAATTTGTGAAAATTTCAGCTTTCTTGCTAGCACGGTTTTTGAGATACAGCCTGGTGACAGACAGACAGTCAGCGGCGTCTCAGTAATAGGGTTCCGTTGTTACCTTATCTAAGTACGGAACCCTAAAAACAAGACTTGTTTTCTCTTCTTTTCTGTAAGTAGTATTATAGTATATTTTGGAATTATTGCGAGATTCCTCGTTTGCTTACGGCTCATCGAGCCAGGTCCTTGTCATGCTGGGAGCTCACTTGGGTTATGAGTCCTCTCAGGTAAATGCCATCTCGACTCAATGGCTAGCCCGACGTTGCGAAATTTACCATTTCCGTCATTTCCACCATTCAAAAATATTGATCGTTGGATTCCAGTAATAACGCATGAATTGAGCAATGATTCATGTTATTTAATTTGTGGAACATATTTCATCACTATCATGACTGGAACTGAATTCTAACCACTCAGGAATCCAACCCATGTTACAGTAAAGCAGTTATATCGCATAGAATGCTTTCTACGAAACTATGATCTCCTCTATTGTTAGATGCAGTGGCAACATAAGACTTAGGGCCAGTTTCACCAGTTCCTGATAAAATTTCAGATAATTATCTGATCTCTAACACGATCTGTCAGATAAAGATCGCTGATACGATTTTCTATTTTATCTGACAGATGAATGCTTTATAGGCTAACAGGGATATTGTCAGCGATTGGTCAAACTGGCCCATGAAGTCGTGGTAAAGATAAAATGTATGAGAACCTTTTATTGTATATTCTTTCAAAAAAAATACATTTGAATGATGGCTAGAAGCTAAATAACCTTGTTAGTAGCGGACCCTACTGACAACAATCGGTAGTCGGAGGTAAGAACTCAAAGCTCACACCTTTGACTTTCGGATTACTTTCTGAGACGGGCATTGCATTAGATGGTTTCTTAACAACTTATTAATTTAATCAATTATAATAAGCCATACCAAATACATCTTTTATCTAATCAATTAAATATATAGAGCACTCAGTCACATATAGAGCATACCCATAACTTGAAAGAAATAAGCCACAATACATTTTTTACACTTTATTCAACATTTTAATATAACTTACAGTAATTAACAATAATTATTTTCACATAATTGTTGGCCCGCACGCGAACCTTTACAGAACACCTAATCGCTAATGTAACATTCGAGAAACACCGACTTAGAACAGCAACAAATAAGATACACTGATTACATACGGGTACGGAGAGATTAATATCGTGTACCGAACATTACATAATGGTAAGAATAATTTACATTTCATAAGATTTACATGACACGAGAACTATAACAGCAATTACTTTATAATTATTTGTTGTCGCATGGCTCATAAGTGAAAGCTCAATTATAATTCTATAATGTTTATTTTGTTGTATGAGACGATTCAGATGATCTTTTAACACTTTTTCTAAGATCGAAATAGCAGTGATTGATGTTTTGTTTCCTGGACCCCATGCGACTTTAAGAGATGTTTATAATATTACTATTAGATACACATAAAATCGATTATAAAATAACACAATACATAAAACACAATTATATATTTAGTTTTTTAATCATTTGCATTTGACATTTTTCCAGGATACGGAGAAGTTTAATGTAAAAACCTGAGAGGCCATAAACCTATGAATTATAAAAGATTATTTATCTTTGAATATAATTAGCGATAATACTGTTTTACTGAGTTCAGTGGCGTAACAATAGGGTGGCATAGTGCGCAAAATGCCACGGGCCCCCGGCTATGGGGGCCCCCGGCCCGGCAGGGCCCTGGTCCGACAGGGTCTCAGGCCCGACAGGGTCTCAGGCCCGACAGGGCCTCGGCTGAATAGGGCCTCCGGCTTAAGCACAACAGGGTAAGCAGAGAAGGATGTACCATTAATAACAAAATTAATTACTTATAATGATAAATAATTGACTAGATTTTTAACATGACAAACATTTCACCATAATATTTGATTTAAATGTATTGCTTTTGTTTCATTATAGTATAATCTTGGTTAGAAACCGATAAATGACAGCAGTAAATAAATGAATACCTAAGATAAATACCTAAAATAACTCAGAAGTTTGGGAACGAGCAATTTATTGATGAAAAGGCGAGTAAACAAGAGTCCCAGAAATGAATGAATGGATGAAACAAAAAAAAATCCATAATAGCAAATCTCGGCGATAGTAAATATTAAGGCTCAAAAAAATCAAAACCAGGTACAAACAAAATTAAATTGGAGTGAAAAATATTAAATCTCCATATGTTACAGACAGGTCTAATATAAAAAAAAACAAAAGGTGAAGTAAAACAATTTGTGATTCAGAAAGGTTATTGTAAGCCCAACCCCTTCTTATGAGACAGCAATAATAAATAAATAAAATACTAAACAAACGTAGAGGACGTTTCGCTGACGATTTAGTCTTGATGGCGGAATCGCTGCAGGAGCTGCAACAGATGCTGCTTGGCCTGGTTTCAGCTTCACAGCGGATAGATCATTTAATTAACTTCGTCAAAACCAAAGTGTCACCATCCACCACATTGATCCAACCTGTCGCTTTATATGGCCACCAGTTCGAAGTTGTTTCCGAATATGCCTACCTGGGGCAGACCCTTTAATAGGTAGCAAAAACTTAGAGAAAGATGCTATGTGGTAGTTCCACCCGGGGTGGGCAGCATTTGGTAAACTCTGTCTTCTCGACAGCTTGAAAACGAAAGTTTTTAACCAGTGCGTCCTACCTGTAATGATCTACGGTGCTAAGACTTGGACACTCAAAGTATGACTGGTTCACAAGCTTATGGTCGCTCAGCGATCTATGGAGCGTGCTATGCTCTGGTGCTATGCTTCGTAATAAACTTATCTGTCCAAGAACCCAAGTAACAGACAGCAAACAGAATTAGCAAGTTGAAGTGGCAGTGCGCTGACCACATCTGCCGAAAAACCGATGACCATGATTTAGCTAACGCCCTCCAGCTAGGTGGAGAGATGTTTTGCAAATGACACACGAAATACCGATATTTCACTTGGATTCGTGTATTTTGTATGAAAAATACTGGTTACATTGGATATTAGAAGAGGAGCAACAATCCATAAAAAAAGAATCATTTTTTGGCGCCAAGAACTTGTTGTACTCCTCGAAGTTATTAATTTAGCTTTTCGTGGCCATAGATATAGCGCAGATAGTAGAAGGTAATGAAAGAACTTTTTGAATTGTTACTAGCAAAATATAATCCTGATTTAGAGAAATGGTTATATAAGTTAATTGGCTAGATAAAATACTCAAGCCCGAATATACAAAATCAGCTAATTGCTGTTTTGGGCCTAAATTAACTTCATTATCTTTGATAGAACTCAAAGTTTTTCGGTACCGTGTGGCAGAAAAAAATGAAATGGAAGTCCAAACCCACTCTTTAATCGTTATTAGAGAGTCCTTTTTAGATTTCATGAAATGATTTATGTTCAAAATTCGATGAGAAATATGAAGCGATGTCATTAAAAAAGATTCTGTACTGCACTGTTTCAGCTCGTATAAGTCCCGCTACAGGGTACGGGCCATAGAATCTACCAAGCTGACCTACTGCAGGCTGGCGGACTTAACTTACCATAGAATTTTTTATAAATCGCTATCGTACGCAGGTTTCGTCACGATGTTTTCCTTCATCGTCATATTGCGTGGTGATTGACTGTCGTATTGACAGTCAATCACCGCACACGCATGATTTCGAAAAGTCAGTTGTGTGCCCTGGGATTCGATCCCGAGATGACCATGAAAATGTTGACGGCCGTGTCTGGTCCACTTACAAATACCCACCCTTCGATCAAAAAGGCCACCTTAAAAAAAAGTTTCATAAAAACGAAATTACAATGTTAATTTTTTTTTCATTTACGAAGGGCCCCATTTGATGAATTTTGCCACGGGCCCCCGATGGGGTAGTTACGCCACTGACTGAGTTGACGATTAATGAAACCCCTGAAAAAATGCGATTGCAAAAGATTAAATATAACGATAATAAGAAGGCAATAGGATTCGAGTATACAGGCACAGACACACTCATGAATAGAATATTTGAAAAGTTTAACAGGTGACAGGCTATCCCTAAAATATACAAATGACTCGCTTAGATCTACACTACTAGATATAGCCACTCTTCAAGATGCAACAGTCTGATGCATTCGAAACGATCTTCAGCCGTGTGAGTAGAAATGATAAAATGAAATTATACCGACTAGGCCTATTTTTCTATGCCACCTAAAAATTTAAATATTAGTGTCTTATCGTAACGCTAATTATTAATTATAATTGAATCTTGTGACTGATTAATGATTTAGGCTAAATTAGGCGGTAGTTCATATAGTTAGAAAATAAATTAATGTATTGTTTTCAAACAATATATATTAATATTTATCTTAAGAAATAAAATAAGGAGGCAGAAGCACAATAGAAATTGAGATAACAGTGGCAAACAGCTATTAAACATACCCATCATAATACTTTGATTCAATTTAAGAGAGAATTTTATTTTGTTTACCTTATTTTGAATGTGTATTTAAACTATAAATATTTAATTACACCAATGTAGTTATTATATGTTAAATTCTACATTATTTTGCCTAAAATTTGCATGAGTTTTAAGTTGCTACACAAAATTGCAAATCTACTTTGCATAATTTCCGGGTATCAACAAAGAAAATAAGGGAATAGTATAATTATTTATAATACCGCGTTTTATGTCATGAATTTAACTTTTGTGGCTTTAGTCTACGATGTAGTTACTGTATTCAAGCAACATTCAAATTATTGGCATGTTATCTATTTAGTAAATACCTACCTAGGTCAAGGAAGCATTCTAAAATAGTAGGTGCGTCAAGACTTAAGCTTCCTTGGTCACTAGGTAGCACTGCTAAGAACATGTAACCCTAGTAAATATCTATTCAAAATATGCATGTAGGTAAATCGTTAATGTTGCATCACATAGGTCTTCAAAGAACATCTTTTATTTTAACAGTAAGTTTAATTCTTGTATAAGTGCCTACTCATAAGCAAACTCCGAAATTTAACATTTTCTATTTAATAATCTTTAGGATCCTAACCTTCGATAAGCTACGCACATTTTCTGGGTCTTAAGACAATTTCGTGCCACTGTGCCTAACATCATATTTATAACTATGTCTGGCATTTCTACAAAGTTGAATGTATTAAGTTTAAGCATTTTTAACTCCTTGTGAGTATTTTCACATACAATTATTATGAAATATAAAATATGTTTTCTATTGTGGATTCCTGCATAAGATTCCATTTTCTATTATGTCTTATCAGGTGAATATTATTAGTCAGAGTTATTTGTGACCTAAAGTTGTCTTAAAATTAATACCATATTTTTCAACGTCACATGCTATCTTCGATTAAATTGATTACCATCAAATTGACATTATTAATTGATGCGATGATTATATTTTTAGAAACGTTATTTTAAAATTGTTGCACCATTTATGTTTATTCTATGCAGACTAGTCCATATTTGGTTAATTTAAATTATCGACTTTAGACGCTTCCAATTGACAAACATTTAAGACAAAAACAAGTTTTAAAAGTAATATTATTTATGATATTGAAAATATAAAGTAAAATGAGACAAGTATAACATTATTATAACGATTAAGTACTAATGACTAGTTCATGCAATTTATACATTACATTTTTAAATTAATGACGCTTTTATGTAAGCGGTTACACCTCACTAACTTTTACGATCGACTAAAATCGATATTGTTGAATACACAATTTGACATACGTTACTTTTAAAATGAGCGAAGATATCAGATACGGACTAACGTTTCACTAGTCAAGCCTACGCAGTACATGTAGCATTTCTCTACAAAGTTGATAGTAGCTTGCAAAACTCGTATGTTTCTAAAAGCCAGTGGCAATAATAAAAAACGGTCCTAGACTCATCGAAAACTAACTATTGTTGGATACAATTTTATCCAACGGTGTAAAAATACAACAATTCTTACATCAGACCATTCTACTAATGGATTCTTAGAAAATCGCTAGCCCGTGTCTGTAAGCAGCTAATTCAATCAATTCATTGACAATTGTTAATTGTATGAATTTCATGTTAATTGACTTCGAAAGTTGTCGGTCACATATTTTACAATTTATTATGACACATTAAACTTACATTAGATTATGTACTGACAAGTACAGGAAAACAAGAAACCTACCGAGAATGTTTAGAACACTACTTTGACAAGAAACAAAGATATAGTTTCTTCGCAAAGACAAGTGGAATTTAATACTATTTTGCGTTTACATGTGCAGATATATTTATTAGTAACCCATTCGCCGTGTAAAAGGATTTTTCTAAGTCTTTATATCAAATATCAATAAGCGTAAAGTGTACGTTATGGCTATTACTTGATTGAAAGTTGAGTATGATTATACGCACAACTTTCCTCTATAGTCACATTTATATAATGAATTATGTTCATAACGTTTATAGTCTGCACAATTACGTAAATATGACTAAAATATAATTTTAGTTACGACTGGATTGTTGATAATTTTAATAATATTTTGTAAACCAAACCACAGAGACGAAGTATTACATAAGTTTGATGTTGAACTTAGATCGTAAATCCATGTAATTTTCCATGAAAATATTTCCATTTCTCCGGATTACAATCATAATGTGGAATATTACCTTCCCTAAACATTGCGTTTGCAATGGTGGGATAAATTAGAATTGTGTTACAATAAAATACGATCCAGTGCCTACGGTCAATGTTATGTATTTACGAAACTATTTGAACAGTTTATGAATGTACACAAAGATTAACATCTATATAAAATATCTACTAGAATAGACATATCCAATATTCTACGAGCAAAATGCCTAGTCATCCCGTAACAGCGTATTTTTATTGATATATTCAGCTTAGCCGATATACTTTATCTAACATTAATATCATATATCCAAATATACATACACACGAATCTAATTCTATATAAGTAGATCACAGAATTGGAATGGAATTAAATGAATAGTTTAGACTCAAGTTAGGATTTAACCAAATTTTGGAAGAAACAGGTCAATAGAGGTATATAGTGTTGTGAAAATATAGATCAGTCGAAGGAAAAGTAATATTAGTTCTCATAGAAACTTCAAGTGGAAGATCAAATGCTATTTCGAATAAGTAATCCAAATCTAACAAAATAAAGAAAAAATATTTTTCTATCTAGTTTTTACTTATTTCTCCCTATATAGATATTTGGTAGCAAAAATGCAAATATTCTTCTAAAAAAAGCGTTGTCCTCTATTGTAATTCGTAAATTTCTCGATGTTTTGAACGTTTTGAAATAAATTTAAATGCTCCCTGTTAATAAAGGATGTAATACGAAATAATCTATATGAGAAGATTAAGTTTTTAGTTATTTTATTTATAACCAAGACATATAATTTTAAAAATAAAATTTATATTTATCCGAATACATTATGTGATTAGAATTTCTATTACTAATGAAATATTCATAAGATGTTTATAATTTACATAGAATAGATTTTGATTTGCGATATCTCATTCATCGTTAATTCTGACTATAGTTTGAGAAATGGATTTACTAGTAAATTCCACGTTAATAATTGTTTTATTAATTTATTTGTTATTAGAAGTTAAACTATTGCAGATAGGAAAGATAAGAGAAAGTGTGGAAAAATAGTAGAGTAAGTTGTAGCTTTTTGTGCGTCAGCTATACAGTAGGCTAAGCTATATACACCACTGCAACATTTAAAGTAAACGCCTTATGAAGCTATTATACATTTTCTATTGCCTATCACTATAAAACAAGAGAATACTTATGCATCAAGAATTTCGTGCCGACATAGTCACACAATTAATGCAAACATTTTTATGAACAATGTTAGAGTTAAATATTTATGCCTTGTTTAAGTTTCTAGAGTCTTTCTAGAGTTTCTATGATCTGAGAATGAACGTAACCTCTTGTTAAACTGATTAGCAGATACACAACTTTAAAAAGTAGAGAATTAATAAACAAGTTCATGAGAACTTTTGAAATTGTATTATACGTTATTAATTTAGTAGTGACTATGATAAAACTCCAGTTTTCACACTTAAGCTAATGAAGTGGCGAATATTTCTTTGAGATTCATACGAAGCTACGAGTAAAATGGGAGGAACACTTTACCAAGATACGTTGAAATGAAGCAGAAATGTTTCATTCACAAAAAATTTCATTCATTCATTATATTTTTTACATTTCTTGGTTTTATTGAGTTCGAGGAGAAATACAACAAAATACCAATTAATTTAATGCTGAAATAATAATTATATTTGGTGTTGTAGCATTTGAAAAAATAACAAATGTTTTATGTTAGAAGTACTACGTCATCTGCCTAGTTTGTGCTAAGTTACAGAGGACTTGGGCAAGCAGATTATACACATTGGGGTATATAATGATGTGCCATGATGAACGATGCATTAGGAATTGCAAAATATTTTAGTACTAAATCACACATATATGCATATATAGAAGGAAATATAATTCATTTTACACAAATCAAATAAATATTTAAATATTGAGGCCCAAAAACGAATAGCTTTGCTACGTTTTGTAACATATATAAAAAACTACCTAGGCATTAATCGTACATATCATGTTCAAACTCTATAGTTTTATACTCTATAGTTCACTTCTATAAGTGTAAATTTTGCTTCAGGCTGAACGATTAGCAAGTAGGTGACTACGTATTGTATGTTTTCAACACTACCAGCAAAGTTTATTTTATGCTTTTACCTAAGCGCGAAGGAGTATGTTTGTTATTGATTTTTTTATTGAATTAAGGATGAACGAAAATCGGACCATTGCTGAGGTTCTAAAAATCAATTTGGCTTTACCAAAAATTTATCCTAAAAATGAATCATATCATTCGTATTTTAAGCCGAGACACAGCATACCACAGCTATTTGCAGTTTTTTTTTGTAAAACCGTGACATCAGCAGATTTAAATGATGGTATATTTCATAATATTGTTAACACCAATTTTAGACCATAATTTTTAGTATATTACATTCAAATGTATTTAATAATGATTTTCTAATAAATATAGCAAGGGTAAACATTCGATTTTTTAAATGGCCTGTAATTTGTTTAGATGTTTAATTAAATATATTGTTAGATTATTTATTTTGTCATGTAGATCTGCGGTTGTATTAAGTCAGTAAATTACAAGGAAAATGTTTATTAACAACAATCTATAGTAATTATTCATAGTTCTATGTTTTGGCGCATATATTTTTAATTTCAATCTTTGATACATTTATTATTGAGAGACAATTTATTACAAGTTTAAAATATCACGCAATTACATTGCCTGAGCTGAGAATCGAACTTCCTACATACTTCCCGCACGACGCGACGGTGGGCGGTATTACTGTTGATATTATATGATTGCTAATGTAAGGTGTGGCTCTATTTTCTTCATCGTTAATTTTTTACAAACTTCGCAATTTTCTTGATAAATTAAGTAAAAGGCAATAATATTTTGCAATTCTATAATGTATTTATAAATAATACATAATAGTGTCTACACACTTCATTTTTTAAATTGGAATGTAGGTACTAGGTACAATTTACTATTATGTTTACGGAAGTCTTGTGATATATTATTTTACAAATTATTTTATTTGGAATTGTTGTCCATCAATTCTTTATGACTGATAATAGTCTGCTACATTATTATTGATTCGTTCTAATAAAAATGGAAAATATATTTCTTCTACCATTAGTATGAAGAATCTAACGTTTCAAATATACTTAGATTTTTAGGTTGAGATTTTTTGAGTAAGTAATGTCAAAGCGGCTGTAGTATTACTTATAAGTATTTTTTATTTATTTATTTATCTTATTCATAATCGAAACGAAAGAGTGGTAATTTTTTTCATTCCACTACAAACGCAGTTTACATAATTAAAGCAGGACGTAATGACTAGCAAAAACTTGAGACTTTCAAATACCAATAAAACAGCACAGCAGTAGAAAGACACAACAGTTGCCAACGGAACACCAACAAGAGTAACAACGCTACTTGACGTATTGAAACAGCGCCATCTAGTATAATTATTAATAAGTTAAATGACATATTGGTACAGCGCCATCTAGTAGCTAGAGATGCAATCTGGCTTGTTGAAGGGGCCGAACACGTTGAGCTCGTAGAGACTAGCGAGGGTGATGAACAAGATGTACCAGACCATCAGTACGGCGCCGTACTTGCGGTCCAGCTTCCAGCCGTTGGCGTGCGTGGCCACCACCAGGAAGATCACAGTCGAGAACAACGACAGGGTCGAGTAGATGAGGCCTAGAGTTTAAACATAGTAATGACAACAACATAACTTGTGTAGATGAGGCCTATTGGGCAATTGATACTTAGTGCAAAAACATCACAAATATTGTCACGCTTAGAGGAGAAAAAATTTAAGAAATTTTACATTTTATAATTTACAATTTCTTGTATAAATGCAAATCTGATGCAAAATGTGTTAAGCTATTCAATGTATAAGGTACAAACAAATTATATGGACTATTTATTGCAATAGAAACAATTCGGAAAGACATGTAGTCTGTAGACTAACAATACCGATGTTATTAATAATTATGATTGAATTATTAATAATTATGATATTACCTTTGCTGTAAACGTTGACGTGGCTGCCGGGCTGGATGATGGCGGTCTGGATGAACCACGGCAGGCCGAGGCACACCAGGATGTCGAACACGTTGGAGCCCACAGCGTTCGACACCGCCATGTCGCCGTATCTGTGTCGCATATTATGTAGAGTCCATTTTATCAGTATTAAAGCGCTAAACGAGGTAAAGTGGTCAAACACATTCCTAATGGGTTTTAGTCGCCAGAAAAGTAGAGTTAAGCTTAATGATTACTACACGATTTATGGTTATAATCGTCAAAATAAAACTGATTTCGGACAAAATAAATTTAACTTATTGATCGCTTTTTTGGAAAAAGTAAAAATTGTAACCTTCTACCTATAGATAAACCAATCTGTTCATGATAGTTAATTATGATGAGTAAATGATTGGTGTATAATAATGGGAGAGTTCCTCACCCCTCCTTGATGACAGCGAGAGAGGACAGAGCGTCGGGCACGGACACGCCGGCCGCCACGAACGTCAAACCCATCACCGTGTCGGGAATGCCCAGGGTGTAACCTGAACGAAAACAATTGCGTATCAATCCGCTAGCAAGATATATTTTTCTCATTATAATCGCGCCAAAGTGGCGGTATTCTCATAGCAAGTACAGTCCTGTTTACAATAAATCTAGGGACCATTATCATCGCAATTTGACTTGGATTGATTTTCGTTTGAAATAATTTATTTTCTTTAAATGTTAAAGCAATCAAATGAAAATTGTGTCCTACTGTAGCGTTCATTTGTACCAGCATGACAACTTGTAGATCTTAATTCCAAATGAAGTTACGGTGTCAACTTTGAGCCAGGTGATCCGTAAAAATCTGTTACAGTACAAACTCACCAATGATGGTGATCATCCAGACCATGAAGTACGAGTAGAAGGAGATCCAGAGCATGGAGATGATGAAGGTGACGGGGTACCAGCGGCCGCGGCAGTCGGGCATCGTGTGCCGGCACGACCAGTGGATCGGGAACGCCACGTACCAACACGCCAGCTGCAAGTGGTCTGCAACACACATATGATGCATTCATTATACGTTTCATCAAAAGTTTCTTTTCAAAAAATATTAATGAAGAAAGTTTGATGGAAGTGAAAATAATGTTAGCCAGGTTCAGTAAATAAAATCAAAATTGATAAATGGGCTGACATCAAAGTCTATATTAGAAAGAAAATAATGCAATAAAACTTTACGCGTTGAGATATTTAAAAAATGCATAATTTGGTAAAATAGTATCAAGACGACATACTGGCTCCGATGGGCTTGACCAGTGGGTCGACGGCGGTTTCTGGGTTGTACTCCTTAGCCTTGTAATATGCTGGAGCGGCTGGAGCCTGCAGAAAATACAAGTTTGCATCTGCACCAAAGGACTAAAGTATAACGTCTGTTATTCAATTAGATGAGATCAAAGATTTCCTGAACGATTTTAATTCCAAAACTGGTTAAAATAATATTCGGGAAAACTGACAATAAATTTAGCCATCATCATAAACCGAAATATGATAGTAATATAATAAACCATTTCATCACAATACTTTAGTAATATTAAAATATATCAATCTTGATAGATTAGAATGAGGGGAACATAAAGATCAAAGAAAATACCGGAGGTTGCTGCGGTTGTTGTTGTTGCTGTTGTTGTTTTTTTTATCTCAATATTTTTGTAATATTCAAATATATCAATCTTGATAGATTAGAATGAGGGGAACACAACGATCAAGGAAAATACCGGAGGTTGCTGCGGTTGTTGTTGTTGCTGTTGTTGTTTTTTTTATCTCAATATTTTTGTAATATTCAAATATATCAATCTTGATAGATTAGAATGAGGGGAACACAACGATCAAGGAAAATACCGGAGGTTGCTGCTGCTGTTGTTGTTTTTTTTATCTCAATATTTTTGTAATATTCAAATATATCAATGTTGATAGATTAGAATGAGGGGAACATAAAGATCAAGGAAAATACCGGAGGTTGCTGCGGTTGTTGTTGTTGCTGTTGTTGTTTTTTTTATCTCAATATTTTTGTAATATTCAAATATATCAATGTTGATAGATTAGAATGAGGGGAACATAAAGATCAAGGAAAATACCGGAGGTTGCTGCGGTTGTTGTTGTTGTTGTTGTTGTTTTTTTTATCTCAATATTTTTGTAATATTCAAATATATCAATGTTGATAGATTAGAATGAGGGGAACATAAAGATCAAGGAAAATACCGGAGGTTGCTGCGGTTGTTGTTGTTGTTGTTGTTGTTGCTGTTGTTGTTGTGGTGGTTGCTGTTGTTGCTGCGAGTCCGCTCCCGGATACTGTTGAGTGCCACTTTGCGTTGTGTTCCAATTGGAAGACTGAGTCTGCGAATGAGTTCCGTACATACATAAATAAACTAACGCCTTTTTCCCAGAAGGGGTAGGCAGAGGTGCCAGGACGCCCACATTTCGCCTTCTACGTTCCGTCCCACGATGTGATAGGTGGCGAGCCTATCGCCATATCGGGCACCAATTCCTGACTTTGAGCTGATAATGAATAGAAAAATTCAATATCACTTTGCTCAACCCGGGATTAGAACCCGACACCTCAGCTTTGTAACCGTACAGTAGTACAACTACGCCACCGAGGCAGTCTAGTCGAGTCTAGCTGTAGTCTAGGTGAGTTGAATGAGTCAGTCAACGCAGTAGTTCCATACAGTACGTTGTTGGTTTGTCATGTATAATAATAAAGGGTATGTGCGTGAGTACAATTTAAAAATTTACATTGCTGTTCTTTATATATTTTAGTTATTTGAATTTAATGTATCAGCCCATTTACGTTCCTTTGCAGGGAACGGGCCTTTTCAATCGAGAATACGATTGAGAGTGGTTAGGCCATATAGTTAACCACGCTGGTCTAATGCGCCTAGCCTAAAGCAGGTTAGCCGAATATATATATATATATATTTTAATTTTTCTATATCACTTTATACCTTTTATATTTCACTTTACATAGAGTTCTGAACTGTATTTGTCAATTTTCGACCCTTTGCAGGGTTGCAGGCTTCCACTACAATCAAAATTACGATTTAGAAGGATGACGCCAATAGGTTTACTTAGTGTAGCTTTTATAAAACTTCTGTGTAAACATATAAAACACTAGTATTACCGATTCATCCCAGGCCTGGTTGGGGTCCCACGTCTGGTTGGGATCCCACACGGGGGTGGGGTCCGCGTTGTACGCCGCGTTGTCATACGCGCCGGTCGGGTTGTATGCTAAAATTGGAAATATTATGGCTTATTTTCTAACCAATGCCCAGGGCCGCCGTAAGCGGGCGTGCAAAGCGTGCACCGCACACGGGCGGCACACCCAGGGGGCGGCAAATCGAGCGACTCATCACGACATCACGTAATTCAAGTCATTGTTAAAATACCCACTCCACCCATATTATAGGAAATGTCATAACATAGTGGTAAAAATGTAAAAAATCCAACCGAATGACATTAACACCGCCATCTATTGGCATCCATTAAAACTAAGATGCAATACCAAACGTCGTCTGCCATTCTATGAAAAGCAGGACTGGCGATGTTAGGGGAATCCCTTTGAGCTTCCTTCTCAATTGCTAGGTTTAGTACCTACTGTCCGCGACATGACGAATAGCAATTTTCTAGTGATGTAGTATCACGTTCCAAGTAGTTTATATCGTAATTTTTTTGCAACGTTATGACATTAAAGAGTAAAAATAATTAAAGTTAAATAGTTAAAGTTTATTATATGCAATATGACAAAATATTTTATCTACAATTTGTAACTGATCGATGTCTGTACATGGAAGATATATGAGAAAAACTATTATGGGGGGACTGTATAAACGTAATATAATCGTAAAAATGAGAGTGAATTATTGTTTTGTTTTCTTTTGCTTTAAAAGCTACCGCAGTCATTTCGATACACAACAATATAATACACAAAGAACAATTTGACCGGGATCGAAATCGATAAACGCGTTCTATGCCGATTGCGGACTCGTGCAGTACTAATAACAAAGTACTCTGTGAGCACTAAGGTGTGTGAGCGGTCCCTCCTCCACGCGTCACCTCATACTATAGATATACTTGTACGCATTCGAAAAGTGCTATGGTAAATAAATAGTAAAAGTAAATAAATAAATAAATTGCATAATTTTATTATTAGTTCTTTTGAGGTGGGTTTCGGCTTATAATTCAATCATCCGTCAGTTTAAAACAGAAGTGCAAAGAAATCGTAATTATGGTAAGTACTAAGTTTGTTTAAAGACTTATCACAATAATTACTGTTCAAGGAACATTAAATAAGGACTTTTAATTCTTGAACAATATACGTTATAGTGTACTAAATTTGTTTTTATTATTCATTTTGAAAATGAAGGAATATATGATGTTATAATTGAAATGAATTTATTGTAGAAAATGTTACGTGGGTTCGAATCCTATTTGTCTGAATTTTTTCGGCATATTAATGTATTAAAAAATTTACTAATTAAAAAAATTCCTTACATTTAATTTCAGGAACCGCAGAAAAGGAAAAAACTTTCGGGAGCGCAATTTCGACAGCAAAAACGAGAAAAAGAGGTACACAAAGAAAAAATGGCGGGTTCTTTACTGAAATTTCTAAGCAAGCCAGAAAATAAGGACACGGAATGTCAAGAAGATATTGAGGTAGCTTTAACAAATCAAGAAGCTATGGACGTAACTGAAGAAAAATATATATCTTCTTCGGTAGGAGCGTCAAGTAAAACAAGTGAAGGTACTAGTGGAGAACCTGTAAGCAGTTTATCGTCATCAGTAATATGTAGCAATTTAGATTGTGGTGATGATCCTGGTTTGTGGCCTGCCTGTTTGACTAATGATCTTGTTAATATTTTGGTTAATCGTGGTCCCGTACAAGCGGCCAACTGCAGCTTTCCTATGAATGACCACGGAAGAAAATTTACTGACAATTATTATTATAGAAACCTTCCAAATGGAGAAAAAAATTTACAGAGAATGGCTTGTTTACTCTATTTCGAAGGATTCAGTCTATTGTTTTTGTTGTAAAATATTTGGTAAATCTGTTAGTAGTTTGTCTGCTTTGAACGGTTTTTCTGATTGGCAACATTTTTCATTAACATTGAAAAGACATGAAACAAGTGTTTCCCACAGTGAAAATGTGAAATCTTGGGTACAATTGAATAATATGTTAAAAAATAAAACGACTGTAAATCAAATGCAACTGAGACTATTAGAATCGAAAAAAAAACAATGGTGTGATGTATTAGAGAGAATCATAGGCGTAATCAAGTTTTTATCTCATCAGTGTCTGGCTTTCCGAGGGTCGTCAAAAACATTATATGAACATGATAATGGTAATGTTTTAAAAGTAATTGAAATGATAGCATCCTTTGATTCAGTCATGCGGGAACATATTCACAGAATTCAATCCTCGAAATCAGATTCAAGTCGTATGACTCATTATTTAGGAGATCAAATTCAGAATGAAATAATTGAGTTGCTCGGCACGACCATAAAAAATTATATATTGAACAAAGTTAGAAAATCAAAATATTTCTCCATTATATTAGATTGCACACCAGATGTAAGTCATACAGAGCAAATTACAGTTGTACTTAGACATGTTATTTTAAATAATGAAACAAAAAATGTTGAGATATGTGAAAATTTCATTGGTTTCTGTCCGATCACCAGCTCCACAGGTGAAGGTCTATTAAATTTTGTTTTGGATTTATTTTCACAGTTAAATCTCAATATTAAAAACTTACGCGGTCAAGGTTATGATAATGGTTCTAATATGCGTGGAAAACACAATGGATTACAAAAAAAAATTTGGAAATTAATAACCGCGCATTTTACGTCCCATGCTCGGCGCATAGTCTTAATTTGGTAGTGAACGATGCAGCAAATGTTACGTATGAAACTGTGAATTTCTTTAATATAATTCAAGAAATTTACGTTTTTTTTTCATCATCTACAAAAAGGTGGTCGGTAATTTGTAAACATTTACCAGATTTAAAATTAACAGCCTTAAGTACCACGCGATGGTCCAGCAGAATTGATGCAGTTAAACCATTACGGTATAACCTCGAAAAAATATTTGATGCTTTGCTGGAAATATCTGGTGATTCATCGGAATGGGATTGTACTACATCTCACAAATCTCATTCGCTTGCTTTAAGCATTCAAAATTATAGATTTATTTGCTCGGTAATAATTTGGTACGATATTTTAAACGAAATTAATGCTCTGAGCAAAATGATGCAAAGCCCCACAATTAATACTCAAATCTGCATAAATTTGTTAAATAAGTTGATTGACAAGTTCACAGAATATCGCACGGTTGAACACTTTCAAACGGTGTTAACAGAAGCTTCCAAAGTGGCTCAGGAACTCAACGTAGAAACAGATTTCCCGCCAATAAATACAATTCGTCCAAGAAAAAAATCAACACAATTTCACTATGAACACAGAGATGAAGTTTTAGTAGACCCCAAAATCAAATATAGAGTAGAGTTTTATTTTAGAATCCTAGATCAGACAATAACTTCTTTAAAGGATAGATTCGACGAGCTTAAAACATTTACCGACGTATTTGGCTTTTTTACCAATAACTTATTTAATTATTCCAATGATGAGTTAATGAAACATTGTAAAGATTTAAATCTGAAACTTAAAGATGATTCAAGCAGTGAATCAGACATTGACGGTATTGATTTATTTAATGAAATTATTGCATTAAAGTAGCATTTTGCAGAAAACCAGTCTAATGATCCACAAATCCTATTACAATATCTTTTTACTAATGACTTGATTTCAACATTTCCGAACACAGCAATAGCGCTAAGAATATTACTGACACTGCCGGTTTCAGTTGCATCTGATGAAAGATCCTTTTCAAAATTAAAAATTATCAAAAACTATTTAAGGTCAACAATGCTTCAGCAAAGACTAAGTAATTTAGCTATAGTTTCAATTGAACATGAAATTTTAGACAGTTTGGATACAAGAAAGTTGATAGAAGATTTCGCAAATGTAAAGGCAAGAAGAGTTAAATTTTTGTAGATAAATATTTAAGTACCTATATAGTTTTTTACTTAATAAAAAAAAGACAGGTATATACTTAATTAATTCAAATAAATGTTTTATCTTCGTTAAGTTGTTTTTCTTTTTCCCCACTATAATGAGAAAACGTGAATTAACCTTTTTTTGATAAAACTGAGTATGTAGTCGTAGGGCGGCATAATCGATTTGCACGCGGGCGACGAAACAGCTAGCGGCGGGCCTGCCAATGCCAATTTATGAAAGGTAAAAAAAATGGTCTCCAGATGGTAAAAGCTACTTATAATTATAATTACGTATGTTACATATTACGTTTGTGTATTTATATTACGTTTTTGTTTTTTATAGATTGTATTCTTTATTTTCTACTCTGCCCTTTCTTTCTCTATTCCTTAAATCCATCCAAAGGTTATCTGTAAGTAATCGCCTGGGGCGATAAGACCGTCAACTGTACTCTTTAATTTTATTTGTAAAATATTGTATCTGTATCTGTATCTGTATCAGCCCATATACGTCCCACTGCAGGGCACGGGCCTACTCTACAATCGTAAGTACGATTGAGAGTGGTTAGGCCATATAGTCCACCACGCTGGCCTAGTGCGGGTTGGCGGACTTACATACCATAATTTTTTTTATAAATCGCTATGGTTATAATATTGTATGCCTTTTGTTTTTTTTTGTGTGCAATAAAAAAATAAACAAATATTGGTTGACAGATATGTTTTACTAAAAACTAAAAATGAATTGATGATCTGCTCTACAGTCTAGACCGAAATGTGGTGATAATTACCGAGGTCGGTCACATCCCACAATCAACCATCACACCACACAGCGACACTTAACATTACGGACATAATAAAACACAGGGAAAAAAATGTGGAGATACCAATGTGTACTCACGTGCGTTCTGTATGGGCGTCTCCTTGGTCTGCCCGTCCATCTGCACGTAGTCGCTGTCGGCGGCCGGCGGTGGCGCGGGCTGACCGCCGGCACTCCTTCACCACACGGACAAAAATAATTATTCTTTGTTATATTCAGTTAATATAGTTCGTATACAATAAAGAGTATGAATGATAATATCGACGGCCATGAACATACCGCACCCCCGGTGCAACACTGTCACATAGCAAAAATTACATAGGATGGATTTAAAAATAATCTTACAGTATATTTAAAAATAACTTTAGAGGTCTTTTTTTTAACAGTATGTTAAAAGTTAAGATTCTAATATAAGCTATTCATCTTGTCTATGTCTTTAAATATCATATTTTTATAAGATATCAAAATTTTAAAGGCTTCTCCTGAAAAGTTGCATTTTTGCATAAGTGACAGTGTCGCACCGGGGTGGGGTGCGAATTACGTGTTAGCACAATGCTTTTAGATTTGTAGAAAAAATACGAAAGTAGTTGGCTATTTGTAGTACGTCATTATAGAAATATCTATTCAACAGCGTCAGCAACACTATGTGGTTAACCATGAGCCTTATGGGTTTGAAGAAGAATCAACTTCTCGAGTAACGCAATTTCACAGGATTTTATCAAATTCCAACTGACAAGTAGTTGCAACTAGATAAATGTAATACATATCTGATGGTTCTCGCTGTGATAGATGCTATGCTAAATACCTGTAAGTGACAAGCGCGGCCTGTTCCTCCCTAGTGGGTAGTTTGAAGGGCAGTGGCAGCGTCATGGCCCAGCGCTCCAGCGTCGTGTTGAACCGCAGCGCCACGCAGTACACGCCGTACATTATCAACATGAACAGAGCTTCCGGCCTAACGGGTAATATAATTGGTAATTATTCACAATCAATGTTCAAAGGCCTATGTCCAGCAGTAGCCTGCAATATGCTGATGATGATGATGAATGTTGAATTACATAAAAACATACATAAACTCACGCCTTTTTTTCAGAAAGAGTAAGCAGAGACACGCACATTTGACATTACGCCATGTATGTTCCGTTCAAAGATGTGATAGAGCATATCGCCATATCGGGCACAAATTCCTGACTCCGGGCTGATAATAGCAAAATCCAGTGTCACCTTGTGCGACCCGGGATGTCAATATATTAATGTTAAATTATTTAGAAAATATTTGAAAACCAAGAAAGTATCTTATTGCTTGATCTGCGTAAGATAATTAAATTGACTCTTTTAAGTTTTGGGGTTTAGAATAATTATGTTAAGTTGTTGGCCGATAGTCTAATGATGACGTAGTTTTTGAAACTCGGCTGTTTAAGGAGGCGCTATTGGTCCACTATTCATGTACATTTGTTTCAGGTCTATTTGTTCGTAAGACCGTAATAGCCACGATACAATCTTCGTACCTAAAACTACGGTATGAGAATGTTAGGAGTAATATATATACAAGCATGTGTTCAAATAATAATAATACACTTTATTAAACAAAATAAAGACATACAAAACACTAAAACTAGATTCAGCTGTTAGTTCAGATTTGAGAATGATTCTATCAAGATGTTGATACATTACCAGGAGACGTATTCATTGGCGATAGTGCACAGCATGACGAGGATGGAGATGGCGTAGAAGAAGCAGTCGCGGCACAGCGGCCACCAGTTGAGGTGCGACACGGTGCCGGCGCACAACGCGCACACGGAGATCACGAACATTATGTTGAACACAGCAGAACCTATCACGCCTGATACACCTGTTGAACACCGAGAAGAGAGACTTGGTGATGTACTGGTGCTAATAGATGTAGATGTACTGATAGAGCAACAATAAGGCATTATTTGAGTTAATTATGTGATGTTTCTTATTATATTTGTTAATGATTTACATTCAATAGTAGAGTCAAGTGATGTACTGGTGCTATAACACGTAGATGTACAAATACGGCAAAATTTGATTGAAAACGATTTGAGTAAATTATTTGTTGTTTCTTCTTATTTTTGATAATTATTTACCGACAATAGTAGCGCCAAGTGATGTCTCTATATCTATAAAGTCCCAACATTCAAAAAGTAATCGAAATAGCATTCATGATTAGAGGGAAGAGCTCCTGTTATGTGTAGTGTTTTCCGTTGCGAAGTAATTTCATTATAACCAAGTAATGTTCATTACATTGATATTTAGGCAAAAATACCTATAGATAATATTGAAAAGGCCTAACAGAAATAAAGTGAAATTATGTAATAGAATGTGTTTTAATACCGATATCGTCCTGGGCACAGAAGACTCCAATGACGACGGTTGCGAGTTCAGGGGCCGAGCTGCCTGCCGCCATGAACGTAGCGCCGGCCACATCCGGAGCCAACTTCAACTCTGTAAATAATTATACAATCTCAACTCCATCATACAAAAAAATGTTTTTTTTTAAATGTAACCCAATCTCAAAATAACACAAAATGTCTTACTATTATAGGTGCGATTAAAAATTTAAATTTATATTCTTGGCTAGAGAGAGAGAGAGAGTGAGAGAGAGAGAGAGAGAGAGGTGGGGGGAGTTTTAAAAGTTCAAAAAGCAGTAGATTTACCTTCGCAGATTCTGTCGAGACTCGAGACGAAGTACTCATCACAGACGATAGCCAATCCAATGAAGGTGAACACGGCGACCAGGATGTGAATAATAAGACCGCCGTGTTTTCGCGCGTTCTGACCCATCAGTGGTTTCGGGAACTAACAATAAAAACGATAACTAAACCAATGGAAGTTTGAGAGTTAATTAACTACTTACCCTATGACGCAATCATGTAAATGTAATAGAAAACAGGACGCGTTAAAAAACCAAGTAACAATGCATAATAGATTACTAGAAATATATAATGAATATACTCAATAAAATATATGACTTCTTGTATAGCCATTATCAGAATATTAGGTTTTTGTACAATAACACATTTTTATAAGTTACATACTTGTTCATCCTAATCATGTTGTATGTGAGTATTCACAGCCATAGCTTCGTCAAGAGTGAACTGACCTGTTCAATAGCGGGCGGAGTGCAGTTTTCTCTGTATGGATGTACAGTCGGTATAGCCCACGCAGCTCTCTCCTTCTCCCTTAGCTTTACCATTTCATCCGTCTGTAAGCATACATAAAATAAAATACCTCAATCGTTGTTAGGTCAGTATTATAAATGAAAATAACAGTACCAGTACCAGTGCCAACAAAGAAACATTAAAAAAAAATAAGTAGCGCACTTTAGCCGTTGTTTTCAAAATATATCTAATAAAAAGTCACTCTTGCCTTAATAAATTTTTTTTCTATTGGCTCATCTAAATATATAAATTATTATTTTAAGAACATTTTAAACACATACATCTGTATAACCAGAGTTTTTTTGTTGTTTCTTCTTTTCATCCATTTCCTCTTCTTCTATGGATTTGTCCATCTTCTTACTTGATTCGGACGTATTTTCATCATCTTCTTCTCCAGTGTCTGGTCCGTTTACAGGAATCGTACTTCCTGTCGGCAAGATATGTCATTTTATTTATTTTTTTTTTTATTTTATTTATGAAAGGAATAGTTACAGCTGTATATAATAAGTGCTTAAAAATACGCTATTACAATTTGTTAGCCAATTACAACTATTCACAAATTATGGAGTTACAAAACGGATACATATTTAAAGTTAAAGTTGATGTAAGGTTAAAATAAATTTTGTACATATAAATGCAAAAAAAAAAAACAAGAAAAATACAAAAAATATAAAAATAGAGGTCGGCTGAGACACTCAATGCACACAGATTTACAAAGTTTTATATTATGTTGTAATGTAGTTAGTTATATATGAAGTACAAAAAACAAAAAAAAACAATTTGAAAATAATAAACAATTAAGAAATAGGTAATAATGAATAAACAATATATCGCACACGTCAAGATAAATCCTCACTCGGGTCATATATAGAACATCTCACCTTACGCAAAAACATTTGTTTAGATCCTATAAATGGATCAACATTACTAAAATATTTGTTGTATGTATTTGGTAGTCTTGTAAGTATAGAATTTTTCCCGTAATTTGTAGTATGTCTCGGTACAAAAAATAGTGGTGTGTGTCTAGTACGGCGTTTAGGTGCCGCGAGATATATAAGTTCGACTAGTTCAGGGCAATCCAATTGACCGCAGATCACATCGTACAGGAAACCCATTATACCATAGGAAACCATTTATAAACTAAATTGAGATCTAAACAACCAGAGAAGAAATAAGATATACAGTCGACTCTCGTTAATTCGAATCTCGAGGGACTCTTAAAATATTCACGAATTATCGAGTGTTTGAAATATCAAATGGTTCGAAATTTACGAGAGATACTATAAAACTTCGAATTATTAAGTGTTGATCAACTATTATTCAATCAATAGCAATCGTCAAACATTTATACACTCTCTTTCTCTCTCTGCAACTTTGAATTGTCGAGTGTTGGAAGCCGTTGAGTTCGAATTAACTCTAAACTAAAAAACTAAACTTGTTAGTTGAATTCGAGTCGTTTTATTATATAGCGATGATTTTTAGTTCGAATTAATAAGTGTATAAAAATGTATTGATTTATTTCGAAATGTAAAGAGATTTTGTAGGGAATTCGTGATAACTTTGAATGAGAGATGTTCGAATTATCGCAGGTTTGAATTAATGAGAGTCGACTGTAGTACAATTATTTTAATAGGTAGCAGATACACCTTTCTGCCATTTAATAATATTAATACGCCTCATATAACGTCAATAAGGACTTTCTAATTTTATTCTTTAATCAGCCCTTATATTCGGTATAGTGATTCGGTATTGTTTATACTTGTATTATCTAATTATTGTTTGTACCTGTTGATTGGTTTCTAAGCCCTGCATATCTACGTATTATCCCAGCGAGATAAACTACAATATACATAGATTACATTGTAGTTACTATACAGCAAGCATACTCAACATGCGGCACGCACGCGGCCCGCGTGGCTTTTATGATTGGCCCGCCTATGGTTGCAAACTATTTCAACCTTCGCCTCAATCATAGAAACTACGCTCCCCGAGTAAAAAAATAGGTAACTAGACAATCCTAACGCGATGAGTTGCGTTAAGTCGGCCCGCAACACCATACCTAAAAAGTGTTTGCAGCCCGTGTAAAAAAAGATTGAGTATGGGTGCTTTACAGAATACATAGTCCACCAGTAGGAACTACAGAGACATGTAGAAAAATACCTTTCGTTTCTGGTTCTGTTTTGCCGCCACCTTCGCCAACGGCTGCTTTGTCATCAATTGGGCTTTCAGGTGGCGTGGTTTTCTTGTCATCAGCGCTGTCCAGGTCTGCAGCAGGCTCCGACGCCGTGGATGAGCTGAACACGGCTTGCAATACCGAGTACGCGATGAAGAATACAGACACCGTCAGCCATCGGTGGCGGCGCGGCCTGCGCATCCTCTGCAAACATCAATATATTTATAAGATATATAAGTCCATCGTGAATCGTGATGGAACCTTTCTCAATCAACTTCTCGTGACTAGAGCAATCCGGTGTTTAGCAGTAGGAAATTATGAGCTGATACTTAACGGCAATCATTTTTCCCCTAAAGTAAAAGTAAAATATAATAAAAAGACACAATAGTAAATAATAGTCCTGACACAGTAACTAGTAAAAGAAATATTTTAAGTCGTGGAAATCGGAAACTACAGGGCACTTTTTGATGCCTTATCAACCACATCCGAATATAATATATGTAGAACATATAAATATATGTTTCGGGGGGATTGTGGTTTCTCTTTTCGTAATCCTTTCTCGGTCAACTGCATCAGGTAGTTGTGTTCAAGGTTTTTCATTCCACTATGCCACTTGAGCAAATCCCTACTAGCCTTTTAAGAATTGAATTGTCTGTAGCTGAAATTATTTATTGTTTTAAACATATAAAAAAATACTGCGCCCTTGCAACAGGTAAAAACAATTGTATCGAACGTAATCATTATTATAGCAGGCTGACCTTAACCTTATCTACCCTCATTGCTCACGTTAACTTCTAACACATTATGTAAAGCACAGGTCGCTTACTCTTAAGGATGCTTTTTCTCACTGATTTGTTTTCTTATCTATATCGTTAAGGAAAATGCAAACCCTATATTATGTGATTTAGACCATATTATGTGATTTATTAATGTTGATTTATTAATGTTGTTTTTTTTTACTGTATCGTTAAACTCGTTGTCTATAAAACATTGCCCCCGACAATAATACAGACTCCACAATTAATTCAATAAATTAACTTATTAGTAACGAGGAAAAACCATATTCCAAGTGTTTATTGACCTATTATTACATAAAATACGGAAATCAAAGAGAATTTAAAACACTACGGAAATAAACATTGGAAATAACACATTGAAGTTCACTTGACTTGATTTTTAACTTTATCTACTTATAAAGGCAAAGGAATACCTACCCGTTGAACCTACATAAAACTTTTTTATAGATAATAAATACAAACTCCGTCTTTATATCGCATCTGAGATTTCTTGCTATGAAATCGTGTTTTTATGTTCCCATCATAAAATATAGCCATAAAATGAAATTAGTTGAGCGACAAATTAGAAGGTTCGGTGCGGACATCGCCAATATGAAGTACAGGATATTTGTAAATGTATGAACAGTTCAGTTTTTTTTAAATGGCTTTATCGCTATGTAATCTAACAAAAGGTAAAAAAGGCGTCAAAATATGTAAACAGTATTGAAGTATATTCTTGTGATAAAGATAATTCACACATTAAATAACGATGCGTACATCGTAAACGTATTGGAAGAATATACCTATTTTAGTAACATTTAAATAATGGTTTCTTAGAGTTACCGGAATGTTACACATAGGAACAAAATTATTTTTTACGGATTTTACTGTGAATTTGTTTTTTTTTTACTTCCCGACGTTTCAACTTTGCAGCTTTCGTGGTTACGGCTTTGGCTTTCAACATGGAAATAATAAGTGATCATAAATAAGTGATGAATTATCAAGCCGTATCACTAATGGCTTTAAGCAGCAGATAGCTTAGCAACTATCCTTCAGTCTAATATGTGTGTAACCATAGAAAGTTATTCAAACATATTAATAGACCTACGTCACTGGCGCCTAACTATTTCCTCTGCTCTTAGGGTCAGGTGATAGTTAATTTGGTTCGACTCGTCAACCTATGGTGCGCGGAAATCATTCTACAACCATTCCCGCCCACAGCTCAGTGAACTATGTGCCTTGATTATTGCCAATTCAACGATCTTCCTTATCGAACAGTTTTTAGAAATTGTTTTCCACTATTGGCGTTAAAAATTGCGGGTTTTTGTGTCGAGTATAGCACAAATATTTTGTAATATTGGAGCTTGGGCACGAATATACGATTGTAAGTGTGACATGTTTTATCTATTTAGTAATCTAAGAAAAAAAGAGGATCCATCGAGTAATCGCGTTCTTATCTATATTAAATAGTCTTGTGTGGAAGGTATCAAAAACAATGATATACTTTTCAGTCTCATAGCACCAAGACCCAAAATACCCATTGCTGGATATCACAAAGACTTGTCTCGATGGGGCTTCTTGTTTTATAACCGGTTTCTCAACGAACTAAGCTACGAAGGTGTGTAATAAAAAAGTATCAGCTTTACTAAGTTATCCAACACCTTTCTTTGAAGAATTTTGTCTTAGTCGTTGATACCTTTCAAGTTCCTTTAACAGCAAAATGTTAACTCATTTCACGCTCAGCGTTTCCTTTCATAGCTTTAAAAATGATTCCGAGTTGAAAAATTACATCAACCGGCGGTGACACACTTCGTCTACATTTACAAATGAGTCGACATTTTCCGTTGGTGGAGACGCGCCGTTCAATAAATCGTGTGATGACGATGCGAGAACCTAACCAGCTTACACCCGACAAATCCCTCTATAGCTAACTGTCTGTAACACTCTTTGTATCGACGTTGCTTCTTCAAGTCGGTTTCAGTTTTTTATAGCCGGAATGTGAGAGCCGAGAGGCTTGTATTTAAAGCAGGTATTGGATATAAATGTAGAATAAGCAAACATATTGTTATTTTTCCCAATGTATCAGGAGTGGAGAGAATACACGAAAACATCGCATCGAGCATTTATGACCAAATTATAATACTTATGCAAACCCCTTTTTCTAAAACGGGCCAGAAATACAGTATTTGAATGGGCTGATCATATACTGTATATTTATAATACGTAAATTACTGTAAGCTAAGAAATTGAAAAACGGTGAACCCATATAATAAAAATTTCCATTGTCCATTTTAATAGAACGAAGACCCTAAAATCAAACCACTAAATACAATAACAAAATCTGGTGTATCTGTATCTGTATCAGCCCATATACGTCCCACTGCAGGGCACGGGCCTACTCTACAATCGAGAATACGATTGAGAGTGTTTAGGCCGTATAGTCCTATATAAAATCTGGTGTGTCCCGCTGAAAATTGAGTGTATTATCATAATTGAGTATCGAGTTAGTGTGAGATAAGGATCGGCGGCGTCCCGGGGGAGCGCTTATCGTCCCTCCCCGCCGTGAGGCACGACGTAGAATCAGAGGGGATCGCGCCTGCCCGCCGTACACTCCCCGACAAATATTAGTACGAAATTTGTCTACGTTTTTTTACTACTATTAATGGCGAGACATGCCGTTTTGATAATAAGCGATACGATAGCTCACGGACTGTAGCAAAACCAAACCCTTCAATTACAAAACAATGCCTGGCATTCCACTGCGCTCGCTCTCCTAAGACATAAGATTTTGTCTCAATATATCCAGTAGGTACTCTGGCTACAATGTCCTTGAAACCGAAACACAAGAGTGCATTTAAATTGCTGCTTGGCGGGATAAATAGACATTGCAGTGGTACCTACCCAGGTGGCATTTCACGTATGACACACCTAACATCGGTAAAACGTGTTTTTTTAACGTGCTTTAATTATGGCAGAAGGTAAAAAAATAAAAAAAAATTACTTTGATGTTTAAGAACATACAATAGATGATATGTTGAGACACAACATAATATGTTGAGTGTTTTAGGAGAGGGTTTCTTGGCTTCATACTTTAAACAATGTATTTGTTTTTAAATCTAATTGAAGACCTAGCTAGCACAAGTCTAGTAGACCATAATATGTAGAAATAAAATTGTGGATTTTGATGAAATAAAATAAAAGAAAAATAACCTGAAAATTGGTATTCAATGAAATAATACACATATACGAGAAAATTGTTAACCAGGTTCCAAATAAATCTATTTAGTAAACTTTTTAAGCAATATTTAACCAGGTAGCATATTTTTTTTAATTGCATAGGTCCGGCTAACGAGCAAACATGTCACCTGATGGTAAGTGAACTCTGCCGCCCATAATCATCCACAACCCTTAGATCATGAATTTGTTGTCTTCCCGTCAAACCAGGAGTAGAGCGGGAAGGAAATAAGAAGTGGGAAGGGAAGAAGAAAGGGTTATTGGGCATCCCGTTATCCCACTCACCGAGCATAATGCGACAGCCAAGCTGTCGTTTCACGTCAATTTCCTATGTAACAGTGGTACCACTACGGACGAGCCTGGGAGGTTCTTCTTTGATACTAAGTTCGAATGTTCGTCCATCGTACGCAAAAATCTACGAATATGCCTGTTTACTCCACAAAATTGTCGAATCCTCTATCGTACGTGTAAGAGTCATAGAGAATAAAATTGATTTTTGAAGTGGAAAACTTTTAACTTACTTCGGACGTGAAACGTCTGAATATTCGAACTTTATTTCGGATCATAGAGTAACTGCCATGCCTATTTATGCTGAGTCATGACTGGTGAAAATATGGGTCTACCGCAACTACACTTCACACACACATTTTTACTTCCAATAAATTATAATCAATGTGGTAAATAAGTAACAAATTTATTTTGTGGGATTAAAAATAGAAGTAATTCATTTGTCCTTCAGTGTACGGTATATGCGGATTTTCAACAGCCAATACAGCAATGTACAAATACAGAGCGCTTTCGGTGACATTTTCACGGAATATTTGACTTCGCGGGGCCTATTCAGCCCACAGACACGTATATTTTATGCGAAATGTTATTGGATCGGTATATTTTCTTGGCCCGAAATGTATAGAGTGAAAAATACAATCGAATACGTGAGTTGAAGGGCAAAGATTCGTACAATTCTATTTGAAGAGATTTGTTGACTGTCTCCGTGGCGCAGTTGCTTACACGCCGACTGTGAAACGAGAAGCCGCGGGTTCGATACCCGCACCGAGACAATGATTGTGTGAAACGCAAGTATTTGATTCGGAGTTCGGGTCTGGGTGTTTGTCAGACTGAAAAATCTCCCGTAGTTCCTGACACCCATAACACATGACTCGATCTTAGTATGGTGTCACGACTATGTATATGACTGTTGGGTATTTACTAATTATTTATTTATGTTGTATTATCTATTGCCTACTAGTTAGAAATATATGTATTTACTATAGCGCGCCATCTTACGGCTCCCGCGGGCCCCATATCGCTCCCGTCCGCACCACGGGCTCCCGTACCATACCGTGCCTATGGGTTGCGCCCGCGCACACACCCCGTCGCCCTTCGTGAGTGTCGAGTCGGTTGTTGTCCGGGATAGACGCGTGCGCGGGCGTGGCCCGTGTGCTCTTCCGCGGTTGTCGATGTAGTAGTTTGTTAATTAGTTTCCGACAATATAGTTTATTCGCGAAGATGGTCTTTTAATCCATTTAGTTCCTATCCTGTGACCGGCACTCCTCAACAAAAATAGGTATTACGTATCCCCGATAAGTGGCGCCCAACGTGGGGCTTCGAACTTGCCGTTATAATTATTGTTATCGAGTTACCTATTTCTTTGTTGTTGAGTGAACATTTAGTTCTTTCAAAAGTGTATAGTGTACGTATATAACGTTATACGACGTATCACGGTATTCGGACTGCTCCACGCCGTGAACGTGAACGTGAATGTTCGAGAGTTCGAGCCACGAGTATATACACGTTAACTCGTGTCATACCAAAAAGGGACGATAAGTATACATAATTTCTTATGATTGAGTGTTAAATGTATTGCTATGGACGATGTATATTGATTATTGGACATTCCGCCTAGCAATCATTAAAGTGTTTAATCTCGGACTATTGTTTATCGAACTTTTGTTTAGCTTAGAGTAATATTACGTCGTAGTTGTGTCGCCAATATGGACGTGTAGTGTTTATGTCGAACTATTTCTTTGAACTTTTGTTTATTTATGTTACGTCGTGTTTCAAAGACGCAATTGTGGACGCGTAGTGTTATGTTTGAACTTTGAACTATTTGTGTTTTTCGTCGAACTATTTGTTGAACTTTTCAAATTGTTAACATTCGAAGTATATTAAGTTATTATGATGGCACCCACAACGCGACATGGACTTAAAGACAAGGGGGAGAGTGAATCGCGACCAAGTTCCGGGTTGGCTAGTGATGTTGTCACGCCGACCACGTCGACCACGTGTGAGCCAACACCGCCTCAACCGGCGCCGATGGCGGCGACTCCGGTTGTCATCACCGATCAGCAGCTCCTGCAGCTTGCGCAATTGCTGCGCGCGCAGAGTCCTACAGTTTCGTATCCATCGCCTCCGCCTACATTGTTTCAAGGAAATTTCGCCAAATGTACGGCGCGGTTCGACGGCGCTCAAGACAGCGATGTGGTTGCGTTCATCGACGCGTTAGAAATTTATAAGGAGTGCGTCAGTATAGAGGATGGTATCGCCTTGCGAGGGTTACCCATGCTTCTCACCGGGTTAGCTGCAACGTGGTGGCAAGGTGTCAAGGCTTCTGTAACGAGCTGGTCAGAAGCATTACAGTTGCTAAGGCAGACATATGGGCCGCGTCTCCCGCTACATCAAATCTATAAACAGATGTTCTCAAAGGAACAAGAGGATGAATCCACCGATATTTTCGTGTGCAGAGCGAGGGCTCTGATTGCTCAGCTTCCGTATACCTTGGACGAAGAAATTCAGTTAGACATGGTATACGGACTATTGAACTACAGAATTAGAGAGAAAATATCGCGAAGTACTTTCAGTACTTATTCAGAATTATTGTCCCAAGCGCGACGCTTGGAGGATTTGTTTCATGAAGGCGAGCCTAAACTGTGTAAGTCAGATAAGACTCCAGTTAATGTATCATCACCATCCGCCAATCACCAGTCTGTATCAAATACCTATACTAGGAATACAAGGTCACGACCCCTTTGTGGCTACTGTAAAAAGTACGGCCACGTGAAGGCTGAATGTTCCAGGCTTCGTGACCTGAACAGACAGAGGACAGGCGAGGGCACATTGCCGCCGTCTTCGGCGCCGATCGTGTACTTCGGGTGTGGTGCACCAGGCGTGATTCGCGCTAACTGCGCGACGTGCAGAGAACGGCGCTCGTCCGCCTCTCCGGCTACACATAGTTTTTCCGCGGTATCGAGTGCGTGTCCGCCGCGAAGTAGGCCCGTCATTTGTGTGGATATTTACGGAGAGACAGGAAAATTATTATTAGACACTGGTGCGAAACAATCGGTCGCGAGTGTTAGTTTAAGGGATTATCTAAAGAAACATAATCATAAGTTTGAAAAGGTGTTTTACAATTTAAAATTTGCGAACGGTGACACTAGCAGCAATATTGTTGAAACTGCTCTAGTGAGTGTCAAGGTACAGGGAGTAGTGGTGCCGACGCAGTTCGTTGTATTGCCAGGTGCTACTGAATCTTTACTGGGCATTAATTTCATAAGGGATGCTGGTATGGTAGTTGATTTTGTTAGGGATCGGTGGTCATTACGAGACAGATCAGGTACGTTTGTATTAGAGTACGAGGATGACAGGACTCGCCTCGTCTGTTCCACTGTAGACCTTCTACGTGAGGATGAAGGAACGTTCCTGAAGGCTCACGAGCGTAAGGAGCTTTCAGCACCCCAGGAAGACAATAAGGGTATCTTTGAGCCAGGGGGAGCTGCTACCACTTTTGCGATCCATCGGAATGGTAACAACTATCGTCCACCAATATCCGTCCCGCCCTATAGTGTTACACCTGTGAGACAGGAAATTATGAAAAAAGAGGAATGTCCTATTTGCCCCATAGTCGTTGACTTGCCTCGACGAGGACCTGAGGAGGTTCGTACAGCTCAACTGTCAGATCCAGATTGTAAAAAGGTGATCGAAGATTTCGAATCTGATGATGATGAACGCGCTTTGCGTTGGATTGATCGCGGTTATTACATGGCGCAAGGAGTATTGTACCGGTGTGATCCTGAGGGAGAAGCCGAGGAGCCATTATTGGTATTGCCTGAGGTTTGGAGGGACGATGTCATGAAACAGCTTCATGATGCCCCAACGGCAGGTCATCTTGGGGTAGAGCGTACTTTACGCAAGTTGATGGAGCGATATTACTTCCGTGGTATGCGCTCATATGTATCCGACTATGTGAAGAAGTGTGATGCTTGCTCTAAATTTAAGCCGTCCAATCTGAAGCCTGCAGGACTATTGCAAACTCCTATACCGCACCAGAGATTTGCGGTAATCGCGATGGATTTATTTGGTCCCCTTCCAGAGGGTGACAAAGGAGAAAGGTGGATTTTTCTAGTGGAAGACACCGCCACCAGATGGGTAGAATTGTTCGCATTAGTAGACGCCACCGCAGAAAATTGCGCGAAAATTCTCATAGAAGAGATATTTATGAGGTATGGTGTCCCACGGCGAGTTGTGTCCGACAATGGATCACAGTTTGTATCCGCCGTGATGCAAAAAGCCATGTATGTCATGGGTGTTCGGCAGTGTCCAATACCCGCTTATCATCCGGAGGCGAATCCCGCCGAGAGGAAAAACCGGGATTTAAAGCAGAGGCTGGCCCTGTTATTGGGACCGGAGCATCGCAAGTGGCCAGAGATGCTCTCCCAAACTCGTTTTGCTCTCAACACCGCCTATAATAGTGGCACAGGAGAGACGGCAGCCTATCTGATGTTCGCTCGGGAATTAAGGTCGCCAATCGATGTGGACCATGATATGAGGGCCATTGTGTCCCAGGAGAACTACGTCCCACAGATAACGCCGTACTTGCGTAGTTTCGGCCATACACTCCAACGTGTAAAGTATCGAGTGGAGGAACAACAGGATATCCGCAAAGCAGCGGCAGACAAGCATAGACGTCCGGCTCCTGCTATCCAGGAGGGAGATCGAGTGCTCGTAAACTCACATGTTCTCAGCAAATCAAGAAAGGGCGTTACCGCAAAGTTCGCACCTCGACGTAACGGTCCGTACGTGGTATCGGAGGTGGCGAGTCCGACATCTTATGTCGTTAAAGATAGTCGCGGCCAGGTAGTTGGCAAATACCATGCTAGCGCCCTTACTCCTTATCAGGGTACAAGGAGGACTATACAAAAGGCACGTAGAGGAAGGCCGGCCAGGTCACATCCGGGACGAGCTAGTGACCTGGAGGGGGAGGATATAGCGCGCCATCTTACGGCTCCCGCGGGCCCCATATCGCTCCCGTCCGCACCACGGGCTCCCGTACCATACCGTGCCTATGGGTTGCGCCCGCGCACACACCCCGTCGCCCTTCGTGAGTGTCGAGTCGGTTGTTGTCCGGGATAGACGCGTGCGCGGGCGTGGCCCGTGTGCTCTTCCGCGGTTGTCGATGTAGTAGTTTGTTAATTAGTTTCCGACAATATAGTTTATTCGCGAAGATGGTCTTTTAATCCATTTAGTTCCTATCCTGTGACCGGCACTCCTCAACAAAAATAGGTATTACGTATCCCCGATATTACTTATTTTCCTAGTACATAGGTACTTAAAAAGCAACGTCTTGACCTAGTTATACCGCCTAATGGGTATTGTATTATAAATAATGGACGACAAGGGAAATGTTATAATAGAGTTAAAATACTAGCAACTTGGGAGTAAGTATCTGATTTATTTGTATTCAATAATAATACTTTGCCCCAGATCTTTGTTTCTATAAAGCTTTCTTCAAGTCATTGTGATGTTAATGAGAATTGTTTGATTTTGAAACCAAACCTTTGTTTAGCGATCCAGTTTAAATAATATTTAGGCCAAATAATTTTAATTTATATAGCAACATTGGATATTGAGTTAATTATTTAGTTATTATTCGTTTTAAGTTAGAAGATGAAAACTGCATTTTCGAAAAACGTCTACAAGAACATTAAAGGTCGAAGAGTCCAATCAAATCACATTGGGCTATGAAATAAAACGTAATCTAATGCAGATAAAGTTTTTTGCATCCAATTGTAACATGCATAGGCTCATATAAGATTTTATTTTAAAATGGTAATTTTGCATAAAAATAGTTATGAAAGTTGTATTTCGTAAGTGAATCAGACCATTGTTTACTTGGTAGTACACAAACGACTAACGTAGAAACACGAAATGCACAACCCGTATTCATCTATCAGAGTATTTAGATACAAAACAATTTCAATTTGAATAATACCGGCGCTGAACTGTAGAGGGCTCTTCCTACAACCGTCCTACGTCAAAAGAGGCAACCAGGGAAGTTGATCCGCCTCGTCCCGCGCCGCACCATTACTTTATATGACAGGGTGGTAATGCTCAGATCCCCGCGGGTCAAGTTACACTGGTCTCACCCACACAGACCCGGGCCCGCCGATCGATAGCTGATGTACGTGTTTATTGCACTTGAGTGTTTCATTCCTGTTTACGGTATTAAAATGGAATTTGTATCCGGTTGTATTGGAAGGTGGATGTTTGAATGGAATTGAGATGGTTAACATACTGTGGGTTTGTTTACAGGGTATTTGTTGTAAAGTTCGACGGATTGTAATTAGGAGGCAGATGTATAATTTTGATAGACAAAGGGTTGTTGCAATCAAACAGCGACGAATGTGGCGATCTGTGACGCGTTTGGAGATCAGCCAGTTATTGTTTTTTGTCATCTACAAAAAAACAATAACTGAGTGTAGGTATAGAAAATTACATTTAGTATTCATATAGATACTACAATAGACATTTTGAGGCAATATTGGGTGAAATATTTTATGTGTTCTCATAACAATTATGCCAATTCTATTTATTTACATTTAACTAGGATATAAAAAAAATATACAATTGTATTTACTTCAGTATTAAACGTTATAAAATTTAGGAAAAATTAGATCGATCGCGCAAACATAATTCTACCATAAACTGTAGTTGACTTTCTATATGACTTTACAAAATGAGTATGTACTGACTGTACAAATCACAACTTATAAAAACAACAATTTCGACAACAAAGTTGGCACAACCTTTGAAAAGTTCACAACTAAAATTTGTCCGCAACTTTTATTACTAGTTTTATATTTTCTACGCTTCGTAGCAACGTAGCATGTGTTGCGTAGACTTATCGTAGCATGTTGCGACAAGCTAGGAAGTAATATTTTCATAAAAGCATGGCACTTGTGGAGTTCATTGTTCCCTTTTGAATATTATACTCGCAGCGGTCACGAGACAAGTGCATCTAGTATTTACTTTGAATTGTATATTTATTCGTTTTGAATAGTTCTACTAAACTAATTGACTTTGAATGTAAACTATGATGTTCCACAACCATGTAATCTTTATATGCTACGTAAAGTCCAAAATACCGCACTAGTCTACCTTGGTCGACTATGGCCTAAATCTAAACTATAGCCTGAATCCAAAGGGGAGTCCAATATTCAACAGCAGACGATAGGCTAATCCAGTACAGTATAGATATATTAAGCTTTAAGCCACCATAGAAATCACTTCCGCACCCTAACACGTCCCGTGTCTCTCAATCCATGCCTCGATATTATATTGCCACATAAATAAATGTCATTTAAAGCCGCAGTCTTGAATTCGCGCCTCGCAAGAGTCATGAGTGAGCAAGTTGTCGAGATGTATGATCGTATGGAGCGAATAAAAGCCGTCAGTTAATTTTATTGGCTCCGGCGTGCCAGTGCGAAGTGCCAGTCGGCTTATCTGTCAGCTTTTACGCTTGATTGGATTATCACGCGATACGAACGAGCCTCGATCGACTCAATACTATTTACGTATTAAATCGTAATGATTATTGAGCTCGTTACCTTTTTCCCCGGGCATCAAATCTAAATATAAATGGGAGGCTGAGAATATGCGTACGTCATAACAGTATCTTGCACAAACAGCTTAGCTTATTTAAGTTATATGAGTTCTTTTTTTGCCTGTCCTAATTCCACAGTTGCAAGGGTTATTGCCCAATAAGATTTTTCATCCATCATGCAGGATGATTTATAATTACCGGCCGATCATTAACCCTATCTGAAATATTGCTTTTCTAATCAATCGTGGCAGACAAATACGATTGATAGACTTCAATAGCTCTACTGGCGGATATGGATGCAAAAGTTTACAGCGGAATACGCACCGTCCGGCAACAATACGCAGGTCAGTCAACTCCGGCGATTGAAGTGTCAATCAGACGGCAGGAACGACTGATGAACTGACCTTCGCGACGTGGCAGTCGAGGCTCTGCGAGGAGCCCCACGTGCACAAATGCATTGTCGAGGCAATCTTGCTGGTCTTCGAAAGCTGGATGAGACGCTAGAGCGGACGAATCACATAGAGAATTACTCAGATAATCACCGGACATGGGTGCTTCGGTAGTTATCTGAATAAGATAGGACTAGAGGCAACGGCCATTTGTCACCATTGTAATACTGGAGACCAGGATTCTGCATCGCACACCCTGATGCAGTGTTCTGCCTGGGAGGTGGAGAGGCGAGGCCTAACAATTGGCCGAAACCTCTCTCTACCAGCTGTCATTGTGGCAATGCTCGGGGTAGAATGCCAGTGGAAAGCCGTAGCCTCCTTCTGTGAAACCGTAATGGCGAAGAAGGAGGCAGTAGAGCGGGATCGGGAGAGAGCCGATCTCGCTCGGAGACGAATTCGCCGAGGTGGTGCCAGACATCGCCCTGGCTAAAGATAAAAGCTAAGGGGAGCAAGAAACAACTTCTCTGAGTAGTGCTTCTAGAAGCTACGCACTGGAGGAACTACGGCGTGTTCTTTGTGAGGTTCCGGTGTTTCTCCAAAGTGCCGATGGAGCAAGATGGGGTTTTTAGTCGGTAAAAATCTGATATTTACTCCTAGTGCGGGAATCCAAGAGGATTTTCCGCATGAAAAAAAAAACAAAACAGACTTCAATACATAGCTCCAAAATTTGCTTAGAAAATGTTCAAATACGTACGGTTCTTTATTATATTTGCCTTCATTGTGAAAATAGCCGATGAAATTTACTAAGATTTTATGGTCTGAGTTTAAACCTGAAACCTCCGGTTTGGCAATCCAACTACAATTAATGATCTATCACTCGGTCAACTATACAGATGTATCGCCAATAAATAGCACAGTCATTAAAATTATGTCAAATAGGCACAAAGAGAGGACACAACAGTTATATAAACCTTTTAATATGTACCGCCGTTTTTTCCAGTCTAATTTGATTCCATCAAAACAGATTTTGCCAAGAGAATGAAATTACACAGCTGTCACAGAGCATAGGGCAAATAGCCAACTGGAAAACGGAAAATTGCAGGAATGAATCCTGTCACTGTCCACCGGGTAATAAGATTATCAGTTGCAACCCGCATACGTGGAAAATTTACTATACTATTTTTTTCTCGAAAAATGACAGCTATATTTAGATTTTTCTTTTGGTTTACTAAATTGGACCTACACAAATAGCAATATTAAACAAAAATAATGTTTTTGTACCAGTAATAAAAGTGTGTACACCCTACTCAAAATGAACATGACTTGCAAAACAATTGGATACGAATGTGTAAAAACATATCTATCCACATACATAATTATAGTATTTTATACGATGGCTTTAACGGATCCCAAAAGGTTTGTTTTCTTTGTTTACATTTCTTATGGACATGGACCATAAAGGATAACCTATCTTTTGGTTTAGATTATAAGGAAACAAACAATGTTTATCATCATTGAACTTGTCCTTTATAAAATAATCCCATCAAAAACATCCTGTAAAAAAAATCCAAGTCTCGCAGCTCAGGTTTTCTACCGCAAAAAGTTGTGAGATGCATGTAATACCAAGTCGATTAATTTATTTAGTCCTTAAGGGACCTTCTATATAAAGTTATTACGTTAGTTATTACCATATCAATATTAAAAATTCTTTACGTTTTAAATAAATGGATCGACTTCGGATCGACGACGCCACAATGCCTGCTTAGTAACTGAAAATTCAGGCTTCATGCTTTAGCCACAACGAAGTTATAGGGGGTTGAAATGGTCTGAATTGCTTCGAGAAAAGGATGTTACGGCCATGCCACTTTTTAGCTCGACTTGGAGGGGGCTCGGCCGCGCCCCCAGATTTGAACTTAAAGCGATGTTACAGCCATTACACAAAATAAAACGTGTATTTTGAAGTAACAGACATACCATTAAATGAAATGTACATTCATCAAATGTGGCTAACGTGCGGGTTATCGTACAATCGACCTTAAATTACAACGGTGGAATACGTAGATACGAGTTAATACAAAACCACAACTCGGTTGTAAACTATTATTATCGTTTACTTAATAGTAATGGTCTATTAAATTGTTCTTTATATTTCACGAAGCATTTTCGTTTGTGGTTAATAAAATCTCATGTCCCCGTTGGCGACAGATTAATGTGTCGAATGTGTTCGACGATGGTGACGTCAAGTCTTGTGCCACATGACATCATCCACCCTCGGCTAATGTGTTTACTTGAGTGACGTATCGTATAGCTTACTGGCGAATTGGCAATTATGTTTTCGGGAAATCTTCGAAAGAATATACGATACTGTCATTGCTTTGGCGAGGAAAACCATTTTATTTTGGACCATTGCAATATTTTTACCAGCAAATAAAAGCATATGTGTTTCATTAAAGCGCAGTGATCCGAGAAGCATTGAGAAGTTGGGAAATAGGTTACTACTTTATTACTTTTATGTTTTTAGTAATGATACCATTTTATAGTAGAAAATTTTCAAAGTCGCATTCAAAAAGCTACCTTATTTCAATTACGGGTTATAACATTTTGTATGTAAAACAGATATTATAAAACTTTATGTACACGTTACATTCATTGTCCGTGAACGAAGTTATTGCTTTTATAAGGGTGAAGGCATGTACAAAGGATCGCTCGCTTTTTACGTATCTTCTACAAAATGGGCTATAAAAATGAAGTGCAGAGTAAAACAGAAGAATGTAAGAATTTTTGCACCATTATTGTGTAAGCTTTATGTGTAAATTATTTTGTGCAAAGGCTTTATTTACATATTATCATAATATATTCTTAGCTAGACCAATCAAGATTAAGATATCGAATCGTCATGAAAGCGGTATCAAATAAAGATTATTAAGAAAAAAAATTAAACATCTCCTATATTGCGTCCAGATATTTCAAGTAAACTTTTAGAATGATTTCGTCCCGAAGACCTAGTAAACGAGCATGACTGTTGCGCGAGCATGACGTCACAGTATGACAAAACTGAACCAGTGCAAGTCTTTATGCTGGAGTATAAATGGAACTGGGGTAAGCGCGAGTGGCTCTCCACAAACATGCGGCGTCTGTCCCACCTGAAAGAACGGCTTAAATCTCTATTATATCACGTTCGTCAGTCGCGCTTAACCTTTCGCTTTTCAATGCTTTTCGTGGCGGTTCGGCCGTACCAATAGGGTAAGCTTCAATATTAGCATGCTTCTGAACTACATACACTACAGCGAATGTTGTAACACGTTTGCACAATATGCATGGCCGGATCTACCAAAGGGCTTTTGGGCTGCAGCCCAGGGCCCCATGAATACAAAAGGCCCCGGGTCCTAACTTTTTAATATGTTTTTTTTAACGACATTATAAAACAGCGCTAAATCATTAGGAATAAATGAGTAAATTTTATTAAAATATAAAACAAGTTTTATTGTTCTAATTTTTCCTTTACAGTAAACCTAGATCACTCAGCAAAACAGTTTTCCACAGCCCCACAATTTCACGGTTCAACCCCTGACAATATCATACTATGGATATGAACTGTTCAATATACTTGTAACATTATATTGATGAGATATACTAACATAAAGGTAGATTATTCGTATACGCTCAGATTGCAGCCGCCGCACACAATGGTGGCAAATCCGTTATCAGCAAGATCGATAAACATGAAGAAAAGAATCCGCGAGAATATGTGGTTTCAGTATTAGATTGCATTTGTGGATGCCCGGTTTTGAGCAGTTTGGCACAATGCTGTGGATCGGCGAGAGATAAACTCTCCGATGGATACTTATCTGGATTGCTACACTTCTCTCTCAATTTCATCTCATTGTAGTAGGTATTTTGAAACACCAGTATAAGAACTAAGAAGTGATAATGTCGAAAAGGTTTAAGGGTTTCTTAGTGTAGAAAAGTTTTAGGGATTTTAATTTTCCCTTTTCTTTTAATTTGAATTACTGAAGCCTGCTTACACAAATTTTACATAGTATTAACATATAAGTAAGTATTAACTTTGTTTATTGAACATACCGTTAAGTGACAATTGCGATTCCTTCAATTAACATAAAATTATGACAGACCCTTCTAAAGAATCGAAAGGCATTAAAGTATCTACAATGTAGCCTAATAAAATAAAATAATAAACAAAATTAAATATGTATCCAAATCTAATCTATTAAATAACATGATATAACCTTTACTTGACTTTAGCAGGACGAAATATTTGGCTAAATCGTATAATATACAAACGTTATATTAATACAAGAGGTCGTGCGGCCGTCCCTGGCTAGTCTCCAGCAAGTCTGGAGATCTCACACTGTCTGGAGGTTTTCATTGATCGATGTATTTTCGGTAGCAACGTCTCGTATATAAATAAACGTATTGAGTGCTTGCCTGTCCTTTGTATTATTAGTTTGGATTTCTACATAATATATATTCAAGACCGCCTACGTGATGAATTTGAAATGGATTATTTTCTAATTATATTTCCTTTTTGTGTTTATTTTCAAGAACTGCGTCTACGTTGTTTGATAGCTTTGTATTTGATATTCTTTTTCTATAAAATCATCAGTATTTCTATTAGCTTATTATCGAGTATTAAAGATACTACTCGTAGTAGGAAAACACATGCAGTATTACATATTTTTCGACCTTTACACATAATTTAAAATATGATAGATGATGGTAAATTAATTACAATACATGTTTTGCAATTCTAATAAGAATAAAGACATTATATTAGTGTATTAAAGTGTTTTTAAGCTGGGCTTTCCATTACGTTACAATTCATGAAGTGTTAGTAAGTACGGAATATTGTGAACCATCTTTAAACCCTTGTGAGCGCTGTTCGTATTAAATATTGCTTAACTTATTCTTGCAGTTAAATTTATTTTTTACGCCAGTTATAAATAAGTTTAGTATCTAAGTTGAAATCAACCAGAATTTCAATCGGGTTCGAAATTAAAATAAGTTATTGACATAAACTTTCTTCTCGGAAGAAGAACCTAACCAGTCACATAGAGTTTGACATGTGGTTTCACAATAAGTTTACTACTGTCATGCAAATTAAAATATTTTGTTATAAATCGTTTACGGTCTTTTGCGTAGGTCTTTTGGCTTGCGAATGCGTGGTTGTCATTCTGTTTTCAAAATATTAGAAACATTTTTTTTATATTTGTCGGGGTGTTCTTATGTAGAGCCCACATGTTAAATAATTGTAAATCGGCCCTTAGGTATCTACGGGTGGTTGTAGAAGCAATTTTATTAAAGGAAACCCGATTGTGGTTCTATTTCACTACCCACAGTCAGAGTAAGGGTGGGAGCATGACAGTTTGCAATATAAAGCGCGTCCGGATCGTAGACAAGGCATATTCGAGATCCAGCAGTCGGCTGTGAAGCATAGACATACGCGTGTTTACTATAAAAGTAACAAGTTGTCGCAGATATTCGGATAAACCGTTAATCCGTTAATTATAACGTGTGGTGATAATTATAGTTAAATAATTAACACAATGGATTTTATTACCGTCATCCTACATATTTAACGCATAGATTTATATTTTATATCTATAAACAATAAGCATTTATACTCGTTTTCTAATGGTATTAACATATACAATTAATTTAAATGTGAAAAGAACTACATACATACATACATAAACTCACGCCTTGTTCCCAGAAGGGGTAGGCAGAGGTTCCAGGGCACCCACATTTCGCCTTGTATGTTCCGTCCCACAATGTGATAGGTGGCGAGCCTATCGCCATATCGGGCACAAATTCCTGACTCTGGGCTGATACTGAATAGAAAAATCCAATATCACTTTGCCCAACCCGGGATTCGAACCCGAGACCTCAGCTTTGTAACCGTACCGTAGTACAACTACGCCACTGAGGTGAAAAGAACTGTTCCTAATATATTTGAAACATTATGATGATCTATAATATATTTGCATCCTGGATGAAGACCAAACACAATTATAGATCCTTGCGCAATATAATTATAAAAGTTTGTCGCCCGGAGCAGTCCTGTACAATGGAGACGTGAAGTTCAGTGGCGCCACCGACCCGACCAGATAACGAATAAGATTTCCGTTTTGACGAGGGTACGCCAGTTGCTAATGCGACAATTTTTCAAAACTTGGACGGTGTGTTGCAAGATTCAAAAAATTTGTTCAGAATAACACAATACAGGGCGACCCAATTTGCTAACTTTAAAGTTGTCTTTTGTGAGATATATCTATCGATATTACTATTTTGAAATGAATTTAAATATGATTCATTTATTGTATATAGGCAATTAAATACCTCTTATAACAAATCAATAAACATTAGATAAAATGGATATAATACATATTATATATTTAAATGATTTGATTTTCAGTATTCTTCTTGTTAATTAATTATATTTTTATTTATTTATATACAGGGTATATCAAGACTGCTACCGAAAAAGAAGCCGGGTGGTAGTTTAAACGACTTCAGACACAATGCAACAGAAAAAGTTGCAAAAAAAGCTACAAGTTTATTTTTTGTTATTTTTTTCCTATGACCATATTTGGATGGTAAATACATTTTTCCCTAAAATAATAGTGTACACCCTTTTATTTATAAATAATCTAAGGTATAAAAGAGTTTAAATTATTATTTTAGCAATAATTATGAATTTACCACCCAAAAATGACGATATTTAAAAAATCATAAAAAATAATTGTCGCGTTTCTTTGCGAGATTTTTAGTTGCATTGTGTTTGTAGTCACTAAAACTACCACCCGGCTTCGTTTTCGGTAGCAGTCTTGAGATACCCAGTATATATATGTTATGGGCCAAGTGATTAATCCGGCGTTATTCATAGTGCCCGGGCAATATGAATAATGCCCAATAAGAGCGGGCAATGTGATTATAACCAATCAATTTATCACATTGCCCGGGCACTATGAATAATGCTAAGTGCCTAATGGGCAGAGTGATATAAAGCGAATCAAAATCAAAACAATGAGCCGAAGTGGTAGAATTTAAAATAAGGCAGCACGATGGGGTGGGTTGGGACGAGTCGAGGGGAAGGGGGAGTGTCGCACCTCCTCTGGTACCACTCCCATGAAAAGGTAACGCACTATTCTTGAGAAATATCTATTATAGCAACCTAGCCTTCAAACTTTTTCACTTGTTGTCAATACAAATTAGCTTCTGCATCGTCTCCGGCGCTACGGGAAGTTCAGCCCCTTCGCCCTTGCGTAACAAAAGATAGACACCCATGCTCACCTCAGCCGCTACGGCTCGCACGGTTGCCTATCCTTCGTTACAGCGGGCGGGAGCTGCTCTCCCTCCGCGCCTCCGGCTTTTTATATACACTCTAGGGTCAGTACCCAAAAGACTACGTGAATTCGGGGTGTTCCAAGTCGGTTTTGGGGCACAGTCGACCTAACTGATCCATAAAGTGGGTACACTAATTTTCTTCTGAAGATAATGTTTCGGTCGTTAAAACATAACTAAACATAAGCAGATCAATTCAATCTTTCTAATTTATGGGTCTATCGGAGATGCGACAATGCGGCAGCCCACCACGTAAAAAATCACCTATGAATCCCATTGCCCGATCATCATGTAGCCATATTCATAATGCCCGGGCAATGTGATAAATAGGTGAATTTAGATTGTAATTAATCACTTGGCCCGATATGGCTCGGCAATATTCATACTGCATTATGAATACTGCTCACATTAATCACTTGGCCCATAACATATATATTGTATTTTTTAGTGTGAGAAAAAATTGTATGCACTTCTGGTGTCCTGAGAATTAATTGGCGAGAGAAGACTATCAACTTAATTATGCCGGCTAATTCAGACTGATCTGCCTAATTCTATCACGTGGTATACTTGCGTTCATCACTATGGCAGGATTAACACTTTGTAGTAAGTAATTCCTATGCAGGCGAATACGAATATACTATATACTATTACTAGTAAAATATATGATGTATTGATTAGTAACTGTACTGTACAGTATCAGCCCATATACGTCCTACTGCAGGGCAGGGGCCTCCTCTACAATCGAGAGTACGATTGAGAATGGTTAGGTCATATTATAGTCCATCAGTCTGGCCTAGTGTGGGTTGGCGGACTTTACATACCATTAAATTTCTTTCAAATTCTCTATGATATGCAGGTTTCACCACGATGATTTCCTTCACCGTTATAGTGCTGGTGACTATTAATACACATATGTATAACTCCGAAAAGTCAGATGGGAGCGGGGGATTTTGAACCTGCCACTACCTAGAGCATGTTGGCAACCACGTCTGGTTAGTTTACCAATAGGCCACCACGTACTTATTATTGATTAGTTAACTTAAGAGGAATATTCTTACGCGTTAAAATGAATCGCTTATAACCGCAGGATTCATTTATAATCGCTTGAAAATGAATTCTGTGGCTAAGTGCGGTACGAGTCTTCTTATTTTATGGAGCGCTGCAAAGCGATGTGACTAGTAAGTGCCTTTTGCATGTCGAGTTAGTGCTAAGAATGCGTACAATTTTTGTATGGCTCAGTATCTTTATATTAAACTTATACCTTAAACTGTAAGTTAAAATAAGAAACAAAATATATTTCTGCGTTTTTATACCAAGATCTATGAATAAAATATTACTTAATCATAAAGGCACGACTAGTTACGGCACTCAATCATTAATTCTAGACAAATTTCATTCCTAAATAACATTTTAATATCGATAGGGCTATTTTATAGTGATTACACGATTTGTTAAAGGAGTAAAAGCAGTGAAAATATATCATATCGTTAAAAACTTAAAGATACGACTTGCGATATCTTTGCGAGCTTAGAAACCGGACTAATGCATCTCGTCCTGAAATGTCACTTATCATACTGATAGCTTGAAATCTATTTACGCTTTCTTAACGATAGACTGCAGAAAGCCAATTCTTTTAGGTGGAAAAGATGATTTATATTTGTTAAGTTGGTTAGAACTTTTCTATAGTTATATGGTATGAATATTTTTTTATATAGCATTGAATGGCGAGACTAGCAACACTTCGTCTGATGGTAAGCGATACGACAGCTCATGAATAGTAGCAAAATCAAGCAGTATGTACTTGGCATTTCACTACGCTCGCTATTCTGAGGCATAAGATGTTAAGTCTCAATATGTCCAGTAGTTACTCTGGCTACAATCACCTTTAAATCGAATAAAACAGCGTATTTACATTGCTGTTTGGCAAAAGAAATAGACATTGCGCTGGTACCTACCCAGGCGGTAACACATACAAGAGACCTACCACCAAATATGGTTGGTTGAAATTAAAACCATTAAGTTTAAATAGCCAACCAGTGATTAACATAAATCAAAATAGTGTATGTACTGCGCTATAGTGCGTATACACGCGTAAATCGTATTAATCCGCCGTGTAATTAAATACTGGAAGCCCACGAAATAACTTGGAATTTGGAATTGGGAAAGTTACAAGCCGTGGATAACTTACAAGCGAACGAGTGACGTTGTTCAAGCTAACTTACCAATTCAACAATAATATAACAAATTTGAATTATATATTGCCAGTTTCGATTATTATAAGCAATGGTTCTTGCGTTTTACGTTTATAACGTTGAGGTCTCGTGTTTGAGTTTCGGGTCGGGAAAGGTGATTTTTTGGATTTTTCTAATCATCCCGGAGTCAGAAAATTGTGCTCGATATGGCGATAGGCTCGCCATCTATCATATTACGGGTCGGAGCAGACAAGGCGAAACATGGGTGTCCTGGTAGCACCTTCGTTTACCCTTGCCGGCATAAAGTTGTGAGTTTATGTGTATATATAGAGTTCTTGTGCTTCAGAAATCATAAATTATTAGTAGATTATTTCAGATTCTAGATTGATCCGTATCAGCCCACGAGTGCGTACTACGGTGCACGGGTCTCCACTACAATCAATAGTTTATTGAGAGGACTTAGGCCATAGTCTATTACAATGCGCGGCTAGTACGGGGTGCTAGACCAATACTAGTGTAAATTTTGCTTCAAATCAGTCGCTTAAGTTTGACTAGTATACTAATATCCACACCTGATAAAGCGAAAATGGCATGTCAGAATCTATCTTGTAGGAAGTCCACAGAATCTATTGATTGAATGAAGATGTGACACTACACATAGGTATATGAATGTATGTCAAAACAGTAGCTCCAAATAAAGTAGTCTCATTGTATCTTCAACATGATTTTACGAGACACAATATAATCTGGAATTTATATTGAATATTATTAAACAATGTTTATGATAATTTATACATTGAACTCGTAGATAATTAAGGAACTCGCACGAGATAAATAGAATATGTACATTGTACATACAATACAAGATTACAAGATAAATTAAAGTTAAATATAACTGTTATCGTAGTTTCACCCATGTATTCGTAAAGGGTATCTACAGTATAGTCTTCACTATTAACCTATATACTCACTGTACTTACTCTTACTTTAGATTAATATAATTTCTTGATTTTCTTTCTATAAGCTTCGAAATATATTGTAAATTTCTGTTATAGTTATTGCTTATAGATTGAATTCATAATTATAGATTATTTTTTTCTTACTAGCATTATAAATGATTACAGTGCCAAGTACATTGAAGTTACGGTAGGTAATTGTAATCACGCTATCTATTGACATAAGATGGCCATCTCTTTAATCATTTCGATAAAACGAGTAGCGGTGGACTGTTACAGGAATTAGTTATTAATCGAATTACAAATAGAGATAGAGAGAGAGAGAGAGTAGATATTCCATGTGTAAAAGAACACTTTTAACAATTAGTGGAATGCAAATAAATTTATATGACCAGGTCAAATTGTATCAACGTGCGCGTCCAACTAATAATTACCATAGCTGCATCCGGCCTACTGCCGCGAGATGAAAGGAAGTAATAGAACTGCGCGACGTACATTGCGCGATTTTTACGAACGTGTATTACGGTAATTGAGTGTACGCTAATGTTGACAGACGCGAATGCGAAACCCAATCGTTGGACCATTAGCGAACTCTAATGCGAAAATGGGACAGTATGACTGCAGAAAAATGGCATGCCCTTTAAAATGATGAATAGGGAATGGAGCGTTGCCGAAATGTTAGGTAGCGCAAGTACAAAATTCTCTATACTATTCGTGTCGTGAAACATTTATAAATGGTAGGAGGTCTCACCGTAGGTTGCATGTTGCCTGGCTGCCGGCCAGCTGTTTCAAAGCGTAGCTCGCTATTTATACGCCCAGGATATCGATTTTGCCCGGAACTGTTACGTAAGTTACACACGACACGGAAGTTGTTCAGCGCCTCTGGCTTTCGCCGGCACTCATTAAACGCACATCTTTGACAAATTAAAAAATATAACAAAAAAAAAAATTAATAGGGACGCTTTATGGTGATTTTCTAAGGGGTACTATAGAACACTTTTGTTTTAATTATAAGATATTAAGTTTAAAAATGGAAGGCGGGAATTGACTTCTTTTTTTTTTCTCACAAAAATTGCTCCACCGGTGTGGCCAGTATCGCTGTCCGAGTGAGGCTGGAGAGGAGCGACTAAGCCCAGTGGCGCCACCGGCCCGACTGGCGGTCGGCCGCGGCGATTGCGCGGTTTTCAACGCACACAAATAATGTTGGCAACATTGTTTTATAGTACTTGTCTTTATTCCTATAAAGATAGAGTTGAAAATTGTATGTCACTGAAATGAAAACCACACAATCCCGTATTGCGGGAAGTATAGCTGTTATTTCAAAACACATAAAGTTCAATATTGATTAATTGAGTTTAGTAGTATGGCGTTATTATGTAAGCGTTGTTTCAGCATCGACGGAAGAATAGACACGGTGGCGCCTGTTATTCATTCATTTGTCATAAGGTTTTTTATTATACAAATTCAGGACTGAAAATCTTTTTGTTTCACTCTAAAGAATTTTTTCGCTGCTGGAAACTGAGAATCTCATTTAATTTATCTGTATGAAAGAATCAAAAGTGAGAAAAAATAAGTATTAAATGACGTCATTTGTTATGTTGACCTAATAAGCAATGGTTAATGTAACAAGTCATAATCTGCGATTAGCTTCTTACGACACATTATTATTTTTCTTAGATTATTTAATATTTACTGAGAGGATTAATTGATCTTGTTGGTGAACATAATGCAGGTAATGTGCGTTGATTTCTTTATTGATAACTTGAATAGAGGGCTTATTAATTTTTTTTAACTGAAGTTGTACGGTACCTTTAACATAAATATAAAATATAATTGTAATTGCTTTATGCATATTAAAATAAATAATATAAACGTATTAACATTACTAAAATGCCATAGAAAATTTAATACATACTTTTAACAATACAACGTATTACAAAGATTTCTAAAGTTCTATCCAAAAACCATATTGATATATTTTGTAGTCCGTAGATGATCGTAGCAAACGCGTAGCGTCAAATGAAATTGCTACGAAATGTCGTAGTTTTCGTAGCTATTTATATTGTGTTGTTCAAATTCAGCCGCCCACGTCCCAATTTGTAGCTTAGATGTTTCTCGTAATAATCTGACGAATGTGCGAGCATATCGTAATTTGGCTTATTTTACGAAGAAGCTAATTGGGGTCGTAAAAATATACCTTTATTTGATGTAATAATTTCGTTAATTGTGTTGACAGTGAAAAATTGAAGTTATCTTTTTCTATCTTTGTTATTATTGAAAGACTTTAACGAAAAAATTTTTTTTATTGATTCACGTCTAAGCATTTTGGCTGAGATCATTGAATCTAATCTAAATACGTTTGAATACAATTGTCCCATCTCATTTTCGTGTTATAAATAATTAGTTTTTTTGGGTGGTTACACATAATATGTAGTTTCATTCAATTAGTAATCCAATCGAGATACTGTAAGCTATTCCAATTAACTAATCGAGTAATTTTAATTTATTTTATTGTATTACATAAAATAAAAACTATTTTAAATGTTCTTATCTATCTATAATTAAAGCTTTTTTCAGATACCATTGAAGCATTGGCAAGTAATATTCGCTACATCTCCAGTTATGTCTCTTTATGGCGTGTCCTATTTTAGTGCACCATCTTCCTTTTACATCGATATTTGGATCAGTTCCAAGTGTAAGTAGATAATTTTACCAATATACAACTCGACATGTTTAGATAAATAGATACTGAATCATAAACCAAAAAAAAAAAACATAAACCATAAAAAACGAGCGTATACCCATCTCAAAGGCCGGCAACGCATCTCCATGCCCTATGGTGTTGCAGATGTCCATGGGCGGCGGTGTTCACTTACCATCAGGTGAACCGCATGCTCGTTTGCCCCCTATAATATATATATAAAAAAAAAACCATCCGTTCTCAATTGTGATATGAGTAAATTAATACATAGAACAACAACCAACTGTTATATATTATTAACCGTTTCATACGCAATTATTATTGTAAATAACAAATACAAAACAAAATAAAGTCACATACATCCAGATTGCGACCAAAACGAAGCCAAGTAATAATTTTAGTGACTCCAGACACAACGCAACTAAAAGTTTAGCAAAACAGCGACTTTATTTGTATTTTTTTTGCCGTTGTATTTGGGTGGTAAATACAATATTTTTCGTAAAATAATAATGTATACACTTTTATTTTTAAAGATTCCATGGTACACAAGGGTTTAAATCATAGTATTAGCAATAGCTATGGGTTTACCACCCAAATACGATGATATTTTAAACACCACATTATAACTGTGTAAAACAATATTATATACCAACAAGATGCGCGCTTGTCGCAATTGTTTTCTACTTGAGAACTATGCTGTACACCTAAGCAAATTGGTTTACAGATTGCAATTGAGCAAGTCACTAATTATCGATTTAAAGGATCGAAGATTTAAAGCGTTATTTGCACTCTGTACTCGCATGAACGCAGCATTTCGAATCGAAACATTACCATCTCCATAACTGTAAAATGTGACGTTGACGAATCCCTCTCGTTTCCCCACAAACCTCCCTCTCCCTCCCACCTCACTCCCTGCGCCCTCCTCGAAGGCTAAGTGAAGCCGTTTAACCTCAGTTAAAGATGTACGTTTAATTGTACCGAGTGCCGGAGATTGACTGCGTGCTTGGAATTTTTATGGATTCCGTAGTTTATAACATATTTTCGTCAATTTTTTTTTGGGGAAATTTATTAGAAATGTTCTTGAACTGTATATTATAATGCTACATGCTTGATAGATTATATTAAATTAAAACTCATGAGGTCAGATAGCCCATCTCACTTAAATAATAAATAAATACACCGTCCTAGCCCCACACTAAGATCAAGTCTTGTGTCGTGGGTATCAGAAACTACGAGAGACTTTTCGGTATCACCAATAGTCAGACCCAAAACATATATTTGTGTGAGCCACAGGTATCTGTGTGCGGGGATTAAACCCGCAGCCTCTCTTTTCATAGCCGGCGTCTAAGCATCTAAGCCACAGACGTTGTGAAAAATACCCTTCAAAGTAGGACAGTAGCGCATCGACCATTGTCCGGCAAAATATACCGCAAGTGAAATGGCTAAAGCCCCGCGTTACCTATTTTAATTATACCATGGAACCCTAGAATGATTATAAGGAAAATAGAGACCTTGATGCCATTTGTTTGGTATGCTAAGAATTCTTATTAGGTCGGACGATCAATACACACACAGTCAATGTGTGCGTATGTATATGCTGCCACGAACTTTATAACTTCGTCCGGCCAATAGTTTCAAATTCAATAAATACATTATGAACACCGGATGTTGAACGGTTAAACTGGCCCGTACGTCATTAGTTTACAATAAAAAAGTTTTATACTTATTACTCAAGTATATTAGCGATTTTATTTAATGTTTGAAAAAGTTTATATCTGATAAGATTATGAATTGGAATTGTTATGTAGGTTTATCAGAAGCTTGATACTGAAGTCTAATAAGAATTTATGAAGATAATTAAAATCATTTTGGACTAAAGTACTGTTTTCCAAAAATCTTTTGATTTTGTCATATTTCATAGAATAGTGTTATGTTTCAGTAGAATATTATGCTAATATTAATATACTATATGGGATTTAGGTTTCTTGATAAGTGCAAAAATATCACGATCATGTTTCTAAAATAGATTTTTAAGGGAGAAATCGAACATTCCGTATAATGTCTTCCCTTTTCAATAAGAGCCTAAATATTTTTGAGTTTAATTGGTATTATTTAATTTTTATTTGAGTCAGGAATTTGTGCCCGATATGGCGATAGGCTCGCCACCTATCACATCGTGGGACGGAACATACAAGGCGAAATGTGGGTGTCTTGGCATCTCTGCCTACCCCTTCTGGGAAAAAGGCGTGAGTTTATGTATGTATGTAATTGGTATTCTTGTGCTAATAAGATACTTTTCGTGCTATCTTATAATTTATATGTACACTAATATTTGAATGAATCTAACATTAGCGCCATCTCTCATGGGGTAGAGGAAACTATTTACATCCCCACCCGTATTTTATTTATACACTTCAAATGTGCCCAAGTGTAGCGACAGATGGCAATCATCAAAATACAAATAAATTGTAAGCTGTATTTAAATCAACTCATAACTTTAAAATGTTTTATTTCGCTATGGTATGTATTGTTAACGAGACTAAGAACTTGAATTGTATCAATATATTGGTTATAAAAAAATAATCACTGTAGTTATAAAAAAAAATTCGGGATAATAAACTTTTCCAAAATATTAATTAGTAACCTTTATTTCCTATGTATTAATATAATTCAAATATTTTAAATATGGCTTAAAACCCTCTCGATTTCTGCCGCAATAAAGTTTCCGCAAGCTATAACGTTGTGACGAGGTGTGGGTAATTTTTAAAAGGGCGAAAGTTAAAAGAATGGGTGTGGCGGAACAGATGCGGTACCTATACATTGAGACTCTCAAAATGTATCGTCACTGCATCCATATCTTATTCATTCTGCTTTACAGACGTCAGATTACATTTTATCTATTTGTTTACTAAACAAGACACATAATTTCAAGTTTTGTAACTTAAAATATACAATGATCTAAGGTTTATTGCAATTATATACAGGCAGGTTTTTTGTAGTCTTATGTATTTTTCGCGTATTAATTGCAGAAGCGAATGTGTCAGAATTTTAGGGAAAATAAAGTAATAATTACTGTCTATTAAGCTCAAATCGCATAATAAATTAAAACCCTTTGTTTTTCTCCTTAAAAGTAGATATATTTCATGAAATGTATGTAACAAGTATTAAATAGACGATATGTAAATTTGTAAATAGGCTATATTCTGTTCATTCAGACCTTTAAACCATCTCAAGCTGTGATGCCAATTAAAATATCCAACGATTCGCCACACCAACCAAGCCCGTCACACAAATTGTAAAAGTCAAAATTTCAATTACGCACTCACACTTACATGTTTGTTGACGATTTTTCTCTAAAGCCACTGCAACTTCGCCTTTATTGTTGATGTAATAAAGCCTAATCGGTGTTTTGTGGCTGCAAAATAATAAAATTGCCGATAACAGTACTTAGTACAGAATGACAATGCTGCAAAGATCATGAGTGCATTAGCTATTGTGATACATTACAAAAGGGACATGTCAGCGACGTTAAATAAGTTTGCAATATTGCATTGGACAGAATAAAGCAAAAAATAGACTTTATTCCAAAGGAATAAGGACTAGTTGTAATGCAATTTTATATTTGGTGGTATGGACAATAAGTGAATGGGGATTTTTTTCTCGCTTCACTAAATTGGGTTAGGTTGAAAGTGACACTTGAGATATCCAAACAGTCGTGTTTATGGGCTTTATGTTTTTAATCCGTTTAGTTTTGTATTGTTTCGTCTATTAAGATGAGTTTGTCACACAATATTTGTAAGATAAACAGGTGTTTAAGTTTTTGTTGAATCCTAAAAGTAAATTGAAATGCGATGTAAGAGGATATAGACGAAGAATTGTTAAAATATAAATATAGAATGATGTAAGTTTAGTTAATTGCAATATTTCTGCGATATTAGATTTTGGTTACTTAATGTGTTATTTTGATTAGATCATGCGATCTATAATTTTACTTGATTTAGTTTACAAATTATTGTATTTTTCTAATTCACTGCTTGTACCATGTCATGAGTGAATTTATATTTTAAAAACATAGGCTTAGTTTCATCTAAGTATATATATCATGATTAATGTTAGTGGTTTCTTTAAACTTAGCATTTCTTGTGATTCAATAAGTATAATACAATAATGAATAGAATCGTCGAATCCAAACAACCGTTACCTTTGGCCCGTGTCGCGATGCAGCATATAATATTTTTTCCCTCGTAAGTGGCAGATGTGCGTTGAAAAGGCAATATCTCATATCGCATTGTGTTCTGTGACCACATGTGACACCACGGCGCGATCATTTACATTGAAGCTATTGCTTTTGCCCGCGGCATCGCTTGCCTTGCTGTTGTTAGTTATGGACAATAAAATGAATTTAAAGTTATTTTTACGCTCGTAGTTAAACCGTTTTTACAAAGCAAATAAAATCGAATAAAACGAAAGTATTTATGGTATAATCAGATCATTTCTCATCACTGAGTAAACCCACTCCATGCTCTCGCCTGGCTAACGTAGTGAATTTTTGGAAAACATTCGCAATTTGAAGGAATTTTGTTTAGTATTTAATTTCAAGTGTCTGTGGATAGCAATGATGACAATATAATTTTCTATTATGAAACTGAATTTACATATTTTAAGTTTCTACTTTACTTGCAGCCACTACTGCACGCACGGCTAGAAAGCAACGCCTTGTTGTTAACACAAAAAATCCTTCCATCTGCTCATCATTGCAAGCAAAAGCGGCGAACAATCAACCACAAAACATGATGTAGGTATAAAATACAGATAACAAATGATTTGTATCCGCCATAAAGGCTGTGAAGTGAGGCGGAAACTCAACACGTTGGGGCTGACCGCGCTTGGGGACACTTTCTGCGCGGGGTGAAGAAAACTTTATATTTCTACGCACAGAACAAATAAAATTATGTTAAGGTGGTCACGAAACATGGTTTTAAATGTATTTTATAATTTAGTCTATTATGGAAATCAAAATAAAATTGTGAAGTAAAAGTTAAATGGCCTAGGAAATATCGAAATCCCTCAAACAAAAATATTATCTGATGCAATTAGAACATATTTCTGCAATTAACCATATAATATAAATTAAATGAAAATTACGTAAGTCAACCTGAATTTACAGAAGTTTGTTAAAATGACATTCGAACACCAAGAAAAACGCCAATATGAGATATTACAATACATAATCATCATCAACGAAGATACTTATCTATATCTTATTTTAAAATCGAAGATATATTTTGGTAAATTATTTTAGTAGGTTCTCAACAATAAATATACCTAAGTGGACACTTCAGTATTCGCACGTCTAATAAAGTACAGTGCAAAGGATATCATGAATGGATGTCGGCACTTTTTATAACAAATGGTCACACAATTATTTAACAAACCAAGTCAAATATAAAGCCATTGAAGTGTCGCAAAAGCGCCGACGTCTTTGTCGTGCCGCCGCCGTGTCAAAGTCACCGCGCACCGCCTACACTCTCACCTATTCAGAGAGTTAGACGTTGACGCCTCGACAATGTTACAGGGAATATAAATTGCATTAAAACCCGTCGGCGTAACCTTGATGTGGCGAATTTTTGTTTGGTTTGACAATGATGCTTGTACAAAGTCATGTTGGCGATGTCTTGATAGGTTTAAGTAGCCTTTGTAAAAATATTGGCATAACTTTTAGTGAGATCTGTTTAGCACCTGTGACGGTATTATATTGAACATGGCCGTATAAAGCTTGTAAAATCGTGTACATTTTATATAAACATCGTTGCATCTAATCATCTCTACAAAATTTTAATGTTATTTCGTGTACCTGTTTACTTAACATTTTGAAACTGATTCAACTTCCAACCATTTGATTCATGGTGTTATTAAGGCTATTTTTATGTATTAGTTACAATATAATTAATATTGCAATTTTAAATTTTAATACATTCTTCTTAACAAGTTTTAAAATACACATTGCACTTACTATAATTTGCACCATTCGTTTGCTACTTAATCTTTGATTTTAATACACCACATATTTACAACTGTAACTTGACTCGGATTAATTAAATACCTAGCGCCAATAAACCGAAATTTTATCATCAAACAACTGCATGTTGAGTTCTATGTAGCATGATAGTTTATTTCTTACTTTGGTTAATGGTTTCTTAAATTTAGGCGATTGGTACTTGTTACACATTGAAATAAAACTATTATTTACGGATTTTATCGCGAATTTGGTTTAATTTTGATTTTTTTTAACGTCGCGCCGTTTCCATAATACTAAAGTAACACGTAACCTTCCTGGTTAGCTAAGGTCAGCATCAGGCGGACCACGTAAGATCGGACTGTCAAATATTGTAATGTATTGTATACCAAGTTTAAATTAATATGCATGGTACTAGGTAAGGTATACAGTAAAAGCTTCTTATTCACGGCTTCCGCATTCGTGTTTTTTGTACTCACGGGTCAAAAAATTGTGACCAGAATCCTCTATACGCGGTAAAAAAATATATTTATTCGTAGATGTAATCTGTAATCAATTTGTTTCTGGACCTCGTACAATTTTTCTCACAGTATACGGAACCTATCTAAAACTAATTGCCGATCTTTCGCCTAGCAATTCTTATAAACTGGCTATACCTATTCTATGAGGATATTGGAGATGTTCACATTTTCCTTTGTTTGTTATAGGTATATATATTATATGTGTATTTTGTGTATTTGTATGTTTATTCAACATGTATATGTATGTATGTATGTATTTATATATGTATATATGTATGTTTATTTATAAACTTAATAATATTATACATTGTAAAGTTTCGTACACCCGAAGCCCCAACTTTCGTTCTTTGCGTTTATCCATCCCATGGTTGTCTGGCAGAGATTGCTTCAAGCAATAAGACCGCCACTTGTGCATATATTTAATTTCATTTTGTATTGTCATTGTTATGTATATAGTGTACAATAAAGTGTTAAATAAATAAATAAATACCTGAGGAATCTTTAGGTATATTAAATACTTTTATTATTACATTTTGAACACAACCGCTATTATATACCACAATGGCAGAACTTTTAAAGCGAGCCGCGATGCGTACATGGGCGGGGCGTGTCAGCCGTACTGTTTGTTTGTTTGTCGGCGTTCGAGTTAGTATCGCACCTTGCACAGATGTCGGTGTTGCGGACCGTGATGAAGGCTTGTTAGCTGGCGATTGATTGAATATATTGGCAATTTTATATATATAATTTTTTATCAGTTAGTAAAGGTTGTAGGAAGTACCTAAATGCAGGAGGTTTCAAAGGGTCGTTATGGAAATCTTTGGAGAAAGCCTTTAACCTCATCATTGACTTATTGAACCTAGAGATGAATTAAAACGATATTTAGCTATGACAAGTGTATGGTAGTAGAAAGTAGACATTTCTGAACTATCGAAGTGATGTATGCACAAGGGCATTCTCATGAAAATACATTTTTTAATCATATTAATATAAATCATTCTGTGTAGATCTATCTTTTACGAGCCTGTCGATCGCCCAATACTATCTATTGGGATGTTGATATTGATCTATTTAATACCAACAAATTTAAGAAAACGATGTGTAATATTTACTTTGGCGTACGTACCTAACAAGCAATATCTGTACTTGGTAAATAATATGTATAATTAAGTTAGTTATAGTTTACCTCCTTCTTTTTTTTTCTTTTTCTTTACATACAGTTCATATCAGTGGAAACTTGTAATTGACCTTTTCTTTATTTAATGACTGCCTCGGTGGCGTAGTTGTACTACGGTACGGTTACAAAGCTGAGGTCTCGGGTTCGAATCCCGGGTTGGGCAAAGTGATACTGGATTTTTCTATTCATTATCAGCCCAGAGTCAAGAATTTGTGCCCGATATGGCGATAGGCTCGCCACCTATCACATCGTGGGACGGAACATACAAGGCGAAATGTGGGTGCCCTGGCACCTCTGCCTACCCCTTCTGGGAAAAAGGCGTGAGTTTATACATACATACATACATACATACATAAGTGAGGGTTAAATATGGGGGTCTTATTTAAGCCTCAGTACAACACGGTGTCCAACTGAGTGACGAATGTTAGTTTTTAAAAGACCAGTACTTAGTGTCAGAACTAGGCCTAAAATATTCAAAATATTTTGATTTTTCCGCCGTGTATTAATTTTTGTTTACATTATTACATTGCATTATTTATGATAATTCGCTGCCGCGCGCCATGCTAAGCCGCGCAGCGACGCGGACGTGTCAATTAGTGCGAAAAATACGTGAAATAACTATTTAAAATTAATTGGAAATTATATAATATATGACAGCTCTTACGAATAACGTCCAAGCAAATGTAACCTAGTGTATTCAACTTTTCGATAGAAGTTAAGTTGGAGTTTTCAAATCTTTTACCTTACAAGTAACAACATACAACTTATTTTATTTAGAACACATGTAAGGTGTTTTTATAATAATAAATGCAGGTAAGATCATCAATCAATCAACGGGTTCATAACAAGACATGTTTTAACAACCCTTTATATTTTTTATGTCTTAATACTGATTGTTAAAAAGATCGATATGATGTCAAATTGAGATGTATCTGTGGCGCTTAGTTGTATTCAAAATATGTTATTTATTGACTATCTTCATAGCCATCATTACTCATTTGACAAACCTAATCCACTATGCTTAAATCATAGATAGATGAGTGTTTTAAAGGCATAATTATTTCCTAGTAATTAAGACTTCCTTCTTGAAAACCGGTAGATGCAGAAATTTTAAGAAAATCGGGACGCGTGGTATACTTTTGTATTACAGTTTATAAAGTAAAAAATGTAAAGATGGCTCCAATTCTTTAAATTTAAGTGTATACTCAAGATATTATCTACCGAGCTTATTATCTACCTCCTAAACAATTTTTTGGGCTTCAGATTCAGTTATTGAATAAAATAATTTCTCAACAGCTCTTGCGGAAAAACTCAGATATAAATTACAATAAATGTATCTGGAATAATAATAATTGCGGGTAACCCTAATTTTGGACCCCTCCCGACGGGGCCCAAGCTCCACCCCGCTGACCCCCTCGCGTTGTGCTAGGGGTTCGGTTCCCGGACAACATCAACTTGCGGTTGACTCTTTATTAAATGTTTATGGGGATTAACTTTAGGTAGCAGTAGTTGCTATAGGAAAAAATCAATGCAGAAAAAATCTATTTTTGTCGAAAAAATAAAAGAATCATATATTTATATGATTTGAATAACATACTGACAAGTTTTCAAAATAGCATTACTATGAACTGAAATTAATTTAATGACAACCTACCTTTAAATTCATTTACTTCACCTTTTAACTTTAACTTCTGCCTCGTAGTGGCCTTACAATTTTATGTTCAGAAATGATTTTTTTATTTTATTACTATGAATGCCGAGACATGCGTGCCATTCGCCTGATGGTAAGCGATACGACTGCTCATAAACAGTAGCAAAACCAAACAGCACCTTGAATTACAAAGAAAGGCTTGGCATTCCACTGCGCTCGCCATCCTGAGTCATATGATGTCAAGTGTCAATATGTCCAGTAGTTACTCTGGCTACAGTGTCCTTCAAACCGAAACACAACAGTGCATTGACACTGCTGTTTCACGGGAAAAATAAACATTGCAGTGGCAGCTACCCAGACGGCTTCTCACATATGAGAGGCTTGCCACCAGTGAAAGCTTTGAAGGGATACTTTGTTTTTATTTAATGTTTAATTTTAATGTCTAATATTTTTATTTTTTGATTGCGACTCATCTTCGCCGATCGGATTAGCATCTATTACCTGGATAGTCAAACAGAAACACAAATAAAATAATTTAATTAAAAATTAAAAGACCGACTTCAATGTGCACTACAAAGTAATAAATAATATATATTTCATTGTGCTAGTATACATTGATTCATTTTCTTATTGACTAGACTAGCCAACAAATCTTAAATACGTAGGTAATATTTTGAAGGCGGGTTGCCAAGTGCCAAACGAGAACAAATTCAAGTAATGTAACACAGTTGAATATTACCTACTTGTAGATGTAGGTATCGTTGGCGCTCAGTTAGGTCCATATGTAAACTAGAAACAAATTAATTTAACATATTGATCCTACGTGTATATTTGTTGAAATTTTAATAGAATTAATATGTGTCATATGTGTGATCTAATTTTAATATACTGCATACGATCAAAGATACAGTGGTCAAGGGTTTCAACTCCAGGGTACACCATTGACTTATTGGAGTCACTTGCATATTTATATACAATTACTTTAACAGTGATATGAATTATAGTGAGGAAAGTATAAGAAAGGGAAGGATTGTTAAGTTTGTATGTTTCCTTGGATTGTAGATAAGTCCGATGCTCCACAATGTTGATTAAGAGCTGTTATATTAAGGACGCGCGATTTTTCTATTAGTTATCAAGATCGGGACTGGAATTTGCACCCGATATGACTATAGACTCTCGCCCCCAATCACACCGAGGGATAAAACACGCAAGGTGTGTAACGTGGGTGTCCTGGTTGATACCAGAAGAATCTCTGCATACCCCTTCTGGGAAAATGGCGTGAGTTTATATAGATTAAGACAAACTAATATTGCGTGTAAAATTGCGTTTTTTTCGCTAGGATGTTTTATACAAATTAAATTCAAGTGTAGGTCGTCGTGTTCGTCACTTGGCGACCCGCCTTCAAAATATTACCTACGTATTTAAGATTTGTTGGCTAGTCTAGTCAATAAGAAAATGAATCAATGTATACTAGCACAATGAAATATATATTATTTATTACTTTGTAGTGCACATTGAAGTCGGTCTTTTAATTTTTAATTAAATTATTTTATTTATTACTTTTTAGTTTTCATAAGCATTGTAATGATGCCAAAGGTAATCATATAATGAAAACTGGAATCAATGTATATAAAAAATGAACCATTATGATCCTTTATAATTTCAAAAACGAAAATTAATATTTTATGATTTTTAAGGAAGCTACTGTTCGTTTTTATTTTTTATTTCGTTTTTATGATAAAGAAAATACTAAAATCGGCTCAACCTGCTGGAGATATTGAGTACACTTATGCGTGGTAATCATTCGTTACCCTCTCACCTCTACACCTTCTTCACTTCCTATTTGTAATAAAACACATATACTTAACCTAATGGACGAAAAATCATTGCGTTTCTGCAAAGTTTTGTGGAGGTCTGCTCTCCAGATATGTACCTATTCATCAGATTGTCACCATATTTTATGTGACCAACATTATGTATAATTCGTGCCGAAGAAAAGTTATTTAAAATCATTTTTATTGTCGCAGATATTTAGTATTTATATTTGCATATATCCCCCCCCTTCCCACGCCCCTTTCTACTTTCCCCTTTCCATCGCCCCCTTGTAGTAATAAACTTATACTGAACCTAATGTAAAAAGAATTATTGCTGTACTGTTCAATTTTGAGGAGTTCTGCCCTTCAGGTCTAAAGATATTCATCAGGTCTTCACAATATTTTTTTTCGTCTAACGTATCATACAATACTCTTTGACAAAAAAGTTATTTTTAAGTCGGTTAAGAACTGCCGCTGATATTGAGTATTAACAATTGTACCTATTTTCCACCCCCTCACCCCCCCACCCCACCCTTTACCTATTTTCACCCACCCTTTGTAATAATATACTTATACTTAATCTTACGCAAAAAGAATTAATGCTGGATCGTTTAATTTTGAGGAGTTCTGGTCAGCGGATCCTAAGATATTCATCAGGTCTTGACCAATTTTATATGGGACCAACCCTGTATATCATGCTTTCCGACAAAAAAGAAATTTTCAAAATCGGTTCACAATTGCCGGCGTAATCGCGAAACAAACATACAAAAAAAAAAAAATTCAGTCGAATTGATTACCTCCTCTTTTGAAGTCGGCCAAAAAGATGTTGAAGCATGGTTTCGAGGGAGTATAATTGTATTATTATTATATCTTTGTATTCTTTAATAATTTAATTAAAATAAACTGCCTCGGTGGCGTAGTTGTACTACGGTACGGTTACGAAGCTGAGGTCTCGGGTTCGAATCCCGGGTTGGGCAAAGTGATATTGGATTTTTCTATTAAGTATCAGCCCAGAGTCAGGAATTTGTGCCCGATATGGCTATAGGCTCGCCACATATCACATTTTGGGACGGAACATACACGGCGAAATGTGGGTGCCTTGGCACCTCTCCCTACCCCTAGTAGGAACAAGGCGTGAGTTTATGTATGTATGAAATTAAAATAAAACGAAACAAAATATTCCTTATATTTACCATTTTAATTATTAAGCAGTACTTACTGTGATGTTGTTAACTCGTGTCAGCCCTGCTATAAACTTTACTGGTTTTATTGATACTATTCGTGTAATGATTCATGTAATGATTTATGTTTTAATTTTCTTTTTTATCCAATAAATGAAAAAAAAAATATTCTAGAGCTTACCAGGTACGGATGGACTTCGCACACTTATTGAAAGTCATGTACAAATCTCTGGGTTGATACCGAAGGGATTATTAAACATACATAGCTGTCCCGATGGGTTCTTTCACCAATAAATGAGCGATAAATAAATTCGAATACTCACGTAACTTCTAAAGAGTCATTGATGTGATGTGCACCTTGGGCTCTAACCTTCAAAATCTGATTTATTAATCTGGTCCATTGCCAATTAGGCTGTCACTCACTAATAAAGAAATTAGAAACTATTTAAATAAATAAAGTCTGGATAGGCCTTTGGCGTCAAATAATTCCATCGCGTCGATTTATCTGACGCAACAACCCACAACACTTAGACAAAAAAACTTCCTTCCGAACAGGTTAATTGAATAAATAAAATAGGCAGGCTATCACTATCCGACCGTGAATACCGTAAACTCTTCGTATACGGTAAATACATAATAAGAAAAAGGAACTTTGGTAAAATTAAATCTTTTATTTGTATCGCTTATTTTTATTAATTCAAACTTTTTATTTATTATTATTGTCTATTCCACAAAAAATTTTTGACAACCATACATACCACAAACAATTATTACAATTTGTCTAAGGAGTATTACTATTTTTTCCGTATTTGAATTTAGAACGGAATATTATGCAACTTTTTTCTCATTGAGGCTGAGTTTTCAATGAATAAATACAGCCCTTTAATTTACGATCTTAAATATTATCGTAAACTGGAGAGTTTGTGTTCACAGCGTCGCCTAGTCTACGAAATCATGAATGAAGATGGTGAATGAGCCGCTATCCTGCGGTCTCTCCACAATGCAGATGTCACTTCGGCGGGATTTATAGAGGGTATTGTTCTTCCAGCCACTTACTACCAAATAAACGGACCACACGTGTGTCGCGAAATTTTTGAATATCCACAGGATGGTTCGATGTTTTACAAAATATTTAAACAATAAATGCAATAAATGTTTAATAGTTAAGTTTAGTGTTATTATTTTATACGTAATTATAAATAAGAAGATATTACTTATAACTAATTGTATGTTTTTAGTAACTTGTATCGAACTGAATAAGTTATTCATTTATTTTTTTCTCTTGCTCTCTGTACCTATTACGTGATTCTTTTTTTTACACTCATTATATTATGCTGTGAGGTTTGATACACGTAATTAGGCAAGTTAATGACAATTCACTATGAAATACAAATTACAACTAACCCAAAGTTTTTTATTGTTATTTTATCAGAGTTTGAAGTACCTCCGTATACCATTATCAGAATTTCCAATAATATTTAACCAAGTGTATATTTCAGAGCAGCCTGTGTATTTCGGTTTCGAAGTTACTCCATTTTACGACAACCGTGGTAATTGACCAACACTGACGTAAAAAAACGGACACAACTGAAAACGTATGAAGTCGTCACGCTACTCCGCAATCTCAATATTATAAATGACTCTTTATACTTGAAGATTTATACTTATTTTATAAAGAAATTAAAAGTCTCCTACTATATTAAAGATTTATGAATGGATTGTGGGCGATCTGGCATTGTGGTTGGATGTATTTTTAATTTTGTACGGAATTCGAGTATTTCGAGGTTGTAACGGTTCAGAGTAGAGGATGTGCAGAAATTTATTAAGCTATTATATGCAAAAAAATTATAAGGCTATTGTTGAAGGCTGTTCTAGAATACACTCTTATTAACCTAATTTTCTTCATTCTTATTTCAGCGTCCACTTTTTCATTAATGCATAAGCTGAATGCTCCATATTTTATTATAATATTATTGGCACTATTTTTGAACTTTCTTAGTCCACGATATCACGGATAAGTGGACTTCAAAAATTCATTAAAATATCACTTACTCTGATATGTTATTACAGTGTTACATTCACCGTTAAGGTTTTTTTTTTTACAAAAATAACGAAAGCCGAAGTTTAGAAGCCGAAGTTTTTAAATCCTATTGATATTTTATCCTATCTCATATTTCTCAAAGCGACTTCAATAAGAAATTGCGTGATATTTTTCAGAATAACGGCATATCGATCAATCGCACCCGCGAGTTTGAAGGCGCGAGTTATGGGCACTCAAATAAAACTAAATTTTGTAAGGGAGCACTCTTACAACCTGTCAAGACGTTGATGTATTAACGTTATTGTGACACTGCTACCTCGGAGTTAGCTCTTCAAATCAACCGTTATATTTGCGAGATACCATAACATATTTTTGATTAGTTTTTAAGATTCAGAGTCATTATGAGTTGGTATTGTATTTGATTTTCTTCAGCCACGGAAAATCCGCAGTTGAATATAAGACTATTTTTTTCATATCGAACTCTTTGATGTGTCTTGCATCTATTACAGAAGTATTAATAATTAGTAGAGGACGCAGGTGGCGAGACGAATTGGAATTGGAAGGCGGAAAGAGAGGCCTTTGCCCTGCAGTGGGACGCTACAGGCTCGTAACAATAATAATAACTAATTAAATTAAAAGATAATTAATATTAAAACTAATATTATAACTTTTTAATCGATGCATATTTATTTAATAGAAATCGTTGTGGCTTATAATCTTACGGCCTTATTCATACAGTCTTTAAACCAATTTTAGTTATCGAATATTTTGTCCCTTTCGAACAAGTCTTGAATTCAATTTGAGCGAAGATGTCTAAACATTCGAGAACCAAAACAAATTTTAGAACTGCCTATGAAAAATGCAATTAGTCTTTAAAAATTATCCGTCTATAGGCAAACGAATATACAGGATTTAGACCTAAAACTTCCTCTAATAATATTCGGCGAAGTTTAGTAATTCTCAAGAATTAAAATAAATAAATAAGATTATTTTTCCGACCCAAATATCGACCAATAGAATTGCACCATTCGACGTCACGTGGTACAACCTACATGGTATTATATTGATAATTTTTTGAAAATTTTCTCTGGTAGTTGCTATATATAAAAAACAAAACATGATTTTTCCGACCCAAATATCGACCAATAGAATTGCACCATTCGACGTCACGTGGTACAACCTACATGGTATTATACTGATAATTTTTTGAAAATTTTCTCTGGTAGTTGCTATATATAAAAAACAAAACATGATCCAGTCAAATTAACCACACGTCAAACTGACAGGTTGAATTCAATTGTGAAAATTGGAGATTTTGCATGAAAATGAGTTTGAAATTAAAATTTGGGACGGAAAAATAATCCCCCGAATACCACACGAGCTTCAAAATTATCTGGCATTTCCCTCAAGGTTCCCTGCAAACAAATAAAGTCGTCAAGTTTTGACTCCTTCATTTGTTTGCAACGAACCTATCGGGAAATACCCGATAATTTTGAAGCTCTTGTGGTATTATATGTGAATATGAAATTACATATTATAATAACCTTCTATATACAGGGTTTATCAAGACTGCTACCGAAAACGAAGCCGGGTGGTTGTTTAAGCGACTTCAGACACAATGCAATAGAAAATTTTGCAAAAAAAGCGACAATATTTTTTTTGTAATTTTTTTCCTATTGCCATATTTGGGTGGTAAATACATTTTTTTTTTCCTAAAATGATAGTGTATACCTTTTTATTTATAAGTACTCTAAGGTATAAAACAGTTTAAATTATTATTTTACCAAAAACTATGGATTTACCACCCAAAAATTACGATATTTAAAAAATCATTAAAAATTAATGTCGCGTTTCTTTGCGAAATTTTTAGTTGCATTGTGTTTGTACTCACTAAAACTACCACTCGGCTTCGTTTTCGGTAGCAGTCTTGATATACCCGGTATATCATTCTAAAGTGTGATCGACACAACATTAGGTATACAGGGTATATCAAGTGTGCTACCGAAAACGAAGCAGGGTGGTATCGTTGAGTTTGGGTGGTAAATCCATAGTTTTTGCTAAAATATTAATTTAAAGCCTTGCATACCATAGGGTCTTTAAAAATAAAAGGGTGTACACTATAATTTAAGAAAAAACTATGGATTTACCACCCAAACTCGACGATATTTGAAACTAATAAAAAAAATTGTCGCGTTTCTTTGCGACTTTTTTACTCACATTGTGTTTGTAGTCACTAAACCTACCACCCGGCATCGTTTTCGGTAGCACTCTTGATATACCCGGTATTTAAACATTTAGGAGAAAGAATGTGGAAGATGAAAATTATATCTGATAGGTAAAGCAATTTATACATTCACTTGCTGATTCGCGTAAGAAACGTTATACCCGATGTATGTATTTATGTAACTCTATTTTTCGTGCTCTTTTTTTTGTAGTCTTAATGAAGTTATATTGAATGTGAACATTTCGTAATCATTCTATGATTATTGAAATTTGAATTAGGTATGTCAGCATATATCCATTTTTATATTTTTTGTATAAAAAGACGAACAAGTTAATACAATAATCAAAAATTGTCGATCCATCACCCGCGCGCCATTTTGTGACAGATCGCGCGGTATCCAAAATCGTTCAGAAATCGTGCTGCTACATCAAAAGCAACGCAATCAAGACCATTGTTGCCGCGGACATCACTTGATTTGTTTAGATTGATACCATCCATCCATTTTGTAGTCACAGATAATCCAGGAAACTGTATTATGTTTTATTTGTTTTGCTTCGCTTTTGGTTGGATAAATCCGCAAAAAATATTTGGCAGGATATTACAGACATAAAATCTGCTAACGCATAAGGCTTTCAAAGATCAAATAAGAATGACTAATATTGGGCAGTCGCAAATTTCACAACAATTAACAACGATATCTTGATTATGTATAATTAATATATATATCGTTTGATCGTAGGAAAAATGCCGAACTCCTACCGGCAAAAAATCCTATAATTTGAAGGTACTTCGAGATCTCAAAATGAACAGGCCAGAATGCCTCCAGACATATTAGTTAAGCCTTAGTTTTAAGCTGTTATGGTACTATATTTAATATATTCACAAATAAATAAAATAAATTAACATTGTATGAAATAGGATTGACTATACAAAACTTATGTTGGAATGATTTACAATACCAATACGAATAAAAGTATACCTAATAGTCCCTAATTTAATTACGAATTAAAAGTTTTTCGAGTTGCATATTATCGTAATATAATATGTTATAAAATAGAATATTACTACCATAGCGGCCGAATACACCTCTGTACAGACTTCATATAACAGGTTTTTGGAATAATACAGGCATAAATTCAAAACATCAGGTAGGTACTAGATATCTTAGCTATAAAATCGGCGAATGTGAAACTTAAAACAAAACTTTTAAAAATAAAATAATAAGTGAATCGCAAAACCAGTTTGTGTAGGAAATTGATCACATCGACAGTAAAGTAGGTCAAAAGGTTTAAAAATATTGTTTCTGAATAAGGTAAGTACAGTCACTTACTTCAACAATATAACATAAATAAACAAGTTGTCAATAACACATCGTTATAATACCCATCTGATAAATTTTGTTTAAACGGATTTGTCTTCGATAAGCCCATTGAGTCTTAAATGCATTAAAAGAGAGTGCATTTTTGATTGATGTCGCTATATTATTGTGTAATTAAATTTGATGGAAAAATTTGTACGATATCTGAAATCGGATTTTAAAGAATTGGGACGATTTAGCCTGTTTTAAAATAGACGGAATTATGCTTTTACTAATTCTGGGGGACATATACATATATTACATATTCATCGCATCGAATATTTTTGCTATTTACTGCATTTTCTAGCAAAGTAGTATTATTATCACCTAAATGAATACTGAACTTTATACAAAAGGACCTTTAAACTTTCTTTTTTTTACTTAACTTTGGTAAACCAAGGGAACGTTTCACTCGCATTGAATATTAAAAATAAAACTGTTTCAACTCTGGCTTAGCCTATTTTCCAACAACTTACTTTCTTATTTCATAAATTGAATTTGAATAAAAGAGATGCTATTATATGATCCATCTGTCAGAGCTGTAAATTTGATTATACCGGAATAAACTGTGTTTAATTGGAAGCAGACGGTTATGCCCCATAGACGGAATTAGGCACCCTGACTTTATAACCGCGAGTATATAGAAGTTTTACTAATGAGGTGATCTTTATAACTAGTGATAAAGGACATAGAATATACTACTCCCGGATTTGTGATACAACTAAAAATATAGCTATATTATAACCACAATAATTTTACAGCTTAATAATATAAAATTAATAAGAACTCTCGTATTAGCAGATATGCTGCTTTACTTAGTTCAAAGTGTATTTGAACTATGAGGTAAAACATTGAAATGAAATTGCTACTTACATTAATTTTTAATGAGAATACAGTAATTGTTAAGTAAAGTGTATTTTATTTTCCAAAATTTTAATTTATACCAAGTGTTCTTGTTCGTGTTTTTTGTTATACTTTTCTTGTTATTTCTACCGCAATATAACTATTCGAATGTATCCAAAAATTTGTAGGGAAATAAAATGAATACTTCCATGAAGCAAATGTGAACAATACTATATACCCCTGCGTGTGTATATACCATCAATATAACTCGGGAACCGCAACAATTGCAGAAACCATTAAAACAAGCAATGTTGCAGCTGCGATGTGGTGGCCACTCGAGCGTGCCGACCGGCCCCCGGGCCCGCCCCCGGAGCCGCACAGAAATCAACATAAATAACAATACACACCCCTATCTCAAACACTATGACACCCTACCCAACAAAAAAAGAAATATCTCGACCCAAAACAGCAAACAAAAAGCAATCCTAAATTCTCAAAAATAAAATTGAAAATTGTCGTCGATATCCTACGATGCAGACAAAAAAACTATAACATGCAACAATTGAGAATATTTTGTCTCTCTCTTTCATTGAATGGCTCTATCCCTCTTTTATTAAATTTATTGTTAAACCAAATGTATATAAAAGTTGTTGAAATGAAAAAGGGTGCCAGTCTCCGGTTTCTGTCGTGCGTGTCAACATCTTAGTAAATTAAGAATTAGAAAATGCTTTCCACTGAGCAAAGTTATTCAAGATTATTCAGGCCGTGGGATATTAGTGACGAGAAAAATGAAAAAAGTGAAAACAAACATGCAGAAGAACCTAAAAGTAAAAAGAGCAAAGTGGACGAGAACAAAAGGGAAAATCGCTTAAGAAAAATTCGTGGAACATACAAGAAGGAATCTAATCTTCATCAAGATGCAACCGTCTCCACCACCACCAAAGACGACGAAGAAAACGTTATCCAAATAATACCGGAAATTGAATCACCGGTTGCTAGTTTATCGCTTTGCTGTGATAGACTTCTCCAAGAACCAGAAAAGAAGGACGTGAAGCCAAAAGAATCTTCAAAAAGCCCGCAAAAAGCAATACCACTTCCCAACCCACCACAATACAACTCTGGATACATACCAGACTACTTTCCAACAGATATTGCGCAAGCGTTAGGAGTACCTCCTACAGACCCATTACTTCTTGAATCCCTCGCTCACGGCTACGCGATGGAACTTGAATATGCCAGAATAATGCAGCAAGAGAACGAAGCTAAACTCCTTAATGCAAGAAAGCAAAGGCCGAAGAAATATAAATGTCCTCATTGCAACGTGGGATTTTCTAATAACGGCCAGCTTAAAGGACACATCAGGATCCACACAGGTGAAAGACCGTACAAATGCGACGAGAAGAACTGTGGAAAGACTTTTACGAGGAATGAAGAATTAACGAGACACAAAAGGATTCATTCAGGGCTCAGGCCGTTTCCTTGTCCAACATGCGGAAAGAAGTTTGGAAGGAGAGACCATTTGAAGAAGCATACGAGAACGCATTATATCCAAGCTGAAAGAATGATGCCGGTGTTTGTGCCACTATCGGCTATTCCACATGTAGGAGGATATCCTTACATTTACGGCTATTGATGAGACTTAACATCTTAATATCTTAGGATGTTGATTGAATCTTTAAAAGGGATATTAAACCCGAAATCGTGAATTGGTATATTAGCTGTCATTCCGCTGCTGCGGATTCGTTGACTGAAAACTGAACTTCTTGAGGTTGATAGTCTTTAGTCACCTGTAAACACTTCTAAGCTAATTTAGATATATGAATTATTAGAGTAATTTTCAGTCAATTATTGATAAAAATTGAAACGTATAATTATGTAATATGGTTTAATTAGCCACGAAACTTAAATGACTTTATTGTACCTTGCCTGAAGTTTTATATACATCATTATTATTTAATACTTTACAGTTAGTTATGATAACTCACTATAAAGTTCATATTCAATATGTATGTCTTAAGTTTCATGCAATGATTACTACATATAATGACTTACTATGAATGAAAAGTATTGCTGGAATCACAGAGCAGCAACTGTTCAGTGGTTGGAATATATAGTAAAATTTTCAAAGAATACTTTGTCGTCATTATTTAGTTTTAATAGAATAACTTTATATTATTGTAAATATGATAGGTAATGTATTTTGCAGTGAGATTATAAATTGACAGTGGACTTGTATATTTTTTTACGAAATGTTTTGCAAATAAAAATATATTTAATACATAATATGTTTTTGCTTTCTACGACTTTAACACATACGGAATAATTAAACAACATTAAGTCTAAATTGATACATCTATTTATATAGAGGTATATATATAAATATTTTTTTTAAATTTTTTTATCAGTATTCTTTAAATTTTCTAAAATGTTACATACTCTGTAGTTTTTTGCTCCCATTACTCTTGCTTGTACTTACACACATATTAATGAAGGATTCAAGTGCCGTGTTCGCACTTGCCTGAGATAAATTACTAAATACAACCAGACAATTTAAGCCTAATTTTCAATATTAATGCAATTTAGATACAGTCTACTCAATAAACCTATAACTGTTCACATTCCTTGAACTAGCAAAAAAAAAAAACAATCTGCAATAATATAACTTATTTGAAAAGTGTTCTAAGCGAAAATTCATATTTTAGTATTATGATAGGCACATATTCAAATAGAACCTGGATTTTAGAACATGTTTACATTGGAATAGCCATGCTAAATTATGTCGATTTATAATACTTATTGCACGGGATTATAAGATGCATACATCTTTAGTGAATAAAATCGTATACACTAGCTCAGTTTTTTAACTTACTTATACGCCCTAATTCAAAGTAATAGTCGGTGAAACAGTAATAAACCGTATTGTGAGTTCATGTTGAATAATAGATACAAAATATTGCGGCGATACCCACGTGAACTATTATAACAAAAAAAAATATTATTTATATCGAACTAATTGCAAGTAAAGATAAGGATTTAAAACTCTTATTAAAATATTTTTATTCCTTAAATTGTTTTCAATCGAATATAATATAAATGAACATGATGACACCGAATTTTACACCTTCCATGTTATTGGCGTAAAGTAGCGAATTTACATTACAGTTTTTATAGTTTCGTTACATCCATTCTGACAATACGACAAGTAAACTACAGTAAGTTGGATTATTAACTTTGGAATTTTCAACATTTTCACTCGAAAAAATATTATTTCATGTGGTTCATGATGTTGCAATAAATTATTGTCGACACTTGTCAAGTTGCATTTCAATCTACACTTGAAACACGGGAGCACAATTTGCAAGATGATTTTATCATATGCATGTCGACGATATCGAGCATTGAATGGTGTCACGGCTAGGCATAACACGAACAAATATAGAATATTTATATTTTAAACATCTACTAACACATATTGTGTATTGCTATAGCTCAACAATTTTTGGAATGTAAATTAGGCCAGAATCATATCTGAGATTAATTATTCGATCATGTTTAAGCGTGTTCTTACTAATTAAATATGTGCAATAAATGTACATTATGAAGTTAATGTGATAGTTAGATTCGGGCCTGAAGTTGCTCCACCGTGAAGAAAATTTCCAGGCTTTTTTTAAGTCACGAATATGCTGACTACTGTACGCGGATTTGAGCCATTAAGCCCATTAATTTAAATGGCTTGACATCCCATGGTCATTTTACAGTACAATTTTACATTAAGCTTAAAAACTTCCGTTACATAAGAAAACAAATTGTTGGCAAAAACTAGAAAGAGTGAAAAAATTACAAACGTCAAACACCATCAATTTTGCCCCCAAAACCCACTGTTATAAAATCAATCCATCTTATACATTCATAAGGATTTATAAAAAAATACCTTATGCAAGCAACAGTATAGACGAAACGAGTGTTCACTTCCGGCGCGCCAGTAGGCCATCAATGTATGGCAACAATTTGTTATTGACAATATTTTGACTCCTGTTCCATTGTGCACGCACTTGCGATCAGAATGGACTTTTAAGAAATTGTGTAAGTAATATATTATTACGATAAAGGAATTAGTATAACGTTCAGTGTTATGGGCTTGACACGTCGCCGAGTTATTTACAACTTTGCTAACTTATTTTAATAACATGCTTCGACAATGATATGCCTTTAAAGTATTGACAAAATTTAACTTTTGGCAGATAAAATAAAATAATAAACGTTCCTTCAAAAGATCGAAATACAATAATTAGATATAGGTAATACAAAGTACCTAGTCGAAAACTATTTAAAGATAAATGAGGTTTTTTTTTCTATAATTGGCAAAATTTTATTTATAATAGATACTATACCTAATAGACCAAGAGCCCGTGGCCGCCAGACCTTCGTAATTTTATAAAACCTGAAAGTTTGTGTGCGCATGCCTCTAACATAGGCATCGCACAACCAGCTATTATGAAGTTCCGATCGTGGTTGCTGCGGAAGTTATAAGCTTCAATGTTTCTGGCAAGATGAAAGAACCATCAAAAGTGTCTGAATACTAAAGATTTTCTTTTATAGTTGCTTTAACAACATATATAAAATTCAGCTTTTATACTATAACGCTGACAAAATTACATTATGTTAAAGTTTGAAGTTAGCGTAATATTTAATAACATGTGATTTTGCCGAAGTTATAGTATAAAAGCCGAATTTAATATATATTATTAAGACAACTACAAACAAATATTTCCTTGGTATTCAGACACTTTTGATGGTTCTTTCATCTTGCCAGAAACATTAAAGCTCATAACTTCCAAAGCAACCACGATCGGAACTTCATAATAGCTGATCGTGTGATGCTTATGTCAGAGGCACGTGCAGACAAACTTTCAGCTTTTATAAAATTACGAAGGTCTGGCGGCCACGGGCTCTTAATCTATAACAACGAAATAGTAATGAGTAATAATACGTATGTTGAATGAGATTTATTGAGTTTTAAGGACTTCAACAAATAAATAAAATACATTATTTTCAGTATGTAGATCGTTACATACATTACATTAGGTACGTATCGTATCGGATAGAATATTATCCACCTAAATCTTCAGGTTTGAATTTCATAACCACATATCCACAAAGTCCAAACAAGCTAATTATTTATCAATATTGGTCCCTGTTACTACGCAAAATTACCGTAAAACGGGCGTCGCTTAATAAGTTTAAACTTCTTATTTGGTCTTATTATTCACTTTCCCACGTCCCTCTACGTCGTATACCTTCGGAAGTGAGATTCGCACAACCCAGCGTGATCCGGACGTATTGTAATGCAAGTTGTCATTGCACGCAGCGTGAAGTATTATTTACGAACACGTCGTTAGTAGGTTATTAGGGATATCAGTTGACAGATTTGTTAGGTATAATGCGAAAAAAAGGGAATCGATGTAACTTGCGTAAATAGGATTTAACCACCAGTTTCTTATCTGACGGCCAATAATGGATTTGAATTTTGAAGATGTTGCTACAAATATACAAGTATTTAATAAATAAACTCTGGATTTGCCATACCTAATGGCTAATTCGAATAGGAACGTTCCAACTTTGTAATAAGCAGTCTACTGCACCAAAGCGTCTTTGCATTGTAAGTGACAGTTACATGAATAGAAAACATAAACTCGTAGCATATAAAAGTTGCATCTTTAATGTCGAGAGGACCGATTCAGTCCATTAATGTATTAGCCTGAATGCTGCTAGAGGTTTTTTGTTACTCTATTAAATGTATTATAATTCTATATTACTTTTTCCAAAGGCTTAAACGTGTAGATATTTTTCACTAAGTATTAAATATAAAAGTTTGTTTAACCGTATAATACTTATCTTCTTCACTTGTAATCTGTATACAGATACAGATTAAATATAAAAGTTTGTTTAACCGTATAACACTTAGGTCAAACAAAACTGTAAGTCATTATATTAGATGTAAAGTTTAAGTTATTATAGTTTTGGTTAATATATTTTTATATTCAAACCTTTTATCATTGTTAAAATTTTGTTCTCACGTCCGAACTCTGTTATAAAAAAGGTCAACACGCCACATTAAAAGTGTTGAATCGCACAGTTTAACCAATTCAAAAAATATAGTTTTTTCTACTAAACCCGCCTACGATACGAACAAATTTGCTCAATAGATAATTTATTGGATGCGTCTGGATCTCACCAGTTTGCTTTTTAAATAAAAAAATGTATTCGGAAAGTGAGATTCTACTTCTTAACTGAAGGTTCTGCAGCCTGCAGGGTCAGGCCGAGAAATTTGGTAAAGATAAAATCAGTGCACAACACAAATATAATGTTCGAATTCACAATATTTACGTGATTCACATCCCACACCTTCATTATTTTTAGAACATAGTATACGTGTAGGTGCTATTCACAGAACAGCTAAATATTGGTTCTATTCTTTAATGGTACTGTCAAAAACTACACCACAACCCACAATAGTTATAATTTATTTGTATGAATTACCAACAGCCAGTAATAAAATTAGAAGAGTACGTGAAATACATCTGTATCTGTATCTGTATCAGATACAGATGTATTTCACATTATTATACATTATGTGAAATACATAATGCCTTTATTTCAGAGCCATGTTTATATATAGGTTTATAACGGGTATACTGATCCCTGAATCCCATTCATAATAAAAAGGTTTTTTCGTAATTTTTAATTGCAGGTGGGAGCGGCGACTTCTGAATGGACAAACATTAATGACCCAATGTAAACATTTGTTGTTTGTGAACTGTGAATGTTTTTTGTAGGAGGACGAACTTTGTAGATTTTGTAAATCGCGGATACGCCCCGAAATTAATCAAAGTATTTCTTCACTACTCATGGGAACGGTAATATTAGTACCTATCATATCAATTTTTTTAGGCGTCCTGCGATCAATTACAAGTAGTCTATTAATAAAAGGTTCGTTACTAAACTCGGTCAGTAGCTTTGATTTATTTTTTGATACATTTTGATGTATTTCCGTTTGAGGTAGACACTAAACACTAGACTCGTAGAGATCGTAGACCACCAATTTACATTTTCATACGTATTTATGTTATTTATTTATTGAGAATATACAGCCCTGAATACACTAATATATTTTTTTTTTATTGCAATGAATGGCGAGTCGAGCATGCCGTTCGCCTGATGGTAAGCGATGCGACCGCTCATGAACAGTAGCAAAACCAAACAACACCTTGAATTACAAAGCAATGCTTGGCATTCCACTGCGCTCGCCATCCTGAGACGTAAGATGTTAAGTCTCAATATGTCCAGTAGTTACGCTGGCTACAATGTCCTTCAATCCGAAACACAACAGTGCATTTAAACTGCTGTTTGACGGGAGAAATAGACATTGCGGTGGTACCCACCCAGGCAGCCTCTCACATATGAGAGACCTACCACCAGTAAAATCCAAGTTTATGCTTATCTGACGGCCAATATTGGATTTGCATGTTAAAAATAATATTAGTGTCGCTTGTACAATTTTGTTCAAACTTATTTTCATATACTGTAATATACTTTAAGTATACCTTTTAAGTTATAAGTTATTGTCCTCCGTAAATGGTAAATTCTAATACCTACTCGAACGGTTTAATTTAATTTTAGTTACTTATAATTATAATAAATAATGTTAAAGGCAAACAACCGACAAAATTGGGCAAGCAATTACTTGAATATAATTTTGAGCAAATAAGTTGTAATGTGGCACTGGACGTCCATCCCGTGGGAACTGTAGTCAGGTGTCACGCCTACACTATTCCTTTGTGCAATCGCTACCTGCGACTGTTACTGTCGGGTGACCAGCCGTACATGTCTACACCAGATTATCTCGTACATGATATTATTAGAGGAAGACAAAGAAAAAAATATTTCAGAAAAAAAAAGACAAACATGACAAACAAATTTTTATATATTCTATTTTTAAGCCTATGCTATATAAGAAGTGCGTGGTGGCCTGTTGGTAAACAGACTAGACGCGACTGCCAACATGTTCATGGTGGTCGCGGGTTCGAATCCCAGGGCACACCTCTGACTTTTCGGAGTCATGTGTGTATTGATAGTCAATCACCACGCACTAAAACGGCGAAGGAAAACATCGTGAGGAAACCTGCATACCATAGCAATTTATAAAAAAATTGTATGGTATGTAAGTCCGCCAACCCGCACTAGGCCAGCGTGGTGGACTATATGGCCTAACCACTCTCAATCGTACTGTCGATTGTAGAGTAGGCCCGTGCCCTGCAGTGGGACGTATATGGGCTGATACATACAGACAAGCCTATAGTTTTAGCATATAAAAGTATGTTAATTTACAATTAAATAATTTTGAAAATCGTTTTAGCTACTATTGCAATGAGAATTTGTGAAGCTGCAAGTGATATTTTATTTATTTTTCTTTACGGAAGGAAAAAAAATATATAGTTTTGGACGTGCCGCGATCAAACATGTTCACCCTACACTCCAAATTGTCCGTTAAAAAGACAGCTTTAACAATAAAATAAGATTATTTACCGTGGTCATTACATTCATTCATGACTTGTAGCAAAAAGTTAACTTTGTTCACACGGCGCGGCGAGTTGGTACTCGTAGCGATTTTGCGCAATTCGTTTTGGCAGGTTGCCACACTTGACGTTTGACACTCTGAATAAAACCTTTTTGGTGGAAGTTGATCGATTTGGTACGATTTTTGTGATTGCTTAATGTAGCCATACGTTTTTTACACCGTGCTAAGACTCCCACGCTTATAAATATCCTATATTTAGTGGTTACTTGCTTTTTTAAATGATTGATTAGTGCGAGAAGTAAGGCTTCGATCGACAAACTGAGGAGGGTAACACCGTAGTAAATCTTTAATAATAAACAGTATATCGAAATCATTAAATATACACCTGGTGGTAGGTTCCTTGTATGTGAGAGACCGCCTGGATAGTCACCAACGCAACGTCTATTTATCCCGTCAAACAGAAGTATCAATGTACTGTTGTGTTTCGGTTTGAAGGACATTGTAGCCAGAGTAACTACTGGACATATTGAGACTTAACATCTTATGTCTCAGGATGACGAGCGCTGTGGCATCATGTTCATGAGCGGTCGTATCGCTTACCATCAGGCGAACTGCATGCTCGTCTCACCATTAATAGCAATACAAAAAACTCGTTTAAAGTTGTTGAAAATTCTCTTTAATTCTTCCCGTTTGTAATTTTGTGAAACGTTAATATACGCTATAAATAATAACTTTAGCGGCCGAGAACGGAAGGAACCGCGAGGAAATGCAACAAAACCAAAATGGCGGCCACCCATGGCGCGAGATTGTCGTCGCGCTAATGATGCAACTTACCACATTCATGTTGCATTCAACGCTGGATATTGTATATTGCGAAAGTGACATTTCTATTACGAAATAATAAATATTAATTTTTACCTTTCTACAGCAAATTGTTCAAGTTTAGAAGAGAAAATGATGGCCTTATTTTTTTTCGCGTATTAACAATGACAAAAAGATTCCTAAATATCTTAAAATTATCTTTAGCATGTAATTTATAATTCAGTAGATATTCGTTGCATAACTGTACCAAATAGCAAGTGCTATTGTGAAAGTCACGTTTTATAATCATATCAAAACTGTACCTACTCATCACATGTTGTCTGCCATTTGTTTTACGAGAAATGTCTCGTAAAACAAATGGCAATTCCTTAGGGCAATTCTTTAGTTAATATTTCTAGGAATGTGTTGAGTCCAGTAAAATTCTTAAGTAAATCATAAAGAAACATTCATGCACACATTTTCATATACGAGTAGTACATATAAAAGATGTAGAGCCATGGTAGCCATAATATATGGTTAACTGAAACTACAAGAAAAAATGACGGCTCCATCGATATGACAGCCGCTAACTCACTGAGCCATAGACACTGAGCGCAGAAAACCAGAGGCGGTAATAAAATAAATATAGCCTATATCCGACTCAGGAATCCTTGTCACTTGCTCTTTTGCTATAAAATATAAAAAAGTAAACGTATAATGAAGTAAGCTATCAATAAATGATTGTTCTACTCCTCTCTCTTCCACATCTTGACGGCAGCAACTAGATAGATAAAAACCAATAAACAATTTGAATGACAATGCAAAATATAATAAATTAAATTAAAGCTATCAACATATAAAATGGAATGGCGACAATAAATCAGTGAGCCACAATCGGCGGAGATGTTCCTCGATGCATTGTTAGTTGCTACCCGTACTCTAATGTTGCAGTCCCCTCGAAATGTTGCACAATAGATTCGCTGGTATTTGCGGTCGATCAGACCACATGTGGGGTCCCCAATTATATATGTATACTGATAGCCACATGGAATAACTAAATTATTTATAAAAAGCTCAGTCGTCAAAGTTGATTTTCTACGTCATCAGATAAACATCAATAGTTTTCTTTTCATAGTGTTTATTAATTAAATAAAAAATATGTACTTAAGTTACACATACATTTAATATTTATTGAAAAACGAGTGTTTAAAGTTCGTCCTTTCGAGCTGGAATATTAATTTTATTAGCGTATTCTTGAATCATCGATACCAAACTAGTAACGTTCACATCATGCTTTAAAAGATATTTGACATTTTCTTCGTTACGAACGTATTTCAACAAAGCATTAAAAAGCTCTATGGCTTTAGTATTCCCACCATATATTTTCGTACAGAATGGTTTTATATTTTCTAATATCTCCACAACAGTCAGTAAAATATCATTTTTATTAAAATTCCAAGCGACTTCAAAAATATTCAATAGTCCGTTACACACAGTTGGCGTAGACATTCTTTCAATTAATCCAATTCTTTGGTATAATCTGAATCTGTCTAAATCTGCTTTAGTTTTGTGTATTTGCACCTTTCTTGCACTTAAATGTTCCTTCAGTATCTTATTGAATAAGTCAAGTAAAGTTTTCACTACTGAAATGTCCAACTTTGATACCTGGTGATAAAAAGGTTCGAGTCCTTTCATTTTCATCACCCGTGCTTGTATAGCAGGATTGTTAGGTAGCCATAAATAAAGAACGTCCAATGCATGGGCCTTCAAAGCTAAATTTCGTTCATTCTCGAACACGTCTAATAAACCATCAACTATATTTTCTGGTATAAGCGAAGCTGTCGTTGTAGGAGCTACTTCAAACAACACTTTGGTAAGGATAAGTAAATTTATTCTAACTTTGTCGTGTGGTATCAAGAAATTGTATGCTATGATACGATCAATACCCTTTGCGTTTAGAAAATTATAAGCCTTGTTAACATCTTTGATGGACTCTGTCAATGCTTGAAGAATCTGTATCATTGCCTCATATAGTGTTTCTATATTTTCAAAGGGTACAATTCCTCCACGCCTCGATTTCAAAGCAACTTTTGCTAAATTTTCTAAACTTACAATATCCTTTAGAATTTCTTCATTGGGTTCTGTTACCTTTTCTGAATCTGGGGTCATAGGATTATCGTTCACTAAAACATTAACACGAAATTCAAAACTTTTGTACCAAATATCGTTTTTTTACTATATATATGTATATATAGAATTCATACATAAACTGACGCCGTTTACCCAGATGGCGTAGGCAGAGATTCCCATGGTAACAACCAGAAAATCCACGTTTCGCCTTGTGTGTTCCGTCCCACGATGTGATAGAGGGCGAGCCTGTCGCCTTATCGAGCACAAATTCCTGACTCCAGCCTGATAATGAATTGAAGAATCCAATAACAGTTTGCCCGACCCAGGGTTCGAACCCGAGACCTCGGCTTTGTAATTTACTATAGTATACGTGTGAACCGAGACAATCTTTAAATTGTCGACATGCAATAATATAGAATACAACAGTGTAAATTATTATCAGATAATAATTTTTTTTTAATAATAATAATAATAAATTAACAGTTTTTTGTCAGGTGGAAACAAGATTCGCGCTTTTAACGGTTGGGTTATGCCTGTACTCATGTACTCTTTCGGCATACTCAAATGGACTCAGACCGAATTGGACGCCCTGGATCGTAATGTCCGAACTCTCCTGACTGCACATCGTATGCATCATCCACGATCATCAGTGATGAGATTGTACATCCCACGGAGATGTGGGGGCCGAGGCATTCTTAATGCTAAGGACCTACATAATCGCGAGGTGTGCAATCTCAGGGATTATTTCCTTCACAGTGACGTGGATATGCATGGTGTTGTAGTTATGGTAGATAAAGGATTTACCCCGCTCTCTTTGGCGATTGAGAACTGGCGGAAACCTCTAGTGGTAGGCACCAAGGATCGCGAGGACATATGGAAGAGCAAAGAGCTGCACGGTCGATTCTATCGAGCCCTTCATGGGCCTGATGTGGATCGGCTAGCGTCTGTGTCTTGGCTACGCTTCGGTAACCTCTTTGGGGAAACCGAGGGTTTTGTCTTTGCAATTATGGACGAAGTTATTAAGACGAACAACTATAGGAAATACATCCTGAAGGACGGTACGGTCGACATCTGTCGGGCATGCCACCGTCCTGGCGAGTCCATCAGGCATGTTATTTCCGGTTGTTCGTATCTTGCTAACGGCGAGTATTTGCATAGACACAACCTAGTAGCCAAGATCATACATCAGCAAATTGCTCTTCGATATGGACTTGTGACTCCTGAAGTGCCATATTACCAATATGTGCCCCAACCAGTTCTCGAAAATGGTCATGCAACGCTGTATTGGGATCGATCTATTATCACAGACAGGACTCTTCTAGCCAATAAGCCTGACATTGTGATAATAGATCGATTGGCGCGCCGGGCAATACTTGTTGACGTCACCATTCCGCATGACGATAACCTTGTCAAAGCCGAAAAAGACAAAATGTCTAAATATTTAGATTTGGCACACGAGGTTACCGACATGTAGGATGTCGACTCAACAATTATTGTCCCGATTGTCGTTTCTGCTCATGGGTTGATACCAAAGAGCCTCGACCAACATCTACAGAGGCTCTCAATCGGCGTTTGGGTCAGGAGTCAGATACAGAAGGCAGTATTGCTTGACACGGCACGTATAGTGAGGAGGTTCCTCACTTTGGGGTCCTAACCACCGGTGGCTTGGGTCTCGAGCCTCGCCATTGTTGGATGAATTTTTATATTTTTATATGTATTTTGTTTTTATACTATATATATAAAAATGTAAAAAAAAAGATTTAAAATAAAGAGAAATAAAGATAATAAATAACACCCAACAGTCACATACATAGTCCTGACCCCACATTAAGATCGAGTCTTGTGTCGTGGGTATCAGGAACTACGAGAGACTTTTCGGTTTCACAAACACCCAGACCCGAGAGAAATATTTGTGGGCCACACAAACATTTCTCTCGGTGCGGGGATCGAACCCGCGGCCTCTCGTTTCACAGGCGGCGTCTAACCGCCTGCGCCACGGAGGCTGTCAATTTATATTTGATTGTAAACATAAACATAACCGCAATAGTGCATAAACCGAATTTTACTGTTTACAGCCTCTGACCGTACCACTAATCCCATTACAGCGCGTTACAAAAGTGGTGAAGGTAGAAGTGGTATTAGAAACATAAAATTACCCTTTTGTATTTCTTCAGACATGTGACCTTCGTTATAGTTCATTATAGTAATAAATATAATGGTAATAAATATACGAAATCGTAACATATTTTAGAAATCGTGGAATTGAAAAACTCTTCAACACAAATGACAGCAGAATATTTCCTTTCTGTCTACTCCAACATCATTTTTCCTTAAAAAAATGGCTATTCTGAAATAAGGTTTTTATGACAATATTGACTTAAATATTTATTATGTTGTCTCGTAATGGTATACTTGTTGACAACATTCCGTATTTATTTGAACACTATAATTTCACACAAGTATTGTGGGTGGTATAATAATAAATAAATAAATAAGACATCTTTACAATATTTTTAGGAGTTCCGTTTCAGGCTTAGATGTTTTATACTAAATCTATGGTTTCAGGCTTTAGGTTTTCTTATCAGTTGATAATTGATATAACGCCGTCAAACAGCCGTCAAGGATCTATCAAAATTGCTGTGATTACAGAATTACTATAATTATTTCTTCCGAAGACTGGGAAATGTTCAGCACGATTTTAGTACCGTGTGACGATGGGTCTTGCTGTTGCGTGTCTAACAGAAGTTCAGTCGTGATTATAGCCGCACTTAGCTTGGTACGACTTGCTTTTGAAATACATAAATAATAAGTATATAGTATAGTATGTATAGGAGTATATATTCACTCTAGTACTCTAAGACACCCTGTTGAAGTAAGTAGAAGGCATTTGCACACTAAATCAGTAGTGATCTATATTCTTTTGAAAATTTAAAGTGACTCACGATCCAATGGTATCTGCTGTTCCTTTACTATAAGGTGCGTTAAAAGATAGTTACAAATTCGACATCTTAAACACCCCTAGAAATGCCCCTAGGACAAGCACCTACCTGTGAACTGTGAATTTACCGATGGTAACCGCGGAATGTTATTTTCTTGGTTAAATTGCCAAACATTGATTAAAAATATGATGTCTTCTTTTTTTCAGACCGTGGGTTTATTGGACATGCTGATGAACGACGATACCTGCCAGGAGTTCAGCGAAATGATGGAATACTTGAACTCTATCAGACAGCTTCTCGTCACCATGTTTCAGATGGCCAACACATTGCTGCTACTCGCAGCCATGGTTGTGAGTAGTAGATAATAGATATATTTTGATAATTATTTATAATAGCTGTCCTAAGTTTGAGGTTATTAGGTACTTGTATTTATTTGCATAATTGAATTTTTAAAATGATGGTTAAGGTGGCAAAACTGTTACCCAATGCACCTGACTGTAAGTGACCATCGATCTAAATAAATATATGAAGTATCTAGAACTGTAACGGCTTGATCTTAACGGATATAGGTACATAGGCTAACGGGATCATTACAAGTTTTCCCACTATTAAGTACGGTAGGCGCTATAGCCTATATCGGCAGCTACGAAAATTCTAACTAAAGGAAATATCTCCCACCGAATGGAGCAGCTATTAAATAGCGTCTCGGTTTTCAATGAGACAATGGTATGGTGGTTATGGTACCGAGACGGTCCACTCATTTGTACTGTAGCTCTGCTTATATGCTGTAACTTTTTTTCACAGGAGAACGCTTTCTTAGTACAATTATACATTTGGTATGTTCTTGGCTTCGTCATAATGGGCCTCATCGTGTCGCTCTTACATTTCTTGTTCAGACTGCGTCTAGAAGTATTGTGGACTTCTATTAATTTCGTTACGGAAGTAGCCTTTCTGTTTGGTAAGATTTTTATCATTATTTTTGAGTAGGTTTTTAATTTTTGATTTGTTGTTCACAGGACTTCTTTCTGTATCAGCCCATATAGGTACGTCCCACTGCAGGGCACGGGCCTCCCCTACAATCGAGAGAACGATTCAGAGTGGTTAGGCCATATCGTCCACCACGCTGGCCTAGTGCGGGTAGGCGGACTTACATACCATAGAAAGGACTTGGGACGTCTTTACGAAAGAAATTTTTACCGTCTTAGACCCAGTTGCATAAACTAACTTGGACGATAACTTTAGATTTAGCAAGACCATCGCCATACATTTAAGACGTATTTAACATTGCGAATGAATGTGATGAACATTTTCAAAGGCGAAGTCCTGGGCAATGTTAGTTTTGTGCAATTGGGCTATAATCTACCACGCTAACCAAGTGTGGGTTCATTTACAAATAGACCTAATATAGATAAAATAGGATCAAACAAGTTTTGTAAATCTCTTACAAAAATATTATCTTATATGGCTAGGATTGCCCTAATATAATCTTCTTTATGGGCACTTGCCATATCGAGTAAACACCTCCCTTACTATGAATAATCATTGATTATTTTCAGTTATATTTCGGTGCTTGCCGATAGTGGATTTGTACAGAAAACGAGTCGAAGTAACGTGAAACGTACTTTTAATAACGTAATTATTTACTGTAGTAATAAATATCGTAAGCATGGATATGATTGTTTTTATTAAATCATTTCAAAGCATATAATATGCAAGTGCCTTTAGCCTTTAGTTATGCCATGTTCAGAGCACATTATTAGGACAGCCTTCGTGGCGCAGTTGGTTAGACGCCGCCTGTGAAACGAGAGGCCACGGGTTCGATCCCCGCACTGAGAGAAATGTTTGTGCGGCCCACAAATATTTCTTTCGGGTCTGTTTGTGAGACCGTAGTCTCTCGTAGTTCCTGAAACCCACGACACAAGACTCGATCTTAATGTGGGGTTAGGACTATGTATGTGACTGTTGGGTGTTATTATTATTATTGTGTAGTGTCGGATTAGTCATTTAGGTAAAATAGCAAATGTTACAGACAAAATGGTAGAAATAGAAGTCATGCTCTTTTATATCTACATGCTCAACAAACCACAATATGATCTTCCGTTAGAATTTGCTATAGGCACTAAGTTATATTATCTAACTGCTTAAATCACATGAAATTCTCTGTTGTACATACCTAAACATGACCAAATTTTTCAATGCGTGGTGTTTGGTATTAGGTATTATTTAAATAAAAAATCTGTAAGTATTTTTTAAATATTTTTCATTTAATATTTTGTACTATCTACTATATACAGGGTGAATGTTAAATATCTATATTGAAAAAAAAAAAAACATTTTCGTACAACAAAACTTAAAACTAACTCAATACTAGACAACACTTCGGACAACTCGCACACAATAATTCTTCGTCTATAGAAAAAATATAACTCGTCTATGTTTAAAATCTACCGCTCTCTTCGGTCTACAATATTGCTTGTAACGGGCCGCAGCTTAAGTGGTAAAAAAATTACCGATTTATTTATTTTTTAATAATCAATGGCAGAGGAATCCATCGTGAGCACTGTAGATTATGTTTTCTGTTTAAAATGACTCATACAGTAATGGTTTACTGCTCTGAAGATTTCATGCGTTAATTCCTTGCGGAAAAACAGGTTCTCAGACAATTTTCTTGTAATAAATAATATTTCTTAAAGTCCAATCGCTCTTTCACTGATATTCAAAGCAGGACTTAAAAATAATTAATAATCAAATTGAAAAAATTGTAAGTTTTCCTTTATAAATGTAGAAATATTCCCTGGTCATGTGTTTTGTATTGTTAATTCAAATATAAGTCAAAATGCATCGCATCTCAATATACACGAAAGCAAAATAAAAATGGAATACTGTGACGAAAAGTCATCTCAATACATTATCTTAGTAGAATGATCGCAAAAGGATATCAAAAATGTTGTATAATAGGTAAAATAGAAAAAAAAAAACAAAAAATAAGGAATTCCACAAACAAAATAATTTTGCATCGTTAAAGTCAGATCACTTATGATATTTTCTCCTATCACAATGGTCGATATAAACATTCGCAATTATTTTATAACGTTTATCTGGCAAAATTTACAATTTCACGAGAGCTTACTAATTATATATTGATAAGAATAGACATAAATGTTGCATGCCCCGTTCACATGTGCATCACTCAACTAATTTCTTGTGGTAAACTACAAAGTATCAAATTGGGACAACTTCCTTGAGTAGTATCAAGTATGCGTTTTGCATGCCAAATGATAATTGTAATATCTTAAAATTAATTACAGTGCGTGTTTATGTACACATATTGTACATTTAAAATTCTGTATTACTAATCAAATTGCACGAGGACATTTTGAACATTTATATCTGTGATAAATCAAATAAGTTGCATAAAAAATCTAAATTTTCATATTCCTAAATGTCAATAATTGAATTGTTTTCTCTTTATTCGTGCCTTATATTATTTTCATCTAATATTCAAATGAAGCACTTCGATATATTAAGCTTATACTAAGCCGCTACAACATTCTTCGTGAAGGCTTCAATTTTCCATGTTGAAACACATTTTGGCACTAGAAAAATTATTGCTTATAAAAATCAAAGGCGGGATATTCTTCACACGAAAAATATCGAGTTCAATTGCTATAGACCGCAAATTATATTTACCAAATAATTTTAATTTATCATTAATGAAACGCTAGATTTTTAAAATGCGTATCTTCAGTGTTAAATAGGCAAGTTATTCTAACTAATCACGTAAAGCAAAGAAATAAGCTTTATGTTTTTGAAACCTCCCGACTTTGATTTCCATCGACATATTCCATTATAATAAAACCGCCAATTGCATCTACTTGAAACTTTCACGTGAGATCACAAACTTATATGAAAATGTTTTATTATTCCACTTAAACAAATTCATTGAAATCAAAAAATAAAACATCGACAACTTTTACCAACTTTAAAATGATATCGATAAAACATTTACATCACTAGTTACAATGAATAAAACAATATTTCGTCGCAGTTTGCTCGTAAAATTAAGATAATTTTTCATAAGTTGAGAAAGAAAATCATATGAATAAAAGAGTACATTATTTGTCCTACTCGGTTTCTGATAACAAATAAAGCCTTAATCTAATTATTGTTTTCAGTTACAATTCTGTGTCAGTTTCGATAAACGCTCGCTTTTGAAAACACTATTGTTTGTGACTTTATAAACATTTGTAATCGCGTGCGGACAATTCAACGGCGTACATCCATAAAACAAGCAGTAACATAGTGATGCTCGATAATGTTGTACTTGTCAAAATATAAAGGCATTAAAAAGATTGTATATAACACACCACTTTTATCATGGAATTTAAATTAAATTTTAACGGCCTTATTAATAAGTTTTATAACTTATTTCGGTTATCCAATGTTATGATTCTTTTGAACGAGTTTTGAAATCAGTTTTAGCGATGAATTCAAAACATTCGATAACCAAAATAGGTTTTAAAACCGTCTTTTTATAAGGCCGTAAACTTTAAAAAGAAAACCAAAGAATATATTTTCAATTGACCATTTTACAAGTTGCAGGTTATCAGCAATACGTGACAATAGATGTTTAAAGTTTTCTTAAAATTTATATCAAAAGTTAACTTCACCCTAATGGTATTGAATGACAACTTTTCATAAAATATTCGATGTTTTAAAATGTCATAGTCTTCTAAAGAAATCGAAGACCTGTAACTTCTGTAATTACCATTTCTATTTTATCTGTAGGCAGTAAATATTTCATTGCCAAGTTCAATATTATCCAGCACATTAATAAACAATCTTTCGACATGATTACAGACAGAAACAGATTCCCATCTACAATCCGCGTTTATAATATTTTAATAACCTACTAATATTGAATATATTACAAATATAGCGAGTTCTTTTATTGGATACCTTGGTGGAGTTTAGTGTCTGGTACCCAATAAGAAAACCGTGCTCTTCACAGTGCGGGAATGAACAGTGAGTCTTATTTAGAATATTCATTTAGGCACATGTGTATCATAAGTCTCTGGCGTTGGCTACATGGAATCGCCGGTAATCATAAGTCATCAAATTACTTACTTCAATACTGCAACATTTGATGACTTATTTATTTACAATCAACATTCATTAAAATGAATCGAAACGAAACGATCAATTTATAACAATCGAATCGGTCACACACTAATGCCGCATATTGGTCATTTATATTAAAACTATTCAATGATTATTTTACACAAACACAAACTTAACCCTTCGTGAAAAAATATCATATCCGAATTGTGTCACGGAAGCATTAAACATACATAGGGATTATATTGGTCAATAAAATATCTATACTACACTAAAATATACATATTGTGACTACCAAAGCATTGATGAGAACGAACAGAAGACTACATTATACATTGTTCACGTAACGACTCCTCTCGCCACATCTGAGCGTCTACTCACTGTTCACACACACACTAGTATTTACACAAACTTAACTAACACTCTGGTTGGCTATCGACACGACTGGCTGTTGGTTACCAGCGGGTATCACTGTGGAGCCGGGAGGTATCTTCTGCGGTCTCATGCCGTCTATGTGCCTGTACTTCTTGAGTCTGGTCCACTGGCCGTTGTTGTAGTTCATTTGGAAGTGCATCTCTGAGAGCATGGTGAGGTATGTGTCGTCTGACTGCAGGACATTCTCGATGTTCTCTGACAGTTTTATTGTGACTATGTTGCCCAGGTTCGGACATGGGTTGTCTGTAAAAGAGGTTTGCGATTATTTGAAAGCAAATAATAATATTACATCAATTGTGTTGGAAGTATGGGTATATATATACATGGGTTTTTGATGTGTTGAATGTGTGTGTGAAGTAGTGTGTCATATTCATGGTGATATTAATGAAAGTATATATTAAGTAAACATACCTCTAGACCCAGCCATGAAGCCGAGTATAAGCGCCTTTTCGGGCCTCGTGACGCGGTTCGCGTTTCTGAACATATCTTGTGCTTCCAACATTTGTTCTCGCTGAAAATGAAATAGGTATATTGTTAAGATAGTCGTAAACCTTGTTCTAATTAGTTCGTGTTTCATTAGTTAGATGTTTTAAATACAAGAATGAACTATTTTTCTGGACACTTGTAATTCAGCTCAATTATTTTATCAACAAATTCAACCATAAAGAATGGAGCGGGAGGGTGTGTGGGCACATCAATCTTGTCAAGTAGTATAACTGATACTTTTCACGTGATACCATTACAAAATCAGTGGAATCAGTTTTTGCACAAAAATATTACAGTCCTCGGCAATAACAAGATGAAGTTTTCAAGATGAAGTTGAGTTTTTCAGAATTTTCTCATCAAAATGAATTAGAAATTTTCATTTTCATGTCATTTCATTCATTTCACCTCGGCATGAATATCGCAGCTTTATTTGAGCAAACTAAATCTCCAAGCAGGCTGTTGGTAAGCTCGTATACTATGTATGTCGTACTGACCGTGAGCGAGAGTCCCCTGCGCGGCAGCAGCGGCGCCTGCGCGGCGGCGGGCGGCGGCGCGGCCTGCGCAGGCGCAGTCACCGAGCTCGACTGCTGCACCGCCGGGGACATCTGCACCTGCACACATATACACACGTACATTTGTCTGTGATTCTTCTTATACTTGTAATAATCAATTAATAAAAAAGTTTGATAACGCAAATACCATTTGTACCTCCAGAAGGATTTTCATCCATAATCCATCCGTTAGCCAAACGAAGTCCACTGCTGAACATAGGCCTCTCCCAATGGTTGCCACTATGAGTTATTGGAAACAGCATGCACCCAGCAACGTCACGCGACCTTTGCCATGTCGTCTGACCACCTTTTGATTTAACGTTCTATGCTGCGTTTTCTGCTACATAGCCTTCATTTGAGAATTTTTGGCGGCTTGTTGGCTTTTTTGCTATTATGGCTAATTAATTTAATGGGACCCTGAATATTTAACACCAACAGTAAACTCGGTAGGGCTGATGATGGTGATGGAAAGATACATATGGCACCTTTATTATTATAGAGACCTAACTAATAAATCTTATTTTTTGGGAAACATTCATCAAAGATTTGTAACATACGAAATTTTCTACCTACGGAAGATACATCGATAAGACCAAAGTATCCGATCAGGCCGATCGCGATAGTCATTTGTTTTTTTTTTTTAGATTACTTTAATTCTAAATGGCCGCTGGGGCCGAAAGGTTCTAGAGTGGAGGCCACGTACGGGTAAGCGAAATATCAGACACCCGCCAACAAGGTGGACGGACGATCTGGCTAAAGTTGCATGAAGTCGCTAGATGCAGGCCGTTTCCAACAGGTCATTGTCGAGATCCTTGGGGGAACCCTATGTTCAGCAATGGACTTCTTGCTGTGGCTGACATGACGATGGATTCTAAAGGTCCGATATGTATATTTAGTAATAGATAATTATAATGTAGTGTTACCGTCTGCGGCAGCTGGTGTTGCAGCGGCGGCGCGTGGTGCAGCGCGGGCACCGGCACGGGCGCGCGCGGCGCCGCCTGCTGCACCACCGTCTGAGACATCTGCAACAATACAACTCACTCTTACTGATGGCTCTACACTCATTTGTCACCATTGAGCTATACTAGAGTGGACATCGGGAATAAAATCTCTGCGTATTATGCCTGCACACGAGTACACAGTGAAGCGAGAGCGAAGATAAGATCGTAGGCGTGACAGAAACAGAAATAGAAGGTACCCTTCGTTTTGTTACAAACATTTTGGTTGCAGTGTCCCCTCTAGTATATTATCTCAATGTTTGTCACCCATGCTCTATGCAGGGCTTGAAATACCGGTAAAAGTTTGGTATCGTTAATGGAGCTCGAAGGAGGTATCGGTAAATTCATAAGTAACGATACCCAATTTAACGTTATTTTAACGTTAAATGTAAATACCGGTACTACCAAACTTACCGATACTTTTAACGTTATGAGTTTATTTCGTTACCTTTGCTCCCGGCAACTCGTAACGTTTGCTAACCAACCACATTTATGCGAAGAGCGTGGCGGCAGTCGGCACGCGTTTGTGATTAAATAAGCACCAAATAAATAACGGGCAGTCTTCACAATTTAAACTTTAAAGATTTGGAATTTTACGTCTTTTTCTGAGAATGGGTAAGTTTATTTAGTTATTTAGACAATTGAAAAAATATACGAGAGGCCGCGGGTTCGATCCCCGCACCGAGAGAAATGTTTGTGTGGTCCACAAATATTTCTTTCGGGTCTGGGTGTTTGTGAGACCGAAAAGTCTTTCGTAGTTCCTGATACCTACGACACAAGACTCGATCTTAGTGTGGGGTTAGGACTATGTATGTGACTGTTGGGTGTTATTATATTATAATATTATTATTATTAATTTATATATATTTTATGCATGTTACTCATTTAAATAAACAGATCTGGAAAATATTTTTTATCCCGAAACGAAAACAAGGGGTGTGAATGTGTGTATCTGCGTATCTGTCTGTGACAATTTTGAACTAAATCGCCATCTCTTAATATCTCAAATAAGTTTTACATCAATCGCGTGCGACAGTTACACGAACTTATTAAAAAATATATATTTGGTTCTGGTAATTTTGATTCGGATTTAATTCTAGAGATAGTTCTTTTCGATATGACAATGCAAAACATAACTTACATAACTAATGTGTGATGGACGTATTATTTATTTATGACAATTATTATTGTGTTCAATATCACAATAACTTCCTTATTCATCCCTACTCTCGTATTTCCAATTGATTTAACATAGGTAAACATTTATATACACACACATAAACACATACCCTATTTTTTTTTCGTTTTGTCCTTACAATACTGATTCTATAAAATTCTTGGTGATAGTTAAATATTCGTATTGTAATATTATGACTATATTTCATCTCTTTTTAGCAAAAAGAAGTATATCACCTGACATTTTTGCCTCCAAACAACGGATGTGTTATGAAGAAATAGATGCGGCACTAAAAGCTAATTTACGCGATGAAATACAGAGAAGACAGCAAGTAGGTGAATGTGGCGGCAAGAAAGAAGAGTCCCATTTGAAAAATAAAAACTGTTCACTTGTTCAGACTGTGTTACCGTTTGTAGCGACATTCCAATTGATGCAAGGAATGACCATTTTTCAAAATTAATTCATGACGAACTACAATTTATCCAGCCCTGCATGCGGACACGCGTTTATGCAAGAATTTTGCATTTTATACACACCATCAGAAGTCGTCATTCAAGTGAAATAGATTTAACTGAGACAGAGGAACATTTTTTAAAAGGTTAGGCGTATGCGGCCTGATTTACTCCGTACGGGCAGGAAAGAGCTTTTATTTTGAATAATTGAATTTTGTTTTATATTCCCTATCGTTCTTATGTGTAATCGTAAATGTAAATATTTAACTATAACTATTGTTATTAATAAAGATGCTCCTTTTATTCACAGAATAGGGAAAACAAATAAAACAAAGAAAATGTTTAATCATTCTGTTTTTTTTATTTGGAACATAGATTTGGAATTAATTATTTATTACTTTAATTAATTATTTATTGACTGGCTGAGTCCTGACGGTTCTACGAGAAATGAGATAGATTTCATCTTGACGACGAATAGACGGATGTTCAGTGATGTCTCTGTGATCAACAGGGTGAAAACCGGAAGTGATCACCGAATGGTTAGGGGCACATTGAATATCAATGTCCAATTAGAAAGGCGTCGCTTGATGAAGTCTACGCTCCGACCTACTCGCGCCCATATCCAAAACCCCGAGAGCTTTCAACTCGAGTTGACAAATCGCTTTGATTGTCTAAGAGAAAACCTTGCAGTGGACGAGTTAAACAGCGGTTTGGTAGAAGCTGTCCATACGGTGGGATCTAAGTATTTTAGACCTCGCCGTAGAGATGGACCACAAAAACTCTCGATCCAGACTCTTGACCTCATGGCCGAACGTCGATCTTTGACGCTGCAGTCTTCCGTTGACGCCGAAACATATCGGCGGCTCAATAGACGGATCTGGAAGTCCTTGCGACACGATGTCCGTGCTCACAATACTGTGAGCATTAAGGAGACAATTGAGCGGAACGGAGGCTCCAAAGTGTTTGCAAGAGACTTGTCTATTGGGCAAAGCCAGTTGTCTAGGCTGAAAACGGACGAAGGCCGCGTGGTATCGACGAGGGCAGAGGTATTAAGAGAGATCGAGAGGTTCTACGGACAGCTTTACACCTCGGTTGCCAAACCTACTGTTAGCTCGGCCGAAGACCCGAGAGCCGAGTTGATCCGACATTTTAGCAATGATATCCCGGACATCAGCCTGTTTGAGATTGAGATGGCCCTCAAACAACTTAAAAACAACAAGGCGCCTGGTGAGGACGGAATCACTTCAGAGCTTCTGAAAGCGGGTGGAACGCCGGTACTGAAAGTCCTTCAGAGCCTATTCAATTCCGTTCTCCTCGAGGGCTCAACGCCAGAGGCATGGAGCAGGAGCGTGGTGGTACTGTTCTTCAAAAAAGGTGATAACACCTTGCTGAAGAACTACAGGCCCATCTCGCTCCTGAGCCATGTCTATAAGTTGTTTTCGAGGGTCATCACAAATCGTCTCGAACGCAGGTTTGATAACTTCCAGCCTCCCGAACAAGCCGGTTTCCGAAAAGGCTTTAGTACCATAGACCATATTCATACGCTACGGCAGGTTATACAAAAAACCGAGGAATATAACTTGCCGCTTTGTTTAGCGTTTGTGGACTATGAGAAAGCCTTCGATTCGATCGAGACCTGGGCTGTGCTACAGTCTCTTCAGCGGTGCCACATAGACTATCGTTACATCGAAGTGTTGAAGTGTATATACAACAACGCCACCATGTCGGTCCGAGTACAAGATCAGAGCACGAAGGCTATTCCACTACGGAGAGGCGTGAGACAGGGAGATGTCATATCTCCGAAACTGTTCACTACCGCGCTGGAAAATGCCTTCAAGCTCTTGCAGTGGAAAGGATTCGGCATCAACATCAACGGCGAGTATATTACTCACCTTCGATTTGCCGACGATATTGTAGTCTTGGCAGAATCGCTGGAAGACCTTAGCACTATGCTCGAAGACCTTAATCGAGTCTCCCAACAGGTGGGTCTTAAAATGAACATGGATAAAACGAAGGTCATGTCGAATATCCATGTTGTGCCCACCCCCATTGGAGTTGGGGGCTCGACTGTCGAAGTTGTAGACGAATATGTCTATTTAGGACAAGTGGTCCGGCTAGGCAGGTCCAACTTCGAGAGAGAGGTCAATCGTCGAATCCAACTCGGTTGGGCAGCGTTCGGGAAACTTCGCGACGTCTTCTCGTCTAAAATACCTCAGTGCCTAAAATCGAAAGTCTTCGATAGTTGTGTGTTACCAGTGATGACATACGGCACCGAGACGTGGCCTCTCACTGTGGGCCTCATTAAAAGGCTCAAAGTCACTCAACGAGCCATGGAGCGGGCTATGCTCGGAGTTTCCCTACGAGATCGAATCAGAAATGAGGAGATCCGTAGGAGAACCAAGGTTACCGACATAGCCCATAGGATTGGCAAGTTGAAGTGGCAGTGGGCCGGGCACATAGCTCGTAGAAACGATGGCCGTTGGGGCCGAAAGGTTCTCGAGTGGAGGCCACGTACAGGCAAGCGAAATGTCGGACGCCCGCCTACAATGTGGACGGACGATCTAAGGTCGCAGGAAGTCGCTGGATGTAGGCCGCTTCCAACAGGTCATTGTGGAGATCATTGGGGGAGGCCTATGTTCAGCAGTGGACTTCCTGTGGCTGATATGATGATGATGATGATTTATTACTTACATTTATTTATTCAATACTACGAAAGGTCACACGCTAATTATTATTATAAATGACAAAAGCGAATACAACTAACAATTATTTTGCCAATTATAAAAAGTGAATAATTAACACTGTAAACCTCTATAATGATTAGTTTAAAACACAGGTGGAAAAAAAAATATAAAAAAAAATAATACAAAAAATTAATGATTATAATTAAGCAATAAATATAATAATATGTAGTTTTATTTTTTAAATCAAATGTATTAACACCACGGACGTAGTATATAAACACATCCATGATTAACACAGACGATAATGCTTTGGAATTATAAATTGTTCCCCCATCGATACGCCAAGTAAGCACCGGCCTTAATCCACCATATGTAGCTAAAAAAATCACCCAAATAATCATTTTGAAAATATATTATTACTACGTACCTACGACCTATTATAGGTCTTCAATAATGTCCTCCTTCATACTGAATCGGTAATTTGACATCACAAACTTGAGAGAGGAAAATAATCTTTCTACGCTGACTTGTGTCCAAGGCGCATCTAACACGGTGGTAGATATTGCATATTATAATGAAGGAAACTTGTAAAATGTAACGTGATCTTTCCCAATACTCCAGGACATTCTCTGTAGAAGGAAGAAGTGGTTCTTGCAAAAATGCATCAAAAGAATCTGCCAAATGATGAGTAGATGTCTTTAACACACCTACAGAATCACATTGCTTACATAAATAATTTTCATTTAAATATTTATCCAACTCTTTTACAATACACTACACAATTTGCAAATGTGGTAACGTTCGAAAAAGACGCCTGAGCAGTGGAGGAACGGAACGGCAACAGCGCGTATATCCCGTGGGACGCACAACGACGTTTATTCGCGCTTTGAGAACATCGGCAACGTCGCATAAAGTAACGATACGAAATTACCGATATTTTTCATGTTATCGACGTAAAAAAATACCGATAATTGTTAACGTTATGGTATCATAACGTTTGTGTTTTGTTACGATACTCAATTACCGCTACTTAATTTTAACGATACACAGGTATCTTTATGAAAATACCGGTATTTACCGATACTTTTAATGTGAATTGGTATCGGTAACAAGCCCTGGCTCTATGACACTTTCCCGCCAATTTGTTAAATTAAAAAGTTAACGCAAGCAAAGCGTAAGCTATGTATCCTAGGCTAAAAGGCCAAGAGGTCTTATGTCTCAAATTATTCTTATTTTCAGTAAGGATATTGGGATTAAGAAAAAAAATCATTCTCTAGAGTTATTAAAGTCTTTGCAAAATGTGTCCCAACTACATTTTTGTTTAGTGTTTTGATACCTTAATAAGCTACATTAAGCCAAACTCACAGGTTTGATGTTCTGCAGCAGCACCGCCTTGCCGCCGGGCCGCAGTATGACCGCGGATGTGTTGATGAGGTTCTGTGCGGAGAGCAGCACAGGCTTGCCGCCCGCCTGACCCGCTATTAGAAGTTGCGGCTGCTGCCCTATTACTATAGGCTTAGCTGCAGAGCCCTGGGAAATACAAAAATAGATTCGGAGTCATGTGTGTATTGATAGTCAATCACCACGCACTAAAACGGTGAAGGAAAACATCGTGAGGAAACCTGCATACCATAGGGATTTATAAGAATTTCTATGGTATGTAAGTCCGCCAACCCGCACTAGGCCAGCGTGGTGGACTATATGGCCTAACCACTCTCAATCGTACTGTCGATTGTAGAGGGGGCCCGTGCCCTGCAGTGGGACGTATATGGGTTGATACAGATTCGGGAAAATCATATTTGTAACACATCTTGTGTAATATATGTGTGATTGAGAGGTTGACATAAGTTATATAATATTTGTTGTGTCCCCAAAAAAATTATCATGATGGTTTTAAAGTGTAAAGTGTGAACTGCAATGATTATTTTATGAAGTCAGTTGGGCCAAATGATTAATTAAATCAAATAGATTTGTGAAGAACAATTATGTTTAATTTATTATCAATGAGCTGGTGCATGACACAGGCATCTGGAAGACTCTTGTGTCGGAGGCAAAGATCCACTTTGAATCGCCAAACAAGAGTGACTAAATTGAACTATATTTTAATTTATTACTTTTAGTATATTATCATAGTTAATAATCAAATTAAAGAGTAGATACCGTTAGATTATTTCTATAGATATATCAATACCAGCCCCATATACGCAGTATACGAGGGTTCTCTGCGATCAATAGCAATTGAGAGTGGAGAAAAGATCAATGAAGAGTGTAAATAATAATAATAATAATAAAACTCTTAATTATTACACCACAAAACAAAAAATAAAAATATGAAGCAACTGTACATTAGGTGGAACAAATATTATTTATGTGCATACCTGTGTGACGAGGATGGGGCTGGTGAGCGGCGGCGGCTGCGGCGGGTGCGCGGGCTCGGCGGCCGGCGCGTCGGGCGGCAGCGCGGGGCTGGCGCCGCCCGGGCTGCTCGCCGCACCCGCCGCGCTCGCCGCGCCCGCTGCACTCGCCGCACTCGCCGCACCCGCCGCACTCGACGCGCCGGGCTCCGACGCACTCGCTGCAACACACACACTCATTATAATCAACCACCAATGAAAGATAAACAGACTACATACAGGGTTATTTTCAATTGAATGCACTAATTTGAACAGGTGGTTAAAAATCATAAATATAATCCATTAGCAAAATAAAATGTTTTTTTTTAATATACCATAATTGTTATCCTCAAAACAAAATAATTAGATATTACGCACGACAATATTAAACCCATCAATGAACGACACACATACAGACGCGTGCGCTTTTGCGCAGACTTTCAAAAATAAAAACATATTAAATTAACTGAATGCCAATATTTTTTTTCTCTAGGTTGATAAGAATTTTCTTTTTTACTAAACTTTTTATCATTATAAAAGCAGACACTTTTGCGCAGACTTTCAAAAATAAAAACATATAAAATGGGGGTAATATTTAAGTAAGTCGTCATTGCTGATATAATTAAAAATATAAGTTTTAGAAGCGATATTAAATATAAAATATCTATAAGTACCTTCGAATTTCGTGTCTGTCTCCGAAACGTTATCTGTATAAAAAAAAATGACATGTTTCATTAGTTGATTTAAAAATACTTGTATAATGTAGTAGACATGTTATCAAACTCATAATATATGAAAACTTATGTATATAGTTCTCACCGGCAGTCTGTTCCTCTGTCTTGACGGGGAAGTTGTTGACGCCCTTGGGATAGTCGACCGGCGGCGGCGACGGGGGCGCGGCCGCAGCGTTCTTCTTCGCTCCCTCTTCCATTTCTTTAAATCATTATTTATTGTTAAATACATGCTTATAATCAAATATCATATAATTACTTTTGTTATAAATAAAACACAAATAAGTGTGTTTGAGATATAAAAATAGCTTACTAAAATTTGTAATGACCAAACAATATCATTGTTTATAAAAAGTGGCCCGATAGATAGATGCAAAATATGTATTATTAAATTAACTGGATGCTAATATTTTTTTTCTTTACCGTGATAAGAATTAATTATCTTCTTTTTTACTACACTTTCTATCATTATACAAGCAGGCATTTTCAAAATGGTTGCGAGCGACAACTAATTTCATTAAAGCTCCACTGAAGCGTCGCACCATTTACGTCGGAACACAACGCGAGCTCCACCATGTCAATGATGTAACATACCGTGTGTAGTGAGTGTAGCGTATAGGGTGCGTATATTGTAGTATGCTGTGGCGGATTTACCAATAGACTGAGTAGGCTGGAGCCTAGTGCGGCAGATTTTAGAGGGCGGCAAATCTGGGCCAATTTTTTTTTTGTTTTGATTTACAGAAGACAAATTTGGGGCGGTAAAATTTGAATAGCCTACTGGCGGCAAATATGTAAATCCGCCACTGGTAGTTTAGTTTAATGTAGTATATAGTGTGTGCGTGATACAGACCGAGCTTCCTCCTCTTCTTGATCTGCGCGTGCGTGGCGGGCTGCTCGGTGATGTCGAGCAGTTTGATGCCGGGCCGCGTGGCGGGTCGCGGCGCGGGCGCAGGAGGCGGCGGCGGCGCGCGGCCTGCCGTACGACCCGCCCAGCGAGACGGCAGGCCTTTCAGTGGAGCTACACAACCACATTATAATATGTCTTACTTGTCCATACTGACATTACAAAACTACTACCAAACACCTGATAATGAGCTGAGACTGGTGTATCTACCAGCAAGAGATTAACAGCCTTATTCATAGACAGTTTAACAAGTATTTCTTTTTATTTTTATGAATTCTACAAGAGAATGAGTTGAAAATAGATTTTGAAAAGCGGCTCCAAGAATAGACAAATGTATTCATAAATATACTACGAGAGAATGAGATAAAATATTAGTATACACTATACATACAATAATTCATATAATCCTCCTATTTTTTTTAAAGATTTTGTGACTAATCGGGTCACAATAACTAAAAATTTTCAAAAAAAAATATTTTTCGAAATTTTCTGTTCTATCAATTTTGAATATCGGAAGAAATATCGAATTTTTTCAAAAATCGAATTTGAGAACAATCGGACAAATATATCATTATTTTTAATACGAGTAAATAATATTATTAATAAAGCATTCTATACTTTGATATACATAACGTTTTTCAAGTAGCCTATTTTTCGCTTTTTCGTTTCATATATCAAATCAGAACTATTTTATAAAAGTTTCTCTTCACAAAATCTAGTACTCACTAGTGTCGGTCATCTTGCGGGGCATGCCGCGGCTGCGCACTGGCACGGTGGGCGCCTGCGCCTTCTTCTGATTGGCTTGCACCTCCGTGGCCTTGGCCAGTAGCTCGCTGCGCAACGCCACTGACTTCGGCTTGCGCTTCAGAGTGAAGTGCTTCACTGGGTTTGGTTGCTGACCAACCTGAATACATAGAAGATATTCATATTTGAGGTTATAGATAGGTTTTAAAAGAAATTCATACGCTATAATGTACTATAAAATATAGAATTTACTTAAATATACCTAATATATTTCTAAATGAGGTAACATGAATAAAATTAAATTTCATTATTCTATATCCCAATATAATATGTTCCAAGTTGAACAAAAAAATGTATATTGTAGGTGAATACAGTAACAGATAGGCTGAATATAATTTATGAACTTCTAAAATGCAAATGAGAATTGAACTATTTTTTTGTTATTGTTAAATAATAAGTGAAACATTAGAATAACTCATAATTCATAAGCTTTGTACAAATTATTAGCCTAATATCAACAGATGTGTTTTAATTAACAACTAATTTAATTTCTTACTAACATACCAATAGGCTCATAGGTCTTGTGGCAGTATAAATGATGGGCTGAGAACTAAAATATATTTCCTTTACAGGGGTTTTTGTTTTGAAAATCCTCCTTAACAACTCTTGAGACTGGAGCTTGAACTCATTATATTACATAGAAGGTAAGAACAGTAAGTGCGTGGTGGCCTGTTGGTAAGTGCATGGTGGCCTGTTGGTAAACAGACTAGACGCGACTCCCAACATGTTCTCGGTGGTTGCGCAGGGCACACCTCTGACTTTTCGGAGTCATGTGTGTATTGATAATCAATCACCACGCACTAAAACGGTGAAGGAAAACATCGTGAGGAAACCTGCATACCATAGCGATTTATAATAATTTCTATGGTATGTAAGTCCGCCAACCCGCACTAGGCCAGTGTGGTGGATTATATGGCCTAACCACTCTCAATCGTACTTTCGATTGTAGAGGAGGCCCGTGCCCTGCAGTGGGATGTATATGGGCTGATGCAGAAGAACAGCAAACTGTTAGTGGTTGTGTAATTTCTCAACAGAAAGATATCACCAAACTAGCTGAGTGATTGAACACATTAGGCATTGTAGGCTTGCATGAAAACTGATCAAATAAATTTATTGATTTCTAAGATTAACACAAATGTTACACATTGAAGTAAAACTTTTTTATGGATTTTATCGCAGGTTTGGTTAAATTACTTTTGATCTTCCCGAAATTTAACTGCTTTACAGCTTCATTGGTCACGAGGCAGACGCAACCAAGAAAGCTATAAAAGCAATCAATAAAAAGAAATCACAATAAAATTAAATCGTAATATAATGTATTAAGATGAATTATTTTAATTGATTACAATCAAGAGGTAAATCTAAATGTATTTTCATTGTAGCAATAATTAAATATCATTTTCATGTTATCATTACACAACATTCTGATCAGATATAATTGTAAAAGTTATTTCAGTCTAGGCTGGTTTTCACATTGGGAATATTGGCTTTCCAATTGAAGTCACATTTAATTATATAAATGTATTGAATTCTGATGAAGTCATAGTGTGAAATACATTAACTGGAATGATATATTTAAAAAGTTGAGACAATTTATTAACATTTATTATCAATTTATTAACATTTTGTTAAATGCAATATTTAGGAGGGAATGTTAATAACAAATTATAAAAAAATATATTATATGTTTTTTTCATTGCCAACACAACCATTGAGTTTACAGAACAATAACATAATTGGGGACTATGTTTAATATTATTAAAATAATAAGTTTGGTAATTTTTACCCCTGATGACTATATGTATTTCATTATTTTCACTAAATGCTACCACAAAATAAAATAAGAATTATGACTATAGCTTCAAAACTTGTTCACTTTAACACACTAATTTTATTAGAAGGAATTTTCTGTACTGTTTAAAAAATAAAATTGCAATTTTTTTCAAGAATCATCCTCATAGGTTTCAAATATTTTAAATGTACTCACCACTGATACTAAGGCATTCTTATTTAAATATAGGCACTCAAGAGGCAGCAGTCCAAGTTCTGAATGTTTAGCCAAAGCTCGTCGCAATTCACCAATCATGTCACTGAATATTGGCCGGGTCTCATCAAACTGTGCTATCTCAGTGTTAAGAGTACCGGCAGATGGAAATGTTTTGAGGACCTCAGCGAGCATTGCAACCCACAAGTCTGAGTCCACTGCTGCAACCTCAATGATTTCCTCCAGCTCATTTTTCCACTGAAATATATTTTTTTTTATAAATATTGTATATTAATATATAGATATGATAGATTTCCTAGCAAGAAATAATTTTAAATTTTTGCTCATTGACTTGTTTATTCTGATTAGGCATTATTCCGGCTGATGCTAGGATCCACCACCACCAACAGTGAGGCCATTGACTCACATATTTTCCATCCCTACACCATATATCTGATTTTCACTGATTACTTTCATATCCAATATTACAAAAAATATAAATTAAAGATTTTTTTTTTCATTATTGCTTGCTTCTGCGATGGTGGAAAAACTAGGTATAAGAAAACCTGGATGCCTCAGAGTATCTTAGAGTTTTGCCCCAATATTGTATTTAAGAAGACTAAACAGTCTACTCCTAACAGTTTCACATCAGGGAAACATAGCTGAAACTTCATTGGAAAAACTGTATATACAATAGTGGGATAAAGGCAGGCATAGGTGATAGGGGCAGTAGTTACCCATTATTTACTATACATCTGAAATATGCTGTGTAAGTAAATAAAAGCTTGATATTTATTGATTACATCAGATTATTTTATGATTATCTGCATAGCAAGTGTACAAGCCTATGAAATGAATAATCCAGGTAAATTCAATACAATATGTTTCACATAAATGTTGTAAATTTTACTCAGTATTTTTATAACCTAACATCCTAGTCCTATAGACAAACAGAAATATTAGTGCCAGCCATGTAATCAGTTTTCATAGAACTTGGGATTTGAGCACTCTAGTAAATCTGTACATAAACATTGTACATACTGACTCATACGATTCTTATTTAAACTACGTATATAATATTTACAGCATTTATTCAATTTTCGACGCCAAAATACCGATAACAAAACCAAAATAACAATATACAAACACATGCCTTATGTTTATATTTATGATAATTGGTAACATATGGTATGTTAAATATTTGCTTTGATTAAGCATTGAAATGCTGCAATATTGCATTTACAGTGATTTAACATGAAAATTTAATATATGACAACAAATAAAACTCCTATATACATGTCTAATCTCTTTTCTCACTTCGGTTTATCAACACAAATAGAGATAGAGGGAGACAAAATACACAATACAGTTACGCAAAACCATAAAACATCAAAGAGAAAAGTTACCTCCTCAACATTTCTGCGCGGGATATGAAAGAAACTTAGCAATAATTTCAACTTCACTTGTGTTTGGAGATCTGGAAAACAATCCTTAATGTTTTTCAAAACTTCTGCGTTTAATTGTGTACAAATTGATCCACTTGTCCACGAATCATTCGATGTTCCGAGTTTATTGTGGAGCCACAAAGATGTGTCACTATCCCGAACGTTCGCCATCTTGCAACTGAGATAGTGACGTAGTCGCCATGTGTCTTTTAAACTGATGGAGCAATAACATGTGGATTAATATTGTTTTATAATTTCGTTAATGAATATTAGTATAAAAACAGTAGAATGCGAATAATTATATTGCCAATAATTTTGTAAAGAACCATCGTAACTTAAAATAAACTTATAGGTAATGATCATATATGTATCTAGAAATAGGTATGTACGAGTTTATACACAAATTGTATAAAATGATAATGTAAGCTTTAAATATTTAATATTGGCACGTTAACAAATTGGAAATTTTGTTTAGAGCAAAGAATATTGTTTTAGAAATGCAGTTTTTGGTAATGTTGAGCATTTGATGCAATAATTAACTGCTATATTGTTCAGGTAGGTACGTCACTAAATAGTTCTCTTGACATTCCCAACATATTACCGATATGATTGGGGGTACTACAATCGTTAAAGTAATTCAAAATTACTACTGCTTATTAAAAATATTTAAAGACTAAACATAACTAATGTTTCCGTCATGTTGCTTCTAGAAGATTTTATGTTGGTAAAATAATAGGCCGTAATGTAAAATATGTATTTAAAATAAAGAACAAAATAACTTGAAGCTAATATAATATGTTACTGCAAGATTCTACAATATCCACTTGGCATTACAAAATTTAAAATTTTATACTTATACTCGGAAATGGAATCCGAGATCAAAAATGTTTTTTTTTTTTTTTTTATTTAAAATTTTACGGCCCTGGATACAAGTCCTTTTAGCCAATCCTTAACTATTATAAATCGTAAGTTCGAATTATATACAATCATAAATCTATATACATTTACAACATCAACAACCTTTACAATTTTTCTACTGTACTACATATATATTTATACAACGGTTTATACATTAATGGATTCTTTAACATTTCTTTAACTGACGAAGGCTTATATGTTGATATTTCTAATAAATCCGAAATTAAAATTAAACGCATTAAATAAAATTTAGGGCAAGATAAAACAATATGGTCTAAGTCTGCTGGTTGTACGTCACAATATTGGCAATGATCAGATGCTAATATTTTCATCCTAAACAGATGTGCTGGAGTCTGACAATGTCCAAATCTTAATCTATTTATTATAGTTATACATTTCCTTTCTTCAAATTGCATTTTATTATTATTAAACCATGGGCGGGCGGGTAGGTTCTCTTGTATTGATGCATACCATTTTCCCTTACTTTTATTTTTTTCCTTCCAGTAGCACTCCCATCTAAATCTAGTTTTTTCTTTTAATGTCAGAAAATAATCTGTATAGGGTATTTTCAGTGCATCATTATGGTCTTCATCCCAATGAGAATTAGCTGCTTTATCAGCTAATTCATTACCCTGGATTCCCGAATGGCCGGGTACCCATTCAATCCTAACCACCTTGCTCTTGTTCAATTTATACAGTAATTCTTTTATATTATAAATTATATAGTTGGTTTTATAAGCCAAAGTTGAACCATATATTGTTTTAATAACACTTTGAGAGTCTGCTAGAATAAGTATTCTGTCAACGTTACCTAAATCTCTCGTGTACATTAAGGCTCTATAAATTGCGTATGCTTCTGCTGTGAAAATACTACTCTCGTTATTAATTCTATAATTTTTACTTATTTTCTTATACGAGTCATAGAAAGCAGCACATACACGATCTAGGGTTTTTGAGCCATCAGTGTATATTTTATACCAGAGTACATTATTTATGTCATCTACGCTATCCCTTTCTTGAGTTGAATCTAACAAAGCATCATATTTACAATTATATACAGGGTAAATACTAAACTTATTCATATTTACACTAAGCTTATTCATATGAGCCATTATAGTACACAATTCAGGAATTTTGTTATACATTATATCAGAAGGACGAATGTAATCGTCTAATGAGGCATCACATAAATTTTCAGGCAATTTAACAGTATCTAATAATATTGAGCTGGTTTTGCATAAAGCTTTTAAACAAAACTTTTCCGCAAAGTGTAACCTTCTAATAGCCAGAGGAGGTACGCAGACCTCGGCCTCAAGTGCATGTATAGGCGTAGTTCTCATTGCACCACTTATTATTCTCAATGCAATATTTTGAATAACATCTAATTTTTTTAACAATGAAGAGCCAGCATACATATAAGCTAAATAACTATAATCAAAATGACTCCTAATGATACTTTTATAGAGCATTAATAAGGTTTTAGGATCTGAACCCCAGAATGTTCCTGCCAAACTTCTCAAGATATTTAAATTTCTTGTTGCATTTTTACATATGTAATTTATATGGCTTTGAAATTTAAGCTTATTATCTATTATTACTCCTAAAAATTTCTTTTCTTTCACTTGAGGAATGGATAAATTATTATATTGAATATTGATCAAATCATCAGTACCAAATACAACAAGAGAACTTTTTTCCGTATTAATATTTAATTTTAACTTATTACTGTAAAATGAATTCAACTGACATAAAGCTAGATTTAAATTTTGTTGAGCAACCGAAATATTTCTGTCAATTGAGTAAACAACAATGTCATCTGCGAATTGTAATACTTTAACGTTTTTCGTAAGATATTGTGAAATCTGAGAAGTATACAGGTTGTACAAGATAGGTGATAGAGATGCTCCTTGCATTAGGCCTTTACAAACAGAATATGGGCCGTGTAGTAGCCCGTTAAATTTAACATGAAACGACCGATCGTTAAGGAAATTATGAATCCACTTTAACAATTTTCCAGGTAAACCCAATTCATACAATACCAGTATCAGTTGATTAATATCTACATTATCATATGCACCTTGAACATCAAGGAAGGCACAAACTGCAACAGATTTTGAAAGGAGACATTTTTTCATGTCTGTGATAAAGGTAACAAAGCTTTCTGGAGCACTTTTACCTTTTCTGAAACCAAATTGGATATCTGGTAAAATATTGGAATGCTCTACATAATAATCAAGTCTTAATTTGATAATTTGTTCTGTTACTTTACCTATGCAAGAGGTTAATGATATGGGTCTATATGAATTGTAATCTTTAGGAGGTTTCTCAGGTTTCAGAATTGGTATGATGCACTGAGTTTTCCAAGATTCAGGAATAATTTGATTAAGCCATAGTGAATTTAAGACCATTAATAATTTCTTTTTACAGTTGATAGGAAGTTTTCGTAAAAGGATATAAGGAATATTGTCTAGTCCTGGAGCCGAATCCTTTCTTGAATCTAATGCTATACAAAGTTCCTTATATGAAAATTCTCTTAACAAAAAAGTATTTATTTCATTGTCATTATTTTTATCGAAAAATATATCATTACCCACTAAACTACTATTTGATCCATTACTAATTTTATTAATAAAATCAGGTAACCATTCATCTTGTTTAGGTTTAGTCATCACATTAATCCTTTTAAATCTACGGATGTAATTCCAAATTTTTGAAACAGGAGTATATCTATCTAAGGATGAACATAGGGTTTTCCAACTATTACGTTTTTGCTCACTGATAATTTTTTTCTTTTTTGCATCCAATTTTTTATATTCAATAAACCGTTCCATTGTCATTGATGATCTATATGCTAACAAAGCCATTTTTGATTTTCGTACAGCTTCTGCACATTCATCATTCCACCATGGTGCTGGGATTTTCCTATGGTTTGAAGATAAATTACATTTGAAGATAGGTGTACATTGGTCCCTTAAATTGTATAATAATTCACAAAATTGATTATATTGTGTAAGAGGGTCAGAGTCTGTAGGAATAAATTCACCAAATAATTTCTCAGCCTCAATCTCAAATTTAATCCAATCAGTTTTATGAAATAGATATTTTTGTATGTTATAATTTATTTGGTATTTACAGGGGGAGATCAGGATGTCAGTAAAGATAGGGAGGTGGTAACTTCCTAATGGATCTTCACCAACACTCCATTCACATAGTGGAGCTATGTCTGGACTAACACATGTGAGATCTATTGCTGATGGATTCCTATTTGGGGCCTGGACTGTTGTGGCTTTACCATCATTTAACAAGCACAGATCAGCTTCATCCAGTAGGTTAAATAGTTGAGTACCCCTTGACTTTGTTGTTGCACACCCAAAAGCTATGTGGTGGGCATTAAAATCTCCTGATATTAAGCAAGGTCTAGGTAAGGAATTAAATATATTTCTTAATTTATTTATTTTAAATCTACTACTTTTAGGTGGACAATACACAGTCAAAATGGATAAAGGACCAGTGTGAGTTTGAACTGAAATTGCAACTGATTGAATATCCTGGTAGAATGGGAGTTGTATGTTTTCATATTTAATATTATTTCTAATCAAAATACCAACACCACCATGATCATTTTTAGCATTTTTATAGATCAAATTATATCCTGGAAATTTCAGATTATGACAATTGTTTGTTTTTAACCAAGTTTCATTAAGCAGCAAAATGTCAATGTTAAATTCTGTTAATAAAGACATTACAAGTGGCCGTTTGTTATTAATACTCTGAATATTATGATGTACTATTCTTATAAATCTATCCATTATTTAAGTGTTTCAATAAAATTTCTTTAATTTTAATTGTAGTCTTAGGAGCGTCTTTATTATTTCCTAATGAAATTAGAGTTTTAACTAATGCATTTATTATTCTATCATTATTAATTATTTCATTGGTTTCTTTAATAGAAGAAATATGTTTAAATTTGTTTAGTCCTGAATTTTGGAATTTCAATGGATCATGCTTTGGTAAGGGAAGTGGAGGGAAATTCCTATTACTACTTGCATTATTAACTGAAGTGGCTGTTGTAGCAGCATAGGAAAGTTTTTTCTGTTTCATTTTGGCTTCCTTCATTGGGCATGTTCTGGCAATAGCCAGGTGAGGACCCCCACAGTTGACACATTTTATTTCCTCCTCATTAATGCATTCTTTATAGGAATGTTCACCAGCACAGATTGAGCATATTTGTTTATTTTTACATACTCTGGCTGAATGATTGAATTTTAAACATTTGAAACATTGTAATAGGGGTTTAATATATGGTTTAACTTTGAAGCGCCAGTGATCTAGAAAAATATATTCAGGCAAGGTGTTACCAACAAATGTTATAGCTACCGTCTTCAAAGCTTGTCTTACTCCGGTATTGTCCTTTTTGGTGAACCTTCTCACCGCTACCATTTCATATTCACATGTGAGTTTTCTGTAGAGTTCTTCATTGGAGATGTCGACGGGAACAAACTGGATTACACCGATGACTTCCACTGAAGATGCTGGAATGTATGCTTTTATATTATGCGCTTCTAATTTGGAATTGTTGTTCAGAAAATCATTGGCTGAACTGGCTTGCTTAAAAACAATTTGAATTTTATGAGCGTTTACTCTACTAATTTCATACTGTCCTTTGATGAATTCTCCTAAAATATTTAATATGAATATCGGATCTTTGTTTCCAATATATTCATTTTCGGTACTTTCTATAAATACTGGGAAGTTTGTATTGTTACAGTTATCAGTATACTGTCTCTTGTAACCAGGTTTGTAGTATGGTTTTGGCGCCAAAATCTCTTCTGCTGGATTACTAGCAGTAGTAGTAGCAATCCGTTCATATTTTCTCTTCTTATTATCTTTTATTGGGTCTCCATCGCTATGGGTCCCCATTACTCCGGATAATTACAGATTTTAAAATATTTTATAAAATTAAAAATTTTAAATAGTCCGCCTTGTTTGACTTCCCGCCAAAAAGTCTCAGATCAAAAATGTAAACAAAAGTGTTACCACTACAATAAAATAATTTGTCATGGTAGTTTGTTCACAACCGTTAAAAAAACAGGTTGGAATTATTCTCATTCGTTAAATAAGTATAAAACAAAGCCAAATAAAAAATATTTGGTATAATATTTACATAAACTACAATTTCAACTTCTTTTTTAAGTATGTGAAAAAAATGGTAATAAAATATTTTATGCTACAGGTATTATGCAGAAATTCGTAACCTTAGGCCACTGAAATAAAACTTTTTTTAAATTTCGTCTCCATAACTACAAATACGTCGGTTTGACACCCGCGACACCTCCCTTTAGTTCATTTAGTTGCTTAAATTGATGAATGTGCATCATGTGATAAAGTTACGTCGCTGTGATGCTGGTTTCACGTTTTCTGTTAAGTTTTTGTTCTATTTTGTTCCTAATATTTCTGGCGCTCGTGTTCCTAGACGAACGCACTATGGTCTTTGAAAATCACTGTGAGTTAAACCCATTAGAATTTGTTTGGGCCCAAGTCAAGGGTCACGTCGACAGGCATAATAAAACATTCAAAATGTTCAAAACTCAAAAATAAATATAAATAAATAAAACATAGTACTCGCAACATTTGAATCTATTCACTAATCAAATTATACCCAATATGTTTTTGGGAAAATGTTTCATAACCCTGAAATGTCACTTTTACAATGACATTTGTTTGTTTACATTTTTGATCTCGAATTCGATTTCCGAGTATAGAGAACGCAGATGGACACTGAAATAATATTTGGCATCACATTTAGCATGTTATTAATCCGCGTTAATATCCGCTAAAAAAGCTGCTATTCATGGCGTGACATTTTCGTACTAATAACGATTTCTTTTTAAGTGCTAACATAATAATCTTGTGTAATGGCAATAACTTCACGCGCCATATTTAAAATGTTTCTGAATGTTTTGCAGTTTTAGTAGGTATTGATCAAACGGGTTTCATAAATTGTTAATCTTTTTACGATGTCAGAGGCATCAGATGTATCTTTGACTTTAAATATTTATGAAGAAGAATTAAATGAAGAGACTACTTTGGACTTATCAAGTAAAAGTTTGGAATTGGTCCCTATTGTCGAGAATGCACGATCACTATGTGTAAGACCGTTTTTACTTTATTTATTTATAAACATTTTATTGTACTCACAAAAGAAACACAAATACAATAATTGGAAATAAATGTACAATTGGCGGGCTGTCTTATCGCTCAAAGGCAATGTCTTACAGACAACCTTAGGATGGTTTTGAGAAAAGAAATAAACAAAGCGGAGTCTAAAATTTAGAGGAAATAGCCGCGTACTGACTGACCGAGCTGCCTCGCGAGGCCTGCCGCGCGAAGCAAATGCTCGGCTAGTCGGGACGTGCCTCGCGCGGGTGAGGCACGTCCCGACTAGCCGAGCATTTGCTTCGCGCGGCAGGCCTCGCGAGGCAGCTCGGTCAGTCAGTACGCGGCTTATGACAAATATATAGATATACATTTACTTATATTGATATCAATGTAGTAGAGAAATCGTTTATATTTGCTACAATCAATATAAAACAATCATAATCATTGTAATACCTCAATGAATATATCATAGCATATTTGAAATTGTAGCCGCAATCAGGTCCCAGCTCAACAATAATTTAAATGAATACATTATTAAGTAATTATATTTTTGTATTTAATTCACTATCTATAGGTATATATAGGTATATACTTACATAATATACATAGATTACATAAATTAATAAAAATAATCGCAAAATTATTGATACATATACATATGCAAATATATAATACAGTACCAAAATATACAAATAGGAAAAGTTATCCTTGTAAATGTAAGGAAGGTATAGATTATTTTTGTAGTACAATACAAGCAATATCCGCCTTTCTAATAATTTGGCAAGCGAACTATTATAATTTCTAATTGTTAAGCGACTTTCCACCGATGGAGCAGATATTTTTGAGGGGTTGTCAAATAACACGTTCCGCACTACATTTACAGAAATACAGTGTAGCATATCCTTTAATCTGAAAACCTAGGTGTATCATATACTTACTGACAAAAAATACATTTATTTCAGGTACTTTATCTTCAAAATAATAAAATAACGACTCTCGCTGAAGATTTTTTCCACTCTCTCCCCAATTTAATGTATTTTGATATGAGAGACAACCAACTGACAGACATACCTGTAGGTATTCAAGGTCATCAATCCCTCACACACTTGTTACTGCAAAATAATAAATTGTCGTCATTACCCAACGAGCTAGGGTCTGTGGTTACATTAAAAGTACTCCAACTGGCCGGCAATCCATTGATTTATCCCTCCAAAGAAGTAATAAATAAAGGAACAGCACAAATTATACAATATCTTCACGATAAGTACATAGAAAGCTTATTCATGAGGTCGTTTGACGGTTCCGAATCGGTCGTGAGTAAGACCTTCGATGAAGGCATTAGCTACAATTCAGTAGAACAGGAGAGAATCAAATCCAAACCCTTGTCTGTTCAGTTAAACGAAAAAGAGTTTGACGATTCGGATGAAGAATATTACTCCAAATTGAAAGGGAAATGTCCTAAATTACCTAAAAGTCGTAAGAAGACATTACCCGGATACAGTCAAAGCGCGAAGTATCTGAAAACTTTGAAGGCTGATAGTAAACAAGAACTGAGCGAGAAAATCAAGCAGAACTATTTTAAAGAGAAGACTTTGAAGAATCATAGAGACTTGCTGGCCATTCAGGACAAAATATTGCAAGATAGGAGGTGTGTTTGCATATATTTATATGTTTCCATAAAGAATGTGCTTCAAATGTTATTATGTTTAGGAGGATCATTCAACAAATTCGAACCCTAATTAATTAATATTTTTTTTGTAAGTGTCATAGCGAGATAGCTAGAACACCGCCATTCTGTCATCTGAAACCACGCAAAATACATGCCTTAGTATTTTCAATGCGTAAATAAACATTTTTTTTCTAGGAACATTGAACTCCTCAAAAATTGGCGCCAGATATATAGACAAAAGCAATTAACAAATCACTCAACTTATAAACTCGACCCTCAGAGCTATCCATACGACACCAGTCCAGAGAATATGACTTTCATGACGAGGCAGGACATAGAGAAAGACTTGCCGGATAAGTATAAGAGAAGACTTGTAAGGAAATGCAAGCCCACTGTACCGAGAAAGACGAACAATGATGTCCATTTGGCGATGAAAATCAAACAGTTGTTTGAGAACCTAGAATCGATTGATTTGAATAGAGAGGGGATGACGCCCAGGACCGAACAAAAAGTGCTTCTTAATGAGATACAAAAGGTATGTACAATATGGCTTAAAATTAGACTCTAATGAAAAAAATATACCGAAGATGTCAAAGAAGGTAATTCGAAACTCAATTTTTTTGAAATATTATTGGTTTTATAGAGTAAGATCCCAGGCCCCCCAGACGTTACTTATTTTCTCATAAAAAATATAAATGGGATAAAGTAGTGTTAGTACGTACTTTGAGTGTGTGCATACCTGCTAACTTGTGTCGACGGCCAATTCATAGGTACCAGGTGCTAAAGGTAGATAAATACAGTACTGATTTTTCTTAAATTCTCAGTGCTGATTTTTACATATGTTTTAGATAATTTTGTTAAAAATTAATAATAATTATTGCCAGACACTTTCCATCGGCGCTTATCCTTAACAGACGCTTTAAAGCTTCAAAAAAAATAACATATTTTTACTTATAATCTCACTCTTGATTTTTATATATGATACTTAGGGAACTATTTGAACACCCCTGGTCAGCAGCCAGACCAATTGGAGGGGTCAAACATCCCCCCAGACACACATAAAGTGTCGCTATGTGTATGAGCGTGAGGTCATTATTTGTACGCTTGAGTGTGAGAGAGATATCTATTTATCGATATCTTTCTTACTTAAAAATGCAGAGTACCAGATAGCATTTATGAAACTCGGCGATATTCAGTGACTTAGAACTAGAGCAAAATGTGTTTAACACTATACAAAAATTTGTTTGTGAACTGTACAACGTGGCCGGAATAATTGACGTAGATGCTGCCCGACTCCAACTCTTCATCAACACTTATATGGTTTGTGAGGTAAATGAAGAGTTCAATCGCAAAAATGTGAAAAACTTTGATGCAAGTAACTTACCACCATGTAAAAGTGAGCTTTTACAGCAGTTTGGACGAGCTAATTACATCACTAGTCTCTGGAAGAAAATTAGTATTTTTAGTCCTGACAATAATGGGTGGACGTTGGAAGACAATAAATATATATCTTAAAATTACACAAAGCTATACATGTCTTTCTTCTTTCGGATTATTTGTAGTTTGAACATTTTGCAATTCAGCGTGATCTTTACTGTCACCATCGTCTAAGTTTGATAAGTCATCATCAACCCAATGTTGGCATTGACTATCTTCATTATCATCCTTATTACTTTCATTTTCTGTTACAAAAATAACATAATTAAGAATCAAAGAGTTACACGGTTATATCAATTATTCACAGTTAAAGTATAATACCTGATGCTTCTTGAAGCGATTCACTGACAAAGCTCGGCAATTGGTCCCCATCGAACCAGTTAAAATGATATTTATTGTCTTCCAACGTCCCATTATTGTCAGAACTAAAAATACTAATTTTCTTCATATATTACTGGTGGTAGGTCTCTCATATGTGAGAGGCTGCCTGGGTGGGTACCACCGCAATGTTTATTTCTCTCGTCAAACAGCAGTTTAAATGCACTGTTGTGTTTTGGATTGAAGGATATTGTAGCCAGAGGAACTACTGGACATATTGAGACTTTACATCTTATGCCTCAGGATGGCGAGCGCAGTGAAATGCCAAGCAATGCTTTGTAATTCAAGGTGTTGTTTGGTTCTACTACTGTTCATGAGCGGTCGTATCGCTTACCATCAGGCGAACGGCATTCTCGTCTCGCCATTCAAAGCAATAAAAAAAAAATGGGCATTCTTCCAGAGACTAGTGATGTAATTAGCTCGTCCAAACTGCTGTAAAAGCTCACTTTTGCATGGTGGTAAGTTACTTGCATCAAAGTTTTTCACATTTTTGCGATTGAACTCTTCATTCGCTCAAACACATAGCGACACTTTATGTGTGTCTGGGGGGATGTTTGACCCCTCCAATTGGTCTGGCTGCTGACCAGGGGTGTTCAAATAGTTCCCTAAGTATCATATATAAAAATCAAGAGTGAGAATATAAGTAAAAATATGTTATTTTTTTTTGAAGCTTTAAAGCGTCTGTTAAGGATAAGCGCCGATGGAAAGTGTCTGGCAATAATTATTATTAATTTTTAACAAAATTATCTAAAACATATGTAAAAATCAGCACTGAGAATTTAAGAAAAATCAGTACTGTATTTATCTACCTTTAGCACCTGGTACCTATGAATTGGCCGTCGACACAAGCTAGCAGGTATGCACACATTCAAAGTACGTACTAACACTACTTTATCCCATTTATATTTTTTATCAGAAAATAGGTAACGTCTGGGGGCCCTGGGATCTTGGACCATTATGACTTGTTGATTTTGTTCTTTGCCGTTAAGTTTTGAAATTATTTCAACATTCGATTTGAAAATGATTATACATGGGTGTAATTTGAGTCGCCAACGAACTAAAAATTCGACTTAAATAATTATAATCGAATGCAGCAACAACCGTATGCCTGTTTAGTTGCGTACTGCGTGCAGCGTGTCTCAGTTTTCGTCTCACGAGTTTCAACTTCGCGCGCTAGTGGTTACACTATAACTAAAAATAAATCTAAAAAAACTAAAGCCCTAGAAATTAAAGGTAAAAAAAAACATAAAAATCCCCCAAAAAATATTCTGTTGGAAGCTCAAGAACTAAATACAGCAATAAGGCACGTAAGGGTGCAAATACTTAAGAACTTCAGGAGCTAACACTGACTGACGTATAAACTTCAAAAGCAACATCTCTAACGGCCGATGCCAATAATCAATCGAAAAAATTAGATTGAAGTCAATCTGGATTGTTTTCTACTTTTCGATTTGTCATTTACCATGTTGCTATAGTTTTTTCACTACTGAGATTGATTATTGGCATTATAGTATCAGAAAAAAGATGGAGCTGTCAATCTAAAACAGCAAATTTTGGATTGGGATTGTTTATTGGCAGCGGCTGTGAATTGCATTATCTTGCCTAGGCCTAGCTGCGTGAAGTCATTTTATGAACAATTGATGTCGAAGAAATTAGGTTTTCCTGCTCAACACTAGCCCAGGAAAATAATTTCAATTCATCCACCATAAGTAGGAAAGAGTTACATCCTATTAAAAGACGTGAGTTAACGGTTATAAATTCCACCGCCGATATCCGAGGTTGTTGCTGTATTTTTTTAGTATTTAAAAAATCGCATTTTTGTGTTTGTTGGACACAAGTACTCCCATGTAAAACAAAGTCGTAAAATGTACTAAATGTAAAGAAGTTAATTACCATGAAACGTCACATAAGGTAAGTTAGCCTGATTCCCAAATTTCATTTTTAATTGTATTTATCGAAAATATTGTTTTTCAGATATCGGAAATAAAACAAAAGCTGATGGAGCTCTCGACAACTAACAAGAAATCAGTTGTGATTGAATGATCAAAATATAATAAAGATAAAATGAAATAGGTACTGTATTATGTTTATTGTGTATTATTACCCAGCCCAAGTTTTATGGCTTTCTAGGTTACGATAATAATTTTGAAACTTTATTTAAACATTTCGAGTTATAATGTATTACATCGCATTCATGAAGTTAACCACAAAGTCACTAACTAAAGGATCAACTAGTTTTTATGGAGGGAATAAAAGTGATTTTATTTTCTGAAATCTTTATTGATTATTCGTCGTGACGGCCGGCACCATAAAATGTATAATATATAAATAACATAAGATACAATAACACAATAACCAATCTTTATATTCGCAGCAATATTATTTTCTATGTAAGCAACATAAAAATAAGACATCTTTGTATCATAATCATGAATAAAATTAATTAATCGCGAACACATATATCCAATAATTACTGGTGATGTAGAGATACGACCGCTTAATTGTTATTTATTTTCCTTAATCATATCATTTGCCTGATGGTATACGACTGCTCATAGACATTAGCAAAACCAAACAACGCCATTAATTATAAAGCAATGCTTGGCAATTCATTGCGCTCGCGATCACGAGATATCAAGATTACATTGGGCATTACCTATTGTATGTACATTCATAGCCAGTAAAGAAATATAGTGTGAAAAAAAGCAGAAATGCAATAAATTTTCTTCATAATAGCTTTGGAAAAAATATAACAATGGAATTTTCTAATTACTTTCAGAGTAAACAATGCTACTAATTATTTATAAAAAAACACACACTCCAGCCTTTTTTACATTAATTATAATATGCAAAGAAAGTTTCCATTTCTGGTTTTATTTTTTATCAGATAATTAGCTGTATAAAAGTAAAATAGATCAGGGAGGGAGGGATATAACTGTCTCAAAAAAGCTGATATATCTTCACTTAACTGAACATACACTTAAAACAAACAATAATGTGGACGTAACTTATCACTAACAAAGCATAATCTCCTAAATGCGTTATTGTGCAATACAATCTAATAGGATAATACTCTTAAATATAATATTTTATAAAAATAAAAAATATAACACAATGTTAATAAAAAGCTAATTTAGTGAAACCAGCGCAATCGAAGAGAAAGATAGCATCAGTCGGTTCCTACATCTTTGTTCGTTTGCACTTGTACAAGTGATTTTTTATGCATCCTGAACGTACAATTATATTAAATTAAAACCTTATATGTATATTCGGGTCTCCAATTGCGCGGATTATATTATCTTTCTACCCTCCGGAATAAACAATGCAATTCAAAATGGCGCGTTTGAACAAGGTTACAGCACTGAATTAATACACTGAAGAAATTACAACCCTTTGGAATCAATAATATTGCAAATAACAAATAATGTCTATAGTCAAATCATGTCTATTTTACAGCTTACATCTAGTATCCAACGTAAAACCATATTAATTTTACGAGAATAAAAAATATACTGAGATGCAAATTTTATCAATAACGGTCGGATTTGTCGGGATTTATTTGTATACAAGCCATGATTTCACAATAAAAGAACCCAATATTAATAAAGACCTAAGGTATCTAATTGAGACAACTTATTGAGAATTTCTACTCTGTATAGTTCAAATTACATCATTTACCGGCTACCGTTACTCTAAAAAAAGAAAGAAGTGGATAAATGGAGTTTCTACCGACACACATCCGTTTTGCGGGTACCGACTAAATATTACTGCCCAAGAAACTGAATTATTATTTACAACAATTTAATTGGTTTAAAATTTAAATGCATTTAATACCTAGTTATTCACATGTTTTGCTGTCTCAAGATAAAACAATTTCAACATGAACAGATTTCAGTTCTAACGAATAGTGAAGTTATTTAAACTATATATAATTTACAAACTTCATTGGGCCTTGAGTCTTACAGGTTTGGCAGACATTTCATTGTTTTACACAGTTATTGGCAATTACAGTGAGCATACTTTCATGAATTACAACATACTGCTTAATATTAAAACCATGTTAATTTCTATAGCTCTCATTAGGTTCTTATCCTCTATTATTCAATTAAAAATATGACACAGGCGATTAAATAAATGTTTACTGCTTTTACAACTATTAAACTTAATATTAAATTTGAAAAACATGTTTTTTTTTCAATTCCGGAATGCACAAATTATGTCAGTCTTTGATTAGCATTGCAATAAATTTTAATGTAAATGTACTCCATCACATAATATAGAGCCCTGCCCAGATTTTTAGTATAAGGACAAAAATAGTAACATGTATTGAATATTAACCGTTATTTTGGAAACAACTTGTTCCAGGCAGTCAAATTTGTAAATATTAGAAAAGTACCGCTGATTCATTCAAGAACCAAAAGCATGAAAATATGAATTGTCAAGACACGGTCATTGTTTTCGAGATACAAAAGAGATATTAAAATGTAAATAAAAAGCTGCCTCATTACAAAACCTATTCTCTGACAGTTTTAACAGAAAGGTTATATTTTAATCGCCTGTGTAACATTCACGTAAATTGTGCGGATGAAATTTTCTCTATCATTTATCGTAATCATATTTTATTTACTTAATACATATTTATATATATATCGATATCAATTAACATTCTAACCTAGTGACATCCAATATTCAACACATTGTAACTACACAATAATATGCTGCCCCTTACATCCATACGTTGCGTTTATCGATATAGTAAAATAAATGAATGTAAACAACTGCTTTACACATAGGTACAAATAGAGATAAAAATAAATTTTGTGTTTATTAATAGGAAGAAAAATAATGTCAATAGAGGTAGTAATCGATAAATATATCGATAAACGTCATCGATGTTAGAAGCAGTCACTATGCAAGCACAAATTCACTTTCGACGTTATGTAATTACGCGTATAGACAAAATATACGTTCTAAATTCATTGCAAGATACATTATTGTTAATACCCAAAATACTAAAATCACTTCGGTTATTCATGTCACTCTTCGCCATGTGTAAAATACATAAAGGCAAGCGCGAGATTCAACATCAACTCTGTATTTGTAATTATATAACGTCATAAGTACTCAAACCACCGACAACAATCGTCAAATCAGTCTTTACCCAAACATGACTAGGCTCGTTTGTCCATATAAACTCTCCCAATTTCGCTAAAGAGATTTACCGTAATCCCTTAATTAGTATCATGTATTCTACGCACCGGTTTGCGTGCCGCTTTAGATAATACATTTTGAGTTTGGTAGGTATTTACTCTTACCAAATGCTTACCTAAATTATTCCAAATTTAGCTAAAAAGCTAAAGACGACTTGCCGCCTAGCTCGATAGTTATTGTTTCGAAAATACTCATTAATTAATTTAATCACATTATCTGCAAGCAAATACAACAGGTAAATGTCTTAACGGATATAAAATATCATCAGGGGTATTGCGAGCCTTACGGAGAATAGATCAATATTTTGGTCGCAGTTTTGTATAATTCAGCTATTTTGATTTTTGATTTATTCATGTCTTAAAAAGCACCATAGGCGTAGTAATTCAGAAGTAAAGCCTGAACCACGCCTACAACAGAGGGATTACCGTAATAAAAGTTACATATATTACTTAGTATATTAAAAATAGGTGTCAAAATGCACTGTTAACGTTATAATACAAAATTATCATTATGAAATGAAAAATACTCAACACTGCAATTATCTTACAACATAAAAGCATTTTGAAATGTATTTTTTTATAAAATGCAAGTTTTCTAAATTATTATAGTCTTAAAATAGCTAGGTAATTATTTTTATTTATTCGTTTCCTTTTTTTTGTTATTTTTCTACTTTGCCTTCATTACTTTATTAAACTTAGACAGCATTGAAGCCAAAATGATAATGCATTTATATACGACATGTTTTATTGAGTCGAGTGTTTAATTAAAAAACTGAGTTTACATAAATAAAATCATTATTTATACAATAGCGCGTATCTATGCGTCTTATTAATGTAATCTTTTGATTTATTAAAATAAAAATCATGTTTATTGAAAGCTAAGAACGCCAAGGAATTAAATTCCTCATTCATCAAAATGGTTGTGCGTAGATACACGAAATAGAAAGTATAATAATATCAATGTAAATAGCTTATTTTATTTAATACTGTCTTAATTTCGGTGAGTGCAGAGAGGACTGGTGTCTGGTAATAAAAGTGAATAGTAGAATACGTAATATGGTGTTCACAAGGTAATAGGAGAAAGCAGATTACATTTATCCACAGTAATACTTGAAATGAAGACTTTCAGTTGTTTTAAATGTTTCTGAAAAAGGAAGATTTAAATTGATAACTTCAATATATAAACTCGACATGATTGTGATATATCGATGAAAATATGATTATAGGAATTTAGATACGCGCTAGTGTATTAATTTTTCTATTGCTTGTTATACTATATATAGTAGCCCAGTTTGCTGTTGCAACTAGCCACATTATTAGGCCAGTCAATAAAGCCTCAAACCCCTAAGTAATTCGTAACTCGTTCAAATTTTGAGGGTTTGTTAAGGAAGGTAAAATAACTTACCGTGTGATTTTGCAGCGTTCTGGGGTGTACGGAAAGGGTTGAAAAGGGGTGAAAAGTGTTTTTTGTTAATAACATTGCCAAAAAAATTACTAACACGCTGCAAATTTGTAACTATGTTGGTCTCACCATTTTGTAACATGTATTAAATTTGCAGCGTTTTGCAACATACGGAACATTGTTTATTATCAAAAAACAATAAAATTTGTTAATAACATATCCAAAAAAATTACTAACACGCTGCAAATTTGAAACTATGTTGTTCTTACCATTTTGTAACATGTATTAAATTTGCAGCGTTTTGCAACATACGGAACATTGTTTATTATTAAAAAACAATAAAATTTGTTAATAACATATCCAAAAAAATTACTAACACGCTGCAAATTTGAAACTATGTTTTTCTTACCATTTTGTAACATGTATCGAATAAATTATTCTTAAATTATTCTTAAATTTCAACCAAAGGAGATGGGCCAGAAATGTATGAACCTTGGGCCGTTTGTAGTACATTACACCAAATTTACTTAGTGAAATTGGCATTCGATTTCTGTATGAAATACTACTATACGTTGCATATTAGCTTTATACAAAAATAAATACCAAGCCAAGAACAGCAACACTACAACGGGACAATATGGCGTCTGATACGGCATGTTTGACAACCGATGTCAAAACTTGACATTTATGAAATATGAAGTCGTAATTCGTTTTCCTATAAATCAAATATTATTTTTAGTCGTCTGTGCTATAAATTACTGTACTCTATATAACTCGTAAATGTGTTTACGTCAACGGAATTAGTATCATACTTTATTGATCATCTAATATAATATAACATAATGTCTATACAATAAATTGCAACAAGTCTGTCAGAATCTCGTCATGTTTATAGTTATTTAATATTAAGAAAGTGTACCTATATCTGGCCGTAAGTGCGGTGCATAATACCTGCTAAACAACCTGTTTAAATAATCCACAATAAAAATCTGCTAGGCATGAGATACAGCACGGCACAGACTGATCACTTGTCGCGACTGTTAGCATCTGTATCAGCCCATATACGTCCCACTGCAGGGCACGGGCCTACTCTACAATCAAGAATACGATTGAGAGTGATTAGGTCATATAGTCCACCACGCTGGCCTAGTGCGGGTTGGCGGACTTACATACCATAGAAATTATTATGAATCGCTATGGTATGCAGGTTTCCTCACGATGTTTTCCTTCACCGTTTTAGTGCATGGTGATTGACTATCAATACATACATGACTCCGAAAAGTCAGCAGTGTGCCCTATGTATATGAATAAATAATCATTTTATTATTAGGCATCTTAGTTATTATATACAAATGAATATGCTATAAAAATGGAATCGAATCTGATAGCAGCCATGTTTATTTCTATACCTTAATGTCTAGTAAAAGAACTTACTAGCAATCATTTCTGTACAAGCTAACATTTTAAACATTATATTTGGACTACCCCTAGAAGTCTAGTATACTTTGGTATATTAGACTTCTGCATACTTAAAAATAATATTATCCTAAGGTCTAAGATATTATTTTTCAAATAATGTATTTGACATTAATTCTAACTGGTTATTTCTGAGCACACATAAGGAAAAAGTAGGATTAATTGATGAAAGAAAACTAAAATCAAACAAAACTTAAGTACAATAAAGTACAACCAGATCTTGCTTTATATTTTTTCTTTATATTCGCCTAAAAATAATCTCCAGTCAAAACATCTAGGAACAATGCCGGTGCTCCCATATTGTACTATTGCCTAGCCCAACCTAAAGGCTAAATACCACAGTATGATCATGGTATGAGTACAGCAACCCACTGTCCAGTGTCCAGCTATGTTCCTTTCAACATGAAGCACTTGTGGGTGTTATACATGTCCAAAAGAATCGAGATTGATACAATCTTCTTACGGCGGAGTGTGAATAAAATCTTGCTCATTGTCTACAGCTTGATTTATTTGCAGCCAGCAGTTTGTACAGATAATTGCTTGTTCTAATAACTAAAACAAAATAAAAATGATTTAATATTGAAGATATCGAAGAATTATGTTAATTATTAATATATTAAATAACTCTTTGCAGTCACATGTGTTCCCTTCTTCCTATGATCCCGCTATTGTTTAAAGAGGCATCTTAGCAGGCCGGCTGGATAATTGTATGAAATGTCTTGGGACAGTCGTCTGATGCCATTAGATATTCCGCCTGGACGACATTTGTGCTTACCATCACACATAGTGTTGTTATTATGGAAATAATAATAATATAATATATTATACATAACACAAGATCATCTCAGTGTCCAGAGGGAAATAAAAGAAAATGTAATTCATTTAACCATTTAAACAACAATATATAAAATATCATATTTATGTACTAGTATCCTGTGGACACAATGCAATTCAGCTCTAACATGAATACTTTTGTAATACTCCATACTTTGTACTGACCTTGATTAATTGGCATAAAACATACATTTCCCAAGTTAATGAAGAAAATAGAATACTTACTTCTTGTTCTGCCATTTCAATAAAACGTTTTGAAATACTCTACACGAGAGTGAATTGGCATCCCATGTAGTTAATAAGATTCTGTTGAATGATAGAATCCATTTCAATTTTTGATTGCAGAAGTGCAATTCAAGCAAAGCGCCACTTTTGATGTGCTGAAAAGCAGAATTGTGGGTTAGAAGAGAAATATGAACATGTGGCATTCTAAATAATATACATGTTTACTCACCAAAATACGAACTAGTAATTGCGTTTAAACGTCAAGATATATCATCTGCGAGAATTAGAATTCATAAAACAAAGCCAGGTCAACAGAAGCAAATACACATTTGCGAAATGTATGCGAATAATAAAAAATAATACGAATTACGGCCACAGACGTAGACAGATAACACAGAGTTTTGCAATTGCTGTCAAGTTAAACATTTTCGTTCTTAAATTAAAATCATGTAATATAAATAAAATAATAAAAGTGACTTCTTTAACAACATATATCGTCTTTTAAAAAGCGAAGAATATAGAAAAATAAATATAGACAATAATTATAATTTGTAGGGGGTTTTTAAAAATAAGACATATTCAAGTTAAAGATAATGTGTTCGCGCATTTTTGAACGAAATGACAATTAGGCATCATGGAGGACAGATTATCGGAGAAAATATTGCTTCTGTACTAAAACAATCACATTTTTGTATAAAGCCCCCTGTTGTCCAAGAAATCTAAATGTATTTTATTTGAATTCCATATTTTTTTCTAGAATTTGTATTAGACGTACACTAAACGGCCCAAGATAAAACATCTCCAAAAATTTTTGATAAGTTCTGTTGTATAACTATAATTTCACTGCTATATTTACATTACTGTTATTTTAAGATTTATTACTTATTAAAATGATTATTCTTGTTTCAAAATTATGAAAAATTATTAATGTACTATAACAACAATGAAAATTTCTTATTATAAACCTTGATTAAATAATAATGATAACATTCTATTGACGTTATCAATTTTCTTTCAGAAAAGTATTATTGAAATATTTTATTTATTGTTCGATACTATTGTTAATATAAAACATTCAAGTCATGTCATTGCAAGACAAGTCATTTTGCAAAGTTAAAAAATGTTTTGAAAAGGTGTAAACAAGGTAATAACAGATTTACAACGAGTTACTAATTTTTTTTACCCCCTCTTATTAACAAATTTTATTGTTATTTAATAATAAACAATGTTCCGTATGTTGCAAAACGCTGCAAATTTGATACATGTTACAAAGTGGTAAGAACAACATAGTTCCAAATTTACAACGAGTTACTAATTTTTTTTACCCCCTCTTATTAACAAATTTTATTGTTTTTTAATAATAAACAATGTTCCGTATGTTGCAAAACGCTGCAAATTTGATACATGTTACAAAGTGGTAAGAACAACATAGTTCCAAATTTACAACGAGTTACTAATTTTTTTTACCCCCTCTTATTAACAAATTTTATTGTTTTTTAATAATAAACAATGTTCCGTATGTTGCAAAACGCTGCAAATTTGATACATGTTACAAAATGGTAAGAACAACATAGTTTCAAATTTGCAGCGTGTTAGTAATTTTTTTGGATATGTTATTAACAAATTTTATTGTTTTTTGATAATAAACAATGTTCCGTATGTTGCAGAACGCTGCAAATTTAATACATGTTACAAAATGGTAAGACCAACATACTTACAAATTTGCAGCGTGTTAGTAATTTTTTTGGCAATGTTATTAACAAAAAACACTTTTCACCCCTTTTCAACCCTTTCCGTACACCCCAGAACGCTGCAAAATCACACGGTAAGTTATTTTACCTTCCTTAACAAACCCTCAAAATTTGAACGAGTTACGAATTACTTAGGGGTTTGAGGCTTTATTGACTGGCCTATATTACTTATAAAGACTGGTGCGTCTTAGTGAAGTACCTATCATGATATGGACATCAGATCGATCGTCGAAGGTATATAATTGTATCACGAAATAAGCAATAGAAAATGTTATTGCTTCACTCTGAAATTATTGCTTTAGTTTATTATTGCGAAAGACGCTTTAATACATTCAAATTATTGACTGAGCAAATCGATTTGCTTAAATTGAATTGTTAATAGGGCAGCCATTGTAATATATTTTTGTTGCATTAAAATAGATCCAGAACAATTGATTGAATTTTCTGGAAAAATGTTCGAGTGATTAGAGAATGATATCCGTTGAAAATTGTTTTCGGTTTTAAATTATCCGCTAAAATACAAAATACCAGAAGAATATAATTGTTTAAAATCAGATGTAAAAAAAATGTTGTAACGATCTAAATGGCCATCCTGGTCATGTCGATGTTCTTAAACAACATTGTCCGATTAATCTATTCTGTATCGAATTAATTAGCTATAATAATCGATTCTATAATGGCTTAAATTCGATTGTGTTACAAAGTGTACACATGACTCGTTGGTTTTTTATCAAAAAGAGTGTAGCATGTTTTAAAACGTATAATTTAACACATTAGAGAGTCCAGTAGTAAAAAGTTACGTGAATCGCCACGTAACTTTTTATTATAATATATTCTCTTCGTATTACGAGAATATGAAGAGGGCTGTTTTGATCGAAACGTAACTGCAACTGCGCCGCAACTGAACTTATTTAATTACGTGAATCGCCCTACTGAGGATATTTCCAATTACAAGAACTGCTTTCAATCGTTAATGCTTTTGTGGTTGAATTATCTTACAGCAGACTCAAATAATCAGTTTTGTAAACTGATTAGCTCCCTAATATGTTTAGTAATTCTGAAAGATACACTATAACTACGGGAAGAACAATTGTCGATAATCTTTAGAATTGTATCGATATAAAACTAAACGATCTGTACCACGGTAAGCTGCGAGTCGATACCTATAATTCTATTGAAGATATTCTATTTTCTGCTTAACTAAATTATACTGTGATTTTCTACTCTATAGTTGATTATTGCATTTCGGAGTGACGGTTAAATACATTAAATCGAGAAATACTTTATCAAATACCTTTACTTCTACACGGCGACATAGAATCGATATTCCTGTACAGAGTATCTTATAACATACCTTACGTTTAATTATAAGGACGTGGTTGCACAGACTTAATCAAGGTCTTGATTGGAAGCTAACGTAAGCCGCTGAGTTGTAGCTGGAAGTATCGAGAGTGGGAGGAGTGGGGTGTAGTGTCAGCGTGGTGTGGGGCGGCGGAGGGCGCGGAGGGTGCGGAGTGTGCGGGGGATGCGGGGGGTGGCGGGGTGCAGCAGCAGCGGGCGCTAGAAGGCGCGCGCGAGGTACACGCGCTCGGCCACGCGCTGCACCTCCACAAAGCCCAGCTTGCTGTAGAACTGGTGCATGTTGGGCTCGTGTGCGCTGATGCACACGTGCGCGCCGCTCGCTCCTACAAGACGCGAACAAAACATTTTATATTCAAATTTTCACTATTAGCGCCGTATTTTGTGTAGTTTGTTTTTTTTTTAAAAAAAAAAGCAAAAATTTTTCGTATTCAAAAAAGACCCATATATATTTGATTTTTGAAACAAAAAAGAATGTTTATAGTGGATCGTTACATATATCGACTTGGTAAAAAAAATCGAGTTTATAGAAGTTTTTCTATACGAATAATCGATACGCAATAATAATATTATTTGAGTGAATAATTTCTTAGTAATTTTGCAGACAGTATAAATCATGTAAACAGTAATGTTTATTACCGTGCGCGCGCAGTGCCGCCAGCAGGCAGGTGAGCAGGCGCGCGGGCGCGAGCGGGTCGCGCGGCTGCAGCACGGCGCACGTCACCAGCGCGCCCTGCGAGCGCGACACGCTGTCCGGCACGCGCGACACGCCCACACCACCGCCGCACCCGCCAGCGCTCCACGCGTGCATCTCGCTGATGTACTCCTGCACACACCACGCGAGATATTAGTACTGCACGCATGTACGCTACGGTGTCAACGCTGAGCAATACTTGTACCGTATGCATGCTAAGCGCTGTGTACGCAACTTAGGGGGCCGATTTTGACTTCTATTTGGCATTTTTAACCTCTCCCTCCCTTTTGGTAATATGTGGTGCGATTTAAATCTGCCTCACGTGATTTATGGACGGCCCCTTATGTCAAAAACCTCTTCGAGTAGCGTACGCACCGTAAAATGTTAGAAAACATAAAATTTTAGATTTTTTCGTTATAGCTTATACTGGAAACAACCTATTATCTGTCTTGAACAACAGGAACTCCACTGCTAAACATGGTGACATCTTAAACTTTAATTTAGTACACGCGTGTTTAAACACAAGTTACCTTAGCAGCGGGACTGACGTCTTCCCTCTCGAGCATGGACTCGGGATACTTGGCGCACATCTCAGGGATCCACGCCAGCTCCTGCCGCCTGTAGAACTCCTTGGCGTTGAGCGCCGCGCACGCGTACCCCACTATCTCGGGCTTCATACCTGCACACAATATAATAGAAAATTTAATCGATCTTCATTAAATTAAATTTCAATTGACATCCATTTATTGACAGTCTTCATGGCGCAGCTAGTCAAACGTTTACTGTACGATGTCGATCCCCGCATCAAAAAAATGTTTGTATGACCCACAAATGTTTGTCTCAGTTCTGGATGTTGGGTAGACCGAAAGATCTCTCGTAGTTTCTGATACACACGACACAAAACTATTTAATATTCATGTGGAATGTTAATTACGTACGTTACTGTAGGAGTTATTTATTTTAAAATTAAAAATGTGTTTTTATTAATAGGGAATATGCACCAGACTTCAAAATAAGTCAAAATATTTTTTTTTTTAATCTTTATTAATCTACACTAATATGATAATGCTAAAGAGTTTCTTTGTTTGTTTGTTTGAAAGTGCTAATCTAAAAAAAAAAATGCAGACTTAATATTTTTTGTAATGTAATAACATACAGAATTGATTAAAAATATAAAAAATGACATGCATATTCCCTATTATCAATACGCACATGAGTCCGAAAAGGTCTCCGACAAGTTAGAGTTTCAAACCCGCGACCACCGTATCGATAACAAATGAAACACCCCATACCATTGATCCTGGGTTCTGGCGGTAGCTCTTTGTCGTCGTCTCCGTCGGGCGTGCTGGTGTCGTTGAGCGGGCAGTCCTCGTCGTCCTCGATCACCATGCAGAACTCCGGCGATAGCGTTAGGAATGGCTGGACTAGTCTGAAGGAATAATGTGCCATCATCAGGTATTGGAAGTTCACTGCTGAAGCTGGGCGAAAAGTGGCTGAGCACGCAGCCTGTTTTTAGTAATTGATTTCTAATTTCATTTGGTTTTCGTTCAATAAATGAATATATTGGAAAAAGAAAATCTGAATGAAAATATAAAATATTTAAAACAATATTAAGAAGTCAAAATAGTGACTTACCTGTCGGAAGGAAGAGATTGAAGGTCACCAGGGAATAAGTCTGTGCCATCGGAGCCGTCGCGACATGTTTTGCGACAGATCATGCAAATCTATAGGAGAGATAAAAATATATTAATTTTAGGACGAGCCCAGTGATATGATCTGTAAGCCACTAGGATTTTTTTTGGCTGAATTTCCGTTTCAAATTTTAAATTTCGACTCCTATAAATATATTTCCTACAAGGACTAACATTGGACATACAATCGAATGTTGGCTTCGCAGTAAAGCAGCCGTGCATGTTTATGTGTCTATGCATGTGTATAGCGCGCTCCACATTCTCGCTAAAACTATACTACTAACCATATTATAACTTATTTTTCACGAATTAACAAAATTTTAATAAGCTAAAGCACATAATGCTACAGCGGCAGATATTTCTAACACGTTCATCTTCTATGATTACCGAACACACAAATGCACGAACGAGAATGTGGAGAGCTGCCCTTGATCTTGTCTTTTTTCGGCGAGCTGAGACTGAGGCGCCTCGATGAGACTGTGGAGCGCGCTTTAGTATGTGTGTGCTTGAGAGTATACGTGTTTGTTGACGTAGCTGCGTGCGTGTACGTGTGCGTGCGTGCACGTGTGCGTGTGGGCTGTGTGCTTGTGAGTATACGTATGTTTTGACGTAGTTGCGTGCGTGTGCGTGTATGTGCATGTACGTGTGGGGTGTGTGATTGTGAGTATATGTGCGTGTGCGTGCGCACTGACCGCGTCCTCGTCGCGGTGCGCGTAGGGTCGCACGCGCAGCGGCAGCGCGGTGGGCGCGACGCCGGGGCGCAGCGCGTCGGCGCCGCAGTCGAGCGGCAGCAGGCGGCGCAGGTCGGCGCTCAGCCCGCCGCGGAACACCCACGGCTCCTGCGCGCCGCTCTCGAACGCCTCGCGCCAGCCGCGGGAGAACCCTGCAACACACATCATACTAATCGTCAAATCGCACCTTTAGAATTCGGGTGACCTAATAAAATAGATTTTGTCTTTTAATCATATTTTGGCTCAAAATGACCTATCGACCCGTTATTAAAGAAGGACCCATAGACGCATGAAAGGCAGAAAGATGTATAAATCGATCTTCTAGATGTATCTTCCAGAAGTACCTACATTATTTCTTATGTTACAAATCTTTAATGAACATTACCCAAAAAAATGATTTTTTTAGTTAGATCTCTATAATTCTAAAGGTACGAAATGCTAACTATAATCGAAATAAAAGATGAATGAGTTCCAATGGTGACTTACAAGTATAGCTGCCTTGAATATTCGCTGCAATGTTCGACGGGAACTTTCCCAACTCTGAAAATTAAGTTTATTATTACATAAATTGTCTCTATATTTGGAGAGTAGACTAGTGCAGTTGAGTATCTATACAGGAGAGGAATTATTACAGAAAATGTCTATATATTTGTAGAGTAGATTGGTGCTGGTGAGTAATAGTACCTATCCAAGACAGGAATGCGTCTAGCAGCGCGAGTACCGCGCACACGTCCCACACGTAGGGCAGCAGCTCTGCGGCGAGCTCCTGGTTGGCGGCGCGCGCGAGGCGCCGGCACGCGCGCCGCGCCCGCCCCGTCCACCACGAGAACCGACCGCGACGACGACGCCACTCGCTGCTCTGCACACGTGCACACACAATATTACATACAGTCGACTCTAGTTAATTCGAAACTCGAGGGAATCTTAAAATATTACGAATTATCGAGTGTTTGAAATATCAAATGGTTCGACTTTACGAGAGACAATATAAAACTTCGAATTATTAAGTGTTGATCAACTATTATTCAATCAATAGCAATCGTCAAATATTTATACTTTCTCTTTTTTCTCTGCAACTTTGAATTTTCGAGTATTGAACGCCGATGAGATCGAATTAACGCGTCGTTTTGTAATTTAGCATTTTTGCGTTCGAATTACCAAGTGTATAAATATGTATTAATTTAGTTCGAAATATAAAGAGATTTTGTAGGGAACTAGTGATAACTTTGAATTATTGAGAGGTTCGAATTATTACAGGTTTGAATTAACGAGGGTCGACTGTACTGTGTATTACTTCGAATACACTTATTTATATTGTAGATAGTATGACCCACTGTATTTTGTATCAGCCCATATACGCCCTACTGCAGGGCACGGGCTTCCTCTACAGTACGATTGAGAGTGGTTAGGCCATATAATCCACCACGCGGACCTAGTGCGAGTTGGCGGAGTTACATACCGTAGAAATTATTTGTAGAAATGATTAATTACTATGACTCACATATTTCTAAAAAATAATAATGTTTTTTTTACTCAAGTACATTACACGCAGATATTAATATCACGCCGCAAAACACATGGTAGGCCTTTTAAACGACGCTCATACAACCTTTTCCTTTCCTTTTTATACTTTCCGATGGTTTACTCCATCCGCTACACACTCTTACTACATATTTACCTAAAACTTAAAACCATCAACATCATGTAATAGCCAGATATGCAGTCAGTGTGTACCTCCGGCCTGGTGTTCCTCGGCAGCAGCGTGGCGGCGTGCGCGGCGAGCCAGTTGAAGTCGTGCAGCAGGCGCAGGCCGCGCGAGCCGTGCTCGAAGGGCAGGTAGAACAGGTCGCACAGCAGCACCACGTCCTCCGCCACCAGCGCGCCGCACTCCGCGCCGCCGCCGCTGCACACACACATATATATATCGGGTATATCAAGACTGCTACCGAAAACGAAGCCAGGTGGCAGTTTTAGTCACTACAAACACAATGCAACTAAAAATTTCGCAAAGAAAAGCGACAATTTTTTCATCATTTTTGGGTGGTAAATCCATAGTTTTTGCTATAATAACAATTTAAACGCTTTTATACCTTAGAGTCTTTATAGATAAAAAGGTATACACTATTATTTTAGTATAAAAATGTATTGACGACCATAGGGAAAAAATAACAAAAAAAAGTAATCGCTTTTTTTTTCTTTTTGTGTCTGAAGTAGCTTAAACTACCACCCAGCCTTGTTTTCGGTAGCAGTTTTGATATACCCTGTAGAAATGAGCAAGTACTTCAATGAACTAAGTATCGGATATTTATAAATTAAAACAAAATACAGAAAGTAAAATAATAACTACTAAAAACTAATGCGACCCGAATCGAGATGTGCTCAAGACGAGAGAAAGTAGTCTGTATTCCTATTCAAAATCAGCCGACCCTTTTATAGGTCCCCACCGATCCTACTATGCATTATTTACTATCTGCTAAAACCGAAGAGTGAGACACATAATATCGAATGTTGAATCCGATGTTTTATCGACTGTCGGGTCTGATCGATATCGATAAATCGTTGTCGCGTAAATGTTAACAGCTATATTATGTAAATTTTATCGAACCCCGAGTCCGATAAGTGGGACAATATAACGTTTGCATGATAATTGACATATTATTCCTACAATAGACAGGTAGTAGGTGCAGTCGATAGGTCTGTCTATAATAGACATAAAATGTCGATAAATAAGTTAGTTCTTGGTACATGTTACTATTTTTCCGTCATGGAATTTAAAAAAATGTGTTTAATTCGGTAAATGTCTGTTAGATGAGCTAATCATAACAAAATTGTATTTTTTTTTTAAAGAAAATACTCACTCTTCAAGTGTTTCAGTCGGCTCCACCATCATGTCAGTGCTTAGAGGACTGTTGCTTGGCTCCACTTGCATTGAGCCATTCTGTAACAACATTACTCTTATTAATCCACATAACATACAGCCAAAAGCAACATTCATCATCCTGACCCCATAAAAACCAATAAAAAACAATACAACGAAATTTCGCCTCATCCTGAGATCACCATCCGGGCGGATATAAATACCAGTGCTTTAATTCAGGGTATCCAAATTCAATCTTACCGTTTTTATTGGTCTCTCATAAGTGAAAGACTGCCTGGGTAGGTATCACTTCAATGTCTATTTCTCCCACCACACTGCTGTTTGGCGGAAAAAATAGGCAACTGCGCAGTTATGTTCTGGTTTCAACGAAATTTTAGCCAGAGTAACAACTGGACTTATTGAGACTTATCATATTATAGTCTCAGGATGGGGAGCGCTGCGGAATGCCAAGCATTGCTTTATAATTCATGGTGATGTTTAGTTTTGCTACCGTCCAGGACCACTTACCATCACGTAAACTGGCATGCTCGTCTCGCTATTCATAGCAATGAAAAACAATACTCAGTACGCTTAGCAGTCGGGTTGCAAACAGCTATACTGACTTATAGTAATCTTACCTCACTGAGTCCGTCGTTCATGACGACGTCGGGGTCTGTGGCCGCTGTGGAGGGGGGGTCCACATCTAGCGGCTCAATACCCGGCTCTGGAATGGACGGTCGACTCGGACTTAGCGTTTGAGGTGTGTCTGCAATATATTTTTAAATTAACTCTGTGTCTGTGACACTAAGCTACGAACTATGCACCAGGGACAATTATGTATGGAAAAATACGTCTGTGTGTAAAGTTGGATTGTTTTTGAACAATCCAATAAAAACCTAAGTTGGATTTACAATTCTATTCAAACCCTAAATATGGTAATTGATATCCGCTATTTTCTCGTTTATGGCATTTATGTATTTACTATAAGAAGTGGAAATGTTCTCACCCCCAACACTCATCTCTCCATTCTGCTGAGTATCAACTGTGGGTTCCAAATCATCGACCACAATCGTGTCCTCATCGTCTTTCTTCTTCATTTCCTCCACGAAGCTCGACGTCTCCAACACACTGTCACTCAACACTGGCTCACTAACTTCACATTTATCCACGTCCTTCTCCCCATTCTCCTCTATTGCCTTCATGCCGAGTATCGGGACTGGTAGGGTAGACACGGGTATCTCTGACGGAAGCGACATGTTGGAACTAGCTATGGGTATAATCGGGTTAGGTATAGAGTCATTGAGGATAACTTTAGTAGGGGAGACGAGGGAGTTCATGACCGGGTTTGATACTGGATTGAATGTCTCTATTGGCGATACCTGGAACATAGAGCAAATGAATGTAGATGGCGTTTCGATACTATGATGCGGCAGTATGGTTAGATATGAATGAGAAAGTCGAGGTGTCAATAGCCTTAAATATTTTAATTGATTTCCAATTCTTGTGTGTTATGGTGTCGAACCAAAATGATGACTGTAGTGTGATTCTCTTTGCTATGTTAGAAGAGGTGACTCGCTATTGGATAGTGCCACCCACCCCAGTGGATACTATGGGCCTGTCAGTGGAGGAGCAGACCTCGGCGAGTGCCTGCAGCTGGCTCGTGTTGACGGTGGGGATGGCGGGGCTCATGTCCGCCGTGCTCGTTGTGGACGTGTTGCTCGTCGACGTCACCAGCGACATGCACGTATTCACCGAGGGGAGGATGGGGATTATCGGCACTGGCGGAGCTGGAAAAAAAATTAAGTTACTTAACAATGCAATATTGTGTATCGGTTAATTTAAATAATGTTGGCTGTACCTGCGACAGCTGGTTGTGGTTTGATGACTGGTCCTTGTGCAGTCTTCGGTATCGAGAACTCCGGTAGCCATTCATTTATTGCCTGCCTGTAATGATATAAAATATTAGGTTCAAAAAATATGCATAGATATACAGGGTATATCAAGACCGCTACCAAAAACGAAGCCGTGTGGTAGTTTAAGCGACTTCAGACACAATGCAACAGAAAAAGTTGCAAAAAAAAGCGACAATTTTTTTTTTGTTATTTTTTCCCTATGGCCATATTTGGGTGGTAAATACATTTTTTCCTACAATAATAGTGTATACGCTTTTATTTATAAATACTCTAAGGTATAAAAGAGATTAAATTATTATTTTAGCAAAAACTATCGATTTACCACCCAAAAATGACGATATTTAAAAAATCATAAAAAATAATTTTCGCGTTTCTATGCGAAATTTTTAATTGCATTGTGTTTGTAACCACTAAAACTACCACCCGGCTTCGTTTTCGGTAGCAGTCTTGAGATACCCAGTATACATATTTGAAAAACTAAAAAAAAACAAAAAAGTACGATACCTGAGTGCTTGCCGATGATGATAAACGTGCTTTCCTAAAGTCACCGGCGTGTCGTCTTCACACACGCCCTGCTCGCTTTCTCTTTCAAGTTTTATATCCCACGATACCGCCTCCACTGTTACAATAGTAATCACATTATATTCCACATGAAAGCGTAGCTTATCGAGAATAACGATCGCCACCCAATAACATTGTTACCAAATCATATGAGGGACGTCTTAGATTTCGTGATACAGAGGAAATAGGGGAGAGAGGTGGTCAGTGTTTAATAAATTCTGTAGGTATTAATGAGTTTGTTTGTTTAAGTTCACTATAGTATGCGAGTAAAAGAAATAACAGTTTACTCACTGTGTGCAGGAGCGTCGAGACTACAACTGGCCCAGTGCGCTAGCGTCCATATCGGGATCATGTTGGCATTGTACTCGCAGTTTGGGTTTGTTAGAACGCCACGCAGCAACGGAATTAGTTCCGGAGACCTTCCGCAATACGGACCTACAATAAATAATAAATTGTATTGTTATGCTGTCATCATGTTACAACAGGAGAATGGAGATAGCCAAAGTTCTTTACAAACACTATTAGATAGAATGATATCCAACAGTAATCCATTACAGATCGATGGTGATAAAGATAAAAAGGAAATAACAATAAATCTATCCATAGGTAATCGCCTAGAGCGATAAGACCGCCATCAACTGTACCTTTTTGTTTATTGTACATTTTTTTTATAGTTTTTTTCTTTTTTTGTGACCAGTTTTATTTATTTATTCTTAATAAATAAACAACAAAGTGTTACCTAGAAAGATTCTCTTCTGATCGTAGTCGTTGGCATGCAAATTGTCCCATATGACTGGCGGCCGCCGCAGCACCTGAGTTATCTCCTCTATGCACTCTGTAGTCAGCGTCTTCGATATCACTTTTGGACCTGAAATAATTGCGTAATTTAGTATAGACGTATTGAAAAGTAATTATATTTGTTTGGTAACTAGTTTACTAAAATCTACTTATCCCCCAACCAATATTAGAGTGAAAGCTTGTCGATGAAATTTAAACGAGGTGGAAATAAGATGAAAAAAATATAAATCGCATTGAGTTGTACTACCTTAGCGAGAAAAGTTTTAATTTCAGTTATATTAGTGTTGAATTAAAATTGACTGCCATGGTGTTGCAGTTGTACTACGGTACGATTAAAACACTCTGGTTGGAATATTTTTCTATTCATTATCAGCCCGGAGTTAGGAATTTGTTCTCCATATGGCGATAATTTCGCCTTCTATGTCATCGTGCGACGGAACACACAAGACAAAACCTGGGTGTCTTGGTTACTACGAGCAGAACCTTTGCCTACACTTTCTAGGAAAAAGGTGTGAGTTTGTGTATACATAAATGTTTTAAAAATTTATGTAAAAAAATTCTATATTGTTTTTAACATATAGTTTAACTAGCCACTCTAACTCATTAGCACACCAACGCTTATTTGTCGTCGCCAAACAATATTGATGTGCAGCTTTTTCATAACAATAGATATTATAATTCATATAAATTTTCATAGATTTACATCCCGTGATTTGTGGAAGATTTTTTGAATCTATTAGTGTAAAATAACATCTTCTCATCAAATAGCATATTTTACCAGGTGATTGTTTCTCAACGATTATACATATTTGTAATTTTTATTGTCCTCATTGTCTAAAATAGCCAACATTTATTTTTCTTGTAACATAATACTATGTCGATCCGGAATGATCTCCCAGCAGATCACGAACTATATCGGTATTAACATTGTGTTATAATCCCTACGAACATCTTTTCTCCTTGTTGGATACATTTAATGGGTTAACACTTACCGGTCCACATGATGTCTATCTGCTGCGACAGCTTGGTTCCGAGCGTGTTGAGATACTCGGAGCTGTTGACGGTAGGCACGGCGCGCGTGCTGCAGTACTGCGTGGGGCACAACAGGAACCGACAGCACCCCAGGTGCTGGTGGATCTCGTTGGTTATTGACACCTGCGGAACAACATGAATATACTTATAGCATTGTTTCATATATCAGAAATATGTTGTTTGGTTATGTTATTAAATTAAGTCCATAAATTGATTTTAATATAAATAAGCTGAGATATACCCAGTGACCTGATAGTTAAATGACTAAATCTGACCCACGAAAAAAATATTGGCAAAATTCATATTACAAATGTTAGTTATTTTCCTTTAGCGGTGTGTAATTAAAGTGTAACTTCTACTTACTTGAGCATGAGCAAAGCTTTGGAACGTCTGTTTGTCCGCTTCACTCATTTCTGGTTCGATGTCGTCGAATAGCAGCGCGAAACACGTGCAACCGAATTGTGACACCTGTAGACAAAGGCATATCAAATAATCGACACTGAAGACAACACTTACAAGTCACAGGTTAGTGATGTATTTGGATTACTTCGGGTTTTGGTAAAGATAAAAATATCAAACCCTAACACTGTTTCCAAAGTATGTTTGATCTCCAACTCGATTTTCATTTCACATTACTCAAATATTGTAGCACAACAATTAATAAAATTCTTTACAGAACTCACTTAAAGCAAAACAGATATATTAAAATGTAGCAAAGGATCTGCCTACCCATATGGTATGCAGGAGTGACATAGGTAAGGTTCGAAGGGTGGGAAAGGTGGGAAGTGATCGCTTTAGGCAATAAAGCCGTCCATTGTAATACCACAAGTCTTATATTTAATTGTCTGATTTGTGTTTGTTCTTGTATTTGGTTTACAATAAAGAGTATTGTGTTGTATTCTATTGTAGCAGTAATGTAATCAACCCACCTGTTCCAACTTGCGTTTCAGCGTTGTGATTTCCTTCTGACTACTGTAGGTGATGTCCAGGCCAGGAGACAGGGCGTAACAGAAGATGATACCCTGTGCCTTCGCCGCGGATATGAGTGATGTCAGGTGTTCCGCCTCCTCCACGGTGTACAGCTCGCGCCAGTATGCGCGGTGCTTGTAGTCGTCTTTTGGAGCATATACATACATATCCATGCCCCATTTTTTTAGTCTGCAAGTGGTTACAAGACCTCCATTCATATGTGATAATTACTCTTGCTGTTCAATATTTATAATATACCAAATCCAATAACAAATCATCATGTAACATTTCTAAAGAAAGTGCAAAGGAGAATTCCCATTCAAAGTATCAATAACAAATATTGTTGATCCCAATAATGATACTGCTTAAAAGTCATTATAGCATTTTTTATGATTTGTCTTTAAACATTTTCCTGTTTTATCCCAAGTGACAGATTTGTATATAAAAGAATCACATTTTACATTTTGTTAACAGAGCCGAAGACAAAAAAATTATAATTTGTTGGACTTCAAGATAATTTCTCTAAGAACTCCGGGCCTAGGTCTCGTTTATATTGATTGAAAATATGTATCTTACCCAACACAAAAAGTTAGTTTCATCCAGGCACAAAAATCTTCACAACTATACTAAGTTTCATACTAAAATCAGCATCATCATTTAATAATTCTTACAATTTGAGAAAATTATATTTATTTAATTGTAGTTCCAAGTTCAACAAATGTGTGACAGCAACTGGAGGAGACAGATCATTCACTCCAGATGCAACCCTGATACTGACCATGATATATTATGTCATGTCAAATTTTTAAAATATAATAGATTTCAGATTTTTAACATATACAATAATATGTTAAAGATTATGTATGCAGATAAATACTGTGTAAAACCTAAAGAGCTTATTTATCAGCTTATTTCATGCCTATAATAATAAATTAATAAAACACTTAAAAGGAGATTTATTAATCTGTTTATTACATTTATATTAATATAGTGCATTTTAACAGTATTTATAAAGTATATGATAAATATTAACAAGTCAAAAGGTAAATGTCCCGTTAAAGTAAATAATATGATTACAAGTGTGTGTATCAAAGTTGTGTGTTATTTAAACAATAAATTTATTATGCTGGTAGAAATGCTGTTCTATAAACTTCATCAGTTAGATTACACCAACAAGAGACTTATTGAACATCATGTCAGTTCAATATTGGTTATAACAAGGAAAAAAATATCTACTATACTGCACCAACTTCAATAATTATGCAAGTCAAAAGGGGTACTTTGCGATTAGGCATTGAGCTATATTTCCCATTATTTACCTGTTTATCTTATAATTTGTTGTGATCACAAAATAGCAGAAATCTTAATGTTAATTAGTCTATTACAATTCCAGTATTAGGAGTATATAATTAAGAAATAACTATGTTTAGTATGAATCTGAAACAGATCCTTCAAAAAAACGTTTTTCCATTAAGTACTAAACTTTGCATTGATCTTCTTATTACAACCCTAATTAACTTACAAATGAATAAAATGAACATAGTATATAAACATTCAGCTGTCGGCATCAAAATAATCAACCTTATGTAATGTAAGGAATGCATGGATTTATGTAAATATTTTCATTATACAAATATCTCGTATTGATAATAAAAAGAAAGTACTCACTTTTGAAATAGATCTTTTCTTTGTTCCGTGGTCCACGGCCGACCGTAAAAGCCTGTAATAGTGAAGCTTAGGTCATTCACTCTAATACAAACTTACTTTTATATATAGATATACGAAATCTATCATAGATCACATTTCACAAGCTTCCCCAAAAAATAAAAGAATTTCACCTTCAACTACGCCGCAGATGAAGTCTTTGCGCTTTGAGCTAGGCTCATCAGGCGAACTCTCGGTCATATTTACAAGGAAAATAAGAAATAATACAGTAAACGTGAAACGGTCGCACGCTTAGTAACTTTCCACGGGATTATCACGGTATGTACGCTGTGTGAGATGACTCACTGACGGCCAATTGCAATATAAGTAACTGTTTTAACAATGTCTTAACTATAAAAGCACCGTTTGAACCAACAACAGGCGATAATTATTGAATTACTATGTTCTCGACATCGAAATATTACGAAGAAATCATGATGTGTCAAACAATTAGGTTTTTTATACTGGACACTTTGGAATGTTGTGTTTAATGGCTATTTACAAAAATTGCAGGTTTTATGTTTTATTTTAACTAACTTATACCAAATAAATCAAACGCTCGTAATATTAAGAAAAAATAAAAATCCGTATTTTATTTTGCTCTTAAATACTATGAATTGAGGTAAATAGATATTAAAAAGTACTCGACATGTAGACCTTATAAAAGACCTGCCGCGACATTTTTTACGGTGCGTTCATATTTATTTTTTAGTATTAGTAGCGATTGGTAGGAATTATTTAAGTATTTGTAATCATATTTAATTTCCCTTTATTTTTTATGAGGGTTTCAAATATAAATATTTATATCACCCTCATTGGGGCATGTCACATAAAACTTGTCACCGTTGCGGTAATTGTGGCGGTAAGTGGTAACCATTGGTAACCATATTTGTAACTCACTTATTAACATTCAATCATTTTATAATTATTTTGTTACAGTTAGTTTAGAATTGGATATATTCATATATTTATTTATCTACATCTTGTTGGATCATTTCGAAATTTACAGGGTAGGTATCCCTATTTAGAGGCGCCATATTTGAACTACATACGATATCCGGCGTTAATTATTTTCATTTCCATTTTTTTACAATTAGCTATATTTGAACCATTGGATTTGAACACATTTAATATTCTCAAACGTTTTAAGAGCTTCTGATAGAAGCGGTGTATGTCTATTGAGCTATACCCACCTTTACAACCAGATGGTGGTTTTAAGTTTATACAGATTTGTATATGTAATGGGTGCCAATAGTATTCTCAGACATTTTATTGGTGGTAGGTAAAATAAAAATAATAAAATAAAAATAATTTATTGATACAAAAAGATTGAGTACATAAACAACTACATTTTATAAGTAAAAAGTTCTTAGCACTTATTATATATGAGGTCTCTTATATATGAGAGGCTGCCTGGATGGGTACCACCGCAATGTCTATTTCTCCCGTCAAACAGCAGTTTAAATGCACTGTTGTGTTTCGGATTGAAGGACATTATAGCCAGAGTAACTACTGGACATATTGAGACTTAACATCTTATGTCTCAGGATGGCGAGCGCAGTGGAATGCCAAGCATTGCTTTGTAATTCAAGGTGTTGTTTGGTTTTGCTACTGTTCATGAGCGGTCGCATCGCTTACCATCAAGCGAACGGCATGCTCGTCTCGCCATTAACTGCAATAAAAAAAAATGCTGCCTCGGTGGCGTAGTTGTCCTAGAGTACGGTTACAAAGCTGAGGTCTCGGGTTCGAATCCCGGGTTAGGCAAAGTGATTTGGATTTTTCTATTCATTATCAGCCCAGAGTCAGGAATTTGTGCCCGATATGGCGATAGGCTCGCCACCTATCACATCGTGGGACGGAACATACAAGGCGAAATGTGGGTGTCCTGCCACCTCTGCCTACCCCTTCTGGGAAAAAGGCGTGAGTTTATGTATGAATGTATGTAAAAAAAAGACCTCAGTCTACGAGTACCAAATATTTAATAAGTTAAAAGATGGATGAAAGGATTAAATAAGGTTTAAATAAACATTTATTTTTTTATAATTGCATTTTAATATTTATTATTTAATAATACAAATGAGTTATTGACAGTTACAATTTTATAATACTGGTTTTTAAACTACGAACTTTGTAGCTTGGCCTTTGCTGATATTTATTTTCCTAGACGAGTACCTATAGTTTGCTAAACATATTGCTATTACTTCGAGTAATGACTAGATGGTTTTATTATAATACTGAAATGGTTGTTCTTATCCTACATTAACCTTTAAAACACTGACCATATTTGAGCCTACATTAACACATTTTAATCTTAAACATATTTATTTACAAAGTCCATATTTACATTCATTTTAATCACATTAGATCTTTGATCTGGTTTTCTAATTAAGATATTATTTAAAATGACCAGAAAAAAGTATCGTAAAAAATTGTGTTTAAGAAATTACACCAAGATATACATCTTAAATAAAATATATTGGCAATTTTATTTAGCCAGTAAGTAGTGCCTATTACCCACTATTTTTATATTCAAAAATAGGTACTTTAATTCTTCGCAATTTTTTATGATACTTCAGAACATGATAAAAATTATGCACACTATAGAATTATTCGCTAAAATTCACTAAGTCAATTTCACAGAGTAAAACCTAAGTTTTCAGGTCATAATCCAAAAGGACTAATACTTTTTAAACATCAAGTCTGTTTTATTAATTGAAGCACAACAGTCTTCAATAGAGTTCCTTGTTTTGTATTCTTGGCACAATTTTGGTATATAATAATGGTAATGTTCGTAGTTTAGGTGTACACGACGGAGATGCCGCATCTTTGCAAATGTCAGCCGAGCATGCCTCCTGACATATTGCCGTGTACACGCATGTGTCGATTCAGATTTCCCGATTGAGAAAACCTGTTGGAGCAAAAATAGTATTTATGAATTAGTGTTATTGTATTTGCGTGGTGGGTGGGATTCCTAAGATGACGATCATGGGTTCGAAACCCAAACCATGGTTTTGACTTTTCGGAGTCATGTGTGTACTGAAAATCAATTATTAAGTCCTATAATACTGACTGCCTCGGTGGCGTAGTTGTACTAGGGTACGATTACAAGGCTAAGGTCTCGGGTTCGAATCCCGGGTTGGGCTAAATATTGGATTTTTCTATTCATTATCAGCCCAGAGTCAGGAATTTGTGGCTGATATGGTTATAGGCTCGCCACCTATAACAACGTGGGACGGAACATACGAAGCAAAATGTGGGCGTCCTGGCACCTGTGCCTACTCCTTCTGGGAAAAATGCGTGAGTTTATGTGTGTATGTAATATGTATGTATGTATAATGCTTTATTTATTTTTATTTTATTTTATTTAAAAGGTTTGCCAACAATTATTTACCCTAATTCTTACATAAATATTTGACTACAATTAAATAATAAATCATAAGAGCAACAATTAATTACAGGCAAACACCACATGCAAAACAAATAAGAATATACATCATGAACATCATAGTCTGAACCAATTAGCGTTACAATATAAAGTAATGCAAATAACAACAGCATAGTGGTTTGATGATATTACACAATATAATTAAATGAAACAATTATAACAAATGCAATTAAAAACAAAAATACAGCAAAAAAAAAAAACTAGTACTACAACAAAGAAAAAAAAAAACATAAAAATACACTAATTAAAAGAAACAGTAGCTATTTGTAGAGGCTTAAAGAATAACATAACATTAACACTGTAAAATGGCAAATCAGCAAGTGGAAGTAAGTAATACGTGAATTAGGTATTAATTATTTACTCAGTCAGAGGCGGGTAAACAGTTATTTAACGACTGTAACAACGCAGCAGGTGAATCAAAATTGAAGTCAAAGAGATCACTACAACCGTTTATAATTTTGCACAAATTTGCGTAAGGCGAATTCGCACCTAGGATCGTTCGTCTTAGTGGAGGACATAGTGGTGTGATAGGTTTGCGAGGTAGTCTATTTGGTACACGAAATTTAAAAAGAGACAACAATGGGGGGCAGTCTATTTTGTTGTTAAGGATTTTGCAAGCAAATTTCGCGTCTAAGATTTTTCTTCGTTTCGATAGAGAAGTTATATGGAAATAATCAAGTCTAGACTGATAAGATCGCAACAACTTGCTTTTACCCACTGAATATGCGAGGTGCCACATGAAACGCTTTTGCACTCGCTCAATACGCAATTGGTGAGTAGCGTAGTGTGGCCGCCAGACAACACTACAGTACTCCAAAACGCTCCGGACCAGATTGTTGTACAGTATAATCTTGGTTTTCGTGTTGCGGAACGGTTTACATGTCCTTATTACAAATCCTAGCATTTTAGATGCTTTTCGTATTATACTATCAATGTGCACGTTAAAAGTCATTTTCTTGTCAAAAACAACTCCCAAGTCTCTTATTGCGTCTACTTCATTAATTAAATGTTCTTCTATGTGGTAGTCAAACTTTATTATGTTATGATTACGAGAATATTTTACATGTTGACACTTCCTGGAGTTAAGGTGCATGTTATTGTTGTTACACCACTTTATCATACGATTCAGGTCACTCTGTAGCTTATTGGCGTCTTCATATGAATTTACCAATCTTAAAAATTTTAAATCATCGGCAAACATGAAAACGTCAGAGTAAAGAAAACAATTAGAAATGTCATTGATAAAGTAGTTGAAAAGTACAGGCCCCAAAATAGATCCTTGGGGCACCCCTGATGATATTTTAGAGGTGGTGGATTTATAGCCATTAAGCACTATAAAGAAGGATCTGTCGGTTAAGTATGACTTCAGCCAATTAAAGTTGGAACCGGCAATGCCATAGGCGTGTAGCTTGCTTAAAAGAATTCTATGCGACACCTTATCGAACGCTTTACTGAAGTCAGTGTAAATAACATCGGCTTGGTGTCCTGAGTCAATGATTTGGATCAGAGTTTCAGTGAAAAGGGTCAAGTTAGTATTTGTGGAACGAGAACGAACAAACCCATGTTGGTAGTCACTTAAACATAGTCTGAGATGATTTTGAATATGGGGACAAACTATCGACTCCAGGAGTTTGGATAGACATGATAGAATTGATATGGGCCTATAATTGCGTACGTTATCGTTTTCATCAGACTTATAAACAGGGACAACCTTGGCAATTTTCCATTTAGAGGGAAATATACCCGATTTTAAAGAAGTATTAAATATTCTGCATAGCGGATGGACTAGTTCCGTTGCACATCGACTAATAAGCATCGGGTGAATACCGTCCGGTCCTGCTCCTTTATCACAATCGATCGATTTCATTTTTTTCAGTAGTGTCTCATGATCTATAGTTGGAATTGTTAAACATTGACTATAATTTTCTAGTGTTGAAAGACAATCATTATTATTACAGGTGTGACAATGATCAGAGCTATAAACAGATGAAAAATAGTCTGCAAACATTTCGCAAATTTCATTACCATCAGAGGTAGTACGCGAACCATCCGTCATGGTAGTTGGGTATACACTAGCGCCACCTCGTCTGTTTTTCACGTGTGACCAGAAAAGTTTGGGGTTGTATTTTATTTCATTCTCTAAGCGTTGTATATAGTTATTATAGCAATCTTTAACTAAGATTTTACAACGTTTACTAATTAAATTTAATTCAAAGGCATCTAGTGGATTCCGATATTTATTGTATCGCAACCTAACTCTGTTTTTTTCTTTAAGCATTTTTATTAATTTATAATTGAACCAAGGTTGATAGTTTCTTTTGCCTCCCCTAGAGACTGGCACAAATCTTTTCATGACATTAGAAATTTTATCGCAGAATATTTCAAGCATCTCATTCACATCCGTTAATCCCCTGAATAATTCATCCCAATTATATTCCTTTAATAAGTTACCGATCTGTTCGTAATCCGCTTTGTGAAAATTTAGTTTTATATTTTTGTTGTTGTATGGCAGTTTCGATTCTTTCTTTAAAGTGATTACAATGTCCAGAGGCGGATGTTGAATATCTACTTTACTTAAAGGATATACATTTTCAGAGACAACAGTTGTTAAAACAGTTGACAAAACAATGTCTAGTATACGCCCTGCTGCGTTGCTTACATAGTTAAATTGCGTGAGGTTATTTACATGTACAAAATCAATTAGACTTTCACCTATACCAGCTGATCGTGCGCTTGAAGCACCTGTAGTATTTAATTTCCAGTCAATGCAACCCAGATTGAAATCACCCACAATACACACGTGAGTGTTATCTCTGCCTTCAAAAACACCATTACAGTGCTCCAAGTAGTGTTCTAATGTGGAACGACATACAGGCGGTGGTAAATACACTGCACAGAAGGCTATTTTATGCTGAGGAGTTATTTCTAACATCACCCAAAGATCTTCACATCTACTTTCCCATGCAGAAATTCGTTTAGAGTTAAGAGTACTCTTAACGGCAATAAGTGTTCCGCCCCCTTCTTTACCGCGCTTATTGGAACTTTCCCTGTCTCGCCTATAAACTACATATCTGTCGTCAAATAACTCACTGCTGAAGATTGTACCATTTAACCATGTTTCTGTCAAAATGATGATATCATATTCATTACAACTGACATTTTCTAAAAAAGAGCAAGTTTTTGTTCTCAGTCCACGGCTATTTTGGTAGTAAATATGTAAATTATTCATTTTGGAAAACAAAGAGTCCAATACTATGCCTGCAGAAAAAATAATTAATGAGGTAGAACTTATACTAATTTACTTAAACAGTTCATACTCCTTATAACTATGTATTGTGAGTCGTCAGTTTTTCTTACGAAGATTCTTCCATTTCGCACCCAAACGTATTTGTAGCCTGTTTCCTTAGCCTTTAGTCTGGCAGCAGCATGCAACGCCTTGTTAGATAGAGATAAATGTTCTGTTACATAAATTGGGCCTCTCTTAGACAGTCCGAGGTGCGTGCTATTTAACTTATTCTGTGGATTCTTTTTGTTAAAATTAAACACAGCGGCAAGAAGCTGATCACGGATTCTTTGCGATGCCAGCCGGATAATAATTGAACGAGGTCGATCGTTGGTAGGATTCTGTTTGGCTATACGAGTGCAATGCATTATATCACTATCTTGAAGAGGACAACCGACAATTACACCCAATTGTTTGGAGATGCTATATAAATTTTCTTTCTTATTTTCAGCTAAGCATTGGATCTCTAAATTATTTGTTCGTGATTGCTGCTCTATATATTCAACACGACTAGATAAAGTAGCCAAATCCGTTACCAACTTTTTATTTTCCTCCTTGAGTACCTTCATACTCGTCAAGGCAGAATGTTGTTCGGACTCAATTTCCTCAAATCTTTTATTCATGAAGGACATAGATTCCCTAATATCAGTCATATCTTGTTTAAAGCGATCCAATTGTTTGTTTATAACATCCACCATGCGCTCATTCAATTGTTCAAACATAAGATTTAATTCGTTTTTAACAACATCCTGCACAATAGCTCTTACATCATTGCCCGTAAGTATTCCTGGTCCTGGTGGAGAGTTCAGCGCAGGTCTTTTACTGCCACGTACGTTGTTAACATTCCGGATGGGTGTAGTATCTTTCTTCGAAGCTTTGGGTATAAGGATAATGCAGGATGGACATTTCCATTTACTATATGACTCGGAGTTCTTGACAATTTCTGGGATAGATAAACAGAGGAAGTGATATGCTTTTTTACAAGACATGCATATGATAGATTGGTCATCCTCGGCGTTTTGAGAAATGCAACAACCCCAGCGGGAAATGCTGATGAAAACAGTGTACCAGCTATGGTGGACTATAGCTTTAGCCCTCTAAATTGAACTCTTTAATGAAGAGGTGTCCTGCAACCATAAGTGGACTTCAAAACACATTTATTTATAGGTATGTAATGTTGGTCTTGTCGTTATATATGTTATGGGCCAAGTGATTAATGCGGGCAGTATTCATCATGCCCGGGCATTATGAATATGGCTACATGATGATCCATTTTTTTTTACCACCATTTTTTTACGGTATCCATAGGAATGTACATACGAATATTCTACCACTAAAAATATACTTAAGTATTAATGAATACAAACCTAAGCAAGCATAGTTTGCATTGATATGGTTTTTCGCCCGAGTGTATTCGAAGATGTTTCGTTAACGTCGAGCTGTCGGAGAAGGCCTTTTTGCATGACCTGCATCTGTCAAGGATAATGTTAGTTATGTATTATTTTGGAGCCAAATACTTACAGGGTATATAAAGATTGCGACCGAAAACGAAGCCCGGTGGTAGATTTAGTGACTTCAGACGCATTGCAACTGAACATTTTACAAAAAAGCGACGAAGTTTTTTTGTATTGGTTTTCCTACCGTCTTATTTGGGTGGTAAATGCATAGTTTTTTTTTAAATAATAGTGTAGACCTACATCCTTTTTTTTAAGACTCGCTTTTACGCTAGGACTTAAATTATTATTTTGGCAAAAGCTATAGATTTATTACCCAAAAACATTATATTTTATACCTACGTCACAAAAATATTGTCGCGGTTATTTGCAAAATTTTTGGATGCATTGTGTTTGTAGTCACTAAAACTACCACTCGGCTTCGTTTTCGGTCGCTGCCTAGATATGCTCTGTATAGTTCACATATTTTAATCTCCTGAGTGGGATCACTCCTGATATTTTTTCTATAGGGATCACACAATCGACGAATTGGGACAATAACTAGTATTTTTGGTTTGTGGAAAATAACTGAACGCAGAAAATTGTGTTCTGTAAAGCAGACACATTACAAAAATATTATTTAACAATTAAAAATATACGACACTTCACGTTATTACCTACGATATATGAAACAAAACACTTACTGGTATGGCCTTTCACCGGAATGCGTCCTCATGTGAGTGGTCACGCTGGAACTTTGGCTAAATCTTCTGTCGCAAATTGGGCATCTATTACAAAATAAATTCAATGAATTTCATTAATTCATACATTGCGTTGATTGATGTATAGTTAATAACAGAAAATGTTATTCAGGTCATCTTTTATATTTTCCGTTATCACAATTTACGTCCTTGTGGGTGCCACAAAAGGCATTTTGCTATAACAATTGATTTGCTAATGACTTTTAACTTCCAGCAGATCGAATTTTTTATGATAATTTAAGGTATAGTTTTTTATTGCAGTGAATGGCAAGACGAGCCTGTCGTTCACTTGATGGTAAGCGATACGACCGCTCATGGACAGTAGCAAAACCAAACAACACCTTGAATAACAAAGCAATGCTTGGCATTCCACTGCGCTCGCGATCCTGAGACGTAAGATGTTTAGTCTTAATATGTACAGTAGTTACTCTGGCTACAATGTCCTTCAATCCGAAACACAACAGTGCATTTAAACTGCTGTTTTGTGGGAGAAATAGACATTGCGAAGGTACCTACCCAGGCGGCCTCTCACATATGAAAGACTAGTGCCAAGTGCCTAAATTTACTTTAAGTCGTAATTTATAAATAATATAAAAAAATACCTTCCATTAAAATTTGTATTATGTTTCCTAAGACGTCCGAAGTCCTTTATGAGAGAGTACCTACATCGTATTTCCGCACGCATCCGTCAGATGTCGCTAACAAAATCCGGTCAATCTGTCGCTTTTAATAATTTTATCTGAAAACAACTTGTATAAATCTGAGCAAGCCACCCGTTTCTAGTCATTGTTCTGCTCATAATATAATGATTTTATGCACCAGGAATAAATTATTTGGACTTCGGACGTCTTAGGAAACATAATACAAATTTTAATAGAAGGTAAAATTTTTATATTATGTGTTCCGTTTGACGTCCGAATTCCTTTATGAGAGATGTGTTTGTTATCTCCTGGTGGCTTGCAACGCATACGCAACAATGTGAAATAATAATGGTAATACGAAGTGTAATTTGTAATGATATCTTGGAAATATGAAATAAAGAAATCTCCAAAATACATATACATATATCAACGTATAATTTTAAATTTATTTGAAATGTACGATAAACTATTTTACACAAGGTACTCAACTGAAGAAATGCTTTCAGATATATATTTGGTTAATATAATTTCTGTAATAATGCAAAATCGTCTAATCATTTGATTCCACAAAGTATTGAGAAAGAGATTTCTCCAACAATAAATCATTATTGTGATTTTTATCATCTATAGGTCTATGATAATATTTCCTGAATGTATTCTCATGACTCCAATTTGCTTTAGACAGAATATCGTTAATTGGATATTTTTCTAAAAAAAATTACGAAGACGCAGCTGATCTACAACTACCAGGAGAAGCCTCAATTCCCGCCTCAGAAAGAGTTCTCTTAATCCAACTACTTATAATTGTAGTAGTGGCCGGTCGTACCGGTTCTCTTGTAGTTATAAATAAATTTGTCAGAGAACCCCTAATACCTTTCGACGCATCTATGAGAGTTCTAATCCAAAAAATAGGATCTGTATTCTTATCTGGTGAAGCCAGTAATATCCAGTTTGATTGTTGGAACGATGCCGAATCAGTTTTGGAACCAAATGCAGGATAAAAAGTGATTGACTCCCTTTATCCACTAAATATTCGGGATCGCAATGTAATAATGTCAAATCATGTACTCTACGACCTGAGGCTAGTAATAGAATTGTGGCTGTTCGCCTAGAAATTTCATATAAGCTATGCAAATTTGGATTCGTATTTTTCATAAACTGAATTACTAATATAACATCCTATACTGGTAATTTTGGTAAAATAGGTTTTGCCAAGGATATAGCTTTAAGCACGTGCCTAACTAAATTATTTGAAGAAACTTTTATATCAGAAAGTGTTTCGCATACTGATGCTATAACAGATTTATGGACTAGAATGGTACGGTAAGATAATCGATCAGTAATAGATAGTTTGGCTAAGTTTCTAGCTACACAGCTAGGATCAGGATATCTAAAATCTTATTTGTTTTCACGACACCACTGCGACCATTTGTTCCAAATCGGTGCGTATGTTTTAATTGTAGATGCTCTCCAACATGTGGCCAATAACTGTTTTTCTTCGTTTGACCAACCTTCCGTTAGTGTGTCCCAGCTGAAATAAGCCAAGCTTCCAACTTTAGGTGGTGAACTTGCGGTGGTGGACGGCCCGTCGTTGTATCTATCAAAGATGTCTCTAGATTCCGTAATTCTATAGGAGGTGCTAGGGCGCGGCTCTTCAGATCTGGGCGCCAAAAAGGTTTCTTCCACTTGGGTGCCACTATGATGTATTTTCCTTTCGCTGTATTCAGATGGTGCAATACACGTGGCAGTAGAGCTGGTGGAGGGAACACCTATGCGAGATTGTAAGTTCGAGTCAGATAAGTCTAGCGTAGCATATGCCGACACGACATGAGCATTTTTTGAAGCGAACAAGTCGACTTCTGGAGTTCCCCACTGTTCGAAGATTTCTGTCGTTACTGTGTGCAGCAAATGCCATTCGGAACCCGTGCGATTGCGAGAGAGTTGGTCAGCGTCCGTGTTGTAAAGTCCCGGAAGGTAGTGAGGGATCAATACAATGTTTAGGCTGTCCGTCAGTGCTAGGAGTTGTTTCGCCATATTTAGAAGTTGTAGCGACTTTGTGCCGCCTTCGTTCTTTATGTAGGTATAACACTACAGTCTACAGTCCTGTTGTCGCTTTTCAGTACTACTTTTGAATTTTTTAGACGTATTGCTTCCAATGAAATGACAGCAATTACTGCAAACATTTCCTTCAAGTTGCAATGCCAATCTTGTTGATGATGACTCCAATAGCCTTTCAGATGTTGGTTGTTTACTAAGGCACCCCATTGGACGTCCGATGCATCTGTGATAACATAATTTACAGGTAACTTCTTGGGGTGAATTGGAGTCTCTTGGCATATGTTGTTGAGCCACCATTTTAAATCCCTCGTCACTTCGGTCGCAAACGGAATAGGTTTGTGAAAATTTCGTAATAGACGACTGTGGCGCTGCAGCGTACGGCAATGCAACCTTCCCCGGAGGGTGACGAAGGTTGCAAAATTGAGATACCCTAAGAGGCGTTGGGCTTGTTTGAGGGTCCAACTGCCGGCTGTCAAGCGAGAGGATACGCACTGACGGATTTTGGAAATATTGTCTGGCGGAAGGTATTTGGAATTTAGTTTTGTGTCCCAAATAATTCCAAGGAAATCTATTAGCTTTGTCAGGGTAAGTACAGATTTCTCCATGTTGATATTCCACCTGAGGCTTGTCAAAAAATTAATTGCTATGCAAAGATGAACCTCTAATGTCTTTCTGCATTGGTGGGCAATCAAAAAATCGTCCAAGTATACTACCAACCGTAGGCCTTTGCTGCGTAATACCTCGGCCAACCAGTTTGTGACGGACGCAAACATTGTCGGTGCTGCTGCTAGCCCGAATGGTAGACATGTTATTTGCAGTAAATGGCCCTCGTAACTGATCCGTAAAAAACACGATGATCTTTCGCTATCGGCAGGTGGTAATATGCTTGACTCAGATCCATTTTTACCATCCAATCGCCGGCTTGTAAAAAATTGGGTATTTGGTGGCGGTGAAACAGGTGAAAATGTTTTGGCTTCATGAACCCGTTTAATGCTTTCAGATTAAAAATAACCCGATGTTTGTCGTTTTTTGTGATAATGAAAAGCGGGCTTATGAAAGAAGGTGTTAAGGGCGCGGGCTCTAGAATTTGATTTTTTATCATCCATTTTATCTCTGATGACATTATCGTTGAACTTGGTGTTTGAAATTTCAACATTAAGTTAATTGTGGGAAGTACTAGTGTGCGGTGTTCGATGGAAAGGAATGCGAGCTGATGAAATTAGTTTGAGAATTGCTTGCGGTGGCTTGTATTGCATCCACACTTCTCGATAATGCATTAGACAACCGCCTAAAATCCTTTTCGAGTCACTTTTGTCTATTTCGTTGTATCTGATCTTTCCACCCCCCCGCCCCTTTTTCTTTCTATTTTGTTCAATGAAATTTCGTTTTTTACTATTTTCTTGCTTCGGCTTTTGTTGAAAACGAAATAAATTATCACTTTCACATATGAGACCCCTCCCACCAGTGAAGAGACCTACCACCAGTAACTGGAATCGTCACCAAATAATTCTTTTAATTTTCCATATATCGACGATTGGGATAATATCGTACCGGGTTGTGCTAACCATTCTATAATGCTGCGTAAGGCTATATTGACAAATTTCATTTCGTGCCAAAAATGCATTAGATAAGGCAGCAAAGCTACGTTCCATTTGAAACCAACGTAAGGAACCATAACGATCGTCAAAATGTCTTAATTCTTCATTTAATTTTAGCTCTATACTTTTTCTGCACGTCAGTGTATCTCACAGAGTTCCACTCGGGGGAATTGAATTTGACTCACCAGTTGTTGGGCAAGTAAGTCAAACCTGCGATCCAAATCCCGCGTTGAGTCGCGTGAACAGCTGCGAGGGCTCCGCTGCCGACTCCTTTTCCGCGGCGGTTCATCATCGTCGCAAACACTGGAACCCGAACTCGACGAACACCCTGACGAAACCGACCGCGTGGCAGCTTCTTGAACGCGATTAGATTCCGAAGGCGCGACAATTTTATCACTGTCCATTTTGACTACGCCGGATTTTTTAAAAACGTTATAATTTAAATTTACTAGTAAATAAAACACTTTAAAGGGGCATGCCCACTCCCAATACAGATGTCGGACCCAGCTGCCCACGTTTCAAAATATACTCAAATTATTATATACAATGAAGTAAATAACTTTTAAAAGGATAGGATGCAATAAAACTTGGGGGTTCGAAGGAAAACACTTTTTATTGTCTCCTTACTCTAGTTTTTACAACGTTGTGTTCATCGTTTTTTTTTTTACCATATTATGTAGTATTCACATTTGCGATACCTACTTATTTTATTATACAATAATATAATATGTTAGGCGAAATTATACATATTTTATACACAAAATACCTCTATGTACAGGAGGAGCATCAATGTCGAACTCTTACTATGGCGTTTTATTTTATGAGCAGATTTGTTGCATGAGAATATTGACATTATTTGTGTTAGTATTATTCCATGTCATAGCTGATGTTGTTGATGTCTGAGAAGAGCTTTGTCCAATTTGAATGCCAGGGTCGTCAAAAGTAGCAGGTACGGAGTCCAGGTTCGAGCGGAGGTCGTCATGAGAAGCGGGAACGGTATCCATATTAAGGCCGTGGTCGTCAGGGTGGGGGAATTATCGGGGTCCATATCAAAAGGTAGTCGTTAAAAAAAAGCAAAATTCAAAAGAACACAAACACAATGATGCTAATATAACACAAGGAAAGCAAAACGGTGTTTGACTTGTAAAAATGGCAGAGAATTGTGGTCACAGACCAAGTAGTACTAATTGTGGTTGTAACAAATGTTGCGAACTGCCAAACCCAAGAAACAAAATAACAATAGCACTATAAAAAAAAAGACTTAAATTAACTGAATGTGGGATCAAGTCGGTTATACGACTGTTGGAAGCATTTATTTATTTCAGTGAAGATTGAATGATTAGGTACTAGGTGTCTTTTAGGACAAGATTCTCTCTTCTATTTCTGAAAATCATTATTTTGTTGGTTTGAATGCTTATTATAGAAACATCACACAAAATCATCAGCTTTTAGAGAATTATAAAAACATTACGAACTAAAATAATATATCGCAACTACACCCAATCACCAACACCCAACCACCCAAATCCTCAATTTTTAAGAGAATATTAAAAATTGGCAACACTTTCATGGTGTTTGATCTAGGAATGTATAAAATATAAAACAAATAGTCATGTAACTGTTTTTCCGGTAGCTACTTTTTATTATAAAAATAATATTCCCGGAGTATTTCAGTAAACAAATGATACTATCATTGTAGATAAATTGAATTATGATTTTGTATTAAAACGGTAAAGTGGGCAGGTGTAGGGCCAATTTTGGGCATTCTCCTTTAAACAAAAACGGTTTGAAAAACGACGCAACAATGACTAAAAACGGGTGGCTTGCTCAGATTTATACAAGTTGTTTTCAGATAAAATTATTAAAAGCGACAGATTGGCCGGATTTTGTTAGCGACATCTGACGGATGCGTGCGGAAATACGATGTACTCTCTCATAAAGAACTTCGGACGTCAAACGGAACACATAATATAAGTAGCTGGCGCTTTGGATATATTGTAAGGTGACTATTCTTTTAAACGTGATAAACAAAAAAATAAAAGTATCTGGTTGATGATTGATGTGAGTATGGGCGGAATATTCTCTTCATCTCATAGTGTGAATCATTAAATGATACGGAACTTGAAGTGCCCGCGTTCGGCTCGCACTTAACCACGCTTTTATTAATATTGCAGAAAGATTTAATTTATTTAAATACCCGATCAGTTTGCAGACCTTTATGAAATTACTTTCAGTAGTTTCTGTATGAAACAACAACATAAATCCATATATTCTCCTTTGCCAAATGCAAATTGTAATTTTATTATCATCATAACTACTGGTTCATACAAGAATTACCGAAAAAAGGGTTCTGGAATGGATTGCGCTATAACCTACCTAAAAGGCTTCTGTCCCGTGTGTGTACGGACGTGCGCTGTAAGGTTTGCCGCCTGAGAAAAGCTCTTATTGCAGTCCCCGCAGCGGTAGGGTCTTTCGCCAGAGTGAGTCCGGAGATGGGTCTTGAGAGTGCTGGGCCGAGCGTAAGTCTTCCCGCAGATACGACACAAGTTAGGCTTCTGTTCATCATCTTCAGAACAGCCGCTTAATGCACCCACCTGTGGTATCCAAAACTATTTATAGAAACTATGCAATAAAATTATCAAAAACGCTTGATTTACGTCCGCGTAACCGCCCACTATAGAGAGGGGCCTAGATGGCTCCCACTGACGACTATTTTAGACGCCTATTTAAGGTTTTATGGGGGTCCATGATAGAGATGAGGCTCTTTCGCGAATCGCGGAGTCGTTATAAGAGCGCACCGCCCTTAAAGTATGCCTAGCTACTCCGATGACCTTTTAAGGTCGCCACTTACAATGTTCAGGGGATATCACGGCTGAATTTTTGCAACCCGGACCACAGGGCAAATGTAAGGACTCCTACGGCGTGTAAATCAAATTTAATGTTGTTAAATGAAATAATATACTCTTGAAAAAGTTTGTATACGGTTTTCTTGTTCTGCAATCTAGTTTTATATCGCAATAACATAGAGTCAGAAGGCAGAACAAGATGATTTTCCAGTCTTGTCGCAAAGAAGTGTAAAGTGAACCTATCGCTCATTAACCCTTTCGGGACTATATCTAAAAATGCGCATTGTATGGGACTTAATACTCGTATTGAAATCTACACAAATGAAAGAACGCCTTTACCTGGACTTTCCCCGACGCATTGACGCAAGTTGTATACCCGTACTCTTGTGGGTGCATTTGAGCCTGATGATTGAGCAGATAACCGCTGCCGATATTTTGTTCTTTCTGACTCTCCTGCACACACATCTTTGGCCTCTTCATCGGCACCGTCTTTTGATTGCTAAAATTTGGTTTCTGTTGGAATATGTAGTTGGGGTTCGGTTTTGGAGGGCTTTGGAGTAAAGGCTTGAATGTGGATGTGGCGGTGATCAAGGGATCAGATTGGTTTGGCGTTCTGAAATCTGCTGTAAAGGAGTAAGTTGCTGAAGGATATGAGGTTGGACTAATCACGTTTTGGGATTGAGGATACACGACGTTTACTGAAGGTGATGACGCGTTTTGGTTCCACTGCACCTATTAAGGCAAAAAAAATTAAGAGTTACGACTAGCTATTAATGTATGAGGTTTTAATTTCGCTAGACTAACCAGACTAACACACAATAAAAACATAAATTCCCTTTTTCAATTTAGTAATACTCGTAATATACTACATATTATATTTTAGTTATTCTTCTGTGTAAAGTCCCATCTAGTAATGGAGATGTAGTTAGAACGTACCTGGGAGCAGAGTTGATCAGGAGGGCATCCGTGCATGGTCATATTCATTGAGACATTAACGCTCATGGTAGGGAAGAGCGGTGCCGTACTATAATGCTCGTAGTATGGGTAGCCGCTACCACTGTTCACCATCACCTGTTCAAATGCATAGACTATAAAATATACATAGACTATTGTAATAGGAGCATTGAAATTTTTAACTCTTCATGACCACTTGACGGTGCGAAGATTCACAAATGGTTTAGTCAATATGAGTTAATCTCCTAATAAATTTGTCGTCTAAGTTAACCGTATTTTCATAATCACTCCGTTAAGAATATGAATAATTTAGTACCTACAAGCCTTAAAAGGCATTATCTTAACAAAAGATTTTTACATACAAGTTTTGATCAGGTTTACTGAACAACATATTCAATTGCCGTCGCTTCGCTTTTAGCAATGGCGAGTTTGTTCTTTTAAGGAATACATTTTTGTTTGCTCTTTTTTGTTGGTGGTCGGGACAGACATGACAGACTGTCGAATTCTTAGCACCTCCTAGGCAATATAATGATGAGCGTAATACGGGTAGGGCAAATGTCGTTGTAATATTTTTCAATACCGCTGACACATATAGAGCGTAAATTATGTAGGTGACTTTAATTTCATACCGTACCTTCACTGGGGCTTTTGTCAATTACAAATTCCCGTCAATGTTGGAGATATTTTTATCAGTACGGGACGCGATTCCTATACACTGGGAACAACGCGTAATAATGGCCCAAGGAATACAAAAAAATGTTAGGATCCGCGACTAGCCAGATTGCATCGCGTTATAAGCAGGCTGATATTATTAAGACTACCGGCGGAGATTATGATTATCCTCTTCATTTTAGACTTTGGAACTATAGAATGATAGCGTAAAAGGATGCTGGAGAACGCTGTAGTACGAGGTTAATAATAAATGTACCTATAAAAAATAGTGTAACTAGATACTGCTCTAATACATAAATAAAGTAATATTTTCTAACTTCAGGTATAGTTACACCTGAAGTTAGAAAATATGGGTAACCCATATTTTTTCCTTTAATATTTTTGTGATAATAACTAATCAAAATATACTCATTGTCTACCAAATGTCGAGAAAATTATCTGTAAAATAGAGCTTACTTAGTCTAAACAATGCCCTTTTAAATCTCATTGAAATAAATTCTTAGAAATGAGATGTATTTAACAATACGGAAGCCTTACGCTGATTCCATATTAATTACAATAATTTCATATAGAAACCCAATCACGGACCTCGGCTTTTCACAGATTTCCCCCGCAAACCATCATCATCACACCCCTATATTGCTAGACAAGAACGGAAGTATTAAAAACTTAACGCGGGAGAGAGACAAATGCGCAATGGGAGAATCAAGTGGTCTCTTTTTGGCATATGAAATAGTGTATAAGTAAGAAAGGGAGGCATACCTGAGGGTGTACGTTGTCGGAGGAGCAGTCGCCGTGGACGACGGCGTGTTTGAGGGAAAGGAGGACGTCTGCCGCCTCGCCCCCGCCCCGCTCACGGCATTCCCCCGCGTTGTTTCTGTATGAGATTAAATTGTAAAGGGTATGGACATAACAGAGGCTCACAGATAATATGTAATGCACATTATTAGAAAAATGTACACGATGTAAGTGAAAATGGAAATACTTTTTATACCTTTTTCTGCAATGTAACTGAAAAAGAAACTATACCCAACATTATAATATTTATTGTGTGATAATATGACTATTTCCAAATGTATAGTTAGACAGTTACCCTAAAATATTTTTCAATACTGGTCTTAGCCCGGCAGAATCGTGGATATCAAAATATATCTATTACTTAAGTATGCATTTAAAATACACCCACTATTCCCCAATTCAATTCAAAGGCTCTGCCGATAATGCAAGTATGTGTAAGTCAACTTTTTAAAATATAACACCAAAGTGAGCTCATAACTTCAAAGCCGTTGTAGAAGAAAAAAGCCGTTTACGCACGGGAGACTCTAACCTTCAGATGCCGAAATAATAGAGCTTTTGATAATTTCGCTCCTTTAATTAAAGTTATACTTCTTTAAGGTCGGTTTGTAAATATATGATAATAAAATTGTACGATGCCCGTGCACACTGTCCCCCAAAAAATCTGCATGATAAAGTTAGCTGTTAACTGTCTATCAAACGTAGCCTAATATATTCATTTTATTACAAGTGTTTTATACCAGTGGAGATATGCAATAACAATTCATAACAACACATGTATAATTATTATTTAAACAGCACATGTGTGTATCAAATATCAATGTGTGTGTATACTGATTTATAGTAAAATTATACCTACATGGTGGTGAATGATTGTACAAATTGTGATAAAAGTACGATGAGTCTCAAAATCGATATCTGTGCCCCAAGCAGGAACATTTGGCTCTATAGTATAGTAATCGTAATAGTAAAATTTTATATGGGAATTTGAACAGCGCCATTGTGAGCGTATTTGGAACTAAATTATGGCAGCAGGAAACGTTTACGATACTATAGTATGGTAATAACGATAGTTTTACTATACAAATGTATGAAAAGTGGTAGCAGGAATAATTTTTGACGTATAGTATCGCCGATTTACTATCGAGAAATACGATTGTTTTGTCACCGACATTTTTACCGTGAGAACATTATCGAGAGTATATTTTTGTATTTCTACACATCGAATTAAGGAAAAATGTGTTAATTACGGTCATGTTTAGTGTTTCCCGATGCCTTAGTGTTATTGTGTGTAATTATCTACTCCGTATTTCGCTAGTTATATGAAATTCAATGCTGCGATATGAAGTTATAATTATTGTGATACCTAATTCAAATATGAAGGTTATTTCTTAGACTATGGACTGTTTGGAATCGGAGCAACGAACTTGAGAATCTTGCGAACAAGTATGAGGATATAGAAAGTCTGGAATTTATTGTAGTTAAAAACATACCTAACCTAAAACTGTAAAAAAACTTATAAATAAAATGTTTACATGGAACTTTGATTTTCGTTTTGCGTACCTACTTAATCATTTTATGTGATATTTATAAGCTTATAAGTCAATGTTTAGTCGAGCAAGCTCTTAGGGCAGAGAAGTGTGAGCATATAATATGTGAAAATAATTGCCGAGGAACTTAACGAGCAAAAATATAGAGAATACTTTCATAAAGCTCTCCTCCTTAAAAATGTAGAGGGATTTTATAAAACATATGTACCTACATATCTTTATCTATAACTTAAATAATATGAGAGTTATTAATTTGCATTAATTGTTTGACAACTAATAAAATTAAAAAAAGCTACGTTCGGAAATCTAAACGCATAATTAATTGGAGTCATTTTTGTATATTGCGGAATAAAAGCAAGAAATATGTATTTGCTTATTAATTTATTTCCAATCATTGACATATATTCTACCGATAGACAAGACATGTCATAGAAATTATTTGTCCCAGCTCAATAGCGACATCTACTTTATTGACTTGATATCATACAAATTATGGCCAAAGAAAAACGTGTCACGAATAGATAAGACAATTCATATTAATCGTAACTCTTCGTTATATGATGTCTACATATTAATACCGACAACTAAAATATAATATAAAATAATAGTTTCTTTTACATAAAATAATATGGTTTCTTTTATTTACCGGATTTATAAACATGGCGCCTGGTGAGCACATTATTTGTGAATAATACACAAGTAATTAAATTATAAATAAATATTTTTTTATGTTCAGGATTTAATTAATAGAAACACTCTAGAAATAAAATATTTTTATTAAATATATACATAGGTAATAAAAAATATGTATTGCAAGTTTCATACAGTATCGGAAATGAAATAATATAATTACGTTTTCGCATGGTACTGCAACTTTCTTTAAGTACACTCTTCCTGTCTTTGTGCTATATTTGTCTTCATCTTTAAAATGTACGGAACATATGCGAGAATAATCTGAAGGTAACCACGTTTCTTCGCCGCGATTCTTCTGAATAAATTTGATCCACAATTCTCTTGTTTCACGACATGGCCGAGGAAACCTTTTAATTTAAATAATAATAAAAATATTAATTTAAACGCTTTTAATTTTTTATCTTATATAAATACTTCAGTATCCGTTACAAATCTGCGTCGATATTGTCGACTCTGCGCATACAAATACTCGTTAGTCTTTGACATGCATGGCCGCCCGTCATCAACCGCTGTGACATGTCACAATTGTTGATATTAATTAAGATTAAATGTGTTTTTAATATAATAAGTTAAACTCACTGGTGAAAAGTCACACCTTGACTTTTACTTATGTTTTTTGAATTGTTCGAGCAGTATTTTAATGCACACGACGGCATTTTGTCGAATAAAACTTCGCACTGATACGCACACTGATACGTGTCTAGTTCCAGCAAGCGCTTGACATAGACTAAATGAGTTGGAGCGCCTGGACTCCAACTCGTGTTACAAACTATTTGCTTGAGGTGTCTTCTCTAGTACGTAGTACATTATAACTCAATGTTTCCAATAACCTTTCTACGCGACATTAATGCATGTTTTATATTTTTTTGTTATTTTATAATAATATTAAATTAATTTACCCACGTAGTGAACGACAATTCCGCACGAATCATTCAATAACATTCGTTCATTACCCTAGGTTATCTGTCACTATCGTAACGTAATAGTATCGAGTTCACGAGAGTATGGTTAATCGATTCATGCTACCGATATGGAGTAGTAATAGTATAGTAATCGTTGTCACGATACTATTACTATACGATACTTCAAAATGTTCCTGCTTGGGGTACTGAGGAACACTTAGTTCTGTACCCCAAGCAGGAATATTTTGAAGTATCGTATAGTAATAGTATCGTGACAACGATTACTATACTATTACTACTCCATATCGGTAGCATGAATCGTTTAACCATACTCTCGTGAACTCGATACTATTACGTTACGATAGTGACAGATAACCTATGGTAATGAACGAATGTTATTGAATGATTCGTGCGGAATTGTCATTCACTACGTGGGTACATTAATTTATTATTATTATAAAATAACAAAAAAATATAAAACATGCATTAATGTCGCATAGAAAGGTTATGGAAATAAATTAATAAGCAAATACATATTTTTTGCTTTTATTCCGCAATATACAAAAATGACTCCAATTAATTATGCGTTTAGATTTCCGAACGTAGCATTTTTGTTTTGATTAGTTGTCAAACAATTAATGCAAATTAATAACTCTCATACATGCTCTCATATTATTTAAGTTATAGATAAAGATATGTACATATGTTTTATAAAATCCCTCTACATTTTTAAGGAGGAGAGCTTTATGAAAGTATTCTTTATATTTTTGCTCGTTAAGTTCCTCGGAAATTATTTTCACATATTATATGCTCACACTTCTCTGCCCTAAGAGCTTGCTCGACTATACATTGACTTATAAGCTTATAAGTATAACATAAAATGATTAAGTAGGTACGCAAAACGAAAATCAAAGTTCCATGTAAATATTTTATTTATAAGTTTTTTACAGTTTTAGGTTAGGTATGTTTTTAACTACAATAAATTCCAGACTTTCTATATCCTCATAACTCATACTTGTTCGCAAGATTCCCAAGTTCGTTGCTCCGATTCCAAACAGTCCATAGTCTAAGAAATAACCTTCATATTTGAGTTAGGTATCACAATAATTATAACTTCATATCGCAGCATTGAATTTCATATAACTAGCGAACTACGGAGTAGATAATTACACACAATAACACTAAGGCATCGGGAAACACTAAGCATGACCGTAATTAACACATTTTTCCTTAATTCGATGTGTAGAAATGCAAAAATATACTCTCGATAATGTTCTCACGGTAAAAATGTCGGCGACAAAACAATCGTATTTCTCGATAGTAAATCGGCGATACTATACGTCAAAAATTATTCCTGCTACCACTTTTCATACATTTGTAAAGTAAAACTATCGTTATTACCATACTATAGTATCGTAAACGTTTCCTGCTGCCATAATTTAGTTCCAAATACGCTCACAATGGCGCTGTTCAAATTCCCATACAAAATTTTACTATTACGATTACTATACTATAGAGCCAAATGTTCCTGCTTGGGGCACTGTACTGTGTGTATTATAAAATAACAAAAAAATATAAAACATGCATTAATGTCGCGTAGAAAGGTTATGGAAATAAATTAATAAGCAAATACATATTTCTTGCTTTTATTCCGCAATATACAAAAATGACTCCAATTAATTATGCGTTTAGATTTCCGAACGTAGCAATTTTTTTTGATTAGTTGTCAAACAATTAATGCAAATTAATAACTCTCATATTATTTAAGTTATAGATAAAGATATGTACATATGTTTTATAAAATCCCTCTATATTTTTAAGGAGGAGAGCTTTATGAAAGTATTCTCTATATTTTTGCTCGTTAAGTTCCTCGGCAATTATTTTCACATATATTATGCTCACACTTCTCTGCCCTAAGAGCTTGCTCGACTATACATTGACTTATAAGCTTATAAGTATAACATAAAATGCTTAAGTAGGTACGCAAAACGAAAATCAAAGTTCCATGTAAATATTTTATTTATAAGTTTTTTTACAGTTTTAGGTTAGGTATGTTTTTAACTACAATAAATTCCAGACTTTCTATATCCTCATACTTGTTCGCAAGATTCCCAAGTTCGTTGCTCCGATTCCAAACAGTCCATAGTCTAAGAAATAACCTTCATATTTGAGTTAGGTATCACAATAATTATAACTTCATATCACAGCATTGAATTTCATATAACTAGCGAAATACGGAGTAGATAATTACACACAATAACACTAAGGCATCGGGAAACACTAAGCATGACCGTAATTAACACATTTTTCCTTAATTCGATGTGTAAAAGTACAAAAATATACTCTCGATAATGTTCTCACGGTAAAAATGTCGGTGACAAAACAATCGTATTTCTCGATAGTAAATCGGCGATACTATACGTCAAAAATTATTCCTGCTACCACTTTTCATACATTTGCATAGTAAAACTATCGTTATTACCATACTATAGTATCGTAAACGTTTCCTGCTGCCATAATTTAGTTCCAAATACGCTCACAATGGCGCTGTTCAAATTCCCATACAAAATTTTACTATTACGATTACTATACTATAGAGCCAAATGTTCCTGCTTGGGGCACTGTTAATCTAAATTTAGAGTTGGAGTTTTTTTTATTGCCATGAATGGCGAGACGAGTATGCCGTTCGCTTGATGATAAGCGATGCGACCCCTCATGACCGCACAAAGCAAGGCTTGGCATTCCACTGCCCTCACCATCCTGAGACATAAGATTTAAGTCTCAATATGTCTAGTAGTTAGTCTGGCTACAATGTCCTTCAATCCGAACCACAAAAGTGCATTTAAACTACTGTTGGGCGGGAGAAATAGACTTTGCGGTGGTCAGAGATGTGCCCTGGAATTTGAACCCGCACCGCCATGGACTTTTTAAGTATAAATTTCTAACTTATAATTTCTTAATTTATGAAATGATATAATTATTTTGTAGTGTTTTTATCGGACTGATCTCAAATTCGATATCTGCGGAAACCTTCATTCCGGTATTCTAATTAGTGAGAATTGAACCTTCTGCCCAAAAAATAGATTTTTTTATGAAAGGTCCGATTGGTCTCAAATTCTACATCTGTAGGACCCTTGGTTAAGCTGAGCAATATGGTCGCCATGTATAACTTTTTAGTTATTGGTCTGATTGGTCTCAACATCGATATCGGAAGGACCCCTAGCTATTATAAATTAATTTCATAGTCAGAATTATAAAAGGGGGGCGTCATTTTAATATTTTTTTGTTAAAGATCCGTCTCGTATCCAAATCCATATCTGAGGGAATCTTTCTAGCGATATTGTAAACTGATTGTCAGAATTTAACTCCTAGGCCATTATTTTGAACTTTTTATTTATTGATTCGCTTGGACGCAAAATCTTAAGAAATTTGAAATAAATAAATAACACTCAAGAGTCACATACATAGCCCTGACCCCACACTAAGTATCAGGAACTACGGGAGACTATTCGGTCTCACAAACACCCAGACCCGAAATAAATATTTGTTAGCCGCACAAACATTTCTCTCAGTGCGGGGATCGAACCCGCGGCCTCTCGTTTCACAGGCGGCGTCTAACCGACTGCGCCACGGTCATAGAAAAGAAAGAGATAGAGATGATGAAGATTATTGGAAACCTTATATTACTTGCATTATATTTCATTCTCTTCCAGGCCAAATTCTATTTGTGAATATATATGTCGGAGGAAGTGAACGGATACAGAGATGCGAGATATTGCTGATTGTGCTATGCGAGATTATTTAATTATTTTGATAATATTTTGTTAATGATGTAGTTCATTTTTAAATTATATTATTTAACGTCCAATCAGAGCAGAGGATAGCCTCGAGCGGGGTCGAGGCGCTATCTTATTTTTCACCACGTTTTGTTGAAGTAGTAAGTTGTTGTGCATGGAGTATTGAGTCTTAGTGTAAAGGAGGATCGATCGAGGTGGATCATTCGGAGCTAGGCTTCTGGTGAAGTAAGACGGGTGACACGAACCCGCTGCTCTATATAGTTGTCATTACTGACATAACCTATTTTATTTAATTGTTATAAAATTGATTCTATTTGTGTATTTGTAACATTAAATCATGTAAACCAGTGAATACTTTGTTTTGTGCTCGCATTTTACCCACATGGCGCCCACTAGACCCGTGACCACTAATGATGATGTCGAGAAGAATGGTGTTTCTCCGACATATATATTTTTTTGTTCTTTTTATGTATGTCCTTTTTTAGAGCCACTTATTCTCTCGTATTATTTTATTTTTGTGTGAAATTACAAAAAAGTGCGTGTGTGCAACACTTTTTTTCGTTATTAATCTAAATAGTCTCAAAATTGATACCTGAACAGGATCTTCATCTGATATGATTGAAGTTAGTAGTCATAATTGAACATTTGGACATTTAAGTTTTTCCTTTTGGACTCTTTGGTCCAATATTCTAAATTGATAGTCACAATGGAAATTTGTGGTGGCCATTTTAAAGTTTCATTGAAGGTACTTTTGACGCGTTTGGAAAAAAAATGTTAGTTAAGATTAATCTCATTCCTCTCTTTTTATTAAAATTTTTAAGTCGTTTTAATTTTTTGATTGATTTTTTTGTTTCTGTAGTATTAATCAAGACTTATTACCCTTACCTATCTAGGTTGGGACGCCGAGACAAAATAGTGAACATGTATGCGCGCCGCGGACTGAAAAAGATTGGACACCCCTGTTCTATCTCAAAAACTACGGAACCAATTTTGATGAAACTTATACAGCTTCTAAGTTGGACTATATCTAATAGAACGCAAAAATAATTTCCGTAATCCGACTTTTGCTTTTTGAGATATGCGTGGACATACATACAAACATACACACATACAAACATACATATTTTTTTTAAATTTGGTATAGATTAAGAGCGTATACACCTTGCGCGCAAAGTCAACTATAGGTATTTCTTCGTTAATTTCACGCACACATAAGCGACCAAAGCTGTGTGCGTAGAGCTGCCGCGTCGGCTCGCTATACAATCGGCTCAAACAACTTTGATCCGTGCGCTTCAAATATTCAATTGAAATGTAACTGTAATATAATATCATAAAAATATTTTATTTGCATTATAAGTAGACAAATATTACTCTGCAAGCAAAGAATAATACAAATTTAGATACTAATCATATTTTCGTTATTATTACATTGTTAAGTTGCATTCAAATCAGTGTTCAATCAGTAGACACTACGGACGTTTTATTAATCATTTCGTGTTCGAACACATAAATAGTGTTAGGGGCCTTACAACCCCTTACAATTACGAAATATATTTAATTTTATATTACAATACATAACATAATTTAGCCTTGGAATTACATCCCATTATATTACCTGAAACATAATTTATACTCACTACAAAATCATTGTAGGTAATAAAAATAATTAAATATTTTACTACCAAAGTACTAAGATGTGGTAATCGCAGTCCGCGCGTGGCAATTTTTACTACGTACGGCAAAAATCCACTGCAGCTAGGCCGGAGCGACGAGCGATACGTCCTCCCTCTAGAAGGCCTTGCGGCGGTCTGATTTGATCCACGTCGGACAGCGTGTTTTATAGTGGTTTTTAAAATATTTTTATAAAACATGAAAACTAATTTTGTTGAAATATAAAAATGGTAATTTATTGATAAGATGTTCTTCTATTATAATATGCAATTGCTATAAAAAATTATGTACGATAAGTTGGTGAAAAAAAATATGTTCTTGACGAGAGGTTCTGAATAATTTCGCATTGTTTAAATTTTTATTTTTCAAGAACTAAACACAAAAAGATTATTTTTCTCAGCAAAATCCCTCCATAAGGGTCTTATTAGTCTGATAATATTTTTATTTTCATCTTATATTTAGTGGTTTCGGATATCTTAAGCTTCTAAATTGCCATTTAAAGCCTAAATAACGAAACTTGTGTTCAGTAATCCTTATAGTACTCACAAATTATCCATCAATCTATAATGTTTTCCACCAAAATCCTTAGATGACAACCTTTTCTAAAATTAGTAATAATTATTTTTCCTTTAAATTGTTTATTGGTGGCTATTAACTCATTTGAAAAGTCCTGTTTTTAAGCCAAAAAGCGCGTACAGGGTATAAACGCTCTTAACATATCCAAAAACTGTGCAATTCTGACAAAATTACATACGTACACATCGAATACATAATCTCATTTTTTGAATGGGGGTATTCCACCCTTTTTGAAAAGTGTTTTAAATTGTTCCTAAGGTAACAAAAAACTATTTAAAAAATATCCATTTTTTATTCTATCTTTGCTTAGACTATCTTCTCACGAATGGTATCTTGATACACTTGTGCCGATGTTTTGATACCTTTTTCACATAAATATGGTTCGGTAACTCCTTCATAGCTAACAACCTACCAAACCATCACTGAACTCGAATAATGCCCAAGCTGTAGTCTTTTGACTAATTGGGAAGCTTCTTTAGAGCTTTCAGCATAAATACACTCAAATATTGCTCAATTGTAAAAAAAAAACTGTGTACTCCCTTTGTGTACCGCTTAAGTAGAACTGTTTTGGTTTTACCACCTTATTCTTCCTTAAATTATGAGTTAAGAAATGACCAGTGCGTCTCTTATAGGCGGCCCTATAAGAGTCTTTAAAATACGCGATATGGTTCTAGATGCTATCTTCATTTCCCGAGATAAAATCTTTTTCTTTATTTTTTTCTTACGAAAACTACATTCATTCTACAGTCACAAACAGTGGAGGTTCGATTCTCGATAATTGACACAATAACGGCGGAGTGTAAGGTCGCCTCCAAAAAACGCGCGGAGAGCACTGCGGTCTTTTTCCTAGGACGGACATCCTTCTAATGTAGGTATGCTGTGTTGTGTTGTCCGAACCACAAAACAGTTGAATATGGTTAGTAAAGCATTAGCCGTCAAATTGTATAAAAACCAGGGTGGTCGTTTTCGAAACACGAAACCTCCACAAATCCAATATAGTAAAGCTAGCAAAAGTCGATTTAAAGTATTAATAAAATTATGGAAATATGTCTTTGTTATAAGACCGGAATTTATTTTGTTGACATGCTTAATGGTTTTTTTTGATACAGTTTTTTAATTAGTATTATGTCGATAGACGGAAAATAAACGACACTACAATATCTAATATTGAAATTAATTTTAATTTGTATACTATTTTACAAATCTATTTGTACAGAATTTTCAAAATTTTCAGCTTCTTGTGAGGTATTATTAACATTTTTATTATTGGAAGGGCACATATATTATGCAATTACTATAACCAAGTTAAGATTTTTTTACGTTAATAGCTTCAGTGGTTTTGATATTTATACAATATTTCACTATTTCATCCCCATGATATAGTTTTTCCATAATCGTTGCACGTAATCATTTTTGGTTTGTATGTTACTCATGATACAGTTTCTTTTATCACGAAAATTAATACTTAGAATAAATCGTACTGGATTTTGTAGGAATCCTGTTGTCTCTACCTGTTGCCTTTATCGACTCACTTTTGGAACCCTATAAATGAATGAGTTACTATATTATAATGTATATTTAGACACAAACATATGTTGTTCCCAAGTTGGCGGAGGTTTGACATTAGAACATAAGGATTGGTCGTCAACTTTATCAAACGTTACTACAATTTAAAATTACTAAAGGATTTGATTAAGTTTTCTTTGTTTAATGCCTATGAAAACTGATTTACGAGTATACGAAATCGATAACTACATCTATATATTTACTATGTATATGACTACAACACTTCGTGACATGTGACAACTTTCGCTGTTGACATAACAAAAATGAGTCGTATGCATTGCGTAGGAACTTGGCATTCGCGTGCATTGTATATACTCGTATGTACGCGTAATCAGCAAAGTATATTTTTCATTTGACGTCTATCATATTATCGAATTTTTCAAAATGTAATTAATAACCGCAATTTTCGAAATAAAGGTGAAATTAAAACTGGTTTAATAGTGATATGAAATTCCTCCTGTATTGATATTCGACGCTTTAGTATTGGAATTGCAAGATAAATAGCACAAATCTGCATTTTTACTCTATTTCACCGGAGCACATCGCTCCAAGGCATTTCGACAACGACTGATTTGACAAATCAGCCGTTCCGAGGCAGTGATGCTTTTTATGCACCACCTTGCGACGCGTCAAACGCTTGTTTTTCCCTTCTAACCATATTCAACTGTTCTGTGGCGCGAACAGTCACAGTGGTGACACTCGGCGGCATGGGCGTATTTACCCTAGGGCCAAAAGGGCCATGGCCCGGGGCGCCAGGCTGCCAGGGGCGCCGTCAGCCGCCCCTCGTTCAGGTTTTCATTTATGATTTAGGTATATACCGGAAAAGCTAAAAAATAATCTTACTTAATAAAATAATCATTTACCAATAATAATAAAAAAAAAAATATCATAAAAAAAATATATGATATAAACAAATAACTAATTTGGTTCTCTAATCAAGACGCGGAGCAATCATATTACTGACAGGCGAGCCGGCGGTGTGTCCGTCGGACCCGGTCCTCGTCGCGAGTCAGGAATTCGGGGTTAGTCGTTTTTGGCTTTTAGTCTTATTATAAGGGGGCGCTTACGCGCTCTGGTTAACCTTATTTAAACGATCGCCTCGATATAATTTTTCATGAGGGCGCCCCCAAAGTCCAACAGGGCAGGGCGCCAGGTCCAGTAGTCACAATTGAACTGGCACCTTCTTATCTCACGTCTCTGCCGACGGGTAGAATCAGTTCTGTCGCGATCGTGCTCCACGCTTTTTTCAAGTGACCTCACAAAAAGAAAACATCGCTTGCCATGACCTTCGATTCCCGATAATTATAATTGTAAGGACGTCCCTATAAACGCGTGGAATGCACTACGTTCTTTTTCTCATGGCAAATATCAGGATCATTCTCGCGTGAGTTGCTGTCACGAGCGCATGTGTCATAAATAATAGTATTTAATTTCTTAAATTGTATTTTAATGAGTGAAATCGATATTAATGTTCTCTTTGATGACTCCAGTGGAAGTGATATTATGGAGGAAGAGAGATTAATGGATTGCGAGCAACAAATTTATTATGAATACGGAGGTGGAGTAGAGAGAGATGGTGGCAATAATAGTGATGCTATGGAGATTCAGAGAACGCAGGAGAAAAGAGTCCGGGAGGACAGTGAGGACACAGTAGGTGATGATGATGGTTTCACAACGGTCAGTAGAAAAAATAAACGATTTGCAAGAATTTTGTCCAAGAAAAATCTTAATTCAGAAAAGGATCTGTCAAATGTCAATCATAACTCGTCAATACTACAACATGATGATCAAATAATAGTATGCATTACGGCAAAGGAGGTTTTATTGAAACAATTTGGTTTGGCAAAGTTGTTGAAAAAGGAGGATGTTAACAAAATATTAAAGATTTATTATAAAACTCCTTACAGAGTTCTTGTATACTTTGAAGACAAAATAAATGCAGAGAAACTCATTAATTTAAGCATATTTAAAACCATGGGCTATAGATGTCAGTACGCGAATGAAGTAAATTTATCATATGGAGTAATAAAACAAATTGATTTGGAGACGAATGATGAGGAAATTTTAAGCAGTTTGGAGTGTAAAAAAGAGGTAGTTTCAGTAAGGAGATTGAAACGTTTGTCTAATAATGGAGAATGGGTAAACAGTGAGAGTGTACGGCTTTGTTTTAAAAGTCAGACCTTACCTCCGTTTGTTTATATATATGGCTGTAGAATAAAAGTTGAACCATACACCTTTCCTGTTACCCAATGTTCTGGATGTTGGAGGTATGGCCATGTATTGAAATTATGTCCAACAAAAAAGATTTTGTGCCCAAAATGTGGGGAGAGTCATAGAAACTGTGAAACTACCAACTTTAAATGTTTAAATTGTAAGGGTGCGCACATGGCCCTGAATAAGTCGTGTCCTATGTTTTTAAAAGAAAAGGCTATAAGAAAGATTATGTGTGTAGAAAACTGTACTTATAGAAAAGCTTTGTCGATGCTTATGAATAAAAGAGCTGTATGTGAGAGACTCGACAATTTGAGAAGTCAAAGCGCGCAGTTAACTAATAAACCTCAGGATAATGAGAAAACATCATATAGGAATGTGTTGGAGGGAGGTAGTCGTGACAGTAATAATATGATATCTTGCAGTAAATTCAAAAACAAAGATTATGTGAAGGAACAATGTGGGAGGAATTCCCCAATTTTAGGTGAAAATTCATTGACACGCGCGGAAAATAGAAATCCTAAAAGAGAGTCAGCTTATATAGACAAGCAGGAGTCAATTGCTTATAAGTCTGAAGAAGCAAGAAGGAATACGGAGGAAACTGGAAAGAGGAATAAATTAAGTCGTTTGAAAATCATTATGGATAGATTGAAGGAAATTTGTACATCAAATTCCGAGTTGGATGTTAAGATTAAGTTAATATGCAGTTTTGTATTTGAAGAATGTATGCGGTTTGTTGTAACATATTTTAAAGAGGGTGATATTATTAATAATCTTTTTGCTTGCTTATATAATGGATAGAAGTCAGAAAAATTAGGAATTTTCTGCAATTCTAGTTGAAATTTTTGTCTCAAGTCACATTGTGAGTGTGTTAAATTTATAATGTCACGATTCTGATTTTTTATGATAGTACCTTTTTGTTTTATGTTGTATTTAGTTTGTTTTAATTTAATTATTGGTTGTTGAGGAATGTTAGATTTGTGTTATGCTGTTGTTTTTTTTAATTCTCTTGCTTTGTTGTGTAGATATTTATTTATAAGGTACGATGGGGCTGTCATGTATTTTCTATAAGTATGAAAGTCCCTTAAAAATATTGACGAAAAAAAAAAAATATCAGGATCCGAGAAGTTTTCACGGTGGTGACACTTGGTGGACTCCTGTTTCTGCGCCGCTCGCCACAGGCGTAATGTCCAAAGCAGCCATGCCCAATAGCACTTGCGTCAAGCAAAAGTCAGTGCACCATGGCGCATGTCTATTCACTGGTCGAGGACAGGATGCACTGGCTCGATGAATCTAGTACTGGCACTATAATTTTTCCAGTATGGTTTAGGGGCTAGGCGCCGGTCATAACGCAAGCCGGTAGCAGTAGGCTTGCTGGTGGTAGGTTTCTCATATGTAAGGGTTTGGCCCCAAGCCAATGATTTGGCGTTGAAGTCGTCGGCTACAAGCACGGGGCGAGGCTGGCTGTCTTTCAGCACCAGGGTCCTCAGGTGAGCGAGAAAGCTCTCGAAATCTGCCTGGGGTCTGTTGGGAGAGAAATAAACTCCTACTACCCACACTTCTCCCACGAGGACCGCCACGCATCCCGCACCCTTAACTACTTTTTCGAAGGGCGGAGAGCTGGCGCCGTCCTGGGTGAACCACCGGCTACCGAGCCATCAAGGTCCCCAGCCCAATCGTCGCAGACAGGAACAGAGTACGGCTCAGCGAAGATGTAGGACCTATGCCTTATATTAATTTAAATATTTATATGTTTGGTACTTGGCGACCCGCCTTCAATATGTTACGCATATATTTTGATTTGTTGGCTAGTCAAGTCATTAAGCAAATTAATCAACATGCACAAGTACAATAAATTAAATATTAATTTTTGTTTTGCAGTGGTACTTATTATTTTTTGGTTTTTAGTGGTTATTTGTTTTGAAGTCGGTTTTTATTTTTTATTAAAAATTGTAGTTATTTGTATCTTTTTAGTGTTGATAGGCATTTCAATGAAGAAGAGTTGGTCCCACACGGAATATGTTCTTTCCAATGACAATGAAATCGCTAAAATCGGCTAAAAGCTGTCGAAGATATTGGAGAATGAAATATTCACATGTTTATTAATTTTTTCTCCACACCCCTCCCTTCGCACCCACCTCTTTTCCCCTCAACCACTGTAGCTAAGCTTTTATACTGTACCCAATGCAAAAAGAACCATTGGAATCCTACTGAATTTTGAGGAGTTCTACTCTCCAGATCCGAACATGATCATCAGATCTTCATGTTGTATTCCTGGGATCAATCTGTCAATACGTTCTTTTCAATTAAAAAGAAATCACTAAAATCGGTTAAAAGTTGCCGAAGTTATTAATATTTACGTGTATTTTAATTTTATCAACCACCCCCCTGACCCCTACCCCTTTTTTCCTCTTTCACTGTAACTTTACTTTTATAATGAACCTAATGCAAAAAGAACCATTAGAATTCTACTTAATTTTGAAGAGTTTTCCTCTCTAGGTCCGAAGATATTCATCAGATCTTCGCCATATTTTTATGGGACCAAATGACAAGCACCAGCTTTCAATCAAAGAAAGAATGGTCGAAATCGGTTCACACAGTACGGAGAAATTAGGTAACAAAGATAATAAAAAAAACAACATACAGTCGAATTGAGAACCTCCTCCTTTTTTTGAAGTCGGTTAAAAACAAAGTCTTCTTATTACCTTGAGAAGTTTTACTTTTCTCTTCTCCTATTAATTTAGGGGGCGGCAAGTACTACCGGATAAGTACAATGCAATCCATTTGGATTGCCGAAAGTAACCGTTGCATTGGTGAGATGATTGACTTTTGGCCGATTGATACAATTTAGTCGGTTTTTTATATACTGGTACGGCAAAGTGGTCACCGACATCTGGTGGCAAGTATACGAGTATACGAGTATGACGATCGAGAATGCACGTTACGTCAGCGCTCGATATCGGTTTAGTGGAAGTAGTTTACAAGTAATTATTCTAAGTTTTGACTATCTCCAAATTTTCTACGTTTATTTAGCTTAATTTAGTTGTAATTAAAAGGTAATATTTATTTAATGTATGATTTTGTACGACTGTCTCATTCTAGATGATTGCAAAAAACTAACCAAGTTAATATACAACCATAACAGCATAGCAAACATATTATGTTGTTATCAGGCATGCGGCATCAGGTAGAGCCATCAATGAAGAGCCGGTTTTAGGCAGGCAAGTATAGTTGGGCGCTAATAGCTAATGGTGTTCTCTGGCTCTATCTTTTCAGACAAAGAAAAATCCACCTGAACACACCTGAGCAAAAGCTCTTTCTTTGTCTCTGTACAAATATGAATAATAATCTAAATAAAACAAAAAAAAACACTTACAATGTCGAAATTCGCAATGCTGAAATGCTGAATGCAAAGGGACTTATTATCGACCGTTCTCTATATCCTATCTATCTTAAATAATAAATTAAAATAGCTACCATTACTATGTCAGTATAATTATACGATTCGTTATACAAAGTTATACCCATCGGTGGCACATATGTATATGATATTGATCTTTCCTAACTATCTATAAATATATGCACTATACCTATACATCTCCATATGTGTTGACTGAAACATAAAATGCATCGAAATATCTAATGAAAACTCTTGGTAAAAAAATAATATGTTGGTACGTCTTTGAGGTTGGGTACATGAGAGGTCGCCTGGGTGAGTACCACCGCAACGTCTATTGCTCTCGCCAAATAGCAGTGTAAATGCACTGTTGTGTGTAACTACTGAACATCTTGAGACTCAACATCTTATATCTCAGGATGGCAAGCGCAGTGTAATGCCAAGCATTGCGATTCAAGTTGTTGTTTGGTTTTGCATCTGTTTATCAGCGGTTGTATCGTTTACTGTCAGGCGAACGGCATGCTCGTCTCCCCCTTTATTGCAATAAAATAATAACAATATCGATAGATAGATTATAGAGAACTGCAGTAAGACTACTCACTTGTACCCCGGGCAGGGTGAGAAGGGGAAAAGCGACGGCAGCGGGTCGAGCTCCAGCGAGGGCAGGGAGAACGAGCCCATGTCTTCCGTGGGCCAGCCCTCGCCGCCGCTCACCTCGCCCAGCACATCGCACGGCGTGATACCCTCGCCGAGAGCGTTCAGCTCCGAACCATCTTCCGGACAGCAGGTCTCCGTTTCTTGCTGCTGGAATTTAAGGGGGTTAGTATGGGTCGTAGAGTTGACCTTGCCAGAAAAAACACGTAGATATGGGATTGAGTATGGTTTGAAAGTAAGATTTAGATGAATACTGATGTCAAATTTTACTGTAATTTTATTATACAATCGAATGTTATGTATTTTCGCATGTAAATCGACTCGGTTTCGTACAGTCTAAAGATCTTTTTAAAACACTTAGTGCTCGAAAAGATATATTTAACTGCGAATAAAGATAACGGGAAAATCTAGATGGCTAGAATAAAAAATATTTATTATCCAGATCCTCCAATATGTAAAATAACACACTTTTCGGGTGTACCAGTTGAGGCTAGTCTAGTTTTAATAAAAAAAAGTGTGGTATTTTATTAAAACTAGGGTAAACAATATGTAAAAGCAAGAACAGTACATAATTATACATGGTTATAAAACAGTTTGTTATAGAAAAAGGGCAAATTGGCTATGTGGATATTTATAATTGATATATATCCATAAATAATGTATATTATTGACACACTAGATGGCGAAACATTTTTTTTTTACAGAAAAGATCCACGCAGTTTTTCTAGTACGCCTAATAGAAAAACTGCTAGTCAAACATTGAGCTATATTCTAGTATTTATTAGCTGTTTGCAATATAATTATTCAGTGTCCAATTGGACGCTGAATAATGTAATTACATTGTCCATAGTACCATGTTAACAGCCATTTTTTAAGCCAAACAACAATATCTAACGTACCTACGGCAACTTTCCAGGCACTTGTAAAGATCTTGTATGATGTATCACAACAGTTTTTTGACTATCCACTGATAAATCACACAATAACAAAATATAACACAACCACTGGTATCACTAAACTATCTTGAGTGAACACAAATATAGAGCAAGAAGTAACCAAAATCACTTCATAACAGTGTTATACCAACTTATTCGTTTTAAATGGATAAATCACACAATAGCAGACTGAATGCTGTGTAATGACGGGTAGGACTGGTAGTGGATTCCACTTGACAACACTAAAATTGTCTATCCACTGTTATTGAATCTCATCTGAGTACACACACATACAATAGCAAACTGAATACTTTGTAGTCACTATAGAATCCCACCTGACAGCACTGTTCGGGAAAGTCTCTGACGAGGCAGGAGCACTGCAGCGGGTCGCAGCACAGGCCGTGGCAGCCGCCCTGGCAGCACTCGCCGCCGCCATACTGCGGGTTGTTGGGTACGTAGCACTCCATGGCCCCGCCTCTCGCGAGCGCGCATCTTCACAGCGCAAGGGAGGATCCCATCGCGGATGCTGCCCCTCAGTGTTTCCGACGCTTGTAGTCGCGCAGCATGGCTGGAATGTCAATATGATATTTCACAAATTAATGTTAATGCGAGTTGTTCATTTTGTGTTGGCAATGTGCTTATGAACTTGGTTGTTGAAAATATAAATATTTGACTACCGTAAAAGAATTTTGGGCGAGATTAGTCATAATAGTCGTATGTTTAGTTATAAATTTATTGCAATATAATTCTATTAGCTTAGAAAAATTCTTAGATTTTTTAGGTCCCATATTTGTTACGTTTAAATTATTTATTAATGAAATGATCATGAAGTCATAATTATTTGTGTGTCTATCAGCTTATATATGACCCACTCCAGGGCACGGTTCACCGCTTCAGTCTAGAGTATGATCGAGAAGGGGTTAGGCCATAGCCTAACGCGCTGCTCCAGTGCGGATTGGTGAAATTTTCATACCATACAAATACTTATATATCGCTGTGGTATGCAAGTTTCCTCACTATGTTTTCTTCACTATTATAACGCATGGTGATTGACTACCGATACACACATGTCTCCGAAAAGTCAGAGGTGGGCTCTGGGATTTAAACCTGTTAATTACCATGAACATTGTGGCAGCTTCGTCTGGTTCGTTACTAACAGGCGTGGTGACGCTATTCATATTTTTAGTGTAGAACATTAGTTACAGGCTCAAATAGGTAAATCTAATTAAATATATGCAATTCCTCATGTAGCAATGATTCTTAACTGTTAATAAGTCATCGATTTATGCATATAAAAATGAGGAATAGAAATAGGAGGAGTAGAGCTAGATATAAATGGGCCGCCATTGCCAATAATATTGTATATTTGCAAAGAAGTCTGTGTAAAAATATTAATAGAAAATGTATCAAGTCTAAAGTAAGACAATCCTATTAAGGTCACAGATTAAACTTGGATGCGACCGTCGCAAGATCGTGAAAAGTTGCAAAATGTTATACTCAGAAGTGGTACCCTCTAGGCTGTGAATAATGTTGAGGGTAAGTGAATTATTTGATTATAATAATAATAATAATAATAATAAATCTTTATTTAAATAAAACTTAATTACTTACTTAAAATCTATTACCAGGGGCTCCCAAACTAGGCACAGCCTGTGTCTTGGGATACCAACTTATAATGTAATTACACAATTATACCATACAAGTGGAAGAAAAGCAATACATAATACATATAAATCACAAAGTTAATCATGCAAATTAAAAATATTAATATATTCAAGTAAATATTGAAATAAAATTAGGAATTAAGACATGTTATTTTTAACGTATTCTATCCAAAAGTGCTTCAGTATCTTCGTAACTTAGACTTTGAAGCCAGTCACGAATTTTATTTTTTAATTTGATGATTGGACACTTTTTTATATCTATTACATTTGAGACCCTATTATAGATAGATAAAAAGGCGTAAAACGGAAATCTTGAGGCAAAACAAGAGTATACTCTCGGTAAATCTAAGCTATAAACTCTTCTCTTCAATAGATCATTATAAATATTAGAGTTAATTACTGTTTTGTGAGTGGAGAAACAGGCCTTTAGAATGTAAAGTTGACGTACACTTAGTACCTTAGCTTCGCTATAGAGTTGGGTCGTGGAAAATTTAAATGGTTTTAGCAGCATAACCTTAAGTACACCACGCTGAGCTCTTTCAATATTTAGCATATGTGTCTTAGCGGCATATCCCCACACTCCAATGCAATATGTGATTAATGATTGACACAGAGCGAAGTAAACAAGCTTACGAGTGTCCACACTCGCAGACCTGCGTAAGATCTTCATTATGCCAATGTTTTTGCGTACTCTGTTTGCTATAGCATTAATGTGGTTTACAAAGGTAAGTGTATCATCCAGGATGAGTCCCAAATATTTGATGGTTTTCGTTCGGTGTATTAATTTGCAATCGCAATTTTCCGGGGAGCTGTAGTCACATGTGTGAATTTTAATATCTAATAAAGATGTTGGTTGAGTTTTAGCAGTCTTGTGAAAACACATATATTTAGTTTTTTCTGTATTAAGTGTTAGTAAGTTTCTCTGCAGCCACTTAGAGACAAGACGCATTCCACTTTCTGCCGTGGCACGAGTGTCCTCCCAGTTTCGCCCATAAAATAGAACAACAGTGTCATCTGCATAGCTTACCACATCGGCAGAGGCCAAATTAATGTCATGGAGATCATTGATATAGATAAGGAAAAGAATGGGGCCGAGAATACTGCCTTGCGGAACCCCGAAAGTAACAGGAAGCGTTGAACTCCTTAAGTGCCCGACTTTTACAAGCTGCTGCCTGTGTGTTAGATAGCTGCGAAACCAGCTGAGAGCAACGCCGCGGATCCCCAATTTCTCAAGTTTCCGCAGCATAATTGGGATTGACACTGTGTCAAACGCTTTAGCGAGATCGACAAATACAGCGTAGCAGTTACGACCGTTATCTATATTAGACGCAATGCGGTTTACTAATAGTTCCGCGGCATCTTCTGTCGACTTACCTCTTCTAAATCCGTATTGCCTTTGCGAGAGTAAATTATTATTCTCTATGAAATCAGTCAGGCGTTTATTAGTTAACTTCTCCAAGACTTTTGAAAAAACACTAAGTAATGAGATTGGCCTATAATTACTCGCATTATCTTTGGGGCCATCTTTGTGGATCGGAGTTATCGACGCGATTTTCCAAGCTCTTGGAAAGCTACCCGAAATAAAGCTGAGGTTGAAAATATGCGTTAGTGGTATAGTAATGTATTGTCTCATAGTTTTTAAGAGGATATTAGAGAAGCCGTCTAAGCCAGGAGCACTCACACTATTTAAACTGCATATCAAGTTACTAACTTCTGACGGATCCGTGGGAAAGAGGAAAAACGAATCGTTTAGGCCGTTTGCAATATTAATTTTGGAAGCTAGATTGGTTTCAGATTCATTAATTTGTACTAAAGACTTATATGCCAACTTTTGTCCAACTGAAACAAAATAACTATTACAGTCATTAAGTTTGTTTTGCGGATCTTTGGAGTTAGCTATTAAACCATTAGGTGAATTATCTTTCTGCTTTAAACGACATATTTTCCTGATGGTAGTCCAGAGGGCTTTAGTATTAGTTGCGTTTTTTTGCAGTTCTTTACTTTCGAAATCGTTTTTTACTTTTTTGAGCAGATTATTACAAAAGTTTCTGTACCTTTTGTAGGAGGTTGTAAGTATACGGTCTTTGGGGTTTTTTCTTGCTAACAAATGAAGTCGGTCTCTATGTCGTATGCAACGGAGTAGGCCTGCAGTAATCCATGGTTCGATGTTCGTTTTAGATTTGCTAAGTTTTTTTATAGTTGTGTGCTTCTCTATTATTGAGGATAGTGTATCTATGAATAGTTCTGTTGCGTCGTCTACATCTTTAATGTTCAATACTGGTGTCCAATCTACTTTCTTCAATTCCTCCGTAATCGCATCGAAATTTGTAATCACTTTTTCTCTTTGAGGCTTCTCCTTGTCGATTTTATTAGCTAGAGCTAGAATGACTATCTTGTGATCTGTCACATCAGTATCACAAACGGCAGTTAGTGCAGGAAGCTTTGATTTTAAAAACATGTGATCAAGACAAGCTTCATGTCTAGTAGGTAGGCTAATGGCAGGTAGCAGACCTTGTTCAGCGATTCTGCATAAATACTCCGAACAGATATTGGTATGTGTAGCCAGTATGTCGATGTTAATATCACCAGCTAAGACAATATTAGGATCATTTTCCATAGATTCAAGAATTCTGTCCAGTGAATTAAGGAAGGCACTAGTGTTTCTAAAAGAAGGAGAACGATATATTCCCAATATTGTAATAAAATTAGGAATATTGATAACCAAGCAACAGGCTTCGTCCAGACAGGGTTCAGAAGCATTAACCATCCAGCATTCTTTAACGTATATAACAACGCCGCCGTTTTGATTTAGGTTACGCTGTGAAAAATATGAATTATATCCCGGTATATTACTAATTATTGTTGAAGAATCAAGCCAGCATTCAGTGAGAATAATTACATCACAATCAATATTAAGTCGATGAAGAGCTATAAGGAATTTTGAAAAGTTTTTTTTTATACTTCTAATGTTCAGTGTCAGCATTTTGAAAGAGTATTTTTTTGTGAAAATGCTGTTGCAGTTTTCCAGTATATCTACATTATGACATTGAATATTAAACGCATTATCCAATTTATAGTGTAGATCTATTCGGTCCATGTTCTATCGGTTATATATACTGCATAATAGGAGTAGAGAGAGTTTTTAAATGTCATATTAAAGAGAAGAGTTGCAACCTGTTTATCCATAATTATTACATGACTAGAATTATCATAACTATATAAATCATCCATTAAATTAAAATCTGACGTTACACAAATGAGAATTAACAAATATTTTTTGCAAGAAACCTTATATAAAAGACACGTGAACTGAGTATTGGAGTAATACATAATCGTGCTTATACAAATTATGACAAATTTCTTTATACTGACTATCGAGGTTATGTTTATACAAATTATAGGAAAACTGCCTATACAAAATATCAAACAGTTGTATATACTAAATAACAAAAATATGCATATAATACAAAGTGTAAAAAATCTGCTTACATCAATTATCACAATGTGAGATCCAAATTCTTTAGTGGCTATGATAAATAACTTATTTATAGATCTAATAAAAATTGGGTAAAAACACATTAAAGTCCATGGATTGACTTGTAGTTGGAGGAATTTTAATCGTATGGGATACAATACGTATGGCAAGTTATAACAAAACAGCATGAGGTGAAGAGTAGGGCTGGGCAAGTGATCGGTTGAGTATCTTTGTAATCGATTTGGCACTAACATTTGACGTGGTTGGCACAAGTAAGATTGCCTTGTGAGACTGTATAACTTGCTAGAAATAATGAATAAAAGGAATAAAGATTCAATTGAATTACAAATATAAAAGATTTTAGACATAATAACAAACGTTAGTAAAACATTACAATTTCCCAATTTAAAGAGCTTACATGGGTTAGGAGCACAGAGTATTTGTTGGACTTTCGATGGATGGTTGCTGCATTGTTAATTTTTCTAGTGTTGCCTCTGAAGTAACTCTCAGGACAGAACTGGTTTCAGATCGACGCATAAATATCGAGCCGTTAGCTGTCCAAACATATTTGAATTTCAGTAGCGCGCCAGTCGCTCGCGCCTTGCTAAAGAGAACCCTTTTTGTTTTTGTGAGATGCTCATTGATATAGACTTGTCGCGAATTGCCAGACACTTCGATCATATCCGTTGTGAGACCGCGGCGTACTCTCGCCGCGCGCAGCAACTGGTCACGTGGAGCACGTCGAGTTAGGGAGACAATCACGGGACGAGGCCTGCTACCCGCGTCGCTTATACGTCGACCAACACGTTTTATGTCGTCGATATCGGTCGGGTTCAGTGTTACTCCAAGCTTAACTGATATGTTTGAAACTATCAAAGGAAGATTTTCACCGTCATGCTCAGTAATTCCGGTTACCTCGATATCCTTGAGAAACTTTTGCTGCTGTCTGTCTTCGAGTTCTTGTCTCAGTTCCATCACCTCAGCACGAAGCTCCGTGACTTCCGCCTTGTAGCGATCCAGCTCCTTAAGTTCTTTTTTAACATCTGTAATTTCTTTACGGAAGTGTTCTATTTCTTCCGACGTAGAGTTGAGGGAAATTGTAAAGGCACACATTTCTTTTCTCATGGTGTTAAAGGCATCCTGCAGTTGCACCAGTGTCTCAGTAAAGGACTTTAGCAAATCCCCGGGAATCAGAGACGGCGTGGTGGTATCGCTGTTGTTTGCCGGCAAATTTTTAGAACTGTCAACTAGAGAATCATGTTTTCCAGAGAGACCTTGTTTTACTTTGGACTTACAAGGAGGACAGCGGTAGTGATTAAGTCCGCCAGTACGAGCAGCCTTTAGATCTAGCCTGGATAGATTGATGCATCCAAGATGAAATTTCGCCGTACACGAGGAGCAACTTATTAAAATTGAGTCCTCCGAACCACGATCCTCGTTTAAATCCATATTGCAAGTTCCGCAAATATCAACATCCATCGCTGTCTGCATAAGTTACGCCCTCTATTGGAAAATGTTGAAACGAAGAGATTGACTAGTGTATTGATTTTTATTGTAGTGATAAATGGCTGCAGAGATGGCGCTGGTAGGAGATATTTTTAATAAACTTGTAGAAAATATTATGAGTTTCTGAGAATAGCGTTGCTGTCTACTCCTAGAGATAATTAGCACCAATTATAGTCCAATTAACACTTACTGAGAGTAATCTTGCGATAAATACACTAGTGAAATAGAACTGCAGGTTTTAAATTTTTGTAACGGTCAATCTAGTTTAAGACTTAATACTTCACTTATTGATATAATGATGATTATATAATGACTTATTGATATAATGATTTTTTATTTTAAATTTCTTTGTTAAAGATTACCGAATATTCATTTGCCCCGGTTTTTCAATAACTCTACCTGTAGTTTTATGTACATTGTAAATATTTCACCCGAAAAATAATATTCTGTTTTTTTTTCTGGCGGTCAAACCCACGCACTTACGTAGGATGGGATTGAAGAAAAACAAGCTTATAAGTTAATACTTTATTTTTATTTGAACAATCAATAACGCCTCTCTATTGAATACTTAGACACGGGAGATAACTGATATTTTTTATACTATAAGTAAGTATCAAAAATATTAAGTTTATTTTCTGTAATCTTGTCTAAGTTCCCGCTTTTGTTTTATTGAATATTGTTCTATGTTTAATGAATACCGTCATAATGTCGTGGCGGAATGTGTTACATATCATCGCTATTTTTCCCATCTTTTTGACTTTATATGAATACCATATCTGTAAACGTCACCTCATGGAATGATGTTGGAGTAATGACCCATTCTTGGGTATTTTCATAATACTCGTAATGAAAGCGCTGCTCATCCAGAGCAAGTGCCATCGATGGGAATAAGTTATCATCAGAAAGGGCAAGGTCTAGTGAATACAGCGTGGAGATTTTCCAATTTGCGTTCCCACTTAGGTATTCACGGGTTTTCCTACATTAACAATATAGCGGATCCACTTTTAAAACCAACTCCTAGGCTGTTACGATTGCATGCTCACGCGTATCCCACGCCCCTTTGTTTTAAAGGAGATAATGGTATATCTCGGGGTTTTAGTCAGTAGGACGTTCCGATTTATATATTAGAACGGTAAGTCCGACATACCCATAAGGATCCGTAAAGGGATTTCGTCGTGTAAGAAAAAAAAAGTTTTGCCTACATTTGGCCTAAGAATGTCATGCAACGAAATCAAATTATAGCAGCAGAGTAGAGACACTACAATTTGATTTATTGGCTAGTCAAGTCATTAAGCAAATTAATCAATATGCACGAGTTCCATGAAATAAATATTATTTTTTTTCTTTGCAGCGGTAGTTATTATTTTATTATTTTTTGTTTTTAATGGATTTTTGTTTTGAAGTCGGTTTTCGTTATAAGTATCGTGTATATAACGATATGTAGTTGGACATTTTCTTTAATTTTCACTTTACAAACAGACACTTCAATTTTATTTATATTTATGTATAGATTAGTTATTCATGCAGTTGGTCTATCTAGAAAACTAGACAGAAATTATGAAATATTTAAGTTTTCCTTTGATTTAGACTCTAAACACTAATTATATTCTAAATTTGAAGGTTCTATGTCTGCTAGAAGTGCCTTAGACTTTTGATGATCGGTCAGTCAGTCAGTGAGTGACAAAATTAAGAAAGTTTGACAAGTTACAATTCTTAAACTACTGGTTCAAATTGAATGAAATTTTAAATATATCGTTTGTACACAATGCCTGCTTAGTAACTGAAAATTCAGGCTGCTTGCTTTAAGCACAACGAAGTTATAGGTAGAAAATGGTCTGAATTGCTTCGAGAAAAGGATGGTACAACCGTGCCGCTTTTTAGCTCAACTTGGAGGGGGCACGGTAGGACGATAATCGCGGAAATAGAAAAACCGGCCAAGCGCGAGTCGGATTCACTCAGTGGTGCCGCCCCGGACGAGCCTGCTAATTCTTACCGAGTCATGTCTGACAACAGCGTGGCTCTACCATTTCTAAACGTGGCTTTTTTTAATGCAATGAGATGAGACAAGACGACGAAGACGAGCATGCCATTCGCGTGATTTTAAGCGATACGATCGCTCATGGACAGTAGCATAACCAAACAACATCATTAATTTTAAAGCAATGCTTGGCATTCTACTGCACTCGCTATTCTGAGACATAAGATGCCAGAACACAACAGTGCTTTTACACTGCTGTTTGACGGGAGAAATTGACATTGTGGTGGCATCTACCCAGGCGGTCCCTCACAAATGAGTGACCATCTGTAAAAATGGAAGCTTGTGAACTTAGAGCGTGAAGAATAAGAAGCTTGGCTCTACAGGAGATCTGATATTTTCGTTTCCGCATCAATAAAACGTTAATATTTTTTTCAATTCATACCTACGACAGTCGTCCAACCACTCTTGCAACACTTTCAACGCTATGTTTAGTTTCCTATTTCCGGGAACTGGCCTTAAGTTTTATTTCTAAAAATATTTGCTTTCTCTATTACGCTACAAAATTTGAAGCAGCGGTAAAAGTCTTCTAAGGTACCACCAGCTGCGTGTGTATATCGATATTTATCGCTATCTTTCACGACACATAAAGTCTACATTAAGGCGCAATCTTGATCTGCACTGTACTGTATCAGCTAGTCATGCGCAAAATGAATCACTGTAAAGAAAAGAGAGATATACATCTTTTAAGTCAAAAGATATATATCACTCTTTTATATCTTTATATCTCTATCTCACAATGATTGATGAGCTAAAGAATGAGTTGATTAAAATTGAGTTATGAGTCTTTTTTTATACCTATATCTAAGATTGACATTTTGGTGGAGTATATCTTTATATCTCTATCTCTTAATGATTCATGAGCTAAAAGATGAGTTTAAATTAGTTGATTAGAAATTTAGTTATGAGTCTTCCACAATATCTATATCTAAAATTACCATTTGGGTGGACGTTCAAGTGGCTATATTCAAGTAAAAATTGCTTTGTGGTTACGATATAGTATTGTTACAGTGAGATAAAGAGATTAATTATTTTCTGCTGATATCTATCAAGAGAAATAAATTGTGTTTAGAAATATAAATAAGGAGTAGTGAAATATGTAAAAATTCATGGACATTTAAACATTGCATAAACTGGATATTTTTGTAATTAAAACTTTTGTGCTATGGTCACCACTGGTACAAGATATTTCACGGAAACACAATACAAAACCGATAAAAAAAAAATGAATACAATATATCTTTGCTAATTTGAAATTAGGCCTTAAACCATTGTCAATAGCTTTGTTTTCGCTTACACTCTATTTACTACTGTGATGGTATTCCACGATTGTACGCATGGCCCATGCATTACATTGTGAACATAAATATTCTCTTTTCCGCTCACACAAATGTAAAAGTCTATATCTGTTTCTTTCTAATCTTTGCAGTGAAATTGAACCAATAATGATCTTTACGCGTACGGATATAATGAGTTAGTTTGAGTGCAAGGGATATAAAGATATAATCACTCCCTACGTCGGATATATATCTTTTGAGTAAATCACTCCTGAGTTACACATGTCTAGTATCAGCCAATTTTCGTCCCACTACAGGGCACACCACGCTGACCTAGTGCGGGTTGGCAGACTTTACATACCATTGATTTTTTGTTAATCGCTATGATATGCAGGTTTAATCACGATGTTTCCATTCACCACTTTCATGTGTGGTCTATCTACCGAATAATGCGGATATATAGGCTGTCTGCAGTCTGCACTATACCCACCATGATTTGAATGGCTAAGAAATTATTTATTTCATCTCCTGTCGACTATGTAGGTCATTCTAGCTGTACTATACATACTTTTGTGCTATTGGTATCTGTGAGTAAGTAAATTGAAATCTGTAATATAAATAACCCAGTACTGTGTTTATGTCAGTTTGATAAAACTCATATTACATTTCTTCAAACTATCTGTATGCCGAATAACGGCTTCAGATAAATGATATAATCTAGAACAAACTTTTTAATTCCTTCTTTTGGGATATTTAATTCTAAACTGTCATGTTGTGGATTAAACACGGTTAGTCGCTATTACGATAGGTACTATACTATTGGTAGTGCCGGGCTAAGTTCTTGATTATTAATTTGTTGAGTTTCCTAAAATTGGATGGTTTACAAATGCACATATCATGTCATAGCTACTCATGCTACATGCATTACGGCGATAGGAGTTTAGTGACGGAAATATATGTGGATCCTTCTGGATGTACATTGCCAAGTAAGGGTAAACAATAAAATGAATACTTTCACTCCATTTTTTTTTATATTACAGCTTATTATTTTTTTTACTTTTTCAGTTTGGCCTTTAATTAATGCGTGTTTTTTAAACTATTATGTTTTTTTTAGAATAATCGGCTTTTAATTCCAAGATAGGCAGATGAGCATTAATTTCACCAGCATAAAAAATAAAAATTCATATCCTGAAAGCAATAGTAAAGATAATGCCAAATACTTTTTAAATTATTGTATTGTCTAATGCGTAGGTGTACTTTCAAACCCTAACATCTCCAAAAAACGCTATTTTATCATCTCAGGTGGATGTTAATTGCCAATGATAATGATTGTGTTGTTATCCGTCCTTGATAAGTGTGCTTTCAATCCAACAACGCTTTGAAGTACTCAAAAATTACTAAAAATTCCGTTACCTGCATACAGGCGAAGCTAAAAATCGTGATAATAAATGCAATAATTAAAATGTAGTAACTAAACGGGTTCAAGATAAAATTCTAGCATTTTAAAATTAATTCAGCTGTTTCACTTAACATAGTTAACATCGTAGGCGTTTAAACCTCTAACCACTTTCTGCTCGTTCTAAAGGTCAGCAATAGCACTTAGACTCACCGGCTCATTCGCGTTGGTACCCATTTTCCTTTAGTTTTAATTTATTTATATAAAGACATCCAATGGTAATTGTTTCTTAAATCGAATAAAAATAATCTAATAATTTGGTAACATGCTAAATGCACTACCTGAAAGCGTCACGTCAATGCATGTTGCATTGAATTACAAATAACTGCTAAGTAATACTACATTTTTTTTCTTTTTTTTTTACACGCTTTTTATTAGCTTCACCTGTATGTTTGTATGTTTGTTTGTAACCGACTTCTTTGGGCGCGATTTTGACCCACTTTAAACGGCCAGATTTCGTTCAAATTTTGCACACTTGTCAAAGACCGATGACAATACAATAATTCGATTAAAATATATAATTATCCTGATTAGATTCGCCAGGATTCATTATTCTTATAATTGATGACCATTGCTACTGACCACTAGGTGGCGTATAGATGAACATAATTTGCTACTGACTAATAGATGGCGTGATCACGTCAATAATGCATGTTTGCACTATTCATCGCTAGATGGTGTTAACATTGTATTCTTCAAGTGTCAAATGTTACTACTGACCAACAGATGGCGTTATTGATTGGAAATACAGCTGTAGATGGATGTTTTTAGTCAAAACAATTAAATAATAGTTAAAAAAAACTAAAATACACGCTTTAATAAGATATACAACTAAAAAAGTAAAAATAATTGATACTGAATTTAAGATAAGTAAATGGAGTAAAATACATATATTTTATTGTTACAAAGCGTGGGGTGCAGGATGATAAGTAATTGTTGTAAACACCCCACGCTTTGTAACAATAAAATATATGTATTTTACTCCATTTACTTATCTTAAATTCAGTATCAATTATTTTTACTTTTTTAGTTGTATATCTTATTTAATGCTTAGTAAGTAGTTCCCGAATCTCTTGCTAAAAAAAATGGTTGCCTGTAAAGTCGGTTTTACGGGCGAAGATTTTACGTGACAACGTCTTTTTCTCGGTAGAATATTTATTGATATGAATATAATTAAATTGCACAATAGGAACAAGGAATTGAATGAAAATAAGAATTGCACAAATTTTAACTATAGAAATATATTTTGTTTACTAAAACATTGTACATGTAATGACGAATCTAAGCACTCCATATTTTCACTACAGACACAGCTGACGATACTTTAACCACACGTGTGAACTTGTATTGTGACGCTTTCTTGTTTTTCCAACGCCAAGAACGTTCGAGAAAGACAAAGACAGAGACACAAGCATGCGCCGATTCAATGCGCCTAATTCTCTAGTGCTGCGCGCGCGGCAGACCGATCATAGTTGAGTGGGAGAGAGACGCAAGGCATTCGGCGGGCCTCTCTCTCGTTCGGTGACTCATCGTAACGTTACCGGGCGTTACACTTTTTCATAAGTGACTCCCAGCCGCAACCTAATTTAAGACGTTGTCACGTCAATAAATTTTTTGGAGGTAAAATATTTTTTTTGGGGGGGTAATTTTTTGCGTAATTTGGGATTTCTGGCGGGGTCAATTTGTAGCCCTCACCAAGACGGTTCCGAGGATACCAAACTCGGTGGGTCTACGATCTATATTGGCCGAGATAGGATTGGGGGGGTGAGGTAAATTTTCGGGGTGGGGGTAAGGGAGGGGGGGGGGAGGAAGGTTTCGTGGGGAGGCTAACTTAAATTAATTGTTTTGGAGGTAAAATATATTTTTTTGGGGGGGTAATTTTTTGCGTAATTTGGGATTTCTGGCGGGGTCAATTTGTAGCCCTCACCAAGACGGTACCGAGGATACCAAACTCGGTGGGTCTACGACCTATGTTGGCCGAGATAGGATTGGGGGGGGTGAGGTAAATTTTCGGGGAGGGGGTAGGGGAGGGGGGGGGTAGGTTTCGTGGGGAGGCTAATAGGCACTATTTCGGAATAAGGGTGGGGGAAGGCAGGGGGGGGGGGGGCTATGGGACAATTTTGGAAAAAGTGGGTGAAACTGAAAAAAAATATAATTAAATTGAGTGGGAGAGAGACGCAAGGCATTCGGCGGGCCTCTCTCTCGTTCGGTGACTCATCGTAACGTTACCGGGCGTTACACTTTTTCATAAGTGACTCCCAGCCGCAACCTAATTTAAGACGTTGTCACGTCAAAAACTTAACCATCACAGTCACAGAACAAAGAGGTACATAGAAAGAGCCTGAAAATTACTCATATACTTATCCTGTTTTTTCCAATGGGCCAAATCATGGGAGAGAATGAGACAAATAGTATGTGCTAAGGACGGCTCATGTTCACTCATGAAACGTCAAATTGCTATGTTGGGTATGATTACGCAGCCGAATTAAAAAGTGAATTTATGTCAAATGTTACAAACCGGCAACGCGCCAACACAATTTAGTTACGTTATACTTTCGTGCGCGCTTGACATAGTCGTCTCCCGATTTTTTTAAATATTTTGTGTTATTTTAATAATTAAACAGTGCCTGTGTACTTTACAATCAAGCCAAGCGAAATACCAATGTCTTGCATTATTGCAAGATGCAGATCGCGTTCTTCGCGCACTCAAAAACAAGCTGAAATCATCAGCTTCCATTTGTGAGTAGACAATAAACACATAATATTTGCTAAAAACTTATACAGGGTTGCAAAATATCTAATTAAACTTAAACTTTATTATGTTGGTGTCATATTCTAATAACCCGCAGGCCATTCGATTCAGTAATTTTTAAATATTGTTCATTTTTACCAATTTGGTAGTCATGTTCAATAGTGATGTGGTGCACATTTTATCGATAATATAAATAATGTATATTTTAGTTTGCTAGCCATGTTACATAAGTTGGCTTGTACTTTAAATACTTACCCGGTAGTGTAGTTGTAAAAAGCGCTCGGCCACTGCGCGAGACCTGTGGTCTAAAATGCCATATGATATAATCTTAGTGTTTCATATTATAATTATTTTTCAATGCAGATTCCCTACAAATGAAGCTATGAAGCAAAAGTGGATTGATGCTGTCGCACGAACAGATTTACAATTGAAAAAACAGCACCGTATTTGCTCAAAACATTTCACCAGTGATTGTTTTATTAAAAAAAATCATAAATGGCGTAGACTAAAATATAATGCTGTCCCGTCATTACATCTCCATTCAGAAATGGTAAAATTATATTAATATGTATTTCATACGTTGGATTACTTAAAATAAATGCACATATCATAATTATATTACACGTATAGTTGATTAGTTTTGTCGTTACCTGTTTGGGCGCCTGTAACGCATCAGTGTGGAGGATAATTAATCTTCTTGGTGCACTATTTCTGCTGGCGTTCCTCAGGGCGGCGTGCTATACCCACAATATTTATAAACTCCATCACAGATAATTTTCGCTCTTTGATGTAGATCACTTCCAATGGTTCAATGTTGAGAGCCTTGGGGGAGGCCTATGTTTAGCAGTGGACTTTCTATGGCCGAAGAGAGGGAAAGAGAGAGACATAATAATATCCCAAATCAGCATAAAAGTAGGCCGTATAGTTTTACCAATCCAATAGACTGCATATTATATTCTTTATTTATCTTACAATACTTTTTTTATCATCCTTATAATTTTAAAAAAACCCATTAATTTTCATACATTTCCTTAACGACCTAATCGCATTTGTTTAACGTGATAAGCTTTTCTCATTTGCCTGGACGACTCTTTTCTCTGCATAAATTTATTAGTGGAATCTACTGGATTCTGTACAACATTTATATGTAATCTATATGTTTAATTTTCTGTTTGTTTCCCAAATAATAACAAATAAACAAATTAATTAATTGTTTCAAAACATTCCTTCTAGCTACCCAACAACCCGCACTAGGCCAGCGTGGTGGACTATATGACCTAACCATTCTCAATCGTATTCTCGATTGTAGAGTAGGCCCGTGCCCTGCAGTGGGACGTATATGGGCTAATACAGAATACAAAATTCCTTCTAGACACTACCTTCCTTTCCCCAAATTTATGATCAGGAGATGGTTCTCCATACATTTATACACTTGATTTAATAGCATATCGAGAACTCGCATTTTTTTTGCCAATTTTACAGTTTTCGTCAGAAGTACCCACTAACATGTGAAATGGTACCCTACATAATGAATAGCGAAATGACAGAAATCCGTTATTAAATATTAAGTGTCAATAAAGAAGTTCCCACCTTACTCTTCACAAATTTCGATTTCATCATGTTCCTTGCAAAAATTGACTCTATAGAGGTTTTGCGTACTAGCAGAGTAACGCAATCAAACATGTATTGTTTTTTTTACATTTACATGATTCATGTATGAATATCTACCGATGTGTTTTATATCAAATTAAAGTTTATTTTATCATGCCTACGAATTTGCTAAAAATAAAGTTCATCTATCGATATCGATAACCATCAGACGAGATCACAGCACAATTATTTCTTGTTGTCAAAATTAGAGTGTACGTTGAAATGTCATTATCGTTTCTTCTATGGACCTCATTGTTCTGTGATCACAGTACATACCATAAGTTATGTTATGAAAAAACCGTAGTGAAAAAAGACTTCATAAATAGCATAAAATAAATATATGAGATTTTTCTTTAAATGTCATATATATATATATATATTATGTATAAAATAAACTAGGACTCAGATTTATACTCGGAGACAGACTTGCCCCTTATGTACCGTGGCTCTGGAATAAGCACTTTTAAAAAACGTAACAAATCTCATTATAATAATTATAAAAAATCCCTTCCAACTCATTTTTGTCTTATTATATATTAAAATCTATATAGTCTATGCGAAAATTAAAACAATTCGCAACTTTTGTCTACAGAAATAATTAATAATTAATCCGGAGAATAAAATTAGAATCGATACAGATCTCCCATTTGTTTTAAATTTACATTCTGAAAATATCTGACAATCCATTGCTTTTTAAAAGAAACAAACTTTTGCAATCATAAAATTGGTATGATGATTATAGTATGATTATGTGAATTACAGAGGAACGTTAGAGAAGAACTCTCTTTTTATAAAATTGTAAGATATTCCTCATGTAACTCTGGTCGGCTGAGTAATATCTGTGCACCTTATGGTAGGTACGATTCTCCGGATAGAATATCACTGGCAATAGCGAATTATCCCTTGTCATTCGATACTTTCATACCAGCTTATTTAAAAAAATTACAACAGGTTGTTTTCGGTATGCATTGCAGTTGAATCCTTTCAGCCTTACTTCCTTACTTATAATCGCGAAAGTTTGTATGCAGGGATGGATGTGTGGATGTTTGTTAATCTTTTACACAAAAACTACTAAATGGATTTTAATTAAATTTGGTATAGAGGTAGCTGACATCCTGGATTAATACATCGGCTATTATTGATCCTGAAAATGTAGTGATCCTGTGGGATTAGCAAGGAATTCAAATATACATGTTTGCTAGTCTTTTAAATTCAAAGGAATGGCACGGGACAGGAGAGGATAGGATTGCATGCATTGATGAGACGGAACAGCACGCGATATAACGGGACCGGCCGGGAAAACCGGTTTACCGGTGGTAGGTATCTCATATGTGAGAGTCCATCTGGGTTGGTACCACCGCAATGTCTACTTCTTCCGCCAAACAATAGTGTAAACGCACTGTTCTTTTACGGTTTGAACGACATTGTAGCCAGAGTAACTGCTGGATATATTCAGACTTAACATTTTATGTCATAGGTAAGCAAGCGCAGTGGAACGGTAGCAATGTTTACCATACTGTCTATGAACTGTTGGTGGCTTCATCTGTATTTTAAATAATAAAATTATTATTTTCCGAAATATTGTTTATTAATTTAACTAACGAAAAGAACAAAACAATCATTCATAAAAGATCTATAGTAAATATCAACATGAAACAAAATATGGCACTTTTCTCCATTAGTCAGCTTCTATTTTCCACAAGTCAGCCACTACATACCCTGTAGTCAGCCTCTCTATTTATTTTTGAAATATTTTTTATAAATTATTTATTTTATAAATATTTTTAATCGGCTATAAATAAAAAAATATTATTAGACTTCAAAATTGTAATAAAAAGCGAGAAATAAAACTAATATTTGAATAAATCTAAAATATAGTAACATATTTTTTGAAGTTGGTGCCAGCTGGATTAATATAAGCTTTATAACATCACGCTGTAAGCTATGCGGGAAACAACGCGGGGGATACCTAGGCCCAAAAATTATGGCTAGCACCGAACTCAAAAAAAATTGCGTTGTTTGGGTATTTTTGATTTATTGAAATATTCGTTTTTTCTCACTCTTATTGTGCCGGAGAAAGTGAAGGAGAGCGCTGCGAGGAGCGAAATAATAGATAGTACTCTCTTTTAATTTTATCTTTTGTCCGCCTAACTACTATAATTATTAATTATACTTCTGTATTACGATCAACTAGATCGGTGCGAACGCCGTGACAAAATAGTCAAATGAAAAAGGCCCGTACTGTTTTCTACAACTAATGAACCGATTTTGATGAAACTTATATAAACTCTTAGGACTCTACCTAATCCAATGAAAATATTTTTTGAAATCCGACTTATACTTTTTGAGATATGCGAGGATAAATATACAATCATACACTGATGAAATTTCGCAGACGTGTTTAGAAGCTGATATAGACTAACATATCCTAAATCTGTTCAAATCTAACAAAATTACATACATACACATCGAATTGACTATCTTTTTTTTTTATTGGACTGAATGGCAAGACGAGCATGCAGTTAGCCTGATGGTAAGCGATACGACTACTCATGATCCGTAGCAAAACCTTGGTGCTTGGCACTCCACTGCGCTCGCCATTCTGGGACATAAGCTGTAAGTGTGTGTGCTCAATATGTCCAGTAGTTACTCTGGCTACAATATCCTTCAAACCAAAACACAACAGTGCATTTACACTGCTGTTTGGCGGGATTATCTCCTTTCTTAAAGTTGATTAAAAAGAACTTTACTGATATCTAGCTGTGCAACCCGTATATAAGAGCGGGTAATTTGCCTGTTGGGTAGAAATGGGTTGAATGCGGGATTATTTTAATTCTGGTATGGTAAAATAACTACCATTTTGATTGTGACATTTGATGGTAATAAAATACATGTAGAGTATCGCCTGTAATTTGTCAGTCCAATAGAAAACGAAAATGCACCGGCAAAACTCAATTACTATACCAGAGTAGACATATTTTCAGTTTTTGGAAGGCAGTTGTCGAGCACATATGCATAATACTTTGTTAATTTACAATAAAGCACTACGACGTTACTGGGTGGCACAGTTTCAACATGGTGCATTATGACCCCTACCAAATAAAGGACCTCCTACCTACTCTATAAGTAATAAATAATAAGTGCGTGGTGGCCTGTTGGTAAACGGACTAGACGCGGCTGCCAACATGTTCACGGTGGTCGCGGGCTCGAATCCCAGGGAACACCTCTGACTTTTCGGAGTCATGTGTGTATTGATAGTCAATCACCACGCACTAAAACGGTGAAGGAAAACATCGTGAGGAAACCTGCATACCATAGCGATTCATAAGAATTTCTATGGTATGTAAGTCCGCCAACCCGCACTAGGCCAGCGTGGTGGACTATATGGCCTAACCACTCTCAATCGTATCCTCGATTGTAGAGTAGGCCCGTGCCCTGCAGTGGGACGTATATGGGCTAATACAATACAATACAATACCTACTCTAAGGGACGATTACACATCTAGTTGTGCAATAATTGTCGTAGATATTTCTATATATATATGGGAATGGCGGCTCTATGCCTAATTGCGTAGAAACATTTTTACTAAAATTACAGCATTCATCATCATGAGTTCATGAATGGCATGCTCGCCGCATCATGGCAATAAAAAATAGGATAAAATGGGTAAAAGGATTGAACTGCAAAGAATATAGAAAACAACTTGTATGTAGTTTTTTGGCGTTGCTGGTATAAAGTGTCGAATGACAAGGGATAATTCGCTATTACCAGTGATATTCTATCCGGAGAATCACACCTACCATAAGGTGCACAGATATTACTCAGCCGACCAGTTACATGAGGAATCTCTTACAATTTTATAAAAAGAGAGTTCTTCTCTAACGATCCTCTCTATTTCACATGATCATATTATAATCATCATACCAATTTTATGATTGAAAATGTTTGTTTCTTTTAAACAGCAACAGATTGGTAGATATTTTTATAGAAATAGCATAGAAATAGTAGGTGTATCGAGTTAATTCATTTCTGCGGACAAAGCAGCGAATTGTTAAAATTTTCGCAAAGCCAATTTTAAAATATTAAGTTAAATAAGAAATTATCTTTATAGCCATTATTTCATTATATTAAGGTGTGTTACGTTTTCAAAAACTTATTCCAGTCCCAAGGTATATTATAAGGGGCAAGTCTATGTCCAAGTATAAATCTGAGTCTCGGATAAATTAAATTACATTTAATGAAAGCTCTTAATGAGTTATTCTATTGTATAAGTATTTATATGAAGTCTTTTTGCACTATGGCTTTCTCGCAAGATATTGTGATGGTTCAGTTTTTAAGCTAGAGATTCGGAAACTACTTACCATTCAAAAGAAAAACTAAAGAAATGAAAGGAAAATGAGTAAGTACCAACACCAATAAGCCGGTGAGTCTTACTTGCTATTGCTGACCTGTAGAACGTACACAAAGTGGTTAGAGAGCTTTAAACGCCTATGATGTAAGCTATGCTAAGTGAAATTGCTGAATATTTTTATTTTATTTTTTGCAATGAATCACGAGTCGAGCATGCCGTTCGCCTGATGGTAAGCGATACGACCTCATCTCATCGTGCACATGCTCATGAACAGTAGCAGAACCAAACAACACCTTGAATTACAAAGCAATGCTTGGCATTCCACTGCGCTCGCCATCCTGAGACATAAGATGTTAAGTCTCAATATGTCCAGTAGTTGCTCTGGCTACAATGTCCTTCAATCCGAAACAAAACAGTGCATTTAAACTGCTGTTTGACGGGAGAAATAGACATTGCGGTGGTACCCACCCAGGCAGCCTCTCACATATGAGAGACCTACCACCAGTAAACCTACTATTGAGATCCCGATTTGATAGGCCAGCATCACATGAACCAAGCGTTATGGATATTCATGCAATAAAAAAAAACATGCTATTGCCGGTAAATAGATTTAACTACTAATGTTATAAAGGGGATAGCTTAAGTGTGTAACTCCTTAACGCTCAAACGGCTGGAACATATTTATGAAATTTAATTTGGAGTTATCTGATACCCTGGTACACACATAGGCTATTTTTGAACATGTTTTTAACCCGCAAAATTTAGTGTTGCCAAGCGTTGTGGACCCACCCAGGCAGCCTCTCACATATGAGAGACCTACCACCAGTGAAATTATTAAATACAAGAATAATTTTGAAATACAAGAATTATCTTGAATCCGGTATGACTTACCTATGTACTACATTATACCGGGTATAACAAGAGTGCTACCAAAAACGAAGCCGGGTGGTAGTTTTAGTGAATACAAATACAATGTAACTAAAATTTCGCAAAGAAACGCGACTATTTTTTTTTTATTATATTTTAAGTATCGTCGAGTTTAGGTGGTAAATCCATAGTTTTTGCTAAAATAATAATTTAAAGCCTTGCGTAACATAGCGTCTTTAAAAATAAAAGGGTGTACACTATTAATTAAGAAAAAAACTGTGTATTTACCATCTTAAAACGACGATAGAAAAAAAATAACAAAATAAAAACTTCACAATTTTTTGGACAAAATTTAGTTGCATTGTGTCTGAATTCACTAAAATTTGCACCCAGCTGCGTTTTAGGTAGCACTCTTGATATACCCTGTATATAGCGTTTATTAACAACTTTTTATTAGCTTGACCAGTATATATGTAACGGTATCAATTTTTTAGCACCTCAAAGCGTCACGTCGGATATATTTAAAACTTTGCATACTTATCAACGACCGATGACAATAAAATAATTATTATCATCATTATTATGACCAGAACCTTCGTGGTTTGCATTTTCTTTGTTAAGTGTGTAATTTTGTAAACTTGAAATTTTTTCCCGGAAAACCTAATTATAGGTTAGTTTATGCCATCTTCCATGAATAGATAAATAGGACATAGTAGAGAAAGGTATTTAGATGATACTTTTTTATATTAAAGAGGGCAAACGAGTTTACGGTACTGCCGTCCATAAATATCTGGAATGGCCTTTAAGGTGAGAATTCGCTCGTTCGCTAACTCGTATATGTCCAGAAATGCCGCCGCTGGCAAATGATTCCACAGATTTGTAGAACATGGAAGAAAGTGTCTGGAAAAACGTATTGTGGGGGAAATCCGACCTCCGAAGTGATGTGCGTGGTATTTGGAAGTATGCCGTGTTTTTCTGTGTTGTGAGCGTTTTTACATTTAGAACATTAAGATCATTCGAACTAATATAAAAAAAGATTAATAGGAGTTGAGAACCTTCTCCTTTTTTGAAGCCGATTAAAAATGAGATATGTTGCGATTTTCTATTTACTGAAACTTAGAAAATGTTACTTAAGAAATTACAGCACCCCACTATACATTTTATTTGCTAAAAGTAAGTTAATCGTATGAATTCAATATTTAACATTTTTTTAAATAGTTTTTTCTTGTTAGAATATAATATAAATGTTGTCATCTATGGGATAATTCTGTTTTCTTGCAACGTGACTACCGTCAGATCTGAAGTTCGTCATAAAAATACATAGTTATCATGAGGACGAACTACTCAAAAGATATTATGTAACTTCCTTTACACAAGGACCGATGCGCAATACGTAAACTTTATGTATTTAAAACTTTCTACACAATATGTTATATAAAGGCTGACGTAATGCCTTAGGCATTCTTTACCAGTCATCCTTTGGGTGATGCAGAGATTTTACAAAGAAGGTGCTATTAATGTAATTTATTAATTAAAATTAGTGTAAAAATGAAAAGGTCTTGAATAGTATGACTGATTGCAAATAAGAGCGATACTTATCCAGTTTATAATTTAGGTATCATCATCAATTAATTGTTCTTTCAGATTTATATCATAAATCTGTTGCTAGTCGGTAACGGATTTGGACGCGAACCGTGGAAACTGTTGTCGCGACTTCGAATGCCGGGACATACAGCCCGGAAATTTCAAAGATACGAAATAATACTTACTGAATTACCAGCAACCACGTACTTTAATGTAAATCAAGACATTGTCAGGAAACCTGCATAGCATACGAATTAACAAAATTTTATGGAGTATGCAAAAGCTGCCAGTCCGCACTAGGCCAGTGAAAGACACTGTGACTTAAGTTCTGCCAAACGAAGAGGAAGCCGGCAAACCACCAAGATGTTAGTAGGTATTTTAACCTAATTATGATTATTTATTATTTTAATCTACAAATAATAAATAGTGCATGGTGGCCTGTTGGTAAACGGACTAGGGGGGTTACTATAGAATCCGTAACTCGAAGTTTCGTGACATTTTTCGGACGGATGTTACTTCGTTACACGAAATCCGTAAAAAGAACGAATGATTTGAATTTTTCGTCAATACTTCGTCGTCCGAAATAACTGTCAGAGACGAAAATTTTAAATCAACATGGACGACAATGTCATATTTCATTGCATATTTCCCAAAGTCTCGATAAAATTTTTAATTTTGTTTGTGGAGTGACTTTAGTCCATATATCAAGTGCAAAATCTTAACTAAAAGGCTTAATTAAAATGGCATGTAACAGCGGTGATTCTAAGAAAAACTAGTAATAAAAGTTCGAACAACAATAACGCAGCTCAACAAAAAATGAAGATTGTTTGCCCTGGATATTAGAAATGCCTGTGAATATCTTGGAAATTATAGTGGGGAAGAGGATGCACACCACCAGGAATTAAAAGTACGAAATGAAGCGTACCGTTTATATCACAGACGAGTAAATAAGTTTATACGACGCGATAGGACGTTCACAATCACAATGAGACTCGATATTATTATTTCAAGATTTGTTTTTGATTGTGGCGTAAAATAACAATGTACTCCCGACAGAAAATACAGGGATAATTCAAAATAAAACCCAAAACCGGTATAATGGAGAAAAACATTTAACAAGAACAAAACGGCAATACCTATTACCTACAGTTTATGATAAATTGATTATTGAATAAATATTGGTGTCAATGTGAAAGAATATAGTGTAGAACATGGTGGATATTTCAAACAAACCAAAAAGATGGCAAAAAGGATACAACTATATTTTGGCTGATATTTACAACGAGAAGACCCCCTAAACTTTATTTAAGAGGAAATCTTTTAAAGGTGTTTCTTCAAAGTTTATCTTATTTATACTTTTTGTACCCAAAAAATATTGCTATAAAACACTTAAATAAATTAATTGTAGATAGTAATTAACATATTTTATTAAACTTTTGATATTACTAAATAAAATTGTTTTCTTTCCACCTTATGATTATTGGTATGTTCATAGCTCAATATCAGCTACATTGTGAGGAATAGAAAAGTCAATATTACTAATAAGTATCTTACAAGTAGTTACATAATAAAACAATGTGATATATAGTGCATATTTTAATTTTCTCTAATAACAAGCTTACATATGAGTTTCAAACACATTCAATGTTATGGCATAGTACCTACCTATTTGTTTTGATAAACTCTGTATGATAAAAATTAGACAGTCACTTTTGAACAAAATATTAATTGAAATCTTTTATTACATGCATAAAAACTTCAATTGTTTGTATTGTATCTTGTTTATTTAAAACTTTTTCGAAAAGTTAATTAAGAAGCATTAATTATAACCAACCATAAAGATGTCAGGAAAGGAAAAGGTTTTGTTAGAATGAGTTTAGATAAATAACAAAACGAACTAATATCTATCTACTTTAGAGCAAAATCAAAGTAATTTCTAATTTTGATAAAATCAATATAATATTATTATCCAATCAAACTATATTAATTTCACATAATAAGTATTTTTAACCTAATGTGAAGATCACCGGTTAATTTTGACAATATATATTTTTCAAGTGTGTCCTTTAATTATTTATATGAAACAGAAACTCTTTCAAATAGATGTAATGTACTGTAATTGAATCATCAAGAAATATAGACGCATACCTACTCAAAATTGAATGGAAATAATTATTTGTAATATGTGGTATCTTAATATCGTCACATAATAATAATTTAACCTAATTTGAAGATCACCGGTTAATTTTGACAAAATATCTTTTTCAAGTGCTTCCTTTAATTATTTCGATGAAACAGAAAGTAGGCTCTTTGAAATGAATGTTATATACTGTAATTGAATCATCAAGAAATATAGACATACTTAAAATTGAATGGAAATAATTATTTGTACTATCTGATATCTTATTATTTTCACATAATAAGTATTTAACCTAATGTGAAGATCATCAGTTAATTTAAATAATATATATTTTTCAATTGCTTTCTTAAATTATTTATATGAAACAGAAACTCTTTCAAATGGATGTAATATACTGTAATTGAAACATCAAGAAATGTACATACATACTTTAAAATGGAAAGAATTATTTGTAGTGCTTTATATACATAAATATAAGTTAGTATAACTTGTTTCACACAAATTACTGCCAGGTAACAAATAAAATATTTATTTCAACATATTCCTTTTCCTATTTACAACAGTTTTCACTAATGATTGAAGATTTGATGTTCATTATCCCAGAAAAAAGAGGATCTCATTGTTGTGGTTGAATCATCCGCAAAGTACCAAGCGATAACTTCAAGTAGTTAAATCCTGTAACCCAAAATAGTAATCTATTAAAACATATTTACAACCTAGTGTTTCATGTTATTTATACACTACCAAATCATTCCAAACACAAGTAATTAACTAACTAAAGACTTTAATCATATACTTTGTGAATATTGATAACGTGTGTGTGACTATTAACTGTATTAAATAACCACTAGTGGAACTTCTTTCCATCCCAACAAAGTTGCATGTTGGAGCGCGACACGTATAAGTAGGTAAAATATTTGTTAGGCGCTTGAAGGAAATATAACAAGGAATATCAACCCAGTTTGATAATTGATCATTATGGCATTAAATAGATATAATAATTTAAAAATAAGAAACTTACCGTTTTAATAAAATATTTTGTACAAATACTTACTTTTGTCAACATTAAAGAATTTTAAACATTGAATTTTAATTATAATAATATCTCCATATACAATGTATTATTTAATAATTAAGTTTTTTGTAAATGTTCACAATTTAAATTTTTATACGTTTTGACTAGAGATGTGTAACACTGCGCTACGCCGCGCAATTGCGCCAACTCAGTTCACTGCGCTGGATGTGTTAACTCACTTGTTCAAAATGTGTTGGCGCAAAAAGGAGTTATACCTCGAATTAAATTCTTTCTAACTCGAGTTTGAAAATCGCGGTAGGTGAACGCAAGTTGGTACGAAAGAGTAGCAAATATGCATATTTATGGGAACTTTACATTTTCGGTATCAGCTATGTACGAAATTTCATCAAAATTGCTTTAAATTTTAAAGTAACAGACTCATCGCGGCCTCTTACATATGAGACACACATAACAGTACAGTCTCATACCAGTAAAAACTATAAAAACCTATCTAATTCAATCCTACCTACAAAGTTGGCACATCACTGCCACAAACTAATAAACAGACTTGTGAGCGTGGCATGCCCCGTACGCCGCGCAGATGACGCGCATAACGCATTTCGTTGCTCACTCGGCGACAAGCGTTTTCATTTTGTTGCGCCATGGCGCAATTTTGAGTTAACTCAGTGAGCCAGCGCAGTTAACTGCGCCTGAGTTACTGAGTTAACGCAAGGATTTTCGCTGAGTTACCCATGTCTAGTTTTGACGTTTGATAGTTAATACTTGTTGTTTTTTTACATTTAACCTATCTAAAGGCAAAAGTCCCAGCCGTACAGCCTAGTGCAATATATTGAAATTCTTCAATTTAAGTTCTTTTATTACATACGAAGTAAGAACCATAAGCTCGCCCATGTCATGCGTTAAATAAATTAGTAATTTAGGTGCTTTATTGAGATTTTATGTAATATAAAAATAACTTAATTAGATTGTTATATTGATATATGACAGCTCTTGTGCCACAGGCTAGGCGGTTAGCTGATGATGCCATGCCGCCTGCGAAACGAAAGGCCGCGGGTTCGATCCCGCACCGAGAGAAAGGTTTGTGAGGCCCACAAATATTTTTTTGTGGGCCTCTTTGTGGGGCGTCAGGATTATGTATGTAACTATGGGGATGTTATTTATTTATATGAAACTAGCTGTGCCCGCGACTTCGTCCGCGTGGAATTTAACAAAAACTTTATTTTTCTAAAATAAATGTAGCCTAAGTTACTCCTTATTATCTCAGGTACCTGACAATAAAAGTCCCGTCAAAATCGGTCCAGCCATTTCAGAGATTAGCCGGAACTAACAGACAGACAGACAGACAAAAAAAATCTAAGGTAATTTTCGTTATAGGTATCGTGTATGGAACGATATGTAGTTGGACATTTTTTTTTATTTTCACTTTACAAACAGACACTTCAATTTTATTTATATGCCCGCAACTTCGTCCGCGTGAAATTTAACAAAAACTTTATTTTTCTAAAATACTTAAAGAACTTCCCTAAAATAAATGTAGCCTAAGTTACTCCTTATTATATCAGCTACCTGACAAAAAAAGTCCCGTCAAATCGGTCCAGCCATTTCAGAGATTAGCCGGAACAAACAGACAGACAGACAAAAAAATTCTAAGGTCATTTTCGTTATAGGTATCGTGTATACAACGATATGTAGTTGGACATTTTTTATTATTTTCACTTTACAAACAGACACTTCAATTTTATTTATATGCCCGCAACTTCGTCCGCGTGGAATTTAACAAAAACTTTATTTTTTTTGTCTGTCTGTCTGTTTGTTCCGGCTAATGTCTGAAATGGCTGGACCGATTTTGACGGGGCTTTTTTTGTCAGGTAGCTGATATAATAAGGAGTAACTAGGCTACATTTATTTTAGAAAAAATATTTTATTTTAGAAAAATAATATTTTTGTTAAAATCCACGCGGACGAAGTCGCGGGCACAGCTAGTTTCATATAAATAAATAACATCCCCATCGTTACATACATAATCCTGACCCCCCACAAAGAGGCCCACAAAAAATATTTGTGGGCCTCACAAACCTTTCTCTCGGTGCGGGGATCGAACCCGTGGCCTTTCGTTTCGCGGCATGGCATCATCAGCTAACCGCCTAGCCTGTGGCACAGGAGCTGTCATATAAAATCTCAATAAAGCACCTTTACTAATTTATTTAAAGCATGACATGGGCGAGCCTATGGTTCTCACTTCCTAATAAAATAACATAAATTGAAGAATTTCAATATATTACACTAGGCTGTACGGCTGGGACTTTTGCCTTTAGATAGGTTAAATGTAAAAAAACAACAAGTATCAACTATCAAACGTCAAAACGTAAAAAAATTAAATTGTAAACATTTACAAGAAACGTAGATAAATAAATAATATTTCACAGAGTACATTGTATATGGAGATATTATTATAATTAAAATTTAATGTTTAAAATTGTTTAATGTTGACAAAAGTAAGTATTTGTACAAATTATTTTATTAACACAATAAGTTTCTTATTTTTAAATTATTATATCTATTTAATGCCATAATGATCAATTATCGAACTGGGTTGATATTCCTTGTTATATTTCCTTCAAGCGCCTAACAAATATTTTACCTACTTATACGTGTCGCGCTCAAACATGCAACTTTGTTGGGATGGAAAGAAGTTCCACTAGTGGTTATTTAATACAGTTAATAGTCACACACACGTTATCAATATTCACAAAGTATATGATTAAAGTCTTTAGTTAGTTAATTACTTGTGTTTGGAATGATTTGGTAGTGTATAAATAACATGAAACACTAGGTTGTAAATATGTTTTAATAGATTACTATTTTGGGTTACAGGATTTAACTACTTGAAGTTATCGCTTGGTACTTTGCGGATGATTCAACCACAACAATGAGATCCTCTTTTTTCTGGGATAATGAACATCAAATCTTCAATCATTAGTGAAAACTGTTGTAAATAGGAAAAGGAATATGTTGAAATAAATATTTTATTTGTTACCTGGCAGTAATTTGTGTGAAACAAGTTATACTAACTTATATTTATGTATATAAAGCACTACAAATAATTCTTTCCATTTTTTAAGTATGTATGTACATTTCTTGACAATTCAATTACAGTATATTACATCCATTTGAAAGAGTTTCTGTTTCATATAAATAATTTAAGAATGCAATTGAAAAAAATATATTATTTAAATTAACTGATGATCTTCACATTAGGTTAAATACTTATTATGTAAAGTTAATATAGTTTGATTGGATAATAATTTTATATTGATTTTATTAAAATTAGAAATAATTATACTTTGATTTTGCTCTAAAGTAGATAGGTAGATATTAGTTTGTTTTATTATTTATCTAAACTCATTCTAACAAAACCTATTCCTTTCCTGACATCTTTATGGTTGGTTATAATTAATGCTTCTTAATTAACTTTTGGAAAAAGTTTTAAATAAACAAAATACATACAATTGAAGTTTTTATCCATGTAATAAAAGATTTCAATTAATATTTTGTTCATAAGTGACTGTCTAATTATTATCATGCAGAGTTTATCAAAACAAATAGGTAGGTACTATGCCATAACATTGAATGTGTGTGAAACTCATATGTAAGCTTGTTATTAGAGAAAATTAAAATATGCACTATATATCACATTGTTTTATTATGTAACTACTTGTAGGTACTTATTAGTAATATTGACTTTTCTATTCCTCACAATGTAGCTGATATTGAGCTATGAACATACCAATAATCATAAGGTGGAAAGAAAACAATTTTATTTAGTAATATCAAAAGTTTAATAAAATATGTTAATTACTATCCACAATTCATTTATTTAAGTGTTTCATAGCGATATTTTTTGGGTACAAAAAGTATAAATAAGATAAACTTTGAAGAAACACCTTTAAAAGATTTCCTCTTAAATAAAGTTTAGGGGGTCTTCTCGTTGTAAATATCATCCAAAATATAGTTGTATCCTTTTTGCCATCTTTTTTGTTTGTTTGAAATATCCACCATGTTCTACACTATATTCTTTCACATTGACACCAACATTTATTCAATTTATCTTAACACAGAACAATGAGGTACCTCTTTGTTCTGTGGTGGTTAAACTGTAGATAATAGGTGTTGCCGTTTTGTTCTTGTTAAATGTTTTTCTCCATTATACCGGTTTTGGGTTTTATTTTGAATTATCCCTGTATTTTCTGTCGGGAGTACATTGTTATTTTATAGATTTTTTTTTTATTATTGCAATGAATGGCGAGACGAGCAAGCCGTTCGCCTGATGGTAAGCGATACGACCGCTTCCACCATAGTTAATACACTTATATATGACACATTCCACTGCGCTCGCCATCCTGAGACATAAGATGTTAAGACTCAATATGTCCAGTAGTTACTCTGGCTACAATGTCCTTCAATCCGAAACACAACAGTGCATTTACGCAGTGTTGTTTCACGGTAGAAATAGACATTGCGGTGGCATACACATAAATAAAAAATAAGTGTCTGTTTGTAAAGTGAAACTAAACAAATTTGTCCAACTACATATCGTTATACTCGTATACCTACACGATATCTATACCAAAAATGATCTGAAAAGAGTTTTTGTCTGTCTGTCGTTCTGTTTGTAATCGCTTATCTCGAGAACGGCTGGACAGATTTTGACGGGACTTTTATTATACGGTAGACCGTATAAATAAGAAATAATAAAGGTTATTTTTCCTGACAAAACATATGTAATCGCCATAAATATATTTAATTAGTTATAAGGGAATAAAAAATACTGTTTCGTTAAAAATATTTTATTTATTATGCAATAGTCTGCAGTATCGCTCATCATAACCAATGTATTCCCTTTATTTGGCTTATATTTAACTAATTGTAGGCACTTCTTTTTGAACGATATAAAAGAAATAAATTTTCTGTCGAATCGCACATGTATCAAAATTGTCTATTGCCTTTGCAGGACGACCCTTTCTTTTCTTTCGACGAAAACTTTCCACCTTTTTCAGCACCATGTAACGCTATCCGTGCGTAATGAACTCTCAGAAACACCTAAAACAATAACAAAAAAATATTAGTATACCGAGATGTACAATCAAGAAATAAATAATTTAGAAAAAAACACCAAATATATTTTACTTTTCCTGTTTCCGTTATACTATGTATTTTAGACTAATGTGGACAAACAAAGAATGTTATTTTAAAAATAATGTTTCTTGAAATAGTTTACGTCCTATTGAATTATTTGTACTTGTGTATAATTTTTTTAATAAATGAAAGAATAAGTGACGATGCTCAAAATGTGGCAGTCTGCTATAAATACTCCAGGTTATGTTTATGTTTGTATAACCTCAAAAATATGGTTAAATAAACAATATTCATTGGTAATCATAAGAATATCCATTATATGCATATGTTAGTTCGTTCTTTTTAGTGTTTTGTACAATTTTCAACTATTACTTACCAGTACAATCAGCCCTTCGTTTGTAAACATCGTCTTAATTTGTTAACAACTTCTCGGCTTTATATTCGTCCATACACCACATCAAAACTTTGTATATTATTTCACGGGCACCGCCTCGAATTACTTTGTTCATGATAACTTAGTTTTATTGTTCACGATTCGAAATTAACACACTATTCTAAAAAAACTCGTGAAAAATGTCGAATAATAGCAATGACTGGCAGCTCGTGTACTCCATTCTGGTGTTGCTAGGAAATGTTTTGCTTTTAGTTCCCAATTAATTAATTTCTACTCTTTTATGTCGTGCTATATTTAAATTTGCGGGAGTAACTTGGGCTATTTAAGTTTTGAATAACAAATTAGAGTACCGCAAAAAAAATATCTCTTAAATTTTGCGGTTATTTTTAAAAATACCTACTATGACAAGAGAGTGTCTGAGTTCATTATGTTTCTTCGATTTAGTTTGCTGTAAAAAATATTTAGGGTTCCGTGGGACAAATCATTTATCTAAAACAAATAGAAAGAAAGAAATCATTTATTCTTGATAGCCCTGCACGGCTATGATTAAAAATTAAAACACGTAATATTATTTTAAATAAAGATTTGTAAAAAAGTATTGCAATTCACATCCGATAGAAGTGAAACGTCAGAAAATTAACCTACGTTATCTTTTCTATAATTTTCGAGCACTGCAAATCATCTAGAAAAACCACTAACCAATAAATATCATTTTTCCCCACTACATGCGTGGTCTAAATTACCATATAAATAGTGGAAAATTCACTTAGGTGGCAACACTGTTGGAGAATAATGATCACAGATAATGCTGTTTTTCTCCTTCTAAAATCCATAAGAATATCTATGACAATTATCATTCAGTCCGAAGTTAGTCTATGGTTACGATGAATTTTCAACATTTCGGATGGTTCACATACTCTGTGGTACATTTATTTCGTCACTGACATCCGTTATCCGAAGTTTCGTGCTTCGTTACGGATTCTATAGTAACCCCCTAGACGCGGCTGCCAACATGTTCACGGTGGTCGCGGGTTCAAATCCCAGGGCACACCTCTGACTTTTCGGAGTCATGTGTGTATTGACAGTCAATCACCACGCACTAAAACGGTGAAGGAAAACATCGTGAGGAAACCTGCATACCATAGCGATTTACAAGAATTTCTATGGTATGTAAGTCCGCCAACCCGCATTAGGCCAGCGTGGTGGACTATATGGCCTAACCACTCTCAATCGTACTTTCGATTGTAGAGTAGGCTCGTGCCCTGCAGTGGGACGTATATGGGCTGATACGATACGATACGATACAAATAATAATAATAATTAAAATTCCGTTATATTGGAAGTCAACCAGCCGTGTCTGCTAAACAGTATCCTATTATACCCAATAGGTTTATTACCTTTTTGAGCTTACTAGACATAGAACTACCTAAATACCTAATTGATTAAACGCAAGTATGGCCTGTCAGCGACCATTTAAAAAATCCGGTTCAGTTAAACAGGATGGTTTGCATATGTTTTAAGTGTATTTGGAGAAAATTCTTCTTCACTCTTGTTTATCAAAGCATATATTATTCACAGTTTTAATTCAAATATCTTATAACAAAATTATTATTGATGTAAATAAAATTTAAGGAATATCATCGTAATTTAATTATTGTATGTGTTAACAGAAATGTACATATGTAATCCGTCCGTACGAAATCTGTACATTTACTTAGGAATAGGTTCTTGGGTAAGGTTAGGATTGAGTTAAATCATAGAAGAACAAAAGTGAAAAAGTTTTTTAATTATACATATTTTTATACATATTAAAAAGCTTATTAAGAAATGGAAATAAACTAACCTAACCTAACCTTACGATTATTTCGTTACGGTTGGTTATTTTGATACTAAGTTTTTAACCCATATCTGCTAGGAATTGTATAGAAATCCTAGTTTTAATACATTTCCGACAACTTACATTTTGCAACTATACATGCTCGTATGTCCCGTTTGCAATATTGACATTATGTACATATGCATGACATATGTATCTATCTACCTTTTGGTTTTGTCCTTTGTGCTAATGGAGAAAAAATGATTATATAACTAATGGTATTAAGACGTTTTACATCATATATTGTGTAATAATTAACCCTGTTAATCTATTTCCGCAAAATAAATAACATGGAATATGTTTCACATCGATTTTGAGTTATATATTAGCTATTATACCCATGATAGGTATTTTTCACTTATTATTTTATTTTATTTATGGCTTTCTTTAGTATTAAATACATCATGACGTTTTTAAAATGTACGCCACATTTCACATTGAAGTTAACGTTCATAGTTTGGAACTCACTAGTCCATTTTTCATGATTTTTTATTTCTCGAGTAGGCAGAATGATGTATCTTCTTTAAAACGTTTGCTTACTGTAATATTGCTAAATGTGGTACCTATTTACAACAACTATAAGTAATCTTTTAGTTATTTAAGACTAACCAAAACCATTTATCAATAATAATTTAATTACCGAATACACTTCACATAATTCACATTAAAATAAAAAATTGTCACACTGACCTTTTTAAACAAATCCAATAAATATTTTTGAACAATTTATCCACGTAGAACAACACTAAAAAAACATTTAAAAACACATCACAATTCACACTTTCACAGTGTATTCACTAATTGAATTAAACATAATTGGGCATGCGCCATCGTATGTAGCGTAGGATTTTTGAAAATAGCTAAGAAATATAATTATTTATTTTTAATTAATCACTTTGCGGAGAAGATGAGCCTTTAACGCTTTATCGATGGTGACTGGCTATCTTGCTAAGTGTGCACCCCGCCCCTGTAATTGGCTGTTTGTATCCAACCCCTCAGTCTCGTTAAAAAAAACATGACATATTGTGCGCGGGAAAGTCGCCTATCACCGGGTATCAAGTGAACATGGCCGCTCGGAAGCTTTGTTATTGTGGTGAGAATCGTTTTTGCGGTCCGATACCGTTGAGATCGTTAAACTGAATGATTAATTAATCAGATTTTATCGTCTTAGTATCGTTTACAAAGTACCTACTATCATAAAATTTCGTTTAATTGCAATAAAATTGATCCAAATCCGTACTTAAATTATTTTGAAGAAAATAGGAGGAATTCGTAACATTTTCCTTTTTTAACTTTTACAATATTGTATACATAATCAAGGTGTATAGCAATAAAATGATGAATTGCATGTATATTTACTGTGACGTTGAAAGGATAATTGACTAACCTGATTTGCCGTCGGCAGAGTCTAGAGGGAAATTCTCAAAAGCTTAATTATCAGACTAGATTATATTTATTTAAGAAACATTACTATATTTAAGTAAATACTTTAGAGATAATCGAGAAGATATAAAGAAAGGAAATACAATATTTGGAAAACTTTTAAACCAATCAATCAGTCCGTGGTGCCTGTTGGTAACGGACCCGACACGGCTCATGTTCATAGTGGTCGCGGGTCCAAATCCCTCACAGCCTTTCGGAGTTCCCTCTACCTTTTTGGAGTAATGTGTATAGTGAGGAAACCTGCATACCATGGTGATTTGTAAGTATTTCTATAGTATTGTACAAACCACCAAACTGCACTAAGCCAACGTGGTTGACTATATGGCCTAGACCATCTTAATAGTGCTCTCCATTGTAGATGCGGCTTTCGCTCTGCAGTGGGACGTATTTGGTACAGATACAGAATGATTCGGATTAATGTTAGACTTCAATCGCAAAGTAAACGCTTATTAGTAAGTGATATCAAAGTAATATTTACAAACAATACTCATATCTTTTGCTGTTAAAACGATTTATGTTTGCGTTGTTTAATTTGAAGTTTCAGGACTAGTTTTCTAGATGACACAGAAGAATTAAATACTCAGTTTATTCATGTTATGTTGTCCTCATATTACCTTGTCCTGTTTAACGATTACGTCACTGAAGCCTTGGACCTTGGCAAGCAGGTCGATGTTGTTTATACAGACTACAGTAAGGCATTTGATAGAATCGACCATGTGATTCTCCTACAAAAACTTCTCGACATTGGTATAAGAGGAGATCTGCTAAGGTGGTTTTCCTCCTATATCCAAAATAGATCACAAGCGGTAGCAATCAATAATTACATTTCTAGTTGGGCCCCTGTGCCCAGCGGTGTTCCACAGGGTTCGCTATTAGGTCCGCTATTATTTGTAGTCTATATAAACGACATCGGCACCTGCCTTAAATCTTCTAAACTATTATGTTTTGCCGATGACATGAAAATATTTTCCTCTATATCTTCTTTCGATGATATATCTGCACTTCAGGCTGATTTAAATCACCTAGAAGATTACTGTCTTCGTAATAAACTCGAACTTAATCCTTTAAAGTGCTCTGTCATGACATTCACAAGAAAGCGTGCGACTTTGGCCACGAACTATACATTGAGGGGTCAATCCCTGCCAAGATGTAACGATATAAGGGACTTAGGTGTAATCCAGGACAGTAAATTACTTTATGATAAACATATTGATAGTATTGTTAAAAAAGCTTGTAAATCACTTGGTTTCATAATGCGGATCTCAAAATGTTTTTCTGAAGCTAAAACTCTAAAAATACTTTATTGTACGTATGTAAGAAGTCATCTAGAATATGCATGTCCAATATGGAATCCGCAATATTTTAAGTATATAGATCGCATTGAAAATGTTCAAAAACGCTTCATTAAGTACCTTTGCTACCATCAAAGAATTCCATACGATTCGAAAAATTATCTAAAGTTATGTCAAAAATTTCATTTACTACCACTTGCAAATCGCAGAAATATAGCAGATATCTTAGTATTTTTAAAAATAATCAATAGCGATATTGACTCCCCTGATCTCTTATCCAAAATAAACTTCAAAGTCCCTTCTAAATTATATCGATTTAATCCACCCATATATGTACCTCATGCGTCAACTAACTATAGACAAAATAGTTTTATTATACGAACGAGCAATAATTTCAATAGCATCTGTAAGCAACACAACTTTGATCTGTTTTCTACCACAGTGCATTCAGCAAGGAGATGTTTGAGCCTTAAATTTTTTCAGAAGACTCTTTAATTAGTATTATTATTATTTTTAGTATTATTATTTTTTCTTTTTCTACTTCTATATAATATTTCACAAATTTGTACCCAGCCCTGTATAGTTGTTATACTGTTGCTGCTCGTGTGAACAGTCGTAATATAATAGTTTATTAATTTTGTAATCAGTATCTATACGTGAAGACTTGTAATTGGCTTTCAAATTGCTACACAACTGTTACATTATCATTTTAAAGCTGTTAGTCTTCCATGAAAATAAATTAAATAAATAAATAAATAAATAAATAAATTATACAGTGTTATTCTCTAGAGGAAATATAATTTTTGCCAAATTGGACATTATTTTAATTCTATTTTAAGTGTTTTTTTCATTATTCTTGTTTATCTGAAGTTAATTTATACTTATGCTGCTTTGGTGCTGAACTTATTGTTTTCATATTTAAATATAACACAGGTAGTTACAACTTTTTGGTAGATGTTTTTGACTTTTTGTAATCAGTATTGCTCAGAAAAGCATAACGATTTCAGGACTATTTCATAATAATACATCTTGCACTCACAACGAATAGGCTTTTGCGGTTAAAAGATTATTTAAGGCGCTATGTGACTCGGCATGCTAACCAAAAAAATATATGCACCTATATGTTCATGGCAAGTAATGGCAAGTATACTCACCTTAAACCTGGTGTCATCCATCCCCGTGGAGTATAACATGATACAACATCAATATGGATTAATTTGGAAACGGTGATCGCGCTGGCCCACCCAGGTAGCGCGCGCGCTCATGTGTGAGCCCGTCCTGCCGTGGAGCCAGCCTGTTGCCATGGGAATACTGTGTATACCTAGTGATCAAATTATATTAAACGAGCTATATTTAACAAATAAATATACCCAACACTCACATACTCCTGACCCACACTCATATCGAGTCTGGTGTCGTGGGTATCAGAAACTACGAGAACTGTTTCGGTCTCACATACACCCAGATCCGAAACAAATACCGGTGGAAAACACATACATTTGTTTCGTTGCGGGGATCGAACCCGCTGACTCTTGTTTTACAACCGGCGTCTAACCAACTGCGCTGTGGTGTCTGTCAAAATTAGATGCGCAAGATAAAATTCGTCTGAATTCTATTGCCGTGGCGAAATTCTTTTTAAAGCGTTCCTTTAGATATGTTTTTTTTTAATAATATAAACTAGAAGCATTTATACGCGTACTTAACCTAATATTATAAACATGTCCACGGTCATAAAATGTGAAGAGAGAAAAACTATTTTTTTTTGACAACAACGGATCGGACGCCAATAGGTCGAAAATGACTTTAATATATTGCTAAGTGAAATCTCCAAAAAACTTGTCAGAAGAGGAACAGATCAACTGTCTCTCCATTGTTTGGAATGCAAGACTTGTGGATGGTGGTTTAAGGTGTGGAGTATTGCAATTTTAAGTTTAAAGACAGAATTGATTAAAATAGTTCATTATTATTGTCAGCTATTAGGTAATAACCTGTTACTACTACTACTTCTAATACTAGCACATAAATGTAAATGCCGTTAGTGGGTAGTAGAGCCGTAATTACCACCTCATTTCTATATGAAAGAATCATTCAATAATTTTCCAGAAAAATAAATGTTTTAGAATAAAAAAGTGGACTACTCAAGAAGTGTAACCGACCAACATTTTAAGGCATAATTTTCATTGACCTCCTTATAATATAGTTGTAATCTAATTATCGTCAGACGTGAATTTTAATTTAGAAGTCTGGCGAAACATACCAACATACTAAATTAAGTATTCTTTACTAGACGTTAACTTGAAGTCAGTTCTAATTAAACTAATCTTAAAATATCAAATTATAATTTATAAATATATATGATTCGGAGCTACGAAGCCGCGGTTCATCGATCGCAGACCTTGCAAGTTGGCAACTATAACTTAACTATAACTATATCAACACCGTCAGTGGGCGGAGCGTTTAACAATAGGGCGGTAACCGTTACTTAACAGCACCGAGCTCAAAATAACGCAGTAAATTACAACACAGTAGTTAATATTGAGAATCGATGTGGAGATCATTGTGGGCGGCATATATTCAGTAGTCGACTTCCTTTGGCTGAAGAGAGAGAGAGAGATAGATAGAGAGAAAAAAAATAATATTGTCGAAAGTTAGTTCATAGCTGTAGTTACACTATAGTTGCCTTAGACAAGAAATGGGCCGGCTCGACAGTGATACTTTTATGTTTATCATCTCACAAAAGCTGATAGGTCGGCTGTCATGTTTCGTGCGATGAGTGAGCGCCGGAGGCCCAATACCTTTAACTCCTCTGTCCTTTTTCGTCCTTTCCTTTTTATTCTTGAAAGGTAGATTGTGATGGTAGATGTTCACGGGCGGTGCTGATGACTTACTATTAGGTGCACTGTTTCCCTATGTAAGTCTCTGGAGTCCTATGCTATTTAAACCAGTGTCACATAAGTTACAAGCCTAAAGAAACAGACCGATTAACGCTTTACATGTCTAATAAAACATGAATGGCAAGGAGCTTTGCTGTAAGAAGCTATACTGATGCGCCTCGTTCTATGAGTGTGTTTGATATTGGGCAGCCTTCCGAATACGATCATATTGTGTCTCTCTAGAAGAGATGAAGATCATAGGCACTAATTATAAGTTAGCGTTCGGAGACTGGGTTTCTTGTCAGCCCATACTGTATGTAGTTGTGAATGAAATAATTGCGACAGTCGAGATAAATTTGATTTGGTTGAGATTATTACACATTAGATTATTGCTCTCCATGTGGTGTATATGTGTATCAATGTTGTGACAAAAATCTTTTAAATAATGTAGGAATAGATTTTCGGAGTACTCCAGATAGAGTCATTATATACTTCGTATTTTAGAATCGTTGTTTGAAACTAAAATAAAACGTTCAAAGAATTGTAAAAATAAACAGTAGGTGTAATACATAAACAATTAACTTTTACATTGGGAAAACAAGCGAAATAATTCAAAGTTCAATAAACAAAAGACCAATATTTCCAATAAGGCCAATTTTAAAACTTCTATCAAAATAATCCGCAAGCCGGTCAAACGCAAACTTTTTTATCCGAAGTCCGAAGCCTAATAAGGAGCGGATACCGCTACAAAAACTGTGAATTCACGCGAAATTTAGTTAATATCGGAAAGTAGCACCGTGTGAATGGCGGAGTGGCAGCCTCGCGGATGCCTCGCGCCCACTCGACTCACTGGGCAGATACAGCCTGTAGGTGGTCCTACCCCACACGTAGATAGGAGATACTCACGACGAATACAACCACTTTTCACCATGCTATTCGAGTATATTTGGGTTCTTTTTAAAACATAAATTTCAATTTCATGAGTTGAATGGTAGAGACGTTAGTAGCTCTTGTTTTTCCTACAAGCTAAAATTAAGAATTAACGCAGACTATATTAACACAGATAAACTATCTGCGTATTGAATTAAAATGTATCACAGATTACAGCTATGTCCCCAAAATACATATAAACAGAAGTGCCTTTAATTTAACATAGTGTCATTCTTCATAACACGAGTCACCTTACGTCATGGATTTTGTATGATCATTATACGCGTTATTTATACTTAACAAACTTTCAGGTGAAATAAACTCGCCCCAAAAAATGTTCACTGCATCGGCCAATGCACGATGCAATTTCTTACAATACATGTAGTACCCTTCCCCATCCCACTCCCGTGACGTCATGTCACAGGGGATCATCCTCCGTGTCCGGTTGCAGGCCGGATAGGACACGACACCCGACACTTCCGTTTCCGAACGATCGGCTTTCCGACAGGTGAACGCAGCACGATCGATTTTATACCCAACGGGGTGATGTAGCGACAGTATGAGCTTGTTTTCAAATTTTTACACATCCTTTTTAAGTGACGGTATGTCCGGTTTGTGTGTTGAAATGTGACGTGAAGAAAGAGGATGTATAGAAGGTAGTATTAATGATTTTAGTTCTAATTTACGTAGATTCGTGAAACATATAGTCTTTCATAGTCCCTCTAGGCATAGAATACTAAAAACAAAAGTGAAGTACATACACAAGCTTGACTTCTGTTAGTATTCAGATTGTGCTCTAGTTATATCTACATCGTAAGAGGAAGTTCAAAGTAAAAACTACCGCGAGCGCCCACTCCTCTTGGCATAAGAGCAATTTAGTTTTGGTAAAGTAATGGCTTACATCTAACCGTTGTGTCATAATTGTTGAATCAATTACAGAATTACTGACGCACCTTAAACACTGGTAGCGGACAGTAGAGACACAAAGTATTACTCATGGGCTCTACGACGTTCGGTAGGTATCAAACAAGTTGCTGTCCGCAGTAGCGTAGATTCCTATATAATATATTGTTCCAATATATTCATTCCAATAGATTATCGACGATCTTTCGGCGTCCGTAACGGTTATTGTCAAAAAATACGAACCTTTTCCCTCTTCAAATGTTATTGTATTGGATATGTTAATATTTTTAGATTATATTGTACTTTACTGAATCAACTGCTAATTACGTCCTACTGCAGGGCACGCACTTTCTCTACAATCGAGTGTACGATTGCGATTGGTTAGGGCATATAGTCCACTACTCTGGCCTAGTGCGGGTTGACGGACTTAACATATCTACTATAATTTACAAATATCATATATCATATTCCAATAAATGCATTGTATAGATATTAATTAAATTTTATTTGCAGTTCCAAGCCCCACACGCCAATAGTATATAATGATTATTATGTATTAATCATAAATGTAATCCATTGTGTTATTCTTTCTCCGTAATATCGCTTTTTATATTCTCTATCATAACCTGAAAACGATTCTTCCCTAGAATTCTGAAATTATTTATTTGAATCCTTTTACTGGTTTTATTTATTTAATTTATTTATTTTAAACACTTTGTACACAGAATGTAGTACAGGCGGACTTAATGTCCAAGGGCATTCTCTACCAGCCAACCTTAAGGTAGTGCAGAGAGACGGAAGCAGGTGCTTATTAATAAAATTAACAATAAGCGAACAGAGAAAATATATAAAATATAAATAATAATATAAAGGTTTTCAAAGATAACAACCCATAAAAGTACAGATTTATCTTCATGTGAATTTTTCGTCCTACACAACGATAGCAATCAGCAATTTGTCAGCACGCGTAATATCATTGCTGCAAGTCCCGCAACCCACTGGTCCATTGTTACACACCTGTGTTTGCCCCGAGGCTCAGAGGCAAGTGTTATTGCGATTGTAACAGGTAATAGTGTTTGCTCATGGGGTCGGCGATATGGGGTACCACTTCAAACGGAACATTATTTGTGTGTTTTTTATTGTATCAAATTGTAAGCATGGCTTGTGTATTTTAGAGATCTTGTTTTCTTTATGTGTTGTGTCAATATTTGTTATAACAGGGGTGTAATAACCTGTAATGTTTTAGTTTATTTTTGTTTCTAAAAGGGATGTACATTACATTCTGAACATAATATGACTTCTCATATGGAAGTACATTTAATTGGGTACTATTTATATAAAGTACAAATTAATCCTGCTTAATCCAAAATAATACCTAAGGGCTTAGATCAACCGTAGAACTAAAGAACACTACACTGTGTACCTACATAATTCATTTATACCCATCTATAAATGTCTAAACGAATAGCCTGAAGTAAGATACAAAATTTCAATGTAATTCTACCTTTATTTAATAATGAGGTTTTTACAATTAACGAATAAATCTAAAGTCCTAGAATAACACACCTCATTAAGTTGTTGACAATATTAAACAGCCATTTCAATAAATCGATTTTCACACAACAGTTAATATTTACGTATTCAGGATATTTTTATTGAAAATACAATAAGTACTATTCACACTACTTACTTTGGTAATCCTAGCAGATTACTATACTTTTCGCTCCCGTAAAACCATAAACACATATTAAAGCAATGATTAAATAAAATTACAATAATCATCCGGCTATTTTCTACAGTTCCCGCCAAAAAAGCCATCGGCAATATGTCGACGGCACGCGACCGCCACGCGCGCCTCCCCTCGTAGCGATTAAATGTAAATGAATCGAGAATATCTTTTAAAGATAAATTGTGAATCCGCAAAGGTATTGAATTACACACATTTCTATCTTATATTTACGTTTCAGATTGACTGGTATCAGTTTACGCTTGGACGATTAGTGAAATTGTTTTTATTGCCTGCCTGGGAAGCACTGTTGTTTTTGCAAGAGCGTTTAATTTTAGTTGGCTAAAGTGTCGTCTTTATAATTAGTTATCCTGTGAAAGAGGTAATGAGAATATAAGCATAATAAATACTTACATCCAACGTCACATACCTACATGGTTCTAACCCCCACATTAATATCAATTAATTTTTGTATCGTGGGTATCAGGAACTACAACAGACTTTAGGGTCTCACAAAAACCCAGAACAAAACAAATATCTGTATCGTACAAACATTTTTCTAAGTTCGGGGATAGAGCCCGCGGCCTCTCGTTTCACAATGGGCGTCTAACCAACTGCTCCAAAAGGCTGTCTAAAATTAAATCGTTATGATTTTCTAATATATGTAGAATTTCCAATTTCTATTGTTAACACTGATAACATCATAAACATAAATAAACTTGCATCTGCATAAAGCTGTAAATACACATACTACATTATGCATGTTTACTGTACATGTATTATTTATTAAATTAATTATATCGTACCGTAGCATCGTGTCTAAAAATAATGTACCACTTGATTTTATTAACCAACCTGTACAATTTATTTATAGCTCTTTTTACATCAATGAGTCTATAATGCGTACCTACTTTTTTGAAGGTAATAAACTTTCAATCACGACTCTACTACAACTTTATATTTTTCATACTTATATGAAAAATAAGATCAATTAGATACTTGTAGTGCCAAAACATTAGTTTATTTTACTTACCGTAGGAATTATTTTGTGACGAAACAACTAAAGTAATAAAATCGCAACTCTATCAAGGCCCAATATTAGCCGCGTTGTAATTTTGAAAGTTAAATCTGTTACTTATAAATATCTACGCACTACCTAGTTCTCACTTCTTACACACGCGCATAAGGCGTGCTTAGAAAGATAAAGGATAAAAAAAATTATAGCACCTCCAAAGGCTATATTTTTGTATGTGATTTTATAGTGCAAATTATCCTGTTTTAAGTAAATTCAAACGAGTTTGTTTGTAAAATATGACAATAGTCCATTACAAAAATATGATTGATGTTGTATGCGATACATATTAAAAAATATTTACTTAATTTGCAAATAATATTTGCAACTGGTTTCATGTGAAAATCACGAGGTCACGAAACTTGTTTGGCTTACAAGGCAGACCAGCTGTCGCTAAGGTCAAAAACATTTAAAAAACATACACTGCACTTATTTTTTCGATAATATTTAAACTTTGCCATTTATAGATTTTTTTGACTCTAATGTATAGGTAGGCAAAAACTAATTTATTATGAGATAATTAATGCTTAAATTATATAACATGACGCCATTTAGCACTAAAACAAAATATTGAAGTGAGTTAATATTTGATTAATTATCAGGAAATGGAATAGATTCCATTTTTTTCTTCTTCTATTTTCTTTCCTCTCACATTTAAGTAGGTTTAGTACAAAAATATCATGTTTTATGCAGCGCGGTGCAAAAAGCTTTGGTTTACCGCCAGTCTTAATGACTAATCAAAAGCTTGTCAAGGTAAGTATGTATTCAAATGAAGTTATTTCTTAATTGGTTTATTCTGTATCCATCTTATGTCTAAATTTGTGTCGACAGTTTTGTAATCTTCAAAACATTTATTAACTTTCGCGTTGACTTGGCAACTATAACGTATCCGTTGTAACGATTAAAATAAAAAAAATCGGTAAAAAATACAATATATCCGTAAAAACTAAAAAAATCAGGGGCTCAATGATCAGCTAAGAATCAGGAGACGCTTGAGAGTGAACGAGCGTGAATTAAATTAGGAATTTATCTTAGATTTCGTAGACACTTAATTAAGCTATCAAGATATTTTAACTAAATGATGACCAAAGGCTGTATGTTGAGAATTCCAAGAAAAAAAGTTAAAAGAACATTACCTAAAGTAATTATGGGTATTGACACCGACACCGTACACCATACATATATGCAAGAGTCAAAATTATTAGTACAAAATCGTTACGAGTTTAATTCTCCATCACATCTGGTTTAAATTGTATTTGAGCCAGTGTCCCACGGTTCATCACATATACCTATAACCTATGTATGTACATCATCATGTTTTTTTAAAATAATGAAACGTTATGACAGTCTTTCAAGGCATTTCAGGTTGTCTACCGACGCCAAATACTTGGCCTTACACACATAACTTCATAATATTCAATGTTTATTTAAAGGCATGTAAAATAGTAATTATTATTTGTACGTCCTACTACAGGGCACGGGCCTGCTTTACTCCAGAGTACGATGCCCTTATAGTCCACCACGCTGGCCTATTGCGGTTTAGCGGAATTTACATACCATAGAAATTCTTACAAATCGCCCGTATGCAGGTTTTCTAAAAATATTTACCTTCGCAGTTATAGTGCGTGGTGATAGACTATCAATACACTCATGACTCCGAAAGATAACAATATAATAAATGATATTATGTATACAAAATGCCCTGGTGCTCCAAACGTCTCAAGAAATTAATTTTGGCAAATGTAAGTAGCAATTTCGGTAAAATAAGTACGTGCCAGCTTAATATTGATTACGAGGGATTCATTTGCGGTTACATAGTTTAAATGAAACACATCCACCCTCGAAAGCTCGCCGCAGAGCCCACACTCGCACAATAACGGCACATCGGGACTTTTAATTTACCTATGAAACGCTGAAGCCATATCTCGGAAACCTTATAAATTTTCCATCGATCCCTAGCGGACGGGTAGCTTTTTCAAAGTTTATGAGAATGCTTTCTTCAAAAGTTCGTAATAAATCAAACCCACTAATTGAATGGTATACATATAGTAAAGTATGAATTATTTATCTAAAACAGATTGACTATTGTATGTTTAAAATTATGGAGCTCGTAAGGCTTACGTTTTTATGAAATTAGATATTTAAAAAAAACTTATGGATTCATGTCAGCAGATTAACTTCTTTTTAACCGACTTCAAAAAAGGACGAGGTTCTCAATTCAACTGTTTGTTGCTTTTTTATGTTTGTTATCTCATTTCTCTGTACTGTGTGAACCGAATTCGACTATTCTTTCTTTGATTGAAAGCTGGTGCTTGTCATTTGGTCCCATAAAAATATGGCGAAGATCTGATGAATATCTTCGGACCTGGAGAGGGGAACTCCTCAAAAGTAAGTAGGATTCCAATGTTTCTTTTTGCATAAGGTTCATTATACAAGTTAAGTTACAGTGAGAGAGGGAAAAAGGGGTAGGGGTGAGGGGGGATGGGTGATAAAATTAAAATACACGTAAATACTAATATCTTCGGCAGCTTTTAACCGATTTTAGTGATTTCTTTTTACAATTCAATATCACTGCCTAGGTGGCGCAGTTGTAATACGGTACGACTAAAGCGTTAAGGTCTCTGGTTCATATCCCGGGTCGATCAAAATCGAGCAAGATCGAGTAAAAGCCTGGAGTATGGAATTTGGGCCGATATGGCAATAGACTCGCCCTCCTATCACATCGTGGGACGGAACATTCTATTTTTTTTGTTTAAATATGAATTTAAGCAACAATGCAACTCTATATTTGCGGTTCAAATCAGAGTGTTTAGCGGACACCGCACCGTGCAGAAATTCCGTCTCTCTCAAAATTTAAACTTTCTGGTTATCTACGTAACTAGATATAACCAGCTAGATAGGTTAGGGGCTAAAACAAAATAGTAAACAAGTACATATGTATGTGCGCCACGGTTTGAAAAGATTATATAACTATGTGGCATATAAGCACGTTCGTAGCTGCTGTCGTATCAGCCGCATCAAAGAATCGGGGCTCCCCAACTTCATAGCTAGGAAACGGTGATGTAATGTTTCCAAGGATAATATGAGTGCCAAAACTGCTAAAAACGAAATAAGCAAGGACGCGCACTCGAACATTTGTTGAATTAACCTAAGTGGTACGTTTAACACAATGACTGATGGCCTGTTGGTAAGGGACTGGATGCGTATGTCTAGTCGCCAATTATTATCACACTTTTAACGGTGATGGAAAACACCGTAGGGAAACCTGCATAACAAGAAGAAAAGTTTACAATAATTTCCACATATTGTAACGTCCTCCAACAGGCAGCAAACCAGCGGGTTGAACTATGGTCTCGGGTTCGAACCCGAGATTAAATACCCGGGTCCGGTAAAATGATATTGGATTTTTCTATTAATTACCAGCCTGGAGTGAGGAATTTGTTGCCTATACGGAGATATGCTCGCCCCGTATCACATAGTAGGACGCAAAATACAAGGCAGAACGTGAGTGTCCTGGTTGCACATCTGACTACCTTTCTGAAAAAAGACGTGAGTTGATGTATGTTGAAATCCTATTAAAAATCCATTACAAACTACATTTATTTTTTATGAAGATGCTATTATATTACCTTTACCTCTGTCTAACAGGAAATCGACGTGAAGCAACAGGTTTGTTATGGCGTTTCGTTTGGTGAGTGAGATTTCGGATGCCCAATACCTCTTTCACATTCCCATCCTTTTTCCTTCCCTCTCTCCTCCCGATTTGATAGGACGGCAACACATCCTTGATCCAAGTATTGAAGATGTTAATGGGCGGAAGTGATCACTTACTTATGCATTAAAAAAACCCAATTCATTAATTTGTTCAATGAGTTTACCTAGATAGTAAATACTTCATTTTAGGAGCAAACTACATATAGATAGCTAAAATGAGCCCTGAACGTGTCGCGTCGTCGTATCGTTATATTGAAAGAATAGCGGTTCGGCACGGCTCCGCCCAGTCGCAGAAACATTTTTTAAATTGGCGGCCAAAATGCTCAATTCCGACTATAAATTTAGAATATTGACCAATCGCACCACGAAAACGAATAAAACTTCATATTATTTGTTAGATTTTTCACTACAGCCAGTGGCGTAACAATAGGGTGGCAAAGTGCGCAAAATGCCACGGGCCCCCGGCCTAAGGGGCCCCCGGGCCAGCAGGACCCTGGTCCGACAGGGTCTCAAGCCCGATAGGGCCCAGGCTCGATTGGGCCTCGGCCTTAAACCGAGAACCGAAAACCTTAAAAATTATAATTGAATGAATATAAAGTAAATATTTAAAAGTTAAAAGTATATATAATAATAGTAATATTTTCCAATTAAAGTACATATCTTATTCTAGAAATTATTTAAATTGTACGAGAAAAATGAAAGAGAAAGAGGGAGTCTGAAGCGATAAATAGAAAGTTATCTAAAATAAGTCAGTACTGCAATAGACGTGGAAGGTCTAGATTCAGCCTCACAGGGAGTAGGTCTTAAAATTAACTCCGACAAAACCATACTAGTGATCTACAACCGCAGACCTCTCGCTGTATGTGGCCACCAGCTTGAAGTTGTTTCTTATTTATCCGGCTGGGGCAGACCCTTTAACTAGGTAGAAACATCTTTGAGAAAGATATTAAAAGTCTTCACCTATGCCAAAAAGCTTGAAAGCGATAGCTGTCAACCAGTGCGACCTACGGTGTTGAGACTTGGCCACTTAAAGTACTACTGATCCACTAGTTTGTAGTCGCTTAGCGAGCTATAGAGCGTGCTATGCTCAGAGTCCCGTTGGAAAATAAGATCCGTGATGATCTTATCGGACAGAGAACTAAAGTTATAGACATACCACATTGGATTAGCAAGCTGAAGTGGCAGTGCTCTGGCCACATCTGTCGAAGAACTAATAACCGTTGGAGTAAACGTGTTCTCTAGTGGAGGCGGCGTGTTGACTAACGTGGCGTAGGACGCCTACCAGCTAAGTGACGAGTGAAGATTTGCAAAATAGCGAGTTTTTGCATGCTGGATGTGATGAGCTGACAAAAGGGTGAAATGGGGTAATTTGGAGGAGGCGTATATCCATATAACAATGGCGGTTACATTGGACATTAGAAGAAGAGCAACAATGCATATAAAAAAATAAGCATGGTTTTTTTTACATCGAGAGCTTACTATACTCCACGAAGTTACTAATTTAGTTTTCGTGGACATAGAGATAGCCCTGATAGCCATAATAAAGCAGTTACTAGCAAAATGTAATCCTGATTTAGAGGAATGGGTAACTAAGTCCAGGGGCTAGATTAAATACTTAAGTCCCGAAAATGCAAAATGAGCTAATTACTGTTTTGGGCCTAAAACTCTATTATATTTAATACAATTTGAGATTTTTTTTCTATAATAGACCAATTATTTGAAGTTTATCGCTACTGTGTGATAGAAAGAAATGAAAATGGAATTCAAAAGCACTCGTTCATCGTTATTACAGAACCTTTTTTTAGATTTTAGAAAATGAGTTATGTTCATAATCGGATGAGAAACATGAGGCCAAAAAGATTTTGTGATGTTCTGTATCAGCCCATATAGGTCCCATTGCAGGGCAAGGGCCTCCCCTACAATCGAAAATACGATTGAGAGTGATTAGACCATAATATAGTCCACCACGCTGGCCTAGTGCGGGTTGGCGGGCTTACTAACCATAAAAATTCTTGCAAATCGCTATGGTATGGAGGTTTCCTCACGATGTTTCTATTCACCGTCATAGTGCGTGGAGATTGACTATACATGTCCGAAAATTCAGACTGAGATTCAAACAATATTCATAAAACGAAACTACAATATTCATTTTTTTTTATATCTACGAAGGGCCCCATTTGATGATTTTTGCCACGGGCCCCCGATGGTGTAGTTACGCCACTGACTACAGCTTCCTTCTTATAAGTAATAGGGTGATGATAAATATATATATATTATCGAGAAATGCTATATATGGGTGATTATACAATAGTTGGGTAACTCTTGAGGATATTTTGTTTACTATAATAATTAAATCAAATTATAACAAATTCGGGTGCATATGATGACAAATCTAATGATTATATTGTTCCAAATCGGGCCAGTCACTTTTTTAAGTAAATTATGAGATATTTAAAATTTTCTGAATTTGACTGCCAGGGGACTGACGAGGCTAACATAGTATTGATAAAGTACACAATTTTCTAAGAATTATAATGAAATTTAATAAGAATTAGTACAAATCTCTTAGTTTTAATAATGGCACATGTCTTTTAAGTATTCAAATCACTTAGTAACAATTAAAAATAATTATTAATGTATTACTGGGAGAAAATACTATCTCAATTTTCTTGTATTCTGGCGTATAAAATTATAGGTGGTTTATTTCAATAGCTGTTTTCTTTGCCTGTAGTTTAATGAATATTTTTTCCATTTTCTTCTAGTTATTCATTGCTCTCGTGGTGTCATGTCTTCAACATTTTTACGTTGTCCTTTCTCTTTTTAACCGACTTCAAAAAAAGGAGGAGGTTCTCAATTCAACTGTATGTACTATATTACATTTTTTTATTTTTGGTACCTCATTTCTCTGTACTGTGTGAACCGATTTCGACCATTCTTTCTTTGATTGAAAGCTGGTGCTTGTCATTTGGTCCCATAAAAATATGGCGAAGATCTGATCTGAATATCTTTGGACCTGGAGAGGGGAACTCCTCAAAATGAAGTATGGTTCTTTTTGCATTAGGTTCATTATAAAAGTTAGGTTAAAAGGGGTAGGAGTAAGGGGGGGGGGGGTGATAAATTAAAATAAACGTAAATACCAATATCTTCGGCAGCTTTAACCGATTTTAGCGATTTCATTGTCATCGGAAAGAACATATTCCTTGTGGGACCAACTCTTCTTCATTGAAATGCCTATCAACACTAAAAATATACAAATAACTAAAATATTTTATAAAAAAATAAAAACCGACTTCAAAACAAAAACCACAAAAAATATTAAAATAATAACTACCACTGCAAAGCAAAAAATAATATTTATTTCATTGTACTTGTGCATGTTGATTAATTTGCTTAAGAGCGTTTATACCCTGTGCGCGCTTTTTGGCTTAAAAACAGGACTTTTCAAATGAGTTAATAGCCACCAATAAACAATTTAAAGGAAAAATAATTAGTACTTATTTTAGAAAAGGTTGTTATCTAGGGATTTTGATGGAAAACATTATAGATTGATGGATAATTTGTGAGTACTATAAGGATTACTGAACACAAGTTTCGTTATTTAGGCTTTAAATCGCAATTTAGAAGCTTAAGTTATCCGAAACCACTAAATATAAGATGAAAATAAAAATATTATCAGACTAATAAGACCCTTATGGAGGGATTTTGCTGAGAAAAATAATCTTTTTGTGTTTAGTTCCTGAAAAATAAAAATTTAAAACAATGCGAAATTATTCAGAAACTCTCGTCAAGAACATATTTTTTTTCACCAACTTATCGTACATAATTTTTTATAACAATTGCATATTATAATAGAAGAACATCTTATCAATAAATTACCATTTTTATATTTCAACAAAATTAGTTTTCATGTTTTCTACAAATATTTTAAAAACCACTATAAAACACGCTGTCCGACGTGGCTCAAATCAGACCGCCGCAAGGCCTTCTAGAGGGAGGATGTATCGCTCGTCGCTCCGGCCTAGCTGCAGTCGATTTTTGCCGTGCGTCGTAAAAATAGCCACGCGCGGACTGCGATTATCACATCTTAGTACTTTGGTAGTAAAATATTTAATTATTTTTATTGCCTACAATGATTTTGTAGTGAGTATAAATTATGTTTCAGGTAATATAATGGGATGTTATTCCGAGGCTAAATTATGTTATGTATTGTAATATAAAATTAAATATATTTCGTAATTGTAAGAGGTTGTAAGGCCCCTAACACTATTTATGTGTTCGAATACGAAATGGTTAATAAAACGTCCGTAGTGTCTACTGATTGAACACTGATTTGAATGCAACTTAACAATGTAATAAGAACGAAAATATGATTAGTATCTAAATTTGTATTATTCTTTGCTTGCACAGTAATATTTGTCTACTTATAATGCAAATAAAATATTTTTATGATATTATATTACAGTTACATTTCAATTGAATATTTGAAGCGCACGGATCAAAGTTGTTTGAGCCGATTGTATAGCGAGCCGACGCGGCAGCTCTACGCACACAGCTTTGGTCGCTTATGTGTGCGTGAAATTAACGAAGAAATACCTATAGTTGACTTTGCGCGCAAGGTGTATACGCTCTTAATGACTTGACTAGCCAACAAATCAAAATATATGCGGAACTTAATATTTTATTGTTTTTTGGTTTTTAGTGGTTTTTTGTTTTGAAGTAGGTTTTTATTAAAAATTTTAGTTATTTCCTTAAGTACTGAAGTTTTTGTTTTTCTTTGTATTCCGCTAATTTAATGGGGCACTTTTAATTATGGTCAAGCGAGCCTTTTCGGCTTCTCTTTTTTTTCTAATCTTCTTCCCTAGTCAAATTGCTTTTAGTGTGCCGTGTGATATTCTAAACTGAAATATAAAATAGAAATGCTTATACACGGTAGCAATTAAGATGAAAGTGCTCTAAAACAACAAAAAAAGCAGTACTATGGAGACAATTCAATCCTCTGGCGCGATACCTGACAAAGGACTGACGCCAGCGGATTGACGAAAAAGACATAATTTGAGGTTATAATCAGAACTAATGTTTTTTTTTATAACTTCGAATATCAACAAACTACATTTTAACAAATCATAGTTAATTATGTATAAATGATAATAAACCTCAGATTAACAAGAAAATAACGACCCACCACGGGACTGAAATTTTGACTGGCTTTGCATGTGTATAGAAGACAAACACAACCCAAGAACTCGTACAGTTATGGCGGCCGTCAAATTGTGCTGTCCGCAACTAACTTCATTACCAACATTAATACATAAACAGGGATTTGACCTTGACTCGGTGATATATGGCGAGAATTTCAAATTTAAAGAACACACAACGGACTGACGGATGAAAACAAACACAAAGTTTCTTATTTTTTTTTAAATAAATTGGAGAACATTGCATCCCATCAAAAACATCCTGTAAAAAAATTCCAAGTCTCGCAGCTCAGTTTTTCTACCGCAAAAAGTTGTGAGATCCATGTAATACCAAGTCGATTAATGTATTTAGTCCTTGATTAAGGGACGTTGTTATTTATTTAAAACGTAAATAATTTTTAATATTGATATGATAATAACTTACGTAATAACTTTATACAGAACGTCCCTTAATCAAGGACTAAATACATTAATCGACTTGGTATTACATGGATCTCACAACTTTTTGCGGTAGAAAAACTGAGCTGCGAGACTTGGAATTTTTTTACAGGATGTTTTTGATGGGATCTCACGTCTTTTTGTAGAGTCCTACTTTATTCCTTTTCGGTATTTTTTATTTCTAGAATATATATATTGATATTTCTTAAAGCCTCTGTCTTATGGTTTTTTCTTATTTTTGTAGGTATCAATTTATCACAAATATAGCGGATTTGATTATTAGTGTTCTTTCTTTCGTGGTGATTGTTTTCGAGCTATTTAGTCTATTTATTTGCAAGGTTATCTTTGTCATGTTTTTCTAGAGGAATGTTGTACAGTTTAATGGGCTGAATACACCCTTTCCCTCTTTATACCCCCCTCCTGTTATGCCTCATATATAATATATATATATAGATACCAATCTACAACTATTATTCCATTATATACGGGTACAACGAATCATTAACTGCAAATGTATCTTTGTAATCCTATACATTTATATGAGATTACAAAGTTATTCACGCAGTTGGTGTATCTAGAAAACTAGACAGAAATTATGAAATGTTTGAATTTTTCCTTACTTTAGACACTAAACACTAATTATTTTCTAAATTTGAAGGTTCTATGTCTGCTAGAAGTGCCTTAGACTTTTGATGATCGGTCAGTCAGTCAGTGAGTGACAAAATTGCGAAAGTTTGACAAGTTATAATTCTTAAACTACTGGTTCAAATTGAATGAAATTTTAAATATACCGTGTTTACACAATGCCTAATTAATAACTGAAAATTCAGGCTTCTTGCTTTAACCACAACGAAGTTATAGGGGGTTGAAAATGGTCTGAATTGCTTCGAGAAAAGGATAGTACGGCTGTGCCGCTTTTTAGCTCGACTTGGAGGGGGCACTGCCGTGCCCCCAGATTATGAAAGTTGTAGTACCTATATAATACTATGTTCATCACAGATTGTAGTAAATTAGTAAGTTTTCTTAAATCAATGATAATGTTTAATAGATAGTCACTTGATTGTTGGTTTTCGGGATTGTGACATGCCAAAGGACTGACATTTTAAGTATTAATTTTGTTTTTTTATTAACTTGTATTTAAAATGAATAAGTGAAATTGGGTGACCATATAAAGGACTTTTCGTTGTTTTAAAATAAGTTGTTATTTCAATAAAATATAATAACACTTTGTATATATTGGCTGATGACAGCGAGTTACCCAATTTTTGTATATTCACCCATATATATATATATATATATATATATATAGCATATAGCATTTCTCGATAAGTGAACTATGTAACAAAAAAATATATGTTTCTATTCGAACTAAGAGATTAAAGGTAACAAACAAACTCTTCAGCTTTAAATATTAAAAAAGTATAGATAAAGTTACCCCGGTCGCTTGTATTCCTACCAGAACAATTTGAATTTCTACCATAGAAATTATTTCAAAATCGTAAGGTACACAGCAACACTGGCCACACTTTATTCAGTCGGGCAACATCTACATTTGTAATGTCAAATTTTTATTATGGCAAAAATTTCAGTCATTATTTTCGTATTATTATAACGTGACATCAAATATTGGAAAAAAATCAACATCCACAGAAGAAATCAGGAATTTATCTGCTCGTATGTGACAGTGCGTGTGCTTAGTTGGGACTGTTATTAAATTGTGTGTGATAGGTGCTTGAAGTTTTTGCATAAATGAATAATGTCGTTGAGGTCGAAGGCTCTGGCACTCGTGGAGGTGCTGCTGAGGGTGCCGCCTCTGTTTGTGGTGGATGAGTTCCTCAAGATTAGCCTGGGACTGCCGGTGTCCAACGGCGATGATGTGGTGGTTCTGAACCTCATGGACAACGGCGACGCCACTGACGCCAATTACTACGATGCCAATTTCTATAATGCGTTTATATTCACGCTGCTGAAGTTCCTCTTGTGTTGTTTAGGTAAGTTTGCACCTTTGTGTTGGGAATACAGACCGGGTAAGCGGCCAAACGCCTTTCATTTTAGTTGTGTCGAAATTACTTAGCGCGGCTGGCTAGTGACACGCTGTAGTTTTTTTTCCATTTGTTGCACTGATTGCAGTTTTAGAAATCATATCGCAAGGCTACACAAATATTTTACTCATGGTGGATTAAATTTTTATATTTCATTATATTTTAATTTCAACAGTGCTATATTGTAATAATATATTAAAATATTTAGAAAATAATTTGAACTCTTATGATTGGCTATTACTTATAGGTGCTAACCTGTAAATTCAATAGAAGCACATAATTTTTGACACAAACCACAGTCATGTGGTAATTTTTCTTTCTCTCTGTACCATACAATCTGTTACAGACAGCTTTTACATGCATTTAATATTACTTCTACACACTCATTTTATCTTCACTTAATCTATTTATTGAGTTACTCAATTAATTGTGCACCTTTTTCATCACTTATGTAATTAAATAGATAACATGTTTTCAATTCATTTTTCTGCTCATTATATTTAACACCAATATTATGTATGATTGACAGTGCATAAACATCAACAATGTAATTGTTTGTTTTTTATTTATTGGAAGTAATTTATAATCTACAAATTATTTAATGTTAAAATCATGTGGATGTATTCAATGATGTTAGTACTGTATATGACTTATGTTTTAAGTTGAAAGGTTTTATTTAAATTATAGTTTGAAAACAATGAACAAGTTTTAGGTATATTCATGTATTCTACTATAAGGATAAAACAAGTTATTAAATATTGAGAGAATACCTTTAATTCTAATTTAGTACTTACCATCAGTTTAATCATATAATAAAGTTTGTATGGAAGGCTACTGTTTTGGGTTTAGAATAAAATAATTGGAATAATATAAATCATAATTTTGATACTCATAAACATACTTAGTAATTTTTAAATTGAATTTTAACAGATAAATGATTGAAATTTATGTAAGTGCAGTCTGCAAAATGCTTAATTGGCAAAAAAATATTATTTCTCTATGGTCATACCATGTATTTAGGTGGATCCCTTAATAAGACATGCATTTGTAAAGTTGTTTACAAACAGCTCATAATACTTAATACAATCAAGTATGGTTCATAGAAATATGAATGAAATAATCACTTAATAGGTTAATTTTATAGGACTAAATACTTCAATATCAGATACTTAGTGAGTTGGGTGAATTGTTCACCAGATGTCGAAATTATGATGTGTCTATGGCAAAATTATAAAATTGAAATATCAATGATAGTAAAACCAATAAATGTTTTATTTTTATTTTCGTTAATAATACTATAATAAATAAATACATCCAACAGTCACATACACCGTCCTAACCTCACATTAAAATCAAATAAGTCTGGTGTTGTGGGTATCAGAAACTACAAAAGACTTATCGGTCGCACAAACACCCAGACCCAGACAAATATTTATTCACAAACATTTATCTTGGTGCAGTGATCGAAGCCGTTGCGTCTTGTTTCACAGCTGGGGTCTAACCAACTGCCCTATGGAGGCTGTCTAAATATTTAGGTATATCCATAAACTCAGGTACTATTTTTTTATATGTCATTGACGCCCGAATACTGGAACGCGATTCAAATAATAAGTTTCTCTTAACAGCGCACAGCCCACTTAGCCAGTACATTTAATCGGGATTAACGTAGTTAAGCGCCATTTATATTTAAGTTGCGTTCCAGTATTTGGGCGTGACTGTGACAAATGGAAGGAATGAAGAGAGGCCTTTGCCCAGCAGTAGGAATTAAAGGGCTTATAATAATAATAATGTGAATACAATATAATATGTACATATGTATGGTTAACTCATAACAATGTTTCTGTAATTTTTACATGTTTATTTACTTCATTATATGTTAATATAAATATATACATAAACACATATGGTCTATTAATCAACATGAAACATTTATGATTGATGAAAATAATTTTAAATGCTGTTTAATGATGTATTGTTCAAACAGAAGCTTCTCACATCATGCCACACTGTCTTAAATTTTTGAAACTTGACCTTAAAATATTAAACAGTATTGTGTTAGTTATTGTTACTAATCATCATGACCTACATACATATCTATAAAACTACATGTCTAGTAAATTAATAATAACTAGACCTAGACATACTTGTTTCTAAATTACAGACTGATATATCTACACATATAATAACTGACTCCATTTATTGTTTTATATTTTTATGGAAAAGAAAGTAGGAAACAGAAGTTTTATATAACAGCTAATTAAAAAATAAAAAATAATAGTATAGAGCATTTAGATCTTTCAAAGGAGAATGCCCATTTTACTATGATTATCGTGCGAAAATAGTTGTGCCAAGATGAAACCTATTTTTTTGTGTAGGGAAAAAAATATATTTTAAATAAATATAAACAAAATTCAGACCCAGACCCGGAGCTCTTAGAAAAATGAACTTGAAGACCAATAAAAAAGTTTTTTGTCATGATCTCTGTAAACGAAATATAAAATTTGATGATAATTAAGTAACTTATACAAAAAATTGAATATAAAAAAAATTGGCTCAGAATAAAAGAGGAAAACGTTTAAGGACAAAACATAAAAAAATGCTATAATTAATTTTAAGCAGTATTGGTATCCTGATCAATGTATTTTTTTACCGATACTATGATCATTCTCCTTTACAATAAAAATGTTCTAGATTGTATCTGGATAAGGTTGCATTAACATTAACAACTTTATTCATTGTCAGTTTATAAACTTATTTTAGTTATCATATGTTGTTCCCCCGTTCTAATGACTTTTAAATTCAGTTGAAGCGAAAAAACAAAACATTTGATAACTAAAATAGGTTTTTAGAGTAACTATGATTAAGGCCATAAATATTTAAACCAGTTGATAAACTTCGTATTAAAATGCACAATTGACAGAGTTAATGTTAACAACAAAAACAAGTAATTCCTAGTATATTAAGACATAGAAAAATCGAAAAATAATATTTCCACTAAAATTTTAAACATACATTCTTAAAACCACAAGTTATATTTCTTATAGCATTGCTAAAATTCTATTTATGCATTTATTCATAAATGGCTGTTGTGGCCGAAGACTTTACAATAAGTACATATAAAACAAAATGTTTACTTTATAGGTAACATGTTAATTACTTTTCTATTTGCATACAATATGAGTTCAATATACACTTCCTTCTACAATGAGCCAAATTTATATTTTTTTTTTATTTCTTATGACAAAATACATGTATTGGTCATTCATTTTAAACATATGGATAAGAGAAGGCGCAGGCTGGCCTTATGTTTAAAGAAGACTTTGTTCCTGCATAATAATTTCTTAGGTTTACGGCTACGCGAATGTTACTCATTGAAATAAAACTATTATTTACGGATTTTATCGCGGATTTGGTTTGGTAGACTTTGTTTCAAGACTTTGTTCCCCTTATGCCTACATAGTAGGTACCCAACATAGTAGGTTAATGAACTACTGGATTCCTTAGCTTGTTTTGTAGTTTATTAAGATTTCCTAGTGGAAATATACATAAGTAATTTATGAACTGTGAATATTCATTTTTTTTGTTTATGTTTGATTAAATTAAAATAGTTTGCTATAAGTTAAGATGGCTGGGAATATTACTATAAACAAACAAACAGATACTTTCTGAGTCCAGTCCACATCAATAACATATTATTTTCAGTGTACTGTTTTATATTGTAACTCCATGTGACTGCCTTCCACTATATTTCTTTTCTTGCCCTGTCCTGATATATTTCATTACATCCCGTCTCATCCTGTGGTAATTCAAAGCATGCAATCCTGTCCTGTCATGTCCTGTAGCATTCCTTTGAGAATCTCTCTCTATCTATTCTCCCTATTTCTAGAAATCTATTCTCATTTAATAGAGTGGCAAATACATATGTATATTTGTAATCCTTGGTCATCGCACAAGAACACTACATTTTTCGGGATAAAAGTAGTCTATTTATTAATCCAGGGTGTGTTAATAAAGTAGTTAATAAAGTAATAACAAACATACATGCAAACTTTCGCATTTATAATACTAGTGAGTAAGTAAGGAAAGTAAGGATGTTTTGCGACTTAAAGGAACATTCCTTAGGCAAACCGCGGGGGCAGTGCGCCATCACTTATAAAGACTCCAAGATGTACGATGCAGCTCATGGATTATACTCTGTCGTGCGCACATCTCAAACGGTCGGCCAAAAACAGTGATAAGTGTGAGGCATTCAGGCTCTCCATAATGGAAGGACCAGCAAAGGTTTTGCGCCGAACGGTTACGCGGACGTAAATCGGAGCGCTTCATGCCCTGTGATGTCCGGTGCCACCCATAAATCATACTGCGTGTGACTGTCACCGAATGGTTTTTAGTCAGTTTGCTGGAATGGGTTTTATATAGGGACCCAGCCTGGCCAAAATCCACAGCGTGCCGGCTGGAAGGTCGGAGACACTGACTCCTGGAGTACCGAAATTCGCTCAATAGCTTTCCATCGTGGTAAAAAAGAAACGATGTTTTATCCGAATATATTATGTTTAAATTCGATTGTAGGTATCATTTTATTTTTCTTGGAGCTCTTAATTATTCTGAGAAATGTTTTCGTGTTCCAGACGTAAATATCACACCACTGCATTACGTGAGAGGAGGCATGTAAAGCTAACACGCATCAGTGAATAATCATCTCTTTTTTTATACTGACGGTGTAGCCAGCACTTATCACTATACTTGATGGCAAGTGCAATGCTCTCCTTCTAAAATATCAACCAGTGAGAAGTAAATATCGTTAGCATAAATTTTTTATTTGGCGTAAATTGTAAACGAACAGTTACCGTGGAAAGGCAACCAACTCTGCCCCTGAAAAGGACTTGAACCAAAAATCAAACGTTCCAATGCCAACATTAAAGCGCTAAGCTAATTTGAGGCCTCGACAAACATAACTATCACAACTGGTTTGATGAAAGCTGTATTAAATTGCACACATTAACCTTAAAACATTTTGAAAAGGCACCAACAGACGCATTTAAAATAGGCACCATGTAAACTTTAGTGTTGGCTCAACATACAGTTATTTAATTAAGTATTTATATCTAATAATGAATGAATGTCAAAAAAGAATATTTTAAACCAGAAAATCTGCAAGTTCATTATTACGAGTATATAGCATAATTAAAAAAGGCAAGAAGGCTTGACGAGGTTTTATTTCGCAATTTGTTAATAATTGTGGGAAAATAAAGTGTATAAAACTATTACTTAAAACATATGAAGTTCATCGTCGTGATTTTGCATTAAATAAAGTTAACAATTTTTAAAGAGTGAGTCATCCGAGGCCGTTCCATTGTCATGCAGATAACCATTGTAAAGTAACAGGGTTGTGTTTCATTCAGTCGGTATCGGCAAATAACCAAAAACTACCACTCTTTTCTCCAACGCCTTATTACCTAAAGGTAGTTTTCGCGCCTACAAATTCCTAGGTAAAAGTTATAAAAATGTACACATCAATGTCACACATTGTCTTGACCCCAAATTAACATATGCCTCTTTTGTCTTTGGTATCAACAACTACGAGAGACTTTACGTACCAAAAATTCTAGCCTAGAAAAGAAAAACTTGGTTGGATAACGCAGACACTTCGAAAATCGAACCCGCGTTCTGCTACTTTACAACCGGAGTCAAAATCAAATGCGTCGCAGAGTCCCTCTGTTGTAAACGTTTACGGATCTGCGGACGGCCGTTATCACTTTCATCAAGCGAGCTACATAGGTACTTGTTGTTCGTACTTAAACAGTATTAAAATAATTGAATAAGCCTAAATTTTCAGAATACGAGCAGTTAAAGTTTTCGATGCCCTTGACACGTGCAAATTAGCAGGCTTTCTATTGTCCCTCGATTTTATTTAGTTCAAGTCATATAGAATGAAATGTTGTGTTACTATAAAAGATCTTCAATAGAGGACCACGTACCGCAGTTTCTTTTTGTTTACCATCGTTTTCCAAATGTTACTGAGCATCTAATAACGCAATGCTATATACATATGGTTAGTACTTGTTGCCACATTTGTTTATATGTATAAGTAACGTTGCCTAACATAAGGAACAATTGATAACATTTTTATTATATTATTATTCTTTGTTATTTTCTGTTATTGACGGTAAGTTAGAAACATTTCATAAATAGTAACAAGTAACAACAAAAGTCTCTCCACTTGACTCTGTCCTCGGCGAACTCTTGGAGGCCTTTGCCCAGCTGTGGGACACAGTGTAGGCTATAAAAAAAAAACAAACAAAACAACAACAAAAGTTGTAGATTGTTACCTAATGTTAAAGTGTTGCACAAAGTTATTCCACAACAGATGCCAGCAGTGTAGATGCACCCATAATATGCAAAAACACAAGGTTTCGATCCTAAATAAAAAATAAAAAGTCAAGAGCAGGCCAAATATCGTAATATTTAAAATATTCACTTGCCACTTTACTTTAGCATTCCTTTGTTGACTAGTCATTTAGTTCACTGATTTTTTATTAATATAATCATATAACTGATTAAAATAGTCTAATCTACGTATTAACACATTTCAAATTTGAATTATTCATAAGCAATTTGTGCGAGCGTATTTTTTTTAGCTGAATACCTAAGTTATTTTTAAAGATCTTGATAGTTCTTCATAGCTAGAGTGGCGACGTTAAAAGAAATAACATATGCCTCCGCATAACATAAAAAGGAAAGACCCAAGACAATAAAAATATACATATCATCTGAGATCAGGAGTGCTGAAAATATTGGCCTAACATAGTTATGACGTCCGTACCGATGGACGATTCGATAAATGAACATGCTACAAGAAGGTTCCTTATGAACCTTAAAAAAATATATGAACCCTGTGGATCGTCGTCAGGAAAATTTTAAGAGACTAATACTAAGATTGTGCCTTTAATGGGCGATTGATATAAACTTGCTCTTTATATATGCACTTAAATATATTATAACGTCAGTGGTTGCGTTTAGAATTAAACATTATATTAATTATTTAATTATCTAATAAATTATTTTCAATGCGCTTGTCCATGACGTGCGTACCTTGCGTGGTGGTACATATATTTATAGTATATTGTGTCAAGAGGAAAAGCTATAAAGTTCCCCTTTCGCTATCCTGGGGGAGGCCGAAAGGGGTATGTCAGTTTTACCGACCTTCCAGTCCGTCACGCTACGGATTTTGCGGCCAAATCAGGTCCCTTGCAAAAACCTACGCCGGCATACTGACTAATGACCCTTCAGTGGCCGTCGCGCGCATATAGGTCGGCACTGGATATCTCAAGACGAGAAGCGCCCTGAATCCTTCCCTGTGATCACCTGGGCGGCGCAGCACTAGGACGTAGACTGGTCTCTCTCAATGGAGAACAAAGTTACTCTCCACTTACGTCTAGATCTGGAGGCCCCTTTAAGATGTTATGGGCGTCCGCGACAGATGAGAGGCCACGAACTTTGTTGTCTGTCTCCGAATGGGGCCGCAGTGTGCACCGCCTCCGAAATACGCACAGCAACTCCGAGGACCAATTATGGCCGCCTCCTACGACGGGCAGGGGATACCGTGGCGAAATTGTGACGCCCCCTGACTAAGGGGTGAAATACCAGTCATACATTACTGAAAAACTTAAACCAACTTATGCCTGCGACTTCTAGTGCTAGTACCAAACACCTAAATTATTTGGACGTTGAAACAAAGCAACGTTGTATCGCTACAACTATCATCTAGTAACCGACTCTTTGTATTCATACCATACAACATGCAACAAAAAAAAATGCATTCCAAATGTATGCCACCTTCCAATGCATTAGGTATTTTATTAATCTGGGATTACTTTTAAATGGAATAATTAAAGAATGGCGACTAACCGACCTGCATATCTGAAACATCGGAACCAACAGGTCATGATACTTCTAGGTACTTTGCCACCCAACCGAGCTGGCTACAATAGTAACGGCATTAAAGAAAACAATGTTATTACATTAAATAATTGACCAATTAGTTAATGTCACAATCGGAAAAAAACATCAGCGGAGTTAATTATGTTTATCATCACACTAATCATGTACATACTACAAAAATAAATACATTAATAGCATTTTCTATTAATCTCTTCTATTACCAGATCTTCTCGCTTAATACTAGCCAATAGCCATCACAAGCAAAGCAATATGTCCCACCGTAAATCACTTAACATTTGTCTATTATTTTCTCTTAACTTAGAAGCAAGTTTAAACCAAACTGTTCACCTCGTTTTAGGTTTAACAGATAAGAACTATAAGATTCAAAGGCTTAGTTTCCATTAATGTAATGTGTGTATGTATATTAGGATTGATGGATCATCGTGAAATGTTGTAATAGGCATACTACGGCCTGCATGCTCTGATTCCGATAGCTCACATCAAACTGCAGTGTGACTCCTCACAGCCAAGTAAATAGAAGATCATCATCATCATCATGAAGATAGATAGAAGAAAGAATAGAAGATGTTCTTGAATAATTCGTACACAATCGTTTGCAAAACAGAAACAGCAGATTCTTTCATGATGTTCAATCAGTTTGAATTGATATTTTCCGAGTAAAATAATAACAGTTTAGTCTCATATTCTTCTCCGGGTTTGCTCTAGAGGACGATCCCACACCGGGGCACAGTTCAAGATATTATCAGCGACGATTTACGTCCATTAGTATTAACTATTAACAGACCTTATTTCTCCCACGCACCTGCAAACTCTAGACGAACTCCCACCGAGCGTTATGACGTGTCCTTCTTCGATCGATGTCGATAAGCCCCAGACAAAGCCGACATCCAAGGTCACCCAAAATGAATACAAAAGAAACAATCCACGTAATGGAAGTCGGTCACATTACGTGCATCACGTAGCGCCACCGATCACCGGTTGCGGTTGGTTTAAATCAAGGATCCACTTAATTCGCACATCCTGATTGCCATAATTTTCCCGCCGCGCTTGTTTAAAGTATGTAATGTTAAATATTGTTTTGTAAGGTAGATAGATAGACTTTAGATTGATGCCGTATTTTATGAGTCACCTCCGACAAATCTCCAATGTTTACAACAAAATTAATTATTTCAAATTAACCATCAAAACTTACCCAAATGTTGATGGTTAATCAAATGGTAAATCCAGATTGCATATTGTGAATCCTGAAGTCAAAAGTTCAATCTTCTGATGAGATAATGTTACGTATAAGTTTTACGAGTTGAATCTACAAATATGATTGGTGCTCTGCGACTGCCTCGGTGGCGTAGTTGCACTACAGTACGGCTACAAAGCTGAGCTATCCTGGTTTCGAATCCCGCGTCGAGTAAAGTGGATTTTTCTATTCATTATCAGTCCGGAGCCGGATTTTTTGCCCGCTATGGCGATAGGCTAGCTTCCTATTAATTACATCGTGGGACGGAATATACAAGGTGAAATGTGGTTGTCTTAGCAACTCTACCTACCCCTTCTGGGAGAAAGGCGTTTGTTTATGTATGAATGTATGTAATATGATTGGTTGATATCCATTTTGTACACATCTCCGCTCCGCTCATCTCTAATTCAGTTCAAATGCAGCCTGATCCATAGGTTTATATCAGAATTTGTGAAAAACTAGAAGTATACATTGGAAAATGTATGTTGTAGCGGTGCATCTCTACCACATTGAGAAATGCGGCATCCAATTTCATATCACTTAGCGTATTATATTTCCTTGTTATACGTAAAATAAACGGGACTCGCTGATTCAGTATTAACTGAAGATTCAAATATATGACTAACACCACAAAAACAGGTTCACGGTCGTTCAAACACCTCGTTTCACCGTTTGTAAACCATATTTCATACGTATTCTTTTAACGATTAAAATGAACTGGGATTTTAGAATGCGAAAGTTAAGTTTTTTTTTCCACATTTAGTTAATATTCAAGGGTTCTCTTTCATGATACCTAAAGGTTTAACTATTTGTTTTTGCGTATAGTCCTGTCAATTTAGACATAAAAATAGTGCTCATATAACAAAATTTCCCGGAGAGTCAAATATTGGTGGAGAGTTAGGGTTAAGGTTTACCATTACAAATAATGTTTTAAGAATCCCCATCGATCCTATGTGTGCTACAAAAGTTATGCGGGGTCAAAGATCGAAATTTGAAGTCTTAGATGTCTCTCAAAAACGGTAAGTTTTATAAAAAAAAACCTCAATCCAAAGTTGTAGATCTTAAAAAGAATTACCATTCTTACGATATCGCGATTCCAAGAATCACATTAAATATGATATGCACACATTTCCACGCCACCTACGGGGTAGTGTACTCGGCGCGTTCCTTTACCGTGGTTTTCACTGTAGGTCTACTCCACTACTGTCATAATAATTTTTAGGGTCATTTAAGGAAACCATTTAAATTATCATCACATTTTACATTTTGTTTACAGAACGGAAGAAAAAATTTTTTTTTATTGGGTTTCAAAATAATTTCTCTACGAACTCCGGACCTGGGTCGCAATTATGTTTATATTTTGCATTTTTCCCCATACAAAATACTAAGTTTCATAGTAAAATAGGCATTCTCCTTTGCCGTGTATGTAATCCCCGTCCAGCAGTAAAAGATGATTAATGAAGTCGTTGTAAATACTAGTCGAAAATTAATAAGTAAAATATTGATACAGTTTTATGAAACATGCGTAGAGTACTAAATACCGAGCATTCGATAATAAAGTGATATTATCGAAATGTAATGGAAGTCAAAAGGCACCAAATTAATTTATTTATTCTACTTACTTTTGAATTCAATTTGAGCGAAGAAGACAGAACATTCGATACCTAAATAGGTTTAAAATTTGGTTTGATAAACGCCTGTATGATATAGAAAACATATATACAGTATAAGTCCCATATAATTTGCTGGTCGTACGATATTCATATCCGGCAGGATATCCACCAAAGTAAATCGAGGTAAGCGTAGGTATCAAATTTAGTGTTCAAATCATTTAGACCGATATCATCCTGTTTAGATACAATATTTATATTGCGCTGCACTTTAGCATTGAAATCACTTTTTCATAACAATATGAACTAAATATTTTATGTATATATTTTCTTATGTCAACACACAGCCACCTATTACATCATATAAAAGGACAATATGTGAATAAAAATATTATAAATGTACTATTAGGAATGTTGTCGTCATACAGGGTGATATTGACACATTGTACTTAATTTTTCCCACATGTTCCTCATCACCCCAGGTGACATTGTACATGATTTGAAGAAAATATGAGATTTTTTGTCAAAAATAGTGATTTTATTTTCACGATTTTTAGGCATCCCATATAGATAAGAGTATTTTTACCGCTTAGCTCAACTATATTTTGGGTCGGGAACTCACCTAGGCCGTTAAAGACTCGGTATCTATTGAGGTTGATCAAAAGCCTTGCAACTTAAAATCAGGATTTTTGACAAAACTATCAAGCAGTTTTTATTTCAACGTGGTACAATGTTACCTGGGGTGGTTAGAAACATGTGGTTTAAATTATATACACTATCAGCCGCTGCCAATAAACAATCCCAATCCAAAATTTGCCGTTTTAGATTGACAGCTCAATCTTTTTTCTGATACTATATTGCCAATAATCAATCTCAGTAGTGAAAAAACTATGGCAACATGACAAGAGACCAATCGAAAAGTAGAAAACAATCCAGATTGACTTCAATCTAATTTTTTCGATTGATTATTGGCATCGGCCGTAAGTCAATATCACTCTGTATACTCGCAAAATATAGAATAGTAAGAAAAAACGATTTTGAAGCTATTTATATAATAATTAATAAAGACTTCTCAGTCGTGACATTAATGGTATTTTTTAAATTAAAATTACCAATTACAGCACCGTAATCATACAAACCGTTTAAAGTTTGTTCACATTTAAAATTTTACGGTCGTTAACACATTCATAACTTCAAGTGGCTACTTTTTGCCTACATTAGAGGTATTTTAGAATTGAGTTAATAAAAAGCTATATTTAATTTCATTGAATCTTCTAACAGGCTACTTTTTTCTACTGCCAATATCGGTATAAAAATTTGATTATTTTTTGTTCAAACTATCATGTTATTAAAATCAGCTTTACTGAGTCTTAGTACCGTATTACATACTTATGTTGATTCAAACCGTGTATGTATGAAATAGATGAGTCCAGAAAATACTTTATTCACAGTTTACTTCTATACAAAACATAATGATAAATAAATATAATAAAGGAAATGTAGTTGTAAAATGTAATACATTACGGAAACAATAGCAATATACGTATTTAGCCAAAGATGTGCATTGCAACATATAAATAAAAACAAATAAATAAATACCCATCAGTTATAAACACAGTCCTGACTCCACATTAAGATCAGTTAAGTCTTGTGTCGTGGGTATCAGAAACTACGAGAGACTTTTCGGTCTCACAAACACCCCGACTCAAAACAAATATTTATGGCCCGCACAAACATTTGCCTCGGAGCGGGGATCGCACCCGCGGCCTCTCGTTTCACAGCCGGCGTCTAACCAACTGCGCCATGTGTTACGGTATGTTCTGAATCCAAAAGAGACTCTCTGCCATTTGTCAGGAACGTGTCCTGAGCTGCTTAGGATAAATCATGCTGTCTCCCAGACATTAATTAAAGAAGCTCATAATATTGGGATGCATCGAGGACAAGCGCCCCAGAAGTAGAGCACCTTGCTAATGGTCGGATATTATAAAGAGGATGATTGTTTGGCCTATACCAAGCGGTCCATGCCACAAAACATAGAACATTATGGTGGAACATCACGTGTGGTCGCGATCCTCAGTAGTGAGGGAACGATAATGTTCTTAAAACCATGCAAATTAATTCTAAAAAATCTCATTATTATGAACATCTTGATTCGAACTCCCAGTCACTAATACGTGTTTGGAATTAGTTGTGTTCTCTTCACGCACATAAAATCTGCTTTTGGTATTTGTTTGTACAAATTCTCAAATAACATTGAATATTTTTTAAATATAAGAATATTTAAAAAATATTTTACCATTGCAATATTTCGTAACTCAAAAAATGCCAATTTATTTAACTGAACCAACACGAGAAATGCCTAGTTTATTCCACACTAGATTAAGATTAATTCAAATTTGAAAAGCAAGATTGTCGACACCTATTTTGCTATTTGTTTTGTTTCTAATCTGAGAAATCACGTTCATTTATCTAATTTCAAGATAAATCATACACAACACGTTGTTATACACATTCTTATATCGCTACTATAACTCACAATTTTTCTAAATAAGAATTTGTTAGATGGTCAGTTACTTAACATTAACATTCTTTTTGTGAAAAAATCAAGTAATTCAGTTCCCCATGCAATCGTATCCTATGTCACCACTACTTTGAACGCAGTATTACTTGAAATAAAGTCAAATTGTAAATTCCTACGAATTAGGTCCGTGTGAATCCAAATCTACAAAACGTGTATCCTGGGTCCTTCCGCCGTAGCGTGAAGAAGCACCTTAGCAGGCCGGCATAATTGTTTCCATTGGCATGGGACCGCCGTCCGATGCCAATGGATACTCTGCCTGGGCGGCATTAGCACTTACCATCAGGTGCAATGCCGCCACTATGCCGGGCCAGAATAAAAAAAAATGTGTCACATCGGCCTAGTTTAAAGACTTCAAATCGATTTTCTCGAAAAAAATACTCCGATGTTCTACATCATGGCATCTTCTGCTTGTAAATTATCCGACGTTGTCTTTTAATCTTAATTCTAGACATTAAAAATAAACTTGCTGTGTCGAGATATCGTTGGAAGCATTAATTGTATTGTTTTGTGTTATACGTCTGGTCATAGTTAATTACAAATTAATCTCAGCGTGAATCAAAAGAACTAATATTAGTAATGTTGCGAAGGTCAGGAAGTAGATAAACGTTTCACTTGGTAGTGGGTGGAAAAACGTGTCTGAGTTGTTGATTGTCGGTAAAGTTTCATATTTATAAGACTTTGTGCTCTATTGCTACGACGAGTAATAAGATAGAGACGAAATGCTATTGATACGGATTGAATGGAACCAATCTTGTAACCAAAACAATATTTTGTTCAATTAACGTTTAATGCTTTAACTATTAATCTAGGAAAGAGATTCTAAACCGAACCTCTGTTCAGTTAATACTGTAGTATGAATTATGATTATTGCACCTGAAAGAAAATGCTGTCAATTAATGGGTATCTATGTCCACTCCCCATAAAGACATCGGCCGCAGATGCTCATACTAAGGCTGGAAACAGTGCTCGACCGACGGTCAGCGCTGACCGTCAGTCGGCGTAGCTATATCTATGCAAGCCTATGAATGCGCACTCAGCTACGCTGACGGTACGCGCGTGATTCGGTCCGCGCGTACGGTCGGTCGAGCCGTCGGTCCAGCTCGTCGGTTGCGCGTACGTCGGTCGACCGACGAGCTATGAGATTGTGTGGATGCGTTCAGTGCTTCGCTGACGGAGCGACCGAACGTACACTCAGCCAAAAAAAATTAATATTGACACAGAGCGCCTTATTACTGAAGTGCGGCTTCGACCGGCACTATGGGATTTATCGTCTGCATTTTATAAAGATCGTGATGCTAAAATAAGTGCTTGGCAAGAAGTTACATATTACACATATTACAGCACATATTACAGCATTTACAGCAAAAGGATTAATTTTTTTGACAACTGTACACACGCGTCGCAGTTCGCCGTCAGCTTATCACTGAATGCATTTTCAGAACCGACGGTCAGCGCTGACCGTCGGTCGAGCACTGTTTCCAGCCTAAAACTTCGATATTTCGGACGCAGTTCTTTTGACGTTTTCTGGTTATTATTGATTTTTAAAATTAATATCGTTTTTTTTTTATTGCAATGCATCGTGAGACTAGCAGTTAGTCTAGCTACCAGGGCTTAAAATGCCTATAAAAGTTTGGAATCGCTAGTGGAGCTAGAAGCAGGTATCGGTAAATTCATAAGTAACGATACCCATTTTAACGTTATTTTAACGTTAAATATAAATACTGGTACTACCAAACTTACCAATTCTTATAACTTTATGAGTGTATTTCGTTACCTTTATTGGCGGGAACTCGCAACGTTATACCAATCAGCCACATTCATGGCAAGAGCGTGGCGGCAGTCGGAATGCGTTTGTGGTATATCCCGTGGGAGGCCCAAAAGAAATTTGAGTGAGAACACGTATCGTGTTAATAGCACTCGTATAGTTTGATAGAATTTTTAAATAAAATATATAAAACACAATAAAACAATAAATAAATTTTAATTTTATTTATGGACTCACTGAGAATGTGTTTGTCATTATTCTAAGTTTTTTTTATTGTTTTTGTATAATATATGTTTTTTTTTATGGAATTTATATTCAATTATTATAATCTGGTGTTTTATATAAAAGTGTAATAACTTTTATTCATTTGCTCCATCTTTGCACAAAACATCTCACTATTTGCGTACCCGAAGCGGGTGACACTCGCGCTCGCAGTGGTCTCGACTGGTTTGAAATATCGTGTCGGTGTACGCTGTCAATGTGTGCGTTGATTTAGCGCGCTTTGTATGAAGCTTGACTTCTGTTAGTTTAGTATTCTGTGCTCTGGCTTATGCGAAAACACGTATCGTGTTAAAAGCACTCGTATAGTTTGATAGAATTTTTAAATAAAATATATAAAACACAATAAAACAATAAATAAATGTTAATTTTATTTATGAACTCACTGAGAATGTGTATGTCATTATTCTAAGTTTATTTTTATTGTTTTTCTATAATATATGTTTTTTTAAATGAAATTTATATTCAATTATTGTAATCTGGTGTTTTATACAAGTGTAATAACTTTTGTTCATTTGCTCCATCTTTGCACAAAACATCTCACTATTTACGTGCCCGAAGCGGGTGACACTCGTGCTCGCAGTGGTCTCGACTGGTTTGAAATATCGTGTCGGTGAACGCTGTCTATGTGTGCGTTGATTTAGCGCGCTTTGTATGGAGCTTGACTTCTGTTAGTTTAGTATTCTGTGGTATGTATCTGTATCGATGTCAGCCCATGTACTTCCTACTACAGAGATCTCCTTTGCAATCGAGAGTTTAATTAAGAGGGCTAAGGCTATGAGTGACATTATATATAGTTATATGAGTTTATTTGTCCCGAAATGAATACCTCGCAAGTGAGTTTGGATTTAAGCACAACGAAACCCTACAAAATATCTATCTAATGGCACCATTGATCGGAAAGTTTATCAATAAACATTAGCGTTGGTTTAGAGCAAATTCTATTTTTAGTATGTTAGGTTATTGCCATCACAATTTCACTCCTTATTACCTACACTAAATCAATCAATACTCAAATAATTCCAGAAATTTTCTTTGTAACACGTTCTATAAATTTCAGCCTCTTGTACGAAGACATAGTAATTTTAGCGCATTTTTATAACGAATTGAGGTGAGGATTGTTTCAGCGTGCGATGAGATTTCCGCATATCTTTTATAGGTCAAGTGGTCTCTTTTCCCTCTAGCTGAAGGAAAGTTGTTGAACTTTACAAAAGCAAAAAAGACACAAAGGCACGGTGAAGGTTAAGTTTTTGTTTTATTGCGAAGATGTTAGTGTTCTAGAGGAAAAAACTACTATACTGATTTCTATTATACTTATGGATAGTCTTGTTTAGTTATTGAAATGTGGCAAGTTTTTAATAACCTAGATTTGGCGAACATAAAAATCTTATTATGAATATATCATAGATTTTCCCATATAATTATTTTATATAGCGTCCTTTCTGGATTTTTCTTTAGCAGTAGGAAGTCCATTGCTGAGCATAGAGATTCAAAGGTCTTTTATTTTAATTCAATTAGGAAGAGTAGATAAAATTACTATATGGCTATTAAAATTACACTGACATCATTTAAGAAAATGGTGGATGACTCACTATATTTCTCAATAAACAGACACATTGATAAGAATGTTCTTAAAAATAAATAATTAATAAACAAATACAAAGCGATGCCATAGCCTCTGGTCTTGTTCAAATTAATTTACACATGTTTTTTTTTAATGTTACGAATAAATAGATCTTGTATCCTTTATATTTCTAGCTGTCAATTCTGTTTCTGTCTGTAAGAAATCGCCTAGAGCGATAAGACCCCCGTCCGTCCTTTTTGTAGTTATAATATCTATATTATCAATATTTCCTATGTAGGTATGTGCAGTAAAGTATACATAAATAAATAAAATGGTAATAGTTTTAGCAAAATTGTTATCGTCACACCTGATGTTAATTACTCAGACTTTTAACATTCATTGTCACCTCCCCCATTCCATACTAACACAGTTACTCAATAAGTCAATACATGTAAATTATGCGAGAACACAGCTCAACTGAGATTGAATAGTAATTGTCAAAATAATTTACAATAATCTATGCATTCTATGTTAATATCAATGTAAGCGATAAAGTATTGTTAAAAGTCTGCAGACATTAGGTATATTGTGAAAATATTACACGTGGGAAATTCGATATCATATCAATCCACACGTCACTTTTAGATTACGGAATTACCACATCCTTTAAATAAGTTCATAACAAACAGTGAAAACCACACATATTTTATTTTTATGCTAATTTATTTCACATACACGAATCATCAAAAAATTACCACCTACAATTAGCCGAGATTTCTTCGCCAAGAAACAATATAAGGGGCAGCTATCGCCATCCCGAGCACATATTCCAGATCCAGGCAAGTCATGTGTCTCTTTTTTTATATTGGGTACAAAATTACCAAATCAATTAAACAGTCCAATAACACTGATAGACGTCGATTTCATCTTAAATTATGTACACAAGGAGTTGGATATCAGTCCCTACTTTCCTGCTAATTTTGTAAAAAAAAAATGTTTGTTTCGCTTTCACGCTAAAAAGGCTGAACCGACTTTGATGTTTAACATAAATATATATCCCGAAAAATCTAGTGCCCCCGTGGGATGACCGATGAGGTAGGAATTCAAATATGCTACTCTTTCAAATTAGAATGAATGGACATGGGACAGGATTGCATGCTTTTTGTCCTGGGGCAGAACGGGATAAAATGGGAAAGCAATAGCAATGTAGTCGATGGCGATGTATCACATAGAATTTAAATATAAAGCACGAAAACAATAAAAACGGAACGTATTCCCACCTTAAAGGCCGGCAATGCATCTCCATGCCCTATAGTGTTGCAGATTTTCATGGGTGGCGTTCATACTCGTTCGCCCACTGTAATATAAAAAAAAGTTTATGTTGCTGATGTGGACTGGACCTAAAAAGTATCTGCAGCCGGGCCCAAACGCTATTAATCTATAAATGGTAATTTCTTAGGTGGCTGGTTTCTTTTAACTTGTAGCCATAGCTTTGTAGATTGGCTGTATTACCTCGCTCCTTATAAAAACGATTTTCACCTGTTATTACTGATATCCTACTAATGCAATAGCGGTGTTCAGGATCATTTCAGTGTGTTCAATTGTTGATTCACACTTAAAGCTATTACAGTAGTGATTGTGGGCGGGACGGACTTTGCCAAGTTGCCTAAAGATAGGTTTGCTTTGAAGAAATGTGTTTTGACAACAGGACCAATTCTTCACATAATTAATAAGTGAAGCACGGCACGAGGGGAATTCTTGAATCAAAATTACTAATACATTCATAAATATGAACGCATTGAAACATCTGTACGTTATAAAAGAGTCGTGAAACTAACGGATGGCCTTTAGAGATCATTACCAAGGGCTGTATCCGATTGACCGGCTTTCGGCTCCGAGCGCCGCTTGATAAATATTCGAGATATTTAATGTGTTGAGCAATCGCGTACGTTAGCGATTGGTCAATGCAGCGCATTCACTGCTTCGTTTACGCGAATCACTTTTACGGAGTAAATTGGTTATTTTATATGATTTTGTGTAATTAATATTTTATCGGGCTTGTGGTAAACACCGAGTTTCTCTTTTGTTATCTATTCGAATGAAACTAGTTTCTCGGGCTAGGGTAACCCCCACAATTGTACCCTCGATTGCAAAAGAGCCTGCAGTGGGACGTATATGAGCTGATCCAGAGGTAATTCCCCAAAAATCTAAATTAGTCAGATTTACTAAATTGAATATAGCATGCAATCGTGAAACGCACGTGTATTTGTACTTGATAAATCAATAGTTTTGTAATATCTAGTAATATCTTAGTTAAACATTGGTTATGAACTGTTGGTTAACTTTTCTAATACGAAACTGTTAAAGTTATCGCTTGTGAAATGTTCTCCGCGTATTTAAATATACAGTGGAGTGTTATTTACAATTTTTAAAATATGTGTTAGACACTTTTTTCCGTCCATCTAAAATGTTCCTCCTAGGTCTGTTTACAAAATCTTTAATGGTTTTTTCTTCTTCACTAATGTGCCTGGATACTCCACAAAATGTTGGATTCCTCTATCGTACATTGCAACCATAGACTAAGTTGGGAAAAACTGATAAGTATAACAGAGAATAGTATTGATTTTTAGAAGTGGAAATCTTTTATCTTACTCCGGACGTCGATCATCTGTACATTCGAAGTTCGTATCATTTTTATAGAGTAACCCCCATTTTTTATTATGATTTTACCCCAACACACCGTAATGGACTATCCATTGGATTAAGATGATTTCCGGGATAGTTCAGAAGAATTGTATTTTCAGTAGGGGTACACATATAATATAAACATGCATAATATGAATATTACCGACAACAACGTTAGGCCGCTGTTGAAACAATTAACATAACTTTTATGTGAAATAGATAACCATTTCACAAGTGTATTCTAATTGACTTTGAAACTATTAGTATGAATTATTTATTGTGATTGTATGCAGATTGAGTAGAACATCGACGTATAACGTCGGCTCGCAACTTGGTCTCTAAAAATTGTACTGGATTTAAGGTATTGTGGGTTTTGACTTTTGGTCCATATGGCAACAAGTTAATTTATGCACTTATTATGAAACTATTAATCATTCTGCAATGAAATATAGTTTTTAAAACAGTAAAACAAACGTTAAAGTAACAAATGTTAGTTTTTCTGTTTTCTTTACTTATTAAAAAAATATGGAAAAAGCATTGAAAACATTAGATGGCGATCAACATTGCAATTTTATAATTGCTTATAAGAAAAAAAGAAGTTTTAAAATTAACTTATACCGCTTAAAGCAACATCGATCCATTCTTGCCTTAAAACCTCGTTTGCAATGTGCTGCTAGTTAGGAAATGTTGGAACTAAAACTGTACGTCAATATGAGTCATAGCGTCAGGGATGTAATGGAATAAACAAGAATACCCAAAAAAAATTACTTAAGTAAAATTCACGTATCTAAATACGTACGGAGTTCAAGTGCCTTCCTACGTGTCTTTTTCGGAATACTCGTGTCCTTTCACCGTTGTGTTTTATTTCATCCTACTAGGTTACTATAATGTTAACTTAAAAATCGTTTTAACTTCTTAAGCGATACTCATCTTCGTAAGTCATCATTATTTTCCTATTTAACCGCTACCCTTTGTTTCTATACAAGATGCTTCGGATCATAAATTGAGATCCTAATTTATACTAGGAATGTAGCATATCAAAGAGCTATATTCGGACAGTTTTAAAAATAGTAAAATGAATAATCAGTTAAGTAACTCTGTACCACCCATTAAATTCATATTGCTACAATCAATATCAAATAAAAAAGCGGTTATACCCGTGATCCGTTTTGTTAACCTCTGTGCTCTTTATAGACAGGCAAAAGAACAAGTAAATGTGTCATTGGTCCCATTAGCTAACTGCTAGACTCACTTGTGCTATTTCTTTAATAAAAACACGGAAATAATAATTATTTGTGCGTAAATTACGCGCAATATAACGGATAATAGGAAACTTGGTTTCAATAAACAGGAAATTAATATTTCTCTAAAGTTACAGTTGTCAGTGGTTGATACTTTGTACTGATTCCCTGAAGGTGAGAGTTGCTCCAGCTGGGAAACTGTAAAAAAACAAACTTTAATATTGTAAGTGATACTCGCGATTGTGTATTCAGAAAACTTTGTTGCTCTTGGGACACTGTTCTTTCCTTATTGCTATGGCTCGATACTTGTGGGTGCGTTTTAAAGGTGAATTTTCAATTTTTATTTTATGAGCTGTGGAAATTAAGTATGTAACTATAATCATTCAGCAAAAATTGTGAAATTTAAAATAAAACATTAGCCGCCGCATCGCATCGTGTGGCGTCGCTATAATTGTGTATAAATAAAATAACATGTTATTGAATTGATAAATAAACAATTAGTCGAACGTTGGTCTAACCAACGAGATGGCATGCCAAGTCAAACGTGATATATTCCAAAAGTATATAAATTATTTATTTATTATTTAATTTGAATTTCAAGGGCATAACTTATACTAATGATTCATACGACTTATATAGGGATGCCATGTGTTATTTTCTGAAAATGTTAAAGTAGAACAGACAATCAGTCTTAAAATGATAAGCCAAATCTTTCTGAAACGTGCATAAACAACACGTTACCCTCATAGGTGTGAGATAAGGGCGGAAAAATTACGATAGACCTGTGCGTCACCTTCGCTTATCACAAAAAATAATCAATAAATAAATACACTCATTAATCGCATATATAGTTCCAACCCCACATTACGATACGAGTCTTGTGTTGTGAGTATAATTGGGATCTTCTCACGAACTATACTTACATGATTTTTAATTCAGCCGTTCGTGCAAACTGGAAACATGAACAGTTAAGTTCGCCTAGCAACACTACACGGAGCGTTAATCACTGCAGTGCTGGTCATAGGTCATAGGCATCACCGGAATACAATTTTAAAATCTTTGTCTGATATTTTTCACAATGTTTTTTGCTTCGATTGACTTTTGACAATCATCACAATAGTTGAACACTATTGACTGATCATTTAAAATCTATTCACACACCCACCACTGGGCTTCCTGTGAGCTAGAATAGAAAGTAGTACGCGCAGAATCCACACAAAGCAATGAGTACCGAAACTCAACAAGTTTCATACGGTCTTTAGCTAGTCTAATCTGAAGTAATAAAAAAGTTAACAGTTGTAAACTAATAATTGCTCATTTTCGGTCAGTGAAACGGAAGTTTAAATATCAGATTGAGATGGATCTTTTTTTTTTTAATTTTGCTTTGACTTCAGAAGTTGCGTAATGTCTGCGAAGAGTTCGTCGTGTTTTTGTACTATTGCTCAACACATTACAATTGTTACCCAAAACCATTGTCAATTCGAGAAAAATCAAACATGGAGTATTTTCCATTGTGTTGCTGTGTAACACATTCATTTTTTTGTGTCTGTATGTTTATTTTCTTTACCAGCTACCACTACAAAAGTACTATTTTTTTTTAATTTGCTATGACCATAATAGAGTAAGATCCCAGGCCCCCCAGACGTTACTTATTTTCTCATAAAAAATATAAATGGGATAAAGTAGTGTTAGTACGTACTTTGAGTGTGTGCATACCTGCTAGCTTGTGTCGACGGCCAATTCATAGGTACCAGGTGCTAAAGGTAGATAAATACAGTACTGACTTTTCTTAAATTCTCAGAGCTGATTTTTACATATGTTTTATATAATTTTGTTAAAAATTAATAATAATTATTGCCAGACACTTTCCATCGGCGCTTATCCTTAACAGACGCTTTAAAGCTTCAAAAAAAATAACATATTTTTACTTATAATCTCACTCTTGATTTTTATATATAATATGATACTTAGGGAACTATTTGAACACCCCTGGTCAGCAGCCAGACCAATTGGAGGGGTCAAACATCCCCCCAGACACACATAAAGTGTCGCTATGTGTATGAGCGTGAGGTCATTATTTGTACGCTTGAGTGTGAGAGAGATATCTATTTATCGATATCTTTCTTACTTAAAAATGCAGAGTACCAGATAGCATTTATGAAACTCGGCGATATTCAGTGACTTAGAACTAGAGCAAAATGTGTTTAACACTATACAAAAATTTGTTTGTGAACTGTACAACGTGGCCGGAATAATTGACGTAGATGCTGCCCGACTCCAACTCTTCATCAACACTTATATGGTTTGTGACGTAAATGAAGAGTTCAATCGCAAAATTGCGAAAAACTTTGATGCAAGTAACTTACCACCATGCAAAAGTGAGCTTTTACAGCAGTTTGGACGAGCTAATTACATCACTAGTCTCTGGAAGAAAATTAGTATTTTTAGTCCTGACAATAATGGGTGGACGTTGGAAGACAATAAATATATATCTTAAAATTACACAAAGCTATACATGTCTTTCTTCTTTCGGATTATTTGTAGTTTGAACATTTTGCAATTCAGCGTGATCTTTACTGTCATCATCGTCTAAGTTTGATAAGTCATCATCAACCCAATGTTGGCATTGACTATCTTCATTATCATCCTTATTACTTTCATTTTCTGTTACAAAAATAACATAATTAAGAATCAAAGAGTTACACGGTTATATCAATTATTCAAAGTTAAAGTATAATACCTGATGCTTCTTGAAGCGATTCACTGACAAAGCTCGGCAATTGGTCCCCATCGAACCAGTTAAAATGATATTTATTGTCTTCCAACGTCCCATTATTGTCAGAACTAAAAATACTAATTTTCTTCATATATTACTGGTGGCAATGGGCCGGGCACATAGCGCGGAGATCTGATGACCGATGGGGTCGGAAAGTACTCGAATGGAGGCCGCGTACCGGAAAGCGCAGCGTAGGACGTCCACCAACAAGATGGTCCGACGACCTGGTAAAGGTCGCGGGACGTCGCTGGACACAGGCTGCCTCCAACAGGTCTCTGTGGAAATCATTGGGGGAGGCCTATGTTCAGCAGTGGACTTCCTTTGGCTGATGGATGGATGGATGGATGGATTACTGGTGGTAGGTCTCTCATATGTGAGAGGCTGCCTGGGTGGGTACCACCGCAATGTTTATTTCTCTCGTCAAACAGCAGTTTAAATGCACTGTTGTGTTTCGGATTGAAGGATATTGTAGCCAGAGGAACTACTGGACATATTGAGACTTTACATCTTATGTCTCAGGATGGCGAGCGCAGTGGAATGCCAAGCAATGCTTTGTAATTCAAGGTGTTGTTTGGTTCTACTACTGTTCATGAGCGGTCGTATCGCTTACCATCAGGCGAACGGCATTCTCGTCTCGCCATTCAAAGCAATAAAAAAAAATGGGCATTCTTCCAGAGACTAGTGATGTAATTAGCTCGTCCAAACTGCTGTAAAAGCTCACTTTTGCATGGTGGTAAGTTACTTGCATCAAAGTTTTTCACATTTTTGCGATTGAACTCTTCATTCGCTCATACACATAGCGACACTTTATGTGTGTCTGGGGGGATGTTTGACCCCTCCAATTGGTCTGGCTGCTGACCAGGGGTGTTCAAATAGTTCCCTAAGTATCATATTATATATAAAAATCAAGAGTGAGATTATAAGTAAAAATATGTTATTTTTTTTGAAGCTTTAAAGCGTCTGTTAAGGATAAGCGCCGATGGAAAGTGTCTGGCAATAATTATTATTAATTTTTAACAAAATTATATAAAACATATGTAAAAATCAGCTCTGAGAATTTAAGAAAAGTCAGTACTGTATTTATCTACCTTTAGCACCTGGTACCTATGAATTGGCCGTCGACACAAGCTAGCAGGTATGCACACACTCAAAGTACGTACTAACACTACTTTATCCCATTTATATTTTTTATGAGAAAATAAGTAACGTCTGGGGGGCCTGGGATCTTGGACCATAATTATATAAGCTAGCGGCCTACCTACAACCTTCGTTTTCAAAACATAGGAATATCAGAAGTAACAGCAGATCTAGCCTGTTTGAATGCACTGTAAAATTTGGTCGCGCATCATGCATTTTGAAACTGATAATGTAGGCGTTTAAATTCGAATCTTCCAGAGCCTTCTGCTAAATATATTTGTGCGCAAAATAACGAACTGAACTTTGACTCGTTTTTCAACACATAACTGTTCTTAATACAAAGATCGAAATTATAAATCCATTGCTACACATAATATAGCATTCGATTTGTATTATACATAATTTTATTTAAAAAATATGACAAATGTATAATCATAAATTATTTTACATTATTTAAATAGTGCGTGGTGGCCTGTTGGTAAACGGACTAGACGCGACTGCCAACATGTTCACGGTGGTCGCGGGTTCGAATCCCAGGGCACACCTCTGACTTTTCGGAGTCATGTGTGTATTGATAGTCAATCACCACGCACTAAAACGGTGAAGGAAAACATCGTGAGGAAACCTGCATACCATAGCGATTTATAAGAATTTATATGGTATGTAAGTCCGCCAACCCGCACTAGGCCAGCGTGGTGGACTATATGGCCTAACCACTCTCAATCGTACTCTCGATTGTAGAGTAGGCCCGTGCCCTGCAGTGGGACGTATATGGGCTGATACATACATACATTTAAATGATAACATATGCATGTTATCATGTGAGGAAACCTGCATACCATAGCGATTTATAAAATTTCTATGGTATGTAAGTCCGCCAACCCGCACTAGGCCAGCGTGGTGGACTATATGGCCTAACCACTCTCAATCGTACTCTCGATTGTAGAGGAGGCCCGTGCCCTGCAGTGGGACGTTTATGGGCTGATACATACATTTACATACATATGCATGTTAACATGTACGATAAATATTTATATATATTTCAAGGAATACAATTATTAGTCTATAAATTTATTATTCACGATTGCATGTTTAAAACTTCTAAAACGCTTCTGCCAAACGGATTTATAAAAAATCCTTCATAATCTTGCCTTCTGTATCAGCCCATATACGTCCCACTGCAGGGCACGGGCCTCCTCTACAATCGATAGCACGATTGAGAGTGGTTAGGCCATATAGCCCACCACGCTGGCCTAGTGCGGGTTGGCGGACTTACATATCATAGAACTTACATTGATACAGAATCTTGCCTTACTTGATGAATGGGTCGTATTGATTTGACTAATTAAAATGTCTAACTATACGACTTTCTTTGAAATATTTAGACACAATTTAGTTAACCCATTGTTTGCAGTGAACGAATACATACGTATAATTGCATTAAACGATGACAATTCTAAATACCTAGTATTTTAAGTAACAGACATGCATTTTAGTGTTATTAAAAATCAGGATATTAATTATTTCTATATTCAGTAGTTTTTTAATGTATGAAGATATTAACTTGCGTTTTTTCTGTTTTTCCAGGATGTATGTCAGCGCTGTGCATATTCGTGTTATACACGAAACACCTGATCATCGTTTATCTTTACCTCACGTCGCTGGGCATCGTGTTCGTCTCGTACTGGACCAACGTGTCCGCCATCAAGGAGATCCAGGAGCTCACACTAGTCGCCACCTCGCCACACTTCTCCACAAGCATCCTCGAGGACTTGCTCAATTTAAACGTAAAAAACCTCCTTGATCTCGATGGCCCGGGAATATTAGTCTTACAGAACATCGCCATACAGTTTATGCTAGCAGTCATATTCAGGAACGTGCACTTGGGCCCGCGGCACCCTACGATACAAAAATTCCTGCCAATAAGCTTCATGGCGCCGTCATTTCTAGCTATGCTGCCGGTACCGCCAAATTTACTGCATCATTCACCGGTATTCTCGGCCCTAGTGCCCCTAATCCTAGTTAAGTACGTTCTGTGGTCGTCGGCATACAGCGTATTACATGTAATCTACGCGGGCTATCAACACGGAAGGTTGTTCGTCAGTAACTACGGGCTGTCAGCCTTGGTAGAGACGGAGTGGATGCGACTGAACGTGCCCTGCGTTTTGCGAGTGTTCTGGGTGCTTAGGGTTGCAGAACACGCGATTCTACTTCTCATGGACAACTATGATGACGATTCTGAAGAAGGCTTAAAGGTCTCTACTCTACTTGCAGTACAATCGCTGGCTTCGATGGCTAAATCACTGCTTGTAACAGGATGCGAGACAATAACAGCCGTTCTCGGAATGACATCGGTGATCTCATTTTTCTGCCATTATATTGGCAATTTCTTCCAATGGATACTTTTGACAGACGAAGAGGAAGACAAGAGTATAGGCACCGTGTCCGCAATCCTCTTTTACATATTAGCACTTCAAACTGGCTTGACTTCACTGAACCCAGAGAAGAGGTTTATTAGATTGTGCAGAAACTTTTGCTTACTATTCACAGCTCTATTACATTTCCTTCACAATATAGTGAACCCAATGCTAATGTCACTGAGTGCATCACACAATCCAAGCATGCATCGACATCTCAGAGCACTAGGCGTCTGCGCCTTTCTGATTATATTTCCAATATCTCTACTAGGATATTTATGGTCGCAGCATTCGATATCTACATGGCTACTTGCTGTCAGCGCCTTCAGCATAGAAGTCATTGTAAAAGTGGTCGTGAGCCTTATGATATACTCCCTATTTCTAATTGATGCGTACCGAAGTACTTTCTGGGAGCAACTTGACGATTATGTATACTACATCCGTGCCTTCGGGAACACCATAGAATTCTGCTTTGGCATATTCCTATTCTTCAACGGCGCGTGGATACTCCTCTTCGAGTCGGGAGGAGCAATACGAGCCGTGATGATGTGCATACACGCGTACTTCAATATTTGGTGCGAAGCAAGGGCCGGCTGGTCTGTGTTTATGAAGCGACGGACGGCTGTCAACAAGATAAACTCGCTGAAGGAGGCGTCGGCAGACCAGCTCAATAGGTTAGACGACGTTTGCGCAATTTGCTACCAAGAGATGCACTCGGCAAAGATAACTCGCTGCAACCACTACTTCCACGGCGTGTGCCTCAGGAAGTGGCTGTACGTGCAGGACCGGTGTCCGCTCTGCCACGACATACTCTACAAGATTGATAGTGACGTGAATAAAGACAACAACTCCGACGCTGGCAACGAGGAGAACAGTAACAACCAGAACCTACTCCTCGAGGAGGAACCTGACTTGCTACTGGGTGAAGGGGTCAGATGACTGATCGACGAAGACCCCGACCACTTAGATTAAAAACATTATAGTTAGCAATCGACTAATTTGAGTGGTACACTTTCGACTTGTATAGTAAGTTATTGTTTTTTTTTTTATGATGATCATGTTCGGTATACCTGTGATTTTACGATTTAAAATTTGTCTTGTGATGAAATGTTTTATTTCAATCGCTGCTGAGTGAACATTTTAGTGTAAGCTTAGTGATCCGTTTGGACGCTTCGTTTTGTGGTTTTCCCTGTTTGGTGGTATCTACGTTCCGTACTGTACACGTTATAAAATTTTCAAGTTCGTTTATATGTATATGAAAAAAAAGTGGTTTTCGCAAAACATGAGTCGGAAACCATTTGAAGCTATTTGTAAATAGTTAAGTTGTTTATAAATAGCTTTTAATATTTGGAAATAACTTAATTGAAAATATAAAAAGGATTTAAAAATAGTAATTTTTCCCATAATAAACTGTAAATAAACTGTTATTTTAGTAGTAATTATCGTTTCTTCTTTTGATTATTATTTATTACCTTATGCAAAATTCCTCACAACATAAGACGACGCCACTGGTGGTTGAAACTGACTACTGCAAAACGCTTATTGTATAATAATTCAAAAATATGTGAAAAAATTGTATAAAGCGCATCAAATTTTATAAAGCAATTAACTTGATAATATGCAATAAACAAATTAACGTTTTGTATATTCTCAAGAGTATGTTCACACAGAATAACAAATGGCGTCATACTTATATAAGTGTATTGTTAATGTGTGTGTGTTTTTTTTTATTAACCTATAGTGTCCCACTGCTGGGCAAAGGTCTCCCTCAACTCCTTCCATTTATCTCTATTTTTTGCCGTTACCGTCCATATGCACCTGAATTTGTCAAGGTCGTCACGCCATCTCTTCTTAGGTCTACCTCGTCGCCTCTTGCCATCCAGGGGCGTCCATTGCGTGGCAATTTTCGCCCACCTTTTCGGGTGCATCCTAGTGACGTGTCCCGCCCAATCCCATTTCAATTCGGCCGATTTTCTCCCAACATCCCTAATTCCAGTTATGGAGCGCAAGGTGTTATTTGGCACTTTGTCCATACGTGTTACGCCTAGCATGCTGCGCTCCATAGCTCTTTGGCAAACCCCGAGACTGGACCTCTGGAGTTCAGTCAAAGACCAGGTTTGAGCATCGTAAGTGAGGATTGGCAGGATACACATGTCGACGAGTTTACGCTTAAGGGAAATAGGAAGATTACCCTTGAGAAATGTCTTTAATGACCAGTAGCTCTTCCAGGCGTTATCTATTCGACGCTGGATTTCTCGGTCTAGCCTGTTGTCGAAAGAGACTATCTGGCCCAAATATATATACTCGTGGACATACTGTATCTCGTCTCCATCCACCACAATCCTCGGTGTTGTGCTATTGGTCATGACCTTAGTCTTTGACCGGTTCATCATTAGTCCAACCTCAAGGCTCGCCCTGCTCAGGTCATCGAGCATGCATTGGAGTTCTTCGGCCGAGGAAGCAAAAAGGACAATATCGTCCGCGAATCGAAGGTTAGAGAGCCTATGGCCATCGAGGACGATACCGCGTTCTAACCAAAGTTCTTCTAAGGACTCAAAAATTTCCTGTAATGTGCTCGTGAACAATTTTGGCGATAATGGGTCGCCCTGCTTCACGCCTTTACAAATTTTAAAGGCTGGGCCGGAGGAATGGAGCCGAACATCAGCTGTGCTATTGCAATAGATGGTTTTAAGAAGATCGATATAGGTCTTATTTATATTTTGCTTTGTCAAAGAGGAAAAAACTGCAGTGTGTTTAATGGTTTTATGGTGTTTTATGGTATATAATGTGTTTTTAGTAATATTTTTTTATTTCTAGATCTATTTCCTTAAGTTTTGTATCAGTGATGTTCCTTTTGTCAGTAAGCTAATAAAAATCTTGTTTCAAAATATTTGTAGTACGCTGTGCCTACACTTCACAAATATTTTTGAAGGCGTATGAGGTACAATAGATGGGAACAAAATTCTGCCGAGAGAAGTAAAATTATAAAATAAACACTGTGAAATAAGAACATTATAGATCCGGACACACCTTGAAAAAAGCGTTTCCCTCTTTATAGGCCGTCAACGTACTGTATATCTCTATGCCCAGTGCTGTGTTATTCCAATATTGCAGATGTTTAAGAGCGGCAGTGATCACTTGCCATCAGGTGAACCGTAGGCTCTTTTGCCCCTATTGCATAAAAAGGGGTTACAATGAAGCCACTTTACATTTCACTAAAATTACCATAATGTTATAAATCAATTAAAAAGATTTTAGATATTTTTTAGATATTAAAAAACGACAAGATAGATTTTAAGTAATATTATGGTTAATTTGGTAACTGATGTTCTTCCTTATAAGTTTAACCGTCATGCAACCATGACGATAAAAATATCCGAATTGAAATAGCATTCTTCTAACTGACCTTATTTTTATTTTGATGGTCAGTAAACACGTCATTGATAGGAAAAAAATGCTTAAAAAATATAATAGTTAAAAAAAACTAAAATACACGCTTTAATAAGATATACAACTAAAAAAGTAAAAATAATTGATACTGAATTTAAGATAAGAAAATGGAGTAAAATACATATATTTTATTGTTACAAAGCGTGGGGTGCAGGAGGATAAGTAATTGTTGTAAACACCCCACGCTTTGTAACAATAAAATATATGTATTTTACTCCATTTTCTTATCTTAAATTCAGTATCAATTATTTTTACTTTTTTAGTTGTATATCTTATTAAAGCGTGTATTTTAGTTTTTTTTAACTATTATATAATTGTTTTGACTAAAAACATCCATCTACGGCTGTATTTCCAATCAATAACGCCATCTGTTGGTCAGTAGTAACATTTGACACTTGAAGAATACAAGAAGCTTATACCCAAATGGAGATTGCATTCCGTATATAAAAGTGAAGCACAAAAATTTTACCTTGAATGACGTCGCTGATGCCTGCTATCCTTTTCTTTAGCGTAACAATGAATGAACTTCACGTGAACTTCATTCATTGTCACTCTAAAGAAAAGGATAGCAGGCAACAGCGATTGCATTCAAGGTCAAATTTTTGTGCTTTAGTGTTTTATACGGAATGCAATCTCCATTTGGGTATAAGCTTCTTGGAAGAATACAATGTTAACGCCATCTAGCGATGAATGTAGCAATGGTCATCAATTATAAGAATAATTAATCCTGGCGAATCTAATCAGGATAATTATATATTTTAATCGAATTATTGTATTGTCATCGGTCTTTGACAGGTGTGCAAAATTTGAACGAAATCTGGCCGTTTAAAGTGGGTCAAAATCGCGCCCAAAGAAGTCGGTTACAAACAAACATACAAATATACAAACATACAAATATACAAACATACAAATATACAAACATACAAGTGAAGCTAATATAAAGCGTGTAATATATTTTTTTGCTTATTTAACATCGACTATATTTTCCGGGAAAATCAATCCTGTTGTAGTCTTTGACAATATTTTAAACGTATTTCCCGCTATGACTCGTTTGTATTTTTATGGTAACAAACATTTTTCTACCTCTACAAATATGTAGATTATTTACAGCATTGGGTGTGTGATTGGGTACATTGACCGCTATACAAACAATACAACGTTAGCGTTACTTGCTTTTTGTTGAATATTGGTAGCTACAAGTGTTTTGCGGTATATTTTGTTAGACATCTTGGGAAAATTCACCGTTGCGTACAAACACCCACTCTAAAAGCATCATTAGGGTTGCCTCATCTTTAAAAAGATGAATAGTGTTGAAAAGAAATGTATCAGTCTATTTATAGTAAAGAAAAACAGATTTTATAAGGGAGTAATTGTGGTAGTAATGCTACATTTAAATATTTTTTAAACGTCCAACTCATCAAACATGATGGTGAGTTTATAGCGTTTCATCATTATGGACAATGAGCAGTAGCTTCAAGAGTCAAGGTACTGAATAGTGTATATGATTAACTAATGTATAAAATAGTCACAAGAAAGTTTGTACAACATTTACTCAAAAATCAACGCAACCTTAAGTGCTCTTAATATCTCAAATTTCTATTTTCACTCATTGCTTTACAAGAAATTAAATGATCTCATATGAAATACGCATATGACATTAACCCTGGACGTATTAATAGCGGATACAAGAACGCTAAAAACTTTCTCAAAATATAAAAAACCGAAATTGAAATGTGGATAAAAAGTATCCTCTTAATTAAATCATACTTATAATGAAATAAAAAATCCTCATAGCAACCAATTTCACTCAATATCAAAGGACTCGTTTTTTACAGATTTTGAACGCCATTCAAGCAGTGTTCGGTGCAAAAATACAATCTGAGATAGTAAAGGCTCCTAAAGTGAACAGTAAAAATGTGGATTAATTAGTTGAATATGAGGTCCTTGTAGTTGGAGAGCAGGTAGTAGTTGGACACGCGGCAGTTGGTGGAGGTGCGCACCACGGTGGTGCGGTCCGCGCGCTCGAAGTTAGCCTTCACGATCTCATAGTAGCGGCCGTCGCTGGAAAGTAAATTACACGTATTTAACATCACGAAACATCTTACATGAATTATTGGTTATTTTAATACTGTTCCTTTGTAGGTTATACCAAGATTGAGGAAAATTACTGAAAATGTAATTTTGTTAATGACTGCAAGCAATAGTATGTGTACTATGAATTTAGGTAAAGCAAAACTGATGACTTACCTGAGCACCAAGCACTTGAGTTTAAGGCACTTCACACGCAAGATGTCAATGGCTTTTTGACTCTTGTCACTGAAACGGAGATTTTCAGGATCCCAACGAAGCTCCAACCGTTCTAGGTTGGGGCAATTATTGGCGATGCCGTCCATGAGCTGTTGAGCAGAATAAAATGGTTGTTACCTTATCACTTCTAAATAATATTCATTCAGAATATGTTATTATTAATAAGGCATTTTACCTGATCAACGTGAATATTAATACCAAGACGCTCCTGTGTTCCCATTATGAGTATCCTGGAATAACACAAACATGTATGAAAATGGACTGTAAACATAATCTTATCATTTTAGCCCTACCAAAAAAAGAACACTTCCCACTCATGTAATAACAAGAAAATGTCTATCACTAATAGTCTGGTGAGACCAGAATAGAAGAAGTCGTTATACAACGAAATTCTGCGTCCATAAACCTACATAATGAATCAGATGTGAATATAACATTAGGAAGAATTTGAGAAGAATAAAACACCATGTTACGAGACGCTCGACTAGTGCACCGTGTTGGCGATGTTCGGCGTTGTTAGTCGAACATGGCAACCGGCGATATTGATATTGGCCACATTATGGAATTTTGCCTTTGTCTTTTCTCGAAATTCTTGTGAAAATATACGTTATAAAAGAAGTAATTGTTTCCGTGCTTAAAAACCACGAACAAAGTGAGTCTCACTTGGTATTGGTGAGTAGCTGCATGACGCTCTGCCACAGCTGATCGGTGATGTGCGGCATGCCGCTGAGCACCAACCCGTGCAGCTGGCTGCCGTGCCGCGACAGGAAGCGGTGCAGCGCCTCGTCCGTCAGGTTGTCGGATGAATCCACGTCCAGGGCCACCAAGTTCCTGGAATTATGCGAGTAATTGGTTTAAGCTTGGATAGTAAAAACCTTATAAAGAGAAAAGATTTGATTGTTTCTTTGCATTGAATAGGCTCTGAAACTACTGAACCAATTTGAAAAATTATTTCATCATTAGAATCCCAGACTATTCCTTACGAACATAGGATGAAAAAATATCTGCACCCAGGCGAAGCTGGGATGGGCGACTAGTTGAAAATAATCTTAAAACAGAGTGCAAAAACTAGAAGAGAAACAGAAAGCTGTGTGAAAAGTGGCTGCTGCGCTGGGTAGGTTTATTCAGGGGCCAGAAACGCAAATTATTTTTGTGCTTTATGTTATTTTTTATAGTTTTTACGTGATTATCACTATAAAATCGTGTTAATGATTAGCAAACTAATATAATGCAAAAACTTTTTAAGCATATTTATGAGTACAGTACTTTTTTGTAAGAATAATTTACGGATTGTATTGTTTTAGTCCTTCAAGCCGGATCGATTAAAGTCAAAAACCAACGTCTAAACTGTCTAGCGTGTTAAATTAAACCATAAATATATGTATAAACTTGTTATCAACGTTTGCCTAGCAATCAATTTATTTATCCCTTACCTGGCAGTACCGGCTTCTATCCAAGCCTTCAACACAGAATCATTAAACCCGTTTATCTGTCCAGCGCTTAGGAACCTGAGATTCGGTATCCTAGATAGCATGTCGATGAGGCATTCAGTAGAAAGATCTGTTGCTGTTACATCTAACTCCTGGATAGATGACTTCTCCCACTCCACTTGCATCACGTAGTCTGAACGCAGACCTGCAAGTAAATATAACTAGATAAGATTCAAGTGATTGTAACGGAGATAATGAGCCGCCCTGTTGGGTGGCGTAAGAATTTCACACTGCCCGTCATAGGAGGCGACCTAATAAAGGTCACCGGAATCATTGGGTGTACTGTAAAGACGATGCACAATCAATAGCTGGGATTCCGAGATGGACAACATAGTGCAAAAGCGTCGTCTCGCATATGTCTATGACTCTCATAACTACTTAAACTGGTGTTCAAACCGAGATGTAAGTGGAAAACAACTATGTTACATGTATGGACATGATTCGGCGCTGGGCTGGCGCGACAGACAAGGAATAAAAGGAAATGTAAAGTAACCATTAGCAACTTACTGCATCCGTTCATAAGTAGGCAGGTGAGGCGCCGGGAGCGTTGGAACAAAGTCTTCATCGTGGATCCCGTCACCTTGTTGCAGTAGTTCACTGCCAGGCATTCCAACTGGAAATCATTATAATATAGTCATTGCATTAGGTACAATTATTTTGAGACGGAGATATTATGAATTTATGGCATATATTATGTACCTCACACCCGCCACTACAAACTTTGTAAGCCAGGATCAGCAATAGCACGCACGCATTTTAATGACACCGAGAATTGAAGCTCAGCGAATTTTCGGGAATTTCTCGTTTTTGACCCGCAACGAAATCAGTCATAAGGGGTTTGAAATATTGGTATAAGCGGTATAGCGACAGCCAGCTTTTTTAAAAACAACTTGACTAGTGATTTTAGCACGATCGAGAATTAATTTTTTGGTTATCCTATTGCCTTATCCAACGGAACATCTACTCTCAGGTACGTAGGTTCCTTACATTGCTTTCTTTCACAACATTTTAGCCTTTAACTAAGGTATATAATAAAAAAATATCTTCCCTACCTGAATACAGTTAGAGCTGAACGCGTCTATGTGCGAGTCGTCTACGAAGTTGATGCCGTACAAGTTGATGACGCGCAAGTTCGGAGTCGCTGACTTTAGTTTATGCACGTTTATCACTTCGTATATCTCCTCTTCTTCTTCTTCCACCTTCTCATACGTACCTAGTAACACAATCTTATTTTTATAAAGCAGATATATTTTCCGATTCTATGAACCCGGTTTCTATTACTATCATAACAAAGGTATGTTCTCCCTAATAAAGTTGCACCTTTTAGTAGGATATTTTATTACAAGATGGTTCAAGGTAAAATGTTAATAGTATTTGTCAGAATGCGCATGTTTTTAATTTACTAACTTTATTCATTATTCGATGATGGCAGAAAAAGTGCTTACGAAAATGAATTTTTCATCTTCTGTAAAAAAAAATCATATTTAACGACTTACCAATAAGATGTAAGATCTCCAGGCCATTAATAAAATTGTATATTTTCCTCATGAAACCCTCCATGAAGATGACCTCGGAAAGGCAAATACACAAGTATCGCAGTTTGGTTGGGAATGCTTGCATTTCAGAGAAATCGTGCAGTTGCATGGCTGTAAAACAATATGATTTTGTTAATTGAAATATGCGTGTGATAAAATTTACATGCTAATTTTCTCATCAGTATAAAATATAAATAAATCAATAGACTTATTTAATTATTTGTACTATACTTTCTGTAAAATTACTTTCATTGAGATAATTATTAATTTTTATATTTTACCTACTTACCAGTACTGAAATCCAGTAACATATGTGTTAAATTGGGACATTTAGCAGCCAGTTCATGCAATACAGTGTGTGTGATCAACTCTATAGGCAACTCAATGTATCGCAGGGAGGGTCCAAATCTTATTGAAATTAGCGCCAGTAAGGATTCAAGTGAGCCTGGAAGAAATCATAATGTTATAGCGACATCTATTGTGAATCCAGCAAAACGCTGGAAATGTAAATAGCGCACTCTTGCGCCACAATATTGCCATTAAAATGAACATGCTTTAAAATAATGTAGAATTACAAAAACTGTGGATATTATATGGGCTGTTATACCAACCTACATGCAATCCAGATATTTCAGGTCTTAAACTGACGTGAGTCCAAAGGCGAGTGTCGTATGCTACCATACGCCATCTCTTGCAAACTGTAGCCATGCGACATATTTCTCTATGTGATAAATATGAAAATATATTCAGTAGCACTTTGTCTGGAAGCTTTTCTATAGTCTGAAAGTATACAGTTTTAGATATTAATATAATTTGTAGCTATCATTTCTTCTCCTATTTCCATAGCTAGTGTAACACCGACAGTGGCGTAACAATAGGGTGGCATAGTGCGCAAAATGCCACGGGCCCCCGGCCTATGGGGCCCCCGGCCCGGCGGCGGGGCCCTATTCCGATATGGTCACAGGCCCGACAGGGCCCCGGCCCGATAAGGCCTCGGACTCAAGCCCGATGCAGAGTGTAAGCTTAGAATAATGTAATTTTAATAACGAAATTAATAAGAATAAATAATTGACTACATTTTAAACAGGAGAAATACATATGTGATTCAATTTTTTGTTTTTGTATAATTTTAATAAGATGCCAATAAATTATCTTTATCAGCCCATATAGGTCCCACTGCAGGGCACGGGCCTCCTCTACAATCGAGAGTACGATTGAGAGTGGTTAGGCCATATAGTCCACCACGCTGGCCTAGTGCGGGTTGGTTGACTTACATACCATAGAAATTTTTATAAATCGCTATGGTATGCAGGTTTCCTCACGATGTTTTCCTTCACCGTTTTACTGCGTGGTGATTGACTATCAATACACACATGACTCCGAAAAGTCAGAGGTGTGCCCTGGGATTCGAACCCGCGACCACCGTGAATATGTTGGCAGTCACGTCTAGTCCGTTTACCAACAGGCCACCACGCACTTAAATAAATTATAGTTTAATGAATATAACGGCAATATTTTCTAGACATTATTAAACGGAAAACAAAAAACGAAAGAGAAAGAAGGAGTCTGAAAAAACAAATAAAAAAATTATCTGAAATAAGTCAGTACTTTTGGAACGAGTAAATTATTGATGACAATGCGAGTAAACAGAATCTCGAAAATGAACAAATGAGCAAATGAAAAAATACATATATTCTAGCTAGCAAATCCAGACCCAAAACAACCATAATCAAGTACGAATAAACATGAAATTAAATCATAATTAGGAGTGGAAAATATTAAATCCCTATTATTATCTGACAGATAAGTGTAATTTAAAAAAAATCGAATTGAAGTCGATTTGTAAAAGTCCACTGTAAGCCCAATGGTCCCTTCTTAAGAGGCAGTGGCAATAAATAATAAAATAGTAAACAAACGCACTTACGTTTCGCTTACAGTCTTAATGGCGGAATCGCTGGAGGAGCTGCAACAGATGCTGGACATTCTGGCTTCAGCCTCATAGTGAATAATAGGTCTTAAAATTGACTTCGACAAAACTAAAGTAATGATCAACCACCACATTGATCCAAGACTTGTCGTTGTATGTGACTATTTGCTCAAAGTTGTTTCAAACAAGTGGTAGAAACAAATTTGAGAAGGAGGCTACGAAGAGAATCCAGCTGGGCTTGGCAAACTACGTCGAATATTCTCGTCACCTTTACCACAAAGCTTGAAAACGAAAGTTTTCAACCTACGGTGCTGAGTCTTGGAAACTCAGAGTACGACTGCTCCACCAGCTCAAGGTCAGGAGCTGCTCTCAGCAGCAGCAACTCAGCGAGCTATGGAGCGTGCTATGATCGGTGTCTCTTTGAAGGATAAGTTCCGTAATGAGTTTATCCAACAGAGAACCAACATTCTAACGTTGGCTATAATAAGCAGGATAAGTGGCACTAAGCTGGTTATATTTCTCGCATAACCCATAACCGTTGGAGTAAAGGACTTCTTGAGTGGAGACCGCGTTTTGGCTAACCTAGTCTGGGATGCCTTCCAGCTAGATAGAGTGATGATTTCCAAAATTGATTGATGTCAGGAAATGATGACATTCCCGGAGACTCGTCGAGCTTCAATGCTCGGTGTCATTAAAATGCGTATCACTGTTGACCCTGGCTTACAGGAGTTGCAGTGGCGGGTGTAAGGGCGGCACAGTCGCCTAAAAAGAAGGTTGATAATGCGACAATCCAAAGACAGGGTAAAATGTCACAATTTGGGGGAGATCAATGTCTACCAGTGGCCAACAAAGGACTGATGATGGATAAACAAAATATATCAGTTGCTTATGACGATTGAAAAATTGTAAATGCGATATGGAGGCACGAAACATCGAAAATTAACTTGGAATCGTGTCTTTTGTATGTATGAACAATGGCGGTTACACTGGACTTTAGAAGAGGTGCAACAATCCATATAAAGAAATAATAAACATTTTTTTGGCGGAGATAGCTGCAATAAAGGAACTTTTTTATATGTTGCTGAGTTCCAAAGAAAATGTGATCCTGATTTTCAGAAATTCTTAAATAAGCCAAGGGCCAAATAAAATAGTTAAATGCGAAAATATTTTTAATAGACACAGTATTTGAAGATGGAATATATTAAAGAGTTTTATATTTATAATTATTAAGAAAACGAACTTTTCAATTTCTGCAACATAAAAGCACTAAATCCAAATAGATGGACAGGACGCTATGATTGCATTTTTGCGTCAAAAGTGCGGTTTCTCGCACATACAAGCCTCACTGTAGGGCACGGGCTTACCCTACACTTAAAAGTACGATTGAAAGTGGTTAGACCATATAGTCCACCATGTGAGGGCTGTCGGAATAAACGTACCATAGAAATTCTTACAAATCACTATGGTACTCAGATTGCCTCACAATGTATTCCCTTCACTGTCATAGTGCGTGGTGATTGACTGTCATGTCGATAGTAGAAAAGTCAGAGGTGTCCCCTGGAATTCGAACCCGCGACCACTATGAAAAATGTTGGTCGCCACGTGTGATCTGATTACCATTAGGCCACCGCGTATCTTAGAAAAGATCCCTAAAAACGAAATTACAGTGTTATTTTTTCACATTTACGAAGGGCCCCATATGATAATTTTGCCACGGGCCCCCGATGGAGTAGTTACGCCACTGAACACCGAAAAGTCACAATAAATAACAGCTATCCCTGTAAATCAAATTTGAACGCGCGCACCAGGGCCCCCGCAACCATATGTGCAAAGTGTGCAATGCACACGGGCGCCATCCTTTAGGGGCGCCAAAATCAATGGCCCAAAAAAAAGTTTGCCAAAAAAAACAAAAGTAATCAATTCATATAATAAAATCGTAACCGATCGATGTCGGTGCATAGAAGATATATGAGAATAACCTTTAAAGTTTTTACATTACCTGATGATACTCACCGTGACCCTTTAAGTATTTTACAATCATGGGCGTAGCCACGGTGGGGCAGAGTGGGGCACTTGCCCCACCCTGGCTTTGACCTGTAAGGTACCTAACCAACCCTAAAAAAATAAATTATCTAGGTAATCTACTAGGCAGGTGAGCTATAAGTGTTTAAATACAGATACACGGTGCTATAGGGTGTAACCTTCTTGTATAAAAAAAATTACCGGGGTAAGACGTGGATACAGTTTGCTAATTATATATTATTTTAGACTGCTGCCCCACCCTGAGCCCATGGCTGGCTACGCTCATGTTTACAATATATATTTGAAAACAATTTAACTTCCACCCTTCCAAATGTAAGCGTTTCACTAGGAATTATTCTGACATTGCCTGTATCTGTAGCTTCTGGCGAGCGTTATTTGCAAAGTTAAAAATTATTTAAGGTCAACAACGCTTCAAGAAAGATTGTCTGGTCTAGCAAAATCAGCCATTGAACAAGAAATTTTTGATGGTATAAATTTCAGCGATGTAATTAACGAATTTGCAACAGCATAGTCTCGGAAAATTTCGCTACAGTAGCAAGAGTATTGTAGTAGCGACTCTACTACAACAGCTATTTTTTAATTTTTCTATTGTAACTAGATATCTTTTTTTGATTTTATAATGAAGTTACCTAGGTATTTTTTATTAAAGTATCTGCATATAGTATTTTAGTATAATTAGGAAGTGATACTTATTTACGTGTTAATGAAAAAGCGCAAAACCTCAGACACGCCAACTTATTTTGATTATAAAAGAATTACGAATATTATTTTGATTCAAATTTGACCCCTATTTTTTAGTGGAATCGACTCTACTCACGATTATGAACGAACTAATTTCAGGTTTTGCGCTTTCTCAATAACAATTCAAGGTCAGGGATGCTCCTATCTAGTGGTCATGGCCTGTCCTATAACATACTCTACCCACAAATCCTATTTCCTTTCCCCGGTTAATGACGGGCAGCAGCGTCATCAACGCCAGTCCCCTACTGCGCTCGCCAACCCGCCTGCCAAGCGTGGCGAGTATTGGAAAATACCCCCACAATGGCGACACAAATTGAGACCAGGCCCCCAGTCCCCGGCAGCTCCACTATTCCTGGCTATGGTAACGGTCATGGTTACGGTACGGGTTAGGGGGTGCTAAGAATCCCCGGGTTGGCCCCGGCTACCACCCCCGACGACGACTGGCCCTGGTAACACACAACATACGCACATTGAGGACAGACGAGAAGATTGTCGAACTGAAAGAAGAATTGAGCGGGTTACACTAGGACATTCTGGGGTTATCGGAAGTCCGAAGAATCGGGAAGGATACGATAACCCTGAAGTCTGGTAACCTGCTCTTCTACCGGGGGGGGGACCAACAGTCCCAAGGAGGTATCGGATTTCTCGTCCACAGGTCTCTCATCAACAACATCGTATCCATCGAAAGTGTGTCGAGCAGGGTAGTGTACCTTATACTCAGAATATCAAAAAGATATTCGTTGAAGGTCATACAGGTATACGCGCCGACCTCGACACACCCAGATGAAGAAGTAGAGGAGATGTATGATGACATAAGTCGGGCCATACATACTTCCAAAACCTACTTCAATGTTGTTATGGGGGACTTCAACGCATAGTTGGGCAAGAGAAGCGATGCAGAGTTGAAAGTAGGGAAATTTGGACATGGGCAACGGAACCTCAGGGGTCAGAGGCTGGCCGACTTTCTGGAGAAAGAGGGACTCTTTGCGATGAACTCTTCTTTCCAGAAGCCGCCTCACAGGAAATGGACCTGGCTGAGTCCTGACGGTTTTACGAGAAACGAGATAGATTTCATCTTGACGACGAATAGACGGATATTCAGAGATGTCTCTGTGATCAACAGGGTGAAAACCGGCAGTGATCACCGAATGGTTAGGGGCACACTAAATATCAAGGTCCAATCAGAAAGGCGTCGCTTGATGAAATCTACGCTAAGACCTACTCGCGCCCATATCCAAAACCCCGAGAGCTTTCAACTCGAGCTGAAAAATCGCTTTGATTGTCTAGAAGAAAACCTTGCAGTGGACGAGCTAAACAGCGGTTTGGTAGAAGCTGTCCATATGGTAATCTAAGTATTTTAGACCTCGCCGTAGAGATAGACCACAAAAACTCTCGATCCACACTCTTGACCTCATGGCCGAACGTCGATCTTTAGTGCTGCAGTCTTCCAATGACGCCGAAGCATATCGGCGGCTCAATAGACGGATCTGGAAGTCCTTGCGACACGATGTGCGTGCTCACAACACTGTGAGCATTAAAGAGACAATTGAGCGGAACGGAGGCTCCAAAGTGTTTGAAAGAGACTTGTCTATTGGGCAAAGCCAGTTGTCTAGGCTGAAGACGGACGACGGCCGCGTGGTATCGACGAGGCCAGATGTATTAAGGGAGATCGAGAGGTTCTACGGACAGCTTTACACCTCGGTTGCCCAACCTGCTGTTAGCTCGGCCAAAGACCCGAGAGCCGAGTTGATCCGACACTTTAGCGATGATATCCTGGACATCAGCCTGTGTGAGATTGAAATGGCCCTGAAGCAACTTAAAAACAACAAGGCACCGAGCGAGGACGGAATCACTTCAGAGCTTCTGAAAGCGGGCGGAACGCCAATACTGAAAGTCCTCCAGCGGCTCTTCAATTCTGTTCTTCTCGAGGGCTCAACACCGGAGGCATGGAGCAGGAGCGTGGTGGTCTTGTTCTTCAAAAAAGGGGATAACCTTTTGCTGAAGAACTACAGGCCCATCTCGCTCCTGAGTCAGAGTCAGCTCAGTCCTGAGTCTATAAGTTGTTTTCGAGGGTCATCACAAATCGTCTCGAATGCAGGTTTGATGACTTCCAGCCTCCTGAACAAGCCGGTTTCCGAAAAGACTTTAGTACTATAGACCATATCCATACGCTTCGGAAGTTATACAAAAATTTTCAGTGGTCAGACGATCTGGTAAAGGTCGCGGGACGTCGCTGGATGCAGGCTGCCTCCAACAGGTCTCTGTGGAAATCGTTGGGGGAGGCCTATGTTTAGCAGTGGACTTCCTTTGGCTGATGGATTTAGTCTACAAATACATATGACTTTAAAAGTTCAGTTCTTTGCTTTATTTCAAGCACCTACCGATAATTCAAAATGCCTTAAGGGGCGCTAAAATCTTCTTTCGCACACAGGCGCCAATAACCGTTACGGCGGCCCTGGCGCGCACATATAAATAAAACCAGCCTAGATTCAATTTATACTGCCTGAGATCGACGAAATTGTGAAAAATATTTACATAATAAATCACACTACACATTACCGTACTAGCAAACGGACTCCTGATTTGCCCGCCCTCAGTCAAATACACTTGACTGGCCTCCAAAGCCAGCTGACCCCACACATCCGTGGCTATATCCATGATTAATAAATTCTACACACTTTTTAACCACTAGAATGCATTAGAAATGCTATATAGTTAATATTTCACTGTTTTTATCTAATCCATACACGCTAAAAGTTGACCGCGGGCAAAGAATAAATGGAACGCTGAGGATAATTTTGGAATCATCTGGGAGTGTTCAGTGTACGCCGAGCGTGAGCGCGACGAAATATTTTAAGAATCCGTCAATTATTTACTTTTTATTACTGTACTTTACTAAATCGACACGTAACATTATTTACGCGTAATTTAAAAACATTCAACAATTAAATAATTATAAACGGCTAATAATGTAAAACAATTTACCTATTAATAATTTAATTTTGGTGCGAATAGCGGGAAACACGAATTTTCGTCCAGCTATCTGATTCATAATATGACGTGTACGCTATTATAGATTGCGTGTAACATACTAAACATTATAATAGGCTATTTGACAACATTGAAAATATACTACAAATTGTGGTCATCCTGCAAGATAATAGCATAAAAAAGCATATTTCAAGACAATTTGGACTAAAGTAAGTTTACTTTTTGTAAAATACACGAAATAAAATTGATTAAAAAAAGACATTTTCTCTGTGACCAGAACGCTCTGTGATTGGTTGCAGCTCTCGTGACGTCATCGCGCAGTAAAACGCTTTGTCAATTCATTGTAGTACGTAGTTGGTACTTGTGATTGTACATATAAGTTAGTTGTGGTTGAAGTTCGCGATTTTTCTGAAATAGTTTTCAAACTTTATCTAAGAAATCTTTAGACTTATTAAGCCATTTAGGGGGCGAGTCTCAAAATGGAGTCAAATTTTGTACCAGCTGATAGCAACAACCTACCTAAGAGAGATGCGTTGGTGGTTGCACATTTCTTTAAAAATAACACTGATTATATGCTGCGTATTTAAAATTTTAAAAACAGCACTGTAAGTAACAGTATTTATTTATAAAATAATCTTATTTTAGATTATGTTTAAAAAAATACTTAGAAATATATTTTTGTTTCACATATCTGCAAGGGAATCCTATGGAGACGATGCGATTGCGACGGTTATGAACTTATCATGGTATTTATTTTAATGAAAACAAATAATTTTAGTTACAATTGAGAATATATACTACGTTAATTAATATTTACATCGAAATAATATTCACACATAAAAAAGTGCCCATGGGATGAAACGCTTTTTGGGTCTCCCCTAGCTAGTTCTAACCACAGTTACATTACTTTATCACGTTAATTTAACCGTGTTATTTATGAAACCTATAAAAGCTAATGTTATAAGGAGCGCCTAATAACTGCAACACAGTTACAACTACTGCAGTTATTATGGCAATATTTTTATTGTTCCACTGCTTGTTGGTTCAGAAATAAACTTTATTTTATTTACAGTTTACGTCTTTTCGGATTCGTTGGAATTGAAACAAAGAGATTTTTCGGACCTTTTATACTTGTATATGTGCATTGTGACTACACACCATTTATACTGTACTGAAGAAAACTGATAAAAAGCTTCGTCGCTATAGTATTAGTAAACAGTTCACTGCGCTGTGACGTCATACGTCAAACAACCAGCGCCATCATTAAAAACAGCGTTTTTGGCACACTTTTGGAAATTCAAATATCATTGTTTTTCTTCATAACACAGTAAAATATTCGGGAAATATCAATGTAGTGAGCTTAATATGCGATACAGGATAGTTTAAAACCATTATTGAAAATTAGTCAAATACCCTATTGCTTGTATAATAACAGCATAATTTCATAATTTACGTAATATGGAAAAATATAGGGTTTTTATTATGAAATCGATAATTAAACAAATACTCAAAATAAACTGTGTGTAACATATCTTATAAAAAAAAAAAACATTGAAAATTAGGGTACGCATAAATGAAATCATTTCAAAATTATTGAGTTGAAGTGATCATCACTGCCCGTGACTTTTCGCAAGTACGGAAGAATTTTGGGAAGATTACGTATGACTTGGGGCGGACTTTAGTTCAGGGTAGCACGATTTGAGGGCTAAAAGTGATCACAGGTGATAGGGATTGAGTTCCTGATTACAACGTTATCACTTCTATTCAAAGGAAATGCATAGTTTTCGAGAAATTAATATAAATAGTTCCTAACCTCAAATCACATATTGGGTAAAACGGAACGTTTTTATGGGCGATTTACAAACAAATCATCAGTACTAAGTAAAATATGTTGTCTATGGTGTAAAAATCGGTGAAACGGAACGTAAAAAACCATAAAAACTATACGAGTTGATTCAGGTGTCAATGTCAACAAAAAAATTAAGAATGTTTTGTTGATGGTTTTTGGCGGATTTCGTATCTACGTTATACCAATATTGATTTGTTTGTGTTTTGTTGTGTTATAATATTTTTATAACGCCTTAGAAATTATGTTGAGAAGGAAGTTAGTGCACCCACTTTATGAATCGGTTAGGTCGAATGTGCTCCAAAACCGACTCAGAGCACCCCGACTTCACGTAGTCTTTTGGCTACCAACCCTAGAGTGTATATAAAAAGCCGGAGGCGCGGAGGGAGAGCAGCCCCCGCCCGCTGTAACAAAGGATAGGCACCCGTGCGAGCCGGAGCGGCTGAGGCTGGTCGCCAGAGGCGACCAGCAAGCCGAAGCTGCAGAGGTGAGCGTGGGTGCCTATTCTTTGTTACGCAAGGGCGAAGGGGCTGCACTTCCCGCAGCGCCGGAGACGTTGCAGAAGCAAATTTGTATTGACAACAAGTGGTTTTGTAGGTTAGATTACTTAAATTGATATATCTTAGGAATGGTGCATTACCTTTTCACGGGAGTGGTACCAGGTGAGATGGGACACTCCCTCTCCCCTCCTCCACACCCCGCACCCCACCAAATCGTGCTACCCTATTCTAAATTTTACCCATGACTTGTATAACCGAATGAGAACGGGTGTATTTATCTTATATTAGTTTACATGAATTTATGTATTTATAATTTGAACAGTGTCACACGCTCAGTAACACTACCTACATGTTGTTTTTATGAAATCTAGACACAAGACAGGTAGTATAACCGACGTAACAAACAATCATTAAATGTCCAGAACACATTAGTAACATCGTGCAATGGCATACACCGTGGAATATGGAAAACAAATGAATAGTTCAAGAATTGGCACATTTGTATGTTGTAATAATTGTTTTACATTTACATGTATTTATATTAGCGATCGAACCCGCACGATCTCTTATTTAGGTATAGTCAGGATCTCTACAATTGCGCTACGATGTCTGTCAAAAACAGACGCGTCTGATAATATCATGGGTTTCACAAAAATTCCTCATTTATCTACGGAATAGGTTAACAATGTCACAAGTATCTCTATATTCTAATTTCTGCGAGTAAATCCCTTTTCATTCCTTACTAATCCATTCCTTACCAAAACTAATCCTAACAAAATTCACATGTGAAAAATCGTGAAATTAAGTGGTTGATTGCCAACAGTATAACTACAAATTGTTATTTGAGCATTGTCATTATACATATAGATAATAAACAAGATACTATTCATTCCACAATCTATGATAACTAAATAACATATCATGATGATAATGTTTATTTAAAATATTAAATTATTTATTAGATAACAACTAGGTATATTACTTAGATATTTATTGGCCAAGTTTGTGTCAAAAGAAAACGGTTAACGGTGTAAAACGGTGAAGGAAAACATCGTGAGGAAACCTGCATACCATAGCGATTTATAAAAATTTCTATGGTATGTAAGTCCGCCAATCCGCACTAGGCCAGCGTGGTGGACTATATGGCCTAACCACTCTCAATCGTACTGTCGATTGTAGAGGAGGCCCGTGCCCTGCAGTAGGACGTATATGGGCTGATACAGATGTAAGTCCGCCAACCCGCACTAGACCAGTGTGGTGGACTATATGGCCTAACCACTCTCATACGTACTCTCGATTGTAGAGGAGGCCCGTGCCCTGCAGTGGGACGTATATGGGCTGATACAGTGTCAAAAGAACTTATGAGAACTAAATCAAATCACTACTTGCATACATTTAGGAACAGATGCCGCTTAATAGCAATCTGGAATTCTTATTGAATGAGCTCTTCAAAATATCTGAACATTTTTGGCACTGTTTGATCCCTAATTCAAGAAATTACGCATGTACACAGATGATACCAATACGTAGGTAAAAGATACACACAGTATACAAATATGAATATGGCTTCTCATCCCACATAATATACTTATTACTAGATATATCATAAATATATAAATATTTGGCACATCCCTCATAAGTAGGTATGAACCTTGAAATATACCTACAAACATACAAATATACATTTTAAATGCGCTTAAAAATCTAATTATGTGACATAAATAATAATTAGAATAAAGAAGATATATGTAAGCAGCGAAATATCTTAATTATTCACAAATACCTACTAAATACAAAGTATAATTTCTAATTTATCGTAATATACAAATGTAATCCCTAGTTGTAATTGACCAGTATTAAATACATATAGCTACACTGTATCTTAGTACTTTGATAAATATCTCGAGTGCACGACAATAAGAAAAGCACACGCATCGTCTGCGAGCTTTTACCAACACCAACAAGTTTTGTTGGCAGCCGTTGAGGTATTTCCTGGACCGGTGACTCATATATTTTGTCGTCTGGCAATTGTTTATTACAATCACAACTGTTTTTGTACATAAGGCCAAACTCGCACAGGCGCTTAAAAAATGTCGACATAACGATTTTTTTAATTCCCCAATACTTATGTTCATATGAAATTTAACGTCCAACACTCAACGTCGAAAATCCGACAAACCTCGATAAAAGAGTGAACAAATTATCTAATGGATTTATATTTGTTTCATTAAAACGTTTATTTTTTTAACGCGCTTTGAAATAGCGCCCTTGCGAATGGTACCTAAACCAGTAGAAGATAATATTATATTATAGAATTAGGACAGTTGTTTTGTTGTTCTTAAAACTGTTGTTTGAGTTACTATAATCTAATTAAGGGCTGGTCAGCTCATTAGTTTATTGTGATGGCGGTCAATAAATCGCCCAGTCAATATAAGCTACGGGTTCGTATACACGACAATGAAGATGTACGTGGAACGCTATCCACTAGACTCACTGGTCTCTTAACCCGTTGTCCAATGACCAGTGGTGGTACGTGGAGGCATTTCTACTGGTCCGCTGAGCCTAAGGCCATCCTTAGAATAATTTTATACATGTTTTATTTATGGATAGATAGGAAAACCTCTCATTTATTTATATTTCGGAACTGAAATTCGGAATTTATTATTATACAATCAAAACAGGCGATCAACTCAATGGTTTGCAATGGCTAGATTATTTGTGGAATAATCCTTCAATAGTCACGAGTTAAAGCTTTAAGCACTAGACCCTTTTGTCACCGGCTGGAAACGTTCCACAGTTTATGCGAAGAGTAACTTTTGATGAAGCCTGATGAATTCATAGCGTTATTCACGGTTACAGTAAGCTTGCGAGCAGAGATGACTTACATTTATTTAATGCTGTCAAAGGAGTGTAAGGCGTGAGTTGTGTCGCTGTACTAAACTTTAAGTTTCTATTAAAAGGTAAGTAAATAAAGTATTTACTGATGATTTACTGCAAAAAGCTTAATTAAGATGTATTAAGTTAAGTTTTTCGATAAAATAAAAGACGAAAAATTATAGGTGATAGAATAACTAACAAAATTAAGCTTTTCATTAAAATTTATTTTCGTTGACGATTCTTTGTAAATAAAGACGTTTTAATGGATCGTTGATGAGTCAGTCTGTGGCACGGGATTAGTTAGCGACGGACATTAGAGAAAATATTCGGGGAATGTTAGAAACACAGCAAAATAAAGATAATAAGTATTACTGTAAACCCTGTATACTGTATACCCTAAGGCTATTGGAGCTATGGCTTGAGGCGTCAATAGTAAAACCATTTTCTTTTTTTCGTAATAATAAAATCCAAAGATCCTTATGGCCATTCCACACATAAAAAACGCAATTTTCATGGTTACGTTATTCAATTATGTTACACACTTAGTTATGTACACAAATAAATATAGGTACTGCGACTTGGTACTTAATATGTGCAAGCTAGGGTACTAGGTAGAATAACGTAGGGCCCCGCGCTGTTTAATCCGCCTTTACAAGTGATGGATGCTTTTATCGAGAACGAAGGCTGCGTATAATTATGAAAGGACACGCTTATTCTACAACACGTTAATTTGTTAAGTCATATCTAAATATAACAAATATCTATAGGATTAAATAAAATAAGTCTAATATAATAAAATAGAAGCAAAACAAAAATGCACAAATTGAATTTACCAATAGATTTAGACCAACATTTGTTTTGGTCTAAGTCCTAAATACAACTGCTTTCATAACAAAGCCATTAGTAAAATCTTACTGCAGAACAAATTCCAATGATTATGAAGGTGATGCGCTGTGTGATCTTCATAAATTACGTCAAGGAATAATCTTAAAAGCATCATGCATCAAACGGTTTGATACAAATCGAGTGGGCAAATTAGATTGGCGCCCACTGACGAATGAGCTAGGGTCAAGCTGACCCACTTAGCAGAACAATAAAGAAAATAATTTAAATCGAGAAGATTTGTTTGAATTTCTAGGGTTTGTAAAGAAGACCCGAAGTTCAGCGTAGTTGATTATTATGTAACAACCCCTCTGTCTCAAAACATATGATCTATCTACTAAATTTATTGATGTTTTGGTTAAATTAATTAAAAAGCATTTAAAGTCTTAATACAAGTTTAATTGCATCAAAAACATGTGATGGATTACCATTACATTGTTGTAATAATTCGTTGTAAACAAAGTTGACACCAATAACATTGAACGCTGAACAGTAAACTTATTTTCAGTTTTACTATGTGTGATTATAGTTTATTATGAGGTGCTTATGGCCACGTAAATGTAAGCAGTTTTTCGTTTTCTGTGTATGTAATAGCTCTGTAATCAAACTTCTGGAAAGTGGAGGATTTTCATATAAATACGATTGACAAGTCAGACTTTGATCCATCTATGCTATAAAAGAGCTTTTGGACTCACATGCTTTCCCACGAAAATTTTCCGCAGAACACTCAAGTGGCTACGTTTCCTTACAAGGTATTCCGTCACTCTTTAAATTATTCACGTTAATTAACGAATGTATAATGAATGTATAATGTCTAATTGCGAATAAAATGTAAGTTTTTTGCACAGCTAATAATTATTTCTTCCGTAAGGATTTTTAATCCGCGAACCATCTTTTCATTGACAGCTTATCCCCGGTCACATTAGAAAGATGTTTATAATCTAGTTTAATACTGTAATATAAATTGAGCATTCATTATTTTACGGTCAACCGATACGGACAATATTTTTGTAAAAAATACAACTGAACAAAATTCCCTAATTTTATTTTGTCCCCATGGACTCTCACTACAATCCTCGAGATAGCTAAAAAATTACACAAATTATTAACTATCTTACCTTTTTTGATGGCATTTTACTTAACAATTGTAAACAAAATCTTTTCTGGAGAGAACACAGTCCGAACAGCTATTGATATATTAATGCGAAATGCAGACCACCACCTCGGCTGCTCGCTATGTGGCAGTAAAACTATTTCCCGTGTGCTACGTGTACCACGTTTCCTGCTTATTGACTGATCCAGATATTTATACAAGGGGATATATTTAACAAGATTTGTTGTACTATTGACAAGCAGGCTTTTAGATGAGTCGTATCATTACTATGGCCATATGCGGCCATATTTGGCATCAAATCTTCAATTTATCCTTATTGACCTCATCTTTAAATCCTAGTTACTTAGCATAATAAATGAACGATTTTCACTTTGATGAACGTTGTTTAGTGGGGAGAAATCAATTTGATGGCTCCGTTAAGGTCTTTGGAAGTATATTAAAATTGTGTATGGGAGTCACCAGCCTTTCAGCTCAAGTGGTGCTTTAGTGTGTCCTTAGCATGAATTTCAGCAACACGCTTAACAACTGAAACCTTGGTAGTTATTTGCTCGCAATTGAGCAATTGTGAATTTACCAGGGATAATATTTTTCTAGATTTTGTACCTTAACGGTTATGGCTGACCGTTTTGACTTTGAGTTAAAGTTTTCGCAAGATATAAGTTAAAGTAGTTGCCTCTTGGTGGTCACGACAGGTACGAAACTTGGGATGCTGAAGAATGTACCATCACCATGGCCGTCTCTACAACCCAATATTCCTCAATTAATCACCTCTTCTGATAAGCAATTGGATTGATTACATGGGTTAATATGAGCCTCCTCCCTTAGATTTTTAGATTCACATCTGGGGCACGGGTAACCTCAACGTTAGCAAGGACTAATACAGATTGATGACAATGTTGATAAATTGAACTATTAGTGAGATATGTTCTGACGCAAATGTGTTTTATATAAACAACACCACCATTCAGTTCCCATTTTTGACAGAACATGTGGAGAATGTCGGTATTAAAATATATTATGATGCACCTTTGTGAATATACAATTTAATTTCCAAGAAAAAATCCGAACACAAAATATTTTAAAAAGACTAAGACGTATCTATTTTATTTCTACGCAGAGTGAGCAACGGTTGGTATATACAAAAGTCTGATTTCGCTGAAAATTATAAAAATTTTTGGTTGGTTAATAAATAAATAAATTCATTTTCTAGCGTGATCATGTAGGTATTTAAAATGTGGTTATTTATGTTTTAATTGTTCTTATGGCCATAAGAACGGATTTTTTATCAGTAAAGACGAATAAATATGTATGATGAGCATAGCAGTACTTTCCTTAGCAAATAGTTTACCGTCCACGCTGCTCGCTTGTGGAATGAACTGCCATTGTCTAATAGTTTAGCCAAATCCCTCCCCATCTTCAAAAGCCTCCTTAGAGCACATTATATATCACTTTAAATTTATTATTACTTTCATGTTTCCCCTAAATCAGTATTTTGACAGCCTCCGTAGCGCAGTTGGTTAGACGCCGCCTGTGAAACGAGAGGCCGCGGGTTCGATCCCCGCACCGAGAGAAATGTTTGTGCGGCCCACAAATATTTCTTCCGGGTCTGGGTGTTTGTGAGACCGAAAAGTCTCTCGTAGTTCCTGATACCCACGACACAAGACTCGATCTTAGTGTGGGGTCAGGACTATGTATGTGACTGTTGGGTGTATTTATTTTATTTATTTATTTATTTTATATTGTATTTTAGTTTATGTAGTATATTATACGATATTTTTATTTTATGTAGTCTATGTATGTTTAATGAAAATGTATATTTTAATTCCTCATATTTTGTACATATTACTTTAAATTATGATTAATATTCTCTTTCTTTTTTTACCTTTTTTGTGACCACCCTATTCTTTGTAGCTTTTTTTTCCAACCTAATCCATCTAATGGTTGTCTGGAAGAAATCGCGTTAAGCGATAAGACCGCCAATTGTCACCTTTATTTAAACGTGTTGTCATATTTTTTTATCTTATTACTATATGTGGTGTTCAATCAAGAATTTATAAATGAATAAATAAATAGATGTCCCTATATTAATTATTTTATAGTTTCTCGTCCTTGTAATCGTAGTATTTAATAAGAACACGGTGAAATGAAAAATCAAAACTACTGTAATAAATTTCGTTCTGAAAATTCATAACTAAATATTGTTGAAAGCACCTAGTACCGAATAGTAACGTAAGGTGGCACTTTAGCATTACGAACCAAACGATAGAAATATTGATTGTTACCTCATAGTTCTGTCTTACACTACTCACTACAACATTCCCATGCGGATTTCGTATGTAGGTTTATGATTTTGAAATTTTCCACCCACTTAACACTTTAATGACTTTTCCCGACCACCGTTCAACGTTCTGTGTTTTAGCGAAATGGTAACAACTGAGACCGACAACTAACCCTTAAAAATATTTTATAAATCGCATCTGTTAAATTTCTTAGCGCCTTTTTAACTTTTTTGTAGTGCATTGCATATCATTTTTTACAGGTGTCTACTGGAAAATGCAATGAAGTCGATCTCCAGGATTCCAGCGCATAGTTCAAAATGTATATGATGGCTATTCACACGACAATGCTGTTTACGATGAACGGTACTTGTATACTGATATAAATTAGTGTGTAGACAGACGGACTAAACTACTTTCGTTAGCTGCACAGTACATTCATAAATCCTGTCAAACACGTCGGCCCTACGAGCCAAAAATCACTGTTTTGACATATTTATGAATTGATATTTTAGTCTCATTTCCTTCGATCATTTCAAAGTACTTAAAATGTAACAAATATTTTGTAATATCACTAGACAATGTTAGATTCTTCAGTCAACATTCTGAGACTGTAATTTATTACAGTTTTTACTCAGCTAATGTTTCTCAATGCTATCATAAAACTTGGTGTAATTTAAATATCGGTGGCAAAACTTTATTATCAACTCATATATTTTTTATTTAAACTAATTTATTGCAAATAGACATTTCAAAACAATTCTTACGCATAGTTTCACAAAGGTACGACTTTATGATTATTTAATTGACAATAATAGGCATTAATCACCTAAATGAAAACCTCGTAATTAAAAGGAATTAAAAAATATATATTTTGTTATATTTACCATCATTTGCTTCCGACGAAAACTGGATGACATTTCATCTCTGGTTATAGCTATTGTGGCGGAGTCCACATTTATCATTCCCCACGAATCCATGGTTGATAATGCTGTTCAAGTTACCCACAACTTATCACTCAATCACAATTTTGCGCCGGACCACTACACGAAAGTCGTTTGTCCGTCGGTCCACATGGACAAATGTGTTCGTTTAACACATGTACTATATTGTATATTCAATTTGGCAGGCCAAAATAAGTCCGGCATTTTGCTTGAACTGGGCGAGTGTGCGTAAGCGCTGCCAACAGGGCTCGCGTTGCATTCGTCTCGGGGACGACGGCCGAGAGACCACTTCAATCAATTCATGTTTCACAAAGTATATATAGCTGTGAGTATGTGACTGGCAATTCATGAGGATCTTTAGGCTTGCAATATAGAACAACAGCAAAACTATGCAATGGGTTCGATATGCTGAGTTAGCAACTATGCTAGAAAATTTCTGGCAATCCTATCATTAGCTTATGTCAAAAATCCATAACGAACTTTTGTAAAGCTTCACTACAAAATTATGATAGTGTTCAGTTAAGCAGAGTCCTGTAGATACTAAACGCAACCTTCTGATATATAGCCATTAAACAAACACTGAGTCTTAAAAAAAAATCCCTTTTGAATACCTACCCGTTTGAGGTCATAATTCCTACGACGACCTTCCTTCAAATATTTTCAATCAGTATTGATGTCATAATTGTGTCCTTTTTGGCTCTCACTACGTTTATCGCTAAAAGTTTCTCGCAATTTTCCCAAAATCTCGTTTGTCAGTGGGTTCGTGACTTCTGTAACAGGCTAACTTACCGAATATTTTTGGAGTCATGGACTCTTTCCTTCATACCGGTAGCGGAAATACCGCCTAGCTTTAGACGCTATTCATATTCTTTGATACCATAAATCTGTGACCTTTGCAATAATTGATACAGACGGCAGCGATCTAATAAAGTCCATCTGAACTAGACCAAATCACGCCGTCAAAATGATCTCAGTCTGAATGGATACGACAGACAAATGGCTTCAACCATAACACGATTACGTAACATCGATGTCAATTAATCACATCATAATGGATCATGGAATATGTATTGGTAATAATTTTTCCATCGTCATGAGAGTGACAAGATGTGATGATGATAATATCACACCCAACGTGTATTTACGAACCAGCATGTTGAGTGATACGCGAGATCGTACCAAATGTTCTTAATTAATCAAAATGTCACTCGGTACTTATAATTAGATCAGTGACAATTGACCGTAAAGACGTCGCTTTATTAATTACCGGGACTACCGTCTGATGTTTTCTTATCTGTTACTTTATTGACAGAATGATCAGTGTACTTAATAACTCCATGGATCAGATTTATGTTGCATAGGTATCAAATTTTGATTTGTTTTCCTGATATAAAGATTTTATAAATCTATGAGATTAATTTCGAGCGCTATGTCTTACATACGCATAAATCATATAATAAAGAAACTCATGTGTAATTCAGGAGATGAACCAGTGACATCCTTGTACCATAGCTACTATTGAGATCCCGATTTGATAGGCCAGCATCACATGAACCAAGCGTTATGGATATTCATGAGCGGCAGTGGTCACTTATCATCAGGTGACCTGTTTGCCCGATTGTCAGACCTATGCAATAAAAAAAATATGCTATTGCCGGTAAATAGATTTAACTACTAATGTTATAAAGGGGATAGTTTAAGTTTGTAACTCCTTAACGCTCAAACGGCTGGAACATATTTATGAAATTTAATTTGGAGTTATCTGATACCCTGGTACACACATAGGCTATTTTTTGACATGTTTTTAACCCGCAAAATGTAGTGTTGCCAAGCGTTGTGGGTGTTCATGGGCGACAATGATTACTTGACTTCAGAAGATCCGCCTGCTCAGTTTCCGGACCTATGCAATAATAAAACGAATGGTGCCGTAATTAACTTACAATTTATGATCAGCACCCTAAATTTTGACATCTTTTCTCACAACACCCAAACTCCAACCGGGGTTTACTTCTTAGTCTGTGAACCGGGAAATGAACTCAGTATCTCAAAGTTGGTCTAAGTATGCACTATGTGATAGATGTTTTAGTCTTTAAGTATTTCTATCACTATTTGTAGGTACCAATACAACTTATTTAATCCTTACATTTTAAAATCTGGCATGTTATCGTGGTAAATAAGCAATGCCAACTTTAGCATTTTAAACATCCGGGCAAAAATGTAAGACAACACTATGGATTGTAAAATATAGCTTGATAATTTTGACAGATCGCAGTAGGGATGAGGGTGGTGTATAAACGTTAATGAATCTATTCGATTATTATTTTTCTAGCTTGTTATCGATAATTGCGTGATTAATGTATGGATTTTATAAAACAGTTTTTTATTATTTTTTATTTATTATTATTACTTTAAAAATAAGTTATTACTAATACTACTAGAAGTAACATACCTTCCCTCTCGCTTCAATGTGTACCCGTGTGCAAGCACCATGCGCAGAGATTTTGTTCCCGATGTCCGCTCTAGTTTAATACCTCAATGGGTGTTGACAATATTTTTTCCGACTCTTCGTCTGTACCTTGCGTTGATGATGGCTCGCCATACTTTTCCTGCATTATTCGAGACACAGTCGCTCGGCCAATGCCAAGTGCGTCCGCAACTCTGTTACCAACTTGGGTAGGGTAACAAGGTAACAATGGTCCGCCAGTTTGACACTCACGTTCAAAATATTCTTGCAAGCGAACCACAAACTCGTGACATTCGCTATTCAAAACAGTCTTTTTCGTTCTTTAGGCCGCGTCAATTTCTGGATACTTCTGGTTGCCGTGCGCCGCTCGGCCTCGATGACTCACACGTCGACACCTTGCCATTTCACAACAACCGTCCGGTACCGGATGGACCGGACCGAAAACATTTTTGTTACAATCGTGCAGTCATTAGATACTATTTTTTATTTCCATTCTTTAGAATAACATCTGAAAATATACTAACTATATTATCGGTAACTTTTATTCAATGCACATTTTTTTAATGTAATCAGTAAATGGAACATATTTCGCCAATTAAGAAACAAGTTACTTTTATATTTACATTTTTGTTATGTGTTGTTTTCATTTCAAATCCGATTATTGATAGTCTGTGGTTAATCGTTATGCGTGGCACATCTCTAAGGGGGCGGTACCTGTCCATGAAGTACAGTTTTTATTTGTATGACATTTTAACAAAAAAAAATACGTAACTTTATAGGCGTGAGCTGTCATAATTATCAAGCTATATTTTACAATCCATAGACGTCGTTTTTCGAGTGATTACCATCATCATCATCATATCAGCCACAGGACGTCCACTGCTGAACATACGCCTTCCCCAAGGATCTCCACAACGACCTGTTGAAAGCGGCATGCATCCAGTGACTTCCTGCAACCTTAGCCAGATCGTCCGCCCACCTTGTAGGCGGGCGTCCGACATTTCGCTTGCCTATACGTGGCCTCCACTCGAGAACCTTTCGGCCCCAATGGCTATTGGTTCTACGAGCTATGTGGTCGGCCCACTACCACTTCAACTTGCCAATCCTATAGGCTATGTCGGTAACCTTTGTTCTCCTACGGATCTCCTCATTTCTGATTCGATCTTATAGAGAAACACCGAGCATAGCCCTCCATGGCTCGTTGAGTGATTTTGAGCCTTTTAATGAGGCCCACAGTGAGAGGCCACGTCTCGGTGCCGTATGTCATAACCGGTAACACACAACTATCGAAGACTTTCGATTTTAGGCACTGAGGTATTTTGGACGAGAAGACGTCGCGAAGTTTCCCGAACGCTGCCCAACCGAATTGGATTCAACGATTGACCTCTCTCTCGAAGTTGGACCTGCGTAACCGGACCACTTGTCCTAAATAGACATATTCCCAAGGGGGACCAACGAGGGGTAGACCAAAGCATTGCTATGCCGTAGTCTTGCTCCTCTGGAAGATCCCCCTACACCTACACATAAAACCGGCAAGGGGAAGATCGTCGTATCAAATAGCGAGTCCCTATCCCCTTGCCGGCTATTTTCTCACCCCACATAATCAGACATGACACGAGCAGCGATACAATTCACACCCCTAAACAATAAAACACAGGAGAAAAATAAAAAAAAATAGACATATTCGTCTACAACTTCGAGAGTCAAGCTCCCAACTCCAATGGGGGTGGGCAAAACATGGACCATGGATGTGATTACCAATAATATATATATTTTTTATCTTGGGATTGAAAAATATATTGTTGAGTCTCTAAACGGGCTTACAAAGTACAATATCAATTAGAGACACATTAGTAAAGTCACTCGGACTTTACTAACTCAGATTTAAATAATTTTGGATTTTCCATAGGTAGATATTATTTTCAGACAATTTCAGCTTTAAGAAGCTGTGCTAAGAAGTAAAACTACAAATTGGAAAAACTGCACAGGATGTCTGTGCAGAGGACTCTTCATCTGACATCTCTCCGCTAACACGCGCTCATTGGTTATAGTTCAGTCAATATGTAAATTGCCCTCCGAATAAAGACCTACCGTTATTAAACATAATGAATCGTTAGGAGGACATATCAAGAGGTCACAGAAAAATTAAAAAGGTCGCGCTGTTTGCTGATTTTGAGAAATTCAAAAAATGAATTTAAAAAAAATTAAAAACGCTTTTTTCTTGGAAACTATTGGTTTTAGGAAAAAGTTTTTTGAATAAAAAATGTAGAGGGCATTACGAACTACATTTTTTGTCATTAGAGTGACGTCATCCGACTTGAAATACAAAAAGTAGTGGGCGCTAATTGATCAAAAAAGTGTTCCAACGCTATTTTCGATAGGAAAAAATGCCTTTTTTATAATAATGTAAATTAGAAAGTTGTTTGTCATAAAATTAGCTACAACTTTTATTTAAACAATGTTTTTATCAAACTTACCATTTTCGAGCTGGAACTTGTCGAAGTGTACAAATTGTACATTATGTACCTACCGTGCCGTTGCACAGTACCCATGCCATTCAGTTTTTTATCTTTTTTTTAATTCAAATGAAATAGCAGTAATTGTTTTCTGATTTTATTATCAAAAAATTTGAACTTTTTTTCAGCAAAAATTTGAACTTTAAGGTGAATTTATCTATGTTTTGCATCCACAGTTTGCATTGTGAGGGAGAGTATATAAAACATGTAATCATTTAATAAACGGCAGTATTCAATCATCACTTGTTGTATCATTTACTCTCGAACCTATGCATAAACACGCCTTCCGTACATGGCGACCCTGCCAGCGCAGTAATTATTAGCCGCGAATCGCGTTGTTTACATATCTTTGACCAAATCAGGCGTCACAATGCAGTGCATAAAATACAATCTTTGTTCGGGACTCGTAACGATCACTACGTTTTTACTTTTTTTCTGAAAAATGGGCACCACTAACACCAAGGAGGAGGTAATAGTACCCCAGAACGCAGCAGGGGGTAGCAACAGCGCGGACATTCGTCAGCTGGCTGTACACGCCAGTTCCACTAACATCATCCTGTTGGTGTTATTGCTGATAATATCATTGGCATTTTTGTATGGTATCTTCACCCTATACAGAGGATGTCATCGACAGTGGATGGCCAACGAGATAAGGCGAGACAGGTTGCGATTTTCTTTATGGGGAAGAAGAGTAGATAGAGAAAGGGATTTGAGAGACCAGCCGGAGGCGAGGAGCTGCAGGAAAGACCCTGAGGCTATCATATGAGTTAAAACGGTGAAAATTTCAGTGCAGTGTAAATACCAGTGCGCGGAAATTTTGTGATGCGTTGTAGTGCGCGGAAATATCGTGTGTTGCGTACTTGTGGACGGTAATAATATGTATCCTATGTACGTTATTTTAAAGGACATAGTAGAGGGTAAGATATATAATCATAGATATAATAATCACTAAAATGTATGCAAATAATATAGGTATGTAAATGTAAAATGTATGCAAATAATATGTAGTAGGTACATACATTTTGTAATCATGTATCAATGGAAGATAAATTAAAGGGCTTATATGACAGTCTATTTGAAATAAGGAAATACCTAATTAAAATTGGTCCGGATAGGCGAAAAGGTAATATTGTTGTAGTAAAATTAAGTGAAGCCAACAAATTATTAAGTGAATATAATCTATTTTTAGAGTATTTTACTGCAGCCAAAAAATCTTTAAGTAAAACTGAATGTTTAGTTATTAAAGATCAATGTGCTAATTTTGATAAATTATATAAACAAGTTTTTGATTTATGCTCAAAGACATCCTGTGAGTCAGTAAATATGGCTCAGACTACCAAATTTGATCTGAAAGTTGCTTTAAATTTATTGCCAGTTTGTAAAGATGACGAGGCTAGTGTAAGACAGTTTATTGAATGCGTAGAGTACTACAAATCCGAGTTAGAAGAAAGTTCGCAGGAAAAGTTATTAAATTTTGTATTGAAAAGTAGACTTTCCCAAGCCGCGAAATTGAAGTTATCTTCATCCTACCCTAATATTGATGAATTTATAGCAGACATGAAAACACAATTATTGCCCAAAAAGTGTGCTACCGCAATTCAACGTAAACTTCAAAATTTTAGACAAAATAATTTATCAATTGACGAATTTGGTAAACAGATAACGGAAATGTTTGTCGAGTTAACAATTACGCAATCAAATGGTAACGATGACAGTTTTAAGGTATTAAAGCCATTAAATGAAAAGCAGGCCATTAAATATTTTTCAGACGGGTTGAGAAATCGTCGTCTAAGTACGATAATATCCGCCCAAAAATTTACGGTATTAAAGGATGCCATACAGTCGGCTATAGACCAAGACGTTACAACTCCATCGGCATCCAATGAAATTTTAACCCTAAATTACAGAGGCAGATCGTTCCATAATAGGCAGCAACAACGTGGAGGCCGCCCCTCGTTTGCGGGTAGAGGCCGTGGGCGAATTGGCTATCAACCGGCCCCCCAGAACGGCCATCACGCTCAGGTATGGAGAGGACAGCAGGCACACGGGCGCAAGGCTACTGGCACATACCGCGGAAACAGAGGTAGGTCCAATTTTTATTCACCAAGGTACCAACGCTCGCATTATGCACAAGTACATACTTTGAATAACTCAGACTTGCAGCAAAGTTCAAATACCACGCAGAATCAGGAAGACGAAAACCAGTTTTTTCGGGACTGAACATGTTATTTTATCATGTAATAATAGTGTAGGCTACGTAAATTTTAAATCTCGTGATCATTATTCATACAACTTGTTAGTTGACACCGGTGCATCCATTTCGGTCGTTAAACATAAACATGTTCTAGAACAAAATATTCCAATCCATATCGAGAAAAGTTTTGTAAATGGAATCGGAGGCAAAGTCCAGGCAATAGGATACGTTTATCTTAACTTTGTTATTGGAAATCATACTCTCAACCATAAATTCTTTGTTTTTAAATCATTGCCCTGTAAAGGCAATGGTATTCTAGGGCAAGACTTTTTAAGTAAGTACAAATCGGTGTTGAATTTCGGTAATCGGACTTTGTTACTATGGAATAACAATTTAAAGATATCTTTACCTTTAATTATGACGTATAATAACATAAATATACCGGCGAGATCAGAGTCGATTCACTTTATTCCGGTATCTGAGACTGATGAATGTTTAGTTAATGCAACAGAACTGCAAGAAGGGATCTTTATTGCGAGTAGTTTAGTTAAGCCAACAAATGGCATAATACCTATTCGAGTTTTAAATACGACTGAGTCTGACTTAGTTTTAAATTCTATACAGCCTACTCTTTATAAAGCGAGTGAATATGACATATGTTCATTTCATGAAACCACTAATAACGCTGATCGTGTTAAGAAAGTATTTTCTATGTTATCGCTAAAACATTTAAATAAGGAAGAACAATTATCAATCGAATCCATTTGCGCGAAATATTCGGATATATTTTTTCTTCCCGGCGATAAGTTAGGTACTACAAATTTATATGAACATACCATTACTTTGAAACCGAATGTAGCCCCGGTATATATTAAGCCCTATAGATTGCCACATTCTCAGAAAGCTGAATTAAAAAAACAGGTGGATAACTTATTGGAACAAGGAATTATTGAGCCTTGTTCCAGCGAATGGTCTAGCCCAGTTCTCCTCGTACCAAAAAAATCTGATTCAAACGGGGAAAAGAAATGGCGATTGGTCATAGATTACCGTAAACTTAACAATTGCATACAGGACGATAAATTCCCTCTGCCCAACATTTCTGACATATTAGATTCGCTGTGTGGTTGTATTTACTACACGCATTTAGATTTAAATCAAGGTTTTTTTAATGTAGGACTTGAGAAAAACTGTAGAAAATTTACATCTTTTTGTGCAGACGGTCAATACCAAATGACTAGGATGCCTATGGGTCTCAAGACCAGCCCGAGTTCATTTTCGCGTATGATGACCATAGCAATGGCCGGGTTATCATATGACAAATGTCTAGTATATCTCGACGACTTAATCTGTATGGGACGCAGCCTTTCAGATCATAATAAAAATTTAATACAAATTTTTGAAAAATTACGTAGAGCGAATCTTAAGTTAAACCCTTCTAAATGCGATTTCCTTAAAAAAGAACTTCTATATTTGGGTCATGTGGTGTCAGGTAACGGTATATTGCCCGATCCAGACAAAATTAAAGTAATAGAAAATTACCCAATTCCTAAAAGTACAGATGAAGTTAAACGTTTCATTGCTTTCGCGAACTACTACAGGAAGTTCATAGCAGACTTTGCGAAAAAAGCATACTATTTAAATTGTTTATGTAAAAAAAATTCAAAATTTGTTTGGGATGAAAATTGCCAAAAATCATTTGGAGAGTATTAAACAAACTATTATGTCACCACCAATTTTACAATACCCAGATTTTTCGGAACAGAATCAATTTATTGTACAAACTGATGCATCTGGGTATGCAATCGGTGCTGTTTTATGCAATTCAGATGGCCGGCCTGTAGCATATGCTAGTAGGAGCCTCAATAAAGCGGAAATGAACTATCCTACTATAGAAAAAGAGCTCCTAGCTGTGGTTTGGGCCGTAAAATACTTTAGACCTTACTTATACGGTCGTACATTTAAAATTCGTACTGATCACAAACCCCTAGTGTATTTATTTAACTTAAAAGATCCCTCTAGCAGACTGTTTAAATTTAGACTTATTTTGGAAGAATATGATTACGTGATCGAGTATGTGAAAGGAAAGGAGAATGCGGCTGCAGACGCATTGTCCAGAATAAAAGTCACTTCAAACGAACTGAAAGAGATGAATGAATGTTTGCATGTTATGACGCGCGCTCAGAAGAAACAATTAGATGCTGCTCCTTCGGATTATATGTTGCCCACCAACGATTGGCCTGATCAACCAAGAGTTGTGGAAACCCATATTAAGCCGAATGACGCAGTAGAGTTAAGATTTGCTGACAGCAGTAGTTTAAATAAATTTCGAAGTGATAATTTAATAACATATACAAGTAATTTATTATTTTATGTTGCGCAACAGAAGACAATATTTATAAAGCCAGCGTCTCAATCACAAATTACGCGAGCCGAATTTGCGAGAGACCTGAGCGATTTGTGTGAAAAAAATAATATTGTAGAAGTATACTTCATTAAAAATCAAAGTAACTATGTATTTGTAGAAAAACTAATAAGCGAAATAAAAAAGCATAGTAACTGGAAGGGGCCCAGATTATGTATATTAAAAGATGTCGAAAGAATAGAAAGCAAAGACGATAGGAAAGTGATACTAAATGACTTTCATCTTTTGCCCACGAGTGGCCACGCGGGCATGAGAAGAATGTTGACTAATATTAAAAAATATTATTTTTGGCCTGGTTTAGAAGCCGATGTCCAAAATTTTGTTAAAAAATGTCCCCATTGTCAAAAACATAAATATACGGTTCAAGTGAAAGAGCCTATGACAATTATAGTCTAAGATCCCGCCATACATCGACCTTCACCGAGATGTTTATTTGATGAAACCTATTTTATATGCAATTTAATATGTCAATAAATATATTGTATATGGGTTGCCTTGCAAATTTCAGTCCAGAATACGATTAATTAATTATTAAAAATAAAAAAATTTTTTTTACACATTTCACCTGTTTGATTATTAAACAAATTCTATACCAATCGAAAGTATGAAACCCATAGAATATGTAAACTTTAGGTTGCCTATTTTTTTCCGGTCACAACCCTCAGGTTGCCAGGTATAAACAGGTAAATCGCTACTAGCATTTTGCGCCGGTCTGATTATTGAATGGAAATTAAATGAAAATAAAGATCATTTTATTATGAACACGGTGGTATAGGGTTGCCTGCGAAAAATCAGTCCCGAATTGCGGTTGTCGAATTTAGAAAAGTGAAATATTGCTCCGAGTGACACAGCATAGCAGCTGTTCGAAGTCCGCTCATAAAGAAAGAGGGTGCGCATGCTATTTATTCTTGAGAATGAAAAGGACAGCGATAGACTCGTATATGCTGTGTTCTGTGTTACCTGGCAACCTGAGGGTTGTGACCGGAAAAAAATAGGCAACCTAACGTTTACATATTCTATGGGTTTCATACTTTCGATTGGTATAGAATTTGTTTAATAATCAAACAGGTGAAATGTGTAAAAAATATTTTTTTTTTAATAATTAATTAATCGTATTCTGGACTGAAATTTGCAAGGCAACCCATATACAATATATTTATTGACATATTAAATTGCATATAAAATAGGTTTCATCAAATAAACATCTCGGTGAAGGTCGATGTATGGCGGGATCCTATACTATTACGTCGACAGCACATTATTTCAAGTCAGATGACGTCACTCCAATGACAAAAAAAGTTGTTCGCAATGCCCTCTACATTTTTTATTTAAAAATCTTTTTCCTGAAACCAATAGTTTTCAAGAGAATAGCAATTCAATTTTTTTTTATTCATTTTTGAATTTCTCAAAATCAGCAAACTGCGCGACCTTTTTAATTTTTCTGTGACCTCTTGACACGTCCCCCTAACGATTCATTATGTTAAATATGGGTAGGTCTTTATTCGGAGGGCAATTAATTATTCCCTACATATTGACTGAACTATTAAATCGAATAGCGCGCGCTTCCCAGTTTCCTACAACAAACCCTAATTGGTCTGTGAACAAACCCTTTTCACGAAATCAATCCCACAAAATATATCCAACAACTAAAAAAGATGTTACACATCAAAAATGATGTGCGAACAAAACGCAGATTTGTATTGAGGGCAAATTTTGCAGTTTTAAATCACGAATGTTGAGGTTACTTTGTACCACCTATTTTTGGAGTCGGATATTAAAGTTTTGGGACTTGTGAAGAATTTGAAAGTACAATAACAACATTTAAATATTTGTAAATTTGTTTATTATAGAAACAGCAATGCACAGCTTTTTGAGAGTATAATAAAACATGCGTAAGAACTAAATCCTGTAAAAAAGTTGCGTTTTATTCAGCATTTTCTTTGAAAAAACGTTGACTAATAACAATACAATAATATTTAGTTAAATACTTGAAACAGGGGAACAAAGTAAAACAGAGGGATTAATGAGGAAATAAATATGTTACAATATCCACTGTAACCGTTCACAAACGTATATTTATATTAAGACATTCATTTTGGTTAGGTACATTTTTAAAGCGAAGCGTTAGCTTTTTTAGGTGAAACATAACTGCCACGAGTGCTTCATTTGCGTGCTCTGTATTAAATTAATAAGCTAGATATAATTTCGCCTAAGCTATTGTATTTTCACCTATAATACCTATCCTTATTGTAACATTTAAATAATAAATAAAATAAATAACACCCAATAGTCACACACATAGTCCTGACCCCACACTAAGATCGAGTCTTGTGTCGTGGGTATCAGGAACTACGAGAGACTTTTCGGTCTCACAAACACCCAGACCCAGAAGAAATATTTATGGGCCACACAAACATTTCTCTCGGTGCGGGGATCGAACCCGCGGCCTCTCGTTTCACAGGCGGCGTCTAACGAACTGCGCCACGGAGGCTGTCGAAATCTGTATTATGTTTACGCAGCAGATCTGCTGCGAACAATACTAATCGTCAAGTAAATGAGTATTGTAGGACGACCAAGAAGTATATAGTAATCTAAAGTTTTTCATAAATAATTTCGGAAAACACGCGTTTTATTTTTCAAACTTATACCAACTGGCTTAAATAGCTAGTATCCAAAATGTAAAAGTTGTCTAAAAAATATCGTTTAGCTTCTTAATAATTACCTCAAGAGAGATTCACGCTGTAACCGCACATGAGACATCAATAGCTATATCTAGCAACACAACAAAATAAGCGCCATATTGTGGCCTTGAATTAAAATAGACCCTATTTCAATGACATTAGGTTGCTTTATTGCTTGAACGACGTCGCTTTGTTTGGCGTAATTCTTTTTTCGCCAAACAACAAAAAGCGGTACGTCACATGAAATAGAACATTATTTTGCATCTCATTCTGACATAAAGAAATTCGTATCGGTGTGTCTCATTTTTGCGATGTACAGTACATTTCGGCTCTCTCTAGAGGTAATTACTCTAAGTTTAGCTCGTTCACTCCACAGACGACTAACTCTTTGACAGTCTTTGACAGTGTTGCCAACATAGTGGATTCCACTTAATTTAGTGGATTGGACCCCCCTCCTGGTGGGCAAAAATGGCTTTTAGTGGTTTGGGAGTTGCCGAATATTATTCAAAATCTATCAGTCCACTATTAATTCCGATACATATGTACTTGTTATTTTAAATAGATGTCATACATTTTGTTTAATTATTAAATAGGCAATAAAATATACAAATACATAATATTATGTTAAAGGCAATGTTTCAACAACAAAAAAAACGGTACAAAATAAACATAATTTAGTGAAAAAATCGAAACAAAATGATGGTGCTACACAAATGATTATTTTGATGATGAAATTTTATTAAAAACTATATCGGGAGCGCAAATAAATGGCGCACTTGCTCAGTTGGACACAAGGGCATAATATAAATATCATAATAAAAAAATAATATTTGGAAAATGCCTATCCGTTTTGGAGGTATGACCGTTGAAAGTTTTAAGTTCAATCACCACTTTTTCGCATAAAACCAGTTGGAATGGATGAAGAACAAGATTTAAACATACGTATTTTTCGTTTCGTCGTTAATTGAACGGTTAACGAAATATACCACGAAAATCATTATTAACAGCATCAAAACTTTCTTAGACTTCGCCTTAACCGTTGTTTACAAATGGGCAAGGTCATGAACTCTCAGCTGTATAATTTATCCTTCTCTAACTTCAAAAAAGGATATTTTTTGTTTCATTCCAAATAAATTAATCAGTTAAACAGAGACGTACTTAGATTTTAGCGTCAATAAATTAACATAATAACTGTAGGTGCAGTTGCATCGTGTATGGATTGACTATTTTGTCATTATTTTCCTTAGTGTCACAAATCCAAACTGTAAGATACCAAGAAATCACACTGGTCATTGCTTAAATCTTGTAAGATTGCGAATTTAATTATAATTAGAAAAGTTTTGTTAATACCTACATAACATTTAAATTATCTAAATAATTAATATTAATTGAAAAAAAAATCTGATGACACTGATTAATAAAAATAAGATTTTTAAAATGATGGTCCAATTCGGCCCTATTAGTCTAACGAAGCCGCCGGTCATAGTCTTCGGCTCGATTATTCTGCCTCTGAGGTTGCCGCCGCCGATTGTGAGTGCGAGCCGAAAGGCGGCAATTTGTCTGTCGGTAAGTTTTGGCATTTTGCAAAACAAGCCCGACATCTTGAGGTGTGCTCACACTGCACACTTGATATAACTTAATTTGATTAAGTACTCGGATATAAAAGTTATGTTAAAACAAAAAAGATCTTATTGAACTGATAGAATGATCCTTACTTGCTCAAGAGATTATAATATTATTTAAATATGTCATCAACCGATCCAGTCAGTTACAAATTGCTTATTTACTTTGCTTATTATTGTATTTAACATTACTTTAATGTACTTTGAAAATAATGTTACGTTAAAGTGATAAAAGTTCTTCTAAATTCTTATACCTAGAGAAATGTCGTCTACCATTATAGCATATAATTTGCATATGAGACTTCTGTGAGATAAAATCAGTGAAATCAATAAACACTAACTACTAATTTACTACACTGGAGACCCGTGCCCTGTATTGGCACGTATGTACATATATGGGCTGATACAGTACTAATACTAATTTTTAAGATGAATTATTATGAACTCAAATAGGTAAGAAAGCTTTGTATCTCATGTGAACAGACCTTTATCTTTCAAAAATTAAAATAACAATTTTTTTTTTTTTAGTTGAATTCGGATTGCGATCGCGTGTGCATGTATTAGTTGTGTGCATATTATTGTCAATTCGTTTTCAGTTATTTTGAGTCAATTTTATTAATTTCACTATGCTTTCAACATTATCAAAAGAAAAAGTGATTTGTGCTACCAAATTGTGACAGTGTTTTCGTGCGGGTTTTGGCGGATCCTGCGCTTCCATCCTTGCCTATCAAGGTCATTACGGTTTACATTACAAGGTCAGTTAATTATTTTTGTGGTCATTAATGGCAACTAGCCAGCCCATATGAGTCACCGACGACCTCCGTGGCACAGTTGGTAAGAACCACCTATGAAATGAGAGACCGTGGGTTCGGTTCCTGCCGCGAGACAAATATTTGCATGAACCATAATTATTTTTCTTATACCCGCGACACAAGATTTGTATCTTAGTATGCGGTTAGTACCCATGAATGTGACTGTTGACTGTATTAATTTAATATCTTTTTTATGTACCCTGAGTATGATGTAAACAATCGCACGACTTATAAGTAAATAATGAGCTCTGCTTATTTATTGTTGAGTGTCTACCGTTCAGTTGTAAGGTAAGGTTAAGGGGTGGCATATGTAACGTTAGTTTTGTTTTTCTCGGCATATTTCTTAATATTCGCTAGCGCCATGCAAATCCGTCTTAATTATGATGCCTTTCACGATATACTATAATGTATATTGGTAGGTGTGCCGTTTCCTTGTACACCCTGTATATATTGATTTTCCATCCTCTTTAACAAATGTATTCTTATTATTTTAATTTAGAATTAAATTTTAATGGTTTTGAGATTCCTGTACATTTTATTAGTGGATTTCTGGTGGTTTTGTATGTTGAATCTGGTGGAAAGCCAGCTTAACTGTTGGCAACACTAGTCTTTGACGGTACTTGTTCACTCTAGAGTTGGGTAGGACACATGATATCAATGAATTTGTATGAGTAACTCATATCAGATTGTGAGGTGGGACAATGTACCAACTCAAATGAGGTGGGACAAAATGAAATAGTAGGGGACTACGAGAAGAGGTACACTGAGTGCGACGTTACTACTCCAAACGCGAGTTGAGCTCTTATTGTGACATACTCACAAACACACAGAGTTGAGCTGTTAATTTACTGTGACATTATTAGTTACAAATAAACTAATTGAAAAAAAAGAATATGGGAAAAAAATTTAGACGTCATTGGCGTAGCGTCATTCAATTCAAAATTCAAATTAAAAAAAATAACCGAACGTTATATGGTTGTCCCACTCACTCATTTGACGCGCGTCCCTACTTACTCGTTCACAAGTATTAACTATTATGAGCGAGAGTAGATGGCGTTCGATCGCGATGCGACGATTCGTGCCTCATTGTGAAGTGTGACAAATACTTATGAAGTGATGGGACATTCTGTCATTTTGTATGGGACATTTGAGGTGACTCTTACACGAGTTGCACAACTCTAGTTCACTCATTCACCTGTGCTCATTCACTTCTTATCGGTCTGTGTCATTCACTCACATTTGTTCACATTCATTCACATTTGTTTTGCTTCCTTTTTTGGCGGGTGTCATTTGTTTTTAATTACATTTTTATAACTAATTGCGCATAAACCATAATATATAAAAAAAATGAAATAAGACACTGTACGTATTTAATGACCATTAAATATTGGAAAAAGTTTTCAAGCGTATCGGACTTGCGTTCTCAATCTCAGTGTAGATTAGTTCGTCTGGACGGCATTTTTTTATCTCGTAAATACGAACATCTCCAGCAGTGCTGACTGCTGATTCAGTTTGTCGCGCGTTTTGATACACTGCGGTTGTAAAAATGTGCTGCTAAATTATTTAACAAAGAACCAGAAACGAGGTTGCTTTTGTGAATAATAACTATAAGGAATAACAATGGCGGGATATGTGCCGGAATATTTTCACAATTTTGTGAACGAATTAGATGAACATCCGTGGCTTTTCGCTTCCCTGGGCTCAATGTTGGTTGGTCTGAGTGGGATTCTGCCGCTACTGATTATTCCTTTGGACTCTACAGCTTCATTTGAAGATGGCCGTGAGTATATTTTGATACCATGTGTTTAAGACTATTTTTAGTTTACACAAATCATCTCTCATGCAAGCCGACGCATGCGCTCTGTATACGAACAAATATTACAAAGAAATTATTTCTAATAAAAATTGTGCAGCATGGTTTCTATATTATCCAATAATAGAGAATATTACAAACTTATTTCTTTATATTTATTCAATTGTATATTTTTTACTATCGTCAGAAAATAGCGTGCTCAATTTCGCATTAGTATTCCGTGCCTGCGCTAACTAAATTAATAATGAAATTACAATCAAACATATCATAGTAACTACTGCTAGAATTTATTTTCTTTATTATAAAACAATAGTTTAACTGTGCATTTGCTCATTTTTAGAATATATATTTTCATTCTTCTTGTTCGAATCCCAGGGCACACCTCTGACTTTTCGGAGTCATGTGTGTATTGATATTCAATCACCACGCACTAAAACGGTGAAGGAAAACATCGTGAGGAAACCTGCATACCATAGCGATTTATAAAATTTCTATATCGTACTTTCGATTGTAGAGTAGGCCCGTGCCCTGCAGTGGGACGTATATGGGCTGATACGATACGATACGATACAATGAATTAAATAAAGCTTATATACATACAGTCAGTGTTTAAAATATTTTGAATTTTATTTACAAATTTAAAATCTTATTTTGCACAGTTGTATTTTTGATATTTAGAGATGAAATATTATTAAACACATTAATTTCAATATCATCATTTTTATTTTATTGATATTTTTTTTAATTTAATTTACTTAGTTCTGTTGGATAAAATGCTGATTCAATTGTTTAAAAAAACTGCTATGATAACCATGACTAGCATTTTGTAAAATATTTGTAGTGCAGAGCTAAACTAATATAATACTAATATTTTGCATTATACTAAATTATCCTTTATTATAATTACAAAAAATACCTACTCTCTTTTAAAATATCACTATTAGTTGTCACTTGTCACTGACTGTTATCTCGCAATAATGCATCTGTATGCATTAAGTTTATTAGTTTATCTCTAAAATAAACTTCAATACTTGTTTACAAATATAATGGATACAGTCATGCAACTGTAAAATGTTTCCTGCAAGCTCCACACAAAGGTTATTGACATTATTAGCCATTCCGTGAGAACCATTGTTCACATCACACTGGATTCAACTTTACACATTCACAACACAATCATAAATATACAAAATGTAATTTCGAAATTCTTGTATCTAACAATTATCTTTTTTAGTATTTCAAAATTGGAGTTGTGAAGACATGCAACATTTCTGATTCTCGTTCAATGACCTTATAAACAGATGGAGATTATACCTATTATTCAATCTGGTCTTAATTATTTTTTTATGTGCAATATGCTAGTGGTAGGATATTAATATCGGCCTGGATAGCTACCACCAAACACCACTATAAAAATCTTGGCATAGTGATCAATCAATCAATCAATCATGTGTTGTGTTATAGGATCAACCTGTGTGTTCCCACTGCCCAGTTTTTTCATTATTATATTAAAAGCCTCATACCTTTAATCATAAGTTCTTTGGTTAATAGTCCTTAAGTGAATATTTTCGTACTAGTAATAAGTACTTATCATTCTTGTTGTTTAAGAGTTATTGCTAAATATAAATCATTTTTCTCCTTTGACAGATTTAGATGTCGGCAAAGAATTGTAAATCTCGCAAACCAACAGTACATTGGAGATATTATGTTATAGTTTACAAATAAATCTGAACTACTATTTATCTAACCCTTATGTCTTTACATCATTATGGTTTAATGAAAGTCGCGCTAACGGCCGACCTTGTCCGACATCAACTATCGACGACAAAGTTCCCGAGGATTTTATATAAAATCGATGTACTGACAAGAAATATTTTTCTTATAGAGATAATTAGGATATCTAACCTTCTTACAACCGCCAAACTAATGACACGCCTTATAATGGATATTAAATTGCTAGTACATTAAAATGTGCGTCAATAAAATCAAATAATCCTTAGTAAAGTTACAGAGTACATCATTTTTTAAAATGTAAATCATTTATCTAAATTCTAAAGGTGTGGATCAATTCGTCTACTCATAGCCTTACGAAAACTGTTACTAAATCGTTTTGCAATTGTTTGACAGGCGACTGATCTCACTCAAGATAAAAGATTAGCTATCACTACACTATGATTTCGTGAAATACATTTTTAAACTTTAAGGTCTTCTCTTTCTATATATTATGTACATATGTGACTGTTGGGCAGTATTTATTTATTATTTATCAATTTTTACTCTTAGGTCTGAAAACAGTTTTTTTTTTTTCAATTTTTTCAATGAACGGCGAGACGAGCGTGCCTTTCCCTGATGGTAAGCGATACGACAGCTCATGGACAGACCAAACCAAACAACAACTTGAATTACAAAGCAATGCTTGGTACTTCACAGTGCTCGCCACCCTGAGACATAAGATGTTAAGTCTCACTGCTGTTTGGCGGGAGAAATAGACATTGCTGTATTACCTACCCAGTACAGTACAATTACCAGTACAATTATTCTTCGGCGTGTTAGTGCCTGTAACATATAAGTAAATGATGACACATCTACTGGTGGGGCGAGCGGTAGTGGTGGGGGTGCGGTGAGTGCAGTGCCTGCACTCACCGGACACTTGCTGCTGGTGCGCCGTACGAATAGTGTGTCTGTCGGAAATCAAACTGTGTTTCCTTTATATATAACCTATACTGAATAGTGAACTCTACATGTGGCGACCCTGCCATCCACAAATTAAGGTTATAAAGGTATGTGCCAAACAATTTAAAAACTAAGCATGAGCTTAGAGGTAAATCGGTAGCAAATCAGTTTTGTTAATATTCGTGCCCTACATAATTGTTTCTGCGTTTTATAAGCATCTTTAAAGTATTTATGGGCATTGAATCGTCGTAACTGACTTAAGTTGTTAAATTACATTTATAACAAGGCACTTGTTATTGCAAAACGGAACTGATTTAGTTACTTTGATTGGTACCTAAATATGTAGCACATCAATGACTAAATGCTTTGATTATTGGCAAAGACAGATTAGAATGTGGGTTTTGCTCAACAAGATATATTTAAACTTAAAGCAATAAAACGATTTTCTGGAAATAAACTATAAACAGCTGTTATTTATGATTGTAAGAATGTTTAAATCAAGATATTGTAATGGACTTGATACAGTGTGAAATATTCTTCGATTTTTATGATTAATTATTATCTACCCACATTTTCTTTTATTGGTTAAACGCAAATGTTGAACATTGGATAGCATTCGTTAGTTATCTCGATGTCGATGTTCAAATATACACTTTTTAGTCTGTCAATAATCAAAGTTAACATTGTTGTCAGAGGTAGTTTGCTTATGCAAACAGTACCTAAATGATCTTACATTGTATAAAGAACAGGCTAAATGGCCTTAAGTTAAATACAATAAGATCAAGAGGTAGTTCGATTTATTCGGAACAGTACCTAAAAGGAAATTACTCCAGCCTTCTGGGTAGACCATAAATATGTCGCAAACACCACCTTTGGAGTCTTTTGACTGTGACAGCGACTCAGCTTCAATTGGTCTATGCTGGAAAAATGGGAGTGTGCACTACTAGTGTAAAAGGGGACAAAGGCCTTGCTCCTGCATATGGGCGGGTCAACCCTACAAGAAATATATTATAATATTCCTGGTGCATATGGTGCATATGTAGAAACTACTAGTAATAATAATACTAGTATAATGACAACGATGTATTTATCGTCGCTGTCAACATGCTAAAGTTTAGCTAAACGAATACTTTTCCTCCAAAAAAATAAAAATAAATAATAATAATAAAAAAATAAAAAAGTGGTATTTATGAGCGTCACTTGTTTAGGCTCATCAAATAAGGAAGTGGAGGAAAAATAATGACAATATTCTCATAGAGTTAGACACCAGAGCTCTAAATGTCAATTCACTGCCCCTAACGAACACGTGATTGTTCAAGTCACAGAGAAATGTAAGTCAGCCAAATTAAGGGAAACAATTCTAACCCTTACCGATGATGTGACTCTTGACAAATTATTTCCGAAACCAACGCTCTAGAGGAGTGAATCGACAAATTAATAATTTTGGTTTGTCGAAATCAAGTAAATACCTAACGGTTAATATAATGGAGGGTTCAAAAAAAAAAAAAAAAAATCTTGAAATATCGAGTCCCGTGGACGTTATGACGACACTATTAAATGTACGCTAGGGGGGTGTCAAAGTTGAGATGGTAAGAGATTCCGGTCGTAAATGCAATATTACTAATGATGTTACATGGCAAGTTCTCAAGAACAATAGGGTCCTAGTTGAAAATCAAGTGAAATCTCCAAACAAGAGATTCATGCTAATGCATGTAATACTTTAATTGTACTAGGATCTTTTGAATCATTACAATTGGCAGCAACTACCCCCGAGCCGAAGCCACCTTTTATGTAGTTAAAGATGGTCATGGGAATTTGCTAGGAACATATTATACTGCCACGTCCTTTGGCTTTCTAAAAGTTGGATTAGTTTCCAAAATTTAAAGATGTTCAGATTCATATCTTTTTAGATAAATCAATCAAATCAGCTCTCAGCCTTGTCGTAAAGACCCTGTTCCTCTTGAGTCTAAAATTAATAAGAAAACTTAAGAACTTATTGAGTCAGATATTATAAAGCCAATTAATGGCCAGCCTGACTGGATCTCTCCCTTAGTATCGGTCTTAAAAGCAGATGGTGATGTACGCATCTGCGTAGACATAAGGAGAGCAAATAGAGCTATCATTATGGAGAACTATCCTTGCACAATATGGAACAGTTTATTCCAAATTTCAGAAATGCTATCATTTTCTCTTAAATTGAAAAAAAAAAAAAAACTGTCCACCAGCTAGAGCTAAGTGAGGACAGTAGACATATCACGACATTTTATAAATGTCTAAACGAATGTTGTGTTCGCCTGTTATTGGCACGTGTACGTGTGTATTACACCAATGGTTAATTTACTTAAGAATATTATGTATACTGTGCTGTTGGTGTACCAAATATACTAAAATACATTCACTTGTAGCCGGGGACTATCTCTGCCTGTTTAGGTACAAACGCGTCATTTTGTGAAACTCGTGTGTCTCGAATATTAAATATAAAAAAATAAATAAATTAGAAAGTATCCTGTTGCCTTGTACAGGAGTCGCCAACTTTATTGGTGATATAGTCGTTTATGGTAGCAATGAGGCCGAGCCTTGCACAAGACTACAAAGTTTTGTTAAACGATAAAAAATGTGCATTCGAGTAAATCAAATAGATTTTCTTGGTCATCAGCTATCTTCCGAGGGACCTAAGCCTTTTAGACAAATATGTAAAGGTAATCGAATTGTTTCGAGAACCAAAAGTTACGGGAGAAGTGTCAAGCTTTTTAGGGCTAAGTAATTACGTAGGAAAATGGATCCCTAACTTAGCTACTTGGACAGAACCTTTGCGCTAACTTCAAAGACTAAAACAAAGCAAAGGTGTAAATATCATTTTATTGGCGCAATAAACAAAATAGGCGTTTGAGGGGTCGAAAAGCGCTATGACTCAAATTAAGACCTTAGGCTACTACGATCCGCTTGACTGTACCCAAGCCTTCGCCAATGCTAGTCCAGTCGGTTTAAGAGCTGTGCTCGTCCAAAATGGCACTAACGGGCCTCAAATTGTTGCATACAGCAATAAATAATCTGACAGACCGTGAGAACCGGTATTGTCAGACTGAGAAAGCTCTTGCGTTGGTTTGGGTGGTGGAACATTTTGATACATACCTATTTGGGAAAGATAGTTTTGAACTTGTCAGTGATCACAAGCGATTAGAGGTGATATTTGGACCTGACTCTAAGCTGTGTGCAAAAAAATGTTTTGCGCTTACAGTCATATAATTACATATTGCCCTTAGGCATTAAGTCTGCCTGTACTATTAATTTGTACAAAGTGGGTAAATAAATAAAATAAAAATAATTTCAATGTGGTCTATACTGTGTCAAGACTGTGGGTGATAAGTCACCACAGCTTTTGATGTTAATAATTATTCGAACTTGTTGTTGACCAATATCGACCTGTAGCAGAGTTACCTTGCATGAGTCAAGAATAGTTTGCGAGGGAGCCTTTAGAGCTAAAGTTAGTCAGAAACGGAATATATAACAGCTGGGACCAGAGTGCTAACGCTTATAAGGTCTTTGTGCAGGAACTGTTCTCAAGGCAATTTACTATTACATGAGAATAAAATTGTTATCCCATCATGTTGAATCAAACTTTCTAACAGCTGCTCATGAAGACCATCCAGGCATTGTAGCTATGAAAATAAGACTACGTTCTAAAAGTGCCTAGGCCCAAAATTGATAGAGATGCTGAACATTATATATGAGCTTGCAAGGGTTGCACTCTGGTTTCCGCTCCAAATTCTCCTAATCTCATGCGCAGAAGAAAACTGCCAATCAACCCTGGGTTGATACAGCCATAGACTATCTCGTACCTTTACCTATCGGCCATTATCTTTTACTATTATAGATTATCTTAGTGGATATAAAGAAATCAAAATTACTAAGAACATCGATTCTGCCTCGGCGTAGTTGTACTAAGGTATGGTTGCGAGGCTGAGGTCTCGGGTTCGAATCCTGGGTTGGGCAAAGTGATATTGGATTTTCCTATTGATTATCAGCCCAAGGTCAGGAATTTGTGCCCGATATGGCGATAGGCTCGCCACCTATCAAATTGTGGGACGGAACATACAAGGCGAAATGTGGGTGTCCTGGCACCTCTGCCTACCCCTTGTGGGAAATAGGCATGAGTTTATATATGTATGTCTCGATTCTGCTTCATCGATTCATGATAAAGAGATTTTCATCGTTTAGGCTCGCATAGGTATTACCGCTGACAATAGTTGGCAGTTTGTTCATACCGAATTTGAAGTTGTTGCAAAGAATTTGGAATTCGGTTGGACCATAGCATTCCTTATTGGCCTCAACAAAATGGGAAAGTTGGGAAGCAGAACCGTGATATATTGAAACAACTACGGGCGTCAGTTTAGAGATAAGTTGCCTTCCGTTGTTGATGTTTAGTTTACTGACCTAGAAGCAAGAGACAGGGATACTCTAACGAATACACAGATAGAAAGAGGCAAGCAACGGAATCTAATATTGATATTGGAGAGAAGGTATATGTTTAATATACAGTGAAGAAAAACAAGTTGTCGACCATATAGTAGTAATAAGCTTTATAAAATGTGAAAACATGTTAATTGTTAATTGTAATTTTAATATTGTATATTACCTAGATATATAACTGTTTGTTTTCTGAATAAAATAAAATAAAATATTATAAGAACGGTTACGTAGAAATATAGTAAATTCCAAGAGGGTTGAAGGAAAGTGAGTAGTCTGCACAAATGGTGATGATAATTCTTCAAATAACGACACCACCGATGACGAAGCAAGTGTCGAAAATAAATAAGTGATGTGTTTAATATTATATAACATACATAGCGTTTGAATTTAATATTGTTCGATGATTGTTTTGATAAACTAATTTGTAAAAAAAAAAAGAGTTGTGAAAAGAGCAACACTAGAGTTTCTTGCCCGTTCTTCTCTAGTGAAAACAGCTTTCCGAACCGGGTGGTAGATAAAAGAATGACTGAATCTAAATGATGTTGAACATTTTAATATTTGACTATAAAAACTAATTCTACTTTTTTAAATTTTGTAAAAGGTAGATGTAACATATAAGTAAATGATGACACATCTACTGGTGGGGCGAGCGGTAGTGGTGGGGGTGCGGTGAGTGCAGTGCCTGCACTCACCGGACACTTGCTGCTGGTGCGCCGTACGAATAGTGTGTCTGTCGGAAATCAAACTGTGTTTCCTTTATATATAACCTATACTGAATAGTGAACTCTACAGTGCCTAAAAATACTATACATGGATAATAAAGCATATTATTATTAATGAGTTCCTCAACGTTACATTTATTAATTTTATCAAACACAAAACAGGTTATAGCCACGGTTTACATCAATATACATACGAAAGTTGTTTGTTGATATTCTTAGACCGTTATAAAATCCATTATCCAATAATTTAATCATACTAAGCGCATCTAATCGCGACGGCAATGACCGCCGGTTTTTTATGACCATGCTTTAGGATCCTGACAGTAACTACTGAAAACACGAGCCTTTAACCATGCCTTATGCAAGAAAAAATAAAACTGTATTAGACTCACTATTTAGTGTTGAAGGATAGTAGCAGCGTGTAGTAGTAACCTGCGTACAAAAGCTGTGGTCTCAATTATCTTAATAGTAGAGCAGGCCTTTTTCCTACCTTGAAGAAGTTTATACTACTTTGAGAAGTTTGATTGTCTGTATCTGACCATATTCGTCCCACTGCATGCACTTTGACAAGTTAAATGAACTTAATTATCTACAGATGAAATGACTCTTTTAAATTGTATAATAACTTTTATTTACATACAAAACCACGAAGCTAACGAGGTGACACGCAATAAAAAATTTAACGGCTGCTTACATCTCCGCGAGCAGCAGCGGTTACGAGATAATGGTGAATTCCCTCCACAACTATTTATTATCAGGAACTGGAGCAGGCGAATACCTACAGAGTGTGAAATGAGCTGTGAAATGTCCTAATAGTTTTGTAATTTCGCACCCGGTTTATTTTCGTAGCAACTAGTATTTAAAATAATTTAAAGATTGTTTTGGAATGAACATCATGGCTCGCACAAATGGATGCAATACAATATCACTGAGAGGACATCTGACAAAAAATCACATCGATGTATTTAAAAGTTCGTACCTGTATAATCATCCGGAATAATATACTGTGCTACTTTTTTGAATAGTTCTACAGTTTTGAATTTTCATTAATAAAATTTCAAATAACATATTGAGAATGCGTTCATGTGCTCTGATAATGTTTTAGAGGCTCTTACTATAGCGTTTTTGAAATTGTTATGTGCATAAAGTATTGTCGAGTATTTTGCAGTTGAAGCGCACGATCGCGAAGGAATGTTTGTTCACACTGGAACCGTGAATAAAAACAACAGATGGCCATTGCATCAATAATATCAATTAGAACGATGATGCAAACCGTTGTCAAGTAATTGCTCAATATTTAACCGTATTTACTATGAATGATTCAAGGAAAAATAAAGAAGATCTTACTTCTGCGCTTTAGGAGTTCTAGTTAGTAATTAATGTTGTTTTCCTATTTAATTATGTTTAATCTGCGATAATGTGGAGATCAAAAAGTACTTGAACTTAAAACTTGTCAAGGTTTTCAGAGCAACCCATAAAGCAGAACGACCGATTCGTATTAAGTAAGACTGTTCGAATTGCACGCTTACTGTTGCTTACTTTTAAATTTCAAAGATAATTATTTACTGACATGACTAGATATAATTTAGGAATTAACGTTTTTATAAGACTATTTAGCAAAAATTAAAACAACAAGTTTTGGTTCTCAAGGGTTAAAGTTATATAAGACAAGTATGTATGTAAATTAGACTAAGTAACATGTACATTTAAAGTGAAATAATAAAATAGTACAGGTACAAAAGACGTCATTGTAATGCCATTATTAAACAGTTTACCCATATTCATCGTACTTATGCATTTATTAAATGCATATTAAACTGATAATAGCGCACACAACTCGTCAATGTGGATAGTCGATACTGAGAAATACAAAGAATACAATGGTTCCACTAAATATATTGTTACACACACTTGGCATGCACTCAACTGCGCAAAATTACCGATTGCCTCGCTTTGTTCATGTTAAACTTTGTCATAACTATGAGAAAAAATATTTTATAGATATAGATGAAGACTCCTCCAAATGTTTGCTTATCTTAGCTATATTTTTAAAGATAAGGGCGCCCACGCAAATGCTTTAGGCTTAAATATACATATCTATAACTTACAAATTAAATATCTTTTTTCGTGAAATATTCTGATTTGTATGCTTCATGTCACTTTGGTGGGTGAAACCCCTTAAATATATGTTAACCAATAACTTACGGATAATTTTCCTAATTAAACTCCTGAGACAATAAATTCTTATTGTTTGTCTTACATTTTTTTTTTATTGCAATGAATGGCGAGACGAGCATGCCGTTCGCCTGTTGGTAAGCGATGCGACCGCTCATGAACAGTAGCAAAACCAAACAACACCTTGAATTACAAAGCAATGCTTGGCATTCCACTGCGCTCGCCATCCTGAGACATAAGATGTTAAGTCTCAATATGTCCAGTAGTTACGCTGGCTACAATGTCCTTCAATCCGAAACACAACAGTGCATTTAAACTGCTGTTTGACGGGAGAAATAGACATTGCGGTGGTACCCACCCAGGCAGCCTCTCACATATGAGAGACCTACCACCAGTACATAGTTACATGTCTTACGGCCGGGTGCAATAATATATTGACAGTTAAGCGGTAAAAATTATCCCCGATAATACGTGTCTTCTATCTTTGTTTAACTGTGGTTTAACCGATGTTTCGATAACAAAAACTAAACTAGGTTATCAACGATGAACGTAGATATTGCATATATCTCTATTCTCTGGTAAGAACCGTTCCTCTCAAACGTTTAATATTTGCACTTTTAATTGAGTTCAATATTTGTTAGGTGAATTATTAACTTTATTTTGGAATTATCATAAATCATCTTTAATGTATAATTAGAAGAATAAAACGTTAAAATATATTAATAATGTAAGTATTGTGACAAATAAAGGCAAATTAAAAATTCATACAAAGCTTACATAGAACAACAAAACGCATCGTATGACTGATTTATAATATGTCAAATGTAAAAAAGAAGTTTACAATTATCAATGTTTACCAACAAGAATGAATTCAAAAATGAATTTTACGGCCCTATTTCTGCGATAGAGTTACAAATTTAAATTGAATCAGAGACCATAAAATTTATAAATACGAAGAAAAGTGTGAAAATAAAACATTGCGTGGTTGCATTACTTTAGTTTTGTAATCAATATGACTTTGACAAGACCTGAAATCATTTCAGTGCTTATCTACAAATAAATACTGAGGAATATTATAATAATTAAAACAATATAAATCTAATTAAGAATAATAATTTATTCAGGTGATCTTACTATGCTAGAAGTTTTCGAAATTGTAATGACTAGTTATAGAGAAAACAACTGTTACACATTTTACATATCACATAAAAATGTATTTACCATCGATAGCAATGTTAGAATGGTAGAATATAAGTCAATTGTATTTACAAATAAAATGTAAGAACCCCCTTTTCCGCAGATTGTATTATGGGTAAATAAAATATCAAAGATAATTTGTGAAAAATCTTTAATCTTTATTATTGACAAAGTTCTGAAACTTTATTTTAATTTCAAATAAGTAATTAATATTTATGTCTAGTCTAGCAGTGTTTGGTATGTCAATTTCATGTTCCACATCAGCAATGCTTTTCATTCTTCAAATATTATCTGACACCGCTGTGGCACTCATTATGTTTAAAGTTGTGTGCAATCCCAAAAGACTTTTTTTCAGTGAATGGTGTGGAAATCTTCTTTTCCAAACATCATAAGACCTGAAATAAAGATGAAAGAAAGATGTAAAAGATGGAAGAGCAAAATATTAATTATAATAACTTAATATGAGCCGCATTGTTGCAATACTCTATGGCAGACATTGAGCAGTATTGTTAATAAAGTAGTATGTGGATATGCACTATCTCCAATTAGATATCTATTACTATTTTATTATATAACTTCTTCACATTGTACTGAAAATAAATATGTTATTTACAAAAAATAAAAGATTTAAAGTGAAAATATGTTTTGATGATTTCCATCAGGCTGTACCCTTTTGAAACTAGGGAATTATTAGGAAACTACTTACAAAAATATGTATTAATCTTAATATATTCTCTTAACCATTCTTCCAACTTAATTGTCATATTTGTTGTATCTTAAATTATTGTATGCCAATATGGCGGGTCATAGCTGCACAAAACAATTGAATGTAACACCATTTTCACCTATGTACCACAATAAAGTACATATTTTGAATTTGAATTCTTTCAAAATATAAAGTATGAGATAAATACCTTTTAGCAGAGTTGTTAAATATAGTAGTGTAATGAGCCCCAGGCTAGCATTCCAATACATTCATGAAAAGTAACTGTGCAATACACATTTCTTGAACAATAATGCCTTTATTTTCCTAAATTCTTCTCCTATATTTGAATCTAAAAATAAAAATATTAAGATTAATACATTGTGATCAGATAACTGATACATAATACCAAGATTTATGTTAATATCATAGACAATATTAATACATAATTATTGATTAATCCTAATATATCTAAAGGTAGTCATTACTAACCAGGTGGCTCTATGGGAATATAATATGTGCAATGAATTGCACCAAAGGTTCTTGGGAAAACTGCAATTTTATGAAACCCATGCTGTGTGTGGTCTAATATTTTTACATACTGCTAATATAGCTCAGTTATAGCCCGAGGCACATCAGTAATGATTCGGCTGACTGTAGCTTTTGATACCCAAAAATAGTTACCTACTGAACATGCATTCTCCCCAGTACGTAAAACCACAATGATAGCAGCAATTAATGGAACAGTGACACATTATTGTTCCCGAGCTGTTACATTTATTATAGAATATATGATTTTGGAATAATTCAATACACTTATAAAACTTAATGAAATATTTGATATGTATGCTTACCAGGAGGAAGGTTCCTTGCGGGCTGGGTTTAAATGTAGAAATAAACATAATAGCTGATGTATTATTTCATCTAAAAAGTAAATCTGTAAATAAATTCTGAACTAGAATATTCACATAGTTTTTTGATCTCATAAATTATAATCGGCGTCAAATACACCAGCTTTAAACATTTCGTTATCACTTTCATCACTGAATATATTAATGTCACTTTATTTTGCTGATTTTTTCCAAAAAAATACCACATATCTGGGTTAATCGACGTATTATCCACCATATTGCAGCGATATTAGAAAATGTTGACAGCTAGTTAAACACGAATAACTACAGTAGTTCGAATCGTTATCGAAACGCGTATATTTTAATTTGTATGGAATTTCCTAACTATGGTTAGCGAGAGCCCTCCCATTGATAGATACAAATCATAGATATGTTTATTCATCTGTCTACGATTATTGAAACCGAAAAATGACAGAACTCATACTAGAGTTAGCGATTTTAACGGGTAGAAAAAGACAGACAGAGTATTGCACCCGGCCGTTAGAATGATATGTTTCCTAGATTCTTTTTATTCCATTGGTCAGGCAAACTAAAAACAGGTCACCTGATGTAAGTGATTACTGCTGCTCATGAACATCCACAACGCTTGGGTCATTAATGTATAGCCGGACTTTCAAATCGGCAGGGTAGCGGGAAACGAAAAGCGGCTATTGGTAATTCAGTATCTCAGGCTAGACAGGCTGTGGTATTCAAAATCCTATGTCGATTACTTATACATATTTTATACATTGCTCATTTATGAGTGATGATCCTTCGAGCCGGATTAAATATAGAATATTTTAATAAAACAATTTCTTTACAACACAGATATATTCAAGCAATTATAAATAGTCGTGACTGATAAAAATACCTTGAAGTAGCGTTTTTATAGCCAAACGTAAATAAAGACTCATCAAGATGTATAATATGGATATAGATAAAATAAATACAAAGTAACCTACAAATATATATTAATTACCAACATTGTAATGATGTGGCACATATGATAGTTGAATGAATGTAAATATGGAACCAGAAATAAAGTCTTAGTGACTAATAGACAGATGTTCATAAGCTAGTCGTAATGGCACGATGAACGGACTATGCTAAGAGCTAGCTACTGCAGAGCGATGTTTTTGATTAATTATATAATAATATCATTTAGCTAATAGTAATTAAAATTTCAAACCAAAGTTTGGAAAATCATATGTTGATGTATACTCAAAACAAAACACATCTAAAGAACAGGCGAACAGTCACGGAAAATTAGGACCACGCATGTGGTTTACTCACAGAATAAATTGCTTATTATTTGCTACCATGTTCAGTAAACCTACGTGATCGAAAACATGAATAAAAATATAATTTAATACAATGGATCCTTAGCTAACATTTCGCAGAATCGCCGTCTTTTGTTTTTATTTTTCCCCATGCGAAGACAACTGGCGAATATCTCTTAATAAGATAAAAATAAAATCATGTTACCAAGAAACAGCAGGAGCAAGACATAACATAAATAATTCAGTGTATTACATCGGTTGTAAACGTCACGTCTATCATTAAAAATAATAATCCATGTATAGACTATGGACATATGTATGAAAGAATTATGTGCACGAGCTCTCCGTTCAATTCAATATCAAATAGTATTTAACAATAAAAATATATATTAGACGTCGAAATATGTCATCCCCTTTGTTCCCAGAGTTTATCAGCCATTATCAGTCGCGCGCGATTTATCAGAATACGTGAGCGTCGAACAATACTCAGATACCGAGATGATTATACTGAACTCTAACCACGACTGTCTGCACTGACAGTTGACCGATTGCCTCCAATGATATCTTCATAAACAATGTATTTAAACGACTCAGAAATGTATGTCGAGAGTCAATAAACGATTTATACATTTAAAAATAATAATACTTCACTCACCACTGTTTTGTATTGGGTGTATGTAATAGACATCTTGATATACCAGTTATTTTTTTTATAATTTTCTGACCGAGTCGATTTTATTATGATGGCAGACTTTAAGACACCGACCCTGGTTATCTCCAGAACCCAACTCTCCACAATGTGTGTAGGCCAACGGTTTAACTGGTGTAAAAATGTTTCGTACACATACCGAGTATATCAAGAGTGCCACCGAAAACGAAGCCGGGTGGTAGTTTTAGTGACTACAAACACAATGCAACTAAAAATTTCGCAAAGAAAGTTAAGTTTACGCGATCGGGATTTTAATTAAAAAATATTTATTTAATAAAAATACAATGTTATTTCAATCAAAGCTAATACAAGACTAATCTAAAAATCAATAAATCAATAATTAATAAAAATGATGCGTCGGCAATAGACTGATGACTCGATGACTCAAGTAGGTTGCAACGTCGGCGTATAGGGGTTGCTATGCCGTGGTAACTCCTCCCTCCTTAAGACGGAAGCAGGGGCTGCTTCCGGTAGCGTCCTCGCTACCTTTAGTTTTCTTGCACTCCTTATTGCTATTGTCTTTCAGGTGTTTCGCGGACTTCCATTTATAAATCTTCCAAATCACCGCTACTATCAATAGGGCATACAGCAGCAGCGTAGTCCAACTGGGTGTTGCGACTATTAGAGGCCAGTCCACGTCGTTACTTGCAGAGATTTCCTTCGCTCGGTTTATAAGTCCATGTATGTTGTCTAAGGATATATCCTGTAGTTCTAGTTCCAATTTTATGGTTCCGTTTATTACTGGTTGTTCCTTAGGCAAAGGGATGATTTCACTGGAGATTATTGTGGTGGTATGTGATATGAGCGTTGTGTTCATGAGGTATATCTTGCAATCTTCTGTTAGCGAGATTAGGACGACTCCGGATGCTCGGCTGTATTCAGTCTTCGAATTGCATTCCGATCTAATAATTTGTTCTTCTTTCAGGATCACCAACCAGCTGCTTTCTCCAATCTTCTGTATTTTGCCGTCGGCGAGATTCATCTTGGCACGCGTACATTGTGGTGATTTGTGTTGCACGAGGGACACGATGCAGTCTTTGGTGTTATCTGTTTTCTTCGTTTCTAGGGTTTTGCAGAGTTGTATCCCGTCGCTCAGCAGGGCGCAGGTGTTGTCCAGGTAAGTATACTCATCGTTACCAAGTGCAAGGTATTTGGATTTTGGAATAATGGTAAGATTATTTTTATCAGGAATGGAATAAAGGTGGATAAGATCATATATTTTGGAAGAGATTGATGGTATTTCTAAGATAAAGTTAATTGAATGTGCTGTACTATACGCTTTTACTGCAATTGATTTTTCTATTATGTGTATATTATTAATATTTATTTCAGCTACTGGTCTAAGGGTATATAATCTATGTAATTTATTTAATTCGGCTATAAGGTTTTGAGTGCCAATAATACTAGGATGCATAGTACCTAATCGAGCAAACGTCATTGCATCTTCTAAGATCATTAATCTATCTAATACTATTTGTAGACTGAAATCTATTTGAATATATATATCTAAATAATGTAAATGATTCTTAACACTATCACTATCTCTAGTAAGGTTCGTGAGAACTTGAGCCAAATATTTCTGATTCTCATCTAATTTACCTAACTGATTACTAAACTCATCTATGGTGTTTTCTGCTATTATTAAGGACCTTTTCTGAGAATTTTGAATATTATTAATTTTATTTTTTATATTTGCTATGTCATTTTCGAATTTAATTGCATCTTCATTGTCGAGATTACCTGTAATTGCTTTAACTACTGTGCCTAATCCGTTAATAATACCACGTTTTCTTCTAGTTTGAGGTGTTAAAAATTCTAACTTTTTGTTAATCAGATTAAGATTATGTTTAATCTGGTCTCTGTAAGTCTTATGCAAATCTCCGAAAACGGAAGCTTCTGCAGCTCTAGTACTCATGTATAGTGACATTAGCTTCATAGAGGTAAGGCGTAAACTAGTAATGTTATAAATACATGCTAAATTAAAGTAGTTCTCTTGCTTTAGAATATTTCCTTCTTTAAGCAATAGTATGCCATTTCCGTTATCTATAGGTTTTATATTTACGGTGGCTGATGCGTAGAGCACGATGGCTCCTGCGATGAAGCTCCTGTAACAAGATGAGGCCTTCGTAGTAATTTAAAATGTACTCTAATGGACTTAGAGTTGGGATGGTTACCTATTATTTCAGCGACGTTATTCGGATGCAGATGAATGATCTTGTAGGGGCCTTTGAAGACGGGCTTGGTTTTGTCACTCCGTGCTGTCTTCGCTACCTGCTTATACACAGTTTCACCTACCTTGAACATAATTTCTTCGGCTGCCTGGTTCCTTTTAGCTATAACCTGTTCTTTATTTTTAGACATATAAGCTGAAACACATTCCTGGACTGCTTCGGCGTTTGCACGGTGTTTAATAACATAGTCCTGGTAAAATTCTTTAGGGTAGTACAATTCTAACGGGTTTCTAGAGTTAGTGTGTCCAAACAGTAATTCGTGGGGTGTATATCCTGTGGCGGAATGGATCGCGTTATTATATGCAATAACAGAGTACATCATTATAGACTGCATAGGGTCATCTTTATTGGTCATTCTTTGTATACGAATTATTTCTGCTATAGTAGAATGGAAACGTTCTATAGGGGAATTAGAGTTAGGGTTATATGGGGTGGTAAAATGGATATTAATATTATGTAAAGCGCATATCTCTTTTATAACATCATTATCAAATTTACTGTCAGAATCTGTGGTTATTTTACTTGGGAGACCTAATACTGAAAATATTTTTATTAAAGCTTCTGCTATATGTACACTACTGTTTGCGTTTAAGGGAACTGCTTGTGCGAACTTGGAAAAATTATCTATTATAGTAAGGAAAGTTGCACCGCCTGTTGAATATAGGTCCATAAACAGATGTTCCATTGGTTTAGTGGGTGTTTCGGTCAACGCTAGAGGAGGCTTCAAGGGGTTCCTTTCATATTTTGCTTTTAAACATATATCACATTGATTGATATAGCTTTGTATGGTCAGTAACATATTTTGCCAATGGTAATTACGGTGAATTTGTTTGTATGTTTCTTGGATACCACGATGGACTGTTTTGCCTTCATGATATTTCTTTATTATCTCATTTTGCTCAGATCTATTTTCAACTAATGTAACACGTGAGGTACACTTTATTAATTTTGGGCCACGGTTATTAAATATGGTTGTATATACTCTGGAGAACGCATAATATAATTCGTCATTGTGAAAGTAGCAATGAAAAACTCTGTCAGCTATTGTATGTTCCTTTAAAAATCTCACTATTTCAGATTCTGTGTTGTTAATTGGGATAAAAACATCTTTGATTACTGTTCTTGTATTAGTGGATCTGTTATCTACTCTGTATGAAGATCCTGGGGTAGACCTTATGTGGAATTGTTTAAGCTGTCTATCTATTGCATCTGCTATTATAGGGATACCATTATTTTCGTTATCTGGTTGGGTATGATTGGTTGAAACTAGTTCTTGGTTTTGGGACACAACGCTCATACTATCTGATGCCGTTTCAGCTTGAGAGCCGGGGATGTTAGGGTTTTCAGGTGGGTTATTGTTAATTTGTTCGTTCGCAGCTTCTCTACGTGCGTTATCAAAAATTCTATTTATAATTTCGTCATCATTATTATCATCCAAATTTACTGCTAATGAATCCATACTATGATGGAAAATTTTAGCACGGGATAGAGCGTCTGCGTTAGTGTTTTGACGTCCCTTTTTGTATACCACATTGTAATCATACTCTTCGAGTTTCAACCGCCATCTAATTAATTTTGAATTGGGATCTTTAAGTGACATTAACCACGTAAGGGGTCTATGATCCGTATAAATTGTGAATTTTCTACCATAAAGATAGGGCCTGAAGTACTTGGTTGCCCAGATAATAGCTAACAATTCTTTTTCTATAGTGGAGTAACGAGATTCGGTGTCAGAGAGTGTTCGAGATGCAAATGCTACGGGTTTATCGGAACCTACTGTGCCTTGCGAAAGCACGGCGCCTAAAGCGATATCTGATGCATCTGTTGTTAAAATAAAAGGTTCGTCAAAATTCGGATATTGTAGGATTGGAGCATTGGTAAGGATCTGTTTACATTTATTGAAAGCTTCTACAAAGGATGGGGAATGGACTACTTTATGGTGTTTTTTAAGGCAAACTGTCATGGGCTTGGTCAATTTTGCGAAATCTTTTATGAACTTCCTATAGTAGCCTACAAGTCCTAGGAAAGATTTTATATCCTTTTGAGTATTTGGTAATGGGAAGTTAAGAACAGCTTTAATTTTGTCCTTATTCGGTTTGAGTCCTTCGTCTGTTAGTTCGTGTCCAAGAAAATTAACATGCTTTTGTATAAATTCAGATTTATCTAATTGTATTTTCAGATTATGAGTTCTAAACCTATCGAAAACCTGTTTTAATTTTTCAATATGTTGTTGTAAACTGGTTGATATTATAACTACGTCATCAAGGTATGTATAGACATTATCAATTCCTCTAAGTATATGGTCCATTAGGCGTTGGAAAGTGCTTGGGGCATTTTTCAAACCAAAGGGCATTCTCAGAAACTCATAATGTCCTCTTTCGGTCGTGAATGCTGTTTTCTCGACATCGTTGGGGTGCATTTCGACCTGATGGTAACCACTTGCTAAATCAAGGGTGGTAAAATATTGTGCACGACCTAATCTATCTAGGATATCGTGAATATTGGGCAAGGGGTATTTGTCCTCTATTATACGCTCGTTTAAACGTCTATAGTCGATTACCAGTCTCCATTTGACCTTTCCAGAGGCATCGGGCTTTTTAGGCACAATATGCACGGGACAGGACCAAGGGGATATGCTTTCTCTGATAATACCTTGCTCTAATAATTTATCTACTTGTTTGCGAATCTCGTTACGCTGATGTGGGGCTTGTCGATAACTACGTACGAATATAGGAGTATTGTCAGTAAGTCTAAGTTCGTGTTTCACTGCGTGTGTAAAGGTAAGTGGTATATTTTCTGAATAAAATAAGTCTCTATACTGATAACATAGTCTAGTAATTTCGCGCTTTTCTTCTTCATTCATATGTTCGGTACGTATTTTTTTAAGATTCTCACAAAGTTCCTGATCTAAATTATTTATCTGTATATTATTTAATTTATGTTTATTTTCTGTTTCAGGTTTCCTGTATTCATCCAGTGTTATTAGCGATTGGTTCGTTATATATTTCTTTTCGTCGCTAAAATTAATAATAGATGTTTTAAATGAACCGTTAGTTACTCTAATTATAGCTGCGGGGGAGAATAAACGGTCTGACCAATAAAAGTCATCGTGAAGGTATTCACCGTCTGTATAGTGTGTTTTAACAGTGATAACCTTTTCGCATTTAGGTTCGACTTTAATCTTTTGTACAGGATAACTGAAATAGATAGGTATGTCGGCATTAGACGTGCGTAAGACACTATTGTTAAGATCAACACTACATTGTAATAACTTTAATAGATCACATCCTATTAAACCGGTATATTTTGGATCTACATCGAATATAAGGAATTTATGCGTTAAGTTACAGTTAAACGCGGATGGTAAGGGTAAGTATGCGACATGTTCGTGTCGGGATGTACCGTGAGCTGTAACTACCTGAAACGGTTCTATTGCTACGCATTTTTCTAAAGGTGTGCCAAAAATAATGTTGGATGCTATGGAAGACCTACTAGCGCCTGTATCTATTAAAAATTTTCCTCCAAATTCTGGTATTATAATATACGGTAAATGGTCTATATACTGAAAATTAATTTTCACTATGTCTGGCTTTGGTGTTCCTCCCCCAAAATAAAATCCTGATCATAGCCTACCTGTGTATCGTCGTTACACGGCTCTGGTTCTGCTATGTCGTTTTTATCCTGCTCATAATCATAACACTCACCTTTGTTGTAATAGGGTTGCATTTGCTCTAGATGACTGGGCGTGTAGAAGAGCTCCTGAGTTGCAAATTGGGGTGGTGCGGGTTTGTTAACTGATCGCATTGTGACGTCAGAGACACGTTGCGGTGGATTAACCTGCTGTTTAGGTATATTTTGCTGGGTTCTATAGGTACCACTGTTGTTCCTGGAAATATTAGACCTAAAGTTACCTGATGCTGGTTTACTGCTCCATGGTTGTCCAAACTGCGGATGCTGCTTAGGTAAAATATTCTGTTGCGGAATAAAGTGACTTGAGTCAAAACTAGTAGAGGGATTATTATTTGGAAGCGGCTTCGGAGTACTACTTATAAAGTTACGGAATTGGCTATTACTGCTATCATTAAATTTCGACAATTCCTTTGATCTAGCCTGCGATGTAGAAGGGTTGTTATATGAGGTTGTTCTATTATAAGCGAGCCTACTCTCCTCTTGTCTAGCAGCTATTATTGCTAGCTCAAGTGTTTCTGGCCTAGCTATCCTAACGCATATAGAGGTTTGGAAATCGAGTTGGTTGATATATTGTTCAATAGCCATTTTCTCATAATAAGCTTTATCAGTATGTTCGCCTATCGAATATAATATATCTAGGAGGTCCCGTAAACGTTTACCAAACGCTTCCGCGTCCTCGTTACTTTGTTTCCGAGTACGTGTTAATTCCTGCATAACTTGTATTTCGTTACGCGGTTCCCTAAGTCGCCTGATCAAGGAGTGTTTTATTGACTCCCAGCTACATAAATCGTCATCATATGCTATAGCGTCTATGGCTGTACCGCATAATCTACTTTTAATTAAACAAATTAATGCCGGATGTTTGCGATCGGCTACTTCTAATAATCCTAGTAAATTTTCTACTTCTCTAATATAATAGTTAAGTCTTTTAGGGTTCCCGTCATATTTGGGCATTAAGTCGGTAAGTAATTTAAAATGAGCATTATCGCAATCTTTTAGAGATATTTTCGCTAAACTCTTAAACAAACTAATAAAACAATAGGGTGTAAAATTACACTTCAATGGAATGCGCTCGCGCTCGAGTTTACGTTATTCTAAGTATTTAGTGATTGAGTAATTAGTATGGAATGCCTAACGCAATTCTAGCTTACAGACAGACACACACAATATAGGAAATAGGATAAACTAATAGTAACACAGGAAATAGAGCAAGGAGCACTTGAATGGTACGAGAGTACTTACCAGACCGCTCTCTGCATCGCCTGTGGAGTCTTGTCAGCAACAACGGCTTCTCTATTTCTTCAGAGTCTCCGCCCGACCGCGCGTAGGTTCTTTTCGGATCGCAAGGGTACGATTTGAGAACCGTCACAGCTTATTCTCAAAGAGATGTATTCGAGATAAGCGTGCCGCGATCCTACCGACTGCGCCAGTTAAGTTTACGCGATCGGGATTTTAATTAAAAAATATTTATTTAATAAAAATACAATGTTATTTCAATCAAAGCTAATACAAGACTAATCTAAAAATCAATAAATCAATAATTAATAAAAATGATGCGTCGGCAATAGACTGATGACTCGATGACTCAAGTAGGTTGCAACGTCGGCGTATAGGGGTTGCTATGCCGTGGTAACTAGAAACGCGACAATTTTTTTTTATTATTTTATAAATATCGTCGAGTTTGGGTTTACCACCCAATCCATAGTTTTTCCTAAAATAATAATTTTAAGCCCTGGGTACCATAGCGTCTTTAAAAATAATTTTCTTAAATAATGGTGTACACTATTATTTAAGAAAAAACTATGTATATACCATCCTAATACGACGATAGAAAAAAAAAATATAAAAAATTCGTCACAAATTTTTGCACAAAATTTAGTTTATTTAGTTTTAGCATTGTGTCTGAAGTCACTAAATCTGCCACCCAGCTTCGTTTTCGGGAGCAGTCTTGATATACCCTGTATAAAGGCAAAGGTAACAAGAAGACGTTTGTTAGTTTCAAAAAATACACAAGTTATCTTTTTTCGACTTATCATTCTATTCGCACATGCATAAAGATAACGATCAACAAATTCTTATTTTGAAGTTTATTTTTATCTTATTCCTACAACTTAAACATGAATGCTTCTTCTAAGTAATCTTTTTTTTTACAACGAGCGTTTTTTGTTTTGTTTTTGTTAAATGGATAACCGAAGCAGAAACATTGAAAGAATTTCACCCTGCGCTGCGATTAAATACATACTATGTTTCTGTTTGGTAACGTTCTGGTTGGGAAAATCGTCCGCTAAATGTAACAAAAGTGTAAAAACAAATATGCGGACTGGAAGCTCTGCGATTAATATTTTATTATTTCGTATACTAATTTACTTTAGATGCAGTTACACTTTTTTGAAAATATTCTGTCGCCTTTGTTCACCAGGGACAATGTAGGATTAAAATGATGAAAGAAACTTGCAAATAGGTCCAGTAGTTTCCGAGCCTATTCAATGCAAACAATCAAATCTTTCCTTTTTATAATATTGGTATCGATTTCGCAATGACACTATGAGTAATACTTCCCGTTGACTATCAAGCAAATGAGGCGCAAAATTCTACATGAATAAGCCCTCCAATATTCTGCAGTTTAACCCGTGGTTATAGAGAGCAGACGTCTCACTATTTCATTTTCTGTTCTCCCTAAACTGATTTCAACTGAGAAGTGCTTTTAATTTTGCTCTCATAAAAATACAACATAGACCCATATAACCAATACATACAGAGGATAGATAGAAGAACCCATCAACCAACAGCATCAACAATTAGGTGTACTTATAAATCATTAATAGAATGTCATGATAAGTTAAGCATGTTGTTAAACATAATCCAGCGATAAAGGCAATAGATGTTATCGTACAGCAATCAGTACAACGATTCAGTAATCAGTGCAAGTAATTAAAACGACGCCTTGTTTAATGATAATAATTAAACTATCAACTGAACGATAGCCTTTGAAATACGTTTCCAATTTTCATGTGACGAAATTTTTATAGAAATATACTTACCTAGTTATATTATTATCGGCAAACGTTGATAATGTAAAGATACTGGTTCCAATTTTTATACGGTCGCGTTCTTCCAGATTTTCCAGTCTGCCATCATGTCATTTTCCACACTCTGTACAATTCATATCCTCCCTCAATATCTTACATAATTTATCTATTTTTCGTAACTTTTTGTTTAAGAATTTAGAATAATAGTAATTTAAAGAAGATTTCAATCTTTCTTAAAGTCACAGTTCGTATTTATGTATGATTGTGAATGAGTAAAAACCCGTAAGCAAAACGTTACGCGAATTAGCGTTAACAACGGACATAATCAGTTCACTTTATTAATAGCATTTAATAACGCAGAAAAGATTAAATGTCAATTATCACAGCTACGTAAGAACATTGATATCTATCCGAACGTCCAATAATAGATACCTTTTTGAATTCTAACCATTCCTTCCTACATAATTTAATTTCTAGGATTGCTTCAACAAACTTTTTTAGTTTAGTTTACTGTCTAAGTTATATTGATTATATGATGAACATCAGGCGTCCTATATTATATAACTGTCCAAAACTCGCAACCTCAAGTGACCTCTGAAATGACATTCATCACTCCGATAAGAGATTATATGATTGTAATAACGCGATACGATTGTTGCCGTCCAATAGATGTCATGCCATACCATCGAAATGATAACGGAGATATTTTAGAAATATTTGATTCGATTTACGAACCGATGTGCAGTTTGAATACTTACTGTAGAATTCGGGACGACTTTATGTTTTGTCTTACAGCCTTATCTGTCTGTGTCCTAATTTGTCTATGAAAGACAGATTTAAAACCTATTTTAGCGAACGAATATTTTTGCTTCTTAGCTCAAAAGGAATTTAAATGTCGTTCGAGTGAGAGAAAACATTCGATAACTATTATTTACGGATTTTGTCGCGGATTTGGTTTAATTTTTATTTTGTTTATTTTCCCGACGTTTCGATTACTTTACAGCTTTCGTGGTCACGCGGTTGGTTCGCGTTTGGCGTTTCGTGGTAAAATGTAAAAATTAAACCAAATCCGCAATAAAATCCGTAAATAATAGTTTTATTTCAATGTGTAACATTCGCGTAAATTTAAGAAGCCATTAGGTTTAAAAAATATTTTAGAATAAGGCTATTAATGTATAAAATTATTGCCTGAAACCAAGATTAATCTAGTACCCTACGTGCCAGATGGTATGTGTTTTTAAAACCGAGAATCATTTACTCGAACAAAGAACTAGGCTATCAACTATGACAATATATTTTATTAAAAGTAAGGATCAAACCCCCAACAATGCAGAGAAATAATAATTTCTTATTCACTTTACTATTCGGTCATTAAATCATCATATACTTAAGGAAATATCAAATCAATAAGGGTATACAAGATGCACTTATTTCCTGTTATCGTATTAATTCAATGATTTACATAACAAACGTGTGTGCTAACGGGTAATGATGTTTGTTTCAGCGGGCGCTGACACACTGCGGATGTTGCTTAGCTTCGCTGTGGGAGGCTTATTGGGCGATGTGTTCTTGCATTTATTACCGGAGGCATGGGAGCACGACCTAGCTGGTGCTAAAGGTATGTTGTTAAAACTGCTTACGTCGTAGTTGTACAGATAAATAATATTTATTTATTTTATTTATTGAAGACCGCCAAGATGAGAATTTTTATGTTTGTGATCAGGTTTTATAGGTTTAATTTTTGAAGAGTGCAGAGGATATCTTTCATTACCAGCTTACAGTAATACAGTTCCATAGTATGACTAGTTGATAGATCTCTTCAAATACTCGCCCTTAATTATTAACATCGACGTCCATGCTTAACCCGTAGTTTCTTAAAGTACTATCTAAGCTAATTTTAGCATTAATATTTGTTAGACACCTACCTTTTGTTGTTATAAAGAAGGTTTCGATAAAATAATATATTAGATCGAAGAAGGAAGGGTATAAAGCCTAAACTTGAACTAATAGGTGCCGGCCTCGTTGAGCGTTCACAATGGATGTAGACGAGCAGGGAAAATGTACACGCGACATTGTACCTCGCGACCTGTATCAATTAAAATATAAATTAGCTGTTTTAATATTTACTTTAAACGGTGTTTAATTAGTAAGCTTTAGGCAAAAAATTAGAAGTCTGTTATCAAGTTATAAGCTGAAATGGCTAACATTTGTACGTATGAAAAGTAGATACTATTTTATTTTATTAGTGTATAGACTTAAAACCGTGTGTATTGCTTAGTATTCCTCGTAGAAACAATGAATAAAAAGGAACAAGCCAGACAAAACCACAAATACATGAATTAAAATCGGATGAAATACTTCCTGTCCGTTAAAGCCTTGTTGACGCATCTGTCGATTCCACTACCGGTACAAAAACCTCGCGATCGTACAACAATGCCTACAACGACGTGCTATTGTTTATGTATAGTACATAACAGAGCCTTGACACTGCCGCGGAATGTAACAGATCTTTTCCTCGTGGATACAGTGACTAATCCGAGAATACCCCCGGGAAACTTGACACTAGGTCTGATTGTTTACTCTGGATCGATTAGAAGCCAGCTTGCGGTGGAAGTTCTGTCGGACGGTTATTTCTCTGTTTTAATACGATTGAGCTACCAACATAGTTCTCTTTAGCACGGAAACTTTCTTGAGAAGACATCTTCTCCGCTATGATAAATTACGAAATATGTTTATTGATACTAACTTCCATGAAATGCCGCTTGAATTTTGGAACACAAAACATGATGATACCTCATTAATGTGCGAGGTTGAGAAAATTACCATTCATGTCAGAACAAAAAGAACTTAAAAAAATAGGTAGAGACCAAGTTACGTAATCATAAATGGCATCCAAAGATACAAGTTGTATTTCGATCAAGTTCATTTACACACGCCGTCCTTGATGCGTGATCGTCGAACAAGTTGTGGTTTTTTCATTGGTCTTTGTTTTGATGGTAATGTAAAGTGTGCACATGTTTTTGTTACATTTATGACCTGTATTACTTATATTTCATGTCGCAATTCATGTAAATATTATCGTTCTTTTTTCTTTTTCACTGATGCGTGCTATCTTTAAACCGGGAACATTGATAGTAATAAACTCAATGACCGGTAATCAGTATTTTTAGAGACTTTAAAATTAGTTCATTTCGTATTTCATAATTCCATTTGATATGGTCTACACTTGTTGCAAAATCTCCACAATGCTAATTGACTAAGAAAAATCGATGTTTAATTTCCTAATGAGCATAATATACACCGTAACATAAAACACTGCACTCATTGACGATCGAAACAATGCAATTAGTTAGGCATATAAAATTCTAAACACATTGATATTATCGTTTTCCTCATAACTACGCACACTGACCTGTTTGTAAATATATACTGTTGAGGTTTTGTGTTATCATTAGCACTCATATAACACGACAATGACATAGCATTTTGTACGTTATCATCTTGGCGATTAAGTTCCATTTGCCGCAATAAATGTTTACGTTGAGGTTTAGCGTTGTGAGGAGGGTGTTGTGAATCGGCGAAAATGGTAAACAATGATTCATTGCTGTGTGAAGTATGTGCCTAATCAAATAAACTTGACTGCTGTCATGTGAGGAGGACATGCACCCAGTGCATGCCGATGAGGACATAGCTATTTCCTCACTTGCCCTAATCTCCCGGTGTATGTAGTTGCAACATGTTTTACTATTTTTATACATTTTCGTATAGTATTGGTACAAACAGCCAGTGTCCTAACCTCAAAGAATATACGGCATTCAGACGATTGATCTTTGCCCGATACAAGGAGCACTGAAATTACACGTTAATGTATATTAGAGCATCTTAAAAAAAAAACAACTCAATAATTTCAGAAGATATTTCTGTTAAGTTTCGAGATAAAATTAAATGTACAACGGGAAACTATTAATAGTGTTTTGTAATAAATCATAGTAGAGTTGTCTGGCAATTGTGATATTGCTAACAGATATAGGATAGGCGTTTTTGAAGTATGATATTAAAGAATTTTTTTCACCTTTAAAAAGCTGTTTTACTGCTATTAAAAAAAATTTGCTTACTCGTACTTCCAAAATATCAAATAAGATATCAAACTTATCATTCACAATTTTTTCTAAATTTGATTTAACATTTGTTACAGATGGTCAACCCATGCCGTTAAGAACTGGTCTTTGGTGTCTGTGCGGGATATTAATATTCATAATAGTGGAGAAACTGTTCGCAACCACAGAGGAAGAGGAAGAGGAGAAAGAGGGAGAAAGCGACAAAAAGAAGCAGAACGGCTCGGCCAGCATACAGCAGATAGAGATCGAGGAGATTGAGAAGTTGCTCGCCATCGCGAGGAACCAGCGCGGGCTGCCCAAGGGCGAGGGGATATGCGGGAGCAACGGCACCGTCACCGCCAAACAGCTGTATGACTCCTGTGTGTTCAATAATAATACCAAAGGTGAGTCCTTTGAAATCCTCAAAGCTGTTAGTTTACATTTTACACCTACAATATAGATCGACCTGCGCTGTTGTGTCTACGATGCATCAGTGTGTCATTTGACCAAGCAGAATCCTCGTAAGAAAGTCGATACCACGCTGATCGGATCACTTGCAACGCTGCGTGCGTTGCAAGGAAAAGTTATTGCTCGGGTTTATACATAAATGTCACGAGCATACCAACTTGGTAGAGCTCATGTCTCGTTACTGTCTTTGTCACTCCTACAGTCTACTTTACGTTGTAACTGGTATTAATATGTTTCCTCTCGCTCCACTGATATCTCGCGGTCCTTGTCGGTACATAGGATACTCTATGATCCGAAACGAAGGTCGAATGTTCGAACGTCATACGTAAAACTGTACAAATATGCCTAAGTACTCCACAAGCTTAGAGCTATTTTATTCCACTCAAACTCATTTTCAAAGGATAATAGATAGATATAATTTCGGTTATCAAATGGATTCATAGCAATTTATTACTAAATAATTAATTAAATTTTCACTAATATAGGAGTGCAACCAACATTACGAACAAGAAATTATAATTTTTTCAAGACGCGAATGTATGACAGTGCTCCCTCTATATTATAAGTACTCTATGGTGTAATAGTACATTGTTGTGTGCGGCAGGCGAGGGCGGGTGCTGCAGCGCGGGTGGCGCGGGCGGCGCGGGGGGTGCGGGCGGCGCGGGGGGCGCGGCGCGCTGCAAGGGCACGCGCTGGATGGGACGCTGCCTGCTGCGCGAGGCGAGGGAGAAGGCGCTGCAGCACACCAAGAAGAGCGACAAGAAGGACGTACGTGCATCCCACACACACACACACACTGTTTTGTACTGGCTTTCTGAGGATAATAGTGAAAATTTTAAGAGCAGATATTACTTCATCTACATAGAAAATAAGTAATCGATAATCACTGTACATAAATATATATATATATATATATATATATATATATATATATATATATATATATATATATATATATTATTTATTTTATTCTTTTTTGTACACCAAATAATACTTAAACTAAAACTTATATTTAACATAAGAGTACAAATGACAGTCGTATCGCTCAAGGCAATCTCTTACCGACTACCATGGGATGGACATAAGTGAAGGAAAATGAAGATAGGGCAGAATAAGTGTACTTTTAGAATATAGCTTGAATTATAAAAAATAGGAAATAATGAAAATATTTAGCTTGATAGATAAAAGGATACAAATATATGAAATTAAACAACATACCTACATGAATTTACTTAAAAATAATAGTTAAAAAAAACTAAAATACACGCTTTAATAAGATATACAACTAAAAAAGTAAAAATAATTGATACTGAATTTAAGATAAGAAAATGGAGTAAAATACATATATTTTATTGTTACAAAGCGTGGGGTGTTTACAACAATTACTTATCCTCCTGCACCCCACGCTTTGTAACAATAAAATATATGTATTTTACTCCATTTTCTTATCTTAAATTCAGTATCAATTATTTTTACTTTTTTAGTTGTATATCTTATTAAAGCGTGTATTTTAGTTTTTTTTAACTATTATATAATTGTTTTGACTAAAAACATCCATCTACGGCTGTATTTCCAATCAATAACGCCATCTGTTGGTCAGTAGTAACATTTGACACTTGAAGAATACAAGAAGCTTATACCCAAATGGAGATTGCATTCCGTATATAAAAGTGAAGCACAAAAATTTTACCTTGAATGACGTCGCTGATGCCTGCTATCCTTTTCTTTAGCGTAACAATGAATGAACTTCACGTGAACTTCATTCATTGTCACTCTAAAGAAAAGGATAGCAGGCAACAGCGATTGCATTCAAGGTCAAATTTTTGTGCTTTAGTGTTTTATACGGAATGCAATCTCCATTTGGGTATAAGCTTCTTGGAAGAATACAATGTTAACGCCATCTAGCGATGAATGTAGCAATGGTCATCAATTATAAGAATAATTAATCCTGGCGAATCTAATCAGGATAATTATATATTTTAATCGAATTATTGTATTGTCATCGGTCTTTGACAGGTGTGCAAAATTTGAACGAAATCTGGCCGTTTAAAGTGGGTCAAAATCGCGCCCAAAGAAGTCGGTTACAAACAAACATACAAATATACAAACATACAAATATACAAACATACAAATATACAAACATACAAACATACAAGTGAAGCTAATATAAAGCGTGTAATAAACATACACATAAAGATATAAAATCCAAATATTATAATAAGTACACACATACGTGCACATTGCTCGCCAATATTTGAGATACATAAGCAAACAACCATTCGTTTTTTGAGACAAGTAGTGTTCTTTTACCATTCTTTTGAAGGACAACAGTGTTCTTGCCCGTCTCAAAGCAATAGGAAGTGCATTCCATAAACGGACCGCTTGGACAGTGAACGATTTGTCTATAAAAGTTGTTGAGTGTTGTGAGCATTCTTAGTTTTAGGTTCTCCGACTATCTCAAGGATCTCGAATGTGAATCATGTAGAAATATAAAACGGTCTTTAAGATAAGAAGGAATGAGAGGATTAAACAAGATGTTATATAGAAGAAAAAGAATATGAGTATTCTGACGAAGTCGTACGGGTACGGTACTTGAGCTTTACACGAAACTCGGAAACATGGTCATATTTGCGAAGACCGAATATGAACTGAATGCAAAAATTTTGGAGACGCTCAAGTTTATTAAGTTGGTCCTCAATGAGATCGATTTTACTTAGTTCTTTTTTCATTCATATTAAGTTTTAAGCTCCTCTATAAAATATACATACAACAGCACCCGTTAGGTCAATTTTCAAAATAGCCCTAACACGACAAATTCTACAACTAGGCATAAAGACCCCATCTAAAAACTTTAAGCTTGAATAACAAAAACAATAATTACACTTCAGGTGGCAGGATACCTGAACCTGATGGCGAACTCCATCGACAACTTCACGCACGGGCTCGCCGTGGGCGGCTCTTTCCTGGTCGGCTTCCGAGTGGGAGTACTCACCACCTTCGCCATATTGGGTATGTATCATCTCGCCCACTTTCACTGGTGGTAGGTCTCTCATATGTGAGAGGTCATCTCGGTATGTACTACCACAATGTCTATTTCTCCCGTGAAACAGCAGTGTAAATGCACTGTTATGTTTCGGATTGAAGGATATTGTAGCCAGAGTAACTACTGGACTTATTGAGACTTAACATCTTATGTCTCAGGATGGCGAGCGCAGTAGAATGTTGCTACTGTTTATGAGCGGCCGTATCGCTTAAAATCAGACGAACCGCTTGCTCATCTTGCCATTCATTGCAATAAAATAAAAAATAAAATATTAATTAGCTCAGTAATCAGATATGAAATCAGAAATTCATAAAAAGGAATTGTACTTATATGACAACAGGTTAGAAGGAGATAAAAGCTATTTAAAGTATAGAAACAAATTTATAGTCCTTCATCTCAGCCACAGGAAGTCCACTGCTGAACATAGGCCTTCCCCAAGGATCTCCACATCAACCTTAGCCAGGTCTTCCGTCCATCTTGTAGGCGGGCGTCCGATATTTATTATAGTGATAGAAACACATAATACTTCTAAAATAAATAAGTTTTTTTTTAACCAATTATTAAAACATTTCAGTGCATGAAATCCCACACGAGGTGGGAGACTTCGCCATACTTCTAAAGAGTGGCTTCTCGAGGTGGGAGGCAGCTAAAGCTCAATTGGTGAGTATTTCAATATTCAGCCATTAATATATCTAATGTAAGAGTTTAGTTTTATTCAAGTGATATAATTAACACTATTTATGTAACATACTAATCTATTTGTATAAGAGAAGATTGTAAAAGTAAATGTATGTTCCAGGCGACGGCGTCAGCTGGTCTGATAGGTGCACTAACTGCTGTTATATTCAGTGGAGCGAAAAACGCTATTGGTGAGTTTAATTGTATTTATTCTATTTGCGTGTTTTATACATTTTACATTCGTTATAAACATATGTAGTTCAACTGCAAGTATAGTCTTTGTAATAACTAAGCTAAATAATTTTCTTACAAAGTAATGTCGTGGACTACCTATAAATTGCATCATTATAATTTTTGAATATACACATGCACAATGGTGATTTATGAGCTGATCAATGACACATCTATACTGTAGAAAAGATGGAAAATGTTATTTGAATAATATGGTGCAGGGGTTCCCCTGTATTCCCCTGTGGCGCCGAGAAAGTCAAGAGAAATGGCATGAAGCAATTTTTTCCATTCCAATTTTATTTTTTGTACCTATCTACCTAACTAGCCTATCATTGTACCTATTTCGAGTCACTATTTAAGACGCTGAGATAAAATAGTAAATATGTGTGTCTGAATTGAAATATCGAAAACCCTTGGTATAGTAATCTATACTAGTGATGTAACGAATGTTCGCATTCGCATTCGCGAATCGCGAATATTCGCATATTTTTTGGCATTCGCATTCGCATTCGTATTCGCAAGAAACGAAGCGAATGTTAGGCGAATGTTTTTGACAAACAAAAAGGAAATTTATACAAATTTTGATGGTACTGGATAAATAATACAACTATTATAATAAGCGTATTTTTTAATTATTTATAATATTGATTTTTATTGATTGAGGTTATACAAAAAACCGAGGAATATAACTTGCCGCTTTGTTTAGCGTTTGTGGACTATGAGAAAGCCTTTGATTCGATCGAGACCTGGGCTGTGCTACAGTCTCTTCAGCGGTGCCATATAGACTATCGGTACATCGAAGTGTTGAGGTGTATATACAACAACGCCACCGTGTCGGTCCGAGTACAAGATCAGAGCACGAAGGCTAGTGGAATAGCCTAGAACAGAGAGGCGTGAGATAGGGAGATGTCATATCTCCGAAACTGTTCACTGCCGCGCTAGAAAACGCCTTCAAGCTCTTGCAGTGGAAAGGATTCGGCATCAACATCAACGGCGAGTATATTACTCACCTTCGATTTGCCGACGATATTGTAGTCTTGGCAGAATCGCTGGAAGACCTTAGCATAGTGCTCGAAGACCTTAATCGAGTCTCCCAACAGGTGGGTCTTAAAATGAACATGGATAAAACGAAGATCATGTCGAATATCCATGTTGTGCCCACCCCCATTGGAGTTAGGGGCTCGACTCTCGAAGTTGTAGACGAATATGTCTATTTAGGACAAGTGGTCCGGTTAGGCAGGTCCAACTTCAAGAGAGAGGTCAATCGTCAAATCCAACTCGGTTGGGCAGCGTTCCTGAAACTTCGTGACCTCTTCTCGTCCAATATACCTCAGTGCCTAAAAACGAAGGTCTTCGATAGTTGTGTGTTACCAGTGATGACATACGGCACCGAGACGTGACCTCTCACTGTGGGCCTCATTAAAAGGCTCAAAGTCACTCAACGAGCCATGGAGCGGGCTATGCTCGGAGTTTCCCTATGAGATCGAATCAGAAATGAGGAGATCTGTAGGAGAACCAAGGTTACCGACATAGCCCATAGGATTGGCAAGTTGAAGTGGCAGTGGGCCGGGCACATAGATCGTAGAACCGATGGCCGTTGGGGCCGAAAGGTTCTCGAGTGGAGGCCACGTACAGGCAAGCGAAGTGTCGGACGCCCGCCTACAAGGTGGACGGACGATCTGACTAAGGTAGCAGGAAGTCGCTGGATGCAGGCCGCTTCCAACAGGTCATTGTGGAGATCCTTGGGGGAGGCCTATGTTCAGCAGTGGACGTCCTGTGGCTGATATGATGATGATGATATGATGATAATATTGATAATATCTACGTCTCGTAAGTCTTTTGACTGTACTTATTATATTTTTTCTACTATACTTATATTTATTTTATGTTTCTATGATTTAAACTTTAAAAATAATTGAATGGTAATATGTTATTAACACAGTTGACTATTTTTGGCTTCAAGTAAAGGAATGTTAAATTTCAAAAATAATAATTTTGGGGCTCTTTCACCATGCAGCTTGTTTCGTTGTGGTGTATAAAGTAATCCAGCTCCACTGAAAACTCTTTAACTGGGCACACTTGTGGGTGGAGTTGCTAAATATTCTCTGGCTAACGGAGAGAGAACACCATATTTTTTTATATTAATCTTCCACCATAGAAGAGGATCTTCTTCATTTTCAATGCGCTTGTCCATCACATATTCATCAATATATTTTTTTATTAAAACTTCTATAGGGTTTGGAATTGGATCAATTTCTGTTTCTTCTTCGCTTTCGCTGGAATCCAACATCATTTTCATAGTTTCTCTTAACGATACAGATTTATCTAAATAATTGCCATATAAAAGCCATTGCCATTGCCATTATAAAAGACAAACACAGAAATACTAAATTAACTTCAAACAAAATAAACAAATAATTTCTAACGACTTTGTTCATTCAACCTGTCAAAGCACGGGCCGGCTCGACATGCTCGACTATGTTCGTATTAAACATGGTTGGCCCGAAATGTTGCGCGCCAAATTTGAAAAACAATATTCGCATTCGCATTCGTATTCGCGAATGTTAGATATGAATATTCGCATCCGCATTCGCATTCGCGAATGTGAGAAAATTAACATTCGTTACATCACTAATCTATACTAATATAATATGTATATAGCTGAAGAGTTTGTTTGTTACTCCTAATCTCTGGAACTATTGGTCGAATTGAAAAAATATTTTAGTGTTGGATAGGTTATTTATCGAGGAATGCTATAAGGTATACCAAATATGACCAATAGAAGGGAAGCAGAAATAAAAATCTAACAATAACGAGGAATATTTGTTTTTTGTGGTCCAATAGGGAATATGCATGTAATTTTTTTATATTTTTAATCAATTCTGTATGTTATTACATTATCGGAAAAAAATATAAGTGTTTGAAAATATCAATTAAAAAACTACAAAAAAATAATCAAAACTGCTATTAGTTTCGAAGCATTTAAACGCCATGTTGGCGCGAACTCGCTGTGACGTCAAAGGTCACGATATGAACAACGTAGTATTTGGATTAATTTTCTTTCATGAATTGCTACAGAACTGTATTTCGTGACAAAATAATCCATTTTATTTAATAGTATACAGAAAGCACAAAATAACTCATAAACAAACGTAAAACAACAAGCTAAAACTTCATAACAACATGACCATTGTCGTCACTTTCCCTTTCAAGCAATAGATCGCGTTTCGGAAAAATACGCGGCAAATTTGAAATGTCATTTTTTAAGTATTTATTTTACCGATTTAGAGTCGATAAATTTAAAAAATATCTTTAAGGTATATTTCTATATTAATAAAGTTTACAAAAAAAATATTTTGACTTATTTTAAAATCTGGTGCATGTTCCCTATTGGTTGATATTTTAAATTAATAATCGGAATTGAAGATTTTGGGGCCATTTTGAAAAGTGTACATTATACAATGTGTTTGTGTCGTTACAGAGGCGCGCACATCGTGGATCGCGCCGTTCACAGCGGGCGGGTTCCTGCACATCGCGCTGGTGACGGTGCTGCCGGCGCTGGCGCACGAGCCGCGCGCGCCCCACGCCGCCGCGCACGCCGCCGCGCTCGCCGCCGGCCTCGCGCTCATGCACGCGCTCAACACCTACTGCTGAACCACGCGCACGCCGCCGCGCACGAGCCGCGCGCGCACCACGCCGCCGCGCACGCCGCCGCGCTCGCCGCCGGCCTCGCGCTCATGCACGCGCTCAACACCTACTGCTGAACCACGCGCACGCCGCCGCGCACGAGCCGCGCGCGCACCACGCCGCCGCGCACGCCGCCGCGCTCGCCGCCGGCCTCGCGCTCATGCACGCGCTCAACACCTACTGCTGAACCACGCGCACGCCGCCGCGCACGAGCCGCGCGCGCACCACGCCGCCGCGCACGCCGCCGCGCTCGCCGCCGGCCTCGCGCTCATGCACGCGCTCAACACCTACTGCTGAACCACGCGCACGCCGCCGCGCACGAGCCGCGCGCGCACCACGCCGCCGCGCACGCCGCCGCGCTCGCCGCCGGCCTCGCGCTCATGCACGCGCTCAACACCTACTGCTGAACCACGCGCACGCCGCCGCGCACGAGCCGCGCGCGCACCACGCCGCCGCGCACGCCGCCGCGCTCGCCGCCGGCCTCGCGCTCATGCACGCGCTCAACACCTACTGCTGAACCACGCGCACGCCGCCGCGCACGAGCCGCGCGCGCACCACGCCGCCGCGCACGCCGCCGCGCTCGCCGCCGGCCTCGCGCTCATGCACGCGCTCAACACCTACTGCTGAACCACGCGCACGCCGCCGCGCACGAGCCGCGCGCGCACCACGCCGCCGCGCACGCCGCCGCGCTCGCCGCCGGCCTCGCGCTCATGCACGCGCTCAACACCTACTGCTGAACCACGCGCACGCCGCCGCGCACGAGCCGCGCGCGCACCACGCCGCCGCGCACGCCGCCGCGCTCGCCGCCGGCCTCGCGCTCATGCACGCGCTCAACACCTACTGCTGAACCACGCGCACGCCGCCGCGCACGAGCCGCGCGCGCACCACGCCGCCGCGCACGCCGCCGCGCTCGCCGCCGGCCTCGCGCTCATGCACGCGCTCAACACCTACTGCTGAACCACGCGCACGCCGCCGCGCACGAGCCGCGCGCGCACCACGCCGCCGCGCACGCCGCCGCGCTCGCCGCCGGCCTCGCGCTCATGCACGCGCTCAACACCTACTGCTGAACCACGCGCACGCCGCCGCGCACGAGCCGCGCGCGCACCACGCCGCCGCGCACGCCGCCGCGCTCGCCGCCGGCCTCGCGCTCATGCACGCGCTCAACACCTACTGCTGAACCACGCGCACGCCGCCGCGCACGAGCCGCGCGCGCACCACGCCGCCGCGCACGCCGCCGCGCTCGCCGCCGGCCTCGCGCTCATGCACGCGCTCAACACCTACTGCTGAACCACGCGCACGCCGCCGCGCACGAGCCGCGCGCGCACCACGCCGCCGCGCACGCCGCCGCGCTCGCCGCCGGCCTCGCGCTCATGCACGCGCTCAACACCTACTGCTGAACCACGCGCACGCCGCCGCGCACGAGCCGCGCGCGCACCACGCCGCCGCGCACGCCGCCGCGCTCGCCGCCGGCCTCGCGCTCATGCACGCGCTCAACACCTACTGCTGAACCACGCGCACGCCGCCGCGCACGAGCCGCGCGCGCACCACGCCGCCGCGCACGCCGCCGCGCTCGCCGCCGGCCTCGCGCTCATGCACGCGCTCAACACCTACTGCTGAACCACGCGCACGCCGCCGCGCACGAGCCGCGCGCGCACCACGCCGCCGCGCACGCCGCCGCGCTCGCCGCCGGCCTCGCGCTCATGCACGCGCTCAACACCTACTGCTGAACCACGCGCACACTCACTCACGCTCACTCACAGGGACATAGTAAATTAAAATGTTATTTACGGATTTTAGCGGATACCCCCCAGCCTCGTGACCACGGAAGCTGTAAAGTAGTCGAAAGTCAAATCCACGATAAAATCCGTAAATAATAGTTTTATTTCAATGTGTCACATTCGCGTAAATCAATAGGCGCAGAAACATTTTTTTAATCTAGTGCAGCTTAGTGGTTACACTGCACCCGATAGTAAACGCAAATGCTGTCCGTACAGAGACTGGAGTATGATGCCGCTCTTCTGTATTGGCAACATTTTGTTACCAATATCCTCTTTAATAAAACCCAATCCATGTTAATGTATATTCACTGACAGTTTACCATACACACCCATGTCCCAGACAATGATAAATTTGTCAGGTTGTCTACCCGGTAGTCTGCCATCGTGGCTAAAAATAATAATAATTTTACAAATCCAAAATTGCTTCGTTATTGAAGCCCATCACAAAACAAAGCTATTTTAATTTAATTAAAAATCATAGTAAACAAAAAATTACTTAAACTATAAACATATTATTCCGTTGTGGCATGGACACTACGGATTCGAATCGTATCAATTCATTTGTCTGTACATCATCACTTGTTAATTATGAAATATATATTTTTTTACGTTAAGTTTAGGCGTCCGCGTTGCGCCGTAATAAAGTATTATTATCAAATATAAATCTTAGACTGAAACGTTAAAAATACAAAAAAAAAATAGGTTAAGAAATCATTTGGTGCGTTTTGATACTCCATATACATACTTTAGTGTTTATGTATATTTTAGGTTCATACAGTAATTATGTATTTGCATTTTTCTATAAAAAAAATATGGATATTATTTTATGCATATCCATATCTACCTATAGGCTATATGTATAATATAAAGCGATGTATCACAGCCTTTTTTGAAGATAGTAACTTAATTCAATAGAGCAGTCCATTGTGGACTGCCAAGTATGTTTTGTACTACTGTATTTCCAAATATTAAAGAAACATTACATTCTAATGGTTAAAATTTGTAACAGTAACTACAATGTTACACTGAACACTGAACTGACTGTTGCAAATACATTTTACTATTTCAACAGAAAATCGTTATAATCAATTTTCATGTCATTTATTTTATTGCAGTGTTATTTTTTTTATCATATATTCATTTTTTACTGTAATCACATATGTTAGATAGTTTACCTGTAATAACTTATAATGTTCATTAAAAGTTACCACAGAACCACGTAAGTCGCTTGAATAACTATGTATTTAGATACGCAGAATTTTGGTTGGTAGCTGTACAAACAAAACAAATTAGTTGTAGATATTCCTATTATTTTATTTGTGATAATATTCATCAAAGCAATATACGCATTTTATGTTATTTTAGTAATTTATTCTAATGTTTCTACATGAATATTTCCTATTTTATTTAATAATTAATAGTAAATACACCAAACAGTCACATACATAGTCCTAACCCTACACTAATATCGAGTCTTGTGTCGTAGATATCAGAAACTACGAGAAACTTTTCGATTTTGCAAACACCCAGACCCGAAATGAATACTTATGGGCCATACAACTTGACTCGGTGCAGGGATCGAAACCGCGGCCTCTTGTTTCACAGGCGGCATCTCACCAACTGCACCACGGAGGCTGTCATATGGAAAACGTTCTGCCAAAATGATCCCACCTTTAGCAATATTGATTATCATTAAAGTTATTCATATTTTAAAGATAAAAGAAATATTTTACCGATAGTCGTACAGTAATGAAAAATACTTATTGTTTTGTTAGAATAAAATTAGTCTATTACAAAATTTGTAACATTTTTGATGATTTGGTATGAATAGTTTTAGCGAGTTCGAGAGTTGGATGTAAATGGCACTACATAGTCGATGTTTAGCAGTTCTTTGTCCCTTACTTTTAAATCTTGTGATTATGCCTAACTTTATATTTTTTCCGTTGCATTTCGCTTATCCCTTATATTATCTTTTTATAAAATATCAAAGTTATTTTGTATACCAATTAGTAATACTTAATCTTCTTCATGATTGCTGCTACCACTCGAATACTAATAATTATCATGACCTAATAAAGAAGAATCTAGATTCTTTGCTGGGCTTTTAAACTCAACTGTGGATTTCATCAATCAGCCACACTGCTGCAATTCTATATAAATGTCTCAAAGACAATCTTATGAGAACTAAAAGTCATTAGTGCGAGCGCTACACTCGGCCATTATTTTATGGCATTGAGATTCAGTTAGAATAGCAACAAAGTGCATTAAACTGTACATTTTTGTATATATCATAGAAATAACATAGTATAAGTAGTAATAGCGACCTGTACAAACCACTCCACTTTTATGAATGTGATAGTTTTTATAGATTATATTTCTTTCATCACTGTGTCTATGTATACAATTATCCTTCCATTTATAACTGTATTGAGAAATAAAAACATTTTAACCCTTCATACTATAGATGTATGAAAAAAAAATACTATAAGTTCTTTAAATTGTAAATAAACAACAATAAACAGTAAATAAATAAATTGATTTATTGGCTGTATTCTTTAAAATTTTTTGCTCCAAATTCTTAATACTATTATTGCAATCTTATTATGATTTCTTATGGATAGAGAATTTGTAATAAATTACAAAGAAAACATATTTTTATTATTGAAACTGTATAGTGTATAATGTATCAAATAGTGTTTACATACATAGACACTTGTTATTTTTGTCACTTGTTTTGTTATCATATTTTTGTCTACTGTACAATGAAGGGAATTTTTCGACTCGACAGCATGCAAGTAATGCATCTTCGAGCGAATAAGCTCCTGGTGAATACGTATGAGTCATGTAGCCATTGAATAATAAATGTGATAAATGAATGCCATTTATGAGTATTTACGTCGTTTATAACGGCAATATTGTAATTGTAAGTCGTTAATAAAAATAAATAAAAAATAAACAGAAAGGTCGTTTCTTTTACCATATATTTTTTTAAATTTAATAGGGTATCAGTTTTCGAAGGTACAGCTATGAATTATTATTTGTCTGTTTTGACAAGAAGCCATTTTCCTCCGCCCATTCGCTTCGTGCGCTGTTCGCGAGACGTGAAGTCCTTTATTATTACATTTTCCGTCGTGTCTACTAACTATATTTCCCGCGTGCCGTCGACTATATTTCCCTTCCGTAGGAGAGGACATCCCGTGCCAACAATTTGAATTTGAAAGAGTAGAAAATATGTATATTTGGTTTCCTGACTCATCCCACGGGAACACTACATTTTTCGGGATAAAAAGTAGCCTATGTGTTAATCCAGGGTGTCAGCTATCACTATACCAAATTTCATCAAAATCTGTTGAGCCGTTTTTTCATGAAAGAGTAACAAACATCCATACATACATACAAACTTTCACCTTTATAATATTAGTAAGGATTTTCCGTGTTTGGAGTTCGATTGCCGGCTCGTGAATTGTGTCCGGTTGTGTGTTGTTGATTTGAGTTCCTGTTCATAATTTTTTTAACGATTCACGTTGGATTAGCGATTTTTTTCTGGGTGAGTGCTTTTATTTTTAGTGGAGGGTAGAATAAGAAGTAAATCCGACATTAACGAATAACCACTTATTAATTAATAATTGCTTTTGTTTATGATTTTAGTGTTTCTTTGCGATTAAATTTCTGTTTACATTTCGCTTATTTACAGTACTCTAAAATAAATATGATTGCGGCAGTGATTACCTATGTTACTAAAGCAGTGTGACGCCCAGGTTGTTTAAACAATAAATAAATGCACAACCAACACACATACATACATAGTCCTGGCCCCACATTAAGATCAATTACGTCTTGTGCCGTAGGTATCAGAAACTATAAGGGCCGAAACTGCGTTAAGCGGGCGCCCGCGACGGGCAACCGTCGCGCGTCTCCTCGCGTGGACACGCGGGCGGGCTCCGTGAGAACGCGACGGTCCCCGTCGCGTCGCGGAGACCGGATTTACGCAGTGTCGCTGGTTCAATTTTAAAGGTGTGCATGTACAGTCGTGTCGATGGAGAGCTTAATATATTATTACATAGCAAAACGACGACTAGCAAAAAACAGGACAGCCAGGAAGGCTGTTTATTGAATTTAGGTTGCTAGGCGGAGAATTTGTTGTAAAGTTCAGTAAATTAAGAGAAAATGAAAACTCATTGTACAAATATTTTAAATGTCTATGGCGAATTATCTTCGAAACTGGAACCATATTTGATGGTCAACAACTTAAGGGTAAAATCTGTATCAGTCATATCACCAACGGAAAGGCTGGCAATAACATTGCGCTAAGTAAAAAATATTTATTTTTGCTCAAGTATATTCATCACCATCATCATCTCAGCCACAGGAAGTCCACTGCTAAACATCGGCCTCCCACAACGGTCTTCGCATCAACCTGTTGGAAGCAGCCTGCATCCAGCGACTTCCTGCAAATGTAGCCAGGTCATCCATCCACCTTGTAAGCGTCCGACATTTTGCTTGCCTGTACGTGGCGTCCACTCTAGAACCTTTCGCTATAAATCATCTATAGAATCCTTTGCGCTATGTCGGTGACCTTTATTCTCCTACGGATCTCCTGATTTCTAAGTCGATCTCGTAGGGAAATACCGAGCATAGCCCTCTCGATTGCTCGTTGAGTGACTGACCCTTCTAATGAAGTCCAAAGTGAGAGGCCACGTCTCGGTGCCCTATGCCATCACCGTCATGTTACCGCTGGCGGACACCGCGCGCTTTACCGCGCGAGCCCCCGCGACGGGTTCCGACGCACGGAGGCGGGCCCCGCGGCGCGGGTGCGTGACGCGCCTCCCCGTGCTGGACGCCCGCGCGGATCCCCGCGACGGAGCACTTTTGTATGAAACCGCGCACGCGCCCGCTTAACGCAGTTTCGGCCCTAAGAGACTTTTCGGGCTCACAAAAGTCGCAAACATCCAGGCCGAAACAAATATCTGTGGATCATACAAACATTTGTTGGCCGACTTTACATATTGCAGACATTCTTATAAGCCATGGTATGCCTCTCGATGTTTTCCCTTGCAATTATAGTCCGTTGTGATTGACTATAATTGTGCCCACATAACTCCGAAAATTCAGAGGTGTGCCCTAGGAATTCTGAACATGTTGGCAGCGGCATCTGGTCCGTTACCAACAGCTGACTAAACACTGAATTAAATAATTAAATAAATGAATGAATTATGCATCGACAACGCCTGCAGTCCGGTATAATGTCTAATGTAAAGCACGCTGCCCACGAAGCTTGTTTTGCTGCTGGGTTCAAAGTTGGCTGTGGCGCTGGGTGCAATGATGGCTCTCTCGATATGTTGGCTTCACACGGTGCTTGCCACTACACGCCGCTAGGCGTGCATGCGAAGCGACGTCGCCATTAAAGACACGAGTATTCATAACTTCTGCAGTACCATGAACGCTGGAGTACAAAAACTATTGCAGCTGAGATAATTTGACGTAGAAAAACTATTATTGTGGCGGCTGCAGTTATTGCTTTTAAACGGAAACGAGAGCTTGAACAACGAAAACGTCGATTGTGGAGTTGCGAGTGACTGTTACGGCGTGATACAGGACAGAATGTTCTACTAAAAATGGTATTTAGTGAGCTCGGGGTGTATTTATAACATTTCAACTTTATTAGTTACTAAATTTAATTTCATACTTCACTTTTTAATATATTTTTATATGACATTTAAGCCCTGAAGATCCTTCCAGTCGCACTAATTATACGAAAAAACAAATAATAAACAAAAAACCCCAAACACGCAAGCAATCTATCACGAAAAATAGCACGCGTTCGATCACCGAAATCCAGCACGCGACCACGCTTCAGAGACAGCAGTGACATCACTTTCTCGCAGCGCTTCCAGTAGAGCAGCCATCGGCGAACCCCGCAAGCAATCCAGCTGCCAGCAGCAAAACAAGCGTCGTGGGCAGCGGGCTTAAATAAAATGTGAATAGAGATAAACTATTCTCAAATTTTTGACGAAAACGCATTCGGGCGGTAAGAAAATCGTAGACGATTACCTTCGCTTGGACTACCTCATACCGCGGCATGTCACTGCGTTCTTCAGCGGGCCGTGGCATGTCTCAGAGCGCCGAGGCATCTCGCCTTGCCGAGAGACATTAGAATTTATTTCGTATTTCTACCAGACAAGTTTGAATATTCTTTGTTAAAAAAATCCTTTGCAATTCCGAAACGGCGTGCGCAGGCTATTTTGCGGCTATTCAATAAAATATCGACGTTCCATCATACTCTTATGAATGTCTTATTTCTAATTGAGAAGCCTATAGCGTCGGGGCCTGGCGGTAACTCTAATGATTCACTTACCTCTATCAATAGTAGTGGCTAACTCGACCGCCTTGTTGTGTGCATGCGTTTGTTGCGTCATGACAGTTAAATGAAACATACCAATTTAAACGTTTAAAGTTGTCTCCTGCACTGACTCGCCTCTACCGAGCGTCCTATCGCACAGGTGTTGTGCCGGAATCAGTGGCGTAACTACACCATCTGGGGCCCGTGGCAAAATCATCGGTTGGGGGCCCCCTTTTTATATAGAGAGGAAAACTGTTAAGTTTATTTTCCAGTACCCTGTAGTATTTCAATCTGAGGAACTCTGAAAGTACATCGCCAGCTTTCTGGATGATCGCAGCATAAAAGTCGTATTGGACGGCTTTTACATCGAAACTAAGACCATTAATTCTGGTATTCCATAAGGCTCGGTGCTTTCGCCGACCATGTTTATCCTGCATATCAATGACATGCTGTCTTTCACCAGCTGGCATTGCTATGCAGATGCTAGTGCAAGTGAGGCAAGATAAATCTGACTACAGAATCTCTATCGGAGGTCCGTTAAAGAAACATGGTCTCAAATTTTGTTGGAAGTCGAGACCTCTCTGGGGCAGGCCTCTCAATGGGGTAAATTGAACATAGCACAATTTAACCCCACGAAGATATAAGTTTGCTCGTTTACAACCAAGAAGACCCCTTTTGTCATAGATCCGAATTATTGACAAAATTGCTGTTTAGGTGTCATTTGGAGCAAGGGCAAATTGGCCAGCAAAAAGTTAAGGATTCTCCACAGAGCCAAGCGGTACTTTTTGTCGGATCATCGGTTATTGCTCTATAAATGCGACGATCCGGCATGACGTGGAGTCCTGCTCTCGCCTCTGGGTAGAAGCCCTCAAAATACCAGCTCGACCTACTTGACTCAATACAGCACCGAGCTCTTCGAATCATCGATTCAATTCGATTCAATCGATTTCAATAATCCCGATCTCACGGAGAATGTGGAGCCGTTAGGATTGCAGTGAGACTTTGGGTCTCTCTGTGTAATCTATCAATTGTTCCACGGAAAGTGTTTTGAGGAAGATGGTGCCACTATCGCTATTCTCCCATCACACTTCCCGTCAACGCAGTAGAATTCATTCTTACTATCTGGAAACTATCCGTTCCCGGAAAGTACATTTCCAGTGTTCTTTTCTACTACGCAGTACGCACGTGCAAGCTTTGGAATGGACTCCCTGCTTCGGTATTCCCTGAGCGCTATAACCCGTCCTTCTTTAAACTAGGCTTTACGAAAGTGCTCTCCTTACGGTAAGAAGCGACTTCATTTTGCTGAATCCCTGGATCTGCCAAATCTATGTCTATGAGCGGCGGTGACCGCTGACCGTGAGGCGGGCTGTATGCTCGTATGCCTGCAGGCCATAAAAAGAACTCCACAACGAGACCAATTAGTCATCGTAATATCTTTACTACGTGGCCGGAGCCCAAACGCAGCAATGGTGATGGGGCCCCCTTAGAAGCCTTATATTGAAGTTTCGTTCTTTTTTAAACCAAATTCACACTATAATCAGTACATAATTGTTAAAAAAAGTTAGTGAAATTCGCGTAAATCTGAAGAACCAATTTTTTTTTATGTATCAAAAAAAACCTTGGTATCTTTAATGGAAACTAATAAAATAGTTTTTGATTATCAATTTTGTTGGTAATAAATTGGCTAGGTTCTTTCTCTGGTTACGGCCTCTCGGGCTTGAGGGACCGAGCCGCCGGGGGCCCCTAGGTCCTAAGGTCGGGGGCCCGTGGCATTTTGCGCACTATGCCACCCTATTGTTACGCCACTGGCCGGAATCTTGGAGGGAGGCCAATGTGCAATCGATCCTCAAAAAGGGTGATCGGTCGGACGCTACCAATTACCGCCCTATCGCTATCACCTCGAGATGTGTAAGGTCATGGAGTGGATCATAAACGCTCAATTGGTCCGCTACCTGGAGGATCACTCGTTGATCAGTGACAGACAATACGGATTCCGTCAATATCGATCAACGGGTGATCTTCTAGCGTTTGTCCTACATCGCTGGGGTGAGGCGATTGACCGGCGTGGCGAGGCTCTTGCTGTGAGCCTCGACATAGCCAAGGCGTTTGATAGGGTCTGGCACCGTGGTCTTCTTTCCAAGCTTCCGGCATACGGTCTGCCCGGCAACCTGTGTTCGTGGATTTCCGGCTTTCTGCATGGGCGTAGAATACGTGTAGTCGTTGACGGACACGCTTCGGCGCTCATGTCGGTAAATGCCGGAGTTCCACAGGGCTCGGTGCTGTCGCCCACCTTGTTTATTCTACATATGAATGACATGTTGTCGCTTGGCAACATTCATTGTTATGCAGATGACAGCACGGTTCATGGGCGATACCACTGTGGGCCTCCGGGTTGCCGAGTCGAAACTGTGAGGGGACGTGAAGCACTTGTCATTGAGCTCAACCGGACCTTGGATCTCATTTCTACATGGGGTTCCAGGAATATGGTTGCGTTCAATGCCCAGAAAACCCAGATGTGTGCGTTCACGTGCAAATAATCCCCGTTCTCTCCCCTCCCCATTCTACAGGGTGCTCCCCTCTCAGTGCGGAATGACCTGAGTATCCTTGGTGTGGATATCCGCTGATCACAGCGGATCGATCGTGATTCCTTGGATTGAGATCACTCAATCCAAGGAATCACATCGAGGGCGTAATATCTGCCACATCACGCAGGCTTGGAGTCCTGAACAGGGTGCGTCGGTTCTTCACGCCCGGTCAGCTTTATCGTTTGTATCAAGCGCAGGTCCAGCCGGGTATGGAGTACTGTTCGCACCTCTGGGATGGATCCGCCCAGTACCTGCTCGATGCCTTGGATGGATTACAGCGGCGGGCCATCCGCATTGTGTATGATGCAGACGTTACGAGCAACTTAGAGCCGCTACAACTTCGGAGGGATGTCGCCTCTCTAAGCGTGTTCTACCGCCTGTATCACGGTGAATGCTCTGAGGAATTGTTCAACTTGATCCCCTCCTCTCCATTCCTAACCAGAACCACGCGTGCCGGCTTGCGAAGCCATAGCTTGTCGGTCCACACCATCCCGGCGCGAACCAAACGGTTCTCTAATTCTTTTTTGTGCCGCACCGTCAGGCTGTGGAATTGTTTGCCGTCTCACGTGTTCCCTCCTTCCTAAAATCCTGATTCCTTCCGCCGTAGTGTGAAGAGGCACCTTAGCAGGCCGGCATAATTGTTTCTCTCTCTCTTGACTATTAGTATTTTTGTGTGAAAGTATTACTTCCGCTTCATCCACTTTCATCAACCTCTTAATGCCTTCTAGTCGATTCAGCGTACTTTTGACCCCACCCTGGTTAAGCGTATCACTAATTTGGATAGTATAGGATCGCCGATCGATGAGGTCGACCCCTACGAATTCTTCCATCATTACTCGCATTGTATATTTGCTTGGTTATGTTAGATTAGGTCTTGTAACGAAACAAAATGAGCACGTATATTATTTTAAATATACTGCACAGTCGAAAGTAATTTGTTCAAAATCGGTAGCATTCGTGTATAACATCATGTGTATATTTAACCCAAAAATGTAACATGGTGTGTGGTTGGGAAGGTTTCTTTAATAAGAAGCCATTTTAAAAAACATAATAAAACAGCAAAATTATGATTTGCCTTTATTTCTCAAGGTAACGAGTTATGGTTATGATACAGTGAGATTATTTTATATAATTTACACGTAGCTAATAGCTATAGGTATATTTCAAAATCTTACTTAAAAATAACACAGTCCATAGAAATAGTACTGCCCATAAGTTACTTTAAACACATCCAAAAAACTACTACATACATTTTTCTCAGTTTTAAATCTTTTCTGGAACGTCTACATCGAAAAATATATATTTAATATGGCAATAATAGCTAATAAAACTTTTAATGCTAGCAAACGAACTAAAACTGACAATACAAGGTTTAAAATATCGATAAGTTTACATTTCACAACAGACATAGGGAATATTCGTTTATTGTAAGCGACGTAATTTCTACCATGCTTACCAATGAGAAACGTATAAAATATTTAATAAAATGATTCGACATTGAGAGGAAGTTTCAACAGTGGTTGTAGAGGATATCCACTTGGAGACAAATGTGACAATATGGTAAGTATATACTTATCGATAATTCTTACCGCTATTACAATATCGAGGAGTACACTCAATAGTCACACCAATTTCATTATAATCCTACACGAGTATTAAGCGTGCTTGACTCGGAAACTAAGAGAAGCCCGTCTAGTTCTCGAGATTTCAAACTTCAGTTAACCACCGAATGTATTGAGATTAAAGCAAGGCGTTATAAAACAAACTTTATTAGCAAACTGGTGAATTGACTAACCGCATTTTCTAATGCATGCTAGATAGACTTATATTCTTTACGATAAAACACATGGACTGTTGGCATGAAGAAATAATAAAAAATATTCAAATCCCAAACAGTACACCCCCTTACTGACAAAATTATATCTACTTATTTAAAAAGATCCATGTAAGAGAGTACAATAAAAAATAAGGTTAATTAAATGCCTACGATGTCTTTTAATTTATGACGAAGATTTTCACAGAGAGAATTTCTTACCCAATGATATGGACTTTTCAATTTCAAACAAATAGTACGGATATAAAATAAGGCCATGTTAAAATTATTTTAGAGACTTTACAGTCTTTAAAAATATAAATTACAGCCTAATAGATTCGGTTTATACCGACTCATATAAATTTAATATCATATAATATTTGTAACAATATGAATACAACAGTAAGAGGGCACCTGATACAAACCTTAATGCTAACAAACATTCATTATACATATGAGTGTTGTTTACATGACGTAAACCTTCTCGACGCGTTTCATGCAGAACACTTCCTTCGTCTTCGGACAGATGATGGAGCCGTGTTCCTTCATCATTTCCTTAAGTGCCTGTAAATACATTGAATATTATGGTAACAGAGTTTTACTGCAGCACTAAAAAAAGTGAGAGCTATAATAGGGTTATTTTCACGAGATTATTAATTTATGAATATAGTCCATGAATAAAATGTTATTATTTTGTTTTTCAAATATACCATAATTGTTGTTTTCACAAAACAAATATTACGTAAGATCATCATAAACCCTTTCTTAAATTACACAAACACACATACGCATGCGCACTCGCGTCTGTGTATAAAAATGAACCATGATCGCAGTAGACATTGAGTATAATTTCAACATTGATTAGCATATTTGGAAATATAAATAAATTACTTAGTATGTGTAAATTTGAATATTTTGCACGATGCGGTGATCATTATTATTTTCTTGAATCAATTAAAAATGATGTAATTACTAATAACCTTGTCTAATTGTTCTCATTTTCCTCATACGAATATATTATAAGAGAGCTTACCTTCTCCCCGTAGACCTGTCCGTTGGGCAGCACCATGGGGTGGTTGTGTTCGTCGAGCGGCGCGCGCGAGATGCGGCACACGAGGCGCGAGTGCGACACGTGCGCGTGCGGCAGCGAGCGCGCCAGCTGGTTGAGCGGCGGCTGGCACGCCGGGCAGCCGGACGACTTCGTGCTCTCCTTGTAGCACTGAGTGCGGTGCCGTTAAGGAACTCATGCTATACTACTTGCGCATTTTACTAATTTGAGAGGTGAATGACCGCTTCAAAAAATATTTATTGTATAGATTACGTTTCGTATTTATCCTGTTTATGTCTATTGAATCCGGATGAAAATGAAAATAATTTATTGAATCAATTAAGATGTTCTACATCATTTAAATTCATTATTTTTTTTTATCTTCAACCCGGTTTGGATAGCGGTTTTCATAAGAGAAGGAACGGGCAATAAACTGTAGTGTTGCTCTTTTCAAAACCATTTTACAATTTGGGGATTATTACAAAAGTTACAAGTGGTTTAAATTAAACCAGGTCATTAATAAATAATTAATTATAACATATTTTAAAAAATACGAAAATGTTTACGTTATATTTAATATGGCTGAGTGAAGGGAAGTCGAACGAACGAAGAATCAGTATCCTTCTTATGAAAGCCCAAAGCTGGATGCAACAGGCCGGCAATTTTTTTTCGACCAGCGTTAACATCTCATACCGATTGATACTCTTTCTGGACTGCACCGTGCTTACCATCAGGCGCATTGTAATATAAATATGTTTTCATTTGCGACATGTGTACGCACACGCGTACGTTGGCACGTGCGTGCGTGCGTGTGCGTACGTGTGCGTGTGTGCGTGCGTGTGTGAGTGCGTGCATGTGCATATGTGCGTGTGTGTGTGTGTGTAAGCATGCAGTTCGCAAAGGATATGGCGTGTTGAGCGCGGCGAGGCCGAGCTGCAGCGCGGCGGGCAGCAGCGGCGCGCGCGCGGGGTGCAGCAGGCGCGCGTGCTCCCAGCGGAACTGCCGCACCAGCGCCGCCCAGCGGGACTCGCACTGCAGCGAGCGGTACGGCTCCACGTCTGCGACACACCCACATGGTAAACACAACGATAACAGATAGCATGTTAAAACACCTATCTTATTGAGACTACACACACGCTAGGTTTTACTACTACTCTCAGGTACCACATAGTATTAATATACCTAAATATGAGATTGGTGGAACGCCCTGGACGATATTACTAGTCGGTTTTTTGTTAACCACACTCATGCGGAATAAAACTAAACTAGAAACGCTCCTTCGATATTGACGTACAATTTATGCCAGAGAATGTGTATGAATTTTATTTAACAAGCATTAATTGTCCATATTTTAGTTACTTTCAGAAAAACATTTGAATTTGGAAAATGCGATTGGGTAGTTAAGACAATAATATGATTATGTATGCTACACAATCAAGTAAAAATATTATTTTAAATCATCTGGTATCTGTAATCAAATAAACACAAAATACAGTACCGGTATCCTTGGGGAAGGCGAGCATGCCCATACAATGCTGGATGTCCTGCAGCTGGCCCTCCTCGAACGTGGAGAAGTGCTTCTTGGCATAGCGCACCGCCTCCAGCCGCTTGTCCTCACGCACCAGCTCTATGAACTCCTGAAATAATTCCATCATACTGTTTTAAATATTTTGTTCCGTTTTAAATAGCAATCATGATGCATGAACAGGGTTAAACAATATATGTATGTGTTTACGTTTTTGTATAGATATGGCCGATGTTATAGAATAGTATTGATTTCTAGAAGTGGAAATCTTATATCTTACTCCGGACTTCGAATATCCGAACATTCCAAGTTCGTATCGTTTTCATAGAGTATCCGGCCCTGGATAGCTATACGATATTTTCAAATTATGGGTCCTACTATATTCAACGAAACGAAGTTCGAAACTTCGGATGATCGAAGTTCATATACGATACGAATGTACCTACATATACTTATGGTCGTTATTGACTTATAGTCGTAACCATAGACTTATAGTTAGGATGTACGTTACACAAATACGAACTTTTACAGACTAGATGAATTCATATTGTATATACATTTCGATCGTCCGAAGTTTCGAAATTCGTTTCGGATTTATATAGTAGGGCCCTATGTGTGCGTATTTATTTGTATCGGTGTAGATACCATTTTGTGTCTATGTAATGGTATATTCGCGTGTATGGTAACAAGCTACAGTGTGTGTATTGGTGATGTGTTAGTATGATGTATGTAACAGATACCTGTATGCGTATGTTAAACTCCATGGTGGAGTTAAGTTTCCGCAGCTTGGACTTGTTGTCGGCGCACCACTGCAGGCAGCGCGCCGTGCGCCGCGTGCCCAGCTCCGCCTCCACCTCCGCCGCCGCGCAGTAGATGTCTACCGCACATACACACACACACACACTTCAATGACTCGTTACATTTCAAGTGTGGCTAAAACCATAACATAAAAGCCAGAGAAGAAGAATTGCAATTATTAACACGTTCACTGCGACAAAGAAATCAGTGACGTTTAGCTGGTTTGGTGGCAGTCCAAAAAGGCCCGCACTTGACTTCCATAATATGCGCGGCAGCCTTATTCGACCCGACACTATTACCTAAGAAACTGGTTCGGCACCAGCGAAAAGAACCTATTTTTTCTGTCCGCACAACGGATTGGCACAGCGTCGGGCCGATTGTGGGTGATCCGCAGTGAACGTATTAAGAAATCAATTGCCATTTATATACTTACTATAATATGTCCATTGTGATAGCTGTATGTATAATGTATATTACCAAACCCCATACTTATAAGACCTCTATTTTTTTTAATAATGGTATTATTTTTGGACGTAGCCTGATTTAAACCTACGGGGTTTGGATTTGGATGAATTTGATTTGTTGAGGATGAATTTGGATGATTTTGATTTGAATAAAACTTGAATACTGCGTGGTGATTGGTTATGGATATGGCGCGTTAGGTTTTAAAGACGAGTTCGGTTTTTTTTTTATTTTAGTGAATGGCGAGACGAGCATGCCGTTCGCCTGATGGTAAGCGATGCGACCGCTCATGAACAGAAGCAAAACCCAACAACACCTTGATTTACAAAGCAATGCTTGGCATTCCACTGCGCTCGCCATCCTGAGACATAAGATGTTAAGTCTCAATATGTCCAGTAGTTAATCTGGCTACAATGTCCTTCAATCCGAAACACAACAGTGCATTTAAACTGCTGTTTGACGGGAGAAATAGACATTGCGGTGGTACCCACCCAGGCAGCCTCTCACATATGAGAGACCTACCACCAGTAAATATGGCCAAGTTTGAAGTAATTTATGAAATAACGGTCGAATTTGTACCATTTTAGAGAGGATTTGGATTAATTCGAATAAACAGACTTTTTGAACATACATATGTTCCTCTTTTCAATTTAGGTAAAATCCAAAAATTTGTACCCAGTGGAGATGGCCCTATTTGAAACTTAACGACTCAAATGCACTCTTTTGTTTCGAATTGAAGGACATTGTAGCCTTAATAACTACTGGACATATTGAGACTTGATGATTGAGAATGGAGGCCACGTACAGGCAAGCGAAATGTCGGACGCTTGCCTACAAGGTGGACAGACGACCTGGCTAAGGAAGTCGCTGCATGCAACAGATCCTTGGGGCCTATGTTCAGCAGTAGACTTCCTATGATGATGATATTGAGACTTAACACCTTATGTCTCAGGATGGCGACCGCAGTGAAATGCCAGGCATTGCTTTGTATTTCAAGGTTTTGTTTGGTTTTGCTAGTGTTCATAAGCGTTTGTATCGCTTACCATCAGGCGAACGGTATGTTCGTCTCGCCATTCAATGCAATAAAAAAATCTGTCATTTATAGTTTTTTTATCACCCGACGCACTCAACGTCCAAGAGAACCTCTAGCTGCCTTTGTCTATTTAGCGTAAGTATTGTGCAATGTGTTAATACTTTGATCACAATTACGTAATATGAAAAATGAAAACCTTTCAGCATACACTGTAAATTTTGTATGTAAACGTTTCGTAAGTAAATAAGTCTACTCATAAATCCTATTTTTTCTATCTTGACGTGATAAAGTGACTGCACTGCATTAGAATACACTGAAATCTATATAAATCCTAGAAATTTTCCATCAAAAAAATTATGGCTCATTACTTAATTTATAAAGCATACGAAACTAATACCAACGAAGAACTAAAGCATGAATAGGCAATGTATCGCTTCTATACTTGATTGAATTGAATATAAAATATTATACTGCTTTTATATAATTTATGATTATGATTGAATATAACATTATACTGATTACTGACCAACATTGGTGAGGTCGCGCAGGTCACGTGCGTCGGCAAGCTTGTTGGCCGACTCGTAATATCCGTTGCGCAGGAAATAGTCCACCAGCATGCGATCTAGACGCACTTTACGCCATTGGTTCAACGTAGTCTGAAACACGGTTTAATATCGATTACTGCGAAACCCGAGACTAGAAATAAGGTTTGATACTTAGATTTTAAAAGAAAATCATAACTTTAATAATTAATATTTATAATGAGCTACTTTATACAACTTTTTTTTTATTTCACGTGATTACGTGCAATAACTTAATACCAACTTTATCACTTGTTGCTCATTTATAATATAAGTATCTCACGGAATTGTAATATTGACGTCACACGTATCTTCACGTTCAACAGCAAATTAACCATAAGACAGCCTACGTGGTGCAAGTGGTCCGACGGCAGCAGTGAAACTTGGGACCGCGGGTGCGATCTTCGCACCGAGACAAATTGATGTGTGATTTACAAATATTTGACACGGATCTAGGAGTTTGTAAGACCGAAAAGTCTCATCATTTCTGATACCTACCCAGTATTATGTTTTTGACTGTTGGGTGTATTTTTATTTATTGTGCGGCAACTAACCAAATCTCGTGTATACGTTTATTTATTTAAAATAGGAACATCAAGAGCAAACACGTCAGTAGCATAACAGATTATATAAGACAAAGCATATCAAATCACTGATATGTATGCCAATTGAAGACAGACACAACATTGTACATGATACATTGAGCAGTACATTACCCTGACTTGCGGCGTGTTGGGCTCGGCCAGCGCGGTGGCCTGCTCCTTGAGGTGCTCCAGCCGCTTCTTGCACACGTACGCCACCTGCAACTCCTCCGCGATCGCCTCCGATGCCTTGCGTTTCATCGTCTTCAGCTTCTCTACCTACAAGCAAAGGTGGAGTCGCTTCTAATCATACTCGATCCCATTATTCCAAACATATAAAATATAATTTGTATCCATACACTAGACCCAATAACACAAAACTTTAAAGAAAAGGCATAGTATAAATAAAACGGGAGAGTATAAAATAACTGTTCTTTACCACAAATTCAATGCATGTTTAGAATAAATTCGCTGCCTATGCTACAAGATTGTGTAATTAAAAACACTCTCGTATTATATTTGAATGGATAACCATTAAGTACTTATTTTAATAGTATTTTCCATTTATATTGTTTACTATTAATAAAAATATTCTATGCAAACATTACAAAAACATTAATGATTTTAATCAAACACAAACCATTGTCAAATAAGTTCAACTCTTCACATTCACTTCAGCATAAACAGCCAAAAAACTTGACAAAACACACCTATCTACTATGAAAATTAATAAAGATACTATTTATCTACTAAATCCAGAACAATACCAGCGTGTATTAAAGGCGCAATTCTATTTCAACTGGCACAAATTGTTGCACATATACATTCTCGCACACATACAAAAAAACGTAAACCGAGAAATAAAATTTGGGACACCGCTGCTAATAATGAAAGCGCTAGATTCTGCGTTTTGTGGGTGAGTCGTTGGCTTTTTGGTGTGACGTCACGCGTTTCGATCCATCGGCAGTACGATAATTCGCTACACATCAGCTATAAATATATGTCATAAATTGGCCCGCATTTATCTTCGTAGTGCATTCGTGGCGCAGTAGGAGAGACGCTCGCCAAGTAACGAGAGGCTGCAGGTTCGATTTCCGAGATGTTACAAATCATTATATTTTCGACATTATAATGTCATGAATTAGAATTTAATGTTCTTAAATATCATGTACCGATAAAGCAAAGAAACAAAACAACCAATATTTACTAACAAACACTATACCCTCCTACTAATTGTATAGTAGGTCATTTTCTACTTTTCTAAGTGATAAAGCCTTGCTGTAGGTCGGTAAAGTACAGTACAAATGGACTGATGCTGTCTCAGTGGGATAACTCAGAAAACCAATGTAAAATAACAGATTTGTTGCATGTAAAAAAACAAAGACCCACAAATGGAAGGGTTTTGTTTACGCTATATGAGCAACCTTACGAGATGATGGTAAACAAGTCACAGTATCCCACACAAGTGTTGGATGGTAGATACTTGACCTCAATTAAGCAACATTTACCATGAGGTCCTTAACAGTCAATTCATTGTCACAGTACAAAAAACACAAAACATTCTTCATTAAAGTACTTGATTATGAAAATATTTACAGATTCCAGTCAGATATGTTCATACTAAATGCAGCAGTAGTATATGAATCTGTTAGGGAAATGCTATATTACTTGTTGTTAAGTACTCACCATGCCACCAAGAAGTGACTCAATCTCAGTGGTTGTGACAGGTTGGTTCTTGCAGGCTTCAAGCTCACCAGCACTGCTAGCCACCTGCCTTGCCTCCACGTCAAACACTCTCTGGGCGTTACGGTATTTCTTGTTGAACACTTCGTAAGGCACCTGTTGAGTTATGTATTCAATACACAAACATTTCTTGATTCCAGCATACCTTCTTACATAATATACTATTAGTTACATGTACTTATTCTTTATTTTAACCCACTGGTGAGCACTTATTTATATAAAAACCTTTATAGACTTTTGTTCTAGAATAATTTTTAAAATTTTGCTATTTACATAATTTGTAGAGGAAACTTGCAAGGTAATTTATATAACAATATTACTCTAAAGTTTGCTTCTTTAAACAGCCTTTACTATAGATAAAATTTTAAAACAAAACATTTGAAATACAATCACTTAAAGAACAATTAACTATCACACAAATAATACTATCCTATAATAAATTAATACTAATATTTTGAAAAAATCATTTCATATTAGTAGGTATTGTCTTGACCAACCAAAAGTTGGCAGTTAGTATTATTATTAGTTATGTATTGTAAAATAACTTTGATTATATATTTTGCTGGTGCTATATACTAAATATACAACAGGTACAAAAATGTAGTAATTAGTAATGATATTATTTGGAAAAGTTTTAGTTCAAAAGCATAATTGTCTTTTTTCTGACTTTCAATATTTTTAGATATAATATGAAAATGAGCTTGAATTGTTAATTTATTTCGTATTACTTGTACTTACTTGGAATGTACTCACTCCCTAACATCCACTTTTAACAATTAATCTGTTAGTTGTTAAAAATATAAATTAAAATGAATTAAATTAGATTTGAAATTGTTTTCATGCATTACGAAAATTATGAACTTAAAATGGATGTATTCAAGTTATTTTACTTTTATAAATTGTAAATTATGCACAATAAACTATATGTTTTTGTATTTAAAATCTTGTGTTTCACTTGAAGCTACATATTTTGGGCCATAATGTCCCACTATAACTTTTTATTAAAATTGCATAGTGGTTGTAGGTTTGACCAAAATAATAATTGTTGTATTCCTGTTTTAAGTATAAATAGCACTCTAATTGCAATAAAATTAATAACTATGAGATAAACGTGGCTTTTATAGGTAAGCGAACTTACTGTGTCAATCTACGCAGATAAATGGCGTAATTTAATGTACCATTCCATTACTAGTTTCATACCTACCCACTATTTCAAAGTAAAAATAATGTTATATGTGGGAAAAAACATAAATAAATTAACGCAAAAACCAATCACAGTTGTTACAATGATTTCTGTAAAGCAATACAACAGCCATTTTCAGGACATCCGATAGGACATTATAGAAATAACCAAAGAACTTCACTATAACATATTTTACCTTCAATGTCGCATGTTCCATTGATTTTAACTCGTTCATTTTCGAATCAGTGATGATGTTTCTTCAAAAATAAAGATGCACAATATCTACTCTGGATCTAAGTAGTACCTTTAACAATGAAAACAAAACACAGCTGATTGATCAATGGATAAAACATCCATACCAAACGTAGATACCAAATGGCGATGGTACTCAAAATATGTTGTTGTTTCAACAAATTATTCTTTAATTACGATATCTAACATACTTTTTCAAATCTATTAACACGAAATACATTGAAACACTAAATAATATTAACTTTTATCGTACCATGAACACGTATTTTCGATGGATCATGAATAGAAAAGTTAGTTCAGTACCTACGAAACTATCTCGGATTTTGTTATTCTTTTTCTTCATCCAATAATTTATTACGTCGTTATTAGGGTAATCAACTACTGTTTGTATTTCAAAAAATAATATATTTTTTATCCAAAATGGTATTTTTTGAAAATATTTAAAATAAAGTGCTATCCATACTGTTTTACTTTACTACGACCAAAGCTAAAATTTTGGGTGAATTGGAACGTTGTTTGTCCATAAACAAAGTCGATATTAAAAGAAATACGATCTATCGACACGGCAGGTTATCTTCATATAAAAAAATTCGCCTTACGACATGGCTTGTCTATGGCTCAGGCTATTGAACATGACAGTTACCTCGATGCCCCCACCTCTTACTTCTACCCGACGTCGCCAAGGCGGACGCCATATTTATTTACATTGTTACGTCAAAACTTCTATCAAATAGTTTTCTTTCCCGCGGCTTCATTACAGTTTTGAAGTTGATCGAGTGAAGTTTTGCGTTGATTAAATTCCGTAACTTATCCTCTCAATTTTGAAGCTGTAATAATTATTTGTGCAACATGTCCAACGTGTGCTGTGTTGTGAGTTGTGCAAGTAGGCGAAAGGACGTCAATCTATATAGATTCCCTAAAAGTGAGACAGGACTCCAGAAGTGGTTGCAGTGTATTAATTGTGATAGATTGGGAAGTTTAAAGCCGGAAGAACTCCGTAAATATCACGTATGCCAGAAACACTTTGAGAAAAGATTTATTTCACCTACTCCTCTGAGGCCTCGGCTCCGGGTTGGTGCTTATCCGACGCTATTTTCTGAAAGTGAAATAAGCAGTGGCATTGCTCTAATTACACACTGCGAACTCACAAGTAAGTGTATATTTATAATTTATCCGCTTAAATATCTTATGAATTCATGAAAAAGAATCCCACCTGTAAGACACAAAATTATTCTTATATATTAATAATTATTTTAATACTTAAATTAATTCAAATGTACTCTTCTTCGTTCATAAATGAAGGTCAGCATAATATATTTTCTACAAATAAGTCATATTCACTGAATATTCATATAATCTTTATACTATGTCTGCCAGTACATATTTTTTGAAAAGGTATTCCTCGAACTGGTAGATTTAAATTGATCATATCATAAAATCAAATTATTTTAATATACATACGCGGTATGTTATATTACATAATATCTACATACATGTTCAATTCTTAGATTATGCAATAAAATTTACTTATTATCTTAAAAACATTGATTACAGGGAATCTGCTAGAACATAATTACTGTAGGAAAAGGAAGCACAGTGATCACACATACTGTAAGACTGAAGCCGTCGAAAAAAGCTTATACTTGGATAGAGGTAAGATTTTTTAAACATAATTTTTGTTAATATAACATCATTAAATCTCATATTTAGTTATGTATGTTTATGGTTTAATTGACCATGTTATTTAATGAAATATCATTATTCAATTTATTAGTTTTGTTTGTAATAAGCAGAATATATTTGAATAATGAAACTGAAATAAGTATGTGCTCAAAAATACTATTAAAATGTCATCCTAAAGTAGAGTAGATTTAGCACATGCACAATTAAATCTTGAAACTTTTATTAAATTAAATAGAGAATTGTTATCACTGTAGTTATTGTGGAAATAAAATCATGCATATAATTTGCAAATCCTGTGAAATTGAAACAGATGGAAACTTTATTGGTTTATAGCCAGTCATCCGTAATTTAAAAACAAAGTATTAACAATAGGCTAAAAATGTGCACATTCTGAAAAATTTGCTATTGTAGTTTAAAAATAAAAAGAACCATAAAACAGATGGAAATTTTATTTTGGTTTATAGCCAGTTGTCCACAATTTAAAAAGATAGTATTAACAATAGGGTAAACATGTGTACATTCTGAGAAATTGGTATTGTAGTTTAAACATAAAAAGGACCATAAAACAGATGGAAACTTTACTAGTTTATAGCCAGTCATCCACATTTTGAAAAGAAAGTATTAACAATAGGCTAAAAATGTGCACATTCTGAGAAATTGCTATTGTAGTTTAAAAATAAAAAGAACCATAAAACAGATGGAAACTTTAATGGTTTATTGCCAGTCATCCATCATATACCAGAAAATAGTAAACACATTAGATTAAAATATTAAAGTAAAATATGAGAAATGGCTAGTATAATTAAACCACAAAAGATAGATGAAAAAATTGGCATAATAAAAAAAATATTACAGAGACTGCTGGGGAGCAAATTGTCAGCAGAAATATTGAAGAACCATCATGCTCAACTTCGCAGCCACATAGTTCAAAAGGTAAATTGATTATGTTCACATGTGTATTTGATATAAAAAAATCAATCATTAAATTTACCATTCCTCTATTATGGTAGAAATACTTTTTGAGATAAGAACCCCAACAAACATTATTAAATATTGGTATATAAACTGCAAAGTATTTCTTAATATTATATTATAGTTTCATACTATAGATTTTACAGACACTTTCTTAGTTAATCAAGATGATATAACAATAATGTTAATTTTATTTCTGAATTTTAAAGCATTTGTATTGTAATTGTGAGTTTCAATATTTATATCAATGGAGTTTCCACAATTATCCTTCTATATCCTAATATATCCTTCACATAACGTTTTTAATGATTTCAGATGCAGATTGCTGCATTAGACCTCATTTGGTGGTTGCAAGAAAAAAGAGGATCATTGTATCTAAGGAGTCACTTTCACCAACATGTGCTAAACTATATTCCGAATACATTAAATCCCGGAAGCAGTTAAAATATAATTTAAGAGCAAGAAGGGCACAGAAATTTTGCAAAAACAAAACTTTTGAAAAGTTGACTAGCAAAATGAATCCATTAGGCAAAAAAATTTTATGGATGCAAATCAAGCTATGCACGAAAAAGGCTAAAGGGCGAAGATTCACACATGAAGAAAAGTTAATTGCTTTATCCATCATGAAGCAAAGTCCCAAGTGTTATCGATTTCTTCAAAAAATATTTATATTGCCCTCGAAGTGCACCCTCCATAAATTGATTTTAGGACTTAATATAGATACAGGGATCAATGATCAAATATTTGAAGCTATCAAAGAGGAGGTAATATTTAATTAATAAAATGTAATTTATTTTAGTGCATAGTGAGATTAGTGCCGCCCATAAACATCTATAATTCTTAATAGTAAAGATATTGCTGGTCTCCAAATAAATGGGGAAAGGGATGGTAAAATAATCGGAAGATGAAAGGAGAACCTAGTAATTTCACTCACCTATCGAAATACGACAGCGAAAGCATATTTTCATGTCTCTTTTCCGTGAGATAGATGAGCCATTCTATTTCTAGCGTAATCCCAAGCAGCAGCAACATGGCTCTGATATTTTGAAGATACTTTACCATGGGACATTTAGTTGCGTAATAAAACCTAAGGCTTCGAAATTGCGGAAAATAATAAATGTAATTGGATATCTAAAACAACTAACTATGAACTATCTTTTCAGGTTAAAACATGGAAGGAGAATAAAAAATACTGTTCAATAATATTTGATGAGATAGCTTTGGAAGCAGGTTTAACTTACGAAAGAAAACCAGACACCATAACAGGCCTTGTCGATACAAATGGAAAAAAAAACGAACTTGCAGACCATGCTTTGGTGTTTTTATTGAGAGGCGCAATATGTAAATGGCTCCAGCCATTGGCCTATTACTTTGTTAAAGGAGCAGCAACTGCAGCTGAATTAAGAGGAATTTTGAAAAAAATGATTACTGCGATCAGTAACACTGGCTTGATACCTGTTGCCATAATAAGCGATCAAGGAACGGCATTTCAATCTGCCTTAAAAAGCCTTCAGCAAGACACTCAAAGAGAGCAGATAATAAGAGGCGAAAAAATTGGTTAGTCATTGCTACTCTAGCAATATTTACCTACTTGTATACATTATAATTTATTATATTATATTAAGCAGCAATTAAACAAATTAACTCCATTGACATTTCTTTGTTTTCAGATGATGTTATAGTGCTCAGTGGACATGTCATCAATGTTATATATGATCCACCCCATCTAATAAAGGGGCTTAGAAATAATTTTTTGACAAAAAACTTGAAGTTTGAAAATAAAATATCCAAATGGGATGACATAATAGCAGTGTATAAAACAGACTGCAACCATGCTCAAATGCGGCTGTTACATAAATTGAACGACGAGCATGTGATTCCCGATAAAATTAAAAAGATGAAGGTAATGTAACATTAAATAACTGAGTACTCATGGCAGAATGTTAACAAATGTGTAGTTAAAATAAAACTATAGTGACATGTAATTTGTACACAAAACCAAAATTTCATGTCAATTTTATTTGTTACAGGTAAAAAATTGTGTACAAGTTTTCAGTAAGACTGTTGCGGCGACTCTATCTTACTCTGCCCAATTCTGTGAGTATCACAGACTATTATAAAGTAATTTTTCATGGTCTTTATAATGTAGCTCTCATATAATAATCTTATTTTTCTTTTGTTATAGCCCATTTGGCTGATGGAACAACGGTGAGCCCAACGCTACAGAATACAGCAGAAACTGTATCATTTTTTGATGACCTTTTTGACGCAGCGAATGGAGCAAATATCCCGAAGAAAGGAAACAAGGGTAAACCTTTAAGGCAAGCTGTAACAAATAATTCAGCACACCATGAATTTTGGAAAGATGCATTAATAAAAATTAAAAATATAAGATATGTGGATGGCAAAACTAATAAAGAAACATTTGTGCCCTCGTTAAAGAACTGGATAACAACAATCAAGAGTTTTCAAAGATTATGGGTATTTTTTAAGAATAAAGGTATTAAAGTTCTGAGACCCAGATTCTATAATTCAGACCCTATTGAAAACTTTTTTGGTCAAATAAGAGCCTATAATTCAAGGAATATAAATCCGAATTGTTATACATTTAAAAACACTTTTAAAACACTGTTAGTCACAAGATTCATTAAATTTCATTCAGAAACTTTCAATTGTGAAGAGGATTCAGGCGAGCAGCTAATAATTTTAAAAAATCTTTTTCACAAAGTACATGAAACTAATCTTACAGACGTGAACTCACCTGAATCCTCTAATTATGTAAATGTTAATCTAGAAAATGTTCCTTCAAACGCAATTCAAGAAAGGCTTCATGTTCACTCACGTGCTTACACTGCTGGGTGGGTAGTAAGACAAATACTAAAAAAGAATAATTGCAGGCAATGCAAAGTAAATTTAACAACTGCAGAAAGTCATGTAAAAGAATCATCTATTTTAAAATACATATCAATCAAAGAATTCAAAAGTGTTAAAGAGCAAAAATTAACCTACCCATCAGAGCAAGCCGTGAGATATTTTGGGAATGTTATCAGGGAAGCAAATAAATACTTGGAACAAACACCCCAGAAAAAAAATGTATTAACAGAAATTAAAAAAATAATTTTATCCAAGTATTCATTTGGTTTCCTGAATTGTGATGAACACAAAAATGCTGTGTTGGAATATTTTCTAGACATATCTTTACGACTAACAGTATTTAACTGGTGTAATACAATAAATAAAATATTAAAGGGCACCGATGTATTCCGGTTACAAAATAAAAGTTTGCCACCCATGCAACAGAAGGCATTAAACAAATATCATAAAAAAGTTAAAAATAAAATAAAGAAGTAAAAGAACAAAAGTGTTTCATTATAATATCCTTCACTAATTTAAAACATTAAATTCTAAAGGGTATGGATAAGGAAGCGAGGTTTCTTAAAAGACACCTATCCAGAGTCTGTTATTTATACTTTTTTCGCAAAAATTTAAAAAGTAAAAACCTGTCATGTTCAATAGACGCAGTCATATGATGGACAAATTTTAATCTATGGGACATATACATCTGAGTGATCTAAGTAATCTGTGTCTATCGATAACCTATGCACTCTTAAATCGATGTGCTATTTAAAATCAATCTATTCACCCTGAGTAGGTATTCCCCATGGACGTAATATTATATACTACGTGATACGTCCATGGTATTCCCTTATTCACTATTGAAGAATATGATATTTTTTAACATTTTAGACAGCACGATAGTTGCAAACTAATTAATAATCAAGCAAATTATATAATTAACACCTCAAGTTCTAAAAGTTCTCTAAAATCATTTTATGCTAAGAAGTTTAATACAAAACTTTAAATTTATTTATTATTTTATAGAAATAGATTCTCGTTGCATATTAAATAAATTACTGTAATAAAATCCTTTAATTCCTACTTGATAATTTTATGTATCTGAGTTTTATTTTACAGGCAAGATTTCATCTAAATAATGTTGTGTTGTACTAAAAGAAAAACATTATCTATTTGAATCCATCCTATCTACGATTTATTTTAAACAACTTTGAATAAATTTAGCAAGTTAGCCATAGACAAGAAGTTAATAGACCATGCGTTTGTCGGCGCGTCAGCGCGTCACTTTCGTTACGCAAATCCGCCATTTTGTATGTAGCTGGCGGTGCTTCGCGGTTTACTTTCTCAGTTGAGTGATTACACCCACGAAAAACTGAAAAACTTTATTCAAATTGACTTAGCAAACTGACTGTGGACGTAATTGACTATATTGTGATATAATTTTGCTCCAATACGTTGTGCTTTCGTGTTTTGTGAGTGCCCTATAATCGGAGCGCGTGGCTGGTAACTCTTTGTTGTTGGATTCGGCTTATTTACGGTGAGTTTCTTTTTATTTACTAATAAACATATAGCACCAGTGACGTATGTAATGAGAGTGATGGTTTTAACCTAGTGAATTAGGATGTGCCGGTGTAATTAGTGGCAATGCGTTAGCGTCGATACGGCTGTTAGCGGCGCGGTGCTCCGCCGCGCCGTAGCGGTGGTCGCCGTCCGTCGACATTGTTCCCGGCGGTGCCGACGCGTCACCTCTTCGTCGCGTGAGAAACGTGTTACTGGTGAATTGAGTTTTCTAGAAATATCTACGAATCGAAATTCGGACTAATCTGCCGGCATCACATGTGTGTTTGGTGTTAGTGAAGAGGTTGAGTTTATTCGAAATTGTATTCGTATATGCTATCAGAAAGGCTTCTATCACATTGTGACACTCAACCGGGTAATTTCACCAGGTAAATAAAAATACTATGCTTGAGTAGTTTTTTATACATAACCTTCTCGACTGACCTTTGTCATGACAATATTTGACTAATGTGTATAGAACCTTACAAGTTTCATATTAATACTTGCTGTTGAGTAAGTTATATTGTGGATATAAGTTAATTTAAATTCAGCAACAACTAGCATATGCTTGCTAATATAGACTAATATACCTTACAATAATATACTAATTAGCCTAAAGGTAATTTAAATTCAAATAATTAGCTTGCCTGTACAAATTAACATTTTAAATCCTACTGGGAGAATAGTCCGTCTATTTAAGGCCAACAATACCTATAACAATAAATGTACTATTTACTTTTTTGGTATATAGGCAGAAAGGGATTATATTATTCCATGCACCTTATTTTGTCTTGATATTTTAATAAATTTTGCAATATAGGTCCGGCACACTCAAAAGACATAGATTAGTAATCAGATATTGAAGTATCAATTTTTTAAAAGGTTTTATACTTACTGATAACAATAAGATTTTACAACTCTTATTGACACTGCATGTATTGTTTAAAACCCTACTGGGTATTACAACTTTTATAAAAGATCTTGATGAATCACTAAACTTGTGTAAAATATTAAACATAAAATTGTTGAATACACATTGTTCATGTACTGAAAAGTTAAATTAATGTTGAAGTCTCGCCTAACTAAGTTTGAATTGGGTAGAAACTTTGAATGGATTTCATTTGAAAGTTTTCACCTTTCATTATTTACCTATTTAGCTTTGACATTGTTCTCCTTTCGCTCATGCCATTGTTGGAATTCTTAAGAAGTTCAATTAATAACTGTTTAGCCAAGATTTGGCCAACAATGTTTGAATAGATAAGAATGGTGGTAAAACATAATTGCAAAGATTATGTTGTTCTGGACTAATTGAAATGTGATGTCTGCTTGTCACATTAATGGTTTATCTGATAATCTTTTAATTAAAAAATTGTTGTATGAAGTGTTTGCTATACTCCTTCAAATTTATAAATAATTTACAATTTTATTTAATAATTGATCTAATGCAAAAATATTATTTAAGTCTGTATCTAACACATGAATAATTTTATTCAGTTGGTAATTAGCTAAAATATAATAAGTATCAATCCTGAGAGAACTGTTATTTTCCATACCTTTCAAAATGTGTAAAATTTGGCTTGCTTGAGTTGCAATTGTGGTTTATTAGCAATCACACACATAATGTTTATGCCCCATATATGAAGTGGCGATGGGTAACAGGTCAGCAGAAAATAATGTTGTTGATAATCGGAAGGATTACGCCAATAAATTATTACTCCCGCTATTTTATGGCTTACGGCCGGTTTCTATAATCTATCTATCTTTAACAAGAGATTTCTCTCGAAATTTCGATACATTTTTTGCTTCAGTAAAGAAAGACAGAGATATTTAGATAAGGTGCATATATTTGTACATATCTAGGCAAGATAATATTGTATGTCTATATTGGTTTATTGAAGCATACAGTGGTATCGACATAGTAACGATATCCATTTTAACCTCTTGTTAAAGATAGATAGATTATTGAGAACGGCCGTTAAAGCTTTTTAAAATTATTCCTCTTGTTATATAGTATGTTAACTGGAAGACCACCCATGTTTTATTGTTTCTGTTTTGTTCTTGTGAGTTGTTCAATAATTAATCGTCGTATGCAACGCAAACACGCGTTGAGGACGAACGTCTTGTAAATTACAAATCAGCGCTTATGCGCTTACGTATTTAGTACTAATGATACAGCAGCTGGTTAACGTCTTGTTTTTGCAAATAACGATGTTTTTGTTGATTGGAAATCGTTCGTATATGTAATAACTTACGCTAATAAGCAACTGTATTTTTCTAAAGATTCAGAATGCCTACTCGTCTTCTGTAAAAGTTAATAATAGCGTTAAAAGTACGATTTATCGTCACTACGGACAAGTTTTTAGTGTGATGTGAAAGTATCCTCAATTGAGCCGATAATCAAATCACTTGTTATTTGCTCTGTGTCGAGAAAACTCATTCGCGTATTTTTTGTTGTTGATCGAAATAAGGCTAATCATAATCGCCACGTATCGAAAAATATCTTGGATTGTGTAAAGAACTGTAGTTTGTTGCAGTGGTAACGAGGTTGTAATAACGTTAGTGTATTGTATAAACAAGAGGACGTATGGCTCGGTGCGTTGCCTCACTTGCCGCGTCGCGTCGGTTCGCCTCGACCTATCTTCGTACGTCGTGTTGTGAAGTGGCTATAGCCTTTTAATATATCGTTACTGTACGTATCGGTGTAACTCGGTACGACTTGCCGCGCAGGGCTGTCCCAGAATTCTTATTTTTCAAATACATTTGTTTAATATGTTTTTCTTCGATTCAGCGCAGTTGGCAATAGATAAGCTTTGGGTAAACATTCGTTTCTAGCTTTGGTACTATTATAGTACATATTATAACATGTTTATGCAAAGGGAGGCCCATTTGTTAATTTCGAACACATATTACATTCTTAATCAACAGAATTTGAACTTTCAATTTTACGGTGTGCGTGACTCAAATCCTATATGTATTAGAATAATTTGCCATAATAAAGTTTAGGTTTTAATCATAAAAACAATTACTTATGTTTAAGTTTGTAGTAACAGTTAACAAAATTTATTTAATAAATAATCTAACGATTTTTTTTTATTATTTGTAAAATTTTCACAAAGCAGAGAATATGTAATTAAATTTTGCTTGCATGCTATGGTACAGTCACTGAATGCAAGTTGACATAATTTGACATGTTACATAGGATAAGAAAATTGAATTGAAAGCAGTTCATTTAATTACACTCGGCTATTCGAACTATTCTAACTGGTCTTGTACCAATAATTAGAACCAATAACTGGCGTGGCACAAACTTTAAATGCTAGTAATATTGTTACAGTAATTAATGACGTGTATGCCCTAAATGGTCCTCTTCACTGACATTTTGCAGTACAAATTTAGACATATTATCTTCTAGGTTCTCCTGAGCAATAGGTAAGTATGAGGTTATTTTATATTATAATAAATTAAGCACTATTGTTTATGCATATTACATAATGGATATGAATAATGTATTTACAGTGTTTATAAATTTACACAGAATTAAATTAAATTTTTGTGGCGTCGCCGTGGCATCCATGACGCTTGGATACTTGGTAAATAGACGGACAGACCACATCCGTTAATGGCTCACACGCGCGCACACGTGTGTCGCGGCACACACACACATACACACACGTACAGTCACATACATCAACACACGTTGGCTCGCTTACTCACACTGGCGACGCGTTACAACCGGCCCGATCGCTTGATCTGCAATCGATTGAGTTCCTTTTAAATACACGCCTACACCCGCCGCACCGCTTCTATTTGGTTTTGTTTTGACGTTCGAGGCCGGGGGAGGTATCTTCGTTGCTTGTTCTAAATGTGTTTTTCGGATTGCCAGCAAATAAAATAGCCTTTTTAAGTGTCGATGGGGCTCTATTAAGTTGTCTGTTTATTGGATGAAGTAACGCGGTCGCATCATGCTCTACCGCATTTAGTTTCTTTTGCTATGACCTAAAACCCTTGTATTGTTGAGCTTAACAGTGGTGACGTGTGCTGTTTGTGGATTGAGGATAGCTAAGTCGATATTTTAGATATGGATTTCATATTTATTTTTATCTGTAACCTAGCTTATTAATCTTTTTTTTGCGTTCTATTCTTTATTATCCTGGTCATTTTAATCGTATAAAAAGCATAGTGTCTGACCTTAAGTCCCCTAATAAAGACAAATAACTTTCATTCCAAAGTTTCTTTTGAAATCAGCGCGTCACCTGCCGCTTCCATTGTGAATTGTTAATTGGTCCGTTAAAAAAGCTGTGCCATGGCGAACTTTCTTTAAACAAAAATATCATTAATAATCGTATAACGCAGTGGCTCGTAATTGCATCATGTATGTGTTTAACGAAGTGGTTTATAGCACGGAGCGCCTAAGAAGATTCCACATTGTAAAAGCCTAGAGTGCTTTTACACGTAACTATTACATGGTCCAAAACATATTCTCGATTCGACAGCCTCCGTGGCGCAGTCGGTTAGACGCCGCCTGTGAAACGAGAGGCCGCGGGTTCGATCCCCGCACCGAGAGAAATGTTTGTGCGGCCCACAAATATTTATTTCGGGTCTGGGTGTTTGTGAGACCGAAAAGTCTCTCGTAGTTCCTGATACCTGCGACACAAGACTCGATCTTACTGTAGGGTCAGGACTATGTATGTGACTGTTGGGTGTTATTTATTTATTTATTCTTCCTATAAATCTGAGTATAGTTCTATGCAGTCATTCATCGTCATTTTGTTGGTAGGCTCAGAATATTTAATCCATAAAATATTTATCATCATTCAAATAAATGTTTGAATATGGAAGCCTATTGCCAGCTAACATGGTAAATAAAAGGGTTATCGCCAGTATTATCCCAAAATACATACAATATAAAAATATGAAACGTTAAAAATAACTATTACTACTCTCCAAAAATTTTGATTAAAAATCCGACCTCCAAAGATATCATGCGTCACGATGCTTACTAAATTTTAATTGCCGAGCAATAACATCATGGATTAATATAATTTTTATGGTTACAATCGTTATTAGAAGTAATGGTACACTCGCGTGCAATTTTTTCCCCGTCCAGCCTGTACAATTATTTTGCGATCCGAGTGACGTGACGCGTCGCGTCAGTTGCATGACACCGGGTTTTCCCTATTCGCGCCAGCTAAAAGACCTAAAAACGCGACAAAATGTGTACATTTAGTATTGCTACTATCTAACTAGAGATATATTATAATTTGTAGTCGAAATTATTTTAAATGTTTGTTTGTAAAGTTAAAAATATTGTTGTAATTTAGGTGATTTAATAAACAATTATACAGAAATTCATTGTATCTTGTGCGAACTAATTAAGTTCGTCTTCAACCAATTCACGTTCTATTAAAATGCTTTGTTAAAATAAATAATTATTGATATTTGCTAGTATTTTTTTATGTTTTTATATAAACACAAATAACTTGAGCTTACCATAACACGGAAATTGTGATTAAAGTCAGCACTAGTTTTTAAACGTGTTGGTGTGTCTAATACGTAGGTTTTTTTCGCTTTGGTATAAATTGTTGATGAGTCGTTAGTTTTTACGCGTCCCCTTAAGAGCGTTTATACCCTGCACGCGCTTTTTGGCTTAAAAACAGGACTTTTCAAATGAGTTAATAGCCACCAATAAACAATTTAAAGGAAAAATAATTATTACTAATTTTAGAAAAGGTTGTCATCTAGGGATTTTGGTGGAAAACATTATAGATTGATGGATAATTTGTGAGTACTATACGGATTACTCAACACAAGTTTCGTTATTTAGGCTTTAAATGGCAATTTAGAAGCTTAAGATATCCGAAACCACTAAATATAAGATGAAAATAAAAATATTATCAGACTAATAAGACCCTTATGGAGGGATTTTGCTGAGAAAAATAATCTTTTTGTGTTTAGTTCCTGAAAAATAAAAATTTAAACAATGCGAAATTATTCAGAAACTCTCGTCAAGAACATATTTTTTTTCACCAACTTATCGTACATAATTTTTTATAGCAATTGCATATTATAATAGAAGAACATCTTATCAATAAATTACCATTTTTATATTTCAACAAAATTAGTTTTCATGTTTTCTACAAATATTTTAAAAACCACTATAAAACACGCTGTCCGACGGGGCTCAAATCAGACCGCCGCAAGGCCTTCTAGAGGGAGGACGTATCGCTCGTCGCTCCGGCCTGGCTGCAGTCGATTATGCCGCGCGTAGTAAAAATAGCCACGCGCGGAATGCGATTACCACATCTTAGTACTTTGGTAGTAAAATATTTAATTATTTTTATTACCTACAATGATTTTGTAGTGAGTATAAATTATGTTTCAGGTAATATAATGGGATGTAATTCCGAGGCTAAATTATGTTATGTATTGTAATATAAAATTAAATATATTTCGTAATTGTAAGGGGTTGTAAGGCCCCTAACACTATTTATGTGTTCGAACACGAAATGATTAATAAAACGTCCGTAGTGTATACTGATTGAACACTGATTTGAATGCAACTTAACAATGTAATAATAACGAAAATATGATTAGTATCCAAAATTTGTATTATTCTTTGCTTGCACAGTAATATTTGTCTACTTATAATGCAAATAAAATATTTTTATGATATTATATTACAGTTACATTTCAATTGAATATTTGAAGCGCACGGATCAAAGTTGTTTGAGCCGATTGTATAGCGAGCCGACGCGGCAGCTCTACGCACACAGCTTTGGTCGCTTATGCTCGCTCGCATACGCATACGCTCTTTAAGAGCGTATACACCTTGCGCGCAAAGTCAACTATAGGTATTTCTTCGTTAATTTCACGCACACATAAGCGACCAAAGCTGTGTGCGTAGAGCTGCCGCGTCGGCTCGCTATACAATCGGCTCGCTATACAATCGGCTCAAACAACTTTGATCCGTGCGCTTCAAATATTCAATTGAAATGTAACTGTAATATAATATCATAAAAATATTTTATTTGCATTATAAGTAGACAAATATTACTGTGCAAGCAAAGAATAATACAAATTTTGGATACTAATCATATTTTCGTTATTATAACATTGTTAAGTTGCATTCAAATCAGTGTTCAATCAGTACGTTTTATTAATCATTTCGTGTTCGAACACATAAATAGTGTTAGGGGCCTTACAACCCCTTACAATTACGAAATATATTTAATTTTATATTACAATACATAACATAATTTAGCCTCGGAATTACGTCCCATTATATTACCTGAAACATAATTTATACTCACTACAAAATCATCGTAGGTAATAAAAATAATTAAATATTTTTCTACCAAAGTACTAAGATGTGGTAATCGCATTCCGCGCGTGGCTATTTTTACTACGCGCGGCATAATCGACTGCAGCCAGGCCGGAGCGACGAGCGATACGTCCTCCCTCTAGAAGGCCTTGCGGCGGTCTGATTTGATCCACGTCGGACAGCGTGTTTTATAGTGGTTTTTAAAATATTTGTAGAAAACATGAAAACTAATTTTGTTGAAATATAAAAATGGTAATTTATTGATAAGATGTTCTTCTATTATAATATGCAATTGTTATAAAAAATTATGTACGATAAGTTGGTGAAAAAAAATATGTTCTTGACGAGAGTTTCTGAATAATTTCGCATTGTTTAAATTTTTATTTTTCAGGAACTAAACACAAAAATATCATTTTTCTCAGCAAAATCCCTCCATAAGGGTCTTATTAGTCTGATAATATTTTTATTTTCGTCTTATATTTAGTGGTTAAGGATATCTTAAGCTTCTAAATTGCCATTTAAAGCCTAAATAACGAAACTTGTGTTCAGTAATCCGTATAGTACTCACAAATTATCCATCAATCTATAATGTTTTCCACCAAAATCCCTAGATGACAACCTTTTCTAAAATTAGTAATAATTATTTTTCCTTTAAATTGTTTATTGGTGGCTATTAACTCATTTGAAAAGTCCTGTTTTTAAGCCAAAAAGCGCGTGCAGGGTATAAACGCTCTTAATGAACGCACGGCGAGCTTGTTATCTGCCTTGAACTAGAAACAGATTTTTCCATGACATAATCACACTTTTTTTATGATTTAAACTGTCCATACGTGTCCATTAATATTAATGTTGATGAACTCGTTATTTTGTTTTTGCTTTTCATTGAATTGTTTTATGCATTTCTTTAAATTTTCTCGTTTTGTTTATATGCGCTATTAAAGACATTTTTTCAAATAAATACGTATTGCGTCGCTAATATTGGGCATTTACAGTTTTGTAATAAATAATAATTAAGCCCTGACAAAACTTTCTCGTGAATTCCACAAATCGAAATATGTACGTATATAGCTATATGGTAATAAATACTCTTGTAAAATAATAAATTACTTCTGTCGCATGCTACATTTAAGCATGGAAATAATAAAGTTTTACAGAGTAAGTCTGAACAAGTGAAATACACGTGGGAAATTAACAACGAAATGTGGTATTACTTAGCTCGTTAGTTGGCTGTTGTAGTCGGCACTCATTTCATGTATTTGTAATGTTTGGTTTCATGGTACTATAAATATGTATGTCGGATTGCAAGAAATACACATACATTAATCAAATGGAATTTATCAAAATGTTGTTTTTTTTTCTCATTATAATTGTTAAATATGCTAAGCAAAACTGAGTGACTTATTTAATACGAAATATGTGGGTTTATTTTTCTATTTAATAATTAACTTAAGTAATAATATGTAGACTGTACCTGCTTGAAATTGTAATTATGTAAAATATAGGTATGCTAAATACTTTTGGAATAGCTACTTTGTGGCAATAAAATAGCGAATGATTGATTACACTTTTTATAGCCAAGAACCACTAGCCGCGAAGAATTTGAAACACGTTACTGTTGCTATCGTACTAGTTATAATTCTTGTAAACAAGTATTTTATGAAGATATTTTTTGAGACATAACCATGTAAAAACGACGTGATTCCCTGGAGATTGGCAGGCGTCTAGCACGTTAGTTCTACGCCGGAATATAGCAATAACAATACCTTCAATTCACACATCGCGACAACAAAGCGATGTCGAACAATGGCTAATGTGATTTCGGCACAAAAGGAGGGAACGGCAAGGTCTTAGGGTTGCTCTGGCTAAAATCATCCTAGGTCTTGATATTTGTGAAATTCTTCACATTTTGTATCATATTTTTAATTAAGATTGAAGTAAATACTCAATTTCTGTAGTTGTTGCAAAAGAGAACCTTGGGATAGGCTTTTGTCCAGCAGTGAACTGCAACAGACTGGTGTAGATGATGACTAGGGTATTTGACACCATTTTTGTATTTATCAAAAGGTATCCGAATCCGAATATCCGAATTGTAACAAGCAAGGATTTATGTAAATCCATTCAGAATTAAACAAGTTGGGAACGTTTTAATTCTTGTAGTGAGATTAAAAGAGAAAGGATGCAAAACAAAAATAGTGACGTCACTAGGATTAACAGGCATTACAGTGTGTGCTTGTGAAAGAGGCGCTAAGATACACTATCTTGCACTACACTCCCACAATTTCATTTAGATACAAATATTTGCCTCATGTTACCTACAATTTACAAGCTACTTTAATACTGTTTTGACGTAAATGTTTTATTTTCATGGTATATGTGTTTGTAAAATAATACAAAAAAAAAACGACCTTAGTCAAATGCCTTTTGTATTAAGTTAATAAAAATATAGCAGTTATATTTTCAAAGCATTTTTTTGGTATTAGTTGTGGTTATTGGCAGAAGATTCATATTTTAAAGGATTTTACAGTCTTGGTGTTAGTATATTGGCCAGGTTGGATATGAGTGAAGCTTCGTGAGTGTTATTAGTAACGGTCTGGTGAGAATCTGTTGCATTATTCGTAAATATTAGTCACATGAGAAAATGTTAGCAGCCCTAACTGTGCCTACTGGATGGCCGGGCCTCTCAGAACTCGCCGACGATATGCTTGCTCTGTCCAGATTAAAATGTTGCGCATACTTGGCTCTCTTTCTTTGGGGCAGTCACTTGTTCCAGAATTCATCGAAATGAGTCCCTGTTTCAAGTGTATACCAGCGCTAAGTTTTATTTTCTGGACACAATGTACATAGTCTGAAACAAAGGTCACCGTATCGCAAATCTTAAAAAAATAATTTTGGGCCTTAATTTTTTTTTATACATTTATAGTTGTATTTAGCTATTTATGTTTATGAGAAAATTTAGTTCACCATCCGTATCACATGTGTGATTTAGATTAAAAGTGTCTTATTGACATAAAATTAATTGGGAAGAAATCATACCTAATAAGTTATAGTAAATAGGATGCTGTTGTTTCGACATAAAAGGCGTATCTATGCTATTAGTGATTAGATAATTTCGACAAACACCAACGGCCGGGTGCAATAATATATTGACAGTTAAGCGGTAAAAATTATCCCCGATAATACGTGTCTTCTATCTTTGTTTAACTGTGGTTTAACCGATGTTTCGATAACAAATACTAAACTAGGTTAACAACGCTGAACTTAGATATTGCATACACAATTGCATATATCTCTGGTTAGAACGTCCCTCCCAAACGTTTAATTTTTGCACTTTTAATTGAGTTCAATATTTATTAGGTTAATTATTAACTTTATTTTGGAATTATCATAAATCATCTTTAATGTATAATTAGAAGAATAAAACGTTAAAATATATTAATAATGTAAGTATTGTGACAAATAAAGGCAAATTAAAAATTCATACAAAGCTTACATAGAACAACAAAACGCATTGTATGACTGATTTTTAATATGTCAAATGTAAAAAAGAAGTTTACAAATAACAATGTTTACCAACAAGAATGAATTCAAAAATGAATTTTACGGCCCTATTTCTGCGATAGAGTTACAAATTTAAATTGAATCAGAGACCATAATATTTATAAATACGAAGAAAAGTGTGAAAATAAAACATTGCTTGGTTGCATTACTTTAGTTTTGTAATCAATATGACTTTAAAGACCTAAAATCATTTCAGTGCTTATCTACAAATAAATACTGAGGAATATTATAATAATTAAAACAATATAAATCAAATTAAGAATAATAATTTATTCAGGTGATCTTACTATGCTAGAAGTTTTCGAAATTGTAATGACTAGTTATAGAGAAAACAACTGTTACACATTTTACATATCACATAAAAATGTATTTACCATCGATATCAATGTTAGAATGGTAGAATATAAGTCAATGGTATTTACAAATAAAATGTAAGAACCCCCTTTTCCGCAGATTGTATTATGGGTAAATAAAATATCAAAGATAATTTGTAAAAAATCTTTAATCTTTATTATTGACAAAGTTCTGTAACTTTATTTTAATTTCAAATAAGTAATTAATATTTATGGCTAGTCTAGCAGTGTTTGGTATGTCAATTTCATGTTCCACATCAGCAATGCTTTTCATTCTTCAAATATTATCTGACACCGCTGTGGCACTCATTATGTTTAAAGTTGTGTGCAATCCTAAAAGACTTTTTTTCAGTGAATGGTGTGGAAATCTTCTTTTCCAAACATCATAAGACCTGAAATAAAGATGAAAGAAAGATGTAAAAGATGCAAGAGCAAAATATTAATTATAATAACTTTCTATGAGCCGCATTGTTGCAATACTCTATGGCAGACATTGAGCAGTGTTGTTAATAAAGTAGTATGTGGATATGCACTATCTCCAATTAGATATCTATTACTATTTTATTATATAACTTCTTCACATTGTACTGAAAATAAATATGTTATATACAAAAAATAAAAGATTTAAAGTGAAAATATGTTTTGATGATTTCCATCAGGCTGTACCCTTTTGAAAATAGGGAATTATTAGGAAACTACTTACAAAAATATGTATTAATCTTAATATATTCTCTTAACCATTCTTCCAACTTAATTGTCATATTTGTTGTATCTTAAATTATTGTATGCCAATATGGCGGGTCATAGCTGCACAAAACAATTGAATGTAACACCATTTTCACCTATGTACCACAATAAAGTATTTTGAATTTGAATTCTTTCAAAATATAAAGTATGAGATAAATACCTTTTAGCAGAGTTGTTAAATATAGTAGTGTAATGAGCCCCAGGCTAGCATTCCAATACATTCATGAAAAGTAACTGTGCAATACACATTTCTTGAACAATAATGCCTTTATTTTCCTAAATTCTTCTCCTATATTTGAATCTAAAAATAAAAATATTAAGATTAATACATTGTGATCAGATAACTGATACATAATACCAAGATTTATGTTAATATCATAGACAATATTAATACATAATTTTTGATTAATCCTAATATACCTAAAGGTAGTCATTACTAACCAGGTGGCTCTATGGGAATATAATATGTGCAATGAATTGCACCAAAGGTTCTTGGGAAAACTGCAATTTTATGAAACCCATGCTGTGTGTGGTCTAATATTTTTACATACTGCTAATATAGCTCAGTTATAGCCCGAGGCACATCAGTAATGATTCGGCTGACTGTAGCTTTTGATACCCAAAAATAGTTACCTACTGAACATGCATTCTCCCCAGTACGTAAAACCACAATGATAGCAGCAATTAATGGAACAGTGACACATTATTGTTCCCGAGCTGTTACATTTATTATAGAATATATGATTTTGGAATAATTCAATACACTTATAAAACTTATTGAAATATTTGATATGTATGCTTACCAGGAGGAAGGTTCCTTGCGGGCTGGGTTTAAATGTAGAAATAAACATAATAGCTGATGTATTATTTCATCTAAAAAGTAAATCTGTAAATAAATTCTGAACTAGAATATTCACATAGTTTTTTTGGTTCTCATAAATTATAATCGGCGTCAAATACACCAGCTTTGAACATTTCGTTATCACTTTCATCACTGAATATATTAATGTCACTTTATTTTGCTGATTTTTTCCATAAAAATACCACATATCTGGGTTAATCGACGTATTATCCACCATATTGCAGCGATATTAGAAAACGTTGACAGCTAGTTAAACACGAATAACTACAGTAGTTCGAATCGTTATCGAAACGCGTATATTTTAATTTGTATGGAATTTCCTAACTATGGTTAGCGAGAGCCCTCCCATTGATAGATACAAATCATAGATATGTTTATTCATCTGTCTACGATTATTGAAACCGAAAAATGACAGAACTCATACTAGAGTTAGCGATTTTAACGGGTAGAAAAAGACAGACAGAGTATTGCACCCGGCCGCAAGTCTACCAGACAACCAGGGGTAATGAAAAAGGGAATCATTTAAACAAAAAATACTCGACTTTGTAATATTCATGGTCGTTAATAATTTTTAATTCGCCATAAAACCAACCACCCGCAGTTTTTATTGTATGGCCTAGCTATACCGAGCCAAATTCTTCACATTACATTATGTAGAGGCTATACGCAGTGACCTTGGTGAGCGACCCCCGACATGTAACCCGGCTGCCAAGGTCCCGTTTTCTTATGGCGTCGGCGTCATTCATTACGTGTTTATTGCATTACGCGAAAACCTGAGACCCGGGTATTCGTGACAAGTAAAACATTCAACGAGTTTAAATGGTGTTACTTAATTAAATTTCAAACATAAAGTGTATTTCGTCATTATAGTGTGTAAGTACTAAGTGTATAAGTTTGTCATTAAAGTTATAAGTATTATTCTCAATAGTTGGTAAGGAACCGTTGTATAATATTCTACGTATCTATATACATATATACGGAGTATTTTATTGACTTTTTGAACACCATGTCGGTCCGATGAATAGATTTTTTTTATTAAATAACGGCATCATGTTTTTCTGTTATACTTCCGTTTCCGTAAATTAGAATGTATCCGCCAATTATGTAGAAGTTTGAAAGTAATAAAAGTTTGTTACTACTGGAGACAATTCATGTGATAATCGTATATATAATCATACAATGTTTGACATAGTATCCCGGCTATGACGGCGTTCTTCAATAATAATAAATAAACAAGTATGATGTTATAAATGATAATGCATCTGGCGTTGTAAAGTTATAGGTGCATATAATTGGTGTGAAGTGATCACATGACGTTGTAAATAAAGAAGAGCGTCTCGGACGCGAGAGGCCGCTATGTGCGAAATGTTTACACAGCGTGTACTCGTGCACAGTGATACAGTTGCCTATTTTCAGCGCGCGCTAATCATTACCTAGTGGGCGAGTTTGATGGTGCAATGTTTAAGGTTATCTAAAAATATATGTGTATAAGGCATGTAGAATGCGATCATATTTATTACATGACTATTTTTTGGTCATCAAGTTTTCCATTAACTTGGTTCAGAGATATTGTAGGTATTAGGAAAAAAAATCAGTTCATACCAGATTATTTGCGGGTTAATTTGAAAATTATTAAAATATTATACTTACTATGGATACGAAATAAATTATAAAAATAATCTGTTGGGTTTCCACCACGAGTGTTATTGTTCTCTTCTACTTTCGATGTAGCTGCAATGCCTGAAATTGTGGTTCCACATAAAGGGCAATAAGCTGAAAAACAGTATGCCATGCCAGTTGCGATGCAATTTAATTTTAATAGATGATGTGATGTTCAGCATTTCTGAGCAGTTTACAGTCTATCAGTGTTTTTGTTTGTTTATGGGTGATAAATCATTTGGCTAGTCATTTGACATGTGTGTTTGAAAAAAAAAAGCGTTATAAACCATACACATGCTCGTACATATTATTTTATTATTTGTTACTGACGTTCGCAATGAGTGCTATACTATTTATGTTGTAGTAATCCAAATGAAGTCTAAGGAAAAACCCATAACTCTTGCGTATATTTTCGCGCGCACGCTAATAAAATAAACGCCCAACAACTGTATAAGTGGTTGTCATCGAGATATAACGTGTGAATTATCCATTTGAGTACGATCATTCCATTGTACGATGCGCTCGCCACGCTCGTAACGTCTTGGTTTGTTCACTATGTCACTGACGTACTATACTAATACGCATTGATTTAAATTGCCAACCATATAAATATATTATACAAGTTCTTTTTATAATTTATGTGCAGTTTGAGAAATATAGTTAATAGTAGCGTAGAATCCTAAAAAAAAAACAGTTCATACTTGGTGACAATTTTTTTGGTTTTATTCGCTTAAGCACTATTATAGTCTATACATGTTATAATAGATTGAATACTCAAATTTCTTCTCGAATTTACCGTTGTGTCGGCCATGTCGATTATTCAAACTTAGACGGTAAAATCTATACATTGTGTTCACATGCCGTGCATAAGATTTACATCTAACAATTGTATGAATATTGGAACTTTTTATAGGCTTTTGTAGGTGTGAAGTATAACCCGGGTTTATTTTTAGCCAAGATTAGGTGTAATTAAGAATATGTTAATAACTAAAGCAAAAATATGCTTTTTTATTTAGCAAAATTTAGTTGTACAAAAGCCATTCTAATTACTGTTACAGACCCACTACTTGTTGGATATGTTTTTATTACATTGCAACTTTAGTTGAGCAAGCATCCAAAAACGTATAATAATGAACTAACTCAATATTTAAGGTTAATCGAGCCAATTGAATTAAGTGTATGACAAACATTGAGGTATTATAACTGGAGCGGACGTCAAGGCCAAATAGTTCGGAACATTTTTGGTAGGTCTTTCATATGTGAGAGGCTGCCTGGGTAGGCGCCAAACAGTAGTGTAAATACACTGTTGTGTTTCGGTTTGAAGGACATTGCAACCAGAGTTACTATTGTGCATATTGAGACTTAACATCTTATGTCTCAGTATGGCGCGCGCAGTGGAATATCTTGATGATGTAGCCTGGTGGTGAAAAATATTGCATCAGCATAAGCGCGATAAATCTGTATGTGAAAACGAATGTTGGCTGGTTGGCCGTCGCATTCTCTCAGTTGGAACACACCGGGACCCAACTTTATGCATATTTTACACTTACGTAGTGAAAATACGCACTTTATGCTCGTGCTGTGATCATTAAAATGTATTTAATGCGGTCTTGTGTAAGCTATTCTCGCCAGTTTCACCCCGGTTATATTTTATTTTTTCGTCCGCCCCACCCGTTTATTCGGACGGGTAATGAAAGCTGGCGAGATGGAATGGCTAATTGGATATTCGTTTTGTATCGGAAACCGTCGGTGAGGCTCGCCGATGCTATTCACCTTTCCAGTTCTTTGTCATGGATTTTTTTGGTAATTAATAAATGGTCTAGGTAGAGTTTTGTAACTGCTGCTTTTTATTGTTTCTCGCATAAGAAATTTGAATTTGAAGAGAGTATTCAGTGACGGTTGTAGGTACATTTATGGTCTTTGTTATAACAAGACGTAATCCCATCAAAAACATCCTGTAAAAAAATTCCAAGTCTCGCAGCTCAGGTTTTCTACCGCAAAAAGTTGTGAGATGCATGTAATACCAAGTCGATTAATAACTTGGCCATCGCATGAAAACATAATGTATCGTACAATTTATACATAATGCTGCTGGCCAAGTCGATCTATTTATTTAAAACGTAAAGAATTTTTAATATTGATATGGTAATAACTAACGTAATAACTTTATATAGAAGGTCCCTTAAGGACTAAATAAATTAATCGACTTGGTATTACATGCATCTCACAACTTTTTGCGGTAGAAAACCTGAGCTGCGAGACTTGGAATTTTTTTACAGGATGTTTTTGATGGGATCTCACGTCTTTTTGTAGAGTCCTACTTTTTTCCTTTTCGGTACTTCTTACTTCTAGAATAGCACTAACGATTTTTCTTAAAGCCTCTGTCTTATGGATTTTTCTTATTTTTGTAGGTATCAATTTATCACAAATATAGCGGATTTGATTGTTAATGTTCATTGTAATTGATATTTTCGAGCTATTTAGTCTATTTATTTGCAAGTTTTTCTTCGTCATGTTTTTCTAGAGGAATGTTGTACAGTTTCATGGGCTGAATATACCATTTCCCTCTCTTTATCTCCTCCTGTTATGCCTCATATTTATAGATATCTATCTACAACTATTATTCCATTATATACGGGTACAATGATTCATTAACTGCAAATGTAACTTTGTAATCCTATACATTTATATGGGATTACAAAGTTATTCACGCAGTTGGTCTATCTAGAAAACTAGACACAAATTATGAAATGTTTGAATTTTCTCTTACTTTAGACACTAAACACTAATTATATTCTAAATTTGAAGGTTCTATGTCTGCTAGAAGTGCCTTAGACTTTTGATGATCGGTCAGTCAGTCAGTGAGTGACAAAATTAAGAAAGTTTGACTAGTTACAATTATTAAACTACTGGTTCAAATTGAATGAAATTTTAAATATACCGTGTTTACACAATGCCTGCTTAGTAACTGAAAATTCAGGCTTCATGCTTTAGCCATAACGAAGTTATAGGGGGTTGAAAATGTTCTGAATTGCTTCGAGAAAAGGATGTTACGGCCTATAGCTCGACTTGGACGGGGGCTCGGCCGCGCCCCCAGATAATTAACGATTTGCCTAACCATTACGTTATTTGTGTCACAGGTTAATGCTATAAAAAAAACGTTCCAGGAATGACATTCCGGTTCCATTGGCAAAAAACATTATGCTTTTTAAAAAAGAATAAACTATTTTTCTTTTCCTAACAAACCGCTGCGAACCTCAAGAAAGTTTACCGTTGTCGGCATTTCTCGTAACGAAGTTTTATTAAAACAATAAAATAAATTTCCGACCAACGCTTCAATAATTTATTCGGAGTCGTGGCTCACCTTTATCTCTCGCACAGTATCATCGCTATTACCGAATGCTTTATCGGCACAAAAAACGAGCGTTCACAGCTAAAAACAAGCCACTGGTGCCGACTCGTCGAATTTGACCCAGAGCTTCATGCTGAGTCATACAAGTAGCGACTGCGGGCGGCCGGAGGCGAGGAAGGCGAGCGGGGGAGGGGGAGAGGTGCTGCGGGACGAAGCGGGGAGGTGGCGTGGAAACCGCTCAGCTCAGCCACCTATTGTAGTATTGTGAAGGCACGTTGTTTTTACTGAGAGTGGTGTGTCAGCGGCAGCCTATAAGCCGGCTTGATCGCGGAGCACTAGGTCTGCAGTGTGCACAACTTGATTCAAAAGATGTTGCTACACTATTTATGCGGTCGGTCTGCTGATGAGACTTCACCGGCGCACGGTGTGCTTTTTGTTTAACTTCCAATATCAAGAATAATTGTGTCTATAATCTAAAATAATATCTACGACGAACCTGTTTCTTTATCTTCATGTCCTGTCTGCTATCTACAGTTTAATATATTAAACACGGATCTTCTTTAGTTTATTTTGATTATTTTGTAAGATTTTTACGGTATCACACAATAATTATTCAGACAAAACAGGAGTCTAATAAACTGGTGTGACCGTGTGTTAAAAGTATTTACATTGTTCCCTCGATGCAATTAATTAAGGTAAGGGTAAGCAGTAAACACGTTCAACTCGGGTCCAATTCGACGCACGTCCAGTAGAAAAGTTAATTAAACAGAAATAAATCCACGCATCGTCACGCAATACACAGAGGGCGGGGAAAAAGTACTTTTGTCGTTTGAAAGACGTGGATGAGTCAGCGTGAAAGTTTGCTCGCGACAAACCGGGGAAGGCAATTACTTAGTCGGACGAAGTTGCCACGACGCGCCCGGGAACAGTCTGCGAACTGTTTGGGAGCAATTTTTATTTTTACTCACGCCAGCTGCAATGTTTATCCCGTTTAAGTTGAATTGCAACTAATTTTTTATATTGTTCGGAACCTTTCCGGATGTTTTTATTGCCAGTCGTGTGTGCCGCACTCTCGCCCCTTGTTACAAGGTTTTTCCTCAAATCGTTTTCGTGATTTCGTGTTGTTACTGTTTGATTCAGCTGAACAATTGAAATACCAACGGTTGTTTTTTCTGTGCATTATCCATTATTATGGCATTGGGGAGAATGAAACGTTTTGTGAGTGGTTTTAGCTATATGCTGGTCTCCTTTTCGGCACTTTAAATTTAGTGTTTGGATATAACCTAAACATAAAAATCACCTTAACTTATGTTATCCTACAAGCTTTATACCGAAGTCGAGTTAATGAAACACGAGAAGATGTGATAAGCGGTGTGTTTCTTCTTTATACTTATTTGTTATTTTTGAATATATGTACTTTCTACTTATTAATCGGATAGTCCACTTTTCGAACATTTTTAGTCTTTTTATTGGCTGATGAATTGCTGTTTAATAACCGCTACACGCGAGAAAGCACTCGGTATTCAGTAAATGTTAAAATTGTAAGATGTGTGTGCTGTGTATTTATGTAGATGTCGCCATAAAAACTAATTTACGTTTTGATCATTTTTTGTATTAGACAGCAACCTTGGTTACGTATTGATTTGTACTAGTGTACAAAAAAAAAGGCCAATAAGTTGATTAACTCGTACGAATATACGTAGTTATGTACATTTGTCAAATTGGTTATATACCTTTAATGTAAACACGAGAATGTCACTTGCGTTATTAGTAACTCGTTTAATTTTATTTGTAGTGAAGTGTTAGAGAATGTGCCGTACTCGTATTATCATGCATATAAGATAAACGTCTCGGGTTTATTTAACCTTGCGTTTTATTTGCTTATTCATTACTACTGAGTCACGTATCGTTTCACAAGCAGAGGAATAGCTTGGTTTTGTTTTAATTAGGGCAAAAAGTTTTAATTATAATATTTAAGTATATTGATTCTTTAATTAAATTATGAAATTGCATAATTTAATAATTGCTTTTCTTGTTTACTTGTTTTATCTGGTCTGATGTGTATAAATTAACGTCCATTTTTGCTCTATCACAGTTAAAGCAAGCTGAAATAAACTATAAAATAATACGTTACTTGAATATTTTACTTACATGTATGCAACTTATGTCAATCATGGTGACTCTCCGAACCGTTCCCAATTGAGCTGCCACTTCACTTACGTCGAAATTACATAATGTCACATTGGTATATGTACTAAATGTAATATATTAATCGTGTTCATACTTTTCGTTCGCATTATTAACTTTTATCAATTTATCTCGTATGTTTTTTACACAAAAAGTCAGGTCCGACAGCAAAAGGTCAAAGTTTAGTTGTAACCATTGTAACGTTTTCTAGAAAAATGTGGTAAGTTGATGGTTCCCGAAAAAGATTTGTATTGTTATATCTATACTTTATATTGAGATAAAATTAAATTAAAAAATATGCGTGGTCATGTCTAGAAAAGTTTATATGCAATGTTAGTTCTGACGTGGTTTCAACTTTTTAAATAATACTCTATAGCAAAATTATGAACATAATATTTTATAAATAATTTATCATGAGGAATATTGACGGAAATAAAATTATCTTTTAAATAATATGAGAAGTCAATAGTAAATACGCAGCTAAACCCGGAATTCGACAAGACGCAGTAAATAACCCGTTTGATGTCACTAGGGGCCCTACTATATTCATCGAACGAACGAACGAACGAACGAAGGACCCTACTATATTCAACGAAACGAAGTTCGAAACTTCGGACAAACGAAGTTTTTTATACGATACGAATGTATATATATAACGTACACCGTAACTATAAGTCTATGGTTACGACCATAAATCAATAACGACCATAAGTTTTATGTAGGTACATTCGTATCGTATATAAACTTTGATCATCCGAAGTTTCGAACTTCGTTTCGTTGAATATAGTAGGGTCCTTCGTTCGTTCGTTCGTTCGTTCGATGGATATAGTAGGGCCCTAGGTTATCTGCAGCACAATATTAATAATGAGAGAAAAAATTACTCAAAACGTTTTGTTATCTCATATTCGCATAATCAAATGTTGAAAAAGATTGACTTGTGAGTATTTTTTTTACTTTTGTTTTTATTAGTATCTACCTAGGGACATAAAAAATGAACGTATCAAGAACGTTGCGACCTGATAGGGATGGGCAAATGGAAAAAATATATCGATATTTATCGTATCGATATTTTTCAAATATATCGATATATATCACCCAAAAAATATCGATATTTCGATATATCGATATTTTTTGTCCAATTTGCAATTATTTATAAAAATTGCCAAAATTATCGAAATTTCAAAGCAAATACACATCTGGCCTGTTTCAACATAAGTTTTATTATTTAAAAAAAATATCGAATTGCTCGACATAAAAAAAAGAAACAAAATAAAAAAAACATTATCCAAACCAGCATTTGTCTGATATTGACATCAGGAGCACTCTTTGTTTGATGTGTTCCCTTGTTAATCTGCTCCTATCATTTGGCACAGCCAAATTTACCACTGAAGCTACTCTTTCAGATTACACTGAAGATGCTTGACAAATCAAATATTTTTGAGCGATATCCGAGGGAACTGGCGTGTAATGTTGACAATTTACCCAGAATTATATTGGATCAGATTTTCTTTCTAAAAGTGGGTGGTCCAAATACTGCTTCACTCGAACCTCTGGCGAACCTATGCTCAGATTTAATAATTTCTCATGTCTGGACCAGATAGAGGACCCACCCATATTTTCTAAATTTAAGAAATCGGATTAGTCGAAAACATGATGTGACGCATGAGCAGACAGCAGAGCTTAAAAAATATATCGATTTTGATATCTGAAAATAAATATCGAAAATTGATATATCGCGGGAAAAAATATCGCTAATTTATATCGATATTTTTCTGAAAAAATATCGATATTTTGATATATCGATATTTTTTGCCCAAGCCTACGACCTGACTCTTGGTTCAAAAACTATCTGCATTTATATGGATGAAGTTACTGTTCTGAGTAAAAAAATAGTGTTTTCCATATTAGTGTGAGGTTTTTGCATATGCCAGACAACATATTACACTATTATAGTGCATGAAGTTTGGTACAGTAATAGTATATGTTTTTAATTTTAAATGATGTATGTTGGTCGGTGTTCGCATGTCACTCTAGGTTACTTAATGTTAAATGTTAATGAAAACCAACGTCGCGCTGTGGCTCACGCCGCGCCGCAGTGCAACATTATGCTGAGTGGTCACCTAAGTGTCACAGCGATGCGACACGCATAATTTTCATTTATATTTTATTTTTTTCTTGTCAAAGTATGTAGTGTGAGTGTGTGTGTTGTATTGTGGTGGCTAATAAATCTTTATTTTCTTATTGATCAAAGTTTCCAGCTTATGTATAACGTTTATCAATATGTTTTACATATGTACAACTGCGCGGTTAAAGCCTTGTGTGACCGTTACTTTGTATTAAATATTTCAACAATCAACACCAAATGATAAATAGTTGTGTTCATCGAAGAATCATCCCGTTTCGTATGAATTATGCGACGTTTTAACATTATCACATCCGTTAGGCGGCGCGTGTTCCATATTTCATATAAATTCCCTGTATAAAAATCAGATATCTACTAAATAAAATGCCGCATGCATCGTTACGCGATTTTATAGTCGGCGTCAAATGCCTCGTTTGACGACTAAGTGGCAATGTAACTAGTTTGCGGTTATGAACACGGTGGTGTGATTTAATTTTTAAACGGTTGTATACTGTAAAATATTGCCGAGAATAATATTACTTTCGAATAATATGACACGGTCTTTGTGCTGTTAAACGTATGTACATGTCTCAGATATTTAATGAAAGATTTGGGTAAAAATCGGTCGTGTTTTTCAGAATAAGGTGGCTGATGAGGATTTAATTCGCAGTAACTCGCAGTAAAGCAGACGGCGTTGCCGCGGGCTACAAAAAAATCCTTTCAATACGTTTTTTTTTCATTAAAATATGTAAAAACAATATATTTATTTGTTCACATCTTTAAATCTCCGTCGTCACGTGTAATGATTTTTATCTCTTTTTATTAACTAAATAACAGGGCATATAATATGTTAAAGAAACATTTATAGCAAGCAAGTAGTACTTACAAGAGAGTAGCCTAGATAAACAAGACGTCTATTTAGATTCTGCTTACGTGTTCGTCGCGACAGCTTTATGTGAGGGGAGAGAAGAGACGGGACGAGGGAGCGGTCGGCGACATTTCCCCAATGCCCGGGGCTGACGTAAACTAAACGACTTCGATCCACTTCCAAAGGAATTGTTTTCCGAAGTGGCGCTATTTCTCTCCACCAAATTTGTTTTTGATCGTTAGAATTTCATTAAAGCGGGCTTCGTGGAATCACTGTATAAAAGTTGTTTTTGATTTGCAAGCTTTTAATATCTGCCGTTTGAGCTCGCGTCTCGATTTAGCTCCGGTTTGTATTCTTTGAAACGGAGTTCTTTAAGTTTTCACCACGATCAATTTTCTCTTATAAGGTGATGTTATTGACACACATTTGAAAACTGATTACTGGGTGTATAATCATATATTCTTCATTTATGGAAGGCTTGCATGAGCCTTAAAGACGTTTCTCTATTTTTTCATAATCAATAATGTTTGTTGTTATTGCTTATTAAATTAGTTAGAGTCAGCAACGATAACTGAAATACCTTAATTTTTCCGTTTTCCCTTCCTTATGGAAGGAGGCAGAAGTAATTCCTCTTCCCAAAAAACCTAATCCTGTATCTTTCTCTGAATATCGCCCTATATTCATTCTCCCCTTCCTTTCTAAAGTCCTAGAGAATCTTGTTCATCAACAATTATGCTCCTTTCTAACTTCTAACAATCTCCTTAATCCCTTCCAGTCTGGATTTCGTCATGGATATGGCACCACTACTGCACTAATTCATATCACGGATGACATCAGAGCTGCGATGGAGAATGGCAAGCTAACGGTACTAGCCCTGCTAGACTTTAGCAATGCTTTCAACACCGTTGACTTTGATGTCTTGCTGACCACACTGTGCTCTATTAACATATCTCCAACGGTAATTGACTGGTTTCGTAGTTACCTGACGGGTCGACGCCAGCGCATTCGTGTTGAAGACTCAGTGTCTTCGTGGTGCGATACACTTACTGGCGTCCCTCAGGGCGGCGTTTTATCTCCCTTACTCTTCGCTGTTTTTATTAATTCTATATCAAAAAATCTGATTTCTTCCTACCATCTGTATGCAGATGATTTACAAATATATTATCATGCTCCTGTAGACAGGGTGACAGAGGCTATTAACTCTATAAACAAGGATCTCGAGAGTATTAGCAGATGGAGTAAGTCTCAAGGGCTATTAGTCAACCCTGCTAAGTCCCAAGTCATTGTTGTTGGCAGCTCCAGGTTGATATCTAAATTAGATACGGATCAATTACCCCAAATTCTGTTTGATGGTTGTGCTATTCCATTCAGTGATACTGTTAAGAATTTGGGTGTAATCATCGACAAAAACCTATCCTGGGGTCCCCAATTGCAACAAGTAAGTCGCAAATTGTTTGCTGCAGCGGGGTCCTTGCGGAGATTGCGGAATTTTCTACCGATTTCCACGAAAATTGCGCTGGTTAAATCTCTTCTTTTCCCCTTCCTTGATTATTACCTCGACCTCACCGAAGCCCAAATGGAAAAACTTGAGAGACTTCAGAATTTCTGCATTAGATTCATATTTGGTCTTCGCAAATATGACCATGTTTCCGAATATCGTATCAAACTCAAGTGGCTATCAATACGTTTTCGCCGTAATACTCGAATTCTTTCCCTTTTATACGGTATCTTGTACAATCCCTCCAGCCCCCACTATCTTTAAAACCGTTTTAAATTCCTCGGTCAAACTCATGCGCGAACTCTTAGATCAACAGAGAATTTGATCCTAGAGATTCCCAAACACTGCACATCATTTCTAAGCAAGTCCTTTACAGTTCATGCTGCTCGCTTGTGGAACGAATTACCATTGTCTGTCAGACAAGCTAAGACATTACCAAGTTTTAAGAGACTTGTTAAGATACATTATCTCTCACTGCAGTAACGTATTATCCTGTTATATATATATATATATTTTTTTTTTGCTCCTCTACTTAAATCATCATTATATATTAGTATGTATGTATGTATGTTTGCATTTATTTATATTATGTAAATTAATATAATATAGCATGTACATCAATTATTATTGTTTATTATTATTATTCTCTCGCTATTTGCACTACCCTTTATTTCAATTTCACAATAATCCAGTCCATCCAAAGGTTGCCTGGAAGAGATCGCAGCTAGCGATAAGGCCGCCTATTGTAACCATGCCTTTAGTTTTTAAGTACTTGATGTGTCTTACATTTTGGTGTACAATAAAGCATATATAAATATATAAAAATAACTTCTAATTAGGTCCATTATTTTGTTTTCTGCAACCACAGTGTAAACAATTATACTATAAAGTTGTTAGGCGCAACACTTGCAGAATCGAATGATGAAACTGTAATTTTTGTTACGTTTTAGATCAGTGATTCTCAACCTTTTTTTGTTGCGGCACATATTTAACGATTTCAAAATTTGGCGGCACACAAAGAGCGCCTTGAGACATATTTCTATTGCTATGCACGCCGCTTCATCACAATTTGGCACTAAGAAAAAAAGCGTTGCAAAGCAAATAATAAAATAATTAACTTGTTTGTGGATTTAAATACATATTCATGTTAAAAATATTTTTCTTTTTAAATGATATAATTTAATAATATTAACATTATTCTATATTTGCAAAATTTGGAGGCACACTTTTGAAATTTGGCGGCACACAAAAGTGCCGCGGCACAGTGGTTGAGAATCACTGTTTTAGATAATTAACTGGTACAAACCACAATCATAATCACAATTTTGCTAACCAGTGGTCAAATAATAATTTGTAGAAATATTTATTTTACTTAGTACAGTGTGGTACAGGCTTAAACTAACATAGGTACATTAAATTAGGCGGAGTTTAATATCCGTGCTCTAGGTATTATTTTTTAATATTCTGACATTAAAATAAAAGCGGTAAATTTACAATCGTGAAAATGTGTGAATAAATATGCTTCTCAAATCAATTTAAAAGCTTGTTTACCAACATATCAAATAATTTAAAGTAGTAACATAAGTCGCTTAGAGTAGAAGCAACTTGCTTGTAGATCATGATTAGAATAGAACAGGTGCATAATGTATAAAATATACTAAAACTAAAAACGTAATTAGAGACTAAAGTGCGTGGTGGCCTGTTGGTAAACGGACTAGACACGGCTGCCAACATGTTCACGGTGGTCGCGGGTTCGAATCCCAGGGCACACCTCTGACTTCGGAGTCATGTGTGTATTGATAGTCAATCACCACGCACTAAAACGGTGAAGGAAAACATCGTGAGGAAACCTGCATACCATAGCGATTCATAAGAATTTCTATGGTATGTAATTCCGCCAACCCGCACTAGGCCAGCGTGGTGGACTATATGGCCTAACCACTCTCAATCGTATTCTCGATTGGAGAGTAGGCCCGTGCCCTGCAGTGGGGCGTATATGGGCTGATACAGAATTAGAGACTAAACTACTGCTCTGATTTGACTGTGTTTTATACGCTTCTTTTTGATGCATAGTGCATGGGCCTTGTGGGTTAATCTAATGCCCTTATATTGTATCAATCCCTGTATATTAAGTTTTACATACAACACTGCAAACTTTGCGTTTCAATCACATAATAAGTTAGTTGAGCTTTACTAAATATTTCTATTAAACATGATTTTTCATAAATAGATGGAATATACCTATTGTGTAACCTCGAGGTTTATTAACAAGTCCATGGTAGATAAACATGATTTGTTGTGGACGGTGCGTAGTGTAAGCTATAATATATCTTCAATGACATTCTCTCATGCATTTAATTAGACTATAATATCATGTTGCTGGTTAGTCCGTCTTAAGCAAAGGTATTTTATAGATCTGATTTGTTGTTTACGTGTTTAATTAATCTCAAATATATGAGAACTTACTCTGATGAGCCTGGTCTTAGATATCTGTGAATTTAAACGGATTTTGAAATAGGGTTTGTACCTATGACATCTGTCTTGCGAGTTTCTGTCGTTCCCAAACAATTACGTGTCATCCCTTTAACACGGCAGTACAGCTAGTTATAAGTTGTTGAATAGTTTTATCTCGAGGAAGCGAAAAATTTCTCAGGGTAACAGATAAACTTCAATCATGAAGCTATGTTCCACAACTTCTACGTAATAATGTTTCTTCTTATGCAAGCGCTAATTATTGACTAAATAAGTAGCATTAACAGTTTCTTTATCAGAAAGAGTATGAGTGCTCAGAACGGAAATTAACTAATTGATTTTGTTTATAGTATGTGTTTGTCTCATTTTCCAAGCAGGTTTACTTTGTCTATAACATCGACAAGTAACAAAAATAACCTCGACCTGAATTTTGTCAGTTGTATCTGACCTTACGGAGTATTACATAGAGCTTCAAAGGTAGAATTGTCGCTCAGATTAAAAGCATCGGAATTATTTTTTTTTTTTTCCAATTAATAAAAACTGCCCTTAGGTCGTATTCAATCCGAAAATTGTACTTAAAAACTAAGGTATGCTCTAAAGATAAAGATATAAGAGGAAAGAGAATATGAAAATATTGTATACGCGATTACTAAGTAACTATACATTTAAATTATTTTTTCCATATACGATTATCTGAATTTATAATAATAGAGCTGTGTCTTAAAATATGGTTGAAATAACGTGGTGTCGATAAAACACGCGGTGTCGGCGGCATTCTTGCGGAGGCGACATTTCTTTTATGTCCCCGGATCGTGGCTCGTAGCGGCAGTAAAAAGTGACCGATCCGGTGAGTAGTCGGCAGAATGAGGCGCGTGCCCCCGGGGGCAGGGATATGTTATAATTAACGGCGGCGCTTGCTTAGAGCCCGTAGTATGTTGCTTCTACGTTAAATAAAGTATTTGTCTGACAAAATTAATTAGTAAATAATTTGTTTGACAAAATTACATAAAGCTAGTTCATCAGAATTTTATTGTCGTTATGAACTGACATTACTATTGATTTAAAAAGTAAATAAATTGCGTACATTAGTAATATATGTAATATTTGTACGGTATATTAACCAGCGTAAACTTAATGTGTCATTGTATCATGAAATCTATGCATTCGAAGTACATTAGCATCAAAAAACTAAACAGTAGCGTAAATTACATTTACCTCAATAATTAATTAGCCTCGGTAAGTTTTTCTCGTAACAACACACATCACCGGTGCAGGGTAATTATGCGACCACCTGGATCGTCTGGGAACAAGTTTACCACAGCGCCGGACGCTTCTAAGTAATGCTTTTGTATGGGAACAATGTTAAAATGAACATAATAATGAGGATAAAAAGCAGGCTAGTTACTGCACAGGCGCTTTTATAAACTATTTTGATAGCTTGTCAGAATCTCGACAGGAAATCGTTTATTTGTTTAACATTAATCTAAAGTATAAGACTTTATTAATATTTATAAAGTTAAATATAATAATTTCTAGAACTACAAGTAATTCGATATTCTTATGCCACTATTCAAATGTCGGTCAATAAGTTGGTGGAAATCGACCTAAAAGGTATCATAGAACACACATACACACTTCGTGAAAAACGCTTTCTCGTGAATAAATTATATGAATTTTGCAATAACGTGCTTGTGATATGTTGCTAACAATAACTTAAATTATTTTGCCAACGTCAGTAACTTAATGTCACATTCTTTTAACGAATGACGATGTCGTCAACTAATACCGATAAATTTAATAAAAATGTGCAAAGTGGACATTGCATTGTATCCGATCGATGCCAAGGTCAGACGCGTTCGTAATATCCAAGCAGTCCTACATTTAATTAACTTCCATCGCTCTTTCTCTGCTGATAAATAATGAAGTCATCTACCACAATAATCTCCGAGCACGTGTCTTTCGAATTACATACGCTTTGATTGACTAGAATTAGATTTATGAATCTTAGGACCACTCGTGTTCCTAATTGTTATAATATGAAGATTACTAAATGCATTTAATATAAAGTATTTTTGTACAGACGGTAGGGACGTATACGTAAAGAACTTTTCGGGCACGATTCCTGTCTTAACTTAGTTTGGCTGTCGCAATTATACTGCTCCCGGAAACGTAACCGAATTTACTTTCATAAATTTTAATTTTCTAAGTGGCGAGGTAAATATACAAATCTAATGTGTTAGTTGGACATGAGAAAATAAGTTGGAAGGAAAACCTCGCGTAAGCGTTGGTTATGTATTCTGTGTAGAGTCAGTATTGAAATGGCGAATGTTTGCAGTCGTAGATACGATCTGTGTTGTTGTGTTCGCAAAGTGGTCGTTACTGAGTGAAAGCTTTTGTTGATGCTATCGTTTCGTACGGGTTGCTTTCAGCACAAACACACATTGCAAACATTTTTTATTGTCATTTTTTTGTTTCCGTGAAAAACACAATTATATTTAAAGCACTTTGTATTCAAGTAAACAAAGTCATATCATACAGCAGTTGTATTGACTTTCTTTTGTAGATTCGAATGCCACACTTTTTGGATCAATAATCCTTGTTGATATTTTATTGTTTTTTTTTAACATGAATTCGACAAAAACAAAAGTCGACTAACTGCAAGCGAAACAAAAGAGGTGTATTGCGCATTCATTGGTTTCAACAATTTACTGTTATTACTTACTCTATTATAGCTTGAATTTTGTTTCGAACTGTATATAGTACATACTTATTATGTGTAAATTCCGCACTGTCGATAATGCATGATGCAATAGCAGCGTAAGCCGTAAATACATGACTCATTTTTACATATTCGCCATATAAAGTGCATACAAATCAAACTAGCAATAAACGTGATTATGCTTTATCGATAACCGTTCTTGGAAATGCGATGTCATGAAATTTACGCAGGGTTGACATTTGACACGTGTAAATTTCTCAGCGGAAACTTTTGCGTGTTAGATCTGATACAAAGTCAACACGTTTCCTACCTTCTTTTATCCCAAGCTTAATATTTGACTTACGAGTTTTCTAAAAAATCTACCTGAAGTATTTATTTCTTGATTCAAATATATTTACTGATTCATTTCATTGTCCGTTGCCATTAGACCAATGTAAATTTAATTTGTCATTAATTGTTTTGTATTTTTATATTTCGTGGAGATTTGACAACATTTAACTTATAATTTCGTCTCGTTTACGTGGTTTACACATTTTGTTTTCAACAATCATTCCTTTTTTTCTGCGTAGTAAAGCTCTTAAGTAGTATTTTATAATTAACATGTGTTACCTTTTTTTACAATTAAATACAAATGTAATGTAATATCAGGGTTTAATTGTTTAGTCTTCGTTGTCATATCGTTTTCTTTACTGTTATAATTACAGTGTTTTGCATTGGTTTGATTAAAATGCTTACAAAGGATTGAATATATATTTCTGGGTCAATTTAATCTTATTTACATTTCAAATAAAAGAACCCAAAGAAACTGAAAAGTGCGTTCATCTATATTGTTATCGTTTTGCACATATAATTTAAACACGCACAATAGGCACAATCAATTTAGTAATATTTATATGTAAAATATTAACAAGGCTATCAGTCGATATTAATCGTTAAAACGGGTGAAGAGGCCCGGCGACACAGCTAGGTCGCAGTTAGGTTACGTAGACAAGGGCGCCGACCTTGAAGCCACCCCGATCACCCCCGAGCCGCGGTGCCTCCTACCGCGCCCTGCCACCCTCTTCTCGCGATGTAAGATAACTCGAGGAGACCACTCCTCTGGACGTTGCCATGTACACATTACATTTCTTGCAAACGTTTGCCCATGACTGCTATTTTTATATTTTATGTGGATGAGATTTTGATTGTTAATTGTTGTCTTGTTCCAGGTGAGATATTACCATGGAGAAATTTGTGCTGTTATGTGTAAGGAGAACATTTTGGTAATATTTTTTGAATAACTTTGATGTCAATGTTTTGCTTAATACTTAAATGGAAACTGTTTCTCTTGTTTAAATCGTACGATTAGATTAAAAAAAATATAATACCTACCTAGAATTTATTTTATAAAGCGTTCGATGTTTTTCTAGAGAACATTGCTAAGGATCTTACAATAAAAGCTTTATTTTTCTATTGACGTAACATTTTCAACATTGACTCGTTTTTAATGACTTTGTACGTTTTTTTAATTTTGGCTCATACGCTGATTAGGTAAGAATATCAGGATTAGAGGATTCTTCAAGATTGATAGCGTCTACGATAAATTAAGCGTGAAGTAACTCGGATCGGATCAGTGAAGCCTCTATAATGAAAAATATTGTATATTGTAATACTTAGCTACCAACATGTTAACATTCTTCGTTGATCAAAATCTATCACAGACTTTCTTGATGTTTGGATTTATTACATTTAATAGAATTCTTACATAACTGCAGATTCGTCAGGTTCAGTAAAATCTAACGGTCTTATTCATAGACAGTTTTAAATCTTATTTTAGATATCGAATGTTTAACCCTTCCGAACCACTTTTACTAAAATCGTGAATCTCGAATCATTTAACTGTAGCTGTGAATAACTCGGTGCTGATGGGACGTGATACAAGTATTACACTACACGTACATATGCCGATGATAAAGCAGTCCGGTGCTATGGAGATGTTAGGCGTTGCTGGTGATTGGGAATGCGTAATTAAGTATCTTAGATCTTGCTGTTTTGTGTATAAGGAGCTGATTTGCTTGAATGTAACCCTCTTTCTAAGCATTGGTTTGAGACACTATGGTCTATAACCTGTATAGGTATTGCTTTCTAAGGACAAAGGTGTCTTTTTGTTGAAGTGATCTCGAGACGACCTCTCCAAGTACGGAGTCACCTACTACGATGGTTTATGTATGTATATTGGGTTTGTATAGTTCGTGTATGTAGTATATTCCGAGCTTACTAAAATTAGATTTATCATTCTGTAAGTTTGTTACGACTCACGTAATTAATATTATCACACGCACACTTCATTTTTCTCTTGATAGTTTTATCCTAAACAAGTAGATATAATTATACCCTAAGGACATAGAGAGACGCATAATATTAAGACGTTAGGACACAGCACACAATTTATTAATATTAAGAGCGTATACACCTTGCGCGCAAAGTCAACTATAGGTATTTCTTCGTTAATTTCACGCACACATAAGCGACCAAAGCTGTGTGCGTAGAGCTGCCGCGTCGGCTCGCTATACAATCGGCTCAAACAACTTTGATCCGTGCGCTTCAAATATTCAATTGAAATGTAACTGTAATATAATATCATAAAAATATTTTATTTGCATTATAAGTAGACAAATATTACTGTGCAAGCAAAGAATAATACAAATTTAGATACTAATCATATTTTCGTTATTATTACATTGTTAAGTTGCATTCAAATCAGTAGACACTACGGACGTTTTATTAATCATTTCGTGTTCGAACACATAAATAGTGTTAGGGGCCTTACAACCCCTTACAATTACGAAATATATTTAATTTTATATTACAATACATAACATAATTTAGCCTTGGAATTACATTCCATTATATTACCTGAAACATAATTTATACTCACTACAAAATCATTGTAGGTAATAAAAATAATTAAATATTTTACTACCAAAGTACTAAGATGTGGTAATCGCATTCCGCGCGTGGCTATTTTTACTACGCGCGGCATAATCGACTGCAGCCAGGCCGGAGCGACGAGCGATACGTCCTCCCTCTAGAAGGCCTTGCGGCGGTCTGATTTGATCCACGTCGGACAGCGTGTTTTATAGTGGTTTTTAAAATATTAGTAGAAAACATGAAAACTAATTTTGATGAAATATAAAAATGGCAATTTATTGATAAGATGTTCTTCTATTATAATATGCAATTGCTATAAAAAATTATGTACGATAAGTTGGTGAAAAAAAATATGTTCTTGACGAGAGTTTCTGAATAATTTCGCATTGTTTAAATTTTTATTTTTCAGGAACTAAACATAAAAAGATTATTTTTCTCAGCAAAATCCATAAGGGTCTTATTAGTCTGATAATATTTTTATTTTCATCTTATATTTAGTGGTTTCGGATATCTTAAGCTTCTAAATTGCCATTTAAAGCCTAAATAACGAAACTTGTGTTGAGTAATCCGTATAGTACTCACAAATTATCCATCAATCTATAATGTTTTCCACCAAAATCCCTAGATGACAACCTTTTCTAAAATTAGTAATAATTATTTTTCCTTTAAATTGTTTATTGGTGGCTATTAACTCATTTGAAAAGTCCTGTTTTTAAGCCAAAAAGCGCGTGCAGGGTATAAACGCTCTTAACGCTTTAAGTATTAGCATGCCAAGTGGCTAGTCACTCATTATTTGACATGGATATAATACCGAGTAAAAGATGTCGACAATATGTCCGTATTTGAAGCTAATTATATAATTTATAGACTGACAATATCACTACAATAAGTCGAAGCACAAATTTTGATTTAAAGGCGTGCAAGGCGCGGCGATTCTCGCACAGATGTTAGTAGCATCACAGTTCCGCTTCAACTTACTTTGAGCTATATTTTAGTGCACACTCGAGCGAATTGGTCCCGGAAAGTTGACGCACCAAGTTCCGCCTCCCTCCCCAGCCTCCCCCGCCGCCTCTGCTAGTAGTTTAGAACAGTTCTCATAACATTACATACATCAAACAGTATGCACGTGTGCACATAAAACACAAGTTCGCGTTAACTTGCGTTCCGAAGTCGACTGTATTATGTAATCTTCCGCGCTTTTCCAACTTGGCAAGTTAGTCGCTCGCATTGTCGTGTGCGGTAATAACAGAAACTCCTTTAATGTTACTTGCGAGTTGCTAATGCCGCTCTAATTTGCGTTACGCCCTCGTCTTTTGTGCACGTTTCTATATGCGGCTGTAGGTTTTTGCCGGCGATACCGTCGCATTAATATTTCATGGGAGTCGTTCACCTTGCGCGCTCGCTGGTATGCCACGTGTCGCATATTCAGCGACCTCCCGTATATTTATACTGACAATTTAATGCACTACATCGCTGAGAGACCTTTTTGCACAATTATGTACTTGTTTGTACCTGATGTTCAGCCTCTTATTAGCGGTAGGTATGATTGTTAAGAGGAAAACGTGTCTCGAAATAGCGCGATTGTGCGACGCCGGGTCGCACGCCGGCGGCCGCCATTATTCACTTTTTGCAACGAGCGCCTAGCGAGCGTTTGACAGATGGTTAGTTCTGTTGACGTCAACGTTTTTGTGTCTCAGTTTGATGCGGCCAGACAACTTTGTCATTTTTGAACGATCATCAAGATTTCCTGGTTACAGACGCTACGCAAGCTGCAAAAAATTTACAACGAACGCTGCGAGACGGTTTCCTTTATACAATTTATATGTTCGAATTTGTAGTTATAGTTAATGACTACGAATTTGATTTCAATTTTATCCTTGCAGCTTTAAACTCGTATTTATTTTCTATAAAAGGCGCACGAGTCAAGCGTGGGTGGAGTACGTGAGTTGACCCCTAAGTTTTTCCTTAGGGTACGGTTTAACGCTTTGCCTATTTATGGTACATACGAGATGACTGCCGGTTTTGGCTTCATATAACGAGCCAACTACTAGTAATCTCCGTTAATTTCTACATTGCGCCTGATGAACACTGTTATATATTTTATTGTTTATGAAAATGTCGATCTTATTCTCCTTGTCTATCGAGCGTTTGAAATGGCTCATTCTTATGACTCATTTTGATTAGTCTACCTCGTGTCCTTGTCATTGTCTTGCCGCGTTAATTGCACTCGTTTTACAGCTAACGGTTCCTTCTGATCTGATCGTAGTAATGGTAATTGAAACCGGAGCGTTCGTCAATTACTGCGATTAGAAATGGTGCGGCCGACGCCAAATTGGATTATGTGCCACTGAAACGCTATGATCGTCTAACATGCGAGCGGGTGTCACCTCGGTTCAGGTGCGCGGCAAGTGAAGTAGTCCGTTTTATCACATTGTTGCGCAATTCCCGCCGTTTATGTATACACGTGTTATCTCGGCGTTCGAGAACGTTCGCCGCGTCCGCGTGGCACTGCGCCCGCGCTCAGCCCGCGCCGCCGCTACGTACACAGCAAGCGGCGATGCTCAGCGATCCGACTGTGACGAACTTCGCACGACAAGGTTGGCACAAAATCGCTGGTTTCGTGCACCGATCGTAAATTGTGTTTTCGTCGGCGTGAAAGGGGACCGCCGCGCCACTGCCATCCGGTCGGTGCATTCACCGCTCGCTGTTTCGAATTTATCGCGAGATCGATCGCGCGCATAGCCGCCGACGCGCTCCGTGTACACGCTTACCTGCGCCTAGCCGCCGCCGACGTCACCACACGTGGCGCGGCGGGGACGGCCGGCCTGCTGTGCGCCGTGTGTGCGCGCGCGTGTCTCACTGTGTGCGCCACGATATATGGAATTCAGCGATTACGCCACCTACCTACGTACGGCGAGCGATTGCGTCCGCCGCGCGGTAATAATAATAATTAGCCGCCTCATTATTGTTATTCGAGGCGACGGCGTTCGCTGTCACCGACGGATAAACGCTCCGCGCGACCAGACGCCGGCCGCGTGCTAGTTTCGCGGGCGTACCTACCACTATTGTGAGAGAGACCCCTTTTGTGCCGAGTGATAGTGTGTGTATGTGTGTCCAGTACCCTGATTGTAGTCGTCGGATTGTTTGACTCGAGTGCAACGAAGCATTCATTCCATCAGGTACGTTTGTAGTATAAAGCTCACTTGTATCATAAACAATAGGGCGATTTGTGTTAACGGCATGCACAAAGCCAGTGTGCGAGTGACATTACCCTCTCGGCTCCGAAGGGTTTGTGGTGCTCGGGAGCGATCAGCGAGCATTGACCTTGTGAGATTGCCTTAAGCCACAGCACGCCGAGGTGCTACCATGAACTTTGCCTTTTTAGCACCATCACAAAATCAATACTTTTAACCTATTCCGGATATATAATCTTTATAGCCTTACATTGACATTATATTTACTGTTAACCAACAATGAACGTTTTTCAAAATTAATTACTATTTTCCATAGTGCTTAGATGCATAAAGTGTAAATATTAGTGTTGTAAAAATGAGCGCTGAGAGTCGAGCGTCGAGCGCTGAGTCGACGCTTTGGAGCGTTTTAGACTCGAGCGTTAAACGCTTGAGCGTTTAAGGCTTGCGAGCGTTGAGAGTTTAGACTTTCATGCTCGAGTTATGCGCTCGAGCGTTCAAGCGTTGTAGTTTTTAAATACGGATAGATGAAAAAATTGTGATTAATAAAAATGTTAGGAGTTGTGGGGGGCGGTAGGTACGGTGAGTATTACTTATCTTTTGACTTTGGTCGTATAAGCTGGCCTTATCTATACATCTATACATATAAATAAAATTGAAGTGTCTGTTTGTAAAGTGAAAATAAATAAAAATATCCAAGTACATATCGTTGTATACACGATACCTATAACGAAAATGACCTTAGATTTTTTGTCTGTCTGTCTGTTTGTTCCGGCTAATCTCTGAAATGGCTGGACCGATTTTGAAGGGACTTTTTTTGTCAGGTAGCTGATATAATAAGGAGTAACTTAGGCTACATTTGTTGTAGAAAATTTCATTTGTTTAAAAAATAACTAAATGACCTAATTAACTTTTTTGTTAAACTTCACGCGGACGAAGTCGCGGGCACAGCTAGTCATAACTAAAGAAGGAACAGACTTAGTAACGAAAATATACAGGCCAGTATGTGACTTTTCTCATGGTTAAAAAAAATATAGTGTTGCAAAGGAGTGTGATTATTTTAGGCAGGTATTTAATTTAACTTAGTTGCTAAGAAAAATCAGTAGGTAGTCAGGAATTGTACAGAAACTTCAGCTATTTTTGTTTATTGCATTGAATGGCGAGACGAGCACGCCGTTCGCCTGATGGTAAGCGATGCGACCGCTCATGAACAGTAGCAAAACCAAACACCTTGATTTACAAAGCAATGCTTGGCATTCCACTGCGCTCGCCATCCTGAGACACAAGATGTTAAGTCTCAATATGTCCAGTAGTTACTCTGACTACAATGTCCTTCAATCCGAATCACAACAGTGCATTTAAACTGCTGTTTGACGGGAGAAATAGACATTGCGGTGGTACCCACCAAGACAGCCTCTCACATATTAGAGACTTACCACCAGTAAAACACAAAAACCAAAAACAAACCAAAAGCTAAACCACACTTGTAATGTAATTTGGGCGTTATGGCGTAGATCATATGGCATATTGTATACTAATAATAAATGAGTATTTTTCTACTATTATAATATAAATATCGTTAAAAATAAAATTGAAATTGTCTTATTTCAATTATACTATCTTTTTTACGGTGGTCGCGGGTTCGAATCCCAGGGCACACCTCTGACTTTTCGGAGTCATGTGTGTATTGATAGTCAATCACCATGCACTAAAACGGTGAAGGAAAACATCATGAGGAAACCTGCATACCATAGCGATTTATAAAAAATTCTATGGTATGTAAGTCCGCCAACCCGCACTAGGCTAGTGTGGTGGACTATATGGCCTAAACACTCTCAATCGAACTCTCGATTGTAGAATAGGCCCGTGCCTTGCAGTGGGACGTATATGGGCTGATACAGATACAGATCTTTTTTACAGTTTCTCTAACTATGTAAACTAAGCGCGCTCTCAAGCTCGAGCCGAGCGCTCAAGCCACTGCTCGAGCGTCGAGCGCTTCAGTCGAGTCCCGACTCGAGCACGAGCAATCTGCTTGAGCGTCGACTCGAGCGTTTAAGCGCCGACTCGAGCTTTTTTACAACACTGGTAAATATATGGCATATTTTGGCGAGTAACAAACGTCACTGTTGCTCACGGAGATAATTCGGACGTAAAGCCATATTATCAACGTGCCGTGTGTTGCATTGATGTTTTTGCTTATCTTATCTGTGTGTGGTGCATTACTAGCGTGTTTTGTGTTGGTCGAACGCATATTTGTTGTGTTGTGTATCTTCACACAATTTATGTATTTCGTAAACCGGGAAATTGTAAAATCAGAATTATTTGTTACAATTTATTGTACTTTTCATGAAGTGGATATATATTAAACATTTATAACATTTAATTAATTTGACTACCTCTGTAATACTGAAACAATATTCGACTAGTTAAACAGTTTAAGAATATAGCAATAGTTACTGATTTTATGTTATAAAATGGACGTGTAAATCAACAATATTAATGTCTGATACAAGAATTTTGAAGTCGAGGAATACAACTGTTAAATCCGCAACGAATGGAATTTGATGTCCAAACTTAATCAATGCCGATGTAAGCAAGCAGAGCACGGTAACACGCCGAGCTATCACTTTTAGAGACGTGGATAAAAACTACGCTCCGGGTTTGGCTTGTGTTAAAAAACGAAAGTATAGCAGTTTGGGTTAACATAAAATAGTGATAGGGAAGGAAAAGTACTGCAGGAAAAAACAAGTCTACTATAATAATTGTTAATATACATACAACTTTCAAAATGGTTTTATTAATTTTAATTTATATTATTTTGGCGTATTTGAAGAAGTGAAGTTGAAGGTGGTTTCCGTACAGAAAATAGGTCGTAGCACTAGATATTGCGATGTTTTATTTTTTCCTTAATGTAAGTAATGCGAACGAACGCGTCCACGCGGTGGGCGCGTGAGTGATCGATGCGGTGGATTGATACGCAGCTGACGCTAACTCGCTGTGACCATTGGTCCTTTAGATCCGGTTGAAACTAATACTTACGGGATTCGCCGATGAACTATTCCTACAAGTTACATCACCTTCCAATAGACATCAGCCAGTTATTTTATTTTGACTTATTATAAAGTCAAGTTAGTATTTTGATAGTTGTTTGTTTGTAAAACTCGAAGTTGGCAACCCTGTTCTGTTGGGCCGCAATTTATAAAACGGCTCTTTACGATAGTGCGCTGCGTGTTGCCCGAAGTTTTCAACTATACAGCCTTGGCCAAAAGTATTAGGCACCTTAACATTTTTGGAATTACGCATTATTAGGGCGAAAAATAAAACTTATGTTGTTGTTTACAGATATATAATTATAAGAACAACAAATTAAACTAATATTTAGTGGGCCCTTCCTTGGCCTTTATCACCGCAGCCATTCTTTGCGGTATGCTGCGCTCTAGTCTACGGATTTGGTTGTGGATATAGCATACCAATTTTCTCTTCAAGCGTTTTTTAATACTGTTTTTGTTGTTATGCTATGCTCCCGTATCTTGCGCTTCAGTACACCTAAAAGATGTTCGATTGGGTTAAGGTCTGGTGACTGTGCAAGCCATTTTAGAAGGACCACGTTATTGTCCCTTAACCACCACATATTGATTGCCAATTTATGACAGCGAGCATTGCCTTGTTGGAATTTTACTTCATCTGAGTTGGTGTCACCAAACATACCCATTAAAAACGGCATCAGAACAGTTTCAAGCACATTTATGTACTTTTGACTGCTCGTGCGGCCTTCACAAACGAACATTTCGCCGATGCCATAGGCAGCCATGGAGCTCCAAATCGTAATGCTGCCGCCTCTGTGTTTTACAGTAGACACCACACAATTGGGATGGTATTCCTCGCTGATACGACGCCTCACAAGAGTCACACCCGGCGTTTTAAGCACCTAAAATGGAGGCAAAACACTTGTGTTGGATATTTTATTAATTTTACAAGATGATGATTAATTATGGCGTAATTTTTGTTATTTCCCTATGCGAGGTGTGGTATAAAACTTACCTCAAAGTTTGGTTCATCGAAGCATACCAGAAGAGACGAATCATCTTCAGTGTAATATTTGTACTTTAGAGCCCATATTAGTCGATACTTTTTGCTGTCGTGGGAGAGCCATGGCTTCTTTCTGGCTATACAGCCTCTTAGGCCTGCTTCTGTGAGTCTTTTTCTTGCTGATCGCGAACTTATTGGTTTCCGAATTTCTTGTGACAAAGCAGCAGCGAGCTCGGAAGATGTTTTTTTACGGTCCTTGAGAGAGTCGTGTATTAGTTTTCTGCCCTGGCGGGCAGTTTTCGGGCCGTTCTTTTCTTATTTGTGTTAGAGCCAGTTGCAGCAAACGTTTTCAGTGCAGATTGCACAGCATAGCGGGAACATTTTAATTGTTTGGCAATTTCCACCTTGATATTTCCCTCTTCGTGAAAACCTGGATTTTTATTCTTTCTTCAATATCAAGGTCGCGATTTTTCGGCATTTTGAACGATTAACTTTCTCTAGTTCACAAAAATAATACACACATAGCAGCTACTTAACACAACCGAGGTGAAAAATTAACTAACAAGTTGCCTAAAGTATTCGTTAAAGAATCTCCTGAGCTACTTTTGGGGACCAGATGTTTTAGGTACCTTAAATTACCCTGTCAATGCTTTAAAATGAACGTTTAGTATTCGCATCCACTCTATTGCTAAACAAATTAGTTGTTTTTTAAATATTTTATGAGATACACTTGTTTTATAGGGGTGCCTAATACTTTTGGCCAAGGCTGTAGATCATGGAAGATTTAAATACGTTTTTGTATATTTTCATCGTCGTTTGCAGTAGCTTGTTTTCTGGTATTAAAAGTTGTGTTCTTTATTGTAGTTTTTAAGAATAAAATAAATAGTAAACATGTAGGGGTATGTTGTAACTAAAATTAATAAGATTAGCTTATAGGGTTAATTAAATTGGTCGAGTGGTAGATCTCTGGTTTGTAAGGTTTTTAAACAATATCAAACTTGTAATATAATTTTGAATACAACGTATATTATTGAAACAAATAAATACTATTCCAATAATAAAAAAGTTTTCAACTCCCGATTCAGGGTTTATTAAAACGGTTTATTAAAAAGAATTTAATAACTATTATTTATGTTCTTTAAAATTTCAGTACGGAATATATTTGGTATTGGCATGCGACCAGGCCTAGGTCAATTTTAATATACGTGTTAATATGTTACATTATTAGTCTAAGAGACTGTGATCGTTTTTTATAATAAAATTCGAAGCTTATTTACTTATGGCACATGCGTACCAAATAAAAAAGAACTAAGTCTCTTCATAGGTTATTGAAATTTCTACATTTTGTTTTTTCGCTAGAATTTCCCACTTACTATAAATAAAGTTGCCTGAACTAATTTTGCTATGTACGTTAATTATTAAGTTTTAATACAGATACTCTTAAGTCTTAAAGCTTAAAGAATATATTGTTGTTGGCACGTGTTAGTTGAACAAAATGTCAACGACAAAATATTTCATCTAGCAACAAATTGCTATTGCTCAGCATAATACGTACGAAAACTAACACGTGCATTTAAAAACTAGTGACATGCGGAAAAGTAACAATAACGCTGAGATCGTGTGAAAAACTGAGTGTGGAAACGTGACGCCCATCGCAAGGAACAGTTGTACGAACGTGGTTATAGCATAATCAAACGATAAATATTTTATCAGTGATGTCATTCATAGCTTTGGGTCGGCGAGGGATTGTAGTCAGCAGATTTTGTGCTGTGCCGTGTGCGATACATAGTACAGCTAATAATATTGTAATATCAACTTTGTGGAGAGGAAATAAATAATTGATAGAAAATATGAAGGCTCATATCTCGAATTTCATAATATTATAATCTTGCAAAAGTAAACACAAGTGGTTTATACTTTGTAGTTATGTTCCGACGCGACCTCCTTGTCCACGTCCACTTTAGTGTCTGCTTCATTCATGACAAAGGTCAGTCCTTGAATCCGCTTTCGCATACTGCGAGTGGTGGCTATCCGAATTCCGTGTTTTAATTCATCGACCTCTTGAAACAAGTTTCAGTGGTGATATTTTGGTTAGGTAACTTATGTAAATAATATATCACTGAACACAAATCTGTTTTGCGTCATCTTACATAATAACCTAATGTGCAAGTATCGCAATGTAACATCGAATTGTAATTATCGCAGTTGTTATATAATATCAATTTTATATTTAAATAAATTCTAAGTAGTTAATTAGAGACGCTATTTGTAATCTATATCGCGTTTAAGTTTACGAACTAGTTGGAGAACCAATTAAGCTAAGTTCTCAAATCTGTTTCTGTTTGATATAACTATAATAACTTGCGAGAATATAATATTGTAGTGCACTTGTGTTATAATATACGTCTAAATGACTATACAAAATTGAATTATTTGATTATATTTTTTAGCCAATGTGTCCCAGGCCCCAGCCCATTACTATTCAGTGTTGAGAGCGGCTGTGTTTGATATTATAAAACGAATTGTCGTAAGGCGAAATTCTGTTGGCGATTTAGAGTGAACGTGACCCGCTTCTTCGAATCCAAGTTTTTTCTATTAATTATTACTGTTAATGACAATTGAAAACTAGCAGTCGTAAAGGAATTTTTAATACCACGCGGTGTGAACGGATGTCGTATGGACATAATGATTTTTATTTTTGGCTGCGTTAAATGTCAGTGTCAAGCTTAATTAAGCGTTTATATCCCTTTGATGTAAATCACATCAATTTAAAACACATAAGAATATGTTTTAAATTTTTGGGGCCTGAAATCGATTTGATTGAATTCACACCAGAATAGTATCCAGTAGATTTTAATTCTTAAATGAAACTCAAATTATTTGAAACACTGTTTAAAGTTCTCGAGTTATTTATAACCCCGGAATAAAATGTAAATCTGCGCAAAAATAAAACTTAATTAAGAAATAGCGGCCTGGCCCAGCTTCGCCCGGGTGCAAATATCTCTCTATAATATATGTAGTTATTCTACCTAAAATCCTTCCTCTTTAATCACTCTATCTATTAAAAACCGCACCAAAATCGGTTGCGCAGTTTTATAGATGTAAGCATACATAGCGACAGACAGCGGGAACCGATTTTGTTTTATACATACTATGTAGTGATGATGATGACACATTCTTACTTTGTCATTTGTGTACAAAATTCCAAATACATATATAAAGCGAAATATCAGTCCTTAAAAACAATAATTGCCTTGTTTGAGAGTTTCACACAAAAAGCTGATATGTACTGCGAATAGTCTGGCGACGTCGTTCTCGTTACAGACAAAAAAGTGCAATTTATTTGCAAGGCTGTTTGAAATAGTTGCGCGCGATAAAAACCTACAGCTAACTCCGAACAGACTGTTTTGATAAACTTTATCGGCCTTATTCATAGTTTTAAAACCGAGTTTTATTATAGTTATCGAATGTTTGGCTCTATCTAACGACTTAAACTCAGTCTTAGCAAAGAAAACAAAACATTCAATAACATACATGGTTCATAAAATTGTTTATAAAATTAGAAATAAGGCCGTATTTGTTTATACAAGCCGTCTGTCTCACTATGCTTGGCTTGCTATTGAAAAAGTCAATAATTACGTTGAAATTAATTGAATATACACTGATTTTGAAAATTGTTGAGAAATTAGTACAACCTAAAGTGCGACTTACAGCACATCTACTACGAAGGAAATAATATATAACAATATGTAAATTTTTTTTTGAACATATAATGGATTTTTATATCATATTAATTTATGCATATTGTACTGAATCAATTAAAATCTTTTAAGTTTTTGCGCCATAAAATGTCAAGTATATTTTTGCCGACATGTACTTAATGTCACTAATGATCAAAGTTATGTGTTAGTTTAAAATGCATAATTATTTTAATTACCACTGGCATGTAAAATAAAATATAAAATTGCATTGAATGAATTAATATATAATGTTACATAATGAAAAAGAGGAAGTGAATAATGATCATTTTATAATTTCCTTATTACATAGATACTACTTGAAGGAATCGCGCTCGTTTCTCTGAAACATAATTCTTGTACGAACCACCTCGACCTACGGCACGGCGACTTTCTTTAAACTCGCAAACGGCGTTTCTATCTTATATGTAGTGTGTTTGTATTGTAGTGAACAGTTTCTAGACTCGTTTCTGTACGCAGTGGGTCGCTGGACCGGTTTCAATGTGGGTTTAACCCGAACTACAGACAAATACTAAAAAAAATACGGACAACATTAACTTTCCCATGCGGTTCTTGGATAACACGTTCCTATAACTTGGGTCATGCGAACATTGTTTATACTAGAATTAATAACAAGCAACCATGCAATGGTTGCATTATTAATTGTACTTTTTACAATACACAAATTTACATTATAATTTTTACATAAAGCCCGCTTGAGTATATTAATAGAAATTATTTAAATTCTAAAATCTAATATCGCGCATCATTAATAGACTGTAATAATTTAAAAAAATATCCCAAAGCAATGTTGTCTAACTTCTTGGTAAGAAACTGCTTATCCTCGGACATCCGCAGCACATCCGTTCCCATTGTATTTGCATTAGAGGATGTATACAGACAAATACAAGGCGTAGTTGACCCATGGCTTTGTGACATTTAACTGATCACAAACGAGGCTTTTACCCGGCTTCGTCCGTGGGAACATTTGATAGTAACAGTTTGCGCAAGCTTTGTCACAGTTCAACTCTATTAAACTTTCCATTTGTCTTTCGCGAGTATTTTTTTTGTCTGTATCCCCTCCGTCTTCCTCTGTTCGAGGCTATCTTCAGACTTCTCTTCGCAGAGTTTGGTTAATCTTGTATTTTTATAGAGGTAAGTTTTGTTTTATTTATTTTCAGAGATAGAAGCGTACCTAAGGAATTGCACGGAAGTTAAATTGATAAAATTTACTTTTAAAGGGGTCGAGGAGTACTTTCTTACCAAGTGAAAGAAAACCCTACTAGTCAGTCGAATATTATACCAGGATGCCTATCAATATTTTACGGGGAATGTATGTACGGCTACGGTGTATCAATATACATTTTATGCTTTTATATAGCAAAATAATATGGTTATATTGTCAAGGGGCATAATATCCGAGACGATTAATGATGATGCAGCGTTGTTGGGGTCAACTTAGCCAAGTCACGCGTCGGCGAGCTCGCGAGTGATTTCCAACGCGGTGGGCTAAATAAAATTAATGTGATTGAGGCCCTGCGCAGACGGCACACTTTTTGTACGATCGAGTCTGCGGCGCACAAAAAGTCTGCATGGCGCGCAAAAAGTCAGTCGCGGATTTTTCACAGACTCAACGCACACGACGCACATCTTCGATCATTTTGTCGGCAGAGCTGTAGGGACGTAGACGCTATGGAAATCGTGCAGAGATCGCGAAGTATTATTTTGTACATGAAGTACAGAAAAAGAAGAAGAAATAGAGAATTTTGGGTACATCCTATACTTTCGGAAAGATTACTGAAGGGACAGTTCCATACTAAACATTCAATTCTGAAACAACATCCGGCAATTTTTTTCAAATTTTATAAAATGTCTGTTGCTACATTTGATGAGTTGCTATTTATTTTATCATGATTTTGGTTAGGTTAATTAATCATGGTTATTTTTTTATCATGATATTCTGCCTTAGAAGTATCATAAATTGCTGGTCTGTTTTGTATTTCTTGAGTTAACATAGTTACATCGACCTCTGGCGCCATGATAATAGATCGCGTGCGTTACGTCCACCCACCCCTAGCAAATGCAGATTGCCGACTAAAGAGTGCGCCGTCTGCGTTAGCGCGCGTTGAACAAACGTTCAATTTTTTTTCACACACATTTTGTGCGCAGCGGCGCGCCGCGGCGCGGTGCGGTCTGCTCGAATTACACGGATTTTTTGTGCGCCGGACTTTTTGCGCGTCGTGTGCGTTACTGCATATAATTGCATAGGTTCTATTTTCACAGACTAAAAAGTGCGTCACGGATAGTCCGTCGTCTGCGCAGGGCCTGAATATGGTTGTTGGTTTCATACGTGAGAGGTCGCCTGGTTAGGTACCACCGCAATGTCTATTTCTCCCGCCAAACAGCAGTGTAAATACACTGTTGTGTTCCGGTTTGAAGAATATTGTAACTACCAGAATAAGGAACTACTGGACATATCCCAGGATGGCGAGCACCACGGTTGCTCGTAAATATTAACCCACACCGATTGCTTATTTTTTTTCATAAAACAATTATTGTTAACTGAAATAGCTAAATATTATTAACTCATCAAATTACGCCTAAGACCTTGACTTGGAGTCTTTTGGAATAATAAATGTTGATGCATATTAAAACCGTGTATTCTCAGTTGCCAAGTAAAATGATGCAAGTGACATCTACGATTTTAAACTGACTTTGAAAAAGGAGGTTCTCAATTCGACTCCATTTGTTTTCAGCAAGTTAATTGGCAAATTAACTAGTTTCATTATTTAATATTCAGTGTTTTTGTACAATAGAATTTCACGGCTTATAAAAATTTTGTTCTAGTGTAAGAAATGTACTCTCCTCCCGGGCGCTTTGGTATATACAGCCTTGGCCAAAAGTATTAGGCACCCCTATAAAACAAGTGTATCTCATAAAATATTTAAAAAACAACTAATTTGTTTAGCATTAGAGTGGACACGAATACTAAACGTTCATTTTAAAGCATTGACAGGGTAATTTAAGGTACCTAAAACATCTGGTCCCCAAAAGTAGCTCAAGAGATTTTTTAACGAATACTTTAGGCAACTTGTTAATCTATTTTTCATCTCGGTCGTGTTAAGTAGCTGCGGTGTGTGTATTATTTTTGTGAAGTAGAGAAAGTTAATCGTTCAAAATGCCGAAAAAACGCGATCTTGATATTGAAGAAAGGATATAAATCCAGGCTTTGCACGAAGAGGGAAAGATCAAGGTGGAAATTGCCAAACTATTAAAATGTTCCCGCTGTGCTGTGCAATCTGCACTGAAAACGTTTGCTGCAACTGGCTCCAACACAAATAAGAAAAGAACGGCCCGAAAACTGCCAGTCAGGGCAGAAAACTAATACACGACTCCCTCAAGGACCGTAAAAAAACATCTTCCGAGCTCGCTGCTGCTTTGTCACAAGACATTGGGAAACCAATAAGTTCGCGAACGCCAAGAAGAAGACTCATAGAAGCAGGCCTAAGAGGCTGTATAGCCAGAAAGAAGCCATGGCTCTCCCACGACAACAAAAAGTACCGACTGATATGGGCTCTAAAGTACAAATATTGCACTGAAGATGATTCGTCTCTTCTGGTATGCTTCGATGAACCAAACTTTGAGGTAAGTTTTATACCACACCCCGCATAGGAAAATAACAAATATTGCGCTATAATTAATCAGCATCTTGTAAAATTAATAAAATATCCAACACAAGTGTTCTGTTTCCATTTTAGGTGTTTAAAACGCCGGGTGTGACTCTGGTGAGGTGTCGTATCAGCGAGGAATACCATCCCAATTGTGTGTTGTCTACTGTAAAACACGGAGGCGGCAGCATTACTATTTGGAGCTCCATGGCTGCCTATGGCGTCGGCGAAATGTTTGTTTGTGAAGGCCGCATGAGCAGTCAAAAGTACATAAATGTGCTTGAAACTGTTCTGATGCCGTTTTTAATGGGTATGTTTGGTGACACCAACTCAGATGACGTGAAATTCCAACAAGGCAATGCTCGCTGTCATAAATTGGCAGTAAAAATGTGGTGGTTTAAGGACAATAACGTGGTCCTTCTAAAATGGCTTGCACAGTCGCCAGACCTAAACCCAATCGAACATTTTTTTAGGTTTACTGAAGCGCAAGATACGGGAGCATAGCCTAACATCAAAAACAGTATTAAAAAACGCTTGAAGAGACAAGTGGTATGCTATATCCACAACCAAATCCGCAAGGCTAGTGCGCAGCATACCGCAAAGCATGGCTACGGTGATAAAGGCCAAGGAAGGGCCCACTAAATATTAATTTAATTTGTTGTTCTTATAATTATATATCTGTAAACAACAGAATTAATTTTATTTTTCGCCCTAATTATGCGTAATTCCAAAAATGTTAAGGTGCCTAATACTTTTGGCCAAGGCTGTATTTGGGTCGTAAAAGATGGGCGTGCCGGTATACTGGGCGATAATGATACGAATTATTATAGAAAAAAAAACGAATATCTGTATCGGCTCGTATTCCGTAATGTAGCTATTTACACAAATTTATAGCTATGGTTCATGATGATAGACGTGTATGGGTAATGCGAACTTAGCCGTTGTCTTATCGACTTCGTTTCACTTTAATTCTCTCGCAATAAATAAGCATTTGATGTTGTTGGGTTTGGGTCTATGGTTTTAATAACACAATCACCGCTTCAGATACGAATCATTTTCACTTGATTTGTCTTGTGGAACGTCACCATCATTCGGCATCGAAGCCGTGCAAAATGTCGGGCCGCATTCCTCACGATCCAACACAGAACATGCCAACATTTTGACGCATAAACGATAAATTCATAGTTTTTGTTTATTCGCACACCACGCCCGAGACGAATTTAGTGATTGCGCGTTTCAAAATTGCCCTGTCATTCGCCATCTAAAAATATTACTCTTGGCACTGAATTAAACGGCGTTTATTCTTTGAACTATGGCCAAGTTGTAACACTTTTTGGATGGTGTAGTTTTTTGTTATCAATACCAGTTCAATTTATATATATGTGATAATGTAGATTTCTGGTTATTGATGTAATATGGAGTACAAAACATGTAAGAAAGACTCATATTAAAGAAGTGAGATTTATTAGTGTTGAAATGCGAATAGCATTTTATCCATAATTCTTTAATTAAAAATAATTTGAACATCTCACATTTTTAACTTTTATATTAGGGCATACTATTATTTCGTCCTGAGGAGTCCATATTTTATTCCATAATACTTATTAAGTTTGTCATATATTTCAATATATTTAGTAGTGCATCTCGTTGAGTAATTGAAACTGTCCAATGACTTGGTAGCATACAGCCTTTTCTAAAGACAAAACATGTAAAAATAACATTTTAAATTGAGAGATGGGTTCATTAATCATACAAATTGGATACAAAAATAAATTTGCGTCTGTCTATTCCTCACGGAGTTGTTTGTTGTTAATTTTAGCTGCTTTGTTTGTAAAGCCCTCAGTTCTCTGTCTCTGCCAAATATCAACAGTTCTCGTGAGGCAGCCACCCATTCGCTATTGATCGCTAGAAATAGATTCATTCAAATCAACTTATTTTTTGTTTACATTATATATCATATCTTTGTTGGAGATTACATATTAAACTGTTATATATTTATTTATTACTGGTAGATTATTTTCTTGACAAGTGTGCAAGACACGGGTGATAAATTAAATGTAATAACTTTCTTTCATATTCTTGCAGTAAAATTAAATGAAGTTATTTCCGGTCCAATCTATGACTGACGTAAACTGCACGTTTGTGAACCCACTTATTGTTATAGACTATAATTTATGGTCTGTAAAGTTTTGAATGAATACGTTATTAATTGATTTTATGCTGATTTGGTGTTAAAATTTAAAAAATATATACAGTACTCTTTATTCTTATGGTATTGTAAAGTGCGTGGTGCCTTGTTGGTAAACGGACCAGACGCAGTAGCTAACATGGTGGTCGCGGGTTTGAATCTCAGGTCACACCTCTGACTTTTCGGAGTCATGTGTGTTTTGATAGTCGATCACAACACACTATAACGGTGAAGGAAACATCTTGAGGAAAACTGCATGCCATAATAAAGCAATTTGTTAGAATGTCTATGGTATACAATTACATACGCTCTTTGTAAAGTCCGCCAACCCCCGCACAAGGCCAGCGTGGTGGGCTATATGGGATGATACAGTACATTACTCTTTGTTCTGTATTAGGTACTTTCCTAAAACATAACATTTATGTTGCATGTTTTATTAGTTTCATTGATTTTAATGCATATTTTTTTATGCTAATCTTTTAAATTTGAATGCGAATATTAATTTCTATTTTGTGCGTAAATTAAGAATTTTTTTTTTATTTTTAATTATGTATAATGCTGTTATCTAGTACTAATGTACCAATAAAATAATTAATTATATTATGTATAGCAAGAATTGAAGTTATAATTCCTGCTCACTGATTGTTTTAACCCTCAATGCAAAACGCGGAGTGAGTTGAGGAGCGAACCCCTTACGTCTGTAATATTGAATAAATCATACTAGAGTTAACAACATTTCTACTCATAAAACAAATCATTTTCATAGCAAATTCTGTACAAATATTTTTATTGCAATATTTCAGACTTTTTGTTTGAAGTTTTAAATATAATTGAATATTAGAAAACATTTATGATAAGTTAGTGAAACTATATCGGGATTCGCAATTATTGCAATATTTTAAAATGTGTAGGAGAGGGAGGCAGGCCGCTGTTCCGAGAGGCGCCATTCGACCTTCACGAAGGCCGTTCCCGGCTTTTATTGATTTTTTATGCGCATTGTCCATTTCATTCGTCGTCCGTTACTACGACGCTCCGAGACCCGTGTTGCGAGGTTCACAATACGATAAATGTCAACTCAGTAGCTAAGAAAAACAGTTACAAACTTAAATGATAGTTTACTATTAAATTGTTTAAGTGAACTGTTCTTTTAGTACACTCAGTTGAACTGTCAATTATGCTGTGATTTGGTAGATTATTATTTACAATTAAGACGAGATAGTTTCGCATGATTTTCAATGGTATAATTTTTGTTACAGGTTGTGTACAGAAGAATAATAACGTGCATTATAAAGTAAGTTTTCTAAAGTTTCTCTATCTACAAGACGAATGTACATATAATTGATGTTTTTGAACCCCTCGTGGTTGAACTTTTTTCAATGCCTATTATCTTTACGATTATTGTTTAACAGGTTCTAAATAATAAAATATAATAAAAATACCAGTTTGGGACCATTTTTTGTTGTGTTAATTACTCATTCGTCTCAACAAAATCGTGTACGTGGGAAATATGCAAAAACAAAACAGATGCCTTGTACCCGCTTTTAAGGTGAGACTTGGTATTTATTTTGCTCTAAGTAGGTATTTAATTTTGAATTTACCAAGAGGGACTTTGTGAGAGGGATATCAAGTATTCTCAGAAATTCTAATTAGAGACGAATGAACGAACTCATGGAATCTAGCCTGGGCACATGGCTCATGCAAATTAGCAAAGTTATCTTGTCGCCGCGAGACTGACACATCTTTCATATCGATGACGCAGTCTGCTGCTGACTGGCGAGTCTTTGTTTTCGATCCCCGCCACCGAGAGGCCGCTAGGCGTACGCTAACCGCGCCACAAATCATCAAGTCCGCTAACTCACTTGGCGAGAACGTCGCACTGTCTCCCCCTGCAGCCGGTGCTATCCCCCGGAGCCGTCTTAGCGGTCGCACTAACCCCGTAAAGATGCAATCGCAGTCTTACGCCATACGAATATCACTCCAAGTTGGTGTGACGTAGACGTTAAAGTCGCGTGCGCGGCCGCGCGTACATTCGGTCGTCGGGTGCACACACAACGCGATCATTAAACGTATATCTGTTAATAATAATTGCGATTGTCTGGTTGTACGTGCGCGGCGAGTTATGGCGCAGTTGCCAAGCGGTTTGTGAGAATCTTCTCCCTCCTCCCATCTCGACCCCTCCCCCCTCCCGGTCGGACCCTCGGAGCTGCGGCAAGCGTCGCATCTTGAGATGAAATGGCATTCAGTTTCGTTTTGTGACGGTTGAATGGGCGCCGGGTTTCGCGAATGTATGAATAGCGATAACTCTATGTACCTACTTCAGTGAGTGTGAGTCGCATGTATGAATCTGTATTTCCTACGCGCCAACGGATGCGATATGTAAATTTTACAAAATTTCGGTTTGGACGCTACTATGTCGTTTGTTTTTCTTACAATAACTGTACAATACTTATTTGAAATATATTATCTAACTTCAATAATCAGATACTGTCCAGAAAAATCTCAACTTTATCAGCCAAATGAAACCAGCGCAACATAAATCTCGCTAGCTTTTAGCTAAATTTAGCCACACTACACTACTACAGTTTTCTCTTGGTTTACACTTTTTTACGACCGACTGGAATGGCTCGGCAGTGGCGGTTAGGTTTTCCGCGTGGCGGGGACGGCTCGATTGATTCCGTTTTAAATTCCAACGGAGCGTCCTGTTTCAGAGAAATATGTGGTAATTAGTACGTGGGTAGACAAAGTCGCGGCAAAAACATGTAGACTGATAAATTGGAACACCCTATTACAGTTGATTTTTTGCATGAAGTAATGTCCTAAATAAAGGTATTGTGTATTTTGTGTGATAAGGCCAAGGGAAAACTTTTTACCCATATAGTTCAGTCAATATGTAAATTGCCCTCCGAATAAAAACCTACCCTTATTTAACATAATGAATCGTTAGGAGGGCATGTCAAGAGGTCACAGAAAAATTAAAAAGGTCCCGCTGTTTGCTGATTTTGAGAAATTCAAAATATTAATAAAAAAAAATTAAAAACCTTTTTCCTTGGAAACTATTGGTTTTAGGAAAAAGTTTTTTAAACAAAAAATGTAGAAGGCATTGCGAATTACATTTTTTGTCATTGGAGTGACGTCATCTGACTTGAAATACAAAAAGTAGAGGGCGCTAATAGATCAAAAAAGTGTTCCAACGCTATTTTTGATAGAAAAAAAAAATGATTTTTCATAATAATGTAAATTAGAAAGTTGTTCGTTTCAAAATTAGCTACTTTTATTTAAACAATTTTTGTATAAAACTTACCGTTTTCGAGCTGGAACTTGTCGAAGTGTACAAATTGTACATTATGTACCGTGCCGTTGCACACAGTACTCATGCCATTCAGTTTTAATGGTTTTTTTTTAATTCAAATGAAATAGCAGTAATTGTTTTCTGATTATGTTATCAAAAAATTTGAACTTTTGTTCAGCAAAAATTTGAACTTGGTGAATATATCTACGTTTTGCATCACATTATTTCAAGTCGGATGATGTCACTCCAATGACAAAAAATGTAGTTCACAATGCCCTCTACATTTTTTATTTAAAAAACTTTCTTCTAAAAACAACAGTTTCCAAGAAAAAAGCATTTCAATTTTTTTTATAAAATTTTTGAATTTCTCAAAATCGGCAAACAGCGCGACCTTTTTAATTTTTCTGTAAACTCTTGACATGCCCCCCTAACGATTTATTATGTTAAGGGTAGGTCTTTATTCAGAGGGCAATTAATTATTCCTTACATATTGACTGAACTAATAACATGACACGGCTGTTTTTCAGAGCGTAGGCGGTCATTAACTATTCTACACACATAGTTTTCCATTACACTAAGGAGATATGATGGTCCATGTATCGTAATTAATTAATTAATCTTTATGTTAAATTTATAAATTGTATGTTCAAAGGCGAAAAAAGGCCTCCATAATTGCCAAACTTGATCCAGTCATTTCGGATCGAATGCATCTAATTCGTCTTTCCGAAATACTTTCCAACAATATATTTTACTTCAGGTAATATAAAATGAATGTTCGAGCAATTCAATGAAAGATGAACACGTACGCAGACTATTTAAATTAATATCGACAATTTGCTTCACAAACGGAACAATGGGAACAATGAGGACGAATAATGTTTGCGTTACGTCACGTCTGCGCGCTGCGCGGATCTCCAGACGACCGCGTGTAAGGTTATTTTTGTGTATTATACACGAGCCATTACAGGCCACTCGGTCAGAGGAATCTACTATGATTGCTGTGGGAAACTGATTTGATGCCATTTGGCTTCATATGAGTACTAGTCACACCCCTATACCTTCGTTGCCACTGAGGTTCTACAAGACGACTGATGAGAGTCCAATAAATATATGGATGTGTTTGGTTTGTACTAATTTAACTATGGAAAGACATGTTATGACATAATTTTAATGGTCCTATCTTGTAAATTTGTAATAATATGATTATGTTTTTATAACTATCAAAATCTGACGATAGTCGATTACTTTAAAATTTAAACCTTCTTTGTTATTCTCGTTGCACATAATACATTAGAATTACAAATGATTTTTTACATGATTTGCAACTATAATTCTATGTCTGGATGTATTTATTTCATTAATTCCTTTTTTGCACAACGGTTAAAAGAAGTTGCCTAACAACAATGAAATATTATGAGTAAATATTATGATGTATTTGTTTATTGTTTAAGTTAAAAATGAAATACGGGATTTCCACAATAAATTACTATAAATATATGATTGATAAATAAATACGTCATTATTTCCTTTTAAAATATATTTTGTTATATTTATGAATCACTTCCTAAGTTCCTAAGTCAGCAGCATTCAGAGTAATGAAGTCAAGTTATTGAAGTATGTACGTTAATTTTTTGTATGTGTTACCATTGCAATTCTATAATGGAACAATGTTGAGGGAATTTGTATACTTACCAAGCGGTTAAGAATTAAACCGTGCAATATAAATGGAATAGTCGATGTTTGCAGCATTGAAATTCTTGGAACGCTAAAGCGGAACATGCCTTGTTAATACTAGATTATGAATGAAGTTGAAGATAATATACTATATTAATGTTATAGGTAATACGGCTAATTAAAGATAAATAATAGGAGGATTTATATTGATATTTTTTTTCATATGTACAAATTCAAATTTGAATATTTATAGCTATACCATTTAAATTATTATTAAATTAATGTTATTAATAACACAACCTATGTAAAAGTATTTGGAGTTTAATAACAAACTATTAGTCGTTACATAAATAAATTAAGGCACGTCCTATCGATGTATAAAATTAGCACATTGAAATCCAATTTGGCGTGAACAGTTAATTCTATTTATATTTAGGATTTAGTTCATAAAGGGCTTCCGAATCGGCCGAATCTAATTTCGATGCTTGTAAGTGGAACGGCTGGGCAAGTGGGTCACTAGACTGGCTGATGTATGTTCGCTCATTAAATTATTACACGCGTATTGAATATGAATTAGATTATAATTTAGAGAGTACACATTTTGCAGAGACGTGACTCATTATATGGAATTGTATAAAATTAATATACATTGCCTTGACAAGACTAGACACATTTATATTCGAGATAAAAATTTTGAAAACGCCGTCAGACTTAGTATTTGTATATCCCGTAAATATTGGTGTTGATGCGGAAAATTCATATCCCTCGTTTCTGATAATCCGATGTTCTATTCGCCAAATGTGTCACTATGTATCTTCATAAGGATATTGTATGTGTCTAGCTGTTCACTTTATAATTCATTCGCAACATTGTGCCGCTTAAACGTTTCCCGTGTACTTGTGAAATGCAGGAAGACAAAATCTCAGTCAATCACCGCCGGTTCGACTGGCTTGCTCTCTACAAATAGTGTAACATTTACGTCGTAATAAATAATAACTACCACTTTCCTTTGGAGTAGATTCGACTCTTATAGTGATTTTATAGGAACACGTCTTTCATCGTACAACTACAGAGTCAGCAGAATATAACTCAACATGTTATTACAACAATTTTCTTTTTTCCTAAATTATACGAATTTTAGTACTTGATGTATTGGTTACATAAATAGCGTAAATATGATTTTATTTGTGTGTTATATTATATTATATAATATGATAACTGTTATAAAATTACTACTTACTTTTCTTTTCTTACTACTAAATTTGAAATATCTTCAAGTTAAGTAAATAAAAACAAAAACATAATAAAATCTCTCATTGTTTCAAGTCCCGGATCTTTTGAAAATAAGTAGGTACAATGCGCCCTATTCAGCGCAGCGGCTACACATATAGGTAGAGAGGTGAAGTGTGGAGGGATGTGGCTCCATCACGGCTCGCTTCACTCGGTGTTGCGTTACCCGCTGCTCGCCGCGGCGAGATGTGATAATAGGGAAAATGTTCCTGCCTTTGCAGATAGATGCTTGACTTCACTAGCTTTTATACAAATCATATTTGTGTTTAGTAAGTTGGGGGAGTAATGTATTTTATTTAATGTTTACACTTTCAGTAAACAGTTTGATTGATAATAAGTACTATGTTCAAATAATTTAGTAATTTATGTTGAAAAACTATATTTATGATGACCGCAATTTAAATAAGCGAACTAAATTTCCATGTTATTTTTCTTACGAAGCAAGAGTTGCAAAGAGTTAAGAGCGTTTATACCCTGCACGCGCTTTTTGGCTTAAAAACAGGACTTTTCAAATGAGTTAATAGCCACCAATAAACAATTTCAAGGAAAAATAATTATTACTAATTTTAGAAAAGGTTGTCATCTAGGGATTTTGGTGGAAAACATTATAGATTGATGGATAATTTGTGAGTACTATAAGGATTACTGAACACAAGTTTCGTTATTTAGGCTTTAAATGGCAATTTAGAAGCTTAAGATATCCTTAACCACTAAATATAAGATGAAAATAAAAATATTATCAGACTAATAAGACCCTTATGGAGGGATTTTGCTGAGAAAAGTAATCTTTTTGTGTTTAGTTCCTGAAAAATAAAAATTTAAACAATGCGAAATTATTCAGAAACTCTCGTCAAGAACATATTTTTTTTTCACCAACTTATCGTACATAATTTTTTATAACAATTGCATATTATAATAGAAGAACATCTTATCAATAAATTACCATTTTTATATTTCAACAAAATTAGTTTTAATGTTTTCTACAAATATTTTAAAAACCACTATAAAACACGCTGTCCGACGTGGATCGAATCAGACCGCCGCAAGGCCTTCTAGAGGGAGGACGTATCGCTCGTCGCTCTGGCCTGGCTGCAGTCGATTATGCCGCGCGTAGTAAAAATAGCCACGCGCGGAATGCGATTACCACATCTTAGTACTTTGGTAGTAAAATATTTAATTATTTTTATTACCTACAATGATTTTGTAGTGAGTATAAATTATGTTTCAGGTAATATAATGGGACGTAATTCCGAGGCTAAACTATGTTATGTATTGTAATATAAAATTAAATATATTTCGTAATTGTAAGGGGTTGTAAGGCCCCTAACACTATTTATGTGTTCGAACACGAAATGATTAATAAAACGTCCGTAGTGTCTACTGATTGAACACTGATTTGAATGCAACTTAACAATGTAATAATAACGAAAATATGATTAGTATCCACAATTTGTATTATTCTTTGCTTGCACAGTAATATTTGTCTACTTATAATGCAAATAAAATATTTTTATGATATTATATTACAGTTAAATTTCAATTGAATATTTGAAGCGCACGGATCAAAGTTGTTTGAGCCGCACACAGCTTTGGTCGCTTATGTGTGCGTGAAATTAACGAAGAAATACCTATAGTTGACTTTGCACGCAAGGTGTATACGCTCTTAAGTGTTCCGCGGAATATAAGGTTGAGTTATACATTCTTACTGCACATAAATCATATTTCATGTAATCCTCCACACTCGCGAGTGTTTTTTATGTCGTCATAACATTTCATTCCTTTGATTATAGCCACGCTCTCACACAGACTATAAAGACCACCTGAAAATAACGGCCACTAACAAAAGAAAAATCGACTCTATTTTTCGCACACATTCATTCACACGATATTTATGTACATGATGTGCGTTTCTGACCAGACTGAATGTTGCTATTCGCCTTCTATACGCTTCTGTAGGGTTGTCGGTTATCTAAATATACTTAAACATTCGTTTTTCTTGTGTAGGAACACACAACACGTCGAAAGTTGTAGTCCGTTTTTCTGTTTTAGAATTAATATACTATGTATATTTATTTGGAGTTATTGCTATTTGCAGAAAGATATATATTGTCTTTTAAGTTTGTATTTGATAACACCAAGATATGTGGGGTTCAAATGATATGTACGAGATTCCAATTTTATCATTAATATAATTAATATAAGTGTTAAACAAGGAATATTAGTCGTAGGAACCAGGTCTTTTTTGCTGTACTCATGACTTGATTATTATTAGGACAACCCTAATGGAGAAGCTATCACGTCTATTACCTATTAAACATCTAAAACTAAAGCATACATCTAATGTTAGCATCGTAACGGCTTAATATAGTCCATATAAAAAATACAATATACATTGTAAAACTACTGACGAAAAATAATAAATTACCAGTTCATATAAAACTAATCACGACACTATGCGCCCCTTTCGCAAAACATTGAAGATTAGGGATGTCGCGTTGTTTTCTGTTACAATTATCCTTTGGTAATTGCGCATAGTTGCTTTCTTGTTCATTGTTTTTGATAACATATTTATCAAACCTATTTGGTATTCTGCAAAACAGTGTCAGGGCGGGTCCTTTTGGATTAATAGTCATTAATCTTTCAATATTTATTTACATTTATTCAGTCTTGACAATGAAATGAAAAATGGTAGATCGATTTTCGATTAAATCAAGTTTGATTGTATTTCATATTTATTTTTTTAATTTTTTGCCTACATGACCATTACTGCACGTTCTAGTATAAAATGTTTACGATGTAACTGATATAAATGATATGGAACTATTTTTTAAGTCGATGTCTGCCTATTGACCCATAACAGACAAAGCAATTACTAGTTTTTAAGGTAGTGGATATAACAGGTTTGTACTTTCATAATTTTGCTGTCATTTTCCAACAATCGCTCACGTAATATCGACTTGAGCGGTTAACTACGGTCGCTATAAAACGTGAGTATTCCAATCCACTTGAATGCAATTATGTTCCGAGCTAAGATTCCCACGTGTAATGACAACAACGCCACAGTTGAACTCCGCCGCAGGAAAGTTCCAATCTGTCGTTTGATTTACGCGGCGGGCCACCGCTAACCGGTGTAGTTTGTGGATAGTTGTGCGCTCTGTCGCAACTTTTTGTTTGTTCTGTTGCTCGTTTCAGGTGCGTGCAGACTATAGTTTACTGCCACTTTATATCGTAAGCAGTTGCTCAGTCCCCGTCTAATAAATCGATTTATTGTCTAGATAGGGTAGACGTACAACTTTAGTATCGAATTTATATTTAAATTCATTTGATTATGTATTATTATCCGTGCATGTGCAAGATGTTCGTAAAAATCCTTCATTATGTTTTTTATGTTTTATGTGTATACTTAAATAATAAATTTAATACTTAAATATCTTCTTGACTCGCGAAACGATCAAAACAAAATGTTGGTTTGATTTTATTTGATAGCCCAAATTAATTTCAAACAACACTCATAAAAAGTTTGGACACGCATTACCGGCTCCGATGTAACAATGAAATTAAAGAGGATACATACAAGTTAAAAAAAGTAGATATGTACCAGAACCATTCGTAATCGACTTTGCAACGAGCATCGGAAAGGCATAACTCGAGCTCTGCCAACATAAATCCGTGTATTTTACTGGCAAAGTGTGCCGGGTAACGATAGAACGTGTATTATAATACTTGAGTGTTACATCACTACTGTATGTATGCTCTTTGTCGATACATAAGCTTAAATATTCGTAAACAGCTTGTTTAGTTAATAAAATCAATGTTGGTTTTGCTACTGAAACTTGTTTCTCAGACAGCTAATTTCAAATCGAAATACGTTATTAATCTGTCGTAGTTTAGCTTACTTGTTCATGAATTTACACAAGTGAGCAATAGTCTAGTTTGGGCTCGGAATGGACAACGTCTCGTGTTCAACTTCACAGTATTGTCAAAAGCTAATTAATATACAGGAAGAGAGACATTTTAATTACGTTATAAGAATGATATTACACAATAAAGATCACAAGTTATTGCTTAAACAGCCGTCGATAACAAATATATATTATGGAATTAAATCAGAATAAATGTGATACTATAGAGTAAATTAAGGTAGTGTTTATATCTACTGAAACTGTAATTGTTTTAATAGTTATTGATATAGCAGCGGTGAAATAAAAAGTAAACAGATAATCTTCAGCATTTAACGTGTTAATAACATATAACTCTTTGAAATAAAGAGAGCGTCCAGCGTAATGACGTGTGAAAGAATAAAACGTGATTTGTGTTTACCACCTCATCCGGACAACTTTTCCTGTTCGCACTAGTTATGTATTTTGTTGTATAAGTTGAAACTGAATACAAATTATTATAAAATCACACAAATACAAAAGTTGCCACATGTATTAATATTCTTGTGTAAGTGTGACAAACAATACATATCCGGTTGAACACGCTATACAACGAAATTGACTACAATATACCGCAGTCGTCTCAGAGCAAAACAGGCAAACTTAGACAATACATATAAATAATACAAAAGTTGAGTATAAAAGTATTGTGAAAGGAGGCAAGAACAGTCGTCCGGCGCGAGGCAGCGTGGCGGAATACTATCGCAAAACTTTCGAATGCAACGGACGCGCGTGCATTATGCGCGCATTACGTACGCCTGATACTTGTGATTTATGCATAATGCTCGTGGAAACTCGTTACTGTTTGTTAATACTATCCGTGTTATAGTAAGCCAATTGATCTGTACTTATTGCATACATTTAATGTGGCTGAATGGAAGATAAAGTGTTGCTACGATGAATAATATGTCGGCTATAAATTACGGATACCGTTTTGTAACTCGTTTTATTTTTTGTTAGATTTTTCTTTTGTGGATAACTGTGAATTCTTCAAATAAATAAATCTGTGGAATATAGAAAAAAAAAAGTTAGATCTTCAAACAACTAAGTTCTATTAGGAACAGTTTATGCACTATGTTTTTTTTTCTTTTTCATTTAACGTTAAACGCTCTTGTGGTAGAATAAATTTGTATTGAGTTTATCGTAAATGCGTTTACTTTTAGTTTGGTTTCGTTGCTATCAATATGTCGATTTTAGACATAACATTATTATTAATACATTCTGGGATATCAATAAAATCGAGCGCTCTTGTGATTGATGTATTTATACTGGCACGTATTAAAGTTTTATGTCTTTATAATCGACATCTACGCTCGCACCATTGTTTAAAGTGTTGGACAAATATTTGAAGTTTGCCGCCCGATGCTAAAATTTACATCCGTTCCATTAATAAAAATGTATTTATTCAGTGTTGACGTTGTGTGTATGTGTGCAATGTCTGGGGCTTCACTGTTGTCTCGTTTGTTAATTATTATCTATCGAATTTACCTTAGTATTTTCTTTACTATATTTAATACTATTGTAAGTAGTTAACTAATTGAGATATAAATGTCGTATATGAATTCTGTAAGTGAGATAGATAAATTATATTTATGTATAGTATTTTGATATTGCAATGTCTCAAATCTATTGGTAGTCAACTTAGCTATATAAGCGGAAAATACTGCCGCTCATGAATACCTAAAAAAATACAAGGTATGAAATATATCAAACAATTCAATTTCTAAAAAAGCAACGATACCACTTTTTATGTTATTTCATGTATTCGTCATTAAACTAAGTTCAGTTGGAGTTCAAAGCGAGCGTAAATTGTAGTTTTACTGAAACCCATCAAAAGACAAACGATAAAAGTACCAAGTTGAGTAGTCAAGGAAATGCATATTTACTTTCAACTCGAACAAAACTAATATAATAGAAGTTTGAGAAGGACTCGCTTTCTGTGAAGTTGGTGAACGATGGCCTTCTCCGTGTACGAGCATATACTGCACTTTGTTAAAGTTCTTCACATCGGATATATCGAGTGCGGATAATAAAGTAAAATATAAGGTACCTTTATCTAATTAATAGTATTACAATTAATCTCTGTACGAAATAAAGTACTTCATTCATGTATAAATTAGATGACGATATAGATGACACTATTTGACTCCACCTGGCTTTAGGATGGTGTTGCTTAGGAACAATCATATTTATTTGTCTTGGAATAGTCTAATGGCTCTAATGCAAGCAGCTGCAATGTATATAATGTAATAATAATGCCACCTTGCAGCTGCTCACAAGAGCCGAATGCTTAAAACTCTAATCAAAATTGTATAATAACGTCGAGAAATATTAAAATGTCACCACACTTTAATCAGAATTCAATGAAAGAGTGAATAAAATCGAACGAAATAACGGCCAAATGTTACTTTTTTGTCGTGTCGTATCTGAAGCCAAGAATTTGTATCCTTTGTGTTGTTCAGCAATTGAAAACTTGTGTAAGTTGAAAACTTCAGAATGCCAACGCGACAAAGACTTCCGCACAAATGAAACATTTTGTCAAGTTTTAATTGGCCTTTATGGTTATAATACTTTTGCGCGAAACATTAGCATAAAAACAAGTGCTTTAATTGTGTTCTAGAAAATGTACTTTATGTTCGGTATTTTTATTGACAACTTAGTTATAAGATAAAACTTGTCAATCGATCATTAGAAATTGACTGTATTTTGTGATACAGTCGAATTTGAACGTTATATGTAGGTACAAACAACGGGTTCAAATCCCAGGGCACACCTCTGACTTTTCGGAGTCATGTGTGTATTGATAATCAATCACCACGCACTAAAACGGTGAAGGAAAACATCGTGAGGAAACCTGCATACCATAGCGATTCATAAGAATTTCTATGGTATGTAAGTCCGCCAACCCGCACTAGGCCAGCGTGGTGGACTATATGGCCTAACCACTCTCAATCGTATTCTCGATTGTAGAGTAGGCCCGTGCCCTGCAGTGGGACGTATATGGGCTGCTACAGATATGTAGGTACATAAGAAACCTAATGAAGGCTAATGTTATACCTACGGAGGGCCTGATAACTGCGGTCTGCGACACAGTTATAACAAATGAAGTTATTATGGCAACATTTGTATTGTTTTATTCTTTGTTGGTTCAGAATATATTTTTTTAACATATATTTTCCCAACAAGCACTCTTTGCATATATGTGCTATTGTACAAGATTTTGGAAAAATAAACGTTGAAACACACATGCTATGAATTGACACATCACATGTTACAAGTAACATGAAACCATAACTTTTTTCCTTATTAAAAATAGCTTAAATAAGTATTAAAATCTCTTCAGATGTCAGCGTAAGCCTATGTGCTGACACGTGAGCATTATTAAATCTCTCCCTCATTAGAGAAGTATAAAACGGAGACTTGACCCTAGCGTGTGGCTTCACATAGCAACAACAGCTCTACACCAGCGGACAATAGTCGAACGGTGTCGACTAACGGTCCGGAGCTTTCGACGCGCGTCCGTCATCGTGTCTGTCAAATAAATTTATGTACACGCAAGCTAACTTTGTAAATGTTGTTTATGGCAGCTTTTGTGTGTTCGCTAAGATTATATGGAAGCTTTGTATGTGTGTGTGCGGTTTGCGAGGGCGTTCGTGTATATAGGTTGTATTGTCAACAGTTTTTTGTTGAAACAAAAAAACACCGGCGAAGTGATTTGTGATGTTTTTTTCTAGCTTTAGTATCCTTCAATGTGATAAAGAAAATGGTTTTGTCATGTTGAAATTTTATTTATATGAGAGAAATAGGAAAATGTTTTTGATGTTCGAAATATAATTTATGATGAAATTTTCGCTTTTTAATAGCTTTGCAAAAGTGTAAATTCAATTCAGTCTTGAGTGCAAAGCTCTATGTCTTGATGCAAAAATAAATGATTTCAAATTTAGGTATGGTATAGTTTATTTATTTATATTCATTTAGCATGAACCACATCTCTTCTGCCTCAATCACCACTTCTTTGATCTACGCGAATGCAACTATTTAACATTTACGAGCGGCTAAAATTTAACTATTCCACAAAGGCCGGCACGACTAGTAACGCGTTGCGGCGCGGCCCAGCAAGTGTGAATGACCGTCTCTGTGAGCACCGCGTCGAGCACGCGAGCGACTCCAGCCGGCCCCGCAATCCCGCCCCACTACACTGCCTTTCACGATACATGCCTGTCTTGAGATAGTGAATTTGTCATTCACAGATTGTGCAGCCATGCTGGTTTCTAAGTAATACAATTGTTCTACACATATGTACGAGTTTGAAACAACTAATTGATAGCGTTCCTTCGCAATACGAAATCAAACGTGTGTCAGCATATCAAGTGTTTTTTTTAAATAAAAGTAAAGTCAGTACATGAGAAAAATAATAACCATTAATTAATTTTCACGTGAAAGCGTATGTGCAATACCACTCGTGCCGCAGGGGTAGAAAAATAATAAAATGTGTAGCAAAACAACATCCCAATTGTTGCTATCCATTAGCGAATTGCATCGGAGTGATTTTGTATTTGAAATTTTATGTATTTGTCTGATTTTCCTGCCTTGGAATCATTCGTATAGGTGTGTAGTAAAGCATGATCATATTCTAGTGTTATGTTTTGAGTCACGCTTCTTGCAGTGACCGTCTGAAAGACTTGTGAGAGTCTGCAGATGAGCCATAAGCCTTGAGCGTTCAGTACTCCGGAACGCATGGTGCGTTACCTCTTGCTCTATATATATCAATATATGCAATCATAATTTCTAATAAAAATCATAATTTCTAATAAATAATCTTTAGATCCTGTCAAAGTGGATTGTGTACAAAAAATACACACGCCAGAAGTACGTCGGATAAAAGCACTTAAGAAATTACCAACTATAAATATAATTACAAACACTTTAACCATAAAGCCTCGCATTTGACTACCGTTATTTAACCGAGAAAAAACGTCTCACATAAATATAATTTATAACGGGCCAATCGGTAATAACATGTTATTACACAGTGGCTCATCATAATATTGCTACGTTACCGAACAACGGATGTGGGCAAAGAATCCGATGGAGGAAACGTCAACATGCCGTTTTGCGCCGATGTTTTCCTGTACATTTGTGGTTTTTTCAAGGAAAAATGAATGAATATTGATGCAACCACGCTGCGTTGCTGTGTCAAGATCCGTTTGAATGCGACGAACGATTGATGTTTGTTGCTATCGGGATTATCAAATGTGTTGGCATGAGCGATATACATATGTACATCTAAATAATAGTAATTTGTGATTCAGATAAAGCTATTGAATTTGTAAACAGTAAAATTCTCACTTTTTTATTAGTATTTAACAGTTTAAAAATTTATTGTGTTTCTAAACCATGTCCTGAAATCCAACAACAACTAATTTAAGACGCATATGAGTAATTATCTTAGTTTAAAATGAATTTTGTTAAGTGGTAGAGCCGCGCTGTTGTCATTCATGATTCAGCATGAATGGGCAGGCCCCTTCGGGCGGCACCACTGTCTCACAGGAGATCGACGTGAAGCTTTGTTTGCTGTTCCGTTTCGATGATTGAGATTAGCCGATGCCCAATACCGCTTTCCTGTATCCGTTCTATTTTCTTTCCGCTCCGCTCCTGATTTGACGGGCCAGCAACACATCTATAATTCCAGTGTTGTGGATATTCATGAGCGACAATGATCACTTACCATTAGGCGACCTGTTTGCCGAATTTATAGTATTAAAAAATGTCTGTATTAAAAAAAATCATTGAATAAGTGCAACAATCATGTTATGGTGGAAATCCTGGAAGCTATAAATTCATTAACCCTTGTTTCACATGTGTTGTAAATTGTAATGCAATACTGTGATGACGGCGAGTCATTTTCCGTCCAATTATAGTCAGTCGCTCGTGGAAATATTTTGTGTATGACGAAGTGAACAGTAGTTGACTTTGCAGTTCCGAGAACTCGTAAAAACTTGTTAACATAATCCCGCTATGGCGAGCTACATTTGCATACTAAAATCTCACAATATCACAAATAAATATTGTTAGCATCCTGTTTCTCAACCTTGTGGCCAGAGTTCGTAGTCCAGTGTTTATCGAGCTCGTTCAGATCCGTTTTCAATTGTATAGGTTGTATTGCGTGCGGATGAATGGTTAGCTCTGCGATAAACACATCAAACGGCCAATTACATAAGTGTGATTACATCGAGCAGCACTCGGCGGGCCGCGTTTGCCGCAGTATTTCCCCGATCACACTCGACACCGTAATCTGCGCGCGTTCTAACAATAACAATCCGTTTGGACACGTATTTTCCTATGTAAAGACTTAACTCAACAGCTTCGACAATTATGTCATCCTTTAAATTAGCTTGCACGTTTTGCTCTGCTTTGTTTACAGAGCCAACGTAGTCTTGTTCTCGGATGTTTAATCTTTATTCTATAATTGTGTTACGATTCGCACAGTTGTGTGGAATCAATATTATAGTAAACAGTTGATAAATTCACTGGCCCCTTTGATATTTTGCGATTGTAAATAACTATATTATTGCTATTCTAAACGGCACTAAGTGGTATAATTTGTGTTCAACTCTTGACATGTCACAATACCCTTGTCAGTAATACTATTATGTATGAAATCGCTTTATTCGTAACATAATTGAGGTAAAAAATCTATGCTCCGCAATAACAAAACGTTGAGAGACTGTCGTTTATATCTTAATATGTATATATAATTCACGTGTCACGTTGTTTGTACGCGATGGGCTCCTAAACCACTCGACTGATTATAATGAAATTTTGTAGATATGTGTTATTTGTTCCAACTTACAGCGTGAGATAGTTTTTATCTCGATTAAATTGACGAAAGTATAAAATAAAGGAAAAAACATTTTGCCATACAAAATGTTCATGGGTTTGTAACTGTCAAACATTTAATGTTCATACCGTCGATACGGTAAACTCTTCCCTCAAATTAAATAACGTATTTAAATAAAGGTTTCGAATCGACAACATATATCCACTATATTCGATTAATGACGTATTGTAGATTTTAAAGTTGTAAATTAATGACAGTAATAAAAAGTGGTTGACATTTAAATTGGTTGTCAAATATTTATGCATACGTTCAGAAATTTAATTTTTATAAACTAAAGAGTATATTATGAAGCTAAATAAATATAGGACAAAATAAATAATATTTCATCTCTTTATTACTAACAAAAAGTAATGGCGTAATATTTTTGGAAAAACAACATAGTGGGGGTGAAATAAGGGATGGAATATTGCATGGATAATCAAAATGGCTAATGTGTTTAATGTCAAAAATTTATAAGGCACACTATTTGGATATGGAGAAACGGGATATAATAGAGTGGGAGGTAGGGGAGAGGACTGGGATAGCTGACAGATTTGATAGGACGAAATGTAAATGCACGGTATAAGACGGCATTGTTAATGAAGAGAAAGGACGGGACGTATCGGGAAGTGACTGAACAGACGGGATGGGACGGAATTGAGCAGGACAGTAGGATAGCTAATTCATGTTTAGGTATACAAGAGCTTATACGAAAAATAACATGTATTTGGTGTGGAGTAAAATAAAAAAATATCTGCATCCAGGCAAAGGTGGGTCGGGCTTTTTTGCTATGCTAAATAATTGAATATAAAATTAATCATATTATAATAACTAAGCCATAGCGAAGCGTGGTCGGGTAAGCTATGGTATCTTTTAATTGATTTCAATGAATGTCGTCGGAGTAGTAATAGTGTTATAATATCTCCGTAGCAAAATAATGATTTGAATCTGGAGAGATGGGATAGAATAGAATATAAGGTGGATAAAATGGGACAGAAGAATAGGTACAGGATGGGATTGGAATTGGATAAGCAGTTTAGACAACGGCTGTCATATTGATTTTAAATAAAATATGGACGGAATCTTTATTTGCACCCAGGCGAAGCCGGGCCGGGCCGCTAGTACACTTATAGTTATTTTTTCCAAGAAAGTGACGCAACGCGGTTGAACGAACGCGTCGCTTCGCTCGGATCGGCTCCGCACGAAGATCACAGATAACTGCCGCTTTCAGCCGATGCTTAGCTTTAATTGACATTTAAGTTGCTGATAATTTATTGGTTTTAGATGCGTCTGTAAATTCTCAACTAAAACGTGTAGAAACTCGACTTTCGCGTCGTGAGAATAAGCAGTAGAGCTGAAATATCATTTTGCTGTCACCGTCTGTGATAGTTTCTATGCTGTGAATGTTATGTAACCAAAGAGGATAAAAGTATCTGTGTGTTCGCGCCCCGAGTCTCCGAAGCCGCACGGCTTCGTTGTCCTCGCCTCAACATGCAGAGCAAGTGGCGGGTGTTGTTTTGTAACTCAGTTTCCGCATGCATTGAAGATAATACTTGCAGTACATGTGTTAACTATACAAATATAAACATGTGACATTTTTGCGTAGAGTCTTAGGACATTATATTAATCAAACGGGGGAAATATTATTTGTTTACCTTTAATGATTCCTATAAAATCTATAGTTAACGCAGGAGCGGTAGGAATAGGAAAGATCCTATTGCATATTACATGCACCCTGCCGATAATAGGATAATCGTCTTAAGCTAAGTAGTGACCACTCTACACAATGGTGGAAAGGCCACCATCGCCACGCAAGTGCGTTACGATTGGGATTGAATTTTTATTTACCCATTTTCGGCGAGCGGAATAATTGTCTTATGGTTATCGTTTGCTAGCGAATACTCTATTTGGATTGTAGTACACGTGTCATCAAGTGCATTCTATTATAAAACATCAGGCACTGTGTCATGTCAGTCCATAAAAGTAATTTTCATATTGTAGAATGTACTTAAAATTATTAGAAAGAATAGGGAAAATCACTTTGTTACTGGAATACACAGATAAAACGTTGTTATTGTTTCTTCATAACTAATAAGGAACATTTTAAACTTGTAACTTGTCTTAAGTGTCTTGAGATATTCACAAAATATTGTTTGTGTTTTACGTTAGATGTGTGCCGTTAAGTGGGACTGTTTATATAGAGCTCTAATGCAAAGAAATGCACGTATCTATGATTCAGCTGTGTGCACGAGGTTTAGCACTTTTAAAACGTGATACTTTATACAAGTGAGAATGTGCTAATGTCAACAAATAGTCCTCTTGAGCTCTCTACTACCTATCTACGCAGTTAGTACTTAAAATAACCGAATACTTTAAATAATTTAACTAATGAATTATGAATTATTGTATTAATATTCCATGACGGGCTCGATTTGACTATATCGTAGGCAATAGGCCAACGCATACTAACATTTCTTTCGTAGACGAATCTATCAATAAAACATTACCATGGCATGCATATTCAGCTCGATCAACGTATAGGAGCGGCCAATTACTGGTAATTTCACCGTCTTAGTCAGTCACACGGTGAGTCAGAGACAACCGTTCGCAAATCTGTGCTAACCTGATTTTCTAGATTTATGTTCGGAGCACGATATCTGCACGCTTGGCAGCTCGGAACATTTTGTTTCTTAGCTAGTAGTGAAATATTTGCAATTCCGATGAGTTATACCAGTGGTCTGTCTGCGCTTTTGGACGTATTTCGAATACGATTGACACATTTCGTCGTGCTGTCGCCAGAAATTGGACGTTTGGATGGGTGGTTATCCTGTGTTTTAGCTTTAGTGCCATAGGTATCAAGTTATAAGGACGTAAAGATAAACAGTAATGTTTTGCATTTTTCGATACTATGCTTGGAAACTGAAATGTTCCCATTTTTGTATCGATTAGGAAATCAATTTAGGGAATATGGATACTGAAGTATTAGCTCCTAGTTACGATTTATATGTTTTTAATATCCAAAAGCTAAAAGTTTTTTCCGCGTGTTGTTCATTGCTATGAATAGCGAGACGATCATGATATTTGCCTGATGTTAAGCCATATGACTGCTCATGAACAGTAAGCAAGATCAAATAACACTATGGAATACAAAGCAATGCTTGGCATAGCACTCGCCATCCTGAGACATACGATGTTAAGTCTCAATATATCAAATAATTACTCTGGCTACAATGTCCTTCAAGCTGGAACACAACAATGTATTCACACTGCTGTATGGCGGCAGAAATAGACATTGTGGTGGTACCTACCCAGGCGGCCTCTCCTATATGGGAGACCTACCACCAGTAAGCGTTTACCCATCTTTCATAGTTTTGAAATGAGCACGTCGCGTCGTCTCGCCGGGAGACATGCTCGAATATGTAAAATAATTCGCCGCGTCGCGTCGGTCGTTCAGTAAAGAATAAAGTTGGGCGAGACACCAGGCTTACGTGCCCGTAAATCGTAAGTGGTAGTTTCGACTTGGGTGTTATTAGGTAATGAGTATAACTAACTCCGGTATACTTTCAATAGTTCTGAATATTTATAAAACTCATAGCTAGAACATAACGTACAGAATATACTGTACATAGTCCTGAACTCCTCTCTACTTCAGACCAGACCGCATTGCGATGGATCGTACATAGGTTCATACATTTGTGAAAAGGCCTAAATTTTAATTCGTGTTCTTATTAGAGCTGATGATAATTTGTGTATTTTAGTTTTCTCATTTACCTTTCGAACTAAATATCTTAACGCGACACATAAATTATTTACTATTTAGTGCATAATTCATTGGATTAATTTTCCTCGTGTTTGATTTTACCCGCATGTCGCAAGCTGTACAAGCGCGCTCGCACCGCGCGGCTGTGTGCCGCCGTGCGCCGCGCCGAGCCGTTGAGCGATCCGCTTTCTCGTGTGACCGCAGTGGCCGCCAGTCGTGCCTAACCACCTAGCAACAAGTAGCCAACGTGGACCTTCCTCATTGGTTTGGTGAACTGGCTGAGATGATGCCATGTCACGCTGGAGTTCGTCACCTCGATGTGAAGTGACGCATGAGTTCAACTGTACATATTTGCAAATGTGTTGATGACGTGCGCTCCTTTTTATTACTATGATTTTAGCGATAAGCTTCTATCTATTTTTCGATTGTCGAGAAGTTTGCTCTTTGCTAGTCAGGCGTTATATGATGTCTATGTGTTCAAGTTCAATAGCCTCGTATGGTTAATTTTCTGAATAATCATAGAAACGATTATTGAACCAAGTTATTTTCTTTTAGATCTTTGTTTATATAATGATAACGTTTAACTTTTATGTTTATAGTGTTTAAAGTATAAATGCTATTAAAAATACATAACACGCTCTAGTGCCTATTAAAATAGTTTTACTACACGCCCTTGCGTAGAGCACTCGTAAACATGTAATCTTAGCATCGTGGTTATACCGCACTGCTCCGTAACCAGCGCTTCGTTGCACAACCACAACCTAAAATGTGCATGCGCGACCTATGTCCATTGACCTTTTAAGTGTCGATTTAAAACACTTTATATTCCTGCTTTAATTACAAATCGATCTTATAAATAATTACACATAAGCTACAGGAAGTCTATTTAATATTGGTTGGTCATTAACGGCTTAAAATTATAAAAGCGGTACTAAATGTAAATAGTAGTGAGGACTAGCCGTCAGCGGGTTGCACAAGCTCAACCGGTGCGCGGGTGGACGCGACCTGTGCGTTGACCCGTGACCCGCCGCCCGGTGCCTCGGAGCCGGCGCCGTCGGCGGCTGCACCAATGCGATCTTTGCACTCCGCCAACCGTGCACTTGATACATACACACACAAACACACTGTGTGACTTTGTGGAGCAATGTGTTATGTTTGTTACATATTAGTTTTGTACTATTTACTTGCATTTTTGGACCTATTTCGATTTGATTCTATGCAAAATAAATAGCATTTTAAGGTCGATTTAAAGCATGGGCCATTGACTAAATTATTTGCCTTAAGGAAGAAAGTCGAGGGGCTCTGTAAACATTTCGTGAGTTACATTTTTATAAAGTGACAGCGACATGACGTTCTGTAATATACAGCTGTGACACAAATAGAGCATCGCTAAATATATCGAATGCAGCGACAAAGTGGGGTTTTCATCGCTGTCGCCACCCGCGGCCGCATTGCCAAACTTTTGTTCGTACATATTTGCTTATTATAATGGACACATCTCATCGAGGTTAGCAACTTGAAAAGAAAAGTTGTAGTGTTTATGAAGATGCAAATGGAATAACTGCAATGAGTGCATCATTAAATTAATGTGCATACCCTAACGTGTTAAAAGGCCATTGACGTATTATTGTCGAATTGATCCAGAAAATACAATTCATCAATGTTATGCCTGTTTTTGAGTACAGACTGGCACGCGACCAATTCATATTAATGAACATAATATAAGCTTTTTAGTTTTATCTTTTTAATCATCACGGCACTTGTATCTCTTCCCATTATTATTTGCTCTTATCATAAGTCTTCAGTCAAGAATTATTTCACCGCCTTGATGATTTATTCATTTTTTGAGTCTATTGGCCATGTCAGAACAAGATTTGCCAAGAATAGCTTATTATTTGAATTATATTTGTCACGTACACGACGACAATGATGGAGCCACTCATCCTTCAGTCAAGCGTGCATTCAATTTATTCGACCATTCAATACATCTTATAACAATGTGTGTAATTGCGTCCGTCGCAATCGAGATAAGGCCTTGATTCCACTGTTCTCATTTGATTCTTGCAATTTATTATTGAACGAAGGCAATTTATACTACCCGTGTACCAAGGGTGGATTAATTATTTTGAAACATTTCAGAACAGTTTCATATGAAACTGAAGAAGACAATGAATAGCCGTAATGGAATCTGCATCCTCTTGTTGCTTGGGAAACTGTTACACCCCAGAGGTCTTCAACACACAATGCAACATTCTTCAATCAATTCCGCAACTCATTATATCCAATGTATCTATGCAACCATGTGTGCAATTGCGGCGGTCGCAATCGAGATGAGGCCTTGGATCCGCTGTGTGGAGTACCCTTAATAGATTCTCGCTTGCATCGCAAGTAGCGAGCGACAAATCACGGCGCGTGACTTTTCCACTACTATGTGTAACAGTGTAGCGTTACTATCGTAGCATGTATTTGTTAAGTGTGTCTTGTTTTATACGTCGTACTGCATTTGCATACTTATTCTACAAGAGGACAGCGAGGAAGAAATAAACTATACGCGACATTGAGGTACACAACTGGAGGGGACATCAAGACCAAATAGTTTGGAACATTCGCAAGAGTACATGTACCGTTAGGCTGTCAGTCGTCCCTGACGTTTCAGCGAAGACGGACCTAATTAGGTGTCAATATAATTGGTCCATAAATGCCGTATTGCGTGCTAGAAACGTGCAAAAACCATTCCAGAACAATAGGAAGAAAAGATGGAGTCTCATTCTATAGGTAAATCAACCGTAATTGAAATAAAGAAGCACTAAATTAAATTAAAAAAAATATTTACCGGAGTCGTTTTGACAACCACCATTTTTGAATGAAATTATAGATTAATAATAATGTAGTGACAGATAGGTAAAAATTGAAGTTTTCGTATAGGGAGAGTGGATATTGTATGTGATGATAGATCAATATTGTAGGGTGTGAGTAGGGTCCCAGTGCTGCTGTATTGCTCAGAATTTGAGATAGTTACATAAAGTAAGTGTATTACACGAGAATGAATATAACTATCTAATAATGAACTAATTCTTGCTTAGTTTATTTATTTCTATCAAAGTTTTCCTATGAGGTCATAATTAGACACTACAATAGTAATATTAGAAGTTCGCGGTTATAGTATTCAAATAAAGTCACTTAGTTATTTTTGTAAATAAATTAATTTTACCCAAAATTGGGGCAATGTTAATATATATAAGAAATAAATATAAATTATTTTATTAAATTATGCTTTTTAATTTGACATCACGCGTATATAGATGTAGGTAGAAATTTCTGAAGTGTCGCATCTGCAACAATGTCGACTCAATCTATACCTCGCTGTCATATTGAAATGAGCACAATTTTTTTTCTACGTGTCCGCTCCAGTTGTAATACCTCAATGATACGCGATGAGTTTTTATTTCTGTAAAGTTTTATTTCATTCTTTATTCGTCAAGCACGTGCTTCACTGTGTGTCTGTAATTAAAATATTATGACGGTTTGTGATATGAGACTAGGGAGAACACGATATTTTCCAGCTAGATAAAGCAGTAAACATTTTGATACATACTGTCGTTGTAAAATTGATTCCTACATTTTATGAGTTAGGTATATATTATGTATATTATGTAATTTTTATACCTCATTATATAGTCAAACAATTTTTTGAAATATATTAAGTATATTGCTGCTTTCAAAACATTAAATAAATTTAATACTCAAGCCACAAATAATTTCGTTCAGCATACGTAATGTATATTAATTAAAATTTGGTGCGACGCGACGTGCCGGCTCACTTTGACGCACGTGTTTGAATAATTCCTAATCTAATCAATTTATCGCGTCTAATTAATAAAGAGTGAGACAAAAACTAAATTTAATATTCCAGGCGTATGGTCATTTACTCATTATTCTTTCGATTTTTGTTAGTAATCAGAAATCATTATGCGTCGTGTGTTGGAGTTAACAGATTGCGTTGTATAAATAATTACTGCAATACCATTTATATATTTTTTTGACGTTTGAAAATAATTTCCGGCTCGGTTGAAACTGTTTTAATTAAACTTTCACCAGTTATATCAGTGCGGTTCCTGGTTCAGCGGAATTGAATTAATTTGGTCGATTCTATCAATGCTGAGTGTATTTGTGAAGATGTAGACCGATGTGAGCTTTAACGTTATCCTAATTTCTCGTTAAAATTGAATTTGTGCGAATCTCGAATACAATATTTTTTAAAGGAAATGAATCATATTAGTGGTACATGAATATACGTATAAGTATAATGTTTTATATGATGGTACGTTATAATATTAACATTTCTTTACTCATTGATATATCAGTTTACAAGTTTTGTTCCTAAGATTGTTACTAAATTTAAAACTTGTTAAGCGCTAAAACTAAATAAAAAAATGTGCCTTTACTTAAAGCAATTTGCTTGTCTAGTGAATAGTTATGAAATGCTGAACATTGCGACAGCATTGCGTAATGAAATCGTTTTGCTAGCTGTCAATAAAAATGTACATTCAACACACGCGGCGCGCTTTAGTCATATTTCACCGCGGCGGCAAATCGTCGATTCGTACTAGGGCACTGCAGCAATACTAGAGTCTAGACCGCGACGACTGTTCTTAGTGATGTGCTTTTTATATATACAAACTACTTTTATACTATCAATTTTTGAGCGTAAGATTATGCACAGTGAGAAAAATGCGACAATAAGGTTAAAACACTAGCGTGCTCTTTCGATTGACGGCTTGCTTGCGTGTTCAACTATAATCCAGATTAAATTGGCTTAGTAAGTAATTTTGGCTTCTCGTTTGGACAAGTAATAAGCCAAATTTCAATTCTATAAAATATGGCGATGAAATACAGAAATAATTGAAGCAGGAGACAAAATGCGAAATAATCTATCTATTCGCGGAATTGCTTAAATACATCTAGGAAACACGTTTACACTGGTGGGAAATTAATTGAATTTAATTCATAATAGTGTTTAATCAGAATACGTTATGTGAGCAAGATAAATGGATGTTATTTACGGCTATTTAACCACTTCCGAAGCATGTGTTGCACTGTATGTGTATTGTATTTTTTTGTCTGATAACGTGTAGTAAACATGAAACATAATTGTTTTGTTGAACATGGGTCTCTAGTAAGGCAAGCCTCTTAAGATGTTCCAGAGTAACGTATATTTTGTATCAGATATATCTTTTGTTTTAAGTTATGTATAAAGCCAAAAAATTAATAAAACATCTAACAAACAGACTTTTGCCTCACTATGTAGGACGTGTAGTATTGCATTGAAAGGCAGCGTTCGTATTTCCGCTTAGTTCGCTGTAGAGGAATGCTGATACAGGGCTTGCTGTGGAACCGGCCTTGGAGACTTGCACACGTGTTCTTGGGAACATTAAAGAATTTTAATAAATTATTTCGCATTATCGACATAATTTTTGACTCCTTATGAGTTTCAAATACATTATTCATACTGGAATTTGCAGTCGTTATCAACTTTACCATACACATTGATTAAAATATAATAAGTTTTTTCTTGTTAAAGTACATAGTTTTGACTGTGCATCGTCATGTCATGTCGTATAGTCGATGTTTCATTAAAACACAGAACTGCTGCTTTCCTTTTGGTCCACGGCATTTAAGACCTAATTTTAAGTTTATCTTCCATGGTTTAACAATATTTTTTTTGTATCTATTGTATGATTTCCTCGAACGATATACTTAGTCGTGAAACTAGACTCATAAATAATATTTTTTTTTCTAACACCAAGACTGTCTCTCTCATCGGCATTTTTTTTGTTTCTATTGAGTTCATTTTATTCATTTCCCCGATCCGATCTGTAATCGTTTTTTGCTGATATTTCATTACAAACGTAGGGATGCTTCATAAACATAATAAACAAATATATCAGAGTATTTAAAACAACATCTAGATGTATGAACTATAAAAAAATAATATATAATAATGTTTTTAAGATAATAAGTAAACTAAGCGGATGAGTTAAAATGGTGTAAAGAAATATACCGTACAATATCAAACATTGTTACTGATCACCGATACAAACAGAGCTGCAGATTTTTTTTTGTAAGCCTGTTTAAGTAACATGAACAACATGCCACCGCATATTGACCACGTAATTCCTGACTTTAACAACGCTCTTAAGTCTCCCTAAGATAAATTTATATGCCCATGAAAACAGTTTGGTCGCGCCTCCCGATCCGAAGTGTGCTGGCGTCCTAAAACCGGTTAGCAACATCCTATAGCATCGTAACTGTTTACGGTCGCCATAAGCTGAACAAGCATTTGCCGTCTGCATGGCCGACAGATAGGGGTGCCAGGTAAAAATATTTCATAGCGTTTTGGTGCATGCGTAGTAGCATTATGAAAGTGAATTCCAACTTATAAATTGTGTAGGTGTGGAAGGTTGCGTGCTAAAAACCTTGTCGACTGGAATGCCTTATTTTAGACACTTTTAAAACCTATTTTACTTAGCGAATGTTTTGTTTTCTTCGCTTAAACACAATACAAAAATTCGAAAGGACTAAAATTTGTTTTAATACTGTCTATTAAAAAGGCCGTGAGTGTCGGGAGTAATAGTGTTAGAAAATTTACTGTGATTTTGTGTAGATTAGATTTGTATCTAAATAAGTAGGTTTACATAGTGATTTTAAAAAACAGCGTTGGAACTACAATGCAAGCAGATTAGATTTTTTTATTTTGGAACGTAAAAAAGCATTTTAAACTGAACAAACAAGGGCTTTCAAACGCCGCCCTATAACGAGCGTTCGGCGTAACCATACGCCGCGCAACAAAAACACTTCCAACGAAACTGCTCATTGTGCGCCTCGATAAAATTAAAAAACACATTCAATGACTGCACACGCGCACAGCGCACGCTGTCCGTTCCACTTCTTAAAGTCACATTAACACGTCTTATTTTCTTTTTCTCTCTTGCTTCTCGACATGTCCATAAAGGCGCCACATTAGTTAAGAAAATTTTAAATAGGAATTTTCATAATAACATCTTTTTGCAAGTAAGCTGTAACATTTCTTCAAAGTTTTTCGTCGTCGTTCATATCACACATAACATATTGTATGTATAGATAGCTAAATAAATTTAAAACGTGCTCTGAATTTTTAAAGCTAAACATTTTTGCCAAACAATCTATGCGAACGTCGCGTCGCATCGTAACGTTTTGTTTTGTTCTACCATTGTTACTAGCACGGGGCAGTCGCAGTTTCGGCACTCGAATAAAAAACCACGTTGCCAAAGCTTCCTGAATGTTTGCCCACGGGGGTAACGGCCGCGGGCAGGCGGCATGGCAGCCGCACAATAGCCGCGCAACGCAAACCATCGCGTTTGCCGTTTCCGAATTGAGTCATTTAATAGATTGCGTAAACAGCGTCGCATTATTGCACCGCGACTATCGGGAATTCACTGATGTAATCGATAATATTTTATCGTTTAGATAAGACACGCCGCATTTCTTGTATGACTTTCGTTGTTTCGCGTGTTTTGATATCGATATTTTCGATAGTATTGGTGAATGTTCTAGTTATGCAATGTTATTAAATTTGTTGAGGGTTGAGCTTGTGTTAATTAACTGGTACTTGTTTTTGTTTAAATTTTCAAGTGTTATGTTACCTAGCAACCACGTTTTAAACAGGTATATTAGCTAAATCGGAAAGTAAGTTAAACAATTAAAGTTATATGTTTACCTAACAATGCGAAAAAAAAACACTTGGGGTTATAGCCATTACACAAGTAAACACGATTTTTGAGTCTGAGTTCTATGGTGCTGATTTTGATGAATTATGTCTAACTATACAAGGAAAAAATAATTTTATCAAATAAAGTTTGCTTTTGTAGCAACCAGAACGAAATTTAAAACTTTAATAAAATCAACATTTTTAAATCCCTTATAATACAAAAGTAAGAAAAAACTTTAATTTATATATTAATTACTTTTATTTACAAAGAACAATAAAGGTAATATCTAAATAAATTAAAAAAAATAGAAAAATACTTTAAACATGATAATTTTTTGTTTTTCTTTTGTATAAGTAGGAGTTTTCTCGTATTAAGCTCCAAATGTAGTCACCCATCATGTTCTCGTTGTATTGTCCTTGATAACGCTGTTCAAAGTTGATCACATCTTAGTCTAAGCGTTCATCTTGCTTTTCTGAATATGCCCTCAAGTTATCTAAGTGAGCATTTAGCATATACACTTTAAGGAACATTCTCCAACCCATGAGTTTGAAATAATCAAGCATATAAGGACTTTGTAATTTGCAGCTTTTTTATTGCCAAGAAAGCCATGGATCACTGCTTTGAGGCGGATCCACGCTAGTTTTTCGTGGGCGTTCAGTAACTCTGGGAATTCTTCTCTGTCCATTACTTTTTAATTTGTGCACTGACAAAAATACCAGCTTTACATTTAGCCTCTGACAATTTAGGGAAAATACTCTTTAAGTATTCAAATTTTAAAGGAGAGTCATGACGAAGATCCTTCACAAATTGCTTCATGAGTCCTTATTTATATGCAACGGGGGCATCAGAATATCATCTCGTATATGCTTTGCATCCCCCCAGAAAATCCACCATCTTAAAATCCCTTATCACTGGCCAGGCATACTCTTCATTATTGAAAGTTTGTAGCACTATTTTACCTTCTAATGTGTTTTTGACTCCGAATAGAAAGATTAAAATAAGCTTTATAAGCTTCACAAAGTCTCATATTTGACCAAAAACCTAATATCTTAGACCTTATCTTAATAAATTCTCTGCATATGCACAAAAAGAGTTTACGTTATTTTTACATTTTTTGGAAGCTACTTCTGACTTTGCGCTACACTAATAGCGTGGTTTTTGGGTAATGCTCGCGCGCATACTGCCGAGAATACCCGCTGCTCCCCGATTCACCCCCGTAAGCACCTTCCAACCCCACCTCTTGAGTGTTAAAATCGTTGTTCCTCAAACATTCTGTCAAAATCTTACAATATTTATTTTTCATTGTGAAATGTACAAAAGCAAACTTTATTTGTTATGAATGGAGCCTGTGGCTACTTTTAGTTGTAGACAATCAGAAAATATTAGTTTTATAACAAACCCAATAAAAAAATATTTTTTTGTTGACTAGTGTTATTCATTCATGAAGGTTCACACACAAGCACTACGTCACTAATAATGAAGTTTAAAACATGTATGCTACATAAATAGTATGCAATAAATCACTGCATTACGTGTCAAAGCGGCGGACTCCCTATGAGCGTTTTCACCGATATTAGAGACGCAAACTAACATATCTTTACAGGAGAACCGTTAATTAAAAGCCACCACCTTGCACTGAAATAAATTCTCCACAAATAGCGAGGCGGGGAGCGCGCGACTCGCTGCCGACACAATTAAACGTACCCACATCAGTCAGTTTCATTCAGCCGTTTATCGCGGGTTAAATAGGGCGTAGGGCACACGCTTAGGGTTGCCAGATAACTAACCGCCTCACGTTCACTCTCGCACTGGAAATCATTGGTGAGTCGTAGGACTCATTTCGTACAAACTACATACTGAACAATTAAGCCTTAATAACAGTAGTCAATGCTTTCGAGTTCGTGAGATGCTATAGCTATCTAATGCTTTGTGGTTCTCATTATTAAAATATTCCTACGTAGCTACGTAGCCAAAACGTCCGCAAGAAAACAAAATACCATGGGATCTACATAATATGTAACAAGGCATCTCTTTGCGTTGTTTATAAATATTTGTTTCGAATCTAGGTTTTAAGGGATCGCAAATTCCCTCATAGTTTTTGCTGATAAAACGCGACGCCTATCTAATGTGGAGTTAATATTATGTGTGTAATTGTTAATTTTGTTTAAAGTTTGTAGTCGATTTGTTACTTATGTTTATCATTTGGCAACCCTGCACCCGCGAGTACCGATACAGGATCGATCAGAGAAGAGTGTGTGGCGCGCGGTTGACGAACTTCCCACCTGTCTATGACCGGTTTTTGCGTCGCGATTCTAGTTGTTAGTGAAGGGACAGTTACTGAATGTCTAAAGAAATTGAAGAGCCCTGTTACTGATGGGCTGGATCATGAATGCATTGTTGCTAGGTGTGATTGTGTTCTGATTTTCATGACCCAGTCTGTTGAGTGATGTGATAGTGACCGTGCCTCTGAAATCAAAGGGGCCAAAATTCAACGTTCCGACAGGCCAAACATTTGTATAAGCGACATGTTTGGCTCGGTACTGGTTGTTTGTACTGTGGTGTGTTGTATTTTCACGCCACTCACAACACAGCAGGTCCCATTTTACGAGTTTGATGCGTAATCATTTTATTGCCTGTAATAGCTTAAACGGTTTGTTTTAACTCTTCAATTGAAATAAACCGTTTTTTGCTATTTATTCTATCGTAGTTTTATCTGCCTCTCGGCCAATAGAACTTATGAAGCTAATATCGTTTTTTTTAAGCTACTTGCTTGCAAATGTCAGCAAACACATCCCTGAGACGTTTGTGACGTTATTAACATTTATGAAAATCAATAATTTATAGTTGAAGTGTTATTTTAATAATCTATTCCAATGGCACCAGTTTACTAAAGTTCATTTTAATGCCAGAATGTTTCGTTGGCAACAACATCATGAATTGTAAAGTTGATCAACTTGTCAAACTCACAACATTAAAACACAATGGTCATGAAGTTTTCCTTGTGTTGGCGTAGTTTCCATTTATTTGCTCAGTTCGTCACCGTGTTAACAGAATTTGTATTTGACGATTATACACAACTATATGGTATATGTGATAATATAATACTGTCGATACTATAAAGCACGACTTTTGGGACATTGTAACCAACAATACTGGGAATGTCCCATATGGCAAAGCATTATTTTCTCATTCATAAATAATAATAATTATAATTGTTTCCATATGCATATATACATTTTATATATAAGTGAGATTTATAATAAAAAGGCGCTAAATGTATATTTTTGTTCTTTACAGAATAATCAGCCAGTGGGTGTGTGGTTCAAACGTTGCTACGAGATTTCTGTGTAGGAGTGTGTTACAAAGTAAGTCCTTATTCTATATCCCTTCATATTATTAAATTCGCCACGTGTGGAGTAAAGCCGCTAGTAACGCGTAGGACGTAAACACTCTGTATAATGTCTATAATTCCGCAAAGCTTCTATAGATCTTGATTCTATAGATAAAGTACGTTCACAATATAACGTTGAAATGGTTACAAATGTGTACCTACAGCAATTAAAATCTCTTAGCAACCGATTACATACACGTGCACACCGAGCTTGAGGACATTTAACATCAGAGAAAAGTTTTTATATAGTTACTTCGTCCGTTACAGTCATGTGACACGGGTGGACGCGTGTCGTTTTACAATATAGTTACTTGACCTATTCACCGAAGTAGTCTCGTATAGAGGTCACCAATAAACTTATATGCGGTATAGTTTTGCAATCGAAGTTATCCGGGGCCATTCCGCCAGGAGAAGTTTATGTAGCCCGCGAATGCCAAATACCACGGTTATCGCTAATTTTAAAAATCTAAATGTGTTGAAATTACTAATCTTTTTTGTAGGTCACGCCTTACGGCCGATGCCAATAATCAATCGAAAAAAATTAGATTGAAGTCAATCTGTTTTGTTGTCAATTGTTTTCTACTTTTCGATTGGTCTCCTGTCATGTTGCCATAGTTTATTCACTACTGAGGTTGATTATTGGCAATATAGTAGCAGAAAAACGATTGAGCTGTCAATCTAAAACGGCAAATTTTGGATTGGGTTTGTTTATTGGCAGCGGCTGTTAGAGACTACTTGATCTAGGAATGTGACGTAGCAATCTCTTCGTTCGTTTTGTTTAGAAGAAATTTCATAACATAACAAATTATACTATATCGTTCACATAAATAGTGAGTAGGAATTAGATATTATAATAACAATTTCCACTATAGTACAAACCGTTCCAATTTGGTCGTCTAGTTGGTACCAGTTAAAACCGGAATCTCAGGTCACCAACGTTTCGCTGCTTTAAAGTAACCGCAGTTTCTCATGACGTAAACGTTATCAAATGTACTATTTTACACGCGCCAGTTTTCTTGCGCAGTTTGATAAAACGTGGAGAGTTAGGCATTTGCCTTTTTTAAATTTAGTCGCGTAGTTTTTATGAGTTATCATGATAAATTCTAAACTCAATGTGATATTTAGTTATAAGTAATAAGTGTTTTAATATATCTGGCGTGAAACATTAGAATTCTTCTAAGTAAGTATGTTGTAATAATCATTAATGTTCTTCAATGTATTACCATTTTACTAGCTTATAATTAATTACGTAGGTTAACACATACTAAGAGAAACGTTACTACCACACTACAATATTTCGTAATTAGCAGTGGAGGAGACTCACGGTCTTATTCAGACAGTTTTAAAACTTATTTTAGCTATCGAATATTTTGTCTTCTTCGCTCAAAAGTGAATTCAAAATTCGTTTGAAAGGGACAAAATATTCTTTAGTTAAAATAGGTTTTAAAACTGCCTATGAATGAGCCCGGACGTCGTTAATATTAATAAAGCGGACACTATACAGACGCGTGATGTATAAAAAATTGGAAACGCATAAAAATAGAAATGTGTTTGCGAGCGAGCGTAATTCAAGTTTTACGATCGAAACGCTAAGTAATCGCCGTGTCTATCGTGTGTCGTGTGTAATAACTGTGACATCAATACGAGTGGCCTGTGAACCGACCCGCGCCGCCGACATCAAAAGGCTCACAGATCGGAGGGTAATGAGCCGTTGGGCCGGTGCTGGCACGCCGTTGCCATCCGAGCTTTACACCCAACACAACTCTAGTAAAACTATACGTTACACTAACGTACATTACGCTTTTGTGAGCACGATTTTATCGAGCCTAAAATGATTTATCTCGCGTTTCGACCTTTGTTCGATGTTTGTCAATTGTCACTTGTTTATTTAGTACGGGTTTTTTATTTGTATTGTATCATATTTTTGTTTCGAGTACGAATCTACCAACGAACTTTTATTGATTTTAATGAGGATATGTATATCGAGATCTTGTGATTTTCCAGTAGGTACATGGTTTTGTATCCTTACGGTTCATGATATTAAGATTATTTTGGAATGGGAAAATAAATACATTGAAGATGCGGTTACTATGCTATAATTTTAATGTTATCCAAATATACAGCTTTACCTGGGTTTAAAAAAGCAATGATTAAGGTATACCGGTAACTGTAGCGCGAAAGCGAAACCCGCAGCTAGAGTATGCATAAAGTCAAAAAAAGTTTGTTTGTAGTGTGCATAAGGTGGTAATGGTAGCGTAGAGGCACAGTAGTGGCAACGTGGCTGATGTATCCGCGGTGTCCGGCGCAAGCAAACGCGGGGTGAACGACCCGAGCGCGTCGCGTCCCGGCGATCGAACGCTAGCCGCTCGCCGCTCGCCGGTCGCTCCGTCCCACTTACACGACAAATTACTGTACTCGCGGCCGCACCGCGACCGTCGCAAAGCACCCGCCGCGCAGCGCTGTGCTTACTGCTTTATACTTAGTGCGCGCCGTGCTTTCCAAACCGACTTACAGCCGCTGCCAATAAACAAACCCAATCCAAAATTTGCCGTTTTAGATTGACAGCTCAATCGTTTTTCTGATACTATATTGCCAATAATCAATCTCAGTAGTGAATAAACTATGGCAACATGACAGGAGACCAATCGAAAAGTAGAAAACAATTGACAACAAAACAGATTGACTTCAATCTAATTTTTTCGATTGATTATTGGCATCGGCCGTTAGCCGGTGTTGCCGCCGCTCTGACCACTCCTTCCTTATAAAATGGCTACGCTTTTTATAGGAACCATTTATCATTATGTCCATGAGGTTTTTGTATAATACAAATTAGTACTAATATCCATATCATTTGATACAAAATGTTCACTTATACACCGCGAAATTTTTACTACAAAGAGCTTTATTTGTTTACGATAAACGATTCTACATTTCGCGCCCCTTACTCGCATGCAAAGCCATATTTGCTCAAACAAAGAAAATCAAACGAGAACAAATGTTTCATTAGCGTTAAACATTTATCAGCGTGGTTCTTTTTTAGGTGGTAAAGAAATTATGTGACCAATTTACAGTTTGTTGCTTCCACTGGTGTAATTTGATTATAATATATCCCTGCCACAGCCGATTGTAGCCTTTAAATTATACAAGCCCCACTGCGTTTCTACGTCCAGATATTAAATAGAATCATTTAAATTAGTGAATAATTTGTTTAATATTGTGGCCTTTGATGGGCATGACAGAGTTACCCATTTTCCCGAGATGAAGCCTGGGAATTGTAAATAATTTATGATATGATAAAGTCACAAATTGTTTAAAATGTCATGTTTGCAAGATTAGAATTAAATAATGTCTGGGGTTTCCTATATTATTATAATCAGTCGTTTTATGTGCGGTATATAATGATCAAATAAAATGTATTTTACAAGACGATATCTATTGGCGGTTTAATATTTGAATTGCTAAAATATGGCAGCTGCAATCAATTCAATTAGTAAAACAATTTACAAACTACATGGCATGTAAAATTGGGTTTCAATGAATAAAAATTAGCCATATTAATTCTACAATCGAGTTAACTGGTGGTAGGTCTGTCTTAAGTGACAGATGGCCTAAGTAGGTACTATCGCAATATCTATTTCTCCCGCCAAACAGCAGTGTATAAATTAACTGTTGTTTTCCAGTTTGAAGGACATTGTAGCCAGAGTAACTACTGGTAATATTGGGAATTATCATCGCAGAATATAAATTCATGGTGTTGTTTGGTTTTGTTACTGTCCATGAGTAGTTGCATCGCTTCCGATCAGGCGAATGTCATCCTCATCTCGCCATTCATTACAATAAAAAAATAAATATACTAATAATATAACTATCGTTTAGTTATATTTGTATTCTTAAATGTGAAAATGAATGTTGTTTACACGCTTGTATATGAGCCACGGTAGGTGGCCCACCTTTGTTTGTTTTTTCAAACTTATCCCGCAGTGAGCGTACATCGTTGTTGTATTATGATAATCGCGGGACGAGCGGCCGGCTCCGTACCTACCGTGTACGCCGAGCTTTAACCACCAGTCAGGTGCAGATTTAGTCACTTAATATACCTTATCTAGTTGATAATATCTACCATTTCGTACATGTTTCGTTCAAGTACACGATTCATATGTAGGTACAAGCGGATTATTACCTATGAGGTATTTTAACGGGAATACCCGAAGTTCTTCAAGTAAAGTAAGTAAATATATCATTAGTCAAAGATACTTCAATGCCTTGGTTAGCTATTGTCTATGAGTTCATAGTAAATATTGACCTAGTATCACAAGTAGACAGTTGTTTTACCTGCTTTATTGCTAATGAGGATGGGGATTATAAAATGAAATCTTCAAAAAATAAAAATAAAGAAAAGGCTATCGTCTTTTGACTTGTTTTTTTCTTAAACTGCGGACAGGTATCGCTCCACGACAATACGAAGTACATAAAATACCAAGATTGGCCAAGTGGAATAATAAGCTAATAGTATTATGTATAAGTTTCACATCATGGCGGCGGCAATTGATATCACGGCGAGTGACGACCGCATAGAAAATAGTCAATGATCACAATCAAAACTGCAAACAATGCCAACGCACATGTCCACGCCATATCCAAGTTGGGTCATGTACAAAATTTAATTGGTCGCCGCCAAGTTTCCTCGGCAACACGGAATTTCCTAGAAAGACGATCGTGTTTCGGTTCTTAATACTAAGCTAGCACGTGCCTTTTTAGATTTCTGGCACGCGTTTGTATTAAAATGTTATGTGGCACGAAATACATACATCAGAGTCTATGTTACATTACATATTCTGTGTGTGTGGGGCTCGGCGAGGACACGTGCACTGACGCGGCGGCGCGGCGCGGCATGTGTGTGATCTGCGCCTAGCGTTATTTGATTTTGCCAATAAGCCAAAAAATTGTCAATTTATATAATTAACGGATTTGTTATTGCAATACGACGTTATTGATTTTTTATTATTAGGATTTTTTATATTGTTTTAAGTATAGTTTATTTTTATAAAAATATTCAATTTGGCACAGTACAGTTTGCAGCGACGAGCGAGTGGTCGTGTGTGTAGACCCTCTTAAATATTTTCCGTTTACCGAAGACTGTTATCATGAAAATTAATCTAAGGATAACGACATCTTCGCTTCCTAAAATCCTGGATCCTTCCTTCATACTTTGACAAAGCAGTTATGTGGGTCAACATGATTATGTCGATTAGCATTGCGGTTACTATCAGGTACCGTACAGTCACAATATACCTAGCTTGAATTTTAAAAATGTTCGCTTCATATTTAATATTTTAGCCACACCACTAAAGCTTACTCGGTATAAGTCGGGCGCTCCAACTTCGCAGCAGTGGTCTTGTCTGGGAGGGCTTACACAAGGTTCCATGTAAATTGGTTTAAAACACACTGCACATTAACGTGAGGTTTTAACTACGTTTAGTTGTAGACTTTGCGTCGTGTCTGCCACGCAAGCCACGTATCTAGTTGAGACGTACCTCGTTATAAAGTTTTTGAATCATAATACGAGTATCTTGTGTGGGGGTTTTATGGCGTAATTACTTGAACATTTCAAGTTCGGAGTTACCCTATATGAAAATATCAAGAGTTCTGAGAAGGGATTTATAAATTTGGAAATGTAACTATTAATTAAGTAGTTAGTTAGAATTATTATCGATTTTTTTTTATTACGAATATGACAGATATTTTGTTTTGTATAGATATAAAATGCATACTGCTTTATTAAGGATTATAGATATAATGATAAGTAAAAGCACATGTCGTGGAAGACTACCCATTAATACATAATCTAATAAATGAGATAAACGTGGATGGTGACAAATTACCATTTCCGTAATATATGTTGTTTAACGCTAGAATTGTCGTGTGTAGTGTGTGGCTTGGTCAACACGCGACATCACAAACAACCACACCTTAGAACAAACACCTGCCTACCATCTAATGTTTGCCTGTGGGAATGCAAGTGAAGATCCCTCGCTTCAATGCAGTCATTACTGTCTCTAAACTAATTACCCCATGTGTGTGTACAATACAAATGAATTACCAAAACAATCATTGTCATAAAATTATCAAAACGGCTATTACGGTTGCACATGAATAATAAGCAAATCTAATTTTAATATCCAATTCCGTTGAATAGGTGACCGTGGCGGCGTGTTTCGCGGTATATACGTCGGCATTCAACCGGGCGTGCGTTGTCTGCGCAATGCTATTTTAAATTAATTATTTAGTCGTTCATTAGTGCGGCCATTATCGGCGAATGCATTTCGTAATGTGCGACGATAACGACCACACCCCGAAATAATTACATTGCCGCAAGTACGTAAAAATAGACATACAAAATTTGTATGTTGATTGTATTCCTGTCTCTTTTACTTATATTTATTATGCTAAAGATTAAGACTAGCGTCGTTCTCAAATACAAAGTGTCGGCACATTTCCCTTTGTCTCGACGTAAAATACCAGTTCGTCACAGCTAATACCACCTACAATTTTATATTGCTCTGCAGCGATCATATAACAATTAATTCTGAGACTTTCACACTTCAGAGCACGTTACATGTTGTTTTAATTTATGTTTCCTAATATCCATTTTGGGTTTTGAGTGTGCGAGCTGTTTTGTGCTCGTTCATTTTTTCCAACATAAAATTACCACTAACATTTCGAGCAAAATGACTACGTGTAATGCTTTTTAATGCGTTCCACAGTCCACTTCCTGTTTGTTGGCCTGGTCGAAAAATGCAGTTTATGTATATTTATAATGGCGTTTTGATTATGTGTTGATGATACCTTACAAGTATATAACTACTAGGTATGTCACTAGGAACTTAACTGAGTGGTAAAGTTTATAACGCCGCGGAGGCCAAAAATTTGTGTCCGATAAATTAACCTAATGTCACCTATCAAAACGCACGTCCTCCAATGTATACCGTTTGGGATTGAACTCTCTAGCTGTATTCATCTTAAACAATATTTTGTTTCAGTTTATATGTGAATGGCTAATAAGAAACGCAATTAGTTTTTAATTATGTATCACATTAAGATTAAAAAATGCTATGAAATATAAACTAAAGAGCATTGGAATGTGTGGCCTCGCAGAGGTGACTTTTATATACTTTGGAGCCGTCCGAAGTCGGCAACGAGTCATAAAATCCGTCGTAAATAATACGTAGATAGTGTTCTAAAACCTACTCACGTTCCCCCACTCAATTTATCTTATCAAAAACTCCGCTAACTACTCGAACTCTGCGGTACTGGCATTCTAACGTCATCATTGTGTCTATCTATAGGGTTGTAAGCTGTTCGCAAATTTATAAAGGTGTTAAAAAAATATGTAAATAAAATCACGGATGGATATTGCAATAATTAGGTGGTGGTAATTCATTCAGATTTTTGGATAGATTCTACCTTCGTCTAAATCAATATTAATGTTTTGTTGTAATCGTTAATGAAGACTATTCTATAATGTTACCAGGTTTTATATTAAATACGGTTGTGAGAGATTCCAAAAACTACTTTCAAAATATGTAAATACATACATAAACTTACGCCTTTTTCCCAGAAGAAGTAGCCAGACGTGCACAACCAGTACACATGTTTCGCCTTATATGTATATTCATATCGGGCAAAAAATTCTGACTCCGTGGTGATAATGAATAGAAAAATCCAATATCACTTTGCCCGATTCGGGATTCGAACCGAGACCTTAGCTTTGCATTCATTCCGTAGCACAACTGCGCCACCGAGGTAGTCGTAATATGTAACCGAAGAAAAACTTATGCTGAAGTATAAATTAAAGTGTTGTTCCCTCGCTTACGATTTTCAATCTGGTAACTGGATATACACACAAGTATAACTAAAGGGGGAGTACACAAGAGTCAGCGCGCCACGGGAAACTTAGTTGCAAAAGATTTAATGGAAGTTAGTCTCTCTTTGTCTAAGTTTGGCACTCGTCTGGCCGCGCCGCGTCGCTCCCGTTTCATAACTTGACGCTATTTTAGGGTTGTCGGTTTCGGAACCTTTAATTACATTTTCTTTGTTTCTATTTCTTCAATTTGGTATATTTATAGGGTTTGGTATTTTTCTGTATGTTATTCTCCGCTTGAATCGTGATATGGTCGCTATTGACTTTACTGGCTTATACCAATGAGGCTAACAATAATAGAATATTATTGTTTTTTTGTGTACAATTCCTAGGAAATGTATGTATAACAATGTGAAAATCATTATTTTCCACATTTCCTAAACACGGTCGGAATTGTATATAATTCGTAAATTTCATAAATTTCCGGTAACATACTTATTGAGTAATTTATATAGTAATATATAATTCCAATGCAAGTAATATATATTGTAGTGCGTGGTGGCCTGTTGGTAAACGGACTAGACGCGACTGCCAACATATTCACGGTGGTCGCGGGTTCGAATCCCAGGGCACACCTCTGACTTTTCGGAGTCATGTGTGTATTGATAGTCAATCACCACGCACTAAAACGGTGAAGGAAAACATCGTGAGGAAACCTGCATACCATAGCGATTTATAAAATTTCTATGGTATGTAAGTCCGCCAACCCGCACTAGGCCAGCGTGGTGGACTATATGGCCTTACCACTCTCAATCGTACTGTCGATTGTGGAGTAGGCCCGTGCCCTGCAGTGGGACGTATATGGGCTGATAAAGAAGAAAGAATATATTATCAACCAAATTCATTATATGTACGTATTGAGTATAAAAGCAAATTCACAGACCCAGTTTAAAAATGACTGCCAATAAAGCTTTAGAAAGCTTATTTTTTATCGTCTGATAACAGATTAGTGCTATACTTGATATTTATTTTCTCATATTCCGAATTGCGCTTATATTAAATATTTGAGCTTTATTACATTTCTGTAATTTAATGAAATTTCTAGTACATTCTCAATTAATAGCACCAGCGCGGGGTCGTTTGACCTCAATTTCGATTTGCAATTTTATTTTAGTCATGATTATTTTGGATTGCGGTTTTCGCAACGCTACTGAAACGTTAATATGTAGTCTTCATTATTTATATTGCAATTGGGGTGCTAAAAGAGTTGTCAGCGAGACGACTAGTCCTAAAATAATATTGAACTACACCATAACGCAATATCAATAAAAACGCTTTACTCTACGTAAGCGTAGAGCGTATTAACTATTTTGAAATTTAAATAAACACCTAAAATTCTATACAACGTGGTAATAATATTTTTTAACTCATATAGAGCGTAAGAGAACATTGACTTTCATGACTCATATAGAGCGTAAGAGAACATTGATTATTATGTTCGGAATTCGGATATTGGGATATATACCAAAGGCCGCCTGGGTCATCAACCTTTATTGTATTTTTGATTATTGTATTATATTTCAATAATTCCAAAGATTGCAAATGTTAGTAATTTACCAGTACCACGAAGTCTACATTATCGCCGCAACATTTAAGTCAACAGCAATCAGTGTAAGGCGTGATCCATCCAATCTTACAATTTGTTAGCAATTACGAGTACAACCCTGCATTTAAATGTACATCTAGTAGGGTTAGTCCGAAAGGGAAGTTTTATCGCTCGTGAATTTCATTATAACTTGGATGGGGCCTCTCCTCTTAATGCCTTTAAACGAGGATTGTTGTCTAATTTGTACGAATTATGCCGAATTTCGCTCACGGGACTCGCTTGCGAGTTTTCCAGGAAATGTTATGAGAACTCGTATAGTTTGCGCGTCTGAATTTCTAATGAGTTCTTAATAGAGATAAGAGTTTTGACTCTCGTTACAAGTGTTTGTTCAAATAAGGGCAGAATTTTCTGAGGGACAATGTGAATTTAGTGATTAATCTGTCGAAAACCGAATTGGGAGGTAAAAACAGTTTTATTTATGTTTGGCATAAATAAGTGTTTGTCGTAAAAGGATACTTTAAAAATATTAAATAATCTATTAAAATAGTCCTCACATATTGGGGTTTTATGTTTTATTTTACTATTAAGATCTATCGTTTTTAAGTCATAAAACACATGAATGATTCCATTATATTTGTGATTTCAAACAACAAGATCGATTGTTGTTAAATTAAGTTTCGCTTTTCATGTCCAATGAAAATGTTCCCATAGTCGCAAACACACATACGAGGATTGTCATTGAGAGTAGGATTGAAAGGAATATAGATCGTCGAATCGGCTCCAAACTTTGAATGTCTCTCAGAGTAACGAGCTCAATTCAAAACTTTCTCGCAATTGGCCTGTGATGTGGAACACGTGGTTTCTCGCTCTGATTTGCTTCAATACGGTGTTAAGTGTGCGCAGTTTGTGTATTTTGATACTTATGTTTTGGAGTTTCTGCGTTTGATGCTGCCCTATCTTTAGAGTCGGTCAATATTGATGGAATCTCGTGTGGGACGGCTCAGACTGGGTTAAATCCATAATTACTCGTGTATAAAGCAAATTTTATAGTGTAAATTGACAAGATATTGGTGATTTACATCGAGGTTTTGTTTGTGATCAAATTAATAGTTTAAAATACCATCTTCACCCCTTGTAAATACCACAGCGAGGTAATTGTTTCTAAAAATTATCTAGTTTTTGTGACACTGAAATGTCTACCGTAGTTCCTGATACCTATAACAAACATAAGATTTGTATTTTAGTGTGGCATTAGGAATGTATTTATTATTATTTAAGGGCTCTACATTTCATTATGGTGCACTGTTAATTTAGTACTTAATGCGGCGTCAACACATTATAAAAAATCATTTTTCACTTATCATATCAGCATTTTCATCCAGCGGTGAGTGATGACAGAACCGTTTGGTATATACTGATGGTTGATGGTGAAAAATATGATTTGGTACTCCAATAAAATCAAAGGTAACAAGGAAGCCAATACACTTCAATGTAGTTACATTTACTGCCGAGAGTCTGCCGACATCGATTCCCCTTCATAATTCGGTACAAGGGCGGCCGACTGCTCTAGCGAGAAATTCACCCGAGCGTAATCATATTGAACGTCTTCGGGAGTACGACAGAAATCCAATCAAGTGCCGTGTACGACCTTCGTTGACGAATTGCTTTTGACTCGATGCTGTTACACGTTTTATCTAAGATTTACTGCCGTCCTCGTAAAAAAAAACCAGATTGTATATCAAACCAATAGGAAGGTTGATTTTTTTCTCAGTCTTGCGTCGAAAATACATCCGAAGGCGACCGTTCTAAAAAAATATGATAGCACTTGTAACTTCTAGTTACGACATTTATGTTCCGTTTTTTATACACGTTTCTTTTTCTCATGCATAGTTGCTTTATTGATTTTTCGACGTTATTGATTTATTATTCAGTTCCGTTACAAATAAGTCTTACTGACCTCTATGTTTCGTGCCACCCGGATTTGTTAGGACTGAACAAGATTCTGACATTTTAGAATGACTCTTCATTAATTATCTATCTCGTTAAAAAAACATTTTTACATATATTAATTTAGCATAAACGTCACACTATTATTACTTCTATCGATATTCGCAGAGATAAGTATATTCCAATGTACTGATAACATCGCGATATAATGCAATCTATATAAAGGTTGCTATTGGACATAGAAAAAGCGATAAATGTGTCAAAACTCCATATTGTTCTAATTTAACTTTTGCATACAGGGACTAGCTTTTAAAACGTCCAAAGCGGAGTTGGCAATTTAGATGCGCTAGTGCGTCGAATGGAAATACTCGTAGCTGTAAGATTATGACGCGTCACAAGTTGGCCGTTTGGCCTCGAGGAGAAAGTTTACTCGAGTGAGTTTGTACGACCTCCTCTCCATACTTAGTGCCCCCACCCCGCTGCAGCGCCGGCGCCCCAGTGGCAACACCCTAGCTCGCCCCAACTGTCTGCACAGTTGGAAACTTCTTCTATACTCAATGTACTAGCAAAAGTAAAATTTTAATGCATGTAAATTTTCGATGGATGTGATTAGCTAATGTGAATCATATATTTTATATAATTTATTCTAAGAAAACTGATTCATTGTTAGGAATTTAGTTGTTCGCATATATTAATACATTGCTTCTTTAAATAACCCGACGCGTCGAATGTTAAACAGCTTTATCATTCACTCTTTTTTTAAGTAACTGCATTAGGACCTATTTTATGTCCATAAAATACAATAATGTAACCATTTTAAGTTAAGTCTAACTTGCGGTTCCCATTCGCCGTTAGAATAATACTTTTTTAAAGTTATTAAGTTACTATAAAAAAAGTTGTTACTAAAGTTATAGGATATTTATTTGTCATGTTAAGCTTTTCTAGTAAGTTATACAAACATGTTAAGGAAGGGGCGAGCATAGAACGCAAAAGGGGAAATAATGTTATCGCTCCCCGCGTAGACCGACTGTCCCCTAGTTGCTGACTTTTCCCTGTACACGCGTCGTTGAGCCAACGAGACTTTTTTGTTTCTTATTGTGCCGTAAACAAAAGTTGCGCTGAATAGTGTAACTTACTGGGTTCTTCACTAGCTACGGACGACGAAGTATGTAGTTTGCGCGATGTTGTTATTGTTATTTAAATGCAGAATTGTAAAAAAACCTGTAATATTCAATCGGTATTCGGTACCTGCTCTGATATGGTAGACTTCATGGTAATAGTTGAATTGCAGCAAATATAATGACATTATTTATATCGTCTAAAGACGATATACAAAACTTTGTGTTGCATTTTTTTCAAAAGAGTTGTTAACCAATAAGTGTTGGTTAGCATGTGGAAATTTTAATTGAATTAATTGGCGGATAGAATTCGATACTGAGAGACCATATGGATTGTAGATGTATTAATTGGCTTTTGAGACAAAATATAATTTTAAATTGAACCCAATGTAGACGAATCCGAGTTTCACAGTTTGATAAATAACAAAATTTCTGTCGCCATTCGTTATTAAAATTATGAAAGTAATAATCTTCGTAATCATTTTGTCTTACAAAGCACGCTTCACAACGGCTACCAAAATCGACACCCAATAACATCCAAATATGATGCCCAAAGTTGATGTAATAAAAATTGTTACTGTTATCACCTCGATCATAAATCGAAACTCTGTCGTCGTTAATCTTGAGGAATGCACGCCACAAACTGCCAAAGTTTGGCGAAATTGCCCCCGTCTTCGTCCGTTCGCAACTTGGCGCAAGCTTCCCTTCGCCTGGCTGCCTTGTATCTTTGGCTATGACTGAAAGCTTCCACTGACTATCAAACTCTGTTCGACCGATGAATATTCAAATCGATTCTGTGTTGATTCAAACTGTAGAAATTACTAGTAGCATATTAAAAGATTTCATATTGTACGGTGATGACTGTGACATAAAGTTTTCTTGAGATATGTGCTCAATGAAGGGATTTTTGGGATAAAAGTAGTTACAAGAAATGGTAGTTGGCTTATTTGAAACCTAATGAGACAAGGTGTGGTAAGTTTATAATTTTTATGTAGATATTAGGAAACAAATTACTTTATCGTGAATACCGAGGGCTATTTTCATATTAACTTCTTTTCAGCATAATGTTAACACTCACGAATAATTTAAAGTGAAAATTGTAGCATAAAGTATGATAAATATCCGACAAACACTTGTAAAAACTAGTTTCGTTTCGGCTGCACGGACATAGACGGGGAGAAATGGGAACTGCGGCATTGTTTGCTCTCGATTTGAAATAGGGCTGTCCTTAATATCCTGTATCAAGCTGAAATGAAAAATAAATTGATATAAAAATATATGGAACAAAATCCTATGCACTTTTTCAATTGCTTTTCTAATGGAAATTTGATAAATAATATGTGGAATGATAAATAGTTTTTTGATGTTTACTGTTTAAATATTTAAAAGTATTCATATAGATTACACGATCCCTGGTTTGTATAAGAACCTGCTGCATTTTATTAAAGTGTTGTTAAATCAAATTAAGAATATGTAAATTGCATGTTTTAAAAAAGTACAATGGTATATAATCTGTGGCACGTGCACCACTGTGGCTTATTTCAAAAGGCCACTTGACGGCTTTTCTATTTAACTCTGATAACAATAGAGATGAAAACTATAATGGGTTGGTGTATTGTATTGCTGCAACCCTAATGTGAAATCAGAAGTTGGCTCGTGAGGGAAGGGCGTGGGGTTGCGCACCCCGCTGTGTGACTGGTTTTTAGGTCAACGGGAAACGCGCCGAGACAATCGTCGAAATTGGCACGCGTGCCACGCACACGGGTGTCGTGTCTTGAGCATTATTACGTGTTTTCATGTGTAGCAATTGAATTTATTATATTGCTCAGGGAAATAAAAAAACAATTATTTGGGCTTTTAAGTTAAATAAACTTGATAACCATATTGGTTATTTTTATGGGTTACCATTATGAAATGATTTTATTGGAGCATCAAAAATATGGTGCCGCTCTTAAGTAATATAATGTCGAGTACGGGCAAACTATGTATGAAATAATGTGAAGTTGGACTTGTATGGTAAAAATGGCAACCTAATTGTTAATGCATTGCGTGCTCACATACCAGTAAAATTCACGTACTGATCATTACATTTGACTCAGAATATTTGATGTTTTCATGTTCCAAATAAAATAATAAGGAATACCTGTGTTTAAATTACTGTAATTAGCTATTTAAAAGTGTTAAAAAACATGTGACACCACGTCGAAAGCAAATTACGTTGACTAGCTTTGTGTATAACTGTACAGTAAAGTGTGGGAATAGCCAAAGCAATCAATAGAGTCGCAAAGGGACCGCTTGTCAGTGAGAGATTACCTCGGCCGCTGTAAATTGCCGCCTTTGCACCGCGCGGGGAAGACGGCCACGAGGGTAATTGGAATTGTGTTAGGCGTGTTTCCTTAGGAATTCGCGGACTTGTACTCCTTCGAACAAAATATATTTATGTTTACCTGGCAATATTTTTAAGACATACTATATTTTTGTGACAGTAAAGTGAGATTTGCCTTTTTTATCGTCTTAACGAAAATATGAAGGCATAATGATTAGCCATTAATAGATATTTTTTTTATAACCTAACGATACTAAGAATAATTGAATGTTTTCGACCATACGTAGTTTGAGCCTAAGTACTGAATATTGATGGCTCAATACCGAGATTTGAAGGCACACAAAGCCGCGGGTAAAAGCCAATCTAAATCAAACACAGTGAAACATTGTGATACGCATTTGAGAAGTGTCGTGATTTCGCGTCATCCGATAGTATCGCTCACTGGACAGCGCTGCGGTCAAACAAAGCATTCCTGTGTCTGTTTTATAGGCCGGTGAAAACGTTCCGTTTATGGGGTTTTCACGTAGTTATATGTCTTTAGACTTGGTTATCAGAAATGAGTTTTTGATTTGAGCTTTTGAAGTTAGTAGGTGGTAAAAACTGTTGTTCGATACTTTTGTCAAAGTTTCGTTGAAATGGCAGTTATACTTAAAATCCGTTTAGTGATTATTTATGTTTTTAGCAGTTATGAATGACTCACTATATCTAATTAGATTATTATGGTACGATACAACAAAAACTTTACATAAAGGGTTATAATACCTATTAATAATCTTCATAAGAGCATTATTACGTTAGGAGCACGTCATTAGTTAAGATAATGTATATTTATTTTTTGAAACAACTAATCTGATTGACAATCATTTTTACCTTAACGATTAAATACAGACAACCGTTACATACAAACCATTAAGTCTCCTCGTCCATCGGAGTAAAAGACGTTAAATTGACGAAGACAAAGCGTTGGTAGAGCGAACCGAACCGCGTGTATTGTCTCTGAAACCTGTTCCACAGTCTGTACTCCATCCGTACTGCGATGCTCCACGACAATCGATAGTGCAACGACCTCGGGCTCGGTAACGATTTATCGTTTTCAAGTAACCCATCGGCGGCGATAACAAAACGATCGCAGAACATTAATTAAACTGTGATAGCGCGTTGGATTGCGCGGCACTCGGTAGGGATGTGTTTCGTGCCAGTTTTCTCTCTGGATATCGGTTAGCCAAATAAATATAGTAGATGTTTAAGCCATGACAATGTTCTGATTTTCGAAAAGAATAATTATCTAATAATTGCAAGCAATTCAATAATCGCAGACTTCAAGAAGTACGTATATGTTTTTGTGTTAAGTGGGTATAATCTCTGGTATACGATTTTAATTTATAAAATGAATGTAAAGAAAACCAGAATGGATTGAATTGTAATTCATATCGGAATGAAGAGTGTGATGCATTACATCACATTGTATTAAAACGGACGCCTTTTGATGATAAATAAAAAGCGAAAGATATATTGTGTTTCGCCGTAGCTTTTGATATTTAAAGATGTTTACTCGTAATTAATAAGGTACCATGCTATGGCCCTATTCAAAAAATGTTCACAATAATTATATTTTGGGGAATATAATATATCTATATTGACATCTTTAAATATGTAGTAAGGTTAATATGGGCAGTAACGAATGTTTTCGACCGCGTGAAATACATTATTCTCACAGTATAAAGGCGGCGGGGTCGCGTGCGGCAACCATTATTGCACACGTTCATACCGTCCGCGTGCCGCAATTTGGTGGAGGGAGTAGATTCCGAGTGGGCGATGTGTGCGGCCGTTCTTTACGTGCCAAATTCCCGGTGTTGCGCCGCCACAGCCGAGCGGAATTCCAATGGGCCATCACGACGCGACGGAGCCGCACCGGGATTCACAGGAATCTAGTTTGCCACCTACTATTTGAACTTTAACGAAAAATATAGCACTATGATCTTTGTGCTGATTTTGATGTAGGTACAGCGATTTTGTTATTTACACCTCTAGCTTAAATTCACTCAATAATTTAAATGTCATCAAGTTCAGTTAATGACAAGTGAACTGCAGTAGTCTAGTCGACAAGTTGAAAATGGTACAAAATAGAGATACTGCTCTTAAAATTATGTGCGATAGCTCATTGGATCCGGAATGACGTCTAGAAAAATGTGCCAAAAACGTGTATTAGCACATAAAAAATTGCAAAAGTTATAAACAATTTTATTTATTTATTTATTTATTATACTTCATATACATTGTATACAAGGCGGACTTAATGCCAGAGGCATTATCTACCAGTCTACCTTTGGGTGATGCAGAGATGAGATCAAATGGGCGTATAAATTTTTAGAAAAAAGAAAAAAATAAATAGAAACATGAATAATTAATATGTAAATACATACAAATATAGGGTCAATACATGATATACCATAGTGGATATATGGGTGATTATACAAAAGTTGGGTAACTCTTGAGGATATTTTGTTTACTATAATAATTAAATCAAATTATAACAAATTCGGGTGCATATGATGACAAATCTAATGATTATATTGTTCCAAATCGGGCCAGTCACTTTTTTAAGTAAATTATGAGATATTTAAAATTTTCTGAAATTGACTGCCAGGGGACTGACGAGGCTAACATAGTACTGATAAAGTACACAATTTTCTAAGAATTAAAATGAAATTTAATAAGAATTAGTACAAATCTCTTAGTTTTAATAATGGCACATGTCTTTTAAGTATTCAAATCACTTAGTAACAATTAAAAATAATTATAAAATTAAAATAAACGTAAATACCAATATCTTCGGCAGCTTTAACTGATTTTAGCGATTTCATTGTCATAGGAAAGAACATATTCCTTGTGGGACCAACTCTTCTTCATTGAAATGCCTATCAACACTAAAAATATACAAATAACTAAAATATTTTATAAAAAAATAAAAACCGACTTCAAAACAAAAACCACAAAATATATTAAAATAATAAGTACCACTGCAAAGCAAAAAATAATATTTATTTCATTGTACTTGTGCATGTTGATTAATTTGCTTAATGACTTGACTAGCCAACAAATCAAAATATATGCGTAACTTAATATTTTATTATTTTTTGGTTTTTAGTGGTTTTTTGTTTTGAAGTAGGTTTTTATTAAAAATTTTAGTTATTTCCTTAAGTACTGAAGTTTTTGTTTTTCTTTGTATTCCGCTAATTTAATGGGGCACTTTTAATTCTGGCCAAGCGAGCCTTTTCGGCTTCTCTTTTTTTTCTAATCTTCTTCCCTAGTCAAATTGCTTTTAGTGTGCCGTATGATATTCTAAACTGAAATATAAAATAGAAATGCTTATACACGGTAGCAATTAAGATAAAAGTGCTCTAATTCAACAACAAAAAGCAGTATTATGGAGACAATTCAATCCTCTGGCGCGATACCTGACAAAGGACTGACGCCAGCGGATTGACGAAAAAGATATAATTTGAGGTTATTATCAGAACTAATGTTTTTTTTGATAATTTCGAATATCAACTAACTACATTTTAACAAATCATAGTTAATTATGTATAAATGATAATAAACCTCAGATTAACAAGAAAATAACGACCCACCACGGGACTGAAATTTTGACTGGCTTTGCATGTGTATAGAAGACAAACACAACCCAAGAACTCGTACAGTTATGGCGGCCGTCAAATTGTGCTGTCCGCAACTAACTTCATTACCAACATTAATACATAAACAGGGATTTGACCTTGACTTGGTGATATATGGCGAGAATTTCAAATTTAAAGAACACACAACGGACTGACGGATGAAAACAAACACAAAGTTTCTTATTTTTTTTTAAATAAATTGGAGAACATTGCATTATGAAAGTTGTAGTATATAATACTATGTTCATCACAGATTGTAGTAAATTAGTAAGTTTTCTTAAATCAATGATAATGTTTAATAGATAGTCACTTGATTGTTGGTTTTCGGGATTGTGACATGCCAAAGGACTGACATTTTAAGTATTAATTTTGTTTTTTTATTAACTTGTATTTAAAATGAATAAGTGAAATTGGGTGACCATATAAAGGACTTTTCATTGTTTTAAAATAAGTTGTTATTTCAATAAAATATAATAAGACTTTGTATATATTGGCTGATGACAGCGAGTTACCCAATTTTTGTATATTCACCCATATATAGTTATGTGTATGAATAATTATGACATAAATATATATCTTAAATATATATGTGTATAAATATAATATGTGTATAAATATTTTTTTAACTTTTATGGCACGATCTTGTTAAGTATGTATGTAAGAAAGGCTCTACGAAGCGAAAAATTTTTACGACCATTATTTAAACATTTTTTTTCACTTACAATTAAGACGGTAGTTCGAGAAAATTTCGTTAGTTAACAATTGTTTAACTTGTTGAAAAATTAACTTTAAGCAAAATATCCAACGGGAATAAATTTATTATAGTGTTCAGAACACACCATAATTTTTTCAAATTTAAAAAAAATATTCAATACCTTAAATAAATTAATTAATGTGCCGTACTCGCTTTTGACGCCACGCGCGCATCCTAAAAATATCACGCGCAGACCTATTTTCAGCGTTAAATTAAAATTTTAAATAATGGAGATAGAGTTCCGGGAGTTAGGAGTTTTGTATTGGAAATTTCCTCCTCTTTCAGAATCTTTTTTTGAAATTTCTTAAATATTAATAGTTTATTAAATATTGGCAAAAAACGAAATGCCATTTTTTTCATCTTTAATTGTTTATAACTTTTGCAATTTTTTATGTGCTAATACACGCTTTTGGCACATTTTTCTAGACGTCATTCCGGATCCAATAAGCTATCGCAAATAATTTTAAGAGCAGTATCTCTATTTTGTACCATTTTCAACTTGTCGACGAGACTACAGTACCTACGTCATTTCATTCATACTTATCAATGACAATTGTTGTTGGCACTAAAAAGACATTAATGACATTACATGTCGTATAAATCGTAAAATCTGGTAACACCAGTTAGGGTGTACATACATACATATCTTTTTATTCACGCAGTGCCGTCATCGGAGGCTGGAGGTGGATCAAAGGATTCGTTTGGGATCATTTTTACGGGCCCTTTATGTGCCTGTTGATATATTTAAGTACGTTTTATGTTTTGTCTCGAAGAAAAGGGCCTTACATGCCCGCATATTTGGTATTGCTTTTGTATAAATATTTTCATGATTTTTTTTATTAATTCTACTTAATGTTTTTAAATGTTTTGTGATACATTGGCAGCTTTCAGGAACGGGTGAGAGATTGGATGTGATACGAAATGACACGGGTTAAATTTTAGTTCAAAGAGTGACCACTATGTGACTATCGTATATATTTTTGTTGTTTCTACGTGTCAGAAAAAAAACCTTTTATAGATTTCTATATGTTTCTTTTTATTGCAATGAGTGGCGAGGCGAGCATGTCATCTGCCTGATGGTAAGCGATACGACCGCTTATTGATAGTAGCAAAAAACAAACAACACAATTAATTTCAAAGCAATATAAGCATTGGACTGCGCTCGCTATCCTGAGAAATAAGAAATCTCAATATGTCCAGTAGTTTCTTGGCCTACAATGTTCTTCAAACCGGACTATAGCAGAGCATTTACACTCCTGTTAGGCGAAAAATAGACATTGCGGTGGTATCTACCGAGACGGTCTCTCAAACAAATACCGGGTACATCAAGAGTACTACCGAAAACGAAGCCGGGTGGTAACTATAGTGATTACAAACACAATGTAACTGAAAATTTCGCAAAGAAACGCGTCAATTTTTTAAATTTTCTTTTTAGTATCGTCGAGTTTGGGTGGTAAATCATAGTTTTTGCTAAAATAATAATTTAAAACCTTACGTTAGCGTCTTTAAAAATAAAAGGGTGTACACTGTTATTTAAGAAAAAAACTATGTATTTACCACCTTAATACGACGAAAAAAATTCGTCACAATTTTTTGCACAAAATTTAGTTGCATTGTGTCCGAAGTTACTAAAACTACCACCCAGCTTCGTTTTCGGTAGCACTCTTGATATACCCTGTATGTATTATATGAGAGACCTAACACCAGTAAATCTTAACTCATGCTACAAACACACAGTAATCATTATGAGCAAGGAATGAGTGAACTATGTATACGTGTTGAGTGTATTTATTTGTTATTAAAATTACTTACATCTAATCGTGGCGGTTGCCTTATAAGATAATTGAATTTATCAATATATTATTTGTGAGTCATCATCAATCAACCGTCTACAGCAATTGAATTATTGTAAAAAATTATCTCGCTAATACTCATTGAATTAAAATGTTTACAGTTACTTTCAAATAATTATCAACTACATCGACATCATCAGAATATGATCAGTGATTTAAAAGTATTTGGTACAAATAGGGGTGTGGTCAAAATCTACAACAATACTATAAGTACATAGTTTTGATAGCCTATGTAAAAGTAACTGTTTGGACTAGCTATGTGTAGTATCTTAAGCATAACAATTTATACAAGTATCTAAACATTATACTTCACGGTTGACCGGATAAAAGTAAAATAATACTTTTACCGTTGCCCAATACAGTGGCTGTTTACACGCTTCTACAAAATTTTCTACAATTTTAGCTCGATTTGTGACAAAATATATATACAAAGCTAAACGAACGGGAACCTCGCTCTAATGTGATTAGCGCCGGGGTTGCGAGATTATACTCATTAAATGCACCTCGGAATTTTCATTTAACACTTTCATAGCACACTGTAGGCATGCCACACAAAATCACCGCTCTCTGAAACTTAAAAAAATATGTAAAAGAAAAGTATGAACTATTCAAATTAATCTTCAAATTATATTAATATTCTTATGCGCCTGTTAATGATAGTAAGTTTATTAAAAAACCAAAAAATCTTGAGATATAGGTATTATATTAATTATTTTTTCATCGAGATCCATAGATCTCATCATAGATGCTGGATCATAATCCAGCATAGCAAATATGTATATGTTTTGAAATGTTTCATAAATAAGTATGATGTATTAAGTGAGTGGGCACAACATTTTGACATACGTGTGTAATTTTGGTTGTTTGTTGTTGCGGTAAAATGGCTGGTCAATGTCTCTGGCGCGTTATAAATTAAGCCTATTACCATTTATGCAGGTGATAGCATATTATATTACATTTTATTTTAATAATAGCGTGTATAGAGCATTATTTCGTGAATTATATAAAAGGTCTATTCAAACATCAACTTAACGGTGAGTAGTCAGTACCATAACATCTTATATTTTATTAGTAGAGTGATTGTACATAATTATTACCATATTCGCCTTAGTACTATACATATTGGAGAATCTGAATGCATCATACATGCAACTTGAGTTATATTGGTGGAATTTTTATCACAACCAAACAAGCTGATAGTTTAGACCTACATGTAAATGCTTTGAAATAATAATTTCCCTATGAAATATGTAATTCAAAACAACTTGCAATTGAAAATAAATAATCTTAAATGTCTCAAAACTTTTGTAGCTGTGAGATGTATGCTAGTGGTCTCACAGACGTACAGTAAAAGCTCTTTATTCGCGGGGTATACGTTCCGTAAATATGCCGCGAATACAGAAACCGTGTATATGGAATGGTATTTTCTATGGGATTATAGGGGATACGTTCCTTGGTGACAAAATAAAAAAAAACAACATTAAAAAAAAACAACAATTTAATTGAAGTTTTTGACCATACTTATTGATGTTATCTTCAGGCTTAGGCAACGGTTTACAGAATTTTGTAATTTTTTCTTGCTTGGCAGTTTTTAAAAGTTCTTTCAGTTCAAACTGATATTCAGCAGTGGCATTAACAATTTGCCTCTTAAAAATAAGACTTCGTTCCATAGACGGATCAATTTTCTTAAAAGAATCACAAAGCTCATTTGCCATTCTTAAACCTTCACTAAGATTTTTCAGATTAAATGTCACATTTCCAGTGTTTGTTGAAGCCTCTTCTTCAATGGGCTGTGCATTTATCATTTCCTCCAAGTCGGTTTCAGTCAAATCTTCATCTTGCGATTCAAGCAATTCTTGAATGTCACTTGATGATGATTCTATCTGTTCGAACCCATCTCGTCCTATTCCATTCGCAATTTCAGCTATTTTAGCAGTCAAAGTTTGAATTTGCACAGATTCTTCGTCATTTTCCGCAGTCAGTGCAGGCCACAGTTTTTTCCAGCATGATTTCAATGTACCTATATGGCTTCAGTTCTTCCAATGATTACGATGCATTTTGCTATGTCAAGCTTCTTCCAGCATTCCATAACATTCATATCAGGATCACATTCCATATTATCCAAAATTATTTTGAAGGTTCGTCTAATGTGATAGACCTTAAAGGCCTGGATTATTCCTTGGTCCATAGGTTGAAGCAAAGCGGTCGTGTTGGGAGATAAAAATGTCACTTTTATATTTGGATGCATAGTTTCAAGTTCGCGAGGATGACCTGGTGCATTGTCTAAAACTAGAACCGCTTTAAAGTCTAAATTCTTTATTTTAAATAAATTTCAACTTCATTTCATTCTCAAAAACACCGACCGCGGCGAAGGCGGTTTATGTCAAAGGCCGATCCAATGCAGCGGCGATATCATTTAATAACTAATATACTTATTACATTGTTGTAATAAGGTCTATTTTACTTGTTTATTAGTTCATGTATCGGCCCGTTTACAAAGGATTTTTGGTTGGATACATATTGGAATTATTTTTACTAATATGCATGTACTATGTACCGATTAGATCCGTGAATAAAGAAATCCCTAGCCGCGAATATAGGAATTGGGTCACAATTTTTTAATCCGCGAATAGTGAAAACGCGAATGAGGGAAGCGCGAATAAGGAGCTTTTACTGTACTAGATATCTCGCCTATTACATGTGCCAAATTTGAAATTACAGTATGACATAATTGTATGTCATTGCGATAATACGTTACTAACTACGTACATGGTGGTGTCGGAAACTGCAGTGATCAGCTTCATTGGCGACACGCCGGAGTCGAACGTGACCTCACATAACTCGGCGGCATAGGCTTTGTACACGCAGCGTGTAAACATAATGTAACGTGGCTGAATTTGCTTCCAAGATGACAGCGCTGGCGTATTACAATCGATTGATGTTTCTTATCTGATAATGTAGTAAATTGGAAACACGTGTGCGTACCTACGTACATTTATTTTGGAAAAGCAGACTCTTTAGTGCATTATTTTAAACTGGATAATATACTTTATAACAACTGTGAGCTATTGGTGTACGATATTATATACAGCTAGAGCCTCATTACAACAAATTACTCAAAAACAACGTTAGTTGTCAATAAGTTGAAGTAAGACGAGTGGTAAAGTTGTTATTATTAAACATTTAACAAACGCGCGGCGGTACGGTTTGAGTGCGCGCCAACCCTGTCGTCGGATGCGATCAACGGCCCTTTCAATTAAAAGTTTCTCTCGTGCCACAGTTTGTGGACTCGGCCGCATTGTTCGGTCGAGTTGAGCGACGGCCAGATGCTTTTTACGGAAACACTGTGTAACACTCTCCCACCGACCGACTACGACTCGCCTTGCTGCTTGCATCGCGAGCACACTAGTACATTCACGATTTTACTTGTGTTTCATTACGGTGTCTTTAATGAGCGACTGAAAAAACAACCGGACTTTTTTTCATTGTCCTCCACCTTTGTAAGTCGTCGTAGCGTGAAATTGCTGTTGCAAAGGAAATTCTGTTAATTGAAAGTACGACGTTGCTTTCTTTTAACAATGTTTAAGTTTCGTTGTCAAAGTTGTCTTAATAAAGATTAACGGTCTACAATTTAAATATTTTATCACATTATTTAACGAACATCACAATCGAATGTAATAAATAGTTTGGGTACATATCGACGCAGGAAAGCGATTTTGTCGTATCTCGAAACAAGCAATTTTACACCAGTACCAAAAAAAAATATTTAAAAAATAAATAACCTCTAAATTAGAAAACTTAGGAATACCATTTCTTTAATAATAACATTTTAAAATAAAACATTACATTTTCACGAGGAATTTCGATGCGGTATTTTTTTTTATGAATTAAATAATATACAAAACGCAAATACGCATTTATTGAGATACGACAAAATCGCTTTCCTGCGTCGATATATAAAACTAAATACTTGGAAATGTCATTATAAAATACACCCATATAAATAACACCCAGCAGACACATACATACATAGTCCTGACCCCACACTAAGATCGAGTCTTGTCGTGGGTATCAAGAATGACAACAGACTTTTCGGCCTCAAAACATCCAGACCCGAATAAAATATTTGTGGGCCGCACAAACATTTCTCTCGGTGCGGGGATCGAACCCGCGGCCTCACGTTTCGCAGGCTGCGTCTAACCGACTGCGCCACGGAGGCTGTCAAGTTTGTTTAATTAAAGTTTGTTTAATAGTCTGATGTTAACATATTATGCAATGCTAATTTTGGTTATGTTGTTAGACAAATTAATCCTACATGTTAGGTGGGATGTTCTACGTACTTAATACATGACACTATTAGGTACATCGTAAGTTGAGAAGCTATCAGCAAACACTGTTGGTATTTAGTATTAACGTATTACATTATATTTTTATTGCAATCCTCGGGCAAGATACGACAGTTCGATCCCAAAACTTGACGTACAGGTCTATTTGTCACTGCATTGATACAATTTCCATTGTTGTTTTCGAAGCCTAACAACCGTTATCGAAAAAAAAAGTAAAACGCACAACGCAAGTTTGACGAATGTTTAATTGAATTCTATTTTTGTTTCTCAAATGGAATTTCCCCTGAAAAAATGTATTCATACTAGTGAATATCTAACAAACGAAAAACCTAGTGTTGATAAAAATTGAAAATGGGTTTTTGCTATTTTGCGGCGCGTGGCTATGCGGCGCTGCGGTTTAGTTTTCTACCGATAGTTTGACGAGACGTATCATGTTTTATTTGAATGGTCGAGGTTAGTTAGGGGCCTTGAGATCTATAGTAAATCGGGCATACAATAAATACTCGCACAAAAAAACCTTTAACTAGGGATAAAAATCCTTGTGGATTAAAATTGCGCTAGCGAATCGAAAATTGGGCGGATGTCCAAACTGAATAAACTGTATCTATAAAAATAATTATATTAGTTAATAATATTGATTACTATTAGTATCTATACGTGACATCAAAAATTCTGGTATGTAGAAAATTGTAATTTATTTTATGGTGATATCCATTTGTAACAATGAAATGGTTAATTTTAATTTATCAATTGCCAGTCACAAATGTCTTTTTTTTTCGAACAATAATAAGTAAGAATCATATAATTACATATTTGTACTTTCGCAGCACGTAAAATAATGATCGATCATAATATTGAGTATCGATTGGCATACACACTTGGGCAGACGCGACGGCGCGTGTACGTATGGTAACAATGCAGGTAATGCTCGAAGCAATAAAGCTACAGTGTTGTTTCCACAGTTTATGGACCGTAAAATATTACGTCGATCTCCAGGCGGACGGGGTATACCGTGAAACTAAATAATAAATGCTCTCCGCGCCCGCCGCCCGCCGACATCTCGCGCTGGCGGTTTTACAGCTTATTATGTAATCTCTTTCATGTATGTGCCTCCTTTATGATTCCGAATATTCGGCCCCGCCATTCATGTTGCGCGTTAAATGAATAAAGTGGCGGTTCTTCGTTGCGGAGTCGGTTTCTTTTTTGTTTTATTTTTCATTGCGTAGGGCGTTGGTGCAGATAATATTAGCTTTATAGTTTAATTAGAAATTGTGCATTTTTGCTGCTCGTAGAAATTTTGAGGTACCTGTTAGTGTTTTTATTTAGTTTTAATTATTTATTAAGATTAATTTAGCATATTATTTACTATATATTTTTAACGAGGCAGAGCCACGCTGTTGTCAGTCGTGACTCGGCATGTGTATATACAGGCTCGTCCGGGGCGGTACTACTATCTAATAAGAAATCGACGTGAAGCGACAGCTCAGCTGTCGCGTTTCGTACAGTGTGTGAGATTGCCGGGTGCCCAATACCCTTTCTCTTCTCCTGATTTGATGGGCCGGTAACACATTTATGATCCAAACGTTGAATTGTGGAGTTCATGAGCGCAGTGATCACTTACAATCAGGACATTTGTTTTCTCGCTTGCCGGTACTATGCAATAAAAAAGAACTCTTTCTTTATTTACCCTGTTTTTTTTTGTCATCCTTTTGTCAGTCACTAATTGATCTTCTGTATTGTTGTAGGTGCAGTGAGGTTCGTGTGAAAACAGTGCAAACAGAGTGGACGGAGTCGCCGCTCGTTCAGTGCAGTGGTGTAGTGTGTGGTGTGAGGTGCGAGCAGTGGCGTAGTGTTGTGCGTGTGTGCTGGTGCGTGTGTGCGTGTGTGCGTGCTGACGTGAGGGCGCGTGCGACGTGGCGCCGACGCTCACGTCAACTCAATGCCGGTGCGCCGATGGAGCGGTGATCGCGGACTGACTACGTCACTACAGCAGCGCTGGTGAGTTCTACATATACCATTTACCTACTTTGGGATTAGGTGCACACGTATTGTGAGTATAGCAGCCATAATCTAGTATCTAGATGATTGCGTGTTGGCTGTGAAACTAAACGACGTGAGTTCGATGCCCGCAACGAGACAAACGTTTGTGTCGCACACAAATACTGGCCTCAGCTATGGGTACAATGAGATTGTCACTAATACCAACGACACAAGACTTGATATTTTATTTCAGGTTATCTAGTTTTACCAAGTTAGTTTTTGGATGCAGGTATAGCTTAGTAACTATTTTAAGTTTGTATGGTATTAGTATTTGTTCACGGTGGTCGCGGGTTCGAATCCCAGGGCACACCTCTGACTTTTCGGAGTCATGTCTGTATTGATAGTCAATCACCATGCACTAAAACGGTGAAGGAAAACATCGTGAGGAAACCTGCATACCATAGCCGATTTATAAAAATTTCTATGGTATGTAAGTCCGCCAACCCGCATTAGGCCAGCGTGGTGGACTATATGGCCTAACCACTCTCAATCGGTAGTCGATTGTAGAGGAGGCCCGTGCCCTGCAGTGGGACGTATATGGGCTGATACAGATACAGATATGGTATTAGAGGAAAAAAGAGAGTAAATAAAATAACAGTTTAGCGGTTGTATTTTTTTTATTATGACAGCCTCGGTGGCGTAGTTGTGCTACGGTACGGTTACAAAGCTGAGGTCTCGGGTTCGAATTCCGGGTTGGGCAAAGTGATATTGGATTTTTCCATTCATTATCAGGCCAGAGTCAGGAATTTGTGCCCGATATGGCGATAGGCTCGCCACCTATCAATCACATCGTGCGACGGAACATACGAGGCGAAATGTGGGTGCCCTGGCACCTCTGCCTACCCCTTAAGGGAAAAAGGCGTGAGTTTATGTATATATGTGTGTCCTCTTATGATTATAATTATATGCAGATACTTTTGTTTCTCTCTCTTCATATTTTTTCTTAACAACAATAATTACGCGATCATCTACTGCAAATGGAGGAACTATTGCAGTCCAAAGAAAAAAGCAATGTATGGACTGTTATGCCACTGGTACGTCATGATGTTTCTATTTTAGATAGATTCTACATTCAGAAATAAAATCAACTAAATATACTAGTATTTAACTCACCATTCTACAAATCACTCCTTTACATTAAGGTGGTAAATGAACCAATAGAAGGTTGAACGTTTGCTTTAATGTACGGATGTCGGATATACTCACTTATCTCCAAGTAGGAAACTGTGAATTATACGTAAGGGATAAGTAATATTAAACTTTTTGCAGGTATGAGTAAAGTCAGCCACTTTCACAATTTTCTTTTTCCTGTTTTGCTTAAGTATCTCATGTTGGTTGACAACAACAATCGATATACAATAAAGATAGGTAAATACCAACTGAGTCAATTGAGAGATTGTAATAAAAAATCACAATTCACACAAAAAAGAAAAAATTTTCGAATTTCACTTACTCAATATTTTGTTTCTAACATAAACTTGGACCGATACATGTAACGGTTTGGCAAGCGAGATTCTTGGAGACTCAAGACTTCTCTCGTCCTATGTGCTACTTTTTCTTGTCGTATTTTGAAACACTCGTAACATAATATCTACTGTCCAAGTGTCTTAGACTCACATTGGTACCGAGGAGGCAATCCATTGCCGTTTGGTGGGCCGTTCCTTCTATTGTTGTGCCTATGGATGATCATTATTTTGAAACTTATATTTAAAACATTTTTTGTGCAGTTAGTATTTATTTGAATTATTTTTGGTATCCCATAATTACCTCCTTATTTGGATTTCAGAGCTTTCAAATTAGAGACATTCGCGGGATTCTTTATTATGAACTACACTATGAAAACACTTGCTTTTAATAATGAATTGCCATAAATAAATGTCATACTGTGGCAATATGTTAGCTGCTTATTTGTACATAAACATAAAATATTCATAGAGTGTGTAGATAAATTCTCCGTGCATTCATCGAACGCGCGCCGCATTCGCACGCCGCGCCGTAGATAAATATTATTTCGCTTTACATTGTAGGCGGCGCGGAATTGCACTCGCGTCATTTTTATGGCCATTTGAACCATCTTACGTTTAATGTCCATTTCATACGAAACACTTCGGCTAATGGACCGTTACAGCGCCGCGGCACATCGGTGTAAATAATAGTCTAATTCTATGAATGGTATCAATGTATATCTATTAGGTACCGTCCATGTAATATCAGCAAATTATACTAGAACATTTCGTTTGTAAGCACCACTCACAAAGTCAGATTTTAATTACGTAATAACCGGGACTATAACTACATTATATGTATTCGTCTGTCGGTTGTCACACAAAGTTTTGTCTCATTTAATTAAAATAGGCTAAACTAGACACATAATAATAACAGCTAAAAGGCAGCTATTTCATACTTTTTTACGCCCTTATTCATAGACAGTTTATAAACGTATTTAAGTTTTTGAATTCAGTAAGACATAACATTCTATAGCTAAAATACGTTTATAAACTGTATTATTAATAAAGCCGTTAGACGCCAAAATGTATTATACTATAACCGTTAGATAATATTGTAAAACAGCAGTTACACACAGAGTAAGTTTCATCCTGACAATGGAAACGGCACCATGCTGTTCTATAAGTTAACAAATACAAAATGAGGTCTTGAAGTCAAATTGCTTATTACCCCCCAAAAGAATATTTTTGTCCTCATTGCTATATAAGTTGTAGCCTATTTAGAGTGCAGTGTTTGTCCAGTACAAAAATTTGAGTCTGTTCTTATTATTTTTCAACACGACGCGACGTACCAGTTGTTAGCCTTTGCGACATCTTGGGGGTAAGTGAACGCTTGAGACGCTGTAGTCCGCGCACAAGTGGGAGCAATTAGCTCAACTGCACCCCTAGTGTACACTGCACCCGGTTCGACTCGACGTGATGCTAGGCAGCGACAAGTAATAGGGAGATGGTGCGAATTAGTGCAGCTTACGTTACAGTTTCCATATGTAGAGTCAATAATATATTGATTTCCCGCACAATTCACATTAATAGCATCGGCATGTTGCTTGAAGATAACAGATTGAGTTTTATGGACCGTAATACTATTATATTTAGTAATAATGTTCTTATTTTCTTTCTGTGTAATTGGAGTTAAAAGGTTTACATGATGAAATTATGTTACACCGTCGGGGAACTTCTCTTAATATCTTAATGTGGCACAATTTCAATTTTTTTATGATCATCGTGAGGATACTAATTATATACTATATGGCTTAACCACTCTCAATCGTACTTTCGGTTATAGAGGAGGCTCGTGCCCTGCTATGGGACATATATGGGCTGATACATATAGTCCTAGCACCTCGGTGTATGGTTCATTGGAACTGTATTACAAATCGAGTTGTTTTGCTTTTTTAGACTAAAGCTTACTACATGTTTAATACGTATTTTCTCTATAATAAGTTCTAGTTACTTTACATTACTTTACCCTGGTTGTCACTATAATGCGTCCATTTACGATGAAAACAATTTATTTGCTGTCATGTCACGTAACTATGATTATATTTCACTGTCCCTTTAAGATATACATGATTAATGATCGTCCTTCACGTGTTATGTGGATAAAGGATGTGAAGTAGCAATATTTACTACATTATATAAAAGGTACGTAATCCATTAAGCAGGAAAGTTATTAAGAAAAGCTACTAGGCCACCAAACAATGTATGTTGACGTTTCATTAATGGAATGAATGTAGATATACATAAGTCATGGGGCATTCGACGCGAAGCGGACAGGTAAAAAATCTCAATGTTTCTGATTTCAGAAATATTTGAGTATGTTCTACCTATATATGACCTTGATTCGTGTATCAAATATTTTTCTAATATAGTGACTGGTTAAAGAATTAAGGAACTTTGAAATTTTGGCTAACTGGGGGCATACAGTACTTCAAAGCCGATTATCTAGTCATAAAATTATTTATTAAAATAATTAAACCACTGTGTTTAAAACTTCATTTAATGAGCTTTTTAATTGTATTTTTGGATACGAAAATAAATTATTTTTTTCCATATTTTTTTATTTTAATTTTTTAACTTCCGTTTTTCACAAACTTAAACTATTTAGATTTTTTTATATTTTTTATGAAAATAGCTAGCATTATATAGAATATCCTTGCCAAGTTTTATTATGGGCGTGGAAGTGGTTTACGAGCATCTCAGCTGTGGTTATTGCTTCGTTTGACGCCTATCGTAGACTAGCTCGAGTCGTTAGACGTTTTAAGTTGCCCGCAAGTCCATCACATGGCCTTTTGCCGTGAGTATAGTGGCATGAAAATGAAATTCTATTTAAAATAAAACAGGTTCACCCACATCAACCACTGGATTTTAAACTTCATTTAACTTTTTAGTTGAATTTTTGATACGAAAATCAATTGTTCGTGAAAATCAATCGTAAACCACTTCCACGCCCATAATTTATTATATACGCCCACTATTTTCATAAAAAATATGAAAAAAATCGAAATGGTTTAAGTTTGTGAAAATCGACGTTTAAAAAATTAAAATAAAAAAAATAGGAAAAAAAAAAAACAATTTATTTTCGTATCCAAAAATGCAATTAAAAAGCTCATTGAATAAAGTTGTAAATCCAGTGGTTTAATTATTTTAATCAATAGTTTTATGACTAGATAATCGGCTTTGAAGTACTGTATGCCCACCAGTTGGCCAAAATTTCAAAGTTCCTTAATTCTTTAACCAGTCACTATAATAGAAAAATATTTGATACACCAATCAAGGACGTATACATATAGGTAGAACATACTCAAATATTTCTGAAATCAGAAACATCGAGATTTTTTACCTGTCCGCTTCGCCTGGAATGCCCCTCATATATAATCATTATCTTACTGTCAGGTGCGGAGCAGTACATTTGCTTTCGATTTTTTAAAAACCATACCAATTACCAACCATCAATATTATAGTTTTTATTGATATTGCGATTTATTTTATATTCTATTGCAGTTCGTTTGAATAAAACCCGACTGCTCATATTTTTTACTTGACGGTAATTAATCAGTATGTGCAGTTTGATTGCTTGGAATTATAAAGTTACAGAAGAGAATTCATGACATATTAAAATGTTGATTTTGCTTACAATAAAATTAACATCAAATATTTTTATGGAAAGTTTTCCCAAGATATTAAAAAATGTTCAATGTTTAATTTATAATTACACTCAAATAAAATAATACATAATCTGTTACAGTTATACAAAGGTATGATAAAAAACAAGTAGCATAATTTGGCTAGCTGCTTCTTCTCTAGAAATAAGCCGAAATCTAAATACGTCCCACATTAGGGCACGGGGTCTATACAATCGAGATTACGATTTTGCGGAGTATTGGGCCATATAATCCACCACGCTGTCCTAGTCCGAGCTGGCGGATTTTATATGTATACAATTGAATTTATTACAAATCATTACGGTACGCAGATTGCTTTACGATATTTTGCTTCACTGTTATAGTGCGTGATGATTGACAATTACTACACACATGACTCCGAAAAGTCACGAGTTGCGCTTAGGGATTTGGACTTGCGATCACCAGGCACCACACACGCAGTATAGGTGTAATAAAATCTTATGTATGGATTTGGAATGTCAATTGAATGCGATGACCAATTAAAGCAACATTTACAGCTAACTGATCTCTGATCTTCGACCTAAACTACTTAGATATGCGACCGATAGGGAAAATGTGCATTTCACTACTTAGTAAAATGTATTCATTGACATATTCAGTTTATATGTATCGATAATCCATGATGGAATAATACAATGTAGATAATCAAAGCAACATGTCCCAAACCCGGCGGTGTTCAATGAACTTAATATTTGTAGACCAGTGATGTCTTATGCAATGCTATTGTACTAATGTAAACAATAAATAAAAGGCCTGTACATCATAACGTCAACAAGCTGAGCAACATAACAGGTATATTCTGAATTCATTAATAAAATATTCCTTGTGATGCTATACATTTTTTACTCTTGTAGTATACTTAAATTGTCAGCATATAAACTGTCAATGTTGTTTCTTCCTAGTTGAAGGGTTTGCCCAAGGTAGGCATATTCGGAATCAACTTTGAGTTGGTGGCCACATACAGTGACAGGTCTTGGATCGAGGTGGTGATTGACCATAACTTTGGTTTTAACAAAGTTCATTTAAAGACCTATTCGCTAAATATTACTAAATAGGCCGTCCGGCATCTGTTGCATCTCATCCAGCGATTGCGCATTAAGACTATCGTCAACTCAGCAAACACAGGGGCGAGATGTGCTCGGCGTTAATGTTATTGCCCATACCATTTCAGTTCAGCGTCTTGAACATATCCTCCAGTGATCTTGTTGTGAACAGTTTCGGGGGAATAACATCCCCCTGTCTCACCCCTCTGCGCAACTGGATGGCTTCAGACTGCTCGTTCTGTAATTGGACATATCTTGTAGCAGAATCGTATAGACATCCAGCAAAACCTAACATCTTACTAACGGAGTAAAGAAATTCGAACTTATTACAAAATAGGTACATGTTTTTAGACCAGTATTTTAGGATCCAGGATCGCATTCTGTTCGTCGGTTTTTATAAATGGAGATGTGGAGATGAATTATATTTATGTTGGATGCGTTTCATTTATTTTTAATAATAGGTCAATGAATATTCCTAGCCTTCATTAGTTTTTTGGAATCTTGACTAGTTATAACAAATTCATGTGAAGCCATATATATCTAAAACTAACATATTAATATATTTAAAACGAGGCATATTTAATGTGTCTCGCTTATTACCGAAGTTGATTGAACAACAAATATCTTGGGAACATTAAAAAAGTACAATTATTGATACACGTTAAAACTACCTTTAATGCGCGTTGGACAAATCGTGTGAGAAACGACGTAGCCCAAATTTTGTACTCAGTCTTGTTGTTGTCACACTCGTTACACATGTAAGTAACAATTAATATTATACGACGATGAATATTTTTGTTGTAATTGTTACATTGAAGCACCCTTTCGCTCTGGGACTCATGATATAATAATTTATATCATAAAATTAACATTGTTAAAGAATTACATTATAGATAACATTGTATTTATAGAGATTTTTCCGCCCATACACCCATCACTGCAACTCCTGTTAGCCTGCACTGGTGGTAGGTCTCTCATATGTGAGAGGCCATCTGGGTAGGTACCACCGCAATGTCTATTTCTCCCGTGAAACAACACTGCTTAAATGCACTGTTGTGTTTCGGATTGAAGGACGTTGTAGCCAGAGCAACTACTGGACATATTGAGACTTAACATCTTATGTCTCAGGATGGCGAGCGCAGTGGAATGTTGCTACTGTTATGAGCGGTCGTATCGCTTACCATCAGGCGAACGGCTTGCTCGTCTCGCCATTCAGTGCAATAAAAAAAAAACCAGAATCAACAGTGGCATCCAAAGGATTGTCACCGAGCTTTGGAGTTCGGTGAGTCTCTTAGGGACACTTGCTTGTTTTTAAGCCAAATTCAAATTAATCAGAAAGAAAAAAAAAAACAAATAGGAGAAGTGTGAAACAAACAATTGTCTAGTCCTACGAAATAAAGCGATTGACATAATATTGAGGTAAGAGATATACCATCCGATATAAAGATATACCTACTAAAATAAAGATATACATATAAATACTTAGTCTTGCCTTGAATATAGTTACAAAGAAAAATATTTATTTTTATTGTACGTAACATTTATGATTATTGAAATGAAATGAATGAAATGAAATGAAAATATTTATTGAATCCATAAAATGTCATACATTGTTTAGATTCAGTCACTTTTTTTCACTACCACCCGGTTCACAAGGCTGTTTTCGCCAGAGAAGAACGGGCAAGAAACTCTAGCGTTGCTCTTTTCAAAATAAGTTTACAATACAGTGATTATACAGGATTTGCAATTCAGAGCAGTTCATAAATAATTTATAATAATAAATAATTTATAATTTACTGTACGGCTGAGTGTTATGTTTCATTCCCAAGCCTTACTATCTTCTAAGTATTCTGAAATTTTTATTACAGTGTGTCAGTTATTAATATCAAACCATTAAAATATATGTATAAAACTTATTCGAAGTGGTCTCCGTTGGCTGCAAAACAGTCCTGTAACATTGAGGCTACTTATCAATAGCAGCACGCACTCTTTCTATGGGAAAATTCTTCACTGCCAATCGTATGGATTGTTTTAGGGACTCCAAATTATCATGGCGCTTAGAGCAAGCCTAACTCTGTAAAACTGACCATAAATCATAATCCAGTGGATGAAGATCAGGACGAGATGACGGCCAGTCTTCAGCTCTGATGAAGTCCGAAACGTTCGTTTTTAACCAAGATTTGGGAGCATCGAGCTTAATGACGTGGCGCCGAGTCCTGCTGAAACGCACATTCTTAGTTATTGAACATGATGCTGTTAAGGGGCTTAATTACCATTCTCAATAATAGTTTCTTGATACACTTGTGCCGATGTTTTGATACCTTTTTCGAAAACATGACTCAGTCACTCCTCAACTAACACCCCACAAACCATCACTGAAATTGGATAATGCCCATGTTGACTTATTGGGAAGCTTATTTAGATCTTTCAGCAAAGATATGGTCATTTTATTTGCTAAAATATTACTTAATCGTAAAAAAAAAAATCTGTGACCTTTTGCGTTCCGCTAAGTAGTTGTATTGATTTTACCAGCCTATTCTTTTTTAAATTATCAGTTAATAAATCACAGTTGCGTCTCTTATGGCCTGCAAGTCCTAAGACACGTTTTAAAATACGTGACATGGTCCTGTGTGCTATCTTCATCTCCTGAGATAAAATCTTTTGTTTGCCGACAGCATTTCATCAAATTCTTTCCATTGCTGCTTTGATCGCCTTTTTAGTACACAAAAATTTAACTAATGCCTAGGATATGGAGTATTTAAAAAAAAATATTTGGTTTCATACCTTCTTTATTTAATGCAATCACAGCGATTTGGTTCTCCTTATCACTCCGCTCCATTTTAATACCACAAATTATGAATATTTTTCAGAACATTGGCGCGAAAATAAGAAAACACAAAGAAAAAACGTATAAAAATGACAGATTCCAAATTCAAAAGTAATATTTGCTTTATTTTTAATTGTAATAGTATTTATGGCCAGAAAAAGTATATATGTTATGGGCTAAGTGATTAATCTGGCATTATTCATAATACCCGGGCAATGTGATTATTACCAATAAATTTATCACATTGCCCGGGTATTATGAATAATGCCCAGTGCCTATTGGGCAGTGATGTAAAGCGAACCGAAATCAAAACAATGAGCCGAAGTGGCATCGTGCGGCTATTGCAAGGTCACGCACCTCCCCAGGTACCACTCCCATGAAAAGGTAACGCACCATTCTTGAGAAATATAAATTATAGTAACCGAACCCCAAAACACTTGTTGTCAATACAAATTTGCTTCTGCAACGTCTCCGGCCTCAAGCAAGAAGTTCAGCCCCTTCGCCCTTGCGTAACAAAAGATTCGTTATAGCGGGCGGAGGCTGCTCTCACTCCGCGCCTCCGGCTTTTTATATACACTCTATGGTCGGTAACCAAAAGACTACGTGAAGTCGGGGTGTCCGGAATCGGTTTTGGGGCACAGTCGACCTAACTAATCCATAAAGTGGGTACACTAATTTCCTTCTGAAGATAATGTTTCGGACGTTAAAAAACAACTAAACATAAGCAGATCAATTCAACCTTTCTAATTTATGGGACTGTCGCAGATGCGACAATGTCTCTCAGCAACACGAACTGTCTTCTTTTTACACGCTTTATATTAGCTTCACTTGTATGTTTGTATATTTGTATGTTTGTATATTTGTATGTTTGTATATTTGTATGTTTGTTTGTAACCGACTTCTTTGGGCGCGATTTTGACCCACTTTAAACGGCCAGATTTCGTTCAAATTTTGCACACCTGTCAAAGACCGATGACAATACAATAATTCGATTAAAATATATAATTATCCTGATTAGATTCGCCAGGATTAATTATTCTTATAATTGATGACCATTGCTACATTCATCGCTAGATGGCGTTAACATTGTATTCTTCCAAGAAGCTTATACCCAAATGGAGATTGCATTCCGTATAAAACACTAAAGCACAAAAATTTGACCTTGAATGCAATCGCTGTTGCCTGCTATCCTTTTCTTTAGAGTGACAATGAATGAAGTTCACGTGAAGTTCATTCATTTTTACGCTAAAGAAAAGGATAGCAGGCATCAGCGACGTCATTCAAGGTAAAATTTTTGTGCTTCACTTTTATATACGGAATGCAATCTCCATTTGGGTATAAGCTTCTTGTATTCTTCAAGTGTCAAATGTTACTACTGACCAACAGATGGCGTTATTGATTGGAAATACAGCCGTAGATGGATGTTTTTAGTCAAAACAATTATATAATAGTTTAAAAAAACTAAAATACACGCTTTAATAAGATATACAACTAAAAAAGTAAAAATAATTGATACTGAATTTAAGATAAGAAAATGGAGTAAAATACATATATTTTATTGTTACAAAGCGTGGGGTGCAGGAGGATAAGTAATTGTTGTAAACACCCCACGCTTTGTAACAATAAAATATATGTATTTTACTCCATTTTCTTATCTTAAATTCAGTATCAATTATTTTTACTTTTTTAGTTGTATATCTTATTAAAGCGTGTATTTTAGTTTTTTTTAACTATTATTTCTTTCTTTTTCAAGTAATCGGCTAATCTTCACAAAGTCTCGTGAAGCAATAAAGTTAGTGTCTATTGTTGCCCTAGTGGAATAATATAAAGCGGGCGCATTGCACCTCCAGGTCGACCGAAAGCACACCCGCAAGAACAGGCAAAGCCTCTTAGTACTAACTGTTCTGTGTGCCTTACACAAGAACATCGAACGGCGGAGAGCAGCCCAAATAAATTGCTCGATAAATACCTTTTAAAGATTTTTACGTTGAACTTGATATCCTCGTCCAAACATAAAAGTTGTTTTAGATTTTTCTCCGACAGTTCAATGTGTTCAATGAATGGAAAAAATATCTCAAAAACTAGTCCGAGGTAACAAAATAATTCTTTTTTTAAACTGATATATTGGAACATTTAATACACGGGGGTTTTACAACCGATTTGTTAGATTGTATGATTAGGTGGGTCTTAAAATAAACATTGACAAAACGAAGATCATGTCGAATGTATATACATATAATGTATATACAACACGACAAACCTCCAAATACCACCCACATCACCTTGGAGGTTGGAAATCTACTACAATACGTTTTTCCCGGCACTTTCTCCCACGTACTACAAATCTGTGGAACCTGTTGCCAGCGGCATCATTCCCGGACAGATACGACCTGGCGACTTTCAAAAAACGAGCGTATTCCCACCTCAAAGGCCGGCAACGCATCTCCATGCCCTATGGTGTTGCAGATGTCCATGGGCGGCGGTGTTCACTTACCATCAGGTGAACCGCATGCTCGGTTGCCCCTATAACATAAAAAAAAAACATATTGTGCAAACCCCCACCGGAATTTGGGGTTCAACTCTCGAAGTTGTAGACTACGTAGAACTAAAGACCGATATAGCCCAGCGGATTAGTAAGATGAAGTGGCAATAGGCGGGGCTCATAGCGCGGAGAACTGATGACCGATGGGGCCAAAAAGTTCTCGAATGGAGGCCACGTAGCGGAAAGGGCAGCGTAGGACGTCCAGCCACAAGCCTCAACCCCGCGTATGCACTGTGCATGTATAAAGTTAAACTCACGCCTTTTACCCCGATGAGGTAGCCAGAGGTGCTGGTAAGCCACAAATGTAAACTGATAACCGAACCTTGAGGACAACCCAATGTCAGCTCCTTTTACATTATATGGGGGCCAAGTTGTATTTTGTTTAACTCATTACTAAAATAATCTAAAATTATAATAGAATATAAAGTTTTAATAGAATATACCGCGTGATATTGACATATTGTAAATAACTTCGTCCACATGTTCGTAACCACCCCAGGAAACATTGTACCAAGTTAGATAAAAATCCACCTGATAGTTTTGTCAAAAATCACGATTTTATATTTCGTAATTTTCGATCACTCTGTACGTGCACGAGTAGTTTTGCCGCTCAGCTGACAAAGGACTTTGACCCCGCAAACATAAAACTTGGCGAAATAGAGATCTCTCAATATGTTCTACACGACAATAATAATTATTAATGTAGTCTAGAACATGAACGTTACTTTATAAGTAAGTAATAATGATTAACTGGTGTATTTTTTAGTAAGTATTTACTCAAATAGATACACTAATTACTAGACACTCTCAAATTCATACACGGCAATTGGAAATACATACACGGCATTTTAATTTCACAATACATAAACTTTAATTGTAATCATAATCATAGGCCATCAAAAAAAAAAAATAATTCGGTCATGTGACAATCGGTCCAAATAAGTATACGTGAATAAATCTATGCATCAAGAATAAAATTTCTTTCAGCATTATTTTTACACAGTTTGCATTCAATTTTAAGTATTGTTTGAATCCAACACGCAATATTTCAATTTAACATTTCCAAAACAATTTTACGTAAACGTATCCTAACCCGCAATGTTCCTTCTATACTTTGCATTTATTATAATCACTTGTTGCCAGATCATACATCTTATTATTATGTCATAGTATGCAACTGTCCCTTTTTCGCCCTTGGATTGTGTATAATTATAAGAAAGTGACAGCATACGAAACATTTTTGAAGTAGTGTTGTGAAATTATTCGAGGACACTTAATCGATATTTTTTTATCTCAATATTATTGAATATTATAATTATGGATCTAAATCAAGCTTTACTATAGTGTGAGTTGATTGGAAACTTAACACTATGTCAGAAATATCATGGTAATTCGTTTTTGTTGTTTACGGTTGATTTTAATAATTTGGAACATCTTCAATAATTAAAACCCAACGTAAGGAAAAAAAATCAGAGATCAGAGAGAAGAGTAAATAAGAATTTAAGTAATTTCAGCAAATGAGCAAGCAAACCATCTTATGGTAAATGGTCCCTGCGCCCATGAACAGCTTCGACTCATGTATCATGAATGTGTTATCGGACCATGACATTGCGAAAGGAGCGGGAAGGAAAAAGCCGGCAATCTTACTCACCGATCGAAACGTGACAGCGAAGCTGTCGCTTCAAATCATTCGCCTGTGAGACAGCGGTACCTCCCCGTACGAGTCTGTCCATTCATGCTGAGTATCGGGGTGCTTTTCGCTCCGGGATATCCGGTGCCGTCCACAATGTGTGTGACGGTAATTGAGGGGATTTTAGCATACGGATATTCTGGAGTAGATATTGTTAGGGACCCATCTCGGCCACAATATCCGCTTTTATACCGGCTGGAAAACGAGAGACACTGATATACCCCTTTCGGCCCCCCCGATACCCCCTAAGGTATCGAAAGGGGAGCTTAAAGCTTTTTCTCTTGAACAAAAAAAAGTGCACTAAGTTATCTGACTAATCCTGAAAAATTACAATAACTTGACACTATTTAATGTTTCGAAAGTTTACTTTGTGAAATCGTATTTTTTTCAAAATACACCTATGTATTCGCAGCTGTAGATTGTTTTATTAATTAACTACTTAGGGTAAAATTGCTTAGAAAAGTAGTTGACACATTCGACTAAACTACAAATAATCGATATCGATTTCGAGATATTTTAATCACGGGTCACGGCTCTTATTTTAAATAACCAATCACATAAAGATTTTTTACGCCAATCAGAGTATCTCATTTTAAATACAATTATCCAATCCAGTTACGTAATTACTGCATCAACCAATCCATCCATTCAATCCATAGGGATCTTCAATTTTTTAGCAAATCCTAATGTATGGTGGCGCGGGCGGCGCGGCGGTAAGCTCAGTGTTCGTTGTACTGCGGTACAATTAGTAATGTAAACAAAGACGCGCGCGCGCAGAACTCGCCATTTTGATAGTTTTTAAATTCTGTTTGTTATTATTAAAGTATTTAGTGTTAAGTAAGTGAATAGTTATGAGTTTTAAGTGATAGAGACACATATTGGAACTAAGTACGTTATCATTAGGTATTAGTTTTAGTGTTTTAAGTGTTCTTTTTATTATTAGTTTTAGTATTAGTGTTTATAAGTACATTTTAGCTTTTGTAGGTTTAAGTTTTTTAGTATTATTTTGTTTTCTTTATTATTAATTTACTTTGCGCGTATTCTTAATACAATGACGAATACTTCTAGTACTGTGGAATACACAAATATTATAGTGTTATTGTATGGCGAGTGTAATCAAAACGCCGCGCCTCAGAATGGCAATGTGATAAATTGATTGGTTATAATCACATTGCCCAATCTTATTGGGCATTATTCATATTGCCCGGGCACTATGAATAATGCCGGATTAATCACTTGGCCCATAACATATATAATGAATGTTTAACTGATCCATGTCTGTACATGGAAGGTATTTGAGAAACCTATTAAAGAGGGACTGTATGAACGTAATGGAACCGAAAACAATGATTATTAGAATTTTCTCTGTTGTGTGTTCTCGTGAGGTGACCAAGAATTTCAAATATATTTGTTACTTTTTTTTACTTGAAAGAGATGAGATGCGATAGGAAAGGACAGAATAACATGCTTCAAGTCATGGGATAAAATAAGACGGGGCAAGGCGGGATATAAGGGGACGGGATAAATAAAACGTACGTAAACGTATGGGAAATAATATTGTGCTATTGTGGCCTGACATCAAATTATTATTGAACGAATCCATATATTTAAGTTTCGCTCTGTTGTCATAAAATACAAATTATTATTACACTTGCCACGATTACATTTTGTATACTTATCATTTCAAATACATCACGTCGCATACAATTTTAAGCAAACATGAAGTCATACATTATTATTATTTTTACGAATCCTTTGAGCCTTGAGGGTATTGAAAACCGATTAACAAGTTATGTGCGGAATTACCAATCGGCCAATAAAATTTATTATTTGAATAAAATTCACTAAGAGGAAATTAAAATATGACATTCCTACTTTTAAAAACATCCAATCGTGACTCTTTCATATTTAGTCACGTTATACACAGTCAGGTCATAAGTATTGTCACACAGTAAAAACTTTTCTTTTAGAATGCTGGCCACAAAAAAGTTTATTGAATTCGAGTTTCGAATTGTTCATGAAAATAAAAATGTATACTTTTTAGAATTTTACTCATTTTTAAATATGGAGTGAAGGCGCGAATTCAAAGAAATCCCAAACGTAAGCAGAAACTGTTGGCCCTTCAGATGGGGTTAAGCAGAACCACGGTGAAAAGGGTGTTAAATGAAGACTTAGGGCTTCGGGCATATCGAAGAAAAACAGGACATCGTTTGAATGCTCGTCTAATGGACCTGAGACTGAAGAGATGCCGCGCTTTGTTGAAGCGGCACGCGGGAAAAAAATATCGGGAAATTCTTTTTTCAGATGAAAATTTTTTTACCGTAGAAGAGAGCTACAACAAAACAAAATGATAAGGTGTACGCACACAGTAGTGAAGAAGCGAGCAACCGTATTCCGCGTGTCCAACGAGGTCATTTTCCATCCTCGCTCATGGTATGGTTGGGAGTTTCTTATTGGGGCTTAACAGAGGTACCTTTTTGTGAGAAGGGTGTAAAAACGAATGCAGTTGTGTATCAAAATACAGTCCTGACGAACCTTGTGGAACCTGTTTCTCATACCATGTTCAATAACAGGCACTGGGTATTCCAACAAGATTCGGCGCCAGCTCATAGAGCGAAGAGCACACAAGATTGGCTAGCGGCGCGTGAAATCGACTTCATCCGGCACGAAGACTGGCCCTCCTCCAGTCCAGATTTGAATCCGTTAGATTACAAGATATGGCAACACTTGGAGGAAAAGGCGTACTCAAAGCCTCATCCCAATTTGGAGTCACTCAAGACATCCTTGATTAAGGCAGCCGCCGATATTGACATGGACCTCGTTCGTGCTGCGATAGACAACTGGCCGCGCAGATTGAAGGCCTGTATTCAAAATCATGGAGGTCATTTTGAATAAACTTTAGTGTCATAAGAATCTGTGTTTGTTAAGTTCATTTTGGTATATAAATGGTTACATAATGAATAAACTTGTCTCAATTATTTTATATTAAACATGTGACAGAATTTATGACCTGACTAGGTAATTTATTCAACGGTGAACTTTTATGTGATGATCAGAAAATCGGTCCTAAACGTAACAGGTATATCAACTTTTAATTATGTATATTCGATGATTCTTATTACTCAAATACACTTCCGGTCGATTCTTAAAATGGTGGTTAGAACTACTGTGTAACTCTATTCTAAATATGTAGTGACATCGATTCGGCCGGTCCAGTAATAACAATATTAGTGCTTAGTTAATACCGTAAAAGGGGGCGAAAATGATTTTCGGGAATTATTTCAAAAGCAAATGTTCTACTGAACCTGTTAATTTTCTTTTTAAAGTGATGTGTAAACAGAACAATATTGTTTTTACCCGTACAGAATTCGATGTATGTCAAGCTTATAACTAATAACTATCTAGGAAAATATATCTTCAAAAAATTCAGTCGAATTGATTACCTCCTCTTTTGAACTCTGTCAAAAAGGTGCCATCTTTATCAGTAAAATATGGTGTCAAAGCTTTTTTGTGACATGATATGTAGTATGTAAGCTAGGTATGAAAATATTTTCCTTAAATTGCTTGGGGTAATATACTTCAACGTCAAAGGAAAGTTAATACAAGACCATTCATCTTACTGGTTTAATTAAGCATATTCCTAGTATTTAATTTAAATATAAAATAAATAAATAAGTGTGTATTCATTCATTCACCCCGAATATCAGATAAAGTAAAATCAGCTCAGTACTAAATATGTGGAACCTATGCCTTATGTTAATTTAAACATGTATGGTACTTGTTATATGTTTGGTACTTTACGACCCGCCTTCAATATGTTACTAATATATTTTGATTTTTTGGCTGGTCAAGTCAATAAGCAAATTAATCATGTACGAGTACAATGAAATATTTTTTTTGCGGTGCAGTGGTTTTATTATTAGGTATTTTTTACTTCATGGAGTTTGTTTTAAATTCGGTTTTTATTTTTTTACTAAACTTTTTAGTTATTTGTATCTTTTTTTGTTGAAAGGCATTTATATTATGACGAAGAGTTGGTCACACAAGGAATATTATGTTCCTTCCGATGAAAACGAAATCGCTGAAATCCGTTAAAAGCTGCCGAAGATATTGGAGTATTCCCATGTTTATTAATTTTGTTTAACAAATACGCAACGTGACTATAGATTTACACACTAACAAACTAATCTAGTAAAAAAGCAATGACCCTGTTCAAAAAAAAAACTCCGTAATAGTTCTCATACAGACACATGGACTCTAAGCTTGCAATGTTATTATTTCCGGTAATGCAATTCGATGCATTATTTGTTATTTATATTTATATACGATATATTTTTGTTATTGATATGACACAAATATTACCTTATAAGTTGTAAGTGCTTTACATTTACTTTACTACAGGCACGAGCACGTGTATTCTATCTGGATTTTTAGGTCACGCGATTCGATCTCGGCACTTTGACCCAATCCATGCAAGTTGAATACGTGTCAGAGTAACCTACATCTAAACTACATCGTGGTACTACTTTATTCAAAGCACCGTGTGCTACTTTTTGAATAGTGATTGCGGTTTTTGTTGACCCGTCTTGATTTTATTTACAATGATTGAGTACTATTTAATTAATACATACTGTTAGTATAATTGGACTACACCATTTGGTAATTTTATAACGTGTCTATATCATAATGTCTTGTTGTTTACATTATAGGTGTAATTTGTTGTTTACAGGTGACGCGCTGCGGAGAGGTGGTTAAAGCGGCTCTGCCGCTTTAAATGGACAAACGCAAGATGCTGCCAAAGAGAGCGCGTATGGATAGCATGCGGGGTCCTATTGCAAATGGACCCCTGCAATCAAGGTAAGCGCCGTTTGTACACAATTATTTATAGGACTAATAATCTTCGTTAAAAACTATCTCGTAACGTGTTACTCGCTTTAGGTATTATCACCTATTAATTTTTCTTTGTTTAATTACAAATATGATATTCACTTGTTAAAAATGAACATTTAGGTGAATTAAAACTTAAAATTCACTAATTCGTTTCATCATATTTGGTAGATTACCATAAAACATGTTAATTTCCTTTAAATTGAGTAGTAACTGTTAGAGGGCGAGTGAATGATGTGATAGCATGAAATATTGCCATTCAGTGCAATAAAAAAAATATAAATGGCGTAAGTTTATTTTTTTATAATTTGGCGATGAACTATCTTCCAGATAGCGGGAGTAAGAACTTGCACAAAAATTTATTATAGAGGACTTCAGCGAAACTGTAATAAACTCTGACTTAACGTTAAGAACAACTTTTATATGCTGGCCAAAGTATTCTGTCGAACGAAATAAATAGTAGCCCTTTTAATTTTAACACTAAACATACCATAGCGGGTCAATTGACCCATTTTGAACTTTAGCATTGAAAGTAACGTATTACCTTACTGTTTTTGCACATTTTTATTTCATGACTTTTTCTTACTGATTAATCTACATTTATTTTCCTATTTCTTGTTTTTTTTTTGTTTTGTTTATTTTGAGTAATATCTGTAGTATACCGATTTCTACCACAACGGGTCAAATGACCCGGAGAGCATTTTGATTCATTTTGCTTATCGTATTGCAGTCGGTAAGTTGCACATTCTGCAAAGACTGTTGTGTAATGTAGAACAATCAAAATAGGTGAGAACAATATCAAGAAAATATCATGTTTTTTTAATTGAAAGTAGTTTTTATCCAGGGAGTGTTAGGATCCGAATGGAGTTCATCTCACGAAAAATTAGATGCATATATTTCAATTTTATATGGAGCAAATAATTTGAATATCTCATTTTTGTGGAATATCATGTTTGTGGGATACATTTTTTTTCTAAAACTGTGAAACCGAATGAGTAGAAATAATTTTACCGAAATTCTTAGATTTTTTTGTTATGATAAAAATAAGTCAGCAAAGCCAACGTTTGAAAACAGACAAATTCGCTGTGGTATCTACAATTTGGAATATTTTCATTGAGAACAGCCAAAATTGTTACAAACCGGGTGGTAATATTACTATATATACGAACAGTTATTTCCGACTAAAGTAAGATGTAGATTTACAGATCTACCAAGGCGGAAAAATTTGGAATCCACTTTTTACGTTTGTAATAGTCAATATATTATTTTGTGTTAAAATAAGAAATTATTTCTTATTCCTTTTCTATTTCCTTTTTTTCTATGTGTGGTGGCCTGTTGGTAAACGGGCCAGACGTGGCTGCCAACATATTCACTGTGGTCGCGGATTCGAATCCCAGGACACACCTCAGACTTTTCGGAGTCATGTGTATATAGAAAGTCAATCCCAACGCACTAAAACGGTGAAAGAAAACATCTTGAGAAAACCTGCATATCATAGCGATGTACGAGTACTCGTATAATACTAAAAATGTTTAGTATGTAAAGTCCGCCAATCCACATTAGGCCAGCGTGGGGGATTATATGGCCTAACCACTCTCAATCGTACTCTTGATTTTAGAGAAGGCCCATGCCCTGCAGTGGAACGTATATTTCCTTTTTTAACAACCTTATTTCATACATTCAAGCAGGAAACATCAAGTCGGGTCATTTGACCCGCTATGGTAGAAATAGGTATCTTGTAAGTCTTGGTATGATTAGTGTTAAAGGTGTGGAGAACTTCCTCGCATTTAACATTTTAAAAACAATCGTCTTCTTTATCATACAAATTGTTGATATATTTCCAAACTATAGCAGCGAATTCGAAACAGTCATTCGTAGAATATCAAAACCATTGAAAGTGGTTGTCTCCCAATACAAACTGGCGTCGCGTCATGGCGTGGCGGGAGCAGAACTCAGCTAGCGAGTTAACAAAACAACCTTCATCTATTGGGCTCACTTGGCTCATTCTTTTCGCGCGCTAATCCTATTTGGTTTCCATCAAAACTTGCCCGAAGGGGTTTCGTCCCCCGGTGGGCGGCGCAGCGCGAACGGGGTGGCACCTAGCTCTCGACGGCCTCTTTGTTTGCCACCAAATCTGTTTTCGTCTGCCCCCGGGAAAGTTTGTGGAAATTCGCGAAAACTCACGCCAACGTCGATCCTGCCAGGAATTACTTTTCAGTTTCAACACTTCTCCCTCCGCGTCTCGCCCCGTGAGAGAAAGTTTCTTTCACCCCAACCGACAATAATAATAATTCCGCTACGCTATGACGAAAGTTGAAATTATTAGTTTAATCTTACTGTGGAGCGCTTTAATTATTCTGGGGAGAGCTTGATGGGCCGGCAGGGGGTTCGCAGAGCGGGCGTTACATCGGTCCGGTCCGGGGACCTCCTCGACCCGTGATTAGCCAAGTGCTGGCAGCGGACGTGTTTTCAATATTTGCCCCCTGCCCTCCTCCCCGGATTAATTGGGTTATAAATTTAGATTTGTTTTTCGTTATGTTCCAGATGCTTTGGCCATTTGCAACTGTGACATAATGCTTATAGGTGATGAATGTTTGTTTTGTACGCGGTTGTTGTTCTAGTCACTAAATACAAATAGTGATTACTGATTAGATATTAGTTTCCTGACTAGGAGTCTTTCTCGTGGATATGTTATTTACTGACTCTTAAGGTTGTAAACATTAATTTAGTTGTATTTACTTGCTATAGCGTTACGCCTTATAGTAATTCGGCAATGTGCTGAACTTATTTTGTGCTTTATCGTGCTATACGAGTAGTATTTAGTTCTATTATTAAAAATATACCACAACACGTACCAAAATTACATCCATGTAAATACAATAAATACGTACATTCCTGTTCCTGTTTGCCCCCGTTTCTAATTAACCCGGTGAGGCGCAATTTGTATTTTTACTTGACTCAATTCAGCAACCCCTATTGCTTTATTGAGAGCATCCTGTCGTACACGGTACAACGCGACGCTCCCGGGTTAGCTTTTTGTACATTGCGCTCGCGTGTCGGGTCATACTGCCGACGGGCGTGCGACACTTGTTTAGCCAATGATACGGTACAATTGGCCCGCTTTATTGCATTACGCATCGGCAGTGTTCGAGGGCCTTTTGTACCCTTTCATGTGACGTGCATTTGAAGTTTAATAGAGTGTACAGACGTAGGTATGTTATGGATAGGTAGTTTTTTCTTTTTTACTGTATTTTCGCATTATAGCTTGCTATGTACATTTTTGGTTTTGTATGAATACATGCAATATTGTAAAGATTTACTGAAAATCCGTTGTTTATCTAGCGGCTACTTGTAGAGAATTTGATTTTTTCCTGATGCGGGTTGATAGGCTTTAAATGCCCTCAAAGTTTCTTGTTCAATGTTAGGGTATACCGTGATAAAGCGAGCAAACATTCCATTGATTTATAAACTAAGGATCAGCGCTTCAGTGCATTTGAAGTATCATTAAGATGGCCGTGAACATCGCGCCATCTTATGAGACTGACATGGTCATAATTGACTCAGTCTCTTAAAATAAATAAGAATTAAAAAAAAAAACATCGCGCCATTTAATATCTTTTTTTTTTTTATGGTTTCGTCAAAATAAAAATGCTAATGTAAATATTAAATTAATTTAACGTAATAAGATTTTGTCGTCACGGTGGTAAGAATTTCGTTTTACTAAACTTTCTGTCATAATACAAACAAGCATGTTTAAAAATCATAACGCTCCAGTGCACCACTTAAGTCGGTCACTACGCGCTCTTCACTTTATTTTACTTTACTTTAAAGAAACACGTGCTTTGGATAAGTCAGACCTGTCTATACCGGCTAAAAATTTGCAAATCAGCAGATGTTATAAAAGCGAAAGTAAGCCATAAAAGTAGTGATAGAGACGTTAAAACGTTATATAAGTACTCTATTTCCAAGACTAATATATTCTTTGCCATTATCTTGTATAATGTGATAAGTATTGTAAATTCATTGACTTAACCTAATGTAGGTCACGACTCACACTCAGTCACTGGGATAAAAAAGATTCATTGGAAAAATAGGCATAATAAGTGCAAAGAGAAATAAAAAGGAGTTGTGTTTAGAATATAAAGTTTTTGCATAGCAACACGGTCGCGGTGCGCTCGCGGGTCGGCGCAACCTTGGCTCGGTGACTCGGTCGTCGACATCGAGCGGTGTTGCACTTGTTCCAAACGAAACTTGTCGATAGCGGCGGCCGGCGATTAACTCAGACACTCGTACTCCATTCCTGATAACAAATTTATATATTTTGATACGTTTACGAACGCTTACCTAATAGGCTGCGATTGATATTGGGTTGCGGATTTTAATTATTTACACCCGAATACTCGAACGCCATTCAAATAATAAGTTGTCCTTAACAGCGAACGGCCCACTTAGCCAGTACATTTAAGCGGGATTTACGTAGTTAAGTGAAACGTAATATTTAAGTTGTATTCCAGTATTCGAGCGTATAGATGGGTATTTCGAATGTGACTATTTAATTTAATATAATAACAAGAAACATTATCACTTGATTGAAAACAGCGATCAGAGTGCACTGGCGTCACTGGCCGCGCTGTAAGTTCAAAGTATCACCGGTAAATTATTTCTCTCGATAATTTGTTACCACAACGATAATAATATATTTCGATTTTCAATCACAATGGAGACCGGACTCTTTAAAGGAAGTCGTTATATCGTAAGAACTTAGTAAACAATCGTTCATTTTTATAGGTAGCGAGGTTCGGTTGAAGGCCGGTGACATAAATGATGGTCATGTAACAGTTTGGAGCGTTTTATCGGGAATTATGCAAACTATTTTTGTTTACGTATTTTTTTTTGTTAACATTATAATTTTCTTGTTTATATGGTCTATCAACAAAATAAAACCGATTCCAAAAAAAATTCGACGGTCCCTATCGTGTATAAGTTTACTTAATTAATATAGTGTGAAGAGGCACCTTAGCAGGCCGGCATAATTTTTTCTATTGGTATGGGACTGCCGTCCGATACCAATGGATACTCTGCCTGGGCGGCATTTGCGCTTACCATCAGGTGCAATGCCGCCACTATGCCGGGCCAGAGTTAAAAAAAATAAAAAATAAAGTTCCTTGTACGTTACTGACTTTGAAACATAAATATCGCATCCAACCACTTGCATATATGCATATATTTTTTATACATATATAAGACTGAACTTGTATATTTGTGAGGTGTTCAAATAATAAGCTTGTGTTGCTCTGTAAAACAAAGAATTTTATTATTTTATTGTTAACACAACAATCTGTACATATAACGAATTACACTAATATATTAACACAAACCTGTAAAACAAAGAAACGACATTTAAAGTTTATTATTCCTCCTTCACAATAATTCTATAAATTTCTTCTATAAAATACTATAATGATCTTGCACTTTTTACTAATGAATTTGAATTCCTTTAAACGTTAGATGACAGATCAATTTTTCATTCTTTTCCATTCGGCTACTTTATACAACAAGGAAATATGCTACATACTGTATTTTATAATCTAGGCTGATTATAAAATACTGCAATGTATTTTCTTTACACATATATACATATTTGATTCTAAATGAGTTTTATTTTTTGTTATCGCAGTTCTACGTTTGATTTATTCATTGTGTTTGCCGAAATAGACCTAGTCCCGCTGGCAGTGTAGGCGTCAATTGGGGACAATTTGGACTTGATAGCCGGTATCCATTGGGTATCGATTGGCCGGGTTAATGGACACCGGATATTGAGCACACGCGATTCACTTTTATGACGGTCTTAGAGAAATCATTTTGTACGAAAAAAATATAAATACAAGGCATATCCAAGACTGCTAGCGAAAACGAAGCTCGGTGATAGTTTTAGTGACTTCAGACACAATTCAACTCAAAATTTTGCATAAAAAGTGACGGTTTTTTTATCGTCGTTTATGGATGGTAAATACTTATTCTTTTCTCAAGTTATAGGGTACACCCATTTATTGTTAAAGACGCTATGATACACACGGGTTTAAATTATTAATTTAGGAAAAACTGTAGATTTGCCAGCCCAAAGGTGTAATATTTAAAAAAATCACAAAAAAATTCGAGTTTCCTTACGAAATTTATAGTTGCATTTTTGGTAGCAATCTTAATATATATACCCTGTATAATATCGTATAATAATTATGGAGAATGATTTGTACGTTAAAATTGTGTTGGCGGAACTAATTAATAAACCCACCAGTATTACAATTTATACTTGATATATACTCACACACTTTTGGATATAAACATAAAGATTATGCGCAAAATATCACCAACGCAAAATACCATAATTAAGCACCGCACTATTAGTTATTATATTAAAGTTGCTAGACGTTTTCGACACTTTTCATTCAACGTAACTAATATATTTCTTCTTTATACAGCGCTACAAACTTGAAAATATCATAACGACAATAAATGTATTTCTATTAAATTATAATACTTCATTTTATTTCATATGGTGAGAATAATGTTTTTATTTATATTTTTAAACTATGATATCCATGAGAACAGAACGCAAATTATGAATGCTATGTATACATAGTTTTCCAGTTACGATTGATGAATAATCGTCAAACAAAATGACATTAAAATTCTATAAACGTGACAATGTGGTCATTGAATCGATTGATACTAAAAATACTTGGTGGTGTTTAACTTTTGAAGTGCCATTATTATTAATTAATACATTTTGGTGATCTTTCGCAAATCTGATTAGTGGTGAGTGTATTCGACGCTGATTATATGTATACCTTTGTAGTACGAATTTAGATAGAATGATAATTAACTTAATATTTTAATCGATAAATGTTTGTTCCTAATGTAAATCGATTCTAAAACAAATTGGTTTTATTATAAATCGATAATTCGTTACCCATATCTTTTCGATTTCGAATAAAAGTCACTCAGTAATCATAAGATAATAATTCAAGAGTATACTGATACATGCTCAACCCACGTGCCACAATGAAGACTAGCAAACACGGTCAAATTTCACCGTGACAACACTAATTTGACATTCAAATTGACGTGTGATGTTATCGATACGCAGAAAATGTCGTCGCTTATCGGTAATCACGCTGTACCGGTTTGCGGCGGTTTCGTGGCGACCGATAACGCGCACCTGTAATCGGCAACGCTGACAGATAAATGTTGTCATTGTCAGCGTGTTACGTGATGGCTTTGTTGTGTTGTACACCGTGACTGTTGTAATGTGCGTTGTCTGTTGTATGTGACTGGATACTGATTATCTTCCCTCATCAATAATGGAATGTCACGTAGGAGATAAAGTTATATGTAATAATTAATTGACCTCAATGAGGTTTCAATAAAAGTATTGTAGGTACCTATTTATAAAGCGGAAAGATATTGTGTTGTAAAATATACATGATTCTTAGGGTAATCACGCAAGGTTCGATAACATACATATTGTATATTTAAGAGCAATTATAATAAGTATATTATCTATTTCAAAAATGGCTAAAAAGGATTATATTGGTTAGTCTGTTATTAAACATTCACTCCCGGTCGCTATTCCACTGCTGCCCGATTCGGGGACTTTGTCTTCTGACCCGCTAACAATGACAATAAAATAAATGATTCATCGTTGAAATCTGTGCTGCGTAGCGCAGAGTTACACTATTTAATCGAGTATATCCACCCGTTAATCATTAATCAATGCCTATCAAAATAAAGAAGTATAAATTCGACTTCCTATGTATTCAACTAATGCGTATAATTTGTACATTCCAGGCCCTTGGTGGCGTTGCTAGACGGTCGCGATTGCACCGTGGAGATGCCGATACTGAAGGACGTGGCGACAGTGGCGTTCTGCGACGCGCAGTCCACCTCCGAGATCCACGAGAAGGTGCTCAACGAGGCGGTGGGTGCGCTCATGTGGCACACTATCATACTCACCAAGGAAGACCTCGAGAAGTTCAAGGCGTTACGGATCATCGTGCGCATAGGCTCCGGCGTCGATAATATCGACGTCAAAGCTGCCGGTGAATTAGGTAAGCTTTATACAATACACAAGCACAAGTACTACAAATATTACATTCTGAGTGAAAGCTAATACTTTTTATATCCATCAGTATTCGCAAAATCACCATATTCAGCCACAATATATCTACTGCTAAACTTATGCCTTCCTTAAAGATTTTCGCAGCGACCAGTTGGAAGCGGCGCTAAATATGGTACATGTTGTTTTGAACAGATTTTGTAAAAATATGTAGATTTTGCACGAAGCAGTTGTAAAAACTGGTTACAAAGCCAAGAATTCATACTTATTGTCCTTTTTTCCACTTATAAACTTCGGAGATGTCTACCTCATATTAACTCTTTGAGCCCACTTGATTATCATAAATTGTGCACAGACGAGTCCGAAGGTGTCAGTAACCACATTTTGTGAGACGCGTCTCGACTCGCGAATGCGGTAACCTGTTTTTCCCAACGGTACATTAACCACGCGCCCGGTGCAGTCACTACAGCTTTCTTATCAATTCCAAGGGCTTGAGATAACCATTCAATTCGCAAAGCGGACTTCGATTCGTTACTGAGAAAAATAAATTACTTGGTCTTACTACTTCAGTTTACCTTTAATATTGCGGTATTTTTTTTGTTTTATTGAAATCAACACTATTATATGGCAAGATTTTATCAGGTTAAGGCCGTTAATATAAAACGTTTTTCGAGACAAGATTACATATTTCTGTTGAATGTGTTAAGTAGGTTCTATCCCAACAATAATCAGTATTCTAAATGATCATAATTAATATTTAACATATGCCTAAGTTGAAATTAATATGATTATGCATTGATTGTTAATGTTTATTTTCCAGGCATAGCGGTATGTAATGTCCCTGGCTACGGCGTAGAAGAGGTAGCGGACACGACAATGTGTCTCATATTGAATTTATATCGACGGACATATTGGCTCGCAAACATGGTGCGGGAAGGAAAAAAATTCACAGGTAAATCGAAATAATAATTCACAATATATATAATAAATAAACAATATACACTATTTTATCAAGATTGCTATCGAAAATGAAGCTGGGTGGTAGTTTTAGTGACTTCAGACACAATGCAACTCAATTTTGTGAAAAACTTGTGACGATATTTTTTTGTTACTTTTTTTCTATCGTCGTATTAGAGTGGTAAACACACACACAGTTTTTTCTAAAATAATAGTGTACACCCATTTATTTTTAAGGGCACTAAGGTACGCTATTCTTTAAATTATTATTTAAGCAACAATTATGGATTTATCACCCAAACTCGATGATATTTAAAAATTAATTTTAAAAAATTCGCGTTTCTTTGCGAAATTTTGAGTTACATTGTGTTTGTAGTCACTAAAACTACCACCCAACATCGTTTTCGGTGGCAGTCTTGATAAACCCGGTGTAATAAAAATAACAATCACGGTAATCTGTTGCTGTCTAATTTATTTTTACTTTGGTTTTTAAAGCTAGTGATTTTTAAAATGAGCTGTTTTTTTTTAAATTTAATTTAATGTTAACGGCAACCACTAAAGTGATCATTACAAAACAATAGATTTTGCCTTTTAATCATTTGTTGGCTGAAAATGACAATGACTATCTCCAACGACCCGTTATTAAAGAATACCTATTGACGCGTGAAAGACAGAAAGATGTATAACTCGGTATTCGCGATATATCTTCCATAAGCACAAAATTTATGTTACAAATATTTAATGAACGTTTGCCGAAAAATAATTTTTTTTTTAGCTAGGTCTCTATATTCTCAACGTGCGATATGATAAATGTTATCTGAAGGATGAATATAGGTAATTCTATATTGTTGGCGATAGTGGCAAGTGATGTGCGTGTGATTGTGCAGGTCCGGAGCAGGTGCGCGAGGCGGCGGCGGGGTGCGCGCGCATCCGCGGCGACACGCTCGGCATCGTGGGGCTCGGCCGCATCGGCTCCGCGGTGGCGCTGCGGGCCAAGGCGTTCGGCTTCATAGTCGTCTTCTACGACCCCTACCTGCCCGACGGCATCGAGAAGTCGCTCGGACTCAACAGGGTTTACACGCTGCAGGTAACTATGAACACGCATTTAAACCATTTGTATGGAGTAAGTGCACTCATTGCTGTGCACTGGGCTCACTTACAATCAATATTTAGATTGAAAGAGCTCAGGTCATATAACAAGCTTGCCTAATTTATCGAATACTTCAGTAGTTTGCTTATATTGCAAACCTCATTCCACACTTATGTGGGGAAATATGACATTCATGCAAGACATAGAAAGACCCAGCTCATGATTTCATGACCAAAAGAGATCAAGGTCAAGTCATTTTCTAAAATAAATGAAAAAAACGAAACCACCGCCGCTATCTCCGGACCGCCACCGAGAACGAGATTATTTCTTGCCGAGTTTAAGATGACGTGACGGCGATCGTGTGTCCACCGCGCCGATAAATCGGTGGCTCAGTTCTAGAGCTTTGTCATACGTGGTAGTCGCGTTTTCCTTTTTAATAGAAATAAAACCAACTAGGAGGACGGCTAGTTTTAACCGGCGACAATTGCTTCTTCTGCTTTTGTACGATTGAAGGCGTAGGCGATGCAAATAATTTATTTTAAATAAACTCTACTACTCTAATTAATGTATAAATATCGTATTTGAATTTTCATACCCCTTTTGTTTACAAATTTTATGATAGATATAACAAAATCGGGCGACGGCCCGGTGCAACGGTACTGTGTGGACAAGAACAAACGTGTTTTGTATAGCCGGCACATCGGCCCGTTACATCGGCCTGTCACAAAACCGTGGCGAGATCTAGCTGTCACGCCGAACTACTCGAAACATCGGCGGCCGGGATGACGGCTCTCGGGTGACGGGCGTGCGGTGGACACATGGCCATAGTAAATGTATGTACCGCTAAATCGGCGCCGTCATCTCGTTCTCGATGACGGTCCGGTGACGGTGGCGGTGGACAAACGGCCTTCTGTATCAGCCCATATACGTCCCACTGCAGGGCACGGGCCTCCTCTACAATCGACAGTGCGATTAAGAGTGGTTAGGCCATATAGTCCACCACACTGGCCTAGTGCGGGTTGGCGGACTTACATACCATAGAAATTCTTATGAATCGCTATGGTATGCAGGTTTCCTCACGATGTTTTCCTTCACCGTTTTAGTGCGTGGTGATTGACTATCAATACACACATGACTCCGAAAAGTCAGAGGTGTGCCCTGGGATTCGAACCCACGACCACCGAGAACATGTTGGCAGCCGCGTCTAGTCCGTTTACCAACAGGCCACCACGCACTTGTTACGGCCTTAGTTGTTTTAAAAGAACTAGTGGTCGCCTAGCGGTCGAAATTCGACCAAATCAAGAAGAGAAAAAGTTTTTACCTGTATGATGATGTTGTTATTCAGATAATTCGTGCACATTTAAATGTACGTATCTCTCAAAATCACTTATTTCCCCTGAAGTATATGCAATTACTAAAATCGCAAACTACAATAATTGCTTTGAACCAGCAATAGTAAATTAAATATATTTTTTGTACCTGAATGTTGTTATTGCAGATTGCTGCTACAAAACTTTCTTTATGCATATAATGATAGTCCGTGTACATTTAAATGTATCTTACTGCTACACAATTTGTATAAGCGCTCAGTATTTCACGTAGTATTCATCAAATAAATATTTTCTGTTTGACATTCAACAAAACCACATTATACAATTTTTTCTGATTGACATTCAACTATGTCTATAATAAACCAAATAAACAATTTGACCAAAGAGTATGTATACGTGTACAAATTCTTGTGTATGCGTGTGTCAAATGCATGCTGGTTTATTTATTGATACTAGTGGTCGCCAAGCGGTCGAAATTCGACCAAATCAATAAGAGAAAAAGTTTTTACCTGTATGATGATTTTGTTATTCAGATAATTCGTGCACATTAAAATGTACGTATCTCTCAAAATCACTTATTTCCCCTGAAGTATATGCAATTACTAAAATCGCAAACTACAATAATTGCTTTGAACCAGCAATAGTAAATTATATATATTTTTTGTACCTGAATGTTGTTATTGCAGATTGCTGCTACAAAACTTTCTTTATGCATATAATGATAGTCCGTGTACATTTATATGTATCTTACTGCTACACAATTTGTATAAGCGCTCTGTATTTCACGTAGTATTCTGTATCAGCCCATATACGTCCCACTGCAGGGCACGGGCCTACTCTACAATCGTAAGCACGATTGAGAGTGGTTAGGCCATATATTCCACCACCCTGGCCTAGTGCGGGTTGGCAGACTTACATACCATAGAAATTTATATAAATCGCTATGGTATGCAGGTTTCCTCACGATGTTTTCCTTCACCGTTTTAGTGCGTGGTGATTGACTATCAATACACACATGACTCCGAAAAGTCAGAGGTGTGCCCTGGGATTCGAACCCGCGACCACCGTGAACATGTTGGCAGTCGCGTCTAGTCCGTTTACCAACAGGCCACCACGTACTTCACTATGTCTATAATAAACCAAATAAACAATTTGACCAAAGAGTATGTATACGTGTACAAATTCTTGTGTATGCGTGTGTCAAATGCATGCTGGTTTATTTATTGATTTAATGTTTTTTTTATGCATTATTATTAAAATCTTTTTTTATATATTCAATTTAATATTAGGCCTAATATTAATATTATTGCCTCATTCAAAATTAATATTCTCTTTTAATATTAATATTATTACCTCATTAGGCAAATAAAACTTTTTGTTTGATATGTCAGAAGAACAAAATAAAAAAGAAAAGATACAATTTGACACCAGAGTATGTATGCGTGTACAAATACTTGTGTATGGATGTGTGTGTGAAATGTATGGCAGTGTGTGTAATGTTTTATTTTTTGATTTAATGTACTTTATAAGCATTATTATTGAAAAATATTAGCATTCTCCACTTCTCCTACACATAAACTATAAGTGTGCCAAATTTTATGCTCCTGCGTCCGCGCAATTTTCGTAAAAAGGGATCCAAAGTTTCTGCATCACGTATTAATATATAGATAATGTACTTTTTATGCATTATTATTAAAATCTTTTTTTATATATTCAATTTAATATTAGGCCTAATATTAATATTATTGCCTCATTCAAAATTAATATTCTCTTTTAATATTAATATTATTACCTCATTAGGCAAATAAAACTTTTTGTTTGATATGTCAGAAGAACAAAATGAAAAAGAAAAGATACAATTTGACACCAGAGTATGTATGCGTGTACAAATACTTGTGTATGGATGTGTGTGTGAAATGCATGGCAGTGTGTGTAATGTTTTATTTTTTGATTTAATGTACTTTATAAGCATTATTATTGAAAAATATTAGCATTCTCCACTTCTCCTACACGTAAACTATAAGTGTGCCAAATTTTATGCTCCTGCGTTCGCGCAATTTTCGTAAAAAGGGATCCAAAGTTTTTGCATCACGTATTAATATATAGATTATTTTAAAAATGGTTAGATTGTTTTCATAATATTTTTTTTTAGATGACTTAGTAGTTCTACTACTATTGTACACACGCTCGTATGACAAACGAAGATAAAAAGAGACTAGAATTAAAATGGCCACTTTGATTAAAGATCATACCGGTATAAAGAGTATACCGCCATATTGAGTTTTTTTTCCTAAATCATTTGCAACGGTACGCCCAGCTGCACGCACAAATAAAAAGTATTGAATTATTTTATTTAAAAAACGTACCGTATTTTCTGTTTCAGGACCTCCTATTCCAGAGTGATTGTGTATCACTGCACTGCAGCTTAAATGAACACAATCACCACTTAATTAACGAGTTCACTATCAAACAGATGCGTCCAGGTAAATAAACCACATTCCTTTTTTTTAAACTACAACACGCCACTAAAATGTAGTAACCTCGATTGAGTTTGTCAAATAAATTTGCTTCAATGGACTGATTTCAAAGCGCAATTGGAGGTGACAGTAATAACTAGTATCTGATTCTACGTACTTTATAATTCTTTAACGAAACTTTATAATGAAAAATGTATTCAGTTGCCATTATTTCAGCTCTACGCCCATGGCACAATTGTATTTGTTTATGAATCGAATAATAAATAATTGGTAAATAACCATACAATTCTTACTCACAGTCTTACTTACGCCCGAATACTGGAACGCAACTTAAATATAAGTTGCGCTTACCGACGTTAATCCCAGTTAAATGTACTGGCTAAGTGGACCGTGCGCTATTAAGAGCAACTTATTATTTGACTGGCGTTCCGATTTAATTTCGATTTAATTGACATTAAACATCTCCGAGTGCGGCCGTAAGGGATTTTGGCCCAATTGCACAACTAACTTTGCCCATCTGTGACTTTGAAAATGTCAATCCTATACATTAGCATAGTTACTTTATGAAGTTAGGATTGTAGAATTTTAATAATTTGCCACTAGTAAAATCTTAAGGATGTTGCAATTGTTGGAATGTTACGATTACTGGATTGTATAGAAAAAAATTATTAAAAGTAAATAATTTTATAAAGGTAATGAAATATGATATTAGAATTATTTACGATAAATAGTTGGGTTGTCTGATTTTTTGGAGTCATGTGTGTATTGATAGCTAGTCAATCACCATGCCTTAAATCGGTGAAGGAAAACATGGCTTGGAAAATCTGCATACCATAGCGATTTACAAGAATTGCCCTAGCATGTAATGTTCGCCATAACTCATTAGGCCAGTGTGGTGGACTACGTAGCTAAACTAGTCTCAATCGTACTCTGGATTGTAGAGGAGGCCCGTGCCCTGCAGTGGGACGTAAATGAGCTGATATAGTTCAGTACAGATGGGGTGATATAATGAAGTATATTTTGTGTTTGTGTGCAGGCGCGTTCCTGGTGAACACTGCGCGCGGCGGGCTGGTGGACGACGAGGGGCTCGCGTCGGCGCTCAAGCAGGGCCGCATCCGAGCCGCCGCGCTCGACGTGCACGAGAACGAACCCTTCAACGTGTTCCAGGTACTGCACAACCACACAACAACACAACAACACAACACATGCACATATTGTACAAGTATCATAATAGAGAAACTAATATAAAACTATCTGTCCTTTCTTGCAATTTTAAATAGCCTCACGTTTGAGTGTATGGATAGAATTACTAGGCACTAACCAATATCTTCATTAACCTTTCACTAAAATAAAATTGTTAAAATTATAAAGGAAATGGATTTTGTTTTTACTATGTTAGAAAACTGGCAGCGTCCTCCTTAAACTTTGGATGTTCCATCAAAGAAATACAACTAATCTGTAATGGACTAAATGCGGCTGCCAACATGTTCACGGTGGTTGTGAGTCCAAGACCCAAGGCACACCTCTGACTATTCGGTCATGTGTATATTGATAATCACCCCGCAGTATAACGGTGAATGAAAAAAGCGGCATACCGTGGCGATGTATGGGAATTTCTGAGGAATGTCTGCCAACCCGAACTGGGCTAATTTAGTAGACTATATGGCTTAACCCGCTGCAATCGTACTCTCAATTACATTATTGGACGTGTATATAGGCTGATAAAATAATAATTTAATCGTTTTCCTTAGGGTCCACTAAAGGACGCGCCGAATCTGTTGTGTACGCCGCATGCGGCATTCTATTCAGACGCGTCGGCACAGGAGCTTCGAGAAATGGCCGCGTCAGAAATACGTCGCGCCATCGTGGGCCGCATCCCCGATTGTCTGCGTAACTGCGTCAACAAGGTTTGGTGCTTTCTAATATTATAATTGCTATAAGCCTTGGGATCAAAAATAGTCTTCCTACTACTGTTGTGACAGCACGTAACAAAATGATATAACTATGTTGCAGGACTACTTCATGGCGAGTGGTGGCGGCGTAGGCGCAGTAGGGTCTGTGGGCTCTGTGGGCGGCGTGGGCTCTGTGGGCGCGGTGGGCGGCGTGGGCTCGGTGGGCGGCGTGGTGGGCGCCGGCGTGGTGGGCGGCGCGGCGCCGGCCAGCTCGTACGGCGAGAGCATCAACGGCGGCTACTACAGCGGCGCGCAGGCGGCGCACTCCACCACGGCCGTGCACGAGCCGCCCGCGCTGCCGCCGCAGCCGCCCGCGCCGCCGCAGCCGCCCGCGCAGCCGCCCATCACACTCGTACGTACCGCATGCACAACACTCACTCACTACCTTGCAACACATCCACTTTAAGCGACAGCTCCACATGACTTTTCTAGTGATTTAGAATCACTATATATTTGTAGCAACGCAATGACATGGGAGTAATGAGGATAATTGAGTCAAGTTTAATATATGCAATATGATAAAATAATTTATCCACAATTTGTAACCAATCGTTGTCTGTACATGGAAGATATATGATAAAAACTATTATGCGGGGACCATATAAATGCAACAGAACCGTAAGAATGAGAATTAATTACACTGGTCTACAAAATTTAACTTTTTGTTTATCTGTAAAATAAATGCTTTATTATTTTACTAATTTGGGGTCACTGAATACGAAAATATAAACCAAATTTGAAAGTTAGCTCTTATTTTAAAATTATGGCTGGTATCGAAATATATGACGTTAGAGTAAAATTTTATAGAATATAAATCGATTCTTTTTTAAAAAAGACATTTTCTTTACTTTTTCATAAACTTTTTACATGAAACTGAGTATTTTAAAATATTTCCCAAGTATTTAACCTTTACTATTCAATAATTTCCCTTTTTTTCGTTTTCCTTTTGGAATTATCTTTACGAAAACCTTAAACCAAGTTCTAGCAGTAGTCCGTTAGCATTGACGCATTCTATCGGCCGTTGTATTTCTTTTCCACTGTCAATAAGTCTTGGTGAAATCGTTCACCATGTTCGTCAGTCATATCACCGCAGTCAGGAGGAAAAAATCGAGGTGAGAATGAAGAAAGTGAATTTTTGGGGACATATTGCGACCCATTTGCTGATATTTTGCAGAAGATTGTTCACAAGCTCGTGGTAATTTTCAAATCTCCTATTGCCCAAAAAATCATGAACTACTACTGCTCTAAAAGATTCCCATGCCTCTTTTTCGATGCCCTGTGAAATCGGATCAAAGTTTTGGTCCTTAAGAATCTCTCATATTTGAGGTCCGACGAAAACTCCCCCTTTTATTTTGGCGCCGCATAGATGTCGAAATTCACTTCGCAAGTAATCAATTACTTGCAAAGTGGGTGCGAAAAAAGGTGGACCAACCTTCAAAGGTTGGTCAACCTTTGTTGAGAGGATTAACCAAGGTCTTCATTAATCCCAATTTCATATGCGATGGAGGGAGAAAATTTTTATGAGGATCGACTAGGGGAGGATATTTAACGTTATTTTCTCCAGGGCACAGACTTTGTCTTCAAGTCCAATCTTTTTTAAAGTAATGTAACGATCTAGCCCGACTATCCCACCCACACAAGAAGCACCAGCATTTGGTGTAGCCCATTTGCAGACCCAACAAACCGTAGTTTTTGCAAATTGTAGTTTTTGCAACAGAAATTTGTCGAAAATGAGAAATAACTTTTAAAATTTCGCGTTTTAACAAACAAATGAAACGCTAATACTATAAGACACATGAAACGAAAGCATAATAATAAAATTAACGCGGATACTCTCACAAAATTATTTGAAATCTCATAATATAAAGTGACATCCACCAAGTTACCTGGTATTATCTTAAATATAGCATAAATTAATAATAAGAGCTAACTATTAATTTTAAGTTCTATATTTAGATTAAGGGGGTCGAATACTAAAGATGTATAGCAGTTTCAAGTAAAGGGCAATTTTCATGTTGACCAGTGTTATTGTTTGTTTCTTTAGCTCAAAAGCAGTAGTTTACTGCAGTTATTTCAATAAACAACAATATTATACACAAAAAACAATGTGAGCGGGATCCAAATTGATAAACGCAATCGATGCGTACTTGTGTACTAAGACAAGGGAGACAAGCGGGTGTTCTCTCCCCGCGCCTCCTCACCTCGGTCACCTCATATCCCGATTGCCATCTCAACCTGTCGCCTAGGCTACTAGCCTTAGTAGTATACCTGATGGGTGGCTGGCATTATACTGAAATGTTATTAGCAAGAAGCAGTAGCAGGGTTTTGGATTCAGGGCGCCAATTTTATTGCCCTTTGCTTGAAACTGGTATGGGAGGCACTAGAAATCTCGCCCGTTCGCTGCTGGCCGGGTCGCTGGATTTTCTCTTGCCAGAGATAAATAATGCCATCAATACATTCATACATCAAATCCATATTAAATGTGTTAATTTAAGACGCCAACTAGATTGTGATGATTTTTTTTTTGTTACAGCCGATGAACACGACGGACCCGGCCAATCATCAGTTGAAGCAGGAGAGCTCGGACGTCCACTAGGCGACATGGCGACGACGATACGCTACGTTACAGTACCGTGATCACGCCGCGACAAACGACACATACAAACAATAGTTTTATTCCATCGCAATTATGTCATAAGTACCTACGTCGTAAGCCAACGAGTGATATATCGTGGTGGAGTTTGCACCGAGACACCCGGCGATTTGTGCAAATTTGAACGCGTATGTGGAACTTGGACCAATTCTGTAATCGCGTTGCGGACGCGCCCCGTGTGTATGTGTCCAATGCGAGTGTTTAGTGAAGCTTTGTTTAACATTTCCATACCCGTCTGCCGACGAGTCGAGCGGCGAAGATACGCGTCGGATGGAGTGTACGCGCTTTTGTAACGTTTCAATAAGTCGTCACCATCACTGTCACGCGGGAACTAAATATATCATGTAAAGAGTTCAACTTAGTGAGCGGCAACGATTGCAATAAAACAAGTGCCAACGCATTTGTCAGTAGTTGTGGAAAAGTATTGGAGGCTAAAGAGTTAGCGACAAGCCTGAGGAACTGTTGTACTTTGCAGATTTTGGACGTTGGTTCGGCGACTAATAAAATGGACCTCAGTGTGGTATCAGTGATGATATATAATGTAGAGAAACGATTTGTATGTATTTCGGTCGACAATAAAATAAAGGGACAGAAAATGAGTAAAAGAATCTTCAGATAGACATAAGCTTAGAAACAGGGAACGTATGTTATATGTGGGACGGAACACAACAAATAAAAATGTGCAATACATGCAATTTTTATATATTTTTGCTGAATCGTATAAAATGGACATAGGCAGAGTAATGGCTTACAGAAACTGTTTTAAGTGTGTGTGATTGTTGTTAGCTACGTTTCAGTGAGATTCGTTTTAAATAAGGGGTTTTTATGAATTTATTTGTAAGTACACTAGTGTCTCGGTGCAAACTTCGTTGAGGTACGCTATATGGGTTTGGTTACGGAGATCCAACACCGAAAACTGAGCAAAATGTTCAACGTCACTAACGAGACGTTTATACATGCAACACATTTGTTAATTATTTTCACATTTTTAATGTCTATTCTTTGTAATAACCGTAACACTGGTCGGTAATACTGACATGAACATTATTATGTCTTGTCTTCAGCTTATTGCTTGTGAAGACAGTACTCCTGTGGCCCATATTGGTGCGGAATAGAGACGTGATGCCGGCTCTGTTGAGGTCGCCGATCTCGGCAACTAAACTCCGGTGATACCTCGTAACAAGTAATATTTGAGCGAATAGTTGATTCTGTGTTTGTATTGGTAAGTTGGGACAGCTATAATATAAATACAGTAATGTGTAACGCGTGTCACACACATGCACACAACACTTGGACCATCAACACCAAACCAATGTCTTTAAGACAAAACTTTCTTTTGTATCTGAATAATATATGCAAACATTAGTTAATCAGTGTGATGAATAGCATAATGCAATCGTTCAATTAAATTGGTAGAAATCTCAGCTGTAAAGAATAATAATATGCGAGCATATTAATTGTAATTAAATGAAAGGATATATTTAATCCTGCTACGCTTTGCGTAACGTAAAGTAATATAATAGCAACACTTAATCGCATAGCAGCCGCAAAAGGTAAAAAACGCTGGGATTTCTTGTAATATACATAATAATATATTAATGATTGTGAATTCGTAAAAAATAAGTGGTCCTGAAAATTGAATAAATATTCACTGCATGATGGCAACAGTATTGCGATGTATGAATGTTGTGATTGGTGTGGTATTGTTCGTCCAAGTGAGTGCGTAGTGAAGTGTGTTTGTAGCAAATTGCCAGAGTATATTGTCTACTACTAGGGTTGGAAGTGTCCCAGCGTGTTTATAGCATTTGATCGCATTTGTACGTACACACTCACACCCGCCAGCCGGTCAGCGACATCAACGCGGCATTAGCGCGTACCAACTGTTTATTTTTTAAGTATACAACAAATGGACTGTAGAATTCTATCATCACATTTTATTAACGACAAACAAACAAAACAGGAGGTCTTCGTGTTTCATTTTTTTTTTGAAATGTACAAAATCATGCTTTCATTTGATTAATTTTTTTTCTAAATAGAGTTAAGTGACGAATTTGTACATGAACGAACACCATAGAGATAAATTTTAGTACCGAAACGCAATAGCGGGCGCCACCCGGCCACCTCTGTTTGAGAATCGTGAGAAATTGGTATTTAAAATTAGTATTTACTTACAGTTTAGTTTAATGACAAAAACAATGTGTATATTTTATGAGAAAGTGAAAAGTTCTTAAATAAAACTATTGTTTTCGGATTAATTATTCTGTGTGTTTTATTTCCATCGATTTACAAAAACCCATAAAACGTGTCTTTCAACAAATTAGGAAAAACATAATTATTTTATATAAACTATGCTAAGATGTTAACATACCAAAATTGTTTCGATTGAACACAATAATGTTTCATTTTTGTTTATATCACAAATTATACTGTTCTGTTATTTTTGGAGAGCAAAATTATTTGAAACATTTTTAGGACTCCGAATGTATCTCGAGTGTTTGTGCAGCCCACAAATATTTCTTTCGGGTCTGGGTGTTTGTGAGACCGAAAAGTCTCTCGTAGTTCCTGATATCCACGACACAAGACTCGATCTTAGTGTGGGGTCAGGTCTATGTATGTGACTGTTGGGTGTTGGCATTGCACCTGATGGTAAGCGCAAATGCCGCCCAGGCAGAGTATCCATTGGCATCGGACGGCAGTCCCATGCCAATGGAAACAATTATGCCGGCCTGCCTGTTATTTATTTATGTATTATTTATATGTACGGCTTCATTCATATACAGTTTATAAACCTATTTTAGCTATTGAATGCTTTGTCTTCATAGCTCAAACTGAATTCAATAGTCGTTTGAAGGGAACAAAACATTAGGTAAATAAAATAGGTTTAAACATTGTCTATAAATAAGGCCGGTATAGAATTGGGACGATTCAATGACCCGCTATTTCATTATCGAGTAAACATAACACGTACTTCTGTGATTAAAAGTAATCCTAAAGCAGGAATATATGCCATTATAAAAAGTTCATCTCACAATCGCACGATATTAATATTTTATATTTACGAAAGGCACAAAATGTAAAAGTTCTGTGCATTTACGAGATCGATAGTTTAAATTGGCACATCATGATTGCACTTGCATTACAAATAAAAGGGTAAAGATAGTAAATGTAGCAATTCTCTCACTAAAAATAGAATAAAAGTTAAGACATAACATATTGATAATTCTCTACATAATATTAAATTGCAATTTAGAAGCGATAGATTTCTAAAAAAATGTACGTTAAATGCAAATTATTATGCATATCATATACAGATAGTATACTTGTCTCCTTGCAATTATGGATTGCATATCACATACCTATGTTTAAAGGAAGTAACCATCATAAATTGTTGTGTGTTGCAGGCGGGCAAAAGATTGTCTTACAAAATTATTTCGCCTCCATTAATTAAAAAAGGTTTATAAGCTTTGAATGCTACAGTGACGGATTTTGATATTACAACGCTTTTATTGACAAAGCGTTGCTAATACATCACAGTAACAATTTCTTTTAACTCAGTAAAGTAATTTGCATGGGGGTTTGATGGGACAATTTACTAAAAAAAAAACTATCTTCTACGTGGCGCCATCTATCAAGGCATTAGAGGTTTTTAGTCTTTGGTTAATTGATGAATACTACGTAGGCGTATTGACTCGTGGGGGTGTAGGTATCTTGAGTCGTCTTGTTTCTTCCGCATCCAAGGCCCTCTTCATCTCGTAGTACTTCTGTTTGAAAGCATGCATTTCCCCGTTCACTCTGTCCAATTCCAGACGCAGGTCGGTCACTTGACGTTCACGCATACTCAGTTCTGGGACAGACAAAAATAAACAAGAAATTAGGCAAAAGAAATTAAACATTTGTTTATTTCTTTAATGACAAAATTAGCTACCTATATGGTGCATATTCAATTCATTTGAGATATTATGAGGGATCTATTTATAATGACATAAAACAGTCTTACCGGCCACGAGACATTTCAACTTCGTTGTTCTTTGTGCCAAGGCGCGTTGCGTCCGTGTTAGCACTGTCTGAACAAATTCAAAATAAAACTGAGTACATGTTTCCAAATTTATGTTTATTATATTACTTATGTAAAAATATGTCCTTAAGTGTAAATCTGATCTGAGCAAAAAAATTAAAAAAGTCAACAGCAGTCACTAGTCACCTGTATCTCAGGGCTGGGTTGCAATGCGAGCATGTCCTTCACAGCGCTGTAGAGATTCCGCGTCTCCTTCAGCTCGCGATCTTTCAGCACCAACATCTCGCTCTGAGCTAGCACTTTCCTAATAACATTCAATACATTACTAACATATACCAAACAAATAACAATATTTCCTACACTATGTGATGTCCGCCAACCTGCCTTAGTCCAGCATAGTGAATATGCCCTAACATTTGTCAATGTCAATCGAATTATTGATTGTAGTGGACTCTCCTACTAAGCAGTAGGCGATTGCAGGGTGATAGTACATCTTAATGTGGAGTGTAGGAGTCGGGACTATGTTATCTGTAGGATGGTGAGATACAAGACATTAGGGTACCGGTAAGACGATTTTTGTACCTCAGGCACTATGCTGCAATTTACTCGTGTCGGTAGGTCGAGTTGTTATGACGGATGGTCTTTATTTTTTATATTTTTTAAAGGTTCGTCTCTGAGTTATTTTCTATCCTTAAGGAATATAACTTGTTTTCTAAGTGAACGGTGGTAGCCTACGCCCTTCTCTGTACTACCAAACAACATGTATGAACAAATTCTCGATGAGCTGTTAAGAGCGTATACACCTTGCGCGCAAAGTCAACTATAGGTATTTCTTCGTTAATTTCACGCACACATAAGCGACCAAAGCTGTGTGCGTAGAGCTGCCGCGTCGGCTCGCTATACAATCGGCTCAAACAACTATAAAATGTACTCTGTGCAAACAACTTTGATCCGTGCGCTTCAAATATTCAATTGAAATGTAACTGTAATATAATATCATAAAAATATTTTATTTCCATTATAAGTAGACAAATATTACTGTGCAAGCAAAGAATAATACAAATTTAGATACTAATCATATTTTCGTTACATTGTTAAGTTGCATTCAAATCAGTGTTCAATCAGTAGACACTTCGGACGTTTTATTAATAATTTCGTGTTCGAACACATAAATAGTGTTAGGGGCCTTACAACCCCTTACAATTACGAAATATATTTAATTTTATATTACAATACATAACATAATTTAGCCTCGGAATTACATCCCATTATATTACCTGAAACATAATTTATACTCACTACAAAATCATTGTAGGTAATAAAAATAATTAAATATTTCACTACCAAAGTACTAAGATGTGGTAATCGCAGTCCGCCCGTGGCTATTTTTACTACGTACGGCAAAAATCGACTGCAGCTAGGCCGGAGCGACGAGCGATATGTCCTCCCTCTAGAAGGCCTTGCGCGGTCTGATTTGATCCACGTCGGACGGCGTGTTTTATAGTGGTTTTTAAAATATTTGTAGAAAACATGAAAACTAATTTTGTTGAAATATAAAAATGGTAATTTATTGATAAGATGTTCTTCTATTATAATATGCAATTGTTATAAAAAATTATGTACGATAAGTTGGTGAAAAAAAAATATGTTCTTGACGAGAGTTTCTGAATAATTTCGCATTGTTTAAATTTTTATTTTTCAGGAACTAAACACAAAAAGATTATTTTTCTCAGCAAAATCCCTCCATAAGGGTCTTATTAGTCTGATAATATTTTTATTTTCATCTTATATTTAGTGGTTAGGGATATCTTAAGCTTCTAATTTGCCATTTAAAGGCTAAATAACGAAACTTGTGTTCAGTAATCCGTATAGTACTCACAAATTATCCATCAATCTATAATGTTTTCCACCAAAATCCCTAGATGACAACCTTTTCTAAAATTAGTAATAATTATTTTTCCTTTAAATTGTTTATTGGTGGCTATTAACTCATTTGAAAAGTCCTGTTCTTAAGCCAAAAAGCGCGTGCAGGGTATAAACGCTCTTAAGAAGTTAAGGCGTGAAAGTGTGAAAAACTAACTCACTTACCGACTTATGATATCAAAAAGATTTTGCGTCATAATCGGCATTGATATCTTTGACGTATTTGTATAGTAAGGATAATAAATCCTTTATAAATAGTACCCGATATTGCTGCCTTTCCACGATTAAAGTATTATCCTCAATTACGCTGTTAAGTTTGCAAATGACCTTGACCAATATTTTCCCACGCGAAATAACCAAAGTCTGTTTTTTAAATTATTGGTCCGAATTACTGGTAGCCATTATTTTTTCTCATAAATTCTATTGAGACGTCCACGCTCCTTAATTATATTGTAGCGCGCTAATTGTTTGCTTGCAACTGCACTCTGGATAATTAGTTAGATAATATTGGGTCTTGACACGAAAGTGCTGATGACTCGACATTTACGTTGCAGAAAGAAAACCTAAAAAAAAACGCGTCCAAGGGAATATTATTTTTTACGTGACGCAATCAATCAAAGACCACCAATTAAATCGGTCGCTAAAATTATCCTGTTAATATCTATTGGCCCCGCTAAGTAATGCGAAACGTTTATATCAATTACAGAAATGTAGAGCATAAAGATTATAATTTTCTATATTTTTTACGAGATTTTTCAGAATCTATAACAATATCAAGGTTTTGCTATGAAATATTTAAGGCTAGCTGAGTATTCGTTTTTTCCAAATAGATATGTATCTTACACACGACTAGAGTATATTATTCTGTGCAACTAGTCATATCTATAGGTCAAACTCACGTAAACCTACAAGTCTTGTATCGTAGGTGCCTGAAACTATGAGAGACTCGGCTCATAATATCTGGTCCGAAATAAACATTTGTGGATCATACTCATCATCATTATGTGTACAAACTTTTGTAGCGTTTTTTAATCTGCGACGGACGGTCTCGATTGAACTATGCGATTTATTCGCATGTTCAGTGTGAATTTTTAGTATCGATACTAACTTCTGCGTGAGCCTGAGTTTCTGCGTGAGCTGTATGCTCTCGGGATCGGTGCCCTGCAGCTTCCTCCAGCGGTGCACGTTGAGCGGCGTCTCCAGCGCCTCTTCCAGCGCGCGCACGCGAAGCCGCTCGCGACCCAGCTCGCGCTCTAGATTGAACACCTGAATAACAATGTAATAAATATACACCATGATATTTAGCATTTAAAGTTCATTGATTACAAGGGCTTCTAGGATTCTATAGCAATCCGTTGAGAGAGTCCTGCAACGCCAGCCAGTCCAGCTAGCGTCTTGATAAAATGGGGTACATTTAACTCCCATTTGTGATTTTTTCTGCCGTTTTCTTCTTTACTTGCTTTTTTTAACGAGAGGAAAGCTTTTTAATTCTCATCATACATGAAAAGTAATAATTTTAACTCTGTAATCTCACTGACTGTGTGAAAAATATAAAATACTAAATGTAACAAACAATTTATTAAAAAAACAGTCCCTCTCGTTTCAACTGCAACATTTACGATCTTGTATTTTTTATTTTTAACTACAATATATTCTATTGGAGGGTAGTTATTGTAGTTATTTTTTGTCTTCTTGCTGGACTAAAAGTTGTTTCTTGTGAACGCTTGCAAAAGTATGATGCGTGGTCCGTTGCTACCCTAGAGTTCTTGACTAATTTAGATTGGTTTGTGGACAATATACAATACCTACAATACAATAATTCTTTATTGCACACCAAATTACAGTATTGAGCTTAAATATATTATGTTATGTTTGGTAATACAATGGGCAGTCTTATCGCTTAAAGCGATTTCTACCAGACAACCGTGGTATAGACAACAATATAGTGCATGTCATGTTTAGTACTACAATAGATCTTCATTTTCTTTTATCCCCGTTCAGAAACAGAAATCCGGTAAGTGCCATGTAATAATTATAATTTATCGTTTGTATTCGCTATCCTGTGATATTAAATTAAAATTAAAAATTATTTAATTTGAATTTCATATTTAAACACTTTGAATTGTTTAGTCAAAAGAACATCATGCCGATAAATGTATACCAAATTATGAAAAAGCCTAGATAAGTTTAAATAACCGTACCCCTTTTCATCCTTCTCTATCCCGCTCCGGTCCATTATATCCTATCCCGTGCCATCTCATCTGGTTCCTTTTATTATTCTACATCCCTAGTAGCAATCAAACAACACTGATGGAGGTTATTGGTCTGATTTTTTCCACACTTCAAGTACTTATTAGAGGTCAAGTTTCTTTCATATTATTTTCATGAATAAAGAAGACAAATTAGAAATATTGGGGACGTGGAATAACTTTCATAGATAGGTATATCATTTATTGTTATATTTACCTCAAGCCGCAAGTCCGTCATGTTCTCTATGCCTTTGGAAAGAAGATTCTTTTCTTTCCGCAGTCGTATTATTTCCAGACGCAATAATCGAATGTCTTCGACGCGATGTTCATATTGACGCTCACCTGGAAACAGTTAATACATTCAAACCAGCACTTTATAACATGGTTTCAAAGAATGACCAAATTTTACCAGGAAGCCAGTTTCTACCAGGAGAAACATAGATCAACGAAAAACTGATTTTATACATCTTACAGACATATTTGGTTAATAATGTCATTTGCCAACTTGATATCAATAATAACATCAGGAAAAATATTATAGGTAATATTGTTTAATAAAAGTATTAACATATATTTTTTAACTCACCTCTGTGTAAAGTGATTTCTAATATGCGTATTTTCTCATAAAGCAAAGAGACCTCATCGTTCCGTCGCACTAACTGTGCTCCAACAACATCTCTTTCATTCATAAGACCCTCCAGTTCTTTGGTTAGCTTAGCACGAGCCGTGTCTCCTTCCTACATATTTGACAAAGTGTTAGTAATATAATTGATATTCTACATCTACCAAATACGCCTTCATAACGGTGTTAATTTAAGTGAGGTTTCAAACGTTTCCTGGCGAGGCAGCATGGCAACGACTTAACTTTCGACAAATTGTGTAAGAAGACAAGGTAAATTATGTGCTCCATGACAACTTATATCCAAGCTTCCGCTTCTCAAGAACAATATCTTACGTAAAAATTTTCATCAACTTGAGCTCGAAAACTTATAAGCGACCAATAGGTACCAGCGCCGATTTTTCAGAGGGCTTGTTAGATGATATTTAATGTAAACTAACGTAGCTTATGACATAGATCTTCAGTTACCTGCACGATTCTATTTAGCCTTGCTTCCTCTTGCTTCAGTGCGGTAATTTCCGCTCTTGCCTCGGAAAGTTTAGTGAGGCCAGCCTGCACCTCGGAGCGCAGCTGTTCGTTCTTCTTGTTGCACTTCGCGAGCACACCTTCACACGTCTTCAGCCCCACTTCCTTGCTGCTTATATCTTCTTTCAGTTGCTCGATTTGATATGCAAGCATCTACAGAAAGAAGGATAGGTTCAATGTTGGAAAGAATGCCCATTTTATTATGAAACTTAGAATCGGTGCGAAAATTGTTGTACTATGATGAAACCTATTTTTTGTGTATATTTTCAATAAATATAAACATAATTAAGAGATATTTTTTTTGTTTAGGGCTCTGTGAAGAAAATGTAAAATTTGATGTTAATTACTTTATTTTATAAAATCTATCGTCTGGGATAAAACAGTAAACGTATAAGGACAAACCATAAAAAATGGTATAGTTAAATTTAAGCAATATCGCTATCGGGATCATTGATATTTTTTACCGATACTATGAATGGGAATTCTCCATAATAATAAAAAATACATCCAACGGTCACGTATATTATGGTCTCGACACCACATTATAAACAATTGAGGTTTGTGTCGTACTATCAGTCGCTATGAGAGACTTTTGGTCTCACAAACACCTAGTTCTGGAACTAATATGAATATATCACACAAATATTTGTCTCGGTGCGGGGTTCGAACCCGCGGCCACTCATTTAATAGAAGACGTCTAACCAACTGTGATAACTGCTATCAAAAATTACCATGAAACATATTTTGTTAGCATGAACTGCATGGTTTTATTCTTTTTTATGACCACTGGTTCGACTTGGAAGAGGAATTTAATGCATTTGATAATGAATTGAACTGCGTTTTGGGTAAGGATTTGATACATTCGTTTAAATCGCTACTCTAAATAATGCCTTGGAAATTCAGTTATGTATGTTACTGGTGGTAGGTACCACCGCAATGTCTATTACTCTCATCAAACAGTGTATTTACATTAGTAGTACAAAAGTAGTCAAAGTAACTACTGGACATATTGGGACTTAAAATCATATGACACATTTACACTCAGCCCTGTAGGACAGGGAAGTGAGCAGGGAAGTGGGCAGCGCGAGTATGTAAATAGATCACTCGCACTGCCACTGCTCATGCCGCTGCCATTGCCCGGCGCTCCCTCAAGTGTCGGTTTTTCGTGCGGAAGTCAAAGGACAGGCAGCGCGAGCGCGAGTGCGCGTTTACATTCAGCCATCTTGCTCAGTCGTCGTAGTTTTGTGTTTCGCCGTTTCCCAACTACTACAACTATCTACTTGTTTTATTCTGCGCTGCGTTTTCAATATTTACCGTATTTACTTAAAAATAATAGCCTAAGCTAACGCTGCCACCGGAGTTGAGAAACGAGAAAATAATGTCTTCTTTTACGGCAGCGTTTTCTGCTTCTTTGTTGTCTTGTTATAATATTCAAATCATTGTATATACTGAGCAGACATAATGCTGTCATCCCAACAGCCTCGACGTCATCCATTGTTGCGAGTCGTTCGATGAAAGAGTAGCGGGGCTGAGTGTGAACATTCACTCGCGTCGATAATATTGCAACAGAAGTATTTAGGGAAATATTTCCGACAGCGGCAGGAGCAGTAGCAAGGGCTGAGTGTAAATGTGGCATTATGTCTCAGGATGGCGAGCGCAGTGGAATGCTAAGCGCTTTGTGTTGCTTGGTTTTGCTACTGTTTATGAGCGGTCGTATCGCTTACCATCAAGCAAACGCCATGTTTGTCTCATCATTAATTTCGAATTAAAATAAAATATGTGTATAAAATTGTGTACTGTCTTTTAAAAGACCATACTTTACTCGGAAGTCAATGTGATAAGTAAATCTCAAAAGGAGTTCATATTTTTTGGAGTAAAAGTGTACCCAATGTAGTACCGTTATGAAGCAATGTAATGTCTAGGTCAGAAGGCTGTAGCTGCCACATTGAGTAAGGTTATCAAACTTGTATCATAGGTTATGTTTGAACCGGTTGCATCAATGTGAAATAAGAGGCTAAATTCGTCCTACATAGGCCTATTTACCTTAATGCCGACAAAACCTCACTCGCAGTTAGGATCAACTGGGTCGAAAACCGAAAATAAATATTTTTTAAATATTTCACTTAATTTGTAATGCAAATTAAATATTACTGTAAAATTTTGTTCATCATTATTTAAATATGGTAGTGTAAGTCAATGTGGAGATCCTTGGGGGAGGTCTATTTTCAGCAGTGGATTTCCTGTGGCTGAAGAGAGAGAGAGAGGGGAAAGAGAGTAGGTAGAACAATATGACTGAAAAAAAATCTACGTCAATTCTAAAGTAGTTCAGGTACAATGAGGGCCCGTAATCAAAATAATTGAGTTAAATTAGTTAATTTCATCTTTAATTGCTGTATGACGTGACAAAAATAGCCGTTCATAAATGTTTCATAGCATTTTGACTTATTGTCCAATGAGCGTCTATCCTTACTAATATTATAAAGGTGAAAGTTTGTATGTATGTATGGATGTTTGTTACTCTTTCATGAAAAAACGGCTCAACAGATTTTGATGAAATTTGGTATAGTGATAGCTGACACCCTGGATTAACACATGGGCTACTTTTTATCCCGAAAAATGTAGTGTTCCCGTGGGATGAGTCAGGAAACCAAATATACATATTTTCTACTCTTTCAAATTCAAATTGTTGGCACGGGATGTCCTCTCCTACGGAAGGGAAATATAGTCGACGGCACGCGGGAAATATAGTTAGTAGACACGCGAAATAATATGTTCTTGATGTGGATTGGACTCAAAAACTATCTGCACCCGGGCGAAGCCGGGCCCGACAGCTAGTTAACACATAATTTTAGGATTGCCCATCGAGTTTGTATACATTCGTCATTAAATTAATTGAAAACGCGATTACGATACCCTATCTAAGGCTATTAAGCCATTAAAAATTGAGCTGTTTTAAAATAATTGTTCTTTGTTTATTTAGATACATATATTTGTGTAATGTTCTAGAGAACTCTAGAGAGCAATCGATTACGTTTTATTAATAAGACATTAGACTAGTACACTTGCGTCACTTCATCATTCCAGTCTACTTACATAAGTTTTTTATGTTGTAATGGTACACGTTCATCAAGGCCCTGCCCTGTCTGGATATATAGAATGTAAAAGTTAAAACCTTACTATGAAACTTCCTTAGTCATGAAAAGGTGTGAACAGAAGTATATTATGATCATATCACCAAAGCTATCAAAACATTTTGCACAATATACGAGGTAACAACTTAGTGTTATGTAAAGTTAGATCCCCTCACTACAAAGATTTTTATTAAGAATAAGCAAATATTGAACTGAAGAGCCCTAGTAGTTTCTATAACCTACAACACCAAACACGTTAAATTGATTAAGACAGCATATAACTTTCGTCGTCTACTTTCTTGAAATATCAGTACCTTTAATTTCTGTTTGAGATCGGATATCTCGTCGAGTGCCTCGGTGTAGTTTTTGTGCAGCATGTTCCTCTCTGCGCGGGTCGCGTCCAAAGCCACTGACAGCTTGCGCGCTTTGATCGTCTCCTCGCGAAGTGCCTTTTTCAGGTCCAGGATGTCGGCGTTGCGGAGACGGACTTCCTCTAAATCAAATCAAAATAAGACCATGATGACTTAATAACATAATAACGTGTTTAATTGTATATTAACGATATTTCTTTTAATTATTATTCTTAAGTATTGAATCGGCAATATCTGAAGCGATTTTATGTGTAATTGATAGATGTATCGAATATTATGACTGTATACTTTACCTGATATTTCATCTATCTTTTCATTGAGAGCAATCGTCTCTTCCAGCATCCTGAAGAATAAAGATACATAATGTACCTCAAGCCAAAACAAAGTACTAAAATCTACTTCAGTTTACTCAAAAATAAAGCGCAAATGATAATTCCAAAAAGTAGAGTAAAACTCGGGTACTTAGTCTATCGCAACTCCCATTTCAAAGTATTATTGAGCTAAGATTTCGTAATGTATACTTATGATATAAAATCTGCTCACTCAGCATTATTCTCTGAGTATTAGAATGGAGACAATTTAGGTATCAAAAATTGGATTGTGTAAGGTACCTGTCCTTATCCTTCTCGAGTTGTCGTATCATGAGCCTCTGCTTGTTGATCTGCGCGGCGTTCATGTCGAGCTCGTGCTCCAGCTGCAGGCGCCGCTGCTCTTGCAGGTTCAGCATGTGCAAATTCTCTATAGCTTCGTCTGTACAAACAAAGAAACTTTTCTACAACTGCATTTTTCTTTTTTTATTGGTGGTATTGGCCTGATGGTAAGCGATCCGACCGCTCATGAACAGTAGCAAAACCAAACAACATCTTGAAGTACAAAGCAATGCTTGGCATTCCACCGCGCTCACCATCCTAAGACATAAAAGTTAAAAAAACCTTATGTAGGCACTATTGCACTGCTCAACTCTCATTTTATCGGTAGCTTAAATAATAGAAACTTGGCTTGCTATCTTGTCACAAGGTATTTTATTGGAATGTTTTTAATATTAGACTTACCTACTTTTTGTACTCATTTTCTACAATATAGTTGCAGGGTGCAACGTTTTGCGTATGGTTCTGAACTGCTTGTTAAAATTAATTTATAATGTGTTAATGGTTTTCTATCTATTCGGCGATCATTGGATTTTCCTTAAATATTCTTGTGTTATTGTTATGTATAATAAATTAGTTTTTCAATTGTGGCGGTTGCAATACGCCAACTTAGATTTAGCTTTTAAATTAACACGCTTATTATTTGTAATTTGAACATTATTTAAACACGCATTTCATTTTAAGATATGACTGCAGATGTTTAACCATAAAACATCTGCGAGTCGTTTTATTACAGTAAGAATTTTTGTGTATCGTATTGTGTAATATTAGTTAAAAAGATGCTGTGCTAAATTATTGTTTCCTAATTGTAATGGCCCGTTCATGCCGGGGCAATAAAACTGTATTATTATAGTTAAGTTCTTTAGTGGCGGAAATCTTTAGCAACAAATTTATGTTTTTTAGACAATAGTACACATGTTTGGGTAAACCTTTCGGTTTGGACAATAGCCCAGATGTTTGGGCAGACCTTAATTTTTAGTTGAAAGGATAGACCCTATTTTATGGCTTAAATATATTTTCTGTAAGATTTATCCCCACCGATCCTCATTCGGGTAGTCCTATAAAATGGGTCGCTTTATTTGGAAGAAAAGACAGTCTGCCATCTCTCGTCACGACCACATCTCGCTCCGAGTCACATAATGTGTCCAAGCTATTACACTTTTATTGATATTATTTTACCCACAATAAATATCAGCAAAAAGCGATTTGCGATTATTTCGAACTCGTTTCCAACGAGATGCTTAGTCATCTCAACGATAATGTGTTAATGGTTGGTGATTTTAATGTTTCGTCTGCCATTTGATCCCAATTGGGTTCCTCAATGAGTTTAATTAATTTCTTTGATCTAATTTAATCTTTTGATTAATACTGTGTATATTTTTTTTAAATTTTACAGGTCTCAGGCAATTTAATTCTATACCTAATTTTAATATTTTTAGTTCTTTAGATTGTTTCGTAACTCGTTGTCCTCCTTTAGTGCCAGAAGACCCTCATCATCCTGCTGTGCATTTATTGGTGGATATATCAATTCCTCGGACATTGACTTGTCCTCCCCGTACAATTCGATTATATCGTGATGCAGATTATGATGCCATAAATGATGTTTTAGCAAAAATCGACTGGATAGAGCTATTGGAGGACAGTAATATTTCTAGGGCAGTCCATGCGTTTTATGAAGCAATAAATACTGTTATATCTGACTTAATTCCAGTTAAAATGGTAAAGTACGACAATCGTTAACCTTTCTGGTACTCCAAATCCTTAATAAAAATATTCTGGAAAAACTTAATTACCATAGAAAATGGAAGACTTATAAAAGGTATTCGGATTACGAAACTTTTATTTTATTGTGTGACCGACAAAAACGAGCTCAACTCGAATGTTATGAAAAGTACATTGCTAATGCTGAGATGAAAATTAGGAGTAACAGCAAATTCTTCTGGGCCTTTGTCAAATCGAAAAAATCTACCAATAGTATACCCAATAGAATAAATTTCAATAATATTTCAGTAAATGATGGTAAAGCAATTTGTAATGTATGATTACTTATGTAAGTATTAAGTATGTATGATTACTTTTGGTCGGTTTTTGAATCACCTAATTCGGGTAGTGTAGATGTTTCTAATTCGGTTTCTGATTTCTCATAACTCTGTTAATATTGGGTCGGTTAAGATTCCGCATAAAACTATTGTTAAATACCTGAAACAGCTTGATGTGAGGAAAAGATATGGCCCTGATGAATTACCTCCATTATTTTTAAAATCTTGTTGTGACATAATCTCTTATCCAATTTACTTGTTATTTAGAAAATCTTTGAATCTGGAGAAATGCCTTCTTTTTGGAAGCGTTCATACATAGTCCCTGTTTTTAACAGTGGGGACAGATATAATGTCCTAAATGTTATGCGAAAATGTTAGCGAAAATGTACCATTACTGAGACCGGCTTTAATCGAGGATCAGCATGGTTTTATCAATAAAAAATCAACAGAAATGTATGCCAACTTGTTGACCAGGTTACCAAGTATATGGATAGTGGACGGCAAGTGGATGTCGTGTATACTGACTACTCGAAGGCTTTTGATAAGATATCTCATTCGCTATTAGTAAATAAACTTGTGACGGTTGGTATACACGGAGATCTGTTACGCTGGCTATCCTCCTATCTTCATAACCGTAGCCACTCAGTGAGTATCAAAGGCTGTTCTACATTAATGTCCCAGTCACTTCAGGTGTTCCTCAGGGCTCTCACCTCGGCCCACTACTATTTAATTTATTCATAAACTATATTCGAAATATTGTTCATAATTCGTCAATATTACTTTATGCCGATGATATGAAAATCTATAGACAGATTTCTAGTCCATCTGATTGTTTACTTTTGCAAGATGATCTGGATCGGCTGTGTAGATATTGCTCAGATAATTTATTAAAGTTAAAGTTAAATGTTGCGAAGTGTAGTGTCATATCATTTTCTCGTAAGGTTACTACTATAACCTATGACTACCATCTTGATGGTAATTCTCTGAACAGAGTAACTGAGGTGAGAAACCTGGGAATATACCTTGATAGTAAACTTTCATTCAATTATCACATCAAATATGTGATTGCAAAAGCCTACCGTATGCTTGGTTTCATTCTAAGAATTGGTAAAGACTTTAAAAGTAATTCCACTCTCATTCTATTATACAACTCCTTTGTACGATCTGTTTTGGAATATGGGTCTGTAATTTGGAACCCCAAATACAAAGTATACATAGATGCTATAGAAAAAATTCAGCGAAAATTTGTTAAACATCTTAATTACATTACCTACACATCAAATGTTGCCCCTCCTGTTATAATGTCCTTAGTTGATCGTCGAATACTTAGATACCAATTGTTTTTATTTTAATTAATAAAAAATCTTATTGAATCTCCATATTATGTTTTAAGTTGTTTACAGTTCAGATGTCCAAATTTACGTACACGTAACTCTAGTAAGTTCTTGTTTAATGTACCCCATACAAGAACTAACTATGCTCGAAACACATTTATCATTAGAGTCTGTAATGAGTATAATGGAAAATTTTCTCATGTTGATGTATTTACAGCCTCCCTCATAAAGTTTAAAAAGGATATATCAGATTGTTTGTCGTTTTGATTTTAATTTTTGCTAATTTTTAATTTTTTTAATTTTACTAATCGTTTTTTTTTGTTTGATATATTATTGCTATTGTTATATATTTTTTTAACTGTAAAACAAATTTTGGTCTGTTTTTGATGTTGCGGTGTATTTAATATTTATCAGTGAATACTTTATGGTCTATTTATTCGTTATACTATATTTAATGTTATATGTATTCTTGTTGTACTGTTTGTTTTCCTGAAACAATAAAAATAAAAAAACAAAAAAAGATGTAAAGTCTCAATATGTCCTCAATAGTAGTTACTCTGGCTTCACTGTCCTTCAATCCGGAACACAACATTGCATTTAAACTGCTGTTTAGCGGGAGGAATAGACATTGTGGTGGTACCCACACAGACGGCCTCTCACATATGAGAAACCTACCGGCTACCACCACTGCATGTGTTTATATGAATATATATATTTAATATTTATACCGAATAATAATAGTGCTACCGAAAACGAAGCCGTGTGGTAGTTTTAGTGACTACAAATACAATGCAACTAAAAATTTCGCAAAGAAACGCGACATTTTTTTTTATTATTTTTTAAATATCGTCGAGTTTGGGTGGTAAATTCATAGTTTTTGCTAAAATAAATGGGTGTACACTATTATTTTAGAAAAAACTATGTGTTTACCACCCTAATACGACGATAGAAAAAAAGTTCGTCACAATTTTTGCATAAAATGTAGTTGCATTGTGTCCAAAGTCACTAAAACCACCACCCAGCTTAGTTTTGCGGTAGCAGTCTTGATATACCCTGTATATTGTGTTGTTTATGTATTTTTAGTTGTATGTATATATTAATTGTACATATTTGTATTCCTTTCATATTTAACCACTGCCCTCTATTTATACCTACTGCTCTTTCCACTTCATACAAAGATTTTCCGAAAATCTATAAAACCGATAAATTATATTTTAGCATGTTTCTGTATTATATTTTTTTGTCTTTTTAATGTTGTGCAATAAAGTATTCAAAAAAATAAATTAATAAAATGAATCGTATCGTTAATAGATACTTGTTGAACAAACCACTAAACACAAGGATGTTTAAAAAAGGTGAAATAATAATACTAATAAATCTCTGCTTTTAAATAGAGGTCAAGTCGTCTTCGTTATTAATAAAAAAAATAGATTGATAATCAAATGCTAAAGAATTTCTTAAAGAAAACATAAAAAAAATATAATTAAATATATTTTACAGGGTAACTGTTGTTCCATTTAAAAGTGATGTCATAAAAGCGATTGTCATGATATACGACTAGTAGAAACCGCTATCAAACCCTGAATCATTTCCCCAATGTAATATCAAAGGCAACAATCCTAATTGCCTGGCTATAAACGTTCAACAAATCATTTTAATACTGCGTCGGTAGAATAGAATGTCCAACCTTTGCGATTAACGTGCAATCCATTCAATTAAACAGTATAAATTAAGATATATCACGCATTGCGTAGTGCGTACGTACTCATACTAACGCAACTTGCATCCCATCAATTATGGATTCAGCCACGCATTGAACGTGATTATCGGATATTTATTTATGTTATTCACGTACGATATGTTTAATTTGGATGTTTTATGTTCATTTGTTATTGCATGCGTGGTTTGGTTATTATAGAAAAGTCAATTGCCACGTGTTTTATAGTATTTAGTGTAGGTATTCAAATCTTCGATCATATTGTTGATCGAAGATTCAAATAGATGAATGATTGGATGTAGTAGGCTGTAGTCGTGCATTTTAACATAATTAATCTTAATCCTCCTCTACAATCGAAATTACGACTAAGTATGGGTTAGGCTATATAGTCCATCACTCTGGCCCAGTGAGGGTTGGCGGAGTATAATTTCGATTAAACAAAACTTTATCTAATAGCTATCACAATACCAATGTTTATTTGGTTTTATTCTATGTGCAGTTAAACTATATACCACACTTGATAATATTCATGCGAATTCTCAAGTAAAATTAGTAATTACGATAAAGATTTATGGTAATTTGTTACGGTTAAAATGAAGGTCACTTCAATTAATTTAACATTATTTACAATTTCTACATGGTTTTAGTAATGGTTACTGTTGCCTGAAGTTTAAGGCTTTTTACATTTAGCATAAATTAATTATTAATAACTAGCTGTCGGGCCCGGCTTCGCCCGGGTGCAGATAGTTTTTGAGTCCAATCCACATCAAGAACATATTATTTCGCGTGTCTACTAACTATATTTCCCGCGTGCCGTCGACTATATTTCCCTTCCGTAGGAGAGGACATCCCGTGCCAACAATTTGAATTTGAAAGAGTAGAAAATATGTATATTTGGTTTCCTGACTCATCCCACGGGAACACTACATTTTTCGGGATAAAAAGTAGCCTATGTGTTAATCCAGGGTGTCAGCTATCACTATACCAAATTTCATCAAAATCTGTTGAGCCGTTTTTTCATGAAAGAGTAACAAACATCCATACATACATACATACATACAAACTTTCACCTTTATAATATTAGTAAGGATTTATTCTAAATGTAAATTGCGTCTTGGCAAACGTAGCGTGGGACGTCCTCTGGCCAGATGGCGGGATGACTTGCAGAAGAGGGCCGGCAAGAACTGGATGCGTAAAGCTACAGACCGGGCTCTGTGGTGTACCTTGGGAGAGGCCTATGTCCAGCAGTGGACTGCAACGGGCTGATGATGATGATGATGATGATGAATTATTAATAGGATGCTGTGCAAATTCTAGGGCAGACTGTATTCCGCAGTGGACTTCTTTAGGCTAACATAAAACTTCGATGATTTTTAGAAGGATGCTACAAAGTTTTTCAATGTGACGAAATTGAGACCCCGATTCATAAGATAAAATATTGCATAATATTTTAATTTCTACGCTTATTTTCACAATAAATAATTATTGTAATATTAAACTAAAAATATGCAGCAATTATTAAAAATTTAAGATTGTAACAAACTTTTCATGACCAACTTACTCTGTATTTTTTGCATGTTCTTGTTGAGTATGTCTTTCTCCCTGTTGAGGTTCTCAATCTCTCGTTTATCTGATTCAGCCTGTTTGTTACTCAGCATGATCTCGCGTTCCATCACGCTCACCTGCTGTCGAAGTCTCTCGCTGTAATGACACAACAGTATTGTCTCAACAATAACATTTTTAATTGCCCATGCAATATTAAACCGAGGTAAAAATTTCAAAACAATTTTTTATATCAATTATTTTTCTATTTTCCCGCGACCCCCACAAGTCTCAATGAAACTGAATCTGTGTTTATTTTTTATTTTACAAAAGCAAGATTTGTCATCGGTAGGTAGTTAATTATAATTTTTATTTACACGGAGGACGAACTATTGTAACAATAAATACCATATTTTGGATGGAATTTACGCTTTAATTTTTTCTCACAGACTATTTTAGAATTTAGACTGATTTTGTCTCGTGAACGTAGAATCGACAATGCACATGTCAAAACAAAAAAAAAATGATTGTTTGGATTAAATCTAGGTAGTAATAGATTTTTAAAATTTTTCTTTTATGTTTTTCCATTTACTTAATAACTTTTTATTTTTATATATCAATATGTGTACGTTTACCTTTCGACTTTTTTAAAGTACAGATGAGTTGATAAATTAAACATCCGACCACATCCTAAAGTTTTCGTGGAAAATAATTGTGCTGTAGTTAAAATACTATACCAATAAAACAATTACTTACCGATCTGATTCTGCATTTGCCTTGGCTTTTTCGAGAAGTTGAAACTTCTTCATCTGCTGTATCGCTTGTTTGTTCAATTTAGTGACTTCATTCCGCAGCTTGTTTCCTTCGTCTGTCATGTTCTAAAAGAATAATATACCATGTAAGTTGTTTCTAATTTCATTCTTGTCATTAGAGGAAGTCTATGTATAAAGATGGACCTCTTAATAAGTATGTATAGAATAAGTGTGTAGTAGGTCTCGTATTCTAAAGAACTATCAGTGTTTTAAAGAAAGTTATTGACTGTGTCTATTCTTCCCTATTACATAAATACCGAATACGAAAAAATACCATTAAGTATTTTGTTGAATGTGTGGATAAGGAAAAGTGGGGGTGACATAATCTATCCTCTATATCTATACTAATATATAAAGCTGAAGATGTTGTTTGTTAACTTGTTACCTCTAATCTCAGGACCTATTGGTTTGAATTGAATATTTTTGTGTTGGATAGGTCATTTATCGAGGAATGCTATAGGCTATATATAATCACGCTATGAGTGATGAGTTATATAGGAAGGTAAACAGTAGTTTTTTTTTTTAATTGCAATGAATGGCGAGACGAGCAAGCCGTTTGCCTGATGGTAAGCTATACGACCGCTCATAAACAGTAGAAATATTCCACTGCGCTCGCCATCCTGAGACATAAGATGTTAAGTCTCAATATGTCCAGTAGTTGCTCTGGCTACAATGTCATTCAATCCGAAACACAACAGTGCATTTAAGCAGTGTTGTTTCACGGGAGAAATAGACATTGCGGTGGTACCTACCCAGATGGCCTCGCACATATGAGAGACCTACCACCAGTAGTGAAAAATCTAGTATATACAAGAAATTTTTATTCGTCTTAGTTGTTCGATTGATAGATATTCTAAATTGAAACTCGGAATTGAACATTTTGGCTACCATTTTGAAAAGTGCACCCGGGCGCGGCCGGAAGGACCGCTAGTATGTAAATATGATTTTCTTACTTTCAGCTCTTTGGCAGTTTTGGTCAAAGTCTGCTTAGTCTTGTCGAATTCTGCGTTGGTGAAGTCTAGTTGTTCCTTCAGTTGAGCCGCCTTGGCAGCGGCTGCTTCTTGTTCCTGGTTAGCTGTCTCCAGTTTATTTGTCATATTCTGGAGTTGCTTGTCCCTGCGCTCTATTGTTTTGTCTGTTTTCGCTAGCTGTGGAATTATTTCCATAGATTATTCAGTGGATGACTGTCAACATGTTCACGATGATCGCGGGTTCGAATCCCAGGGCACACCTTTGACTTTTTGGAGTCAAGTGTGTATTGATAGTCAATCACCAGGCACTAAAACGGTGAAGGAAAACATCGTGAGGAAACCTGCATACCATAGCGATTTAAAAAATGTCTATGGTATGTAAGTCCGCCAACCCGCACTCGGCCAGCGTGGTGGACTATATGGCCTAACCACTCTCAATCGTACTGCCAATTGTAGAGGAGGCCCGTGTCTTGCAGTGGGACGTATATGGGCTGATACATTCAGTGGATGTACTGCCCTCATCCACTTTAGTTTAGATTAACAATAAATTTACATAATATATTATGAATAATTTATAATATATATCTAATGTTTTGTAAATATATATTATGCACTGTATATACACTCGACATAAGAGTTATTTAATTTCCTAACTATAAACTAAAGAAAGATATAAAAAGAAAGAAGACATCTGTAAGTTGTAATAAATGTCTCACCTTATCGGTGAGGTTGTTCATAGCTACTTCTCTATTTTCGACCACGGCCTTTAGCGTATCGGTCTCTCCTTTCAAATGATCCACTAGACGATTTTGCCTTACAGCGTTGTTATCCGCTTCCTAAAAAGAAATTTATTTTGTTTTCAATTTCAGCAACATTGTGCAAATAATTACGAGTATAGCTTCTTCACATTGACATACTCGGAGCAACATTTAAAAAACTAGAGACATTATTGCGCACTCTGCAGGAGTGCAGAATATTATTTATAAATTATAAAAAAAGCTAATAAACAATTTATAGACAGTGTTAACCTCTAGTTGTTCTTCTAACTTTGCTATCATTTCTTCACCAGCCGTGTTTCGTTGTTCTAACTCCTCCTGGTAGCTGAGGGCGTTGGTCAGTCTTAATTTGATGCCATCTAGCTCGCCTTGCAGTCGTGCTTTCTCTTTTTCAAATTTCTCCTTTTCTTTCACTGCTGATGTTGCTCCACTGGGAATCATGATATTTACGCATTAGATTAGAATGTATAATTTTAAATAATGAACATTACTTGTGAATTAGGTATATAAAGTAAGGCATTTCGTTTTGACTTTTTTGAGCCTCGATTTCTAACAACTCTATGATAAACATATCTCTTTTAGTCTCTTTAGATGGTGTTGCAGTAATAGTTACTACTAACGCGTCATCATCTCCCGCTTTTTTCCTCGCATCTAATTCCTTTTCCAGTCTGGTTACAGTCTTCTTCATCGTCTCCAAACTCTCCACGCTTTGCAGCTCTCGTGCGTGCATTGCGTCTGCTAGGGCTCTGGCTTCGTCTATATTCATGACATATAATATACAATTAAAACTATATTCATAATATATGTATATCGGATTTCCGAGCTGGCAGTTGCGTTCGTTCGCATCCATGGGTACGAGAGAAGCGGATATTGCGGCAAATTACACACAATTCAGACTTTACACAATTTACTTGATCGCTAAAACCAATCTAAACAATTTGAAATCACAATAGGAAAATGTGAAATTACAAAAGTAAGATCAGCGTTGCAATAGATAATAATGAATTAATCTTCAATTTTGACTCATAGACACGCGCCGTCATGTATATTGTAATATATGTATATTAATGCTGTCTGTGTACACCTATAAAGGCTCGTCACCTTGTACAATACCTATATATGTATAAAATAACATGTAATTCTATCGGTGGCGCACCGATGGTGTATCGATTTGATAAATAAACAAAATAAATAAATATTGCTCAAGGTGAAAAGGAAATTATTATTCACACGTATGTTTATTAACATATTATTGACATCGAAGGTAGAAAGGAAGCTGAAGGAAAAACTGTAATAATGTTTGTATGAGATTAACATAAAATTATAGGATTATTGCTAGGAAGAGAAAAACAATTTAAATAATTTAATTTTTTTTATGTATGACGTATGTGCAATTCAAAGAATTGACAAATAATATGAATTCCAATACAATTACCAAAATCAATGTTATCGTCTGTCTTTTAATTATTATATAAAATTATATCATTCACAATAACTCTATTGTGAATGATATAATTACTTACTGATGTCACTGCGAAGTTTTTCGATGGTTTTGTTAGCTTCAGATATTTCGGATATATAATCTGAGACGGTGTCATCAAAACGTTTGAGCTTTGCCTGTAAACAACAATAAATGTTAATTATTTTACAGTACCTATGAATTTGAGACAAACATTTTGTGTCATAGGCTTCCTGTGGCTGTAGAGAAAGAAGAAATGGGTATTGTTTCTTTTTAGAATATGTAACCAAATTAAATAAATAAATACATCCAACAGTCACATACATAGTCCTAACCCTACAGTAAGATCGAGTCTCGTGTCGTGGGTATCAGGAACTACGCGAGACTTTAAGGTCTCACAAACATCCAGACACAGTTCACACAAATATTTGTTTCGGTGCGGGGATTGAACCAGGAACCTCTCGTTTCACAGCTGGCGTTCAACCAACTGCACCACAGAGGCTGTCAAAAATTATCCGGTTGCTGTCACTTGCGGTGATGTTACCTTTGATCCACCAGCGTGGTGGACTATATGGCCTAACCACTCTCAATCATACTTTCGATTGTAGAGGAGGCCCGTGCCCTGCAGTGGGACGTATATATGGGCTGATACAGTACAATACCTTTGATCAGCAAATTAATTCGACGTACCCTGAGTCCGCTGATTTCTTCCATATGCGCCATAGTTTGATCTTTCAGCTTGAAGTAAGAGTCGTATAATTTGGTGTACACGTCCGAGTATAGTTTGAGACCCTCTGCTTCTCGCATTTGCTCCAGCACCTGTCAAAAAAAAATTAGCACAATATTTCCTACAACGTTTTTTGACGAGTTGGTTATTTAATATTTAAAGTAAAGAGTATTCTTTACACGAGGATACCGATAATGCAAGTAGTCTATTGTAATAAGTTGTAATCAAGTATCTGCCATAAAGTTTTGGATTACATCCTGTGATTTTCAGTTGATTTAAGGCTAGTTTATGATGTGGATATATATCTATCATGTTGGTCTTCTGTTCAAGTGCTAAGGCACCCGCCATCAGCAATCTTTGAAATAAGCAGGTCTTTTGTTAATTTAAAACTTAAGTGTAAAGATGACGGGCGACCTAACAAAGTTTCAAAAATGTTTGCAGGCTGGTCGCAACAGCACACTATAGTAAACCTTGGATGAGGTCTGTGCAGCGCAGGAGCGGACTTCCCATGCCTAAAGATGATGATGATGATGAGATAAAGAAGTAAGTATTTCGATTTGTACCAAACCCTGATTAAATTGCAAGTAAGAAATTAAGCTATATGTAACCTGCTCAAACTCTTTCTCCGCCTCCGTGGTTTCTGAAGCGATGATCATCGCTCCACCGAAATCTTCCTCGTCATCCATCTTGTAATAAAATTAAATGAAAACACAAAACACAAATGAAATGAAAACGTTAAAAACCGTGTAAATATTGTTGTTTGACAATGTGAAGAGTAATGTTATTGGGTCGCCATGGATACAATGGATAGGGATAAAAGGTTTTATTGAAGCCTTGAAGGATAGAGTTCAATAGCTCTGTAATGGAAGGAGTATGACCTAAAAAAATTGGTTATAGTTTATACAAAAGTAAATAGGAAAATGAATATACTTGAGAGTTTGTTTTGTATCCTAAAAGCTATTAAAACATTTTAAAAGATAGACAGAAACTTATAGTCCAGCTCATATTTTTTTCCTTTTTTTTATCTTGTACTATTAATATATAATATATATTTTCATATAACTCATGGTAAGAAAACTATTGTCTCTTTATTTTCTTTAACATTGCAAAAGGAGTCCCAACATTGCGCATTAAGTTTGAAGCGCCAAAATGAATCCCATAATGTTTCGTATATGACCACCATATGACCACTCATTTCAACACACGTTCGACGATAATTTGTAAATGACAGTAACTGAAACTGTCCATATGCTATTGGGGTTTTTACTGTTTTAAAGATATTCGCATAGAGATTTCCATCAGTCCCAGCGCGATGGTTCCCTCCCTAGTTCCGGTCGCGTTAATAGTTTGATATCACAAACGCAGTGTTCCGCTTTACGAAAGTCCATTACAAAAATAGGTAACCATGATTGCAGAATGGGCAACTTCCTCATTACTATACAGTAATCATTTATAGACCCTCCGTAGATTACGTATTGCCTCGTTCCGGAATGTTTTTTCTCTTTCTCTCCATTGTGGAAAAAAGGGACGAAATGTGGTACTGATTTCAAGCAGTAATTCATATAAGAAAGATGCGTTGGTCCCGTAGTTTATTCCTTCTGGATCTCATGGGCAAAAAAATATTTTACCTTATTTAATCGCCGTTCCATTTGGTCCTACAATAATACTGACACGGGGTCTTAGCAACCTAACTATGTGATTTTTTTAACAATTATCTTCCGAGCTGTGGTTTCTTGTCTGGCCTATATTATAAATGGATAGAAATTCAATAGAAAAGGTCCATTTATTTTTAAAAGTTTTGTATATTGTTACGGAAATCGGAATGATACTATTTTTGTACATGCGTTAAATTTAGTTTGTGTGTATATGTTATGGGCCAAGTGATTAATGCGAGCAGTATTCATAATGCCCGGGCAGTATGAATATTGCCGAGCTATATCGGGCCAAGTGATTAATTATAATACAATCTAAACTCACATATTTATCACATAGCCCGGGCATTATGAATATGGCTACATGATGATTGGGCAATGTGATTAATAGGTGATTTTTTACGTGGTGCGTTGCCGCATTGTCGCATCTGCGATAGACCCATAAATTAGAATGGTTGAATTGATCTGCTTATGTTTAGTTGTTTTGACCAACGTACATATTGTATTTCTTTGAAAAATAAATTACCATAAAGTCATAACTAATACTTTAAATTAAATAAGAATAAAAAGGAAACAAATAAATAAAACTAATTCTAAATAAAAATAAAATTAATTTAAAATAAATAAATTACATAAATAAATTAATTAAACCAAGAAATTAAAATAAGGAATACTAAGTATAGGAAATATATTGTTTATAGAGATTAAGTTATATGTGTATTGACTTGTCATAAGAGCTTTTAAATTGCCTACGTGACCAATAAATACATTTTATTTCATTTTATTTCATTTCATTTCATTTCATTTCATTTCATTTCATTTCATTTCATTTCATTTCATTTCATTTCATTTTTAATGTCCGAAATATTATCTTCAGAAGAAAATTAGTGTACCCACTTTATGGAACAGTTAGGTCGACTGTTCCCCAAAACCGACTCGGAACACCCCGACTTCACGTAGTCTTTTGGTTACCGACCCTAGAGTGTATATAAAAAGCCGGAGGCGCGGAGGGAGAGCAGCCCCCGCCCGCTGGCGCTGGAGGCGACCAGCAAGCCGAAGCTGCGGAGGTGAGCATGGGTGCCTATCTTTTGTTACGCAAGGGCGAAGGGGCTGAACTTCCCGTAGCGCCGGAGACGATGCAGAAGCTAATTTGTATTGACAACAAGTGTTTTAAGGGTTAGGTTGCTATAATAGATATTTCTCAGGAATAGTGCGTTACCTTTTCATGGGAGTGGTACCAGGGGAGGTGCGACACTCCCCCTTCCCCTCCACTTCTCCCAACCCACCTCCTCGTGCTGCCCTATTCTAAATTCTACCACTTCGGCTCATTGTTTTGATTTTGATGCGCTTTACATCACTCTACCCAATAGGCACTTAGCATTATTCATAATGCCCGGGCAATGTGATAAATTGATTGGTTATAATCACATTGCCCGCTCTTATTGGGCATTATACTTAATGATCCAGTAGCAAATGAATAGGTATATGAGAAAAAAAATATTTATCAAGGACTTCCCCATACTAAAATGTCGTGTGTAAAAAAAAATGGAGGCATATTATTTAAGCTAATTTACAGCCGGTTTCTATAATCTATCTATCTTTAACAAGAGATTTCTCTCGAAATTTCGATACATTTTTTGCTTCAGTAAAGCAAAACAGAGATATTTAGCTAATGTGCATATATTTATATATATCTAGGCAAGATAATATTGTATGTCTATCTTTATTTATTGAAGCATACAGTGGTATCGACATAGTAACGATATCCATTCTAACCTCTTGTTAAAGATAGATAGGATATAGAGAACGGCCGTTAATCCATAAATTCTCAACCTCGGATCAGAACAGGAAGCTATGTTAAATTACATATATATATATATATATATATAATATCGTGCCTATTTGGTTTAATCGTTTTTTCCACATCACAGTTCTACCTGATGACCACGAAAGCTCAATATGATAACGAAAATTTGTTGTTTCACATCACATTCCACTGCAGAGCACGGGCCTCCTCTAAATTCAATACTATGATTGTATGGGTTGATATGGGTTCAGCTTTTTAAACACGATTAAAAAAATAAAATATGCGTGTTCTGGTGAATCCTAAGTGCATTACCAGGGTTCGTAGTTGAGGACAAAAGAAGTAAAGCGACGCTGTGGCAGGGGTCTATTTAGTTTTTTCACGGCATTGTTCGCTGTATATTTTAGTCTTTAGAACTCAGATTGATATTTTGTGCGTAACATTAGGCTATTATGTAACTCTTTCAACAAATATATTATGTTCTGGTGCCTGCCAGCATAGGTATTCTATGAATTGAACTCTGGAAAGATAGCAGGCGTTTAATTTAATTTCCATGCCACGTACTTTATTCTTATTTTTTTTTGTAAAATATTATAAATAATAAAATAATTTTGTGATTGGTTGGCGCAATTAACTATGGGTATTATTTGTAACAGCTCTCAATGCTAGTCGCCTCTGAGCGGCCATGTAACAACACTTTTTATAGCAATTTCACAATGGATTCAATGTAAAGTCGCTAATTACACAAAATTAAGTATTAACCTATACACCTATATCTTTGCATACAATTAATTTGTAATTGATCGATGTCTAATTATGGAACATGTACAAGGAAAATTATTATAGGGAGAATGAGGGAACGTAATATAACCCAAAACAATCATGGTTAGATTTTTTATCTATTTGTGCGGCTGTGTGTATGCTAATCTTAGAAACGGCTGAACGGATTTCGATAACATTTGTTATGAAGGTAGCTGACACCCTGAATTAACACTTAGACTACTCTTTATCCCGAACAATATAGTCTTCTATGTTCCCAAGGGATACGCAAGAAATTTAAATGTATTTGCTACTCTTTCAAGTTGAAGTGATGGGATGGGATAGAAGAGAACAGGATTACATGTATGGAGTCAAAGCGCAGAATATAATACAGCGAAATAAAAAAAACAGTCCGGGCGACGCCGGGTCAAGCCCTTACTTTGAAGTACGTGGATAATAGGGTTGTTTCCAAGATTTTATTTGAGCAGTAAGTAATCATTCCTTAAAAGCATCGTTTATAAAAACAAACGAATTTGAAAACAGCTTCAAAATTGAATGTAAAATGACTGAGATATTATTAATACATTTAAAAGTACGGTGGGGACACTCGTTGTCTCTTTCGCACGCGTGCACCTTATGGAAGATGACGTCACGCCGTGCATGTTGCATCCTTTTCTATCACTCCTACCACCAACTTTCATATATTTGTAAATTGCTTATCACTTAACGGATTTTAAAAATTCTTTCTGATTATTATTATGCGTAATGTAACCTTCCGTTATAAACAAAAATAAAAATGTATGAAACTAGCCTATTGTGTAGCTATTTATGCGTCTATTTATCATAATTATATCTTATTGGTCATAAAAATGATGTATGGCGCAAATAAAAATACACACAGAGAGAGCACATAAAAATAATTTAATATTACAAATAGTGCTATAAATAGTATTTCATATATTTTTTGCTCAGAGCGGCCCGTACAAAGTTAAATACAATAACAGTGCGGAGATCTTAAATGCTAAGTGATTACAATACCGTGAAGAATAAATGCATAGATAAACAAATTATTCCGTGCAAATTACTAATCATCTACATCAGTCTATAATGCCACTTTGGTCACGCTAAGTTCGGAACAATCTTTGAAATGGAAAGAACCTAAATATGTGTATACTCGTATGTATATATGTATCTTACAATAAGCTTCACTTTTGTAATTGATTTACTCATATTTTCAGTAAAACCTTTGCCCTTTAGTAAGAACAATTTTTCTAATCCCGATCAGCATAAAACACGGAAGCGTCCACCAAATAACCTATTTTTTTCATCTCATCGTCATTAGTTCATTGTCCTATTGTAATACTTATAAGGAAACAAGTGTATTGTATAGCATTATGCGTTAATTACATTCCGTATGTGTATATATTTTTTCCTCGTGCTTAAATTAATGTTTAAATACATAAATAAATACACCCAACAGTCACTTACTAAACCCGACCCACTAAGATACAGTCTTGTGTCGTGGGTATGAGGAACTACGACAGAGTACAGACTTTTCAGTCGCGATTTTCGCTCCCGCTTCACTGGATTCCCGTTTGCAAGCTCGGGAATCCTGTACTGGCGCAATGCGCAGAGATTTGTTCCCAATGCCTACTCTAGTAATATACAGGGTATATCAAGACTGCTACCGAAAACGAAGCCGGGTGGTAGTTTAAGCGACTTCAGACAATGCAACAAAAAATGTTGCAAAAAAGCGTCCATTTTTTTTGTTATTTTTTTTCCTATGATCATATTTGGGCGGTAAATACGTTTTTTCCCCTAGAATAATAGTGTATACCCTTTTATTTATAAATACTCTAAGGTATTAAAGAGTTTAAATTATTTTTTTTAGCAAAAACTACGGATTTATCACCCAAAAATTATGATATTTAAAAAATCATTAAAAATAATTGTCGCGTTTCTTTGCGAAATTTTTAGTTGCATTGTGTTTGTAGTCACTAAAACTACCACCCGGCTTCGTTTTCGGTAGCAGTCTTGATATACCCGGTATGTATAGATTCTATACTTAGTCAATATAAGACTGCCCTTTTTTTCTCCTATTTATATATTCATTCTATGGTGGCCTATATGAAATTACCTAGTGTGATAAGACTGTCTCTTGCACTATTAATAAATTGTAATTTCTTTATTGTCCGTCTGTATTGTGAAAATAAGGATTAAAGAAATTAATATAAAAATGATTTATGCAGGCGTATACTAAGTGAATATATCTGAGGCATAAATAACTGTACCTATTCATTAATTCAAAGTAATTTCTCATTCTTTTGACACGACAGTGTGAATAGTGAGTTCAAGTAGTCAGAAACGATTATCTCTGGCCATTTGGCACAATTATGCTGACCTGCTCAACAGCTTTTTCACGCTTCGCATGAAATATACAAATTTGCATCTAATTATAATGCAAGATTCTCAACAACGACTAAGTACAATGTGTTTAGAATACACAATTGCTCGTAGAAATTAGACTTGATAACTATGAGCATTATTATAATTAAAGTTATGCCTTTAAAATTCGACGAAAGATCTTTTAAACTGGAAAATTGTTTAAAAAGCCTTATTTATTACTTACCTTGCAAATAACAAGAGAGAAGAGATAATGTACTTGTCTTGAATTGGTAATAAGTAAGTATACAGTAAGTACGAGATGAACGTGCACTATTTAAAATTAAAGTCACGTGTATATCGCTCATTCTTGCGTTGAGAGATTTCAATCGTTCAAGGACACAATTTCGTTGCATAATCTGTTGTACCTGCTCGGAATCATTGTGGACATCACAGATTGGATAGATGTTGTTTAGGTTTGGTTAGTTTGTGTTTTAGTAATAGCTCATATCAATTCATTGATGAATCATAATGACAATTAAGTAAATACAGGGTTATTTTGAACGGGGTATCCTTTTAACAGGAGGTTCCGAATCATGAATGTAATCCATTATAATTTGTGCCTCACAAAACAAATTACCTAGATAATACACACGACACACAAACACACGTCTGTTTAAAAATCTGTTCGGCGACCGAGCTTGTAGCAGATGTTTACGAGTAGTATAATTTGAAAATTTATTATTATATTATGAAATGGAAATAAATGACATATTACGTGTAAAGTTGAATATATTACATCAATAAAAAAACAGTCAGTCTTTGAAAAATAACAATGTACCTTTTTTCTAAAACATCATTAATACCGATGTGTGGTCTGAAGTTGCGTGGGTTTACTTTGGCGGCCCTCCATTCACGTACCGATTGCAAATCGATGTTGAAGTATTAATCCTAATCGCGTGCAGACATAGTCTAGGGATGACAAGGTTTAAACGGTGGTGGGGAAGGACAATATTTTATGTTTATTTATAATAATAATAAGAAAGAATTAACATAATTTATTAAAATTATAACATTATTTGTCTTTGAATCTGGAATACTATTTATATTATTTAGGACGCCAAATCGTAGAATACGAGTACGCTATTTTATACTTTACCAACTTTATAAGATTAGATAAGGTCTCAAGTACATAAGAACTATTAATGGAAGATGAGACCCGACCTTAAAAGCCAAGACTGTGCACCGTTAGTGTTTTTGTTCTAGGTTTTATGCATGGCGTACAAAAACCTCTTATGTATATTTATTGAATACTTTTTTTAATAGCCCGTTAAATTTTTACACTTATAGAAATCTTTATGTATACGATTCCTGTGAAAATTGTCATATTATTCAGAATAAAGGCTATGTTATGATCTAATATCTATATTTATGTAATTTAGTGAGCAAAACCTAGGCAATTAAGAAATGCATTATTGTTGATGACTAGTTTCTCAGTATCCACTCGAGTAATGACAATTCCTGAACATTAAAACGCGGGATATGATTAGAGCTTAGATGTGGCTGGCACTTATATGCTGAGTATAGCATGACGAATAACAATAGTAATAACGAAAAGTAATATAAGTGTGCAAAAAGTAAATAAGTCTAAAATACTCGGTTTTTTACCCCATACGCAAAAAAACTGTGGTCACATCCACAGATACTATGTCTTATGTAAACGATCACATTATTTTTATTCTTATGGAAAATCCTCAGGGATTCCCGCATTTAACCCAAACATATCTATTATTATTTATAAATTCTTTATTGAACATCACATACATCTAAAACAAAAGAAAAATATAACTTGCTTAAATAACGTTGACAATCTGTGGTCTTATCGCTTACCGCGATTTCTTCCAAATCACCTTTAAAACTTAGATGGACTGGATTGAAAATAACCTAGGAATTAAATTATTAATTATTCTATATTTTACAGTTATTGTACGGTTTCTACTGTGGACCATTTATACTATGATGAAGTTGCAATTTTCCCTTATAGGTTAAAAGGGTTGATAGAATTTATGAATAACCACCACCGTTAGCTTCACTTAGTGATATTGGATTTTTCTATTCATTATCAGCCCGGAGTCAGGAAATTTGTGGCCGTTATAGCGATAGGCTCTCCCTATCAAATCGTGGGACGGAACACACAAAGCTAAATGTGGGTGTCCTGGTAGCACTTGCCTACCTCTTGTGGAAAAGGCGTGAGTTCATGTATGTTAGATTCACATCTCTTCTGCTAACGGCGCGGCGTAGGAACTCTCCAAAATGAGTCCATATTTAAAGTAATAAACCAGTTTATCACCAGGATGTATTAATTTTTAATCGATTATTATTATAATTAAATCCCACAACGCGATTATTAAAAAATACATGTAAAAACGTTGGTCAATCGTAAATTGTTATTATTATCTGGCGAAAAAACTTTTTAACCTAGATATTCAGCGTCGGTTCGGTTCTGCTTCGTGGCTGGCCTCCAAGTCTTCGGCCTCAACCCTAGCGTGAAAGCCTGTGTCCGTGCGACTGGATGGCGTCTGGCATTGACGTGTTAAAGAGGACACATCGTTCACAAAATCAGCGCACATTGAACACGGTTGTACATATCTACCAGACTTGCAGGAGACCAGTACAGAAAGCGGAAAGATGACATGACTGCGTATCACGTATGATTAATAAATATAAAGTAAGTACACCCAGGGCGGACAGTGAAATTGTGGGGCCCTGGGCTAACACGACTCAGAGGCCCACTAATTATTATTCAACTAATTGTTATTGTGTCACAAAACTGTTTTGCAGAGTGATCTAGGTTAACTGTAAAGGAAAAATTAGGACAATAAAACGTGTCTTTTATTTTAATAAAATTTACCTATTTAGGTATTCTGTTCTATAATGTCGTTAAAATGAACATATTAAAAAAGTCTAAATCTTGAGGCCTTTTGTATCCACGGAGCCCTGGGCTGCAGCCCAAAAATCCCTTAGGTAGATCCGGTAGTACACCAACCGTCATATTCATATATCAGGGGGGTTACTCTTTATTTCAAAACAAAGCTCGAATCTTTGAATGACCGACGTCCAAGTAAAAATATTTTTTTTCCACTTCTCAAAATCAAGACTATTCACTCCGAACTTAGTCTAAGTATACGACGTACGATGATTCGAATATTTTTTAAGGTATTTAGGCTTATTCATCCAGTTTTACGTATGACGTTCGAACAGATCGAGTCTTGTGTCGTGGGTATCAGGAACTACGAACGACTTTCGGTCTCCCATACACCCAGACCAGAAACGAATATTTGTGGTTCACAGAAACATTTCTCTCCGAGCTGAATCGAACCCGCGGCTTCTCGTTTCATATCCGGCGTCTAACCAACTGTGCCATTTAGCTAGAGCTCTGATTGACAGAGGCGAAAACAGAAGTTGTGGTAAAGTACCGTATTCTTGACAAACGTTTTTTTTGTGGTATTCCCCCTTAGTTCTTCAGGCTTAGTTTTCAAGGAAGAGCTAAAGTTATTTCCTTGTTATGACGCGTTTTTCCATTACATCACCAACATTCAGGTCGCATTGTATAACTCATATATTTTTCAGATGACTCCAGTTTTATACATCACTGATCAGTGATATCGACAAGGTCGGACTTGAATTCAGTAGATACAGAGAGGGGCTAGTAATAATAATACATACATACATACATAACAATAGAATACATTTTTAGCCCTTTTGTGATTCGGAATATTTTGTAGATCCTGTTATTGTGTGGTATATCAGCTCGGTGTCAGGAATTTGTGCCCAATATGGCGATAGGTTAGCCCTCTATCACAAGGAGGAACGGAACATGCAACGCGAAATATAGGTATCACGGTAGCATATCTCCCTACCTCTTCTGGGAAAAAGACGTGAATTTCTATTTAATTATGTAAAAAACAATGAGAATAGTAATAGGTCTCCATGTGTGAGAGGTCGCCTTTGTAGATGCCACCGTAATATCTTTTTCTCCCGTCAAACAACAGTGTAAATGCACTGTTGTTTTCCGGCTTGGATTTGCTACTACTAAGTAATTACTAAACATATTACTCGTAAGATCTTAAGTCTCAGAATGGCTAGCGCAGTCGAATACTAAGCATTGCCTTGTAATTCAGTGTTGTTTACTTTTGCTACTGCCCATGACCGGTCGTATCGCTTATCATTACGCAAATTGCATGCATGGCTCGCAATTTATTGCTATAAAAAAATAAAAACATTTTAAATAAAATATCGATTATGTTTTTATCAATCATACTTAATACATAAGTCATAAGTATGGAGGATAAGTCGCAGACAAAAGCGATTAATAGCAGAGTTAGGCCTTGTAATAAAATGCACGTTGCGTTATGCAATTAAGAACGTAGTGATTGGCGCCCGGCCGGGCTTGCTGGCGTTTTGTATACAATCGTTATGTTGGCGCCTATACCTTAATAATTGAAATTAAAGTTGCGACGCTGGACGGAAAATATATTTTTTTTCTTTTATCTTTTCCTACATTATCCAACAGGTATTTTTTTAAACTGTCTCGCCCTCACGTTCGCCACTGCAACTCCTATGAGCCAGGATCAACAGTGGCACGCATTGACATGACACAGAGCATTGAAGAAAAATAATTGAATTGAATATCTAACTTGGTTTGAACCCGCAACGAAATTACTCATGCGTAATTTCGTTCAATCATATTATTTAATAGGAGGTTTTGGAAATATTTTGTCCAGTTCCCTCCGTGGCAAAGCAGGCTTCCAACAGGTAGCGTATTGTTTTTTTTTTCAGTTACTAAATCTTTAATATAATTTATTGTTGGGAATAACACACACTGAATGCAAACCAGAATATCCGAAAGCAAAATATACATTCCATTATCATAACGGCTTCTTAGATGTACGCGAATGTTTTTTTTCCTTTATCATGTTTTATATCAATATGAAGTTATGCAGGTATACAAGTAGATATTTGACCTCAAATACCTGAGTATGTTTTATTAAGATAATTATTATCTTAATAAAACATACTTATCTTAAAGATCGTTGTGTATTTCTCGATGACTCCCATTCAAGATCCCTAAGGTCGTCAGAGAGACTGGAATTGAGAATTGAGAATTATGGATGGGTCGTTCACCGTCAAAGCTGTCCGATTGTGGAACGCTCTACCAGTTGTGGTAAGACGGGCGCGATCACTATCATCGTTCAAAAAAATGGTTAAAGATCATTACCTTTCTCCTACATTTACACATTGATGTGGATAACTTTCCTATTTGTATGTATGTACTGATACCCTTATATATATATATAAGGGTATCAGTAATATATATATATATATATATATATATATATATATATATATATATATATATATATATATATATATATTTATTTATGTATGTATATTTTATTATTAATTAGTAATTATTTGTATTTCTTATATTTTTCCGCCTTCTTGTTACACTTTAGACTGCCCTCTATTTATCCTTTTATAAAATCCATCCCATAGTTGCCTGTAAGACATTGCCTTTGAGCGATAATACCGCCAATTGTACTTTTATGATTGTGATTTTCGTTTTATTTGTATTTTTTTTTGTGTGCAATGAAGTGTATAAATAAATATTATTTACATATCCGTTAATGAAGAACTTATATAGTATATACACACGAACAATTCAATTGTTCTCATTTGTATTAAATATGGAAACGTTGTGAGTGGTGTTTGACCTTACTGAATATAAGTGGAAAAAAATAGTATAGCGCAAGGAGACTAAACTGCGCGGGTTCAGCATATGAACAAAATCTGAATCAGTGAAATATTTATCACAATCTATTTAACATCTTAAATAAACACATCTATTATGTATTTTATTTTATTAGATGTATTTAAGGTAATGATGGCATTATCTATCGCTGGCAAATCGAGCGAGCAAACTACGAAGAAAATACTCGTTATAGGTCTCTCATAGGTGAGAGTTCGCCTGGGTAGGTACCACGGCAATGTCTATTTCTCCCGCCAATCAGTAGTGTAAATGCACAGTTGTGTTCTGATTTATATGATATTACAGCCTGAGTAACCACCGGGCATAGTGAGACTTAACATCATATGTCTAAGGATGGCGAGCGCAGTGGAATGCCAAGCATTGCTATCTAATTCATGGTGTTGCTTAGTTTTGCTATTGTCCATTAGTTGTTGTATGGCTTACCATCTGGCAACAGCATGCTCATCTCGCCATTGTTCGCAATAAAATAAAGTTGTGTGTATGTGCTCTACCGTGGCTCTACATTTTCAATAGTTATCGCGACAACTAGGTATAACTTAACTATTATATAATGTCTACATTTTCTGGCAAATTAAACGAAATTATAGGTGTATCTTATTCATTCTATAGAAATGTAATGAAAAAAATATATCTTTGAATATATATTTTTACGTTTTTTAAAATTGCCGATGCGAATCTCTTTAAGTAAAATAATATTTCAAAATTCAAATAATGTTGTCATATTTTCTCCACCGCTATGTAATAGAAAATATAATCTACTACTCTTGGTAATAAAGTCGGATTCTCCATCACTAAAAAAATCTCCAAATAAATATATGTTGTAAAAAACACGGACCACTTTAGAGTTGCGGCTATGGAACCCTAAAGAATATCCGGCGGTAAATTATCGTAAAATATTTTTGGATCATTTGGAATGTTAATGCATTACTATTCATTTAATTATATTATTTTACAATGTAATGTGCAGATAAATCTTAAAGAAAAATTCGTGGGCAAATGACCACGCGTGCTGGCTTGCGAAGCCATAGCTTGACGGTCCACACCATCACGGCGCGAACCAAACGGTTCTCGAATTCGTTTTTGTGCCGCACCGTCAGGCTGTGGAATTGTTTGCCGGCACACGTGTTCCCTCCTTCCTACAATCCTGGGTCCTTCCGCCGTGGTGGGAAGAGGCACCTTAGCAGGCCGGCATAATTGTTTCCATTGGCATGGGACCGCCGTCCGATGCCAATGGATACTCTGCCTGGGCGGCATTGGCACTTACTATCAGGTGCAATGCCGACACTATGCCAGGCAATTATTAAAAAAAAAAAACGATATTGTTAATGTCGATACCGTTAAAAGTCTTTTAGTGGTATTTTAGTCGTAGCAAAAAAACAAACAAATATATTTATTTATGCTGCATTTTGTGTTTTACATAGAACTCGAGATTTACATAGAAAAATAGCGACACGGGCCTATTCTACAATCGAGAATACGATTGAGAGTGGTTAGGCTATATAGTCCACCACGCTGGCCTAGTGCGGGTTGGCGGACTTACATACCATGGAAATTCTTATAAATCGCCATGGTAACAGGCTACCACGCACTTTTAATGCCTTGCTCGGGTACAATACCTTTTTGACATAAAAAGTAGAATACCTTCATACTAAATTTCCAAAATTGGTCTAGCCGTTTGAGCGTGAAGAAGTAAAACAAAGCATTCGCCTTTATTATTAGTAAGATTAGACGAAGCAAACATTTTACGATACATAAAGTATTGACTATTATAAACTGTATCAAGGATAGTTACAAAACATTGTCAAAAAATTTAATTTTTAAATTTTTAATTTTAATTTTATAATTCAGTATTAGATATTTTGATTTATTTAATCGTTAATCCATCGGCCTTTATTCTCCTTGGGGTCGTAAAATCGGGTTAGCATACATTACATAGAGACATCTAGAAAATTATTAGGACCAACTTACTACATGTCTTACAGTAAATTGATCAAAATTATATCCTTATTCCAACTTAATGATTTTAATAATAAGTGTTGAATGTTCTTAATTTGTTTGCATGCAGCTGATTTAACTAACTCCTAATTGATGTTAACATTGTAAGATATGAGAAAATTCGTCTGCGGTTATACGGTAACGTGGTCATAAAAGTAAATCTGTATTATATCGATACTGCTATTACTTTGTGCTATGTATTTTTATGAATTTACAATATGAACATTTGTTTATTAATCAAACCAATAAAAGTTCCCAACGGAGTCCAAAATGTTCAATTGTGACTATAAAATATCAGGAGAAAGGTTCCCTTCGATGCTGATGTGGAGACCAAACGGATCAATAAATAAAAGTTCATAATGGCGACTACAATTTTTAATTCTGATTTCAATTTTTTGTATTTTGCATTACAACAAACGAAAAACAGTAATTTAGTTTTGCTATTTCTTCGAATTTATACTTTTAAATATTTCTACCAATTTATTCCTACCCAGAAACGTGTTAGGGAGCTTCGTTTCATAAAAATCAATCTCTTTTCCTCCCTCAGGGCCAATAAAAACTATGAGTGGCATTATATTTTTCTTTTATTTTCCGTATAACATTTCATTCCTTATTTCAGCAGCATGTTATTTTTCTAAAAATGTTGCACGCTCTTATTTTTTTATGTAATGCAAAAATATTTTTCATACTAACTTGTAACTTAAGCGCTGTCGATTTTTTGTATTATTTTGTGAATAAATTACAAACCATTTATGTGCATTAGTATTAAATTAGCTAGTAAATGAACCAAATATTAGTATTTTAAATTAAATTGTGGGAGTCCAGTGAGGGCATCTTACGGTGTCTTTCACACACGCACATTGAAATTGGCAAAACAAGTAAATTAATCAAGATTTACAAGTATGTATATGTACAATGAAATAGATATTATTTGTTACTTTTCAATTATAATTTAAAAAAAAGAAGTCGGATTTTGACGTTCTGAATATCGTTACATAGTGTTAATAAGCGTGTTACGATTGGCAATTATGAATTTAATCGGTTGTTCACCGTAGCTGTGTATCGGCAAGACTTTACTTGTCGTGACGTCATAACTCATTATCCGCTTCACAAGTTAGAAAAAGTGTATGTTAACTAATCAAAATAGACACCGAGCAGTGTAGTTTTCTATGATTTATGTATTTACTAGTGACGTAGGTAGGCCAGCAGTTAAAAAATTATTATGTTTTGGTAGCATTTTCCTTAACAACCCGGAAATTGGTGCATTCATTCTAAGAAAGATTACCAGGCATATATACTTCTTGACAACTAGCTACTAAGGAGGCATAGGGCCTTTTAATTATAATCTGGAAGGAATGGTAATGCCCCTTACTGTTGCGGTCGGGGAGACGCTTCTTATATGATGAACATCTGTCATCTGTGGTCACCTTGAGTAGGTAATTATTTTGGGGCGTCCATGACAGTTTTTATCTTCTTTTTTATCTTCAATTCCTTAAATTTTAATATATGTTCACGCTAGTGGTTTCAAACTTGAAGACTGTTTACAAATATTTTATTACGTCGTCCTGAATGAATGTAAAGTGATATTCAAATTTAAGTTTTTTTTTAAAATAGTTCGTTTTATTTAAAGGCATTCAAGAAAAAATAGTCGATTCATAAGTTTGTTCGTTAACCGCTAATAAAATATTTGTTATTGAGTAATGCTAATTAAAGTGTCTAGTTCCTTCTCAGCGGTGTTTTAACGTGTCGGGTGACAGCTGATGTCGACTAGTGACGTCAATTGTCACCCGCGCGGGCATGTTACTAATTAGAACTGCAATAGGAGTTCCCAAACTGACTTCGGTGCTGTTTTCCTTATACACACGCCGGCAGAATTAGAGGAACACGCGTTAAATATTGAATTTCTTAGAAAATATTATAATAACTGAATGTTTTTATTTTTCAATATTTAAAATGAGGCAAAATTTATAACAAATTACTATAATTGAGTAAAAAATACTTTAATTAATGACGCAAATGCAATTAAACGGAAATACAGTAAAATGAAATTTCTGTATTGTCAAATGTAATCGTGTATTTTAAAAACTTACAGAAATAATTTAAGAAAATTAATAATGCGTATTGCTACCACGGGCTCTGATAAGAGTCTGGATATGATCCTTCATGCTTTTAATGACGTCATCAATCATTTTTTGCGACAAATTCTCCCACTCTTGCACTAACATGAATTTTAATCCTTGGACGATCTTAGGGGCTTGGTTTCTTCCATTTATCTTTCTTCCGATAACGTCCCATTCGTTCTCTATCGGATTCATGTCTGGTGATCTTGCTGGGCAATCCATTTGCGCGATTTGGGCCTGATTTAAGTAGTCGCGAACCATTTGCGCTGTGTGGGGCCGCGCATTATCATGCATAAATAAAAAATATTCGCCTATGGATGGTGCAAAAGACAATACATGGGACTCTAAGATCTCTGCGACGTATCTTTGTGCAGCTAAAGACCCATTATCTATAAGTATTAATGCCAAAATTGACCCTCCGCCATAACACACCTCTTTCAGTAAAGTTTCCTCGATTAGCGTTCTCCTCGATACCTCCAGATCCTCTCCCTTCCTTCTTTGCAATTCACAACAAAACTGCTTTCATCACTAAACAAAACTCGGCTCCACTCATTTGTCCAGTCGCGGTGTTGATGAGCAAAAGCGTATCTGGCTATTTTATGTACCACCTCGAGTTTTGGAGCTTTTGACGGAACGTAAGACTCCAGTCCAACTTCATTTAAACGTGTTCTCACTGTACGCTCACTGATATTAACATCACGGACTTCATGTGACATGTTTTGGGTCTGAATAGCCGTTTGACGACGATTTCTCAAAGTTTTCAGCCGTATAAAATGACCATCCTGGATACTGGTCCACCGTTTTCTGCCTTATCCTGGCATCCGCACATAAGAGCCTATGTGCCTCTAACGTTTAACGTCGAGAAAGACGACAGATACCGACACATTTCCAACTCCTCCTATTAATTTAACTTTCTGATTAATTTCGTTGCGGGTTAAAGACAAGTTAGACATTCCCGGAGACTCGCCGAGCTTCAATGCTCGGTGTCATTACTTTGCGTGCCACTGTTGATCCTGGCTTACAGGAGTTACAGTGGTGGGTGTGAGGGCGGGACAGTCTCCTAATAAGATACCGACACACCCAATGCGCGACTTACTGAATTCTACCCTTGACCATTTTCAGTCATGGCAACTTCAGTGGAAGGTAAGCCACTCATTTTATTTTATTTATTTATTTATTTTTATTTAAATGCTTTATTGTACACTAAGTTAGCTTAATTGCAGAACATTATATTACATAGTGGTACAAAAGGCGGTCGTATCGCTCGAGGCAATCTCTTACCGACTACCTTGGGATGGACAGTAAGAGATGGAAAAAAAGAGAGGGCAGTCAATAGTGTACCAAGTAAGATAAAGATTGACTAAAGAAAAAAGAAATTAAATAAAATCATATATGCAAAAAACGATATATTTATATCCTACAAAACAGGTACTCTAAAAACAATAACAATAAAAATATCTAAAGTCACATAAAATGAAATTAAACAAAATTTTGTGAAACCACTTGAAAGTGAAAAAATCTTAAAAACACTTGAGAGCGTATAATTAACGATAAAACTCTTAAAATATCCAAAACTCTTTTTGCATCATTTAATTTTTTAAAGGTGCTGAAATATAAAAACAAAGACCATTTAAACAAACAGCAAACAAAATTAAAAAAAAAACTAATTTTTGTGCGTGTTCCTCTAATTGTGCTGGCGTGTGTATTTATTTATTTGTTTTACTGGCAGTTTTCAGATCTAGAAGCCAATATTCGTTTTCCAGGATTTTGTCTAGACGTGGTGCATGAACCTAGCAAAAGTCTTAATTATTAATATTTTTAATTCATATTCATAATTTTACAACATTAACAATTTTAAGATATATTAATGTAAACCACACAAAGAGCAGTGTAAATTGCAGCCAAAGTATCTACGGCACATATTGAGACATAAAATCTTATGCTTCAGGATGGCGAGGGCCGTTGACTTGAATGTCTAGCAAGACATACCAAACAACACCATGACCAACAAAGCATTGTTGGTCATGGTGTTGTTTGGTTTTACACTGTCCATAAGCGGTCGTAACGCTTACCATTAGGCGAACATCATGTTTATCTCGCTATTCAAGGAGTTAAATAAAATAAATATTAAAAAAAAATATATTGTGCCAGTTGTCATTTTTACTACTTTTTTTTATTGCAGGGAGGCCGGAGGCGCTATTAGTTTACTGAATGTATACGGCCAGTAACAATCTTAATTATAAAAATGAACCAGGAAGTCTTGGCTTTTCCTATAATCAAAACAAATTGACTAATTTGAAAGAATAACAAAAATCATTGGAGACACTATAGATTTTAATTGCCTTTACATATTTTATAGTGCAGTAGGTATCTAAATTGGCTTTAATGGTTTGCCTGAATAATAAATATTCTGATTACAGATAGCTGTAAAAATTAAGCAGTCTATCATGCAGATTAAATTAATAACATAAAATTTTGAAACATGAGTGTAATTTAAAAACACGAGGGCACTTGTATTTATTCGAAATACTTCTTGTTTATTTCTTAAACTGTTTCCTCTTTTCTTACGTCATGGTATTCTCTGACCTCCGAGTCCTTACTGACAATCCTGATCCATTGCGCATCGAATTCGGTTCAGTATCCTTGACATTTTTACCGTAGTTCCCCTTAACACCATAAATAAGGCGCAAGTCCCTAGCATAAAACCGTTACTATCGCTATTAAGCGAAATAAAAGAGTGAAACGAGTTATATCCAGTAAAAGGTCTCGAGGTTGTTGGCACTGCATTGCACAAGTCATACGAGCGATATTCCTTTGTGCAATAAGACCTATAAAAATAGATTAAAGACGCGCGTTACGAACAAGGATAAGTTTTAAAACTCCCTGTTTCCTTTATATACAGCAAAAGTAGGTGGTAGCAAAACATTTTATAATTGTGAAAATAAATGTATGTTCTTGTATATCGTTTCCTTTTCTGATTTCGTGTGTTTTATTTGTTTCATTGATGCAATATATTTTTTTTTTGCCAAGTGAAATTACTTAATGATCTTGTTTGAATTGGTGTGTTCGTTAATAGCAGAGTATTGTTAAAGAATTAGTGACATTTTGACAGTAGCTTGTATTCATCTTTCCATTTGAAGCAGTTATAGTCCGTCAGTGCAATATGTAAATATAAGCATACGATTAACAGTCTGTAAATTGATCGAAATTGATATTTCCAAAATGTTTCACGCTCCTAGTGCATTTCAATATTATGGTGAATGTTAAATCAATTAATTTATGTAAAGTTAGAAAACTTTTATTACACTAACATTGTCAAACACGAGAACCGATTCTTTTTATCTGTTTCCAACATTGCCTCTCTTCTGAATTGATCAACTAAACCGGATGGGTTGATCTCCCACTCATCTTATGTCATTGATGCAATAATTTTAGTTACTATTTCCTTCGATCAAATATACATTGGTCAAAGATGATTATGATTAGGCTTAATGTTATATTATGGTTGACTGCTCAACGAATGTTATTATTAATAATCTATATATTAATACGTGATGCAAAAACTTTGGATCCCTTTTTACGAAAATTGCGCGGACGCAGGAGCATAAAATTTGGCACACTTATAGTTTATGTGTAGGAGAAGTGGAGAATGCTAATATTTTTCAATAATAATGCTTATAAAGTACATTAAATCAAAAAATAAAACATTACACACACTGCTATGCATTTCACACATATATCCATACACAAGTATACATACTCTGGTGTCAAATTGAGTCTTTTCTTTTTCATTTTGTTCTTCTGACATAGACATATAAAAAAAAAGGTTTTATTCGCCTAATGAGGTAATAATAGTAATATTAAAAGAGAATATTAATTTTAAATGAGGCAATAATACTAATATTAGGCCTAATATTAAATTGAATATATAAAAAAAGATTTTAATAATAATGCATAAAAAGTACATTAAATCAATAAATAAACCAGCATGCATTTGACACACGCATACACAAGAATTTGTACACGTATATATACTCTTTCGTCAAATTGTTTCTTTGGTTTATTATAGACATAGTTGAATGTCAATCAGAAAAATTTGTTTATTGTGGTTTTGTTGAAAGTCAAACAGAAAATATTTATTTGATGAATACTACGTGAAATACTGAGCGCTTATACAAATTGTGTAGCAGTAAGATACGTTTAAATGTACACGGACTATCATTATATGCATAAAGAAAGTTTTGTAGCAGCAATCTGCAATAACAACATTCAGGTACAAAAAAAAAAATATAATTTACTATTGCTGGTTCAAAGCAATTATTGTAGTTAAATGTGCACGAATTATCAGAATAACATCATCATACAGGTAAAAACTTTTTCTCTTCTTGATTTGGTCGAATTTCGACCGCTAGGCGACCACCAGTAATAATAAATAACTGTATTTCAGACAACATAGATCCATAGAGTTAGTAAAATTATGGTAATAACTTACAGACTAATGTTAGTATCGTGACAATAATAAAACTTATACTTAGATGTTACAATTCTTGTGAAGAATTAGAGAAAACAATTTAATTAATCATTCTCCACACAAAATGTCACATAATAGGTGATACAGCCGTCTCCGCTACTGTTCTCAGAATACTGTTGCGACTAGCCCGGATGCGGCCCACAAGGGATACCGTTTGCTTGCGAAGAATAGCCTGAAAACCATCAGTTCTATTCCTAGCAAACAATTTGTGTGACCAAACGAATTGTGGTCGAATACAAAAGAGTGTAATAATGGTATTAATTTTTATTTGTCGTTAGTGAAATAATTGTCTCGGTGGCGCAGTTGTACTACGATTACAAACCTCGGATCTGGAAAAAATATTTTTCTGTTTGATTTTCTATTCAATATCAGTCCAGAGTTAAAAATGTCTGCATAATGTGGCGATAGGCTGGCCCCCTATCATATTGCGAGACGAAACACGCAAGGAGAATTGTGGGTGTCCTGGTAGCGCCTCTGCCCACGCCTTTTGGGCAAAGGTGTGTTTACGTATGTAATTGCGTGTAGAGTTATTTATAGGATTCGCACTGCATTGTTGTCTTAAGGGAAGCACGTCATAATAGGTAAACTTCACGCTTTATTCGCTTGCGAGCAATAACATAATGAATCACTACAAGGAAGAGTATTCATAGATTAAGATAAGATAAACGGAAAACATTTTAATCATCATCTTATGTAACAATTATGTGTTTATAAGTTCCATTCCTTATACAGCTAAATGGATAAGGCGTGAGATTCTGCAGATGGAATTTTATTTGTTTGTCGTTTCTCCATTTTATTATAGGTTTTTTTATAAATCACAGTGTTTATTGGCTACTTCTGTTGCTAATGCTACGGAATATTTTGCGAAAAAACTTGACCGTCAAAAACCGGGCGGACGTAAAATTGTAAACAGAATGATATCGTATCTTGTAGTAATAAAATACGGTGCCAAACCCTCGTTTTTAATGCTTAATAATTAAAAATGAATTAAAGAATAAATTAAAACAAGCATCTAATTAATAGCGATTTAATCTCTGATTTCTAAAAAGATATGACTGCGTTCGCTTACGTTCGATTGATACTAGCCTTTTTATTAAATGTCACATTAAAAAGGAAGTGATTCGTTAATGAATATTTTCAATGAACATACACAAATAATTATTAGTGGTTTACATTAACTTCTTGTTGTTTTTTGATGGTCGGGTGTGTACTGTAGGAAGTCAATAATTATATTTGCAATGAAACTGGTTATTATTTGGAAGCAGGAAAAAGATATTGGTGTTTATACCACTGTTTAATCACCATAATAATGATCACTCTGAATACCATTGGTGAAGGCAAAGATGATAAATGTCCACTTAGTATATGCTGGCACATTTCACATTGTCATTGCTTATCAGACGAGTAAGAGCGAGTGCGGGAGTGTAGATGGTAGTGCTCACTCACCTCGGCTTGTCTCGGTGTTGCTCGCTATCCATCCCGAGTCGGTGTTTGTGCCCAAGTCAAACGCTTTCGCGCCGACTCGCGCAATCTGCGTGGGCATCGTTGTACATTCTCGCTTCTGCAGTTGCGCTCGCAACGTGAAAGCGTGAGCATCTACCTGACCTAACAAATTTACAGTGTCGCTCTGAGCGGCCGAGGCGTCTCGGGAGAGACATAGCGAGTGCTCTCGAGCGAGAACACTCCGAGCTTACACATCTTGGGCGAGACGTATCGGGCGAGACGTACCGAGAATTTACAGCCGCCATAAAATATATTTGTCAGAACACGATAATATAGCGGTTATGTCATGTCGCCGCGGAAAGAAGAGTCGCGTAGGCTTGGATGGAGATATTATGTATATGCTCCATCCAGACACTTCAGCCATTTCCAGCCTCCATGACGCTACACGAGAGAACGCTGGAGATGGCTGGAGCGTTTGGATGAGTAAGAGTGAGGATGGTGATGCTGAGATAAGAGTGAGGATGGTGCGCTCGGCTCGCCTCTGTCATTCTGCTGTGTGTCTGCTTTTTCGGCGCGATTCAAAGGAAACGAGTGGCTGAGGCGAGAGTATCAACTTTACGACGAATTAGTAAAGTATTAAATATCCCAATACATGGATCGTAAAAAGAAATTCGCGCTTCTGTTATTGCTAAGGAGATACAGGAAAATCAAACGAAGAAGCGGAAATGTGTGATGAGAAACAATTCGCAAGTTCTTACGATTTTTCGTAGATTTTTACGAAGCGACGTCGCATCGCAGTTTTATTTTACAGGCACTGCAGCCTATTTGTCATTATGTAATCATTATTTTTTCTGTGAAAGAGTAAGAAATATCCATACAGCCTAATGTTTTCATTTAATATACCTACATAATTACCAGAATTTATATGAAAAAAAAAACGATGAATGAAAGAAGTACAAAACAAGGACAACTTTTTTGTCACAAAAAAAATTACAGCTATTCTTGAAATCTTTGTATCCGATATTGGAGCACATATTTTGCTAAATTTGTAAAAAAAATCTGTATATAATAATCATCATCACCACAATGTTTAATACTCCCGCCAAACAGCAGTGTAAATGCACTGTTGTGTTCCTGTTGAGACTTTACATCGTAGGCCTCAGTATGGCGAGCGAAGTGGGCGCCAAGCATTGGTTTGTAATTCGTGGTGTTGTTTGGCTTTGTAATTTGTTACCCATTACTTAGTGGTCGTATCGCTTAGCATCGCGCTAGACTCGCCATTCATTCCAGTAAAAATAATCTTCCCCCGGGGATTATAGCTAATCGTTCTCAGAAATTAACTTGTCATAAATTTAAATCGATGCATGTGCGCATTTCCGTGTTATACAATTATTTTCATTCATATTTTGTACGCTTGAAAGGAGAACCAAAAAGCAGAGACAAAAAAGATAATTAATTGAATGAACAGCTGAAGCCTGTTATGAATGAATATCTACTTATTCTTTATTTTGCACACAGAATATAAACATAACTACTGGTTACAGTAACATAATCAGTGCACAGTTTTTTTTGTTGTACAATTACCGGGGTATTTGTAATGAAACTGAATGTCAAAGAACAGTTGCACAAAACAAGTTATGGTAATAGTGTAAGGTAAAAACAATACATTATTTTATAGACATGGGTTTGTGTGTTTAGTTACTATGTCTTACTGCCATACTCAGACACTGAACGTCAATTAAATCATTAATAAGCATATATTTTACAACTTCTTATTGGATGGTTAGTCGGCTTCACACATGGCAAGTCGAAATACTTTGTTGACGACAAGCCGGCCTGACATGACATGAACATTTTTATTACGTTGTTGAGTTTCCCAGGGCAACTGAGCAGAGCACATGGCACCACGGCCAATATGTCGGCGGGAAAATGTGCGGGAGCTTGTTGGCGACATAATTATTTTCTTATAAGCCGCTGGTCCGGCGGCTTTGGTGTGTAGAGCGCATTACGAAGAGAATCTTTAATAAGCAGCAATTTAATTGACATTAAACAAGTCTGAGTGCGATCGCTAGTTAATTAAATTACATATTTTTATTCCTATAGTTAACGAATATAACTACATATAAAGTTTCTATGCTCTAAAAGATTGGTAAATTGAATTATCCTTTCAAGATTATGACGCCTACCTAGCCTGTCTGTATCTGTAGCAGCCCATATACGTCCCACTGCAGGGCACGGGCCTACTCTACAATCGACAGTACGATTGAGAGTGGTTAGGCCATATAGTCCACCACGCTGGCCTAGTGCGGGTTGGCGGACTTACATACCATAGAAATTCTTATAAATCGCTATGGTATGCAGGTTTCCTCACGATGTTTACCGTTTTAGTGCGTGGTGATTGATTATCAATACACACATGACTCCGAAAAGTCAGAGGTGTGCCCTGGGATTCGAACCCGCGACCACCGTGAACATGTGGGCAGCCGCGTCTAGTCCGTTTACCAACAGGCCACCACGCACTACCTAGCCTATTAATGCAGTTTCATAAATTTCACTTTCACGCTTTTTAATTACTTCTCTCTTGGTTTAGTTTCCAATGATTATCGACAGGAAAGGACGGTATAGAGGTCGTCGATTGTCGATCAATAGGCACAGTTTTAAATACCATCATTACCTTAGCGTGATTAGGAAATGTAAATGCAAAAATATTACCAACTGCCTGTCTCCAGCGTCGTAATAATTACGTGATAATTGAATGTAATTTGCGTTTCCTTGGGAGCATTTCGTAATGGACCTCAGATTTTTTCTATTAAGTGTAAGTTAAACGGTGATTAGTGATTGCTTATCATGCACAAAAAAAGACCTTCGTAAGGTACAACTTATAAATCCGAAAAAAGATATCTTACCTTTATATTGTTCATTTGAACTCGAAGATTGAAAGGGGGGAAAGGTAGTAAAATAAATACGTGTGTGTATTTATTTACATACGTAAGAAGTTAACTTCTCTTTTAAAACTTAATCACTTTCATCATATTTTTTTACAATGGCTTATCCTATTATTATTATTATCCATATTGTTTTAATCACAAACACACATCTATATTAATTATAAATAGATATTTAAGACTGCCTCGGTGGCGTAGTTGTACTAGGGTACGGTTACAAAGCTGAGGTCGGGTTCGAATACCGGGTTGGGCAAAGTGATATTGGATTTTTCTATTCATTATCAGCCCAGAGTCAGGAATTTGTTCCTGATATAGCGGTAGGCTCGCCACCTATCACATCGTGGGACGGAACATTAAGGCGAAACGTGGGTGTCCTAGCACCTCTGCCTACCCCTTCTGGGAAAAAGGCGTGAGTTTATGTATGTATGTATGTGTAAGAATACATCCCAACAATTAACCTAAAATATATAAATACACTTCACGCCCTCGTCACGCATTCACCAGCCCCAAGTCTAGAGCGCGTAAAGGAGTTTAACTTTAGAAATTAATATTCGTACTAATGTATTATGTTTTGTTTAAAACGGGTTAAATAAAGGATTTGGAAGCGGATTGTTAGTAAATGCTCGCGGGAGTAAACCCCTAGCAAACTGCAAAAACCGGTCTCAAGTGGGAATTTCAGCAGTTTTTATTCATTGCACGCAAATATTCATAAAAAGTCTAACTGTTCTATCGACTTATACAGTGAACTTGCAGTTTTCGATGGCAAATAGATTCATTAGTCACTTGTGACGTCAAGAGATCGATGTAAGTAGCAAATATTATTGAATGATTTACAGACATCGCACAGCTTAAACCGGTTGGTGTAGAGCAGGGTTTCTTAAAGTGGGGTCCACGGACATCTAAGGGGTCCGTAACATGTGTGCCAGGGTCCGTAGCAGTCAGTAAACTTTTAATATATTTATCAGAAAATTTATTTCATTGTACATGTTAATTTATTTGCTTATTGACTTGACTAGCCAACAAATCAAAATATATGCGTAACATATTGAAGGCGGTTCGCAAACTACAAAAGATATTTAATGATTATAATTATTAATATAAGGCATAGTAAACTACCAATAAAAGTCCATGTTGAATAATACTGAGTATTCAATAAAAGGTTTGTTTATCTTTCTAAATTAATTTTTGACGGGGTATATGAAATTTATTTAGGGGTCCGTGAGCTCTTTTAAATTTAGTTAGGGATCCGTCAGCTATTTTAAATTTAGTTAGGGGTCCGTGAATGCAAAAAGTTTAAGAAACCCTGGTCTAGAGTCTAGACTCTAGATTCTAGAAGCAATAAATTTTATTTAAGAGTTCCGTATATGTGCTTTGTAGCGAAAGGACATCTTTACGCAGTAACTCCTATAATTCAATAAAGTTAACAGGCGACCTATGATGCGACCCACACAGCTAAGATCGAGGAACCTGTGAAAAACTACGGGCGCACATGTTGTAATCAAATAAAATGAATAATTACCTAGCACTGCCTATAAAACAAAGTATTCTGTGCCTAGCACTGATAAATTGCGCTTTTCAATTAACATTCAAGAATATTATTTCATACTAATATATTAATTGATCTATTTGGGAACATAAATTGCTGTCATGTAAAATATTATTCGGCATCCGTTTACATATCCATTATTATCAGTTAATAGATTAATCTCTGCATCATATTGTGCGTTTCGAATGTGGTTCTGAATGCAAGTGTTAAATAAAATCAAATGCCATATTGGGAGTATTGCGGTGTCGTAATGCCTAATGTTTTGCCACACACGCTTGCGACACCAACAATTTACTCAGAAATGTATCGAGTGTCTCAGTTTCGTTACTGTTATCTACAAATATTGCCTTTTGAAATCACAAGCAGCCTTATTGTCGTATAATGTATTGCTAGGGTTTTGACAGTTTTGGTATTAGAGTAAAAGAAACTTCTAATTATATATATTTTTTTATTTTATAACCCGCTAACGAGCGAACAGGTCACCTGATGATAAATTATCACTGCCACCCATGAGCATCCACAAAGTTTAGTTTATAGATTCGTTGCCGGCTCGTCAAATCGGGAAGGCAACGGAAAAGAAAATGGTTGGGAATTGGGAAATTGGCTCTGGCAGTCTCACTCACCGAATGAAATGCGACAGTAACGCTGCCGCTTCACGTCGATTTCCTCTGAGAAAGTGGTACCAGCCCGGACAAGCCTGCCCATTCATGCTTAGTCATTACAAGAGGGCGGGCTCTACTGATTTAAAAAAAAAAATTGAAATAAACCTCCCGTTATTTTTCTTTTCAATAAATTTCGTTGCGGAGATAATAGTTCAGTCAATATGTAAGGAATAATTAATTGCCCTCCAAATAAAGACCTACCCTTATTTAACATAATTAATCGTTAGGGGGGCATGTCAAGACGTCACAGAAAAATTAAAAAGGTCGCGCTGTTTGCTGATTTTGAGAAATTCAAAAAATGAATAAAAAAAATGCTTTTTTCTTGGAAACTATTGGTTTTAGGAGAAAGTTTTTTAAATAAAAAATGTAGAGGGCATCGCGAACTACATTTTTTGTCATTGGAGTGACGTCATCCGACTTGAAATAATGTGATGCAAAACATAGATAAATTCACCTAAGTTCAAATTTTTGCTGAACAAAAGTTCAAATTTTTTGATAACAAAATCAGAACACAATTACTGCTATTTCATTTAAATTAAAAAAAAGATAAAAACTGAATGGCATGAGTACTGTGCAACGGCACGGTACATAATTTACAATTTGTACTCTTCGACAAGTTCCAGTTTGTATTTGAAGTCGGATGACGTCACTCCAATGACAAAAAATGTAGTTCGCAATACCCTCTACATTTTTTATTAAAAAAACTTTTTCCTAAAACCAATAGTTTCCAAGAAAAAAGCGTTTTTAAATATTTTTTTATTCATTTTTTGAATTTCTCAAAATCAGCAAACAGCGCAACCTTTTTATTTTTCCTGTGACCTCTTGACATGCCCTCCTAACGATTCATTATGTTAAATAAAGGTAGGTTTTTATTCGGAGGGCAATTTACATATTGACTGAACTATAAGACAAACTAGGTGACACCCAAGAAAATCCCCTGTCATCGAATTTCGGGCCTTGTGTCAATTTTTGCTGCCGCGTTTAATCTCGTGGTGGGCAAGTGGGCGGGATAGTCTTTTAAACATAATCTATAATTTACGCTAGGTGCATATATTTGTGCAATATATATGTTTTTAAATAATACGTTGTTCTGCTTGACGTTATTCCGTTCTTTATCTAGATCTTCCTTCCTGCAGATTTTTTCACCTGGCTTGATTTTTAACGTTTACGTCTTAAACGAACCATGAATAAGGGAAATCATTTATTTAAGTACAGGTTATGTATTAATTGCGTAGCAGTGTGGATATTTTAGTTTATTACTATCCCCTGCCATTAAACATTCTTATAAACAACCAGACCTGCAATAACTAGACTAACGCGACCCACAAACGTAAACCTTACAGATAATAAGCGGGGATAGAATTTACAATGTTAGAAGAAAGTAAATTGCTTAATGACAGCGATTGGAATAATCGGTCTCTGAAATTAAAATTTATTGATAGAAAACAATAGTAGTGTACAAAAAACTAGAGCGAACTTGCTGAAGTTTTTAGTATCATTAGTTGTGGATACAGTTTTTAGTATAATTAGTTGTGGATCAATTTCTATAGTTAATGAAAGAAGGTTAAAATTATTGTTAAGGTGCCACTAAGGAGTAAGGTCATCTTACGAGAAAGGCCACCGCCCATAAACATCAACACATTAAGGAATTGTAAGTGCATTATTATTACCGAAAGATGGATAAGCAATGAAACAGAGAAAGTACTACCTTTGACGTGCGCCGGAAAAACCGACACCAATGCCACCATAGGGGAGACATAAGAATTATTGAGCTACTGCCAATTTCATGATATACACACCTATTTAGTTTTAGAAGGCTATTCTACAATACAATATGTGGGGGTAAAAAAACAACATTCATAAAATATTCGTGTTTATATAAAATTTCCTCGAGGTTGTTCACAATCGCAATTCAAGAGAAAACAACTGCACTAGCTAAAATATCCCAACAATAGAACCTTTATTCCCTATTACATTGACACAAGTACAGCCCAATAAATCCATCGGGACGAGGCGCGACCGGCACGTCCGTTCTAGGACGCCTCTCAAGCCAAGCGGATCAAACACAAGGACTATATAAATTGACTGTCAGTGCCTGCGCAGGCAGTCCGCGCACTAACCGTAGCATGTACATAGACTTGCAATTAAAAAAAAACATTCGCGCGGGAAGTTTGACGTGTAAGTGCGTTCGGAAACTTTTCCGTTTTTCAGCCAGTGTTTCTTGATTGTGTATATTTTTTTAGTGTTGCCCCAGTCCAGTATTGAATTTGTGAGTATTTTTTAAAAATATATAGGCACGAATGCATTTAGAAAGTTAGCAATAAATGAATAAGTTAGAAATAGCAAATTATTTAAGAAACAATCAGACTGTGTTATGTATTAAAAAAAACGACTAGATATTAAAATTCATATCTCAAATATTACATTAAAGTACTATCATGAAATTTACAGTTAGTAAATAATTCTAACACAAATTATTTATTAAACAACTTGTACATTTAATATATATTTACGGAAACTATTAAGGCTTATATTATGAAGTTTTAACCCACGTCATAGGAAGTTCTATGCATGATGTGTCGAGGCTGTAATTACCCTTCGACATTTTGCTAAACATTAATTTATATCACACATGCACATTGCAATCCATTTCCGTTCAATGATAATATTTTTTATGATTAATGAATAAAACTGTCATAAATAAAATACTGTGACCTTACAATGTTTGCTTCCTTGACAAAAAATATATTAACAACAAATATTTATTGTTATTTGGATGTTGGACATTATTTTTATTTGGATGTTGCATAGAACAACTTTTCAAAATGTTAACCTTAAGGTTTATTTTAAATTGCATAATATAAATATTAATGAAATTCATAGGATATAGTTTGTGAAAGAAACGATACCTAATTCTTTACAGGGTTTGTTGTTCTAAAAGGGTATCAAATACCATATTTAAAATTATATTACATGAATATACATAAAATGAAGGTACGTGTATTATTTGTAAAAATAATAATACCACACATTAGAAAATTTAATTTTCTTTTCTTGCAAAATGTTTAATTTAACTTGAATACATAAATAAAACAAATTGCGTGCGTTAATGGATTTTTCCGCGTATACAGCAAAATGCACGACGTGTCGAAAATTGTTAGCGCTTTGATTTATTAAATACTTTAGGTTTATTTTATTTACAAAATTTTAAACATCGTCAAAAAAAAAGAAAAATATTAAGGCGGGATTTTTTTCCTAGAGTGATGCTGAATACGTAAATATTTATAAAACTAGTTCCCAACGATTTCCATCCATGTGCGTAGTTTTCATTTGGATATGCAGCCGGTGTGCACAACTATTTATTTACAAAACCCGTATTGGTAAGCAAAAACCCGTCTTGGTGAATTTGTCTGATCCTTCGATTTTTTTTATTAATGCATACAACCAACAGTCACATACATAGTCCTGACCCCACACTAAAATCGAGTCTTGTGTCGTGGATATCAGAAATTACGTGAAACTTTTCAGCCTCGCAAACACCTAGACATGAAACAAATACTTGTGGTCCTCACAAACATTTGTTTCGGTGCAAGGATGGAACCCGCGGCATCTCGTTTTACAGGCGGCATCTATCCAATATGGACCATGCATGCAATTTTTTTAATCGGTTCTGTATGTTATTAGATTACCGGAAAAAAATATAAGTAATCGAAAATATGAATCAAAAAAGTACAAAAAAATAATAAAAACTGCTATCAGTTTCGAAGCATTTAAACGCCATTTTGGCGTGAACTCTCTGTGACGTCAGCGTACACCATATCAACAACGTAATGTTTGGATTAAGTCTCTTTCATAAATTGCTATAGAACTGTATTTCTTCACACGCACGCATCACTGAGCTGGAAATCTCACTTCAGGAGAGAGGGATAAAGTCATAAATAAGTTGGAATCTGACAAATTCAATGACACAATTTTACAAAACCAGAGTTTGTTTGATGAATTAGTTTTAACCTCTCCGCAGTTGGTTCATGCTGCTAGTCACCATACCCCATTAACAATTACTGAATCAACTGTTAACAACACAGCCTCGAAGAGTCCTTAAAATCAATAACAATTTTACTGGTGGTAGGTCTCTCATATGTTAGAGGCTGCCTGGGTGGGTACCACCGCAATGCCTATTTCTCCCGTCAAACAGTAGTTTAAATGCACTGTTGTGTTTCGGATTGAAGGACATTGTAGCCAGAGTAACTACTGGACATATTGAGACTTAACATCTTATGTCTCAGGATGGCGAGCGCAGTGGAATGCCAAGCATTGCTTTGTAAATCAAGGTGTTGTTTGGTTTTGCTTCTGTTCATGAGCGGTCGCAACGCTTATCATCAGGCGAACGGCATGCTCGTCTCGCCATTCACTGCAATAAAAAAAAAAAAACTATAACAAATAAATATGAGCTTTCTAAAAAAGAAATAAATGAACATGTTAGCATTAAGTGATTTAGTAGCGACATGTCATTATAATACAGAAAGGTTCAATTCCCTAATGAGCAATCATACATACAATTGTGACCGTTCTGTTAAGTTATCTTTAACACCCAGAAAACCTAATTGTATACTGAAGTCTTCCACTACACCAATACTGTTGTAGAAAATGATAATATAATAATCTTCAGCGATAATATTGGGAAAGGGTTAGGCCAAGTACTAAATAATAAGACAGGACAAAGCATTGTAAATTATTGTATGACAGGGTTTTCCTACCCACAAATTGTTGAAAAAATTATAAATTATAACTTCAATCAAAATTCAACATTGATAATTTTAATTAGTAATAGGGGCAATGTAAACACACCCCAGTATACCGAGAGTATTAACTTATTATCATCTTTAAAAGTTAAACATATTGTAATGTTTACATTCCCCTATGGAAGAAAGTGGAAAAAAGTATTAGATTTAAGCTAAATTCTACTTTAAACGAGGCCCTTATAAATGATAAAAGTAAATTTACCATAATTGACATTAGTACTTACTATAGTAAGTGTAAAATTAATAAACAAATTAATTCATATAATATGAAACGACATATAGCAAAATTGCTATATTTTAATTTATTAGACAAAGCTAAAGATTTGGCTACTTCTCCTGCTTCTATTGAGCAGTTGACATTTTTTAAGACGTGGAATGATACACTTGTATCTATTCCAAATGATAATAATTCCCTAAATAATTTAAATTAATTAACAAGTCAACAGAGTCCACCTCTTGCCATCAGCAATCACAAATAATTAATAATGATAATAGTAATGACATTCTCTTGCTTAATAACAACAAAAATTCAAATGACATTCAAATGGATACTTCGCCACCCATTACACAGAACAGAGTTTGCAATAGGGGTGATAATAATATATTAAACCTAGTTCATCAAAATAGTCAGGGCATGCTAGGTAAGGAATTACAAATGGAATTGTTCATGAGTTGTCAGAATATTGATATACTTTGTGTCACAGAACAATGGTTGAGAACAGAACAGCCCATGTTCAATTTCAAAACTCATATAGTTGGTAGTAACTTTTGCAGGAAAAATGCTATTATGTATAATAAGCATTTTTCCTGCAAAAGTTACTACTATGGTGGCTCACTAATATTAATTAATAAGAATATTAAATTCAAAGAACGTAAGGATATAGTGAGTCTCTCTGTGGAGCAAACAATAGAAATTTCATGTATAGAGTCAGAGCAGTTCATAGTTGTAAGTGTATACAGGACCACCTGCCTCATTGTATGATTCTTTTAAATGAATACTTGAAGATCTGTATCTGTATCAGCCTATATACGCCCCACTGCAGGGCACGGGCCTCCTCTACCATCGACAGTGCGATTGAGAGTGGTTAGGCCATATAGTCCACCACGCTGGCCTAGTGCGGGTTGGCGGACTTACCATAGAATTTTTTATAAATCGCTATGGTATGCAGGTTTCCTCACGATGTTTTCCTTCACCGTTTTAGTGCGTGGTGATTGACTATCAATACACACATGACTCCGAAAAGTCAGAGGTGTGCCCTGGGATTCGAACCCACGACGACCGTGAACATGTTGGCAGTCGCGTCTACTCCGTTTACCAACAGGCCACCACGCACTTTTGAATACTTGAAGATGCATTGAGGAAATTAAGTAAAACAAATAAAAGATTGTTGGTGTGTGGAGATTTCAATGTTAATCTGTTGGAAACATCTGCTATGACTGGAAAGTTAAGAAATCTCTTTTTGTCATTTGATTTAGTTAATCTATTTTTGGAGCCAACTAGGATAACTAACACTAGGGCAGCAGTGCTACCTGTATAGATAATGTGTTCACGGATATAGTGCCCATTCATAAATCTATTATTATTAATAAGCTGGACTCGGACCATTGTGGACAACTAGTCACATTTAGAAGCGAACTCCAGCAGACTTCCATTGAAAAACTTAATGTTGTTCCGGTAACAAAGATCCGGTTAGAGAAATTAAGAAATAATTTGTTAAAGAAATTCAATGTACTAAAACAGAGTAACGACCCCAATACTCTGTATAATTCTGTATTTGAAATATTTTGTAAGGAATTTGAATCGATTTTTACATCCAGGTCAGTTCCCACAAGCAAAAAAAACTTGCTTCAGTAATTGGGCCACTGTTGGCATTCACAGAAGTAGGGAGAAATTATATGATCTTTAATCTAAAAGAACATATAATCATAGTGAGGGTTTCAAAAATTATGTTAAAAAATATTCAACATTGTATAAACAAGTCTGCTATAAATCTAAGGCATTATATTTAAAGGCAAAAATAAAAAACTCCAGGAATAAAATTAAAATGACATGGAGTCTAATTAATAAGGAAACTGGGAAAGCTAAACCTCGTGACACCGAGTTCAGCTTAAATATTATTAATAATATCATTAGCTCTAATATAGAAGTAGCTAGGGCTTTTGAAAACTTCTTCACAGATATACCAGTTTCCATAACAAAAAACTTAAATTCATCTCCTTCTCTAGCCCATATGTTATTGCAGGAAAGTGTGACTGGGTGTGGTGATTCATTTAAATTCCAATCCGTTGACAGTATTGACATTATAAAAACGTTTTAACAAATAAACATTAAGAATACTTGTGACCTCTGGGGAATCTCTACAAAGATCATCAACTTGTAATACCTATATTAGCTCCCCAGCTAGGTATAGTTTTTAACACATGTATTAATAGTTGCATATTTCCTGATAAATTGAAACTCAGCAAGATTATACCTTTTTTACATCTGGTAGTACAGATGACCCCTCAAATTTTAGACCTATATCAGTACTGCCTTCATTAAGCAAAATTTTTGAAAAACTGATGCTTATACAATTGCAAAGATTCTTTAAAAATAATAATTTACTTCATAGTAAACAATTTGGTTTTACTCAGGGTCGCTCCACCACTGATGCTGGTGTGAAGCTCATGGATAACATATTTGATGCTTGGGAGGATTCTCAGGATGCTTTAGGTGTATACCTATCCAAAGCATTTGATTGTGTTTACGATGATATTCTTATCAGGAAATTGAGCCACTATGGAATAAATGGTCTTGCGCTTGAATTATGTAAATCATATTTACACAATAATGTTCAGAGGGTTGTCAACGGACAAAGATTTCCTGGATCTGTTGTTACTATGGGGGTTCCGCAGGGCTCGATTCTTGGACCCTTTCTCTTTTTAATATATATTAATGATTTGCCTTATTTTATAAGGGATAAATGTGAGGTAGTGTTGTTTGCTGATGATACTTCATTAATATTTAAAATTAAACGAAATCAATCAATTCTTGACACTCTCTCAAAAATAGTACATTGGTTTGGCATTAACAATTTACTGTTGAATAGTCAAAAAACTAAATGTATTCGGTTTGTAACACCTAATGTCAAAAAAGTTAATGCTGAAATTTTTATGAACGGGGATGTGTTGAGCCTTGTGGAGACTACTAAGTTCTTGGGAATCACATTGGATCCTAAACTTAAATGGGGTCCCCACATAACTGACAGTGACAGTACTGATAATGACAGTAGCATCAGAATTTATATTCGCTAATCTTTTGTATGTCCACAAGAATATAGAACAATTTCAAAAGTTTAGCGATATTCATGACAGAAATACTAGAAATAGAAATAATCTAGTCAGTCATAAGACGAGGCTCCACAACATTAGCAAATCTTTTAAGGGTTACTGTATACATTTCTATAATAAAGTTCCCACTCACATAAAAGCCTTAACTATAAATAAATTTAAATCTATTATTAAACGACAGTTGTGTAATAAGGCATACTATAACATTTCAGAATACTTAGAAGATAGTAAGGCTTGGGAATGAAAAATAACACTCCGCCGTACAGTATAATTATCAATTATTTATTATTATAAATGATTTATGAACTGCTCTGAATTGCAAATCTTGTATAATCACTGTATTGTAAACTTATTTTGAAAGAGCAACGCTAGAGTTTCTTGCCCGTTCTTCTCTGGCGAAAACAGCCTTGTGAACCGGGTGGTATTGGAAAAAAGTGACTGAATCTAAATAATGTATGACATTTCATGGATTCGATAAATATTTTCATTTCATTTCACAAAATAACCCATTTTTTTAAATAATGTAACCAAAACACAATATAACTCATAAACACATGTATAACAATGCACCCAACAAGCTAAAACTTCATAAGATCGTGTATGCTGTCGTCACTTTTTTTTTAAGAATTTGGAAAAAACTGCGCTAGAAATTTGAAACGTCATTTTTAAGTATTTATTTTAGCTAATTTTAATTTAGAATTGATGAATATAAAAAATATCTATATTAATAAAGATTACAAAAAAATATTTTTTATATTATTAAATAAAAAATATAAAAAAATAATATTGATAATGTTATACTACTCTATCAAGAAAGTACCGGGAAAAGATCAATAATACACAAAATATTAATTATTCATCGAACCTTCAAAGTATGCTCCCTTAGAAACGATATACTAACGAATAATCCAATGATCAAAACATTTTTTAAAAACCTTTTTCTGGAATGGAGTTCAGTTCTCGCCGCGAATTGTCCATTATGTCATCTATCGAATGGTTGGAGCCATATCTGGTGAATCAAGTGGTTGCTCGATGGTATTTGTTGAGTTTTTGGTCAAAAATTCGTTCACAATGATGGTCTTTTGTAAAGGCGCATTATCCTGATGCAAAATCAAAGAGCTTTCTTTCCACAAATCTGACTTTTTTCATCGAATTATTCACACTTAAACGCCGTATAAGGCACAAATAGATTTCTCTATCTCTCTCAAACTTGAATGAGGTTTTTTAGTCACTATTTCCTTCACTTTTGCGATGATAACTTTAGTTGCAGACTTTGATGGCCTACCACAGCGAGGCAAATCTTCCATCACATCTCGACCGTTTTTAAATGCTCTTTACCACAAAAAATCACGTGTTTTTTGATAAATTTGATTCACCATAAGCCTTCAGTAATATATTGAGTGACCCTGAACACGAAATTCCATTGATAATGCAAAATTTAAGACAAATTCTTTGTTCGATATTTTCGTCCATTATGAAATTCGCAATACACACTAGATATGATATAACAAAAGATAGCACTATATTAAATTTAATCTAATTATCAGATGCAATTGAAACTTCGCGGCAAAATGGAAAACAGTTGTGCTAATCTAACAACAACGAAAAGAAACGAAAACATGAATTTGGAACCATAAACAAAACACCTATTCCCAACCTATTCCCGATACTTTCTTGACAGAATGTACATTATTTTTGAAAATGAATAGTCAAGTGATACGCGCATGTATCCGTTTCGGGCTCAGACCATGTAGGCTTCATTTTGCGCAGGCCGGCTCAGTTCGTTCAAATGGTGCTGGTTCTATTTAAGCTACAATGCATTTATTTTTGCTGTGACTAACAAAACTTTGGTCTTTTGGGTGCCGATTTAATTAAATGTAAAATAGGATCCCACGCTTGTGCAAGCTTCAAACCATCTTCTCTATTAAATTTTGTGTGTTTTTTAATTTCAATAGTTTCACGTAACCTCATGGACAGGAATCAGTGTTCTTTAGCTAGGATCTAAGACTTCGGGAAGTTAATAATAAGAAATTAAATAATACATGCGACAAAATGCGTAAAAAAATATTTTATTTAGGCGAATGGTACCCATTCGCCTAAATCTAAAAGACCTTTATAAATCCAGTCGAAAAAATGTACTCCACTTTAAAACACAGGCAAATTTGCACAGTCGGCATTTATTGAATTTCAGGCATGACTAATGTCATTAATAAAGGAAACGGGGATTTCTTACTGTCAACCTTTTAATTTCATTCGCGGAACTGCACCACTGTTTTTAGATACAAAAATGACACGTACATTTTCCGTCTACGTCAGTAATAAGGTTTTGTTAGTCACTTTACTGGAACTATCGATCAAAGGGCACTGGAATGTACAAAAAGTCTATTGCAACATTATGCTGAGTTATCACCTCAGAGTCACAGCGATGCGGCGCGCAAATTCCATAATATTTTTTAGTTATTTTTTTATGTTAATTCATGTTTTGTGGGTGTGTGCGTTCTATTTTCATGATCGTGTACAGCTCCCTCCCAATCGTATTCTCGATTTTAGAAGAGCCTCGTGCTCAGCAGTAGTACGTATGTACATACAGGGTATATCAAACTGCTACCGAAAACGAAGCTGGGTGGTAGTTTTAGTGACGTCAGACCCAATGCAACTAAATTTAGTGCAAAAATTTGTCACGATTTTTTTTGATATTTTTTTTCTATCGTCGTATTAGGATGGTAAATACATAGTTTTTTCTTAAATAATAGTGTACACCCTTTTATTTTTAAAGATGGTATGGTACGCAAGGCATTAAATTATTATTTTAGCAAAAACTATGTATTTACCACCCAAACTCGACGATATTTAAAAAATAATAAAAAAAAATTGTCGTGTTTCCTTGCGAAATTTTCAGTTGCACTGTGTTTGTAGTCACTAAAACTACCACCCGGCTTCGTTTTCGGTAGCAGTCTTGATATACCCGGTAAATGGGCTGATGTAGTACAATACAGTACTATTGAGTGGTCACTATTCGGGCGGAAATGATTAAATAGTAGTCACTTTTACCGGCATTTCATGCTGTTTTGTATTGCTTGTGAAAAATGTCCAGTTAATTTGGTCTATGATCAGCAAAGGACTTTCTGTGGCTGAGATAATGATGATGATTATTATTTGGTGATAAAAGACACTCGTGCTGGTTTTAAAATTACGGCATATGAAGGGAAAATAAATGTTGGTGATAATAAACATGAATTTCACATTATTTTTAATAATTGATTAAACAATTAATTTGTCGACCATAAACGTATAAATTAAATTGCCGTTGGGCAGACTGTACTCATTTTGGGAACTTCTGTGGTACTGTTTATTCTCCTTAGTAATTTAATGAATAATTGTAAACAAAAAACCGTCCTTCAATTACTTGTATTATTCTTATACTCAGCATAAGTATTAAAATGTATAAAGACGGAAGCACGCGACGTCCACTCATGGCTTAAATATTTGCGCTTCTCTCAAACATTTGTAAGTCTAAGGCTCTGTGAGTCGTAAAATATTCTTACATTGTTTGCATTTAATCAATATAGAATTCGACTAATTTCGGTATATCAGTGTTTCCCAGTCGCCTTGGTTTTTACTTTGTTTAACCTACAACGTCACCGAATGAGTTTGCCTTCTAAGAACTCAGGTTCCGTGTCAACTAATAGACTTTTACTTTAACTTTAAGACTTATTTGCTTCTGTAAAAACCCACAGTCGTGATAATTGATAGGAATTTGTGCGTACTTATTTTTTTTTTAATACTTGGTTGATGCCGTCTGCTTAGCAGAAAATACCCCACCTCTGACTTATCGAAGAAGTGTGTATTTTGTATATGTATCAGCCCTTACGCTTCCCACTGTAGGGCATAGGCCTCCTCTTCAATCGAGAGTACGACTGTGAGTTGTTAGGCCATAATAGTCTACCACACTGGCCTAGTGCGGGTTGGTGGACTTTACAAACCATATCGCTATTGGTATGCAGATTTCCTCTCGATGTTTTCCTTCACCGTTTTAGTGCGTGATGAGACTATCAATGCACACATAACTCCGAAAAGTCAAATGTGTGTCCCAGTAGCCGCGTTTGGTCAATAACCAACAGGCCACCACGCAGTTATGTGTATTGGTAGTTTATTATACCCGCTTCTATAGAGAAAGACTATTTACTTTTCACTGGTGGTAGGTCTCTCATATGTGAGAGGCCATCTGGGTAGGTACCACCGCAATGTCTATTTCTCCCGTGAAACAACACTGCGTAAATGCACTGTTGTGTTTCGGATTGAAGGACATTGTAGCCAGAGTAACTACTGGTGTGTACTGGACATATTAAGACTTAACATCTTATGTCTCAGGATGGCATGCGCAGTGGAATGTTGCTACTGTTTATGAGCGGTCGTATCGCTTACCATCAGGCGAACGGCTTGCTCGTCTCGTCATTCATTCCAATAAAAAAAAAAAAATTACTCACAAACCCACCACTGCAACTAATAATAGCCAAGGTTAATACTTATTAGCGAACACGAGCTTATCTTGAATTTGAAAATTTTACACAAGGACTTAAATTTTATCAGACATCCGTGAACATTCATTAACCTAATATAATATGAATCAATACTTCCTCTTTATTATATTTGACAGCCTCCTTGGTTCAGTTGGTTAGACGCCGGCTGTGAAACGAGAGGCTGCGGATTCGAGTCCCGCGTCGAGACAAATGTAAATGTGTCAATTTAAAATACATACATAGTACATACATACATAAGCTTACGTCTTTCACCCTGAAGGGTAGGCAGAGGTGTTTTCAGGACACCCACGTTTCGTCTTGTGCGTTCCGTCTCAAGTTGAGATAGGGGGCGAGCGTATCGCCGTATCAGGCACTAAATTCGAATCTAGCCTGGATTTTGTGATTGAAAATAAAAATTCAACATCCCTTTGCCGAACCTGGGATTGAACCTGAGACCTCAGGGTTGTACTGGCACCGGAGTACAACTACACCTCCGCGTTTAATGATATAAAATTAATTTAAATTTATGTAAGTTTCAAGGTATAAGATTAGAGTTTTCTAGAAAACTGATGCAGATAAAAGATGCAGTCAAGGTGGTATGTACAGAAAACTCGTATTTTTATACAATTGACATTTCAAAGCTACCGTGTGTGACGTCATTCGCGTTATTTTAAACGAAGAATATTTCGAGATAAGATACTTAACAGAAGGAAATACGCATTAGTATGCAATATAAATATGTACATAAAAATACCTTTCGCCAAACGGATTGGCAAATAAACGTAACGAAATTAAGCCTTATTTCCGAGTTAATTTAAAATTGTCGGGAATTTAATAATCGGAATATAAAAATCTGCATATGAATTGTCAACATACGAATGTGGAGTCTTTTTCGCACCTTTCCCGGAAGCTCTGGGGGGAGGGGCGAAAGGCATACCTAACAAAACTCCTTGATTGTTCTTCGTGCATATCAGGTTAAGTGCGGTCCCTGCTCGTGAGACTACTGTACGTGTACTATTCCGCAGCCACCCTATGTATATAGGTCGGATACTAATGTAGCCCTATCTTACTTCTTCTAGCCCATCTTCGTAAGAGTGAGCGCGTAGGACAGACGTATTTTATAAAATCATGAGTAACCTAAATAAATAAATAAATAAATAACACCCAACAGTCACATACATAGTCCTGACCCCACACTAAGATCGAGTCTTGTGTCGTGGGTATCAGGAACTACGAGAGACTTTTCGGTCTCACAAACACCCAGACCCGGAAGAAATATTTGTGGGCCGCACAAACATTTCTCTCGGTGCGGGGATCGAACCCGCGGCCTCTCGTTTCACAGGCGGCGTCTAACCAACTGCGCCACAGAGGCTGTCAAAAATAACTATATTAATTCCAAATTATATCAACTGTTAAAAAATCGCTCAGAATTAACTTGTAATCAGCGATGTTTAAGTCTGATTTGTAATTTCTAACATAATTCCAAATTATAATTAACATCACTTTTTCCGGTCTATCATGCGTGGATCCGGGGCGCGATAATTGTAATTACCTGCAATAAATCTATCATGATTATAACTCAACGTTTTTATACATCTAAATTAGATAATAATAGGAAGAAGACATTGTAGAGACGATCACGCCTCATATTTAGTTTGTAATGCCCTATTTAACATTCGGTGCAGAGTAATTATACATAAAAATATGTAAAATTATGCCCGAACATCAAACATAACACTAATTGCTTGCGTGCAATATTAAATTAACATAATTTTATATGTTATGTTAATATAACATGTTAACATAGTATAAATTATGAGTACTCGTATAGGTGAATTAACTCCTAATTTTCAATTATATCATACAATATATTTTTTAAACATCTGACAATGTAACGCTTATACAGGGTAAATCCAGACTATGACTGAAAACGAAGCCAGGTTGTAGTTTTAGTGACTTCAGAACTTCAGACACAATGCAAGTAAAATTATTTTTTTCCTATCGTTGTATTTGGGTAGTAAGTACATAGTTTTTCCTAAAATAATAATGTAGCAAGGGCTTACATAATTATTTTGCATATTTAAAATTTTAAAATATTTTACAAATCACACAATAAATGAATATTTTGAATATTCCCTTATTTAAATGTTACAATTAATATTAATTTGATTTTTACATAAAATTAAATAGTAAGCAAAAATACAAATTTAGAAATATTCATAATAATACACGAGGTCAGGATTTATCGTGATAACACGGGATACATTTTTAGATTAAAGTTTTGTTTTCCAGCAAGTTATATTTTTATGCACTGACTGATAATCCTTGAGCAGTTTAACGACTTGCGAAGGGACTAAACCTGTCTCGAGAGGGTTAACACTCGCTTTCTTGATTACTTTTGTACTGTACAAATTATTCTTCAACTTTTCAAACAAACAATAGTCAGTATAAATGTAGTATGTATATAAAGCTTTACCTTGGAAAAATATCGCGGAATATTATGCGGCTACCCAGTGACAACATCATAATAACAACTCTTATACCGAGAGACCAACGGATGTCTTACCGTGGAGACGGTACAGCGTCTATTTTAAGCTTACAAATAATGTTTAAAACGACGAATGCGGAATAATGTCAACAATATGCAAATAATAATTTGCGTTGCATACTATACGGAGGTCGAGCATTCTAGAAAGAATTTCCGTTCTTTCCGGCGTTTTTGCCATACATATTATTGGATCCAAGTTTAGCAGTTCACTAATACCTAACTCATGTAATTCGCGTCGTGCTTAACATCTGGCGTCTTCAGTTGTATATATATCGGAGGATAATACCTCTCACCTCAATATTTTGTCACTCGCTTTCCTGCGGAGGGAAGTGTTCAATCATAATTATTTGTTTCCAACTCCTCCTATTTGTGTTTTTTTTCTTTCCGATTACTTTCAATGCGAGTCAAAGATAAGTTAGTGTCTATGAGACTAGCCGAGCTCTGGAGTTCGGTGTCAATTATTTTAGTGCCACTGTTGATCGTCGTTGATAGGAGCTGTAGTGTGATGTGTGGGCATGAAAGGCTCTAAAAACTGTACAAATTAATTTAACAACGCAATACTAAAGGATATCTTGGAAGATTACGCACAATATTTCCGCATATGATGATTACAGTTGTCGCAATTTCTGTAATAACAATAAATATGTTTATGCAATTTATATAGTGAAGTGCGTGGTGGCCTGTTGGTAAATGGACTAGACGCGACTGCCAACATGTTCACAGTGATTCATGTGACAAGATCATTTTGTAACCGCATACAGTCAGTAGACGAGCACATTTTCATGCGTACAAGATATACTTTGCATTTTTGAAAACATTATGTATGTCAAAGAGATAACCGTTGTAAAACAGAGGGCCCAAGTGGGATCCCTGAGGAACACCAGAAGAGATTGTAAATATAGTTAGATCTAAATCCACCCAGGACCACCACCTGAGAGCGATTCTTTAGGTAGGAAGAAACCCATCGTAGCAGATCCCCGTGAATACCAAGATATTGAAGCTTACGAAGAAGGATATCATGGTCTACACGATTAAAAGCTTTTTCTATATCGATATATATTACGTCAACCTGGTGTTCGTTCTCCATTTCACAGAGCACGTAGTTAGAAAATAAAGCTAAATTAGAAATAGTGGAGCGACCTCGGAGAAAACCATGCTGCGTTACAGGTATACCCCGGGCAATAACAGGATAAATACGCTCATATATAAACAATTCAAAATGTTTACTAATGGCATTTAGAATCGAGATAGGACGATAATTACTAATCAAACATTTGGATCCTTTTTTATGAATTGGAACAATTTGTGCCTGAGTCCAAATGGTCGGAAAAACACATTATTTAAGAGATCTACGGAACAAAATTGTGATAGGAAAAGATAAGCTATCTGCACAGAGTGAAAGGAATATCGGGGGGAACCCGTCACAGCCCGGTCCTTTGTTTTTATTCAGGGAGCGAAGTAATTTGGATACAGCCTCTTCTATTACATTTATTTTACATATGCTATTATTACTTGAGTCATTAATTGCTGATAACATGCTATTGAAATAATTATTGAATGCGGTACAAATGGCTTGACCCTCAGTATAATACGTTTTATTTAAAAGTAATTGCTTGGGATAATGTACCGCATCCCTCTTGGATTTTACATATTTCCAAAAATATTTTGGGGATTGCTTAAGAAGTTTTTCTGAGGTGGTGAGATAACGTTCGAAGCAAAGCTTCTGTACCCGTTGCTGTCTCTTTCTTAAGAGAGAGAATTCGTCATAATCCCTGGGATTGCCAAACTTTTTCCATTTTCTATGTAAATTTGTTTTTTCCTTAATAATTTTGATCAAAGATGGACTAAACCAACAGGGGAACGATTTATTTTTTAAGTTTCCTGACAACGGTACAAAAAGAGCGAAACAAGACTGCAATTTGGCGTAAAATATATCCACGGCATCGTTCACGGTCTCACAAGATAATAGTTCACTCCATTCAGTTGACTTTAAATGATCATTAATTAATGCATAATCGCATTTGTGAAAATTAAAATAATCTGCTTGTTACTTTTAAAGGGACGTATGTGTATATCCAGTACTGTTATATTTAATGATGGGTGATAGTGGTCTTCTTTAATTAAGGGGTCCGAACTATGCGATAATGTGCATGGAAGGTTACTGAAACATAAGTCAAGAATATTATCCTTTGAGTTACGAATTAGATTGTACTGATTTAAACCCAAAAAATACATATCGTCAATAAAGGAGGCGTCTGTAAAGTGTAACCGCTTGTGAGCGTGAGCCTGAGATCGTGTACTTATCACTGTCCCAAGAAATACAATTTAAATTAAAATCCCCAATTAAAATAATGTTATCGGACGGAAAACTATTTTTAATATTCTCGATATTCGACTTAACATGGTCCAGACGTGCTGCTAATTCGTGTAAGTCCGGGGAAATATAAACTACGATAATATAGGTATATAGATTATAAGAAGAATTAATTGTGTATGCAGGTAGACGTAAACATAGTGACTCCGTAGTGGAGCAGCAAAACCATTGTGAGTGTACCTCGGCGGCTATTTCGCGCCGTGTGCAAATCATTATTCCGCCTCCTGTTTTTTTATTTGTAGAATGACAATTCCGATCACATCGAAATATATCGTACCTGGCATCACATAATTCTGTATCCATATCATTATAGAACCATGTCTCAGTAAATAGTAGGATATCGTAGTAGTCGTAGTAATAGAATGTTGTTATATAAATTGTAAACATTTAGTTCTGAGACCGCGAACATTTTGATAAAATAAGTTTAAGTTACATATTCGTTTATGATATGAGGTCATTGCAAATGAGAAATATAATAATACTACTTGGAATTAAATTAATATAAAAAAACCGAGAATATGATAATATATAGGTATCGTGACGGTGAGTGCGTCATTTGTGTTAAATTTATAAAATGTTGAATATTTATGTACAACAAATACGTGCTTGTCAATTAATTTATTGTGATGTTTTTTTAGTAAAGTGTGCACATGTGGTTACTTCTGCAGTAGGTATAACCTGTGAGGTGTATAAAAAATCGAACAGAATTGCGATATATAGCGTATAATCTATACTAACATATATATATATATATATATATATATATATATATATTTACATCCTAAAGTGTTTTTGGCGTCTAGTATGTAGTGCATCATTACGACGTCTCCCAGTTCCTCTTACATTTTTTTACATGTCTTAATGAATAGTGCTTAGCTTTTCGATTTCCAGCTCCGTGGGGTACGTCATTTTCCTATAAGTTTACTTTTCGCGATATTCTTCTTGCAGTCGGTCCGCAACATTTTTGAACCCCGAACCATGGTAAAACATAAAAGGCATCCTGGATATATTGATCCTGATTTACCTGAGGCACCGACAGTTTCACATCCTCAGAATGCGACGTTGCCAGCTTCGTCACTTGTCTCTTTCTTTTACTATCACTTGTTTGTATTACACAGTTTCATCATTTAATTTATTCCAATATTGGTGAGTTCCATAGATATACGGACGTCGAATATTGATATGAAATGTATTTGTTAGTACTTACCTACCATAATTGTTATGAGTATAGGTGAATGTATTAATTGGTAGATATTTGTCCGTCATTCACGCAAAACTCATTACACGAATTTAAATTAAATTTTGTTAATCAGATAGAAGAAAAGAATTTTCATTACTTCTGGTCATCCAACCTTTAGGTTGGTAATGAGTCATAGAGGTGAAGAAAGCCTTCTCCCGAAGAATAAATTACAGTGTCTCAGATGCGAAGTTGGGGATTTTTACTGGTGGCAGGTCTCTTATATGTGAAGCCACCTGAGTAGGTACCACCGCAATGTCTATTTCTCCCGTGAAATAACACTGCGTAAATGCACTGTTGTGTTTCGGTTTGAAGGACATTGTAGCCAGAGTAATTACTGGACATATGGAGTCATAACATCTTATGTCTTAGGATGGCGAGCGCAGAGGAATGTTGCTACTGTTTATGAGCTGTCCTTCCCCAAAGACGAAAGTGTATGTAAATTACTGAAAGAAGACATCACTTTAGTGTTGACTATCGTGCGTCCAGTTATAGCTATTGAACGTCCGTATACAGCTATTACGCATCCGTATACCTATAGCTATTGGGCATCCGTATACAAAATAATATCCTATAATTTCGCCTTGAATTTTCAAAACAATAAAATATTTACATACATACGTTAATTCACGCCTATATCCCAGTAGGGGTAGGCAGAGGTGCCAGGATACCCACATTTCGCTTTGTATGTTCCGTCCCACAATGTGATAAGTGATAATGCCTATCGCCATATCGGGCACAAATTCCTGACTCTGGGCTGATAATGAATAGAAAAATTCAATATCACATTGCCCAACCCAGGATTTGAACCCGAGACCTCAGCTTTGTAACCGTACCGTAGTACAACTACGCCATTGAGGCAGTTGGAGCTAGAGAGTAAAATATTTAAAGATAAATAATTAATTTACTAAAAGAAGACATCACTTTAGTGTTGACTATCGTGCGTCCAGATAGCTATTGAACGTCCGTATACAGATAATAGGCATCCGTATATACTATTGGGCGTCCGTATATAGCTATTGAGCGTCCGTATATAGCAATTCGGCGTTCGTATATCTTCAAAGTACAACAAAATTGTTCATAATTGCTACGCTAATATGCCCAGATATTTGTTTCGGGTTTAGGTGTTTGTGAGTTCAAAAGTATCTCATATTTTCTGATAACCACGAAAGAACATTTAATTGATCGTATTGTGGGGTACCCTTAGACTGTCGGGAACCGCAACACGGTTCGTTCGGATTTCAAGCAATAAGCAACCCTAACGTGCTTGAAATAGGGTCTATTATTATACGGCTCTTCGGGTTTCAAGCAAAAAAGCAACCTAATGTCATTGAAATAGGGGCTATTTTTAAATCAACGAAAGTGGGCGGCGCTTACGACAGTATAATATATATTATATTATATATTAATATATATATTCCTGTTGGGTGTATTTATTATTTACTAAAACATCTCAGATTTAAAAAAGGTTAAGTTCTTTGCTCCGTTGTTAAGCAAACTTTTGTGAATGTATGCCAAATTGACAATTTGTCAACTTCACCATACATACATTCAAAAAAAGTTAGTTCCAAAAGCTTAAGATAATTGGACGCCGATTCAAACGCACCGCGTGCCTGATCTAGGACGACAAATATTATTTTGATTGTGTTTCATATTATGTCGTCTAGGGTCACAGATTTAATGAGCGAACTGACAACGTCGCAACTGCGGATGCCAAATACGCGAATCCGTAGTCAGAAAATATCTGAGATATACGGCTGTGGATATACGCGCTACAGCAGCGCCAAACCTGCGCTGAGATTTCTCCGTGAACTTTTCAATATATTATTGCAGCCATTTAAGCGATTTTTTGGCTTCTGTCGATTTTTTGCCTACGGCCTCTCAGGAGTAAAAGGACCTAAGTGACACCGACCAAAAAAGTGGCGTCCGGTATACGGACGCCCAAAGCAGGTGGACGCCAGTTTAAATGCACTTTTTCCTTCAGGGGACGCCTATTTGTTCGCGGGTTAAATATATATATATATATATATATATATATATATAATATTATAAAGCTGCAGAGTTTGTTTGTTTGTTTATTTGGACGCGCTAATCTCTGGAACTACTGGTCCGATTTGAATGATTCTTTCAGTGTTGGGTAGTCCATTTATCGAGAAAGGCTATAGGTTATATATCATCACGCTATGGCCTATAGGAGGGATGCAGTAGTGTAATTTCTAGCAAATACCAGGAAATTTATTCGTATTTTTTGGTCCGATTCGTCGATATTCTAAATTCATAGTTGGAATTAAACATTTTGCCCGCCATTTTGAAATTTGTATCTGCACCTGGGCGGAGCCGGGCCCAACCGATAGTGAATAATATGAATATTGTTATGCATTAAAAGAAAAATAATTATAATTCTAAAAAGTGTGTACGAAAAAGTGTCCCCGCCATACCTGTGTTCTGATGTTATAATATTTGAGTGCCGTAAAGATATAAATATTAATAGGTTCACTTTAGTTTTTTTTAAGTCTTCGAGGTCTCGAATGTTTATGGCCGGTGAAGAGTCGTTTTTTCGAGCGAAAATCTTCCCATTCCGAATCCAGACATGTTGAAAAGCAGTTGTGACTGCAGTTTCCTTCGATTTCTTGAACAGCATTTTGTAAAAAGGTGAAAAATGCTCATTAATGTAAATGCGCTTTGGGTCATTATTCACGGCAAGCCCAATGTCTTGGGTGGTGAGCCCCTTTTTCCGTCGAAAAGCCGATATAATGGTGTCCTTGGTAATCTGATTTTTCATTTTTGCAATTATATTCTTGGGGGATTGTTCAAATGATTTGCGAGACGGCACCCTATGGATTGTCACTATATCTTCTTTTATTATATGTAAACCAACCTTTTCACATAGTAACACGAGGCAATTTGATAGGTCTTCATTTTTCTGTTCCGGGTATCCTACGATTTCCAAGTTATGTAGTCGTTCGCGTTGAAGATTGTTTTCGCGTTTGAGAACGGTAATCTGCTATTTGCAATCGGTAATATTTTTTTCCAAGGCCCTTAAATTAGCGACTTCTTTGGATAAGGACTGCGTCTGAGTACGGATGTCATCGTTGATTTTTGAGTAAAAATCCAATGAGTTTGTTACTTCTAATAATTCGGATTTGATGTTATTATGTTCCTGAGACAACAAACTAATCGTAGATACGACGTAGCTAACTTGCCCTTTCATGTCCTCTAACTCAGATTTCATGTCCTGCATAAAGCTGTCGTTTGTTTTCTTGAATTCGTGTAGGAATGACATGATTTCTTTTTTAAAAACTTCCAGGTCATCCTTTTTTAAGAGGTCTGATTCCGGCTTTTTACGTTTTCTAAGTGTCGATTGTGCATCTGCTGTAGGATCAAATGAAGTAAGGTCGGGATGTGAGCCAGTAAAAGTAGACACGTCGCTTGATGTTTTTGGAGAACGCAGCAAGCTCATCATAAATGGTTTCTTCGCGATGACGCGACGCGACCTTTATTTGCATCATTTGTTCCTTACTGAGATTGTAGTAGTCTTACGTACAGGAAACGATCTTGATATCTCAGACCGTTACTCTATAAAAACTAAACGAACTTCGAATGTTCGGATGTTCGACGTCCTGAGTAAGATATAAGATATCCAGTTCTAAAACTCAATAATATTCTCTATTATACTTATGATATTCTCCGAACTTAGTCTATGTGGAGTATCTAGGTACATTCGTGAAATTTTACATAGATATATATATATATACATACATAGAGTAACCCCCAGGATTGGTTTCAAGAATACTACAATCGAGCTAAAGATTTCTGGATATGCTTCAATCTTGTTCTGATAACGTGTGCATTCTGGATTGATCCATAAGATAAATTAAGGAAGATTGCCGATTAATTTAAGGTTTTAGCTGTTTCCTGGAACATTAGAATATTCAGCTTTTAATAACAATAAAATTTTATTGTAATGATGAATGTAAATTAAAATCTACCATTTTAACACTTAGTGAATGAAAACAATTTCCAAATATATCCTTAGAATTACTAACGGCAGGAAATATCTAAATAATATATGAATGTTTTTTAATAACATAGATGGCTTGTATGAATTGCAAATTATGTTATTGGTCGTTATCTCATTGTAAATATTTGATATAATAAATCAGTTAATGGTCAATACAAGAATATTATAAATAAGAAAGATTTGTTGTTTGTTTGAATGGAATAGGCTCTGAATCTACTGGATCAATTTGAAAAAATCTTCCACCTGCATTTTATAATCCTACAAACATTATTCCTGATGAACATAGGTGATAGAATATTTTCAAAGAAGTTTATCTGCGCACGGGCGGAGCTGGACTAGGACGCTAGGAGTCAATTATTTTATTGACTTCTTGTTTATGAGTAGCGTCACAATTCCTTAAAAATACTGAATATTTTTCAATTTTGCAAATTTCGCCTAGCTTATTTAGCGAAAGTGGTCAATAATACTTCCAACTCCTCTTAATAATTTAACTCCATAATTTATTCGCTGCGGGTTAAATATCAGTAAGATATTCGCAAAGACTCGCGGAACGTCAGTGCTTGGCGTCATTTTAACGTGTGGCACTGTTGATCCTGGCTTACAGGAGTTGTCATGGCGGGTGTGAGGGTGGAACAGTATCCATTTCAGTTACCATATTTACCTTCCATGATGATAAAGGTGAGTCTGTCGTAGGACATGGCGAGTCTTTCACTAGCCAAAACATATTGTTAATATATTGTAATAAGCACAAACATATTGTTATAGATAGCGGCCCGGGCCGGCTCCGCTCTGGTGCGGATGCTGATACTCTTTTATCAAAATATTGTATCGTCTATGATCATAGAGGATAGTGTAGGATAGGAAAAATATATATATATATAAAAATGGTGGAATAATATTTAAAATATGTCCAGTAGTTTCAGAGCCTATTCAATGCACACACACAATAAAATCTTTCCTGATTATCATATTAGTAGATAGATATAAAATAATAATAACATGAAAATCTGTCCTTTTTAATTCATGTTCTATATTTTATAAGAGGAAGTTTTTAATGCGGAATGTCGAGTCATATTTTTGAAGTTTTTTAAATGATAAATTAGTTATTTTAAATTTTATTCTCAATCATTATTACTTAACAGTCCAATATAGTCTTACTAGTTGTTTTTTGTTTCTTTCACATAATGTAACTTGACATTATATTTACGTTTCATTTGGTAATAGTCTTGACTCTTGACAATGGTCTTAGTCAAGGAAGTCGAACGATTTCAGTTTTACGGTTTTGTTATTGTGGTTTGCAATTAAATATTTGTTTATATCAGAATCCGGTTCAGTGCAGCCAAAGCCTGTTTTCATTCACCTTTGACTTTACAAGATTTTTTTTTTAATTTGGTGTTTATATTCAATTATTATTTTCTTATTAATACGATACTACTAAAAATACCAGGGCTTTTATTCGCGTGGGTTTGCACAATAAAATGAAAGAACTAATCATCTTGTCATCAACTGCACGCGATAACCAATTAATGTAATTTATGTATTAATAACTAAGTGTTAGAGTTGTACATTGTGTGAACGAATTTGCACGGTTGACCCAAATCATGAATATGGCCCGAAACCTTGCCTTCACTTCCGAGCGTTAAACTCAAGGCGATATGTGCAGAGATCTTGATGCCCGAATGTTTCTGACAGTGTTATTCATGCTGACACGGATGGGCGAGGAATAACAAAGGACTGTTTTTACAAGTGGTAGGTCTCTCATATGTGAGAGGTTGCCTGGTACAACCGCAATATCTATTTCTCCCGCCAAATAGCACCGTGTAATGTTAATGTAACAGTCAAGTGGAATGTCAAGCATTGCTTTGTAATGAATGGGGTTGCATAGTTTTGTTACTGTATTGGCGGTCGTATCTATCACTCTCAGGTGAATGGCATGATTGTCTCGCCATTCATAGCAATAAAGAAACCACACTTATTTGATGCTAACTATGTTATACTATGATATGTATGTTTACAAATTGTTAGTTCTGTCGTATATTCTAAATTTTATGTGAGACTGTTAGATAATATACAAACACGCTAAACATCCAAATATCTAATTAAAAGCGTCATAATCGTTTATGAAACCTAAAGCCTGCTGTTTTAGTACTTAATAGCCTTGCCTAACCTAGTCCATAAACGGTAAAGTTATTGGCGCATAGAATCCTCAGTAAATCATTGATATCTGTATCTATTAACCCAAAATTTTAAGGACTTTTAAATATTACATTTATTACAACTTGTTTTTTATTCTAATGAATGGTGAGACGAGTATGCTATTTGTTTGATGGTAAGTGATACGAACGCTTATGTACAGTAGTAAAACCAAATAAGACCACGATTTATAAAGCAATGCTTGGCATTCCACTGCACTCGCCATCCTAAGACAAAGGATGTTAAGTCTCAATATGGCCAGGAGTTTCTCTGGCTACAATGTCCTTGAAGCCGGAACACAACAGTGCATTTAAGGCTTTGGCGGGATAAATAAACATTGCGGTGGTACCTACCAAGACGTTCTTTCACATATGAAATATCTACCACCAGTAGTTTAGGTTTGCTTGTTCTTTATCGAAGAATAGCTTTCTGTAAATACCTAGTTGTCTAAACGTTCTTGTGTCATCAAATAACAAATAAAGCGGGAACCCACATGGGAATCCAGTGGGTTTAAATTTCATGTTTATTTTAGTGGAAAACTAATCATCACTGACGACATTTGTGGTCTGCCATCACCTTGTTCACCATGTTTCTTTAAGTCACATTTAATTTTTAAACGAGGAGAGTTTCTTGCCTCGAAGATAAAATGTTTACAAGATGCAATTTCTTTGTATTCTAAAGAAGTTGCATCCTGTAAACATTTTTCAAACAAGATAAACTTATGGCGGTTACGCCATGTGATTATGGCATACGGTTCTCTCCGCAAGAAACTTTCCCTTTGGCTCTTAACTGATGAAGATACGTTAGTGCCAATTTTGCGCGTTTGCTAAAATAAAATGCAGGCATGCAAAGTCTTCATAAATTAGTGTCTTTATTTATTCGCTTCTATATATAAGATTATTATTCTTATCTAAATATAAATTCAGCATCGCATCTTTAGATTGCATGCCTTCATCTATCCGGGACATTAGAATACGCCGATGGGAACCTAGTGTTGGGATAAACCAAGTACGTGCATCCGGAGTTCTCAATTGGATCTAAGTGTTTGACTTATTGGCGGCGACGAGGGATCTTTCGCACAGAAAACTATTTCGATCTCTTACAAACGTTTAAAATTTGTATCTATGTCCAATTTATTTAATTAAAAAAACATTTTAATTTTATTCATCCAATCTATATTTTTATAAATATTTTCTCGACATTTTGGCAACTTTTGATGTAAACAATGTTAATAAATAAATAAAATAAATACACCCAATAGTCACATACATAGTGCGGACCCCATACTAAGATCGAGTCCTGTGTCATGGGTATCAGGAGCTATGAGAGACTTTTCAGTCTCACAAACACCCAGGCCCGAAACAAGTACCTGTGGTTCACACAAATATTTATTTGGTGCGGGGATAGAACACGCAGCCTCTCGTTTCACAGCCGGCGGCTAACCAACTGCGTCAAGGAGGCTGTATGTTAATGATGATATGGCACGTGTAAATGATCATATAGCCTTCTAGCAAACTAGGAAATGCAATTTAGCTGTTTACCGAAATAGTTCGACTGTAGTTAAATCACTTGTCAATAACATTGAAGTCTAGGCCTTAGTTAATAAATAAACCGGAATGAATAAATAAAGCGGAAAGTAGGAAATACATTTTGAAAATTATGAAACGTGTTTTGTAAATAAATTTGAAGGCTTAAACTGTTAATAGATGTAAAGTCGATTATTTATATTGTGATTACTCTATATATACCATTAATCACGTGGAGTAATTGACAAATAATGCAAAATATAAAAAGGTGTGATACGGAGGCTGTAACTTTTTATGGCATGGGAGCGGCAAATAAGGAAATGAACCATCAGGTCAATTCAAATCGTTGTAATTAATCATTTGATGAACCAATTAGTTATTAATATTCAGAACATCTTGTGTACCAGAAGGTCTTTTGCCAGCCTCTTGCGACTAGTGCAGGAGAGGTTAAGTAAGAAATACTTCATTCTCACGTTGTTTTATCAGCTGAATTAAACGATATAGCGGTATTGTTCCATCGCAAATATTTTCTACTGACCGACCCGGGTTCGCCCGGGAGCAGATACTTTTTGAGTGCAGTCCGGGGAGACACATATTATTTTGCATACTAAATGTTTCATAATTAATTTAACATGACTGTCATAATTTTTATTGCTTTTCGCGACCCATCCTGCTACTTCTCCTCTGTTCCCTTCTCATTCTGTATCATGTCGGAAGACATGCAATCCTGTTCTCATATACCTTAATTTCATCCGCTTTACATTCTATTCTACCTCAGTCCCCATCCCTACATTATTTTTCATACTGACTGTTTTATATTTAAATTCAACACGACTGTCATAATTTTTATCGCTTTTCGCGTCCCATACCGTTACTTCCCCTCTGTTCCCATCTCAGCCTTTCAACCCCATCTCTATTTTGTAGAAGTAGCAAATAACCTACCTGACCTCTATATTGGAATTCCTTGCTCATCCCACAGGAACACTACATTTCTTGGAATAAAATTGTCCTATGCGTTAACCAGTGAATCAGTTACGTCCATATCTAATTATATTAAAATTGATCCAGCCGTTTAAGCGTGAAGAAGTAACAAACATACAATCTTTCGCATTTACATAATATAACAATATGACTAGGATTAACGCTAGGAAAAGTGACCGCTGTTGTATTTTTGGGATAGCAAAGAATATAAATTGTAAATAAAAAACGCAGAAAATTTTATTATTACTTTATTTTCTGTATCAGCCCATATACGTCCCACTGCAGGGCACGGGCCTCCTCTACACTCGACAGTACGATTGAGAGTGGTTAGGTCATATAGTCCACCACGCTGGCTTAGTGCGGGTTGGCGGACTTACATACCATATAAATTTTTATAAATCGTTATGGTATGCAGGTTTCCTCACGATGTTTTCCTTCACCGTTTTAGTGCGTGGTGATTGACTATCAATACACACATGACTCCGAAAAGTCAGAGGTGTGCTCTGGGATTCAAACCCGCGACCACCGTGAACATGTTGGCAGTCGCGTCTAGTCCGTTTACCAACAGGCCACCACGCACTTTATTTTACTGTCTTCAAAATATTTTTGATATTTACAATCACATTATTGTTTTTATTTTGCAATAAAAACCTAAAGTTGATAGTGAAGGAATACCAAATAAATAAATAAAGCCTATTCTAATCTTAAAGCTTGAGACAGACGCAGAAAAGAAAATACAGAGAATGTATTAATTTGACTATCCTATTGGATTAAAATATACTGTTCTCATTAAGTCATGCAATAATTCTGTCCCTATTGTTATTTAGCTACAGTTGAACAGAACAAAATGCCTATTAACCTGATCTAATTTGGCATTGATTGGAAAAAGGTGACAAACCAATAGCCTTTCGATTGCATTGTTCGAACGGTAAATTAGATTCGTGTAGGTATAGTTTTTGTAAGTTTTAAGTTAAAGTTTTTATATTATAAAATTCTTTGTTACGTTGTATTTATGACAATTTCAGACAACCGTTACGAACAGATTCGTGGAGCGAAACTTTCAAGGTATATAAACTCACGCCTATTTCCTAGAAGGGGTAGGCAGGGGTGTTACCAGGCCACCCACGTTTCGCCTTATGTTTTCTGTCCCACGATGTGAGCCTGTCCCTATATCGGACACAAATACCTGATTCCAGGCTGATATTGAATAGAAAAATCTAATATCACTTTGGCTGACTCGGGATTCCAACCCGAGACCTTAGCTTTGCAATCATACCGTAGTACAACTGCGCCACCAAGGCAGTCATTTCAAGATATACTAATAAAAAAAAGCCATTGGTCTTAGTGTTTATACATCCGTAAGAATGTGAACTCTATCATGGTCTACGTAAGGGTGTCGTAATCCGGAATCATTAAATATGCATTGGGTTTGGATCAAGCCAGAATGTTAGTAGACTTTTGATATAGGCTGTCTTAAGAAAGGCTTGAGCTTCAAACACGGTATACCATTTCTATGAGAAAATGACCAATTTGAGTTTTCGTTGTCCAGTTTATTTATGAATTTCAGTCATCTTCTTATACCTGGCGTTATCTGGGCTGGCGCCAGAGTCCTCCATCCGGCTAATTTTTCTCCATTTTGCCTGATCTTGAGCATCCTCAATTGTAAGGCCATTGACCCTTATACATATCTTCGTTGGTCCACCACTAGGTCGAGGTCCTTTGCACGGAGGGAAGTGGACAATAATTTATTTCCAACTCCTCCTATTAATTTCACTTTCTGATTAATTTCGTTGCGGGTTGAAGACAAGTTAGCATTCCCGGAGACTCGCCGAGCTTCAATGTTCGGTGTCATTACATTGCGTGCCACTGTTGATCCTGGCTCACAGGAGTTACAGTGGTTACAGTCTCAAAAAAAAAAATAGGTCGAGGTCCGGAAATATTTATGAAATTCAGTATTAAAACTATAATACAATAAGCCTTATTCAAACAATTTAACGGATCTTTAAATATGATACACTGTAAAGTACCGCAATGCAAGGTTAATATATATAATTATTAGGTATTTGTAAATAAAAATAAAAGTGTCGACTCATAGGGCTAAAAATAAACAAGGAAAATTAAAAAAGAACGTGCTCGACAAATGAAAATATAAAGACAAAGCGTAAGCGCCTCGTAAAACTCAAGAATAAGAGAAAAAACTAGTTCTCAGAACTACAATTAAGTGACAGTAAGGTCAGGTATACATTTTTTAAGAAAAAAAATGACTTGAAATAAAACTGTTAAAACTATAAAATGTTAAATGAAGGTAGCTTTCGTAACATTCACTGAGCGGATGATTAACACCTCAGTACGACCCGTGACCACGAAAGCTACAAAGAAATCGAACGTGAGGAAATTAAAAAAAAATAAACCAATTTTGTGATAAAATCCGTAAAATTAGTTTGAATTTAATGTGTAACATAATCTTAGAAACCGTTATAAAAAATGGTGCTAATTAAGTGCCTCATAATTTCCTTAAATACTATAATTTGGTTTATTTTATATACATTGTTAACCTTCACAATGAAAGCATGACTACTTAGATACCAACATACAGGAAAAGTTTCTAAATTGTTTATGGATATTTACAAAATCTATGAAATAGGAGATATGAGAGTAAATTTACGAATAGTTTACTATGTAAATAATTTAAGTTTTATGCTGACGTGTGTATCTGATATTAGCGGAATATTGTAGACATCTAACAATATTACATCTTGTTATAATTATGATTCCGATGATGTCATTATGTTATGTACTAAGAGTATACATATATTTTGTCATTGTTCTAGGTTCGTTTTTTAGGCTGTAAATTGTTACTTATTTTAAAATATGGGTCTCATAAGTCTTGATGAGACATTGCCTCCAAACATTTGATGGTCCACAAACAATTGATGCATTGAGAAATTATATTATACTTATCAATTGCCTATAATTTGGCCACGGAATGTACTAAATCTAATCATACAAGCGGTTTCGCGGGAAAAAGCTGGGAACTATTAGCCTTACTTTAGATTCCTGTATAAATGCATTGTTGGGATTGTATGATAAAGATGATATCACATCCGACTATAAATCAAAGTTAATAATTTCCGCAACACAAGGGAAGATACAATCATTCAAGGTCTGCAAACTAAGCTATAAACGCACAAACGATTTTCTTGGAGCAGGGTGAGAACCTTGGACCTTCCGCTCACTGTACGTTTTTCTTATTGTTCTTTTTCATTCCAAATTCAGTGTTCAGTATACAAGTGAAGGTCGGATAATATGGGAAATAGCCTTAAATGGATTTTTGTTTATTTTTAGATTGCTGTTGTAATGCTTTTGAGTACAGTTTCAATATTATGCAGATTAGCTCTTCATTGTTTTGGTATAATCGCGAAAAATAAGCGCTTTAAACTTAATAACATAGTAATATCTGGTCTTATCGTTTAGATTTTTGCAGATCGATGGAATGGAGTAGAGGATGGGTAGCGATTATTTCGACTCCAATCAGGGTATTCTATTGATTGCACATAGCATGACAACAATGGAATGCTTAGTTCTTTCTTACCCGCTTGATCCCATGTAGAAAGAGATGTAGCATCGCTCTGAATTCTCTGTCGCATTTACCACGGGGAGTGCTCTGAAGAATTATTCGGACTTATCCATGTGCCTGAATTTCGATATCGTACAACGCCAAACCTCCAAATGCCATCCACATTATTTCGGAGGTTGGAAATCCACCACTTTACGTTTCTCTTGGCATTTTCGTCCATGTAGGTACTACAAAACCCTAGAACCAATTGCCAATAGCAGCATTTCCGGGTAAATATGACCTAGCGACTTTCAAATAATGTGCGTATTTCCATCTTAAAAGCCGGTATCTTTATGCCTTATGGTGTTGCAGATGTTCATAGGCGGCGACGACCACTTAGTACTAATCATGCTGCTGTATGCTCGTTTTTCCCTATATCTAGGAAAAGAATCTGTTGTCTTATGTAGTTTAGATTCCATTTTTAATGCTTGTTTGCCCCCTATATTATGAAAAACAATGGAAAGCTGTTCCTCCACAGGAGTTTTCTAAGACAAAATACCAACTACCAACTTTCATTTAATCCACGGGAGAGTCAACTGCAGTAGTCTCTTTGACTCACTCTGTGGAGTAACTATCATCATAAATTATATTAAGAAGAAAATATAATTAAGATGGAACATTGAAAGGCATACAAGATAATGCCGTTGTAAAATATATTCATTTTGAACTGATAGGTTAGTTAATTTTATGATAATAATCATTGTATCGGAACGACGCGACGCGACGGTTGTCTTGATATTTAATCGCGTTGTAACTAAAGAGCATGGCGTCTGTCGCAAGTGCTGACACTTGATTACGGTTACTTAATTTCTGCCACTAGAATTTCTTGCTAATATAATATAATTTACACGTTTAGCAACCCACGTTTCCGGAGGGTCGAGGCTTAATTATCGAAATTAAAAAAACTAACCTTTTGACGTTTTACACTTTTAAAGTTTAAACAACTTTGTACAGGGGTAACTCACAAAATTTTTGTAACATTTTCTATAAAACCTTGGAACAGAAAACTTGAAAAATATGAAACTCCAAATGGTACCTATAAGTTTAGTTGGATATAAATCGATCGATTTGTGAATGTTCGGATTAGATCCTAAGGTAGCATACTACAGCCTTTTTTTAATTTCGAACAGACTTGATACAGTGAGACAAACTCGTGCCTGGCAGCAAACCATCCATATACTGACAAATTGATCAGTTGTTGCACAACATAGAATTAATTCAAACCGAGTAAATAACATATTCGACAAGTTTACTTACAAGACGTCTAATTTATATACCCTATAATTGTACCTCGCTTATAATTTGTTGATTTACGTGACAGATAAGTGGCTTTTAATCCAGTTTTGCAATGATTGCAAATTATTAATTTTATCGGAATTTTCTTACGACATTCTATCTTTTATGTTGGGCATGGAAGGTACTTGATATGATTTCGTAGATTAAGAGACACTAATCAAAATAGACATTGAACACTAATATTTAATGTAAAACACTAAAGTTTATTTATCCGGAAATATAATTTCGAAGTTTTTTTTTATATCGATTGTAATTGAGTGACTGTTTGTTGAGCGGACTTTCTGTGGCTAAAGAGGCAGATGAAAACGAGATTAATATACATTTTTATTACATTTATCAGCGCGATTATTTGAAAATTGTTTTTTGATTAACTTGTACACATATTTAACGTAAAAAACTTATGAATTGAGCTAAAAAAATAGTGGTGAAACGCAGTTTGCGGCTAGATTACAAGGCAGAGCAATTTCAACGCGATTGTGGCGGTTTCACAATACATCAGGTGTTGGGAAAATAACACCATGTCAACGTGCCGAGAGACTATTGTGTTTATAGGTGGCTAGTATGCTGACCATACAGCCAATCGCTTTTTTGAATCATGATGTATCTATATCGCATAAAAACCTTTTTGGCAAAAACTGGTTATCTGTTCGATGAAACAAACTGGCTGACAGAAAGTAAAAAAGAAAAGAAGTACCTATTTAAAAAAGGCATCTCTTGTTTTATGTAGTTTGTATTCCATTTTTAACTTTGGATATCATAGTATATACTTGTAATAATATAATGAATAATATTATAACCAAGATTAATACTAAATAATAATTTACGACTCTAAAAATTCAGTTGTTATATACCGTAGAAATAATTTAACTTGATATTCTAAATAATTCTCTTTTATTATAATTCGCCATTTCTCTTTACACTTTTAATGTCCTTAATGTAGTGAATTCATATATGAACTTTTTTTAAAATTTTATTGATAGTACCTCAACAAGAATATGTTGAACTTGGAAGTAAATACAGGGTATATCAAGACTGCTACCGAAAACGAAGCCGGGTGGTAGTTTAAGCGACTTCAGACACAATGCAACAAAAAAAGTTGCAAAAAAAAAGCGCCTTAGATATTTTTTTTGTATTTTTTTGCCTATGACCATATTTGGGTGGTATATACATTTTTTCCTAAAATAATAGTGTATACCTTTTTATTTATAAATAATCTAAGGTATAAAAGAGTTTAAATTATTATTTTAGCAAAAACTATGGATTTACCACCCAAAAATTACGATATTTAAAAAATCATAAAAAATAATTGTCGCGGTTCTTTGCGAAATTTTTAGTTGCATTATGTTTGTAGTCACTAAAACTACCACCCGGCTTCGTTTTCGGTAGCAGTCTTGAGATACCCAGTATATGTATATTGATACCAATTAGTCAAATGTAAATTAATTAATATTCATTGCAGGCAGCAAATTATGCTTATATAGATAGGTACGAAAAGTATGACATTTAAGCTAACCATAGAGGTTTGACTGTGCAGTTTGAACAGTAGTAGTAAACCGTTCGTGTTTGTTGCACAACTCTGCAAGTACACCTGTTGTGGCACTCGAATAAAATATATTTTGTTATTTTTTGCTCAGGGGTATAACTATACGTGTGTGGTGTTCATTAGTCTGCATGTAAGTATTTTTTTACTAAACTTACATTAATCCTTCACGATTGTTTTTTATCCACAGGATTTATTAAGACTGCTACCGAAAACTAAGTGTATGAATTTGAAACCGGGTGAAAGTTGTAGTGACTTCAGACACAAAGTAACTAAAATATTTAAAAAAAAACCTCTATTTTTTGTATATCCTTTAATATTTGAAAACACTGTGGTATGCAAGGGATTAAATTATTATTTAGGCAAAAACTATGGATTAACCACCCAAACAATATGATATTCAAAAATACTCAAAAAATAATTGTGGCGATTTCAGCGATATTTTTAGTTGCATTGTGTCTGTACTTACTAATATAATAATGTCACTAAAGCTACTAAAAAAATAATAATGCCACTAAAGCTACCACCCGGCTTCGTTTTCGGTAGCACTCTTGATAAACCTTGTTATCTCCGCGATCACAATAGATTATAGTATGTTTTTCTATTACGATAAGACCAAGTAATTGCTTCACTGTTTTGATATTCGCATCACGATTCCGAAACTCAATTAAAAATGTCACAATCACCATTTGGTAGTTGATAAAAGTAGGCACGTCCGCGATTAATTACTGAAAAAATTATAAGAGATTACAGAAAAGAAAATTAAAGATATCGCTTTTTATATTACCAACCCAATGAAAAAGGCCAAAACATTATGGTGGAATGCTGTTGGCACATGAATATTTTATATTTTTCATAGATTAGAAAAAAATCCGTGTATTTTTCAAATTGCAATGTTACTAATATAAGAGGTGAATCAAAAAGAGTGAGAGAAAAATAGAAATAAACTGGACGTCTTGTTTAAAAATCAATTTAAATAATTTTAATTGTAATTAAGTATAAATAATGATTTTAGACTCTCAAAGAGCAGCAATATTATTTGATACCCACCGTGAATCTAGACTCTACAGTTTGAAAACTTTTTTATTAGCAAATTAATCAAGAATAGAAAAGGATACCAAAATATTTTTTTTCAATTTACAAGCTCCAAAAAAACCTCAAAACATTATTCTATTTTGAAATTTTGCCGAAAAATATATTTTTTCACTACCTTGGAATATCAAAGGTTTTCCTTTAACAAAGTAAGTAAACACGTAGTTACTAGTTAGTTATAATTAATTTAACAGTAAAGATAGTGTAGATAGCAATGCCAATGATGTTTCTCGAGTTTATTGTAATTGGCGTGGGAAATACTCAGATAAAATGTTTTCTTGCCGAGTTACACAAGCAATGTTACTTATTTGTTTATTAATTTGATAGCATGCAATGTTTAGACCGCCCACGGGTTCTGTCTAGAATTAATAACTGTTGTAATTAGGTATGATGTGGAAACAATTTTATTGCAATGCTGTGTAATATTTACAATTTATATAATCATACAGTCTGTATTTTAGCCTTTACTATTAACAATTAACGTAAAATACTTGTAGTATGCTTTCGTTTTTAGGATTTAGGATTTTCGTTTAAAGATAATCAGTTCTTAAAATCGTCAGAAAATGATGTTGCGTTTCTTTATGTTCAGTTATTGTTTTTTTTTTTTTGGCAAAATCAGTTCAATTAAATTTGTAAGTTCTTTTATGGATGGATTTGAGTTATTTTTTGTGAACTTCATAGGTGGAAAACAAAAAATAAAGCCCAATACAGATAAAAAAAGGGTGAACGAGTCTAGACTACATAATTTTCGCTTCCTATAAACAGCATTAAGAAACAAATTAATAACCTTTAAAGTAATAAATAACGTTCAATCATTGCAAAACTTGCAACATAAGATATTGGAATCAGATTATGTAAATGATTCATTATCATTTTGTCCCATGATAAGCGGAAGGGTAAAATATCAAGGGGATAGTCCGATGGCCAATGGTCATCTGGCTTTATCATCCACAAACTTCTAGATATTTCAGAGGCGTTATTAAAAAAACGCAAGTGCATTGTTTACGTTATTATTAGAGACAGTAATAGCACTGACGGAGCGGATTCATTCAGGCTAAGGACGTGTGCAATTTGTATCTTAGTTTTTTAGCTAGAGTATTCTACAAGAGGTCAAGGTTCGTAGTAAAAAAGATAAATGGTTCCAAATACGTATATTTAACTTGCTTTTACTGTTGTTTTTTTTTATACTACTTTACTCTACCATTGTAGAGTGATTGCTAGGCCGGCTCCACCGAGGTAGTGCGACCGTTTCATAACAAAAACGATTTACAATAAAAGCTTTGATAATAAGTTCGTTAAGTGGCATTGCTGTATACTCTATAATAGGTTAAATAAATGCGTATATTTTAATTTCTAATACAAAACGTCTTTAGAGATTTTCCCGCCCACACACACACACACGCCCACAAGATCAACAGTGGCACGCAAAGAATTGGCACCAAATTCCAGAGCTGTGCAAGTCTCTCTGGGACACTAGCCTGTCTTTAACCCGCATCGAATCTAATCAAAAAGAAAATACCAATAGGAGTTTGACACAAATAAATGTCCATTTCCCTAGGCAGCAAAGCTGGTGACAAAATATTGAGCTGAGAGGTGTTATCCTCCGATATCAGATACAAAGATAAATCAATAAGTCTTTTAAAGAAACGCTAAGTAATATCAGAAGTCCGTAGATTATATTTTGTATGTCCGTTGCCCTCAAAAGAAGTGTCGAAACGGCGAAGGCTGTGCCGCTCCGTGCTTCGGTTAACAACGGTTTACGAAACACCACACCATGTGAATTAGCTACCCGGTTTTGTATTTTATTTATTAACTCGTAGTAGTTGTAATAGTCAACTTACGGGTGAAATAAACCATCTTGATTACTATCTACAGATTGATTCTGAGAATCTTTCATCACTACTGAAATACTGAGAGTCTTATTTCTTTCATATGTGAGAGGCCGCTTGGATAGATACCACTGCATTGTCTATTTTCCCGCCAAATATCAGTGTTCCAGGCAACCTTTGGATGTTGGTAAGACAAAAAAGAGAGAAAGAGCAGTCTAGGGTGAGGTTGATGTTTCATACCGCAATGATCCCACCAATCAAAATGTTTTCACTTTTTACTAATGCACTCGTAGATCTCTCACAAGTGAGAGGTCGCCTGCTTATGTACCACCGCAATGTAGATTTATCCCGCCAAACATCAGTGTTAATGCACTATTATGTTTCGGATTGAAGAAATTGCAGGCAGAGTAACTACGGGACATATTGAGACTTCAACATCACAACATCATACTCGTATGTCTCAGGATGCTGAGCGTAGTATTAATGCATTGAGATAATATACTAGAGGGGACACTGCAAACAAAATGTTTGTAACGAAATGAAGGGTACATTCTATTTCTGTCTCTGTCACGCCTACGAAGTAACATATGTTCTCTCTCGCTTCAATGTGTACCCTTGTGCACGCACCATACGCACAGATTTTGTTCCCGATGTCCGCTCTAGCATAATACCTCAATGTATTAAAGTCAAGCATTTCTTTGTAATTCTTGATGTTTGGTTTTGCTACTGTCCACGAGCGGTCGTATCAGTTACCACTAGGCGAACGGTATGCACGTCTCGACATTTATTGCAATAAAAAACACAAGCTCTTGTTAGACTTATCTTGATTGATTTATTTTTGGAACCCTTCATTACTTTTAAAGGTTAATCAAAACCATTCCGCTATGTATCTCGACATAACATCTACAAGTACTGCTAGATACTTCGATAGGTAAAAATGTGGAATAAATTTTAATAGGCAATGGATGATTTTGATATTATAAAAATATTGTTGTACATTTGTGATTCAACTGAAAGGACATCCTTTTCCGACTCGATCGTTGCAATTTCGCGAATTAAAATTGCAAATGTAACCTCGGCTATGGACGCGGCCGCTTATCTATATAACCCCAAGCGCAATTATAATTACATAATTTGCAATTTCATATATTGCATCATATTACAATAGTATACCTACAAGTCTCAAACACCGACTAAAAGATTTTATTTAAAAATAAACTCAAACTAAGCGTGAAAGCATTATTACGAAACGCAATGACCCTACCCCACTAAGTTCAAAGTGGTTGGAAGAATTTAAATTGGCAACAATAAAACGTAAACATTGTCAACATGTTACATTGGCTTAAATCACGGCCAGCGGAACGTGTTCCACTGTTAGGTAACCCGGTTACTGACCTACCACAATGTAGACAGGGAAAGTATGGAGTGGACTTTGTGTTTTATAATATTGATGGAATCAAGCTGAAGTGCTGTCTACTTTATATAGTTTCTTATTCGTGGCCCATGTCATAGGCTAATTTTTTTATTGTATAATAGTAATATCAAACTTTCGTCAAGACTGTAGTGTACTAGACTTCATGTCAACTCCCTCTTATGACCTATTTTTTCTATAAACATCCTTCAATAAAGTAAATTGCTTAAACAAACAATTAAAATATTTGACGGTCATAAACCTTGATTTCGAAAGTAATCCGCAATCATTAACACCAATTCCTAATACATAAAATCTAATGCTGATAAAGATAATAAAATTCTATCTAAATGCACTTAAGCTTGCTTAATTACTACATAAATAATTAATTGATGTAAAATATTCTGCTTATTTTAATTTATACGTATTTTGACATTTATGTTCCGCTATTTTTGCAGTATACAGTAAATAAATAACCAAAAAAACTTATTTATTTTTATTGCAATGCTATGCATCATATACATAATTTAATCATCATTCAATGTCATTTCATGTTGATCAACTTGTTCATCAGCTAAATTTAAAATTAGTATTACGAGGTATATGAATAATCGAGTGGAAGTTTAGCGAACTGATAGTTTTGATAGCGGAGTTTTTTTTCATTAGGGTTCAGTACCTAAAAGGTAAAAATGGAACCCTGTTACTGAGACTCCGCTGTCTGTCTGGCACCAAGCTGTATCTCATAAACCGTGATAGCCAGAAGGCTGAAATTTTAACAAATTATGTATTTCCGTTGCCGCTTTAACAACAAATACTAAAAGTAAAAAAAAAATATTAAGGTGGGTGATGGGTCACATACAATGAAGGAACGATTTTTTTTACTCAATATTAATAATGGAACAGGTCGATGCTTAAAATTTTCACAGAATATTAAGTTGTATGTTACCTTTCAAAATAAATAATTAAATAAAAATAAAGTAAATATTAAAGGGGGGCTTCCATACAACAAACGTAATTTTATAGCAATTTTTAACTCGATCTTAATAAGTAGGAACAAACGTGATATTTAGGGTTTTTTTATAGATGATGGTACGGAACCCTTCGTGTGCGAGTACGACTCGCACTTGGCCGGTTCTTCTTTACGTCTTGACTTCGATTTCTGTGCTAATGTTGATCATGAGACAAACTTTTGTATTTAAATAGTTTATTATCTATTCAAGAATATCTAGTTATTCAAGAATTTTCTTTAAGTTGTTAAACATGTATGCATCTGTATTTTCTAGATTTAAAAAAGATTGAATAAATCACTGTTAACTCTATGGTCGTCTAAAAGCCAATTTACGTTTTTATATTTGTTGCCCAACTGGGTCAGGTTCGTGTGCCTTTTTGTTTACTTATTTTTCATAAACGGGCTAAGATCTGACAATTACGCGCACCGTCGACTGTAAAGACATTTTTTTATGACAATATTCGCCAGAGTTTAGTACTTGTATCGGATTAATTATTTCATAAGATAAAGTTTATTATTTAAATGAGTAAAAAATCTCTATGAAAGGGGTTAATTTCAATCATTCAATCAATCATCATTTAAATTATTTATGTGCTTTCTGTTGCGAAATCTCTATATATATGTACATATTATGTTGTCCATCTATATCGTTTTATGAACTTTCATTTCTTGGGGAGCATTCCGTCATATTGGGAGTGTGTTAGTGATAACAGATACAGTACTGTAACCATTAGTTTTCCGCATCTCTTTCTATCTCCCTAATCCGTCACGGAAAGTCCTCTGCCGAAAATACCCAGATCTTGCGCAAGGATTTCCATAACAACGTTATTTAAGTGTCTTGCATCCAGTGATCTACCTTTACTCAGTTTTTTTCTACATCTCTTTACAGTTTACTCTGTATATTGGATGCTTTTTTTTGCACATAAGCCTTAATCATGCAATAAATGACACTCATCTGTTAATTTATTGACGTAAACCGACAGAAGAATCATTTCAATAATCGTGTCAAGGAAATCCGTTGTTCCAAATATGACGAGTCCAAGCGTTGTTCATTAGCTATTGTCGGCGTGGGAAACGGGACGAGCCGTACTCTTTCCGTTCCGTGCCTATAATAGTAATTTTCTTCATTGATGAACTAGACAGTGTTGTACTGGCTGATAAATGATGATCTCTTCTCGTGTTAACTGTAATAATATCTTCTCGTGTTAACTGTAATATGATTCATCCGGGAGATTTTAGGATTTTGTAATTTAAATATATTGTTTTATTTATCTATTTCTTTATTCTTTATTGTAAAAAGTAAAAATAACAGTTTTAAAGACAACACAAAACAACAAAGAACAAATGGCGGTCTTTCGTTCTAAGGTAATTTCTGCCAAACAACCATGGAATGGATATGTCAGCACGAAAAAAAGAAAGGCAGTTTAAATTTTGTTCAATATCTAATCGGTGTAACATGGGAATGGACAGGACAGCTGCAAGATATTGCGACGTAATACAGAATATATGTAGTTGTGACTGAATAGCTACAAAGATCAAATAAACGGAGCGCTTATGGACAGGTCGATGATGTCTCGTCTCTCTTCGCGGATAAATTCATTTAGCTCAAGACAGAAAGCAATTGACTAACAACACATATCTGAAGTAGTGTGGATAATCAATTTCTTTATTTAACCGAGAGAGATCACCCGCAGCAACTCTCAAAACCTCGCATCCCTTTACCCCTACGTGCCATCCATCACAATGAGTTACTTCTACAGGCTGAGATTGATATAATTGAATGCGCGGCTAACCTGGTGTGCTTGGCGTGTCGAAGCGGGACAGAAAACTGTGCACAGGCTTGTTATTTGTTGTTATTGTTATTCATTTGTACAAACTTTTTTATTTTATGTTTGTATAATTATGTTGGTTATAGGTAATTATTTTAGGTGTAGTTAAGAAAGATTTTATGTCATTTTTTTGTTATTATTGTTGTAGTCATTGTTTTTTCTTTTTTTATATATTTATGCGTTAATAATATCTACAATATTTTTAAAATAATATTAATATGTCGGCTGACGTTCGCATGTCACTCAAGGTGACCACTGAAAACCAGCGTTGTGCTGTGGCTCGCGCCGCAGTACAACATTAAGCTGAGTGGTCACCTACGTGTCACTTTTTGCGACGTACAATCTTTTTTTTTTGAAGTGAAAACTTCTTTAGCGGCGTTGAGCACTTTTCTGTAATGGGTATAAAATCTTAAACTCGCGTCAGGACACGTGACCTGATCGAAAAAGCGTAGGACGGCAATGACGTTTGCTTTATAAACATCTTAGTAGGACGGATGGAGAGTAGACAGCTATCCACTCTCTACAGCGCGGCGCGGCGAAAATGTATGCCTGGGCCTACTGTTTCGTTTTTTTTTCAGTTTCACCCACTTTTTCCAAAATTGTCCCATAGCCCCCCCCCCTGCCTTCCCCCACCCTTATTCCGAAATAGTGCCTATTAGCCTCCCCACGAAACCTACCCCCCCCCCCTCCCCTTCCCCCACCCCGAAAATTTACCTCACCCCCCCAATCCTATCTCGGCCAACATAGGTCGTAGACCCACTGAGTTTGGTATCCTCGGAACCGTCTTGGTGAGCTCTACAGATTGGCCCCAACCAAATCCCCAAATTCCTCCCTCTCTCCCCTAAAATATTTGTCCAGGCATAACTCCGTCATTTCTTAAAGTAAACCCCCCGTGTTTGGAGTCAGAGGAATCGTCTTGACGAGCTCGACAATCGAGAGCAGGCAAAATACGATTTTTCTTATTTTTACTATGGGATCAGGCTGGGGCAGCAGTCTAAAATTATATGTAATTTGCAATCTGTACCCACGGTCTTCCCCCGGTATTTTTGAAGTGAAAACTTCTTTAGCGGCGTTGAGCACTTTTTCTGTAATGGGTATAAAATCTTAAACTCGCGTCAGGTCACGTGACCTGATCGAAAAAGCGTAAGACGGATGGAGAGTAGACAGCTGTCAGTTAGCTGTCAGTTTATAAAGCTTTGATGAATTGCCAATGATTTTGAGTGGAGATTTCAACATAAACTTCGCAGACGATAAAAATCAACTATTAATTGAATTTTTAAATAATGAATTTGGTTTAACTATGTCGAATGATCGCAATCTTAGCACAACGAAATACAAAACTACTATTGATGCGGTCTTTATTAGACATTTAAATAGGTTCGAATCAAAACTGTTCGTTTCATACTTCAGCTACCATAAACCTATCGTATCAGTTTTAGAGATTGGCGATGATAGTTCTGGTAATGATGATGGTGAAAAAGTCGTTGAAATTATGGATGAAAGTTGATTTTTCGGAGAGATAAACTTTTTAATGTAAAATAATTGTAATAGTTTTAAAGTGTTAAATTTTTAATGTAATATAAATTGTCATGTTTGTGTACGATAGCGCAATAAATGAATATTGTATTCTACCACATAAATGATAGTAATTTTATACTGATAAAGCAATTGGTGCAAAATTATTCCCTAACCATTCCAAAATATCAAACATGCTCAACGTTAATAATCAAGTTTTCACTTCTGCCGGCACTCCCGGAGTGCAACCCGTCTTTTTTTTTCTTATATTTCTGTATGGTATATGTAAATTTATGTTATATGAGTGTGTGCGTTGTGATAAGTGACAAATAAAGGTGTTTTCTTTCTTTCTTTCTTTCTTTCATTTGTAAAAATAGCATTTATAAACAATGTTTCACTTTTATAAAATAAGTTTTTTTAATAGACGACTGTATTTCGTGCTTGTAATTGTTCTCATTATTACCTTCATTGATAGAACTATTACACAACAAGGTATACTATTTCAATTTAAGAATAATTATTAAATACTTGAAATTCTTGAGGTTGTTCTTTAAGAATAGTTTTAAAATCAGACGTCTATGCTCTTAATTATGGCTTATTTTGAAGTAATCATCAAGATTTTTCGAGATAGCTACATTATTAAACGTAAATTTAGGCCAAAAATTAAAAATACTTAGCTGCAAAGTAGAAATGAATGACCTTAGACACAATGTAGAAGAATTATTATATCCAGAAGTATCCAAAACCGTGGCTAATTTATCCACAATGCTGGAGTTAGGACCTTTAGAAATGTAGTATCATCTTGTTAGGCATTTAAAATCTGCAGAATTTTCTATTAGCAATTATTACAAGTCATATACTCTTCCATTTGTACATTTTGGAACATAACAATGTTTGTGGTATAATTAAAATGTTTAAAATGGTCTTAATGTGGGTGTACCTCTTACCGGGTTTTCCGCAATGATATTCTTATTATTATTACAACTTACACTTTATCGTAGTACCTATAAAAATATAACAGTTTTATTAAGTGAACTGCCAATAATTGGTTTCGAAGGTTAGATCATGTTTATATTACAACATTTCCGTAACATGTTTACAAAAGCAGAAACTATTGTACTTCGAAAACTTATTGTATCAGTGGTACAATGAATTGATTTGTTTTTTATTGAAATAGATCGAGGGCAAAGCGTCAACCCTGAGTCTGGAGAAAAATAAAACTATCAGAACTACTTTTAGCGATTAATTGACCACTAAACCACAGCAATCGCTATGTATACAATGAATATATTAATTATATTTTATTTCATTTTATCGATAATTTTGTAATTCAGTTAATAGCATACTGACTAATGTCAGGTGTATTATCTACTAATCTACCTTGAGGTAAGAAAGAGAAGAGCTGTGTAATGTGTATATGTGTGTTTCTTTGTAAAATTAATACAAAAAGACAATCAAATACGTACGTGATTTTCTATAGATCTATACGTAAAATTTCTTACTGATATATTTACATAGAAAAGATATGAAAAAAAAAAACTGTTTTGAGGAACCGAACAAATCTTGTTGAAAAAAACAGGATCTTAACGAGAACCGTCTTTAATATGGTATCGAAATCAGTACGTAGATGTAAAGCAGGACCGCCCGCTAATCGGGGAGCTACATCGTAGACTTAATACTGCTGTACATTATATGGAGTTGTCTGCGCTAATATGGGTTGTTAAAACCTGGAACAGGATGCAGTTTTGGGTAAATTATACATAAATAGACGCAACTGCAATGTCACCGGTACTCAAGTGTAGTGTATATGGGTAGCGGGAACTACTTACGATCACAGAAGCCGTTCTCGAGTTGCCTGACCTGACCTGCTGATTGACGGATCCATAGAATTAATAAAAAATGAATTTTATATCGCCCTACCGCTCGGTGTAATAAATGACTGTTCAATACAGTTAGGTTAATGAACTCTTTGTAACCAGGTCAAGGCTAACATTTCTATTGAAAAGGTTCAATTAACTTAATGAAAGTCTATTAACTTAAATAATAAAATTTAATATTCATGAGACTACTCGTATTGCCACTTCGATTTTCGGCTGAAATCAAAACGCGAGGACCTTGAATGTTAATTAATAATTACGAGTTATCCATAATTTGTGGTGATCATCACAAAACAGTCGAAAATGGTACAGTTCATGTTGTTGTCTCATGCAACAGATGAAACGACAGTTTCATATACATACATAAATTCACGCCTTTTTCACAGAAGAGGTAGGCAGAAGTGCCAGGGCACACACATTTCGCCTTGAATGTTCCGTCCCACGAGCCTATCGCCATATCGGGCACATTCCTGTTTCAGATCTTATTACAATATGACAAGTTATCTCTTCGGCTCACATTTTTTTTGCTATGAATGGCGAGAGGAACCTGCGTTGCGCCTGATGGTAAGCCATAACGCCGCTCATGGCCGGTAACAAAACCAAACAGCACCGTGAATTACAAAGAAAATTAGTTATAAGTTGTTCGCTCATAAAAATCAATAACCTACTAGTTTTCATGATAAATATCGTTCCCTTGGAACTTAGTCTATGATTACGACGTAAGATACTGGATTCGATCATTTTTTGGAGTATCTAGGTACATTCGGACAGTGTTACGTATGACGTACATTCGGACTGCGTTTGGGATCATAGAGTAACCCCCCATAGTCGTAACCTGGTATTAGAACTCGCGATTACCGTAAAACATGTCGGCAGCTACACGGGTGGATAATGACACCTTATAAAGAATATCAGACACGCAGGTTACCTTATGACTTTTTTTGCACTGTGTAATTAGGCGTCTGAATAATTATCCCACTAATAATCGTTGAATTCACGTCTGGTTTATTCATGAATAATTAATATTAATTATTAATTGAATGAAATAAAAATAGTAATTAATTAGTTCTCGATAACGGATTATGCGTTTCCATAATGTGATTGTATTCTATTTTATGATGCTATTAACGTTTTTTTATCATTCATTCTTAATCTGTCTATGTCTGTCTTTCAACCGATAATTTGCATTTAACTCCTATTTTATTATAAATAATAAGAAACCCTTTTGTTGACATTCAAAAATAAGCTTGAATGTATCAGAAACTAAACCACGTTTTTTCGTTCTTGCAACACAGCACACCCAAAATATATATTTGCTTTAGTTTCTCACATACTGCTAATTCTCATTCTCTTAGGTCGTCAGAGAATCTTATACTAAAGTTTCCAGCACATAGGACGTCGTTTTATGATCGCTCTTTTACGGTAGAAACTAGAAGCAGTACGGTTGTGGAACGCACTGCCTCTCTCTATTAAACGTTCGTCCTCACTGGAAACCTTCAAACACCAGTTAAAGGGTTACTATCTCTCGCAATAGTATAATGTCCATACACTATTAAGTATATGTATGTATTTTATGTAAGTTTATTGTTTGCTTAGTATATATAAATCTAGGAATATCTACTATATATGTAGCTATTGTTTATGTTAGTTTATGCATTTATTTTTAAACATAAAGCACCGCCAATGTCTCCTGGTATTTTTACCTGCTTGAATGGTTGCCTGGAAGAGATCGCTTTTAGCGATAAGGCCGCCAATTGTTCCATCTAATGTACAGTTGCTTCTTATTTTTATTTTTTGTTTTGTGGTGTAATAATAAAGAGTTGTATTATTATTATTATTATTTGTTTGTAAACAAAACAAATGAGACGTCTCAATGCGGGTATCGAATTCAACCCGCGGACACTCATTTTATAACCTGCTTTTAGCCAACTGCCTCACGGCTGGCACAGGCTATCAATGAAATATAATGAAAAATACATTAAGTGCATTTTTTACATACATAACTAACTCACGAGTCACGTCCCGTACACCCACATTTCGCCTTAAGAGTTTCTTCCCATCATTTGATAGGGGGCGAGTCAATCATATCGGGGAAAAATTCCTTTCTTTAGTTTATAAACTATTTTTCATTACACATATAACAGTAGGTGATATAAAATGAAAAACACTTAATAATGTAATTAAGTATAAGGCGATTTGCAATAGTTATTACTTGAAAATATACCGCTAACATTAAAACAATGGCAATTAGTCTGAAATGAAATACATATATTCTTTAAAACAGCTAACTAAACAATGCAAATTCATAATCAGACTGAATAATTAACAAGAAATAGTTTCACAAAATATGGCACAATAGAGTTGTCGTGTGATTATAAATTCAATTAAATTTCCAACGCCTTAAAAACACGCGACAAATATAACTTCCAAGATAATTGCTCAATTTCATTGATTAAATTAATGTTTAAAATTAAATGGTGGAGACAGAGTTTCCATTTTTTGGCTCCCTATAATAGCCGTACTGTAACTAATGTTACGTGCAATGCTGTTTACACAGAATTATATTGATTAGCAACAGTTAATTATCTTTCGTCATTTGACACAATGATGTCGGACTACTTAATTGGCTATAACTTCTTACTACATCAATGATTCGACACGACATGGGCAGTACCATAGATTCTCAGAAAACAATGCAATAACAACATTGCTGTCACGGATACTATATAATTTATTTATTTATTTTAACATTGCTGAATGCTGTGCCAAATCTCTGACATTACATTTCTCCGTCGTTACAGCCTTCGTCTCTGTATCATTTCATCTGCCATTCCCCTAAACTGCCAACAAATCCAAGATTCTTCGGGAGATGTCGTGTAAAATGCTCTTTTAAGATAAAAATTAAGCCTCAAATTAATCCCGCTTTAAAAAATTTGGTAGAGCTCTATCCGTTTTAAAGTAATACTGAAATATAATATATAAATAAATAGATGTCATAATCAATAACAAAAAGTCTTTTTGAGGAACGCTAGAATTATTTTAATTGCGACAAAACATTAACAACGCTGCTGGTATAAATGGCAATTTGCTTTAATGGAATTAATATATTCATTAAATAAATGTTGGAGTACAATACAGTCGGTCACGAAGTACTAATGACATCCATTGTACGATTGGCATCTTGATGGTGCCTCTGACCTTTGCGGCCCTTTGCTCGAATATTAAACGGTGTGTTGTAATGTGTGTACAGTGTTCATTACCGGCCATACTAATGTGATTTTGAACATATTTAAATCTCGGATTTGTTATGATTTTTTTTATTGCATGCCGTTCGCCTGAAGGTAAACAGACGACCGCTCATGAAAAGTAGCAAAACTAAACAACACCATGATTACAAAGCAATTATTTTCCACTGCGCTCGCCATCCTGGGGCATAAGGTGTTAAGTAACAATATTATGTCCAGTAATTATTAAATAACAGATCGAAGCGGCAATAATCAATTCTTTTACGGTCTCAAAACAACTTCACCTGCTCACATTGCATTATTTGACTATGATATTTTTTTCTGAGCCGTTATTATTTAGAGCTATTGTTTTAACTTAAATTCGGCTTTATTCTGTTTTTGAATTACACCAATTTTACAATTTTAAAATACGTAGAACCCGTAAGGACGTTGATTCATAGCGTCTTTTTAATTTATTTATAAATTCTTTATTGTACACCAGGAAAACACTCAAAGATTATGACTATTAAAAATACAATTGGCGGCTTTATTGCAACAAGACAATATCTTCCAGGTAAACTTTGGATGGAGATAAGATAAAGGAGTTCATACTGCAAAGTTCCACGACTCAATTTTTTTTCACTTTATACTAGTGTAGTAGCAGATCTCTCATACGTGAGAAGTCGCCTGTTTAGGTATCACCACAATGTCTATTTATCCGGCCAAACACTAGCGCAAATTCACTGTTGTGTCCCGGTTTGAAGGACAGGATGGCGAGCCCTGTAGAATACCAAGCGTTGCCTTGTAATTCATGGTGTTGCTTGGTTTTTTTAATGAGCGGTCGTATCGCTTACCGTCACGCGAATGGCATGCCCGTCTTGATATTCATTGCTATAAAAAAATCAATAACACATAGGAATTATTTGTTATTTGTTTTGTTAATGTACACTGGCGTTAACATTTATACATAATGCATTCACGCAGGAAATATGTTAGCAGCATTCTATAAATAACATTCATTTAAAAAATATTACCACGTATTACAAATAATATATTATTACATTTACGTTTTGATTATTTTACATGTATACTTTACTTCTAAATCAATGTAAACAATTGTTGGTGAACCTTATTAAATAAATAAAATAAAAAAATAAATATCATTATTTATGTAATATTGTCACATAATACCATACTTTATTACAGTTTTATTCATATGAATAGAAATAATAATAATTTGCCGCTCAGTGTTTATTTATGAAATGTATAGCTTACTAGCCGATTTAGTACTTACTATTATGAATTCATATTATTGTCATACATTTAAATAATAATAATGAATAATCCCAACAGTAATTACTTTTTTGGTGCAACGACATCCAAATCCGAAACAAATATTTTCCGGTTTTAATTAATAATTTCGTTATAAGTCCATCACTTCTTCTCTCTAGTCCTAAACAGAACCACGCGTGCTGGCTAACGAAGTCATAGCTTGATGTTCCGAATCATCTCGGCATGAACCAAAAGGTTCGCATTTTTTTTTATGGCGTCCCGTCCGTAGAATTGTTTGCCGACATGTGTTTACTCCTTTCTGAAGTCCTGAGTCCTTGTGCCGTAATGTGAAGAAGCATCTAAGTAGGCCGGCATAATTGTATTCAATGGCATGGGATTACCGTCTGATGCCATTCGATACTCTGCCTGCAGTGCAGACACTATGCCGGATCGGTATAAAAAAACATTTTATTTCATAGTGTGCGATTAACGCCCATATAAATCCACAACGATCATAGATGTTTTGCCAGCCCATTAAATTGGGAGGAGAGCGGGTAAGAAACAGATGGGAACAGGAACGCGACAACAAAGCTGTCGCTTCACGTATATTTTTTGTGAGACAGTGGTATCACCCCGAACGAACCAGTCTATTCATACTGAATCATGACTGACAAAAGCCTGTCTCTATCACAATAAAACCCACCTTTCACATTAATGAATCACTGCTTATATTAAAAACATTATTATAAACCACTGCACACTATAAATAAATAAATAAATACATCCAATAGTTACATACTCGTACATAGTCCTGACCATACATTAAGAACGAGTTTTGTGTCGTGGGTATCAGAAACTACAAAATATTTCCGGTCTCACAAACACCCAGACCCGAAACAGATACCTGTGGCTCAAAGTTTTGGTGCGGGGATCGAACCCGCGGCCTCACGTTTTCACAAGCGACGAACCAACCTCCTGACACAAGGAGGCTGTTATTGTACTGTTACTATATCTGTCACAAGTCACGACAATAATCTACCACCGTTTTTAAGGAGCGGTCGTTTTTTTTTTGCAATAAATGCAGTCAGTACGCGGAAGCGACAAACCCATAAAGTGCGATAAAAAGCTGTCTACTGCCCTTTACAGAGAGCATGATAATATATAACGGAGTGTTGCGTCAGTGCATTATTGACTTACATACATTAATATCATGATTATGTGTAATTAAATGGACGCCATTAATCTAGTTGTAATTATTTTATGCATTATGCAACGGGAAGGATTGTTGACTTTGGTTATGTTGGTGTGGCAGCTGAATAGCTGTGTTGATGGAATTTCCTATTAAGACCATCTTAGAACTGTGATAAACAATGTGCATATTTTTTAACTTTAAGTCATCAATATTTCTTTGTGTGAGGTCGTAGGGTGCGAAGGTTCGAGACTAAACCAAAATCCTTTGACTTTTCGAAGCAACTTATATATTCCTATTTAATTAAAATTATACACCAACCAAAGAAGGCCTTTCGGTTGAATTATTTATGCGAACCGCTACTGGACGGAATTTACACAGACTGAATCTGAAACGTGCATACTTACATGGTTCACTATGGAAAATTTTCAGCATTACGTATGCTACTTTTTATATGGACGTATCCGAATACGTTGCCTTTATCAAGGCTCTTCAAAATAGAGAAATTGTAGAGGTGAACATCGAGTATTTTTTATTTATTTTTTAATAAATTGTTTTGTATCCATAAATAAACATATGGAGTGCAATGTACATATAAGATGCAAATCAATGTACCTACTGCCATATGATGCCATGAATAAGGATATCCCCAATTACTATTGTCTACACAGACATTTATTTCTAAAATTATCCTTTGAGAAAAATACCATTAAAAATCCCTAGCCCGCCAAGAACCTTTTCACATCGGACCCTAAAACAATACTAATAACCAATACTGCGTAGCCTAGTGGTGAGATGAATCAGGCCCCGTCCTCAGTGAGTGGACATTAATTGAGTAATTGCATGAATTGTCCGCCATTACAGCGGCCGCCGGTCATCAGGTTGTGATTTGAAGGCAAATGAATTGCCACTTGCGACGACCTCGTCTCCGCTTAGAGGAAGCCGCCAATTGTTTGATGCGATTTAGGTGATGGCTACATTGGATTGAATTTTTATTGTCGTACATAATTGTGTAGGTAATTGTAAGCTGTAGGTGAACAATGACCTAGTTGGTGTAAAGAGGTTTTATTGACACGTGTAAAATGTTTGGGGTTATTAGAATGCGTGGCAAAAAAATGTTTTTATTCATTGAAGAATAATAAACCACGTTGTTAAAGATGGTAACTTACAATATATGGACCTTGTAAAATTTATCTTGCCCGTATTGAATTAGGATGTCCTCTAACATATTTATGATTAGTGTAAAAGTAGCTGGCAAAAGCTGGATACCAAAAATTGAAGACAGGGCGCTATGGCGTATTAGAGGCCTATATTCAGCTATGGACTGATATAAACTGATAAAAATGACATCATATCGATGTGACGCATTCATCTTAGTACTAAGGTAAAAAGGTAGCGTAAAAGACCCATTTGTAGTTACAGTTTCTCGACTGTAGTTTAGATCTCTTTCTTCTAAGATCAAAAACGTAGCTTACAAAGCACATGAACAGCCACAGTTCTGGTTGCTTATGATACTTGTCCAGTGTAAATGATTAAATTCTTGTCCGCTACTTGGCTTTGTCATCATATTGTTAGTAAATACGAATCAAGCAAACACTTTACAAATCTATCACAAGGCCGAGTCCACAAAGAATGATCAAGGCTACTGAAACTATGGCTAATTCTATGACGATTTACGCTCAGTCTAACATTACGGCCGCAACAGACAAAAAGGTCGACCGCGCGATCAGTTTACTGTTCCGACGATAAATCACGGCGCTTCTGTGAAAAACTTTCAGGATAAATTACTTGCTACGTTCGTTCTGAGCAATTACATCAAAAGTTTAAGGGTATTTTATGTGATTATTAATTCGTAAAAATCCTGTAACTCCTATTTTAGTTTCAAATTTTGGGCTCTCAACAATCACGAGAGCAAATTATTCGGTATATATCCTATTTGTTGTTTTTGAGTGATAAAAGCGGTCTAGCTACGACAGACATATTGGGTTATAATCTAATTGAATATGTCCCTCTAAAAACACGTATTTAACTATTGCATTGTGGTGAACTAATCCCAAGTTACTTTACATAATGTGAGAAAAGATTGTTACTAATTCCCGGTCCAAGCACATTTAGGGTTTATAGAAATAAATGTGCGAAATGAAAATATTGCTAAAGTTGAATATTTAATTGAGAATGTATTGGGTTGAGAATAAATAAATTCCTGAGTTGGACATTTTTTCAGTCATGACCCGGCATTAATATCCGTCGGTAAAGTAACAGCTTTGTTGTCGCATTTCATTCAGTGAGTGAGATTGTCGGATGCCCAATACCTCTCTCTTCCCATCCATTTTCCTTCCCGTTCCAAATTTGATGGGCCGGCAACACATCATGACCCATATTATGATTGTTCATGGGTGGCAGTGATCACATTCCATCAGGTGACGTGTTAGCTGGATTATCTATGTAATAAATAAAATAACACCCAACAGTCACATACATAGTCCTGACCTTACACTAAGATCGGGTCTTGTATCGTAGGTATCAGGAACTACAAGGGACTTTTCGGTCTCACAAACACCCAGACCCGAAAGAAATATTAGTGGGCAGCACAAACATATCTCTCGGTGCGGAGATCGAAACCTCGGCCTCTCGTATCACAGGCGGCGTCTAACCGACTGCGCCACAGAGGCTGTGTGCCATATATTTTAAATAAAATAATATATATTGTTGCAGCTACGATGGGCTCCCTGCCGCGAGTGTCGGTGGTGACCGGGCCCCGCAGTGTGGTCCCCACGGCGCCACTCACGCACCATCTGCGACACTTCGATAATAGTGAACAAGTCGCGCTCATGTACTCCGGTAAGTGATTATGATATTACCTATATCTAATTATACAAAAAAATAATGATGAGGACGTTATAGATATTCCATTTTTTTTTATTTATGGCGAGAGAAGCATGTCATTGGTCTGTTGATAAGCGATATGACAGCTCATGGACTGTAGCAAAACCAAACAACACCATGAATTACTAAGCGATGCGCATTTCCAATCCGCTCGCCATCCTGAGACAATACGTTAAGGGTCAATGTGTCCGGTAGGTACTCTGGCTACAATATCCACATATGAGAGACCTACCACCAGTAATAAAGGAATAAAAAACAGTGTTTTAATAAACAACATTGCTCCATAATATTGTGATTTCCGTGTTAACTGTGTGTATGTGTGTGTGTGTTCTAAACATGAAATTATGATACAAAAACATAACACACAACATCACAAGGTTTTATTCCATATAACCGCAATTACAAATTTTGTCTCGGGACCAGGATACACGTAACGCCTGATAGAATAATTTAGCAATTACTTTTGTTTACATAATACATAATAAAATTATATAAATTGTGATTAAAGTTGTTCTTATTTAGTGGCTGTAGAATAAAGATTGGCTTTGTAAATGTCGATTCACAAAAATAATCACTATAGCTACCGTTGAATTTAAATAAAGAATAAAATGTTTTCTACGTTTGCCCGATAGAGGCGCTATACGCGCGTATCTAAAGTTATGTATTGTTCATGACGTTGCATCGAATTTATTTTACGATTAACTAATTTTCTGCTGTAGGCTGTAGCTACATGTTATTTCAAAATAAAAAACAGTTTGTTACCTACATTATTTATTCATAAATACTATTAATATTTATATGATTTACTGCCGCAGTTTTTACATAAATATACCATTACTGTCAATAATTACAGCATGGTATTAAGAATGGCTTAATTAGTTACTGCTTTGTCAGACTTGCTAATTGATTACAGTTGTAATTTTACTGTCTAATTTGTAATTGAAAAAGATCGCAATAATTTAATACAAGTATGCAAATATGTAATTTATTGCAAACATTACCTAAGTTTTAAAAGCCTGTAGCATTGCTATGCATATTCTTATTTTAAATATACATATAATATATATGCTGTAATAATTATGTAGGTTTTGACGGATGTTCAATTGTTAGAAACTATTAACCTGATTGCATGTTGGCTATGTCACATTTGTTGACTGACAGGACGTACTATGTAGATATAAAAACATACATATATATTGAGAAACTTTAAATTGTTATGATTTATCAACTGACACACATAACCGCTCATCTTTCTGAATGAGAATAGTCAGAGGGATCACTAAGATAACCCACATTTCGCTGAGCTCTTTTCCGTCTCACATTTAATAGAGAGCGAATCTATAACTACGCCGGGCATAAATTGAATCTTCTGCAATCGAAAAATTACACAAAATGGAGTGCTCCGCCTGGAAATTGAAATCAAAACGTTGAAAGTTGGCAGCCTATATATTGCCCTATAATTATAGTCTAAATTTGTAACTTATTTATGTACATAAGACCTAAACACTGTCGCATAACTATAGTCTAGGTCTACATAGGATGGTCAAAATCCTATTTGTCCTATCCTGTATATGTTTTCTCAGATGAAACCTGCAGCGTGCGTGTGAGTTACTCGGAGTTGTTTGCTCGCACCAACGCTCTGGCGCGCGCTATATCCAACAGAGCCCGCGCTACCGGCTGCAATAGAGATGGCGATTATGTCATCGCCGTCTGCATGCAACCGACACACAAGTAAGTTGAAACTAGAGTGAAATTATGGAAATTAATGGTCTATGTGTTGTATTGGGTTAAGTAAGCTTCGTGTAGATACTTCTGATTATGAAACAACACAGGGTTCAGGAACTATCCCGACTGCTTTCATTGCGTCTTTAAAAATAAAACAGTGTATATTATTATTTTAGGAATAACTATGTATTTACCACCCAAATACAGAGATAGGAAAAAACTATCGAAAAAATGTCGTCGTCTTTTTTGCTAAATGTTAAGCTGCCTTGTGTCTGATTACTAAAACTACTACCAGCTTCGTTTTTGGTATTATTCTTGATATTCTGTATATCCAAGCTTCTTTAGTTTTGCCTTGTGTTGGCCAACAAGCCCATTAGCACAGAATAACTCGAGGAAAATGATACAAAAAACATCTTTAAAGACTTATTTTCAAATATTGTGAAATCGGTCGAAATAGTACTATAGCAATTAGCATGCGAGAATTCCCTGAATACTGGATAACGACTGAATAAAAATCATAAGCGTCTTATGTATACGTACTTCTGAATATTTTTCAAATACAGACTCCATCATTTTTTTATTTTATTTTAGCACGGTAATAGCGCTCTTGGCTTCCTGGAAGGCGGGCGCTGCATATGTACCCATGGAGCCGAGTTTCCCTCAAGCAAGAATCTCACACATACTGAAGGACTCTGAACCAGCTCTTGTGATCTATGATGATAGCGGTAAGAAACTATTAACTAGATACAGTTTACATAAACATGGACGGAAAGAAGACAATCAATCGATGGTAAAATGTGAAAACTATTAAATGTTTCATTTAAAGTGCAAAATCCACTAAAGAGTACACATCACAGTTGCTATTGTACGAAAGTATAAAAATAAAATGTAGATTGTAGGTACACACATTTGTCTTTCTATATTTTTCGTTGAAAATATTATTAATCCAATAAAGGTAGGAACTTTATAATGACCTATATCCAATACTTAAATTACCTTCCAGCAAATCCAGCCATGTTTGCCGAGAGCGCCGTACCAGCAGTTTCTTACGAAGAGTTAGCACAAGAAGCCAGTGGTTTGCCTTCAGACGAACCTCAAGATGTAGAAGTACTGGTACCGTCGCAGAACGAAAGCATTGCTATAGTACTGTATACTTCTGGAAGCACTGGAATACCTAAAGGTCTGTTTTAAATAATATAAATACACAGATATTTTTGAGAAAAACTGATTTCACTGAATTTTGCCAAGATTACAAACAGTTTTTAAATATCACCAACATAATAGAGGAAATATAAAATATGAGATTACATATCAATTATTTATTAATCGATCCTTCATAAGCAAAGTTCCAATGGACTACAGGAATATAAGCGTATACTCTTACCGCTTTCTCCATCGTATAAACGTGCGCAAAGATTTTTAATTTAATACTAACACTAAAACATCTGATCAATATATTAATCTTACGTATTTATTTCTTCAACCAGGAGTTCGTCTTCCATACTCAGCGATCTGCAACCGGCTATGGTGGCAGTTTCATACGTTCCCATACTTGGACACGGAAGCTACTTGCGTGTGGAAAACGGCCCTTACGTTTGTGGACTCTGTGTGTGAGATCTGGGGGCCTCTGCTGCATGGAAGGTCTCTGCTCATTCTATCCAGAGAGACTACTAGGGATCCACAGAAACTCGTCAATGTGCTGGCTGATTATCAGGTTTGTTGACAGAAAATGGACTTGCATGAGAAATATAATATGCTTTAAGTTCTGTATTGGCATAAGCAAAATCAAAATCAAAAATCAAAATATTCTTTATTCAAATAGTCTTTCACAAGATCTTTTGAATCGTCTTTTTCTGCTACCACCGCTTCGGAACGTGTTGTAGCTGTGAAGAAGAAGCGGCGCAAGAAACTCCCTCAGCAACACGAACTGTCTTCTTTTTTCTTTCTTTTTCTTTTGTTTTTTTTTTTTATATCGCCAATTACAATAACAATGGTTCATGTCACAAGTAACAATAATGTCAATTGAAGCAAAACATGATAAATTTATTCCCAAGCAGTTTTATCTTCCACATAATCTGTGATTCTATAATATGCCTTTTTACACAGCTTAACTTTTATCACTTTTTTAAACTTATTAATTGGAAGTTCTCTTAAACTTTAGCAACTAGAATCATCTGATTAATAACTTAGTATGCGATAATAATAGGTATGTCTATTTTGCATGATTATCTTTATCTCTGAAAAGAAAATTATGCTAGCTACCAGAAAAAAAGAAAGAAAAGATTGCTCACTAAATTAACACAGGGTGTAACTTATACTTATTTCACATAATCTTCCTTATTATTCTTATTACCTAACTTATTGGTATTATATCATCGTACCTACTTTGGTTAAAATGTATTCAAAATTATTCGATAAAATCAGTTCTCATAAGTACATATTTTGATTCCTCAGGTTCATCGCCTGGTGCTAGTACCAACACTCCTCCGTTCGATCCTCATGTACCTGTCTCTAAGCCCTTCATCACGACCTCTACGATACCTCAAACTATGGGTCTGCTCTGGCGAGACCCTCAGCAAGGAGTTGGCGTTGCAGTTCTTCAAGTACTTCGGAGACCACGAGGGGTACAAACTGGCCAACTTCTACGGAAGCACTGAAGTTATGGGAGATGTCACTTATTATGTACTGGAGAAGAGTGGGCAGCTGGACCTGCATCCTACTATACCTATTGGTAAATATAATATGGAATTTCAGATTTTTCTCGTAGAAACTTGCGGATGAGGTTAAAACTTTTAAGAATAAAGATGTTGAAATAAAACTACTTTTTACCAATTTTTTCGCGGAGTTTGTTACATTGTTTAACTTCCTGTTTCGATTACTTTATATCTTTCGTGGTCAAGTGACGGACCACGAAAGTTGACACTTTTAATTCAATGTGTAAGAATCGCGTAAATCTTAGAAACGACTAAATAAAGCTGTTCTTGAAAAAATATATAAAATGTAAATTTGAAGTTTAATTATTCATATTGTTCGTTAGAATAAAAATTAACTTTAATTGCTGTAATTATAACTTTATAAATACGATGTTTCCATTCATATTTCATAATCATTGCATATTTAATATTCACGAAAGAACATCAATACTGATCAATTTGGAATTTCCGAATTACGAATTTCCTTCATTCCCATGTTAATCATCTTGAAATGACTTGTTATTACAGGCAGCCCGCTAGATAACTGCGCAGTGTACCTCCTGGATGAAGAGTTGAGTCCAGCTCGGGAAGCGGAACCCGGCGAGGTGTGGGTGGCGGGGAGGAACCTCGCCAGTGGGTATGTGGGGGGACAGGGGGCCGACCGCTTCTGCGACAACCCTCATGCTAACCATCCTGGTAAGGGGGATGAATACTTTTTGAAGTAAAACAGAAAGCCTTTAAAATTAAAGGCATTCGACGATGTTTACTGGCAAAGTAACTTCACTGCGCCTGAGTGTATGCGCAATGCCGCCCAGACAGAATGTAAAAGATAATTTATGAAGAGGCTCCGTATTACAATACTTGGAGAAATATATTATCTTTTTTCAATTGCCAATAATCTCACGATTAATTGATATCAACTAGATAATATTGATTAAAAAATGTCCTTAGGGAAGCCTAAGTTCAGCAGTGGACTTCCTGTGGCTGAGATGATGATGATGATATTATTATTTGTAATTTCAATTTTAGATTTCGGTCGTCTCTACCGCACTGGAGATTTCGGCACTCTGCACAAAGGAGTGATTCTGTACGCCGGTCGTACTGACTCCCAAGTGAAGATCCGAGGCCACAGGGTAGACCTCTTGGAGGTGGACAGAGCGGTGTCTGCTGTCCATGGCGTGGACAAATGTGAGTGATATCTAGTAGCCATTTTATTGGGTAACAATGATTACCGTTTCGTCTTAGTAGTCGAGCACTAGCTTGGTTAGGTAGATGGTAGTGGCGAAGCGTTCATGCAACTCGATTCCCATCGGTTTATCTTTTGTAATGTGTATTTTAAAAGTAATATTCATAGAAAGTAATTTAATAAAACAGGTCATTGTCAACTTCATCCTTCGCCTCCAGTAGGCTTTTATTTATTTTAACTGCATGTGGTAGAATTTTGTATAGTTAGATTTGGTTAAATGTACTGCCTTTGTACTGCCTACTTTAGTGGTTTAGTTGTAATACGGTACGGTTACGAAGCTGGGGTCTCGGGTCCGAATCCCGGGTCGGCAATGTAATATTGGATTTTTCTATTCACTATCAGCCCGGGCCCCGGAGTCATGATTTTGTGCCCGATATGGCGATATGCTCGCCCCCTATCACATTGTGGGAAGGAACATATACGGTGAAATATGGAAGCCCTGGCACCTCTGCCTACCCCTTTTGGGAAACAGGTGTGAGTTTATGTATATATTTTAACTGCATGTGATAGAATTTAGCATAGTTGGATTAGGTTGAATCTACTGCCTTTGCACATCAATCTCTTTATGTCCATGTATTAGATAGATGTATAATAACGCAATGGAACAAATCAACTGCGAGCTTCATCATAATAAAGTGATACCAAGTTCACAATTTCTATTTGTTTCAGCTGTTGTTCTGTGCTACGGTTTGGATCGCGGCAACCCTGAGATCCTCGCTTTCGTCACCGTTAAGCCTGAAGCGAGGACGTCAGCACAACACATTGAAGCTGATTTGAAAAACTCTCTTACACATTACATGATCCCGCAAGTATGTCACTTTTTATTATATTTTTATTTATCGGTTACTGTGGGACTATACCTTATTTAGTTCAAATATTTATTACAATAGTGTGTATATTTGTTTACTATATATCGTCCTAATGAGTCCAGATTCAGAATTTTCATATATGTGCAGCTATATTTGATAACTATTCTTTCACAGGTTTAACAAAAGAAAATTATTCAATAATAATTCTTAATTGTCAGAACTACCTTCAAAATAAAGTCTCTGATAGTTTCCTTATTTTGCTTCAGTTCTCTTAATGTGGTTTCTAAAATCAATTGCAAATTTGTTTCAGGTTATTGAAGTTGAGAGCATTCCGCTACTCGTCAACGGCAAAGTAGACAGACAAGCTCTTCTAAAAATGTACGAGAACACTAACAACAATGGTGCGTAATCTACATGTGCCATAATCACTATACAACATATGATAGGGAAGTTGTTGAAATCATAGGCATGAAATTTTGCTGCATGAAATTTCCATTCTATAAATTTCGCAAAATATATTTTATTACTTCTAACATAATATTACGAGGGCTAATAGTACATACTTATATTTCATCTACAATATCACTAAACTTATCCTTGTGTATAAACCTGATATCAATTACCAACGCGTTTCACATTTCCCCGTATCACTTACTGTTAATATAGAAATCGCAAATAGTTGAATCATTGAATTACAAATAAAGCCACAAATACCTAGAATAGAAAGAAACAGAGTTGTTTATAAAGCATTTAAAGTATTTTATTTTAGGTAAAGAAATTCCTTGTTTTCTTTAAAATATGTTTTGACCTAATTGTAAACAGAATTCTGTTAATAAATATTTATCATTGTGAATACCTTATTCAGTTATTCCAAATTCATATTCTCCAGACGATTCAGCAATCCCCCTAGACATCGACTACAGTGAAGTGGACCCTGACAAGATGGAGGCAGCGCGCGTGTTGTTCGAGACGGTGGGAGAAGTACTCGGGAGGGCAGCGCGTGGCACCCTCTCTGTGAGGGCTGGCTTCTACGAGCTGGGAGGGAACTCACTCAACTCTATCTATACCATCACCAGGCTGAGGGATAGGGGGTATTTTATTGGTAAGTTTGATATTTTTATGTTACTTTTCGGTTTACGTTTTATCGATCGGCTGCCTGCCTAGAGCCTGGTAACCTATTTAGGAGTAGGTATTTTAGACTACTTAATAAACTGAATTGATGCAGTATGAAGATCTTTCATCTTTCTTTTATTCTTATACTTTCGCAATTCTTAACCATGTAATGTGTAAAAAAAGTACTCTTTAATCGTTTAAAAAAAAGGAAGAGGTTCTCAGTTGATCGGAATCTTTTTTTTTTCTTATTAAACAATTAATTGAAATAACAGTTTTTGTTATTTCAATTAACAAGGATATTAATATAGTTGTTTTTGTTACAAGCAACATAACTGACATAGATAGATAGATAGTTCGTCAAAATTATTAAACTTTGTTTTTAGAAATCAGTGACTTTCTGGGTGCTGCTAATCTGGGCGAGGTATTGGCACACATGACCACTGAAACAGAGGGCACTATGGATGGCGTTCGACCACAATTCACCGCAGTGCCGATGGCCGATGAACACAAACAGCAGGTTATTGAGTAAGTATTTATGTTACAGTAAAATGTTTTAATAAGAAAAACCAAATTTTTTACATTCCATATTGCCAAATTCGATGTTTCCACCTAGAGTCTTTAACCATAGATTCATAGGTGCAGCACCAGCGACCCACAGAAAATCAGCACGATAAATCTGTTGATGTTATCAACTCCCAGTTTTTTCAAATTCCAAAGTCCACTTGCTCAGCGACCTAAAGCAAGTATTGGTCTTTAAAAGAGAATCCTTCAAACTGTTTCCTTTTAATTATTACATTATTTTATCACATCTATGTTCATTTTGTGTTACATAAACAGAGATTACAACTTTTCACCAGGCTAAAATACTGCATACCCATTTGACAGCCTCAGTGGCACAGTTGGGTATGAAACGTGAAGTCGTGGGTTCGATCCCCGCACCGAGACAAGTATTTGTGTGATCCACAGGTAGTTGTTTCGGTTCTGCGTGTATGGAACATCGTAAATGTCTCTCGTAGTGCCTGATACCCACGACAAAAGACTCAAACTTAGTGAGTTATCAGGTCTATATTTGTGACCATAGGCTGTATTTATTTTATTTTCTTATTTAATCCGCTCGCTTGGTGATCTAATAAAAGGAAATCTTGGTCTTCAAAATGACAAGATTTCCGTTTCCTCTTAATTATTAAAATCATTTATTACATCTATGATCATTTGGTGTGATATTGATAAGCAGATATTACAATTTCCCACCAGTCTAACATACCCATTTGTCAAGAAATATGCTTGGCGGAACTCGCATACTTTTCTCTCGTATACTATATACCTATACTCGTATACGTTCACACACAAAACTGTCAATTCATCATTTCATGCACCGTTACAGAGCCCCACAATATTCCATTACTAGTAGTTAATAAAGGTATACATTCTCAGCATGATAGTGTCGTCGTTCTACGAGAAGGCGGAGCTGGAGCAGTTCCTGCGGCACGAGATCGAGACGCGCGACTACGCGCTGTGCGTGCACGCGTGCTGGCCCGCGCTGCTGCACGCGCGCCTCAGCGTCGTGCTCAACGACGGTAACAGTTAACACTAGCTTCGTATCCTTGATCCTTCTTCTTTCTTCTTCTTTCTGCTTTCTTCGTCTTAACTCTTGAAAAGAGAGTAATATCACAAGCTTCATACTTTCATTGAATCTTCTTTTAAATCTCCTTCTTTCTTCTTCTTTCTGTTTCCTTCTTCCTTAGTCTTAACTCTTGAAACGAGAGTATCACCACGAGTTTCATACCTTCCTCGAACCTTCTTTTAACTGCTTTTTTTTCTATTTCTTCTTTTTGTTTGCTTATTTCTTCGTCTTAACTCTTGAAACGAGAGTACCAATTGCCTCGCTTTTTTTGTTCTAGTTCGTGTTAGCATACCCGAGTCTAATTTGTGTTCCTTCTTGGTTTTGCAATATAATGAAAATGTATTAGTGTCGTACATCGAATACCTGTTTTAACTTCCTACAATTTTTTATCTTCCTCTATATCGTTAATACGATAATAACCACTAACCGCTGCATTGTTGTACTGTACTGTACAACAATGCAGCGGTTAGTGGTTATTATCGTATATCGTTAATACGATAATAACCACTAACCGCTGCATTGTTGATTTAACATAAATGACTGATAGGTTACGCAACTCCAATTTTAATTAATTTAAGTAAGTTTTCATTGTATTAACATTGATACAATATTTTAATAGATTTAAATCTTCTTTCCCGTCTATCACTATAAACTGACGATTTTTCATGCGAAACATTTCACAAATAAGATATACCCAGTCTGGACAAATTATTGGCTATGATATCTGACCATATTATTCATTGTTATTTATTAATATTCTGAATTAATAATATATAATTTTAGACAGGAAAAAATCGCGGTTCTTATCTTGTCTTATTTGGTTACAGCTAATGGATCTCCAGTAGCAGTGGCACTAAACTTTGACGCTCGTGATGAACCTGAAATCGAACTAGCTGGAGGTCTCGCTAAGATTATGGCGTTCTTGGAGTATATCGAGGGATCAGTGAGGGAAACCATGCTTCCTGCAGGAAAAGGTACATTGGTTACATATCAGTTATTACACTAATAAAACATGTAGATATGGCTAAAATGTTGGTGTGCTGAAATAGTTTAAGTTAATATTGCAAGATAAAGTCTCATTTCGGCAAAGCACAACATTCTCTCTTTTTAACTTAGTATCTACAGACTAAAGAAGCTAAATGCAAGCGATTCTAGCACAACAGTGATGATATTGCAAATGATTAATGTGTTGTTCATAGGCACAATCCTCCACTCATTCATGATGGCGACGGCGGAGTACCTGAGCCCGCAGGACAACGTGGCGGCCATCCAGGCGCTGGAGCACGCCACCATGGACGTGGCTCGGGAGAGGCGGTTCTTAGGAGTATTCACTACAAATACTAGTCCGCTTACACAGGTGAGGAGATGCTGGATTATGTAGACATTAATGTATAAGTTCGGGATGTCGCTGACAGGCCAATTCCAAAAACGGCCTAGGAGACCCATGTCAAGTAATGAATTCCTTTAGTCAATGATGATGAAATAGCTGTAGGAGAAAATAGTTCTAGCTTAATGAAATACATAGACTTACAACTTAATGAAATACATGTTGCAGAAAATAGTTTTGATTAAATGATAGAATAGCAATGACAAACATTGGCAGATTTATTAAGATTGATAATAGGAAATAAATATTGCTTAGATTCAAAATAAATACAATGTATAGGGTTGTATAGGATTAATTGTAATAAAACTGATGTTAAAATAACTGGTAAAGATGGTAAAGAGAAACGATAACAATGTTAATAATGAAGAAGAACCTAACCATGCCTTTATTTTATTTCAGCAACTCGGAACCGACATCCTTGGTTTCCAAACCCTGCTAGACTACCAAGTGAACCAATACGTAGACGCCAACGGAGACAGAGTTTTTGGCAAAGCACCCGACGATATGAGGGCGATTGTCTGTTGGAAACCAGTAGATTAAGCAATAAATAGAGATAAGAGATATCGTAATACTAATAAATGCTAGTACGAGCTTTGGGGAGTAGCTGCACAGTCTGATGACGATTAACTTAAATCTCTAGATAATGTAAAACCATAGATTTTTGATGCTTTACTGGATCGTGGTCACAAAATGCATTTAAGGCATAAGTTCTACGAAATAGTATGAATCTGAATGAAGCAGAATTTCAGATGAATATTGCCTAGCAAAGCGGATGTCCGAGTGCATATTTGTAAACTCTGCAATTGACAATAACGTCAACTATTAAATTGATCTCTGGTCGCAGCGTATTTGACTCTGCAAGCAATACGGAGAAGAAGAAATTTCGGAGTGCAATCTAGTTTAAGTACACTATATTATCTATGATCTTATGTCGCACGATGTATTTTTTGTTTTAAATGAATGTTCAAACAAACAATGGACTTTATACACACAAGTAGAAGCGATATATAATTTTACATTAACTAAATACTCCAAAGAAACCCGTACTAGACTTTGTAAAACTATTTTTCTCTTTATTCTAATCTTTCTTGAATAAAGTTCCAAGGAACTGTTGTGTTTCAAAATACATCAAAATTATACCAACATTTTAATGTTTTTACATTGCTTCTTCTAGTTGAACAAACTTGTTTATAGTAATTGTTTTTTTTTTTCGTTATTTTTGATGCGACTACTTATTTTGTAATTTTTTCGTTTATGGAAGATTTGTCCTCGTCAATATTTTTACATAATATGTACATTCTACATCTAACTTTAAATTGAGTCTCTCTCTTCCAGTGATGTTCTTGTATTCATATTTTAGTTTTTAGAGTTATGTAAGTGCAATAAAGAAGTGATTTAAATTTAATGTCTATAGTTTGAGCTCGTGATGTAGTTATTGTTCGATATGGTTTAAAAAATCGCTATCGTTTTTAAGTTTATAAAAATATAAGGTAGACACAACGTCTCTTAAGAATATTAAATCTTACTTCTGTGCATTTTATTTTTATCTCTTTGATTATAAATTCAGATTATAAGAAAAACAGGAGTATTGTGCCAAATTATATGAAAATTGTTGAGAAAAGAAATATTTTCATAAAGCAGGCTTGCCTAAGTTGTGATTGTATATTGTTATTATTTCTTTAAGAGATAGTTATTAGATAATAGTAGATCTCTTGTGATTTTAATTATATGACGAATTTGTGATTAGCCCTTTAAAGCTAAATGAATGTATACGGCTTAAAAAGAAAGCGAAATTTATAATAAATATCAGCTATAAAATAGGGAGTATATTCATTTATTAATTATAAACAAGATTTAGAGTGTCACGCTTATAAAGGGTTAATATTATAAAAATGTACCTAATTGTAATTATTCTTTAAATTATTTACATTAAACGATATACACGATATTTACAATAAAATTGTATGTAATTTATTAATAATTTACACCCACTCCCCTATCTTAATTACTAACGTAACGAATATTATTCTAGGCAGTAAAAATCGAATTCTAAAATTGAGGCTTGTACGTTAAAGAACTTTTTCATGTTTATAACCAAAACAAATAATTTTGTCAAGTAATTAATACCTAATTCTAAAAAGTGACGATGAACGAAAAAGCGACACCAAATTGAGACATAAAAGTACCTATCTACTTCGACCTACTTGGACAATAGAGAGAAAAAAGACGTTTTGTTAAAATCTATATCATCAATATGGGAAATATTTTTACAAATTACAAAGCAAAAAAAGTACTAGGGCAGCAGAAAAAGGAAGGAGGTATTGTTTGTTAAATATATGTCATCAATATGCAAAATATTTCATATTGATGACATACATAGTACAAAAAGTACTAGGGAGACGGAGAAAAAAAGGAAGTTATGATTTTAACTATATCATCATGACATAACTTTGAGCAATAATCTTTCAACGAAAACACTTTCTGTTCTCTGTCGCCCTAGTACTTTGATGCTCTGAGAAATATTTCACATTAAGAATATTATCTATTAAATTAGAGAAACCTCGCCTCTTTATCTGTCGCCCATGTATTTTTGATGTCTCATTGGTGTCGGTTTTTTGCATGTTTTTTTGCTTGGTTTTTTGTCTCATAAAGCTTTTAAACCAGAATAGTACGAAATAAATTTAACATCAAATGGATGGAAATTCGAATGGGGCATCCCCGAAGATTTTACATCTGATGATCTAAAGGGTAGAAAATATATTTTAAAATGACACACTTTGAGAAATAAAAATCGATATCAATAAATCATTTTATTTAATTTACTAAAACATGAGTAAGTATAATATTATTAGATATTACATTGTTTATAAATCCCTACCATAATAATTTGACTAGAAAAAGACAATAAATTAATTATTATATTATTCATTATTTACCTAAAACATGATTTTTGAAAAATCTCAAAAGGACATTAACAAATAATCACTTATACCTACTGCGTAGCAACATAATAAACGTATAAATCAATATTGATTCACCTTATTAATTTTAACACATGGCTAAAACGTAACTTGCAATATGTATAAACATTTATTAAAATTGTAATTTACTAAAATAACGATGTGTAGTATCAGTTGTCTAAACTAGTTTTTATTTAGCGAATAACATTATGAATTATTGAAGGTAATCTTGACAAGATTGTAACATATATGTTAATCGCAGCATAATTTAGAATAATTATAAAGAAATTATAGTATGATTCAATTGAAATTTACCCTGTTTAGAAAATAAATGTTATCGAACATGTAATATTTTAACTATTTTATTATTTTGCGGCTATAGACTATATTTAGCTATATTGCAAAGTACAACATGTAATAAAAATTGTTTTAAGCCTATCATACTTTATAACAGATATTAAAGTACCAAAAATTAAAAAAAATAGTACTATGGCAGTATTGTGTTCTAATTGCCGATGGCTATGCAATTCTACTCCAAAATTGAAATATACTTTTTGGTTCCACTTTTAGCAGAACCAAGTCTTGACCGGTGGTTTGCCGTCAGTAGAGACCTCATGTCAAATAGGTCCGGTAACAGCTCCAATACCGAACTTGGCCAAATCAGGGACATCGATATCATCCAAATCCGCATTCATCGGGACATAACCAGATTGATCTGGTTTGATAGCAACGTAATCTTCAGTTCCATCGCTCAAATCTACGATTGGATCCTTCAGAATCGGAATAGTAAGATCGAATTCGGAACTTATATTCGCTTCGTTCAGCAGTTTGAGGGACTCTTCGAGAGCTAAAGTCCTGGAATGTTCTGGAGTGTGTCCGCTGGTCGAAGGAGTTGTCTTCTCAGTGTTGGTGGACTTGCGGTGATGCAGAGAATTGGTGGCAGACCCCATGTAAGGAGGTGGCTGGGGACGGTTGTAGTTACTTGCAAGGTTTGTAGTTGATTTCGGACTGTATGGTCTTGCGAGGCTGTTGTTGGGGCTGTGGAAGAACATCACTTATTATAATGAATGTATGTAAATTTAAAAATTATGATGACGTGGAAAGGTAAATCAACCGCCTCCGTGGCGCAGTTGACTAAACACCGTACGCTAAACGAGAGGCCGCGGGTTCGATCCCCGCACCGAAACAAATAATTGAGTGTAATAAAATGGAATGTTATAATAAAAAAAAAATAACAAATGTTGGGACTTACAAGTTTCAAAAAAATTCTAAATAAATAGTAAAACAAAATCAACTAAAATAGGACATTTTGTCGGATTTGTGCGAATATAGCAAAATCGTTTATTACCTGACTCCAAGGCTTTTATTGCTGGTATTGTCAGCTACTTGGGTCTGCTCAGTATTCCCAGTGCCGTATCGGCAAAGTTCAACTTTGCTGGATCGATGTGCCCTGAAAAAACATATTTTTTTCTTATTTCTTATTCATTGTAGTTTGTAAATTGTTATTTAGCTTCATTGTTAAAAGGCGAAGTCGTTTTAGTAGTTGTTAGTCTTTTCTTTTAATTCTTTGATTATTTCAAACCTTCGTCTTCTATATTCGATACAAATATGAAAAATGTCTTGAAGAAACCATTCAGAGTCTGGGTCTCGTCTGAAAAAACAAATAATAAAATTATTTATTTTGTGATTGAGGTTTGTATCGTTTCATAGACTAACACCCCTGATTTGTTCTGCTTTCCTCCTAGTGCTTTCAGCTTTATGGTCTGTTGGTACCTTAGTAAACGTATTTTTTCTTAGGTAGTAGGTCTCTCATATGCGAGAGGCGGCCTGAGTAGGTACCACCGCAATGTCTATTTCGCCCGCCAAACAGTAAATGCACTGTTCTGTTTCGGATTGAACGACATTACAACCAGAGTAATTACTGGACATATTGAAACTTAACATCTTATGTCTCAGGATGACGAGCGCAGTCGAATGCTAAGCTTTGCTTTGTAATTCAAGGTGTTGTTTGGTTTTGCTACTGTTCATAAGCGGTTATATCACTTACCATCGGGCGAACGGCATGCTCGTCTCGCCATTCATAGCAATAATAAAACCAGACTTGTTTGATGCTTTCAATAAAAAAAACCTTCAATTTCACCATCGGCTATCCCCGACTCCAGCCGAAGATTATGGCAATACGCCGACAATTGGCTTCAGAATCGATCTAACACTAATGGCAAATGAGATAGTATACTAGAGCCTAGAGGGGACACTGCAAACAAAATTTTCGTAACAAAATGAACGGTACCGTACCGCTCCTATTTCTGTCTCTGTCACGCCTACGCAGTTACATTAGTTTGCAAGCACAATACGTAGACATTTTGTTCCCGATGTCTGCTCTAGTATAATCTTTATCAGCCTATATACGTACATACATACATACATAAATTGACGCCTTTTTTCCCAGAAGGGGTAGGCAGAGGTGCCAGGACACCCACATTTCGCCTTGTATGTTCCATCCCACGATGTGATAGGTGGCGAGCCTATCGCCATATCGGGCACAAATTCCTGACTCTGGACTGATAATGAATAGAAAAATCCAATATCACTTTGCCCATCCCGGGATTCGAACCCGAGACCTCAGCTTTGTAACCGTACCTTAGTACAACTACGCCACCGAGGCAGTCTGGCAGTCCCATACACGTCTCCTCTACAATCGACAGTACGATAGAGAGTGGTTAGGCCGTATAGTCCACCACGCTGGCCTAGTACGGACTAGAATGTAAGTGCTGGTGTACTCACAAGGCAGCGTAGTGGAAGCAGACGACAGCAGTGAGCGCTGCAATGGACAGCAGCATGAGCACGAGCGGCGCGGCCACGGCGGCGGTGAGTTGCCGCGCGTAACTCCGTGAGGGCAGCGAGTGACGACTCGGCGCAGACCACGTCTCCCGCGTGTCCAGCGCCTTCGACTTCGACATCTTGCTCGTGTTCGGGATCTCTGTCAGGTACTCTAAGTGCTGGGTTGTGCGCTCTTTGTATATCGTGTTGTACTGGAAGAATTGTAGTATTTACTTAGAACTTAGTTAGAGATTATGGATTGTGAAAATATGGAATATTGTGTATGGATTTAATTAGATTATTGATTGGCAGGGAAAGCTACGAGCTAGGGTCCTGGGTCCTCACACACTATATACGCCTTTTTCATTTTTTTCATGTTAAATCTTTTCACGTATATCCGTCGAAAAGCTATTGACGATTGGTTTATTTTATAGAGAGTTTGAGGATCTTCTCACTTCAATGAAAATATTTCCTCCAATTTTCGAGAGCATGGTATGGCTTTTTAATTTTTTTAATAAATACTCAATTATCAACAATTTTTATAACGAACATGGATGATGGAATAATAGGTAAAAAAAATGTATTTACCAGTTCAAAGCTGCACCAGTCGAGGGTCAACCCGGCGTCTCTGAACAACCTCTCGACTGTAGTTCGTTTGTATTCGCGAGGACAGCTGGGTAGGCGTGACAGAGGGCGCACCTCCTCACGTAGTCTCATCAGCTCCGAAGAAAATGGCACCGAACTGCCCAAACGCACTACTAACCTGGAAAACAAATATAGTGCCGTGTTTATTGATGCCCTAAATTTAGAAAGACGAATATCATAAACAATTTATAGATAACTTGTGCTAAGTAACTAAATAATTTTATTTGAGGAACTTTTCCGGGTAATATAATAATATTATTACGAAGTTAAAAGAAGTCAATAAATTGGTGTGTGTATGTGTCCTGTACCTACATCACAATTATTATCGTTTGACAAAGGAATTCTACTGCTAACTATCTAACAATATGTCTTCACAATAAAGAAATTTTTTAGGCGGAAAATACTAGTAAAACTAAGTCATTATGTACAGAATACAGATCACCTTCAACGAGGCGCAATATAATTGTTTGGTAGAGACATAACTATATTCCGCGTTTTTTCAATAAATATCAAGCAAACCAACCCTTCACCGTCGCTAGGTTTCAATGGTAGCCTGGCTCCCAAATCAATAGCTGATGCCAGGAATGTGGCGTACAAATCTCCGCTACTCTCCGTCCACAGTTTGGTTCTTAGTATGTCTTTGAGTCGCGTCATCCTGAAAAGATAATATTCATTTGTAAGGCTTAAATTCTTATATTTTTAAACATTCATTTGTAAGGTTTTAATATTTATTCTTTTATCTATAATTGTTGTTCTATAAGTGCTAAATGTAACGACCTAGTTTCAGCCTTATCAAGGAAAACTTTTATACGATGATTTTTTTGCGTATACCTAAATCTAAGAGAAATTTACTTGCAAAAAATATTTTTAAATAGGTAAATCATTAATTTTTTAATTAACACCAATATTAACAGAAAACTTTATAAATTATGCTGGCTGCTTTAGCATTTACAAATCAGTTTCCAATTATTATTAACGTATTTAATGCCTTATTTGTATCACCGATTTTGCAAATTTAATGTTACCTATGCTCGTCCAGCAGATCCTCGACATTCAAGTTGTCAATCTTGAGTTCCACCTCGTGGCGAGCCATCTTCTCTTTCGGCTGAACTTTTAGCGTCAATAATACTCGGCGGGTTTCGAAGTCTTGCCGATTCAACCCTATCACCTCTATCTATAACAAGAAAATTGTACATTACCATAGCAAGTACACAAAGTTTAGCAGTTTTGATCGTTATTGAAATCAAATTTACAAAACCCATACCATATGGAAAATCTTAGATGCACGAAATGATTTTGCTAACAAGTAACAAAGGATTGATAATTGATGGTTTAAGAACGGTGAAAGGAAGAAATAATAAGAATTCGATTTCTGTTCATCTTTCAAATGAGAATAGGTGCATGAAAGATGGATGGTATATTTTTGACTTAGCAATATTATTTATTTAACTGTTCAATAGGCCTTGTAAGAATATAGTTTCGGAAAACGTAGTGATGGAAGACCAAAGAGGAATTTTATAACTAATTTCATATTATTTTAAACTTGCAAATTGTAAACAGATTTATACAATTATTTAGTGGGGATATTTTAATTACAAAACTCATGTAATATATTGCACAATTTACCATTCAGTTTAGTTAGTAACGTAGAGTTAAATTAAATTTTAATTGTTATTATGACGAATTTTCGTTGGGTCAGAGGCTTAAAAAAGGGAATGGTATAGCCCCTGTCACCACACGACCCCGATTGGTCACACTTATGGTGGTTTTCCTTTACTTTGTATGAATTTTAATCGATAATACCTAATATACCTGTCAATCATTCCCGTAAAATTTTATTGCTTTTTAGAATAGTGAATTGAAGTGTTTAATTACTTTGAATAATGAATATCGGCCAATCAGCAATACTAGAGTTATTTAAACTCTATAGATCGTTTCATAAGAATTATGGAAGGTTCACCTACATAGGATTCTCCAGGTGAGACATTTCATTTGAAAATCTTATTGCTATATGGTTGCGTCTCTACTGTATAAAAGAAGTAGTTTCCTCTCATTCCATTCCTCTGATGGTTAAATACCATGCCTATTTCTATTTTCTCGTACACCTCCACTACATTAGCTATATAAATAAAGATCCCTAGAGGGAATTCCCGAAATGGCGAGACCATTCAAGATTCGGTCGATCTGTTTGGAACTTACTTTGCGGTTAACCCACAACGAAATTTATCAGAAATTAACATATTGTTTTGAAGAAAATCTCTGAATTCAATATAGTATGTTTAAAATCCAAGGTAAATACCGTAATAGGCTGCTTTGTTCCCCGAGGCGGAGTGCCGAAAATGAAGCCGGAGTGATGTCTGCCACTGTAGATGTACCGGAGCCAAATTGGCAGCTCCGGCTTGCCCAGCAACGACGCATGGAAGCGGTATTGTTGATCGAATTCTGAAAGGTATATAAGACAATGTGATGAGTACTTTAGGACGCTTACTGTAGGATTGATACTCCCGGTGATGGCAACATCGGCTTATAATTACCCTTTGTTGAGCAAGGAATTCCTCTACTGAATTCTATACATTGTGGACAGAGCTGCACTTTCTAAAAGTGTTAGAGCCATTGTCAGCCATGGCGCAACATCAATGGGCAGGCTCATCCGAGTTGGTACAACTGCCTCACAGGAAATCGACGTGAAGAAACAGCTTTGCTGTCGCATATCGTTCGGTGGTGAGTTTACCGGATGCCCAATAACTAATTCCTATTCCCATCTTCTTCCTTCCCGCTCTCCTCCCGACTTAAAAGGCCGGCTACGTATCCATGACCCAAGCGTTGTGGATGTTCATGGACGGCAGCGTTCACTCACCATCAGGTGACCTGTTTACTCGTTATCCGGGCCAATGCAATAAATAATAAATAAAAAAGTACCTAGAATAGGAAGAATTCTGAAGAAAAATAAATAAACCTAATCTGCGGGTAAGGTTTATTTATTTTATGAATTGTCTTAAATAGGGTAACACGGCAGTTATCAGCAAAGGCATAATCGACCCGATGGCGGTAGTTGGTCATAACGGACTGACAATTAATATGGCCTGGTGGTAGGGCGCAGCACCATCCATTTGTGTGACGACTCCGGTACTGCGCTCATTAACTCGTTTGCGCAAAGTTGGTGAGTAAAGGCATTTTTTTATTAATGTATTTTGAAATTCCCTATGTTCTGCTTCGAATGAATTCAGTCTGGTGTATGCATGAAGAAATAATAACACTCCCAGCTATCGTACCTGTGTTAGCCCATATACGTCCCACTGCAGGGCACGGGTCTACTCTACAATCGAGAGTACGATTGAGAGTGGTGGTGTTGGTAAACGGACTAGACGCGACTGCCAACATGTTCACAGTGGTCGCGGGTTCGAATCCCAGGGCACACCTCTGACTTTTCGGAGTCATGTGTGTATTGATAGTCAATCACCACGCGCTAAAACGGTGAAGGAAAACATCGTGAGGAAACCTGCATACCATAGCGATTTATAAAAAAAATTAATCTATGGTATGTAAGTCCGCCAACCCGCACTAGGCCAGCGTGGTGGACTATATGGCCTAACCACTCTCAATCGTACTCTCGATTGTAGAGTAGGCCCGTGCCCTGCAGTGGGACGTATATGGGCTGATACAGAGATGTTCTGGAATTTGATTTAGTCGCCAAATGAACTATTGGCGTATTTCTGCACATTACAAATATTCATCATAAAGCAATACATTTAAACAAATATAACATCGTTGCTATTTTTTTACGTAAAGCTATCCTTTTATTTTTAACCTTCCTTTTATTAATTGGTTGTCTTTTATGAATTTTATTTGAGTTTTGTATATTATAAGAATAAAGTTTAAATTCAAATAAACCTACATACCTTGATAAGTCCAATTAAATAAGTTCGGGCTGATTGGTATAGCAAACATTTCCGTTTCAACTGCATTGTGAAGATGCCCTGATACAGCCACCCACGTTGTTAGGATTAAAATAATTGTCTTCGTCATTCTGTGATCTTTTCTGAAAAAAAAAGAGGTTAAAGGATTGAGCCGTATTTTGGATAAGTAAAACGTGGGCTATGTATAACTGAAACATCTTATCACATAAATAACATTTCGAACGTAAATTGCAACCATTTCGCCAATATTGCCGAAAGAGGATATTACATTGAACAATATTTCGAAAAAATATAAATAAAAATATAAAATCGTATAAATAGAAAATGCCTGCTATCAAATCGAATGTTTGTGTATTCTAGAGCACGAAAAGAAAAAGTGAAGTGAGGCAAATTTATCTTGATGGCGAGACTCAGCATCAGACGGGATAGAACGGGATAAAAAAAAAACACAGACATAAGCTTATTTACAAAATCAAGACATAATATATGTTTCACATGATCCTTATAATATGATTTGTTTGAATCAATGTTATTCCCATCCTCAAAATAAACTCATACACAACAGAAGAGTCAAACAGGTAAATTAATATCTTAACAACCACTATATTTCTGATATATGAGTGAAATGTTTGAACAACTAATGAAATTTTACATACCTTCTTGTCGTTAATGCGTATCCATGTGCAGTTTAATGGTTAAACTCGACCTAATTCACTAAAATAGAAGTGTAATCGATTTCTATTTTAACTGAAGCGCGTATGGAGTGGAATACTAAAACGCATGTGCGAGGAACGCCCGGAAAATGTACAGGGAGGCATCTGTACCGTGGAAATCAGGCCTGTGTAGCTCGTTTCTTATATGCTTACAGAACATTGTAAACTATATTTAATAGTTTATATCAGGAAAATAAATCTCTTACAACCCGGCAACTAAGAAACATGACTCTATCATTTTACATACGTAATACATATGGTAAACAACACTAGATCAGTAAAACAACTAGCTGATACTATAAATATTGATTAACCTTAATATTTTTCATATACCTAGGTACATAAATAATTACACTATTAAACCTACCTTAGTTTGCCCACCGTGTAGTATTAACAAAAGGTAAAGGACCTTCAGTTTTTTTGTTAATGTTCTCTGTAAGCTATAAGCCTATTTAAAATATTATATGCAATGGCATCAGATTGCATCCAAAATATATTTAAGAATTATTTATTTAGGTCTTAATTATTAATTGTTTAGGTCTTAGATTGTATTTACAACAATAACTGTGACAACATTTACAGGTTAATTTAAAACAAAAGTATCATTTCAAAGTCGTAATAAGCTGAACAGTAAAAAACATAATATAATACGCGCTTAATGATGCTCATCTTTTTTGTACGAACAATAAATAAAATTATTCTCGTCATGGACTGCTTACGTATGTTTTGCCCTTCTAGCCTTAACTGTTTCCTATGTTATGAATATTTATTTACGTTAACGATATAAATAAGCAAGTACGGCCCTGAAATGGGGTGTGACGTAAAATAAGAATCGACGTCATTGGCTGCCATCCTGCCAAATAGAAATGCAGTTCTATACAGATTTTACGTTCCGTTCTACGTATTCGATTAGGAAAGTTTGAATAAAAAGTATTGAAATAAAAAAATCACAACTATTATCCGTCACATATTCTCATACATCAATTTATTTTGTAAATATATTTATGTTAAACACCAATGCCTAATTTTATATGAGTTAATTCATGTTTCTTGTATGTTGTTTGCATAGTATTCGTAATTTAGTAGAGTAATAAGCTGTTTATACGCGCGGATGTGGGTGTAAAAAATGTCATTCATTCATCCAAATGTCAGAAAGGGCTGGGGCGACTCGGGCGAGTTTACGTTAACGTACTAATTCGGTGAAAACGTTAAAACAATTACTATAATGTAAACAATATTATTCCTGGATACGGCGTGTGAACGCCATATACATAAAACAGTGTTTCAAGAGCTCTGTAGTGTGAATAACCTCGCTCGATCTAGCGTTTGTTTTTCACGTAAAAATCACATCAGGAACATGTTGAAGTTCAAAAAAATGGGCTCGGATAAAGTGCCGTTGTTGCTCGTCACCGCCAACGTTGGATCTATATTCGAGGATGTAAGTTTTTTGAAAGCTATTTGATTTAAGCGTAACGTGTAGACTTAGGCGTCGAGAAGCAATTATTCGTTTAATTGAATTAAAATGTAGTGCGCAAAGTGATGCTCAGATAGGTGTTCTAATTTTAAAATAATTGTCAGCGCTGTTGGACTGGCAGTGCAATAGATTATGCAGAAAAAAATATATACCCACCTACATTTTTCGATAAGTTCCTTATCAAAAAGTTTGTTACGATTGTGTCCTGTAACCGGCAATATGCGATTATAAATTTAAATGGGCTATTTATCAATTGTTGGTTGCCTAGCCGCATTTTAAATAGTACTATGGGCCAATGTGTAGCAACTAAAGTGTTTGTTGTATACTAAAACTCTTGGACTACCTACTACAAACATAAATTACAACCTTATGAGAAACTTATGGGATTAATATAAGATTATAAGTTGTATTATTCCAGTTGTTATTGCCTACATGCAAACTCTACAGTATATATTTTACCATCCAATTTTTATAGATAAACTACCCCCAAATTTATTACTATGTGCTTAACTGTTAGGAACATCTCGCCATATTTTTTTGGTATTTAAGTAATTTATCTTGTAACTTGTACATAAGAAACTATGATTTCTAATTAGTGGGCCAACTGAAGAACTTACTAATGTATTAAGAACTCCCTAAGTTAAAATTACAAAACCATAGAATATCTTATAAGAATTTATACTTTTAAATTCAATTCGGCATAGTATAAAATATCAATTTTACGGGGACTTTCTATTCCTATTAGCATACTATTTTACTCAGATTACAAATTATTTTGTAAAAAAAAGTATATGTGCTTAAAAAACAAAAACAATGTCATTAGTACACTAACTGCAGTTTTAATTTATCACTACTTGTACAATGTAAAAAATTACTGCATAGTATAGACAAGTATTTTATTAACCACAACATTATACTACAAAAGATATACTGAACTATTTGACATCTTATTATTGGAATTACGGACCCTCAAATAAAAAAAAAATATCTCACCAAACTCTCGTTTGGTGTAGAAATTGAAACTTCCTTCTTGTTAACATCTAGCTAGAATCTCAACCAAATGTGTCATGTAAACCACTTAATCAAAAATGACTATTTAATTATTGTTGCAATAGCAAAAGCATCAAAAAACTTTTGTTACATAATTCAAAGCTTGTAAAATACTTAAATACTTAGATACTTCTATAATGTTTGGTTGTCTGGAGAAGATTGCTCATTGCAAGTCTCATTGCTTTTTGCCAAATTGCCAATTGTCCACTGATTTGTTATATGTTTTATTTTTCCTGTACTTTGTGGTTAACGTTCCAGTTTTTTTGTTGTATGATCCCAATTTCAACTTCAACCGGTTTCAAAAAGCTTCATTCAAGTCCAAGTAGTACTCTGTTGCAACTGGCTACTTATCAAAGTAATTTAATTAATTTCTTCAATATATTTATACACCTTAGTCTATGTGTCACTAGACATATAAAATATATTAGAATGCTATGCCATTCTGATACATAAAATCCATTCAGTATTTTTTGGATGAAAGTGTAACAGAAGTAAAAATAAAATATTTGCATTCAAAAAATCATATTTTTTGTAAATATAATTGGTGCATTCTAGTTTGAAATGAAACAAAGCTATATGAAATGAAGCTTCCTATTAAATTTATTCTGAGCATGTGATATTTAGAGATGGAAATAAATGAATAAAAATTACCTTAATTATTTATAATATGCCTTGATTATATAGTTTCAAACTGCTAATTTTATAGAAAATATGAAACAAATCTAAAATATTAATTAATTGATGGAAACAAATCAATTAATTCAATATTAAATCAACAAAGTTAATTCATGGTTTTTTCAGGCTTGACAATTTTGTATTCATTCTTTTCATGGTAAAAACATTTGGTTGGGCTTTGCTCGGGTGCAGATATTTTTCACATGAACAACATTATTTCGCATACCGTTTTACATTTAAACTAAATCTAACCATGGTCAACTATTCACTATATTGCTTTTCCATCCCGGGCCTTATATCATTTTGTCCCGTCTCATTCTATCCCATGATGAAAAGTATACAATCCTGTCCCATGCCATCCCTTCGAGTTAGAAAGAGTAGCAAATATATATATTTAAGTTCCTTACATCCCATGGTAAGCTACTTTTTTTTTTAATGTAGCCTAAGTTTTGATCCAGGTTGTCAGCTACCAAATTTCATTAAAATAGGTCCAGCCGTTTTTCGACTTCCGCAATTGTAATATTAGTAAGGATATTGTTTAATGGTTTCTTAGATTTACGCGAATGTTACACATTGAAATAAATCTATTATTTACGGATTTTATCGCGGATTTGGTTTAA